>OZ023186.1:12656558-15311364 GCA_963995505.1 Hypericum androsaemum
GAAAAGACAATAAAAGGCTAGAAAAAGCAAGAAAATGGTAAGGAAAGAAAAGGAAAGGAAAAGGCATGATACGGCAAGAAAAGGCAAAAAAAGGTAAGATAAGGAAAGAAAAGGCAAGATAACACAAGAAAAGGCAAGAAATGCAAGGAAAAAGTAAGATAAGGAAAAAAAAGGCATTATAAGGCAAGATAAGGTAAGACAAGGACAAAAAAAGACAAGAAAAGGTAATATACTGAAAGAAAAGCCAAGAAAATGCCAGATAAGGAAAGAAAAGGCTAGAAAATGCCAGATAAGAAAAGAAAAGGCAAGAAAAAGGTAAGATAAGAAAAGAAAAGGCAAGATATGGCAAGAAAGGGCAAGAAAACACAAGAAAAGGCAAGAAATAGTAAGAAATGGCAAGAAAAGGGGAGAAAAGGAAAGAAAAGGCAAGAAAAAGTTAGGAAAAGGCAAGATAAGGAAAGAAAAGGCAAGAAAAGGCAAAATAAGGAAAGAAAAGGAAAGAAATGGCAAGAAAATGGAAAGATACGAAAAGAAAAGGCAAGATAAGGACAAGGCCAAAGAAGGCAAGCTAAGGCAAGATAAGGCAAGAAAAGGCAAGGAAAAGGCAAGAGAGGGACAACAGAAGCTAAGGCAGGAAAAAGCAAGGAAAAGGCAAGATAAGGAAAGAAAAGGTAAGAAATGGCATGTAAAAGACAAGATAAGGAAAGAAAAGGCAAGATAAGAATAAGGCAAGGAAAGGCAAGCTAAGGCAAGATAAGGCAAGGAAAGGCAAGGAAAAGGCAAGAGAGGGACAAGGCAAGCTAAGGTAAGATAAGGCAAGAAAAGGCAAAGGAAAAGGCAAGATAAGGAAAGATATGGCAAGAACAGGCAAGAAAAAGAAAGATAAGGCAAGAAAAGGCAAGGTAAAGGAATGATAAGGAAAGAAAAGGCAAGATAAGGCAAGAAAAGTCAAGATAATGCAAGATAAGGAAAGAAAAGGCAAAAAAAAGGCAAGGAAAATTTAGGAAAAGGAAAGAAAAGGCACAGAAAAGTAAGAAATGGCAAGGAAAAGGCAAGAGAAGGAAAGAAAAGGCAAGGAAAAGGCTAGAAACGGTTAGGAAAAGGGAAGGAAAAGGCAAGAAATGGCAAGGAATAGGCAAGAGAAGGAAAGAAAAGGCAAAAAATGGCAAGTAAAAGGCAAGTTAAGCAAAGAAAAGGCAAGATAAGGAAAGATAAGGCAAGAAAAGGCCAAAAAAGGCAAGAAAAGGCAAGAGAATGCAAGATAAGGTAAGAAAGGGCCATAAAAGGCAAGAAAAGAAAGATAAGGCGAGAAAAGGCAGGGAAAAGGTAAGATAATGAAAGAAAAGGCATGAAGGCAAGAAAAGGCAAGGAAAATGCAAGATAAGGAAAGAAAAGGCATGACAAGGCAAGAAAAGGCAAGGAAAATGCAAGATAAGGAAAGAAAAGGCATGACAAGGCAAGAAAAGGCAAGGAAAATGCAAGATAAGGAAAGAAAATGCAAGATAACACAAGAAAAGGCAAGAAATGCAAGGAAAATGTAAGGTAAGGAAAGAAAAGGCAAGATAAGGCACGATAAGGCAAGAAAAGGCCAAAAAAGATTAGAAAAGGGAAGATAAGTAAAGAAAAGGCAAGAAAAGGCAAGATAGCAAGAAAAGGCATAAAATGGCAAGAAAAGGCACGGTAAAGGCAAGATAAGGAAAAAAAGCAAGATAAGGCATGAAAATGCAACAAAAGACAAGAAAATGCATGATAAGGCTAGAAAAGGCAAAGAAAAGGCAAGATAAGGCAAGAAAGAGCAAGAAAAGGCAAGAAAAGGAAGCTTAGGCAAGATAAGGCAAGAAACGGCAAGAAAAAGGCAAGATAAGGAAAGATAAGGCAAGAAAAGGCAGGATATTGTAAGAAAAGGCAAGAAACGCAAGGAAAAGGTAAGAGAAGGAAAGGCAAGGCAAGTGAAGGCAAGACAAGGCAAAAAAAGGCAATAGAAGGAAAGAAAAGGCGAGATAATTAAAGAAAAGGCAAGAAACGTAAGGAAAAGGTAAGAGAAGGAAAGAAAAGAAAAGGTAAGGCAAGATAAGGGAAAAAAAGGTAAGATAAGGCAAGGAAAAGGCAAGACAAGGAAAGAAAAGACAAGAAAAGGAAAGATAAGGCAACATAAGGCAAGAAAAGATAAGAAAAGTCAAGATAAGGCAAGAAAAGGAAAGGAAAATGCAGGAAAAGGCAAGATAAGGAAAGAATGGGCAAGATAAGGAAAGAAAAGACAAGATAAGGAAAGATAAGGCAAGAAAAGAAAAGGCAAGATATTGAAAGAAAAGGCAAGAAAAGCCAAGAAAAAGGTAAGGAAAGAAAAGGAAATAAAAGGTGAGAAAAGGCAAGAAAAAGGTAAGGAAAGAAAAGGCAAGGAAAAGGCAAGATAAGGAAAAAAAAGGCATGATACGACAAGATAAGGCAAAAAAAGGCAAGAAAAAGGTAAGGAAAGAACAGGCAAGGAAAAGGCAAGATAAGGAAAAAAAAGGCATGATACGACAAGATAAGGCAAAAAAAGGCAAGATAAGGAAAGAAAAGGCAAGATAACGTAAGAAAAGGTAAGAAATGCAAGGAAAAGGCAAGATAAGGAAACAAAAGACATTATAAGGCAAGATAAGGTAAGACAAGGCCAAAAAAAGAGAAGAAAGGCAATATAAGGAAAGAAAAGCCAAGAAAAGGCAAGAAGAGGAAATAAAAGGCTAGAAAATGCCAGATAAGGAAAGAAAAGGCAAGAAAAGGCAAAATATGGCAAGAAATGGCAAGAAAAGGAATGAAAAGGCAAGAAAAGGTAAGAAAAGGCAAGAAAAAGCAAGGAAAAGGCATGATAAGGAAAGAAAAGACAAGAAATGGCAAGAAAAAGGCAAGATAAGAACAATGCAAAAAAAGGCAAGCTAAGGCAAGATAAGGCAAGAAAAGGCAAGGAAAAGGCAAGAGAGGGACAAGGAAAGCTAAGGAAAGAAAAAGCAAGGAAAAGGCAAGATAAGGAAAGAAATCACATGTAAAAGGCAAGAAATGGCATGTAAAAGGCAAGAAAAGACAAGATAAGAACAAGGCAAGGAAAGGCAAGATAAGGCAAAGGAAAAGGCAAGAAAATGAAAGACAAGGCATGAAAAGGCAAGGACAAGGAAAGATAAGCAAAGAAAATGCAAGATAAGGCAAGAAAAGGCAAGAAAATACAAGATAATGCAAGATAAGGAAAGAAAAGGCAAGGAAAATTTATGAAAAGGAATGAAAAGGCAAGGAAAAGGCAAGATAAGGAAAGATAAGGCAAGAGAAGACAAGATAAGGCAAGAATAGGCTAGAAATGGTAAGGAAATGGTAAGGAAATGGGAAGGAAAAGGCAAGAAATGGCAACGAAGATGCAAGAGAAGGTAAGAAAAGGCAAGAAATGGCAAGGAAAAGGCAAGTTAAGGAAAGAAAAGGCAAGATAAGGAAAGATCAGGCAAGAAAAGGCTAGAAAAAGGGAAGAAAAGGTAAGATAAGGCAAGACAAGGCAAGAAAGGGCAAGAAAAGGGAAGATAAGGCAAGACAAAGCAAAATAAGGCAAGAAAAGGCAGGGAAAAGGTAAGATATGGAAGGAAAAGGCATGATAAGGCAAGAAAAGGCAAGATAACACAAGAAAATGTAAGAAATGCAAGGAAAAGGTAAGGTAAGGAAAGAAAAGGCAAGAAAAGGCCAAAAAAGATATAAAAAAAAGGCAAGATAAGGAAAGATAAGGCAAGAAAAGGCAAGATAGCAAGGCATGAAACTGCAGGAAAAGGCAAGGTAAAGGCAAAAAAAGGAAAGAAAAGGCAAGATAAGAAAAGAAAAGGCAAGAAATGGCAAGGAAAAGGCAAGATAAGGAAAGAAAAGTAAGATAAGGCATGAAAAGGCAAGAAAAGAGAAGAAAAGGCAGGAAAAGGCAAAGGAAAGGCAAGAAAAGGCAAGATAAGCCAAGAAAGGGCAAGAAAAAGCAAAAGAATAGGCAAGCTTAGGCAAGATAAGGCAAGAAACGGCAAGGAAAAGGCAAGATAGGGAAAGATAAGGCAAGAAAAACAAGGAAAAGGTAAGAGAAGGAAAGGAAAGGCAAGATAATTAAAGAAAAGGCAAGCTAAGCCAAGAAAGGGAAAGAAAAAGCAAAAGAATAGGCAAGCTTAGGCAAGATAAGTCAAGAAACGGCAAGGAAAAGGCAATATAAGGAAAGATAAGGCAAGAAAAGGCAAGAAATACAAGGAAAAGGTAAGAGAAGGAAAGGAAAGCCAAGATAATTAAAGAAAAGGCAAGATACTGAAAGAAAAGGCAATAAACGTAAGGAAAGGGTAAGAGAAGAAAAGAAAAGGCAAGATAAGGTGAGACAAGGATAAAAAAGGTAAGATAAGGCAAGGAAAAGGCAAGATAAGGAAAGAAAAGATAAGAAATGGAAACAAAAGGCAAGATAAGGCAAGAAAAGGTAAGAAAAGACAAGAAAAGTCAAGATAAGGCAAAAAAAGGAAAGGAACATACAGGAAAAGGCAAGATAAGGAAAGAAAAGACAAGATAAGGCAAGATATTGAAAGAAAAGGCAAGAAAAGACAAGAAAAGGTAATAAAAGGCGAGAAAAAGCAAGAAAAAGGGAAGGAAAGAAAAGGCAAGATAAGGAAAGAAAAGGCATGGTAAAGGAAGAAAAGGTAAAAAAAGGCAAGATAAGGAAAGAAAAGACAAGATAACGCAAGAAAAGGCAAGAAACGCGAGGAAAAGGCAAGATACAGAAAGAAAAGGCATTATAAGGCAAGATAAGGTAAGACAAGGCCAAAAAAAGACAAGAAAAGGCAATATAAGGAAAGAAAAGCCAAGAAAAGGCAAGAAAAGGATATAAAAGGCTAGAAAATGCTTGATAAGGAAAGAAAAGGCACAAAAATGGCAAGCAAAAGGCAAGATAAGAAAAGAAAAAGCAATATATTTTAAGAAAGGTCAAGAAAAGACAAGAAAAGGCATGAAAAGGCAAGAAAAGGACAGAAAAGGCAAGAAAAAGCAAGGAAAAGGCAAGATAAGGAAAGAAAAGACAAGAAAATGCAAAATAAGGAAAGAAAAGGCAAGAAATGGCAAAAAAAAGGCAAGATAAGGACAAGGCAAGCTAAGGCAAGAAAAAGCAAGGAAAACGCAATATAAGGAAAGAAAAGGCAAGAAATGGCATGTAAAAGGCAAGATAAGGAAAGAAAAGGCAAGATAAGAACAAGGCGAGGAAAGGCAATATAAGGCAATGTGATATGAATCCCGTCAGGAACTTGCACCAACTCGGACCGTCTACTCTAGGATGATGGTTGATCTTGACCCGTCGCTTTGCGCCTTGCACCGAACCTCAGTGTTGGTTAACTTTGACCCGTAGCAATGGTGAGAACGCGAACCTTGATCTTGAATCGAATACGCCACAAACGGAGATGGGAATTCCGTTTGATAAGTACAAACGCCCTAGCTAAGCAATCCAGCCCGCAAGAACAACAAGAGTATCAAAGACTCACGAATTTTCTTATGCCAAAAGATGTGTCCTTTATTGAATTCGTGGCCTCCTTTAAATAGAGGTTAAAACTGACCTGGATAGACTCCAAAGCCAACAAGATAAGTTCTGAAGAGCTCCAAACTAATCATACTACTTAAACTAGTTCGAAAAACGAATGTTTATCCTAAGAATTGAAAAACACAATCATTATCCAACATTATCGACTATTGGATAACTCTTATTCCTAAAAAGTTATAAAAAGTTTGGATAACTCTTATTCCTAAAAAGTAGGAATCTTGGTTCTACTCCTTTAGGCTTCCAAAACAACTCCAATCACGTGCATGGGCTTCGCATGGACGTCCACGGGCTTACACGAACTGGTTGTAGTCCAAATCCCTTGAATTAATCCGTTGAGCTCAGCTTGAAGCGTCTTTGCTCCTGCTTTTGTGATTGGTCCAAGTGGAACTTGAACAGGTTGTGGGTCTTGTAACTCCATAGTGGACGTGTTCACATCATTCCCCCTCTCTTGAAATGGATTTGTCCTCAAATCCTTGCATCCGTCGTGCTTTTGCCAATTCACAACCATGCTGTTGCAAGATGAACTCTTTGAACGTCGTGGCTGCACTTGATACCTTCCGTTCCAACAGAACAAGTACTTCTATCTTAAAGAATCTGAATTCACCTCCAAATCAAAAGTTAAAGACTTACTTTTTCGAATAAGCCTTTCACCAATCTTCAAAGCATTCCACAAGTTGATCAATGCTGATCCTCCAACATATTCAAACTTGTCAACTCTGAAGAAGTCAATATGCGCAACATATTCAACATGAAAATCTTGATATATGTAAGATATGGGTTGATCCTCTTCCTTGTTAACAGCAACAATATGTTCTTCATGTTCACCAGCAATAGGAATTGTGCACTTCTTCATGTGAACGATATCCACCACAGATGATTCATCAAATAAATCTCTTAGGTAAAGTAGTGACATGGTATGGTCATCAAAATAATCTCCATCAAATAAATCAATGGAATATTCACCAAACTCCTCCCATGTCAAAACCTCTTCAAGAACTTCATCTGAAGGCATACCAATTTCAGAACAACATACCTTTTCTTCAATGTTGCACTTAGATTGAATGATCTTCTCTTGTTGTACTTCACTAACTTCTCTTGTATGCAAGTTAATTTTCCTTGACAAAGACATAAGTTTCTCCCAGCTGTCTTCATCATCCCAGCCTGTAACTCTAACAGTGCTATCACCTCTAACCCCAATCTTTCTTTGTTGAGCTCTTGTATTCCTGCATACATTATGAACAACATGTATCCTCTCTTGTTTGCACACTATCCGGTCCACCTTTTCGCTGAGCTTCTTGACCTCCGTTCTCATTATATGCCTCATCCCACTAAGAAGGGCGTCCATAAATGTGTGTGGATCACCAACCGATGGTGCAACACCTTCAACAGATCTTCTTGAGTAGTTATAAGACATTCTTGCAAATTCTCCTTTTTTCTACTTTCAACTTTTCTTTTTTTTTTTTGATTTTTTTTCAGCCTTCTTTCTTCTTCTTTTCTTGGCTGCCTTCTTTTCTATCTTTCTTTTTTTTCGGAATTTTTTTCCTCTTTTTTTATTTTTTTTCCTCCAACAGAGAATACAATAAGAATAACGAACTAAAAACTAATGATAAAAAAAACGAAATTTAAAGATAGATGATCTAAAGTAGAACCTAAGCTCTTGATACCAAATGATACGAATCCCGTCAGGAACTCGCACCAACTCGGACCGTCTACTCTAGGATGATGGTTGATCTTGACCCGTCGCTTTGCGCCTTGCACCGAACCTCAGTGTTGGTTAACTTTGACCCGTAGCAATGGTGAGAACGCGAACCTTGATCTTGAATCGAATACGCCACAAACGGAGATGGGAATTCCGTTTGATAAGTACAAACGCCCTAGCTAAGCAATCCAGCCCGCAAGAACAACAAGAGTATCAAAGACTCACGAATTTTCTTATGCCAAAAGATGTGTCCTTTATTGAATTCGTGGCCTCCTTTAAATAGAGGTTAAAACTAACCTGGATAGACTCCAAAGCTAACAAGATAAGTTCTGAAGAGCTCCAAACTAATCATACTACTTAAACTAGTTCTAAAAACGAATGTTTATCCTAAGAATTGAAAAACACAATCATTATCCAACATTATCCACTATTGGATAACTCTTATTCCTAAAAAGTTATAAAAAGTTTGGATAACTCTTATTCCTAAAAAGTAGGAATCTTGGTTCTACTCCTTTAGGCTTCCAAAACAACTCCAATCACGTGCATGGGCTTTGCATGGACGTCCACGGGCTTACACGAACTGGTTGTAGTCCAAATCCCTTGAATTAATCCGTTGAGCTCAGCTTGAAGCGTCTTTGCTCCTGCTCTTGTGATTGGTCCAAGTGGAACTTGAACAGGTTGTGGGTCTTGTAACTCCATAGTGGACGTGTTCACATCACAATGAAAAGGCAAGAGAGGGACAAGGCAAGAAAAGGAAAAGGAAAAGGCAAGATATTTAAAGATAAGGCAAGAAAAGGGAAGGAAAATTTAGGAATAGGAAAGAAAAGGCAAGGAAAAGGCAAGATAAGTAAATATAAGACTAGATAAGGCAAGATAAGGTAAGAAAAGACAAGAAATTGAAAGAAAAGGCAAGATAAGGCAAGAAAAGGCAAGCAAAGTCAAGATAAGGCAAGAAAAGGAAAGGAACATACAGGAAAAGGCAAGATAAGGAAAGAAAAGACAAGATAAGGCAAGATAATGAAAGAAAAGGCAAGAAAAGACAGGAAAAGAGAATAAAAGGCAATAAAAGGCGAGAAAAGGCAAGAAAAAGGTAACGAAAGAAAAGGCAAGATAAGGTAAGAAAAGGCATGATACGGCAAGAAAAGGCAAAAAAAGGAAAGATAAGGAAAGAAATGGCAAGATAACGCAAGAAAAGGCAAGAAACGCGAGGAAAAGGCAAGATAAGGAAAGAAAAGGAATTATAAGGCAAGATAAGGTAAGACAAGGCCAAAAAAAGATAATAAAAGGTAATACAAGGAAATAAAAGCCAAGAAAAGGCAAGAAAAGGAAATAAAAGGCTAGAAAATGCCAGAAAAGGCAAGAAAAGGCAAAAAAAAGGGAAGAAAAAGGCAAGATAAGAAAAGAAAAGGCATGAAAAGGAAAGAAAAGGAAAGAAAAAGCAAGGAAAAGGCAAGATAAGGAAAGAAAAGACAAGAAAAGGCAAAATAAGGAAAGAAAAGGCAAGAAAAAGGCAAGATAAGGACAAGGCAAAAAAAGGCAAGCTAAGGCAAGAAAAGGCAAGGAAATGGCAAGAGAGGGCCAATGCAAGGTAAGGCAAGAAAAGCAAGAAATAGCATGTAAAAGGCAAGATAAGGAAAGAAAAGGCAAGATAAGAACAAGGCAAGGAAAGATAAGATAAGGCAATAAAAGGCAATGAAAAGGTAAGAGAGGGATAAGGCAAGCTAAGGTAAGATAAGGCAAGAAAAGTCAAAGGAAAAGGCAAGATAATGAAAGATAAGGCAAGAAAAAGAAAGATAAGGCAAGAAAAGGCAGGGAAAAGGAAAGATAAGCAAAGAAAACGCAAGATAAGGTAAGAAAAGGCAAGAAAAGTTAAGATAATGCAAGATAAGGAAAGAAAAGGCAAGGAAAATTTAGGAAAAGGAAAGAAAAGGCAAGGAAAATGCAAGATAAGGAAAGATA
The DNA here is from genome assembly GCA_963995505.1 of Hypericum androsaemum. Classification (NCBI taxonomy): domain Eukaryota; kingdom Viridiplantae; phylum Streptophyta; class Magnoliopsida; order Malpighiales; family Hypericaceae; genus Hypericum; species Hypericum androsaemum. The sequence goes on from OZ023186.1 coordinate 12,665,774, forward strand.
AGGCAAGGGAAGACAAGATAAGGCAAGAATAACCTAGAAACGGTAAGGAAATGGGAAGGAAAAGGCAAGAAATGGCAAGGAAAAGGCAAGAGAAGGAAAGAAAAGGAAGGAAAAGGCAAGAAATGGCAACGAAGATGCAAGAGAAGGCAAGAAAAGGCAAGAAATGGCAAGGAAAAGGCAAGTTAAGGAAAGAAAAGGCAAGATAAGGAAAGATCAGGCAAGAAAAGGCTAGAAAAAGGGAAGAAAACGTAAGATAAGGCAAGACAAGGCAAGAAAGGGCAAGAAAAGGGAAGATAAGGCAAGACAAAGCAAAATAAGGCAAGAAAAGGCAGGGAAAAGGTAAGATATGGAAGGAAAAGGCATGATAAGGCAAGAAAAGGCAAGAAAAGGCAAGATAACACAAGAAAATGTAAGAAATGCAAGGAAAAGGTAAGGTAAGGAAAGAAAAGGCAAGAAAAGGCCAAAAAAGATAAGAAAAGGCAAGATAAGGAAAGATAAGGCAAGAAAAGGCAAGATAGCAAGGCATGAAACTGTAGGAAAAGGCAAGGTAAAGGCAAAAAAAGGAAAGAAAAGGCAAGATAAGAAAAGAAAAGGCAAGAAATGGCAAGGAAAAGGCAAGATAAGGAAAGAAAAGTAAGATAAGGCATGAAAAGGCAAGAAAAGAGAAGAAAAGGCAGGAAAAGGCAAGGGAAAGGCAAGAAAAGGCAAAGAAAAGGCAAGATAAGCCAAGAAAGGGCAAGAAAAAGCAAAAGAATAGGCAAGCTTAGGCAAGATAAGGCAAGAAACGGCAAGATAGGGAAAGACAAGGCAAGAAAAACAAGGAAAAGGTAAGAGAAGGAAAGGAAAGGCAAGATAATTAAAGAAAAGGCAAGCTAAGCCAAGAAAGGGCAAGAAAAAGCAAAAGAATAGGCAAGCTTAGGCAAGATAAGGCAAGAAACGGCAAGGAAAAGGCAATATAAGGAAAGATAAGGCAAGAAAAGGCAAGAAATACAAGGAAAAGGTAAGAGAAGGAAAGGAAAGCCAAGATAATTAAAGAAAAGGCAAGATAATGAAAGAAAAGGCAATAAACGTAAGGAAAGGGTAAGAGAAGAAAAGAAAAGGCAAGATAAGGTGAGACAAGGATAAAAAAGGTAAGATAAGGCAAGGAAAAGGCAAGATAAGGAAAGAAAAGATAAGAAATGGAAAGAAAAGGCAAGATAAGGCAAGAAAAGGTAAGAAAAGACAAGAAAAGTCAAGATAAGGCAAAAAAAGGAAAGGAACATACAGGAAAAGGCAAGATAAGGAAAGAAAAGACAAGATAATGCAAGATATTGAAAGAAAAGGCAAGAAAAGACAAGAAAAGGTAATAAAAGGCGAGAAAAGGCAAGAAAAAGGGAAGGAAAGAAAAGGCAAGATAAGGAAAGAAAAGGCATGATAAAGTAAGAAAAGGTAAAAAAAGGCAAGATAAGGAAAGAAAAGACAAGATAACGCAAGAAAAGGCAAGAAACGCGAGGAAAAGGCAAGATACAGAAAGAAAAGGCATTATAAGGCAAGATAAGGTAAGACAAGGCCAAAAAAAGACAAGAAAAGGCAATATAAGGAAAGAAAAGCCAAGAAAAGGCAAGAAAAGGATATAAAAGGCTAGAAAATGCCAGATAAGGAAAGAAAAGGCACAAAAATGGCAAGCAAAAGGCAAGATAAGAAAAGAAAAAGCAATATATTTTAAGAAAGGTCAAGAAAAGACAAGAAAAGGCATGAAAAGGCAAGAAAAGGACAGAAAAGGCAAGAAAAAGCAAGGAAAAGGCAAGATAAGGAAAGAAAAGACAAGAAAATGCAAAATAAGGAAAGAAAAGGCAAGAAATGGCAAGAAAAAGGCAAGATAAGGACAAGGCAAGCTAAGGCAAGAAAAAGCAAGGAAAATGCAAAATAAGGAAAGAAAAGGCAAGAAATGGCATGTAAAAGGCAAGATAAGGAAAGAAAAGGCAAGATAAGAACAAGGCGAGGAAAGGCAAAATAAGGAAATGAAAAGGCAAGAGAGGGACAAGGCAAGCTAAGGTAAGATAAGGCAAGAAAAGGCAAAGGAAAAGGCAAGATATTTAAAGATAGGGCAAGAAAAGGCAAGGAAAATTTAGGAATAGGAAAGAAAAGGCAAGGAAAAGGCAAGATAAGTAAATATAAGACTAGATAAGGCAAGATAAGGTAAGAAAAGACAAGAAATTGAAAGAAAAGGCAAGATAAGGCAAGAAAAGGCAAGCAAAGTCAAGATAAGGCAAGAAAAGGAAAGGAACATACAGGAAAAGACAAGATAAGGAAAGAAAAGACAAGATAAGGCAAGATAATAAAAGAAAAGGCAAGAAAAGAGATTAAAATGCAATAAAAGGCGAGAAAAGGCAAGAAAAAGGTAAGGAAAGAAAAGGCAAGATAAGGAAAGAAAAGGCATGATACGGCAAGAAAAGGCAAAAAAAGGAAAGATAAGGAAAGAAATGGCAAGATAACGCAAGAAAAGGCAAGATGATGTAAAACTCGCTGGGAATTCCACACGAACGGACCGCTGCTACTTGATGGATGAGAAAGACTCCAACTCCAACTACGCAATGCACGAACCTTGGTGATGTCTCACCTCAACCCGAACAATGGAAGTCAAGAACCCAAGTCCTTAAGTCGAATCACGCCACAAACAAAGGTGGATAATCTGTTTGATAAGTGAAAAACGTTGCCCTAGCTAAGCGACGCACTAGCCTAACCAAGAACACACAATGAGTATCAAAACTCACAAACTAGCAATAGCTAAGTATATTCTGAATGAATAAAAGGTTGTCCCCGTTTATATTGCTAGGAGTCCCTTTATATAGGCCCCAAAAGTCTCAAACATTCCTAAACAAAAACTAACTCCAAATAAGGAGTTCAAAGCTGGCCAAAACTCAGCTTCCTAAATAAAAGGGATTCTGGCCTAATTATTCACTAAGTAGGAAAAACAAACTAAACTAAGATAGATACTAGAATATCTAGTAAATATCACGTCCTAAAACATAGGAAAAGAAGTTCCTAAAATTTAGGGATGCATGTCCAAGATAAGCTGAAATTCTGTTTGCATGCATCCAAAAGAATCTTGCGCAAGCTAGGCTTCTAAAATAGCACCAATAACGTGTATGGGCTTAACATGGCCTTCTAGGTCGTCCTTGGGCTTGCTTGATTCAACTTGAGTCCGAATGCCTTCAATAAATCCATTCAGTTCAGCTTGAAGCTTCTTGGCCCGTGCTCTTGTAATCGGCCCAATTGGAACACGCAATGCTCCATGCTCATTGTTGGATGGTCTCACATCATTCCCCCTCTCTTGAAAAGGATTTGCCCTCAAATCTTCACCTGCATCAAAAGGGCTTAAGTCAGCAACATTAAATGTAGCACTTACATTATACTCACCAGGTAGATCAAGCTTGTAGGCATTGTCATTAATGCGCTCTAAAACTTGGAATGGACCATCTCCACGAGGTAGTAATTTGGAGCGACGTTGAACGGGAAAGCGCTCCTTTTGCATATGCAACCAAACCCATTCACCAGGCTCAAAGACAACTTTGTGCCGTCCTTTGTTGGCTTGCCTTGCATAGTGCTCCGTTCTCTTCTCAATATTCAGCCTTGCCTTTTCATGTAATTGCTTGACAAATTCTGCCTTCTTCTTGCCATCTAAATTAACATGCTCACTCAAAGGTAAAGGTGACAAATCCAATGGAGTCAAAGGATTAAATCCATAAACAAGCTCAAATGGTGAGAATTGAGTAGCAGAATGAACTGATCGATTGTAAGCAAATTCAACATGTGGCAAACATTCCTCCCAATTCTTAATGTTATGCTTAATAAGTGCTCGTAAGAGTGTAGATAGAGTTCTATTCACAACTTCAGTTTGACCATCAGTTTGTGGATGACAAGTAGTAGAGAATAACAACTTAGTACCTAACTTGCACCACAAGGTCTTCCAAAAATAGCTCAAGAATTTAGCATCTCTATCAGAAATAATTGTCCTAGGCATGCCATGCAATCTAACAATTTCTCTAAAGAACAAATCAGCAACATTAGAAGCATCATCAGTTTTATGACATGGAATAAAATGTGCCATCTTAGAAAATCTATCCACTACCACAAAGATAGAATCTCGTCCACGCTTAGTCCTAGGAAGTCCTAACACAAAGTCCATAGAAATATCAATCCAAGGCTCACTAGGTATAGGTAGTGGAGTATACAAACCATGGGGTTTTACCTTTGACTTGGCTTGCTTGCAAGTGATGCAACGGCCACAAACTCTTTCAACATCCCTCTTCATGTGTGGCCAAAAGAAATGATCTTGTAGCATTGCCAAGGTCTTTGCGATTCCAAAGTGCCCCATCAATCCTCCTCCATGTGCCTCCTGCATAAGCAATTCTCGCATAGAACAATTAGGCACACAAAGTTTGTTTTCACGAAATAGGTAACCTTCATTCCGAAAGAATTTATTACTCGCACCCTTCTCCGTAGCTCGGAATAGATCACCAAGTAACTTAGCATCAAGAGTTGAGATCAAGGCATACCTCCGTGATAGTGCATCGGCAACCACATTTTCCTTACTGATGTGAGCAAGCCTAAGGACGCACCTACTATCAAGCTTGTAGACTCGCAGCAAGTTCAAGTTCCAATTGGGCCAATGACAAGAGCACGAGCTAGGAAGTTGCAATCTGATTTCAATGGACTAATGCAAGAAGTTTGGGCTCAAGTTGGTGCGTACAAGTGCAAGGACGTGCATGAGGCACATGCAAAGCCCATGCACGTGATAGAGGCTATTTTGGAAGCTTAATATGCACACCAACTTCTGGATGCATGCGCACATGGAGAATCAGCAAGAATCAACCTATTTAGGCCATGCATCTTCTTGTTAGGACGTGCAATTAATTGTTATTCTATTAGATATTATTTGTTTAGATTATTTCCTATTTTAGTTGAATAATTCGGCCAGAATCTCCTTAGAATAGGAAAGAGAGTTTTGGCCAGCCTTTGAACTCCTTTTAAGGAGTTAGCTTGTTTAGGAATATTTTGGTACTTTGGGAGCCTATATAAAGAGGACTCCTAGCAATAAAACGTACACACACGATTCGGAAATACTTAGCATTGGCTAGTTGAGAGTTTGATACTCGTTTGTTCTTGCTTAGGCTGGTGAGTCGTCTTGGCTGGAATTTATCTTTCACTTATCAAGCGGACCATCCATCCTCGCTTGTGGCGTGATTCGACCTTAGGTCAAGGTTCAGAAGTTCTTGATGCGGGTTAAGGTTCAATTTCGTGCCTTAGTTCGAGTGAGTTCTTGTGAGTTGTGATCTGATCCATTCTAAAGTAACAAACGGTCCGAGTTCTGAATCTTTTCCGCGGAGATTCATATCAGTTGGTATCAGAGCGTAGCTTGTTACTTTAGTTCACTATCCTTGTTATTTTTGTTCTTGTTGGTTCGTTTAGTTGCTCGTTATTTTTGTTCTTATTGGTTCGTTTTTTTTTTTCTCTTCGCTGTTTGAAAAGAGAGGAAAACAAACGAGTGAAGCAAGAAAAGAAAAGAAAAGAAAGAAAAAAAGAAAAGAAAAGAAAAGAAAAGAAACGAAAAAGGAAAGAAAAGAAAAAGTGCGTGAAGCCTAAAGAGGAAGCAAAGGCCGCAAGCAAGTCTAAAGAGGAAGCAAGATCGCAAGCAAGTCTAAAGAGGAAGCAAGGCCGCAAGCAAGCTTAAAGAGGAAACAAAATCAAAAAGGAAGCGAGCAAGACTAAAAGAAAGACCAAAGAAGAACTTTAACATTCTGGTTGTTAAAGCGTGAAGCTCAAGCAAGGCCGTTCTAGCCTTAGTAAGAACATACAAGTATCACGAGAGGAAAAAGGCAAGAGTGTGCGAGTACCTTAGAGAGAAAAGCCAAATATTTGAGTGCAAACACGAGTGAACTTGAGTGCACCTTACATTGAGAGTATACACGTAAGGGAGTGAGCTTGTGAGGCCATATTTTTTTTATTACTAACCAATTTTTCTTGCAGCAAACATGTCACATGAAGGTCAAACCATGGGAAACATAGACCTTAAGTTATTAGTGGATGCATTGGCCGGGAAGCTCGAGCAGATGGTGCAAGCTCAGATGGAGCCTTTGCAACTACGCGTGGATGCCGTGGAGAATTCTCGTGACAACCCCCCAACGCGAGGCGAACTCCAAAGGCGTAGGAGAGGAGTACCTATTGGAGAGTCAAGCGGAGCTGATTCTGAGTCGGAAGAAGGCGTAGGCTCTACAAGGAGTCTTAGGAGAGCAAGAACAAGCCGTCCACCTAGGGAGGCGAGGCCAAAGAGAGACGACAACATAGGGAGTATCAAACTGAAGATACCTTCCTTTGCTGGTCGTTCTGACCCGGAGGCATACTTAGAGTGGGAGAAGAAGATTGAGTTCGTGTTTGATTGCCACAATAGCTCCGAAGAAAAGAAGGTAAAACTTGCCATCACCGAATTTACTGATTATGCTATAACTTGGTGGGATCAACTTGTGACAAGCAGGAGGAGAAATAGAGAACGCCCTATAGTTACTTGGGAAGACATGAAAGTGGTGATGAGGAAGAGATTTGTTCCAAGTCATTACTATAGAGAGCTGTATAAGAAGTTACAAGGAATGAGGCAAGGAAATTTGAGTGTGGAGGAGTATTTCAAACAGATGGAGATGGCCATGATAAGAGCTGATATAGATGAAGATAGAGAAGTTACAATGGCAAGGTTCTTGAATGGACTCAATCCTGAAATTCAAGACAAAGTTGAGTTGCAACACTATGTGGAGTTGGAGGACATGGTGCATATGGCAACGAAAATTGAGAAGCAACTCAAGAAAGGAGAGGGGAGAACAAAAGCTACATCGAATTCTACTTGGAAGCCAAACTACCAAAAGAAGTTTGACAAGCCACAAGCAGCCAAAGTAGAGCATAAATCCGAGAGTTCTCAAGCTAATTCTCAAAGGAAAGTGGAAGTCACTCCAGCTAGGAACCGTGACATCAAGTGCTTTAAGTGTCAAGGAAGAGGGCACATCTCAAGTCAATGCCCTAACAAGCAAGCAATGGTGATCAAGGAGAGTGGAGAGATTGAAACTGAAGAAGAGGATTCGGAGCATGAAAGCATGCCTTCTTTGGAGGACGTATCCGAGGAAGAGTACCAAGCTGCTGAGAGGCTTACTCTTGTGTCTAGAAGAGCATTGAATGTGCAAGTAAAAGAAGAAAATGATGTGGCTCAAAGAGAAAATATTTTTCACACAAGGTGCTATGTCAAAGACAAGGTGTGTAGTGTCATCATAGATGGAGGAAGTTGTGCTAATGTTGCAAGCACTACTATGGTGGAGAAGTTAGGGTTACTCACGGGAAAACACCCTAAGCCTTACAAACTACAATGGCTGAATGATAGTGGAGAAGTACGAGTGATGAAGCAAGTATTGGTAGCATTCCGCATTGGCAACTATGAGGATGAAGTGTTGTGTGATGTTGTACCAATGCAAGCTGGTCACCTATTGTTAGGAAGGCCGTGGCAGTTTGATAGGAAAGTGCATCATGATGGCTACACCAACAAGTATTCATTTATACTTAAGAAGAGAGTAATCACCTTGGCACCCTTGTCACCATCACAAGTTTGTGAAGATCAACGTCAGTTGCAAAAAGAAAGTGATGAGCAAAGAGAGCGTGACAAGAAGAAAAAGAATGAGAGGAGAGAAGAAGCCGAAAAAAAGATAAGAAAAACGGCCAATGGAGAGGAAAAGATTGAGAAAACAAAAGAAGCCGGAAAAACAGAAATTAAAACGGCCAAAGAGAGAAAAAACGAGAGTTGGAAAAAGAGTTACTATGTGGGAACAAGTGATATTAAGCAAGCGTGCTTTACAAAGAAGCCTATGATCTTACTTCGGTATAGGGAGGCACTTTTAAACACTAACGAGCTTGAACCACATGTACCTAGTACGGTTGTGTCTCTTTTGCAGGATTACAAGGATGTCTTTCCCGACGAGCTACCACCTGGTTTGCCACCTATTCGTGGGATTGAACATCAAATAGACTTTGTCCCGGGAGCTACCATACCTAACCGTCCCGCATATAGAAGCAATCCTGAAGAGACAAAGGAGCTTGAGAAGCAAGTCAACGAGCTATTGGAGAAAGGGTACGTAAGAGAGAGCATGAGTCCATGTGCTGTTCCAGTCCTACTTGTGCCCAAGAAGGATAAAACATGGAGAATGTGTGTTGATTGCCGAGCAGTCAACAACATAACGGTAAAATATCGTCACCCTATCCCTCGTTTAGATGACATGTTAGATGAGTTGCATGGTTCTTGCATGTTTTCTAAGATTGATTTGAAGAGTGGTTATCATCAAATTAGGATGAAAGAAGGAGATGAGTGGAAGACTGCTTTTAAAACTAAGTATGGGTTGTATGAGTGGATGGTCATGCCATTTGGTTTGTCCAACGCACCTAGCACGTTTATGCGACTCATGAATCATGTTCTACGTCCATTCATTGGTAAATTTGTAGTTGTTTACTTTGATGATATACTCATCTATAGCAAGAACGTGGGGGATCATCTAGAACATTTGAAATCTGTCTTAGATGCACTTAGAGAAGAACAATTGTTTGCTAACTTGAAGAAGTGCACCTTTTGTACGGATAAGCTTGTATTCTTGGGTTTTGTTGTTGGAGCTAACGGAATACAGGTTGATGAAGAAAAGATCCGAGCTATCCGTGAATGGCCAAGCCCTACAAGTGTTGCTAATGTTAGGAGCTTTCATGGACTAGCTAGTTTTTATAGGAGATTTGTGAAGGACTTTAGTAGCATAGCCGCACCCATAACTGAAGTCATCAAGAAGAACGTGGGCTTTACTTGGGGAGAAGCTCAAGAGAAGGCTTTCCAACTACTGAAAGGGAAGTTGACTAATGCACCCTTGTTAGCTTTACCTAATTTCTCTAAGACTTTTGAAATAGAGTGTGATGCTTCTGGTGTAGGAATTGGAGCTGTCCTTATGCAAGAAGGAAGACCTATTGCATACTTTAGTGAGAAACTAAGTGGTGCAACCTTGAATTACCCGACCTATGACAAGGAGTTGTACGCACTAGTTCGAGCATTGGAGACATGGCAGCATTATTTGTGGCCCAAGGAGTTCGTGATTCACACTGATCATGAGTCACTCAAGCACTTAAAGGGGCAACACAAGCTGAACAAGAGGCATGCACGATGGGTGGAATTCATTGAGACATTTCCTTATGTCATTCGCTACAAGCAAGGTAAGGAAAATGTAGTGGCTGATGCACTATCACGAAGGTACGCCTTGATCTCAACTCTTGATGCTAAACTACTTGGCTTTGAACACATTAAGGAGATGTATGTTGATGATGTTGATTTTGGCGAGTTGTTTAGATCAACTGAAAGAAGTGCATTTGGTAAGTTCTTTCGTAATGAAGGTTACCTATTTCGTGAAAACAAACTTTGTGTGCCTAATTGTTCGATGCGAGAATTACTAATTCAGGAGGCACATGGAGGTGGCTTAATGGGGCATTTTGGAATTGCAAAGACCTTGGCAATGCTACAAGATCATTTCTTTTGGCCACACATGAAGAGAGACGTTGAGAGAGTTTGTGGTCGTTGCATCACTTGCAAGCAAGCCAAGTCAAAGGTAAAACCCCATGGTTTGTACACCCCACTACCTATACCTAGTGAGCCCTGGATTGATATCTCTATGGATTTTGTGTTAGGCCTACCTAGGACTAAGCGTGGAAGAGATTCAATTTTTGTGGTAGTGGATAGGTTTTCTAAGATGGCACATTTCATTCCATGTCATAAGACTGATGATGCTTCAAACATTGCTGATTTGTTCTTTAGAGAGGTTGTTAGGTTGCATGGCATGCCTAGGACAATTATCTCTGATAGAGATGCTAAGTTCCTAAGTTACTTTTGGAAGACCTTGTGGTGCAAGTTAGGTACTAAGTTGTTGTTTTCTACTACTTGTCATCCTCAAACTGATGGTCAAACTGAAGTAGTGAATAGGACTTTGTCTACACTTTTGAGAGCACTCATTAAGCATAACATTAAGACTTGGGAAGAATGTTTGCCTCATGTTGAGTTTGCTTATAATCGTTCTGTCCATTCTGCTACTCAATTCTCACCATTTGAGCTTGTTTATGGATTTAATCCTTTGACTCCATTGGATTTATCACCTCTACCTTCGAGTGAGCAAGTTAACTTAGATGGCAAGAAGAAAGCTGAATTTGTCAAGCAGTTACATGAGAAAGCAAGAATGAACATCGAGAAGCGCACGGAGCACTATGCAAGGCAAGCAAACAAAGGAAGGCACAAGGTTGTCTTTGAGCTGGGAGATTGGGTTTGGCTACATATGAGGAAGGAGCGTTTTCCTGTACAAAGACGTTCAAAGTTGCTACCACGGGGAGATGGTCCATTCCAAGTGATCGAACGCATCAATGATAATGCCTACAAGCTAGACCTTCCGGGTGAGTATAATGTAAGTGCTTCGTTTAACGTGGCTGACTTGAGTCCGTTTGATGTAGGTGATGATTTGAGGACAAATCCTTTTCAAGAGGAGGGGACTGATGTGAGCAAGCCTAAGGACGCACCTACTATCAAGCTTATAGACTCGCAGCAAGTTCAAGTTCCAATTGGGCCAATGACAAGAGCACGAGCTAGGAAGTTGCAATCTGATTTCAATGGACTAATGCAAGAAGTTTGGGCTCAAGTTGGTGCGTACAAGTGCAAGGACGTGCATGAGGCACATGCAAAGCCCATGCACGTGATAGAGGCTATTTTGGAAGCTTAATATGCACACCAACTTCTGGATGCATGCGCACATGGAGAATCAGCAAGAATCAACCTATTTAGGCCATGCATCTTCTTGTTAGGACGTGCAATTAATTGTTATTCTATTAGATATTATTTGTTTAGATTATTTCCTATTTTAGTTGAATAATTCGGCCAGAATCTCCTTAGAATAGGAAAGAGAGTTTTGGCCAGCCTTTGAACTCCTTTTAAGGAGTTAGCTTGTTTAGGAATATTTTGGTACTTTGGGAGCCTATATAAAGAGGACTCCTAGCAATAAAACGTACACACACGATTCGGAAATACTTAGCATTGGCTAGTTGAGAGTTTGATACTCGTTTGTTCTTGCTTAGGCTGGTGAGTCGTCTTGGCTGGAATTTATCTTTCACTTATCAAGCGGACCATCCATCCTCGCTTGTGGCGTGATTCGACCTTAGGTCAAGGTTCAGAAGTTCTTGATGCGGGTTAAGGTTCAATTTCGTGCCTTAGTTCGAGTGAGTTCTTGTGAGTTGTGATCTGATCCATTCTAAAGTAACAAACGGTCCGAGTTGTGAATCTTTTCCGCGGAGATTCATATCACTTACCTTGCTTGTAGCGAATGACATAAGGAAATGTCTCAATGAATTCTACCCAGCGTGCATGCCTCTTATTCAGCTTGTGTTGCCCTTTCAAGTGCTTCAACGATTCATGATCAGTGTGTATCACGAATTCCTTGGGCCACAAGTAGTGCTGCCATGTCTCCAATGTCCGAATTAAAGCATACAACTCTTTGTCATAGGTCGGATAGTTTAGAGGTGCTCCGCTTAATTTCTCGCTGAAATAGGCAATTGGCCGTCGATCTTGCATGAGTACAGCGCCAATACCTACACCTGAAGCATCATACTCAACTTCAAACGTTTTAGAAAAATTAGGTAAAGCTAATAAAGGAGCATTCGTCAACTTCTCTTTGAGTAATTGAAATGCTTTCTCTTGCGCTTCTCCCCAGCTGAATCCAACGCTCTTCTTAATGACTTCGGTGAGTGGTGCAGCTATGGTGCTAAAATCTTTCACAAATCTTCGGTAGAAGCTTGCTAGTCCATGGAAGCTTCGAACATGTGCAATGTTTGTGGGGGTCGGCCAATCCCTAATTGCCTTTATCTTTTCTTCATCAACCTGTATTCCTTCAGCATTAACAACAAAACCCAAGAATACAAGCTTATCTGTGCAAAAGGTGCACTTCTTCAAGTTAGCAAATAATTGATCCTCCCTAAGTGCAATCAAAACAGATTTCAAGTGCTCTACGTGCTCCTCAATGCTCTTGCTATAAATGAGTATATCATCAAAGTAAACAACTACAAATTTGCCAATGAATGGACGTAAAACATGATTCATAAGGCGCATGAATGTACTAGGTGCATTAGATAATCCAAAAGGCATGACCATCCATTCATACAAACCATACTTCGTTTTAAACGCTGTTTTCCATTCATCACCTTCTTTCATGCGAATCTGATGATAACCACTTTTCAAATCAATCTTTGAAAACATGCAAGAACCATACAACTCATCCAACATGTCATCTAAACGAGGAATAGGGTGACGATATTTTACCGTAATGTTGTTGACAGCGCGACAATCAACACACATCCTCCATGATCCATCTTTCTTTGGCACAAGTAAGACCGGAACAGCGCATGGACTCATGCCCTCTCTCACGTACCCTTTCTCCAAAAGTTCATTGACTTGCTTCTCAAGTTCTTTCGTCTCCTCCGGATTGCTTCTATAAGCTGGTCGGTTTGGAATTGATGCTCCCGGAACGAAGTCAATCTGATGTTCAATTCCCCTTATTGGTGGCAAACCTGGTGGTAGCTCATTGGGGAATACATCCTCAAAATCCTGTAAAAGAGATTTAACCATGCTTGGCAAATGTGGCTCAAGCTCGTTAGCAACCAAAAGTGTCTCCCTATACCGAAGTAAGATCATAGACTGTTTTTCAAAACAAGCTTGCTTAATCTCACTTGCTCTCACATAGTAGTTTCTTTTCCATCCCTCGGATTTTCTCTCAATGGCCGACTTTATTTCTGTTTTTCCGGCTTCTTTTGTTCTCTCAAGTATTTCCTCTCTTTTGGCCATTTTTTCTTTCTGTTTTTCGGCTTCTTTTCTCCTCTCAATCTTTTTCTTTTGATCACTCCTTTTCTTTTCATCACATTCAATTTGCAACTTCCTTTGATCCTCACAGACTTGCGATGGTGCCAAGGGTGCTAAGGTGATCAACCGCTTCTTGAGTATGAACGAGTACTTGTTGGTGTAGCCATTATGAGTTACTCTTCTATCAAACTGCCATGGCCTTCCCAATAGTAGGTGACCCGCTTGCATTGGTACCACGTCACATAACACCTCATCTTCATAATTGCCAATGCGAAAGGCCACTAACACTTGCTTCATCACTCTCACTTCTCCACTATCATTCAGCCATTGTAGCTTGTATGGTTTAGGGTGTTTTTCAGTGCGCAACCCTAGCTTCTCAACCATAGTGGTACTTGCTACATTAGCACAACTCCCTCCATCAATGATGACACTACACACTTTGTCTTTAACATAACACCTTGTGTGAAAGATGTTTTCTCTTTGGGCTGCATCATCTTCTTCTTTGGCTTGGGAGTTCAAGGCTCGCCTACTGACTAGGGTAAGTCCCCCGGGTGCGTGATACTCCTCCTCGGATAGATCCTCCAATGAGGGTAGGCTTTCATGCTCCGACTCCTCTCCTTCAGTTTCAATCTCCCCATTTTCTCTAATCACCATGATCTGCTTGTTGGGGCATTGACTAGATATATGACCCCTTCCTTGACACTTAAAGCACTTAACGTCACGGTTTCTTGCGGGAGGGGCCTCCACCTTCTTCTGAGAGTTGGTGTTGGAACTCTCGGATTTTTGCCCTTCTTTGGTAGCCTGTGGTTTGTCAAACTTCCTTGGATAACTCGGCTTCCAATTAGAACCTGATGTAGCTCTTGTTCCTCCTCCTCTCTTTAGTTGCTTCTCAATCTTGGTGGCCATGTGCACCATGTCCTCCAACTCCACATAGTGTTGCAACTCTACTTTGTCTTGGATCTCAGAATTGAGTCCATTCAGAAATCTTGCCATGGTAGCTTCTCTATCTTCCTCAACATCAGCTCTTATCATGGCTAGCTCCATTTGCTTGTAAAATTCCTCCACACTCAAGCTCCCTTGCCTCATGCCTTGTAACTTCTTGTATAGCTCCCTATAGTAATGACTTGGAACAAACCTCTTCCGCATCACCACTTTCATTCCCTCCCAAGTAGTTATAGGGCGCTCTCCATTACGCCTCCTGCTTGTCACAAGTTGATCCCACCAAGTTATAGCATAATCAGTAAACTCAGTGATGGCAAGTTTTACCTTCTTTGCTTCGGAATGATTGTGGCAATCAAACACAAATTCAATTTTCTTCTCCCACTCCAAGTAAGCTTCCGGATCAGAACGACCAGCAAAGGTAGGTATTTTTAGTTTAACGCTTCCTATGTTGTCATCCTCTCTTCGCCTTGCCTCCCTAGGATGGCGTTCAACTCTCGGCCTCCTATAGTTCCTTGTGGATCTTGCATCTTCCTCATGGTCAGATTCTTCTCCACATGCTTCTATAGGCGCTCTCCCTCTACGTGCATGAATTTCGCCTCGTATGGGTTGTTCAACTCTCGGCCTCCTATAGTTCCTTGTGGATCTTGCATCTTCTTCATGGTCAGAATCTTCTCCACTTGACTCTTTTGGTGCTCTCCTTCTTGGTGCATGACTTGTGCTAGCTCGCTCCATTGCACTCATTTGTTCGCGTATAGGCTCAATTTCAGCTTGCATCATGCGTTGGAAATTCCTTGTTAGAGCCTCCGTGAGCAACTTAATGTCAACTTGGGCCAAGGTTCCCTCCTTTTCTTCCTCGCCTTCGTGAGACATGCTGCAAGAAAACTTGGTTAGTAAAAAATATGGCCTCACAAGTTCACTCCCTTACGTGTTTCTCTCAATGTAAGGTGCACTCAAGTTCCCTCGTGTTTGCGCTCAAATATTTGGCTTTTCTCTCTAATGAGCTCACACACTCTTGCCTTTTTCCACTCGTGATACTTGTATGTTCTTACTAAAGCTAGCACCGCCTTTGCTTGAACTACAAATTTCACCAAACAAACAGAATGTTATCCGCTTGTTTTCTTGCGTTTAGAAGACTCTACTTGGTTTCCCTCTTTGGTCTTGCACGTTTCTCCTTGCCCTAGGCGCTTCCTCTTTCTTGCGAATGCCTATTTAGTCTTGCAATTCCTGTTTGGTTCGTACTCTCTCTTTTCTTTCTTTCCTTTCTTTTCTTTTCTTTTTTTTTCTTTCTTTTCTGATTGTATTCGCTCTCTTTCTTTTCTCTCTTGTCTCAACCGAATGCAACCAAACAAACTCTACTCTAGTTCGGCAACAAAACAAAGATGAATTGTAAGCTGAACTTAGTAAAACGAAATTAAAGGTAGTAGCAAGCCGTAGCTCTGATACCAAATGATGTAAAACTCGCTGGGAATTCCACACGAACGGACCGCTGCTACTTGATGGATGAGAAAGACTCCAACTCCAACTACGCAATGCACGAACCTTGGTGATGTCTCACCTCAACCCGAACAATGGAAGTCAAGAACCCAAGTCCTTAAGTCGAATCACGCCACAAACAAAGGTGGATAATCTGTTTGATAAGTGAAAAACGTTGCCCTAGCTAAGCGACGCACTAGCCTATCCAAGAACACACAATGAGTATCAAAACTCACAAACTAGCAATAGCTAAGTATATTCTGGATGAATAAAAGGTTGTCCCCGTTTTTATTGCTACGAGTCCCTTTATATAGGCCCCAAAAGTCTCAAACATTCCTAAACAAAAACTAACTCCAAATAAGGAGTTCAAAGCTGGCCAAAACTCACCTTCCTAAATAAAAGGGATTCTGGCCTAATTATTCACTAAGTAGGAAAAACAAACTAAACTAAGATAGATACTAGAATATCTAGTAAATATCACGTCCTAAAACATAGGAAAAGAAGTTCCTAAAATTTAGGGATGCATGTCCAAGATAAGCTGAAATTCTGTTTGCATGCATCCAAAAGAATCTTGCGCAAGCTAGGCTTCTAAAATAGCACCAATAACGTGTATGGGCTTAACATGGCCTTCTAGGTCGTCCTTGGGCTTGCTTGATTCAACTTGAGTCCGAATGCCTTCAATAAATCCATTCAGTTCAGCTTGAAGCTTCTTGGCCCGTGCTCTTGTAATCGGCCCAATTGGAACACGCAATGCTCCATGCTCGTTGTTGGATGGTCTCACATCACAAGAAACGCGAGGAAAAGGCAAGATAAGGAAAGGAAAGGAATTATAAGGCAAGATATGGTAAGACAAGGCCAAAAAAAGATAATAAAAGGCAATATAAGGAAATAAAAGCCAAGAAAAGGCAAGAAAAGGAAATAAAAGGCTAGAAAATGCCAGATAAGGCAAGAAAAGGCAAGAAAAGGCAAAAAAAAGGGAAGAAAAAGGCAAGATAAGAAAAGAAAAGGCATGAAAAGGAAAGAAAAGGAAAGAAAAAGCAAGGAAAAGGCAAGATAAGGAAAGAAAAGACAAGAAAAGGCAAAATAAGGAAAGAAAAGGCAAGAAAAAGGCAAGATAAGGACAAGGCAAAAAAAGGCAAGCTAAGGCAAGAAAAGGCAAGGAAATGGCAAGAGAGGGCCAATGCAAGGTAAGGCAAGAAAAGCAAGAAATAGCATGTAAAAGGCAAGATAAGGAAAGAAAAGGCAAGATAAGAACAAGGCAAGGAAAGATAAGATAAGGCAATAAAAGGCAATGAAAAGGTAAGAGAGGGATAAGGACAGCTAAGGTAAGTTAAGGCAAGAAAAGTCAAAGGAAAAGGCAAGATAATGAAAGATAAGGCAAGAAAAGGCAAGAAAAAGAAAGATAAGGCAAGAAAAGGCAAGGAAAAGGAAAGATAAGCAAAGAAAACGCAAGATAAGGCAAGAAAAGGCAAGAAAAGTTAAGATAATGCAAGATAAGGAAAGAAAAGGCAAGGAAAATTTAGGAAAAGGAAAGAAAAGGCAAGGAAAAGGCAAGATAAGGAAAGATAAGGCAAGGGAAGATAAGATAAGGCAAGAATAACCTAGAAACGGTAAGGAAATGGGAAGGAAAAGGCAAGAAATGGCAAGGAAAAGGCAAGAGAAGGAAAGAAAAGGCAAGAAAAGGCAAGAAATAGCAAGGAAAAGGCAAGTTAAGGAAAGAAAAGGCAAGATAAGGAAAGATAAGGCAAGATAAGGAAAGATAAGGCAAGAAAATGCAAGAAAAAGGCAAGAAAAGGCAAGATAAGGCAAGAAAGGGAAAGAAAAGGCAAGAAAGGGCAATAAAAGGCAAGAAAAGGGAACGTAAGGCAAGAAAAGGAAAGAAAAAGCAAAGAAAAGGCAGGGAAAAGGTAAGATATGGAAATAAAAGGCATGATAAGGCAAGAAAAGGTAAGATAAAACAAGAAAAGGTAAGAAATGCAAGGAAAAGGTAACGTAAGGCAAGATAAGCAAGATAAGGCAAGAAAAGGCCAAAAAAGATAAGAAAAGGCAAGATAAGAAAAGAAAAGGCAAGGAATGGCAAGGAAAAGGCAAGATAAGGAAAGAAAAGCTAGATAAGGCATGAAAAGGCAAGGAAAAGGCAAGATAAGGCAAGATGATGTGAGCAAGCCTAAGGACGCACCTACTATCAAGCTTGTAGACTCGAAGCAAGTTCAAGTTCCGATTGGGCCAATAACAAGAGCACGAGCTAGGAAGTTGCAATCTGACTTCAATGGATTAATGGAAGAAGTTTGGGCTCAATCAAGTGCGTGGAGGACCAAGGACGTCCAAGAAGCCCAAGGGAGGCCCATGCACGTTTTGGAAGCTGAATGGGAGGCTTGACATGCACGTAAGCTTCTAGATACATGCGCACATGGAGAATCAAGAAGAATCAGCCTATTTAGTCCGTGCATCTATTTGTTTTGGACGTGCACCTAGTAGTTATTCTATTAGATATTATTTGCTTATATTATTCCTTATTTAGTTGAATAAGTTCGGCCAGAATCTCTTTAGAATAGGAAAGAATTTTGGCCAGCCTTAAACTCCTTATTTGGAGTTAGTTTCGTTTAGGAAAGTTGTAAGACATATGGAGCCTATATAAAGAGGCGTTCCCCTTCAATAAAAACACAACAATTCGGAGAATTATTTAGCATTGGCTAATTGTGAGTTTAGATACTCGTTTGTTCTTGCTTAGGCTGGTGAGTCGTCTTGGCTAGAATTTATCTTTCACTTATCAAGCGGATCATCCATCCCCACTCGTGGCGTGATACGACCTTAGGTCAAGGTTCAGAAGCTCTTGCTGCGGGTTAAGGTTCAATTTCGCGCCTTAGTTCTTGTGAGTTCTTGTGAGTTGTGATCTGTTCCATTCTGAAGTAACAAACGGTCCGAGTTGTGAGTCTTTTCCGCTGAGATTCATATCATTTGGTATCAGAGCTTAGCTTGTTACTTTAGTTCATTATCCTTGTTATTCTTGTTTTTTTTTGGGGTTCGTTTTGTTGCTTGCTAATCCGTGAGGTTCTTAGCTGTTCGAGAGAAAAGAGAGGAAAACAAACGAGTGAAGCAAAAACAGAAAAGAAAAGAAAAGGAAAGAAAAGAAAAAGAAAAGGAAAGAAAAAAAAAAGAGAGGAAACAAAACAGGAAGAAGTTAGTCCTAAGTTGGCCCGCACGACTAATTTGGAAGCCACAAGCTAAAGAGGAAGCAAAATCAAAAAGGAAGCTAGCGAACTAAAGAAGGCGCAGCAGCTGATCAAGAAAAGGGACAAGCAAGACAAAAAAAGCAAAGAAAGGCCAAAAGAGGAACTTTAACATTCTGTGAAGCGTGAAGTTCAAGCAAAGGCTGTTCTAGCTTTAGTAAGAACATACAAGTATCACGAGGGGAAAAAGGCAAGAGTGTGCGAGTACCTTAGAGAGAAAAGCCAAATATTTGAGTGTAAACACGAGTGAACTTGAGTGCACCTTACATTGAGAGTATACACGTGATGATTTGAGGACAAATCCTTTTCAAGAGGAGGGGAATGATGTGAGCAAGCCTAAGGACGCACCTACTATCAAGCTTGTAGACTCGAAGCAAGTTCAAGTTCCGATTGGGCCAATGACAAGAGCACGAGCTAGGAAGTTGCAATCTGACTTCAATGGATTAATGGAAGAAGTTTGGGCTCAATCAAGTGCGTGGAGGACCAAGGACGTCCAAGAAGCCCAAGGGAGGCCCATGCACGTTTTGGAAGCTGAATGGGAGGCTTGACATGCACGTAAGCTTCTAGATACATGCGCACATGGAGAATCAAGAAGAATCAGCCTATTTAGTCCGTGCATCTATTTGTTTTGGACGTGCACCTAGTAGTTATTCTATTAGATATTATTTGCTTATATTATTCCTTATTTAGTTGAATAAGTTCGGCCAGAATCTCTTTAGAATAGGAAAGAATTTTGGCCAGCCTTAAACTCCTTATTTGGAGTTAGTTTCGTTTAGGAAAGTTGTAAGACATATGGAGCCTATATAAAGAGGCGTTCCCCTTCAATAAAAACACAACAATTCGGAGAATTATTTAGCATTGGCTAATTGTGAGTTTAGATACTCGTTTGTTCTTGCTTAGGCTGGTGAGTCGTCTTGGCTAGAATTTATCTTTCACTTATCAAGCGGATCATCCATCCCCGCTCGTGGCGTGATACGACCTTAGGTCAAGGTTCAGAAGCTCTTGCTGCGGGTTAAGGTTCAATTTCGCGCCTTAGTTCTTGTGAGTTCTTGTGAGTTGTGATCTGTTCCATTCTGAAGTAACAAACGGTCCGAGTTGTGAGTCTTTTCCACTGAGATTCATATCACAAGAAAAGGCATGATAAGCCAAGAAAGGGAAGAAAAAGTAAAAGAATAGGCAAGCTTAGGCAAGATAACGCAAGAGATGGCAAGGAAAAGGCAAAATAAAGAAAGATAAGGCAAGAAAAGGCAAGAAATATAAGGAAAAGGCAAGATAAGGAAAGAAAAGGCAAGAAATGCAAGGAAAAGGCAAGATAAGGAAAAAAAGGCATTATAAGGCAAGATATGGTAAGACAAGGCCAAAAAAAGACAAGAAAAGGCAATATAAGGTAAGAAAAGCCAAGAAAAGGCAAGAAAAGGAAAAAATGTGCTAGAAAATGCCAGATAAGGCAAGAAAAGGCAAAAAAAGGCAAAAAAATGGCAAGGAAAAGGCAAGATAAGAAAAGAAAAGGCAAGAAATGGAAAGAAAGGGCAAGATAAGAAAAGAAAAGGCATGAAAAGGAAAGAAAAGGCAAGAAAAAGCAAGTAAAATGTAAGATAAGGAAAGAAAAGACAAGAAAAGGCAAAATAAGGAAAGAAAAGGCAAGAAATGGCAAGAAAATGGCAAGATAAGGACAAGGCAAAAAAAGTCAAGCTAAGGCAAGAAAAGGCAAGGAAAAGGCAAGAGAGGGACAAGGCAAGCTAAGGCAAGTAAAAGCAAGGAAAAGGCAAGATAAGGAAAGGAAAGGGAAGAAATGGCATGTAAAAGGCAAGATCAGGAAAGAAAAGGCAAGATAAGAACAAGGCTAGGAAAGATAAGATAAGGCAATAAAAGGCAATGAAAAGGCAAGAGAGGGACAAGGCAAGCTAGGGTAAGATAAGGCAAGAAAAGGCAAAGGAAAAGGCAAGATAATGAAAGATAAGGCAAGAAAAGGCAAGAAAAAGAATGATAAGGCGAGAAAAGGCAAGGAAATGGAAAGATATGCAAAGAAAAGGCAAGCTAATGCAAGATAAGGAAAGAAAAGGCAAGGAAAATTTTGGAAAACAAAAGAAAAGGCAAAGAAAAGGGAAGATAAGGAAAGATAAGGCTAGATAAGGCAAGAGAAGACAAGATAACGCAAGAATAGGCTAGAAACGGTAAGGAAATGCGAAGGAAAAGGCAAGAAATGGCAAGGAAAAGGCAAGAGCAGGAAAGAAAAGGCAAGAAATGGCAAGGAAAAGGCAAGTTAGGGAAAGAAAAGGCAAGATAAGGAAAGATAAGGCAAGAAAATGCCAAAAAAGGCAAGAAAAGGAAAGATAAGGCAAGACAAGGCAAGAAAGGGAAAGAGAAGGCAATAAAAGGCAAGAAAAGGCAAGAAAAGGCAAAATAAGGCAAGAAAAGGCAGGGAGAAGGTAAGATATGGAAAGAAAAGGCATGATAAGGCAAGAAAAGGCAACGAAAAGTCAAGATAAGGAAAAAAAGGCAAGATAACATAAGAAAAGGTAAGAAATGTAAGGAAAAGGTAAGGTAAGGCAAGATAAGGCAAGATAAGGCATGAAAAGGCCAAAAAAGATAAGAAAAGGCAAGATAAGGAAAGAAAAGGTAAGATAGCAAGGTATGAAACGACAAGAAAAGGCAATGTAAAGGTAAGAAAAGGAAAGAAAAGGCAAGATAAGAAAAGAAAAGGCAAGGAATGGCAAGAAAAAGGCAAGATAAGGGAAGAAAAGCAAGATAAGTCATGAAAAGGCAAGAAAAGGCAAGGAAAAGGCAAAATAAGGCTAGAAAAGGCAAGATAAGCCTAGAAAGGGAAGAAAAAGCAAAAGAATAGGCAAGCTTAGGCAAGATAAGGCAAGAAACAGTAAGGAAAAGGCAAGATAAGGAAAGATAAGGCAAGAAAAGGCAAGAAATTTAAGGAAAAGGTAAGAGAAGGAAAGGAAAGGCAAGATAATTAAAGAATAGGCAAGATAATTAAAAAAAAGGCAAGAAACGTAAAGAAAAGGTAAGAGAAGGAAAGAAAAGGCAAGATAAGGTGAGACAAGGCAAAAAAAGGTAAGATAAGGCAAGGAAAAGGCAAGATAAGGAAAGAAAAGTCAAGAAATGGAAAGAAAATGCAAGATAAGGCAAGAAAAGACAAGAAAAGTCAAGATAAAGCAAGAAAAGGAAAGGAACATACAGGAAACGGCAAGATAAGGAAAGAATGGGCAAGATAAGGAAAGAAAAGATAAGATAAGGCAAGAAAGGAAAAGGCAAGAAATTGAAAGAAAAGACAAGAAAAGACAATAAAAGGCAATAAAAGGAGAGAAAAGGCAAGAAAAAGGTAAGGAAAGAAAAGGCAAGGAAAATGCAAGATAAGGAAAGAAAATGCATGATACGGCAAGAAAAGGCAAAAAAAAGGCAAGATAAGGAAAGAAAAGGCAAGATAACGCAAGAAAAGGCAAGAAACACAAGGAAAAGGCAAGATAAGGAAAGATAAGTCAAGACAAGGCCAAAAAAAGACAAGAAAAAGCAATTATAGGAAAGAAAAGCCAAGAAAAGGCAAGAAAAGGAAATAAAAGTCAAGAAAATGCCAGATAAGGAAAGAAAAGGCAAGAAAAGGCAAAAAAATGGTAAGGAAAAGGCAAGATTTGAAAGAAATGGAAAGATATGGCAAGAAAGGGCAAGAAAAGATAAGAGATGTATTGAAAAGGCAAGAAAAGATAAGAAAAGGAAAGAAAAGGCAAGAAAAAGCAAGGAAAAGGCAAGAAAAGGCAAAATAAGGAAAGAAAAGGCAAGAAATGGCAAGAAAAAGGCAAGATAAGGACAAGGCAAAAAAAGGCAAGCTAAGGCAAGAAAAGGCAAGACAGGGACAAGGCAAGCTAAGGCAAGAAAAAGCAAGGAAAAGCCAAAATAAGGAAAGAAAAGGCAAGAAATGGCATGTAAAAGGCAAGATAGGAAAAGAAAAGGAAAGAAAAGGCAAGATAAGAACAAGGCAAGGAAAGGCAAGATAAGGCAAGAAAAGGCAAGGAAAAGGCAAGAGAGGGACAAGGCAAGCTAAGGTAAGATAAGGCAAGAAAAGGCAATGGAAAAGGCAAGATAAGGAAAGATATGGCAAGAAAGGACAAGAAAAAGAAAAATAAGGCAAAAAAAGGCAAGGAAACGGAAAGATAAGCAAAGAATAGGCAAGATAAGGCAAGAAAAGGCAAGAAAAGTCAAGATAATGCAAGATAAGGAAAGAAAAGGCAACAAAAGGCAAGGAAAATTTAGGAAAAGGAAAGAAAAGGCAAGATAAGGAAAGATAAGGCTAGATAAGGCAAGAGAAGACAAGATAAGGCAAGAATAGGCTAGAAATAGTATGGAAATGGGAAGGAAAAGGCAAGACATGGCAAGGAAAAGGCAAGAGAAGGAAAGAAAAGGTAAGAAAGGACAAGAAAAAGAAAGATAAGGCAAAAAAAGGCAAGGAAAAGGAAAGATAAGCAAAGAATAGGCAAGATAAGGCAAGAAAAGGCAAGAAAAGTCAAGATAATGCAGGATAAGGAAAGAAAAGGCAAGAAAAGGCAAGGAAAATTTAGGAAAAGGAAAGAAAAGGAAAGGAAAAGGCAAGATAAGGAAAGATAAGGCAAGAGAAGACAAGATAAGGCAAGAATAGGCTAGAAATGGTAAGGAAATGGGAAGGAAAAGGCAAGAAATGGCAAGGAAAAGGCAAGAGAAGGAAAGAAAGGGCAAGAAATGGCAAGGAAAAGGCAAGTTAAGGAAAGAAAAGGCAAGATAAGGATAGATAAGGCAAGAAAAGGCCAGGTAACACAAGAAAAGGCAAGAAATGCAAGGAAAAGGTAAGGAAAAGGCAAGAAATGGCAAGGAAAAGGCAAGAGAAGGAAAGAAAAGGCAAGAAAAGGCAAGAAATGGCAAGGAAAAGGCAAGTTAAGGAAAGAAAAGGCAAGATAAGGATGATATGGCATCGAAAAGGCAAGATAACACAAGAAAAGGCAAGAAATGCAAGGAAAAGGTAAGGTAAGGAATGAAAAGGCAAGATAAGGCCAAAAAAGATAAGAAAAGGCAAGATAAGAAATGCAAGGAAAGGCAAGGTAAAGGCAAGAAAAGGAAAGAAAAGGCAAGATAAGAAAAGAAAAGACAAGAAATGGTAAGAAAAAGGAAAGATAAGGAAAGAAAAGCAAGATAAGGCATGAAAAGGCAAGAAAAGACAAGAAAAGGTAAGAAAAGGCAAGGAAAAGGCAAGATAAGGCAAGATAAGGCAAAGAAAAGGCAAGATAAGCCATGAAAGGGCAAGAAAAATCAAAAGAATAGGCAAGCTTAGGCAAGATAAGGCAAGAAACGGAAGGAAAAGGCAAGATAAGGAAAGAAAAGGCAGGAAAAGGCAAGAAATGTAAGGAAAAGGTAAGAGAAGGAAAGGAAAGGCAAGCTAATTAAGGAAAAGGCAAGAAACGTAAGGAAAAGGTAAAGGAAAGAAAAGGCAAGATAAGGCGAGACAACGCAAAAAAAGGTAAGATAAGGCAAGGAAAATACAAGATAAGGAAAGAAAAGACAAGAAAAGGAAAGAAAAGGCAAGATAAGGCAAGAAAAGGCAAGAAAAGACAAGAAAAGTCAAGAAAGGTCAAGATAAGGAGGGAAAAGGAAAGGCAAGATAAGGCATGGAAAAGGCAAGATAAGGTAAGAAAAGGCAAGGTAAGGAATGAAAAGGTAAGAAAAGGTAAGATATGGCAAGAGAGGCAAGATAAGTGAAGAAAAGATAAGATAAGGCAAGATAAGGCAAAAAAAGGCATTATAAGGCAAGAAAAGGCATTATAAGGCAAGAAAAGGCAAGAAAGTGCAAGACAAGGAAAGAAAAGGCAGAATTGGCATGAAAAGGCAAGAAAAGGTAAGAAAAGTTAAGATAAGGCAAGAATAGGCAAGATAAGGAAAGAAAAGGGAAGAAAAGGTAAGATAAGGCACTATAAGGCAAGGAAAAGGCAAGAAAAGGAAAAGATAAGAAAAGAAAAAGGAAGATAAGGTAAGAAAAGGCAAGAAAAGGCAATAAAAGGAAAGAAAAGGCAAGGAAAAGGCAAGA
This sequence comes from Hypericum androsaemum, assembly GCA_963995505.1. Taxonomy (NCBI): domain Eukaryota; kingdom Viridiplantae; phylum Streptophyta; class Magnoliopsida; order Malpighiales; family Hypericaceae; genus Hypericum; species Hypericum androsaemum. The sequence goes on from OZ023186.1 coordinate 12,690,405, forward strand.
AAAGGCAAGATAAGGCATGATAAGGTAAGAAAAGGAAAGAAAGGGCAAGGAAAAGGAAAGGAAGGGCAAGACAAAGCAAGAAAAGGCAAGATAAGGCAAAAAAGGGAAGGAAACGCAAGAAAAGGAAAGAAAAGGCAATGAAAAGGCAAGATATGGAAAGAGAAGGCAAGGAAAGGCAAGCAAAAGGTACGAAAAGGCAAGAAAAGGCATGAAAAGGCATAAAATAAAAGGTAAGAAAGGGAAGAAAGGGCAAGAAAAGAAAAGAAAAGGCATGGACAAGGCATGAAAAGGCAAGAAAAGGAAAGAAAAGGAAAGAAAAAGAAAAATAAGGTAAGAAAAAGAAAGAAAAGGAAAGAAAAGGCATAGAAAAGTGATGAAAAGGCAAGAAAAGGAAAGATAAGGTAAGAAAAGGCATGAAAAGGCAAAAAAAGGAAAGAAAAAAAAAGAAAAGGTAAGATAAGGCAAGAGAAGGCAAGTTAAGGCAATAAAAGGCATGGAAAAGGCATGGAAAGTCAAGAAAAGGAAGGATAAGGCAAGAAAAGGAAAGATGAGGCTAGATAAGGAAAGAAAAGGAATGTTGACTCTAGATAAGGCAAGAAAAGGAGAGATGAGGCTAGATAAGGCAAGAAAAGGAAAGATGAGGCTAGATAAGGCAAGGAATAGAAAAGAAAAGGCCAGGAAAAGATAAGAAAAGGCAAGAAAAGGAAAGAAAATGTAAGAAAAATGAAAGAAAAGGCAAGATAAGGTAAGAAAAGGAAAGATAAGGAATGAAAAGTCAAGAAAAGGCAAGAAAAGGCAAGAAAAAGCAAGATAAGGTAAGAAAAGACAAGAAAAGGCAAGGAAGGCAAGAAAAGGCAAGGAAAAGATAGAAAAGGAAAGAAAAGGTAAGATAAGATAAGAAAAGGAAAGAAAAGGCAAGGAAAAGGCAAGATAAGGCAAGGAAAAGGCAAGAAAAGGAAAGAAAATTCAAGAAGAGTCAAGAAAAGGTAAGAAAAGACAAGAAAAGGCAAGAAAAGGAAAGAAAAGGAAAGAAAAGGCAAGAAAAGGCAAGAAAAGGAAAGAAAAGGCAATGAAAAGGCAAGAAAAGGCAAGAAAAGGAAAGATAAGGCAAGGCAAGAAAAGGAAAGATAAGGCAAGAAAAGGCAAGGAAAAGGAATGAAAAGGCTAGAAAAGGAAAGATAAGTCAAGAAAAGGCATGAAAAGGGAAAAAAGGAAAGAAAAGGAAAGAAAAGCCAAGATTAGGCAAGATTAGGCAAGAAAAGGAAAGTAAAGGCAAGGAAAAGGCAAGAAAAGGAAAGAAAAGCAAGAAATGGGAAGGAAAGGCAAGAAAAGGAAAGAAAAGGAATGATGAGGCAAGAAAAGGCAAGATAAGGCAAGAAAAGGAAAGAAAATTTAAGAAAAGGCAAGAAAAAGGCATGAAAAAGGCAACACAAGGCAAGAAAAGGCAACACAAGGCAAGAAAAGGTAAGAAAAGGCAAGATAAGGATAGAAAAGGCAAGAAAAGGAAAGAAATGGAAAGAAAAAGAATGAAATGGAAAGAAAAGGAAAGATATGGCAAGATAAGGCAAGATAAGACAAGATAAGGTAAGAAAAGGGAAGGGAAGATTAGGAAAGATGAGGCAAAATAAGGTAAGAAAATGAAGGAAAAGGCAAGATAAGGAAAGAAAAGGCAAGAAAAGGCAAGAAAAGGAAAGAAAAGGTAAGAAAAGGAAAGATATGGCAAGAAAAGGCATGAAAAGGCAAGAAAAGACAAGAAAAGGCAAGATAAGGTAAGAATATACAAGAAAAGGCAAGAGAAGGCAAGGAAAGGAAAAAAAAGATAAGATAAGACCAGAAAAGATAAGATAAGGAAAGAAAACGAAAGGAAAAGGCAAGAAAAGGGAAGGAAAAGGCATGAAAAGGCTAGAAAAGGAAAGAAAAAGTAAGGAAAGTCAAGAAAAGGAAAGAAAAGGCAAAAAAAAGAAAGATAAGGAAGATAAGGCAAGAAAAGGCAAGAAAAGGCAAGGACTGGCAAGAAAAGGAAAGAAAAGGCAAGAAAAAGGAATGAAAAGGCAAGAAAAGGAAAGATAAGTCAAGAAAAGGCATGAAAAGGCAAGAAAAGGAAAGAAAAATCATGATTAGGAAAGGAAGGCAAGAAAAGGAAAGAAAAATCATGATTAGGAAAGGAAGGCAAGATATGGCATGAAAAGGAAAAGAAAGGCAAGGAAAAGTCACGAAAAGTCAAGATAATGCAAGATAAGGAAAGAAAAGGCAAGAAAAGACAAGGAAAATTTAGTGAAAGGAAAGAAAAGTGTAATATTTGATAGATGAACTAAATTTGATTGTGTTTAATAAAGTATGTTAGATCATTCAATAAGAAAAATATACTACCTGAAAAATAGCAATACAAATTAGTCATCGAGAAATTCTAAAAAAAAAGGGGGAACGTGGCAGTTAATTAATGTTGGCCACTATTCCATTATAAAATGGGACGAGAATCTTGAGATAGTTCAATCAAAAAAAATATATTAGAAAATAAAAAGATAAGGTTAAGTAAAATAAAATAAAATAAGTGTAAGTGAAAAGTTGAAGTAAAACGTGGGAGCTGTAAGATAAAGAAAAGGAATAGAGTAAAACGTGGATGGATTGGAATATTGACACCAACCAAAGCAAAGCAAGGGATAAGTGTAAAAAATTAGAGGCAGTGGAAATTTTCTGTAAAGAATATAAGTTTTACTTGGTTCTAATCTTTTCAACCGAAATAAAAGAAAAGCAAACTGAAACAAGGAAAAATAGTACAAGGAGCCGATAGAAAGAACAAAAATAGGTCGGTGACCGGCACTAGACTTCAACTCATGTTATTCACAAAATAAATCTAGCCAGCCTCTAACGTATTCAAATTTATAATCATAAGCATTTAAACATAAAATTTAAAACCTAATGATCTTTAGTTTCATATTCCAAATTTATAAAATATAAGCCAAGCTTTTTCTTTTTAATACATACTCCCAAGTTCAAAACAAATCCTGTGACTACGGAGCTTTTAGATCAATAAAAAAAATACAAACTGGAGACCTCCAGTCCAGTCCCGAAGAATAAAGCGGACATAGTACGATCAGAGTAGATCTTCGAACTAATACAACTCGTATTCGAGTTCCTGCAAAACTGGTGAGAGGGGGGATGAGTGTTTTGGAATACTCAATAAACAAATAAGATATGCATCATAATTTATTTAGCTACTCAATGTACAAACATACCTAAAGCATGCATATAACTAACATGGCAAATAAATTATTCGGCGATGTATATTATTCAAAAGGCATACTTACCAGATGACCAAATATAGCATATAATCACAAGTCACAGAAATATGAGCAAACTATGCAACGTTCCATACCGTCACGCAATTTGACACATGACACATAATTCTAATATCATATAGTAGAACTGACGAACATTCAGCAAGATCTAGATACTGTCACTCCAACCCCGACACGAGGTACCATTTCTCAAAGGCGCCATCAGAAACTAACCCCGCAGGCCAAACAGATCATATCAGAATCCATTGTATCCTCATTATATGTGCACATATGCCAACATCCCCGGTTGGTCATGGGTAGATCTCTGCCTACTAGACGCCCATATCACAGAGTAGAGCCATCCATATAACAGACTTTCATATCATAATAAATTCATCGGCTCTAAAATATACCAAACATATTCAGTGCCCCTGCTGGGCCAGATTGAACAAACTTTCACAAATCATAACGTCATACAATATGCTCATATGAAAAATACACAAAATGCATCCACATTACCATATTCAGATCGTGACAAATAAATAGAGTAGGCCAAATAAAATACGAGTCACATATTATTTGTTTACCGATTTTGGCATGTCAAATAATCTTGGATCGTCGAACCACTCAAATATTCACAACATATTCTTCCAAAGCTTCGTTGTATGTATTCCAAAACCTATCATATTCCAAATCATATTTCTCTCTCACGAACCAAGAAACAACATTTATTTTTAGTTCCTTTAATACCTTTTAATCTATTTCTCCTTAGTCAACAATAAGTATTCGACTAAGTAGATTAATTTTCTCTTTCTCGGTCCGCCTTGTTAATTGTTTTATTAATTTGGTTGGTTCCTCTAATTCAATTTCAAGCTCTTCACAAACCCATATTTCCATCTTCACCAACGTCCATCGGACATGTTAAATTCCCAGGCGAACCTTAACAATAGTGTAAATTCAAGTATGGTTCTCTCTTAGTTTGGATCTTTCCTCTCCATTATACACACACACACACATATCCACTGATTTTTCAAACACTCAATCACATCTTCTATTATGTTGATTAACTTTGCCTCTCGATACTCTTTCTAAAAGATAATTAATCTCACTTGAAAAGCTTACCTCTTTAACATTTCATCCTTTTTCTTCATCACCCTTCTTTTTTTTTAATCTACCCATTTTCTGTAACTTGTTTCTAATGAGACAATATTACAAACTTTCTTATTTAATTCATCATACTTGCTATTTCTTTAATTATTAAGAAATAAACCATCCCAAACGTTCATCCTCCTCCCTGTTTTTAATTGTTATCATAAATTAAACAGACAAATAGATATTACAAACACCAAATTACCTAACTTGAGTTGTTATTCTATTTCCATTATAATTCAACGTAAGTTAGAACATATTGGAAAAATCTGATTCGCTTTTATTCTTAATAATCTTACTTTAAAAATCTATAAGGTAGCCTAAAATAAAGCAGGTGAGCTTACCTTTCCGAAATCCATCTCTATCTGTCGCTAACCATTTCTTTCTTCCTCTTTTTTTTCCCGTTCTTTTTCTGCTTCTTTGGTTTCGTGTTCATTCCCTTTTTTTCTATCGGTGAACTTATCTACTCCATCTCTGGCCACCACCTGATAATTTATAATGGTAATTATGTTCTATTTTATTTGGTAAGTTGCCACGTTTTAACTCCTCATTCTTTTTTCTTTAACTGTTGCCACGTTTTTTTAATTTACTTCTTATGCTTATCATGTTTTTATTTTGAATATTACCTAGTCATTGCTTGGTGTAAATTTCTTTTACTTTCACGTTTCACTCCATTTCTTTGTTCTTATCCTTTGCTTTATGAAGTTATCCAATTTCAATTACATCTCTCTTCATTTTGTCGCTAGTTTCTTCTAATTATTTTAATTGTTTCGGTAGTCCTTGTGAGAATTTCTTAGTGAGGTTTCCAAACTCATTTTATCTTTCATTTTCTTGCTGAAAGTTATCAGCTAATTACACCCACAACAACCTTACATTGCTATATGTGTTTCAGTGGAAAATGTTATAAAGTGCCACATTTTTTTTACCATGTCTTAACTTAGTTTTAGCATGCCACATTTTTACCATTAGGAAATTTTATTTTTGTTCCAATGTATATCTTCTAACCTTATCATATTATTAGTGAACCTACTTGTGACCCAGCCAACACATGCTCATTCAAACATTGCACCTTGATTTAATTCGTACCAAACTATATCTAACCATATTTCTACAATTGCTCGATGACCAATTTGTATTATTATTTTTTTAGCATAGTATATTTATATCTTACTTAATGACTAAGCATACTTGGTTAAATCCTACTATTTGTACTATTTGGACGATGAGATTGGTCTGACATGATATGGTTGCCTACGATGGGCAGAACTATTTGGCCGATGAGGTTGGTCTGATATGATATGGTTGCCTACGGCGGGCAGAACTATTTGGCCGATGAGGTTGGTCTGATATGATATGGTTGCCTAAGGCGGGCAGAACTATTTGACCGATGAGGTTGGTCTGATATGATATGGTTGCCTACGGCGGGCAGAATGATTTGGCCGATGAGGTTGGTCTGATATGATATGGTTGTCTAAGGCGGGCAGAACTATTTGGCCGATGAGGTTGGTCTGATATGATATGGTTGCCTACGGCGGGCAGAACTATTTGGCCGATGAGGTTGGTCTGATATGATATGGTTGCCTACGGCGGGCAGAACTATTTGGCAGATGAGGTTGGTCTTATATGATATGGGACGTTGCGTAGTTTGCTTATGTTTATGTGTCTTTGTGATTATATGTTAATAATTGGTCATCTGGTATGTATAACTTTATGATAATGTACATGTCTGCATGATTCAATTGCCATGTTAGTCATTTGCATGTGTTAGGTATGTTTGTGCATTGAGTAGCAAAATAAATTGCGATGCATATCTTATTTATTTATTGGGTATTCCAAAACACTCATCCCCCCCTCACCAGTTTTGCAGGAACTCGTACATGAGTTGTATTGGTTTGGAGATCTACTTTGATTGTACCAAGTCTGCTTTGTTCTCCAGGACTTACATCGAGGTCTCCAATTTATAGATTTGCTCTTTGATCTAGAAGATCCATAGTCACATGATTTGGCATTGATCTTGGGAATATGTATTAATAAGGACATGGATTCTGTGTAAAAAAAAGAGAAAAATGTTAGGTTATATTTTTGTAAATTCTGTATTTGAAACTAAAGAACATTTTAGTTTTAAGTTTTAAATTTATTGGTTATGAGTTGGAAGAAAATTCAGATACGTTTGAGGCTGGCTAGACATCTTTTGTGATTAAAGGAGTCGAAGTCTAGCGTCGGTCACCGACCTCAGTTTGGGTCGTGACAAAAAGGCAAGGAAAAGGCAAGATAAGGAAATATAAGGCAAGAGAAGACAAGATAAGGCAAGAATAGGCTAGAAACGGTAAGGAAATGGGAAGGAAAAGGCAAGAAATGGCAAGAAAAAGGTAAGAGAAGGAAAGAAAAGGAAAGAAATGGCATGGAAAAGGCAAGTTAAGGAAAGATAAGGCAAGAAAATGCCAGAAAAAAGGTAACAAAAGGCAAGATAAGGCAAGACAAGGCAGGAAAGGGCAAGAAAAGGCAATAAAAGGTAAGAAAAGGGAACATAAGGCAAGAAAAGGCAAAACAAAGCAAAATAAGGCAAGAAAAGGCAGGGAAAAGCTAAGATATGGAAAGAAAAGGCATGATAAGCCAAGAAAAGGCAAGGAAAAGGCTAGATACCACAAGAAAAGGCAAGAAATACAAGGAAAAGGTAAGGTAAGGAAAGAAAAGGTAAGATAAGGCAAGAAAAGGCCAAAAAAGATAAGAAAAGGCAAGATAAGGAAAGAAAAGGCAATATAGCAAGGCATGAAATGGCAAGAAAAGGCAAGGTAAAGGCAAGAAAAGGCAAGAAAAGGTAAGAAAAAGCAAGAAAAGGCAAAAAAAAAGGAAAGAAAAGGCATGGAAAAGGCATCAAAAGGCAAGAAAAGGAAAGATAAAGTAAGAAAAGGCATGAAAAGGCAAAAAAAGGAAAGAAAAAAAAAAGAAAAGGTAAGATAAGGCAATAGAAGGAAAGTTAAGGCAATAAAAGGGATGGAAAAGGCATGGAAAAGGCAGGAAAAGGCAAGAAAAGGAAAGATAAGGTAAGAAAAGGCATGAAAAGGCAAAAAAAGGAAAGAAAAAAAAAGAAAAGGTAAGATAAGGCAAGAGAAGGCAAGTTAAGGCAATAAAAGGGATGGAAAAGGCATGGAAAGGCAAGAAAAGGCATGATAAGGAAAGAAAAGGCAAGATAAGGCAAGAAAAGAAAATAAAAGGCAAAGAAAAGGCAAGAATAGGCAAGAAAAAGAAAAGAAAAGGCAAGAAAAGGAAAGATGAGGCTAGATTAGGCAAGAAAAGGAAAGATGACTCTAGATAAGGCAAGGAACAGAAAAGAAAAGGCCAAGAAAAGGCAAGAAAAGGCAAGATAAGGAAAGAAAAGGCAAGAAAAGGCAAGATAAGGTAAGAGAAGGCAAGATAAGGAATGAAAAGTCAAGAAAAGGCAAGAAAAGGCAAGAAAAGGCAAGAAAAGGCAAGATAAGGCAAGAAAAGGCAAGAAAAGGTCGTATAAGGCAAGATAAGGCAAGAAAAGACAAGATAAGGCAATAAAAGGGAAGGGAAGAAAAGGAAAGATGAGGCAAGAAAAGGTAAGAAAAAGAATAAAAAGGTAAGGAAGAGGCTAGAAAAGGCAAGATAAGGAAAGAAAAGGCACGATAAGGCAAGGAAAAGGCATGAAAAGGCAGGAAAAGGAAAGAAATGAAAAGGCAAGAAAAGGCTTGAGTAGGCAAGACAATTGAGGAAAAAGCAAGAAAACACAAGAAATGGCAAGATAAGGCAAGATAAGGTAAGAAAATACAAGAAAAGGCAAGATACGACAAGGAAAGGCCAGAAAAGGAAAGAAAAGGAAACATATGGCAAGATAAGGCAAGAAAAGGAAAGAAAAGGCAAGGAAAAGGCAAGAAAAGGAAAGGAAAGACAAGAAAAGTAAAGGAAAGGTAAGAAAAGGCAAGGAAAAGAACAAAAAAGGCAAGGAAAAGACAAGAAAAGGCTAGGAAAGGCAAGAAAAAGAAAAAGATAACGCAAAGGTAAGGAAAAGGGAAGAAAAGATAAGGAAAGGGTAAGGAAAAGGCTAGGAAAGGCAAGAAAAGGAAAGAAAAGGCAAGAAAAGGTAAGGAAAAGGCTAGGAAAGGCAAGAAAAGGAAAGATAAGGCAAGAAAAGGCAAGGAAGAGGAATGAAAAGGCTAGAAAAGGAAAGATAAGAAAAGGCATGAAAAGGATAAAAAAGAAAAGAAAAGGAAAGAAAAGCCAAGATTAGGCAAGAAAAGGAAAGAAAAGGAAAGGAAAAGGCAAGATAAGGCAAGAAAAGACAAGATTAGCAAGAAAAGGGAAGGAAATGCAAGAAAAGGAAAGAAAAGGAATGATAAGGCAAGATAAGGCAAGAAAAGGAAATAAAAGGCAAGGAAAAGGCAGGAAAAGGCAAGAAAAGTAAAGAAAAGCAAAGAAAAGGCAACACAAGAAAAGAAAAGGTAAGAAAAGGCAAGATAAGGATAGAAAAGGCAAGAAAAGTAAAGAAATGGAAAGAAAAGAAAAGATATGGCAAGAAAAGGCAAGATAAGGCAAGATAAGATAAGAAAAGGGAAGGGAAGGGAAGATTAGGTAAGATGAGGAAAAATAAGGTAAGAAAATGAAGGAAAAGACAAGAAAAGGGCAAGAAAAGTCAAGAAGAGGAGTGAAAGGCAATATAAGACAAGATAAGGAATGACAATGTAAGAAAAGGATTGATACGGCAAGAAAAGGCATGAAAAGGCAAGATAAGGTATGAAAAGGCAAGATAAGGTGAGAAAAGACAAGAAAAGGCAAGAGAAGGCAAGGAAAAGCAAGGAAAGGAAAAAAAAGAAAAGATAAGGCAAGAAAGATAAGATAAGGAAAGAAAAGGCAACGAAAAGGCAAGAAAAGGAAAGAAAAAGCAAGAAAAGTCATAAAAAGGAAATAAATGAAAGATAAGGCAAGAAAAGACAAGAAAATGCAAGGAAAAGGCAAGGAAAGACAAGAAAAGGCAAGAAAATGAAAGATAAGGCAAGAAAAGGCAAGGAAAAGGAAAGAAAAGGAAAGATAAGTCAAGAAAAGGCATGAAAAGGCAAGAAAAGGAAAGAAAAGCCAAGATTAGGCAAGCAATGCAAGATAAGGCAAGAAAAGGAAAGAAAAGCCAAGATTAGGCAAGCAATGCAAGATAAGGCAAGAAAAGGAAAGAAAAGGCAAGGAAAAGGCAAGATAAGGGAAGGACATGGCAAGAAAAGGAAAGATAAGGAATGAAAAGGCAAGAAAAGGAAAGAAAAGGAAAGATAAGGCATGAAAAGTAAAGAAAAGGCAAGGATAAGACATGAAAAAGAAAGGAAAGGCAAGGAAAGGCAAATAAAAGGCAAGAAAAGGAAATAAAAGTCAAGAAAAGGGAAGAAAAGGCAAGATAATGAAAGAAATGGAAAGAAAAGGAAAGATAAAGCAAAAAAAGGCAAGGAAAAGGCAAGATATGAAAAAAAGGAAAGATAAGGCAAGAAAAGACAAAAAAAGGCAAGAAAAGGCAAGTAAAGGTAAGAAAAGGCAAGAAATGGCAAGAAAGGGAAGAAAAGGCAAGAATAGGAAAGGAAAAGGCAAGAAAATGCAAGATAGGGCAAGATAAGGCAAGAAAAGGCAAGTCAAGGGAAGAAAATGAAAGATGAGGCAAGGAAAAGGGAAGATAAGGTAAGAAAAAGCAAGATAATCCAAAATAAGGCATGGAAAAGGCAAGAAAATGAAAGAAATGGAAAGAAAAAGAAAGATAAGGCATGAAAATGTAAGATAAGGCAAGAAAAGGCAAGGAAAAGGCAAGAAAAGTCAAAAAAAGGAAAGATAAGGCAAGAAAAGGCAAGGAAAAGGCATGAAAATGCAAGAAAAGGCAAGTAAAGGTAAGAAAATGCAAGATAAGGAAAGAAAAGGCAAGATAAGGTAAGAAAAGACAATAAAAGGCAAGAAAAGGAAAAGGCAAGAAAAGGTAAGAAAAGGCAAGATAAGGAATGACAAGGCAAGATAAGGCATGATAAGGTAAGAAAAGGCTTCATAAGGTAAGAAAAGACAATAAAAGGGAAGAAAATGAAAAGCCAAGAAAAGGAAAGAAATGGCAAGGAAAAGGCAAGAAAAGTCAAGAAAAGTTAAGAAAAGGCTTGAAAAGGCAAGAAAAGGAAAGAAAAGTCAAGAAAAGTTAAGAAAATGCAAGATAAGGCAAGAAAAGGAAAGATAAGGCAAGAAAATGCTAGAAAAGGCAAAGAATGGCAAGAAATGGAAAGAAAATGCAAGAAAAGGCATTGAAAGGCAAGAAAAGGCAAGAAAAGGTAAGAAAAGTCAAGATTTGGCAAGAAAAGGAAAGAAAAGGCAAGATAAGGCAAGAAAAGGCAAGGAAAAGGCAAGATAAGTAAGATAAGGCAAGACAAGGAAAGAAAAAGTAAGGAAAAGGCAAGAAAAGGCAAGAAAAGGGAAGAAACGGGAAGAAAAGGAAAGATGAGGCAAGAAAAGGAAAGATAAGGCAAGAAAAGGAAAGAAAAGATAAGAAAAAGGCTAGAAAAGGAAAGAAAAGACAAGGAAAAGGCAAGAAAATGCAAGATAAGGAAAGAAAAGGAAAGAAAAGGCAAGGAAAAGGCATGAAAGAGCAAGAAAAGGAAAGGAAAGGCAAGAAAAGGCTTGAAAAATGCAAGATAAGGTAAGAAAAGGCAAGATAAGGAAATAAAGGCAAGATAAGGCAAGAAAGAAAGGAAAAGGCAAGAAAAGGCATGAAAAGGAAAGGAAAGGCAAGATAAGGCAAGAAAAGGCAAGATAAGGGAAGAAAAGACAAGAGAAGGCAAGAAAAGGCAAGAGAAGGCAAGAAAGAAAAAAAAGGCAAGATAAGGCAAGGAAAGGCAAGATAGGGCAAGAAAAGAAAAGAAAAGGCAAGGAAAAGGCAAAAAAGGCAAGGAAAAGGCATGAAAAGGCAAGAAAAGGAAAGAAATGGTAAGAAAAGTCAACAAATGGTAAGAAATGGCAAGAAAAGGTAAGAAAAGGCAAGATAAGGCAAGAAAATGCAAGAAAAGGTAAGATAAGGCAAGAAAAGGCAAGGAATAGGCAAGAAAAGGCATGGAAAATGCATGAAAAGGCAAGAAAAGGAAAGGTAAGGCTAGAAAAGACATGAAAAGGCAAGAAAATGAAAGAAAAGAAAAGAAAAGGCAAGATAATCAAAAAAATGTAAGAAAAGGAAAGAAAAGGCATGGAAAATGCAAGAAAAGGCCAGATAAGGCAAGATAAGGCAAGAAAAGGCAAGAAAAGGAAAGAAAAGGCAAGAAAAGGCAAGATAAGGCAAGAAAATGGAAGGAAAGGAAAGAAAAGAAAAGATGAGGCAAGAAAAGACCAGATAAGACAAGAAAAAGAAAAGAAAAGGCAAGGACAAGGCTAGAAAAGGCAAGATAAGGAAAGAAAAAGAAAGGAAAAGGCATAAAAAGGCAAGAAATGGAAAGAAAAGGCTTGAAAAGGCCTCAAAAGGCTTGAGAAGGCAAGATGAGGAATGAAAAGGCAAGAAAAGGCATGATAAGGCGAGAAAAGGCAAGATATGTTAAGAAAAGGCAAAATAAGGCAAGATAAGGCAAGAAAAGGGAAGAAAAGGGAAGAAAAGGTAAAGAAAAGGCAAGAAATGACAAGGAAAAGGCAAGGAAAGACAAGAAAATGTAAAAAAAGGCAAGGAAAAGGCCAAAAAATGCAAGGAAAAGGCAAGGAAAGACAAGAAAAGGTTAGAAAAGGCAAGGAAAAGGCCAAAAAAAGCAAGGAAAAGATAAGAAAAGGCTAGGAAAGTCAAGAAAAGGAAAGAAAAAGCAAGAAAAGGCAAGGAAAATGCAAGAAAAGGAAAGATAAAGGAAGAAATGGCAAGGAAAAGGAATGAAAATGTGAGAAAGGAAAGATAAGTCAAGAAAAGGCATGAAAACGCAAAAAAAGGAAAGAAAAGCGAAGATTAGGCAAGAGAAGGCAAGATTAGGCAAGAAAAGAAAAGAAAAGGCATGGAAAAGGCAAGATAAGGCAAGAAAAGGGAAGCAAAGACAAGAAAAGTAAAGAAAAGGAATGATGAGTCAAGAAAAGGAAAGAAAATGCAAGGAAAAGGCAAGATAAGGCAAGATAAGGAAAGAAACTGAAAGAAAATGCCAAGATAAGGCAAGGAAAAGGCATGAAAAGGCAATAAAAGTTAAGAAAAGGTAAGAAAAGGCAAGATAAGGCAAGATAAGATGAGAAAAGGGAAAAGAAGGGAAGAAAAGGAAAGATGAGGCAAAATAAGGTAAGAAAATGAAGGAAAAAGCAAGATAAGGAAAGAAAAGGCAAGAAAAGGCAAGGAAAAGGACTGAAAAGGCAAGAAAAGGCAAGATAAGGAATGAAAAGGCAAGAAAAGGCATGAAAAGGCAAGATAAGGCTAAAAAGACAAGATAAGGTAAGAAAAGATAAGAAAAGACAAGAGAAGGCAAGGAAAGGCAAGAAAAGGAAAGAAAAGGAAAGATAAGGCAAGGAAAAGGCATGGAAATGGCAAGGAAAGGCAACAAAAGGCAACAAAAGGAATGATAAGACAAGAAAAGGCACGGAAAAGGAATGAAAAGGTAAGAAAAGGAAAGATAAGTCAAGAAAAGCCATGAAAAGGAAAGAAAAGGAAAGAAAAGCCAAGATTAGGCAAGGAAGGCAAGATTAGGAAAGAAAAGGAAAGAAAAGGCAAGGGAATGGCAAGAAAAGGCATGATAAGGCAAGATAAGGGTAGGAAATACAAGAAAAGGAAAGAAAAGGAAGGATGAGGCAAGAAAAGACAAGGTAAGGCAAGAAAAGGAAGAAAAAGGCAAGGAAAAGGTGAGTAAAAGCAAGATAAGGCAAGATATTGAAACAAAAGACAAGAAAAAAGCAAGATAAGTCAAGAAAAGGCAAGGAAAAGACATGAAAAGGCAAGAAAAGTAAAGAAAATGCAAGAAAATGAAAGAAAAGGCAAGAAAAGGCAAGAAAAGGTAAGAAAAGGCAAGATAAGGATAGAAAAGGCAAGAAAAGGAAAGAATGGAAAGAAGAGGAAAGATATGGCTAGAAAAGGCAAGAAAAGGAAAGGAAAAGGCAGAGAAAGGCAAAAAAAGGAAAGATAAGGCAAGAAAAGGCAAGGATAAGGCATGAAAAGGCATGAAACGGTAAGATAAGGCAAGAAAAGGCAAGGAAAAGGCAGGAATAGTCAAGAACACTCAAGGAAAAGGCAAGAAACGGCAAAAAAAAAGGAAAGAAAAGGCAAGAAAATGTGAGGAAAAGGAATGAAAATGTAAGAAAAGGAAAGAAAAGTCAAGATTAGGATAGAAAGGGTAAGAAAAGGAAAGAAAAGGAAAGATATGGTGAGAAAAGGCAAGATAAGGCAAGAAAAGGAAAGGAAAAGATATGAAAAGGAAAAAAAAGGCAAGAAAAAGACAAGAAAGGGCATGAAAAGGCAAGAAAAGGAAAGATAAGGCAAGAAAAGGCATAAAAAGGTAAGAAAAGGAAAGAAAAGAAAAGTCAAGAGAAGGTAAGAAAAGGCAAGATAAGCTAAGAAATGGAAAGAAAAGGCATAGAAAAGGCAAGATAAGGCAAGATAAGGGAAGGACAAGGCAAGAAAAGGCAACATAAGGAAAGAAAAGACAAGAAATGGAAAGAAAATGAAATAAAAGGAATAAAAGGAAAGAAAAGGAAAGGAAAGGAAAGGAAAATGCCAGACAAGGCAAGATAAGCCAAGTAAAGGGAAAAAAGGCAAGAAAAGAAATGATGAGGCAAGAAAAGGCAGGATAAGGCAATAAAAGGAAAGAAAAGGCAAGATAAGGCAAGATAAGGAAAGAAACGGCAAGAAAAGGCAAGATAAGGCAAGGAAAAGGCATGAAAATGCAATAAAAGTAAAGGAAGGGCAAGAAAAGGAAAGAAAAGGCAAGACAAGGCAAGAAAAGGCAAGATAAAGATAGAGAAGACAAGAAAAGGAAAGAAATAGAAAGAAAAGGAAAGATATGGTAAGAAAAGAAAAGGAAAAGGCAAGAAAAGGTAAAAAAAGGAAAGATAAGGCAAGAAAAGGTAAGGAAAAGTCAAGAAAAGGCATGAAAAGGCAAGATAAGGCAATAAAAGGTAAGGAAAAGGCAAGAAAAGGAAAGATAACGCCAGAAAAGGTAAGATAAGGCAAGAAAATGCAAGGAAAAGTCAAGATAAGGAAAGATAATGCAAGGAAAAGACTATAAAAGAAAAGATAATGCAAGGAAAAGGCAAGAAAAGGAAAGAAAAGGAAAGAAAATGCAAGATAAGGCAAGAAAAGGAAAGAAAAGGCAAGATAAGGTAAGAAAAGGCAAGGAAAAGGAAAAAAAAGGCATGAAAATGGCATGAAAAGGCAAAAAAAGGAAAGATAAGGCAAGAAAAGGCATGAAAAGGCAAGAAAAGACAAGATAATGTAAGAAAAGGAAGGAAAATGCAAGATAAGGCAAGATAAGGCAAGATGAAGCAAGAAAAGGGAAGGAAATGGAAGAAAAGGAAAGATGAGGCGAGAAAAGGCAAGATAATGCAAGAAAAGGAAAGAAAAGGCAAGATAAGGAAACAAAAGCCAAGGAAAGACATGAAAAGGCATGAAAAGGAAAGAAAAGGAAAGAAAAGTCAAGAAAAGGCAAGAAAAGGCAAGAAATGACAAGATAAGGTAAGAAAAAGCAAGATAAGGTAAGAAAACATAATAAAAGGCAAGAAAAGTAAAAGGAAAGAAAATGTAAGATAAGGCAAGAAAAGGCAAGATAAGGTAAAAAAAGGCAAGAAAAGGCAAGAGAAGGCAAGTGAAGGAAAGATAAGGCAAAATAAGGCAAAAAAAATGCAAAGAAAAGGAAAGATAAGGAAAGATAAGGCAAGATAAGGATAGAAAAGGAAAGAAAAGGCATGGAAAAGGCAAGGAAAGGCAAGGAAAAGGCATTAAAAGTCAAGAAAAGGAAAGAAAAAGTAAGAAAAGTCTAGAAATGGTAAGAAAAGGCAAGATAAGGCAAGAAAAGGAAAGAAAAGGCAAGGAAAAGGCAAGATAAGGCAAGATAAGGGAAGGATAGGGCAAGAAAAGGCAAGATAAGGAAAGAAAAGGCAAGAAAAAGAAAGTAAAGGAAAGAAAAGGAAAGAAAATGCAAAATAAGAAAAGGCAAGGAAAAGGCAAAAAAAGGCATGAAAAGGCAAAAAAGGAAAGATAAGGCAAGAAAAGGCAAGAAAATGCATGAAAAGACAAGATAATGCAAGAAAAGGAAGGAAAAGGCAAGATAAGGCAAGATGAAGCAAGAAAAGGGAAGGAAATGGAAGAAAAGGAAAGATGAGGCAAGAAAAGGCAAGATAATGCAAGAAAAGGAAAGATAAGGCAAGGAAAAGGCAAGATAAGGAAACTAAAGGCAAGGAAAAGACATGAAAATGCATGAAAAGGAAAGAAAAGGCAAAAAAAGGCAAGAAATAGCATGAAAAGGCAAGAAATGGCAAGATAAGGCAAGAAAAAGTAAGATATGGTAAGAAAAGACAATAAAAGGCAAGAAAAGTAAAAGGAAAGAAAATTTAAGATAAGGCAAGATAAGGCAAGATAAGGCAAGAAAAGGCAAGAGAAGGCAAGAGAAGGAAAGATAAGGCAAGATAAGGCAAGAAAATGCGAAGAAAAGGAAAGATAAGGCAAGATAAGGATAGAAAAGGAAAGAAAAGCCTTGGAAAAGGCAAGAAAAGGCAAAGAAAAGGCATGAAAAGGCAAGAAAAGGAAAGAAAAAGTACGAAAAGTCTAGAAAAGGTAAGAAAAGGTAAGATAAGGCAAGAAAAGGAAAGAAAAGGCAAGGAAAAGGCAAGATAAGAGAAGGATTGGGCAAGAAAAGGCAATATAAGGAAAGAAAAGGCAAGAAAAAGAAAGTAAAGGAAAGAAAAGGAAAGGAAAGAAAATACAAGATAAGGACAGAAAAGACAAGAAAAGATATGAAAAGGCAAGATACGACAAGAGAAGGCAAGTAAAGGCAAGATAAGGCAAGATAAGGCAAGAAAAGGCAAGATAAGGTAAGCAAAGTCAAGATAAGGCAAGGAAAGGAAAGGAAAAGGAAAGATAAGGTAAGATAAGGCATGGTAAGAGAAGGACAGGACAAGAAAAGGCAAGATAAGGAAAGAAAAGGAAAGGAAAGCCAAGGAAATGGCAATAAAAGGAAAGAAAAGGCAAGGAAAGCCAAAGAAATGGCAAGATAAGGCAAGAAAAGGAAAGGAAAGGTAAGGAAAAGGCAAGAAAAGGCAAGAAAATGCAAGGTAAGGCAAGAAAATGCAAGAAAATGAAAGAAATGGAAAGAAAAGGAAAAATAAGGCAAGAAAAGGCAAGAAAAGGCTAGGAAAAGGAAAGAAAAGGTAAGATAAGGCATGAAAAGGCAAGGAAAAGGAAAAAATGAAAGAAAAGGCAAGAAAAGTCAAGGAAAGGCCAAAAAAAGGAAAGAAAAGGCAAGAAAAGGCAAGGAAAAGGCATGAAAAGGCAAGAAAAGGCAAGAAAAGAAAAGAAAAGGAAAGAAAAGAGAAGATAAGCCAAGATAAGCCAAGATAATACAAGATAAGGGAAGGACAGGGCAAGAAAAGGCAAGAAAAGGAAAGAAAAGACAAGGAAAATGAAAGATAAGGCAAGAAAAGGTGATATGAATCAGATCTGCAAGAAGCCATAATTATTTAATAATTTGTTTTTGAGTTTCAAAGTCTATTTAGGAAGTTAATTATTTGTTAATTTCATTTTACATGAGTTCTATTCTGTTTAGGAAGTTACAAAAAAGATGATTTCGTTTTATTAGGAGTTCTAGTCTGTTTAGGAACTCAGTTATGAGATAATCATGTTTTTGAGTATTCCTAGTAGGATTAGAGTTATTTTCTTTTTTAGTTTCCCTTTTTAAGTCATATTTATCTAGTTAGAAATTTTATTTAACTAGGATTCTTTTTGTAACAATCTGCCTATATATAAAGGCTTTATCAATGAGAATGAGGAGAATAATTTGAGTACAAAAAATGTGGGCTTTGCTCTCTTGGTTCTTCGAAACTGTTCGAACACAGCGGAGGGATTCCGTTCGTTCACCTTCGACTTATCAAGCGGATCTACATCACCGTTTGTGGCGTCTTCATCAAATCAAGGTTCTTGTTTCCCTACAGCAGCGGGTCGAGGTTGTTCATACCGAGGTTCTTGCAAAGGTGCAAACAACGGGTCGAGATTTCCATCAATCTGAACGTAGATAGATCCGACTTTCGCGTGGATCCGTAACGAGATTCACATCAGTTGGTATCAGAGCTTAGGTTCTACTTCAGATCATCTATCTTTAAATTTCGTTTTTTTATCATTAGTTTTTAGTTCGTTATTCTCATTGTATTCTCTGTTGGAGAAAGAAAAAAAAATAAAAAAAAAGAAAAGAAAAGTTGAAAGTAGAAAAAAAGAGAGTCTGCAAGAATGTCTTATAACTACTCAAGAAGATCCTTTTAAGGTGTTGCACCATTGGTTGGTGATCCACACACGTTTATGGACGCCCTTCTTAGTGGGATGAGGCATATAATGAGAACGGAGGTCAAGAAGCTCAGCGAAAAGGTGGACCGGATAGTGTGCAAACAAGAGAGGATACATGATGTTCCTAATGTCTGTAGCGGAAGACAAATTCAACAAAGGAGGATGAGGGTCAAAGATGAGAAGAATTCAGGAGCTAATTTTGTTGGAGAAGTCAATGGAAAGAGGGAGAACACCATTAACACTAAGCACGACATTGAGGGGAAGGTATGTAGTTCTGACGATTTGGAGGTTACACCTGAAGTGATTGTTGAAGAAGAGGTTTTGACATGGGAGGAATTTGGTGAATATTCTATTGACTTGTTCGATGGAGAATGTTTTGATGACCATGCCATATCACTTCCTTATTTAAGGAATTTGTTCAATGAATCAGAAGTTGTGGAAGTTGTTCATATGAAGAAGTGCTCAACTGCTATTGATGGTGAACAAGAAGAACTTGTTGTTTTAGTTGACAAGAAAGATGTCCAACCCATATCTTACATGTCTCCTGATTTACATGTTGAATATATTGACTTCTTAGGTGTGGACAAGTTTAATTATGTTGGAGGTTCATCATTGATCAACTTCTGGAATAGTTTGAAGTTCAAAGAAAGGCTTGTGCAAATAAGTAAGATTTTGGTTTTTGATTTGGAGAGGACTCCAGATTGCTTATGTTCAAAGTATCTATTCTGTTGGGATTGAAGATATCAAGTTCAACCAAGACGTTCCAAGACTTGTTCAAGCATGACCGTGAATCGGAAAAAGTATGACGGATGCAAGGATTTGAGGACAAATCCATTTCAAGAGGAGGGGAATGATATGAATCAGATCTGCAAGAAGCCATAATTATTTAATAATTCGTTTTTGAGTTTCAAAGTCTATTTAGGAAGTTAATTATTTATTAATTTCATTTTACATGAGTTCTATTCTGTTTAGGAAGTTACAAAAAAGATAATTTTGTTTTATTAGGAGTTCTAGTCTGTTTAGGAACTCAATTATGAGATAATCACGTTTTTGAGTTATTTTCTTTTTTAGTTTCCCTTTTTAAGTCATATTTATCTAGTTAGAAATTTTATTTAACTAAGATTCTTTTTGTAACAATCTGCCTATATATAAAGGCTTTATCAATGAGAATGAGGAGAATAATTTGAGTGCAAAAAACGTGGGCTTTGCTCTCTTGGTTCTTCGGAACTGTTCGAACACAGCGGAGGGATTCCGTTCGTTCACCTTCGACTTATCAAGCGGATCTACATCACCGTTTGTGGCGTCTTTATCAAATCAAGGTTCTTGTTTCCCTACAGCAGCGGGTCGAGGTTGTTCATACCGAGGTTCTTGCAAAGGTGCAAATAACGGGTCGAGATTTCCATCAATCTGAACGTAGATAGATCCGGCTTTCGCGTGGATCTGTAACGAGATTCACATCAAAAGGGAAGGAAATGCAAGAAAAGGAAAGAAAAGGAAGGATGAGGCAAGAAAAGACAAGGTAAGGCAAGAAAAGGGAAGTAAAAGGCAAGATAAGTGCCGTAGGATGAATCATAATAAGCAAGAACTCCCTCGGCCAGCCTGTTTGTGCATTGGACGTGTGCGTGAGCATGGATTTTGTGTTTTCAATTATTACAATCTCTGTCCAGAACATGTTTAAATTTCGTGTTTAATTTCGTGGCTGTAATAAGGCAAATTAAATGCCCATTAGTGGAGGTTAAAGAGGAGGTTACGGACAGGAGGAGTGTGAGAAGGCTGGCCATAACTCCCGCCATAACTCCCGCCTTCTATTTGTATCTTGCGAAGGGAAATAATAGACAGACAATTTTTTTCCAAAAACAAACACGAGTAAGTGAGTTGAGAGCGCTTCGTGCGTGAGAGTGGTCTACCTTGGCCATTGGTTGGCTGCTTGTGGACTCAAGCACACCTTCCATCTTGTTTCGGAAGATTCAAGTGGAAGTGTCTATTGTTTTATTTCTTTCTGTTTGTTCAGAGCCTTGTTTACTTTACGTGTAGAATAGCACGCTTCCATTGTGCTACATCAAGTGGTATCTGAGCTGTTGAGTGAGATCCATCTCAGCTTCTACATTGAGATTGAGTGCATGTTATCACCCGGTGAGTTGCGAGAGACCCAATCTACGAGCCGATCCAAAAGACTTCGTGATCTCCTGATCTAAGTCTCATTTTTTTAACCACCTAGCACCACCAAAAGCCGATGCACTATGGCCGACCCTGATGACATCCCAAGACCCGACATGAATCAGAGATTCACTCAAATGGAGGCGGCAATTCAGGCAATCCTTACACGCCTGGACAACCTTGCGGTGCAACCACCCGTAGGGCAACCCCCTCCAGCTGAGGTACGTAATGATCAAAGAGAGGAAGAGGAGGATGTAGATTCTGATGCTACCCTTAATGTGAGAAGGGGAGGGAGAGGGTTGAGGGGATGAGGTAGAGGAGGTGGTAGACATGGTGATCTAGGACGTGCTCCTGGAAGAGAAGCCTATAGGGAGGATTATGAGCGTGGAGAAGCGTATCGAAGGGTGGATCGCCCTTTTAAGATGAACATCGAGAAGTTCTTTGGTGATGTTGATGTTGAGGGGTTCCTGAATTGGCTAGACTCCGTTGAGAAGTATTTTGACTGTATGGACCTTACGGAGGAGCAGAAGGTCAGTTATGTAGCCTTTAAACTTGAGTCTGGAGCCGCTATTTGGTGGAGAAAGGAGCAAGAGATGAGGAGGAGAAGAGGAGATCGACCAATCAGAGACTGGCCAACAATGGAGCAGGCACTTCGTGAAAGGTTTCTCCCTGTTGATTATCACCAAACCTTGTACACACTGTTCCTGACTTGCACTCAAGGGACTAGAACTAGGGAAGAATATGTCTCTGAGTTTATGAGGTTGGCATCTCGTAATGACATAGAAGAGAACGAGGATCAGATGATAGCACGTTTTGTTGAAGGTCTGAGTTACGAGATCAAAGGTAGGATGGAGTTTGACACCTTCCTATTCTTCAATGATGCTTGTGCGAAGGCAAGAAAAATAGGTGGTGCCTTGAAGAAAAAGAAAGTAACATCTTCTCGTTTTTCAGGACCTGGCCAGACATCCACCTATGCAAGAGGAGGTGCGGCGAAGAATGCACCCCAAGCATCCGAGTCCAGACCCCCTCCAAGCAAGCCTGCCCCCGTGGTGGAACAAAGAAAGGGAAAGGAGGCAGCCACAACCTCATCAATCCGATGTTTCAAATGCAATGAAATGGGCCACAAGTCTAGTGATTGCCCTAAACGCAAGTTTACACAACTTTGCGAGAAGGAAGATTCGGATGAGGAGAAGGAAGGGGCGTACGTGTGTGCACCCGTGGATGAGGATGACGAAGAGGAGGAAATCTCTGAAGGAGAAGAGTATTGCGGGGTCATACAGAAGGTGGCATTGACCGCAACCAAGAGAGATGACTCCCAACGTAATAACTTGTTTCGCACGAGTTGTCATGTTGGGAAAGTTGTGTGTGAAGTGATAATAGATGGAGGCAGCCAGGAGAACTTTGTGAGTAGCAAGACAGTGGAGAAGCTTGGCTTGAAGACCTCACCACACCCCACTCCATATTCCATTGGATGGGTCAGATCCAGAGGTGGAATCAAGGTCAACTCGAGGTGCACTATCCCGATCACAATTGGGAAGTATTCTGACCAAGTTGTATGTGATGTCCTTGAGATGGATGCGTGCAACATCCTATTAGGCAGACCTTGGGAGTTTGATAATAAGGTCGCGCATCGAGGCAAAGAAAACACGTACGAGGTCAGAAAAGGAGGAGAGAAGTTTACCTTGTTGCCAAAGAAGCCTAAGCACGTGAAGGGGCAAACAAACAGTGCCATGCAGCTCGTATCTATGGTGACCTCTTTGCACGAGATGGTGAACTACACGCGAGAAGTAGGCTGTTTTCATGTGCTTATTATGACAAAGCCTCCAGCAAAGGATGATGGAGGCTTAGAGTCTCTCCCTGAAGTGGTGCTGGAGTTATTTGAGCTCTTTCCAGAGCTCGTGGATGAAAGCTTGCAAAAGGGACTACCACCCTTGCGTGACATCCAGCACCAAATTGACCTTATGCCTGGCGCAACCCTTCCAAACTTGCCACACTACCGGATGAGTCCTAAGGAGAACCAAATTCTCCGAGAGCAAGTGTAAGAGTTACTGGACAAGGGCTATGTGCAAGAAAGCCTAAGCCCGTGTGGTGTGCCAGCCTTGCTCGTACCAAAGAAGGACGGCACTTGGAGGATGTGCATCGACAGCAGGGCAATCAACAAGATTACCATTGGGTACAGATTTCCCATCCCTCGCCTCGATGATATGATGGATAATTTAAGTGGTGCAACCATATTCTCCAAGATTGACCTACGGAGTGGATATCACCAAATCCGCATCTGGCCAGGTGATGAATGGAAGACCGCCTTCAAAAAACAGGATGGTTTGTACGAATGGCTTGTGATGCCCTTCGGATTGACCAATGCCCCGAGCACCTTCATGAGGCTGATGCACCAAGTCCTAAAGCCTTTCCTGGACAAGTACGTGGTGGTTTATTTTGACGACATCTTGGTGTATAGCAAGACCAAAGATGATCACGTGGTGCATTTGAAGGAAGTGTTCTCAACCTTGCGAGCAAATCAATTGTACGTGAACCTGAAGAAGTGTAGTTTTTGGAAGAGCCAACTTCTGTTTTTGGGGTTCCTGGTTGGAAAGGAAGGAGTCCATGTTGATCAGGCCAAGATAGAAGCAATACTCTCCTGGCCAGCTCCTTTGAATATGAGCCAGACCCGTAGCTTTCTTGGCTTGGCATCCTTCTACCGCCGGTTCATTCGGGACTTCAGTTTGATTGCTGCCCCCCTCACGGTCTTACTGAAGAAGCAGACCCTATTCGTGTGGGGAGAAGAAGCTGAGCGTGCCTTCCAGACACTAAAGGAGAAGTTAAGCTCCGCGCCCATGCTTCCACTCCCTAACTTTGCCAAGCTTTTTGAAGTTGAAGTGGATGCATCCAGGCTTGGCATTGGGGCTGTTCTCTCACAAGAGAAGAAACCCGTGGCCTTCTTTAGTGAGAAGCTCAGTAAAGCAAGACTAAAATGGACAACGTATGAGAAAGAATTCTACACTGTCTTCCGAGCTCTCAAGACTTGGGAGCACTACCTTGTTGGTAAGGAGTTCATCCTCTATTCGGACCACAAGGCTTTGAAATTCTTGCATGATCAGTCTAGGCTTAGCAATCCAATGCATGCTCGTTGGTGCACCTACTTACAAAAATTCCTTTTTAAGATCTCTCATAAAAGTGGAACTCAGAATATAGTTGCTGATGCCTTGAGTAGGAGACTTGCATTGCTTACTGAGTTGCGAGGTGTGATTACTGCCTTTGATTGTGTCCGAGATATGTATGAGGAGGATGGAGACATTGGTGATATTTGGATGAAGTGCAAGGAAGGAAAGGGTGTAGGAGGTTATTTCTTGCAGGATGGGTTCCTAATGAAAAGGAATCAGTTGTGTGTACCAAAGTCATCCCTACGTGATCATTTGATGCACGAGATGCACGCGGGAGGCTTGGCAGCTCATTTGGGATGTGATAAGACTCTGTCCTCTTTGCAAGAGCGTTTCCATTGGCCAAAGATGTATAAGGATGTTGCTAAGTTTGTGCAACACTGCCGCGTATGCCAACAAACAAAAGGTGGCATCAACAATACCGGTCTTTACACTCCTTTGCCAATTCCCAATGGCATATGGGAAGACCTTAGCATGGATTTTATTCTTGGCTTACCTCGCACACCAAAAAGGGCGGATTCTATTTTTGTCATTGTTGACAGGTTGTCAAAGATGGCGCATTTTGTGCCATGCAAGAAGACAAATGATGCATCCGCGGTGGCAAGGCATTTCTTTAGAGAGGTGGTGCGTTTGCATGGAGTGCCTAAGACGATTGTTTCTGACCGAGACACCAAGTTTCTTGCCAGCTTTTGGAAGACACTTTGGAGGATGTTCGATGCCATGCTCCAATTCGGCACCACCGAGCTAACACAAGTGCACTCTCCTATGCTGAAGACGTGCAAGCCATCCTAGAAGCTGTGAAGAAGAGACTTAGCACACTGTATGCTAAGGAGAAAGAGCGAGTGGATGCAAAGCGAAAGGTGCAAATATTTCAACCCAGAGAACAGGTTATGGTGCACTTTCGCAAAGAGCGCATGCCCACAGGCTGGGGAGGCAAGCTTCAGGCAAGAAGGTTTGGCCCATACAAGGTGCTAAGGCGTGTCAACGACAATGCATATGTGATTGACCTACCGGAAGATCTAGTCGTATCAAGGACATTCAACGTAGCTGATCTCTCGCCATATTTCAACCCCCTTCCGTTACCAAGCCGTTTAGCTGCTCGAGACTAGCATGCTCTTAAGGAGGGGAGGATGCCGTAGGATGAATCACAATAAGCAAGAACTCCCTCGGCCAGCCTATTTGTGCATTGGACGTGTGCATGGCGAGCATGGATTTTGTGTTTTCAGTTATTGCAATCTCTGTCCAGAAAATGTTTAAATTTCGTGTTTAATTTCGTGGCTGTAATAAGGCAAATTAAATGCCAATTAGTGGAGGTTAAAGAGGAGGTTACGGACAGGAGGAGTGTGAGAAGGCTCGCCATAACTCCCGCCTTAACTCCCGCCTTCTATTTGTATCTTGCGAAGGGAAATAATAGACAGACAATTTTTTTCCAAAAATAAACACGAGTAAGTGAGTTGAGAGCACTGCGTGCGTGAGAGTGGTCTACCTTGGCCATTGGTTGGCTGCTTGTGGACTCAAGCACACCTTCCATCTTGTTTCGAAAGATTCAAGTGGAAGTGTCTATTATTTTATTTCTTTCTGTTTGTTCGGAGCCTTATTTACTTTACGTGTAGAATAGCACGCTTCCATTGTGCTACATCAATAAGGAAAGATAACGCAAGGAAAAGGCTAGAAAGGAAAAAATAATGCAAGGAAAAGGCAAGAAAAGGAAAGAAAAGGAAAGAAAAGGCATGATAAGGCAAGAAAAGGTAAGAAAAGGCAAGATAAGGTAAGAAAAGGCAAGATAAGGTAAGAAAAGGCAAGGAAAAGGAAAAAAAAGGCATCAAAAAGGCATGAAAAGGTAAAAAAAGGAAAGATAAGGCAAGAAAAGGCATGAAAAGGCAAGAAAAGACAAGATAATGCAAGAAAAGGAAGGAAAAGGCAAGAAAAGGCAAGATGAAGCAAGAAAAGGGAAGGAAATGGAAGAAAAGGAAAGATGAGGCAAGAAAAGGCAAGATAATGCAAGAAAAGGAAAGAAAAGGCAAGATAAGGAACAAAAGGCAAGGAAAGACATGAAAAGGCATGAAAAGGAAAGTAAAGGAAAGAAAAGGCAAGAAAAGGAAAGAAATAGCATGAAAACGCAAGAAATGGCAAGATAAGGCAAGAAAAAGCAAGATAAGGTAAGAAAAGATAATAAAAGGCAAGAAAAGTAAGAGGAAAGAAAAGGTAAGATAAGGCAAGAAAACGCAAGATAAGGTAAGAAAAGGCAAGAAAAGGCAAGAGAAGGCAAGTGAAGGAAAGATCAGGCAAGATAAGGCAAGAAAATGCAAAGAAAAGGAAAGATAAGGAAAGATAAGACAAGATAAGGATAGAAAAGGAAAGAAAAGGCATGGAAAAGGAAAGAAAAGGCAAGGAAAAGGCATAAAAAGGCAAGAAAAGGAAAGAAAAAGTAAGAAAAGTCTAGAAAAGGTAAGCAAAGGCAAGATAAGGCAAGAAAAGGAAAGAAAAGGCATGGAAAAGGCAAGATAAGGCAAGATAAGGGAAGGATAGGGCAAGAAAAGGCAAGATAAGGAAAGAAAAGGCAAGAAAAGGAAAGGAAAGAAAAGAAAAGGAAAGAAAAGGCAAGAAAAGGAAACAAAATGCAAGATAAGGTCTGAAAAGACAAGAAAAGATATGAAAAGGCAAGATAAGGCAAGAGAGGGCAAGAAAAGGAAAGAAAAGGAAAGATAAGGAAAGAAAAGGCAAGATAAGGTAAGCAAAGTCAAGATAAGGCAAGAAAAGGAAAGGAAAAGGCAAGATAAGGTAAGATAAGGCAAGGTAAGGGAAGGACAGGACAAGAAAAGGCAAGATAAGGATAGAAAAGGCAAGAAAAGGAAAGAAAAGGCAAGGAAAGCAAAGGAAATGGCAATAAAAGGAAAGAAAAGGCAAGGAAAGCAAAAAAATGGCAAGATACGGCAAGAAAAGGAAAGGAAAGGTAAGGAAAAGGCAAGAAAGGTAAGGAAAAGGCAAGAAAATAAAAGAAAAGGCAAGAAAATGCAAGAAAATGCAAGGTAAGGCAAGAAAATGAAAGAAATGGAAAGAAAAGGAAAAATAAGGCAAGAAAAGGTAAGATAAGGCAAGAAAAGGCTAGGAAAAGGAAAGAAAAGATAAGATAAGGCGCGAAAAGGAAAGGAAAAGGCAAAAAAAATGAAAGAAAAGGCAAGAAAAGTCAAGGAAAAGGCAAAAAAAGGAAAGAAAAGGCAAGAAAAGGCAAGGAAAAGGCATGAAAAGGCAAGATAAGGTAAGAAATGGGAAGATAAGGCAAGAAAAGAAAAGAAAAGAGAAGTTAAGTCAATATAAGTTAAAATAATACAAGATAAGGGAAGGACAGGGCAAGAAAAGGCATGAAAAGGAAAGAAAAGAAAAAAAAATGCAAGAAAAGGCAAGAAAAGGAAAGAAAAGACAAGGAAAATGAAAGATAAGGCAAGATAAGGGTAGGACAGGCCAAGAAAAGGTAAGATAAGGAAAGAAAAGGCAAGATAAGGCAAGAAAAGGAAAAAAATGCAAGATAAGGTCAGAAAAGATAAGAAAAGGCAAGAAAAGAAAAGATAAGGCAAGGAAAGGCAAGGAAAGGAAAGAAAAGGCAAGAAAAGGAAAGAAAAGGAAATGAAAAGGCAAGATAGGGCAAGATAAGGAAATATAAGGGATGAACAGGGCAAGAAAAGGCAAGAAAAGGAAAGAAATGGCAAGGAAAAGGCAAGAAAAGGAAAGGAAAGGCAAGGCAAGGAAAATGCATAAAAAGGAAAGAAAAGGAAAGAAAATGCAGAAAAAGGCAAGAAAAGGCAAGAAAATGGAAGAAATGGAAAGATAAGGCAAGAAAAAGCAAGATAAGGCAAGGAAAATGCAAGAAAAGGCAAGAAACTTAAAGAAATGGAAAGAAAAGGAAAGATAAGGCAAGATAAGGCAAGATAAGGCAAGAAAAGGCCAGGAAAAGGCAAAAAAAGAAAAGAAAAGGCAAGAAAAGGCAAGGAAATGGCTTGAAAAGGCAAGAAAAGGCAAGAAAAGGAAAGAAATAGCATGAAAAGGCAAGAAATGGCAAGATAAGGCAAGAAAAAGCAAGACAAGGTAAGAAAAGATAATAAAAGGCAAGAAAAGTAACAGGAAAGAAAATGTAAGATAAGGCAAGAAAAAGCAAGATAAGGTCAAAAAAGGCAAGAAAAGGTAAGAGAAGGCAAGTGAAGGAAAGATAAGGCAAGATAAGGCAAGAAAATGCAAAGAAAAGGAAAGATAAGGCAAGATAAGGAAAGATAAGGATAGAAAAGGAAAGAAAAGGCATGGAAAAGGCAAGAAAAGGCAAGGAAAATTCATAAAAAGGCAAGAAAAGGAAAGAAAAAGTAAGAAAAGTCTAGAAAAGGTAAGAAAAGGCAAGATAAGGGAAGAAAAGGAAAGAAAAGGCATGGAAAAGGCAAGATAAGGCAAGATAAGGGAAGGATAGGGCAAGAAAAGGCAAGATAAGGAAAGAAAAGGCAAGAAAAGGAAAGAAAAGGCAAAAAAAGCAAAGAAAATGCAAGATAAGGTCAGAAAAGACAAGAAAATATTGAAAAGGCAAGATAAGGCAAGAGAGGGCAAGAAATGGAAAGATAAGGCAAGAAAAGGCAAGATAAGGTAAGCAAAGTCAAGATAAGGCAAGATAAGGCAAGGTAAGGGAAGGACAGGACAAGAATGATGAGCACACCTACGAACACACCTACATTCAAGCCACAAGAGTCATGGCAAGTGCACGTACCAATTGGACCGGTGACACGAGCAAGAGCCAAAAAGTTTCAGGCAGAATTTAATGGATTAATGTAAGAAGTCTGGGCTGAAGATGGTGCGTACAAGTGCAAGGACGTGCATGAGGCCCACGCTAAGCCCATGCACGTGATAGAGGCTATTTTGGAAGCTTGATATGCACGCAAACTTCTAGATGCATGCGCACATAGAGAATCAGAAAGAATCAACCTATTTAGGCCGTGCATCTACTTGTTAGGACGTGCAACTATTAGTTATTCTATTAGATATTATTTGCTTAGATTATTTTCTATTTTAGTTGAATAATTCGGCCAGAATATCCTTAGATTAGGAAAGAGAGTTTTGGCCAGCCTTTGAGCTCCTTTTAAGGAGTTAGCTTGTTTAGGAATACCTTGGTACTTTGGAGCCTATATAAGGAGGTCTCCTAGCAATAAAACGTACACAACTTTTGAGATTGATAATTTTGTGAGTTAGATACTCCTTGCGTGTTCTTGCTAATTGCTGGATTGCTTAGCTTGAGCGAAACTTTTCACTTATCAAATGATTCATCCATCATCGTTTGTGGCGTGGTTCGACTTGGACCATAGGTTCTCGAATTTCCATTGCTTGGGTTGCGGATCTTCTAGACCAAGGTTCTTGCAAGGCTCGAGTTTGGGGGTTGCGGTCTCTTCCATCCAAAATAGCACGGTCCGTTGTGAATCTCCTGCCAAGGTTCATATCAAAGAAAAGG
This sequence comes from Hypericum androsaemum, assembly GCA_963995505.1. Taxonomy (NCBI): domain Eukaryota; kingdom Viridiplantae; phylum Streptophyta; class Magnoliopsida; order Malpighiales; family Hypericaceae; genus Hypericum; species Hypericum androsaemum. The sequence goes on from OZ023186.1 coordinate 12,719,082, forward strand.
CAAGAAAAGGCAAGGAAAAGGCATTAAAAGGCAAGAAAAGGCAAGAAATGGGAAGATAAGGCAAGAAAAGAAAAGAAAAGGAAAGAAAAGAGAAGATAAGTCAAGATAAGTCAAGATAATAAAAGATAGGGGAAGGACAGGGCAAGAAAAGGCAAGGAAAGGAAAGAAAAGGCAAGAAAAGGCATGGAAAGGGTATGAAAATGAAAAAAAAGGCAAGAAAAGGCAAGAAAAGGAAAGAAAAGATAAGGAAAATGAAAGATAAGGCAAGATAAGGGTAGGACAGGCCAAAAAAAGGCAAGATAAGGAAAGAAAAGGAAAGAAATGGCAAAAAAAGGCAAGATAGGGCAAGAAAAGGAAAAAAATGCAAGATAAGGTCAGAAAAGATAGGAAAAGGCAAGAAAAGAAAAGATAAGGCAAGGAAAGGCAAGAAAAGGAAAGATAAGGCAAGAAAAGGCAAGATAAGGCAAGAAAAGGAAAGAAAAGGAAAGGAAAAGGCAAGATAGGGCAAGATAAGGCGAGATAAGGGATGAACAGGGCAAGAAAAGGCAAGATAAGGAAAGAAAAGGCAAGAAAAGGAAAGAAATGGCATGGAAAAGGCAAGAAAAGGAAAGGAAATGCAAGGCAAGGAAAAGGCATAAAAAGGAAAGAAAAGGAAAGAAAATGTAGAAAAAGGCAAGAAAATGGAAGAAATGGAAAGATAACGCAAGAAAAAGCAAGATAAAGAAAGGAAAATGAAAGAAAAGGCAAGAAAATCAAAGAAATGGAAAGAAAAGGAAAGATAAGGAAAGATAAGGCAAGAAAAGGCAAGGAAAAGGCAAAAAAAGAAAAGATAAGGCAAGAAAAGGCAAGGAAATGGCTTGAAAAGGCAAGAAAATGCAAGAAAAGTTATGAAAAGGCAAGAAGATAAGGCAAGAAACGGAATGAAAAGGCAAGATAAGGCAAGATAAGTCAAGATAAGGCAAGATAAGGGCAGGACAGGGCAAGAAAAGGCAAGGAATGGAAAGTAAAGGCATGAAAAGGCATGGAAGAGGCATGAAAAGGCTAGAAAAGGAAAGATAAGGCAAGAGAAGGCAAGAAAAGGTAAGAAAAGGCATGGAAAAGGAAAGAAAAGGAAATGTAAGGCAAGAAAAGGCATGAAAAGGCAAGAAAAGGAAAGAAAAGAAAAGGCAAGATAAGGTAAAAAAAGGAAAGGTAAGGTAAGAAAAGGAAAGAAAAGACAAGGAAAAGGCAAGAAAAGGCAAGATAAGGCAAGAAAAGAAAAGAAAAGGCAAGGAAAAGGCAAGAAAAGACAAGCACATGCAAGAAAAGGAAAGAAAAGACAAGAAAAGGAAAGGAAAAGGAAAGGAAAAGGCAAGTAAAGGAAAGAAAAAGCAAGAAAAGGTAACAAAAGGCAAGAAAAGGCAAGGAAAGGGAAGAAAAGGAAAGAAAAGGAACGGTAAGGCAAGAAAAGGCAAGAAAACTAAAGGAAAAGGCAAGATAAGGGAAGGACAGGGCAAGAAAAGGAAAGATAAGGAAAGAAAAGAAAAGAAATGGAAAGAAAAGGCAAGATAAGGTAAGAAAAGCAAAGGAATGGCAAGGAAAAAGCAAGACAAGGTCAGATAAGGTAAGAAAAGGAAAAAAATGCAAGATAAGGCAAGAAAAAGTAAGAAAATGAATGAAATGGAAAGAAAATGCAATAAAAGGCAAGATAAGGCAAGAGAAGGTAAGGAAATGGCAAGAAAAGGCAAGAAAAGGAAAGAAAATGAAAGAAATGGAAAGAAAAGGTGAGAAAAGGAAAGAAATGGAAAGAAAAGGCAAGATATGGACAAGAAATGGAAAGAAAAGGAAAGAAAAGGTAAGAAAAGGCAAGATAAGGCAAGATAAGGTCAGAAAAGATAAGAAAAGGTAAGAAAAGACAAGATAAGGCAAGGAAAGGCAAGAAAAGTGAAAAAAGGCAAGAAAAGGGAAGAAAAGACAAGATATGGCAAGAAATGGTAAGATAAGGCAAGAAAAGGAAAGGAAAACGGAAGAAAAGGCAAGATAAGGACAAATAAGGGAAGAAAAAGGCAAGAAAAGGCAAGATACGAAAAAAAAGGCAAGAAAAGGAAAGAAAAGTAAAGAAAAGGCAAGGAAAAGGCTAGATAAGGCAGGAAAAGGAAAGGAAAGGCAAGAAAAGGCATGAAATTGCAAGAAAAGGAAAGAAAATGTAAGAAAAGGCAAGGAAAAGGCTAGATAAGGCAGGAAAAGGAAAGGAAAGGCAAGAAAAGGCATGAAATTGCAAGAAAAGGAAAGAAAATGTAAGAAAAGGCAAGAAATGGCAGGATAAGACAAGAAAAGGCAAAGAAAATGCATGGAAAGGAAAGAAAAGGCAAGAAAAGGCATAGAAATGGGAAGAATAGGAAAGAAAAGAAAAGGCAAGGAAAGGAAAAAAAAGGCAAGGAAAAGGCAAGAAAAGGAAATAAATGGCAAGAAAAGAAAAGAAAAGGCATGAAAAAGGCAAGATATGAAAAAAAGGAAAGATAAGGCAAGAAAAGGCAAAAAAAAGGCAAGAAAAGGGAAGTAAAGGAAAGAAAAGGTAAGAAATGGCAAGAAAGGGAAGAAAAGGCAAGAATAGGAAAGGAAAAAGCAAGAAAATGCAAGATAAGGCAAGAAAAGGGAAGTCAAGGGAAGAAAATGAAAGATGAGGCAAGGAAAAGGCAAGATAAGGTAAGAAAAAGCAAGATAATCTAAAATAAGGCATAGAAAAGGCAAGAAAATGAAAAAAATGGAATGAAAAAGAAAGATAAGGCATGAAAATGTAAGATAAGGCAAGAAAAGGCAAGAAAAGTAAAAAAAAGGAAAGATAAGGCAAGGAAAAGGCATGAAAATGCAAGAAAAGGCAAGTAAAGGTAACAAAAGGCAAGATAAGGAAAGAAAAGGCAAGATACGGTAAGAAAAGACAATAATAAGCAAGAAAAGGAAAAGGCAAGAAAAGGTAAGAAAAGGCAAGATAAGGAATGAAAAGGCAAGATAAGGCATCATAAGGAAAGAAAAAGCATGATAAGGTAAGAAAAGACAATAAAAGGCAAGAAAAGGAAAAGAAAAGAAAAGGAAAGAAAAGGCAAGGAAAAGGCAAGAAAAGTTATGAAAAGTTATGAAAAGGCATGAAAAGGCAAGAAAAGTCAAGAAAAGTTAAGAAAAGGCAAGATAGGGCAAGAAAATGCTAGAAAAGGCAAAGAATGGTAAGAAAAGGAAAGAAAAGGCAAGAAAAGGCATGGAAAGGCAAGAAAAGGCAAGAAAAGGTAAGAAAAGTCAAGATAAGGCAAGAAAAGGAAAGAAAAGGCAAGATAAGGCAAAAAAAGGCAAGGAAAAGGCAAGATAAGGTAAGATAAGGCAAGACAAGGAAAGAAAAGGTAAGGAAATGGCAAGAAAAGGCAAGAAAAGGGAAGAAATGGGAAGAAAAGGAAAGATGGGGAAAGAAAAGGAAAGATAAGGCAAGGAAAGGGCATGAAAGGGCAAGAAAAGGAAAGAAAAGACAAGAAAAGGCTTGAAAAATGCAAGATAAGGTAAGAAAAGGCAAGATAAGGAAATAAAGGCAAGATAAGGTAGGAAAAGGCAGGAAAAAGCAAGAAAAGGCATGAATAAGAAAAGGCAAGATAAGAAATAAAGGCAAGATTAATATGAACCTCGGCAGGAGATTCACAACGGACCGTGCTACTTTGGATGGAACAGACCGCAACCCACGAACTCGAGCCTTGCAAGAACCTTGGTTTGGAAGAACCGCAACCCGAGCAATGGAATTTCGTGAACCTTTGGTCCAAGTCGAACCACGCCACAAACGATGATGGAGGAATCGTTTGATAAGTGAAAGATTCGCTCAAGCTAAGCAATCCAGCAATTAGCAAGAACACGCAAGGAGTATCTAACTCACAAAATTATCAATCTCAAAAGTTGTGTACGTTTTATTGCTAGGAGACCTCCTTATATAGGCTCCAAAGTACCAAAGTATTCCTAAACAAGCTAACTCCTTAAAAGGAGTTCAAAGGCTGGCCAAAACTCTCTTTCCTAATCTAAGGAGATTCTGGCCGAATTTATTCAACTAAATAAGGAATAATATAAGCAAATAATATCTAATAGAATAACTAATAGCTGCACGTCCAAAACAAGTAGATACACGGACTAAATAGGCTGATTCTTCTTGATTCTCCATGTGCGCATGCATCTAGAAGCTTACGTGCATGTCAAGCTTCCAAAATAGCCTCTATCACGTGCATGGGCTTTGCATGGGCCTCATGCACGTCCTTGCACTTGTACGCACCATCTTGAGCCCAGACTTCTTGCATTAATCCATTAAATTCGACCTGAAACTTTTTGGCTCTTGCTCGTGTCACCGGTCCAATTGGTACGTGCACTTGCCGTGAGTCTTGCGGCTTGAATGTAGGTGGGTTCGTAGGTGTGTTCGTAGGTGTGCTCACATCATTCCCCTCCTCTTGAAAAGGATTTGTCCTCAAATCTTCACCTACATCAAACGGACTCAAATCAGTAACATTGAAAGAAGCACTAACATTATACTCACCTGGCAGGTCAAGCTTGTAGGCATTGTCATTGATGCGTTCAAGCACTTGAAATGGACCATCTCCCCGTGGTAGCAACTTTGAACGCCATTGCGTGGGAAAGCGTTCCTTTCGCATGTTCACCCAGACCCAATCTCCAGGCTCAAAGACAACCTTGTGCCGTCCTTTGTTTGCTTGTCTCGCGTAGTGCTCCGTTCATTTCTCTATGTTCATTCGCGCCCTCTCATGCAGTTGCTTGACAAAATCAGCCTTCTTCTTGCCATCTAAGTTAACATGCTCACTCGAAGGCAAAGGTGATAAATCCAAAGGAGTCAAAGGATTAAATCCATAAACAAGCTCAAATGGTGAGAATTGAGTAGCAAAATGAACGGAACGATTATAAGCAAATTCAACATGTGGCAAACATTCTTCCCAAGTCTTAATGTTATGCTTGATAAGTGCTCTCAATAAAGTAGACAAGGTCCTATTGACAACTTCAGTTTGACCATCAGTTTGTGGATGACAAGTAGTAGAAAATAATAGCTTGGTACCTAACTTACTCCACAAGGTCTTCCAAAAGTAACTCAAGAACTTAGCATCTCTATCAGAAATAATAGTTCTAGGCATACCATGCAACCTAACAACTTCTCTAAAGAACAGATCAGCAATGTTTGAAGCATCATCAGTCTTATGACATGGCATAAAATGTGCCATCTTAGAAAACCTATCCACTACCACAAAGATTGAATCCCTTCCACGTTTAGTCCTAGGCAGTCCTAACACAAAATCCATAGAGATATCAATCCAAGGCTCACTAGGTATAGGTAGTGGGGTATACAAACCGTGGGGTTTCACCTTCGACTTGGCTTGCTTGCATGTGATGCAACGTCCACAAACTCTTTCAACGTCACGCTTCATATGCGGCCAATAGAAGTGATCTTGTAGCATTGCCAAAGTCTTTGCGATTCCAAAGTGCCCCATCAATCCGCCTCCATGTGCCTCCTGAATTAGCAACTCTCGCATAGAACAATTAGGCACACAAAGTTTGTTCTCACGAAATAGGTAACCTTCAGTCCGAAAAAATTTACCACTTGCACTCTTCTCCGTAGCTCGGAACAGATCACCAAAATTAGTATCATCAGCATACAACGCTTTAATGTGTTCAAAACCAATTAACTTCGCATCAAGAGTTGAGATCAAAGCATACCTTCGCGATAGGGCATCAGCTACTACATTTTCCTTACCTTGCTTGTAGCGAATGACATAAGGAAATGTCTCAATGAACTCCACCCATCGTGCATGCCTTTTATTCAGCTTGTGTTGCCCCTTTAAGTGCTTGAGTGATTCATGATCAGTGTGGATCACGAATTCCTTGGGCCACAAGTAATGTTGCCATGTTTCCAACGCTAGAACTAGTGCATACAACTCTTTGTCATAAGTTGGATAGTTCAAGGTTGCTCCACTTAGTTTCTCACTAAAGTAGGCAATTGGTCTCCCTTCTTGCATAAGGACAGCTCCAATACCTATACCTGAGGCATCACATTCAACTTCAAAGGTTTTAGCAAAGTTAGGCAAAGCCAACAAAGGAGCATTAGTCAACTTCTCTTTGATGAGTTGGAATGCGTTCTCTTGAGCTTCTCCCCAACTAAATCCAACGTTCTTCTTGATGACTTCAGTGAGGGGCGCGGCTAGGCTACTAAAGTCTTTCACGAACCTCCTGTAAAAGCTAGCTAAGCCATGAAAACTTCGAACATTAGCAACACTTGTAGGACTTGGCCAGTCCCGTATGGCTCGGATCTTCTCCTCATCAACCTGTATTCCATGAGCACTAACAACAAAACCCAAGAATATAAGTTTATCTGTGCAAAAGGTGCACTTCTTCAAGTTGGCAAACAATTGATCCTCTCTAAGTGCATCTAGGACAGATTTCAAATGCTCTACATGATCCTCTAAACTCGTACTATAAATGAGTATATCATCAAAGTACACAACGACAAATTTGCCAATGAATGGACGTAAGACATGATTCATAAGGCGCATGAATGTACTAGGTGCATTAGATAACCCGAACGGCATGACCATCCACTCATACAACCCATATTTTGTTTTAAAAGCAGTCTTCCACTCATCTCCTTCTTTCATCCTAATCTGATGATAACCACTTTTTAAGTCAATCTTAGAAAACATGCAAGAACCATGCAACTCATCTAACATGTCATCTAAGCGAGGAATAGGGTGACGATATTTTACCGTGATGTTGTTGACAGCTCGGCAATCAACACACGTCCTCCATGATCCATCCTTCTTAGGCACAAGTAGGACTGGAACTGCACATGGGCTCATGCTTTCTCTCACGTACCCTTTTTCCAAAAGCTCATTGACTTGCCTCTAAAGTTCCTTTGTTTCCTCCGGATTACTTCTATATGCGGGGCGGTTAGGTATGGTAGCTCCTGGAACAAAGTCAATTTGATGCTCAATCCCTCGTATAGGTGGTAATCCAGCTGGTAGCTCTTCGGGAAAGACATCCTTGTAGTCCTGCAAGAGAGAAACAATCACACTAGGCAAGTGTGGCTCAAGTTCGTTAGCGATAAAAAGTGTCTCCCTATACCCGAGTAAGATCATAGACTTTTTTCAAAACAAGCTTGCTTGATTTCACTTGCTCCCACATAGTAGTTCTTTTTCCATCCCTCGGATTTTCTCTCCATGGCCGATTTCAATTCTGTTTTTCCGGCTTCTTTTGTTCGCTCCATTGTATCCTCTCTTTTGGCCGTGTTTCCTTTCTATTTTTCGGCTTCTTCTCTCCTCTCAATTCGTTTCTTTTGCTCACTTTTTTTTCTCTCATCACTTTCTTTTTGTAACTTCATCTGATCTTCACAAACTTGTGATGGCGCTAAGGGTGCCAAAGTGAACACACGCCTATTGAGTGTAAATGAGTACTTGTTGGTGTGTCCGTCATGAGTTACTCTTCTATCAAACTGCCACGGCCTCCCCAACAGGAGATGACTAGCTTGTGTTGGCACAACATCGCACAACACTTCATCTTCGTACTTGCCAATGCGGAATGTCACTAGTACTTGCTTCTCCACTCGTACTTCTCCACTATCATTCAGCCATTGCAGCTTGTAAGGTTTAGGGTGTTTCTTCGTGAGTAACCCTAACTTCTCAACCATAGTAGTGCTTGCCACGTTAGCACAACTGCCTCCATCAATGGGGACACTACACACCTTGTCCTTGACATAACATCTTGTATGGAAGATGTTCTCCCTTTATGCTTTGTCATCTTCTTCACTTGCTTGCAAGTTCAAGACTCTTCTTGCCACTAGAGTGAGTCCTTCAGGAACTTGAATTTCCTCTTCGGATACGTCTTCCAATGAAGGCATGCTATCATGATCCGAATCTTCTCCTTCTGTTACGACCTCCCCACTCTCTCTAATCACCATAATCTGTTTGTTAGGGCATTGACTTGAGATGTGCCCCCTTCCTTGACACTTGAAGCACTTGATATCACGGTTTTGTGTGGGAGTGGCTTCCACCTTCTTTTGGGAATTGGCATTGGAACTCTCAGTCTTGTGCTCTATCTTGGTTGCCTGTGCTTTTTCAAATTTCTTTGAATAGTTTGGCTTCCAATTAGCACTTGATGTAACTCTTGTCCCTCCTCCTCCCCTCTTCAGTTGCTTCTCAATTTTCGTGGCCATATGCACCATGTCCTCCAACTCCACATAGTGTAGCAACTCTACTTTGTCATGGATCTCAGGATTGAGTCCATTCAAGAACCTTGCCATGGTAGCTTCTCTATCTTCCTCCACATCAGCTCTTATCATGGCCATCTCCATTTGTTTGTAATATTCTTCCACGCTCAGACTTCCTTGTCTCATCCCTTGTAACTTCTTGTATAGCTCTCGGTAGTAATGACTTGGCACAAAACGTTTCCTCATCACCACTTTCATCTCCTCCCATGTAGCTATAGGACGCTCTCTATTACGCCTCCTGCTTGTGACAAGTTGATCCCACCACGTTATAGCATAATCAGCGAATTCAGTCACAGCTAGCTTTACCTTTTTTGCTTCGGAACAGTCGTGGCAATCAAACACGAACTCAATCTTCTTCTCCCACTCTAGGTATGCCTCTGGGTCAGAACGACCTGCAAAGGAAGGTATCTTCAGCTTAATACTTCCCAAGTTGTCATCTCTTCTTCGCCTTGCCTCTCTCGGTGGGCGGTTAGTCCTTGCTCGCCTAAGATTCCTTGTAGAACCTACGTCCTCCTCCTGGAAAGGGTCGGAATCTTCTTCACTTGTGCTTCCCAAAGGGGCTCTCCTTCTTTGTGCACGGAATTCTCCTCCACTTGTGCCTCCCAAAGGTGCAAACCTTCGTTGTGCTTGGACTTCGCTTCTTGGTTGTTGGCTGTTGCGAGTGTCCTCCATTGCATCCATGCGTTGTTGCAACGGCTCTATCTCCGCTCGCATCATTTGTTGGAATTTTCTTGTAAGGGCCTCCACAAATACCTTAAGACCAACATCAGCCAACGTACCCTCTTTTTCTCTTTGATCTTCGTAAGACATATCTGACTGCAAGAAAATTTCGTTAGTAAAAAAAAATTGATGGCCTCACAAGTTCACTCCCTTACGTGTTTACTCTCAATGTAAGTTGCACTCAAGTTCACTCGTGTTTGCACTCAATTCTTTGGCTTTTCTCTCTAATGCACTCACAACTCTTGCCTTTTTCCTCTCGTGATACTCTTGTACGTTCTTACTAAGCTAACAAGGCTTTGCTTGAACTACACGGATCACTATCAAAGGTAGTTCCTTGTTTTCTTGCGCATGCATCTAGAAGCTTACGTGCATGTCAAGCTTCCAAAATAGCCTCTATCACGTGCATGGTTTTTGCATGGGCCTCATGCACGTCCTTGCACTTGTACGCACCATCTTGAGCCCAGACTTCTTGCATTAATCCATTAAATTCAGCCTGAAACTTTTTGGCTCTTGCTCGTGTCACCGGTCCAATTGGTACGTGCACTTGCCGTGAGTCTTGTGGCTTGAATGTAGGTGTGCTCGTAGGTGTGTTCGTAGGTGTGCTCACATCAAAGATAAGAAAAGAAAAGACAAGAGATGGCAAGAAAAGACAAGATAAGGCAAGAGAAGGCAAGGAAAGGCAAGATAAGGCAAGAAAAGGAAAGAAAATGCAAGGAAAAGGCAAGGAAAAGGCAAGATAAGGCAAGATACGGCAAGAAAAGGCAAGATAAGGCAAGAAAAGGAAAGAAAAGGCAAGGAAAAGGCAAAAAAAGTCAACAAATGGTAAGAAATGGCAAGAAAAGTCAACAAATGGTAAGAAATGGCAAGAAAAGGAAAGATAAATCAAGAAAAGGCAAGGAATGACAAGAAAAGGAAAGAAAAGGCAAGTAGTGCCGTAGGAGGAATCACTATAAGCAAGAACTCCCTCGGCCAGCCTGTTTGTGCATTGGACATTGTGCTACATCAAGTGGTATCAGAGCTGTTGAGTGAGATCCATCTCAGCTTCTACGTTGAGATTGAGTGCATGTTATCACCCGGTGAGTTGCGAGAGACCCCATCTACGAGCCGATCCACAAGACTTCGTGATCTCCTGATCTAAGTCTCATTTTTAACCACCTAGCACCACCAAAAGCCGATGCACTATGGCCGACCCTGATGACATCCCAAGACCCGACATGAATCAGAGATTCACTCAAATGGAGGCGGCAATTCAGGCAATCCTTACACGCCTGGACAACCTTGCGGTGCAACCACCCGTAGGGCAACCCCCTCCAGCTGAGGTACGTAATGATCAAAGAGAGGAAGAGGAGGATGTAGATTCTGATGCTACACTTAATGTAAAAAGGGGAGGGAGAGGGTTGAGGGGACAAGGTAGAGGAGGTGGTAGACATGGTGATCTAGGACGTGCTTCTAGAAGAGAAGCCTATAGGGAGGATTATGAGCGTGGAGAAGCGTATCGAAGGGTGGATCACCCTTTTAAGATGAACATCGAGAAGTTCTTTGGTGATGTTGATGTTGAGGGGTTCCTGAATTGGCTAGACTCCGTTGAGAAGTATTTCGATTGTATGGACCTTACGGAGCAGCAGAAGGTCAGTTATGTAGCCTTCAAACTTGAGTCTGGAGCCGCTGTTTGGTGGAGAAAGGAGCAAGAGATGAGGAGGAGAAGAGGAGATCGACCAATCAGAGACTGGCCTACAATGGAGCAGGCACTTCGTGAAAGGTTTCTCCCTGTTGATTATCACCAAACCTTGTACACACAGTTCCTGACTTGCACTCAAGGGACTAGAACTGTGGAAGAATATGTCTCTGAGTTTATGAGGTTGGCATCTCATAATGACATAGAAGAGAACGAGGATCAGATGATAGCACATTTTGTTAAAGGTCTGAGTTACGAGATCAAAGGTAGGATGGAGTTTGACACCTTCCTGTTCTTCATAGATGCTTGTGCGAAGGCAAGAAAAATAGGTGGTGCCTTGAAGAAAAAGAAAGCAACATCTTCTCGTTTTTCAGGACCTGGCCAGACATCCACCTATGCAAGAGGAGGTACGGCGAAGAATGCACCCCAATCATCCGAGTCCAGACCCCCTCCAAGCAAGCCTGCCCCCGTGGTGGAACAAAGAAAGGGAAAGGAGGTAGCCACAACCTCATCAATCCGATGTTTCAAATGCAATGAAATGGGCCACAAGTCTAGTGATTGCCCTAAACGCAAGTTTACACAACTTTGCGAGAAGGAAGATTCGGATGAGGAGAAGGAAGGGACGTACTTGTGTGCACCCGTGGACGAGGATGACGAAGAGGAGGAAATCTCTGAAAGAGAAGAGTATTGCAGGGTCATACAGAAGGTGGCATTGACCGCAACCAAGAGAGATGACTCCCAACGTAATAACTTATTTCGCACGAGTTGGCATGTTGGGAAAGTTGTGTGTGAAGTGATAATAAATGGAGGCAGCCAGGAGAACTTTGTGAGTAGCAAGACAGTGGAGAAGCTTGGCTTGAAGACCTCGCCACACCCCACTCCATATTCCATTGGATGGGTCAGATCCGGAGGTGGAATCAAGGTCAACTCGAGGTGCACTGTCCCGATCACAATTGGGAAGTATTCTGACCAAGTTGTATATGATGTCCTTGAGATGGATGCGTGCAACATCCTATTAGGCAGACCTTGGGAGTTTGATAATAAGGTCGTGCATCGAGGCGAAGAAAACACGTACGAGGTCAGAAAAGGAGGAGAGAAGTTTACCTTGTTGCCAAAGAAGCCTAAGCACGTGAAGGGGCAAATAAACAGTGCCATGCAGCTCGTATCTATGGTGACCTCTTTGCACGAGATGGTGAACTACACGCGAGAAGTAGGCTGTTTTCATGTGCTTATTATGACAAATCCTCCAGCAAAGGATGATGGAGGCTTGGAGTCTCTCCCTGAAGTGGTGCTGGAGTTATTTGAGCTCTTTCCAGAGCTCGTGGATGAAAGCTTCCAAAAGGGGCTACCACCCTTGCGTGACATCCAGCACCAAATTGACCTTATACCTGGCACAACCCTTCCAAACTTGCCACACTATCGGATGAGTCCTAAGGAGAACCAAATTCTCCAAGAGCAAGTGCAACAGTTACTGGACAAGGGCTATGTGCAAAAAAGCCTAAGCCCGTGTGGTGTGCCAGCCTTGCTCGTACCAAAGAAGGACGGCACTTGGAGGATGTGCATCGACAGCAGGGTGATCAACAAGATTACCATTGGGTACAGATTTCCCATCCCTCGCCTCGATGACATGATGGATAATTTAAGTGGTGCAACCATATTCTCCAAAGATTGACCTACAGAGTGGATATCACCAAATCCGCATCCGGCCAGGTGATGAATGGAAGACCACTTTCAAAACACGGGACGGGTTGTACGAATGGCTTGTGATGCCCTTCGGTTTGACCAATGCCCCGAGCACCTTCATGAGGCTGATGCACCAAGTCCTAAAGCCTTTCCTGGACAAGTACGTGGTGGTTTCTTTTTATGACATCTTGGTGTATAGCAAGACCAAAGATGATCACGTGGTGCATTTGAAGGAAGTGTTCTCAACCTTGCGAGCAAATTAATTGTACGTGAACCTGAAGAAGTGTAGTTTTTGGAAGAGCCAACTTCTGTTTTTGGGGTTCCTGGTTGGAAAGGAAGGAGTCCATGTTGATCAGGCCAAGATAGAAGCAATACGCTCCTGGCCAGCTCCTTTGAATATGAACCAGACCCGTAGCTTTCTTGGCTTGGCATCCTTCTACTGCCGGTTCATTCGGGACTTCAGTTTGATTGCTGCCCCCCTCACGGCCTTACTGAAGAAGCAGACCTTATTTGTGTGGGGAGAAGAAGCTGAGCGTGCCTTCCAGACACTAAAGGAGAAGTTAAGCTCCGCACCCGTGCTTGCACTCCCTAACTTTGCCAAGCTTTTTGAAGTTGAAGTGGATGCATCCGGGCTTGGCATTGGGGCTGTGCTCTCACAAGAGAAGAAACCCGTGGCCTTCTTTAGTGAGAAGCTCAGTGAAGCAAGACTGAAATGGACAACGTATGAGAAAGAATTCTACGCTGTCTTCCGAGCTATCAAGACTTGGGAGCACTACCTTGTTGGTAAGGAGTTCATCCTCTACTCAGACCACAAGGCTTTGAAATTCTTGCATGATCAATCTAGGCTTAGCAATCCAATGCATGCTCGTTGGTGCACCTACTTACAGAAATTCCCTTTTAAGATCTCTCATAAAAGTGGAACTCAGAATATAGTTGCTGATGCCTTGAGTAGGAGACTTGCATTGCTTACTGAGTTGCGAGGTGTGATTACTGCCTTTGATTGTGTCCGAGATATGTATGAGGAGGATGGAGACTTTGGTGATATTTAGATGAAGTGCAAGGAAGGAAAGGGTGTAGGAGATTATTTCTTGCAGGATGGGTTCCTAATGAAAGGGAATCAGTTGTGTGTACCAAAGTCATCCCTACGTGATCATTTGATGCACGAGATGCACGCGGGAGGCTTGGCAGCTCATTTGGGACGTGATAAGACTCTGTCCTCTTTGCAAGAGCATTTCCATTGGCCAAAGATGTATAAGGATGTTGCTAAGTTTGTGCAACACTGCCGCGTATGCCAAGAAACAAAAGGTGGCATCAACAATACCGGTCTTTACACTCCTTTGCCAATTCCCAATGGCATATGGGAAGACCTTAGCATGGATTTTATTCTTGGCTTACCTCGCACACCAAGAGGGGCGGATTCTATTTTTGTCATTGTTGACAGGTTGTCAAAGATGGCGCATTTTGTGCCATGCAAGAAGACAAATGATGCATCCGCGGTGGCAAGGCATTTCTTCAGAGAGGTGGTGCGTTTGCATGGAGTGCCTAAGACGATTGTTTCTGACCGAGACACCAAGTTACTTGCCAGCTTTTGGAAGACACTTTGGAGGATGTTCGATGCCACGCTCCAATTCAGCAACACCGCGCACCCTCAGACAGATGGCCAAACTAAAGCAACCAACCGCACCCTTGGTAACCTTCTCCGCAGCTTGTGTCATGAGAGACTAAGGCAGTGGGATCTTGCTTTGCCAATTGTGGAGTTCGCGTATAATGGAGCTGTTCACAGGTCCACGGGGAAGTCTCCCTTTTCTTTGGTATATACAAAGCCTCCTAACCATTTTGTTGATGTCTCCTGTGTGCCACGCCCTGTTCGAGCTAACACAAGTGCACTCTCCTATACTGAAGACGTACAAGCCATCCTAGAAGCTGTGAAGAAGAGACTTAGCACACTGTATGCTAAGGAGAAAGAGCAAGTGGATGCAAAGTGAAAGGTGCAAATATTTCAACCCGGAGAACAGGTTATGGTGCACTTTCGCAAAGAGCGATGCCCACAGGCTGGGGAGGCAAGCTTCAGGCAAGAAGGTTTGGCCCATACAAGGTGCTAAGGCGTGTCAACGACAATGCATATGTGATTGACCTACCGGAAGATCTAGGCGTATCAAGGACATTCAACGTAGCTGATCTCTCGCCATATTTCAACCCCCTTCCGTTACCAAGCCATTTAGCTGCTTGAGACTAGCATGCTCTTAAGGAGGGAAGGATGCCGTAGGACGAATCACAATAAGCAAGAACTCCCTCGGCCAGCCTGTTTGTGCATTGGACATTGTGCTACATCAAGTAGAGGCATGGAAAGGCAAGAAAAGGTAAGAAAAGGCAAGATATGGCAAGAAAATGCAAGAAAAGGTAAGATAAGGCAAGAAAAGGAAAGAAAAAGAAAGGAAAAGGCAAGAAAAGGCATGGAAAATGCATGAAAAGGCAAGAAAAGGAAAGATAAGGCTAGAAAAGACATGAAAAGGCAAGAAAATGAAAGAAACAAAAAGAAAAGGCAAGATAAGGCAAGAAAATGCAAGAAAAGGAAAGAAAAGGCATGGAAAATGCAAGATAAGGCAAGAAAAGGAAAGAAAAGGCAAGATAAGGCAAGAAAATGGAAGGAAAGGAAAGAAAAGGAAAGATGAGGCAAGAAAAGACCATATAAGACAAGAAAAAGAAAAGAAAAGGCAACGACAAGGCTAGAAAAGGCAAGATAAGGAAAGAAAAGGCAAGGAAAAGGCATAAAAAGGCAGGAAGTGGAAAGAAAAGGCTTGAAAAGGCCAAAAAAGGCTTGAGAAGGCAAGATGAGTAATGAAAAGGCAAGAAAAGGCATGATAAGGCAAGAAAATGCGAGATAAGGTAGGAAAAGGGAAGAAAAGGAAAAAATGTAAGATAAGGCAAGGAAAGGCCAGAAAAGGAAAAAAAGGAAACATAAGGCAAGATAAGGCAAGAAAAGGAAGGAAAAGGCAAGAATTGACAAGGAAAAGGCAAGGAAAGATAAGAAAAGGTAAGAAAAGGCAAGGAAAAGGCCAGAAAATGCAAGGAAAAGGCAAGAAAAGGCTAGGAAAGTCATGAAAAGGAAAGAAAAAGCAAGAAAAGGCAAGGAAAATGCAAGAAAAGGAAAGATAAAGCAAGAAAAGGCAAGGAAAAGGAATGAAAATGTGAGAAAAGGAAACATAAGTCAAGAAAAGGCATGAAAAGGCAAAGAAAAGGCATGGAAAAGGCAAGATAAGGCAAGAAAAGGCAAGATAAGGCAAGAAATGGGAAGGAAAGACAAGAAAAGGAATGATGAGGCAAGAAAAGGAAAGAAAAGGAAGGAAAATGCAAGGAAAAGGCAAGATAAGGCAAGATAAGGAAAGAAACTGAAAGAAAAAGCCAAGATAAGGCAAGGAAAAGGCATGAAAAGGCAATAAAAGTAAAGAAAATGCAAGAAAAGATAAGAAAAGGCAAGATAAGGCAAGATAAGATGAGAAAAGGGAAAAGAAGGGAAGAAAAGGAAAGATGAGGCAAAATAAGGTAAGAAAATGAAGGAAAAGGCAAGATACGAAAAGAAAAGGCAAGGAAAAGGAATGAAAAGGCAAGAAAAGGCATGAAAAGGCTAAAAAAGATAAGATAAGGTAAGAAATGATAAGAAAAGGCAAGACAAGGCAAGAGAAGGCAAGGAAAGGCAAGAAAAGGAAAGAAAAGGAAAGATAAGGCAAAAAAAGGCAAGGAAAAGGCAAGGAAAGGCAAGAAAAGGAAACAAAAGGAATGATAAGGCAAGAAAAGGCCCGGAAAAGGAATGAAAAGGCAAGAAAAATAAAGATAAGTCAAGAAAAGGCATGAAAAGGAAAGAAAAAGAAAGAAAAGCCAAGATTAGGCAAGGAAGGCAAGATTAGGAAAGAAAAGGAAAGAAAAGGCAAGGGAATGGCAAGAAAAGGCAAGATAAGGCAAGAAAAGGGAAGGAAATGCAAGAAAAGGAAAGAAAAGGAAGGATGAGGCAAGAAAAGACATGGTAAGGCAAGAAACGGAAGAAAAAGGAAAGGAAAAGGCAAGTAAAAGCAAGATAAGGCAACATATTGAAACAAAAGACAAGAAAATAGCAAGATAAGTCAAGAAAAGGCAAGGAAAAGACATGAAAAGGCAAGAAAAGTAAAAAAAATGGAAGAAAATGAAAGAAAAGGCAAGATAAGGATAGAAAAGGCAAGAAAAGGAAAGAATGGAAAGAAAAGGAAAGATATGGCTAGAAAAGGCAAGAAAAGGAAAGGAAAAGGCAAGGAAAGGCAAGAAAAGGAAAGATAAGGCAAAAAAGGGAAACATAAGGCAAGAAAAGGCAAGGATAAGGCATGAAACGGAAAGAAAAGGCAAGATAAGGCAAGAAAAGGCAAGGAAAAGGCATGAAAAACCAATAAAAGGAAAGAAAAGGCAGGAATAGTCAAGAAAAGTCAAGGAAAAGGCAAGAAAAGACAAAAAAAAGGAAAGAAAAGGCAAGAAAATGTGAGGAAAAGGAATGAAAAGGAAAGAAAAGGAAAGAAAAGAAAAGAAAAGTCAAGATTAGGATAGAAAGGGTAAGAAAAGGAAAGAAATGGAAAGAAAAGGAAAGATTTGGCGAGAAAAGGCAAGAAAAGGCAAGAAAAGGAAAGGAAAAGGCAAGAAAAAGATAAGAAAGAGCATGAAAAGGTAAGAAAAGGAAAGATAGGGCAAGAAAAGGCATGAAAAGGTAAGAAAAGGAAAGATATGGCGAGAAAAGTCAAGATAAGGCAAGAAAAGGAGAAATAAGGCAAGAAATGGAAAGAAAAGGCAAGGAAAAGGCAAGATAAGGTAAGGACAAGGCAAGAAAAGGCAACATAAGGAAAGAAAAGGCAAGAAATGGAAAGAAAATGAAATAAAAGGAAAGAAGAGGCAAGGAAAAAGGAATAAAAGGCAAGAAAAGGGAAGGAAAGGAAAGGAAAAGGCAAGACAAGGCAAGATAAGGCAAGAAAAGGGAAGAAAGGCAAGAAAAGGAATGATGAGGCTCGAAAAGGCAAGATAAGGCAATAAAAGGAAAGAAAAGGCAAGATAAGGCAAGGCAAAGGCATGAAAATGCAATAAAAGTAAAGGAAGGGCAAGAAAAGGAAAGAAAAGGCAATACAAGGCAAGAAAAGGCAAGAAAAGGTAATAAAAGGCAAGATAAGGATAGAAAAGTCGAGAAAAGGAAAGAAATAGAAAGAAAAGGAAAGATATGGCAAGAAAAGGCAAGAATAGGAAAGGAAAAAGGAAGAAAAGGTAAAAAAAGGAAAGATAAGGCAAGAAAAGGTAAGGAAAAGGCAAGAAAAGGCATGAAAAGGCAAGATAAGACAATAAAAGGTAAGGAAAAGGCAGGAAAAGGAAAGATAAGGCCAAAAAAGGTAAGACAAGGCAAGAAAAGGCAAGGAAAAGGCAAGATAAGGAAAGATAATGCAAGGAAAAGGATAGAAAAGAAAGGATAATTCAACAAAAAGGCAAGAAAAGGAAAGAAAAGGCAAGAAAAGGAAAGAAAATGTAAGAAAAGGCAAGATAAGGTAAGAAAAGGCAAGATAAGGTAAGAAAAGGCAAGGAAAAGGCAAGAAAAGGCATGAAAAAGGGATGAAAAGGCAAAAAATCAAAGATAAGACAAGAAAAGGCATGAAAAGGCAAGAAAAGACAAGATAATGCAAGAAAAGGAAGGAAAAGGCAAGATAAGGAAAGATGAAGCAAGAAAAGGGAAGGAAATGGAAGAAAAGGAAAGATGAGGCAAGAAAAGGCAAGATAATGCAAGAAAAGGAAAGAAAAGGCAAGGAAAAGGCAAGATAAGGAAACAAAAGGTAAGGAAAAGACATGAAAAGGCCTGAAAAGGAAAGAAAAGGCAAGAAAAGGCAAAAAAAAGGCAAGAAAAAGCATGAAAAGGCAAGAAATGGAAAGATAAGGCAAGAAAAAGCAAGATAAGGTAAGAAAAGACAATAAAAGGCAAGAAAAGTAAAAGGAAAGAAAATGTAAGATAAGGCAAAAAAGGCAAGATTAGGTAAGAAAAGGCAAGAGAAGGAAAGATAAGGCAAGATAAGGCAAGAAAATGTGAAGAAAAGGAAAGCTAAGGAAAGATAAGGCAAGATAAGGATAGAAAAGGAAAGAAAAGGCATGGAAAAGGCAAGAAAAGGCAAGGAAAAGGCATGAAAAGGCAAGAAAAGGAAAGAAAAAATAAGAAAAGTCTAGAAAAGGTAAGAAAAGGCAAGAAAAAGAAAGAAAAGGCAAGGAAAAGGCAAGATAAGGGAAGGATAGGGCCAAAAAAGGCAAGATAAGGAAAGAAAAGGCAAGAAAAGGAAAGAAAATGCAAGATAAGGTCAGAAAAGACAAGAAAAGATATGAAAAGGCAAGATAAGGCAAGAGAAGGTAAGTAAAGGCAAGAAAAGGAAAGAAAAGGAAAGATAAGGCAAGATAAGGTAAGCAAAGTCAAGATAAGGCAAGAAAAGGAAAGGAAAAGGCAAGATAAGGTAAGATAAGGTAAGATAAGGTAAGGTAAGGGAAGGAAAGGACAAGAAAAGGCAAGATAAGGAAAGAAAAGGCAAGAAAAGGAAAGAAAAGGCAAGGAAAGCCAAGGAAATGGCAATAAAAGGAAAGAAAAGGCAAGGAAAGCCAATGAAATGACAAGATAAGGCAAGAAATGGAAAGAAAAGGTAAGGAAAAGGCAAGAAAATGCAATGTAAGGCAAGAAAATGCAAGAAAATGAAAGAAATGGAAAGAAAAGGAAAAATAAGGCAAGAAAAGGAAAGATAAGGCAAGAAAGCGCTAGGAAAAGGAAAGATAAGGTAAGATAAGGCACGAAAAGGCAAGGAAAAGGCAAAAAAATGAAAGAAAAGGCAAGAAAAGTCAAGGAAAGGGCAAAAAAAGGAAAGAAAAGGTAAGAAAAGGTAAGGAAAATGCTTGAAAAGGCAAGAAAAGGTAAGAAAAGGCAAGAAAAGAAAAGAAAAGGAAAGAAAAGAGAAGATAAGGAAAGATAAGTCAAGATAATACAAGATAAGGGAAGGACAGGGCAAGACAAGGCAAGGAATGGAAAGAAAAGGCAAGAAAAGGCATGGAAAAGGTATGAAAAGGAAAAAAAAGGCAAGAAAAGGAAAGAAAGGCAAGGAAAATGAAAGATAAGGCAAGATAAGGGTTGGACAGGGCAAGATATGGAAAGAAAAGGCAAGAAAAGGCAAGATAAGGCAAGAAAAGGAAAAAAATACAAAATAAGGTCAGAAAAGATAAGAAAAGGCAAGAAAAGGAAACATAAGGCAAGGAAAGGCAAGAAAAGGAAAGATAAGGAAGGAAAATGCAGGAAAAGGTAAGAAAAGGCAAGAAAATGGAAGAAATGGAAAGATAAGGCAAGAAAAAGCAAGATAAGGCAAGAAAAATGCAAGAAAAGGCAAGAAAATCAAAGAAATGGAAAGAAAAGGCAAGATAAGGCAAGATAAGGCAAGAAAAGGCAAGGAAAAGGCAAAAAAAGAAAAGATAAGGCAAGAAAAGGCAAGGAAATGGCTTGAATAGGCAAGAAAAGGCAAGAAAAACTAAGAAAAGGCAAGAAAATGCAAGATAAAGCAAGATAAGTCAAGATAAGGCAAGATAAGTCAAGATAAGGAAAGATAAGGGAAGAACAGGGCAAGAAAAGGCAAGGAAAGGAAAGAAAAGGCAACAAAGGCATGGAAGAGGCATGAAAAGGCTAGAAAAGGAAAGATAAGGCAAGAGAAGGCAAGAAAAGGTAAGAAAAGGCATGGAAAAGGAAAGAAAAGGAAAGGTAAGGCAAGAAAAGGCATGAAAAGGCAAGAAAAGGAAAGAAAAGAAAAGGCAAGATAAGGTAAGGAAAGGCATGGAAAAGGCATGAAAAGACAAGAAAAGGAAAGAAAATGAAAGAAAACTCAAGAAAAGGAAAGATAAGGCAAGAAAAGGAAAGAAATGGAAAGAAAAGGTATGGAAAATGCAAGATAAGGCAAGATAAGGGTAGGACAGGGCAAGAAAAGGCAAGATAAGGAAAAGAAAAGGCAAGAAAAGGAAAGAAAAGGTAAGAAAAGGAAAGAAAAGGCATGAAAAGAAAAGAAAATGAAAGATAAGGCAAGATAAGGTCAGAAAATATAAGAAAAGCCAAGATAAGGTGATGTGAACACGTCCACTATGGAGCTACAAGACCCACAACTAGTTCAAGTTCCACTTGGACCAATCATAAGAGCAAGAGCAAAGACGCTTCAAGCTGAGCTCAACGGATTAATTCAAGGGATTTGGACTACAACCAGTTCGTGTAAGCCCGTGGACGTCCATGCAAAGCCCATGCACGTGATTGGAGTTGTTTTGGAAGCCTAAAGGAGTAGAACCAAGATTCCTACTTTTTAGGAATAAGAGTTATCCAAACTTTTTATAACTTTTTAGGAATAAGAGTTATCCAATAGTGGATAATGTTGGATAATGATTGTGTTTTTCAATTCTTAGGATAAACATTCATTTTTAGAACTAGTTTAAGTAGTATGATAAGTTTGGAGCTCTTCAGAACTTATCTTGTTGACTTTGGAGTCTATCCAGGTCAGTTTTAACCTCTATATAAGGAGGGCCACGAATTCAATAAAGGCATCACTTTTTGGCATAAGAAAATTCGTGAGATTTGATACTCTGGTTGTCCTTATGGGCTGGATTGCTTAGCTAGGGCATTTGTACTTATCAAACAGAATTTCCATCTCCGTTTGTGGCGTATTCGATTCAAGATCAAGGTTCGTGTTCTCACCATTGCTACGGGTCAAAGTTAACCAACACTAAGGTTCGGTGCGAGGCGCAAAGCGGCGGGTCAAGATCAACCATCATCCTAGAGTAGACGGTCCGAGTTGGTGCGAGTTCCTGACGGGATTCATATCATTTGGTATCAGAGCTTAGGTTCTACTTTAGACCTTATATCTTTACATTTATTGTCTTTATTTGTTTGGTATTTCAGATTCGTGACTTTAGTGTCCTAAGTCGTGTATTCTGATCAAAAAGAAAAAAAAAGTCAGAATTCAAGTAGGATTAGTAGAATCGGAATTCAAGTAGGACTAGTAGTATTGGATAGTGCAATTTCGTGATTCAAGAAGATAGAAGCGAAGGCAAGAACGAAAGCAAGAAGAAGAAAGAAGAAGACTCGGCAACTAAAGTGTGCGAAGGCCAAGCTAATCTCTACTAGCTCCACAAGAACCAACAAGAGTGTCACGAGAGGAAAAAGGCAATAGTGGTGAGCACATTAGAGAGAAAAGAGCCAAATAGTTGAGTGTAAACATGAGTGAATCCGAGTGCAACATACTTTGAGGGTAAACACGTAAGGGAGTGATTGGTGAGGTCCATTATTTTTAACTAACCAATTTTCTTGCAGCAACATGTCTCAAGAAAATGAAGGAGAAAGAGGAGGAGCTTGGGGCAACGTTGACCCTAAGGTATTTGTGGAGGCCTTAACGGGGAAGCTCCAACAAATGATGAGAGCGAAGGTTGAGCAAATACACCAACGCTTGGATATCATAGAGAATTCACGTGCTAGCCAACAACCACAAAGCATACCTCGTGCCCAAAGAAGAATAGCACCTATGGGAGGAATGAGTGGAGATGAGTCTGACTTTGATGAGGACGTAGGCTCCACAAGGAATGTTAGGAGGTTGAAGAATGAACGCCAACCTAGGGAGGCCAGGCAGAGAGGGAATGACAATTTGGGAAGCATCAAGTTAAAAATACCTTCCTTTGCAGGTCGTTCTGATCCGGAGGCTTATCTTGAATGGGAGAAGAAGATCGAATTTGTGTTTGATTGTCACAATTGTTCCGAGGCAAAGAAGGTAAAGCTGGCTGTGACTGAATTTACTGATTATGCTATAACTTGGTGGGATCAATTTGTCACAAGCAGGAGACGTAACGGAGAATATCCCATAGAAACATGGGCGGAGATGAAAGTTTTGATGAGGAAACGCTTTGTTCCTAGTCATTACTACCGTGATCTTTTTAAAAAGTTACAAGGACTGCGACAAGGAAGTATGAGTGTGGAAGATTACTATAAGCAGATGGAGATGGCCATGATACGAGCCAACATAGAGGAGGATCGTGAAGCCACTATGGCTAGGTTCTTGAATGGACTAAATCCTGAAATTCAAGATAAAGTGGAGCTACAACACTACGTCTAATTGGAAGATATGGTTCATATGGCCAACAAGATAGAGAAACAAATGAAGAGAGAGGGAGGAACACGAGCTACATCAAGTGCTACTTGGAAGCCGAATTATCCAAACAAGTTTGATAAGCCACAGGCGTAACACAAGACCGAGAGTTCTAATACCAGCTCTCAAAAGAAAGTGGAAGCCCCTCCTATAAGAAATCGAGACATTAGGTGCTTTAAATGTCAAGGAAGGGGGCACATAGCAAGTCAATGTCCTAACAAGCAGGTTATGGTGCTTAGAGAGAGCGGGGAGGTCGAGACAGAGGGAGAAGATTCGAACCATGGAAGCATGCCCTCATTGGAAGACCTGTCCGATGAGGAATTCCAAGCTACTGAAGCACTCACTTTGGTGACTAGAAGGGCTTTGAACTTGCAAGCAAAAGAAGGAGAAGATGATGCACAACGAGAGAATATTTTCCACACAAGGTGTTATATCAAGGGCAAGGTGTGTAGCGTCATTATTGATGGAGGAAGCTGTGCTAATGTTGCAAGTACCACTATGGTAGAAAAGTTGGGGTTGATCACAAAGAAACACCCTAAACCTTACAAGCTACAGTGGTTGAATGATAGTGGAGAAGTACGCGTGGAAGGGCAAGTGCTAGTGACATTTCGAATTGGCAAATATGAAGATGAAGTGCTATGTGATGTGGTGCCAATGCAAGCTGGTCACCTACTACTCGGAAGGCCATGGCAATTTGATAGGAAGGTTAAGCATGATGGCTACACCAACAAGTACTCGTTCACACTCAATCGACGAGTAATCACATTAGCACCCTTAACACCGTCACAAGTTTGTGAAGATCAATTGAAGTTACAAAAAGAGAATGATGAGAAAAAGAAGAGTGACCAAAAGAAAAAAATTGAGAGGAGAGAAGAAGCCGAAAAAAAGAAAGGAAAAATGGCCAATGAAGAGAAAGAGCTTGAGAGAGCAAAAGAAGTCGGAAAAACAGAAATTAAAACGGCCAATGAGAGAAAAACCGAGGGGTGGAAAAGGAGTTTTATGTGGGAGCAAGTGATATCAAGCAAGCATGTTTTGAAAAAAGGCCAATGATCGTACTTATGTACAAGGAGGGATTTTTAAACACTAACGAACTTGAACCACACTTGCCTAGTATGGTTGTTTCCCTTTTGCAGGACTACGCGGATGTATTCCCCAACGAGCTACCATCAGGGTTACCACCTATCCAAGGGATTGAGCACCAAATTGACTTAGTTCCGGGAGCTGCCATACCTAATCGTCCCGCATATAGGAGCAATCCGGGGGAAACAAAAGAACTTGTGCGACATGTCAACGAGCTATTAGAGAAAGGGTACGTGAGAGAGAGCATGAGTCCTAGTGCCGTGCCAGTCCTACTCGTGCCTAAGAAGGATGGATCATGGAGGATGTGTGTTGATTGTCGAGCAGTCAACAACATAACGGTAAAATATCATCACCCTATTCCTCGATTAGATGACATGTTAGATGAGCTGCATGGATCGAGCATGTTTTCTAAAATTGACTTGAAGAGTGGTTATCATCAAATTAGAATGAAAGAAGGAGATGAGTGGAAGACAGCCTTTAAAACGAAATATGGATTATATGAATGGATGGCCATGCCATTCGGTTTGTCTAATGCTCCTAGCACATTTATGCGACTCATGAATCATGTTTTACATCCATTTATTGGCAAATTTGTAGTCGTTTATTTTGATGATATACTTGTTTATAGCAAGAGCATGGAGGATAACATGGAACATTTGAAATCTGTTCTAAATGCACTTAGAAAAGATCAATTGTTTGCTAACTTGAAGAAGTGCACCTTTTGCACAGATAAGCTTGTCTTCTTGGGTTTTGTTGTTAGTGCTAAAGGAATACAGGTCTATGAAGAAAAGATACGTGCAATTCGAGATTGGCCAAGTCCCACGAGCGTGGCTAAAGTCTGAAGTTTCCATGGACTAGCTAGTTTCTACAGGAGATTTGTGAAAGATTTTAGTAGCTTAGTCGCACCACTTACTGAGGTGATCAAGAAGAACGTTGGATTTAGCTGGGGTGAAGCTCAAGAGAAGGCGTTTCAGCTCATCAAGGAGAAGTTGACAAATGCACCTTTATTATCATTACCTAACTTTTCTAAGGCGTTTGAGGTTGAGTGTGATGCTTCAGGTGTTGGAATAGGTGCTGTGCTCATGCAAGAAGGACGGCCAATTGCCTACTTTAGCGAAAAGCTAAGCGGAGCAGCCTTGAATTACCCAACTTACGACAAGGAGTTGTATGCATTGGTTCGGATATTGGAGACATGGCAACATTACTTATGGCCCAAGGAATTTGTGATTCATACTGACCATGAATCTTTGAAGCATTTAAAGGGTCAACACAAGCTGAATAAAAGGCATGCACATTGGGTTGAATTTATTGAGATGTTTCCTTATGTCATACGCTACAAGCAAGGTAAGGAAAATGTAGTAGCTGATGCACTGTCACGAAGGTATGTTTTGATTTCAGCTCTTGATGCAAAATTACTTGGTTTTGAATGCATTAAAGAGTTATACGCTGATGATACTGACTTTGGTGATGTGTTTCGTGGAATCGAGAGGAGTGCGTCTGGTAAGTTCTTTCGGAATGAAGGGTATCTATTTCGTGAGAATAAGCTTTGTGTGCCTAATTGTTCCATGCGAGAATTGTTGATACAAGAGGCACACGGAGTCGGATTGATGGGACATTTTGGAATAGCAAAGACTTTAGCAATTTTACACGAGCACTTCCACTGGCCGCACATGAAGCGCGACGTTGAGAGAGTTTGTGGACATTGCATCACTTGCAAGCAAGCTAAGTCTAAGGTAAAACCCCACGGATTGTACAGTCCCCTACCTATACCTACTGAGCCTTGGATTGATATTTCTATGGACTTTGTGTTAGGACTTCCTAGGACTAAACGTGGTAGAGATTCAATTTTTGTCGTGGTGGATAGGTTTTCTAAGATGGCGCATTTTATTCCATGTCATAAAACTGATGATGCCTCACATATTGCTGATTTGTTCTTTCGGGAAGTTGTAAGACTGCATGGCATGCCTAGAACAATCATTTCAGATAGAGATACTAAGTTCTTAGGCTACTTTTGGAAGACTTTGTGGTGTAAGTTAGGTACCAAGTTATTATTTTCTACTACTTGTCATCCACAAACTGATGGACAAACAGAAGTTGTGAATAGGACTTTGTCTACACTGTTAAGAGCGCTCATTAAGCATAATAGTAAAGCTTGGGAAGATTGTTTGCCACATGTTGAGTTTGCTTATAATCGATCTGTTCATTCTGCTACTCAATTCTCACCGTTTGAACTTGTGTATGGTTTTAATCCTCTGACCCCACTAGATTTATCACCTTTGCCTTCGAATGAGTATGTTAACTTAGATGGCAAGAAGAAGGCTGAATTTGTCAAGCAGCTGCATGAGAAGGCGAGATTGAACATTGAGAAACGAACGGAGCAGTACGCAACACAATCGAATAAAGGGCGACACAAAGTTGTCTTTGAGCCTGGTGATTGGGTTTGGTTGCATATGAGGAAGGAACGGTTTCCGGCGCAACGGCGTTCAAAGTTACTACCTCGTGGGGATGGTCCCTTTCAAGTTTTAGAGCGCATCAATGACAATGCTTATAAGCTTGACCTGCCGGGTGAGTATAATGTAAGTGCTTCTTTTAATGTTGCTGACTTAAGCCCGTTTGATGTAGGTGAAGATTTGAGGGAAAATCCTTTTCAAGAGGGGGGGAATGATGTGAACAAGTCCACTATGGAGCTACAAGACCCACAACCAGTTCGAGTTCCACTTGGACCAATCACAAGAGGAAGAGCAAAGACGCTTCAAGGTGAGCTCAAGGGATTAATTCAAGGGATTTGGACTACAACCAGTTCGTGTAAGCCCGTGGACGTCCATGCAAAGCCCATGCACGTGATTGGAGTTGTTTTGGAAGCCTAAAGGAGTAGAACCAAGATTCCTACTTTTTAGGAGTAAGAGTTATCCAAACTTTTTATAACTTTTTAGGAATAAGAGTTATCCAATAGTGGATAATGTTGGATAATGATTGTGTTTTTCAATTCTTAGGATAAACATTCATTTTTAGAACTAGTTTAAGTAGTATGATAAGTTTGGAGCTCTTCAGAACTTATCTTGTTGACTTTGGAGTCTATCCAGGTCAGTTTTAACCTCTATATAAGGAGGGCCACGAATTCAATAAAGGCATCACTTTTTGGCATAAGAAAATTCATGAGATTTGATACTCTGGTTGTCCTTGTGGGCTGGATTGCTTAGCTAGGGCATTTGTACTTATCAAACGGAATTTCCATCTCTGTTTGTGGCGTATTCGATTCAAGATCAAGGTTCGTGTTCTCACCATTGCTACGGGTCAAAGTTAACCAACAATAAGGTTCGGTGCAAGCCGCAAAGCGACGGGTCAAGATCAACCATCATCCTAGAGTAGACGATCCGAGTTGGTGCGAGTTCCTGACGGGATTCATATCATAAGGCAAGATAAGGCAAGAAAGGGAAAGATTAGGCAAGAAAAGGAAAGGTAAAGGCAAGATAAGGGAAGAACAGGGAAAGAAAAGGCACGATAAGGAAAGAAAAGGCAAGAAAAGGAAAAAGGGTAGAAAAGGCAAGATAAGTTAAGAAAAAGAAAGGAAAGGCAAGGAAAAGGCATGAAATGGCAAGAAAATGAAGGAAATGGAAAGAAAAGGAAAGATAGGGCAAGAAAAAGCAAGATAATGCAAGAAAAGGAAAGATAAGGTAATCAAAGGGAAGGAAAAGGAAAGATAAGGCAAGAAAATGCAAGAAAAATGTATGAAAAGGCAAGAAAAGGCAAGATAAGTCAAAATAAGGCAAGATAATGGAAGGACGGGGCAAGAAAAGGCAAGGAATGGAAAGAAAAGGCAAGAAAGGCATGAAAAATGCATGAAAATGTATGAAAAGGAAATATAAGGCAAGAAAAGGAAAGAAAAGGAAAGATAAGGCAAGAAAAGGCATGAAAAGGCAAGAATAGGAAAGAAAAGAAAAGGCAAGAAAAGGAACGAAATGGCAAGGAAAAGGTAAGAAAAGGAAAGATAAGTAAAGAAAAGGCAAGATAAGGTAAGAAACGGCAAGAAAAGGGAGAAAATGCAAGATAAGGGAAGAGAAGGGAAGGAATGGGAAGAAAAGGAAAGATGAGGCAAGAAAAGGCAAGATAATGCAAGAAAGGGAAAAAAAGGCGAGGAAAAGGAAAGAAACGGCAAGATAAGGAAAGAAAAGGAAGGAAAATGCAAGAAAAGGCAAGGATAAAACATGAAAAAGCAAGGAAAAGGCAAGATAAGGCAAGATAAGGAATGAAAAGGCAAGATAGGGAAAGAAAAGGGCAAGAAAAGGCAATATAATTCAAGAAAAGATAAGAAAAGGCAAGAAAAGGAAAGATAAGGCAAGAAATGGCATAAGGAGGCAAGAAAAGGAAAGGAAAAGGCAAGAAAAGGCAAGGGAAAGAAAAGAAAAGACAAAAAAGGCAAGATAAGGCAAGAAAAAGTATGAAGAGGCAAGAAAAGGCAAAAAAAAGCAAGAAATGGCAAGATAAGGCAAGAAAAGACAAGATAAGTCAAGGTAAGGCTAGATAAGGGAAGGATAGGGAAAGAAAAGGCAAGATAATGCAAGAAAAGGCAAGAAAAAGGCAGGATAAGGAAATAAAAGGAAAGGAAAAGGCAAGAAAAGTCAAGGAAAAGGAAAGAAAAGGCAATAGGGTAAGAAAAGGAAAGAAAAGGGAAGAATATGCAAGATAGGGCAAGAAAAAGCAAGATAAGGCAAGAAAAGGAAAAATAAGGCAAGAAAAGGAAAGATAAGGCAAGAATAGGCAAGGAAAGGGCAAGAAAAGGTAAGAAAGGGAAAGAGAAGTCAAGAAAAGGCATTGAAAAGGCAAGAAAAGGAAAGATAAGGCAAGAAAAGGCAAGATAAGGC
The DNA here is from genome assembly GCA_963995505.1 of Hypericum androsaemum. NCBI lineage: Eukaryota > Viridiplantae > Streptophyta > Magnoliopsida > Malpighiales > Hypericaceae > Hypericum > Hypericum androsaemum. The sequence goes on from OZ023186.1 coordinate 12,747,549, forward strand.
AAAAAAAGGCAAGATATGAAAAGAAAAGGCAAGATAAGGCAAGAAAAGGAAAGAAAAGGCAAGGAAAAGGCAAGAAAAGGCAAGATAAGGCAATATAAGTAAAGAAAAAGCAATGAAAAGGCAAGAAAAGGTAAGATAAGATAACAAATGGCAAGATAAGGCAAGAAAAGGGAATGAAAGGGAAGTAAAGGAAAGATGAGGCAAGAAAAGGCAAGAAAAGGAAAAAAAGGCAAGATAAGGTCAGAAAAGATTTAAAAAAGGCAAGATAAGGCAATAAAGGCAAGAAAAGGAAAGAAAAGAAAAGATTAAGCAAGAAAAGGCAAGATAAGGCAAGAAAGGAAAAGGCAAGATAAGGGAAGAACATGGCAAGTAAAGGCAAGGTAAGGAAAGAAAAGGCAAGAAAAGGAAAGAACACGCAAGGAAAAGGCAAGAAACGGCAAGAAAAGATAAGAAAAGGCAAGAAAAGGAAAAAAAAAGCAAAGAAAAGGCAAGGAAAATGCAAGATAAGGCAAGTTAAGGGTAGGACAGTGCAAGAAAAGGTAAGATAAGGAAAGAAAAGGCAAGGAAAGGAAAGAAAAGACATGGAAAAGGCGAGAAAAGGAAAGATAAGGCAAGAAAAGGCAAGAAAAGGTAAGAAAAGGAAAGAAATTGCATGAAAAGGCAAGAAAAGGATAGATAAGGCAAGAAAAGGCATGAAAAGGCAAGAAAAGGAAAGAAAAAAAGGCAAGATAAGGCAAGAAAAGGAAAGAAAAGGCAAGAAAAAAGCAAGGAAAGGATAGAAAAGGAAAGATAAGGCAAGAAAGGATAGAAAGGGCAAGATATGGTCAGAAAAGGCAAGAGAAGGCATGGAAAGGCAAGAAATGGAAAGCAAAAGGCAAGATACGGGAGGGACAGGGCAAGAAAAGGCAAGATAAGGAAAGAAAAGGCAAGGAAAAGGAAAGAAAAGGTAGGATAAGGAAAGAAAAGGCAAGAAAATGCCAGATAAGGCAAGGAAAAGACATGAAAAGGCAAGAAAAGGCAAGAAAAGGCAAGAACATGCAAGAAAAGGCAAGAAAATGTAAGATAAGGCAATATAAGGCTAGAAAATGATAGAAATAGATGGAAAAGGAAAGATAAGAAAATAAAAAGCAAGATAATGCAAGAAAAGGCAAGATAAGGCAAGAAAAGGCAAGAAAATGAAAGAAATGGTAAGAAAAGGAAAGATAAGGCAAGAAAATGCAAGATAAGGTAAGAAAAAGGCAAGGAAAGGAAAAAAAGGATAGATAGGGCAAAAAAAGGCAAGAAAAGGCATGAAAAAGGAACGGAAAGGCAAGAAAAGGAAAGATAGGGTATGAAAAAGACATGAAAATTCTAGATAGGGCAAGAAAATGCAAGATAAGGCAAGATAAGACAAGAAAAAGGCAAGAAAATGAAAGAAATGTTAAGAAAAGGCATGGAAAAGGCAAGAAAAGAAAAGATAAGGCATGAAAAGGCAAGATAAGGTAAGATAAGTAAAGAAAATGTAAGAAAAGGTAAGATAAGGCAAGAAAAGGAAAGGAAAAGGCAAGAAAAGGAAAGAAAAGGCAAAGAAAAGGAATGAAAAGGCAAGAAATGGAAAGAAAAGGCAAAAAAAGGAAAGAAATGCAAGGAAAAGGCAAGAAAAGGCAAGGAAAAGACAAGAAAGGCAAGAAAAGGAATGAATAGGCAAGATCGGGCAGGAAAATGCAAAATAAGGTATGAAAAAGGCAAGAAAAGGACAAGAAAATGCAATTTAAGGAAAGAAAAGGCAATATAAGGCATGAGAAGGCAAGAAAAGGCAAGAGAAGGCAAGGAAAGGCAAGGAAAGGAAAGAAAAGGCAAGATTAGCACAGAAAAAATAAGAAAAGGCTTGATAAGGCAAGAAAAGGAATAAAAAAGAAAGAAAAGTAAAGATTAGGCAGGGAAAGGCAAGATAAGGCAAGAAATGGAAAGGAAAAGGCAAGATAAGGCATGAAAAGGCAAGAAAAGGAAAGAAAAAAGGGAAAATAAGGCAAGAAAAGGCAAGAAAAGGATAGAAAAGGAAAGATAAGGCAATAAAAGGAAAGAAAGGGCAAGATAAGGTCAGAAAAGGCAAGAAAAGGCAAGAGAAGGCAAGGAAAGGTAAGAAAAGGAAAGAAAAAAGGGAAGATAAGGGAAGGACAGGGCAAGAAAAGGCTAGATAAGGAAAGACAAGGCAAGGAAAAGGAAAGAAAGGGCAAGAAAATGAAAGAAAAGGCAAGAAAAAGTCAGATAAGGCAAGGAAAAAACATGAAAAGGCAAGAAAAGGCAAGAAAATGCAAGAAAAGGCAAAAAAATGTAAGATAAGGCTAGATAAGGAAAGAAAATGAAAGAAATGGAAAGAAATGGAAAAAGGCAAGAAAATGAAAGATATGGAAAGAAAAGGAAAGATAAGGCAAGATAAGGCAAGAAAAGGCAAGGAAAAGGCAAAAAAAGGAAAGATAGGGCAAGAAAAGGCATGAAAAGGCAAGAAAAGGAAAGATAGGGTATGGAAAAGGCATAAAAAATGATTAAAAAGGCCAGAAAAGGAAAGATAGGGCAAGAAAAGGCAAGGAAAAGGCAAGAAAATGAAAGAAAAGTTAAGAAAATGCATGAAAAGGCATGAAAAGAAAAGATAAGGCATGAAAAGGTAAGATGAGGCAAGATAAGGCAAGAAAAGGCAAGATAAGGTAAGATAAGCAAAGAAAAGGCAAGAAAAGGTAAGATAAGGCAAGAAAAAGAACAAAAGGCAAGATTAGGCAAGAAAAGGGAAGGAAAGAGAAGAAAAGGAAAGATGAGGCAAGAAAAGGCAAGATAATGCAAGAAAAGGAAAGAAAAGGCAAGATAAGGAAAGAAAAGGCAAGAAAAGGCAAGGATAAGGAATGAAAATGCAAGAAAAGGAAAGAAAAGGCAAGGGAAAAGAAAGAAAAGGCAAGATAAGGAATGAATAGGCAAGATCGGGCAGGAAAAGGCAATATAGAGTAAGAAAAGGGCAAGAAAAGGGCAAGAAAATGCAATTTAAGGCAAGAAAAGGCAAGAAAAGGTATGAGAAGGCAAGAAAAGGCAAGAGAAGGCAAGGAAAGGCAAAAAAATGCAGGAAAAGGAAAGAAAAAGTAAGATTAGGTCAGAAAAGATAAGAAAAGGCAAGATAAGGCAAGAAAAGGAAAGAAACGTAAAGATTAGGCAAGGAAAGGCAAGATAAGGCAAGAAAAGGCAAGAAATAGAAAGGAAAAGGAAAAGGAAAGATAAGGAAAAGAAAAGGAAAGAAAAGGCAATATAAGGAAAGAAAAGGAAAGAAAAGGCTAGAAAAGGCAAAGAAAAGGCTAGAAAAGGCAAGAAAAGGAAAGAAAATGCAAGATAAGGCAAGAAACGGCAAGGAAAAGGCATGAAATGGTAAGAAAAGGAAAGAAATGGCAAGAAAATGAAAGAAATGGAAAGAAAATGAAAGATAAGGCAAGAAAAAGCAAAATAAGATAAGAAAAGGCAAGAAAAAGAAAGAAAAGGCAAGATAAGGCAAGAAACGGAAAGAAAAGGCAAGGAAAAGGCAAGAAAATGATAGAAAAGGAAAGATAAGGCAAGATAAGGAAAGAAAGGGCAAGATAAGGTCAAAAAAGGCAAGAAAAGGTAAGAGAAAGCAAGAAAGGGCAAGAAAAGGAAAGCAAAAGGCAAGATAAGGGAAGGACAGGGCAAGAAAAGGGAAGATAAGGAAAGAAAAGGCAAGGAAAAGGCAAGAAAAGGCATGATAAGTAAAGAAAAGGCAAAGAAAAGGCAAGAAAATGTCAGATAAGGCAAGGAAAAGACATGAAAAGGCAAGAACATGCAAGAAAAGGCAAGAAAATTCAAAATAAGGCAAGATAAGGCAAAAAAATGAAAGAAATAGAAAGAAAAGGAAAGATAAGAAATTAAAAAGCAAGATAATGCAAGAAAAGATAAGATAAGGCAAGAAAAGGAAAGAAAATAAAAGAAATGGAAAGAAAAGGAAAGATAAGGCAAGCAAATACAAGATAAGGCAAGAAAATAGGCAAGGAAAGGCAAAAAAAGGAATGATAGGGCCAAAAAAGGAAAGAAAAGGCATAAAAAAGGCATGAAAAGGCAAGAAATGGAAAGATAGGGCATGGAAAAGGCATGAAAAGGCAAGAAAAGGAAAGATAGGGCAAGAAAAGGTAAGATAAGGCAAGAAAAGGCAAGGAAAAGGCAAGAATATGAAAGAAAGGTTAAGAATAGGCATGGAAAAGGCATGAAAAGGCAAGAAAAGAAAAGATAAGGCATGAAAAGGCACAATAAGGCAAGAAAAGGGAAGATAAGGCAAGAAAAGGCAAGATATGGTAAGATGAGTAAAGAAAAGGTTAGAAAAGGTAAGATAAGGCAAGAAAAGGAAAGAAAAAGGCAAGAAAAGGCAAGAAAAGGCAAGGAAAAGGAATGAAAAGGCAAGAAAAGGAAAGAAAAGGCAAGAAAAGGAAAGAAAACGCAAGGAAAAGGCAAGAAAAGGCAAGGAAAAAGAAAGAAAAGGTAAGATAAGGAATGAATAGGCAAGATCGAGCAGGAAAAGGCAAGATAAGGTAAGAAAAGGGCAAGAAAAGGACAAGAAAATGCAATTTATGCCAAGAAAAGGCAATATAAGGCATGAGAAGGCAAGAAAAGGCAAGAGAAGGCAAGGAAAGGCAAGAAAAGGAAAGAAAAGGCAAGATTAGGCAGAAAAGATAAGAAAAGGCTTGATAAGGCAAGAAAAGGAATGAAAAGGAAAGAAAAGTAAAGATTACAAAAGGAGAGGCAAGATAAGGCAAGAAATGGAAAGGAAAAGGCAAGATAAGGCAAGAAAAGGCAAGAAAAGGAAAGAAAAAAAGGGAAGATAAGGCAAGAAAAGGCAAGATAAGGCAAGAAAAGGAAAGAAAAGGCAAGGAAAAGGCAAGAAAAGGATAGAAAAGGAAAAATAAGGCAACAAAAGGAAAGAAAGGGCAAGATAAGGTCAGAAAAGGCAAGAAAAGGCAAGAGAAGGCAATGAAAGGAAAGAAAAGGAAAGCAAAAGGCAAGATAAGGGAAGGACAGGTCAAGAAAAGGCAAGATAAGAAAAGACAAGGCACGGAAAAGGCAAGAAAGGGCAAGAAAAGGATAGAAATTGCAAAGAAAAGGCTAGTTAAGGCAAGGAAAAGACATGAAAAGGCAAGAAAAGTCAAGAAAATGCAAGAAAAGGCAAGAAAATTTAAGATAAGGCAAGATAAGGAAAGAAAATGAAAGAAATTGAAAGAAAAGGAAAGATAAGGCAATAAAAAGCAAGATAAGGAAAGAAAAGGCAAGAAAATGAAAGAAATGGAAAGAAAAGGAAGGATAAGGGAAGAAAATGCAAGATAAGGCAGGAAAAGGCAAGGAAAAGGCAAAAAAAGGAAAGATATGGCAAGAAAAGGCATGAAAAGGCATGAAAAGGCAAGAAAAGGAAACATAGGGCATGGAAAAGGCATGAAAAGGAAAGATAGGGCAAGAAAAGGTGAGGCAAGGAAAATGCAAGAAAATGAAAGAAGAGTTAAGAAAATGCATGAAAAGGCATGAAAAGAAAAGATATGGCATGAAAAGGTAAGATAAGGCAAGATAAGGCAAGAAAAGGCAAGATAAGGTAAGATAAGCAAAGAAAAGGCAAGAAAAGGTAAGATAAGGCAAGAAAAAGAACAAAAGGCAAGATAAGGGAAGAAAAGGGAAGGAAAGGGAAGAAAAGGAAAGATGAGGCAAGAAAAGGCAAGATAATGCAAGAAAAGGAAAGAAAAGGCAAGGAAAAGGCAAGATAAGGAAAGAAAAGGGAAGAAAAGGCAAGGAAAGGAATGAAAAGGCATGAAAAGGAAAGAAAAGGCAAGAAAATGCAAGGAAAAGGCAAGAAAAGGCAAGGGAAAAGAAAGAAAAGGCAAGGGAAAAGAAAGAAAAGGCAAGATATATAATGAATAGGCAAGATCGGGCAGGAAAAGGCAATATAAGGTAAGAAAAGGGCAAGAAAATGCAATTTAAGGCAAGAAAAGGGAAGAAAAGGCATGAGAAGGCAAGAAAAGGCAAGAGAAGGCAAGGAAAGGCAAGAAAATGCAAGAAAAGGAAAGAAAAGGCAAGATTAGGTCAGAAAAGATAAGAAAAGGCAAGATAAGGCAAGAAAAGGAAAGAAAAGTAAATATTAGGCAAGGAAAGGCAAGATAAGGCAAGAAATGGAAAGGAAAAGGAAAATGCAAGATAAGGGAAAGAAAAGTAAAGAAAAGGCAATATAAGGAAAGAAAAGGCAAGGAAAAGGCTAGGAAAGGCATAAAAAAGGCATGGAAAGGCAAGAAATGGAAAGATAGGGCATGGAAAAGGCATGAAAAAGACATGAAAAGGCAAGAAAAGAAAAGATAGGGCAAGAAAAGGCAAGATAAGGCAAGAAAAGGCAAGCAAAAGGCAAGAATATGAAAGAAAGGTTAAGAATAGGCATGGAAAAGGCAAGAAAAGGCAAGAAAAGAAAAGATACGGCAAGAAAAGGCAAGATAAGGCAAGAAAAGGCAAGATAAGGCAAGAAAAGGCAAGATAAGGTAAGATAAGTAAAGAAAAGGTAAGATAAGGCAAGAAAAGGAAAGGAAAAGGCAAGAAAAGGAAAGAAAAGGCAAGGAAAAGGAATGAAAAGGCAAAAAAAGGAAAGAAAAGGCAAGAAAAGGAAAGAAAATGCAAGGAAAAGGCAAGAAAAGGCAAGGAAAAAGAAAGAAAAGGTAAGATATGGAATGAATAGGCAAGATCGAGTAGGAAAAGGCAAGATAAGGTAAGAAAAGGGCAAGAAAAGGACAAGAAAATGCAATTTAAGGCAAGAAAAGGCAATATAAGGTATGAGAAGGCAAGAAAAGGCAAGAGAAGGTAAGGAAAGGCAAGAAAAGAAAAGAAAAGGCAAGATAAGGTAAGAAAAGGGCAAGAAAAGGACAAGAAAATGCAATTTAAGGCAAGAAAAGGCAATATAAGGTATGAGAAGGCAAGAAAAGGCAAGAGAAGGCAAGAAAAGGAATGAAAAGGAAAGAAAAGTAAAGATTAGGAAAGGAAAGGCAAGATAAGGCAAGAAATGGAAAGGAAAAGGCAAGAAAAGGTAAGAAAAGGAAAGAAAAAAAGGGAAGATAAGGCAAGAAAAGGCAAGAAAAGGAAAGAAAAGGCAAGGAAAAGGCAAGAAAAGGATAGAAAAGGAAAGATAAGGCAAGAAAAGGAAAGAAAGGGCGAGATAAGGTTAGAAAAGGCAAGAAAAGGCAAGAGAAGGCAAGGAAAGGAAAGAAAAGGAAAGCAAAAGGCAAGATAAGGGAAGGACAGGGCAAGAAAAGGCAAGATAAGAAAAGACAAGGCACGGAAAAGGCAAGAAAGGGCAAGAAAAAGAAAGAAAAGGCAAAGAAAAGGCTAGATAAGGCAAGGAAAAGACATGAAAAGGCAAGAAAAGGCAAGAAAATGTAAGATAAGGCAAGATAAGGAAAGAAAATGAAAGAAATAGAAAGAAAAGGAAAGATAAGGCAATAAAAAGCAAGATAAGGCAAGAAAAGGCAAGAAAATGAAAGAAATGGAAAGAAAAGGAAAGATAAGGCAAGAAAATGCAAGATAAGGCAAGAAAAGGCAAGGAAAAGGAAAAAAAGGTAGGATAGGGCAAGAAAAAGGCATGAAAAGGCAAGAAAAGGAAAGATAGGGCATGGAAAAGGCATGAAAAAGGAATGAAAAGGCAAGAAAAGGAAAGATAGGGCAAGAAAAGGGATGGAAAGGCAAGAAAATGAAAGAAAAGTTAAGAAAAGGCATGGAAAAGGCATGAAAAGAAAAGATAAGGCATGAAAAGGTAAGATAAGGCAAGATAAGGCAAGATAAGGTAAGATAAGCAAAGAAAAGGCAAGAAAAGGTAAGATATGGCAAGAAAAAGAACAAAAGTCAAGATAAGGCAAGAAAAGGGAAGGAAAGGGAAGAAAAGGAAAGATGAGGCAAGAAAAGGCAAGATAATGCAAAAAAAGGCAAGAGAAGGCAAGGAATGGCAAGAAAATGCAAGAAAAGGAAAGAAAAAGCAAGATTAGGTCAGAAAAGATAAGAAAAGGCTTGATAAGGGCAAGAAAAGGAAAGAAAAGGCAATATAAGGAAAGCAAATGCAAGAAAAGGCTAGAAAAGGCAAAGAAAAGGCTAGAAAAGGCAAGATAACTCAAAAAAAGGAAAGGAAAGGCAAGATAAGGCAAGAAACGGCAAGGAAAAGGCATGAAATGGTAAGAAAAGGAAAGAAAATGAAAGAAAAGGCAAGAAAATGCAAGAAATGGCAAGAAAGTGAAAGAAATGGAAAGAAAAGGAAAGATAAGGCAAAAAAAAGAAAGATAAGACAAGAAAAGGCAAGAAAATGAAAGAAAAGGCAAGGAAAAGGCAAGATAAGGCCAGAAAAGGAATGAAAAGGCAAGGAAAAGGCAAGAAAAAGATAGAAATGGAAAGATAAGGCAAGAAAAGGTAAGAGAAGGCAAGGAAAGGCAAGAAAAGGAAAGCAAAAGGCAAGATAAGGGAAGGACATGGCAAGAAAAGGCAAGATAAGGAAAGAAAAGGCAAGGAAAAGGCAAGAAAAGGCATAATAGGTAAAGAAAAGGCAAAGAAAAGGCAAGAAAATACAAAATAAGGAAAGATAAGATAAGATAAGGCAAAAAATGAAAGAAATAGAAAGAAAAGGAAAGATAAGACAATAAAAAGCAAGATAATGCAAGAAAAGATAAGATAAGATAAGGCAAGAAAAGGCAAGAAATGAAAAGAAAAGGAAAGATAAGGCAAGCAAATGCAAGTTAAGGCAAGGAAAGGCAAAAAAAGGAAAGATAGGGCACAAAAAGGAAAGAAAAGGCATGAAAAAGGCATGAAAAGGCAAGAAATGGAAAGATAGGGCATGGAAAAGGCATGAAAAAGGCATAAGAAGGCAAGAAAAGGAAAGATAGGGCAAGAAAAGGCAAGATAAGTCAAGAAAAGGCAAGGAAAGGGCAAGAAAAGTTAAGAATAGGCATGGAAAAGGCATGAAAAGGCAAGAAAAGAAAAGATAAGGCATGAATAGGCAAGATAAGGCAAGATAAGGCAAGAAAAGATAAGAAAAGGCAAGATAAGGTAAGATAAGTAAAGAAAAGGTAAGAAAAGGTAAGATAAGGCAAGAAAAGGAAAGGAAAAGGCAAGAAAAGGAAAGAAAAGGCAAGGAAAAGGAATGAAAAGGCAAGAAAAGGAAAGAAAATGCAAGGAAAAGGCATGAAAAGGCAAGGAAAAAGAAAGAAAATGCAAGATAAGGAATGAATAGGGAAGATCGGGCAGGAAAAGGCAAGATAAGGTTAGAAAAGGGCAAGAAAAGGACAAGAAAATGCAATTTAAGGCAAGATAAAGCAAGAAAAGGCATGAGAAGGCTAGGAAAGGCAAGAAAAGGAAAGAAAAGGCAAGATTAGGTCAGAAAAGATAAGAAACGGCTTGATAAGGCAAGAAAAGGAATGAAAAGGAGTATACCATTCTTATCTATATTGAGTATCACTATCAGGTCATTATCATTCTCGTTGTATACCATTATTAGTAGAAATGTAGAATATTATCATTTATATTGAATATCAATGTCATATTAAATGTATACCATTATCAATAGCAATTTCTAACATTATCATTTATATTGAATACCAATGTCATATTGAATTAATATCATTCTTATCTTTCTTAATATCTTGCCTTGTCTTTCCATAGCCTGCCTTTTACACACCTTTTCTTGCCTTATCTTACTTTTTCTTGCCTGATCTTTCTTTTTAGGAAAAGGTATGAAAAGGCAAAAAAAGGAAAAAAAAGGCAAGAAAAGGAAAGAAAAGGCAAGGAAAAGGCACGAAAAGGCAAGAAAAGGCAAAAAAAAGTCAAGAAAATGCAAGTAAAGGAAAGATAAGGAAAGATAAGGCAAGATAAAGCAAGAAAAGGTAAGAAAAGGCAAGAAAAGGAAAGAAAACGCAAGGAAAAGGCCAGAAAAGGCAAAATAAGGTAAGAAAAGGAAAGAAAAGGCAAGAAAAGGTCAAGAAAAGGTAAGAAAAGGCAAGATAAGGCATGAAAATAAAAGAAAAGGCAAGAAAAGGCAAGAAAAGGCAAGATAAGGAATGAAAAGGAAAGAAAAGGCAAGGAAAAGGCAAGAAAAGGTAAGAAAAGGCAAGATAAGGCAAGAAAAGAATAGAAAAGGCAAGATAAGGCAAGAAAAGGAAGGAAAAGGCATTGAAAAGGCAAGAAAAGGAAAGACAAGGTAAGAAAAGGCAAAAAAAGACAATATAAGACAAGAAAAGGCAAGGAAAAGGCAATATGAGGAATGAAAAGGAAAGAAAAGGCAAGAAAAGCCATGAAAAGGTAAGAAAAGGCTAGGAAAAGGCAATATGAGGAATGAAAAGGAAAGAAAAGGCAAGGAAAAGGCAAGAAAAGGCATGAAAAAGCAAGAAAAGGTAAGAAAAGGATAGAAAAGGCAAGATAAGGCAAGAAAAGGCAAGATAATGCAAGAAAAGGAAAGAAAAGGCATTAAAAAGGCAAGAAAAGGTAAGAAAAGGGAAGATAAGGATAGAAAAGGTAAGAAAAGGCAAGAAAAGGATAGAAAATGAAAGAGAAGGCAAGAAAAGGCAAGGAAAAGGAATGAAAAGGCAAAAAAAGGAAAGAAAAACCAAGAAAAGGCAAGGAAAGGCAAGCAAAAGGCATGAAAAGAAAAGCAAAGTCAAAAAAAAGGTAAGAAAAGGCAAGATAAGGCAAGAAAAGGCAAGAAAAGAAAAGAAATGGCAAGATAAGGTAAGATAAGGCAAGAAAAGGCAAGAAAAGGTATGGAAAAGGCATGAAAAGAAAAGATATGGCCAGAAAAGGCATGAAAAGGCAAGAAAAGGAAAGAAAAGGCAAGGAAAAGGCAAGAAAATGCAAGATAAGCCAAGATACGACAAGGAAAGGAAAGGAAAATGCATGAAAAGGGAAGATAAGGTAAGAAAAGGCAAGATCAGGCAAGAAAAGGAAAGAAAAGGCTAGATAAGGAATGCAAAGGCAGGAAAAGGCACGAAAAGGAAAGAAAAGGCTAGATAAGGCAAGAGAAGGTAAGAAAAGGCAAGATCAGGCAAGAAAAGGAAAAAAAAGGCATGGCAAATGCGTCAAAAGGCAAGAAAAGGAAAGATAAGGCAAGAAAAGGCATGAAAAGGTAAGAAAAGGAAAGAAAAGGCAATGAAAAGGCAAGAAAATGCAAGATAAGGCAAGATACGACAAGAAAAGGAAAGGAAAAGGCATGAAAAGGCATGAAAAGGAAAGAAAAGGCTTGATAAGGCAAGAAAAGGGAAGATAAGGTAAGAAAAGGCAAGATAAGGAATGCAAAGGCAAGAAAAGGCAGGAAAAGGAAAGAAAAGGCTAGATAAGGCAAGATAAGGTAAGAAAAGGCAAGATAAGGCAAGAAAAGGAAAGAAAAGGCATGGAAAATGCATGAAAAGGCAAGAAAAGGAAAGATAAGGCAAGAAAAGGCATGAAAAGGCAAGAAAAGGAAAGAAAAGGCAAGGAAAAGGCAAGAAAATGTAAGATAAGGCAAGATCCGACAAGAAAAGGAAAGGAAAAGGCATGAAAAGGCAAGAAAATGAAAGAAAAGGCTAGAAAAGGCTTGCTAAGGCAAGAAAAGGGAAGATAATGTAAGAAAATGAAAGATAAAGAATGAAAAGGCAAAATAAGGCAAGAAAAGGCAATAAAAAGCATGAATCGGCAAGAAAGAGCAAGAAAAGGCAAGAAAAGGCAAGATAAGGAAAGAAAAGTCAAAAAAAGGCTAGAAAAGGCATGGAAAAGGAATTAAAAGAATAGAAAAGGAAATATAAGGCAAGAAAAGGAATGAAAAGGCAAGATAAGGCAAGAAAAGGCAAGAAAAAGAAAGGAAAAGGCATGATAAGGATAGAAAAGGCATGGAAAAGGCATGAAAAGGTAAGGAAAGGATAGAAAAGGCAAGAAAAGTTCAAGAAAAGGTAAGAAAAGGAAAGATAAGTCAAGGAAAAGGCAAGATAAGGCAAGAAAAGGATAGAAAAGGCAAGAAAAGGCAAAGAAAGGGCACGAAAAGGAAAGAAAAGTCAATAAAAACAAAGAAAAGGCAAGGAAAAGGAATGAAAAGGAAAAAAAAGGATAGAAAAGCCAAGAACAGGAAAGTTAAGGCAAGGAAAAGGCATGAAAAGGTAAGAAAAGGAAAGAAAAGGTAAGATAAGGCACGATAAAGTAAGACAAGGCAAGAAAAGGCAATAAAAGATAAGAAAAGGAAAGAAAAGGAAAAAAAAGATAAGGCATGAAAAGGCATAGAAAAGGCATGAAAAGACAAGAAAAGGAAAGACAAGGCAAGAAAAGCTATGAAAAGGCAAGAAAAGGAAAGACAAGGCAAGAAAAGGCAAGAAAAGGAAAGACAAGGCTAGGAGAAGGCAAAAAAATGCAAGATAAGGCAAGATACGGCAAGAAAAGAAAAGGAAAAGGTAAGAAAAGACATGAAAAGGTAAGAAAAGGCAAGAAAAGGATAGAAAAGGCAAGATAAGGCAAGAAAAGGAAAGAAAAGGCATTGAAAAGGCAAGAAAAGGAAAGATAAGGCAAGAAAAGGCAAGAAAAGGCAATATAAGACAAGAAAAGGCAATGAAAAGGCAATATAAGGAATGAAAAGGAAAGAAAAGGCAAGGAAAAGGCAAGAAAAGGCATGAAAAGGCAAGAAAAGGCAAGAAAAGGCAAGAAAAGGATAGAAAAGGCAAGAAAAGGCAAGAAAAGGCAAGAAAAAGGCAAGAAAAGGCAAGATAAGGATAGAAAAGGAAAGAAAAGGCAAGAAAAGGAAAGAAAAAGATAGAAAAGGAAAGAAAAGGCAAGAAAAGGCAAGGAAAAGGAATGAAAAGGCAAAAAGAGGAAAGAAAAAGCAAGAAAAGGCAAGGAAAAGGCATGAAAAGGCAAGCAAAGTCAAAAAAGGTAAGAAAAGGCAAGAAAAGAAAAGAAAAGGCAAGATAAGGCAAGAAAAGGCAAGATAAGGCAAGAAAAGGAAAGAAAAGGCAAGAAAAGGTATGGAAAAGGCATGAAAAGGAAATATATGGAAAGAAAAGGCATGAAAAGGTAAGAAAGGGCAAGAAAATACAATAAAAGGTAAGAAAAGGCAAGGAAAAGGCAAGATAAGGCAAGGAAAAGGAATAAAAAGGAAAGAGAATGAAAGAAAAGGCAAGGAAAAGGCAAGATAAGGCAAGAAAAGGCAAGAAAAGGTATGAAAAGGCTAGAAAAAGAAAGAAAAGGCAAGAAAAGGGCAAGAAAAGGTAAGAAATGGCAAGATAAGCTAGAAAAGGAAAGATAAGGAAAGAAAAGGCAAGATAAGGCCAAAAAAGGAAAGAAAAGGCAAGAAAAGGCAAGGACAGAGCAAGAAAAGGAAAGAAAAGCCAATAAAATGCAAGAAAAGGTATGGAAAAGGTATGATAATGCAAGAAGAGGAAAGATAAAGCAAGAAAAGGCATCAAAAAGTCAAGAAAAGGAAACACAAGGCAAGGAAAAGGCTAGAAAATGTAAGATAAGGCGAGATACGGCAAGAAAAGGAAGGGAAAAGGCAAGAAAAAGAAAGACAAGGAAAGGAAAAGGCAAGAAAATGCAAGATAAGGCCAGATACGGCCAGAAAAGGAAAGGAAAAGGCGTTAAATGGCAAGAAAAGGAAAGAAAAGGCAAGAAAAATCTTGATAAGGCAAGAAAAAGCAAGATAAGGTAAGAAAAGGCAAGATAAGGAATGAAAAGTCAAGGAAAAGGCAAAAAAAGGCAAGATAAGGTAAGAAAAGGCATGGAAAAGGCATGAAAATGCAAGAAAAGGAAAGAAAAGGCAAGAAAAGGCAAGATAAGGCAAGAAAAGGAAAGTAAAGGCAAGAAAAGGTAAGCAAAGGGCAAGAAAAGGAAAGAAAAGGCTATAAAAAGAAAGAAAAGGCAAGAAAAAGGTATGAAAAGGCAAGATAAGGCAAGAAAAGGAAAGTAAAGGCAAGATAAGGTAAGGAAAGGGCAAGAAAAGGAAAGAAAAGGAAAGAAAAAGATAGAAAAGGAAAGAAAAGGCTATAAAAAGAAAGAAAAGGCAAGAAAAAGGTATGAAAAGGCAAGAAAAAGGAAAGAAAAGGCAAGAAAAGGAAAGAAAAGGCAGGGAAAAGGCATGAAAAGGCAAAAAAGGCAAAAAAAGGCAAGAAAAGGCTAGAATGGGAAATATAAGCCAAGATAAAGCAAGAAAAGTTAAGAAAAGGCAAGAAAAGGATAGAAAAGGCAAGGAAAAGGCCTGAAAAGGTAAGATAAGGCAAGAAAAGGCAAGGAAAAGGCATGTAAAGGCAAGAAAAGGAAAATAAAGGTCAAGATAAGGCATGAAAAGGAAAGATAAGGAAAGAAAAGGCAAGAAAAGGAAAGATAAGGAATGAAAAGGAAAGAAAAGGCAAGGAAAAGGCATAAAAAGGCAAGAAAAGGCTTGAAAAGGTAAGAAAAGGCAAGATAAGGCAAGAAAAGGCAACAAAAGGATAGAAAAGGCAAGAAAAGGCAAGATAAGGCAAGAAAAGGAAATAACAGGCATTGAAAAGGCAAGAAAAGAAAATAACAGGCATTGAAAAGGCAAGAAAAGGCAAGAAAAGGAATGAAAAGGGAAGGAAAAGGCAATATAAGACACGAGAAGGCAAGGAAAAGGCAATATAAGATAAGAAAAGGCAAGGAAAAGGCATGAAAAGGCAAGAAAAGGAAAGAAATGGCAAGAAAAGGGCAAGAAAAGGCAAGATAAGTAAAGACAAGGCAAGAAAAGGATATAAAAGGAAAGAAAAGGCAAGGAAAAGGAATGAAAAGGAAAAAAAGGAGAGAAAAAGCAAGAAAAGGCAAGGAAAGGCAAGAAAAAGGCATGAAAAGGCAAGATAAGGTAAGAAAAGTCAAGAAAAGTCAAGAAAAGGTAAAATAAGGCAAGAAAAGGATAGAAAAGTAAAGATATGGCAAGAAAAGACATGAAATGGCAAGAAAAGGAAAGAAAAGGCAATCAAAAGCCAAGAATATGCAAGATAAGGCAAGATACGACAAGAAAAGGAAAGGAAAAAGGCATGAAAAGGACAGAAAAGGCTTGATAAGGCAAGAAAAGACAAGATAAGGTAAGAAAAGGCAAGATATGGAATGCAAAGGAAAGAAAAGGCAGGAAAAGGCAGGAAAATGCAAGAAAAGGCAAGAAAAGAAAAGATAAGGCAAGAAAAGGCATGAAAAGGCAAGAAAAAGAAAGAAAAGGAATGGAAAAGGCAAGAAAATGCAAGATCAGGCAAGATACGATAAGAAAAGGAAAGGAAAAGGCATGAAAAGCTAAGAAAAGGCAAGATAGGGTAAGAAAAGGCAGGAAAAGAATAGAAAAGGCAAGGAAAAGGCAAGATAAGGGAAGAAAAGGAATGTAAAGGCAAGAAAAAGAAAGATAAGGCAAGAAAAGGAAAGAAAAGGCAAGTCAAGGAAAAGGCAAGAAAATGTAAGATAAGGCAAGATACGGCAAGAAAAGGAAAGGAAAAGGCATGAAAAGGCAAGAAAACGAAAGAAAAGGCTTGATAAGGCAAGAAAAGGGAAGATAAGGCAAGAAAATGCAAGATAAGGAATGAAAAGACAAGATAAGCCAAGAAAAGTAAAGAAAAGGCAAGAAAAGGATTGAAAAGGCAAGAAAAGACAAGATAAGGAATGAAAAGGCAAGATAAGGTAAGAAAAGGCAGGAAAGGGATAGAAAAGGCAAGGAAAAGGCAAGATAAGGGAAGAAAAGGAATGTAAAGGCAAGAAAAAGAAAGATAAGTCAAGAAAAGGAAAGAAAAGGCAAGAAAAGGAAAGAAAAGGCAAGGAAAAGGCAAGAAAATTTAAGATAAGGCAAGATACGGCGAGAAAAGGAAAGGAAAAGGCATGAAAAGGCAAGAAAAGGAAAGAAAAGGGTTGATAAGGCAAGAAAAGGGAAGATAAGGCAAGAAAATGCAAGATAAGGAATGAAAAGACAAGATAAGCTAAGAAAAGGAAAGAAAAGGAAAGAAAAGGATTGATAAGGCAAGAAAAGACAAGATAAGGAATGATAAGGCAAGATAAGGTAAGAATAGGTAAAAAAAGGCATGAAAAGTCATGAAAAGGCAAGAAAGCGCAAGAAAAGGCAAGATAAGGTAAGAAAAGACAAGGAAAGGTAAGATAAGGTAAGAGAAGGAAAGAGAAGGCAAGGAAAAGGCAAGATAAGGCAAGAAAAGGCAAGGAAAAGTCATAAAAAGAAAAGAAAAGGCAAGAAAAGGGCAAGATAAGGCAAGATAAGGCTAGAAAAGAAAAGATAAGGCAAGATAAGGCCAAAAAAAGATAGATAAGGAAAGAAAAGGCAAGGAAAGAGCAAGAAAAGGAAAGAAAAGCCAATAAAATGCAAGAAAAGGCATGGAAAAGGCATGATAAGGCAAGAAGAGGAAAGATAAGCCATGAAAAGGAAAGAAAAGTAAAGATAAGGGAAGGAAAAGGCAAGAAAAGGCATGGAAAAGGCATGGAAAAGGCATGATAAGGCATGATAAGGCAAGAAGAGGAAAGATAAGGCAAGAAAAGGCATGAAAAGGCAAGAAAATGAAAGAGAAGGCAAGGAAAAGTCAAGAAAATGCAAGATAAGGCAAGATATGACAAGAAAAGGAAAGATAAGGAAAGATATGGCAAGATAAGGTAAGAAAAGGCAAGATAAGGAATGAAAGGCAAGGAAAAGGCAAAAAAGGCAAGATAAGGTAAGAAAAGGCAAGGAAAAGGCATAAAAATGCAAGAAACGGAAAGAAAAGGGAAGAAAAAGGCAAGAAATGATAAGAAAAGGCAAGATAAGGCAAGAAAAGGAAAGAAAAGGCAAGAAAACGTAAGGAAAGGTCAAGAAAAGGAAAGAAAAGGCATTAAAAAGAAAGAAAAGGCAAGGAAAAGGTATGAAAAGGCAAAAAAAGGAAAGAAAAGGCAAGAAAAGGAAAGAAAAGGCAAGGAAAAGGCATGCAAAGGCTAGAAAAGGCAAAAAAAGGCAAAAAGGCAAAAAAAAGTCAAGAAAAGGGAAGAAAAGGAAAGGTAAGGAAAGATAAGGCAAGATAAAGCAAGAAAAGGTAAGAAAAGGCAAGAAAAGGAAAGAAAATGCAAGGAAAAGGCCAGATAAGGCAAGAAAAGGCAAGGAAAAGGTATGAAAAGGCAAAAAAAAGGAAAGAAAAGGTAAGAAAAGGTAAAAAAAGGCAAGATAAGGCATGAAAAGGAAAGATAAGGAAAGAAAAGGCAAGAAAAGGCAAAATAAGGAATGAAAAGGAAAGAAAAGGCAAGGAAAAGGCTTAAAAAGGCAAGAAAAGGCATGAAAAGGTAAGAAAAGGCAAGATAAGGCAAGAAAAGAATAGAAAAGGCAAGATAAGGCAAGAAAAGGAAAGAAAAGGCATTGAAAAGGCAAGAAAAGGAAAGATAAGGCAAGAAAAGGCAAGGAAAAGGCAAAATGAGGAATGAAAAGGACAGAAAAGGCAAAGAAAAGGCAAGAAAAGGCATGAAAAGGTAAGAAAAGGCAAGATAAGGCAAAAAAAGGCAAGAAAAGGATAGAAAAGGCAAGATAAGGCAAGAAAAGGCAAGATAAGGCAAGAAAAGGAAAGAAAAGGCATTGAAAAGGCAAGAAAAGGTAAGAAAAGGCAAGATAAGGATAGAAAAGGAAAGAAAAGGTAAGAAAAGGCAAGAAAAGGATAGAAAAGGCAAGAAAAGGAAAGATATGGCAAAAAAAGACATGAAAAGGCAAGAAAAGGAAAGAAAAGGCAATGAAAAGGCAAGAAAATGCAAGATAAGGCAAGATACGACAAGAAAAGGCTTGATAAGGCAAGAAAAGGGAAGATAAGGTAAGAAAAGGAAAGAAAAGGCTTGATAAGGCAAGAAAAGGGAAGATAAGGCTTGACAAGGCAAGAAAAGGAAAGAAAAGGAAAGAAAAGGCTTGATAAGGCAAGAAAAGGGAAGATAAGGTAAGAAAAGGCAAGATAAGGAATGCAAAGGCAAGAAAAGGTAGGAAAAGGAAAGAAAAGGCAAGAAAAGGCATGGAAAATACATAAAAAGGCAAGAAAAGGAAAGATAAGGCAAGAAAAGGCATGAAAAGGCAAGAAAAAGAAAGAAAAGGCAAGGAAAAGGCAAGAAAATGTAAGATAAGGCAAGATGCGACACGAAAAGGAAAGGAAAAGGCATGAAAAGGCAAGAAATTTCTAGAAAAGGCTTGATAAGGCAAGAAAAGGGAAGATACGTTAAGAAAAGGAAAGATAAGGAATGAAAAGGCAAGATAAGGCAAGAAAAGGCAATAAAAGGCATGAATCGGCAAGAAAGAGCAAGAAAAGGCAAGATAAGGAAAGAAAAGTCAAAAAAAGGCTAGAAAAGGCAAGGAAAAGGAATGAAAAGGGAAGAAAAGGAAATATAAGGCAAGAAAAGGAATGAAAAGGCAAGATAAGGTAAGAAAAGGCAGGAAAAGGAAAGAAAAGGCAAGGAAAAGGCAAGATAAGGGAAGAAAAGGAATGTAAAGGCAAGAAAAAGAAAGATAAGGCAAGAAAAGGAAAGAAATGGCAAGGAAAAGACTAGAAAATGCAAGATAAGGAATGAAAAGACAAGATAAGCCAAGAAAAGGAACGAAAAGGCAAGAAAAGGATTGATAAGGCAAGAAAAGGGAAGATAAGGCAAGAAAAGACAAGATAAGGAATGAAAAGGCAAGATAAGGTAAGAATAGGTAAAAAAAAAAGGCATGAAAAGGCAAGAAAGGGCAAGAAAAGACAAGATAAGGTAAGAAAAGACAAGAAAAGGTAAGATAAGGCAAGAGAAGGAGAGAGAAGGCAAGGAAAAGGCAAGATAAGGCAAGAAAAGGCAAGGAAAAAGCATAAAAAGAAAAGAAAATGCAAGAAAGAGGCAAGAAAAGGCAAGATAAGGCCAGAAAAGGAAAGATAAGGAAAGAAAAGGAAAGATAAGGCCAAAAAAGGAAAGATAAGGAAAGAAAAGGCAAGGAAAGAGCAAGAAAAGGAAAGAAAAGCCAGTAAAATGTAAGTAAAGGCATGGAAAAGGCATGATAAGGCAAGAAGAGGAAAGATAAGTCATGAAAAGGCAAGAAGAGGAAAGACAAGGCAAGGAAAAGGCAAGAAAATGCAAGATAAGGCAAGATATGACAAGAAAAGGAAAGATAAGGAAAGATAAAGGAAGATAAGGCAAGATAAGGTAAGAAAATGCAAGATAAGGAATGAAAAGGCAAGGAAAAGGCAAGATAAGGCAACAAAGGCAAGGGAAAGGCATAAAAATGCAAGAAACAGAAAGAAAAGGGAAGAAAAGGGCAAGAAATGGTAAGAAAATGCAAGATAAGGCAAGAAAAGGAAAGAAAAGGCAAGAAAAGGTAAGGAAAGGGCAAGAAAAGTAAAGAAAAGGCAATAAAAAGAAAGAAAAGGCAAGGAAAAGGTATGAAAAGGCAAGAAAAGGAAAGAAAAGGCAAGGAAAAGGCATGAAAAGGCAAAAAAAAGTCAAGAAAAGGTAAGAAAAGGAAAGATAAGGAATGATAAGGCAAGATAATGCATGAAAAGGTAAGAAAAGGCAAGAAAAGGAAAGAAAACGCAAGGAAAAGGCCAGAAAAGGCAAGATAAGGCAAGAAAAGGAAAGAAAAGGCAAGAAAAGGTCAAGAAAAGGTAAGAAAAGGCAAGATAAGGCAAGATAAGGAATGAAAAGGAAAGAAAAGGCAAGGAAAAGGCATAAAAAGGGAAGAAAAGGCATGAAAAGGTAAGAAAAGGCAAGATAAGGCAAGAAAAGAATAGAAAAGGCAAGATAAGGCAAGAAAAGGAAGGAAAAGGCATTGAAAAGGCAAGAAAAGGAAAGATAAGGTAAGAAAAGGCAAGAAAAGACAATATAAGATAAGAAAAGAAAAGGCAAGGAAAAGGAAATATGAGGAATGAAAAGGAAAGAAAAGGCAAGGAAAAGGCAAGAAAAGGCTTGAAAAGGTAAGAAAAGGCAAGGAAAAGGCAATATGAGGAATGAAAGGAAAGAGAAGGCAAGGAAAAGGCAAGAAAAGGCATGAAAAGGTAAGAAAAAGCAAGAAAAGGCAAGAAAAGGATAGAAAAGGCATGATAAGGCAAGAAAAGGCAAGATAAGGCAAGATAAGTAAAGAAAAGGCCATAAAAAGGCAAGAAAAGGTAAGAAAAGGAAAGATAAGGATAGAAAAGGTAAGAAAAGGCAAGAAAAGGATAGAAAATGAAAGAAAAGGCAAGGAAAGGCAAGGAAAAGGAATGAAAAGGAAAAAAAAGGAAAGAAAAAGCAAGAAATGGCAAGGAAAGGCAAGCAAAAGGCATGAAAAGAAAAGCAAAGTAAAAAAAAGGTAAAAAAAAGGCAAGATAAGGCAAGAAAAGAAAAGAAATGGCAAGATAAGGCAAGATAAGGCAAGAAAAGGAAAGAAAAGGTATGGAAAAGGCATGAAAAGAAAAGATATGGCAAGAAAAGGCAAGAAAATGCAAGATAAGGCAAGATACGACAAGAAAAGGAAAGGAAAAGGCATGAAAAGGGAAGATAAGGTAAGAAAAGGCAAGATAAGGAATGCAAAGGCAAGAAAAGGCAGGAAAAGGAAAGAAAAGGCTAGATAAGGCAAGAGAAGGTAAGAGAAGGCAAGATAAGGCAAGAAAAGGAAAGAAAAGGCATGGAAAATGCATGAAAAGGCAAGAAAAGAAAAGATAAGACAAGAAAAGGCATGAAAAGGTAAGAAAAGGAAAGAAAAGGCAAAGAAAAGGCAAGAAAATGCAAGATAAGGCAAGATACGACAAGAAAAGGAAAGAAAAAGGCATGAAAAGGCAAGAAAAGGAAAGAAAAGGCTTGATAAGGCAAGAAAAGGGAAGATAAGGTAAGAAAAGGCAAGATAAGGAATGCAAAGGCAAGATAAGGCAGAAAAAGGAAAGAAAAGGCTAGATAAGGCAAGACAAGGTAAGATAAGGCAAGAAAAGGAAAGAAAAGGCATGGAAAATGCATGAAAAGGCAAGAAAAGGAAAGATAAGGCAAGAAAAGGCATGAAAAGGCAAGAAAAGGAAATAAAAGGCAAGGAAAAGGCAAGAAAATGCAAGATAAGGCAAGATACGACAAGAAAAGGAAAGGAAAAGGCATGAAAAGGCAAAAAAAGGAAAGAAAAGGCTAGAAAAGGCTTGCTGAGGCAAGAAAAGGGAAGATAAGGTAAGAAAATGAAAGATAAAGAATGAAAAGGCAAAATAAGGCAAGAAAAGGCATGAATCGGCAAGAAAGAGCAAGAAAAGGCAAGAAAAGGCAAGATAAGGAAAGAAAAGTCAAAAAAAGGCTTGAAAAGGCATGGAAAAGGAATTAAAAGTGAAGAAAAGGAAATATAAGGCAAGAAAAGGAATGAAAAGGAAAGATAAGGCAAGAAAAGGCAAGAAAAGAAAAGAAAAGGCAAGGAAAAGGCATGATAAGGCAAGAAAAGGCATGGAAAAGGCATGAAAAGGTAAGAAAAGGATAGAAAACGTCAAGAAAAGGTAAGAAAAGGAAAGATAAGTCAAGGAAAAGGCAAGATAAGGCAAGAAAAGGATAGAAAAGGCAAGAAAAGGCAAAGAAAGGGCACAAAAAGGAAAGAAAAGTCAATAAAAAGAAAGAAAAGGCAAGGAAAAGGAATGAAAAGGAAAAAAAGGATAGAAAAGGCAAGAACAGGAAAGTTAAGGCAAGAAAAGGCATGAAAAGGTAAGAAAAGGAAAGAAAAGGTAAGATAAGGCAAGATAAAGTAAGACAAGGCAAGAAAAGGCAATAAAAGATAAGAAAAGGAAAGAAAAGCCAAGAAAGATAAGGCATGAAAAGGCATAGAAAAGGCATGAAAAGGCAAGAAAAGGAAAGACAAGGCAAGAAAAGGTATGAAAAGGTAAGAAAAGGAAAGACAAGGCTAGAAAAGGCAAGAAAAGGAAAGAAAAGGCTAGGAGAAGGCAAAAAAATGCAAGATAAGGCAAGATACGGCAAGAAAAGAAAAGGAAAAGGCAAGAAAAGGCATGAAAAGGTAAGAAAAGGCAAGAAAAGGATAGAAAAGGCAAGATAAGGCAAGAAAAGAAAAGAAAAGACATTGAAAAGGCAAGAAAAGGAAAGATAAGGCAAGAAATGGCAAGAAAAGGCAATATAAGACAAGAAAAGGCAAGGAAAAGGCAATATAGGCAAGGAAAAGGCAAGGAAAGGCATGAAAAGGCAAGAAAAGGTAAGAAAAGGCAAGAAAAGGATAGAAAAGGCAAGATAAGGCAAGAAAAGTCAAGATAAGGCAAGAAAAGGAAAGAAAAGGCATTGAAAAGGCAAGAAAAGGTAAGAAAAGGCAAGAAAATGCAAGAAAAAGGCAAGAAAAGGCAAGATAAGGACAGAAAAGGAAAGAAAAGGCAAGAAAAGGCAAGAAAAGGATAGAAAAGGAAAGAAAAGGCAAGAAAAGGCAAGGAAAAGGAATGAAAAGGAAAAAAGTGGAAAGAAAAAGCAAGAAAAGGAAGGGAAAGGCAAGGAAAAGGCAAGCAAAGTCAAAAAAGGTAAGAAAAGGCAAGATAAGGCAAGAAAAGGCAAGAAAAGAAAAGAAAAGGCAAGATAAGGCAAGAAAAGGCAAGATAAGGCAAGAAAAGGAAAGAAAAGGCAAGAAAAGGTATGGAAAAGGCATGAAAAGGCAAAAAGAGGAAAAAAAAAGCAAGAAAAGGCAAGAAAAGGCAAGGAAAAGGCATGAAAAGGTAAGCAAAGTCAAAAAAGGTGAGAAAAGGTAAGATAAGGCAAGAAAAGAAAAGATAAGGTAAGATAAGGCAAGATAAGGCAAGAAAAGGATAGAAAAGGCAAGAAAAGGTATGGAAAAGGCATGAAAAGGAAAGATATGGAAAGAAAAGGCATGAAAAGGCAAGAAAGGGCAAGAAAATACAATAAAAGGTAAGAAAAGGCAAGGAAAAGGCAAGATAAGGCAAGGAAAAGGCATAAAAAGGAAAGAAATGGAAAGAAAAGGCAAGAGAAGGAAAGAAAAGGCAAGGAAAAGGCAAGATAAGGCAAGAAAAGGCAAGAAAAGGTATGAAAAGGCTAGAAAAAGAAAGAAAAGGCAAGAAAAGGGGAAGAAAAGTTAAGAAATGGCAAGATAAGCTAGAAAAGGAAAGATAAGGAATGAAAAGGAAAGATAAGGCCAAAAAAGGAAAGATAAGGAAAGAAAAGGCAACAAAAGGCAAGGATAGAGCAAGAAAAGGAAAGAAAAGCCAATAAAATGCAAGAAAAGGTATGGAAAAGGTATGATAATGCAAGAAGAGGAAAGATAAAGCAAGAAAAGGCTTCAAAAAGTCAAGAAAAGGAAAGACAAGGCAAGGAAAAGGCTAGAAAATGCAAGATAAGGCGAGATACGGCAAGAAAAGGAATGGAAAAGGCAAAAAAAGGAAAGACAAGGCAAGGAAAAGGTAAGAAAATGCAAGATAAGGCCAGATACGGCCAGAAAAGGAAAGGAAAAGGCGTGAAATGGCAAGAAAAAGAAAGAAAAGGCAAGAAAAATCTTGATAAGAAAAAGAAAGAAAAGGCAAGAAAAATCTTGATAAGGCAAGAAAAGGCAAGATAAGGTAAGAAAAGGCAAGATAAGGAATGAAAAGGTAAGGAAAAGGCAAAAAAAGGCAAGATAAGGTAAGAAAAGGCAAGGAAAAGGCATGAAAATGCAAGAAAAGGAAAGAAAAGGGAAGAAAAGGCAAGATAAGGCAAGAAAAGGAAAGTAAAGGCAAGAAAAGGTAAGGAAAGGGCAAGAAAAGGAAAGAAAAGGCTATAAAAAGAAAGAAAAGGCAAGAAAAAGGTATGAAAAGGCAAGATAAGGCAAGAAAAGGAAAGTAAAGGCAAGATAAGGTAAGGAAAGGGCAAGAAAAGGAAAGAAAAGGGTATAAAAAGAAAGAAAAGGCAAGAAAAAGGTATGAAAAGGCAAGAAAAAGGAAAGAAAAGGCAAGAAAAGGAAAGAAGAGGCAAGGAAAAGGC
Source organism: Hypericum androsaemum (assembly GCA_963995505.1). Classification (NCBI taxonomy): domain Eukaryota; kingdom Viridiplantae; phylum Streptophyta; class Magnoliopsida; order Malpighiales; family Hypericaceae; genus Hypericum; species Hypericum androsaemum. The sequence continues at coordinate 12,771,438 of OZ023186.1, forward strand.
TTGAAAATGCAAAAAAGGCAAAAAAAAGGCAAGAAAAGGCAAGAAAGGGAAATATAAGCCAAGATATAGCAAGAAAAGGTAAGAAAAGGCAAGAAAAGGAAAGAAAAGGCAAGGAAAAGGCTTGAAAAGGTAAGATAAGGCAAGAAAAGGCATGAAAAAGCAAGAAAAGGAAACAAAAGGTCAAGAAAAGGTAAGAAAAGGCAAGATAAGGCATGAAAAGGAAAGATAAGGAAAGAAAAGGCAAGATAAGGAAAGAAAAGGCAAGGAAAAGGCATAAAAAGGCAAGAAAAGGCTTGAAAAGGTAAGAAAAGGCAAGAAAAGGCAACAAAAGGATAGAAAAGGCAAGATAAGGCAAGAAAAGGCAAGATAAGGCAAGGAAAGGAAATAAAGGGCATTGAAAAGGCAAGAAAAGGCAAGAAAAGGAAAGAAAAGGAAAGGAAAGGAAATAGAAGACAAGAAAAGGCAAGGAAAAGGCAATATAAGATAAGAAAAGGCAAGGAAAAGGCATGAAAAGGCAAGAAAAGGAAAGAAATGGTAAGAAAAGGGCAAGAAAAGGCAAGATAAGTAAAGACAAGGCAAGAAAAGGATATAAAAGGAAAGAAAAGGCAAGGAAAAGGAAAAAAAAGGAGAGAAAAAGCAAGGAAAGGCAAGAAAAAGGCATGAAAAGGCAAGCAAAGTCAAGAAAAGGTAAGAAAAGGCAAGATAAGGTAAGAAAAGGCAAGAAAAGGCAAGAAAAGTCAAGAAAAGGTAAAATAAGGCAAGAAAAGGATAGAAAAGGCAAGAAAAGTAAAGATATGGCAAGAAAAGACATGAAAAGGCAAGAAAAGGAAAGAAAAGGCAATGAAAAGGCAAGAATATGCAAGATAAGGCAAGATACGACAAGAAAAGGAAATGAAAAGGCATGAAAAGGATAGAAAAGGCTTGATAAGGCAAGAAAAGACAAGATAAGGTAAGAAAAGGCAAGATATGGAATGCAAAGGAAAGAAAAGGCAGGAAAAGGCAAGAAAAGGCAAGAAAAGAAAAGATAAGGCAAGAAAAGGCATGAAAAGGCAAGAAAAAGAAAGAAAAGGTAAGGAAAATGCAAGAAAATGCAAGATCAGGCAAGATACGATAAGAAAAGGAAAGGAAAAGGCATGAAAAGGTAAGAAAAGGCAAGATAGGGTAAGAAAAGGCAGGAAAAGAATAGAAAAGGCAAGGAAAAGGCAAGATAAGGGAAGAAAAGGAATGTAAAGGCAAGAAAAAGAAAGATAAGGAAAGAAAAGGAAAGAAAAGGCAAGGCAAGGAAAAGGCAAGAAAATGTAAGATACGGCAAGATACGGCAAGAAAAGGAAAGGAAAAGGCATGAAAAGGCAAGAAAATGAAAGAAAAGGCTTGATAAGGCAAGAAAAGGGAAGATAAGGCAAGAAAATGCAAGATAAGGAATGAAAAGACAAGATAAGCCAAAAAAAGGAAAGAAAAGGCAAGAAAAGGATTGATAAGGCAAGAAAAGACAAGATAAGGAATGAAAAGGCAAGATAAGGTAAGAAAAGGCAGGAAAAGGATAGAAAAGGCAAGGAAAAGGCAAGATAAGGGAAGAAAAGGAATGTAAAGGCAAGAAAAAGAAAGATAAGGCAAGAAAAGGAAAGAAAAAGGCAAGGAAAAGGTAAGAAAAGGAATGATATGGAAAGAAAAGGCATGAAAAGGCAAGAAAGGGCAAGAAAATACAATAAAAGGTAAGAAAAGGCAAGATAAGGCAAGGAAAAGGCATAAAAAGGAAAGAAATGGAAAGAAAAGGCAAGAGAAGGAAAGAAAAGACAAGATAAGGCAAGAAAAGGCAAGATAAGGTATGAAAAGGCTAGAAAAAGAAAGAAAAGGCAAGAAAAGGGCAAGAAAAGGTAAGAAACGGCAAGATAAGCTAGAAAAGGAAAGATAAGGAAAGAAAAGGCAAGACAAGGCCTAAAAAGGAAAGATAAGGAAAGAAAAGGCAAGAAAAGGCAAGGATAGAGCAAGAAAAGGAAAGAAAAGCCAATAAAATGCAAGAAAAGGTATGGAAAAGGTATGATAATGCAAGAAGAGGAAAGATAAAGCAAGAAAAGCCATCAAAAAGTCAAGAAAAGGAAAGACAAGGCAAGGAAAAGGCTAGAAAATGCAAGATAAGGCGAGATACGGCAAGAAATGGAAAGGAAAAGGCAAGAAAAGGAAAGACAAGGCAAGGAAAAGGCAAGAAAATGGCAAGAAAAGTCAAGAAAAGGCAAAATAAGGCAAGAAAAGGAAAGAAAAGGCAAGAAAAGTAAAGATATGGTAAGAAAAGACATGAAAAGGCAAGAAAAGGAAAGAAAAGGCAATGAAAAGGCAAGAATATGCAAGATAAGGCAAGATACGACAAGAAAAGGAAAGGAAAAGGCATGAAAAGGACAGAAAAGGCTTGATAAGGCAAGAAAAGAGAAGATAAGGTAAGAAAAGGCAAGATAAGGAATGCAAAGGCAAGAAAAGGCAGGAAAAAGAAAGAAAAGGCAAGAAAAGGAAAGATAAGGCCACAAAAGGCATGAAAAGGCAAGAAAAAGAAAGAAAAGGTAAGGAAAAGGCAAGAAAATGCAAGATCAGGCAAGATACGACAAGAAAAGGAAAGGAAAAGGCATGAAAATGTAAGAAAAGGCAAGATAGGGTAAGAAAAGGCAAGATAGGGTAAGAAAAGGCAAGGAAAAGGCAAGATAAGGGAAGAAAAGGAATGTAAAGGCAAGAAAAAGAAAGATAAGGCAAGAAAAGGAAAGAAAAGGTAACGCAAGGAAAAGGCAAGAAAATGTAAGATAAGGCAAGATACGGCAAGAAAAGGAAAGGAAAAGGCATGAAAAGGCAAGAAAATGAAAGAAAAGGCTTGATAAGGCAAGAAAAGGGAAGATAAGGCAAGAAAATGCAAGATAAGGAATGAAAAGACAAGATAAGAGAAGAAAAGGAAAGAAAAGGCAAGAAAAGGATTAATAAGGCAAGAAAAGACAAGATAAGGAATGAAAAGGCAAGATAAGGTAAGAAAAGGGAGGAAAAGGATAGAAAAGGCAAGGAAAAGGCAAGATAAGGGAAGAAAAGGAATGTAAAGGCAAGAAAAAGAAAGATAAGGCAAGAAAAGGAAAGAAAAGGCAAGGAAAAGGCAAGAAAATGTAAGATAAGGCAAGATACAGCAAGAAAAGGAAAGGAAAAGGCATAAAAAGGCAAGAAAAGGAAAGAAAAGGGTTGATAAGGCAAGAAAAGGGAAGATAAGGCAAGAAAATGCAAGATAAGGAATGAAAAGACAAGATAAGCCAAGAAAAGTAAAGAAAAGGCAAGAAAAGGATTGATAAGGCAAGAAAAGACAAGATAAGGAATGAAAAGGCAAGATAAGGTAAGAATAGGTAAAAAAAGGCATGAAAAGTCACAAAAAGGCAAGAAAGGGCAAGAAAAGGCAAGATAAGGTAAGAAAAGACAAGAAAAGGTAAGATAAGGTAAGAGAAGGAAAGATAAGGCAAGGAAAAGGCAAGATAAGGCAAGAAAATGCAAGGAAAAGGCATAAAAAGAAAAGAAAAGGCAAGAAAAGGGCAAGAAAAGGCAAGATAAGTCTAGAAAAGGAAAGATAAGGAAAGATAAGGCAAGATAAGGCCAAAAAAAGAAAGATAAGGAAAGAAAAGGCAAGGAAAGAGCAAGAAAAGGAAAGAAAAGCCAATAAAATGCAAGAAAAGGCATGGAAAAGGCATGATAAGGCAAGAAGAGGAAAGATAAGGCATGAAAAGGCAAGAAAAGGAAAGACAAGGCAAGGAAAAGGCAAGAAAAGGCATGGAAAAGGCATGATAAGGCATGATAAGGCAAGAAGAGGAAAGATAAGGCATGAAAAGGCAAGAAAAGGAAAGACAATGCAAGGAAAAGGCAAGAAAATGCAAGATAAGGCAAGATACGACAAGAAAAGGAAAGATAATGAAAGATAAGGCAAGATAAGGTAAGAAAAGGCAAGATAAGGAATGAAAGGCAAGGAAAAGGTAAGATAAGGCAAGAAAAGGCAAGGAAAAGGCATAAAAATGCAAGAAATGGAAGGAAAAGGGAAGAAAAGGGCAAGAAATGATAAGAAAAGGCAAGATAAGGCAAGAAAAGGAAAGAAAAGGCAAGAAAACGTAAGGAAAGGTCAAAGAAAGGAAAGAAAAGGCAACAAAAAGAAAGAAAAGGCAAGGAAAAGGTATGAAAAGGCAAAAAAATGAAAGAAAAGGCAAGAAAAAAAATGAAAAGACAAGGAAAAGGCATACAAAGGCTAGAAAAGGCAAAAAAAGGTAAAAAGGCAAAAAAAAGTCAAGAAAAGGGAAGAAAAGGAAAGGTAAGGAAAGATAAGGCAAGATAAAGCAAGAAAAGGTAAGAAAAGGCAAGAAAAGGCAAGAAAAGGAAAGAAAATGCAAGGAAAAGTCCAGAAAAGGCAAGGTAAGGCAAGAAAAGGCAAGGAAAAGGTATGAAAAGGCAAAAAAAGGAAAGAAAAGGTCAAGAAAAGGTAAAAAAAGGCAAGATAAGGCATGAAAAGGAAAGATAAGGAAAGAAAAGGCAAGAAAAGGCCAAATAAGGAATGAAAAGGATAGAAAAGGCAGGGAAAAGGCTTAAAAAGGCAAGAAAAGGCATGAAAAGGTAAGAAAAGGCAAGATAAGGCAAGAAAAGAATAGAAAAGGCAAGATAAGGCAAGAAAAGGAAAGAAAAGGCATTGAAAAGGCAAGAAAAGGAAAGAAAAGGCAAGAAAAGGCAAGGAAAAGGCAACATGAGGAATGAAAAGGACAGAAAAGGCAAAGAAAAGGCAAGAAAAGGCAAGAAAAGGATAGAAAAGGCAAGATAAGGCAAGAAGAGGCAAGATAAGGCAAGAAAAGGAAAGAAAAAGCATTGAAAAGGCAAGAAAAGGTAAGAAAAGGCAAGAAAAGGCAAGATAAGGCAAGAAGAGGCAAGATAAGGCAAGAAAAGGAAAGAAAAAGCATTGAAAAGGCAAGAAAAGGTAAGAAAAGGCAAGAAAAGGCAAGATAAGGATGGAAAAGGAAGGAAAAGGCAAGAAAAGGCAAGAAAAGGATAGAAAAGGAAAGAAAAGGCAAGAAAAGGCAAGGAAAAGGAATGAAAAGGCAAAAAAAGGAAAGAAAAAGCAAGAAAAGGCAAGGAAAAGGCATGAAAAGGCAAGCAAAGTTAAAAAAAGGTAAGAAAAGGCAAGATAAAGCAAGAAAAGGTAAGAAAAGAAAAGAAATGGTAAGAAAAGGCAAGAAAAGGCAAGATAAAGCAAGAAAAGGAAAGAAAAGGCAAGAAAAGGTATGGAAAAGGCATGAAAAGGAAAGATATGGCAAGAAAAGGCATGAAAAGGCAAGAAAAGGAAAGAAAAGGCAAGGAACAGGCAAGAAAATGCAAGATAAGGCAAGATACGACAAGAAAAGGAAAGGAAAAGGCATGAAATGGGAAGATAAGGGAAGAAAAGGCAAGATAAGGAATGCAAAGCCAAGAAAAGGTAGGAAAAGGAAAGAAAAGGCTAGATAAGGCAAGATAAGGCAAGATAAGGCAAGATAAGGAAAGAAAAGGCATGGAAAATGCATGAAAAGGCAAGAAAAGGAAAGATAAGGCAAGAAAAGGCATGAAAAGGCAAGAAAAGGAAAGAAAAGGCAAGAAAAAGGAAAGAAAATGCAAGATAAGGCAAGATATGACAAGAAAAGGAAAGGAAAAGACATAAAAAGGCAAGAAAAGGAAAGAAAAGACTAGAAAAGGCTTGATAAGGCAAGAAAAGGGAAGATAAGGTAAGAAAAGGAAAGATCAAGAATGAAAAGGAAAAATAAGGCAAGAAAAGGCAATAAAAGGCATGAATCGGCAAGAAAAGGCAAGATAAGGAAAGAAAAGTCAAAAAAAGGCAAGAAAAGGCAAGGAAAAGGAATGAAAAGGGAAGAAAAGGAAATATAAGGCAAGAAAAGGACTGAAAAGGCAAGATAAGGCAAGAAAAGGCAAGAAAAGAAAAGAAAAGGCTAGGAAAAGCCAAGATAAGGCAAGAAAAGGCATGGAAAAGGAATGAAAAGGTAAGAAAAGGATAGAAAAGGCAAGAAAAGGTCAAGAAAAGGTAAGAAAAGGAAAGATAAGGCAAGGAAAAGGCAAGAAAAGGATAGAAAAGGCAAAGAAAGGGCACGAAAAGGAAAGAAAAGGCAATAAAAAGAAAGAAAAGGCAAGGAAAAGGAATGAAAAGGAAAAAAAGGGTAGAAAAGGAAAGAACAGGAAAGTTAAGGCAAGGAAAAGGCATGAAAAGGCAAGAAAAGGTAAGATAACGCAAGATAAAGTAAGACAAGGTAAGAAAAGCCAATGAAAGATAAGAAAAGGAAAGAACAGGCAAGAAAAAGAAAGATAAGGCAAGAAAAGGCATAGAAAAGGCATGAAAAGGCAAGAAAAGGAAAGACAAGGTAAGAAAAGGTATAAAAAGGCAAGAAAAGGAAAGTTAAGGCAAGAAAAGGCATGAAAAGGCAAGAAAAGGAAAGAAAAGGCAAGGAGAAGGCCAAAAAATGCAAGATAAGGCAAGATACGGCAAGAAAAGAAAAGGAAAAGGCAAGAAAAGGCAAGAAAAGGCTTGTAAAGGCTAGAAAAGGGGAGATAATGTAAAAAAACGTTTTTTGCAAGAAAAGGAAAGAAAAGGCATGAAAAGGCAAGAAAGGGCAAGAAAAGGCAAGATAAGGAAAGAAAAGTCAAGATAAGGGTAGAAAAGACAAGAAAAGGCAAGGAAAAGGCGTAAAAAGGCAAGAAAAGGCATGAAAAGGTAAGAAAAGGCAAGATAAGGCAAGAAAAGGATAGAAAAGGCAAGAAAAGGAAAGAAAAGGCATTAAAAAGGCAAGAAAAGGAAAGAAAAGGCAAGAAAATGCAAGAAAAGGAAAGAAATGGCAAGAAAAGGCAAGAAAAAGGCAAGAAAAGGCAAGATAAGGATAGAAAAGGCAAGAAAAGGCAAGAAAAGGAAAGAAAAGGCAAGAAAAGGCAAGGAAACGGAATGAAAAAGCAAAAAAAGGAAAGAAAAAGCAAGAAAAGGCGAGGAAAGGCAAGGAAAAGTCATGAAAAGGCAAGCAAAGTCAAAAAAAGGTAAGAAAAGGCAAGATAAGGCAAGAAAAGGCAAGAAAATAAAAGAAAAGGCAAGTTAAGGCAAGATAAGGCAAGAACAGGAAAGAAAAAGCAAGAAAAGGTATGGTAAAGGCATGAAAAGGAAAGATATGGCAAGAAAAGACATGAAAAGGCAAGAAAAGGAAAGAAAATGCAAGGAAAAGGCAAGAAAATGCAGGATAAGGGAAGATAAGGTAAGAAAAGGCAAGATAAGGAATGCAAAGGCAAGAATAGGCAGGAAAAGGAAAGAAAAGGCAAGATAAGGCAAGAAAAGGCAAGATAAGGCAAGAAAAGGAAAAAAAAGGCATGGAAAATGCATGAAAAGCCAAGAAAAGGAAAGATAAGGCAAGAAAAGGCATGAAAAGGCAAGAAAATGAAAGAAAAGGCAAGGAAAAGACAAGAAAATGCAAGATAAGGCAAGATACGACAAGAAAAGGAAAGGAAAAGGGAAGATAAGGTAAGAAAAGGGAATGAAAATGAAAAATGAAAAATAAGGCAAGATAAGGAAAGAAAAGTCAAAAAAGCCAGAAAAGGCAAGGAAAAGAAATGAAAAAGGAAGAAAAGGAAATATATGGCAAGAAAAGGAATGAAAAGGCAAGATAGGCAAGAAAAGGCAAGAAAAGAAAAAAAAAGGCAAGGAAAAGGCAAGATAAGGCAAGAAAAGGCATGGAAAAGGCATGAAAAGGTAAGAAAAGGTCAAGAAAAGGTAAGAAAAGGTCAAGAAAAGGTAAGAAAAGGTCAAGAAAAGGTCAAGAAAAGGCAAGAAAAGGTCAAGAAAAGGCAAGAAAAGGTCAAGAAAAGGTCAAGAAAAGGCAAGAAAAGGTCAAGAAAAGGTAAGAAAAGGAAAGATAAGGTAAGGAAAAGGCAAGATAAGGCAAGAAAAGGATAGAAAAGGCAAGAAAAGGCAAAGAAAGGGCACGAAAAGGAAAGAAAAGGCAATAAAAAGAAAGAAAAGGCAAGGAAAAGGAATGAAAAGGAAAAAAAAGGATTGAAAAGGCAAGAACAGGAAAGTTAAGAGAAGGAAAAGGCATGAAAAGGCAAAAAAAGGAAAGAAAAGGTAAGATAAGGCAAGATAAAGTAAGACAAGGGAAGAAAAGGCAATAAAAGATAAGAAAAGGCAAGAAAAAGAAAGATAAGGCAAGAAAAGGCATGAAAAGGCAAGAAAAGGAAAGACAAGGCAAGAAAAGGTATGAAAAGGCAAAAAAAGGAAAGACAAGGCAAGAAAAGGCATGAAAAGGCAAGAAAAGGAAAGAAAAGGCAAGGAGAAGGCAAAAAAATGCAAGATAAGGCAAGATACGGCAAGAAAAGAAAAGGAAAAGGCATGAAAAGGCAAGAAAAGGCTTGATAAGGCTAGAAAAGGGGAGATAATGTAAGAAAACGTTTTGGGCAAGAAAAGGCATGAAAAGGCAAGAAAGGGCAAGAAAAGGCAAGATAAGGAAAGAAAAGTTAAGATAAGGGTAGAAAAGACAAGAAAAGGCAAGGAAAAGGCATAAAAAGGCAAGAAAAGGCATGAAAAGGTAAGAAAAGGCAAGATAAGGCAAGAAAAGGAAACAAAAGGCATTGAAAAGGCAAGAAAAGGAAAGATAAGGCAAGAAAAGGCATGAAAAGGCAAGAAAAGGAAACAAAAGGCATTGAAAAGGCAAGAAAAGGAAACAAAAGGCAAGAAAAGGCAATATAAGACAAGAAAAGGCAAGGAAAAGGCAATATAAGGAATGAAAAGGAAAGAAAAGGCAAGGAAAAGGCAAGAAAAGGCATGAAAAGGAAAGAAAAGGATAGAAAAGGCAAGATAAGGCAAGAAAAGGTAAGAAAAGGCAAGAAAAGGCAAGATAAGGATAGAAAAGGAAAGAAAAGGCAAGAAAAGGCAAGAAAAGGATAGAAAAGGAAAGAAAAGGCAAGGAAAAGGAATGAAAAGGCAAAAAAAGGAAAGAAAAAGCAAGAAAAGGCAAGGAAAGGCAAGGAAAAGGCATGAAAAGGCAAGCAAAGTCAAAAAAAAGGTAAGAAAAGGCAAGATAAGATAGGAAAAGGAAAGCAAAGAAAAGAAAAGGCAAGTTAAGGCAAGAAAAGGCAAGATAAGGCAAGAAAAGGAAAGAAAAGGCAAGAAAAGGTATGGAAAAGGCATGAAAAGGAAAGATATGGCAAGAAAAGGCATGGAAAGGCAAGAAAAGGAAAGAAAATGCAAGGAAAATGCAAGATCAGGCAAGATACGACAAGAAAAGGAAAGGAAAAGACATAAAAAGGGAATTAAAGGTAAGAAAAGGCAAGATAAGGAATGAAAAGGCAAGAAAAGGTAGGAAAAGAAAAGAAAAGGCTAGATAAGGCAAGATAAGGCAAGAAAAGGCAGGATAAGCCAAGAAAAGGAAAGAAAAGGAATGGAAAATGCATGAAAAGGCAAGAAAAGGAAAGATAAGGCAAAAAAAGGCAAGAAAAGGCAAGAAAAGGAAAGAAAAGGCAAGGAAAAGGCAAGATAAGGAAAGAAAAGTCAAAAAAAGGCTAGAAAAGGCAAGGAAAATGAATGAAAAGGGAAGAAAAGGAAATATAAGGCAAGAAAAGGAATGAAAAGGCAAGATAGGGCAAGAAAAGGTAAGAAAAGAAAAGAAAAGGCAAGGAAAAGGCAAGATAAGGCAAGAAAAGGCATGGAAAAGGAATGAAAAGGTAAGAAAAGGATAGAAAAGGCAAGAAAAGGTCAAGAAAAGGTAAGAAAAGGAAAGATAAGGCAAGGAAAAGGCAAGAAAAGGATAGAAAAGGCAAGAAAAAGCAAAGAAAGGGCACGAAAAGGAAAGAAAAGGCAATAAAAAGAAAGAAAATTCAAGGAAAAGGAATGAAAAGGAAAAAAAGGATAGAAAAGGCAAGAACAGGAAAGTTAAGGCAAGGAAAAGGCATGAAAAGGCAAGAAAAGGAAAGAAAAGGTAAGATAAGGCAAGATAAAGTAAGACAAGGCAATAAAAGGCAATAAAAGATAAGAAAAGGAAAGAAAAGGCAAGAAAAAGAAAGATAAGGCAAGAAAAGGCATAGAAAAGGCATGAAAAGGCAAGAAAAGGAAAGACAAGGCAAGAAAAGGTATGAAAAGGCAAGAAAAGGAAAGACAAGGCAAGAAAAGGCATGAAAAGGCAAGAAAAGGAAAGAAAACGCAAGGAGAAGGCAAAAAAATGCAAGATAAGGCAAGATACGGCAAGAAAAGAAAAGGAAAAGGCAAGAAAATGCCAGAAAAGGCTTGATAAGGCTAGAAAAGGGGAGATAATGTAAAAACATTTTGGCAAGAAAAGGCAAGAAAAGGCATGAAAAGGCAAGAAAGGGCAAGAAAAGGCAAGATAAGGAAAGAAAAGTCAAGATAAGGGTAGAAAAGACAAGAAAAGGCAAGGAAAAGGCATAAAAAGGCAAGAAAAGGCATGAAAAGGTAAGAAAAGGCAAGATAAGGCAAGAAAAGGAAGAAAAGGCAAGAAAAGGAAAGAAAAGGCAAGAAAAGGCAAACTAAGACAAGAAAAGGCAAGGAAAAGGCAATATCAGGAATGAAAAGGAAAGAAAAGGCAAGAAAAGGAAAGATAAGGCAAGAAAAAGCAAGAAAAGGCAATATAAGACAAGAAAAGGCAAGGAAAAGGCAATATAAGGAATGAAAAGGAAAGAAAAGGCAAGGAAAAGGCAAGAAAAGGCATGAAAATGTAAGAAAAGGCAAGAAAAGGCAAGAAAAGGAATGAAAAGGATAGAAAAGGCAAGATTAGGCAAGAAAAGGCAAGATAAGGCAAGAAAAGGAAAGAAAAGGCATTGAAAAGGCATGAAAAGGCAAGAAACGGTAAGAAAAGGCAAGAAAAAGGCAAGAAAAGGCAAGATAAGAATAGAAAAGGAAAGAAAAGGCAAGAAAAGGCAAGAAAAGGATAGAAAAGGGAAGAAAAGGCAAGGAAAAGGAATGAAAAGGCAAAAAAAAAAAAAGAAAAAGCAAGAAAAGGTAAGGAAAGGCAAGGAAGAGGCATGAAAAGGCAAGCAAAGTCAAAAAAAGGTAAGAAAAGGCAAGATAAGGCAAAAAAAGGCAAGAAAAGAAAAGAAAAGGCAAGATAAGGCAAGAAAAGGAAAGATAAGGCAAGAAAAGGAAAGAAATGGCAAGAAAAGGTATGGAAAAGGCATGAAAAGGAAAGATATGGCAAGAAAAGGCATGAAAAGGCAAGAAAAGGAAAGAAAATGCAAGGAAAAGGCAAGAAAATGCAAGAAAAGGCAAGATACGATAAGAAAAGGAAAGGAAAAGGCCTGAAAAGGGAAGATAAGGTAAGAAAAGGCAAGATAAAGAATGAAAAGGCAAGAAAAGGAATGAAAAGGAAAGAAAAGGCTAAATAAGGCAAGAAAAAGCAAGATAAGCCAAGAAATGGAAAGAAAAGGCATGGAAAATGCATGAAAAGGCAAGAAAAGGAAAAATAAGGCAAGCAAAGGCAAGAAAAGGTTAGAAAAGGAAAGAAAAGGCAAGGAAAAGGCAAGATAAGGAAAGAAAAGTCAAAAAAAGGCAAGAAAAGGCAAGGAAAAGGAATGAAAAGGCAAGAAAAGGAATGAAAAGGCAAGATAAGGCAAGAAAAGGCAAGAAAAGAAAAGAAAAGGCAAGGAAAAGGCAAGATAAGGCAAGAAAAGGCATGGAAAAGGCATGAAAAGGTAAGAAAAGGATAGAAAAGGCAAGAAAAGGTCAAGAAAAGGTAAGAAAAGGAAAGATAAGGCAAGGAAAATGCAAGATAAGGCAAGAAAAGGATAGAAAAGGCAAGAAAAGGCAGAGAAAGGGCACAAAAAGGAAAGAAAAGGCAATAAAAAGAAAGAAAAGGCAAGGAAAAGGAATGAAAAGGAAAAAAAAGGATAGAAAAGGCAAGAACAGGAAAGTTAAGGCAAGGAAAAGGCATGAAAAGGCAAGAAAAGGCATGAAAAGGCAATAAAAAATAAGAAAAGGAAAGAAAAGGCAAGATAAGGCAAGATAAAGTAAGATAAGGAAAGAAAAGGCAATAAAAGATAAGAAAAGGAAAGAAAAGGCAAGAAAAAGAAAGATAAGGCAAGAAAAGGCATAGAAAAGGCATGAAAAGGCAAGAAAAGGAAAGACAAGGCAAGAAAAGGTATGAAAAGGCAAGAAAAGGAAAGACAAGGCAAGAAAAGGCATGAAAAGGCAAGAAAAGGAAAGAAAAGGCAAGGAGAAGGCAAAAAAATGCAAGATAAGGCAAGATACGGCAAGAAAACAAAAGAAAAGGCAAGAAAATGCAAGAAAAGGCTTGATAAGGCTAGAAAAGGGGAGATAATGTAAAAAACGTTTTTGGCAAGAAAAGGCAAGAAAAGGCATGAAAAGGCAAGAAAGGGTAAGAAAAGGCAAGATAAGGAAAGAAAAGTCAAGATAAGGGTAGAAAAGACAAGAAAAGGCATAAAAAGGCAAGAAAAGGCATGAAAAGGTAAGAAAAGGCAAGATAAGGCAAGAAAAGGATAGAAAAGGCAAGAAAAGGCAAGAAAAGGAAAGATAAGGCAAGAAAAGGCAATATAAGACAAGAAAAGGCTAGGAAAAGGCAATATAAGGAATGAAAAGGAAAGAAAAGGTAAGGAAAAGGCAAGAAAAGGCATGAAAAGGTAAGAAAAGGCAAGAAAAGGCCAGAAAAGGAAAGAAAAGGATAGAAAAGGCAAGATTAGGCAAGAAAAGGCAAGATAAGGCAAGAAAAGGAAAGAAAACGCATTGAAAAGGCAAGAAAAGGTAAGAAAAGGCAAGAAAAAGTCAAGAAAAGGCAAGATAAGAATAGAAAAGGCAAGAAAAGGCAAGAAAAGGCAAGAAAAGGATAGAAAAGCTAAGAAAAGGCAAGGAAAAGGAATGAATAGGCAAAAAAAAGAAAGAAAAAGCAAGAAAAGGCAAGGAAAGGCAAGGAAGAGGCATGAAAAGGCAAGCAAAGTTTAAAAAGGTAAGAAAAGGCAAGATAAGGCAAAAAAAGGCAAGATAAGAAAAGAAAAGGCAAGATAAGTAAAGAAAAGGAAAGATAAGGCAAGAAAAGGAAAGAAAAGGCAAGAAAAGGTATGGAAAAGGCATGAACAGGAAAGATATGGCAAGAAAAGGCATGAAAAGCCAAGAAAAGGAAAGAATATGCAAGGAAAAGTTAAGAAAATGCAAGAAAAGGCAAGATACGATAAGAAAAGAAAAGGAAAAGGCATGAAAAGGGAAGATAAGGTAAGAAAAGGCAAGATAAAGAATAAAAAGGCAAGAAAAGGTATGAAAAGGAAAGAAAAGGCTAAATAAGGCAAGAAAAGGCAAGATAAGCCAAGAAAAGGAAAGAAAAGGCATGGAAAATGCATGAAAAGGCAAGAAAAGGAAAGATAAGGCAAGCAAAGGCAAGAAAAGGTAAGAAAAGGAAAGAAAAGGCAAGGAAAAGGCAAGATAAGGAAAGAAAAGTCAAAAAAAGGCTAGAAAAGGCAAGGAAAAGGAATGAAAAGGCAAGAAAAGGAATGAAAAGGCAAGATAAGGCAAGAAAAGGCAAGAAAAGAAAAGAAAAGGCAAGGAAAAGGCAAGATAAGGCAAGAAAAGGCATGGAAAAGGCATGAAAAGGTAAGAAAAGGATAGAAAAGGCAAGAAAAGGTCATGAAAAGGTAAGAAAAAGAAAGATAAGGCAAGGAAAAGGCAAGATAAGGCAAGAAAAGGATAGAAAAGGCAAGAAAAGGCAAGAAAAGGCATAGAAAGGGCACGAAAAGGAAAGAAAAGGCAATAAAAAGTAAGAAAAGGCAAGGAAAAGGAATGAAAAGGAAAAAAAAGGATAGAAAAGGCAAGAACAGGAAAGTTAAGGCAAGGAAAAGGCATGAAAAGGCAAGAAAAGGCATGAAAAGGCAATAAAAGATAAGAAAAGGAAAGAAAAGGCAAGATAAGTCAAGATAAAGTAAGATAAGGCAAGAAAAGGCAATAAAAGATAAGAAAAGGAAAGAAAAGGCAAGAAAAAGAAAGATAAGGCAAGAAAAGGCATAGAAAGGGCATGAAAAGGCAAGAAAAGGAAAGACAAGGCAAGAAAATGTATGAAAAGGCAAGAAAAGGAAAGACAAGGCAAGAAAAGGCATGAAAAGGCAAAAAAAGGAGAGAAAAGGCAAGGAGAAGGCAAAAAAATGCAAGATAAGGCAAGATACGGCAAGAAAAAAAAAGGAAATGGCAAGAAAAGGCAAGAAAAGGCTTGATAAGGCTAGAAAAGGGGAGATAATGTAAGAAAACGTTTTTGGCAAGAAAAGGCAAGAAAAGGCATGAAAAGGCAAGAAAGGGCAAGAAAAGGCAAGATAAGGAAAGAAAAGTCAAGATAAGGGCAGAAAAGACAAGAAAAGACAAGGAAAAGGCATAAAAAGGAAAGAAAAGGCATGAAAAGGTAAGAAAAGGCAAGATAAGGCAAGAAAAGGATAGAAAAGGCAAGATAAGGCAAGAAAAGGAAAGAAAAGGCATTGAAAAGGCAAGAAAAGGAAAGATAAGGCAAGAAAAGGAAAGCAAAGGCAATATAAGACAAGAAAAGGCAAGGAAAAGGCAATATAAGGAATGAAAAGGAAAGAAAAGGCAAGGAAAAGGCAAGAAAAGGCTTAAAAAGGTAAGAAAAGGCAAGAAAAGGCAAGAAAAGGATATAAAAGGCAAGATAAGGCAAGAAAAGCCAAGATAAGGCAAGAAAAGGAAAGAAAAGGCATTGAAAAGGCAAGAAAAGGTAAGAAAAGGCAAGAAAAGGCAAGAAAAGGCAAGATAAGGATAGAAAAGGAAAGAAAAGACAAGAAAAGGCAAGAAAAGGATAGAAAAGGAAAGAAAAGGCAAGAAAATACAAGGAAAACGAATGAAAAGGCAAAAAAAGGAAAGAAAAAGCAAGAAAAGGCAAGGAAAGGCAAGGAAAAGGCATGAAAAGGCAAGCAAAGTAAAAAAAGGGTAAGAAAAGGCAAGATAAGGCATGAAAAGGCAAGAAAAGAAAAGAAAAGGCAAGATAAGGCAAGAAAAGGTATGGAAAAGGCATGAAAAGGAAAGATATGGCAAGAAAAGGCATGAAAAGGCAAGAAAAGGAAAGAAAAGGCAAGAAAAGGCAAGAAAATGCAAGATAAGGCAAGATATGACAAGAAAAGGAAAGGAAAAGGCATGAAAAGGGAAGATAAGGTAAGAAAAGGCAAGGAAGGAAATAAAAGGCAAGAAAAGGCATGAAAAGGAAAGAAAAGGCTAGAGAAGGCAAGATAAGGCAAGAAAAGGCAAGATAAGGCAAGAAAAGGAAAGAAAAGGCATGGAAAATGCATGAAAAGGCAAGAAAAGGAAAGATAAGGGAAGAAAAGGCATGAAAAGGCAAGGAAAAGGTAAGAAAATACAAGATAAGGCAAGATAAGGCAAGAAAAGGAAAGATAAGGCAAGGAAAAGGCATGAAAAGGCAAGAAAAGGTAAGATTAGGCAAGATAAAGCAAGACAAGGCAAGATAGGCAAGTAAAGGCAATAAAAGATAAGAAAAGGAAAGAAAAGGCAAGAAAAGATAGAAAAGGCAAGAAAAGGCATTGAAAAGGCAAGAAAAGGAAAGACAAGGCAAGAAAAGGCATGAAAAGGAAAGAAAAGGAAAGAAAAGGTAAGGAGAAGGAGAAAAATGCAAGATAAGGCAAGATACGGCAAGAAAAGAAAAGCAAAAGGCAAGAAAAGGCTTGATAAGGCTAGAAAAGGGGAGATAATATAAGAAAAAGTTTTTGGCAAGAAAAGGCAAGAAAAGGCAAGAAAAGGCATGAAAAGGCAAGAAAGGGCAAGAAAAGGCAAGATCAGGAAAGAAAAGTCAAGATAAGGGTAGAAAAGATATGAAAAGGCAAGGAAGAGGCCTAAAAAGGCAAGCAAATGCATGAAAAGCTAAGAAAAGGCAAGATAAGGCAAGAAAAGGATAGAAAAGCAAGATAAAGCAAGAAAAGGAAAAAAAAGGCATTGAAAAGGTAAGAAAAGGAAAGATAAGGCAATATAAAACAAGAAAAGGCAAAGGAAAAGGCAATGTAAGGAATGAAAAGGAAAGAAAAGGCAAGGAAAAGGCAAAAAAAGGCATGAAAAGGTAAGAAAAGGCAAGAAAAGGCAAGAAAAAAGCAAGAAAAGGCAAGATAAGGATAGAAAAGGAAAGAAAAGGTAAGAAAAGGATAGAAAAGGGAAAGAAAAGGCAAGAAAAGGCAAGGAAAAGGAATGAAAAGGCAAAAAAAGGAAAGAAAAAGCAAGAAAAGCAAGGAAATGCATGAAAAGGCAAGATAATTCAAAAAAGGTAAGAAAAGGCAAGAAAAGGAAAGAAAAGGCAAGAAAAGGTATGAATTGGCAAGAAAAGGAAAGAAAAGGCAAGGAAAAGGCAAGAAAATGCATGATAAGGCAAGATACGACAAGAAAAGGAAAGGAAAAGGCATGAAAAGGGAAGATAAGGTAAGAAAAGGCAAGATAAGGAATGAAAAGGCAAGAAAAGGCAGAAAAAGGAAAGAAAAGTCTGGATAATGCAAGATAAGGCGAGATAGGCAAGAAAAGGAAAGAAAGGCATGGAAAATGCATGAAAAGGCAAGAAAAGGAAAGATAAGGTAAGAAAAGGCACGAAAAGGCAAGAAAAGGAAAGAAAATGCAAGGAAAACGCAAGAAAATGCAAGATAAGGCAAGATACGACAAGAAAAAGAAAGGAGAAGGCATGAAAAGGCAAAAAAAGGAAAGAAAAGGATAGAAAAGGCTTGATAAGGCAAGAAAAGGGAAGATAAGGTAAGAAAAGAAAAGATAAGGAATGAAAAGACAAAATAAGGCAAGAAAAGGCAATAAAAGGCATGAATCGGCAAGAAAGAGCAAGAAAAGGCAAGATAAGGAAAGAAAAGTCAAAAAAAGGTTAGAAAAGGCAAGGAAAAGGAATGAAAAGGGAAGAAAAGGAAATATAAGGCAAGAATAGGAATGTGAAGGCAAGATAAGGCAAGAAAAGGCAAGGAAAAGGCAAGATAAGGCAAGAAAATGCAAGAAAAAGGCATGAAAAGGAAAGAAAAGGATAGAAAAGGTAAGAAAAGCTCAAGAAAAGGTAAGAAAAGGAAAGATAAGGCAAGGAAAGGATAGAAAAGACTAGAAAAGGCAAAGAAAGGGCACGAAAAGGAAAGAAAAGGCAATAAAAAGAATGAAAAGGCAAGGAAAAGGAATGAAAAGGAAAAAAAAGGATAGAAAAGGCAAGAAAAGGAAAGATAAGGTAAGATAAGGTAAGATAAGGCAAGATAAGGCAAGATAAAGCAAGACAAGGCAAGATAAGGCAAGAAAAGGCAATAAAAGCAAAGAAAAGGCAAGAAAAAGAAAGATAAGGCATAGAAAAGGCATAAAAGGCAAGAAAAGGAAAGACAAGGCAAGAAAAGGTATGAAAAGGCAAGAAAAGGAAAGACAAGGCAAGAAAGGTATGAAAAGGCAAGAAAAGGAAAGACAAGGCAAGAAAAGGCATGAAAAGGCAAGAAAAGGAAAGAAAAGGCAAGGAGAAGGCAAAAATGCAAGAAAAGGCTTGATAAGGCTAGAAAAGGGGAGATAATGTAAGAAAAAGTTTTTGGCAAGAAAAGGCAAGATAAGGCAAGAAAAGGCATGAAAAGGCAAGAAAGGGCAAGAAAAGGCAAGATAAGGAAAGAAAAGTCAAGATAAGGGTAGAAAAGATAAGAAAAGGCAAGGAAAAGGCATAAAAAGGCATGAAAAGGCATGAAAAGGTAAGAAAAGACATGATAAGGCAAGAAAAGAATAGAAAAGGCAAGATAAAGCAAGAAAAGAAAAGAAAAGGAAAGAGAAGGCAAGAAAAGGCAAGAAAAGGCAATATAAGACAAGAAAAGGCAAGGAAAAGGCAATATAAGGAATGAAAAGGATAGAAAAGGCAAGGAAAATGCATGAAAAGGTAAGAAAAGGAAAGAAAAGGCAAGAAAAGCATAGAAAATGCAAGATAAGGCAAGAAAAGGCAAGAAAAGGAAAGAAAAGGCATTGAAAAGGCAAGAAAAGGTAAGAAAAGGCAAGGAAAGGCAAGAAAAAGGCAAGAAAAGGCAAGATAAGGATAGAAAAGGAAAGAAAAGGCAAGAAAAGGATAGAAAAGGAAAGAAAAGGCAAGGAAAAGGAATGAAAAGGCAAAAAAAGGAAAGAAAAAGCAAGAAAAGGCAAGGAAAGGCAAGGAAAAGGCATGAAAAGGCAAGCAAAGTCAAAAAAAAGGCAAGATAAGGCAAGAAAAGGCAAGAAAGAAAAGAAAAGGCAAGATAAGGCAAGAAAGGTATGGAAAAAGCATGAAAAGCAAAGATATGGCAAGAAAAGGCATGAAAAGGAAAGAAAATGTAAGATACGACAAGAAAAGGAAAGGAAAAGGCATGAAAAGGGACTATAAAGTAAGAAAAGGCAAGATAAGGAATGAAATGGCAAGAAAAGGCAGGAAAAGGAAAGAAAAGGCTAGAAAAGGCAAGATATGGTAAGAAAAGGCAAGATAAGGCAATAAAAGGAAAGAAAAGGCATGGAAAATGCATGAAAAGGCAAGAAAAGGAAAGATAAGGCAAGAAAAGGAATGAAAAGGCAAGAAAAGGAAAGAAAAGGCAAGGAAAAGGCTAGATAAGACAAGAAAAGGAAAGAAAAGGCTAGAAAAGGCTTGATAAGGCAAGAAAAGGGAAGATAAGGTAAGAAAAGGGAAGATAAGGAATGAAAAGGCAAAATAAGGCAATAAAAGGCATGAATCGGCAAGAAAGAGCAAGAAAAAGCAAGATAAGGAAAAAAAAGTAAAAAAAGGCTAGAAAATGTAAGGAAAAGGAATGAAAAGGGAAGAAAAGGAAATATAAGGCAAGAAAAGGAATGAAAAGGCAAGATAAGGCAAGAAAAGGAAAGAAAAGGCAAGGAAAAGGCAAGATAAGGCAAGAAAAGGCAAGGAAAACGCATGAAAAGGCAAGAAAAGAAAAGGCAAGAAAAGGATAGAAAAGGCAAGAAAAGGTCAAGAAAGGTAAGAAAAGGAAAGATAAGGCAAGAAAAGGCAAGATAAGGAAATAAATGGATAGAAAAGGCAAGAAAGGGCACGAAAATGAAAGAAAAGGCAATAAAAACAAAGAAAATGCAAGGAAAAGGCAAGAAAAGGAAAGATAAGGGAAGAAAAAGCATGAAAAGGCAAGAAAAGGCAATAAAAGATAAGAAAAAGGAAAGAAAAGGCAAGAAAAAGAAAGATAAGGCAAGAAAAGGCATAGAAAAGGGCATGAAAAGGCAAGAAAAGGAAAGACAAGGTAAGAAAAAGTATGAAAAGGCAAGAAAAGGAAAGACAAGGCAAGAAAAGGCATGAAAAGGCAAGAAAAGGAAAGTAAAGGCAAGGAGAAGGCAAAAAATGCAAGATAAGGCAATATATGGCAAGAAAAGGCAAGAACAGGCAAGAAAAGGCTTGATAAGTCTAGAAAAGGGGAGATAATGTAAGAAAAAGTTTTTGGCAAGAAAAGGCAAGATAAGGCAAGAAAAGGCATGAAAAGGCAAGAAAGGGCAAGAAAAGGCAAGATAACGAAAGAAAAGTCAAGATAAGGGTAGAAAAGATAAGAAAAAGCAAGAGAAGGCATAAAAAGGCATGAAAAGGTAAGAAAAGGCAAGATAAGGCAAGAAAAGGATAGAAAAGGTAAGATAAGGGAAGAAAAGGAAAGAAAAGGGCATTAAAAAGGCAAGAAAAGGAAAGATAAGGCAAGGAAAAGGCATGAAAAGGCAAGGAAAGGCAAGATAAGGAAAGAAAAGTCAAGATAAGGGTAGAAAAGACAAGAAAAGGCAAGAAAAAGGAAATAAACGACAAGAAAAAGGCAAGATAAGGCAAGAAAAGGAAAGAATAAGCAAGGAATAGGAAAGAAAAGAAAAGGCAGGGAAAAAGCATGAAAAGGCAAGAAAAGGGTAAGAAAAGGTAAGATGAGGCAGTATAAGGCCAAAAAGGAAAGATAAGGAAAGAAAAGGCAAGATAAGGAAAGAAAAGGAAAGATAACCAAAGAAAAGGTAAGAAAAGGCAAGGAAAGGAAAGAAAAGGCAATAAAACTCGAAAAAGGAATGACAAGAAAAAAAGGAAAGAAAAAGCAGAAAAGGCAAGAAAAGGTAAGGAAAAGGCATGAAAAGGCAAGGAAAAGGCAAGGAAAGGAAAGAAAAGGCAAGATAAGGCAAGAAAAGGCAAGAAAAGGGAAGAAAAAGAAGAAAAGGAAAGAAAAGGGTAAGGAAAAGGCATGAAAGGCAAGAAAAGGTAAGAAAAGGTAAGGAAAAGGCAAGAAAGGCAAGAAAGGCAAGAAAAGGAAAGAAAAGGCAAGAAAAGGAAAGAAAAGGCAAGAAAAGGCATGGAAAAGGCAATATAAGACAAGAAAAGGCAAGGAAAAGGCAATATAAGACAAGTAAAGGCAAGGAAAAGGCATGAAAAGGAAAGAAAAATGAAAGAAAATGGCAAGAAAAAGGCAAGATAAGTAAAGACAAGGAAAGAAAAGGATATAAAAGGAAAAGAAAATGCAAGAAAAAGGAATGAAAAGGCAAAAAAAAGGAGAGAAAAAGCAAGAAAAGGTAGGGAAAGGCAAGGAAAAGGCATGAAAAGTCATGAAAAGGCAAGGAAAGGCAATAAAAGGCAAAAAAAGGTAAGAAAAAGGTAAGAAAAGGAAAAGAAAGGAAAGAAAATGCAAGATAAGGTAAGATAAGGCAAGAAAAGGTATGAAAAGGAAAGAAAAGGCTATGAAAAGGAAAGAAAAGGCTAAATAAGGCAAGAAAAGGCAAGATAAGCCAAGAAAAGGAAAGAAAAGGCATGGAAAATGCATGAAAAGGCAAGAAATGGAAAGATAAGGCAAGCAAAGGCAAGAAAAGGGAAGAAAAAGAAAGAAAAGGCAAGGAAAAGGCAAGATAAGGAAAGAAAAGTCAAAAAAAGGCTAGAAAAGGAATGAAAAGGCAAGAAAAGGAATGAAAAGGCAAGATAAGGCAAGAAAAGGCAAGAAAAGAAAAGAAAATGCAAGGAAAAGGCAAGATAAGGCAAGAAAAGGCATGGAAAAGGCATGAAAAGGTAAGAAAAGGATAGAAAAGGCAAGAAAAGGTTCATGAAAAGGTAAGAAAAGGAAAGATAAGGCAAGGAAAAGGCAAGATAAGGGCAAGAAAAGGATAGAAAAGGCAAGAAAAGGCAAGATAAGCCAAGAAAAGGAAAGAAAAGGCATGGAGAAAATGCATGAAAAGGCAAGAAATGGAAAGATAAGGCAAGCAAAGGCAAGAAAAGGTAAGAAAAGGAAAGAAAAGGCAAGGAAAAGGCAAGATAAGGAAAGAAAAGTCAAAAAAAGGCTAGAAAAGGCAAGGAAAAGGAATGAAAAGGCAAGATAAGGCAAGAAAAGGCAAGAAAAGAAAAGAAAAGGCAAGGAAAAGGCAAGATAAGGCAAGAAAAGGCATGGAAAAGGCATGAAAAGGTAAGAAAAGGATAGAAAAGGCAAGAAAAGGTCATGAAAAGGTAAGAAAAGGAAAGATAAGGCAAGGAAAAGGCAAGATAAGGCAAGAAAAGGATAGAAAAGGCAAGAAAAGGCATAGAAAGGGCACGAAAAGGAAAGAAAAGGCAATAAAAAGAAAGAAAAGGCAAGGAAAAGGAATGAAAAGGAAAAAAAAGGATAGAAAAGGCAAGAACAGGAAAGTTAAGGCAAGGAAAAGGCATGAAAAGGCAAGAAAAGGTATGAAAAGGCAATAAAAGATAAGAAAAGGAAAGAAAAGGTAAGATAAGGCAAGATAAAGTAAGATAAGGCAAGAAAAGGCAATAAAAGATAAGAAAAGGAAAGAAAAGGCAAGAAAAAGAAAGATAAGGCACGAAAAGGCATAGAAAAGGCATGAAAAGGCAAGAAAAGGAAAGACAAGGCAAGAAAATGTATGAAAAGGCAAGAAAAGGAAAGACAAGGCAAGAAAAGGCATGAAAAGGGAAAAAAAGGAGAGAAAAGGCAAGGAGAAGGCAAAAAAATGCAAGATAAGGCAAGATACGGCAAGAAAAAAAAAGGAAATGGCAAGAAAAGGCTTGATAAGGCTAGAAAAGGGGAGATAATGTAAGAAAACGTTTTTGGCAAGAAAAGGCAAGAAAAGGCAAGAAAGGCAAGAAAAGGCAAGATAAGGAAAGAAAAGTCAAGATAAGGGTAGAAAAGACAAGAAAAGACAAGGAAAAGGCATAAAAAGGAAAGAAAAGGCATGAAAAGGTAAGAAAAGGCAAGATAAGGCAAGAAAAGTATAGAAAAGGCAAGATAAGGCAAGAAAAGGAAAGAAAAGGCATTGAAAAGGCAAGAAATGGAAAGATAAGGCAAGAAAAGGAAAGCAAAGGCAATATAAGACAAGAAAAGGCAAGGAAAAGGCAATATAAGGAATGAAAAGGAAAGAAAAGGCAAGGAAAAGGCAAGAAAAGGCATAAAAAAGGTAAGAAAAGGTAAGAAAAGGCATTGAAAAGGCAAGAAAAGGCAAGAAAAGGCAAGAAAAGGCAAGATAAGGATAGAAAAGGAAAGAAAAGACAAGAAAAGGCAAGAAAAGGATAGAAAAGGAAAGAAAAGGCAAGAAAAGGCAAGGAAAACAAATGAAAAGGAAAGAAAAGGAAAGAAAAAGCAAGAAAAGGCTAGGAAAGGCAAGGAAAAGGCATGAAAAGGCAAGCAAAGTAAAAAAAAGGTAAGAAAAGGCAAGATAAGGCAAGAAAAGAAAAGAAAAGGCAAGATAAGGCAAGAAAAGGTATGGAAAAGGCATGAAAAGGAAAGATATGGCAAGAAAAGGCATGAAAAGGCAAGAAAAGGAAAGAAAAGGCAAGGAAAAGGCAAGAAAATGCAAGATAAGGCAAGATACGACAAGAAAAGGAAAGGAAAAGGCATGAAAAGGGAAGATAAGGTAAGAAAAGGCAAGATAAGGAATGAAAAGGCAAGAAAAGGCATGAAAAGGAAAGAAAAGGCTAGAGAAGGCAAGATAAGGCAAGAAAAGGCAAGATAAGGCAAGAAAAGGAAAGAAAAGGCATGGAAAATGCATGAAAAGGCAAGAAAAGGAAAGATAAGGCAAGAAAAGGCATGAAAAGGCAAGGAAAAGGTAAGAAAATACAAGATAAGGCAAGAAAAGGAAAGATAAGGCAAGGAAAAGGCATGAAAAGGCAAGAAAAGGTAAGATTAGGCAAGATAAAGCAAGACAAGGCAAGATAAGGCAAGTAAAGGCAATAAAAGATAAGAAAAGGAAAGAAAAGGCAAGAAAAAGATAGAAAAGGCAAGAAAAGGCATTGAAAAGGCATGAAAAGGCAAGAAAAGGAAAGACAAGGCAAGAAAAGGCATGAAAAGGAAAGAAAAGGAAAGAAAAGGCAAGGAGAAGGAGAAAAATGTAAGATAAGGCAAGATACGGCAAGAAAAGAAAAGGAAAAGGCAAGAAAAGGCAAGAAAAGGCTTGATAAGGCTAGAAAAGGGGAGATAATATAAGAAAAAGTTTTTTGGCAAGAAAAGGCTTGATAAGGCTAGAAAAGGGGAGATAATATAAGAAAAAGTTTTTTGGCAAGAAAAGGCAAGAAAAGGCATGAAAAGGCAAGAAAGGGCAAGAAAAGGCAAGATCAGGAAAGAAAAGTCAAGATAAGGGTAGAAAAGATAAGAAAAGGCAAGGAAGAGGCCTAAAAAGGCAAGCAAATGCATGAAAAGCTAAGAAAAGGCAAGATAAGGCAAGAAAAGGATAGAAAAGGCAAGATAAAGCAAGAAAAGGAAAAAAAGGCATTGAAAAGGTAAGAAAAGGAAAGATAAGGCAAGAAAAGGCAATATAAAACAAGAAAAGGCAAGGAAAAGGCAATATAAGGAATGAAAAGGAAAGAAAAGGCAAGGAAAAGGCAAAAAAAGGCTTGAAAAGGTAAGAAAAGGCAAGAAAAGGCAAGAAAAGGCAAGAAAAAAGCAAGAAAAGGCAAGATAAGGATAGAAAAGGTAAGAAAAGGATAGAAAAGGAAAGAAAAGGAATGAAAAGGCAAAAAAAGGAAAGAAAAAGCAAGAAAAGGCAAGGAAATGCATGAAAAGGCAAGATAATTTAAGAAAAGGCAAGAAAAGGAAAGAAAAGGCAAGAAAAGGTATGAAAAGGCAAGAAAAGGAAAGAAAAGGCAAGGAAAAGGCAAGAAAATGCATGACAAGGCAAGATACGACAAGAAAAGGAAAGGAAAAGGCATGAAAAGGGAAGATAAGGTAAGAAAAGGCAAGATAAGGAATGAAAAGGCAAGAAAAGGCAGAAAAAGGTAAGAAAAGTCTAGATAAGGCAAGATAAGGCGAGATAGGCAAGAAAAGGAAAGAAAAGGCATGGAAAATGCATGAAAAGGCAAGAAAAGGAAAGATAAGGCAAGAAAAGGCATGAAAAGGCAAGAAAAGGAAAGAAAATGCAAGGAAAAGGCAAGAAAATGCAAGATAAGGCAAGATACGACAAGAAAAAGAAAGGAGAAGGCATGAAAAGGCAAGAAAAGGAAAGAAAAGGATAGAAAAGGCTTGATAAGGCAAGAAAATGGAAGATAAGGTAAGAAAAGGAAAGATAAGGAATGAAAAGAAAAAATAAGGCAAGAAAAGGCAATAAAAGGCATGAATCGGCAAGAAAGAGCAAGAAAAGGCAAGATAAGGAAAGAAAAGTCAAAAAAAGGTTAGAAAAGGCAAGGAAAAGGAATGAAAAGGGAAGAAAAGGAAATATAAGGCAAGAATAGGAATGTGAAGGCAAGATAAGGCAAGAAAAGGCAAGGAAAAGGCAAGATAAGGCAAGAAAATGCAAGAAAAAGGCATGAAAAGGAAAGAAAAGGATAGAAAAGGTAAGAAAAGGTCAAGAAAAGGAAAGAAAAGGAAAGATAAGGCAAGGAAAGGATAGAAAAGACTAGAAAAGGCAAAGAAAGGGCACGAAAAGGAAAGAAAAGGCAATAATGAGAATGAAAAGGCAAGGAAAATGAATGAAAAGGAAAAAAAGGATAGAAAAGGCAAGAAAAGGAAAGATAAGGTAAGATAAGGTAAGATAAGGCAAGATAAAGGAAGACAAGGCAAGATAAGGCAAGAAAAGGCAATAAAAGAAAAGAAAAGGCAAGAAAAAGAAAGATAAGGCATAGAAAAGGCATGAAAAGGCAAGAAAAGGAAAGACAAGGCAAGAAAAGGTATGAAAAGGCAAGAAAAGGAAAGACAAGGCAAGAAAAGGTATGAAAAGGCAAGAAAAGGAAAGACAAGGCAAGAAAAGGCATGAAAAGGCAAGAAAAGGAAAGAAAAGGCAAGGAGAAGGCAAAAAATGCAAGAAAAGGCTTGATAAGGCTAGAAAAGGGGAGATAATGTAAGAAAAAGTTTTTGGCAAGAAAAGGCAAGATAAGGCAAGAAAAGGCATGAAAAGGCAAGAAAGGGCAAGAAAAGGCAAGACAAGGAAAGAAAAGTCAAGATAAGGGTAGAAAAGACAAGAAAAGGCAAGGAAAAGGCATAAAAAGGCATGAAAAGGCATGAAAAGGTAAGAAAAGGCATGATAAGGCAAGAAAAGAATAGAAAAGGCATGATAAAGCAAGAAAAGAAAAGAAAAGGCATTGAAAAGGTAAGAAAAGGAAAGAGAAGGCAAGAAAAGGCAATATAAGACAAGAAAAGGCAAGGAAAAGGCAATATAAGGAATGAAAAGGATAGAAAAAGCAAGGAAAATGCATGAAAAGGTAAGAAAAGGAAAGAAAAGGCAAGAAAAGGATAGAAAACGCAAGATAAGGCAAGAAAAGGCAAGAAAAGGAAAGAAAAGGCATTGAAAAGGCAAGAAAAGGTAAGAAAAGGAAAGGAAAGGCAAGAAAAAGGCAAGAAAAGGCAAGATAAGGATAGAAAAGGAAAGAAAAGGCAAGAAAAGGCAAGAAAAGGATAGAAAAGGAAAGAAAAGGCAAGGAAAAGGAATGAAAAGGCAAAAAAAGGAAAGAAAAAGAAAGAAAAGGCAAGGAAAGGCAAGGAAAAGGCATGAAAAGGCAAGCAAAGTCAAAAAAAAGGCAAGAACGGCAAGATAAGGCAAGAAAAGGCAAGAAAAGAAAAGAAAAGGCAAGACAAGGCAAGAAAAGGTATGGAAAAAGCATGAAAAGCAAAGATATGGCAAGAAAAGGCATGAAAAGGCAAGAAAAGGAAAGAAAAGGTAAGAAAATGCAAGATAAGGCAAGATACGACAAGAAAAGGAAAGGAAAAGGCATGAAAAGGGAAGATAAAGTAAGAAAAGGCAAGATAAGGAATGAAATGGCAAGAAAAGGCAGGAAAAGGAAAGAAAAGGCTAGAAAAGGCAAGATATGGTAAGAAAAGGCAAGATAAGGCAATAAAAGGAAACAAAAGGCATGGAAAATGCATGAAAAGGCAAGAAAAGGAAAGATAAGGCATGAAAAGGCAAGAAAAGGAAAGAAAAGGCAAGGAAAAGGCTAGATAAGACAAGAAAAGGAAAGAAAAGGCTTGATAAGGCAAGAAAAGGGAAGATAAGGTAAGAAAAGGGAAGATAAGGAATGAAAAGGCAAAATAAGGCAAAAAAAGGCAATAAAAGGCATGAATCGGCAAGAAAGAGCAAGAAAAAGCAAGATAAGGAAAAAAAAAGTAAAAAAAGGCTAGAAAATGCAAGGAAAAGGAATGAAAAGGGAAGAAAAGGAAATACAAGGCAAGAAAAGGAATGAAAAGGCAAGATAAGGCAAGAAAAGGAAAGAAAAGGCAATGAAAAGGCAAGATAAGGCAAGAAAAGGCAAGGAAAATGCATGAAAAGGCAAGAAAAGAAAAGGCAAGAAAAGGATAGAAAAGGCAAGAAAAGGTCAAGAAAGGTAAGAAAAGGAAAGATAAGGCAAGGAAAAGGCAAGATAAGGCAATAAATGGATAGAAAAGGCAAGAAATGGCAAAGAAAGGGCACGAAAATGAAAGAAAAGGCAATAAAAACAAAGAAAAGGCAAGGAAAAGGCAAGAAAAGGAAAGATAAGGGAAGAAAAAGGCATGAAAAGGCAAGAAAAGGCAATAAAAGATAAGAAAAGGAAAGAAAAGGCAAGAAAAAGAAAGATAAGGCAAGAAAAGGCATAGAAAAGGGCATGAAAAGGCAAGAAAAGGAAAGACAAGGCAAGAAAAAGTATGAAAAGGCAAGAAAAGGAAAGACAAGGCAAGAAAAGGCATGAAAAGGCAAGAAAAGGAAAGTAAAGGCAAGGAGAAGGCAAAAAAATGCAAGATAAGGCAAGATATGGCAAGAAAAGGCAAGAACAGGCAAGAAAAGGCTTGATAAGTCTAGAAAAGGGGAGATAATGTAAGAAAAAGTTTTTGGCAAGAAAAGGAAAGATAAGGCAAGAAAAGGCATGAAAAGGCAAGAAAGGGCGAGAAAAGGCAAGATAAGGAAAGAAAAGTCAAGATAAGGGTAGAAAAGACAAGAAAAAACAAGAAAAGGCATAAAAAGGCATGAAAAGGTAAGAAAAGGCAAGATAAGGCAAGAAAAGGATAGAAAAGGCAAGATAAGGGAAGAAAAGGCAAGAAAAGGCATTGAAAAGGCAAGAAAAGGAAAGATAAGGCAAGAAAAGGCAAGAAAAGGCAATATAAGATAAGAAAAGGCAAGGAAAAGGCAATATAAGGAATGAAAAGTAAAGAAAAGGCAAGGAAAAGGCAAGAAAAGGCATGAAAGGGTAAGAAAAGGCAAGATATGGCAAGAAAAGGCAAGAAAAGGATAGAAAAGGCAAGAAAAGGCAAGATAAGGCAAGAAAAGTAAAGAAAATGCATTGAAAAGGCAAGAAAAGGTAAGAAAAGGCATGAATAGGAAACAAAAAGGCAAGAAAAGGCAAGATAAGGATAGAAAAGGAAAGAAAAGGCAAGAAAAGGCAAGAAAAGGGTAGAAAAGGAAAGAAAAGCCAAGAAAAGGAAAGAAAAAGGAATGAAAAGGCAAAAAAAGGAAAGAAAAAGCAAGAAAAGGCAAAGAAAGGCAAGGAAAAGGCATGAAAAGGCAAGCAAAGTCAAAAAAAGGTAAGAAAAGGCAAGGTAAGGCAAGAAAAGGCAAGAAAAGAAAAGAAAAGGTAAGATAAGGCAAGAAAAGGCAAGATAAGGCAAGATAAGGTATGGAAAAGGCATGAAAAGGAAAGATATGGCAAGAAAATTCATGAAAAGGCAAGAAAAGGAAAGAAAAGGCAAGGAAAAGGCAAGAAAATGCAAGATAAGGCAAGATACGACAAGAAAAGGAAAGGAAAAGGCATGAAAAGGGAAGATAAGGTAAGAAAAGGAAAGATAAGGAATGAAAAGGCAAGAAAAGGAAGAAAAAGGAAAGAAAGGGCTAGATAAGGCAATATAAGGCAAGAAAAGGCAAGATAAGGCAAGAAAAGGAAAGAAAAGGCATGGAAAATGCATGAAAAGGCAAGAAAAGAAAAGATAAGGCAAGAAAAGGCATGAAAAGGAAAGAAAAGGCAAGAAAAGCCTAGAAAAGGCAAGGAAAAGGAATGAAAAGGGAAGAAAATTAAATATAAGGCAAGAAAAGGAATGAAAAGGCAAGATAAGGCAAGAAAAGGAAAGAAAAGGCAAGAAAAGGCAAGGAAAAGGCAAGATAAGGTAAGAAAAAGGAAAGAAAAAGGCATGAAAAGACAAGAAAAGGATAGAAAAGGCAAGAAAAGGTCAAGAAAAGGTAAAAAAAGGAAAGATAAGGCAAGGAAAAGGCAAGATAAGGCAAGAAAAGGCAGTAAAAGGCAAAGAAAGGGCACGAAAAGGATAGAAAATGCAATAAAATGAAAGAAAATGCAAGGAAAAGGAATGAAAAGGAAAAAAAAGGATAGAAAAGGCAAGAAAAGGAAAGATAAGGCAAGGAAAAGGCATGAAAAGGCAAGGAAAGGCAAGATAAGGAAAGAAAAGTCAAGATAAGGGTAGAAAAGACAAGAAAAGGCAAGAAAAAGGAAATAAACGACAACAAAAGGCAAGATCAGGCAAGAAAAGGAAAGAATAAGCAAGGAATAGGAAAGAAAAGAAAAGGCAGGGAAAAAGCATGAAAAGGCAAGAAAAGGGTAAGAAAAGGTAAGATGAGGCAGTATAAGGCCAAAAAAGGAAAGAAAAGGAAAGAAAAGGAAAGAAAAGGCAAGATAAGGAAAGAAAAGGAAAGATAACCAAAGAAAAGGCAAGAAAAGGCAAGGAAAGGAAAGAAAAGGCAATAAAAAAAGAAAAGGCTCGAAAAAGGAATGACAAGAAAAAAAAGGAAAGAAAAAGCAAGAAAAGGCAAGAAAAGGTAAGGAAAAGGCATGAAAAGGCAAGGAAAAGGCAAGGAAAGGAAAGAAAAGGCAAGATAAGGCAAGAAAAGGCAAGAAAAGGCAAGAAAAGATAAGAAAAGGAAAGAAAAGGCAAGAAAGGGTAAGGAAAAGGCATGAAAGGCAAGAAAAGGTAAGGAAAAGGCAAGAAAGGCAAGAAAAGGCAAGAAAAGGAAAGAAAAGGCAAGAAAAGGAAAGAAAAGGCAAGAAAAGGCATGGAAAAGGCAATATAAGACAAGAAAAGGCAAGGAAAAGGCAATATAAGACAAGAAAAGGCAAGGAAAAGGCATGAAAAGGAAAGAAAAGGAAAGAAATGGCAAGAAAAAGGCAAGATAAGTAAAGACATGGAAAGAAAAGGATATAAAAGGAAAGAAAATGCAAGAAAAAGGAATGAAAAGGCAAAAAAAGGAGAGAAAAAGCAAGAAAAGGCAGGGAAAGGCAAGGAAAAGGCATGAAAAGGCATGAAAAGGCAAGGAAAGGCATTAAAAGGCAAAAAAAGGTAAGAAAAGGCAAGAAAAGGAAAGAAAAGGAAAGAAAATGCAAGATAAGGTAAGATAAGGCAAGATAAGGCAAGAAAAGACAAGAAAAGGAAAGGAAAAGCAAGAAAAGCAAAGATAAGGCAAGAAAATGCATGAAAAGGTAAGAAAACGAAAAAAATGCAAGGAAAAGGAAAGATAAAGGCATGAAAAGGCAAGAAAAGGTTTGATAAGGAAAGGAATGGCAAGAAAAGGCAAGAAAAAGGCATTAAAAAGAAAGAAAAGGTAAGAAAAGGCAAGGAAAAGGAATGAAAAGGGAAAATTGGAAAAAAATGGCAAGAAAAGGAAAGAAAAGGAAAGGAAAAGGAATGAAAAGGCAAAAAAAGCAATAAAAAGGCAACAAAAGGAAAGAAAGGGCAAGGAAAAGGAAAGGCAAGATAAGGTAAGAAAAGGCAAAAAAGGATGGAAAAAGAAAGAAAAGGCAAGAAAAAAGCATGAACAGGAACGAAAAGGCAAGAAAAGGAAAGGAAAAGGAATAAAAAGGCAAAAAAAGGAATGAAAAGGTAAGAAAACACAAGAAAAAGGCAAGAAAAGGTATGAAAAGTTATGAAAAGGCAAGATAAGGCAATAAAAGGAAAGAAAAAGCAAGATAAGATAATAAAAGGAAAGAAAAAGCAAGATAAGGCAAGATAAGGGAAGAAAAGACAAGATAAGGAAAGAAAAGGCATGAAAAGGCAAGAAAAGGTAAGAAAAGGCAAGAAAAGGCAGGGGAAAGGCATGAAAAAGTAAGAAGATGAATGATAAGGTAAGAAAAGGCATGAAAAGGCTAGAAAGGGAAAGGCAAGGCCAGGAAAAGGCAAGAAAATGCAAAATAAGACAAGATACGGCAAGAAAAGGAAAGGAAAAGGCATGAAAAGACAAGAAAAGGCTTCATAAGGCAAGATAAGGTAAGAAACATCAAGATAAGGAATGAAAAGTTAAAATAAGGCAAGATAAGGCAAGAAAAGGAATGAAAAGGCTAGAGAGGGCAAGATAAGGCAAGATAAGGCAAGAGAGGGCAATATAAGGTAAGAAAAGACAAGAAAAGGTAAGAAAAGGCAAGAAAAAGGAAAGAAAAAGCAAGAAAAGGCAAGGAATATGCAAGAAAAGGCCAGATAAGGCAAGAAAAGGAATGAAAAGGCAAGAAAAGGCAAGGAAAAGGCATGAAAAGGCAAGAAAAGGCAAGAAAAGGTAAGAAAAGGTAAGAAAAGGCAAGATAAGGCAAGAAAAGGAAAGAAAATGAAAGATAAGGCAAGATAAGGCAAGAAAAGGCAAGATAATGAAAGAAAAGG
The DNA here is from genome assembly GCA_963995505.1 of Hypericum androsaemum. Taxonomy (NCBI): domain Eukaryota; kingdom Viridiplantae; phylum Streptophyta; class Magnoliopsida; order Malpighiales; family Hypericaceae; genus Hypericum; species Hypericum androsaemum. Next base: position 12,802,407 of record OZ023186.1, read on the forward strand.
CAAGAAAAGGCATGGAAAAGGCATGAAAAGGTAAGAAGATGAAAGATAAGGCATGAAAAGGCATGAAAAGGAAAGACAAGGCAAGGAAAAAGCAAGAAAATACAAGATAAGGCAAGATACGGCAAGAAAAGGAAAGGAAAAGGCATGAAAAGGAAAGAAAAAGTAAGAAAAGGCTTGATAAGGATAGATAAGGTAAGAAATGGCAAGATAAGGCAAGAAAAGGCATGAAAAGGCTAGAGAGGGCAAGATAAGGTAAGAAATGATAAGAAAAGGTGAGAAAAGGCTAAAAAAGGAAAGAAAAAGCAAGAAAAGGCAAGGAAAAAGCAAGAAAAAGCAAGAAAAGGCAAGGAAAATGCAAGAAAGGGAACGATAAGGCAAGAAAAGGAAAGATAAGGCAAGAAAAGATAAGGAAAAGGCAAAAAAAAGGAAAGAAAAGGCAAGGAAAAGGCATGAAAAGCCAAGAAAAGGATAGAAAAGGCAAGAAAAGGAAAGAAAAGGAAAGAAAAAGCAAGATAAGGAAAGAAAAGGCAATAAAAAGAAATAAAAGGCACGGAAAAGGAATGAAAAGGCAAAAAAAGGAAAGAAAAAACAAGAAAAGGAAAGAAAAGGCAAGGAAAAGGCATTAAAAGGCAAAAAAAGGTAAGAAAAGGCAAGAAAAGGAAAGAAAAGGCAAGTTAAGGCAAGAAAAGGCAAGAAAAGACAAGAAAAGGAAAGAAAAGGCAAGAAAAGGAAAAAAAGGCAAGGAAAAGGCAAGATAAATGCGTGAAAATGCAAGAAAAGGATAGGTAAGGCAAGAAAAGGCAAGAAAAAGGCATGAAAAAGAAAGAAAAGGTAAGAAAAGGCAAGGAAAAGGAATGAAAAGGAAAAAAAAGGCAAGAAAAGGAAAGAAAAGGAAAGGAAAAGGAATGAAAAGGCAAAAAAAGGAATAAAAAGGCAAGGAAAAGGCATGAAAAGGAAAGAAAAGGCATGAAAAGGAAAAAAAGGGCAAGGAAAAGGAATGAAAAGGTAAGAAAAGGCAAGACAAGGTAAGAAAGGGTAAAAAAGGATAGAAAAAGAAAGAAAAGGCAAGAAAAAAGCATGAACAGGAAAGAAAAGGCAAGAAAAGGAAAGAAAAGAAAAGGAAAAGGAACGAAAAGGCAAAAAAAGGAATAAAAAGGCAAGAAAAGGCAAGAAAAAGGCAAGAAAAGGTAAGAAAATGTAAGAAAAGGCAAGACAAGGCAATAAAAGGAAAGAAAATGCAAGATAAGGCAATATAAGGGAAGAAAAGGCAAGATAAGGAAAGAAAAGGCAAAAAAAACAAGGAAAAGGCACGAAAAGGTAAGAAGATGAATGATAAGGCAAGAAAAGGCAAGAAAAGGCAAGAAAAAGAAAGGCAAGGCCAGGAAAAGGCAAGAAAATGCAAAATAAGACAAGTTACGACAAGAAAAGGAAAGGAAAAGGCATGAAAAGACAAGAAAAGGCTTCATAAGGAAAGATAAGGTAAGAAACGTCAAGATAACGAATGAAAAGGCAAAATAAGGCAAGAAAAGGCAAGATAAGGCTAGAAAAGGAATAAAAAGGCTAGAGAGGGCAAGATAAGGCAAGAGAGGGCAAGATAAGGTAAGAAAAGATTAGAAAAGGTAAGAAAAGGCAAGAAAAAGGAAAGAAAAGGCAAGAAAAGGCAAGGAAAATGCAAGAAAATGCAAGATAAGGCAAAAAAAAGGCAAGATAAGGTAAGAAAAGGCAAGAAAAGGTAAGAAAAGGCAAGATAAAGCAAGAAAAGGAAAGATAAGAAAAGAAAAGGCAAGAAAAGTTAAGGAAAGGAAAGGGCAAGAAAAGGAAAGGAAAGAAAAGAAAAGGAAAAGGAATGAAAAGCTAAGAAAAGGTTAGAAAAGTCAAGATAAGGCAAGAAACGGCAAGAAAAGGAAATAAAAGGCAAGATAAGGCAAGATAAGGCAAGAAAAGACAAGATAAGGCAAGAAAAGCATTGAACAGGAAAGAAAAGGAAAGATAAGGCAAGAAAAGCCATGAAAAGGCATGAAAAGGAAAGAAAAGGCAAGCAAAAGGCAAAAAAAGGAAAGAAAAGACAAGGAAAATGCATGAAAAGGCAAGAAAAGGCAAGAAAAGGCATGGAAAAGGCATGAAAATGCAAGAAAAGGATAGATAAGGCAAGAAAAGGCATTAAAAGGCATGAAAAGGAAAGAAAAGGCAAGGAAAAGGCAAGAAAATGTAAGATAAGGCAAGATACGGAAAGAAAAGTAAAGGAAAAGGCATAAAAAGGAAAGAAAAGGCAAGATAAGGAAAGAAAAGGCAAGATAGGGAAAGAAAAGGGAAGATATGGTAAGAAAAGGTAAGAAAAGGTAAGAAAAGGTAAGAAAAGGCAAGAAAAGGAAAGAAAATGAAAGATAAGGCAAGATAAGGCAAGAAAAGGCAAGATAATGAAAGAAAAGGCAAGAAAAGGCATGGAAAAGGCATGAAAAGGTAAGAAGATGAAAGATAAGGCATGAAAAGGCATGAAAAGGAAAGACAAGGCAAGGAAAAAGCAAGAAAATACAAGATAAGGCAAGATACGGCAAGAAAAGGAAAGGAAAAGGCATGAAAAGGAAAGAAAAAGTAAGAAAAGGCTTGATAAGGATAGATAAGGTAAGAAATGGCAAGATAAGGCAAGAAAAGGCATGAAAAGGCTAGAGAGGGCAAGATAAGGTAAGAAATGATAAGAAAAGGTGAGAAAAGGCTAAAAAAGGAAAGAAAAAGCAAGAAAAGGCAAGGAAAAAGCAAGAAAAAGCAAGAAAAGGCAAGGAAAATGCAAGAAAGGGAACGATAAGGCAAGAAAAGGAAAGATAAGGCAAGAAAAGATAAGGAAAAGGCAAAAAAAAGGAAAGAAAAGGCAAGGAAAAGGCATGAAAAGCCAAGAAAAGGATAGAAAAGGCAAGAAAAGGAAAGAAAAGGAAAGAAAAAGCAAGATAAGGAAAGAAAAGGCAATAAAAAGAAATAAAAGGCACGGAAAAGGAATGAAAAGGCAAAAAAAGGAAAGAAAAAACAAGAAAAGGAAAGAAAAGGCAAGGAAAAGGCATTAAAAGGCAAAAAAAGGTAAGAAAAGGCAAGAAAAGGAAAGAAAAGGCAAGTTAAGGCAAGAAAAGGCAAGAAAAGACAAGAAAAGGAAAGAAAAGGCAAGAAAAGGAAAAAAAGGCAAGGAAAAGGCAAGATAAATGCGTGAAAATGCAAGAAAAGGATAGGTAAGGCAAGAAAAGGCAAGAAAAAGGCATGAAAAAGAAAGAAAAGGTAAGAAAAGGCAAGGAAAAGGAATGAAAAGGAAAAAAAAGGCAAGAAAAGGAAAGAAAAGGAAAGGAAAAGGAATGAAAAGGCAAAAAAAGGAATAAAAAGGCAAGGAAAAGGCATGAAAAGGAAAGAAAAGGCATGAAAAGGAAAAAAAGGGCAAGGAAAAGGAATGAAAAGGTAAGAAAAGGCAAGACAAGGTAAGAAAGGGTAAAAAAGGATAGAAAAAGAAAGAAAAGGCAAGAAAAAAGCATGAACAGGAAAGAAAAGGCAAGAAAAGGAAAGAAAAGAAAAGGAAAAGGAACGAAAAGGCAAAAAAAGGAATAAAAAGGCAAGAAAAGGCAAGAAAAAGGCAAGAAAAGGTAAGAAAATGTAAGAAAAGGCAAGACAAGGCAATAAAAGGAAAGAAAATGCAAGATAAGGCAATATAAGGGAAGAAAAGGCAAGATAAGGAAAGAAAAGGCAAAAAAAACAAGGAAAAGGCACGAAAAGGTAAGAAGATGAATGATAAGGCAAGAAAAGGCAAGAAAAGGCAAGAAAAAGAAAGGCAAGGCCAGGAAAAGGCAAGAAAATGCAAAATAAGACAAGTTACGACAAGAAAAGGAAAGGAAAAGGCATGAAAAGACAAGAAAAGGCTTCATAAGGAAAGATAAGGTAAGAAACGTCAAGATAACGAATGAAAAGGCAAAATAAGGCAAGAAAAGGCAAGATAAGGCTAGAAAAGGAATAAAAAGGCTAGAGAGGGCAAGATAAGGCAAGAGAGGGCAAGATAAGGTAAGAAAAGATTAGAAAAGGTAAGAAAAGGCAAGAAAAAGGAAAGAAAAGGCAAGAAAAGGCAAGGAAAATGCAAGAAAATGCAAGATAAGGCAAAAAAAAGGCAAGATAAGGTAAGAAAAGGCAAGAAAAGGTAAGAAAAGGCAAGATAAAGCAAGAAAAGGAAAGATAAGAAAAGAAAAGGCAAGAAAAGTTAAGGAAAGGAAAGGGCAAGAAAAGGAAAGGAAAGAAAAGAAAAGGAAAAGGAATGAAAAGCTAAGAAAAGGTTAGAAAAGTCAAGATAAGGCAAGAAACGGCAAGAAAAGGAAATAAAAGGCAAGATAAGGCAAGATAAGGCAAGAAAAGACAAGATAAGGCAAGAAAAGCATTGAACAGGAAAGAAAAGGAAAGATAAGGCAAGAAAAGCCATGAAAAGGCATGAAAAGGAAAGAAAAGGCAAGCAAAAGGCAAAAAAAGGAAAGAAAAGACAAGGAAAATGCATGAAAAGGCAAGAAAAGGCAAGAAAAGGCATGGAAAAGGCATGAAAATGCAAGAAAAGGATAGATAAGGCAAGAAAAGGCATTAAAAGGCATGAAAAGGAAAGAAAAGGCAAGGAAAAGGCAAGAAAATGTAAGATAAGGCAAGATACGGAAAGAAAAGTAAAGGAAAAGGCATAAAAAGGAAAGAAAAGGCAAGATAAGGAAAGAAAAGGCAAGATAGGGAAAGAAAAGGGAAGATATGGTAAGAAAAGGCAAGATAAGGAAAGAAAAGGCAAGAAAAGGATAGAAAATGATAGAAAAGGCAAGAAAAGGAATGAAAAGGATAGAAAATGATAAAAAAGGCAAGAAAAGATAAGAAAAGGAAAGAAAAGGCAAGGAAAAGGAATGATAAGGCAAAAAAAGGAAAGCAAAGACAAGGAAATGCAAGGAAACGGCATGAAAAGGCAAGAAAAGGCAAGAAACGGTAAGAAAAGGCAAGATAAGGCAAGAAAGGCATGAAAAGGAAAGAAAATGCAAGATAAGGTAAGATAAGGCAAGAAAAAGGCAAGAAAAGGCAAGAAAAGGCATGGAAAAGGCATGAAAAGGCAAGAAAAGTAAAGATAAGGCAAGAAGAGGCATGAAAAGGTAAGAAAAGGATAGAAAAGGAAAGGAAAGACAAGAAAAGGCAAGAAAAATGCATGAAAAAGAAAGAAAAGGCAAGAAAAGGCAAGGAAAAGGAATGAAAGGAAAAGAAAAGGCAAGAAAAGGAAAGAAAAGGCAAGGAAAAGGAATGAACAGCCAAAAAAAGGATTAAAAAGGCAAGATAAGGTAAGAAACTGCAAGATAAGGAATGAAAAGGCAAGAAGATAAGGCAAGAAAAGGCAAGATAAGGCAAGAAAAGGCATCAAAATGCTAGAGACGGCAAGAAAAGGCAAGATAAGGCAAGAGAGGGCAAGATAAGATAAGAAAAGACAAGAAAAGGTAAGAAAAGGCAAGAAAAAGGAAGAAAATGCAAGGAAAATGCAAGATAAGGCAAAAAAAGGCAAGATAAGGTAAGAAAAGGGAAGAAAAGATAAGAAAAGGCAAGATAAGGCAAGAAAAGGAAAGATAAGAAAAGAAAAGGCAAGAAAAGATAAGGACGGGGAAAGAAAATGCAAGAAAAGGAAAGAAAAGAAAAGGAAAATGAATGAAAAGCCTAGAAAAAGTTAGAAAAGGCAAGATAAGGCAAGATAAGGGAAGAAAAGGAAAGAAAAGGCAAGATAAGGCAAGATAAGGCAAGAAAAGGATAGAAAAAGAATTGAAAAGGAAAGATAAGGAAAGATAAGACAAGAAAAGGCAGGATAAGGCAAGAAAAAAAAGAAAAAGCAAGATAAGGCAAGATAAGTAAAGAAAAGGCAAGATAAGGAAAGAAAAGGCAGGGAAAAGGCATGAAAAGGCAAGAAGATGAATGATAAGGCAAGAAGAGGCATGAAAAGGCAAGAAAAGGAAAGACAAGGCCAGGAAAAGGCAAGAAAATGCAAAATAAGGCAAGATATTTCAAGAAAAGGCAAGAAAAGGCTTGATAAGGCAAGATAAGGTAAGAAACGTCAAGATAAGGAATGAAAAGGCAAAATAAGGCAAGAAAAGGCAAGATAAGGCATGAAAAGGCTTAAGAGGGCAAGAAAAGGGAAGATAAGGCATGAAAAGGCTAAAGAGGGCAAGAAAAGGCAAGATAAGGCAAGAGAGGGCAAGATAAGGTAAGAAAAGATAAGAAAATGTAAGAAAAGGCAAGAAAAAGCATGAAAAGGTAAGGAAAATGCAAGATAAGGCAAGATAAGGCAAAAAAAGGAAAGATAACGTAAGAAAAGGTAAGAACGCAAGATAAGGCAAGAAAAGAAAAGATAAGAAAAGAAAAGGAAAGAAAAGATAAGGAAAGGGCAAGAAAAGGAAAGAAAATGTAAGAAAAGGAAATAAAAGAAAAAGGAAAGGGCAAGAAAAGGAAAGAAAATGTAAGAAAAGGAAATAAAAGAAAAAGGAAAGGCAAGATAAGGCAAGAAATGGCAAGAAAAGAAAAGAAAAGGCAAGATAAGGCAAGAAAAGGAAAGAAAAAGCAATGAAAAGAAAGATAAGGAAAGATAAGGCAAGAAAAGGCATGAAAAGGCAAGAAAAGGAAAGAAAAGGCAAGGAAAAGGCAAAAAAAGGCAAGATAAGGCAAGCAAAGGCAAGGAAAAGGCATGAAAAGGCAAGAAAAGGCATGGAAAAGGCATGAAAAGGCAAGAAAAGTGATGTAGCATAATGGAAGCGTGCTATTCTACACGTAAAGTAAACAAGGCTCCGAACAAACAGAAAAAAATAAAACAATAGACACTTCCACTTGAATCTTCCGAAATAAGATGGAAGGTGTGCTTGAGTCCACAAGCAGCCAACCAATGGCCAAGGTAGACCACTCTCACGCATGCAGCGCTCTCAACTCACTTACTCTTGTTTGTTTTTGGATAAAAATTGTCTGTCCATTATTTCCCTTCGCAAGATACAAATAGAAGGCGGGAGTTAAGGCGGGAGTTATGGCGAGCCTTCTCACACTCCTCCTGTCCGTAACCTCCTCTTTAACCTCCACTAATTGGCATTTAATTTGCCTTATTACAGCCATGAAATTAAACACGAAATTTAAACATGTTTTGGACAGAGATTGCAATAATTGAAAACACAAAATCCATGCTCTCCATGCACACGTCCAATGCACAAACAGGCTGGCCGAGGGAGTTCTTGCTTATTGTGATTCGTCCTATAGCATCCTCCCCTCCTTAAGAGCATGCTAGTCTCGAGTAGCTAAACGGCTTGGTAACAGAAGGGGGTTGAAATATGGCGAGAGATCAGCTACGTTGAATGTCCTTGATACGCCTAGATCTTCCGGTAGGTCAATCACATATGCATTGTCATTGACACGCCTTAGCACCTTGTATGGGCCAAACCTTCTTGCCTGAATCTTGCCTCCCCAGCCTGTGGGCATGCGCTCTTTGCAAAATTGCACCATAACCTGTTCTCCGGGTTGAAATATTTGCACCTTTCGCTTTGCATCCACTCGCTCTTTCTCCTTAGCATACAGTGTGCTAAGTCTCTTCTTCACAGCTTCTAGGATGGCTTGCACGTCTTCAGCATAGGAGAGTGCACTTGTGTTAGCTCGAACAGGGCGTGGCACACAGGAGACATCAACCAAATGGTTAGGAGGCTTTGTATATACCAAAGCAAAGGGAGACTTCCCCGTAGACCTGTGAACAGCTCCATTATACGTGAACTCCGCAATTGGCAAAGCAAGATCCCACTGCCTTAGTCTCTCATGACACAAGCTGCGGAGAAGGTTACCAAGGGTGCGGTTGGTTGCTTCAGTTTGGCCATCTGTCTGAGGGTGCGCGGTGGTGCTGAATTGGAGCGTGGCATCGAACATCCTCCAAAGTGTCTTCCAAAAGCTGGCAAGAAACTTGGTGTCTCAGTCAGAAAAAATCGTCTTAGGCACTCCATGCAAACGCACCACCTCTCTAAAGAAATGCCTTGCCACCGTGGATGCATCATTTGTCTTCTTGCATGGCACAAAATGCGCCATCTTTGACAACTTGTCAACAATGATAAAAATAGAATCCGCCCCTCTTGGTGTGCGAGGTAAGCCAAGAATAAAATCCATGCTAAGGTCTTCCCATATGCCATTGGGAATTGGCAAAGGAGTGTAAAGACCGGTATTGTTGACGCCACCTTTTGTTTCTTGGCATACGCGGTAGTGTTGCACAAACTTAGCAACATCCTTATACATCTTTGGCCAATGGAAACGCTCTTGCAAAGAGGACAGAGTCTTATCATGTCCCAAATGAGCTGCCAAGCCTCCCGCGTGCATCTCGTGCATCAAATGATCACGTAGGGATGACTTTGGTACACACAACTGATTTCCTTTCATTAGGAACCCATCCTGCAAGAAATAATCTCCTACACCCTTTCCTTCCTTGCACTTCATCCAAATATCACCAAAGTCTCCATCCTCCTCATACATATCTCGGACACAATCAAAGGCAGTAATCACACCTCGCAACTCAGTAAGCAATGCAAGTCTCCTACTCAAGGCATCAGCAACTATATTCTGAGTTCCACTTTTATAAGAGATCTTAAAAGGGAATTTCTGTAAGTAGGTGCACCAACGAGCATGCATTGGATTGCTAAGCCTAGACTGATCATGCAAGAATTTCAAAGCCTTGTGGTCTGAGTAGAGGATGAACTCCTTACCAACAAGGTAGTGCTCCCAAGTCTTGAGAGCTCGGAAGACAGAGTAGAATTCTTTCTCATACGTTGTCCATTTCAGTCTTGCTTCACTCAGCTTCTCACTAAAGAAGGCCACGGGTTTCTTCTCTTGTGAGAGCGCAGCCCCAATGCCAAGCCCGGATGCATCCACTTCAACTTCAAAAAGCTTGGCAAAGTTAGGGAGTGCAAGCACGGGCGCGGAGCTTAACTTCTCCTTTAGTGTCTGGAAGGCACGCTCAGCTTCTTCTCCCCACACGAATAGGGTCTGCTTCTTCAGTAAGGCCGTGAGGGGGGCAGCAATCAAACTGAAGTCCCGAATGAACCGGCGGTAGAAGGATGCCAAGCCAAGAAAGCTACGGGTCTGGCTCATATTCAAAGGAGCTGGCCAGGAGCGTATTGCTTCTATCTTGGCCTGATCAACATGGACTCCTTCCTTTCCAACCAGGAACCCCAAAAGCAGAAGTTGGCTCTTCTAAAAACTACACTTCTTCAGGTTCACGTACAATTGATTTGCTCGCAAGGTTGAGAACACTTCCTTCAAATGCACCACGTGATCATCTTTGGTCTTGCTATACACCAAGATGTCATCAAAATAAACCACCACGTACTTGTCCAGGAAAGGCTTTAGGACTTGGTGCATCAGCCTCATAAAGGTGCTCGGGGCATTGGTCAATCCGAAGGGCATCACAAGCCATTCGTACAACCCGTCCCATATTTTGAAAGCGGTCTTCCATTCATCACCTGGCCGGATGCGGATTTGGTGATATCCACTCCGTAGGTCAATCTTGGAGAATATGGTTACACCACTTAAATTATCCATTATGTCATCGAGGCGAGGGATGGGAAATCTGTACCCAATGGTAATCTTGTTGATCGCCCTGCTGTCGATGCACATCCTCCAAGTGCCGTCCTTCTTTGGTACGAGCAAGGCTGGCACACCATACGGGCTTAGGCTTTCTTGCACATAGCCCTTGTCCAGTAACTCTTGCACTTGCTCTCGGAGAATTTGGTTCTCCTTAGGACTCATCCGGTAGTGTGGCAAGTTTGGAAGGGTTGCGCCAGGCATAAGGTCAATTTGGTGCTGGATGTCACGCAAGGGTGGTAGCCCCTTTTGCAAGCTTTCATCCACGAGCTCTGGAAAGAGCTCAAATAACTCCAGCACCACTTCAGGGAGAGACTCCAAGCCTCCATCATCCTTTGCTGGAGGATTTGTCATAATAAGTACATGAAAATAGCCTACTTCTCGCGTGTAGTTCACCATCTCGTGCAAAGAGGTCACCATAGATACGAGCTGCATGGCACTGTTTGTTTGCCCCTTCACGTGCTAAGGCTTCTTTGGCAACAAGGTAAACTTCTCTCCTCCTTTTCTGACCTCGTACGTGTTTTCTTCGCCTCGATGCATGACCTTATTATCAAACTCCCAAGGTCTGCCTAATAGGATGTTGCACGCATCCATCTCAAGGACATCACATACAACTTGGTCAGAATACTTCCCAATTGTGATCGGGACAGTGCACCTCGAGTTGACCTTGATTCCACCTCCGGATCTGACCCATCCAATGGAATATGGAGTGGGGTGTGGCGAGGTCTTCAAGCCAAGCTTCTCCACTGTCTTGCTACTCACAAAGTTCTCCTGGCTGCCTCCATCTATTATCACTTCACACACAACTTTCCCAACATGACAACTCGTACGAAACAAGTTATTACGTTGGGAGTCATCTCTCTTGGTTGCGGTCAATGCCACCTTCTGTATGACCCCGTAATACTCTTCTCCTTCAGAGATTTCCTCCTCTTCGTCATCCTCATCCACGGGTGCACACATGTACACCCTTCCTTCTCCTCATCCGAATCTTCCTTCTCGCAAAGTTGTGTAAACTTGTGTTTAGGGCAATCACTAGACTTGTGGCCCATTTCATTGCATTTGAAACATCGGATTGATGAGGTTGTGGCTACCTCCTTTCCCCTTCTTTGTTCCACCACAGGGGCAGGCTTGCTTGGAGGGGGTCTGGACTCGGATGCTTGGGGTGCATTCTTCGCCGCACCTCCTCTTACATAGGTGGATGTCTGGCCAGGTCCTGAAAAACGAGAAGATGTTGCTTTCTTTTTCTTCAAGGCACCACCTATTTTTCTTGCCTTCGCACAAGCATCGTTGAAGAATAAGAAGGTGTCAAACTCCATCCTACCTTCGATCTCGTAACTCAGACCTTCAACAAAACGTGCTATCATCTGATCCTCGTTCTCTTCTATGTCATTACGAGATGCCAACCTCATAAACTCAGAGACATATTCTTCCACAGTTCTAGTCCCTTGAGTGCAAGTCAGGAACTGTGTGTACAAGGTTTGGTGATAATCAACAGGGAGAAACCTTTCACGAAGTGCCTGCTCCATTGTAGGCCAGTCATTGGTCGATCTCCTCTTCTCCTCCTCATCTCTTGCTCCTTTCTCCACCAAACAGCGGCTCCAGACTCAAGTTTGAAGGCTACATAACTGACCTTCTGCTCCTCCATAAGGTCCATACAGTCGAAATACTTCTCAACGGAGTCTAGCTAATTTAGGAACCCCTCAGCATCAACATCACCAAAGAACTTCTTGATGTTCATCTTGAAAGGGCGATCCACCCTTCGATACGCTTCTCCACGCTCATAATCCTCCCTATAGGCTTCTCTTCCAGGAGCACGTCCTAGATCACCACGTCTACCACCTCCTCTACCTCGTCCCCTCAACCCTCTCCCTCCCCTTCTCACATTAGGGGTAGCATCAGAATCTACATCCTCCTCTTCCTTTCTTTGATCATTACGTACCTCAGCTGGAGGGGGTTGCCCTACGGGTGGTTGCACTGCAAGGTTGTCCAGGCGTGTAAGGATTGCCTGAATTACCGCCTCCATTTGAGTGAATGTCTGATTCATGTCGGGTCTTGGGATGTCATCAGGGTCGGCCATAGTGCATCGGCTTTTGGTGGTGCTAGGTGGTTAAAAAAAATGAGACTTAGATCAGGAGATCACGAAGTCTTGTGGATCGGCTCGTAGATGGGGTCTCTCGCAACTCACCGAATGATAACATGCACTCAATCTCAACGTAGAAAATGAGATGGATCTCACTCAACAGCTCTGATACCACTTGATGTAGCACAATGGAAGCGTGCTATTCTACACGTAAAGTAAACAAGGCTCCGAACAAACAGAAAGAAATAAGACAATAGACACTTCCACTTGAATCTTCCGAAACAAGATGGAAGGTGTGCTTGAGTCCACAAGCAGCCAACCAATGGCCAAGGTAGACCACTCTCATGCACGCAGCGCTCTCAACTCACTTACTCGTGTTTGTTTTTGGATAAAAATTGTCTGTCCATCATTTCCCTTCGCAAGATACAAATAGAAGGCGGGAGTTATGGCGAGCCTTCTCACACTCCTCCTGTCCGTAACCTCCTCTTTAACCTCCACTAATTGGCATTTAATTTGCCTTATTACAGCCACGAAATTAAACACAAAATTTAAACATGTTCTGGACAGAGATTGCAATAATTGAAAACACAAAATCCATGCTCGCCATGCACACGTCCAATGCACAAACAGGCTGGCCGAGGGAGTTCTTGCTTATTGTGATTCGTCCTACGGCAAAAAGGATAGATAAGGTTAGAAAAGGCATGAAAAGGCATGAAAAGGAAAGAAAAGGCAAGGACAAGGCAAGAAAATGCAAGATAAGGCAAGATACGGCAAGAAAAGGAAAGCAAAAGGCATGAAAAAGCAAGAAAAGGCAAGATAAGGAAAGAAAAGGCAAGATAAGGAAAGAAAAGGGAAGATATGGTAAGAAAAGGCAAGAAAATGCAAGAAAAGGATAGAAAACGATAGAAAAGCCAAGAAAAGGCAGGAAAAGGAAAGAAAAGGCAAGGAAAAGGAATGATAAGGCAAAAAAAGGAAAGAAAAGGCCAGAAAATGCAAGGAAAAGGAATGATAAGGCAAAAAAGGTAAGAAAAGGCAAGGACACGCAAGGAAAAGGCATGAAAAGGCAAGAAAAGGCAAGAAATGGTAAGAAAAGGCAAGATAAGGCAAGAAAAAGAAAGAAAAGGCAAGATAAGGTAAGATATGGCAAGAAAAGGAAAGATAAGGAAAGATAAGGTAAGATAAGGCATGAAATGGCAAGAAAAGGAAAGATAAGGCAAGAAAAGTCATGAAAAGGCAAGAAAAAGAAAGAAAAGGCAGGGAAATGGCAAGAAAATGCAAGATAAGGCAAGATAAGATAAGAAAAGGAAAAGAAAAGGCATAAAAAGTTAAGAAAAGGAAAGAAAAGGCAAGAAAAGGCATGGAGAAGGCATGAAAAGGAAAGAAAAGGCAAGGAAAAGGCAAGAAAATGCAAGATAAGTCAAGATACGGCAAGAAAGGGAAAGGAAAAGGCATGAAAAGGCAAGAAAATGTAAGATAAGGAAAGAAAAGGCAAGATAAGGAAAGAAAAGGGACGATAAGGCAAGATAAGGAAAGAAAAGGAAAGAAAAGGCAAGATAAGGAATGAAAATGCAAGATAAGGCAAAAAAAGGCAAGATAAGGTAAGAAAAGATAAGAAAAGGCAAGAAAAAGGAAAGAAAAGACAAGAAAAGGCAAGATAATGCAAGAAAAGGAAAGAAAAGGCAAAGAAAAGGCATGATATGGCAAGGAAAAGGTATGAAAAGGCAAGAAAGGAAACAAAAGGCAAGAAAAGGTAAGAAAATGAAAGATAAGGCCAGAAAATAAGGAAAGAAAAGGCAAGGATAGGGCAAAAAAAGGAAAGAAAAGGCAATAAAAAGAAAGAAAAGGCAAGGAAAAGGAATGAAAAGGCAAAAAAAGGAAAGAAAAGGCAAGAAAAGACAAGAAAAGGAAAGAAAATGCATTGAAAAGGCAAGAAAAGGAAAGATAAGGCAAGAAAAGGAAAGATAAGGCAAGAAAAGGTATGAAAAGGAAAGAAAAGATAACTCAAGATAACGTAAGATAAGGTAAGAAAAGATAAGAAAAGGCAAGATAAGGCAAGAGAAGGCAAGGAAAGGTAAGAAAAGGAAAGATAAGGCAAGAAAAGGCAAGATAAGGTAAGAAAAGGTAAGAAAAGGCTTGATAAGGCAAGAAAAGGCAAGTTAAGCAAGAAAAGGCATGAAAAGGCAAGAAAGGGCAAGAAAAGGCAAGATAAGGCAAGAAAGGGCAAGATAAGGTAAGAAAAGACAAGAAAAGAAAAGAAAAAGGAAAGAAAGGGCAAGAAAAGTCAATGAAATGGCATGAAAAGTAAAGAAAGGGCAAGGAAAAGGAATGAAAAGGCAAGAAAAGGAAAGGTAATTCAAGAAAAGGCATGAAAAGGCAAGAAAGGGAATGAAAAGGAAAGAAAAGGCAATGAAAATGCAAGAAAAGGTAAGAAAAGGAAAGAAAAGGCAAGGAAAAGGAATGAAAAGGCAAGAAAAATAAAGTTGAGGCAAGAAAAGGCAAGGAAAAGGAATGAAAAGGCAAGAAAAAAAAGATAAGGCAAGAAAAGGCATGAAAAGGCAAGAAAAGGAAAGAAAATGCAAGATTATTAAAGAAAAAGCAAGATAAGGCAAGAAAAGAAAAGAAAATGCAAGGAAAAGGCAAGATAAGGCAAGAAAATGCCAGAAAATGCATGATAAGTCAAGATGAGGCAAGAAAAGGCAAGAAAAGGAATGAAAAGGAATGATGAGGCAAGATAAGGCAAGATAAGGTAAGGAAAAGTCTTGAGAAGGCAAGGACAAGGCAAGAAAAAGGAATGAAAAGACAAGGGAAATGCTTGTAAATGAAAGAAAAGGCAAGAAGAGGTAAGAAAAGGTAAGAAAAGGCAAGAAAAGGAAAGAAATGGAGAGAAAGGGAAAGATATGGAAAGAAAATACAAGATAAGGAAAGAAAAGGAATGATAAGGCAAGAAAAGTCAAGGAAAAGGCAAGAAAAGGAAAGATAAGGCAAGAAAAGGCATGAAAATGAAAGAAAAGAAAAGAAATGGCAAGATAAGGCAAGAAAATTGAAGAAAAGGAAGGAAAAGGCTACATTATGTATGGTAAGGCAAGATTAGACAAGGTAAGGTAAGAAAAGTGAAATAAAGGAGAGAAAAGGAAAGACGTGGCAAGAAATGGAAAGAAAAGGCAAGGAAAAGGCAAGATAAGGCAGGAAACTGAAATGAAAAGGAAAGAAAAGTAATGATGAGGCGAGATAAGGCAAGAAAAGGAAAGGAAAAGGAGAGAAAAAGGCAAGATAAGGCAAGCAAAGGAAAGTAAAGGCAAGAAAATGCAAGAAAAGGGAAGAAAAGGAAAGTAAAGGAAAGAAAATGCAAGAAAAGGCAAGATTAGGTAAGGTAAGGTAAGAAAATGGAAAGAAAGGAAAGAAAAGAAAAGAATATTAAAGATGAGGCAAGAAAAGGAAAGAAAATGCAAGGAAAGGCAAGAAAATGCAAGAAAAGGCAAGAAAAGGAAAGTAAAGGCATGAAAATGTAAGAAAAGGCAAGATTAGGCAAGGTAAGGTGAGAAAAGGGAAAGAAAGGAAAGAAAAGGAAAGAATAGGAAAGATGAGGCAAGAAAAGGAAAGGAAAAGGCAAGAAAAGGAAAGTAAAGGCAAGAAAAGGCAAGAAAAGGCAAGGCAAGAAAAGGTAAGAAAAGGTAAGAAAAGGCTAGAAAATGTAAGAAAAGAAAGAAAAGGCAAAGAAAAGGCAAAATAAGGCAAGGAAAAGGAAAGAAAAGGAAAGATATGCAAAGAAAAGGCAAAATAAGGCAAGGAAAAGGAAAGATAAGGCAAGATATGGTAAGAAAAGGCAAGGAAGTGGCAAGATAAGGCAAGAAAAGGCAAGAAAAAGCAAGATAAGGACATAAAAGGAATGAAAAGGCAAGAAAAGGCATGGAAAAGGCATGAAAAGGAAAGAAAAGGAAAGATAAGTTATGAAAAGGCATGAAAAGGCAAGAAAAGGAAAGAAAAGGCAAGGAAAAGGCAAGAAAATGCAAGATAAGGCAAGAAAAGGCAAGAAAAGGCTTAAAAAGGCAAGATAAGGTAAGAAAAGGCAAGATTAGGAATGAAAAGGCAAGATAAGGCATGTAAATGCAAGAAAATGCATGAAAAGGCAAGAAAAGGCAAGAAAATGGAGGATAAGGCAAGATAAGGTGAGAGAAGGCAAGGAAAGCCAAGAAAAGGGAAGAAAAAGAAAGTTAGGCTAGACAAGGCAAGAAAAGGAAATAAAAGGCAAGAAAAGGAAAGAAAAGGAATGAAAAGGAAAGAAAAGGAAAGAAAAGGAATAAAAAGGAAAGAAAAGGCAAGAAGAGTTCAAGAAAATGTAAGAAAAGGTAAGGAAAAGGAAAGAAAAGGCAAGAAAAGGAAAGAAAAGGCAAGAAAAATGCTTGAAAAGGCAAAAAAAGGCAAGAAAAGGTAAGAAAAGGGAAGAAAAGGAAAGATAACGTTAGATAACGCAAAGAAAGGCAAGAAAAGGCAAGAAAATGGAAAGAAAATACAAGAAAAGGAATGAAAAGGCCATGAAAAGGAAAGAAAAGGAAAGATAAGGCAAGAAAAGGTATGAAAAGGCAAGAAAAGGAAAGAAAAGGCAAGAAAGGAAAGAAAAGGCAAGAAAAGGAAGAAATGGAAAGAAAAGGTAAGAAAAGGCATGATAAGGCAAGATAAGGAAAGATAAGGGAAAGAAAGGGAAGAAAAGGAAAGATGAGGCAAGAAAGCTAAGATAAGGCCAGAAAAGAAAAGAAAAGGCAAGGAAAAGGCAAGGAAAGGTAAGAAAAAGGCATGAAATGGCATGAAAAGACAAGGAAAAGACATAAAAAGGCAAGAAAGGAAAGAAAGGGCAAGAAAAGTTAAAAAAGGCAAGATAAGGACAGAAAAGGTAAGAAAAGGAAAGAGAAGGAAAGATAATGCAAGAAAAGGCAATGAAATGGCAAGAAGAGGAAAGAAAGGGAGAAAAGGCAAGGAAAAGGAATGAAAAGGAAAGAAAATGAAAGATAAGGGAAGAAAAGGCAAGAAAAGGAAAGATAAGGCAAGATAAGGCAAGAAATAGCAAGAAAAGGAAAGAAAAGGCAAGATAAGGTAATATAACGCAAGAAAAGGCAAGATAAGGCAAGAAAAGGCAAGGATAAGGCAAGAAAATGTATTGAAAAGGTAAGAAAAGGAAAGATAAGGAAAGAAAATGCATGAAAAGGCAAGAAAAGTAAAGAAAAGGCAAGAAAGGAAAGATAAGGCACAGAAAAGGCAAGGAAAAGGCAATAAAAGGAAAGAAAAGGAAAGAAAATGAAAGGAAAAGGCAAGAAAAGGCATCACAAGGCCAGTAAAGAAAAGATAAGGCAAGATAAGGGAACGAAAGGGAATAAAAGGAAAGATGACGCAAGAAAAGGTAAGATAATGCCAAAAAAGGCAAGGAAAAGGCAAGAAAAGGCAAGGAAAGGTAAGAAAAAGGCAAGATAAGCCATGAAAAGGCAAGGAAAAGGAGTGAAAAGGAAAGAAAGGAAAGAAAGGGCAAGAAAAGTCAAGAAAAGTTGAAAAAAGGCAAGGTAAGGTAAGATAAGGTAAGAAAAGGAAAGATAAGGAAAGATAATGCAAGAAAAGGCAATGAAATGGCAAGAAAAGGCAAGGAAAAGGAATGAAAAGGAAAGAAAAGGAAAGAAAAGGCAATGAAAAGGCAAGAAAAGGAATGATAAGGCAAGAAAAGGAATGAAAAGGCAAGAAAAGGTAAGATAAGGCAAGAAAAGGCATGAAAAGGCAAGAAAAGGAGAGAAAAGGAAAGAAAACAAAAGAAAGGGCAAGATTAGGCAAGAAAAGGAAAGAATAGGAAAAAAAGGCAAGAAAATGCAAGATAAGGAAAGATGAGGCAAGAAAAGGCAAGAAAAGGAAAAAAATGTAAGAAAAGGCAAGGAAAAGGAATGAAAAGGCAAGAAAATGAAAAAAAATGTAAGAAAAGGCAAGGAAAAGAAATGAAAAGGCAAGAAAAGGAAAGATAAGGCATGAAAAGGCAAGAAAAGGATATAAAAGAAAAGAAATGGCAAGATAAGGCAAGATAAGACAAGAAAAGGCAAGATTAGACAAGGTAAGATAAGAAAAGGGAAAGAAAGGTAAGAAAAGGAAAGATGAGGCAAGAAAAGGATAGAAAAGGCAAGAAAAGGCGAGGAAAAGGTAAGATAAGGCAAGAAAAGGCAAGGAAAAGGAAAGAAAAGGAATGATGAGGCAAGATAAGGCAAGAAAAGGAAAGGAAAAGGCAAGAAAAGGAAAGTAAAGGCAAAAAAATGCAAGAAAAAGCAAGAAAATGAAAGAAAAGGTAAGAAAATGCATGAAAAGGCAAGAAATTGAAAGAAATGGCAAGAAAATGCAAGAAATAGAAAAAAAAGGAAAGATATGCAAAGAAAAGGCAAGATAAGGCAAGATAAGGCAAGGAAAAGGAAAGAAAAGGCAAGATTAGGCAGGATAAGGAAAGAAAAGGCAAGAAAATGGCAAGATAAGGCAAGAAAAGGCAGGAAAAGGCAAGAAAAGGAAAGAAAAGGAAAGATGAGGCCATAAAAGGGAAGAAAAGGCAAGAAAAAGGCAAGATAAGGCCATAAAAGGGAAGAAAAGGCAACAAAAGGAAAGATGAGGCTAGAAAAGGCAAGATAAGGAAAGAAAAGGAAAGAAATGAAAAGGAAAAGGCAAGAAAAGGAAGGGAAGCCGTTTAGACACTGCAGAAGCCTTGAAAACAGAGAAGTATTTATAGCCTAACAAAAGTAACTACGTGGCCAAAGAGATAAGATAGAATCTTATCTTTACAGAGGTGGCCGAAAGCAAACAGTAAAAGGTACAATAATTGAAAAATATATAACCTTGCAAGCCCTTTTCTTGCCTTTTCTTACCATATCTTCCCTTTTCTTTCCTTATCTTGCCTTTTCTTTCCTTATCTTTTGAGACTCAATGAGTTTTTCTCATTCTTCCTCTTCTTCGTCTTTATCTGATAGGCCGCCCAGAAATAAAGAAATATTAACTGTAGAAAATATAAAAGAAAAGCTAAATAAATGGAATATGCCATGTTCTTCCTTGTCTACTATTTATAAGTCTGGAAGTTTTAAATTAATTTCTGATTATGTGATCAAAACCGAAGAGCGTACGATACCTCTTAAAGAGGGATTTGCAAATTTTAATTTGCTCTCCGAAAAACTCATTGAGTCTCATAAGAAAAAATATAAATACCTCCATTTTGGATTAGTAGAAGTAGGTTTAAAACCTTTAACTAGAACAGGGCTGAACACTTCAGCTTTAGTCATGGTTCGCAATCAAAGACACAATAAAATAGAAGACTCTATAATTGGAGTCATTGAATCAAATCTAGCTCACGGTCCTGTTTTTTTTAAGTGTTTTCTGAATTTCTCGATTTCACTTGAAGATCAGACAATTATGCATTCTTTAACATTAAATGTTAAAACCCACGGCTATGATATGATGTATGGATCTGAACATGTGGCCTTAATCTACAGGATCTCATATAAAGCTATGAACACTATCGCACCTAAGGTTAAAAACCAGATCAATTTAATAAGTTCGCAAAAGGGTGAAACCACCCTTTTACTCACGGATCTTAACCGATCTAACGCTGTCGTACCTAAAGCTATTCAATGGGATAAGCTATCTTTTCCTGATGAATGGGTTTTAGAAAAAGCAGCACCACTAGTTCCTGGAGAACAAAGATCCTTAAAAGGAATCTGGCAAGAATCAGATGAAAGCGTAGCAGTACAATTTTCCTCTGATCGAAAAATCAAAGTTAACCTACCTGACGAATATTTTAGGAATCCAATTCCTAGAATGCCCTCTGTTATTCCTTTCATGGAACCCAGAGTTTCCACTTCGGTACTTGAAAAGATGACTACACCAACCACTGAGTTAAAACTCAAAGGGATTTCTAGAACTACTTCTCAGATTAGTACTCCTAAGTACACTGAGGAGAAAAAGGCAGAATCACCTACAGCCTCAGATATGGGTTATAACCCATCAGAAGTTGAAAGAGACTTCTCTATCCTAACTATAGAGGCCACAAGACAATTGAATATCCCTAAAAAATTAAAAAATCAGTTTTATGATCCTTTAAACAAGGATAAAACTATATGGTTTTGTAGGAGGTATAACTTTAACCAACAACAAGCTTTTGTTGATGCTTTCATCATACACTGTAACCTTCAAAGGAAAATTAAGAATTTCTTTGAATGGTTTGCAAAGGAATACAAAAGCAAATATGATTAAATACCAAGTTGGAATAAAGTTCCACAAATTTCTGTCTTGCAGAAAAAAATAGTTTTTCACACAACTAATAACCAGCTGATAAGTGCCTCTTTGCCTCCTGAGCAATCAATAGTCGTTTCTATTGGTGATGAGCAAGTAAAGGCAACTCCCTATCTAAAGGAGTTAACAGACGGAAGTGTCACGAACCACCTTAATCAGGTTGTTAAACAAAATAATTACACCAACCTCTTCCTAAAATCATTGGGAGACGAAATTGCTAAGATAGAGCATCTACTCACAAAAAAAATTCCCTTAAAGGATACACCCTCTACCTCAAAAAATAGTCCACCTAAACCCTCATCCGAAGCAATCATGTTTAAACCACCTCCTATCCTGAAAAAAGAAAGTCATAAATTAGGAGATCAATTTATTGACGAACTTGCTTCTAGACTTGAGAAATTTAGAATATCAGATAAAGAGAAACTCACTATAAATACCTTAAATGAGGTAGGAGAATCATCTGTACCAGCAGAAATTAGTAAACTATCCTTTAAAAAGGTAACCAACATGCCCCAAACTAAGAACTATTATCCGAGACCCTCACCTGTAGACCTTCAATATGAAGAAGAAGCCTTCACTATGGTCGACTTCTCCGGTGATCGGATTTGTGAATGGTCCGGTCCATAGATGGACTTTCTGAGTACCGAATAAAGGATGTATTAAAATATATGATGATGTTTGCCTCAGCATCCCGTCTTAAAGGCAATGGTGACAAAGGTATTGCTGAAGCTATTGTTTGTGGTTTCACCGGGCAACTGCATGGTTGGGGGGACTTTTATCTCACCGAGGAAGAAAAAATGGCATCCTGAACGCCACAAAAATTGAAACCACCTTCATCAAAGAAGAAGGAACAAATAACATACTTGAGCATACTACTCTCATTTCTGATGCGGTTAACACCCTCGTCTATACAATAGCTACTCATTTTATTGGAGCTGCGAGTCTCACGCAAGACCGTACTCAAGAACAACTAATGAATCTTAAGTGCCCATCTTTATCCCATTTTAGATGGTATAAAGATGTTTTCTTCTCCAAGGTCTTAACAAGATCAGACTGTAATGAAGATTTTTGGAAAGAAAAATTTATCTCTGGCTTACCAGCCATGTTTGCCGAGCTGGTAAGAACTCGCCTTAGAGATAATAATGGTAGAATATCCTATTCTAGGCTTACCTATGGAGATTTAGCAGCTGTCGTCACAGCTGAGGGTATAGCCTTGTGTAACGATATAAAAAAAAAGCTCCTAGAAAGAAACAAGCTCAATAACAAGCAAGTCCTAGGAGATTTCTGTGAACAAATTGGTTATCCACCACTTTGGAAGAGAGGTTCCACCACAGGCAAAAGAAAAGATAAGAGATTTAAAAAATCCAAATTTAAAAGTTTAAAAGCAGATTATACATCTACCAAGAAATGGTCTAAACGGCCCAAAAGGAATTTTAAAAACTACAAAAATACCTCAGAATCCTTTAATAGAAAAGCCCCGGTCTGCTATAAGTGTGGAAAACTTGGGCATTTCCAAAAGGACTGCCGAGTTAAAAAGAAAATTAATGCTCTACAATTGGATGAAGGCCTTAAAAGGTCCCTCTGCCAACTCCTTTTAAATGAGGATCATGGAGATGATTGAGTTGTCAATCTTGAGCACGATGACGAAGAGACAACAGAAAATAGCTCGACTTCGTCTTCTTCCTCTGATTCTGAAGGTTGTGGTAGTAGCTGCGATTGTGACAATTGTCTATCTCATAACCTATTAGGATTGAGTGTTAATACACTCACCGCTGAGCAAGACTATTTCTTGGAAATCTTGGATAAATTACCAGATAATGAGTTCAAACAATAACTCATAAGAGAACAAATAAACAAGAAGGCTACCCAGGTTGCCTCAACCTCCTCACAAAAAAGGAGCAAAAGGGCCTCATCAACTCCAAAATTGGCCAAAAGGGTTGAAGAACACACTACCAGGTATTCTCTTCAGAATGTCTAAAATAGAATTCAATCTGAAGCCTCACAAGAACAACCAAGCCTCCCTCAATTAAAGACAAAGATTAATAATCTCAAATAAGAAATAGCTCAAGTAAAACTTGATCTTCATTTAGTAAAAACTACTATTCATAACTCACATCTTTGGGAACAGAGTGATACCTCTTGTGAAGAAGTGGTACACACTCCTCCGCCCTCAGATGAGAATATACGAAAAGAAGATATTGCTAGCTTAACATGGTTAAATGCCATTGATAGGATCGTTAATCAGAAATGGTACATTAAGGTTACCATTATTGTGGACAAGTCTTACACTCTAGAAGTTGCTGCCCTTGTTGATTCAGGAGCAGACTTAAATTGCATCAATGATGGGTTAGTACCTTCTCGATATTTTCAAAAAACAGCCCAGTCTTTATCATCGACCAGTAATCAAAATTTGGAGATCAAATACAAATTATCCTCTGCAAAAATATTTAATCAAGGTATTTGCATCTCTCTTCCCTTCATTATGGTTAAGGACTTATCTGCAGAGGTTATTTTGGGAACTCCATTCCTACACCTCCTCTATCCCTTAAAAATTGATGCTAGTGGAATTAAAACAGAATTTAAAGGGCATGATCTACTCTTTCCCTTTTTAGAAATGCCAAAAAATCATTCCATTAACTGCTTAAAAGCAAAAGAAAGTCTATTACAGTCTTTAAAAGAGGAATACTCAAGCTTAAAACTTCATGAAAGACTTAAAGAGCCCAAGATAAAACAAAAAATATCTCTTCTGAATGAAGAGATAAAAAGAATGATTTGTGCAGAAGTACCTACTGCCTTTTGGAATCGAAAACAGCATATGGTAGAATTACCATATGAACCTGACTTTGTTGAGAAAAATATACCCACAAAGGCAAGACCAATTGCAATGGGTCCAAGATATTTGGAACTTTGTGAAAAGGAGATTAAAGACCTCCTAGCAAAGGGTATCATTCGGCCCAGTCAAAGCCCATGGAGCTGTTCTGCATTTTATGTTGAAAATGTAGCTGAATTAGAAAGAGGAGCTCCAAGATTGGTTATAAACTATAAGCCTTTAAACAAGGCATTGAGATGGATTAGACATCCAATACCTAATAAAAGAGACCTTCTAAATAGGCTTTATCAAGCTCAAATCTTCTCTAAATTTGATATGAAGTCTGGATTTTGGCAAATTCAGCTTAAAGAAGAAGATCGATATAAAATTGCCTTCACAGTTCCATTTGGCCACTATGAATGGAATGTGATGCCATTCGGACTCAAAACGGCCCCTTCATTATTTAAAAAAATAATGAATGAAATCTACAATCCTTATTCAGGGTTTCTCATTGTCTATGTAGATGATGTTTTAGTCTATTCCAATAATTTGGACCAGCACATCAAACACCATAGTATATTTATCAAAATTACTCAGAAGGCAGGCTTGGCTGTCTCTGAAAAAAAGGTTAAAACCTTCGAAACCAAAGTCAGGTTCTTAGGACATCATATTAATCAAGGAACTATTGTTCCCATTGAAAGAGCTATTCAATTTGCGGATAAATTCCCAAATGAAATTTGTGATAAAACACAACTGCAAAGGTTTCTTGGTAGCTTAAACTATGTTTCAGATTTCTATCCCAATCTAGCTGCTGACTGCAAACCACTATTTGATAGGCTTAGGAAAAACCCTGAACCTTGGGGTAGTGAAATGACTAAAGCTGTTATTAAAATAAAAGCTAAAGTCAGGGAACTCCCTTGCCTTTCTATCTCTGATCCAGATGCTTTCAAAATTGTTGAAACAGATGCATCTGAATTAGGATATGGCGGAGTCCTCAAACAAAAGGTCAATAACCAAACCAAAGAGACCTTAGTGAGGTTTACCTCAGGAAATTGGAACCCTGCACAACAAAACTATTCAACGGTTAAAAAAGAAATGCTAGCAATTGTTTTGTGTATTACTAAATTTGAATCTAATTTAATTAATCAGCATTTTCTACTAAGAGTCGATTACAAGGCTGCTAAAGACATTCTTAATAAGGACGTAAAAAATATGGCCTCTAAACAAATTTTTGCTCGATGGCAAGCTATATTATCTTGTTTTGATTTTACCATCGAACATATTAAAGGCCAAGATAATTCTTTACCTGATTTTCTAACTCGTGAATTTTTACAGGAACAAGATTCTGGCTCGCTCACCATCTCCCAACCCTAAAAGACGGGTTGATCATGTTACCGGATCAACTTCTAAAGGAAAAGAACCAACAGGAGTAAGCACCCAGGATAATTTCCTCTCCAAAGAAGCCTATAAACACGCAAGCATTGAGCACAGCTCATCTAGGGATTGTTTCCCATTTATACACAATTACACCGAATGGCTGCTTCCAGTCGAGTCTGCTCAGAAATAGCTAACAGCTGATCAGGTGGCTAATGCCATTCTGATAGATCATTTTGACCCCACTCATGGTCCCAAGACCCAACCTTATTTTCAGCAGATTCTCTTAGAAACTCAATCTGTTGAGATTAGATCTACTACAAGAGCTCGAGGAGAAATTGCCTATTCCACTATTGTCCTACATCATATCCTTTCTCCAGAAGAGTGGAAGTCAGATCTCCGTGCCCCTCGAAGGCTTAAAAGCTCTTTGGTACCCTTGCGTAACTATAATTACTATGATTATATTCACGCTTGGGATGGGGTATTAATCTACGAAAACTCTATAAGAAGGCACACATGGTTTATTCAACCACGGCTCAAACTTAATGGCCCATTGCCTGAATGGTTTAAATACTGGTGGGTTAAATGGGGTATCTATGAAATAAATATGCCTTTATACATCACACCGTACCTTGATGAATTCAAAGCGGTTAATCACCAGCTTGAAAATTTGGACTCGTTGATTAATTTCATTTTAGAAAATCAAATCCCATGGATTGCCAAATGGGATTATCATCTTCAAAATGAGGAAACTAATAACCAAGGTTATAGTTTTAACTCTCTCACCCTCGTCAGAAGAATTTTTATTCATTGGTGGGAGAAGTTTGATTTTGTCCCTAAAGAGGTTAAAAACCTTGCAAGCCCTTCAAAGACGCAGAAGGGAAATCATACTAAAGATGATCTTAAGGAACTATTTAAAGATCTAGTTGGTAATTCTTCAAAGGATCTCGTCCAAAAATCTCTTCTTGCCACTCTCAATGAAATTAATCAAGAAATGGACAAGGCAGTTTTTCAGGATTCACAAGATCCTGAAGACGATGATGACCCTCTTGATGAAGAATTCTACCAAGGACGAGACTGATTAAAGGTTTTTAAAAGAACCCTGTTGTTTACAATAAAAGCTTAATGAGCTGTCATATTATCTACAGTAAAAGTTTAATGAGCTGTCCTGTTGTCTACAGTAAAAGCTTAATGAGCTTACCTTGTTGTCTGTTGATAATTGAAGATTTGTTGCTTGTGACGATGGGGCCCACGGCGTACCCGGCATCAACTTTTTTTCAATTATTGTACCTTTTACTGTTTGCTTTCGGCCACCTCTGTAAAGATAAGATTCTATCTTATCTCTTTGGCCACGTAGTTACTTTTGTTAGGCTATAAATACTTCTTTCGTTGTTGTGGAGGGCATCACTTAGCCAGAGCCTTCCAGAGCTTTAGAAAGAGAACTCTCCCCACTTGTAATATTTCCTTCTCTGTTTGCAAATAAGGGGAACCGCAACCCCGTAGCCAGGAGTTGCTGTTGTATGATCAGAGATAGAAAGGAAAGAAAAGAAAAGAAAAGGCAAGATAAGGAAAGAAAAGGGAAGATATGGTAAGAAAAGGCAAGAAAAGGCAAGAAAATGCAAGAAAAGGATAGAAAATGATAGAAAAGGCAGGAAAAGGAAAGAAAAGGCAAGGAAAAGGAATGATAAGGCAAAAAAAGGAAAGAAAAGGCCAGAAAATGCAAGGAAAAGGAATGATAAGGCAAAAAAGGAAAGAAAAGGCAAGGACAGGCAAGGAAAAGGCATGAAAAGGCAAGAAATGGTAAGAAATGGTAAGAAAAGGCAAGATAAGGCAAGAAAAAGAAAGAAAAGGCAAGATAAGGTAAGATATGGTAAGAAAAGGAAAGATAAGGAAAGATAAGGTAAGATAAGGCATGAAAAGGCAAG
Source organism: Hypericum androsaemum (assembly GCA_963995505.1). Classification (NCBI taxonomy): domain Eukaryota; kingdom Viridiplantae; phylum Streptophyta; class Magnoliopsida; order Malpighiales; family Hypericaceae; genus Hypericum; species Hypericum androsaemum. The sequence continues at coordinate 12,828,499 of OZ023186.1, forward strand.
AAAAGGAAAGATAAGGCAAGAAAAGTCATGAAAAGGCAAGAAAAAGAAAGAAAAGGCAGGGAAATGGCAAGAAAATGCAAGATAAGGCAAGATAAGACAAGAAAAGGAAAGGAAAAGGCATAAAAAGTTAAGAAAAGGAAAGAAAAGGCAAGAAAAGTCATGGAAAAGGCATGAAAAGGCATGAAAAGGCAAGGAAAAGGCAAGAAAATGCAAGATAAGTCAAGATACGGCAAGAAAAGGAAAGGAAAAGGCATGAAACGGCAAGAAGAAGTAAGATGAGGAAAGAAAAGGCAAGATAAGGAAAGAAAAGGGACGATAAGGCAAGATAAGGAAAGAAAAGGCAAGATAAGGAATGAAAATGCAAGATAAGGCAAGAAAAGGCAAGATAAGGTAAGAAAAGATAAGAAAAGGCAAGAAAAAGGAAAGAAAAGACAAGAAAAGGCAAGATAAGGCAAGAAAAGGAAAGAAAAGGCAAGGAAAAGGCATGATATGGCAAGGAAAAGGTATGAAAAGGCAAGAAAGGAAAGAAAAGGCAAGAAAAGGTAAGAAACGGAAAGATAAGGCCAGAAAATAAGGAAAGAAAAGGCAAGGAAAGGGCAAAAAAAGGAAAGAAAAGGCAATAAAAAGAAAGAAAAGGCAAGGAAAAGGAATGAAAAGGCAAAAAAGGAAAGAAAAGGCAAGAAAAGACAAGAAAAGGAAAGAAAAGGCATTGAAAAGGCAAGAAAAGGAAAGATAAGGCAAGAAAAGGTATGAAAAGGAAAGAAAAGTAAAGAAAAGGAAAGGAAAAGGGAAGAAATGGGAAGAAAAGGAAAGATGAGGCAAGAAAAGGAAAGAAAAGGCAAGGAAAAGGCAAGAGAAGGCAAGATAAGGAAAGAAAAGGAAAGGAAAAGGCATGAAAAGATAAGAAAAGGAAAGAAAAGGCTTGAAATGGCAAGAAAAGGTAAGATAAGGAATGAAAAGGCAAGTTAAGGCAAGAAATGGCAAGATAAAGCAAGAAAAGGCAAGATAACTCAAGATAACGTAAGATAAGGTAAGAAAAGATAAGAAAAGGCAAGATAAGGCAAGAGAAGGCAAAGAAAGGTAAGAAAAGGAAAGATAAGGCAAGAAAAGGCAAGATAAGGTAAGAAAAGGCAAGAAAAGGCAAGTTAAGCAAGAAAAGGCATGAAAAGGCAAGAAAGGGCAAGAAAAGGCAAGATAAGGCAAGAAAGGGCAAGATAAGGTAAGAAAAGACAAGAAAAGAAAAGAAAAAGGAAAGAAAGGGCAAGAAAAGTCAATGAAATGGCATGAAAAGGATAGAAAAGTCAAGGAAAAGGAATGAAAAGGCAAGAAAAGGCAAGAAAAGGAAAGGTAATTCAAGAAAAGGCATGAAAAGGCAAGAAAGGGAATGAAAAGAAAAGAAAAGGCAATGAAAATGCAAGAAAAGGAAAGAAAAGGCAATGAAAATGCAAGAAAAGGTAAGAAAAGGAAAGAAAAGGCAAGGAAAAGGAATGAAAAGGCAAGAAAAATAAAGATGAGGCAAGAAAAGGCAAGGAAAAGGAATGAAAAGGCAAGAAAAGGCATAAAAAGGCAAGAAAAGGAAAAAAAATGCAAGATTAGGAAAGAAAAAGCAAGATAAGGCAAGAAAAGAAAAGAAAATGCAAGGAAAAGGCAAGATAAGGCAAGAAAATGCCAGAAAATGCATGATAAGTCAAGATGAGGCAAGAAAAGACAAGAAAAGGAATGAAAAGGAATGATGAGGCAAGATAAGGCAAGATAATGATGTGAATCTCGTTACGGATCCACGCGAAAGCTGGATCTATCTACGTTCAGATTGATGGAAATCTCGACCCGTTGTTTGCACCTTTGCAAGAACCTCGGTATGAACAACCTCGACCCGCTGCTGTAGGGAAACAAGAATCTTGAATTGATGAAGACGCCACAAACGGTGATGTAGATCCGCTTGATAAGTCGAAGGTGAACGAATGGAATCCCTCCACTGTGTTCGAACAGTTCCGAAGAACCAAAAGAGCAAAGCCCACGTTTTTTGTACTCAAATTATTCTCCTTATTCTCATTGATAATGCCTTTATATATAGGCAGATTGTTACAAAGAGATTCCTAATTAAATATAACTTCTAACTAGATAAATATGACTTAAAAAGGGAAACTAAAAAAGGAAAATAACTCTAATCCTACTAGGAATACTCAAAAATGTGATTATCTCATAATTGAGTTCCTAAACAGACTAGAACTCCTAATAAAATGAAATTATCTTTTTTGTAACTTCCTAAACAGAATAGAACTCCTGTAAAATAAAATTAACAAATAATTAACTTCCTAAATAGACTTTGAAACTCAAAAACAAATTATTAAATAATTATGGCTTCTTGCAGATCTGATTCATATCATTCCCCTCCTCTTGAAATGGATTTGTCCTCAAATCCTTGCATCCGTCATACTTTTTCCGATTCACGATCATGCTTGAACAAGTCTTGGAACGTCTTGGTTGAACTTGATATCTTCCATCCCAACAGAATAGATACTTTGAACATAAGCAATCTGGAGTCCTCTCCAAATCAAAAACCAAAATCTTACTTATTTGCACAAGCCTTTCTTTGAACTTCAAACTATTCCAGAAGTTGATCAATGATGAACCTCCAACATAATTAAACTTGTCCACACCTAAGAAGTCAATATGTTCAACATGTAAATCAGGAGACATGTAAGATATGGGTTGGACATCTTCCTTGTCAACTAAAACAACAAGTTCTTCTTGTTCACCATCAATAGCAGTTAAGCACTTCTTCATATGAACAACATCCACCAATTCTGATTCATTGAACAAATCTCTCAAGTAAAGAAGTGACATGGCATGGTCATCAAAACATTCTCCATCGAACAAGTCAATAGAATATTCACCAAATTCCTCCCATGTCAAAACCTCTTCTTCAACAATCACTTCAGGTGTAACCTCCAAATCCTCAGAACTACATACCTTCCCCCCAATGTCGTGCTTAGTGTTAATGGTGTTCTCCCTCTTTCCATTGACTTCTCCAACAAAATTAGCTCTTGAATTCTTCTCATCTTTGACCCTCATCCTCCTTTGTTGAATTTGTCTTCCGCTACAGACATTAGGAATATCATGTATCCTCTCTTGTTTGCACACTATCTTGTCCACCTTTTCGCTGAGCTTCTTGACCTCCGTTCTCATTATATGCCTCATCCCACTAAGAAGGGCGTCCATAAACGTGTGTGGATCGCCAACCAATGGTGCAACACCTTCAAAGGATCTTCTTGAGTAGTTATAAGACATTCTTGCAGATTCTCTTTTTTTCTACTTTCAACTTTTCTTTTCTTTCTTTTGATTTTTTTTTCAGCCTTCTTTCTTCTTCTTTTCTTGGCTGCCTTCTTCTCTGTCTTTCATTTTTTCGGAATTTTTTTCCTCTTTTTTTATTTTTTTTTCTTTCTCCAACAGAGAATACAATAAGAATAACGAACTAAAAACTAATGATTAAAAAAACAAAATTTAAAGATAGATGATCTGAAGTAACCTAGGCTCTGATACCAAATGATATGAATCTCGTTACGGATCCACGCGAAAGCCGGATCTATCTACGTTCAGATTGATGGAAATCTCGACCCGTTGTTTGCACCTTTACAAGAACCTCGGTATGAACAACCTCGACCCGCTGCTGTAGGGAAACAAGAACCTTGAATTGATGAAGATGCCACAAACGGTGATGTAGATCCGCTTGATAAGTCGAAGGTGAACGAACGGAATCCCTCCGCTGTGTTCGAACTGTTCTGAAGAACCAAGAGAGCAAAGCCCACGTTTTTTGTACTCAAATTATTCTCCTTATTCTCATTGATAATGCCTTTATATATAGGCAGATTTTACAAAGAGATTCCTAATTAAATATAACTTCTAACTAGATAAATATGACTTAAAAAGGGAAACTAAAAAAGGAAAATAACTCTAATCCTACTAGAACTCCTAATAAAACGAAATTATCTTTTTTGTAACTTCCTAAACAGAATAGAACACCTGTAAAATGAAATTAACAAATAATTAACTTCCTAAATAGACTTTGAAACTCAAAAATGAATAATTAACTTCCTAAATAGGCAAGAAAATGCAAGAAAAGGCAAGAAAAAGGCATGAAAAGACAAGAGAAATGCTTGAAAACGAAAGAAAAGGCAAGAAGAGGTAAGAAAAGGTAAGAAAAGGAAAGAAATGGAAAGAAATTGAGAGAAAGGGAAAGATATGGAAAGAAAATGCAAGATAAGGAAAGAAAAGGAATGATAAGGCAAGAAAAACCAAGGAAAAGGCAAGAAAAGGAAAGATAAGGCAAGAAAAGGCATGAAAATGAAAGAAAAGAAAAGAAATGGCAAGATAAGGCAAGAAAATGCAAGAAAAGGAAGGAAAAGGCTACATTATGTATGGTAAGGCAAGATTAGACAAGGTAAGGTAAGAAAAGTGAAATAAAGGAGAGAAAAGGAAAGACGAGGCAAGAAATGGAAAGAAGAGGCAAGGAAAAGGCAAGATAAGGCAGGAAAATGAAATGAAAGGGAAAGAAAAGGAATGATGAGGCGAGATAAGGCAAGAAAAGGAAAGGAAAAGGAGAGAAAAAGGCAAGATAAGGCAACCAAAGGAAAGTAAAGGCAAGAAAATGCAAGAAAAGGCAAGAAAAGGAAAGTAAAGGCAAGAAAATGCAAGAAAAGGCAAGATTAGGCAAGGTAAGGTAAGAAAATGGAAAGAAAGGAAAGAAAAGAAAAGAATATTAAAGATGAGGCAAGAAAAGGAAAGAAAATGCAAGGAAAGGCAAGAAAATGCAAGAAAAGGCAAGAAAAGGAAAGTAAAGGCATGAAAATGTAAGAAAAGGCAAGATTAGGCAAGGTAAGGTAAGAAAAGGGAAAGAAAGGAAAGAAAAGGAAAGAATAGGAAAGATGAGGCAAGAAAAGAAAAGGAAAAGGCAAGATAAGGCAAGAAAAGGAAAGTAAAGGCAAGAAAAGGCAAGGCAAGAAAAGGTAAGAAAAGGCTAGAAACGGTAAGAAAAGAAAGAAAAGGCAAAGAAAAGGCAAAATAAGGCAAGGAAAAGGAAAGAAAAGGAAAGATATGCAAAGAAAAGGCAAAATAAGGCATGGAAAAGGAAAGATAAGGCAAGATATGGTAAGAAAAGGCAAGGAAATGGCAAGATAAGGCAAGAAAAGACAAGAAAAAGCAAGATAAGGACATAAAAGGGAAGAAAAGGCAAGAAAAGGTATGGAAAAGGCATGAAAAGGCAAGAAAAGGAAAGATAAGTTATGAAAAGGCATGAAAAGGCAAGAAAAGGAAAGAAAAGGCAAGGAAAAGGCAAGAAAATGCAAGATAAGGCAAGAAAAGGAAAGGAAAGAAAAGGCAAGAAAAGGCTTGAAAAGGCAAGATAAGGTAAGAAAAGGCAAGATTAGGAATGAAAAGGCAAGATAAGGCAAGATAAGGCATGTAAATGAAAGAAAATGCATGAAAAGGCAAGAAAATGGAAGATAAGGCAAGATAAGGTGAGAGAAGGCAAGGAAAGGCAAGAAAAGGGAAGAAAAAGAAAGTTAGGCTAGACAAGGCAAGAAAAGGAAATAAAAGGCAAGAAAAGGAAAGAAAAGGAATGAAAAGGAAAGAAAAGGAATGAAAAGGAAAGAAAAGGAATAAAAAGGAAAGAAAAGGCAAGAAGAGTTCAAGAAAATGCAAGAAAAGGTAAGGAAAAGGTATGAAAAGGCAAAAAAAGGAAAGAAAAGGCAAGAAAAGGAAAGAAAAGGCAAGAAAATGCTTGAAAAGGCAAGAAAAGGTAAGAAAAGGGAAGAAAAGGCAAGATAACGTAAGATAACGCAAAGAAAGGAAAAAAAAGGCAAGAAAATGGCAAGAAAACACAAGAAAAGGAATGAAAAGGCCATGAAAAGGAAAGAAAAAGAAAGATAAGGCAAGAGAAGGTATGAAAAGGCAAGAAAAGGAAAGAAAAGGCAAGAAAGGAAAGAAAAGGCAAGAAAAGGAAGAAATGGAAAGAAAAGGTAAGAAAAGGCATGATAAGGCAAGATAAGGAAAGATAAGGGAAAGAAAGGGAAGAAAAGGAAAGATGAGGCAAGAAAGCTAAGATAAGGCCTGATAAGAAAAGAAAAGGCAAGGAAAAGGCAAGGAAAGGTAAGAAAAAGGCATGAAAAGGCATGAAAAGACAAGGAAAAGACATAAAAAGGCAAGAAAGGAAAGAAAGGGCAAGAAAAGTTAAAAAAGGCAAGATAAGGACAGAAAAGGTAAGAAAAGGAAAGAGAAGGAAAGATAATGCAAGAAAAGGCAATGAAATGGCAAGAAGAGGAAAGAAAGGGAGAAAAGGCAAGGAAAAGGAATGAAAAGGAAAGAAAATGAAAGATAAGGGAAGAAAAGGCAAGAAAAGGAAAGATAAGGCAAGATAAGGCAAGAAATAGCAAGAAAAGGAAAGAAAAGGCAAGATAAGGTAATATAACACAAGAAAAGGCAAGATAAGGCAAGAAAAGGCAATGATAAGGCAAGAAAATGTATTGAAAAGGTAAGAAAAGGAAAGATAAGGAAAGAAAATGCATGAAAAGGCAAGAAAAGTAAAGAAAAGGCAAGAAAGGAAAGATAAGGCACGGAAATGGCAAGGAAAAGGCAATAAAAGGAAAGAAAAGGAAAGAAAATGAAAGGAAAAGGCAAGAAAAGGCATCATAAGGCCAGTAAAGAAAAGATAAGGCAAGATAAGGGAACGAAAGGGAATAAAAGGAAAGATGACGCAAGAAAAGGCAAGATAATGCCAAAAAAGGCAAGGAAAAGGCAAGAAAAGGTAAGGAAAGGTAAGAAAAAGGCAAGATAAGCCATGAAAAGGCAAGGAAAAGGAGTGAAAAGGCAAGAAAGGAAAGAAAGGGCAAGAAAAGTCAAGAAAAGTTGAAAAAAGGCAAGGTAAGGTAAGATAAGGTAAGAAAAGGAAAGATAAGGAAAGATAATGCAAGAAAAGGCAATGAAATGGCAAGAAAAGGCAAGGAAAAGGAATGACAAGGAAAGAAAAGGAAAGAAAAGGCAACAAAAAGGCAAGAAAAGGAAAGATAAGGGAAGAAAAGGAATGAAAAGGCAAGAAAAGGTAAGATAAGGCAAGAAAAGGCATGAAAAGGCAAGAAAAGGAGAGAAAAGGAAAGAAAATAAAAGAAAGGGCAAGATTAGGCAAGAAAAGGAAAGAATAGGAAAAAAAGGCAAGAAAATGCAAGATAAGGAAAGATGAGTCAAGAAAAGGCAAGAAAAGGAAAAAAATGTAAGAAAAGGCAAGGAAAAGGCAAGAAAATGAAAAAAAATGTAAGAAAAGGCAAGGAAAAGAAATGAAAAGGCAAGAAAAGGAAAGATAAGGCATGAAAAGGCAAGAAAAGGATATAAAAGAAAAGAAATGGCAAGATAAGGCAAGATAAGACAAGAAAAGGCAAGATTAGACAAGGTAAGATAAGGAGGAATTCCAAGCTACTGAACACTCACTTTGGTGACTAGAAGGGCTTTGAACTTGCAAGAAAAAGAAGGAGAAGATGATGCACAACGAGAGAATATTTTCCACACAAGGTGTTATATCAAGGGCAAGGTGTGTAGCATCATTATTGATGGAGGAAGCTGTGCTAATGTTGCAAGTACCACTATGGTAGAAAAGTTGGGGTTGATCACAAAGAAACACCCTAAACCTTACAAGCTACAGTGGTTGAATGATAGTGGAGAAGTACGCGTGGAAGGGCAAGTGCTAGTGACATTTCGAATTGGCAAATATGAAGATGAAGTGCTATGTGATGTGGTGCCAATGTAAGCTGGTCACCTACTACTCGGAAGGCCATGGCAATTTGATAGGAAGGTTAAGCATGATGGCTACACCAACAAGTACTCGTTCACACTCAATCGACAAGTAATCACATTAGCACCCTTAACACCGTCACAAGTTTATGAAGATCAATTGAAGTTACAAAAAGAGAATGATGAGAAAAAGAAGAGTGACCAAAAGAAAAAAATTGAGTGGAGAGAAGAAGCCGAAAAAAAGAAAGGAAAAATGGCCAATGAAGAGAAAGAGCTTGAGAGAGCAAAAGAAGTCGGAAAAACAGAAATTAAAACGGCCAATGAGAGAAAAACCGAGGGGTGGAAAAGGAGTTTTTATGTGGGAGCAAGTGATATCAAGTAAGCATGTTTTGACAAAAGGCCAATGATCGTACTTATGTACAAGGAGGCATTTTTAAACACTAACGAACTTGAACCACACTTGCCTAGTATGGTTGTTTCCCTTTTGCAGGACTACGAGGATGTATTCACCAATGAGCTACCATCAGGGTTACCACCTATCCGAGGGATTGAGCACCAAATTGACTTAGTTCCGGGAGCTGCCATACCTAATTGGCCCGCATATAGGAGCAATCCGGGGGAAACAAAAGAACTTGAGCGACAAGTCAATGAGCTATTAGAGAAAGGGTACGTGAGAGAGAGCATGAGTCCTTGTGCCGTGCCAGTCCTACTCGTGCCTAAGAAGGATGGATCATGGAGGATGTGTGTTGATTGTCGTGCAGTCAACAACATAACGGTAAAATATCGTCACCCTATTCCTCGATTAGATGACATGTTAGATGAGCTGCATGGATCGAGCATATTTTCTAAAATTGACTTGAAGAGTGGTTATCATCAAATTAGAATGAAAGAAGGAGATGAGTGGAAGACAGCCTTTAAAATGAAATATGGATTATATGAATGGATGGTCATGCCATTCGGTTTGTCTAATGCTCCTAGCACATTTATGCGACTCATGAATCATGTTTTACGTCCATTTATTGGCAAATTTGTAGTCATTTATTTTGATGATATACTTGTTTATAGCAAGAGCATGGAGGATCACATGGAACATTTGAAATCTGTTCTAAATGCACTTAGAAAGGATCAATTGTTTGCTAACTTGAAGAAGTGCACCTTTTGCACAGATAAGCTTGTCTTCTTGGGTTTTGTTGTTAGTGCTAAAGGAATACAGGTCGATGAAGAAAAGATACGTGCAATTTCAGATTGGCCAAGTCCCACGAGCGTGGCTAAAGTCCGAAGTTTCCATGGACTAGCTAGTTTCTACAGGAGATTTGTGAAAGATTTTAGTAGCTTAGCCGCACCACTTACTGAGGTGATCAAGAAGAACGTTGGATTTAGCTGGGGTGAAACTCAAGAGAAGGCGTTTCAGCTCATCAAGGAGAAGTTGACAAATGCACCTTTATTATCATTACCTAACTTTTCTAAGGCGTTTGAGGTTGAGTGTGTTGGAATAGGCGCCGTGCTCATGCAAGAAAGATGACCAATTGCCTACTTTAGCGAAAAGCTAAGCGGAGCAGCCTTGAATTACCCAACTTACGACAAGGAGTTATATGCATTGGTTCGGACTTTGGAGACATGGCAACATTACTTATGGCCCAAGGAATTTGTGATTCATACTGACCATGAATCTTTGAAGCATTTAAAGGGTCAACACAAACTGAATAAAAGGCATGCACGTTGGGTTGAATTTATTGAGATGTTTCCTTATGTCATACGCTACAAGCAAGGTAAGGAAAACGTAGTAGCCGATGCACTGTCACGAAGGTATGTTTTGATTTCAACTCTTGATGCAAAATTACTTGGTTTTGAATGCATTAAAGAGTTATACACTGATGATACTGACTTTGGTGATGTGTTTCGTGGAACCGAGAGGAGTGCGTCTGGTAAGTTCTTTCGGAATGAAGGATATCTATTTCGTGAGAATAAGCTTTGTGTGCCTAATTGTTCCATGCGAGAATTGTTGATACAAAAGGCACACGGAGGCGGATTGATGAGACATTTTGGAATAGCAAAGACTTTAGCAATTTTACACGAGCACTTCCACTGGCCGCACATGAAGCGCGACGTTGAGAGAGTTTGTGGACGTTGCATCACTTGCAAGCAAGCTAAGTCTAAGGTAAAACCCCACAGTTTGTACAGTCCCCTACCTATACCTACTGAGCCTTGGATTGATATTTCTATGGACTTTGTGTTAGGACTTCCTAGGACTAAACGTGGTAGAGATTCAATTTTTGTCGTGGTGGATAGGTTTTCTAAGATGGCGCATTTTATTCCATGTCATAAAACTGATGATGCCTCACATATTGCTGATTTGTTCTTTCGGGAAGTTGTAAGACTGCATGGCATGCCTAGAACAATCATTTCAGATAGAGATACTAAGTTCTTAAGCTACTTTTGGAAGACTTTGTGGTGTAAGTTAGGTACCAAGTTATTATTTTCTACTACTTGTCATCCACAAACTGATGGACAAACAGAAGTTGTGAATAGGACTTTGTCTACACTGTTAAGAGCGCTCATTAAGCATAATATTAAAGCTAGGGAAGATTGTTTGCCACATGTTGAGTTTGCTTATAATCGATCTGTTCATTCTGCTACTCAATTCTCACCGTTTGAACTTATGTATGGTTTTAATCGTCTGACCCCACTAGATTTATCACCTTTTCCTTCGAATGAGTATGTTAACTTCGATGGCAAGAAGAAGGCTGAATTTGTCAAGCAGCTGCATGAGAAGGCGAGATTGAACATTGAGAAACGAACGGAGCACTACACAAGGCAAGCGAATAAAGGGCGACACAAAGTTGTCTTTGAGCCTGGTGATTGGGTTTGGTTGCATATGAGGAAGGAACGGTTTCCTGCGCAACGGCGATCAAAGTTACTACCTCGTGGGGATGGTCCCTTCCAAGTTTTAGAGCGCATCAATGACAATGCTTATAAGCTTGATCTGCCGGGTGAGTATAATGTAAGTGCTTCTTTTAATGTTGCTGACTTAAGCCCGTTTGATGTAGGTGAAGATTTGAGGGCAAATCCTTTTCAAGAGGGGGGGAATGATGTGAACACGTCCACTATGGAGCTACAAGACCCACAACCAGTTCGAGTTCCATTTGGACCAATCACAAGAGCAAGAGCAAAGACGCTTCAAGCTGAGCTCAACGGATTAATTCAAGGGATTTGGACTACAACCAGTTCGTGTAAGCCCGTGGACGTCCATGCAAAGCCCATGCACGTGATTGGAGTTGTTTTGGAAGCCTAAAGGAGTAGAACCAAGATTCCTACTTTTTAGGAATAAGAGTTATCCAAACTTTTTATAACTTTTTAGGAATAAGAGTTATCCAATAGTGGATAATGTTGGATAATGATTGTGTTTTTCAATTCTTAGGATAAACATTCATTTTTAGAACTAGTTTAAGTAGTATGATAAGTTTGGAGCTCTTCAGAACTTATCTTGTTGACTTTGGAGTCTATCCAGGTTAGTTTTAACCTTTATATAAGGAGGGCCACGAATTCAATAAAGGCATCACTTTTTGGCATAAGAAAATTTGTGAGATTTGATACTCTGGTTGTCCTTGTGGGCTGGATTGCTTAGCTAGGGCGTTTGTACTTATCAAACAGAATTTCCATCTCTGTTTGTGGCATATTCGATTCAAGATCAAGGTTCGCGTTCTCACCATTGCGACGGGTCAAAGTTAACCAACACTAAGGTTCGGTGCAAGGCGCAAAGCGACGGGTCAAGATCAACCATCATCCTAGAGTAGACGGTCCGAGTTGGTGCGAGTTCCTGACAGGATTCATATCAGCAAGCCTCAAATGTATTTTACTTCACAAAATTTTTAGTCTCAAAAAACTAAATGAAATACAATTATTTTTACATTATCCCCAGGATCAAAGTGAAAACGGTGGCTACGGAGCTACTAGTCAAAAGAGCAACATGGATGCCGGAGACTTTATTCAAGTCGTGAAGAAGCAAATTGACTTGACACCAACAAAGCTATCTTTGGATGGATACAAGGCCACATAAATGAACCTGCAAAACTGGTGATAGGGGGGGTGAGTGTTTGGGGAAACACTCTGTAAGCAGATAGAACATAACGTGTTGGTTATGTCAGATACATGTGGGAGAGACAGAACTCAACTATGTCCTACATAATCTAAGATAACACTAAAATGCATACTAATCATATGACCACACACACACACATACTAAAAACATGAGCAAACTACGTGACGTCCCATTCCATCACGTAACTTGTCCCACAAACACATAATCACATAGTCAAATAAATGGTGAGCTCTAAATAGGTTTAGACGGGCCACTTCCTCTTCGGCACAGGGATATCAACATGGCCATCAAATCTCCTTTCCATAATCACATACTAAGTAGATAGTAGTAAACTAGGATATCCCCAGTCTATGTGCACATAGGCTAACATCCCCGGTTTGCACGGAAAAACCTGTCCATTTCTCACCATAAACAAACATAACAGACATTTCATGCAACCAAAGGTTCCAAGACCATATCCAAGAGAAATGGACATGTCACACCCTCACAAATTGGCCCCGAGCTAGGAACCACATATTCTCTAGCCGGCCACACACATATACCACACATGTCACAAACCAATCCAATTATGACCAAACAAAATACATATGCACATGACCACTTTATAGACAAAACTCATATGCATGAGACACACATACTTAAGATCTGAAACATGCACATGTACCAAACAAACCAAAGTTGTCGTGGTCTATATGCTTACACTAATGAAGACCGCTCCGCAAATGGTCATTCCTAATTCAATTCTCCTTTCACTTTGGATCTTCATCCAATCCTTCTTCCCAAGTTTATTTCTTTCACCAACAACCATGAGGAAGCTTCACATACTCTGTATAATAATTTCCAACCACAAAGTGAGGTCAGCTCCTCACTTTCCCAAGCAAATCACTTCCAACACTTGAAAATAACCAACTTTGGCATAATCGACAACCAACGTCAGAAATAACTTAAGTCCATCAAAGTCGCTTGCATCCTTTCAGTCACTGGTCCATTATTAACTTACCAACATGTAAAATAATTGTTTGTGACCATAATTTCATAAAAAGATCTATTTTGGCCAAGCGACCACACACCGAGTACAAGATAAGGCCATTCACACGAACTTCGGTAAGCAGCCCTTTTAACTCAATATCATACAAAGCCAAGTACATATATTCATTAATATACCACTGCTCTGTTCTTTTATGATCACACCAAGTCCAAAAATCAACTTAGAGGTCCAAAGAAATTACTTACCAAGTTGTTACTCTTGAACCACCTCAATTCTGAAACCTGAAAGTCAGTCCGTAGCTCAACTAAGGTTTGACAATGATTCCTTGATCCAAATAGAGCATATGATAGATATACCATTAGAAAGGTATTTATGTCCTCTACTAACTTTATGAAGGCACCAAAGTCCATTTCAGAGTCCAAATATACGTACCAAGAACTTGTTCTTCCACCATCTTGACTGTATACTCCAACAAACAGTCTGTAGTTCAAAATACATTTCAGCCTAAGTTCTTTATCCAATTATAGCATATGATATATGGTTAGAAACTCTTGAAGTTCTCTACAACTTTTATGAAGATATGGAAGTCCAATTCTATGCCAAAGGACACTTACCGAATACTTCTTTGTCCACCAGCTCACTTACATACTCTAGTTATTAGTCTGTCATTAAAAATCAATTTCACATTGAGTCCTTACTCCAAATAGGATATATAATATACGGTTGGAAAGCTCATTGAGTCCTCTACAATCTTTCAGAAGACTGAAAATTCCAAATTGAAGCAAAAACCCACTTACCGAACCATTCTTTGTTGACCTACTTCTTTCTCTTTCTTCTATCCCTCTCTCTTCTTTTTCTTCTCTTTCGTTTTGTGGCTTATCTCCAGAGTTTCTTGCCTCTTCCTTTAATTTTCTGAGTCCTAAAAGAGTGTAGGTGAGTCACCATCCAGTATGACTCACGTCCTCATCTAATTCTAACAAGTTTCCAAGTGGTGAAAGATGATTGGATGGCTTTTCCAAGGGGTCCAATCAGGATGCAGCATATTGAGTCCCGTTTTTCACCAATCTACGTTGCTTTTTATCCAAAATTGTTTTCTGCTCAATTGTAGGTCTATGTGTCTAGTTTCTAGATCATATTTATTTGTACCATTTGGAGCAAAATTGAGGAAGATGTGTCCAATTTACCAAGTAGGTATCAGTGCTGTCCAAACTTGCCCAACTATCTTCATAACATTTGTGAATTATTTTAGTAGAATTTGTTGAGATTGATCTAGAATCCTTAGAAGACTAACTCATGTCTACATACACTTCACAAAGGTGTAGGAAGATGAATTCTTGTTTAAATAAAGACCGAGAAGTCCAACCGAAGTACTTCAAGAACCGACAACACAATGTGTTGTTTATCCACTTGCTAGGCTTGGTACCAATTGCTAGCATGACAAAGTCAATGTCTTTCAAGGCCTATAAATCCATATCTTACCTTTAAATACCATTTTGAATCATCTCCTTTGAATCCCGGATGAATAACTTGTGATCAATTTCTCACATCATGCTCGGAACCTCTGAGGTAGTCCGATATAACAATCCTTCTCTTCCAACTATCTTTGGCACCCTATTTACATAGCAATCTTACTCCAATACGAATTCAATTTGTCATTACGACTAATTATACTTTACTTAAGTAAGACAAATATGATTAAAGGACTAGGGTATTATAAAGACAAGGCAAGAATAGGCAAGATAAGGGAAGAAAATGCAAGAGAACGGATGATAAGGGAAGAAAAGGCAAGATAAGGCAAGAAAAAGTCAAGATAAGGAAAGGAAAAGAATGATAAGGCAAGAAAATACACTAAAAGGCTAGAAAAGGCAAGCTAAGGAAAGAAAAGGCACGATAAGGGAAGAAAAGGCAAGATAAAGCAAGATAAGGCAAGAAAAGGCAAGAAAATGTATGATAAGGAAATAAAAGGCAAGGAAATGGGAAGGAAAAGGCAAGATGAGGCACGAAAAGGCAAGATAAGGCAAGATAAGGTAAGAAAAGTCAAGAAAAGGAAATAAAAGGCAAGGAAAGGAAAGAAAATGCAACAAAAAAGCAAGATAAGGAAAGAAAAGGCAAGATAAGGCATGATAAGGGAAAAAAGGCAAGGTAAGGAAATAAAAGGCAAGAAAAGGCAAGGAAACGGCAAGAGAAGGTAAGGAAAAGGCAAGAAATGGCAAGGAAAGGCAAGGAAGGGCAAGGAGAAGTATGATAAAAAAAGAAAAGGTAATGAAAGGCAAAATAAGGCAATAAAAGGTAAGATAAGACAAGAAAAGGAAAGATAAGGCAAGATATGGGAAGAAAATTAAAGAAAAAGAAAGATAAGGCAAGAAAAGGCAAGGAAAAGGCATGATGAGAAAATGAATTCAAGATAATGCAAGATAAGGCAAGAAAAGGCAAGAAAAAGGAAAGAAAAGGCATAAAATGGTAAGAAAAGGAAAGAAAAGGCAAGAAAAGTCAAGGAAAAGGCAAGATAAGTAAAGAAAAGTCAAGAAAAAGAAGATAAGGAAAGATAAGGCAAGAAAAGGCAAGATAAGGAAAGAAAAGGCAAAAAAAGGAAAAATAAGGCAAGAAAAGGCAAGGAAAAGGCAAGAAAAGTCATGAAAAGGAAAGATAAGGCAAGAAATGGAAAGAAAAGGAAAGGAAAAGGAAAGGAAAAGGCAAGATAGGGAAAAAAGGCAAGATAAGGAAAGATAAGGCAAGATAAGGCAAGAAAAAGCAAGAAAAAGGAAAGAAAAGGCAAGGAAAAGGCAAGAAAAGGCAAGGAATGTGCAAGATAAGGAAAGAAAAGGCATGATAAGGGAAATAAAAGGGCATGATAAGGAAAGAAAAGGCAAGATAAGGAAATAAAAAAGGCAAGATAAGGAAATAAAAGGCAAGAAAAGGCAAGGAAAAGGCAAGTAAAAGAAAGGAAAAGGCAAGAAATGGCAAGCAAGGGAAAGAAGAAGTATGATTAGGAAAGAAAAGGTAATGAAAGGAAAGATAAGGCAATAAAAGGCAAGATAAGGCAAGAAAAGGAAAGAAAAGGCAAGTTAAGGCAAGAAGGCAAGAAAAGGTAAGATAAGGGAAGAAAATGCAAGAAAAAGGAACATAAGGGAAGAAAAGGCAAGGAAAAGGAAAGATAAGGAAAGAAAAGGCATGATAAGTTAAGAAAACACTAGGAAAAGGCAAGATAAGGCAAGAAAAGGCTAGCTAAGATAAGAAAAGGAAAGAAAAGGCAAAAAAAATGCAAGGAAAAGGCTAGAAAAGGCACAAAAAGTCAAGAAAAGGCAAGATAAGACAAGAAAAGGAAAGAAAAGGAAAGTAAAGTCAAGAAAAGGCAAGGAAAATGCAAGATAAGGAAAGAAAAGGCAAGATATGGTAAGAAAAGGCAAGATAAGGTAAGATAACGTGAGATAAGGCAAGAAAATGTAAGGAAAAGGCAAGAAAAGGCAAGCAAAGTACAAGATATGGAAAGAAAAGGCAAGATTATGCAAGAAAAGGCAAGGAAAAGGCTAGATAAGGCAAGAATAGGCAAGGAAAAGGCAAGATAAGGCACAAAAATGCAAGATAAGGCAAAATAAGGCAAGAAAAGGCAAAAAAAAGGGCAAGAAATGTTAAGAAAAGGAAAGAACAGGAAAGAAATGGCAAGAAAAGGCAAGGAAAAAGCAAGATAAGGAGAGAAAAGGCAAGATAAGGCATGATAAGGGAAGAAAAGGCTAGGAAAAGAATGATAAGGAGAGAAAAGGCAATAAAAGGAAAGATAAGGCAATAAAAGGCAAGATAAGGAAAGAAAAGGCAAGAAAAGGAAAGAAAAGATAAGAAAAGTGAAAAAAAATGCAAAAAAAGCAAGAGAAGGCAAGAAAAGGCAAGGAAAAGTCAAGATAAGGAATGAAAAGGCAAGATCAGGGAAGAAAAGGCAAGATAAGGGAAGAAATGGCAAGGAAAACGTAAGAAAAGGTAAGGAAATGGCAAGATAAGGAAAAAAAAGGCAAGATAAGGCAAAAAAGGAAAGATAAGGCAAGAAAAGGCAAGGAAAAGGCAGGAAAAGGCAAGAAAAGTCACGAAAAGGAAAGATAAGGCAAGAAATGGAAAGACAAGGAAAGAAAAGGCAAGGAAAAGGAAAGGAAAAGGCAAGATAGGGAAAAAAGGCAAGATAAGGAAAGAAAAGGTAAGAAAAGGCAAGAAAAAGGAAAGAAAAGGCAAGGAAAAGGCAAGAAAAGGCAAGGAAAGTGCAAGATATGGAAAGAAAAGGCGAGAAAAGGCAAGATTAGACAAGAAAAGCAAGGAGAAGGCAAGATAAGGCAAGAAAAGGCAAGGAAAGGCATGAAAAGGCAAGATAAGGTAAGAAAAATCAAGGAAAGGAAAGAAAAGGCAAGGAAAGGAAAGGAAAGAAAAGGCAATGAAAAAGCAAGATAAGGAAAGAAAAGGCAAGTTAAGGCATGATAAGGGAAGAAAAGGCAAGATAAGGAAATAAAAAAGGCAAGATAAGGAAATAAAAGGCAAGAAAAGGCAAGGAAAAGGCAAGAAAAGGAAAGGAAAAGGCAAGAAATGGAAAGCAAGGGCAAGAAGAAGTACGATTAGGAAAGAAAAGGTAATGAAAGGCAAGATAAGGCAATAAAAGGCATGATAAGGCAAGAAAAGGAAAGAAAAGGCAAGATAAGGCAAGAAAAGGCAAGATAAGGGAAGAAAATGCAAGAAAAAGGAACATAAGGGAAGAAAAGGCAAGGAAAAGGAAAGACAAGGAAAGAAAAGGCATGATAAGTTAAGAAAACACTAGGTAAAGGCAAGATAAGGAAAGAAAAGGCAAGAAAAGGCAAGATAAGGCAAGAAAAGGCTAGCTAAGAAAAGAAAAGGAAAGAAAAGGCAAAAAATGAAAGGAAAAGGCTAGAAAATTCACGAAAAGTCAAGAAAAGGCAAGATAAGGCAAGAAAAGGAAAGAAAAGGCAAGATAAGGCAAGATAATGCGAGATAAGGCAAGAAAAGGCAAGAAAAAGGCAAGAAAAGGCAAGCAAAGTACAAGATATGAAAAGAAAAGGCAAGATTATGCAAGAAAAGGCAAGGAAAAGGCGAGATAAGGCAAGAATAGGCAAGTAAAAGGCAAGATAAGGCACAAAAATGCAAGATAAGGCACAAAAATGCAAGATAAGGCAAAATAGGGCAAGAAAAGGCAAAAAAAAAGCAAGAAATGTGTAATACCCTACCATATGAGTTAAACTTGGTTGGATATAAATCAAGTAAAAAGTCATTTGATTGAAATAATGATACATTAGGTTGTGAAATAAAAATGGAAATTAGTTATCGAGAAACTAAAAGAATGTGATTAGATATAATTTAGTATGAGGTATTAAATAAAATTATACTTGTTGGTTTAATTGACAATAAAATAATATTCTGAACCAAACTTATCTAACTTACCAAAACTAAGACTAAATAGAAATTTAAGTAACAAAGTGTGATAAGAACAAAAGTAAGTTAAAAGAAAAGAGAGGCTGAGTAAAACGTGGCAAGTCATGAAAATGGGATGACTTCCCAAGAATTCCACCGAGACAATTAGAAAGAAGCAAAGGACAAATAAATTAGATGGAAGTGAATTGGCTTAACTCCATAAATTAAGGATAAGAATAAAATAAAGAAAAAAACGTGGAAGGACTAGAAAAATTCGCACATGACACAGCAAAGTAAAAGGAGAGGCGGTGTATGGTGTATTTTACTTGGCCGAGAGGTAAGAAGTAGTTCATTTGTAAAAGTTTCAAAGAAACTAATATTAAGAATCTATATGGGAATTAAACAATGAAAAAAGAAGAAGAAGAAAAGAACCGAAGGAGAAAGAAAAATCAAAAGAAGGGAGCTGGAGACAGTAGATAGTAAAAGAAAATCAATACGGTAAGCAAATATTCAATAGTCTCATGTAAATTATTGGAATATAATTAGTGTGCAAGTATGAAATTGGTAAATTAGTAAAGAAATATAGATGGAAAAGATGAATTTGGTATCAATTTGACTTGAGAATTAGATGCCATGAATTTGTTAATTAGTTACAGGAATTGGAAGAATTAAGATTTTGTCTATAATCAAGTTCTATCGAAACCATGACTAAAAAAAATGGAGATGATCAGTTTAGCGAGGATTTTTCTGAGTAATTAATTAAATGACAAGTATGATCTATTAAATAAGAAAATTTGGAGTATTGAGTTTCAATGTTACCAAGTTACAGAGAAGGAAATAGAATGATATGAAAAGAAAGAAACTATCGAGGAAAATAAAGAGGAAATTACACGAAGTAAGTGAAGATAGGGACCAAGATAGAATTATGATTAGATTTGAACGATATTGTTGAAGTTGATTGGAAATTGAATATGTTTAAAGGAGGTGTTGGTGAAGATAGAAAAATAGGATGTAAAAATGAACTTAAGTCGTTTTGAATGGTAATTAAGTAAACATGGACTGTTTTGTATAGAGAATTAAAGGGTTGAAAAATATAATTTGATGATTAAGTAAATCGTGACTTAATTAAAATATGGATATATTATGGATTTGTGGCAGGGTTGAAAATTGAATTGCCTACACGGTATAATTGTAGCATATGGAATTTGAGCTTGCCGTGAACATTTGGCTTCGAAAGAGGGTCGCTCATACGGGACAATAAATGTATCGTACGGGTTTGACAAGCGAAATCGGTAAATAAATAATATGTGATTCGTGCTTTATTTGGCGCACTCTATTTATTTGTTATGATTTGAATATGGTATTGTTAGTGCATATTGTGCATTTTTCATATGAGCATTATGATGTGACATTATGATTTATAAGTGTTTGCTTAATTTGGCCTCGAGTGGGCACTGGAGATGTTGGTTTGTTCACTGGACCTATTTGATTCGTTTGGAGCTTATGAATTTGTGTGATACGAATAACGATATGATATAGATAGCACCGCTATATGATATGGTTGCCTACGGCGGGAAGAACTATTTGGCTGATGAGGTTGGTCTGATATGATATGGTTGCCTACGGCGGGCAGAACTATTTGGCCGATGAGGTTGGTCTGATATGATATGGTTGCCTACGGCGGGCAGAACTATTTGGCCGATGAGGTTGGTCTGATATGATATGGTTGCCTACGGCGGGCAGAACTATTTGGCCGATGAGGTTGGTCTGATATGATATGGTTGCCTACGGCGGGCAGAACTATTTGGCCGATGAGGTTGGTCTAATATGATATGGTTGCCTATGGCGGGCAGAACTATTTGGCCGATGAGGTTGGTCTGATATGATATGGTTGCCTTCCGGCGGGCAGAACTATTTGGCCGAGGAGGTTTGTTGATGATGGTGCCTTTGATATATGGTATCCTCGTGTTGGGGTAGGAGTGACACTATCTAGATCTTGCCGAATGTTCGTCAGTTCTACTATATGATATTGGAATTATGTGTCATGTGTCACATTGCGTAGTTTGCTCATGTTTCATGTCATGTGATTATATGCTATATTTGGTCATCTGGTAAGTATGACTTTTGAATAATGTACATCTCCGGATAATTTATTTGCCATGTTAGTTATATGCATGTTTTAGGTGTGTTTGTCCATTGAGTAGCTAAATAAATTGCGATGCATATCTTATTTGTTTACTGAGTGTTTCAAAACACTCATCCCCCCTCTCACCAGTTTTGCAGGAACTCGAATACGAGTTGTATTGGTTCGGAGATCTACTCTGATCGTACTAAGTCTGCTTTATTCTTCGGGACTGGTCTGGAGGTCTTCAGTTTGTATTTTTCTTATTGATCTAGAAGCTCCGTAGTCACAGAATTTGTTTTGATCTTGGGAGTATGTATTAAAAAGAAAAAGCTTGGCTTATATTTTGTAAATTTGGAATATGAAACTAAAGATCATTGGGTTTTATATTTTATGTTTAAATACTTATGATTATAAATTTGAATACGTTAGAGGCTGGTTAGATTTATTTTGTGAATAACATGAGTTGAAGTCTAGCGCCGGTCACCGACCACAGATTTGGGTCGTGACAGACGTGGTATCAGAGCTCTAGGTTAGAGCCTTGTCTGAATTATTGGGTGTCAAGTATCTTAAATTGTACCATGGAGCATAGGATTCCTCATATCTTTGTGTCCTTCCATCTGTGTAATTTGCTCGTGCCTTAATCTTTTCCGTGTCAATAAATATTTGTTTCTGTTAGAACATTATGGTGTGATGAATTGAAAAATTGTTTGAGATGTTTATGTTTGAGATTCTTATGTGAGAAACTTATGTGATACATTGTTGATATGACGAGGCATTTACTCGACATTTTGGTGAGAATTGTAGTACCATTTGTATATGTATTCCTTTGAAGAGCCCATTTGAGTATATATATTTATATATATATGAAAACCCTTCCTTGGGTGAGATTTTGATGAAGTGACTGATCACCACTTTGTCCAAATCATCGACACACCCTTATATATTTGATTTCTTCATATATATATTGGGCCATTGGTTTGAGTCTCACCAAATGTTTGAGTTATGTCTCTGTGAATTTTTCTAGTTTCTCTATCTGTGAATTGAGAATCTGCTTTTGCGTTAAATATGTCTGAAAAGAGGAAGTTATGAACATTGTTATGTGGAAGGAGTATATATGAGATTATTATGGATGAAATTATGGGATTAAGTTATATGGAATTAAGTTATTGCTTTTAATACTATTAGTAAGTTAAGATTGAGAATGAATCTTGATTTGAATCATGATTATGGATTTTGGAAAAGATATATTCTGATGAACTTTTGATAAGATAATTTGCTCAACGGTTATAGACAAGGTAGTCCAACAACATAAAGCATATAAGGTCAATAGTTTTGACCAAACTACAAAGTTTACCTATTAGTTCGGGAAAATATTTATGAGGCTATAGGAAAGCCATAAAGTTTTTCTTTGTAATCAGATTATGATCTGATGCATATAATCTTAAGTCATGAATAATGTGAGGTAGAATTATGACATAAAACTTTGATAATCTGCAAACCAGGTAGCTTATAGTTACAATAAGTACAACAATATTGAGATGTTGTTATGTAAGCTCTATAAGAGAGTGGGAAGCAAATGTTATTTGTACAAAAGAAACTTGAGATAAATCATCAACTAGAGAGAGTAATAAACTAAAAGATTGGACTAGTAAATATATAAATTTGAGATGACTTAAAGTCAGTCAAGAAGATATGATAAAGTAACTTTCTCTCAAAATTAGAGGATAAAGAAATATGAGAATAGAAGTACACATGGTAAGTACACTTTGGAACCTATGTTGGATTGTGCAAAATTTTGAGATGTGAAGATATGAGTGATTTAACAATCACAAAATTTGTATTAGTATGTAAACAAACTACAATGAAATTTGGGTTCAAACTCTAGAAAATCCCAAGGAGATGAAAAATGGTATGTGCTTTGATAGAAGTATTTGTAGATACTACTCCATCAAGTAAATCCTTAAGCATTTACGTGGTTGTAAAAAAAATATATGTTGAACATCTAAGAAATACTAAGATAAATGTCATATGAACTAGAGAATTAAAGTGACAACTTTGGTAATTTTGGCACAAGAAATGATAGACTCTTTGAAGTATGTTAGTACCTTTTAAAGATAAAAGATTAAAAAAGGATGGTAATGAGTATAAGAATGATACTTAGTTTTTGATTATTTGAGGATTTGTAAGTTTTGATGAGAAATTTGGTGCAACTTATAAGATACAATTGAATAAGTGAAAAAGATAGATTATAGAAAACTGAAACGACAATAAGATTTAACTTGGTAAAGAAAATTCTTGAGAAGTCTTGGTGGACGATAAACTAGTTTGTTTTAGAAGCAAGATTGAGTAATATGATAACTCTGTAAAGGGAAAAGTGTTAGCGCTCGTACCACTATGAAGAATGACATTATTCAAGGAAAAGAGTTAAGCAAACTTAAATAACCAGAATTTTTGTAGGTTTGAGAATACTTTAAGGTAGTTTATCCAAATATAAGATTAATGACATATAAGGTCATGGTGCTAATGAAAGAAGACATAGTCCACACAATCTTTGGAACTTAGTATATGCACTATAAGGGAGCGATATGTTATCTAGTTCATCAGTATGATAAAAATTGTCGTAAGGATTATGATCTGAGTGCTCAAGCCTATCAGAAATAAGTTTATGGCCATATTAAAATATTATATTTCTATGGATAATGAATAAGAGCATAAGAAGATAATATAATTGACGCAATGAACATCATTGAATTCTAGTTATATTTAAAGTTAATCCTAGTGAGTGTGTCGGTGATAAAGAAAGACATTATTGGGAGTTTGGTGATTATGATGGAATGTTCATGGATTTAAGTTAGTGGAAGGTTATGATATCTAATTTTGGAGGAGATGATTAGGTATGGTATGTTGTTAAAGCGATTATGTTCCTTGTAAAACAGATAGATAAATATAATTTTAGGAATCAAAAAGCCTTTGGGGTTGTGTCGTGGTGATAAAGCCATTGAGAATTAATAGTCAAACGTGTGTACATTTTCAGAATGTTTGGCTGATTGAATGAATTGGTAAAACTACTGAACATGTGGTCTAGAGATGACCTGAATAAGGGTTGAGTAGAACTATCGAATGCATGACTAAAAAAAATTAAGAGAAATTTATTGAAAGAATTATAAGTATAACAAGATATTTGAGATATTTGGGGATTACAACATTGGACAATAAGCTTGAGAAATTAGAAAACAATAAGCTTGAAACTTTGTGAAATTATGTATGAGAAATTGGTGGGATGGTTAATGGTTCTGAATCAACCAATGTGGTCAAGACATGAGACCAATGTAAACCTTATGATAAAGGTTACTGTATTGGATGAGAAATTAAAAAAAAAATTAGTCAAGTAATTGGTGTAATTAGAAGAACAATCATAACAAATAAGTTGTTGAAACTTTGATAATGATATTCATTAGATCAAGATTTGAAAGAAAATACAAATTAAGGTGATAACACACAATTCTCAAAGTCTCAAATATGAAAGGGACAATAAGTTTTGGAAGCTGTAGATTTCATCCTAGATACATTTAACCATTTGTGAATTTGGAACACGTTGCGCAAGTGGCATGTTGGCTATTGCCACAATAATTGTGACATTGTCACGTTAAAGTCTCTTCTAAGTATAGGAACATTAGAATACATTACTTCCAAATTTATAAGCAAAGTGAGAAAATAATTAACTACAAAGATCTAAGAGGAGATAAAACTTAAGTATTCATCAATTTGAATGATAGGGAAGAAAATTTTGTTTAAGTAAATTCGGGGGCCGAATTTTTATAAGAAGGGAAGAATGTAATACCCTACCATATGAGTTAAACTTGGTTGGATATAAATCAAGTAAAAAGTCATTTGATTGAAATAATGATACATTAGGTTGTGAAATAAAAATGGAAATTAGTTATCAAGAAACTAAAAGAATGTGATTAGATATAATTTAGTATGAGGTATTAAATAAAATTATACTTGTTGGTTTAATTGACAATAAAATAATATTCTGAACCAAACTTATCTAACTTACCAAAACTAAGACTAAATAGAAATTTAAGTAACAAAGTGTGATAAGAACAAAAGTAAGTTAAAAGAAAAGAGAGGCTGAGTAAAACGTGGCAAGTCATGAAAATGGGATGACTTCCCAAGAATTCCACCGAGACAATTAGAAAGAAGCAAAGGACAAATAAATTAGATGGAAGTGAATTGGCTTAACTCCATAAATTAAGGATAAGAATAAAATAAAGAAAAAAACGTGGAAGGACTAGAAAAATTCGCACATGACACAGCAAAGTAAAAGGAGAGGCGGTGTATGGTGTATTTTACTTGGCCGAGAGGTAAGAAGTAGTTCATTTGTAAAAGTTTCAAAGAAACTAATATTAAGAATCTATATGGGAATTAAACAATGAAAAAAGAAGAAGAAGAAAAGAACCGAAGGAGAAAGAAAAATCAAAAGAAGGGAGCTGGAGACAGTAGATAGTAAAAAAATATCAATACGGTAAGCAAATATTCAATAGTCTCATGTAAATTATTGGAATATAATTAGTGTGCAAGTATGAAATTGGTAAATTAGTAAAGAAATATAGATGGAAAAGATGAATTTGGTATCAATTTGACTTGAGAATTAGATGCCATGAATTTGTTAATTAGTTACAGGAATTGGAAGAATTAAGATTTTGTCTATAATCAAGTTCTATCGAAACCATGACTAAAAAAAATGGAGATGATCAGTTTAGCGAGGATTTTTCTGAGTAATTAATTAAATGACAAGTATGATCTATTAAATAAGAAAATTTGGAGTATTGAGTTTCAATGTTACCAAGTTACAGAGAAGGAAATAGAATGATATGAAAAGAAAGAAACTATCGAGGAAAATAAAGAGGAAATTACACGAAGTAAGTGAAGATAGGGACCAAGATAGAATTATGATTAGATTTGAACGATATTGTTGAAGTTGATTGGAAATTGAATATGTTTAAAGGAGGTGTTGGTGAAGATAGAAAAATAGGATGTAAAAATGAACTTAAGTCGTTTTGAATGGTAATTAAGTAAACATGGACTGTTTTGTATAGAGAATTAAAGGGTTGAAAAATATAATTTGATGATTAAGTAAATCGTGACTTAATTAAAATATGGATATATTATGGATTTGTGGCAGGGTTGAAAATTGAATTGCCTACACGGTATAATTGTAGCATATGGAATTTGAGCTTGCCGTGAACATTTGGCTTCGAAAGAGGGTCGCTCATACGGGACAATAAATGTATCGTACGGGTTTGACAAGCGAAATCGGTAAATAAATAATATGTGATTCGTGCTTTATTTGGCGCACTCTATTTATTTGTTATGATTTGAATATGGTATTGTTAGTGCATATTGTGCATTTTTCATATGAGCATTATGATGTGACATTATGATTTATAAGTGTTTGCTTAATTTGGCCTCGAGTGGGCACTGGAGATGTTGGTTTGTTCACTGGACCTATTTGATTCGTTTGGAGCTTATGAATTTGTGTGATACGAATAACGATATGATATAGATAGCACCGCTATATGATATGGTTGCCTACGGCGGGAAGAACTATTTGGCTGATGAGGTTGGTCTGATATGATATGGTTGCCTACGGCGGGCAGAACTATTTGGCCGATGAGGTTGGTCTGATATGATATGGTTGCCTACGGCGGGCAGAACTATTTGGCCGATGAGGTTGGTCTGATATGATATGGTTGCCTACGGCGGGCAGAACTATTTGGCCGATGAGGTTGGTCTGATATGATATGGTTGCCTACGGCGGGCAGAACTATTTGGCCGATGAGGTTGGTCTAATATGATATGGTTGCCTATGGCGGGCAGAACTATTTGGCCGATGAGGTTGGTCTGATATGATATGGTTGCCTTCCGGCGGGCAGAACTATTTGGCCGAGGAGGTTTGTTGATGATGGTGCCTTTGATATATGGTATCCTCGTGTCGGGGTAGGAGTGACACTATCTAGATCTTGCAGAATGTTCGTCAGTTCTGCTATATGATATTGGAATTATGTGTCATGTCTCACATTGCGTAGTTTGCTCATGTTTCTGTGACTTTGTGATTATATGCTATATTTGGTCATCTGGTAAGTATGACTTTTGAATAATGTACATCTCCGCATAATTTATTTGCCATGCTAGTTATATGCATGTTTTAGGTGTGTTTGTCCATTGAGTAGCTAAATAAATTGCGATGCATATCTTATTTGTTTACTGAGTGTTTCAAAACACTCATCCCCCCTCTCACCAGTTTTGCAGGAACTCGAATACGATTTGTATTGGTTCGGAGATCTACTTTGATCGTACTAAGTCCGCTTTATTCTTCGGGACTGGTCTGGAGGTCTCCAGTTTGTATTTTTCTTATTGATCTAGAAGCTCCGTAGTCACAGAATTTGTTTTGATCTTGGGAGTATGTATTAAAAAGAAAAAGCTTGGCTTATATTTTGTAAATTTGGAATATGAAACTAAAGATCATTAGATTTTATATTTTATGTTTAAATACTTATGATTATAAATTTGAATACGTTAGAGGCTGGCTAGATTTATTTTGTGAATAACATGAGTTGAAGTCTAGCGCCGGTCACCGACCACAGATTTGGGTCGTGACAAAATGTTAAGAAAAGGAAAGAACAGGAAAGAAAAGGCAAGATAAGGCATGGAAACTCAAGATAAGGCAAAAAAAAGGCAAGATAATGCAAGAGATGGGAAGGAAAATTCAAGAAAAGGCACGAAAAGGAAAGAAAAGGCAAGAAAAGGAAAGAAAAGGCAAGATAAGGAAAGAAAAGTCAAGAAAAGGCAAGAAAATTCAAGATAAGGCAAGAAAAAGCAAGAAAAGTTAAGGTCAGGTAAGATAAGGCAAGATATGGCAAGAAAAGGCAAGAAAAGCGAAGGAAAAGGCAAGATAAGGCAAGAAAAGGAAAGAAAGGGGAAAAAAGGTAAGAAAAGGCAAGGAAAAGGCAAGGCAAGAAAAGGCAAGATAAGGAAACAAAAGGCAAGATAAGGCAAAGAAAAGGTAAGAAAAGGCAAGATAAGGCAAGAAATGGCTAGAAAAGGCAAGGAAAAGACAAGAAAAGGCAAGGAAAGTGCAAGATATGGAAAGAAAAGGCGAGAAAAGGCAAGATTAGGCAAGAAATGGCAAGGAAAAGGCAAGATAAGGCAAGATTAGGACAGAAAAGACAAGGAAAAGTATTATAAGGAAAGAAAAGGCAAGGAAAGACAAGGAAAAGTATTATAAGGAAAGAAAAGGCAATAAAAAGCAAGATAAGGCAAGAAAAGCTAATAAAAGGCAATAAAAGAAAAGATAAGGCAAGAAAAGGCTACAAAGGGCATGAAAAGGCAAGATATGGGTAGAAAATGCAAGAACAAGAATGATACGGCAAGAAAAGTCTAGGAAAAGGAAAGATAAGGAAAGAAAAGGCATGATAAGGCAAGAAATGACAAGGAAAAGGCAAGATAAGGAAAGCAAAGGCAAGAAAAGGCAAGGAAAAAGCAAGACAAGGAAACAAAAGGCAAGATAAGGGAAGAAAAGGCAAGATAAGGCAAAGAAAAGGTAAGAAAAAGCAAGATAAAGCAAGATAAGGTAAGAAAAGGTAAGAAATGGAAAGAAAAGGCAAGGAAATGGCAAGATAAGGAAAGAAAAGGCATGATTAGGCAAGAAACGTGAAGATTTTTCAAGAAAAGGCAAGGAAAAGGCAAGGAAAAGTAAGATACGGTAAAGAAAAGATAAGAAACGGCAAGATAAGGCAAGAAAAGGAAAGAAAAGGCAAGGAAATGGAAAGATAAGGAAAGAAAAGGCATGATAGGACAAGAAAAGTGAAAATTTGGCAATAAAAGGCAAGGAAAAGGCAAGGAAAGGCACAAAAAGGAAAGAAAAGGCATGAAAATGCAAGAAAAGGAAAGGAAAAACCAAGATAAGGAAAGAAAAGGCAAGACAATGCATGATATGGGAAGAAAAGGAAAGATAAGGCAAGAAAAGGAAAGGAAAAGCAAGAAAAGGCAACTAAAAGGCAGGAAGAAAAAGCAAGAGAAAGCAACAAAAGGCAAGGATAAGGCAAGACAATGCAAAAATAGGCAATATAAGGGAACAAAATGCAAGATAACGGATGATAAGGGAAGAAAAGGTAAGATAAGGCAAGAAAAAGTCAAGATAAGGAAAGGAAAAGAATGATAAGGCAAGAAAATACACTAAAAGGTAAGAAAAGGCAAGGTAAGGAAAGAAAAGGCAAGATAAGGGATGATAAGGGAAGAAAAGGCAAGATAAGGCAAGAAAAGGCAAGGAAAAGGCAAGGAAAAGTATGATAAGGAAACAAAAGGCAAGGAAATGGGAAGGAAAAGGCAAGATGAGGCATGAAAAGGCAAGATAAGGCAAGATAAGGTAAAAAAAGTCAAGAAAAGGAAATAAAAGGCAAGGAAAGGAATGAAAAGGCAAGAAAATGCAAGGAAAAAGCAAGATAAGGAAAGAAAAGGCAAGATAAGGCATGATAAGGGAAGAAGGGCAAGATAAGGAAATAAAAGGCAAGAAAAGGCAAGGAAAAGGTAAGAGAAGGCAAGGAAAAGGCAAGAAATGGTAAGGAAAGGGAAAGAAGGGCAAGGAGAAGTATGATAAGGAAAGAAAAGGTAATGAAAGGCAAAATAAGGCAATAAAAGGCAAGATAAGACAAGAAAAGGAAAGATAAGGCAAGAAAAGGTAAGAAAAGGCTAGAAAAGGCAAGATATGGGAAGAAAATTTAAGAAAAAGGAAGATAAGGCAAGAAAAGGAAAGAAAAAGGCATGATAAGGAAAGAAAAAGCATGATAAGGCAAGAAACGACAAGGAAAAGGCAAGATCAAGAAAGAAAAGGCAAGGTAAAGGCAAGATATGGAAAGAAAAGGCAAGATCAGGGAAGAAAAGGTAAGTTAAGGCAGGAAAAGGTAAGGAAAATGTAAGAAATGGCAAGATAAGACAAGAAAAGTAAAGGAAAGGAAAGAAAAGGCAAGGAAATGGAAAGATAAGGAAAGAAAAGGCATGACAAGGCATGAAAACTCAAGATAAGGCAAAAAAAAGTTAAGATAAGGCAAGAAAAGCCAAGAAAAGAAAAGATAAGGCAAGAAATGGCAAGGAAAAGGCAAGAAAAGGCAAGAGAAGGAAAGAAAAGGCATGATAAGGCAAGAAAAGGCAAGGAAAAGGCAAGATAACGAAAGAAAAGGAAAGATAAGGAAAGAAAAGGCAAGATAAGGGAAGAAAAGGCAAGATAAGGCAAAGAAAAGTTAAGAAAAGGCAAGATAAGACAAGAAAGGCTAAGAAAAGGTAAGAAAAGGAAAGGAAATGGCAAGATAAGGAAAGAAAAGGCATGATAAGATAAGAAAAGTGAAGATTTGGCAGGAAAAGGCATGGAAAAGGCAAGGAAAGGCAAGATAAGGCAAAGAAAAAGTAAGAAAAGGTAAGATAAGGCAAGTAAAGAAAAGAAAAGGTAAGGAAATGGAAAGATAAGGAAAAAAAAAGGAATGATAAGACAATAAAAGTGAACATTTGGCAAGAAAAGGCAAGGAAAAGGCAAGAAAAGGCAAGGAAAAGGCAAGATAAGGCACAAAAAGGCAAGAAAAGGCATGAAAAAGCAAGAAAAGGCAAGGAAAAATCAAGATAAGGAAAGAAAAGTCAAGATAAGGCATGATATGGGAAGAAAAGGCAAGAAAAGGCAAGAAAAGGGAGGAAGAAAAGTCAAGATAAAGCAACAAAAGGCAAAGATAAGGGAAGAAAAGGCAAGAATAGGCAAGATAAGGGAAAAAAATGCAAGAAAAAGTAAGATAACGCAAGAAAAGGCAAGGAAAAGTCAAGATATGGAAAGGAAAGGAATGATAAGGCAAGAAAATACACAAAAAGGCAAGAAAAGGCAAGATAAGGAAAGAAAAGGCAAGGAAAAGTATGATAAGGAAAGAAAACCAGGGAAATGGGAAGGAAAAGGCACGAAAAGGCAAGATAAGGTAAGAAAAGTCAAGAAAAGGAAAGAAAAGGCAAGGAAAGGAAAGAAAAGGCAAGAAAAGACAAGGAAAAAGCAAGATAAGGAAAGAAAAGGCAAGATAAGGCATGATAAGGGAAGAAAAGGCAAGATAAGGAAATAAAAGGCAAGAAAAGTGATGTGAGCACACCTACGAACACACCTACATTCAAGCCACAAGACTCACGGCAAGTGCACGTACCAATTGGACCGGTGACACGAGCAAGAGCCAAAAAGTTTCAGGCAGAATTTAATGGATTAATGTAAGAATTCTGGGCTCAAGATGGTGCGTACAAGTGTAAGGACGTGCATGAGGCCCACGCTAAGCCCATGCACGTGATAGAGGCTATTTTGGAAGCTTGATATGCACGCAAACTTTTGGATGCCTGCGCACATGGAGAATCAGAAAGAATCAACCTATTTAGGCCGTGCATCTACTTGTTAGGACGTGCAACTATTAGTTATTCTATTAGATATTATTTGCTTAGATTATTTCCTATTTTAGTTGAATAATTCGGCCAGAATATCCTTAGATGAGGAAAGAGAGTTTTGGCCAGCCTTTGAACTCCTATCGTATACCAACCCCGCCGGCCAAATATCATATCGTATACATATCCAATGTATCCTCAGTATATGTGCACATATGCCAACATCTTCGGTTGGTCACGGGTAGACCTCATCATACGCCATCACACAAATCACATACCAAACTTTTCAAAATTCACATACAAACACAGACAATCCAAAAGCAACCTCAAATATCAAATAGACCAAAACCAAACCCAATACCACATTTCATATCATTCAAAAGTACGCCAAATAAAGCACATCACCCACGTCTAGTTAACTAAACACATGTTGCAAAGAATATCCACTTACAAGACAATGGTTGCTCAAACCATTCAAAGAGAAGTTCCTTGCTTCGTTCTACAACTCGGGGCACTCGAATTCAAACGCTGGTTAACTAGTCAAAAGAACAATTAACCACTATCATTATAGTATCTTATTTTACATCTCATGTTCTCATTTTATATGTCGTAAATGTTTCAGGGAAAACTTTAAATAGGAAAAGTTATTAGTCCTTCGAAACTTCTCTAACTAACTGAACATATAATCTCCTAACCAAATCTGACTTATTACGATTCCAACTAATAAATTTTAAGTCAATTAAATTTTGTTCACTTGCTCTATACTACAACCTTAACATGGTTCCACTCTACATATTAAACTCCTACAGGAAATACGATTAACCTAACAAACCCATTTATTATCACTTCCATATTTTATTACATCAACTACTAAGTTTCTGAATTCCTATATTAATTTCAATAATCATGTTAATTACCTTACAATTTTGATGTCGGTCAAAACATAGAATTATGATATTCCTTTATTGCACTAATTTCCTGACGAATCTAACATAATCATAATTCCTATTTACTTATAATTTCAGTCCTCGTGATAAATCATTATCCCACTTAATTCTCTTACTCGTAATGAAATAATCAAAGCTAATTATAGTTGGGGTAAATTTAACTAGAGAGATTTATATGTTACCTTCTTTATTTAACTTGGCTGTTTTCCTTCACCTCTTTTCCTTCATTAGTTCTTTTTTTTTTCCACCCAAACTTACGATTCAGCCAACTCTCACATCTCCTTGTATTTTTATGATGATGGTTCTAAGTTGCCACGTTTCTTACTGTTGCCACGTTTTGCTTCTCTCTTTTTTTTTCACCCTTATCTATTCTACAAGTTTGATGTTTTACCATCTCTAAGCCAACAAACTTTCTATTATATATATATATATATATATATATATATATATATATATATATTGTCTTTAAATTATGTTCTCATCCAATTTAGTTAGCTGCCACATTTCTTTTTTTTTTTGTAACTTATCCTATTTTGCTTGATAAATAATTAACTATAAAGAAGGTAACATCATATCTATATAACTGAACTTATCCTTATCAAATCCTACAAACTAAAATTCGACTAGCTCTTAATCCATCTCAGAACTATTTGCAAATCTTGTCACTGGACAGCTAAATATACTTTGCTTAATTTATCGAACATAGTATGGCTAAATCATCATATTGAATAGTAAATTCAAATTTTAGTTTAACTTAAATAAAATCACATAACAAATATTTCAAATACTGACAAAATCAGACCTATATCAGAGCACCGTAAATTCTTGATTTGTTTCGGCTAGTTTATTTCATAAATCACAAAACTAAAAGAACAAAGTTATAGATCTAAGTGTTATGAATCCATACAAATTGAAATCATCTAATTTGAAATCCCAATTAGAAAATTATGCCTATTTTACCGAACGGCGACGGACTAAGCCTAAACCCTTCCAAAACCAACTTTATTTTGTTGTAACCAATTTCGTAGAAGGGTGAGGATATCACAGTCTCCCCTCCTTATAAAATTCGGTCCCCGAATTTGCTTAATGAAAGTTTAACTTACTTGTCACACAAACAGATGTGGGTATTTAGTTTTCATCTCTCCCTCCATTTCCCAAGTTGCCTCAGCTAAGGAACGATTTCCCCATTGAACCTTAACCATCGGAAGCTCTCTATTCCGAAGCTTTCTAACTTCACGATCCAAAATCCTAATTGGATTCTCTTGGTATGTCAAATCTCCACTTATCTCTACTATTTGTGGCTCCAAAACATGAGTAGGATCGTGCAAATATCGCTTAAGCATGGAGACATAGAACACTGGATGAATGTGTGACAAAGATGGTGGCAAAGCCAATCGATATGCCACTGGTCCAACTCGCTCCAAAATCTCAAATGGGCCGATATATCTAGGACTGAGTTTGCCCCTTCTTCCAAACCTCATTGTTCCCTTCATAGGTGAAACTTTGAGGAAAACATGTAGTCCCACATCAAACTCAATATCTTTTCGCCTCTTATCTGAGTATGACTTTTGCCGACTCTGGGCTATTTCTAGCCTTTGTCGAATCATCTGTATCTTCTCATTGGTTTCTTGTACTAAGTCATTACCCAATAGTTATTTCTCACCAACCTCATTCCAACATAACGGAGATCTACATTTTCTTCCATACAAAGCTTCATATGGAGCCATCTTGATACTTGACTGGTAGCTATTATTATAAGCAAACTCCATCAATGGCAAATAATGATCCCAACTTCCTCCAAAATCAATGACATAAGTTCGCATCATATCTTCCAATATCTGAATAACACGCTCAGACTGGCCATCTGTTTGAGGATGAAAGGCTGTACTCAAATCCAAACGAGTTCCCATAGCCTCTTGAAATTGCCCCCAAAACCTTGATGTGAAATGCGTTCCACGATCAGATACAATTGAAACTGGTACACCATGAAGGTGAATAATTTCATCCATAAATATAAGAGCAAACCTACTTGCATCATATGTACTCTTTATTGGTAGG
Source organism: Hypericum androsaemum (assembly GCA_963995505.1). Taxonomy (NCBI): domain Eukaryota; kingdom Viridiplantae; phylum Streptophyta; class Magnoliopsida; order Malpighiales; family Hypericaceae; genus Hypericum; species Hypericum androsaemum. The sequence continues at coordinate 12,862,353 of OZ023186.1, forward strand.
AAATGTGAAGATTTTGTCAATCTGTCTACAATAACCCACACTGCATCATAACCTTTGGAAGTAGTTGGAAGCCCTACTAACAAATCCATTGTTATCTGCTCCCACTTCCACATTGGAATCTCAAGCGGTTGTAATAATCCAGAAGGCCTCTGATACTCTGCTTTTACCTGTTGACAGGTCAAACACTTTGAAACAAACTTTGCAATGTCCTTTTTCATACCTTGCCACCAATAATTGTTTCTCAAATCATGGTACATTTTTATAGATCCAGGGTGCATACTGTAGACCGCTCGGTGTGCCTGAGTCAATAATTCCTTTCTTAGATCTCCAACATCAGGGACAACCACTCGAGAACCAAAATACAAGATACCATTAGCACTAAGTCAAAATTTAGGTAATTCACCCTGCTCAACTTGTTCCATCATCACAATAACCTCTGGATCCTCCCATTGCAATTCCATAACCCGTCCTCGTAAGGTAGGTCTCATATGCATCTCTACTAGAAACTTTGGCTGAATTAAGGATTTGCGACTTAAAGCATCAGCTACCACATTAGCTTTCCCAGGGTGATAGTTAATGGTGCAGTCATAATCCTTAAGTAACTCCATCCACCTTCTCTGTCTTAAGTTCAAATCTCGTTGCTTAAAGATATACTTGAGGCTTTTATGATCTGTATATATCTCAAACTTCTCACCATACAAGTAGTGCCTCCAAATCTTCAGTGCAAACACAACAGCTGCCATTTCCAAGTCATGGACTGGATAATTCTCTTCATGTTTCTTCAGCTATCTAGAAGCATAAGCAATAACATTCTTGTGTTGCATAAGAACACATCCCAAACCCACTCTTGAAGCATCACAATACACTGAATATCCACCTGATCCTGAAGGTAGAACCAATACAGGTGCATGGGTTAACCGATCCTTCAATTCTTGGAAACTCTCTTCACACCTACCCGACCATTCATACTTGGCATTTTTATGAGTTAACCGAGTTAACGGTGCTGCCAAAGTAGAGAATCCTTTGACAAATCGTCGATAATACCCTGCTAAACCCAAAAAGCTGTGTATCTCAGTAACATTAGCTGGGGTAGGCCAATTCACAACAGCTTCCACCTTCTTCGGATCAACTGATACTCCATCTCTGGACACCACATGTCCTAGAAAAGCTACACTTTGAAGCCAAAATTCACACTTTGAGAATTTAGCATATAGCTTTTTCTCTCGTAGCGTCTGCAACACTTGCCTAAGGTGTCTCTCATGATCCTCCTGATCAATAGAGTAAATCAATATATCATCAATAAACACAACCACAAACTGATCTAGGAAAGGCTTGAAATTCCGGTTCATCATATCCATAAAGGCAGCTGGGGCATTAGTCAATCCAAATGGCATAACCAGAAACTCATAATGGCCATATCGAGTCCTGAATGCCGTCTTTGGAATGTCCATCTCTCTAATCCGCAACTGATGATACCCTGATCTCAAGTCAATCTTAGAAAACCATTTAGATCCCCGCAACTGATCAAACAAATCATCTATTCTCGGAAAAGGATATCGGTTGCGTATAGTTACCTTATTCAACTTTCGGTAGTCTATGCACAATCGTAAACTCCCATCTTTCTTCTTCACAAATAGCACTGGGGCTCCCCAAGGAGAAACACTAGGCCTTATGTACCCTTTATTCAACAAATCTTGCAACTGATCTTTCAACTCTTTCATTTCAGCTGGAGCCATACGATAAGGTGGTATAGAGATTGGTTCAGTTCCTGGTTCAAGATCAATACAGAATTCAATCTCCCTCTCTGGAGGTAAGCCAGGTAAATCCTCTGGAAATACATCTGGGTACTCTCTCACAATAGGAACATGATCCACCAAAATATCTTCTTCCTTTCTTTCCTTTACCATAGCTAAATAGCTGGCACATCCTCTCCTTAGAAACTTGCTAGCTTTCATATAAGAGATAAGCTTTGCAGTAGTTACCTTTTTCTCACCCTGAAACTCAAACTCTGCCTCATCTGTTGGATGGAAAATTACTCTTTTTCCAAAACAATCCACTATCGCATGATAAGTGGATAACACGTCCATACCCACTATGATATCAAAACCATCCATATCCAATATGTATAAATCAGCTGACAAGTCATGCCCACTAATTTGAATATTGCAGGATCTAACAACTTCACAAACATATACAAACCCACCCGAAGGAGTGGCAACGATCATTGACTCATCCAGACATACAGGCATAGCATTCAAACATTGAACATATTGAGATGACACAAAAGAGTGTGTAGAACCCGAATCAAATAGAATACGTGCATAAGATGATCCAATGGGTAGGTTACCTGACACCACAGTATTACTAGCATCAGCATCTCTCCTAGTCAAAGCATACACTCTAGGCTGTGCATCGCCTCCTCCACTATCAGACTTAGGTCCCTCAATCCTCAAACCTACTTCTCTTTGATCAAGTAAATTGCCCTGCTGAACTTGTGGTCGAGAAAAGTGTTGTGTTGGCGGCCTAACTATCAAGCTTGCCACTTGCTTATGCTGATCGATTGTAGGACAGTCTTTCACTAAGTGACCTTGCATACCACAGCGAAAACAAGCTCCTGTCCTTATATAACAAATGTCTCCAGGATGTTGTTTACCACAACTTTGGCATCTCCTGAAATTACTGGACTGGTTCTTACTGAATTGCTGACCACGGAAATCCTTCCCTCTACCAAATCTTCCAACTGGTCCTCCACTCCTAGATGATACTGGCAGATTGTTGGTCCATATTTCTTGCTGTCTAAAACCTTGATTGGAACTCCTTTGTGGTGGCTTATCAAACTTCTGAAATTTTGGTTAACTTTGGACCACTCGACATTCATTATCTCGTATCTCTAAGGTTCGAGCACAATCCACTGCAGCTGCATATGTCTCGAAACCACGAGGATACATAACCTTGAACATAGAATCATCAAGTCCACGAATAAACCTCTTTACCTTCATCTCATCATTGGGAACCAAGTGTTTTGCATACCGTGACAGATAAGTGAACCTCTCATCATACTGAGATACTGTCATCTCTCGCGTCTTCACCAATCGCTCAAATTCGAAAGCTCGAGCATCTTTCAAACTCTCTGGTAAGAACCGATCCAACAAGGCCTTAGTAAAGATCTCCCAAGTCCATGCATATGATCCCTCATTCTGGAACCAAACTCCAGCCACACCTACCAACTTAAATGAAGCCAACTCCACCATTCGCTCCTTATCGCACCTTAAGATCCTTCTCCTCTTCTCCATCTCATCAATGAATACCTAAGGATCATCACTTAAGCCAGAAAATATTGGTGGATTCAACTTTAAGAACTCACCCAAAGAGTCATCTTTAGCAGCTAATGTGACATTCTGCTCTAATTGTGTTTGCTGAGCAGCGATGAATTTCTCCATTGCTTTCATAATTCTGTCTACACCATCACCACCCTGCCTCTCCATCTCAGAAGTAGGAACAACAGCAACAAGTGGTGGAATCTCATCTCTAGTGACCCTACCAGCGGTAGTGGCCTCAATTGGTGGTAGAGTCTCAGATGCAACATCATTCCTCCGACCTTGGGAGCTTTCACCATGCTCCCTAACCGTATCCATACCACTACGTGTAACTGTCATATCCTCCTATACAAATAAGTCATAATTAAGCATACCAAAGGATGGGCACAACAAAAGAGGTTCAAGGATATGACAAATCCTATGCTCCATTATACACAACATATAATTCAAACAATAAGCTAGGCTTAAACCTAGGGCTCTGACCAAGCTCTGATACCAAGTCTGTCATGACCCAAATTCGTGGTCGGTGACCGGCGCTAGATCATGTCAAACTTAATATAATAATCCACAACCTAGCAAGCCTCAAATCATAATACATCATTCTTATTACCAGGATTGTCAAAACATTTTTATTTTCCACATTGTTTCTTCAAACAAACATATTTATCGTGTCCAAAACCTGGTAGGCATTGGAATACACATCTCCAACGTCATATCATCAAACTCATCATTTTAAAACATAAACATAAATTTACACATACATTACATATTAACATTAATCTAAGATCATATGTCAAAGAATAACAAATATGTATAATGGAGCGACCTAGATTACAAAGACAAAGACCATCCGGAGACCTTTGAACGTAGCCCGAGAAAGAAAAACAACGGGCTGAACTCGGATGAAAAAGCTTCTCCAGATGCAAACCACGGCTCAAATCTCTTCACCTGTGGATTGAAGTAAGGGATAAGTGCTTTGAAACACTTAGTAAGCAAATATTATAAGTAACATGTATTTAACCAACCAGTCGTTCCCATCAAACCCAACCAAATACTAACACACAACTAAGACAACAAAAGACTACTTCACAGACAAGGTCATCAAAGAATTCACGTATCACACGTAATCAGAACTTCAGATAGACTTTCACAGGACATATAACACAATTCGGATGAACTTCAGATAGATCTAGATAGTGTCACTCCCACTCCGACACGAGGATACCATATCTTAAAGGCGCCATCAAAAACCAGCCCCGCCGGCCAAATATCATATCGTATACATATCCAATGTATCCTCAGTATATGTGCACATATGCCAACATCCCCGGTTGGTCACGGGTAGACCTCATCATCCGCCATCACACAAATCACATACCAAACTTTTCAAAATTCACATACAAACACAGACAATCCAAAAGCAACCTCAAATATCAAATAGACCAAAACCAAACCCAATACCACATTTCATATCATTCAAAAGTACGCCAAATAAAGCACATCACCCACGTCTAGTTAACTAAACACATGTTACAAAGAATATCCACTTACAAGACAATGGTTGCTCAAACCATTCAAAGAGAAGTTCCTTGCTTCGTTCTACAACTCGGGGCACTCGAATTCAAACGCTGGTTAACTAGTCAAAAGAACAATTAACCACTATCATTATAGTATCTTATTTTACATCTCATGTTCTCATTTTATATGTCATAAATGTTTCAGGGAAAACTTTAAATAGGAAAAGTTATTAGTCCTTCGAAACTTCTCTAACTAACTGAACATATAATCTCCTAACCAAATCTGACTTATTACGATTCCAACTAATAAATTTTAAGTCAATTAAATTTTGTTCACTTGCTCTATACTACAACCTTAACATGGTTCCACTCTACATATTAAACTCCTACAGGAAATACGATTAACCTAACAAACCCATTTATTATCACTTCCATATTTTATTACATCAACTACTAAGTTTCTGAATTCCTATATTAATTTCAATAATCATGTTAATTACCTTACAATTTTGATGTCGGTCAAAACATAGAATTATGATATTCCTTTATTGCACTAATTTCCTGACGAATCTAACATAATCATAATTCCTATTTACTTATAATTTCAGTCCTCGTGATAAATCATTATCCCACTTAATTCTCTTACTCATAATGAAATAATCAAAGCTAATTATAGTTGGGGTAAATTTAACTAGAGAGATTTATATGTTACCTTCTTTATTTAACTTGGCTGTTTTCCTTCACCTCTTTTCCTTCATTAGTTCTTTTTTTTTCCACCCAAACTTACGATTCAGCCAACTCTCACATCTCCTTGTATTTTTATGATGATGGTTCTAAGTTGCCACGTTTCTTACTGTTGCCACGTTTTGCTTCTCTCTTTTTTTTTCACCCTTATCTATTCTACAAGTTTGATGTTTTACCATCTCTAAGCCAACAAACTTTCTATTATATATATATATATATATATATATATATATATATATATATATATATATATATTGTCTTTAAATTATGTTCTCATCCAATTTAGTTAGCTGCCACATTTTTTTTTTTTGTAACTTATCCTATTTTGCTTGATAAATAATTAACTATAAAGAAGGTAACATCATATCTATATAACTGAACTTATCCTTATCAAATCCTACAAACTAAAATTCGACTAGCTCTTAATCCGTCTCAGAACTATTTGCAAATCTTGTCACTGGACAGCTAAATATACTTTGCTTAATTTATCGAACATAGTATGGCTAAATCATCATATTGAATAGTAAATTCAAATTTTAGTTTAACTTAAATAAAATCACATAACAAATATTTCCAATACTGACAAAATCAGACATATATCAGAGCACCGTAAATTCTTGATTTTTTTCGGCCAGTTTATTTCATAAATCACAAAACTAAAAGAACAAAGTTATAGATCTAAGTGTTATGAATCCATACAAATTGAAATCATCTAATTTGAAATCCCAATTAGAAAATTATGCCTATTTTACCGAACGGCGACGGACTAAGCCTAAACCCTTCCAAAACCAACTTTATTTTGTTGTAACCAATTTCGTAGAAGGGTGAGGATATCACAGTTCCAGTCCTACTTGTGCCTAAGAAGGATGGATCATGGAGGATGTGTGTTGATTGCCGAGCTGTCAACAACATCACGGTAAAATATCGTCACCCTATTCCTCGCTTAGATGACATGTTAGATGAGTTGCATGGATCTTGCATGTTTTCTAAGATTGACTTAAAAAGTGGTTATCATCAGATTAGGATGAAAGAAGGAGATGAGTGGAAGACTGCTTTTAAAACAAAATATGGGTTGTATGAGTGGATGGTCATGTCGTTTAGGTTATCTAATGCACCTAGTACATTCATGCGCCTTATGAATCATGTCTTACATCCATTCATTGGAAAATTTGTCGTTGTGTACTTTGATGATATACTCATTTATAGTACGAGTTTAGAGGATCATGTAGAGCATTTGAAATCTGTCCTAGATGCACTTAGAGAGGATCAATTGTTTGCCAACTTGAAGAAGTGCACCTTTTGTACAGATAAACTAGTATTCTTGGGTTTTGTTGTTAGTGCTCACGGGATACAGGTTGATGAGGAGAAGATCTGAGCCATCCGGGACTGGCCAAGTCCTACAAGTGTTGCTAATGTTCGAAGTTTTCATGGCTTAGCTAGCTTTTACATGGGGGTCGTGAAAGACTTTAGTAGCCTAGCCGCGCCCGTCACTGAAGTCATCAAGAAGAACATTGGATTTAGTTGGGGAGAAGCTCAAGAGCACTCATTCCAACTCATCAAAGAGAAGTTGACTAATGCTCCTTTGTTGGCTTTGCCTAACTTTGCTAAAACCTTTGAAGTTGAATGTGATGCCTCAGGTATAGGGATTGGAGCTGTCCTCATGCAAGAAGGGAGACCAATTGCCTACATTAGTGAGAAACTAAGTGGCGCAACCTTGAACTATCCAACTTATGACAAAGAGTTGTATGCGCTAGTTCGAACATTGGAAACATGGCAGCATTACTTATGGCCCAAGGAATTCGTGATCCACACTGATCATGAATCACTCAAGCACTTAAACGGGCAACACAAGTTGAATAGGAGGCATGCACGATGGGTGGAGTTCATTAAGACATTTCCTTTTGTCATTCGCTATAAGCAAGGTTAGGAAAATGTAGTAGCTGATGCCCTATCGCGAAGGTATGCTTTGATCTCAACTCTTGATGCGAAGTTAATTGGTTTTGAACACCTTAAAGAGTTGTATACTGATGATACTGATTTTGGTGATCTGTTCTGAGCTACGGAGAAGAGTGCAAGTGGTAAATTTTTTTGGAATGAAGGTTACCTATTTCGGGAGAACAAACTTTGTGTGCCTAATTGTTTTATGCGAGAGTTGCTAATTCATGAGGCACATGGAGGCGGATTGATGGGGAACTTTGGAATCGCAAAGACTTTGGCAATGCTGCAAGATCACTTCTATTGGCCACACATGAAGCGCGACGTAGAAAGAGTTTGTGGGCGTTGCATCACATGCAAGCAAGCCAAGTCAAAGGTAAAACCCCACGGTTTGTATACCCCACTACCTATACCTAGTGAGCCTTGGATTGATATCTCTATGGATTTTGTGTTAGGACTGCCTAGGACTAAACGTGGAAGGGATTCAATCTTTGTGGTAGTGGATAGGTTTTCTAAGATGGCACATTTTATTCCATGTCATAAGACTGATGATGCTTCAAACACTGCTGATTTGTTCTTTAGAGAAGTTGTTAGGTTGCATGGTATGCCTAGAACTATTATTTCTGATAGAGATGCTAAGTTCTTGAGTTACTTTTGGAAGACCTTGTGGAGTAAGTTAGGTACCAAGTTATTATTTTCTACTACTTGTCATCCACAAACTGATGGTCAAACTGAAGTTGTAAATAGGACTTTGTCTACTTTATTGAGAGCACTTATCAAGCATAACATTAAGACTTGGGAAGAATGTCTACCACATGTTGAATTTGCTTATAACCGTTCAGTTCATTCTGCTACTCAATTCTCACCATTTGAGCTTGTTTATGTATTTAATCCTTTGACTCCATTGGATTTATCACCTTTGCCTTCGAGTGAGCATGTTAACTTAGATGGCAAGAAGAAGGCTGATTTTGTCAAGCAACTGCATGAGAGGGCGCGAATGAATATAGAGAAATGAATGGAGCACTACGCGAGACAAGCAAACAAAGGACGGCATAAGGTTGTCTTTGAGCCTGGAGATTGGGTCTGGTTGCACATGGGAAAGGAACGCTTTCCCGCTCAACGGCATTCGAAGTTGCTACCACGGGGAGATGGTTCATTTCAAGTGCTTGAACGCATCAATGAAAATGCCTACAAGCTTGACCTGCCAGGTGAGTATAATGTTAGTGCTTCTTTCAATGTTACTGATTTGAGTCCGTTTGATGTAGGTGAAGATTTGAGGGCAAATCCTTTTCAAGAGGAGGGGAATGATGTGAGCACACCTACGAACACACCTACATTCAAGCCACAAGACTCATGGCAAGTGCACGTACCAATTGGACCGGTGACAAGAGCAAGAGCCAAAAAGTTTCAGGCAGAATTTAATGGATTAATGCAAGATTTCTGGGATCAAGATGGTGCGTACAAGTGCAAGGACGTGCATAAGGCCCACGCTAAGCCCATGCACGTGATAGAGGCTATTTTGGAAGCTTGATATGCACGCAAACTTCTGGATGTATGCGCACATGGAGAATCAGAAAGAATCAACCTAGTTAGGCCGTGCATCTACTTGTTAGGACGTGCAACTATTATTTATTCTATTAGATATTATTTGCTTAGATTATTTCCTATTTTAGTTGAATAATTCGGCCAGAATATCCTTAGATTAGGAAAGAGAGTTTTGGCCAGCCTTTGAGCTCCTTTTAAGGAGTTAGCTTGTTTAGGAATACCTTGGTACTTTGGAGCCTATATAAGGAGGTCTCCTAGCAATAAAATGGACACAACTTTTGAGAGTGATAATTTTGTGAGTTAGATACTCCTTGCGTGTTCTTGCTAATTGCTGGATTGCTTAGCTTGAGCAAAACTTTTCACTTATCAAACGATTCATCCATCATCGTTTGTGGGGTGGTTCGACTTGGACCATAGGTTCTCGAATTTCCATTGCTTGGGTTGCGGATCTTCTAGACTAAGGTTCTTGCAAGGCTCGAGTTCGGGGGTTGCGGTCTCTTCCATCCAAAGTAGCATGGTCCGTTGTGAATCTCCTGCCGAGGTTCATATCACCAAGTCATTACTACCGAGAGCTATACAAGAAGTTACAAGGAATGAGACAAGGAAGTCTGAGCGTGGAAGAATATTACAAACAGATGGAGATGGCCATGATAAGAGCTGACGTGGAGGAAGATAGAGAAGCTACCATGGCAAGGTTCTTGAATGGACTCAATCCCGAGATCCATGACAAAGTAGAGTTGCAACACTATGTGGAGTTGGAGGACATGGTGCATATGGCCACGAAAATTGAGAAGCAACTGAAGAGAGGAGGAGGAGGAACAAGAGCTACATCAAGTGCTAATTGGAAGCCAAACTATTCAAAGAAATTTGACAAACCACATGCAACCAAGATAGAGCACAAGACTGAGAGTTCCAATGCCAATTCCCAAAAGAAGGTGGAAGCCACTCCCACACGAAACCGTGATATCAAGTGCTTCAAGTGTCAAGGAAGGGGGCACATCTCAAGTAAATGCCCTAACAAACAGATTATGGTGATTAGAGAGAGTGGGGAGATCGTAACAGAAGGAGAAGATTCGGATCATGATAGCATGCCTTCATTGGAAGACGTATCCGAAGAGGAAATTCAAGTTTCTGAAGGACTCACTCTAGTGGCAAGAAGAGCCTTGAACTTGCAAGCAAGAGAAGAAGATGACAAAGCACAAAGGGAGAATATCTTCCATACAAGGTGTTATGTCAAGGACAAGGTGTGTAGTGTCCTCATTGATGGAGGCAGCTGTGCTAACGTGGCAAGCACTACTATGGTTGAGAAGTTAGGGTTACTCACGAAGAAACACCCTAAACCTTACAAGCTGCAATGGCTGAATGATAGTGGAGAAGTACGAGTGGAGAAGCAAGTGCTAGTGACATTCTGCATTATCAAGTACGAAGATGAAGTGTTGTGCGATGTTGTGCCAATGCAAGCTAGTTATCTACTGTTGGGGAGGCCGTGGCAGTTTGATAGAAGAGTAACTCATGACGGACACACCAACAAGTACTCATTTACACTCAATAGGCGTGTGTTCACTTTGGCACCCTTAGCGCCATCACAAGTTTGTGAAGATCAGATGAAGTTACAAAAAGAAAGTGATGAGAGAAAAAAGAGTGAGCAAAAGAAATGAATTGAGAGGAGAGAAGAAGCCAAAAAATAGAAAGGAAAAATGGCCAAAAGAGAGGATACAATGGAGCGAACAAAAGAAGCTGGAAAAACAGAATTGAAATCGGCCATTGAGAGAAAATCCGAGGGATGGAAAAAGAACTACTATGTGGGAGCAAGTGAAATCAAGCAAGCTTGTTTTGAAAAAATGTCTATGATCTTACTCCGGTATAGGGAGACACTTTTTATGACTAACGAACTTGAGCCACACTTGCCTAGTGTGATTGTTTCTCTCTTGCAGGACTACAAGGATGTCTTTCCCGAAGAGCTAGCAGTTGGGTTACCACCTATACGAGGGATTGAGCATCAAATTGACTTTGTTCCAGGAGCTACCATACCTAACCGCCCCGCATATAGAAGTAATCCGGAGGAAACAAAAGAAATTGAGAGGCAAGTCAATGAGCTTTTGAAAAAAGGGTACGTGAGAGAAAGCATGAGCCCATGTGCTGTTCCAGTCCTACTTGTGCCTAAGAAGGATGGATCATGGAGGATGTGTGTTGATTGCCGAGCTGTCAACAACATCACGGTAAAATATCATCACTCTATTCCTCGCTTAGATGACATGTTAGATGAGTTGTATGGCTCTTGCATGTTTTCTAAGATTGACTTAAAAAGTGGTTATCATCAGATTAGGATGAAAGAAGGAGATGAGTGGAAGACTGCTTTTAAAAAACAATATGGGTTGTATGAGTGGATGGTCATGCCGTTCGGGTTATCTAATACACCTAGTACATTCATGCGCCTTATAAATCATGTCTTACGTCCATTCATTGGCAAATTTGTCATTGTGTACTTTGATGATATACTCATTTATAGTACGAGTTTAGAGGATCATGTAGAGCATTTGAAATCTGTCCTAGATACACTTAGAGGGGATCAATTGTTTGCCAACTTGAAGAAGTGCACCCTTTCCATAAATAAACTCGTATTCTTGGGTTTTGTTGTTAGTGCTCACGGGATACAGGTTGATGAGGAGAAGATCCGAGCCATCCGGGACTGGCCAAGTCCTACAAGTGTTGCTAATGTTCGAAGTTTTCATGGCTTAGCTAGCTTTTACAGGAGGTTCGTGAAAGACTTTATTAGCCTAGCCGCGCCCTTCACTGAAGTCATCAAGAAGAACGTTGGATTTAGTTGGGGAGAAGCTCAAGACCACTCATTCCAACTCATCAAAGAGAAGTTGACTAATGCTCCTTTGTTGGCTTTGCCTAACTTTGCTAAAACCTTTGAAGTTGAATGTGATGCCTCAGGTATAGGGATTGGAGCTATCCTCATGCAAGAAGGGAGACCAATTGCCTACTTTAGTGAGAAACTAAGTGGGGCAACCTTGAACTATCCAACTTATGACAAAGAGTTGTATGCGCTAGTTCGAACATTGGAAACATGGCAGCATTACTTGTGGCCCAAGGAATTCGTGATCCACACTGATCATGAATCACTCAAGCACTTAAACGGGCAACACAAGTTGAATAGGAGGCATGCACGATGGGTGGAGTTCATTGAGACATTTCCTTATGTCATTCGCTACAAGCAAGGTAAGGAAAATGTAGTAGCTGATGCCCTATCGCGAAGGTATGCTTTGATCTCAACTCTTGATGCGAAGTTAATTGGTTTTGAACACCTTAAAAAGTTGTATACTGATGATACTAATTTTGGTGATCTGTTTTGAGCTACGGAGAAGAGTGCAAGTGGTAAATTTTTTCGGAATGAAGGTTACCTTTTTCGTGAGAACAAACTTTGTGTGCTTAATTGTTCTATGCGAGAGTTGCTAATTCAGGAGGCACATGGAGGCGGATTGATGGGGCACTTTGGAATCGCAAAGACTTTGGCAATGCTACAAGATCACTTCTATTGGCGCACATGAAGTGTGACATTGACAGAGTTTGTGGACGTTGCATCCCACGGTTTGTATACCCCACGGTTTGTATACCCCACTACCTATACCTAGTGAGCCTTGGATTGATATCTCTATGGATTTTGTGTTAGGACTGCCTAGGACTAAACGTGGAAGGGATTTAATCTTTGTGGTAGTGGATAGGTTTTCTAAGATGGCACATTTTATTCCATGTCATAAGACTGATGATGCTTCAAACATTGCTGATCTGTTCTTTAGAGAAGTTGTTAGGTTGCATGGTATGCCTAGAACTATTATTTCTGATAGAGATGCTAAGTTCTTGAGTTACTTTTGGAAGACCTTGTGGAGTAAGTTAGGTACCAAATTGTTATTTTCTACTACTTGTCATCCACAAACTGATGGTCAAACTGAAGTTGTAAATAGGACCTTGTCTACTTTATTGAGAGCACTTATCAAGCATAACATTAAGACTTGGGAAGAATATTTGCCACATGTTGAATTTGCTTATAATCGTTCTGTTCATTCTGCTACTCAATTCTCACCATTTGAGCTTGTTTATGGATTTAATCCTTTGACTCCTTTGGATTTATCACCTTTGCCTTCGAGTGAGCATGTTAACTTAGATGGCAAGAAGAAGGCTGATTTTGTCAAGCAACTGCATGAGAGGGCGCGAATGAACATCGAGAAATGAACAGAGCACTACGCGAGACAAGCAAACAAAGGACGGCACAAGGTTGTCTTTGAGCCTGGAGATTGGGTCTGGTTGCACATGAGAAAGGAACGCTTTCCCGCGCAACGGCGTTCAAAGTTGCTACCACGGGGAGATGGTCCATTTCAAGTGCTTGAACGCATCAATGACAATGCCTACAAGCTTGACCTGCCAGGTGAGTATAATGTTAGTGCTTCCTTCAATGTTACTGATTTGAGTCCGTTTGATGTAGGTGAAGATTTGGGGACAAATCCTTTTCAAGAGGAGGGGAATGATGTGAGCACACCTACGAACACACCTACATTCAAGCCACAAGACTCACGGCAAGTGCACGTACCAATTGGACCGGTGACACGAGCAAGAGCCAAAAAGTTTCAAGCAAAATTTAGTGGATTAATGCAAGAAGTCTGGGCTCAAGATGGTGCGTATAAGTGCAAGGACGTGCATGAGGCCCACGCTAAGCCCATGCACGTGATAGAGGCTATTTTGGAAGCTTGATATGCACGCAAACTTCTGGATGCTTGCGCACATGGAGAATCAGAAAGAATCAACCTATTTAGGCCGTGCATCTACTTGTTAGGACGTGCAACTATTAGTTATTCTATTAGATATTTTTTGCTTAGATTATTTCCTATTTTAGTTGAATAATTCGGCCAGAATATCCTTAGATTAGGAAAGAGAGTTTTGGCCAGCCTTTGAACTCCTTTTAAGGAGTTGGCTTGTTTAGGAATACTTTGGGTACTTTAGAGCCTATATAAAGAGGTCTCCTAGCAATAAAATGGACACAACTTTTGAGATTGATAATTTTGTGAGTTAGATACTCCTTGCGTGTTCTTGCTAATTGCTGGATTGCTTAGCTTGAGCGAAACTTTTCACTTATCAAACGATTCATCCATCCTCGTTTGTGGCGTGGTTCGACTTGGACCATAGGTTCTCGAATTTCCATTGCTTGGGTTGCGGATCATCTAGATCAAGGTTCTTGCAAGGCTCGAGTTCGGGGGTTGCGGTCTCTTCCATCCAAAGTAGCACGGTCCGTTGTGAATCTCCTGCCGAGGTTCATATCAAAAAGGCAAGCAAAAGGCAAGGAAGGTCAAGGAGAAGTATGATAAGGAAAGAAAAGGTAATGAAAGGCAAGATAAGGCAATAAAAGGCAAGATAAGGTAGGAAAAGGCAAGATAATGGAAGAAGATGCGAGAAAAAGGAAGATAAGGCAAGGAAAAGGCAAGGTAAGGAAAGAAAAGGTATGATAAGGCAAGAAAAGACAAGGAAAAGGCAAGAGAAGGCAAAAAAATGCAAGGAAAAGGCAATATATGGAAAGAAAAGGCAAGATAATGGAAGAAAAAGGAAAATAAGGCAAGGAAAAGGCAAGGTAAGGAAAGAAAAGGCATGATAAGGCAAGGAAAGACAAGGAAAAGGCAAGATAAGGAAAGAAAAGGCAAGGAAAATGCAATATAAGGAAAGAAAGGGCAAGATAAGGGAAGAAAAGGCAAAATAAGGCAGGAAAAGGTAAGGAAAAGGTAAGAAAAGGCAAGATAAAGCAAGAAATGTCAAGTAGAGGAAAGAAAAGGCAAGGAAATGGAAAGATAAGGAAAGAAAAGGTATGAAAACTCAAGATAAGGCAAAAAAAAAGGTAAGATAAGCCAAGATAAGCCAAGAAAAGCCAATAAAAGAAAACATAAGTTAAGAAATGGCAAGGAAAAGGCAGGAATAGGCAAGAAAAGGTAAGAAAAAGAAAGAAAAGGATTGAAAAGGAAAGAAAAGGAAAGAAAAGGCAAGGAAAAGGCAAAATAAGAAAAGAAAAGGCAAGATCAGGCAAGGAAACCAAGATCAGGCAAGAAAAACACAGAAAAGGCAAGATCAGACAAGGAAAGGCAAGATAAGGCAAGAAAAGGAAAGAAAAGGCAAGAAAAAGACAAGATATGGAAATAAACGGCAAGATAAGGCAAGAAAAGGCAAGATAAAGCAAGAAAAGGCTAGAAAAGTAAAGGAAAGTGCAAGATATGGAAAGAAAAGGCGAGAAAAGTTAAGATTAGGCAAGAAATGGCAAGGAAAAGGCAAGATAAGACAAGAAAAGGCAAGGAAAAGGAAAGAAAAGGCAAGGAAAGGCAAGGAAAAGTATTGTAAGGAAAAAAAAGGCAATAAACAGCAAGATACGGTAAGAAAAGCCAATAAAAGGCAAGAAATGGAAAGATAAGGCAAGAAACGGCAAAAAAAGGCATGAAAAGGCAAGAAAGGGCATGAAAAGGCAAGAAAATGGAAGAACAAGAATGATACGGCAAGAAAAGGCTAGGAAAAGGCAAGATAAGGAAAGAAAAGGCATGATAAGGCAAGAAAAGACAAGGAAAAGGCAAGATAAGGAAAGAAAAGGAAAGAAAAGGAAAGATAAGGAAAGGAAAAGGCAAGATAAAGGAAGAAAAGGCAAGATAAGGCAAAGAAAAGGTAAGAAAAGGCAAGATAAGGCAAGATAAGGCAAGAAAAGACAAGAAAAGGAAAGAAAATACAAGGAAATGGCAAGATAAGGAAAGAAAAGGCATGATAAGATAAGAAATGTGAAGATTTGGCAAGAAAAGCAAGGAAAAGGGAAGGAAAAGCAAGATAAGGTAAAGAAAAGGTAAGAAAAGGAAAGATAAGGCAAGAAAAGGCAAGAAAAGGCAAGGAAATGGCACGATAAGGAAAGAAAAGGCATGATAAGACAAGAAAAGTGAAGATTTGGCAAGAAAAGGCAAGGAAAAGGCAGGATAAGGCCCAAAAAGGAAAGAAAAGGCATGAAAATGTAAGAAAAGGCAAGGAAAAACTAAGATAAGGAAACAAAAGGCAAGATAATGCATGATATGGGAAGAAAAGGTAAGATAAGGCAAGAAAAGGGAAGGATAAGGCAAGAAAAGGCAAGAAGAAAAAGCAAGATAAAGCAACTAAAGGCAAGGATGAGGAAAGACTGTCACGACCCAAATTCGAGGTCGGTGACCGGCGCTAGACCCAAATCCATTTACAATACCTAACGAGTCTAGCAAGCCTCAAATGTATTTTACTTCACAAAATTTTCAGTCTCAAAAAACTAAATGAAATACAATTATTTTTACATTATCCCCAGGATCAAAGTGAAAACGGTGGCTACGGAGCTACTAGACAAAAGAGCAAAATGGATGCCGGAGTCTTTATTCAAGTCGTAAAGAAGCAAATTGACTTGACACCAACAAAGCTATCTTCGGATGGATACAAGGCCACATAAATGAACCTACAAAATTGGTGATAGGGGGGGTGAGTGTTTGGGGAAATACTCTGTAAGTAGATAGAACATAACGTGTTGGTTATGTCAGATACATGTGAGAGAGACAAAACTCAACTATGTCCTACATAATCTAAGACAACACTAAAATGCATACTAATCACATGACCACACACACACACATACTAAAAACATCAGCAAACTACGTGACGTCCCATTCCATCACGTAACTTGTCCCACAAACACATAATCACATAGTCAAATAAATGGTGAGCTCTAAATAGGTTTAGACGGGCCACTTCCTCTTCAGCACAGGGATATCAACATGGCCATCAAATCTCCTTTCCATAATCACATACTAAGTATATAGTAGTAAACAAGGATATCCCCAGTCTATGTTCACATAAGTCACGAATCTGATTGCTCGAAACACAAACGAATCAAACTACTTATGAAAAACGAATTGGATACTAGACCAACAAAAAGGAAAGGTAAAGATAGATAGTAGCAAGCCCTGGCTCTGATACCAAATGATATGAACCTCGGTAGGAGGCTCACAACGGACCGTGCTACTTGGATGGAACAGACCGTAACCCACGAACTCGAGCCTTGCCAGAACCTTGGTTTGGAAGAACCACAACCTGAGCAATGGAATTTCGTGAACCTTTGGTTCAAGTCGAATCATGCCACAAACGATGATGGAAGAATCGTTTGATAAGTGAAAGATTCGCTCAAGTTAAGCAATCCAGCAATTAGCAAGAACACACAAGGAGTATCTTAACTCACAAGGAAGAAATTAATCTCAAAAGTTGCGTGACTTTTTATTGTTAGAAGACCTCCTTATATAGGCTCCAAAGTACCAAAGTATTCCTAAACAAGCTAACTCCTAAAAACGAGTTCAAAGGCTGGCCAAAACTCTCTTTCCTAATCTAAGGAGATTCTGGCTAAATTATTTCAACTAAACAAGAAATAATCTAAGCAAATAATATCTAATAGAATAACTAATAGATGCACGTCCAAAACAAGTAGATGCACGGACTAAATAGGCTGATTCTTCTTGATTCTCCATGTGCGCATGCATCTAGAAGCTTACGTGCATGTCAAGCTTCCAAAATAGCCTCTATCACGTGCATGGGCCTCATGCACGTCCTTGCACTTGTACGCATTGGCTTGAGCCCAGATTTATTGCATTAATCCATTAAGTTCTGCTTGAAATGTTTTTGCCCTTGCTCGTGTCACCGGCCCAATTGGTACTTGCACTTGCTGTGAGTCTTGTAGCTTCACATCATTCCCCTCCGCTTGAAAAGGATTTGTCCTCAAATCGTCACCTACATCAAACGGACTCAAATCAGCAACATTGAAAGAAGCACTAACACTATACTCACCTGGTAGGTCAAGCTTGTAGGCATTGTCATTGATGCATTCAAGCACTTGAAACGGACCATCTCCTCGTGGTAGTAACTTTGAATGTCGTTGCGCGGGAAAGCATTCCTTTCTCATGTGCAACCAGACCCAATCACCAGGCTCAAAGACAACCTTGTGCCATCCTTTGTTTGCTTGTCTTGCATAGTGCTCCGTTCGTTTCTCTATATTCATTCGCGCCCTCTCATGTAGTTGCTTGACAAATTCAGCCTTCCTCTTGCCATCTAAGTTAACATGCTCACTCGAAGGGAAAGGTGATAAATCCAATGGAGTCAAAGGATTAAATCCATAAACAAGCTCAAATGGTGAGAATTGAGTAGCAGAATGAACTAAACGATTATAAGCAAATTCAACATGTGGTAGACATTCTTCCCAAGTCTTAATGGTATGCTTGATAAGTGCTCTCAATAAAGTAGACAAAGTCCTATTTACAACTTCAGTTTGACCATCAGTTTGTGAATGACAAGTAGTAGAAAATAACAACTTGGTACCTAACTTACTCCACAAGGTCTTCCAAAAGTAACTCAAGAACTTAGCATCTCTATCAGAAATAATAGTTCTAGGCATACCATGCAACCTAACAACTTCTCTAAAGAACAAATCAGCAATGTTTGAAGCATCATCAGTCTTATGACATGGAATAAAATGTGCCATCTTAGAAAACCTATCCACTACCATAAAGATTGAATCCCTTCTACGTTTAGTCCTAGGCAGTCCTAACACAAAATCCATAGAGATATCAATCCAAGGCTCACTAGGTATAGGTAGTGGGGTATACAAACCGTGGGGTTTTACCTTTGACTTGGCTTGCTTGCATGTGATGCAACGCCCACAAACTCTTTCAACATCGCACTTCATGTGTGGCCAATAGAAGTGATCTTGTAGCATTGCCAAAGTCTTTACGATTCCAAAGTGCCCCATCAATCCGCCTCCATGTACCTCCTGAATTAGCAACTCTCGCATAGAATAATTAGGCACACAAAGTTTGTTCTTACGAAATAGGTAACCTTCATTCCAAAAAAATTTACCACTTGCACTCTTCTCCGTAGCTCAGAACAGATCACCAAAATCAGTATCATCAGCATACAACTCTTTAAGGTGTTCAAAACAAATTAACTTCGCATCAAGAGTTGAGATCAAAGCATACCTCCGCGATAGGGCATCAGCTACTACATTTTCCTTACCTTGCTTGTAGCGAATGACATAAGGAAATGTCTCAATGAACTCCACCCATCGTGCATGCCTCCTATTCAACTTGTGCTGCCCCTTTAAGTGCTTGAGTGATTCATGGTCAGTATGGATCGCAAATTCCTTGGGCCACAAGTAATGCTGCCATGATTCTTGTTTTCTGTCCGCCTATTGGTTTTTGCTTCTTGCTTCCTCTTTTTGTTTCTTTTGCGTTTTCTCTTTAATTGCAAGCTTCCTAATTCGCCTTGCTCCGCTTTAGTCTTGCAATTTCCTGTTTAGTCTTGCTTCTTCTTTTGTTTTCCGTTTCTTTTCTTTTTTTTTTCTTTTTTTTTCTCTTTTGATCAGAATATACAACCTAGAATAACTAAGTCACGAATCTGATTGCTTGAAACACAAACGAATCAAACTACTTATGAAAAATGAATTGGATACTAGACCAACAAAATGGAAAGGTAAAGACAGATAGTAGCAAGCCCTGGCTCTGATACCAAATGATATGAACATCGGTACGAGGCTCACAACGGACCGTGCTACTTGGATGGAACAGACCGCAACCCACGAACTCGAGCCTTGCCAGAACCTTGGTTTGGAAGAACCGCAACCCAAGCAATGGAATTTCGTGAACCTTTGGTCCAAGTCGAATCACGCCACAAATGATGTGCCGTAGGAAGAATCACAATAAGCAAGAACTCCCTCGGCCAGCCTGTTTGTGCATTGGACGTGTGCATGGAGAGCATGGATTTTGTGTTTTCAATTATTGCAATCTCAGTCCAGAACATGTTTAAATTTCGTGTTTAATTTCGTGGCTGTAATAAGGCAAATTAAATGCCAATTAGTGAAGGTTAAAGAGGAGGTTACGGACAGGAGGAGTGTGAGAAGGCTCGCCATAACTCCCGCCTTAACTCCCGCCTTCTATTTGTATCTTGCGAAGGGAAATAATGGACAGACAATTTTTTTTCCAAAAACAAACACGAGTAAGTGAGTTGAGAGTGCTGCGTGCGTGAGAGTGGTCTACCTTGGCCATTGGTTGGCTGCTTGTGGACTCAAGCACACCTTCCATCTTGTTTCGGAAGATTCAAGTGGAAGTGTCTATTGTTTTATTTCTTTCTGTTTGTTCGGAGCCTTGTTTACTTTACGTGTAGAATAGCACGCTTCCATTGTGCTACATCAAGTGGTATCTAGTGTAGACAGCGAAGCGTGATCAAACTTCGAAAAAAGATTTGGAACGAACAATGAAAGGTATAGCTCTAATCTGCTCCTTCCGAAGCTCAACTAGAGAGTTTCTTGAGTTAACAAGCGGCCAGCTAGGGCAAATCACTCAGAATTCATGCAAATCCATGGACAACTCATGCAAATCCATGCACGAAAGGAAAGCTCACTCGCTCAGGGTTTTTGGATTCCAATTCACTGTCCGTTTATTCCATTCAAAAGAAACACATATAGGGGCATGATTCAAGGCGTGTCTTGAAGGGCATTAATCACGCACCTCCTCACATTTTAGCCTGCCTTAAACCATCCGTAACCGCCTATATTTAAATGTCACCATTGAGCCTTATTACATTCAGAAATAAAGAGGAAATGAAGAGTTCAGACAGCTTGAATTAAATGAAACTCGGACAGCTCGCAAGGCAAGCCATGCGCACGTATGTTGCACTTTATTCTTCGAGGCTTCCTACGCCATCCTCCCCTGCTTGAGAAGATGCTAGTCCCGAGCAGCCAGCTTGCTAGGCAAAGGAAGGGGATCATAGTAGGGTGTCAAGTCTGCGACATTGAAGGTCTTGGACACTCCAAATTCATCCGGGAGATCAACCACATACGCATTATCATTCACACGCCTCACGATCTTGTATGGACCGAACCTCCTTGCTTGAAGCTTGCCTCCCATGTTGGAGGGCATCCTCTCCTTCCTAAAGTGCACCATAACCTGCTCTCCATGCTGGAAAATTCGCTCCTTTCTTTGAGCATCCACTCGCTGCTTCTCTTTGCCATACGTATCTTCCAACCTCTTCTTCACAGCATCTAGCACGGATTGAACATGCTCCGCGTACGACATGGCAGCTGCATTGGCTTGTGGAGGCCTTGGCATACTAGACACATCCACAAGATGATTAGGGACCTTCGTGTACACCAAAGAAAAAGGAGACTTCCCCGTGGATCGATGTATCGCGCCATTATATGTAAACTCAGCTATGGGAAGTGCAAGATCCCATTGGCGCTTCCTCTCATGACAAAGGCTTCGGAGAAGATTCCCAAGTGTACGGTTGGTTGCCTCAGTCTACCCATCAGTCTGGGGGTGCGCACTCAAGTCTTCCCAAATTACTTCAGGAATGGGAAGAGGTGTGTAAAGGCCAGTATTGTGTACGCTGCCCTTAGTTTCTTGACACACTCGGCAATGCTTCATAAAGTTGGCAACCTCCTTCGTCATTTTCGGCCAGAAAAATCTTTCTTGCAATGAGACCAAAGTCTTGTCACGACCAAGATGAGCGTAGAGAGCCCCTCCATGCAACTCCCACATTAATTGATCGCGTAACGATGTCTTAGGAACGCACAACTGATTCCCTTTCATCAAGTAACCATCCAGTAAGAAATAATCTTCGTACCCTTGCCCATCTTTGCACTTCATCCACACCTCACCAAAGTCTTCATCGTTCTCATATTGCTCACGAAGACAATCAAAAGCAGTGATCATTCCCCTCAATTCAATAAGCAACATTACCCTCCTACTCAATGCATCGGCAACCACATTCAGAGTTCCACTCTTGTGCACGATTTTAAATGGAAACTTTTGCAAGTACGTAGACCAACGTGCATGCATGGGATTACTCAACTTTGATTGATCAAATAAGAATTTCAATGCTTGATGATTAGAATAAAGCACGAATTCCTTACCAATCAAGTAGTGTTCCCACGTCCTAAGAGCTCGGACAACCGCGTAGAACTCCTTTTCATAGGTGGTCCATTTTTGCCTTGGTTCACTTAGCTTCTCGCTGAAGTAAGCTAGTGGTCTCTTCTCTTGGGACAGGACATCTCCTATTCCAAGTCTAGACGCGTCCACTTCAACTTCAAACAATTTGCCAAAGTCTGGAAGAGCTAGCACGGGTGCGGTGCTCAATTTCTCCTTCAATATCTGGAAGGCTCGATCAGCTCCCTCTCCCCACACAAAAAGAGAATTCTTCTTGAGTAGGTTCGTAAGAGGGGCAGTAATGATGCTAAAATCCCTTATGAACCTTCGATAGAAAGTTGCTAATCCAAGGAAACTCCTGACTTGACTCACGTTCGCAGGCACCAGCCACGAGCTAATAGCTTCAACCTTGGATTGGTCAACATGGATTCCTTCTTTCCCTACATGATGTGAACACATCCACTATGGAGCTACAGGACCCACAACCAGTTCGAGTTCCACTTGGACCAATCACAAGAGCAAAGACGCTTCAAGTTGAGCTCAACGGATTATTTCAAGGGATTTGGACTACAACCAGTTCGTGTAAGCCCGTGGACGTCCATGCAAAGCCCATGCACGTGATTGGAGTTGTTTTGGAAGCCTAAAGGAGTAGAACCAAGATTCCTACTTTTTAGGAATAAGAGTTATCCAAACTTTTTATAACTTTTTAGGAATAAGAGTTATCCAATAGTGGATAATGTTGGATAATGATTGTGTTTTTCAATTCTTAGGATAAACATTCATTTTTAGAACTAGTTTAAGTAGTATGATAAGTTTGGAGCTCTTCAGAACTTATCTTGTTGACTTTGGAGTCTATCCAGGTCAGTTTTAACCTCTATATAAGGAGGGCCATGAATTCAATAAAGGCATCACTTTTTGGCATAAGAAAATTCGTGAGTTTTGGTACTCTGGTTGTTCTTGATGGCTGGATTGCTTAGCTAGGGCGTTTGTACTTATCAAACTCAATTCCCATCTCCGTTTGTGGCGTATTCGATTCAAGATCAAGGTTCGCATTCTCACCATTGCTACGGGTCAAAGTTAACCAACACTAAGGTTCGGTGCAAGGCGCAAAGCGACGGGTCAAGATCAACCATCATCCTAGAGTAGACGGTCCGAGTTGGTGCGAGTTCCTGACGGGATTCATATCACTACATTAAATCCCAAGAACAGAAGCTTCTCCTTCCAGAAACTACATTTCTTCAAGTTCAAGTATAACTTATTATCTTGGAGAGCTTGAAACACATCTTGCAAATGGGTTACGTGATCCTCCTCAGTCTTGCTATAGACTAGGATATCATCAAAATACACCACAACGAAGGTGTCTAGGAAAGGCTTCAAGACTTGGTGCATAAGATGCATGAATGTGCTCGGAGCATTGGTGAGGCCGAAAGGCATCACGAGCCATTCATATAAACCATCCCTCGTCTTGAAGGTAGACTACCATTCATCCCCGGGTCGGATTCTGATCTGGTGGTAGCCACTTCGGAGATCAATCTTAGAGAAAATAGTGGCACCACTAAGATTATCCAGCATATCATTGAGTCGTGGGATTGGGAAGCGATATCCAATCGTGATCTTATTGATTGCACGACTGTCTATACACATCCTCCATGTTCCATCCTTCTTTGGCACCAGAAGGGTAGGAACACCACAGGGACTCAAGCTCTCTCGCACGTATCCCTTATTCAGAAGATCCTGGACTTGCTCCCTCACAATCTGATTTTCCTTCGGACTCATTCTATAATGCGGCAAGTTAGGGAGAGTTACACCCGGAATTAAATCAATCTGGTGCTGGATATCCCTCAAAGGGGGTAACCCCTCGGGCAAGTCTTCCTTCACAACCTCGGGAAACATCTCAAATAACTTCACAATCTGATCAGGCAAGGGCTCAGACTCTCCTTCTTTTGGCAATGACGAATGTTTCATCACCATGAATTGACACCAATCTGAAGCATTTAGATCTTCTACAAAATCGTGGGAGTAAGATACCATCGTTACCAGCTGCATGGTACTGTTTAATTGGATTCTCCCTTGCTTCGGCCTCCCAGGGAGTAAGGTGAATTGCTTGCTCCCCTTCTTAAGCTCGTACGTGTTTGTAATACCCAACTATATCAATGGAAGTTAGTTTGATTTAATCATGTATGCTTGGTAAAATAATAATATACATTTTTGTGAAACAGAAACATAAATTGGTGATCGAGAAATTCTAGGAATATAATTATAGAGTTAGATCAAGGTATTATGTAAAATTACACTTGCGAACTTAAGTGACAATAAAATAAAAGCTTCATTCAAACTTATCTAAGATTAACAAATGAAAAATAAAATAACATAAAATGGATCTATCTCCACCGAATCACAAAATGAAACTAGATAAATATGAAGTAGTAAAAAAAAAGATTTAAAACGTGGCAAATATTGAGTTTGGCCACGAAAATGTGATGTCCAATATAAAATTGATTAGTGGACATTACTTGTTCTCATCTAAAAGCTACAGCAAGCAAATATAAAAAGGCGGAAGAGTAAGAGGCGGTGAAAGATTGCAATTTGGTGTAATGGTAAATAGTGAACTCCACCAAAACAGTTAAAGAAGTAAGCCGTGAGGAAGAAAAAGATGATAGATTTAGGGGAAGCAAAAACTAAAATAAAATAAAATAAAAGGAGGCTGGAGACCGACGAAGATAGAAAACCTAAATCAATATGGTAAGTAAATCTTCATATATTATATAAATTATTGAATATCAGTATCTAATTACGGAATTGGTAAGTAAGATTGGAATATTGGTTTAAAACGATTCCAAGATAAAACTGGAAGGTAATTTATTGTTGAGGTTTAATTAATTTAGAGTAAGTACTTATGAGACATGATCTTGATCTTACTGGGATAAGACACAAGATAACTAAATATACTGTAGCATAAATTATTTTTAATCAAACATGATATGAATAATTAATATATAGAAAGTATCTCAATAACGATGAACTCAAACCATTTAGTTGAATCGGAAGATGGACTAATAGAAATAAAGCCGATTACTAAATACATATATTTGCTTAGGATAAGTACCAACGAAAAGAAAAAGGAGGATGTTTGCTCTTACCAATATAATCAGAATGTTGAAATTATATATTGTTGAGTAATGAGTATAATATCCTACGAGACATCATTCAGAGGAAGGCTATAAAGGAAGATTATAATCATTAAAAAATATGAGTTCATAAATGTATCTTAGAATCATAGAAGATAATAAACCTATTTGAACTGAACTAGAGCCTTCATGAAATCAGTTGTTTTATTTTAAATGCCACGTGTTGAGTAAGTTTTCGGTGAACCTTGGAATCAAATTACTAAGTACTTATAGCCATAATTGTTCGATGAATTCAATTGGTCTGAAATGAAATTGTGTGTTTCGTCTATTTAAATGGAAATTTTATAATATATAAGAAGCTAGGAAGAAAATAGAACTGATGGATAAGTCTAATAGAATTGATAAGCTATATGTATTATGATATAATTGAATTAGAGAAATGGATATTGGCTGTGACACGTTTGAGATTGCAATAATTGTACGTTGGGGAATTTGAGCGTGGATCACGTAAAGGGGAAAGGAGTTTGTATGTTGCGGGAAAGAAATTCACTGATGGACGTTCGGTCAAAATGGTAAACAAATAATATGTGACTCGTGCTTTATTTGGCGCACTCTATTTATTTGTTATGATTTGAATATGATATTGTTAGTGCATATTGTGCATTTTTCATATGAGCGTTATGATATTACATTATGATTTGTAAGTTTTTGATTAATTTGGCCTCGAGTGGGCACTGAAGATGTTGGTTTGTTCATTGGACATATTTGATTTATTTGGAGCCTATGAATTTGTGTGATACGAATAACTATATGATATAGATAGCTCCGCTATGTCAAATGATTGCCTACGGCGGGCAGAACTATTTGGCCGATGAGGTTGGTCTGATATGATATGGTTGCCTACGGCGGGCAGAACTATTTGGCCGATGAGGTTGGTCTGATATGATATGGTTGCCTACGGCGGGCAGAACTATTTGGCCGATGAGGTTGATCTGATATGATATGGTTGCCTACGACGGGCAGAACTATTTGGCCGATGAGGTTGGTCTGATATGATATGGTTGCCTACGGTGGGCAGAACTATTTGGCCGATGAGGTTGGTCTGATATGATATGGTTGCCTACAGCAGGCAGAACTATTTGGCTGATGAGGTTGGTCTGATATGATATAGTTGTCTTCCGGCAGGCAGAACTATTTGGCCGAGGAGCTTGGTTGATGATGGTACCTTTGATATATGGTATCCTCGTGTCGGGATTGGAGTGACACTATCTAGATCTTGCCGAATGTTCGTCAGTTCTGCTATATGATATTGGAATTATGTGTCATATGTCAAATTACGTAGTTAGCTCATGTTTCTGTCACTTTGTGATTATATGCTATATTTGGTCATCTGGTAAGTATGACTTTTGAATAATGTACATCTCTACATAATTCATTTGCCATGTTAGTTATATGCATGTTTTAGTTATGTTGTGCATTGAGTAGCTAAATAAATTACGATGCATATCTTATTTGTTTACTGTGTGTTCCAAAATACTCATCCCCCCTCTCACCAGTTTTGCAGGAACTCATACACGAGTTGTATTGGTCCAGAGATCTAGTCTGATCATGTCTAGTCCACTTATTCTTCGGGACTGGTCTTGAAGGTCTCCAGTTTATATTTTTCTCATTGATCTAGAAGCTTCGTAGTCACAGGATTTATTTTGATCTTGGGAGTATGTATTAAAAAAAAAGCTTTGCTTATATTTTGTAAACTTGGAATAAGAAACTAAAGATCGTTAGGTTTTAAATTTTATGTTTAAAAGATAATTATTATAAATTCTGAATACATTTGAGGCTGGCTAGATTTCTTTATGATTAAAGGAGTTGAAGTCTAGCGCCGGTCACCAACCACAGATTTGGGTCGTGACAGACGTGGTATCAGAGCTTTAGGTTAGAGTCTTGTTTGAATTATCATATGGAGTATCTTAAGTTGTGCTACGGAG
Source organism: Hypericum androsaemum (assembly GCA_963995505.1). Classification (NCBI taxonomy): domain Eukaryota; kingdom Viridiplantae; phylum Streptophyta; class Magnoliopsida; order Malpighiales; family Hypericaceae; genus Hypericum; species Hypericum androsaemum. The sequence continues at coordinate 12,889,516 of OZ023186.1, forward strand.
CATAGGATTCCTGATGTCTTCGCGTCCCTTCCATCTGTGTCATTTGCTCGTCCCTTATCTTTGTTGTGTCATTGATGATTTATTTCTCTTTGAACATGATGATGTGATGAATATGAAAGTTAGGCAACTATGCTTTTCTTGAGATGTGAGATGTTTATGTTTGAGATTCTTTTGTGAAATTTTTTTGTGATGCATTGTTGTTATCACGAGACATTTACTCAATATTTCGGTGAAGAATCTTGTACCATTTGTATATGTATTCCTTTTGAGAGCCCATTTGAGTATATATATTTAAATATATATGAAAATTCTTCCTTGGGTGAGATTTTGATGAAGTGACTGATCAGCACTTTGTCCAAATCATGTAACACCCTTATATATTTGATTTCTTCCTATGTATATTGGACCATTGGTTTGACTCTCACCAAATATTTGAGTTATGTCTTTGTGAACTCTTCTAATTCATTTATCTGTGCATTGGAAATCTACTTTGAGTTTAAATTTGTTTGAAAATGAGGAAATTCTGAACGACGTTATATGGAAGGAGAGTATATGAGAAAGTAAGTCGTAATTGTGCTTTGGGATTTAAGGAAATATATATATTAGGAAAGTAATATGAGATTATTATGGATGAAATTATGAGATTAAGTTATATGGAATTAAGTTATTGTATTTAATACTATGAGTAAGTTAAGCTTGAGAATGAATCTTAATTTGAATCATGGTTATGGATTTTGGAAAAGATATATTCTGATGGACTTTTGATAAGATAATTTGCTCAATGGTTATGAACAAGATAGTCCAAAAAGTATAAATGGTCAATATTTTTGACCAAACTACAAAGTTCACCTATTGATTCGTGAAAAAGTCTCAGAGGCTAGATAGAAGCCTTCTAAATTTGAGTAAAGATTCTCTTTGTAATCAGAAATAATCTGACACATATATTATAAGTCTTAAAGAATATGAGGTAGCATCATGAGATAAAACTTTGATAATCTACAAATCAGTTAGCTTATAGCTACAATAAACACACAAATATTGAGATTATGATGTGAAAGCTCTATAAGAGAGCGAGAAGCATATCTTATTTGTACAAGAGAAATTTGAGATAAATCATCAACTATAAAATTATTCAGAGAAAGAAACAGAAGAAAAAAAATTTTGACTAGTAAAAATTTGGTAAAAGTTAGCTCGAATAAAAAAAGGAAATGTAAGTATGACAAAGTAAATTTGGGGATAAAAATATCAATTTTGTAATCAGTTTATATGAAACTTAACAAAATTATTTGGTTAGTGAAATATGAAACAAGGAAAGCCGAGAGCTTAATAGGAAGTATGTTAAAGTGATTTCTTTGGGAAGTAGAGGATAAAGAACTTAAAGAATAGGAGTACACATGGTATGGAAACTTTGAAACCTATGTTAGATTGTGCAAAATTTTGAGATGTAAAGTGACAAGATATGAGTGACTTAATAATTAAGTCATCAAATTTGTATTAGTAGGAAAATTAGCTTCAATGAGATTTAGGATCAATCTTCAGAAAATGCCAGGGATATAAAACTGGTATCTGTTTTGATGGAAGTATTTGTAGATACAAATCCATCAGGTAAATCCTTAAGTATTTATGTGTTAATAAGAAAAATATATATTTTTGTTGAACATCTACGAAATACTAAAGAACTAGAGAATCAAAGTGACCTTTAGTACAATAGACGATATACTCGTTGAAGTATGCTAGAACCTTTTGAAGATTTAAGATTAAAAAGGAATGGTAAAAATGACTAAAGAGGTAATTGCTAAGATATGTGAGATTTGGTATGAAGTTTTGTACAACTATGTAATAGAAGGATGATAAGATTTAAATGGTAAAAAAAGTGGGAAAAAGATAGATTATGGAAAAATAGAAGGATGATAAGATTTAAATGGTAAAAAAAAGTTGTGAGAAGTTTTGGTGGACGATAAACTAGTTTGTTTTGGAAGCAAGATTGAGTAATATGATAACTCTGTAAGGGAAAAGTGTTAGCGTTTGTACCACTATGAAGAATGACATTATTCAAGGACAAGAGCTATACAAACTAAAATAACAAGGATTTTTGTAGGTTAGAAAATACTTTAAGATAGTTTGTCAAATTGTAAGATCAATGACATAAGGTAATGGTGCTAAGTTAAGAGGACATAGTCCCTACAAACTATGGAACTTTTTATGTGTGCTACGAGGTATTAATTGGTTCATCAATATGATGAAAGTTGTTATAAGGATTGTGATCCGAGTGCTCAAGTCTATTAGAAACAAGTTTAGGAATTTATTGAAATATTTGGTGTATATGAATGACGAAGTTCGCAAGAAGATATTATAATTGACACAATGAACGCCATAAAATTCTGGTTATATTTGAAGTTAATCCTAGTGAGTGTGGTGGTGGTAATGAAAGACATTGTTGGGAGCTTGATATCAATGACGAGGTGTTCTTAGATTTGAATTATTGGAAGGTTATGATAAATTTTAGTTTTGGAGGTGATGAAGTGATATGATTAGTTGTTGAAGCGATTTTTTTTCCAACAACCCAATAGATACATACAATATTGAGAACCAAAAAAGTTTTTGGATGTGTCGTAGTGTTAAGAAAATCTTTGAGAATTAATGAGTCAAATGTATGTAAGATTTTGGCATTTTTGGGCCTTTGGATAAATGTTTATAAAATTTAGGGAAGATATTATCCACGGATGACGTGAATAAAGGTTGAGTAGAACTTATAATCCAAAAATGGAAGAAAATTTGTTGTGACAAAAGATTATGGAGATAACAAAGATAAAAAGTATTACACATAAGTAAGTTTGAGTCTAAGAAAAACGATGGAAAGAGATAATAGAAGTTATCAGATGAATTTATATGATCTTGCTCTTGCTCATATTTTGAAATCACAAATAGTTACGATTAGTTAAATTTGGTATATCAGAAGTGCCGAAGATAATTTTAGTATAAAATTTTTTGAAAGCTTTGAAATCGAGAGTTTCCAATTTAGAAAGTAAAGGAACATAATACACAAATTACAAAGATCTACGATGAGATACTAATAAATTATTCATCTATTTAGATGATCTGTTAGAAAACTTTGTTTAAGTAAATTCGGGGACCGAATTTTTATAAGGAGGGGAGAATGTAATACCCAACTATATCAATGGAAGTTAGTTTGATTTAATCATGTATGCTTGGTAAAATAATAATATACATTTTTGTGAAACAGAAACATAAATTGGTGATCGAGAAATTCTAGGAATATAATTATAGAGTTAGATCAAGGTATTATGTAAAATTACACTTGCGAACTTAAGTGACAATAAAATAAAAGCTTCATTCAAACTTATCTAAGATTAACAAATGAAAAATAAAATAACATAAAATGGATCTATCTCCACCGAATCACAAAATGAAACTAGATAAATATGAAGTAGTAAAAAAAAAGATTTAAAACGTGGCAAATATTGAGTTTGGCCACGAAAATGTGATGTCCAATATAAAATTGATTAGTGGACATTACTTGTTCTCATCTAAAAGCTACAGCAAGCAAATATAAAAAGGCGGAAGAGTAAGAGGCGGTGAAAGATTGCAATTTGGTGTAATGGTAAATAGTGAACTCCACCAAAACAGTTAAAGAAGTAAGCCGTGAGGAAGAAAAAGATGATAGATTCAGGGGAAGCAAAAACTAAAATAAAATAAAATAAAAGGAGGCTGGAGACCGACGAAGATAGAAAACCTAAATCAATATGGTAAGTAAATCTTCATATATTATATAAATTATTGAATATCAGTATCTAATTACGGAATTGGTAAGTAAGATTGGAATATTGGTTTAAAATGATTCCAAGATAAAACTGGAAGGTAATTTATTGTTGAGGTTTAATTAATTTAGAGTAAGTACTTATGAGACATGATCTTGATCTTACTGGGATAAGACACAAGATAACTAAATATACTGTAGCATAAATTATTTTTAATCAAACGTGATATGAATAATTAATATATAGAAAGTATCTTAATAACGATGAACTCAAACCATTTAGTTGAATCGGAAGATGGACTAATAGAAATAAAGCCGATTACTAAATACATATATTTGCTTAGGATAAGTACCAACGAAAAGAAAAAGGAGGATGTTTGCTCTTACCAATATAATCAGAATGTTGAAATTATATATTGTTGAGTAATGAGTATAATATCCTACGAGACATCATTCAGAGGAAGGCTATAAAGAAAGATTATAATCATTAAAAAATATGAGTTCATAAATGTATCTTAGAATCATAGAAGATAATAAACCTATTTGAACTGAACTAGAGCCTTCATGAAATCAGTTGTTTTATTTTAAATGCCACGTGTTGAGTAAGTTTTCGGTGAACCTTGGAATCAAATTACTAAGTACTTATAGCCATAATTGTTCGATGAATTCAATTGGTCTGAAACGAAATTGTGTGTTTCGTCTATTTAAATGGAAATTTTATAATATATAAGAAGCTAGGAAGAAAATAGAACTGATGGATAAGTCTAATAGAATTGATAAGCTATATGTATTATGATATAATTGAATTAGAGAAATGGATATTGGCTGTGACAGGTTTGAGATTGCAATAATTGTACGTTGGGGAATTTGAGCGTGGATCACGTAAAGGGGAAAGGAGTTTGTATGTTGCGGGAAAGAAATTCACTGATGGACGTTCGGTCAAAATGGTAAACAAATAATATGTGACTCGTGCTTTATTTGGCGCACTCTATTTATTTGTTATGATTTGAATATGATATTGTTAGTGCATATTGTGCATTTTTCATATGAGCGTTATGATATTACATTATGATTTGGAAGTTTTTGATTAATTTGGCCTCGAGTGGGCACTGAAGATGTTGGTTTATTCATTGGACAAATTTGATTTATTTGGAGCCTATGAATTTGTGTGATACGAATAACTATATGATATAGATAGCTCCGCTATGTCAAATGATTGCCTACGGCGGGCAGAACTATTTGGCCGATGAGGTTGGTCTGATATGATATGGTTGCCTACGGCGGGCAGAACTTTTTGGCCGATGAGGTTGGTCTGATATGATATGGTTGCCTATGGCGGGCAGAACTATTTGGCCGATGAGGTTGATCTGATATGATATGGTTGCCTACGGCGGGCAGAACTATTTGGCCGATGAGGTTGGTCTGATATGATATGGTTGCCTACGGCGGGCAGAACTATTTGGCCGATGAGGTTGGTCTGATATGATATGGTTGCCTACAGCAGGCAGAACTATTTGGCTGATGAGGTTGGTCTGATATGATATGGTTGTCTTCCGGCGGCAGAACTATTTGGCCGAGGAGCTTGGTTGATGATGGTACCTTTGATATATGGTATCCTCGTGTCGGGATTGGAGTGACACTATCTAGATCTTGTCGAATGTTCGTCAGTTCTGCTATATGATATTGGAATTATGTGTCATGTGTCAAATTACGTAGTTAGCTCATGTTTCTATGACTTTGTGATTATATGCTATATTTGGTCATCTGGTAAGTATGACTTTTGAATAATGTACATCTCTACATAATTCATTTGCCATGTTAGTTATATGCATGTTTTAGTTATGTTGTGCATTGAGTAGCTAAATAAATTACGATGCATATCTTATTTATTTACTGAGTGTTCCAAAATACTCATCCCCCCTCTCACCAGTTTTGCAGGAACTCATACACGAGTTGTATTGGTCCAGAGATCTAGTCTGATCATGTCTAGTCCAGTTATTCTTCGGGACTGGTCTTGAAGGTCTCCAGTTTATATTTTTCTCATTGATCTAGAAGCAGGGTGTGGTGTAACTTGCAGCCCAAGCTTTTCTACGATCTGCTTGCTAACAAAATTCTCCTGGCTCCCACTATCAATGATTACTTCGCACACTTGATCACCAACATAACACCGTGTGCGAAACAAGTTGTGCCTCTGAGATTCATCACTTTTATTAGTGGCCAAGGCTAGCTTTCTCAGCACACCACAGTACTCATCCCCCTCTTCTGAATACTCTTGGTCCTCATCCCCACTCCCTTCAACTGGTGCGGACAAGTAAGCTCCCGATGATTCCTCCTCCTCATCTTCCTTTTCACACAACTGAGTGTATTTCCTTTTGGGACAATCACTAGACTTGTACCCCATCTCATTGCATTTGTAACAACGAATCACCGAGCCCGTGTCAGCCTCCTTTCCCTTTCTTTGCACCACAACGGGATAAGGCTTCCTCGAAGGGGGCCTAGGAGCAATTGTTTGGGGTGCACTCCTCTCAACTCCTTTTGCAGGACTAGAAGTTTGGCCAGGGCCTGAAAGGCGGGGTGCGAATGGCTTCTTCCTCTTCAAGGCAGCCCCGATCTTTCTAGCTTTGGCACACGCATCGTTGAAAAACAAAAACTTGTCAAATTCCATCTTGCTCTTGATCTCACAACTGATGCCAGCCTCATGAACTCAGTCATGTACTCTTCCACCAAACGATTTCCTTCAGTGCACGTAAGGAATTGGCTGTAGAGGGTTTGATGGTAGTCCACAGGCAAGAACCTCTCCCTCAAGGCTTGCTCCACGGTCGGCCATTCTCTGATTGATAGATCTCCTCTCCTCCTTCGGACCTCTTGCTCTTTTCTCCACCAAACAGCCGCACCTGATTCCAATTTAAAGGCTACATAACTCACCTTTTGCTCTTCAGTCAACTCCATACAATCAAAATACTTCTCCAGAGAGTCTAGCCAATTCAAGAAAGCCTCTACATCAACATCTCCGTCGAACTTTTCTATGTTCATCTTGAATGGCCTATCTACTCGCCTAACATATTCTTCACCGCGATCTTCCCCCCTATAAACTTCTCTCCTAAGGCCACGCCCACCATCACCACGCCCTCTTCCTCTAGTTCCACGAACACCTCTTCCTCCTCTTCTCACATATAAAGTGGCATCCGAATTAGCATCATCCTCGTCCTCCTCTTGATTGTGACATACCTCAGCTGGAGCGGGTTGTACCCCGGGTGGTTGCACCGCCAGATTGTCCAGACGAGTAAGGATCGCTTGTATTGATGCCTCCAAGTTGGTGAATCTTTGATTCATGTCAGGTCTCGGATTATCATTCGGATCGGCCATAGTGATCAGATTTTGGTGGAGTTTGGTGGATAGATGAGGAACGGATCAGGGGATCATGTATCCTTGTTGATCGGCTCTTGGATGGGTTCTCTCACAACTCGCAAGGTGATGGGGAAAGACAACACTCAATCTCAATATAGGAATTGAGATGGATCTCACTCAAGCTCTGATACCACCTAGTGTAGACAGCGAAGCGTGATCAAACTTCAAAAAAAGATTTGGAATGAACAATGAAAGGTATAGCTCTAATCTGCTCCTTCCGAAGCTCAACTAGAGCGTTGCTTGAGTTAACAAGCAGCCAGCTTGGGCAAATCACTCAGAATTCGTGCAAATCCATGCACAACTCATGCAAATCCATGCACGAAAGCTCACTCACTCAGGGTTTTTGGATTCCAATTCACTGTCTGTTTATTCCATTCAAAAGAAACACATATAGGGGCGTGATTCAAGGCGTGTCTTGAAGGGCATTCATCACGCGCCTCCTCACATTTCAGCCTGCCTTAAACCATCTGTAACCGCCTATATTTAAATGTCACCATTGAGCCTTATTACATTCAGAAATAAAGAGGAAATGAAGAGTTCTGACAGCTTGAATTAAATGAAACTCGGACAGCTCGCAAGGCAAGCTATGCGCACGTACGTTGCACCTTATTCTTCGAGGCTTCCTACGCCAGTATCAGAGCTGTTGAGTGAGATCCATCTCAGCTTCTACGTTGAGATTGAGTGCATGTTATCACTCGGTGAGTTGCGAGAGACCCCATCTACGAGCTGATCCACAAGACTTCGTGATCTCCTGATCTAAGTCTCATTTTTTTAACCACCTAACACCACCAAAAGCCGATGCACTATGGCCGACCCTGATCACATCCCAAGACCCGACATGAATCATAGATTCACTCAAATGGAGGAGGCAATTCAGGCAATCCTTACACGCCTGGACAACCTTGCGGTGCAACCACCCGTAGGGCAACCCCCTCCAGCTGAGGTACGTAATGATCAAAGAGAGGAAGAGGAGGATTTAGATTCTGATGCTACCCTTAATGTGAGAAGGGGAGGGAGAGGGTTGAGGGGACGAGGTAGAGGAGGTGGTAGACATGGTGATCTAGGATGTGCTCCTGGAAGAGAAGCCTATAGGGAGGATTATGAGCGTGGAGAAGTGTATCGAAGGGTGGATCGCCCTTTTAAGATGAACATCGAGAAGTTCTTTGGTGATGTTGATGTTGAGGGGTTCCTGAATTGGCTAGACTCCGTTGAGAAGTATTTCGACTGTATGGACCTTACAGAGGAGCAGAAGGTCAGTTATGTAGCCTTCAAACTTGAGTCTGGAGCCGCTGTTTGGTGGAGAAAGGAGCAAGAGATGAGGAGGAGAAGAGGAGATCGACCAATCAAAGACTGGCCTACAGACTGAAGTTTGAAGGCTATATAACTGACTCAAGCATCGACAGCAGGGCGATCAACAAGATTGACCTACGGAGTGGATATCACCAAATCCGCATCCGGCCAGGTGATGAATGGAAGACCGCTTTCAAAACACGGGACGGGTTGTACGAATGGCTTGCGATGCCCTTCGGATTGACCAATGCCCCGAACACCTTCATGAGGCTAATGCACCAAGTCCTAAAGCCTTTCCTGGACAAGTACGTGGTGGTTTATTTTGATGACATCTTGGTGTATAGCAAGACCAAAGATGATCACGTGGTGCATTTGAAGGAAGTGTTCTCAACCTTGCCAGCAAATCAATTGTACGTGAACCTGAAGAAGTGTAGTTTTTAGAAGAGCCAACTTCTGTTTTTGGGGTTCCTGGTTGGAAAGGAAGGAGTCCATGTTGATCAGGCCAAGATAGAAGCAATACGCTCCTGGCCAGCTCCTTTGAATATGAGCCAGACCCGTAGCATCCTTCTACCGCCGGTTCATTCGAGACTTCAGTTTGATTGCTGCCCCCCTCACAGCCTTACTGAAGAAGCAGACCCTATTCGTGTGGGGAGAAGAAGCTGAGCGTGCCTTCCAGACACTAAAGGAGAAGTTAAGCTCCGCGCCCGTGCTTGCACTCCCTAACTTTGCCAAGCTTTTTGAAGTTGAAGTGGATGCATCCGGGCTTGGCATTGGGGCTGTGCTCTCATAAGAGAAGAAACCCGTGGCCTTCTTTAGTGAGAAGCTCAGTGAAGCAAGACTGAAATGGACAACATATGAGAAAGAATTCTACGCTGTCTTCCGAGCTCTCAAGACTTGGGAGCACTACCTTGTTGGTAAGGAGTTCATCCTCTACTCGGACCATAAGGCTTTGAAATTCTTGCATGATCAGTCTAGGCTTAGCAATCCAATGCATGCTCGTTGGTGCACCTACGTACAGAAATTCCCTTTTAAGATCTCTCATAAAAGTGGAACTCAGAATATAGTTGCTGATGCCTTGAGTAGGAGACTTGCATTGCTTACTGAGTTGCAAGGTGTGATTACTGCCTTTGATTGTGTCCGAGATATGTATGAGGAGGATGGAGACTTTGGTGATATTTGGATGAAGTGCAAGGAAGGAAAGGGTGTAGGAGATTATTTCTCGCAGGATGGGTTCCTAATGAAAGGAAATCAGTTGTGTGTACCAAAGTCATCCCTACGTGATCATTTGATGCACGAGATGCACGCGGGAGGCTTGGCAGCTCATTTAGGACGTGATAAGACTCTGTCCTCTTTGCAAGAGCGTTTCCATTGGCCAAAGATGTATAAGGATGTTGCTAAGTTTGAGCAACACTGCCGCGTATGCCAAGAAACAAAAGGTGGCATCAACAATACCGGTCTTTACACTCCTTTGCCAATTCCCAATGGCATATGGGAAGACCTTAGCATGGATTTTATTCTTGGCTTACCTCGCACACCAAGAGGGGCGGATTCTATTTTTGTCATTGTTGACAGGTTGTCAAAGATGGCGCATTTTGTGCCATGCAAGAAGACAAATGATGCATCCGCGGTGGCAAGGCATTTCTTTAGAGAGGTGGTGCGTTTGCATGGAGTGCTTAAGATGATTGTTTCTGACCGAGACACCAAGTTTCATGCCAGCTTTTGGAAGACACTTTGGAGGATGTTCGATGCCACGCTCCAATTCAGCACCACCGCGCACCCTCAGACAGATGGCCAAACTGAAGCAACCAACCGCACCCTTGGCAACCTTCTCCGCAGCTTGTGTCATGAGAGACTAAGGCAGTGGGATCTTGCTTTGCCAATTGTGGAGTTCGCGTATAATGGAGCTGTTCATAGGTCTACGGGGAAGTCTCCCTTTGCTTTGGTATATACAAAGCCTCCTAACCATTTGGTTGATGTCTCCTGTGTGCCACGCCCTGTTCGAGCTAACACAAGTGCACTCTCCTATGCTGAAGACGTGCAAGCCATCCTAGAAGCTGTGAAGAAGAGACTTAGCACACTGTATGCTAAGGAGAAAGAGCGAGTGGATGCAAAGCAAAAGGTGCAAATATTTCAACCCGGAGAACAGGTTATTGTGCACTTTCGCAAAGAGCGCATGCCCACAGGTTGGGGAGGCAAGCTTCAGGCAAGAAGGTTTGGACCATACAAGGTGCTAAGGAGTGTCAACGACAATGCATATGTGATTGACCTATCGGAAGATCTAGGCGTATCAAGGACATTCAACGTAGCTGATCTCTCGCCATATTTCAACCCCCTTCCGTTACCAAGCCGTTTAGCTGCTCGAGACTAGCATGCTCTTAAGGAGGGGAGGATGCCGTAGGACGAATCACAATAAGAAAGAACTCCCTCGGCCAGCCTGTTTGTGCATTAGACGTGTGCATGGCTAGCATGGATTTTGTGTTTTCAATTATTGCAATCTCTGTCAAGAACATGTTTAAATTTTGTGTTTAATTTCGTGGCTGTAATAAGGCAAATTAAATGCCAATTAGTGGAGGTTAAAGAGGAGGTTACGGACAGGAGGAGTGTGAGAAGGCTCGCCATAACTCCCGCCTTCTATTTGTATCTTGCGAAGGAAAATAATGGACAGACAATTTTTTTCCAAAAACAAACACGAGTAAGTGAGTTGAGAGCGCTACGTGCGTGAGAGTGGTCTACCTTGGCCATTGGTTGGCTGCTTGTGGACTCAGGCACACCTTCCATCTTGTTTCGGAAGATTCAAGTGGAAGTGTCTATTGTTTTATTTCTTTCTATTTGTTCGGAGCCTTGTTTACTTTACGTGTAGAATACCACGCTTCCATTATGCTACATCACGATGATGGAAGAATTGTTTGATAAGTGAAAGATTCGCTCAAGCTAAGGAATCCAGCAATTAGCAAGAACACACAAGGAGTATCTTAACTCAGAAGGAAGAAATTAATTTCAAAAGTTGCGTGCCTTTTTATTGTTAGGAGACCTCCTTATATAGGCTCTAAAGTACCAAAGTATTCCTAAACAAGCTAACTCCTAAAAAGGAGTTCAAAGGCTGGCCAAAACTCTCTTTCCTAATCTAAGGAGATTCTGGCCGAATTATTTCAACTAAACAAGAAATAATCTAAGCAAATAATATCTAATAGAATAACTAATAGCTGCACGTCCAAAACAAGTAGATGCACAGACTAAATAGGCTGATTCTTCTTGATTCTCCATGTGCGCATGCATCTAGAAGCTTACGTGCATGTCAAGCTTCCAAAATAGCCTCTATCACGTGCATGGGTGATGTGAGCACACCTACGAACACACCTACATTCAAGCCACAAGACTCACGGCAAGTACACGTACCAATTGGACCGGTGACATGAGCAAGAGCCAGAAAGTTTCAGGTAGAATTTAATGGATTAATGCAAGAAGTCTGGGCTCAAGATGGTGCGTACAAGTGCAAGGACGTGCATGAGGCCCACGCTAAGCCCATGCACGTGATAAAGGCTATTTTGGAAGCTTGATATGCACGCAAACTTCTGGATGCATGCGCACATGGAGAATCAGAAAGAATCACCCTATTTAGGCCGTACATCAACTGGTTAGGACGTGCAACTATTAGTTATTCTATTAGATATTATTTTCTTAGATTATTTCCTATTTTAGTTGAATAATTCGGCCAGAATATCCTTAGATTAGGAAAGAGAGTTTTGGCCAGCCTTTGAGCTCCTTTTAAGAAGTTAGCTTGTTTAGGAATACCTTGGTACTTTGGAGCTGGATAATTTTGTGATTGATAATTTTGTGAGTTAGATACTCCTTGCGTGTTCTTCCTAATTGCTGGATTGCTTAGCTTGAGCAAAACTTTTCACTTATCAAACGATTCATCCATCATCATTTGTGGCGTGGTTCGACTTGGACCATAGGTTCTCGAATTTCCATTGCTTGGGTTGCAGATCTTCAAGACCAAGGTTCTTGCAAGGCACGAGTTCGGGGGTTGCGATCTCTTCCATCCAAAGTAGCACGGTCCGTTGTGAATCTCCTGCCGAGGTTCATATCATTTGGTATTAGAGCCATGGCTTGCTACTTTCTATCGTTACCTTTCCTTTTGTTGATCTAGTATCCACTTCGTTTTTTTTATAAGTAGTTTGATTCGTTTGTGTTTCGAGCAATCAGATTCGTGACTTAGTTATTCTAGGTTGTGTATTCTGATCAAAAGAAAAAAAAAGAAAAAAAAGGAAAAAAAAGAAAAAGAAAACAAAAAGAAGAAGCAAGACTAAACAGGAAATTCCAAGACTAAAGCGGAGCAAGGCGAGTTGGGAAGCTTGTGATTAAAGAGAAAATGCAAGAGAAACAAAAGAGGAATTAAGAAGCAAGTCCAATAGGCGGACAGAAAACAAGAGGAAGTCAGTCCGAATAAATCTACGTGCAGCGCAAGAAGACAAGGAACTACCTTTGATAGTGATCCATATAGTTCAAGCAAAGCCTTGTTAGCCTTTGTGAGAGCATTAGAGAGAAAAGCCAAATAATTGAGTGAAAACACGAGTGAACTTGAGTGCAACTTACATTGAGAGTAAACACGTAAGGGAGTGAACTTGTGAGGCCATCAATTTCTTGTACTAAAGAAATTTTCTTGCAGCAAGATATCTTACGAAGATCAAAGAGAAAAAGAGGGTACGTTGGCTGATGTTGGTCTTAAGGTATTTGTGGAGGCCCTGACAGGAAAATTCCAACAAATGATGCGAGCGGAGATGGAGCCGTTGCAACAACGCATGGATGCAATGGAGGACACTCGCAACAGCCAACAACCAAGAAGCGAAGTCCAAGCACAACGAAGGTTTGCACCTTTGGGAGGCACAAGTGGAGGAGAATTCTGTGCACAAAGAAGGGGAGCCCCTTTGGGAAGCACAAGTGAAGAAGATTCCGACCCTTTCCAGGAGGAGGACGTAGGTTCTACAAGGAATCTTAGGCGAGCAAGGACTAATCGCCCACCTAGAGAGGCAAGGCGAAGAAGAGATGACAACTTGGGAAGTATTAAGCTGAAGATACCTTCCTTTGCAGGTCGTTCTGACCCGGAAGCATACCTAGAGTGGGAGAAGAAGATTGAGTTCGTGTTTGATTGCCATAATTGTTCCGAAACAAAGAAGGTAAAGCTAGCTGTGACTGAGTTTGCTGATTATGCTATAACGTGGTGGGATCAACTTGTCCCAAGCAGGAGGCGTAATGGAGAGCGTCCTATAGCTACATGGGAGAAGATGAAAGCGGTGATGAGGAAACGTTTTTTCCCAAGTCATTACTACCGAGAGCTATACAAGAAGTTACAAGGAATGAGACAAGGAAGTTTGAGCGTGGAAGAATATTACAAACAGATGGAGATTGCCATGATAAGAGCTGACGTGGAGGAAGATAGAGAAGCTACCATGGCAAGGTTCTTGAATGGACTCAATCCTGAGATCCATGACAAAATAGAGTTGCAACACTATGTGGAATTGGAGGACATAGTGCATATGGCCACAAAAATTAAGAAGCAACTGAAGAGAGGAGGAGGAGGAACAAGAGCTACATCAAGTGCTAATTGGAAGCCAAACTATTCAAAGAAATTTGACAAACCACAGGCAACCAAGATAGAGCACAAGACTGAGAGTTCCAATGCCAATTCCCAAAAGAAGGTGGAAGCCACTCCCACACGAAATCGTGATATCAAGTGCTTCAAGTGTCAAGGAAGGGGGCACATCTCAAGTCAATGCCCTAACAAACAGATTATGGTGATTAGAGAGAGTGGGGAGGTCGTAACAGAAGGAGAAGATTTGGATCATGATAGCATGCCTTCATTGGAAGACGTATCCGAAGAGGAAATTCAAGTTCCTGAAGGACTCACTCTAGTGGCAAGAAGAGCCTTGAACTTGCAAGCAAGAGAAGAAGATGACAAAGCACAAAGGGAGAATATCTTCCATACAAGGTGTTATGTCAAGGACAAGGTGTGTAGTGTCCTCATTGATGGAGGCAGCTGTGCTAACATTGCAAGCACTACTATGGTTGAGAAGTTAGGGTTACTCACGAAGAAACACCCTAAACCTTACAAGCTGCAATGGCTGAATGATAGTGGAGAAGTACGAGTGGAGAAGCAAGTGCTAGTGACATTCCGCATTGGCAAGTACGAAGGTGAAGTGTTGTGCGATGTTGTGCCAATGCAAGCTAGTCATCTACTGTTTGGGAGGCCGTGGCAGTTTGATAGAAGAGTAACTCATGCGGACACACCAACAAGTACTCATTCACACTCAATAGGCGTGTGTTCACTTTGGCACCCTTAGCGCCTTCACAAGTTTGTGAAGATCAGATGAAGTTACAAAAAGAAAGTGATGAGAGAAAAAAAGGTGAGCAAAAGAAACGAATTGAGAGGAGAGAAGAAGCCAAAAAATAGAAAGGAAAAATGGCCAAAAGAGAGGATACAATGGAGCGAACAAAAGAAGCCGGAAAAACAGAATTGAAATCGGCCATTGAGAGAAAATCCGAGGGATGGAAAAAGAACTACTATGTGGGAGCAAGTGAAATCAAGCAAGCTTGTTTTGAAAAAAAGTCTATGATCTTACTCCGGTATAGGGAGACACTTTTTATCACTAACGAACTTGAGCCACACTTGCCTAGTGTGATTGTTTCTCCCTTGCAGGACTACAAGGATGTCTTTCCCGAAGAGCTACCAGCTGGATTACCACCTATACGAGGGATTGAGCATCAAATTGACTTTGTTCCAGGAGCTACCATACCTAAGCGCCCCGCATATAGAAGTAATCCGGAGGAAACAAAGGAACTTGAGAGGCAAGTCAATGAGCTTTTGGAAAAAGGGTACGTGAGAGAAAGCATGAGCCGATGTGCTATTCCAGTCCTACTTGTGCCTAAGAAGGATGGATCATGGAGGATGTGTGTTGATTGCCGAGCTGTCAACAACATCACGGTAAAATATCGTCACCCTATTCCTCGCTTAGATGACATGTTAGATGAGTTGCATGGATCTTGCATGTTTTCTAAGATTGACTTAAAAAGTGGTTATCTTCAGATTAGGATGAAAGAAGGAGATGAGTGGAAGACTGCTTTTAAAATAAAATATGGGTTGTATGAGTGGATGGTCATGCCGTTCGGGTTATCTAATGCACCTAGTACATTCATGCGCCTTATGAATCATGTCTTACGTCCATTCATTGGCAAATTTGTCGTTGTGTACTTTGATGATATACTCATTTATAGTACAAGTTTAGAGGATCATATAGAGCATTTGAAATCTGTCCTAGATGCACTTAGAGAGGATCAATTGTTTGCCAACTTGAAGAAGTGCACCTTTTGCATAGATAAACTTGTATTCTTGGGTTTTGTTGTTAGTGCTCACGGGATACAGGTTGATGAGGAGAAGATCCGAGCCATCCGGGACTGGCCAAGTCCTACAAGTGTTGCTAATGTTCGAAGTTTTCATGGCTTAGCTAGCTTTTACAGGAGGTTCGTGAAAGACTTTAGTAGCCTAGCCGCGCCCCTCACTGAAGTCATCAAGAAGAATGTTGGATTTAGTTGGGGAGAAGCTGAAGAGCACTCATTCCAACTCATCAAAGAGAAGTTGACTAATGCTCCTTTGTTGGCTTTGCCTAACTTTGCTAAAACCTTTGAAGTTGAATGTGATGCCTCAGGTATAGGGATTGGAGCTGTCCTCATGCAAGAAGGGAGACCAATTGCCTTCTTTAGTGAGAAACTAAGTGGGGCAACCTTGAACTATCCAACTTATGACAAAGAGTTGTATGCGCTAGTTCGAACATTGGAAACATGGCAGCATTACTTGTGGCCCAAGGAATTCGTGATCCACACTGATCATGAATCACTCAAGCACTTAAAGGGGCAACACAAGTTGAATAGGAGGCATGCACGATGGGTGGAGTTCATTGAGACATTTCCTTATGTCATTCGCTACAAGCAAGGTAAGGAAAATGTAGTAGCTGATGCCCTATCGCGAAGGTATGCTTTGATCTCAACTCTTGATGCGAAGTTCATTGGTTTTGAACACCTTAAAGAGTTGTATACTGATGATACTGATTTTGGTGATCTGTTTCGAGCTACGGAGAAGAGTGCAAGTGGTAAATTTTTTCGGAATGAAGGTTACCTATTTCGTGAGAACAAACTTTGTGTGCCTAATTGTTCTATGCGAGAGTTGCTAATTCAGGAGGCACATAGAGGCGGATTGATGGGGCACTTTGAAATTGCAAAGACTTTGGCAATGCTACAAGATCACTTCTATTGGCGCACATGAAGCGTGACGTTGAAAGAGTTTGTGGACGTTGCATCACATGCAAGCAAGCCAAGTAGAAGGTAAAACCCCACGGTTTGTATACCCCACTACCTATACCTAGTGAGCCTTGGATTGATATCTCTATGGATTTTGTGTTAGGACTGCCTAGGACTAAACGTGGAAGGGATTCAATCTTTGTGGTAGTGGATAGGTTTTCTAAGATGGCACATTTTATTCCATGTCATAAGACTGATGATGCTTCAAACATTGCTGATCTGTTCTTTAGAGAAGTTGTTAGGTTGCATGGTATGCCCAGAACTATTATTTCTGATACAGATGCTAAGTTCTTGAGTTACTTTTGGAAGACCTTGTGGAGTAAGTTAGGTACCAAGTTGTTATTTTTTACTACTTGTCATCCACAAACTGATGGTCAAACTGAAGTTGTAAATAGGACCTTGTCTACTTTATTGAGAGCACTTATCAAGCATAACATTAAGACTTGGGAAGAATGTTTGCCACATGTTGAATTTGCTTATAATCGTTCAGTTCATTCTGCTACTCAATTCTCACCATTTGAGCTTGTTTATGGATTTAATCCTTTGACTCCTTTGGATTTATCACCTTTGCCTTCGAGTGAGCATGTTAACTTAGAGGGCAAGAAGAAGGCTGATTTTATCAAGCAACTGCATGAGAGGGCGCGAATGAACATCGAGAAATGAACGGAGCACTACGCGAGACAAGCAAACAAAGGACGGCACAAGGTTGTCTTTGAGCCTAGAGATTGGGTCTGGTTGCACATGAGAAAGGAACGCTTTCCTGCGCAATAGCGTTCAAAGTTGCTACCACAGAGAGATGGTTCATTTCAAGTGCTTGAACGCATCAATGACAATGCCTACAAGCTTGACCTGCCAGGTGAGTATAATGTTAGTGCTTCCTTCAATGTTACTGATTTGAGTCCGTTTGATGTAGGTGAAGATTTGAGGACAAATCCTTTTCAAGAGGAGGGGAATGATGTGAGCACACCTACGAACACACCTACATTCAAGCCACAAGACTCACGGCAAGTGCACGTACCAATTGGACCGGTGACACGAGCAAGAGCCAAAAAGTTTCAGGCAGAATTTAATGGATTAATGCAAGAAGTCTGGGCTCAAGATGGTGCGTACAAGTGCAAGGACGTGCATGAGGCCCACGCTAAGGCCATGCACGTGATAGAGGCTATTTTGGAAGCTTGATATGCACGTAAACTTCTGGATGCTTGCGCATATGGAGAATCAGAAAGAATCAACCTATTCAGGCCGTGCATCTACTTGTTAGGACGTGCAACTATTAGTTATTCTATTAGATATTATTTGCTTAGATTATTTCCTATTTTAGTTGAATAATTCGGCCAGAATATCCTTAGATTAGGAAAGAGAGTTTTGGCCAGCCTTTGAACTCCTTTTAAGGAGTTAGCTTGTTTAGGAATACTTTGGGTACTTTGGAGCCTATATAAGGAGGTCTCCTAGCAATAAAATGGACACAACTTTTGAGATTGATAATTTTGTGAGTTAGATACTCCTTGCGTGTTCTTGCTAATTGCTGGATTGCTTAGCTTGAGCGAAACTTTTCACTTATCAAACGATTCATCCATCATCGTTTGTGGCGTGGTTCGACTTGGACCATAGGTTCTCGAATTTTCATTGCTTGGGTTGCGGATCTTCTAGATCAAGGTTCTTGCAAGGCTCGAGTTTGGGGGTTGCGGTCTCTTCCATCCAAAGTAGCATGGTCCGTTGTGAATCTCCTACCGAGGTTCATATCAAAAAGGCAAGGAAAAGGCAAGGAAGGTCAAGGAGAAGTATGATAAGGAAAGAAAAGGTAATGAAAGGCAAGATAAGGCAATAAAAG
The DNA here is from genome assembly GCA_963995505.1 of Hypericum androsaemum. Taxonomy (NCBI): domain Eukaryota; kingdom Viridiplantae; phylum Streptophyta; class Magnoliopsida; order Malpighiales; family Hypericaceae; genus Hypericum; species Hypericum androsaemum. The sequence goes on from OZ023186.1 coordinate 12,908,175, forward strand.
GCAAGATAAGGTAGGAAAAGGCAAGATAATGGAAGAAGATGCGAGAAAAAGGAAGATAAGGCAAGGAAAAGGCAAGGTGAGGAAAGAAAAGGTATGATAAGGCAAGAAAAGACAAGGAAAAGGCAAGATAAGGCAAGAAAAGGCAAGGAAAAGGCAATATAAGGAAAGAAAAGGCAAGAAAAGGCAAGATAATGGAAGAAAATATAAGAAAAAGGAAAATAAGGCAAGGAAAAGGCAAGGTAAGGAAAGAAAAGGCATGATAAGGCAAGGAAAGACAAGGAAAAGGCAAGATAAGGCAAGAAAAGGCAAGGAAAATGCAATATAAATAAAGAAAGGGCAAGATAAGGGAAGAAAAGGCAAAATAAGGCAGGAAAAGGTAAGGAAAAGGTAAGAAAAGGCAAGATAAAGCAAGAAATGTCAAGTAGAGGAAAGAAAAGGCAAGGAAATGGAAAGATAAGGAAAGAAAAGGTATGAAAACTCAAGATAAGGCAAAAAAAAGGTAAGATAAGCCAAGATAAGCCAGGAAAAGCCAATAAAAGAAAACATAAGTTAAGAAATGGCAAGGAAAAGGCAGGAATAGGCAAGAAAAGGTAAGAAAAAGAAAGAAAAGGATTGAAAAGGAAAGAAAAGGAAAAAAAAGGTAAGAAAAGGCAAGGAAAAGGCAAAATAAGGAAAGAAAAGGCAAGATCAGGCAAGGAAAGCCAAGATCAGGCAAGAAAAACACAGAAAAGGCAAGATCAGGCAAGGAAAGGCAAGATAAGGCAAGAAAAGGCCCAAAAAGGCAAGATAAGGGAAGAAAAGGAAAGAAAAGGTAAGAAAAAGACAAGATATGGAAATAAAAGGGCAAAGTGAAAACGGTGGCTATGGAGCTACTAGACAAAAGAGTAAAATGGATGCCGGAGACTTTATTCAAGTCGTAAAGAAGCAAATTGACTTGACACCAACAAAGCTATCTTCGGATGGATACAAGGCCACATAAATGAACCTAGAAAATTGGTGATAGGGGGGTGAGTGTTTTGGGAAATACTCTGTAAGTAGATAGAACATAACGTGTTGGTTATGTCAGATACATGTGAGAAAGACAGAACTCAACAACATCCTACATAATCTAAGACAACACTAAAATGCATACTAATCACATGACCACACACACACACACATACTAAAAACATGAGCAAACTACGTGACGTCCCATTCCATCACGTAACTTGTCCCACAAACACATAATCACATAGTCAAATAAATGGTGAGCTCTAAACAGGTTTAGACGGGCCACTTCCTCTTCAGCACAGGGATATCAACATGGCCATCAAATCTCCTTTCCATAATCACATACTAAGTATATAGTAGTAAATAGGATATCCCCAGTCTATGTTCACATAAGTCACGAATCTGATTGCTCGAAACACAAACGAATCAAACTACTTATGAAAAATGAATTGGATACTAGACAAACAAAAAGGAAAGGTAAAGATAGATAGTAGCAAGCCCTGGCTCTGATACCAAATGATATGAACCTCGGTAGGAGGCTCACAACGGACCGTGCTACTTGGATGGAACAGACCGCAACCCACGAACTCGAGCCTTGCCAGAACCTTGGTTTGGAAGAACCGCAACCCGAGCAATGGAATTTCGTGAACCTTTGGTCCAAGTCGAATCACGCCACAAACGATGATGGAAGAATCATTTGATAAGTGAAAGATTCGCTCAAGCTAAGTAATCCAGCAATTAGCAAGAACACACAAGGAGTATCTTAACTCACAAGGAAGAAATTAATCTCAAAAGTTGCGTGCCTTTTTATTGTTAGGAGACCTCCTTATATAGGCTCCAAAGTACCAAAGTATTCCTAAACAAGCTAACTCCTAAAAAGGAGTTCAAAGGCTGGCCAAAACTCTCTTTCCTAATCTAAGGAGATTCTGGCCGAATTATTTCAACTAAACAAGAAATAATCTAAGCAAATAATATCTAATAGAATAACTAATAGATGCACGTCCAAAATAAGTAGATGCACGGACTAAATAGGCTGATTCTTCTTGATTCTCCATGTGCGCATGCATCTAGAAGCTTACGTGCATGTCAAGCTTCCAAAATAGCCTGTATCACGTGCATGGGCTTTGCATGGGCCTCATGCACGTCCTTGCACTTGTACACATTGGCTTGAGCCCAGACTTCTTGCATTAATCTATTAAGTTCCGCTTGAAACATTTTTGCCCTTGCTCGTGTCACCGGCCCAATTGGTACTTGCACTTGCTGTGAGTCTTGTAGCTTCACATCATTCCCCTCCGCTTGAAAAGGATTTGTCCTCAAATCGTCACCTACATCAAACGGACTCAAATCAGCAACATTGAAAGAAGCACTAACACTATACTCACCTGGCAGGTCAAGCTTGTAGGCATTGTCATTGATGCATTCAAGCACTTGAAATGGACCATCTCCTCGTGGTAGCAACTTTGAATGTCATTGCGCGGGAAAGTGTTTCTTTCTCATGTGCAACCAGACCCAATCACCAGGCTCAAAGACAACCTTGTGCCGTCCTTTGTTTGCTTGTCTCGCATAGTGCTCCGTTCGTTTCTCTATATTCATTCGCGCCCTCTCATGCAGTTGCTTGACAAATTCAGCCTTCCTCTTGCCATCTAAGTTAACATGCTCACTCAAAGGCAAAGGCGATAAATCCAATGGAGTCAAAGGATTAAATCCATAAACAAGCTCAAATGGTGAGAATTGAGTAGCAGAATGAACTAAACGATTATAAGCAAATTCAACATGTGGTAGACATTCTTCCCAAGTCTTAATGGTATGCTTGATAAGTGCTCTCAATAAAGTAGACAAAGTCCTATTTACAACTTCAGTTTGACCATCAGTTTATGGATGACAAGTAGTAGAAAATAATAACTTGGTACCTAACTTACTCCACAAGGTCTTCCAAAAGTAACTCAAGAACTTAGCATCTCTATCAGAAATAATAGTTCTAGGCATACCATGCAACCTAACAACTTCTCTAAAGAACAAATTAGCAATGTTTGAAGCATCATCAGTCTTATGACATGGAATAAAATGTGCCATCTTAGAAAACCTATCCACTACCACAAAGATTGAATCCCTTCCATGTTTAGTCCTAGGCAGTTCTAACACAAAATCCATAGAGATATCAATCCAAGGCTCACTAGGTATAGGTAGTGGGGTATACAAACTGTGGGGTTTTACCTTTGACTTAGCTTGCTTGCATGTGATGCAACGCCCACAAACACTTTCAACGTCGCGCTTCATGTGTGGCCAACAGAAGTGATCTTGTAGCATTGCCAAAGTCTTTGCGATTCTAAAGTGCCCCATCAATCCGCCTCCATGTGCCTCATGAATTAGCAACTCTCGCATAGAACAATTAGGCACACAAAGTTTGTTCTCACAAAATAGGTAACCTTCATTCTGGAAAAATTTACCACTTGCACTCTTCTCCGTAGCTCAGAACAGTTCACAAAAATCAGTATCATCAGCATACAAATCTTTAAGGTGTTCAAAACCAATTAACTTTGCATCAAGAGTTGAGATCAAAGCATACCTCCGCGATAGGGCATCAACTACTACATTTTCCTTACCTTGCTTGTAGCGAATGACATAAGAAAATGTCTCAATGAACTCTACCCATCGTGCATGCCTCCTATTCAACTTGTGTTGCCCCTTTAAGTGCTTGAGTGATTCATGATCAGTGTGGATCACGAATTCCTTGGGCCACAAGTAATGCTGCCATGTTTCCAATGTTTGAACTAGTGCATAAACTCTTTGTCATAAGTTGGATAGTTCAAGGTTGCTCCACTTAGTTTCTCACTAAAGTAGGCAATTGGTCTCCCTTCTTGCATGAGGACAGCTCCAATCCCTATACCTGAGGCATCACATTCAACTTCAAAGGTTTTAGCAAAGTTAGGCAAAGCCAACAAAGGAGCATTAGTCAACTTCTCTTTGATGAGTTGGAATGAGTTCTCTTGAGCTTCTCCCCAACTAAATCCAACGTTCTTTTTTATGACTTCAGTGAGGGGCGCGGCTAGGCTACTAAAGTCTTTCATGAACCTCCTGTAAAAGCTAGCTAAGCCATGAAAACTTCGAACATTAGCAACACTTGTAGGACTTGGCCAGTCCCGGATGGCTCGGATCTTCTCCTCATCAACCTGTATTTCGTGAGCACTAACAACAAAACCCAAGAATACAAGTTTATCTGTGCAAAAGGTGCACTTCTTCAAGTTGGCAAACAATTGATCCTCTCTAAGTGCATCTAGGACAGATTTCAAATGCTCTATATGATCCTCTAAACTCGTACTATAAATGAGTATATCATCAAAGTACACAACGACAAATTTGCCAATGAATGGATGTAAGACATGATTCATAAGGTGCACGAATGTACTAGGTGCATTAGATAACCCGAACGGCATGACCATCCACTCATACAACCCATATTTTGTTTTAAAAGCAGTCTTCCACTCATCTCCTTCTTTCATCCTAATCTGATGATAACAACTTTTTAAGTCAATCTTAGAAAACATGCAAGATCCATGCAACTCATCTAACATGTCATCTAGGCGAGGAATAGGGTGACGATATTTTACCGTGATGTTGTTGACAGCTCGGCAATCAACACACATCCTCTATGATCCATCCTTCTTAGGCACAAGTAGGACTGGAACAGCACATGGGCTCATGCTTTCTCTCACGTACCCTTTTTCCAAAAGCTCATTGACTTGCCTCTCAAGATCCTTTGTTTCCTCAGGATTACTTCTATATGCAGGGCGGTTAGGTATGGTAGCTCCTGGAAAAAAATCAATTTGATGCTCAATCCCTCGCATAGGTGGTAATCCAGCTGGTAGCTCTTCGGGAAAGACATCCTTGTAGTCCTACAAGAGAGAAACAACCATACTAGGCAAGTGGGGTTCAAGTTCGTTAGTGATCAAAAGTGTCTCCCTCCACCGAAGTAAGATGATAGACTTTTTTTCAAAACAAGCTTGCTTGATTTCACTTGCTCCCACACTGTAGTTCTTTTTCCATCCCTCGGATTTTCTCTTAATGGCCGATTTGAATTCTGTTTTTCCGGCTTCTTTTGCTCGCTCCATTGTATCCTCTCTTTTGGCCATTTTTCCTTTCTGTTTTTCGGCTTCTTCTGTCCTCTCAATTCGTTTCTTTTGCTCATTTTTTTTTCTCTCATCACTTTCTTTTTGTAACTTCATCTGATCTTCACAAACTTGTGATGGCGCTAAGGGTGCCAAAGTGAACACACGCCTATTGAGTGTGAATGACTACTTATTGGTATGTCCATCGTGAGTTACCCTTCTATCAAACTGCCACGGCCTCCCCAACAGTAGATGACTAGCTTGCATTAGCACAACATCACACAACACTTCATCTTCATACTTGCCAATGCGGAATATCACTAGCACTTGCTTCTCCACTCGTGCTTCTCCACTATAATTCAGCCATTGCAGCTTGTAAGGTTTAGGGTGTTTCTTCGTGAGTAACCCTAACTTTTCAACCATAGTAGTGCTGGCCACGTTAGCACAGCTGCCTCCATCAATGAGGACACTACACACCTTGTCCTTGACATAACACCTTATATGGAAGATATTCTCCCTTTGTGCTTTGTCGTCTTCTTCTTATGCTTGCAAGTTCAAGGCTCTTCTTGCCACTAGAGTGAGTCCTTCAGGAACTTGAATTTCCTCTTTGGATACGTCTTCCAATGAAGGCATGCTCTCATGATCCGAATCTTCTCCTTCTGTTACGACCTCCCCACTCTCTCTAATCACCATAATCTGTTTGTCAGGGCATTGACTTGAGATGTGCCCTGACAAACAGATTATGGCAATCAAACACGAACTCAATCTTCTTCTCCCACTCTAGGTATGCTTCCGGGTCAGAACGACCTACAAAGGAAGGTATCTTCAGCTTAATACTTCTAGCTTAATACTTCCCAAGTTGTCATCTCTTCTTCGCCTTGCCTCTCTAGGTGGGCGGTTAGTCCTTTCTCGCCATAACTCCCGCCTTCTATTTGTATCTTGCGAAGGGAAATAATGGATAGACAATTTTTTTCCAAAAACAAACACGAGTAAGTGAGTTGAGAGCGGTGCGTGCGTGAGAGTGGTCTACCTTGGCCATTGGTTCGCTGCTTGTGCTCTCAAGCACACCTTCCATCTTGTTTCGGAAGATTCAAGTGGAAGTGTCTATTGTTTTATTTCTTTCTGTTTGTTCGGAGCCTTGTTTACTTTACGTGTAGAATAGCACGCTTCCATTGTGCTACATCAAATGGTATCTAGTGTAGACAGCGAAGCGTGATCAAACTTCGAAAAAAGATTTGGAACAAATAATGAAAGGTATAGCTCTAATCTGCTCCTTCCGAAGCTCAACTAGAGAGTTGCTTGAGTTAACAAGCGGCCAGCTAGGGCAAATCACTTAGAATTCGTGCAAATCCATGCACAACTCATGCAAATCCATGCACGAAAGGAAAGCTCACTCGCTCAGGGTTTTTGGATTCCAATTCACTGTGCGTTTATTCCATTCAAAAGAAACACATATAGGGGCGTGATTCAAGGCGTGTCTTGAAGGGCATTAATCATGCACCTCCTCACATTTCAGCCTGCCTTAAACCATCTGTAACCGCCTATATTTAAATGTCACCATTGAGCCTTATTACATTCGGAAATAAAGAGGAAATGAAGAGTTCGGACAGCTTGAATTAAATGAAACTCGGACAGCTCGCAAGGCAAGCCATGCGCACGTACGTTGCACCTTATTCTTCGAGGCTTCCTACGCCATCCTCCCCTGCTTGAGAAGATGCTAGTCCCGAGCAGCCAGCTTGCTAGGAAAAGGAAGGGGATCATAGTAGGGTGTCAAGTCCGCGACATTGAAGGTCTTGGACACTCCAAACTCCTCCGGGAGATCAACCACATAGGCATTATCATTCACACGCCTCACAATCTTGTATGGACCGAACCTCCTTGCTTGAAGCTTGCCTCCCATGTTGAAGGGCATCCTCTCCTTCCTAAAGTGCACCATAACCTGCTCTCCAGGCTGGAAAATTCGCTCCTTTCTTTGAGCATCCACTCGCTGCTTCTCTTTGCCATACGTATCTTCCAACCTCTTCTTCACAGCATCTAGCACGGATTGAACGTGCTCCGCGTACGACATGGCAGCTGATATGAATATGATCAGCAAGAAGATTAATTTCATTTTTGAGTCTGTTTAGGAAGTTAATTATATGTTATTTTCATTTTATAAGAATTATAGTCTATTTAGGAAGTCAATAATGTGAGAATTTCGTTTCTTTAAGAGTTCAAGTCAGTTTAGGATGGTGATTATGTGATAATGACGTTTTTAGCAATAATAAGAGTACTAGACTTGTTTTCCTTTTCAGTTTCCTATTTTTAAGTCATATTTATCTAGTTAGAAGTTATATTTAATTAGGAATCTCTTTGTAACAATCTGCCTATATATAAAGGCATTATCAATGAGAATAAGGAGAATAATTTGAGTACAAAAACGTGGGCTTTGCTCTCTTGGTTCTTCGGAACTGTTCGAACACAGCGGAGGGATTCCGTTCGTTCACCTTCGACTTATCAAGCGGATCTACATCACCGTTTGTGGCGTCTTCATCAATTCAAGGTTCTTGTTTCCCTACAGCAGCGGGTCGAGGTTGTTCATACCGAGGTTCTTGCAAAGGTGCAAACAACGGGTCGAGATTTCCATCAATCTGAACGTAGATAGATCCGGCTTTCGCGTGGATCCGTCACGAGATTCACATCAGTTGGTATCAGTTGGTATCAAAAGTCTTTAACTTTTGATTTGGAGCTGAATTCAGATTCTTTAAGACAGAAGTACTTGTTCTGTTGGAACGGAAGGTATCAAGTGCAGCCACGACGTTCAAAGAGTTCATCTTGCAATAGCATGGTTGTGAATTGGCAAAAGCACGACGGATGCAAGGATTTGAGGACAAATCCATTTCAAGAGAGGGGGAATGATGTGAACACGTCCACTATGGAGTTACAAGACCCACAACCTGTTCAAGTTCCACTTGGACCAATCACAAGAGCAGGAGCAAAGACGCTTCAAGCTGAGCTCAACGGATTAATTCAAGGGATTTGGACCACAACCAGTTCGTGTAGGCCCGTGGACGTCCATGCAAAGCCCATGCACGTGATTGGAGTTATTTTGGACGCCTAAAGGAGTAGAACCAAGATTCCTACTTTTAGGAATAAGAGTTATCCAAACTTTTTATAACTTTTAGGAATAAGAGTTATCCAATAGTGGATAATGATTGTATTTTTCAATGCTTAGGATAAACATTCGTTTTAGAACTAGTTTAAGTAGTATGATAAGTTTGGAGCTCTTCATGACTTATCTTGTTGACTTTGGAGTCTATCCAGGTCAGTTTTAACCTCTATATAAGGAGGGCCACGAATTCAATAAAGGCATCACTTTTTGGCATAAGAAAATTCATGAGTTTTGATACTCGGGTTGTTCTTACGGGCTGGATTGCTTAGCTAGGGCGTTTGTACTTATCAAACGGAATTCCCATCTCCGTTTGTGGCGTATTCGATTCAAGATCAAGGTTCGCGTTCTCACCATTGCTACGGGTCAAAGTTAACCAACACTAAGGTTCGGTGCAAGGCGCAAAGCGACGGGTCAAGATCAACCATCATCCTAAAGTAGACGGTCCGAGTTGGTGCGAGTTCCTGACGGGATTCATATCAGCAGCTGCATTGGCTCGTGGACGCCTTGGCACACTAGACACATCCACAAGATGATTAGGGACCTTCGTGTACACCAAAGAAAAAGGAGACTTCCCCGTGGATCGATGTATCGCGCCATTATATGCAAACTCAGCTATGGGAAGTGCAAGATCCCATTGGCGCTTCCTGTCATGACAAAGGCTTCAGAGAAGATTCCCAAGTGTACGGTTGGTTGCCTAAGTCTGCCCATCAGTCTGGGGTGCGCACTCAAGTCTTCCCAAATTGCTTCAGGAATGGGAAGAGGTGTGTAAAGGCCAGTATTGTGTACGCTGCCCTTAGTTTCTTGACACACTCGGCAATGCTTTACAAAGTTGGCAACCTCCTTCGTCATTTTCGGCCCGAAAAATCTTTCTTGCAATGAGACCAAAGTCTTGTCACGACCAAGATGAGCTGAGAGAGCCCCTCCATGCAACTCCCACATTAATTGATCGCGTAACGATGTCTTAGGAACGCACAACTGATTCCCTTTCATCAAGTAACCATCCTGCAAGAAATAATCTTCGTACCCTTGGCCATCTTTGCACTTCATCCACACCTCACCAAAGTCTTCATCCTTCTCATATTGCTCACGAAGACAATCAAAAGCAGTGATCATTCCCCTCAATTCAGTAAGCAACATTACCCTCCTACTCAATGCATCGGCAACCACATTCAGAGTTCCACTCTTGTGCACGATTTTAAATGGAAACTTTTGCAAGTACGTACACCAACGTGCATGCATGGGATTACTCAACTTTGATTGATCAAATAAGAATTTCAATGCTTGATGATCAGAATAAAGCACGAATTCCTTACCAATCAAGTAGTGTTCCCACGTCCTAAGAGCTCGGACAACCGCGTAGAACTCCTTTTCATAGGTGGTCCATTTTTGCCTTGGTTCACTTAGCTTCTCGCTGAAGTAAGCTAGTGGTCTCTTCTCTTGGGACAGGACAGCTCCTATTCCAAGTCCAGACGCGTCCACTTCAACTTCAAACAATTTGCCAAAGTCTGGAAGAGCTAGCACGGGTGCGGTGCTCAATTTCTCCTTCAATATCTGGAAGGCTCGATCAGCTCCCTCTCCCCACACAAAAAGAGAATTCTTCTTGAGTAGGTTCGTAAGAGGGGCAGCAATGATGCTAAAATCCCTTATGAACCTTCGATAGAAAGTTGGTAATCCAAGGAAACTCCTAACTTGACTCACGTTCACAGGCACAGGCCACGAGCTAATAGCTTCAACCTTGGATTGGTCAACATGGATTCCTTCTTTCCCTATATTAAATCCCAAGAACAGAAGCTTCTCCTTCCAGAAACTACATTTCTTCTAGTTCACGTATAACTTATTATCTTGGAGAGCCTGAAACACATCTTGCAAATGGGTTACGTGATCCTCCTCAGTCTTGCTATAGACTAGGATATCATCAAAATACACCACAACGAAGGTGTCTAGGAAAGGCTTCAAGACTTGGTGCATAAGACGCATGAATGTGCTCGGAGCATTGGTGAGGCCAAAAGGCATCACGAGCCATTCATATAAACCATCCCTCGTCTTAAAGGCAGTCTTCCATTCATCCCCGGGTCAGATTCTGATCTGGTGGTAGCCACTTCAGAGATCAATCTTAGAGAAAATAGTGGCACCACTAAGATTATCCAGCATATCATTGAGTCATGGGATTGGGAAGCGATATCCAATCGTGATCTTGTTGATTGCACGACTGTCTATACACATCCTCCATGTTCCATCCTTCTTTGTCACGAGAAGGGTAGGAACACCACAGGGACTCAAGCTCTCTCGCACGTATCCCTTATTCAGAAGATCCTGGACTTGCTCCCTCACAATCTGATTTTCCTTCTGACTCATTCTATAATGCGGCAAGTTAGGGAGAGTTACACCCGGAATTAAATCAATCTGGTGCTGGATATCCCTCAAAGGGGGTAACCCCTCAGGCAAGTCTTCCTTCACAACCTCGGGAAACATCTCAAATAACTTCACAATCTGATCAGGCAAGGGCTCAGACTCTCCTTCTTCTGGCAATGACGAATGTTTCATCACCATGAATTGACACCAATCTGAAGCATTTAGATCTTCTACAAACTCGTGGGAGTAAGATACCATCGTTACCAGCTGCATGGTACTGTTTAATTGGATTCTCCCTTGCTTTGGCCTCCCAGGGAGTAAGGTGAATTGCTTGCTCCCCTTCTTAAGCTCGTACGTGTTCTCCTTGCCTTTGTGTATGGCCTGATTGTCAAATTCCCACGGTCGGCCAAGGAGAATGTGGCAAGCGTCCATTTCAAGGACATCACAGTTCACCACGTCTTCGAACTTGCCAATTTTGATCGGGAGTGTGCACTTGGATGTCACCTTGATCCCTCCCCCAGCTCGCACCCAACCAATCGAATAAGGAGCAGGGTGTGGTGTAACTTGCAGCCCAAGCTTTTCTACGATCTGCTTGCTAACAAAATTCTCCTGGCTCCCACAATCAATGATGACTTCGCACACTTGATCACAAACATAACACCGTGTGCGAAACAAGTTGTGCCTCTGAGATTCATCACTTTTATTAGTGGTCAAGGCTAGCTTTCTCAGCACACCACAGTACTCATCCTCCTCTTCTGAATACTCTTGGTCCTCATCCCAACTCCCTTCAACTGGTGCGCACAAGTAAGCTCCCAATGATTCCTCCTCCTCATCTTCCTTTTCACACAATTGAGTGTATTTCCTTTTGGGACAATCACTAGACATGTGCCCCATCTCATTGCATTTGTAACAACGAATCACCGAGCCCGTGTCAGCCTCCTTTCCCTTTCTTTGCACCATAACGGGATCAGGCTTCTTCGAAGGGGGCCTAGGAGCAATTGTTTAGGGTGCACTCCTCTCAACTCCTTTCGCAGGACTAGAAGTCTGGCCAGGGCCTGAAAGGCGGGGTGCGAATGGCTTCTTCCTCTTCAAGGCAGCCCTGATCTTTCTAGCTTTGGCACACGCATCGTTGAAAAACAAAAATGTGTCAAACTCCATCTTGCTCTTGATCTCATAACTGAGGCCCTCAACAAACCGTGCAATCATCTGATCCTCATTCTCTTCCACATCGTTCCTTGATGCCAGCCTCATGAACTCAGTCATGTACTCTTCCACCGAATGATTTCCTTGAGTGCACGTAAGGAATTGGCTGTAGAGGGTTTGATGGTAGTCCACAGGCAAGAACCTCTCCCTCAAGGATTGCTCCATGGTCGGCCAGTCTCTGATTGGTAGATCTCCTCTCCTCCTTCGGACCTCTTGCTCTTTTCTCCACCAAACAGCCGCACCTGATTCCAATTTAAAGGCTACACAACTCACCTTTTGCTCTTCAGTCAACTCCATACAATCAAAATACTTCTCCACGGAGTCTAGCCAATTCAAGAAAGCCTCTACATCAACATCTCCGTAGAACTTTTCTATGTTCATCTTGAATGGCCTATCTACTCGCCTAACATATTCTTCACCGCGATCTTCCCCCCTATAAACTTCTCTCCTAAGGCCACGCCCACCATCACCACGCCTTCTTCCTCTAGTTCCACGAACACCTCTTCCTCCTCTTGTCACATATAAAGTGGCATCCGAATTAGCATCATCCTTGTCCTCCTCTTGATTGTGATGTACCTCAGCTGGAGCGGGTTGTACTCTGGGTGGTTGCACCGCCAGATTGTCCAGACGAGTAAGGATCGCTTGTATTGATGCCTCCAAGTTGGTGAATCTTTGATTCATGTCAGGTCTTGGATTATCATTCGGATCGGCCATAGTGATCAGATTTTGGTGGAGTTTGGTGGATAGATGAGGAACGGATCAGGGGATCACGTATCCTTGCTGATCGGCTCTTGGATGGGTTCTCTCACAACTCGTAAGGTGATGGGGAAAGACAACACTCAATTTCAATATAGGAATTGAGTTGGATCTCACTCAAGCTCTGATACCACCTAGTGTAGACAGCGAAGCGTGATCAAACTTCAAAAAAAGATTTGGAACGAACAATGAAAGGTATAGCTCTAATCTGCTCCTTCCGAAGCTCAACTAGAGAGTTGCTTGAGTTAACAAGCGGCCAGCTAGGGCAAATCACTCAGAATTCGTGCAAATCCATGCACAACTCATGCAAATCCATGCACGAAAGGAAAGCTCACTCGCTTAGGGTTTTTGGATTCCAATTCACTGTCTGTTTATTCCATTCAAAAGAAACACATATAGGGGCGTGATTCAAGGCGTGTCTAAAAGGGCATTAATCATGCACCTCCTCACATTTCAGCCTGCCTTAAACCATCCGTAACCGCCTATATTTAAATGTCACCATTGAGCCTTATTACATTCAGAAATAAAGAGGAAATGAAGAGTTCGGACAGCTTGAATTAAATGAAACTCGGACAGCTCGCAAGGCAAGCCATGCGCACGTACATTGCACCTTATTCTTCGAGGCTTCCTACGCCAGTATCAGAGCTGTTGAGTGAGATCCATCTTAGCTTCTACGTTGAGATTGAGTGCATGTTATCACCCGGTGAGTTGCGAGAGACCCCATCTACGAGCCGATCCACAAGACTTCGTGATCTCCTGATCTAAGTCTCATTTTTTTAACCACCTAGCACCACTAAAAGCCGATGCACTATGGCCGACCCTGATGACATCCCAAGACCCGACATGAATCAGAGATTCACTCAAATGGAGGTGGCAATTTAGGCAATCCTTACACGCCTGGACAACCTTGCAGTGCAACCACCCATAGGGCAACCCCCTCCAGCTGAGGTACGTAATGATCAAAGAGAGGAAGAGGAGGATGTAGATTCTGATGCTACCCTTAATGTGAGAAGGGGAGGGAGAGGGTTGAGGGGACGAGGTAGAGGAGGTGGTAGACATGGTGATCTAGGACGTGCTCCTGGAAGAGAAGCCTATAGGGAGGATTATGAGCGTGGAGAAGCGTATCGAAGGGTGGATCGCCCTTTTAAGATGAACATCGAGAAGTTCTTTGGTGATGTTGATGTTGAGGGGTTCCTGAATTGGCTAGACTCCGTTGAGAAGTATTTTGACTGTATGGACCTTACGGAGGAGCAGAAGGTCAGTTATGTAGCCTTCAAACTTGAGTCTGGAGCCGCTGTTTGGTGGAGAAAGGAGCAAGAGATGAGGAGGAGAAGAGGAGATCCACCAATCAAAGACTGGCCTATAGACTTAAGTTTGAAGGCTACATAACTGACTCAAGCATCGACAGCAGGGCGATCAACAAGATTACCATTGGGTAAAGATTTCCCATCCCTCGCCTCGATGACATAATGGATAATTTAAGTGGTGCAACCATATTCTCCAAGATTGACCTACGGAGTGGATATCACCAAATCCGCATCCGGCCAGGTGATGAATGGAAGACCGCTTTCAAAACACGGGACGGGTTGTACGAATGGCTTGTGATGCCCTTCGGATTGACCAATGCCCCGAGCACCTTCATGAGGCTGATGCACCAAGTCCTAAAGCCTTTCCTGGACATGTACATGGTGGTTTATTTTGATGACATCTTGGTGTATAGCAAGACCAAAGATGATCACGTGGTGCATTTGAAGGAAGTGTTCTCAACCTTGCGAGCAAATCAATTGTGCGTGAACCTGAAGAAGTGTAGTTTTTAGAAGAGCCAACTTCTGTTTTTGGGGTTCCTGGTTGGAAAGGAAGGAGTCCATGTTGATCAGGCCAAGATAGAAGCAATACGCTCCTGGCCAGCTCCTTTGAATATGAGCCAGACCCATAGCTTTCTCGGCTTGGCATCCTTCTACTGCCGGTTCATTCGAGACTTCAGTTTGATTGCTGCCCCCCTCACAGCCTTACTGAAGAAGCAGACCCTATTCGTGTGGGGAGAAGAAGCTGAGCGTGCCTTCCAGACACTAAAGGAGAAGTTAAGCTCCGCGCCTGTGCTTGCACTCCCTAACTTTGCCAAGCTTTTTGAAGTTGTAGTGGATGCATCCGGGCTTGGCATTGGGGCTGTGCTCTCACAAGAGAAGAAACCCGTGGCCTTCTTTAGTGAGAAGCTCAGTGAAGCAAGACTGAAATGGACAATGTATGAGAAAGAATTCTACGCTGTCTTCCGAGCTCTCAAGACTTGGGAGCACTACCTTGTTGGTAAGGAGTTCATCCTCTACTCGGACCACAAGGCTTTGAAATTCTTGCATGATCACTCTAGGCTTAGCAATCCAATGCATGCTCGTTGGTGCACCTACTTACAGAAATTCCCTTTTAAGATCTCTCATAAAAGTGGAACTCAGAATATAGTTGCTGATGCCTTGAGTACGAGACTTGCATTGCTTACTGAGTTGCAAGGTGTGATTACTGCCTTTGATTGTGTCTGAGATATGTATGAGGAAGATGGAGACTTTGGTGATATTTGGATGAAATGCAAGGAAGGAAAGGGTATAGGAGATTATTTCTTGGAGGATGGGTTCCTAATGAAAGGAAATCAGTTGTGTGTACCAAAGTCATCCCTACGTGATCATTTGATGCACGAGATGCACGCGGGAGGCTTGGCAGCTCATTTGGGACGTGATAAGACTCTGTCCTCTTTGCAAGAGCGTTTCCATTGGCCAAAGATGTATAAGGATGTTGCTAAGTTTGTGCAACACTGCCGCGTATGCCAAGAAACAAAAGGTGGCGTCAACAATACCGGTCTTTACACTCCTTTGCCAATTCCCAATGGCATATGGGAAGACCTTAGCATGGATTTTATTCTTGGCTTACCTCGCACACCAAGAGGGGCGGATTTTATTTTTGTCATTGTTGACAGGTTGTCAAAGATGGCGCATTTTGTGCCATGCAAGAAGACAAATGATGCATCCGCGGTGGCAAGGCATTTCTTTAGAGAGGTGGTGCGTTTGCATGGAGTGCCTAAGATGATTGTTTCTGACCGAGACACCAAGTTTCTCGCCTGCTTTTGGAAGACACTTTAGAGGATGTTCGATGCCACGCTCCAATTCAGCACCACCGCGCACCCTCAGACAGATGGCCAAACTGAAGCAACCAACCGCACCCTTGGCAACCTTCTCCGTAGCTTGTGTCATGAGAGACTAAGGCAGTGGGATCTTGCTTTGCTAATTGTGGAGTTCGCGTATAATGGAGCTGTTCACAGGTCTACGGGGAAGTCTCCCTTTGCTTTGGTATATACAAAGCCTCCTAACCATTTGGTTGATGTCTCCTGTGTGACACACCCTGTTCAAGCTAACACAAGTGCACTCTCCTATGCTGAAGACGTGCAAGCCATCCTAGAAGCTGTGAAGAAGAGACTTAGCACACTGTATGCTAAGGAGAAAGAGCGAGTGGATGCAAAGCGAAAGGTGCAAATATTTTAACCCGGAGAACAGGTTATGGTGCACTTTCGCAAAGAGCGCATGCCCACAGGCTGGGGAGGCAAGCTTCAGACAAGAAGGTTTGGCCCATACAAGGTGCTAAGGCGTGTCAACGACAATGCATATGTGATTGACCTATCGGAAGATCTAGGTGTATCGAGGACATTCAACGTAGCTGATCTCTCGCCATATTTCAACCCCCTTCCGTTACCAAGCCGTTTAGCTGCTCGAGACTAGCATGCTCTTAAGGAGGGGAGGATGCCGTAGGACGAATCACAATAAGCAAGAACTCCCTTGGCCAGCCTGTTTGTGCATTGGACGTGTGCATGGCGAGCATGGATTTTGTGTTTTCAATTATTGCAATCTCTGTCCAGAACATGTTTAAATTTCGTGTTTAATTTCGTGGCTGTAATAAGGCAAATTAAATGCCAATTAGTGGAGGTTAAAGAGGAGGTTACGGACAGGAGGAGTGTGAGAAGGCTCGCCATAACTCCCGCCTTAACACCCGCCTTCTATTTGTATCTTGCGAAGGGAAATAATGGATAGACAATTTTTTTCCAAAAACAAACACGAGTAAGTGAGTTGAGAGCGCTGCGTGCGTGAGAGTGGTCTACCTTGGCCATTGGTTGGCTGCTTGTGGACTCAAGCACACCTTCCATCTTGTTTTGGAAGATTCAAGTGGAAGTGTCTATTGTTTTATTTCTTTCTGTTTGTTCGGAGCCTTGTTTACTTTACGTGTATAATAGCATGCTTCCATTGTGCTACATCACGATGATGAAAGAATTGTTTGATAAGTGAAAGATTCGCTCAAGCTAAGCAATCCAGCAATTAGCAAGAACACACAAGGAGTATCTTAACTCAGATGGAAGAAATTAATCTCAAAAGTTGCATGCCTTTTTATTGTTAGGAGACCTCCTTATATAGGCTCCAAAGTACCAAAGTATTCCTAAACAAGCTAACTCCTAAAAAGGAGTTCAAAGGCTGGCCAAAACTCTCTTTCCTAATCTAAGGAGATTCTGGCCAAATTATTTCAACTAAACAAGAAATAATCTAAGCAAATAATATCTAATAGAATAACTAATAGCTGCACGTCCAAAACAAGTAGATGCACGGACTAAATAGGCTGATTCTTCTTGATTCTCCATGTGCGCATGCATCTAGAAGCTTACGTGCATGTCAAGCTTCCAAAATAGCCTCTATCACATGCATGGGTGATGTGAGCGCACCTACGAACACACTGACATTCAAGCCACAAGACTCACGGCAAGTACACGTACCAATTAGACCGGTGACACGAGCAAGAGCCAAAAAGTTTCAGGCAGAATTTAATGGATTAATGCAAAAAGTCTGGGCTCAAGATGGTGCGTACAAGTGCAAGGACGTGCATGAGGCCCACGCTAAGCCCATGCACGTGATAAAGGCTATTTTGGAAGCTTGATATGCACGCAAACTTCTGGATGCATGCGCACATGGAGAATCAGAAAGAATCACCCTATTTAGGCCGTGCATCTACTTGTTAGGACGTGTAACTATTAGTTATTCTATTAGATATTATTTGCTTAGATTATTTCCTATTTTAGTTGAATAAATCGGCCAGAATATCCTTAGATTAGGAAAGAGAGTTTTGGCCAGCCTTTGAGCTCCTTTTAAGAAGTTAGCTTGTTTAGGAATACCTTGGTACTTTGGAGCCTATATAAGGAGGTCTCCTAGCAATAAAACGGACACAACTTTTGAGATTGATAATTTTGTGAGTTAGATACTCCTTGCGTGTTCTTGCTAATTGCTGGATTGCTTAGCTTGAGCGAAACTTTTCGCTTATCAAATGATTCATCCATCATCGTTTGTGGCGTGGTTCGACTTGGACCATAGGTTCTCGAATTTCCATTGCTTGGGTTGCAGATCTTCAAGACCAAGGTTCTTGCAAGGCTCGAGTTAGGGGGTTGCGGTCTCTTCTGATATGAATCTGATTAGCAAGAAGATTAATTTCATTTTTGAGGTTTTTGAGTCTGTTTAGGAAGTTAATTATATGTTATTTTCATTTTATAAGAATTATAGTCTATCTAGGAAGTCAATAATGTGAGAATTTCATTTCTTTAAGAGTTCAAGTCAGTTTAGGATGGTGATTATGTGATAATCACATTTTTAGCAATCATAAGAGTACTAGACTTGTTTTCCTTTTCAGTTTCCTATTTTTAAGTCATATTTATCTAGTTAGAAGTTATATTTAATTAGGAATCTCTTTGTAACAATCTGCCTATATATAAAGGCATTATCAATGAGAATAAGGAGAATAATTAGAGTACAAAAAACGTGGGCTTTGCTCTCTTGGTTCTTCAGAATCAAGGAGAATAAATAGTCTACATCACCGTTTGTGGCGTCTTCATCAAATCAAGGTTCTTGTTTTCCCTACAGCAGCGGGTCGAGGTTGTTCATACCGAGGTTCTTGCAAAGGCGCAAACAACAGGTCGAGATTTCCATCAATCTGAATGTAGATAGATCCGGCTTTCGCGTGGATCCGTAACGAGATTCACATCAGTTGGTATCAGAGCTTAGGCTCTACTTCAGATCATCTATCTTTAAATTTCGTTTTTGTTTTCATTAGTTTTCAATTATTGTTCTTATTTTATTCTGAGTTGGAGAAAGAAAAAAAAATAAAAAAGGCAAAAAAATTCCGAAAAAAAAGAAAGATAGAGAAGAAGGCAGCCAAGAAAAGAAGAAGAAAGAAGGCTGAAAAAAAATCAAAAAAAGAAAAGAAAAGTTGAAAGTAGAAAAAAAGAGAATCTGCAAGAATGTCTTATAACTACTCAAGAAGATCCTTTGAAGGTGTTGCACCATTGCTTGGTGATCCACACACGTTTATGGACGCCCTTCTTAGTGGGATGAGGCATATAATGAGAACGGAGGTCAAGAAGCTCAGCGAAAAGGTGGACCGGATAGTGTGCAAACAAGAGAGGATACATGATGTTCCTAATGTCTGTAGCGGAAGACAAATTCAACAAAGGAGGATTAGGGTCAAAGATGAGAAGAATTCAGGAGCTAATTTTGTTGGAGAATTTAATGCAAAGAGGGAGAACACCATTAACACTAAGCACGACATTGAGGGGAAGGTATGTAGTTCTGACGATTTGGAGGTTACACCTGAAGTGATTGTTGAAGAAGAGGTTTTGACATGGGAGGAATTTGGTGAATATTCTATTGACTTGTTCGATGGAGAATGTTTTGATGACCATGCCATGTCACTTCTTTACTTGAGAGATTTGTTCAATGAATCAGAATTGGTGGATGTTGTTCATATGAAGAAGTGCTTAACTACTATTGATGGTGAACAAGAAGAACTTGTTGTTTTAGTTGACAAGGAAGATGTCCAACCCATATCTTACATGTCTCCTGATTTACATGTTGAACATATTGACTTCTTAGGTGTGGACAAGTTTAATTATGTTGGAGGTTCATCGTTGATCAACATCTGGAATAGTTTGAAGTTCAAAGAACGGCTTAAACGGATTAGTAGGGCTTTTGCTTTTGAGTTAGAGATGACTTTAGATTCTTTAAGATCGAAGTACTTGTTCTATTGGAAAGGAAGGTATCAAGTGCAGCCACGACGTTCAAAGAGTTCATCTTGCACCAGCATGGTTGTGAGTTGGCAAAAGCATGACGGATGCAAGGATTTGAGGACAAATCCATTTCAAGAGGAGGGGAATGATATGAATCAGATCTGCAAGAAGCCATAATTATTTAATAATTCGTTTTTGAGTTTCAAAGTCTATTTAGGAAGTTAATTATTTGTTAATTTTATTTTACATGAGTTCTATTCTGTTTAGGAAGTTACAAAAAAGATAATTTCGTTTTATTAAGAGTTCTAGTCTGTTTAGGAAGTCAATTATGAGATAATCACGTTTTGAGTATTCCTAGTAGGATTAGAGTTATTTTCCTTTTTAGTTTCCCTTTTTAAGTCATATTTATCTAGTTAGAAGTTATATTTAATTAGGAATCTCTTTGTAACAATCTGCCTATATATAAAGGCATTATCAATGAGAATAAGGAGAATAATTAGAGTACAAAAAACGTGGGCTTTGCTCTCTTGGTTCTTCAGAACTGTTCGAACACAGCGGAGGGATTCCGTTCGTTCACCTTCGACTTATCAAGCGGATCTACATCACCGTTTGTGGCGTCTTCATCAAATCAAGGTTCTTGTTTCCCTATAGCAGCGGGTCGAGGTTGTTCATACCGAGGTTCTTGCAAAGGTGCAAACAACGGGTCGAGATTTCCATCAATCTGAACGTAGATAGATCCGGCTTTCGCGTGGATCCGTAATGAGATTCACATCAGTTGGTATCAATGAAGAGAAAGAGCTTGAGAGAGCAAAAGAAGTCGGAAAAATAGAAATTAAAACGGCCAATGAGAGAAAAACCGAGGGGTGGAAAAGGAGTTTTTATGTGGGAGCAAGTGATATCAAGCAAGCATGTTTTGACAAAAGGCCAATGATCGTACTTATGTACAAGGAGGCATTTTTAAACACTAACGAACTTGAACCACACTTGCCTAGTAGCACGGTCCAAGTACGGTCCGTTGTGAATCTCCTGCCGAGGTTCATATCATTTGGTATCAGAGCCACGGCTTGCTACTATCTATCCTTACCTTTCCTTTTGTTGGTCTAGTATCCAATTCATTTTTTTTTATAAGTAGTTTGATTCGTTTGTGTTTCGAGCAATCAGATTCGTGACTTAGTTATTCTAGGTTGTGTATTCTGATCAAAAGAAAAAAAAAGAAAAAAAAGGAAAAAAAAGAAAAAGAAAACAAAAAGAAGAAGCAAGACTAAACAGGAAATTGCAAGACTAAAGCGGAGCAAGGCGAATTGGGAAGCTTGTGATTAAAGAGAAAATGCAAGAGAAACAAAAGAGGAAGCAAGAAGCAAGTCCAATAGGCGGACAGAAAACAAGAGGAAGTCAGTCCGAATAAATCTACGTGCAGCGCAAGAAGACAAGGAACTACCTTTGATAGTGATCCATGTAGTTCAAGCAAAGCCTTGTTAGCTTAGTAAGAACGTACAAGAGTATCACGAGGGGAAAAAGGCAAGAGTTTGTGAGTGCATTAGAGAGAAAAGCCAAATAATTGAGTGCAAACACGAGTGAACTTGAGTGCAACTTACATTGAGAGTAAACACGTAAGGGAGTGAACTTGTGAGGCCATCAATTTTTTTTACTAACGAAATTTTCTTGCAGCAAGATGTCTTACGAAGATCAAAGAGAAAAAGAGGGTACGTTGTCTGATGTTGGTCTTAAGGTATTTGTGGAGGCCCTGACAGGAAAATTCAAACAAATGATGCGAGCGGAGATGGAGCCGTTGCAACAACGCATGGATGCAATGGAGGACACTCGCAACAGCCAACAACCAAGAAGCGAAGTCCAAGCACAACGAAGGTTTGCACCTTTGGGAGGCACAAGTGGAGGAGAATTCCGTGCACAAAGAAGGAGAGCCCCTTTGGGAAGCACAAGTGAAGATGATTCCGACCCTTTCCAGGAGGAGGACGTAGGTTCTACAAGGAATCTTAGGCGAGCAAGGACTAACCGCCCACCTAGAGAGGCAAGGCGAAGAAGAGATGACAACTTGGGAAGTATTAAGCTGAAGATACCTTCCTTTGCAGGTCGTTCTGACCCGGAAGCATACCTAGAGTGGGAGAAGAAGATTGAGTTCGTGTTTGATTGCCACAATTGTTCCGAAACAAAGAAGGTAAAGCTAGCTGTGACTGAGTTTGCTGATTATGCTATAACGTGGTGGGATCAACTTGTCACAAGCAGGAGGCGTAATGGAGAGCGTCCTATAGCTACATGGGAGAAGATGAAAGCGGTGATGAGGAAACATTTTGTCCCGAGTCATTACTACCGAGAGCTATACAAGAAGTTACAAGGAATGAGACAAGGAAGTTTGAGCGCGGAAGAATATTACAAACAGATGGAGATGGCCATGATAAGAGCTGACATGGAGGAAGATAGAGAAGCTACCATGGCAAGGTTCTTGAATGGACTCAATCCTGAGATCCATGACAAAGTAGAGTTGCAACACTATGTGGAGTTGGAGGACATGGTGCATATGGCCACGAAAATTGAGAAGCAACTGAAGAGAGGAGGAGGCGGAACAAGAGCTACATCAAGTGCTAATTGGAAGCCAAACTATTCAAAGAAATTTGACAAACCACACTCAACCAAGATAGAGCACAAGACTGAGAGTTCCAATGCCAATTCCCAAAAGAAGGTGAAAGCCACTCCCACACGAAACCGTGATATCAAGTGCTTCAAGTGTCAAGGAAGGGGGCACATCTCAAGTCAATGCCCTAACAAACAGATTATGGTGATTAGAGAGAGTGGGGAGGTCGTAACAGAAGGAGAAGATTCGGATCATGATATGATGTGAACACGTCCACTATGGAGCTACAAGACCCACAACCAGTTCGAGTTCCACTTGTACCAATCACAAGAGCAAGAGCAAAGACGCTTCAAGCTGAGCTCAACGGATTAATTCCAAGGATTTGGACTACAACCAGTTCGTGTAAGCCCGTGGACGTCCATGCAAAGCCCATGCACGTGATTGGAGTTGTTTTGGAAGCCTAAAGGAGTAGAACCAAGATTCCTACTTTTTAGGAATAAGAGTTATCCAAACTTTTTATAACTTTTTAGGAATAAGAGTTATCCAATAGTGGATAATGATTGTATTTTTCAATTCTTAGGATAAATATTCATTTTTAGAACTAGTTTAAGTAGTATGATAAGTTTGGAGCTCTTCAGAACTTATCTTGTTGACTTTGGAGTCTATCCAGGTCAGTTGTAACCTCTATTTAAAGGAGGCCACGAATTCAATAAAGGACACATCTTTTGGCATAAGAAAATTCGTGAGTCTTTGATACTCTTGTTGTTCTTGCGGGCTGGATTGCTTAGCTAGGGCATTTGTACTTATCAAACGGAATTCCCATCTCCGTTTGTGGCGTATTCGATTCAAGATCAAGGTTCGCGTTCTCACCATTGCTACGGGTCAAAGTTAACCAACACTGAGGTTCGGTGCAAGGCGCAAAGCGACGGGTCAAGATCAACCATCATCCTAAAGTAGACGGTACGAGTTGGTGCGAGTTCCTCACGGGATTCATATCATTTGGTATCAGAGCCTAGGTTACTTCAGATCATCTATCTTTAAATTTTGTTTTTTTTATCATTAGTTTTAGTTCGTTATTCTTATTGTATTCTCTGTTGGAGAAAGAAAAAAAAAATAAAAAAGAGGAAAAAAATTCCGAAAAAAAGAAAGATAGAGAAGAAGGCAGCCAAGAAAAGAAGAAGAAAGAAGGCTGAAAAAAAATCAAAAAAAGAAAAGAAAAGAAAAGTTGAAAGTAGAAAAAAAGAGAATCTGCAAGAATGTCTTATAACTACTCAAGAAGATCCTTTGAAGGTGTTGCACCATTGGTTGGTGATCCAGACACGTTTATGGACGCCCTTCTTAGTGGGATGAGGCATATAATGAGAACGAAGGTCAAGAAGCTCAGCGAAAAGGTGGACCGGATAGTGTGCAAACAAGAGAGGATACATGATGTTCCTAATGTCTGTAGCGGAAGACAAATTCAACAAAGGAGGATGAGGGTCAAAGATGAGAAGAATTCAGGAGCTGATTTTGTTGGAGAAGTCAATGGAAAGAGGGAGAACACCATTAACACTAAGCACGACATTGAGGGGAAGGTATGTAGTTCTGATAATTTGGAGGTTACATCTGAAGAGATTATTGAAGAAGAGGATTTGACATGGGAGGAATTTGGTGAATATTCTATTGACTTGTTCGATGGAGATTGTTTTGATGAACATACCATGTCACTTCTTTATTTAAGGAATTTGTTCAATGAATCAGAAGTTGTGGAAGTTGTTCATATGAAGAAGTGCTCAACTGCTATTGATGGTGAACAAGAAGAACTTGTTGTTTTAGTTGACAAGGAAGATATCCAACCCATATCTTACATGTCTCCTGATTTACATGTTGAACATATTGACTTCTTAGGTGTGGACGAGTTTAATTATGTTGGAGGTTCATCGTTGATCAACATCTGGAATAGTTTGAAGTTCAAAGAAAGGCTTAAACGGATTAGTTGGGCTTTTGCTTTTGAGTTGGAGATGACTTCAGATTCTTTAAGATGGAAGTACTTGTTCTGTTGGAAAGGAAGGTATCACGTGCAGCCACGACGTTCAAAGAGTTCATCTTGCACCAGCATGGTTGTGAGTTGGCAAAAGCATGACGGATGCAAGGATTTGAGGGCAAATCCTTTTCAAGAGGGGGGGAATGATGTGAACACGTCCACTATGGAGCTACAAGACCCACAACCAGTTCGAGTTCCACTTGTACCAATCACAAGAGCAAGAGCAAAGACGCTTCAAGCTGAGCTCAACGGATTAATTCCAAGGATTTGGACTACAACCAGTTCGTGTAAGCCCGTGGACGTCCATGCAAAGCCCATGCACGTGATTGGAGTTGTTTTGGAAGCCTAAAGGAGTAGAACCAAGATTCCTACTTTTTAGGAATAAGAGTTATCCAAACTTTTTATAACTTTTTAGAAATAAGAGTTATCCAATAGTGGATAATGATTGTATTTTTCAATTCTTAGGATAAACATTCGTTTTTAGAACTAGTTTAAGTAGTATGATAAGTTTGGAGCTCTTCAAAACTTATCTTGTTGACTTTGGAGTCTATCCAGGTCAGTTGTAACCTCTATTTAAAGGAGGCCACGAATTCAATAAAGGACACATCTTTTGGCATAAGAAAATTCGTGAGTCTTTGATACTCTTGTTGTTCTTGCGAGCTGGATTGCTTAGCTAGGGCGTTTGTACTTATCAAACAGAATTCCCATCTCCGTTTGTGGCGTATTCGATTCAAGATCAAGGTTCGCGTTCTCACCATTGCTACGGGTCAAAGTTAACCAACACTGAGGTTCGGTGCAAGGCGCAAAGCGACGGGTCAAGATCAACCATCATCCTAAAGTAGACGGTCCGAGTTGGTGCGAGTTCCTCACGGGATTCATATCATGATAGCATGCCTTCATTGGAAGACGTATCCGAAGAGGAAATTCAAGTTCCTGAAGGACTCACTCTAGTGGCAAGAAGAGCCTTGAACTTGCAAGCAAGAGAAGAAGATGACAAAGCACAAAGGGAGAATATCTTCCATACAAGGTGTTATGTCAAGGACAAGGTGTGTAGTGTCCTCATTGATGGAGGCAGCTGTGCTAACTTGGCAAGCACTACTATGGTTGAGAAGTTAGGGTTACTCACGAAGAAACACCCTAAACCTTACAAGCTGCAATGGCTGAACGATAGTGGAGAAGTACAAGTGGAGAAGCAAGTGCTAGTGACATTCCGCATTGGCAAGTACGAAGATGAAGTGTTGTGCGATGTTGTGCCAATGTAAGCTAGTCATCTACTGTTGGGGAGGCCGTGGCAGTTTGATAGAAGAGTAACTCATGACGGACACACCAACAAGTACTCATTCACACTCAATAGGCGTGTGTTCACTTTGGCACCCTTAGCGCCATCACAAGTTTGTGAAGATCAGATGAAGTTACAAAAAGAAAGTGATGAGAGAAAAAAAGGTGAGCAAAAGAAACGAATTGAGAGGAGAGAAGAAGCCAAAAAATAGAAAGGAAAAATGGCCAAAAGAGAGGATAGAATGGAGCGAACAAAAGAAGCCGGAAAAATAGAATTGAAATCGGCCATTGAGAGGAAATCCGAGGGATGGAAAAAGAACTACTATGTGGGAGCAAGTGAAATCAAGCAAGCTTGTTTTAAAAAAAAGTCTATGATCTTACTCCGGTATAGGGAGACACTTTTTATCACTAACGAACTTGAGCCACACTTGCCTAGTGTGATTGTTTCTCTCTTGCAGGACTACAAGGATGTCCTTCCCGAAGAGCTACCAGCTGGATTACCACCTATACGAGGGATTGAGCATCAAATTGACTTTGTACCAGGAGCTACCATACCTAACTGCCCCACATGTAGAAGTAATCCGGAGGAAACAAAGGAACTTGAGAGGCAAGTCAATGAGCTTTTGGAAAAAGGGTACGTGAGAGAAAGCATGAGCCCATATGCTGTTCCAGTCCTACTTGTGCCTAAGAAGGATGGATCATGGAAGATGTGTGTTGATTGCCGAGCTGTCAACAACATCACGGTAAAATATCGTCACCCTATTCCTCGCTTAGATGACATGTTAGATGAGTTGCATGGATCTTGCATGTTTTCTAAGATTGACTTAAAAAGTGGTTATCATCAGATTAGGATGAAAGAAGGAGATGAGTGGAAGACTGCTTTTAAAACAAAATATGGGTTGTATGAGTGGATGGTCATGCCGTTCGGGTTATCTAATGCACCTAGTACATTCATGCGCCTTATGAATCATGTCTTACGTCCATTCATTGGCAAATTTGTCGTTGTGTACTTTGATGATATACTCATTTATAGTACGAGTTTAGAGGATCATGTAGAGCATTTGAAATCTGTCCTAGATGCACTTAGAGAGGATCAATTGTTTGCCAACTTGAAGAAGTGCACCTTTTGCACAGATAAACTCGTATTCTTGGGTTTTGTTATTAGTGCTCACGGGATACAGGTTGATGAGGAGAAGATCCGAGCCATTCGGGACTGGCCAAGTCCTACAAGTGTTGCTAATGTTCGAAGTTTTCATGGCTTAGCTAGCTTTTACAGGAGGTTCGTGAAAGACTTTAGTAGCCTAGCCGCGCCCCTCACTGAAGTCATCAAGAAGAACGTTGGATTTAGTTGGGGAGAAGCTCAAGAGCACTCATTCCAACTCATCAAAGAGAAGTTGACTAATGCTCCTTTGTTGGCTTTGCCTAACTTTGCTAAAACCTTTGAAGTTGAATGTGATGCCTCAGGTATAGGTATTGGAGCTGTCCTCATGCAAGAAGGGAGACCAATTGCCTACTTTAGTGAGAAACTAAGTGGAGCAACCTTGAACTATCCAACTTATGACAAAGAGTTGTATGCACTAGTTCGAACATTGGAAACATGGCAGCATTACTTGTGGCCCAAGGAATTCGTGATCCACACTGATCATGAATCACTCAAGCACTTAAAGGGGCAACACAAGTTGAATAGGAGGCATGCACGATGGGTGGAGTTCATTGAGACATTTACTTATGTCATTCGCTACAAGCAAGGTAAGGAAAATGTAGTAGCTAATGCCCTATCGCGAAGGTATGCTTTGATCTCAACTCTTGATGCGAAGTTAATTGGTTTTGAACACCTTAAAGAGTTGTATGCTGATGATACTGATTTTGGTGATCTGTTTCGAGCTACTAGTGTAGGCGACGAAGCGTGAACAAACTTAGCAAATGATTTGGAACGAACAATGAAAGGTAAATGGCGTAGGAAGCCTCCAAGAATAAGGTGCAACGTACGTGCGCATGGCTTGCATTTCGAGCTGTCCCAGTTTCATTTAATTTCAAGCTGTCCGAACTCTTCATTTCCTTTTTTCTTCTTTATTTCCGAATGTAATAAATGGTGACATTCAAATATAGGCGGTTACTAAGGTAGGCTGAAATGTGAGGAGGTGCGTGATTAATGCCCTTCAAGACACGCCTTGAATCACGCCCCTATATGTGTTTCTTTTGAATGGAATAAACGGATAGTGAATTGAAATCCAAAAACCCTGAGCGAGTGAGCTTTCCTTTCGTGCATGGATTTGCATGAGTTGTGCATGGATTTGCACGAATTCTGAGTGATTTGCCCTAGCTGGCCGCTTGTTAAATCAAGCAACTCTCTAGTTGAGCTTCGGAAGGAGCAGATTAGAGTTTTACCTTTCATTGTTCGTTCCAAATCATTTGCTAAGTTTGTTCACGCTTCGTTGCCTACACTAGAGATTGCTTGATTTAACAAGCGGCCAGCTAGGGCAAATCACTCAGAATTTGTGCAAATCCATGCACAACTCATGCAAATCCATGCACGAAAGGAAAGCTCACTCGCTCAGGGTTTTTGGATTTCAATTCACTGTCCGTTTATTCCATTCAAAAGAAACACATATAGGGGCGTGATTCAAGGCGTGTCTTGAAGGCCATTAATCACGCACCTCCTCACATTTCAGCCTGCCTTAGTAACTGCCTATATTTGAATGTCACCATTTATTACATTCAGAAATAAAGAGGAAAAAGGAAATGAAAAGTTCGGATAGCTTGGGAATTAAATGAAACTCGGACAGCTCGAAATGCAAGCCATGCGCACGTACGTTGCACCTTATTCTTCGAGGCTTCCTATGCCATCCTCCCCTGCTTGAGAAGATGCTAGTCCCGAGCAGCCAGCTTGCTAGGAAAAGGAAGAGGATCATAGTAGGGTGTCAAGTCTGCGACATTGAAGGTCTTGGACACTCCAAACTCCTCCGGGAGATCAACCACATAGGCATTTTCATTCACACGCCTCATCATCTTATATGGACCGAACCTCCTTGCTTGAAGCTTGCCTCCCTTGTTGCAGGGCATCCTCTCCTTCCGAAAGTGCACCATAACCTGCTCTCATGGCTGGAAAATTTGCTTCTTTCTTCGAGCATCCACGCGCTGCTTCTCTTTGCCATACGTATCTTCCAACCTCTTCTTCACAGCATCTAGCACGGATTGAACATGCTCCGCGTACAAAATGGCAGCTGCATTGGCTCGTGGAGGCCTTGGCACACTAGACACATCCATAAGATGATTAGGGACCTTCGTGTACACCAAAGAAAAAGGAGACTTCCCTGTGGAGCGATGTATCACGCCATTATATGCAAACTCAGCTATGGGAAGTGCAAGATCCCCTTGGCGCTTCCTCTCATGACAAAGGCTTCGGAGAAGATTCCCAAGTGTACGGTTGGTTGCCTCAGTCTGCCCATCAGTCTGGGGGTGCGCAGTCGTGCTAAATTTGAGGGTTGCATCGAACATCCTCCAAAGTGTCTTCCAGAAGCTCGCAAGAAACTTTGTGTCACGATCAGAAACAATGGACTTTGGCACTCCATGCAGACGTACCACCTCCCTAAAGAATTGTTTAGCCACGGCACTTGCATCATTTGTCTTTTTGCATGGAATGAAGTGCGCCATCTTCGACAACCTGTCCACAACAACAAAAATAGAATCTGCACCCCTCGGGGTACGAGGTAATCCTAGCACGAAGTCCATGCTCAAGTCTTCCCAAATTGCTTCAGGAATGGGGAGGGGTGTGTACGCTGCCCTTAGTTTCTTGACACACTCGGCAATGCTTCACAAAGTTGGCAACCTCCTTCGTCATTTTCGGCCAGAAAAATCTTTCTTGCAATGAGACCAAAGTCTTTTCACGACCAAGATGAGCTGAGAGAGCCCCTCCATGCAACTCCCACATTAATTGATCGCGTAAAGATGTCTTAGGAACGCACAACTGATTCCCTTTCATCAAGTAACCATCCTGCAAGATGTCTTGGCCATCTTTGCACTTCATCCACACCTCACCAAAGTCTTCATCCTTCTCATATTGCTCACGAAGACAATCAAAAGCAGTGATCATTCCCCTCAATTCAGTAAGCAACATTACCCGCCTACTCAATGCATCGGCAACCACATTCAGAGTTCCACTCTTGTGCACGATTTTAAATGGAAACTTTTGCAAGTACGTATACCAACGTGCATGCATGGGATTACTCAACTTTGATTGATCAAATAAGAATTTCAATGCTTGATGATCAGAATAAAGCACGAATTCCTTACAACCTAAGTAGTGTTCCCACGTCCTAAGAGCTCGGACAACCGCGTAGAACTCTTTTTCATAGGTGGTCCATTTTTGCCTTGGTTCACTTAGCTTCTCGCTGAAGTAAGCTAGTGGTCTCTTCTCTTGGGATAGGATAGCTCCTATTCCAAGTCCAGACGCGTCCACTTAAACTTCAAACAATTTGGCCAAGTCTGGAAGAGCTAGCACGGGTGCGGTGCTCAATTTTTCCTTCAATATCTGGAAGGCTCGATCAGCTCCCTCTCCCCACACAAAAGGAGAATTCTTCTTGAGTAGGTTCGTAAGAGGGGCAGTAATGATGCTAAA
Source organism: Hypericum androsaemum (assembly GCA_963995505.1). Taxonomy (NCBI): domain Eukaryota; kingdom Viridiplantae; phylum Streptophyta; class Magnoliopsida; order Malpighiales; family Hypericaceae; genus Hypericum; species Hypericum androsaemum. Next base: position 12,938,317 of record OZ023186.1, read on the forward strand.
ATCCCTTATGAACCTTCGATAGAAAGTTGCTAATCCAAGGAAACTCCTGACTTGACTCACGTTCGCAGGCACCGGCCACGAGCTAATAGCTTCAACCTTGGATTGGTCAACATGGATTCCTTCTTTCCCTACATTAAATCCCAAGAACAGAAGCTTCTCCTTCCAGAAACTACATTTCTTCAAGTTCACGTATAACTTATTATCTTGGAGAGCTTGAAACACATCTTGCAAATGGGTTGCGTGATCCTCCTCAGTCTTGCTATAGACTAGGATATCATCAAAATACACCACAACGAAGGTGTCTAGGAAAGGCTTCAAGACTTGGTGCATAAGACGCATAAATGTGCTCGGAGAATTGGTGAGGCCGAAAGGCATCAGGAGCCATTCATATAAACCATCCCTCGTCTTGAAGGCAGTCTTCCATTCATCCCCGGGTCAGATCCTGATCTGGTGGTAGCCACTTCGAAGATCAATCTTAGAGAAAATAGTGGCACCACTAAGATTATCCAGCATATCATTGAGCCGTGGGATTGGGAAGCGATATCCAATCGTGATCTTGTTGATTGCAGGACTGTCTATACACATCCTCCATGTTTCATCCTTCTTTGGCACTAGAAGGGCAGGAACACCACAGGGACTCAAGCTCTCTCGCACGTATCCCTTATTCAGGAGATCCTGGACTTGCTCCCTCACAATGTGATTTTCCTTCGGACTCATTCTGTAATGCGGCAAGTTAGGGAGAGTTACACCCAGAATTAAATCAATCTGGTGCTGGATATCCCTCAAAGGGGGTAACCCCTTGGGCAAGTCTTCCTTCACAACCTCGGGAAACATCTCAAATAACTTCACAATCTGATCAGGCAAGGGCTCGGACTCTCCTTCTTCTGGCAATGACGGATGTTTCATCACCACGAATTGACACCAATCTGAAGCATTTAGATCTTCTACAAACTCGTGGGAGTAAGTGTCACGACCCAAATCTGTGGTTGGTGACCGGCGCTAGACTTCAACTCCTTTAATCATAAAGAAATCTAGCCAGCCTCAAATGTATTCAGAATTTATAATAATTATCTTTTAAACATAAAATTTAAAACCTAACGATCTTTAGTTTCTTATTCCAAGTTTACAAAATATAAGCAAAGCTTTTTTTTAATACATACTCCCAAGATCAAAATAAATCCTGTGACTACGGAGCTTCTAGATCAATGAGAAAAATATAAACTGGAGACCTTCAAGACCAGTCCCGAAGAATAAGTGGACTAGACATGATCAGACTAGATCTCTGGACCAATACAACTCGTGTATGAGTTCCTGCAAAACTGGTGAGAGGGGGGATGAGTATTTTGGAACACTCAGTAAACAAATAAGATATGCATCGTAATTTATTTAGCTACTCAATGCACAACATAACTAAAACATGCATATAACTAACATGGCAAATGAATTATGCAGAGATGTACACTATTCAAAAGTCATACTTACCAGATGACCAAATATAGCATATAATCACAAAGTCACAGAAACATGAGCTAACTACGTAATTTGACACATGACACATAATTCAAATATCATATAGCAGAACTGACGAACATTCGGCAAGATCTAGATAGTGTCACTCCAATCCCGACACGAGGATACCGTATATCAAAGGTACCATCATCAACCAAGCTCCTCAGCCAAATAGTTCTGCCCGCCGGAAGACAACCATATCATATCAGACCAACCTCATCAGCCAAATAGTTCTGCCTGCTGTAGACAACCATATCATATCAGACCAACCTCATCTGCCAAATAGTTCTGCCCGCCGTAGGCAACCATATCATATCAGACCAACCTCATCGGCCAAATAGTTCTGCTCGCCGTAGGCAACCATATCATATCAGATCAACCTCATCGGCCAAATAGTTCTCCCCGCCATAGGCAACCATATCATATCAGACCAACCTCATCGGCCAAATAGTTCTGCCCGCCGTAGGCAACCATATCATATCAGACCAACCTCATCGGCCAAATAGTTCTGCCCGCCGTAGGCAATCATTTCACATAGCGGAGCTATCTATATCATATAGTTATTCGTATCACACAAATTCATAGGCTCCAAATAAATCAAATATGTCCAATGAATAAACCAACATCTTCAGTGACCACTCGAGGCCAAATTAATCAAAAACTTACAAATCATAATGTAATATCATAACGCTCATATGAAAAATGCACAATATGCACTAACAATATCATATTCAAATCATAACAAATAAATAGAGTGTGCCAAATAAAGCACGAGTCACATATTATTTGTTTACCATTTTGACCGAACGTCCATCAGTGAATTTCTTTCCCGCAACATACAAACTCCTTTCCCCTTTACGTGATCCACGCTCAAATTCCCCAACGTACAATTATTGCAATCTCAAACCTGTCACAGCCAATATCCATTTCTCTAATTCAATTATATCATAATACATATAGCTTATCAATTCTATTAGACTTATCCATCAGTTATATTTTCTTCCTAGCTTCTTATATATTATAAAATTTCCATTTAAATAGACGAAACACACAATTTCATTTCAGACTAATTGAATTCATCGAACAATTATTGCTATAAGTACTTAGTAATTTGATTCCAAGGTTCACCGAAAACTTACTCAACACGTGGCATTTAAAATAAAACAACTGATTTCATGAAGGCTCTAGTTCAGTTCAAATAGGTTTATTATCTTCTATGATTCTAATATACATTTATGAATTCATATTTTTTAATGATTATAATCTTCCTTTATAGCCTTCCTCTGAATGATGTCTCGTAGGATATTATACTCATTACTCAACAATATATAATTTCAACATTCTGATTGTATTGGTAAGAGCAAACATCCTCCTTTTTCTTTTCGTTGGTACTTATCCTAAGCAAATATATGTATTTAGTAATCGGCTTTATTTCTATTAGTCCATCTTCTGATTCAACTAAATGGTTTGAGTTCATCGTTATTGAGATACTTTCTATATATTAATTATTCATATCACGTTTGATTAAAAATAATTTATGCTACAGTATATTTAGTTATCTTGTGTCTTATCCCAGTAAGATCAAGATCATGTCTCATAAGTACTTACTCTAAATTAATTAAACCTCAACAATAAATTACCTTCCAGTTTTATCTTAGAATCGTTTTAAACCAATATTACAATCTTACTTACCAATTCCGTAATTAGATACTGATATTCAATAATTTATATAATATATGAAGATTTACTTACCATATTGATTTAGGTTTTCTATCTTCGTCGGTCTCCAGCCTCCTTTTGTTTTATTTTATTTTAGTTTTTGCTTCCCCTGAATCTATCATCTTTTTCTTCCTCACGGCTTACTTCTTTAACTGTTTTGGTGGAGTTCACTATTTACCATTACACCAAATTGCAATCTTTCACCGCCTCTTACTCTTCCGCCTTTTTATATTTGCTTGCTGTAGCTTTTAGATGAGAACAAGTAATGTCCACTAATCAATTTTATATTGGACATCACATTTTCGTGGCCAAACTCAATATTTGCCACGTTTTAAATCTTTTTTTTTACTACTTCATATTTATCTAGTTTCATTTTGTGATTCGGTGGAGATAGATCCATTTTATGTTATTTTATTTTTCATTTGTTAATCTTAGATAAGTTTGAATGAAGCTTTTATTTTATTGTCACTTAAGTTCGCAAGTGTAATTTTACATAATACCTTGATCTAACTCTATAATTATATTCCTAGAATTTCTCGATCACCAATTTATGTTTCTGTTTCACAAAAATGTATATTATTATTTTACCAAGCATACATGATTAAATCAAACTAACTTCCATTGATATAGTTGGGTATTACATTCTCCCCTCCTTATAAAAATTTGGTCCCCGAATTTACTTAAACAAAGTTTTCTAACAGATCATCTAAATAGATGAATAATTTATTAGTATCTCATCGTAGATCTTTGTAATTTGTGTATTATGTTCCTTTACTTTCTAAATTGGAAACTCTCGATTTCAATGCTTTCAAAATTTTTTATACTAAAATTATCTTCGGCACTTCTGATATACCAAATTTAACTAATCGTAACTATATGTGATTTCAAAATATGAGCAAGAGCAAGATCATATAAATTTATCTGATAACTTCTATTATCTCTTTCCATCGTTTTTCTTAGACTCAAACTTACTTATGTGTAATACTTTTTATCTTTGTTATCTCCATAATCTTTTGTCACAACAAATTTTCTTCCATTTTTGGATTATAAGTTCTATTCAACCTTTATTCACGTCATCCGTGGATAATATCTTCCCTAAATTTTATAAACATTTATCCAAAGGCCCAAAAATGCCAAAATCTTACATACATTTGATTCATTAATTCTCAAAGATTTTCTTAACAATACGACACATCCAAAAACTTTTTTGGTTCTCAATATTGTATGTATCTTTTGGGTTGTTGGAAAAAAAATTGCTTCAACAACTAATCATATCACTTCATCACCTCCAAAACTAAAATTTATCATAACCTTCCAATAATTCAAATCTATGAACACCTCGTCATAGATATCAAGCTCCCAACAATGTCTTTCATTACCACCACCACACTCACTAGGATTAACTTCAAATATAACCAGAATTTTATGGCGTTCATTGTGTCAATTATAATATCTTCTTGCGAACTTCGTCATTCATATACACCAAATATTTCAATAAATTCCTAAACTTGTTTCTAATAGACTTGAGCACTCGGATCACAATCCTTATAACAACTTTCATCATATTGATGAACCAATTAATACCTCGTAGCACACATAAAAAGTTCCATAGTTTGTAGGGACTATGTCCTCTTAACTTAGCACCATTACCTTATGTCATTGATCTTACAATTTGACAAACTATCTTAAAGTATTTTCTAACCTACAAAAATCCTTGTTATTTTAGTTTGTATAGCTCTTGTCCTTGAATAATGTCATTCTTCATAGTGGTACAAACGCTAACACTTTTCCCTTACAGAGTTATCATATTACTCAATCTTGCTTCCAAAACAAACTAGTTTATCGTCCACCAAAACTTCTCACAACTTTTTTTTACCATTTAAATCTTATCATCCTTCTATTTTTCCATAATCTATCTTTTTCCCACTTTTTTTACCATTTAAATCTTATCATCCTTCTATTACATAGTTGTACAAAACTTCATACCAAATCTCACATATCTTAGCAATTACCTCTTTAGTCATTTTTACCATTCCTTTTTAATCTTAAATCTTCTAAAGGTTCTAGCATACTTCAACGAGTATATCGTCTATTGTGCTAAAGGTCACTTTGATTCTCTAGTTCTTTAGTATTTCGTAGATGTTCAACAAAAATATATATTTTTCTTATAACCACATAAATACTTAAGGATTTACCTGATGGATTTGTATCTACAAATACTTCCATCAAAACAGATACCAGTTTTATATCCCTGGCATTTTCTGAAGATTGATCCTAAATCTCATTGAAGCTAATTTTCCTACTAATACAAATTTGATGACTTATTAAGTCACTCATATCTTGTCACTTTACATCTCAAAATTTTGCACAATCTAACATAGGTTTCAAAGTTTCCATACCATGTGTACTCCTATTCTTTAAGTTCTTTATCCTCTACTTCCCAAAGAAATCACTTTAACATACTTCCTATTAAGCTCTCGGCTTTCCTTGTTTCATATTTCACTAACCAAATAATTTTGTTAAGTTTCATATAAACTGATTACAAAATTGATATTTTCATCCCCAAATTTACTTTGTCATACTTACATTTCCTTTTTTTATTCGAGCTAACTTTTACCAAATTTTTACTAGTCAAATTTTTTTTTCTTCTGTTTCTTTCTCTGAATAATTTTATAGTTGATGATTTATCTCAAATTTCTCTTGTACAAATAAGATATGCTTCTCGCTCTCTTATAGAGCTTTCACATCATAATCTCAATATTTATGTGTTTATTGTAGCTATAAGCTAACTGATTTGTAGATTATCAAAGTTTTATCTCATGACGCTACCTCATATTCTTTAAGACTTATAATATATGTGTCAGATTATTTCTGATTACAAAGAGAATCTTTACTCAAATTTAGAAGGCTTCTATCTAGCCTCTGAGATTTTTTCACGAATCAATAGGTGAACTTTGTAGTTTGGTCAAAAATATTGACCATTTATACTTTTTGGACTATCTTGTTCATAACCATTGAGCAAATTATCTTATCAAAAGTCCATCAGAATATATCTTTTCCAAAATCCATAACCATGATTCAAATTAAGATTCATTCTCAAGCTTAACTTACTCATAGTATTAAATACAATAACTTAATTCCATATAACTTAATCTCATAATTTCATCCATAATAATCTCATATTACTTTCCTAATATATATATTTCCTTAAATCCCAAAGCACAATTACGACTTACTTTCTCATATACTCTCCTTCCATATAACGTCGTTCAGAATTTCCTCATTCTCAAACAAATTTAAACTCAAAGTAGATTTCCAATGCACAGATAAATGAATTAGAAGAGTTCACAAAGACATAACTCAAATATTTGGTGAGACTCAAACCAATGGTCCAATATACATAGGAAGAAATCAAATATATAAGGGTGTTACATGATTTGGACAAAGTGCTGATCAGTCACTTCATCAAAATCTCACCCAAGGAAGAATTTTCATATATATTTAAATATATATACTCAAATGGGCTCTTAAAAGGAATACATATACAAATAGTACAAGATTCTTCACCGAAATATTGAGTAAATGTCTCGTGATAACAACAATGCATCACAAAAAAATTTCACAAAAGAATCTCAAACATAAACATCTCACATCTCAAGAAAAGCATAGTTGCCTAACTTTCATATTCATCACATCATCATGTTCAAAGAGAAATAAATCATCAATGACACAACAAAGATAAGGGACGAGCAAATGACACAGATGGAAGGGACGCGAAGACATCAGGAATCCTATGCTCCGTAGCACAACTTAAGATACTCCACATGATAATTCAAACAGGACTCGAACCTAAAGCTCTGATACCACGTCTGTCACGACCCAAATCTGTGGTTGGTGACCGGCGCTAGACTTCAACTCCTTTAATCATAAAGAAATCTAGCCAGCCTCAAATGTATTCAGAATTTATAATAATTATCTTTTAAACATAAAATTTAAAACCTAACGATCTTTAGTTTCTTATTCCAAGTTTACAAAATATAAGCAAAGCTTTTTTTTAATACATACTCCCAAGATCAAAATAAATCCTGTGACTACGGAGCTTCTAGATCAATGAGAAAAATATAAACTGGAGACCTTCAAGACCAGTCCCGAAGAATAAGTGGACTAGACATGATCAGACTAGATCTCTGGACCAATACAACTCGTGTATGAGTTCCTGCAAAACTGGTGAGAGGGGGGATGAGTATTTTGGAACACTCAGTAAACAAATAAGATATGCATCGTAATTTATTTAGCTACTCAATGCACAACATAACTAAAACATGCATATAACTAACATGGCAAATGAATTATGCAGAGATGTACACTATTCAAAAGTCATACTTACCAGATGACCAAATATAGCATATAATCACAAAGTCACAGAAACATGAGCTAACTACGTAATTTGACACATGACACATAATTCAAATATCATATAGCAGAACTGACGAACATTCGGCAAGATCTAGATAGTGTCACTCCAATTCCGACACGAGGATACCATATATCAAAGGTACCATCATCAACCAAGCTCCTCGGCCAAATAGTTCTGCCCGCCGGAAGACAACCAAATTATATCAGACCAACCTCATCAGCCAAATAGTTCTGCCTGCTGTAGGCAACCATATCATATCAGACCAACCTCATCGGCCAAATAGTTCTGCCCGCCGTAGGCAACCATATCATATCAGACCAACCTCATCGGCCAAATAGTTCTGCTCGCCGTAGGCAACCATATCATATAAGATCAACCTCATCGGCCAAATAGTTCTGCCCGCCGTAGGCAACCATATCATATCAGACCAACCTCATCGGCCAAATAGTTCTGCCCGCCGTAGACAACCATATCATATCAGACCAACCTCATCGGCCAAATAGTTCTGCCCGCCGTAGGCAATCATTTCACATAGCGGAGCTATCTATATCATATAGTTATTCGTATCACACAAATTCATAGGCTCCAAATAAATCAAATATGTCCAATGAATAAACCAACATCTTCAGTGCCCACTCGAGGCCAAATTAATCAAAAACTTACAAATCATAATGTAATATCATAACGCTCATATGAAAAATGCACAATATGCACTAACAATATCATATTCAAATCATAACAAATAAATAGAGTGCGCCAAATAAAGCACGAGTCACATATTATTTGTTTACCATTTTGACCGAATGTCCATCAGTGAATTTCTTTCCCGCAACATACAAACTCCTTTCCCCTTTACGTGATCCACGCTCAAATTCCCCAACGTACAATTATTGCAATCTCAAACCTGTCACAGCCAATATCCATTTCTCTAATTCAATTATATCATAATACATATAGCTTATCAATTCTATTAGACTTATCCATCAGTTCTATTTTCTTCCTAGCTTCTTATATATTATAAAATTTCCATTTAAATAGACGAAACACACAATTTCGTTTCAGACCAATTGAATTCATCGAACAATTATTGCTATAAGTACTTAGTAATTTGATTCCAAGGTTCACCGAAAACTTACTCAACACGTGGCATTTAAAATAAAACAACTGATTTCATGAAGGCTCTAGTTCAGTTCAAATAGGTTTATTATCTTCTATGATTCAAAGATACATTTATGAAGTCATATTTTTTAATGATTATAATCTTCCTTTATAGCCTTCCTCTGAATGATGTCTCGTAGGATATTATACTCATTACTCAACAATATATAATTTCAACATTCTGATTATATTGGTAAGAGCAAACATCCTCCTTTTTCTTTTCGTTGGTACTTATCCTAAGCAAATATATGTATTTAGTAATCGGCTTTATTTCTATTAGTCCATCTTCCGATTCAACTAAATGGTTTGAGTTCATCGTTATTGAGATACTTTCTATATATTAATTATTCATATCACGTTTGATTAAAAATAATTTATGCTACAGTATATTTAGTTATCTCGTGTCTTATCCCAGTAAGATCAAGATCATGTCTCATAAGTACTTACTCTAAATTAATTAAACCTCAACAATAAATTACCTTCCAGTTTTATCTTGGAATCGTTTTAAACCAATATTCCAATCTTACTTACCAATTCCGTAATTAGATACTGATATTCAATAATTTATATAATATATGAAGATTTACTTACCATATTGATTTAGGTTTTCTATCTTCGTCGGTCTCCAGCCTCCTTTTATTTTATTTTATTTTAGTTTTTGCTTCCCCTGAATCTATCATCTTTTTCTTCCTCACGGCTTACTTCTTTAACTGTTTTGGTGGAGTTCACTATTTACCATTACACCAAATTGCAATCTTTCACCGCCTCTTACTCTTCCGCCTTTTTATATTTGCTTGCTGTAGCTTTTAGATGAGAACAAGTTATGTCCACTAATCAATTTTATATTGGACATCACATTTTCGTGGCCAAACTCAATATTTGCCACGTTTTAAATCTTTTTTTTTACTACTTCATATTTATCTAGTTTCATTTTGTGATTCGGTGGAGATAGATCCATTTTATGTTATTTTATTTTTCATTTGTTAATCTTAGATAAGTTTGAATGAAGCTTTTATTTTATTGTCACTTAAGTTCGCAAGTGTAATTTTACATAATACCTTGATCTAACTCTATAATTATATTCCTAGAATTTCTCGATCACCAATTTATGTTTCTGTTTCACAAAAATGTATATTATTATTTTACCAAGCATACATGATTAAATCAAACTAACTTCCATTGATATAGTTGGGTATTACAGTAAGATACCATCGTTACCAGCTGCATGGTACTATTTAATTGGATTCTCCCTTGCTTCGGCCTCCCAGGGAGTAAGGTGAATTGCTTGCTCCCCTTCTTAAGCTCGTACGTGTTCTCCTTGCCTTTGTGTATGGCCTGATTGTCAAATTCCTATGGTCGGCCAAGGAGAATGTGGCAAGCGTCCATTTCAAGGACATCACAGTTCACCACGTCTTCGAACTTGCCAATTTTGATCGGGAGTGTGCACTTGGATGTCACTTTGATTCCTCCCCCTGCTCGCACCCAACCAATCGAATAAGGAGCAGGGTGTGGTGTAACTTGCAGCCTAAGCTTCTCTACGATCTGCTTGCTAACGAAATTCTCCTGGCTCCCACTATCAATGATGACTTCGCACACTTGATCACCAACATAACACCGTGTGCGAAACAAGTTGTGCCTCTGAGATTCATCTCTTTTATTAGTGGTCAAGGCTAGCTTTCTCAAGACACCACAGTACTCATCCTCCTCTTCTAAATACTCTTGGTCCTCATCCCTACTCTCTTCAACTGGTGTGCACAAGTAAGCTCCCGATGATTCCTCCTCCTCATCTTCCTTTTCACACAACTGAGTGTATTTCCTTTTGGGACAATCGCTAGACTTGTGCCCCATCTCATTACATTTGTAACAACGAATCACCGAACTCGTGTCAACCTCCTTTCCCTTTCTTTGCACCACAACGGGATCGGGCTTCTTCAAAGGGGGCCTAGGAGCAATTATTTGGGGTGCACTCCTCTCAACTCCTTTCGCAGGACTAGAAGTCTGGCCAGGGCCTGAAAGGTGGGGTGCGAATGGCTTCTTCCTCTTCAAGGCAGCCCCGATCTTTCTAGCTTTGGCACACGCATCGTTGAAAAACAAAAACGTGTCAAACTCCATCTTGCTCTTGATCTCATAACTGAGTCCCTCAACAAACCGTGCAATCATCTGATCCTCATTCTCTTCCACATCGTTCCTTGATGCCAGCCTCATGAACTCAGTCATGTACTCTTCCACCGAACGATTTCCTTGAGTGCACGTAAGGAATTGGCTGTAGAGGGTTTGATGGTAGTCCACAGGCGAGAACCTCTCCCTCAAGGCTTGCTCCATGGTCGGCCAGTCTCTGATTGGTAGATCTCCTCTCCTCCTTCAGACCTCTTGCTCTTTTCTCCACCAAACAGCCGCACCTGATTCCAATTTAAAGGCTACATAACTCACCTTTTGCTCTTCAGTCAACTCCATACAATCAAAATACTTCTCCACAGAGTCTAGCCAATTCAAGAAAGCCTCTACATCAACATCTCCGTAGAACTTTTCTATGTTCATCTTGAATGGCCTATCTACTCGCCTAACATATTCTTCACCGCGATCTTCCCCCTATAAACTTCTCTCCTAAGGCCACGCCCACCATCACCACGCCCTTTTCCTCTAGTTCCCCGAACACCTCTTCCTCCTCTTCTCACATATAAAGTGGCATCCGAATTAGCATCATCCTCGTCCTCCTCTTGATTGTGACGTACCTCAGCTGGAGCGGGTTGTACCCCGGGTGGTTGCACCGCCAGATTGTCCAGACGAGTAAGGATCGCTTGTATTGATGCCTCCAAGTTGGTGAACACCTCTTCCTCCTCTTCTCACATATAAAGTGGCATCTGAATTAGCATCATCCTCGTCCTCCTCTTGATTGTGACGTACCTCAGCTGGAGCGGGTTGTACCCCGGGTGGTTGCACCGCCAGATTGTCCAGACGAGTAAGGATCGCTTGTATTGATGCCTCCAAGTTGGTGAATCTTTGATTCATGTCAGGTCTCGGATTATCATTCGGATCGGCCATAGTGATCAGATTTTGGTGGAGTTTGGTGGATAGATGAGGAACGGATCAGGGGATCACGTATCCTTGCTGATCGGCTCTTGGATGGGTTCTCTCACAACTCGCTAGGTGATGGGGAAAGACAACACTCAATCTCAATATAGGAATTGAGATGGATCTCACTCAAGCTCTGATACCACCTAGTGTAGACAGCGAAGCGTGATCAAACTTCGAAAAAAGATTTGGAACGAACAATGAAAGTTATAGCTCTAATCTGCTCCTTCCGAAGCTCAACTAGAGACTTGCTTGAGTTAACAAGCGGCCAGCTAGGGCAAATCACTCAGAATTCCTGCAAATCCATGCACAACTCATGCAAATCCATGCACGAAAGGAAAGCTCACTCGCTCAGGGTTTTTGGATTCCAATTCACTGTCAGTTTATTCCATTCAAAAGAAACACATATAGGGGCGTGATTCAAGGCGTGTCCTGAAGGGAATTAATCACGCACCTCCTCACATTTCAGCCTGCCTTAAACCATTCGTAACTGCCTATATTTAAATGTCACCATTGAGCCTTATTACATTCGGAAATAAAGAGGAAATGAAAAGTTCGGACAGCTTGAATTAAATGAAACTCGGACAGCTCGCAAGGCAAGCCATGTGCACGTCCTTGCACTTGTACGCATTGGCTTGAGCCTAGACTTCTTGATATGAACCTCGACAGGAGATTCACAACAGACCGTGCTACTTTGGATGGAAGAGTCCGCAACCCCCGAACTCGAGCCTTGCAAGAACCTTGGTCTAGAAGATCTGCAACCCAAGCAATGGAAATTGGAGAACCTATGGTCCAAGTCAAACCACGCCACAAACGATGATGGATGAATCGTTTGATAAGTGAAAAGTTTTGCTCAAGCTAAGCAATCCAGCAATTAGCAAGAACACGCAAGGAGTATCTAACTCACAAAATTATCAATCTCAAAAGTTGTGTCCATTTTATTGCTAGGAGACCTCCTTATATAGGCTCCAAAGTACCAAGGTATTCCTAAACAAGCTAACTCCTTAAAAGGAGCTCAAAGCCTGGCCAAAACTCTCTTTCCTAATCTAAGGATATTCTGGCCGAATTATTCAACTAAAAAAGGAAATAATCTAAGCAAATAATATCTAATAGAATAACTAATAGTTGCACGTCCTAACAAGTAGATGCACGGCCTAAATAGGTTGATTCTTTCTGATTCTCCATGTGCGCATGCATCCAGAAGTTTGCGTGCATATCAAGCTTCCAAAATAGCCTCTATCACGTGCATGGGCTTAGCGTGGGCCTCATGCACGTCCTTGCACTTGTACACACCATCTTAAGCCCAGACTTCTTGCATTAATCTATTAAATTCTGCCTAAAACTTTTTGGCTCTTGCTCGTGTCACCGGTCCAATTGGTACGTGCACTTGCCGTGAATCTTGTGGCTTGAATGTAGGTGTGTTCGTAGGTGTGCTCACATCATTCCCCTCCTCTTGAAAAGGATTTGTCCTCAAATCTTCACCTACATCAAACGGACCCAAATCAGTAACATTGAAAGAAGCACAACATTATACTCACCTTGCAGGTCAAGCTTGTAGGCATTGTCATTGATGCGTTCAAGCACTTGAAATGGACCATCTCCCCGTGGTAGCAGCTTTGAACGCCATTGCGCAGGAAAGCGTTCCTTTCTCATGTGCAACCAAACCCAATCTCCAGGCTCAAAGACAACCTTATGCCGTCCTTTGTTTGCTTATCTCGCGTAGTGCTCCGTTTGTTTCTCTATGTTCATTCGCGCCCTCTCATGTAGTTGCTTGACAAAATCAGCCTTCTTCTTGCCATCTAAGTTAACATGCTCACTCGAAGGCAAAGGTGATAAATCCAATGGAGTCAAAGGATTAAATCCATAAACAAGCTCAAATGGTGAGAATTGAGTAGCAGAATGAACTGAACGGTTATAAGCAAATTCAACATGTGGTAGACATTCTTCCCAAGTCTTAATGTTATGCTTGATAAGTGCTCTCAATAAAGCAGACAAAGTCCTATTTACAACTTCAGTTTGACCATCAGTTTGTGGATGACAAGTAGTAGAAAATAACAACTTGGTACCTAACTTACTCCACAAGGTCTTCCAAAAGTAACTCAAGAACTTAGCATCTCTATCAGAAATAATAGTTCTAGGCATACAATACATCCTAACAACTTCTCTAAAGAACAAATCAGTAATGTTTGAAGCATCATCAGTCTTATGACATGGAATAAAATGTGCCATCTTAGAAAACCTATCCACTACCACAAAGATTGAATCCCTTCCACGTTTAGTCCTAGTCAGTCCTAACACAAAATCCATAGAGATATCAATCCAAGGCTCACTAGGTATAGGTAGTGGGGTATACAAACCGTGGGGTTTTACCTTTGACTTGGCTTGCTTGCATGTGATGCAACGCCCACAAAGTCTTTTTACATCGCGCTTCATGTGTGGCCAATAGAAGTGATCTTGTAGCATTGCCAAAGTCTTTGCAATTCCAAAGTGCCCTATCAATCCGCCTCCATGTGCTTCCTGAATTAGCAACTCTCGCATAGAACAATTAGGCACACAAAGTTTGTTTTCACGAAATAGGTAACCTTCATTCCGAAAAAATTTACCACTTGCACTCTTCTCCGTAGCTCGGAACAGATCACCAAAATCAGTATCATCAGTATACAACTCTTTAAGGTGTTCAAAACCAATTAACTTTGCATCAAGAGTTGAGATCAAAGCATACCTTCGCGATAGGGCATCAGCTACTACATTTTCCTTACCTTGCTTGTAGCGAATGACATAAGGAAATGTCTCAATGAACTCCACCCATCGTGCATGCCTCCTATTTAACTTGTGTTGCCCCTTTAAGTGCTTGAGTGATTCATTATCAGTGTGGATCACGAATTCCTTGGGCCACAAGTAATGCTGCCATGTTTCCAATGTTCGAACTAGCGCATACAACTCTTTGTCATAAGTTGGATAGTTCAAGGTTGCCCCACTTAGTTTCTCACTAAAGTAGGCAATTGGTCTCCCTTCTTGCATGAGGACAGCTCCAATTCCTATACCTGAGGCATCACATTCAACTTCAAAGGTTTTAACAAAGTTAGGCAAAGCCAACAAAGGAGCATTAGTTAACTTCTCTTTGATGAGTTGGAATGAGTGCTCTTGAGCTTCTCCCCAACTAAATCCAACGTTCTTCTTGATGACTTCAGTGAGGGGCGTGGCTAGGCTACTAAAGTCTTTCACGAACCTCCTGTAAAAGCTAGCTAAGTGATGTGAATCTCGTTACGGATCCACGCAAAAGTCGGATCTATGTACGTTCAGATTGATGGAAATCTCGACCCGTTGATTGCACCTTTGCAAGAACCTCAGTATGAACAACCTCGACCCGCTGCTGTAGGGAAACAAGAACCTTGATTTGATGAAGATGCCAAAAACGGTGATGTAGATCCGCTTGATAAGTCGAAGGTGAACGAACGGAATCCCTCCGCTGTGTTCGAACAGTTCCGAAGAACCAAGAAAGCAAAGCCCACATTTTTTTGTACTCAAATTATTCTCCTTATTCTCATTGATAATGCCTTTATATATAGGCAGATTGTTACAAAGAGATTCCTAATTAAATATAACTTCTAACTAGATAAATATGACTTAAAAAGGGAAACTAAAAAGGAAAATAAGTTTAGGACTCTTATGATTGCTTAAAAATATGATTATCACATAATTACCTTCCTAAACTGACTTGAACTCTTAAAGAAACAAAATTCTCACATTATTGACATCCTAAATAGACTAGAACTCTTATAAAATGAAAATAACATATAATTAACTTCCTAAATAGACTCAAAAACATCAAAAAAACAAAATTAATATTCTTGTGATCAGATTCATATCATTCCCCTCCTCTTGACATGGATTTGTCCTCAAATCCTTGCATCCGTCATGCTTTTGCCAACTCACAACCATGCTGGTGCAAGATGAACTCTTTGAACGTCGTGGCTGCACTTGATACCTTCCTTTCCAATAGAACAAGTACTTCGATCTTAAAGAATCTGAAGTCATCTCCAACTCAAAAGCAAAAGCCCTACTAATCCGTTTAAGCCTTTCTTTGAACTTCAAACTATTCCAGATGTTGATCAACGATGAACCTCCAACATAATTAAACTTGTCCACACCTAAGAAGTCAATATGTTCAACATGTAAATCAGGAGACATGTAAGATATGGGTTGGACATCTTCCTTGTCAACTAAAACAACAAGTTCTTCTTGTTCACCATCAATAGCAGTTAAGCACTTCTTCATATGAACAACATCCACCAATTCTGATTCATTGAACAAATCTCTCAAGTAAAGAAGTGATAAGGCATGGTCATCAAAACATTCTCCATCGAACAAGTCAATAGAATATTCACCAAATTCCTCCCATGTCAAAACCTCTTCTTCAACAATCACTTCAGGTGTAACCTCCAAATCCTCAGAACTACATACCTTCCCCTCAATGTCGTGCTTAGTGTTAATGGTGTTCTCCCTCTTTGCATTGACTTCTCCAACAAAATTAGCTCCTGAATTCTTCTCATCTTTGACCCTCATCCTCCTTTGTTGAATTTGTCTTCCGCTACAGACATTAGGAACATCATGTATCCTCTCTTGTTTGCACACTATCCGGTCCACCTTTTCGCTGAGCTTCTTGACCTCCGTTCTCATTATATGCCTCATCCCACTAAGAAGGGCGTCCATAAACATGTGTGGATCACCAACCAATGGTGCAACACCTTCAAAGGATCTTCTTGAGTAGTTATAAGACATTCTTGCAGATTCTCTTTTTTTCTACTTTCAACTTTTCTTTTTTTGATTTTTTTTTTCAGCCTTCTTTCTTCTTCTTTTCTTGGCTGCCTTCTTCTCTATCTTTCTTTTTTTCAGAATTTTTTTCCTCTTTTTTATTTTTTTTTCTTTCTCCAACAGAGAATACAATAAGAATAACGAACTAAAAACTAATGATAAAAAAAACGAAATTTAAAGATAGATGAATTGAAGTAACCTAGGCTCTGATAGCAAATGATGTGAATCTCGTTACGGATCCATGCGAAAGCCGGATCTATCTATGTTCAGATTGATGGAAATCTCGACCCGTTGTTTGCACCTTTGCAAGAACCTCGGTATGAACAACCTCGACCCGCTGCTGTAGGGAAACAAGAACCTTGATTTGATGAAGACGCCACAAATGGTGATGTAGATCCGCTTGATAAGTCGAAGGAGAACGAACGGAATCCCTCCGCTGTGTTCGAACAGTTCCGAAGAACCAAGAGAGCAAAGCCCACATTTTTTTGTACTCAAATTATTCTCCTTATTCTCATTGATAATGCCTTTATATATAGGCAGATTGTTACAAAGAGATTCCTAATTAAATATAACTTCTAACTAGATAAATATGACTTAAAAAGGGAAACTAAAAAGGAAAATAAGTTTAGGACTCTTATAATTGCTTAAAAATGTGATTATCACATAATCACCTTCCTAAACTGACTTGAACTCTTAAAGAAATGAAATTCTCACATTATTGACATCCTAAATAGACTAGAACTCTTATAAAACAAAAATAACATATAATTAACTTCCTAAATAGACTGAAAAACATCAAAAAAATGAAATTAATATTCTTGTGATCAGATTCATATCACTAAGCCATGAAAACTTCGAACATTAGCAACACTTGTAGGACTTGGCCAGTCCCGGATGGCTCGGATCTTCTCCTCATCAACCTGTATCCCGTGAGCACTAACAACAAAACCCAAGAATACAAGTTTATTTGTGCAAAAGGTGCACTTCCTCAAGTTGGCAAACAATTGATCCTCTCTAAGTGCATCTAGGACAGATTTCAAATGCTCTACATGATCCTCTAAACTCGTACTATAAATGAGTATATAATCAAAGTACACAACGACAAATTTGCCAATGAATGGACGTAAGACATGATTCATAAGGCGCATGAATGTACTAGGTGCATTAGATAACCCGAACGGCATGACCATCCACTCATACAACCCATATTTTGTTTTAAAAGCAGTCTTCCACTCATCTCCTTCTTTCATCCTAATCTGATAATAACCACTTTTTAAGTCAATCTTAAAAAACATGCAAGATCCATGCAACTATCTAACATGTCATCTAAGCGAGGAATAAGGTGACAATATTTTACCCTGATATTGTTGACAGCTCGGCAATCAACACACATCCTCCATGATCCATCCTTCTTAGGCACAAGTAGGACTGGAACAGCACATGGGCTGATGCTTTCTCTCACGTACCCTTTTTCCAAAAGCTCATTGACTTGCCTCTCAAGTTCCCTTGTTTCCTCCGGATTACTTCTATATGCGGGGCGGTTAGGTATGGTAGCTCCTGGAACAAAGTCAATTTGATGCTCAATCCCTCGTATAGGTGGTAATCCAGCTGGTAGCTCTTCGGGAAAGACATCCTTGTAGTCCTGCAAGGGAGAAACAATCACACTAGGCAAGTGTGGCTCAAGTTCATTAGTGATAAAAAGTGTCTCCTTATACCGGAGTAAGATCATAGACTTTTTTTCAAAACAAGCTTGCTTGATTTCACTTGCTCCCACATAGTAGTTCTTTTTCCATCCCTTGAATTTTCTCTCAATGGCCGATTTCAATTCTGTTTTTCCGGCTTCTTTTGTTCGCTCCATTGTATCCTCTCTATTGGCCGTTTTTCCTTTCTGTTTTTCGGCTTTTTCTCTCCTCTCAATTTGTTTCTTTTGCTCACCTTTTTTTCTCTCATCACTTTCTTTTTGTAAATTCATCTGATCTTCACAAACTTGTGATGGCGCTAAGGGTGCCAAAGTGAACACACGCCTATTGAGTGTGAATGAGTACTTGTTGGTGTGTCCGTCATGAGTTACTCTTCTATCAAACTACCATGGCCTCCCCAATAGTAGATGACTAGCTTGCATTGGCACAACATCGCACAGCACTTCATCTTCGTACTTGCCAATGTGGAATGTCACTAGCACTTGCTTCTCCACTCGTACTTCTCCACTATCATTTAGCCATTGCAGCTTGTAAGGTTTAGGGTGTTTCTTCGTGAGTAACCCTAACTTCTCAACAATAGTAGTGCTTGCCACGTTAGCACAGCTGCCTCCATCAATGAGGACACTACACACCTTGTCCTTGACATAACACCTTGTATGGAAGATATTCTCCCTTTGTGCTTTGTCATCTTCTTCTCTTGCTTACAAGTTCAAGGCTCTTCTTGCCACTAGAGTGAATCCTTCAGGAACTTGAATTTCCTCTTCGGATACTGATATGAATCTGATCAGCAAGAAGATTAATTTCGTTTTTGAGGTTTTTGAGTCTGTTTAGGAAGTTAATTATATGTTATTTTCATTTTATAAAAGTTCTAGTCTATTTAGGAAGTCAATAATTTGAGAATTTCGTTTCTTTAAGAGTTCAAGTCAGTTTAGGAATGTGATTATGTGATAATCACGTTTTTAGCAATCATAGGAGTACTAGACTTGTTTTCCTTTTTAGTTTCCCTTTTTAAGTCATATTTATCTAGTTAGAAGTTATATTTAATTAGGAATCTCTTTGTAACAATCTGCCTATATATAAAGGCTTTATCAATGAGAATGAGGAGATTAATTTGAGTACAAAAAACGTGGGCTTTGCTCTCTTGGTTCTTCGGAACTGTTTGAACACAGCGGAGGGATTTCGTTCGTTCACCTTCGACTTATCAAGCGGATCTACATCACCGTTTGTGGCGTCTTCATCAAATCAAGGTTCTTGTTTCCCTACAGCAGCGGGTCGAGGTTGTTCATACCGAGGTTCTTGCAAAGGTGCAAACAACGGGTCGAGATTTCCATCAATCTGAACGTAGATAGATCCGACTTTCGCGTGGATCCGTAACGAGATTCTTATCATTTGGTATCAGAGCCTAGGTTACTTCAGATCATCTATCTTTAAATTTCATTTTTTTTATCATTAGTTTTTAGTTCGTTATTCTTATTGTATTCTCTGTTGGAGAAAGAAAAAAAAATAAAAAAAGAGGAAAAAAATTTTGAAAAAAAGAAAGATAGAGAAGAAGGCAGCCAAGAAAAGAAGAAGAAAGAAGGCTGAAAAAAAATCAAAAAAAAAGAAAAGAAAAGTTGAAAGTAGAAAAAAAGAGAATCTGCAAGAATGTCTTATAACTACTCAAGAAGATCCTTTGAAGGTGTTGCACCATTGGTTGGTGATCCACACATGTTTATGGATGCCCTTCTTAGTGGGATGAGGCATATAATGAGAATGGAGGTTAAGAAGCTCAGCGAAAAGATGGATCGGATATTGTGCAAACAAGAGCAACCACATGAAGTTCCTCATCTGTGTAGGGGAAAACGAATTCAGCCAAGGAAGATTATGGAGAACACCATTCACACTATTGGGGACGAGGTATGTAGTTCTGATAATTTGGAGGTTACATCTGAAGAGATTATTGAAGAAGAGGTTTTGACATGGGAGGAATTTGGTGAATATTCTATTGACTTGTTCGATGGAGATTGTTTTGATGAACATACCATGTCACTTCTTTACTTGAGGGATTTGTTCAATGAATCAGAATTGGTGGATGTTGTTCATATGAAGAAGTGCTTAACTGCTATTGATGGTCAACAAGAAGAACTTGTTGTTTTAGTTGACAAGGAAGATGTCCAACCCATATCTTACATGTCTCCTGATTTACATGTTGAACATATTGACTTCTTAGGTGTGGACAAGTTTAATTATGTTGGAGGTTCATCGTTGATCAACTTCTGGAATGGTTTGAAGTTCAAAGAAAGGCTTGTGCAAATAAGTAAGATTTTGGTTTTTGATTTGGAGAGGACTTCAAATTGTTTATGTTCAAAGTATCTATTCTGTTGGGATGGAAAATATCAAGTTCAACCAAGACGTTCCAAGACTTGTTCAAGCATGATCGTGAATTGGAAAAAGCATGATGTATGCAAGGATTTGAGGACAAATCCATTTCAAGAGGAGGGGGAATGATATGAATCTGATCAGCAAGAAGATTAATTTCGTTTTTGTGGTTTTTGAGTCTGTTTAGGAAGTTAATTATATGTTATTTTCGTTTTATAAAAGTTCTAGTCTATTTAGGAAGTCAATAATTTGAGAATTTCGTTTCTTTAAGAGTTCAAGTCAGTTTAGGAATGTGATTATGTGATAATCACGTTTTTAGCAATTATAGGAGTACTAGACTTGTTTTCCTTTTTAGTTTCCCTTTTTAAGTCATATTTATCTAGTTAGAAGTTATATTTAATTAGGAATCTCTTTGTAACAATCTGCCTATATATAAAGGCTTTATCAATGAGAATGAGGAGATTAATTTGAGTACAAAAAATGTGGGCTTTGCTCTCTTGGTTCTTCGGAACTGTTCGAACACAGCGGAGGGATTCCGTTCATTCACCTTCGACTTATCAAGCGGATCTACATCACCGTTTGTGGCATCTTCATCAAATCAAGGTTCTTGTTTCCCTACAGCAGCGGGTCGAGGTTGTTCATACCGAGGTTCTTGCAAAGGTGCAAACAACGGGTCGAGATTTCCATCAATCTGAACGTAGATAGATCCGACTTTTGTGTGGATCCATAACGAGATTCACATCAGATACGTCTTCCAATGAAGGCATGCTATCATAATCCGAATCTTCTCCTTCTGTTACGACCTCCCCACTCTCTCTAATCACCATAATCTGTTTGTTAGGGCATTGACTTGAGATGTGCCCCCTTCCTTGACACTTGAAGCACTTGATATCACGGTTTCGTGTGGGAGTGGCTTCCACCTTCTTTTGAGAGTTGGCATTGGAACTCTCAGTCTTGTGCTCTATCTTGGTTGCCTGTGGTTTGTCAAATTTCTTTGAATAGTTTGGCTTCCAATTAGCACTTGATGTAGCTCTTGTCCCTCCTCCTCCTCTCTTCAGTTGCTTCTCAATTTTCGTGGCCATATGCACCATGTCCTCCAACTCCACATAGTGTTGCAACTCTACTTTGTCATGGATCTCAGGATTGAGTCCATTCAAGAACCTTGCCATGGTAGCTTCTCTATCTTCCTCCACGTCAGCTCTTATCATGGCCATCTCCATCTGTTTGTAATATTCTTCCACGCTCAAACTTCCTTGTCTCATTCCTTGTAACTTCTTGTATAGCTCTCGGTAGTAATGACTTGGGACAAAACGTTTCCTCATCACCGCTTTCATCTTCTCCCATGTAGCTGTAGGATGCTCTCCATTACGCCTCCTACTTGTGACAAGTTGATCCCACCACGTTATAGCATAATCAGCAAACTCAGTCACAGCTAGCTTTACATTCTTTGTTTCGGAACAATTGTGGCAATCAAACACGAACTCAATCTTCTTCTCCCACTCTAGGTATGCTTCTGGGTCAGAACGACCTGCAAAGGAAGGTATCTTCAGCTTAATACTTCCCAAGTTGTCATCTCTTCTTCGCCTTGCCTCTCTAGGTGGGCGGTTAGTCCTTGCTCGCCTAAGATTCCTTGTAGAACCTACGTCCTCCTCCTGGAAAGGGTCGGAATCTTCTTCACATGTGCTTCCCAAAGGGGCTCTCCTTCTTTGTGCATGGAATTCTCCTCCACTTCTGCCTCCCAAAGGTGCAAACCTTCATTGTGCTTGGACTTCGCTTCTTGGTTGTTGGCTGTTGCGAGTGTCCTCCATTGCATCCATGCGTTGTTGCAACGGCTCCATCTCCGCTCGCATCATTTGTTGGAATTTTCCTGTCAGGGCCTCCACAAATACCTTAAGACCAACATTAGCCAACGTACCCTCTTTTTCTCTTTGATCTTCGTAAGACATCTTGCTGCAAGAAAATTTCGTTAGTAAAAAAAAATTGATGGCCTCACAAGTTCACTCCCTTACGTGTTTACACTCAATGTAAGTTGCACTCATGTTCACTCGTGTTTGCACTCAATTATTTGGCTTTTCTCTCTAATGCACTCACAAACTCTTGCCTTTTTCCTCTCGTGATACTCTTGTACGTTCTTACTAAGCTAACAAGGCTTTGCTTGAACTACATGGATCACTATCAAAGGTAGTTCCTTGTCTTCTTGCGCTGCACGTAGATTTATTCGGACTGACTTCCTCTTGTTTTCTGTCCGCCTATTGGACTTGCTTCTTGCTTCCTCTTTTGTTTCTCTTGCGTTTTCTCTTTAATCACAAGCTTCCCAATTCGCCTTGCTCCGCTTTAGTCTTGCAATTTCCTGTTTAGTCTTGCTTCTTCTTTTGTTTTCTTTTTTCCTTTTTTTTTCTTTTGATCAGAATACACAACCTAGAATAACTAAGTCACGAATCTGATTGCTCGAAACACAAACGAATCAAACTACTTAAAAAAAACGAATTGGATACTAGACCAACAAAAGGAAAGGTAAGGATAGATAGTAGCAAGCCGTGGCTCTGATACCAAATGATATGAACCTCGGCAGGAGACTCGTTTGATAACCTTGCAAACGAACTCGAGCCTTGCAAGATTCTTGGTCTAGAAGATCCACAACCCAAGCAATGGAAATTCGAGAACCTATGGTCCAAGTCGAACCATGCCACAAACGATGATGGATGAATCGTTTGATAAGTGAAAAGTTTTGCTCAAGCTAAGCAATCCAGCAATTAGCAAGAACACGCAAGGAGTATCTAACTCACAAAATTATCAATCTCAAAAGTTGTGTCCATTTTTTGCTAGGAGACCTCCTTATATAGGCTCCAAAGTACCAAGGTATTCCTAAACAAACTAAATCCTTAAAAGGAGCTCAAAGGCTGGCCAAAACTCTCTTTCCTAATCTAAGGATATTCTGGCCGAATAATTCAACTAAAATAGGAAATAATCTAAGCAAATAATATCTAATAGAATAACTAATAGTTGCACGTCCTAACAAGTAGATGCACGGCCTAAATAGGTTGATTCTTTCTGATTCTCCATGTGCGCATGCATCCAGAAGTTTGCGTGCATATCAAGCTTCCAAAATAGCCTCTATCACGTGCATGGGCTTAGCGTGGGCCTCATGCACGTCCTTGCACTTGTACGCACCATCTTGAGCCCAGACTTCTTGCATTAATCCATTAAATTCTGCCTAAAACTTTTTGGCTCTTGCTTGTGTCACCGGTCCAATTGGTACGTGCACTTGCCGTGAGTCTTGTGGCTTGAATGTAGGTATGTTCATAGGTGTGCTCACATCACTTCTTGCATTAATCCATTAAGTTTCGCTTGAAACGTTTTTGCCCTTGCTCGTGTCACCGGCCCAATTGGTGCTTGCACTTGCTGTGAGTCTTGTAGCTTCACATCAAAAGTCGCTTGCATCCTTTCAGTCACTGGTCTATTATTAACTTACCAACATGTACAATAATTGTTTGTGACCATAATTTCATAAAAAGATCTATTTTGGCCAAGCGAACACACACCGAGAACGAGATAAAGCCATTCACACGAACTTCGGTAAGCACCCCTTTTAACTCAATATCATACAAAGCCAAGTACATATATTCATTAATAAACTACTGCTCTGCTCTTTCATGATCACACGAAGTCCAAAAATAAACTTAGAGGTCCAAAGAAATTACTCACCAAGTTGTTACTCTTGAACCACCTCAATTCTGAAACCTGAAAGTCAGTCCATAGCTCAACTAAGGTTTGACAATGATTCCTTAATCCAAATAGAGCATATGATATACCATTAGAAATGTATTTATGTCCTCTACAAACTATATGAAGGCACCAAAGTCCAATTCGGAGTCCAAATATACGTACCAAGAACTTGTTCTTCCACCATCTTGACTGTATACTCCAACAAACAGTTTGTAGTTCAAAATACATTTTAGGCTGAGTCCTTTATCCAATTATAGCATATGATATATGGTTAGAAAGCTCTTGAAGTTCTCTACAACGTTTATGCAGATATAGAAGTCCAATTCCACGCCAAAAGACACTTACCGAATACTTCTTTGTCTACCAGCTCACTTATATACAACAGTTATTAGTCTGTCATTAAAAATCAATTTGGCAGTGATTCCTTAATCCAAATAGGACATATAATATACGGTTGGAAAGCTCATTGAGTCCTCTACAATCTTTGAAAAGACTAAAAATTCCAAATTGAAGCGGAAACTCACTTACCGAACCATTCTTTATTTACCTACTTCTTTCTCTTTCTTCTATCTCTCTCTCTTCTTTTTCTTCTCTTTCGTTTTGTGGTTTATCTCCAGAGTTTCTTGCCTCTTCCTTCAATTTTCTAAGTCCTAAAGGAGTGTAGGTGAGTCACCATCCAGTATGACTCATGTCCTCAACTAATTCTAACAAGTTTCCAAGTGGTGAAAGATGATTGGATGGCTTTTCCAAGGGGTCCAATCAGGATGCAGCATATTGAGTCCCGTTTTTCACCAACCTACGTTGCTTTTTATCCAAAATTGTTTTCTGCTCAATTGTAGATCTATGTGTTTAGTTTTTAGATCATATTTAATTGTACCATTTGGAGCAAAATTGAGGAAGATGTGTCCAATTTACCAAGTAGGTGTCAGTGCTGTCCAAACTTGCCCAACAATCTTCATAACATTTGTGAATTATTTTAGTAGAATTTGTTGAGATTGATCTAGAATCCTTAGAAGACTAACTCATGTCTACATACACTTCACAAAGGTGTAGGAAGATGAATTCTTGTTTAAATAAAGACCGAGAAGTCCAACCGAAGCACTTCAAGAACCGACAACAAAATGTGTTGTTTATCCACTTGCTAGGCTTGGTCCCAATTGCTAGCATGACAAAGTCAATGTCTTTCAAAGCCTATAAATCCATATCTTACCTTTAAATACCATTTTGAATCATATCCTTTGAATCCCGGATGAATAACTTGTGATCAATTTCTCACATCATGCTCGGAACCTCCGAGGTAGTCCGATATAACAATCCTTCTCTTCCAACTATCTTTGGCACCCTATTTACATAGCAATCTTACTCCAATACGAATCCAATTTGTCATTACGACTAATTATACCTCACTTAAGTCAGACAAATATGATTAAAGGACTAGGGTTTTACATTCTCTCCTCCTTATAAAAATTCATCCCCGAATTTACTTCCAGTTGAAAGTTCACTCACATTGCTATGTAATAGGTGTGACTATTTCAAAATGTCTCTTTTAAGTCTCATATGCCCTTTGCAAGTTGAGTGGTTTATACTTATCTCCAATGTCCATCACCTAATCTTGAAATGTCCATCATAATCATAATGGCAAATTACCCTCACATCCCTGAGGTTTGGTCACCCTCCCCCTAGGGTCCCTGACTTTTGGAAAAAGATTGTTCCGTCCTTAAGTTTTGACGATAATAAACTCTCAGGTCCCTGGCTGACGTCATAGACTCTTTTTTTTTTTGGTCATGGAAATGACCAAAATACCTTTTTTTAAAATGTTAATAGACGGGAGGCCGTACGGGAGCGGGAGGGGGAGAGGGGGAGCGGGAGCGGGAGGGGGAGGGGGAGGGGGAGAGGGAGGGAGGGGGAGGGGGAGCGGGAGCGGGGAGCGGGGAGAGGGAGGGGGAGCGAGAGGGGGAGCGGGAGCAGGAGGGGGAGGGGGGGAGGAGGGGGGGAGCGGGAGGGGGGAGGACTGGGAGGGGGAGAGGGGGGCGGGAGCGGGAGGAGAGGGTTTAGGGTACCCAATTGCTGTAAATCAGTACCCAAAATACAAGAACAACAAAAAAAAGAACAAATATGTTGGTACTTCTCTCTTGTCTGGTTTGGGACGAAATCGGGGCGGTGAAACCAGAGGGACAGATTTGCAATTCCCTCCGGGACCCTCTCGGCGATGCTGATGATGGTGAAGTTAGGGTTTTAGTGTAGGAGGCTTCGACAATGAACCTTTGCTTGATCAGCAAGGGCGATGTCGTCGGTGATGACTTGAACATCGGGATTTATGGTAGTGACGGGAGGTGAACCCCTTCTTGGAAGAGAGCTCTGCCACGAACCCCTCTTCCCTGGATGACGGGATTGATGGCAGCAACGGGAGGAGAGGGTTGCAGCAGCAGCGACGGGAGGAGAGGGTTGCAGCAGCTGCGACGGATGGTAGGCGAGCGGTCATCAAAGTTGGCTGGTGGGATTGTCGGACTTGTACAGGCCATCTTCATCTTCTTCCTCGAGATCTCCTTGTGTTTAGTTTTAAAAAAATCACAAAGAGGAGGAGGCTATCTGGCAATCACTTCTTGACCATGAGAATCAGCCCTGGCCGATTACTTCTCCTCGAACCCACTCCATATCGGTTGACTGTGGGGGCGAGGCTATCTGGGTTTATGTTGGTTGCCATCGATGAGGAGGGAACGGGAGGGGGAGCGGGGAGATCTCGAGCGGGGGGCGGGCGAGGGAGCAGGAGGGGGGGGGGGGGGTAAAAGGTTGAAGAAGGTAAAAAAATTTATTTTTTGTTTAAGGGTATTTTGGTTATTTCTATGACCAAAAATGAAAAAAGAGCAAATGACGTCAGCCGGGGACCCGAGAGTCTATTATCGTCAAAACTTAGGGACGGGACAATCTTTTTCCAAAAGTCAGGGACCCTAGGAGGAGGGTGACCAAACCTCAGGGATGTGAGGGTAATTTGCCCTAATCATAATGGTCCCAACTTTCCCGAATGTTGACCACAATAGCTCACATCATATCTTTAAACATTTGAGTCACTGAGAGAACTTATCAGCATCATAAGTTCTCTTTGCCCAAAGAAATAAGGTGACTTAGTCAATTTGTCCATTACCACTCACGTAGAACCATAACACCTCCAAGTAACTGGATGCTCTCCAAATACATTCATCTTGATCATTTCACACTACCACGCTACATCTTTTATATTCATACCACCAAAATACAATACACTATTTTTTTCAAAGTCAGAAGCTTGTTAATCCATCATTTTAAACTTGTATCACAAGCTCACCTGACTCTAGGTCCAAAGTTTGTCACTCCATACCCCAATCTTGTATGGTAGGTCATGAGTGCATTTATCTAACAAGCTTAGACTACTTTATAAATGTTTCAAATTCTGACTCAGACTCTTGCTCCACCAAAGCTTGTGAATCTTAACCAAAGTATCTCAAACTTCTTTCACAAGTAATGCCTCCAATTCTTCAAAGTAAACACATCTGTTACCATTTCCATATCATGCTCAAATTCTAAATCAAACTCTTCGCCACCAAAACTCAATTATAGAAAACTTAGCATATACTTGGTTTTCCCACATTATAAGTAATACCCAACTGATAAGGTTATGATGTTCTTCCAAAATATTCATATACTCCACCAAAAGAACTAAATTCATATTAGACTTTCCTTCTCTTCCTTCATCGTATTATCCAAGTATCCATAGCAACTATTATGTATCAACATATATCAAACTGATGCACAACATCAAACTGTCATCTTCTTCCATACAAATAACACTGGAGTACATCACGAGAAATACTAGGCTAGACATAACTCCTATCTAACCAATCCTGAAATCAATGTAAAACTGAATCTATTTCTGATTTGGTAAACCCGACAAGTTTTCTTAAACCACATCTGAGATAGGCTCTAACCATGCTCTGATACCAAGTCTGTCACGACCCAAATTCGAGGTCGGTGACCAGCGCTAGACCCAAACCCATTTATAATACCTAACGAGTCTAGCAAGCCTCAAATGTATTTTACTTCACAAAATTTTCAGTCTCAAAAAACTAAATGAAATACAATTATTTTTACATTATCCCCAGGATCAAAGTGAAAACTGTGGCTACGGAGCTACTAGACAAAAGAGCAAAATGGATGCCGGAGGCTTTATTCAAGTCGTGAAGAAGCAAATTGACTTGACACCAACAAAGCTATCTTCGGATGGATACAAGACCACATAAATGAACCAGCAAAACTGGTGATAGGGGGGTGAGTGTTTGGGGAAACACTCTGTAAGCAGATAGAACATAACGTGTTGGTTATGTCAGATACATGTGGGAGAGACAGAACTCAACTATGTCTCACATAATCTAAGACAACACTAAAATACATACTAATCACATGACCACACATACACACATACTAAAAATATGAGCAAACTACGTGACGTCCCATTCCATCACGTAACTTATCCCACAAACACATAATCACATAGTCAAATAAATGGTGAGCTCTAAACAGGTTTAGACGGGCCACTTCCTCTTCAGCATAGGGATATCAACATGGCCATCAAATCTCCTTTCCATAATCACATACTAAGTATATAGTAGTAAACTAGGATATCCCCAGTCTATGTGCACATAGGCTAACATCCCCGGTTAGCACGGGAAAACCTGTCCATTTCTCATCATAAAAAAACATAACAGACCTTTCACACAACCAAAGGTTCCAAGACCATATCCAAGAGAAATGGACATGTCACACCCTCACAAATTGGCCCCGATCTAGGAACCACATATTCTCTAGCCGGCCACACACATATGCCACACATGTCACAAACCAATCCAAGTATGACCAAACAAAATACATATGCACATGACCAATTTATAGACAAAACTCATATGCATGAGATGCACATACTTAAGATCTGAAACATGCACATGTACCAAACAAACCAAAGTTGTCGTGGTCTATATGCTTACACTAATGAAGACCACTCCGCAAATGCTCATTCCTGATTCAATTCTCCTTTCACTTTGGATCTTCATCCAATCCTTCTTCCCAAGTTTATTTCTTTCACCAACAACCATGAGGAAGCTTCACATACTCTATATAATAATTTCCAACCACAAAGTGAGGTCAGCTCCTCACTTTCCCAAGCAAATCACTTCCAACACTTGAAAATAACCAACTTTGGCACAATCGACAACCAACGTCACAAATAACTTAAGTCCAGCAAAGTCGCTTGCATCCTTTCAGTCACTGGTCCATTATTAACTTACCAACATGTACAATAATTGTTTGTGACCATAATTTCATAAAAAGATCTATTTTGGCCAAGCGAACACACACCGAGTACAAGATAAGGCCATTCACACTAACTTCGGTAAGCAGCCCTTTTAACTCAATATCATACAAAACCAAGTACATATATTCATTAATATATCACTGCTTTGTTCTTTCATGATCACACCAAGTCCAAAAATCAACTTAGAGGTCCAAAGAAATTACTTACCAAGTTGTTACTCTTGAATCACCTCAATTCTGAAACCTGAAAGGCAGTCCGTAGCTCAACTAAGGTTTGACAATGATTCCTTGATCCAAATAGAGCATATGATATACCATTAGAAAGGTATTTACATCCTCTACTAACTTTTTG
Organism: Hypericum androsaemum; assembly: GCA_963995505.1. NCBI lineage: Eukaryota > Viridiplantae > Streptophyta > Magnoliopsida > Malpighiales > Hypericaceae > Hypericum > Hypericum androsaemum. The sequence goes on from OZ023186.1 coordinate 12,968,483, forward strand.
AAGGCACCAATGTCCAATTCGGAGTTCAAATACACGTACCAAGAACTTGTTCTTCCACCATCTTGACTGTATACTCCAACAAACAGTCTGTAGTTCAAAATACATTTCAGCCTGAGTCCTTTATCCAATTATAACATATGATATATGGTTAGAAACTCTTGAAGTTCTCTACAACTTTCATGAAGATATGGAAGTCCAATTCTATGCCAAAGGACACTTACCGAATACTTGTTTGTCCACCAGCTCACTTATATACTCTAGTTATTAATCTGTCATTAAAAATCAATTCTGCATTGATTCCTTAATCCAAATAGGACATATAATATACGGTTGGAAAGTTCATTGAGTCCTCTACAATCTTTCAGAAGACTGAAAATTCCAAATTGAAGCAAAAACCCATTTACCGAACCATTCTTTGTTGACCTACTTCTTTCTCTTTCTTCTATCTCTCTCTCTTCTTTTTCTTCTCTTTCGTTTTGTGGCTTATCTCCAGAGTTTCTTGCCTCTTCCTTTAATTTTCTGAGTCCTAAAAGAGTGTAGGTGTGTCACCATCCAGTATGACTCACGTCCTCATCTAATTCTAACAAGTTTTCAAGTGGTGAAAGATGATTGGATGGCTTTTCCAAGGGGTCCAATCAGGATGCAGCATATTGAGTCCCGTTTTTCACCAACCTACGTTACTTTTTATCCAAAATTGATTTCTGCTCAATTGTAGGTCTATGTGTCTAGTTTCTAGATCATATTTATTTGTACCATTTGGAGCAAAATTGAGGAAGATGTGTCCAATTTACCAAGTAGGTGTCAGTGCTGTCCAAACTTGCCCAACTATCTTCATAACATTTGTGAATTATTTTAGTAGAATTTGTTGAGATTGATCTAGAATCCTTAGAAGACTAACTCATGTCTACATACACTTCACAAAGGTGTAGGAACATGAATTCTTGTTTAAATAAAGACCGAGAAGTCCAACCGAAACACTTCAAGAACCGACAACACAATGTGTTGTTTATCCACTTGCTAGGCTTGGTCCCAATTGCTAGCATGACAAAGTCAATGTCTTTCAAAGCCTATAAATCCATATCTTACCTTTAAATACCATTTTGAATCATCTCCTTTGAATCCCGGATGAATAACTTGTGATCAATTTCTCACATCATGCTCGGAACCTCCGAGGTAGTCCGATATAACAATCCTTCTCTTCCAACTATTTTTGGCACCCAATTTACATAGCAATCTTACTCCGATACGAATCTCATTTGTCATTACGACTAATTATACTTCACTTAAGTCAGACAAATATGATTCAAGGTCTAGGGTATTACAAAGACAAGGCAAGAATAGGCAAGATAAGGGAAAAAAATGCAAGATAACGAATGATAAGAGAAGAAAAGGCAAGATAAGGCAAGAAAAAGTCAAGATAAGGAAAGGAAAAGAATGATAAGGCAAGAAAATACACTAAAAGGCAAGAAAAGGCAAGGTAAGGAAAGAAAAGGCAAGATAAGGGATGATTAGGGAAGATAAGGCAAGATAAATCAAGATAAGGCAAGAAAAGGCAAGAAAAAGTATGATAAGGAAGGAAAAGGCAAGGAAATGGGAAGGAAAAGGCAAGATGAGGCACGAAAAGGCAAGATAAGGCAATATAAGGTAATGCCTAAGCCAATATGTCTAATTTTCAGTTGTACACCAGATTAAATGCTAGACATAGTCGCTTGGCTATCACAGTACAAATAGATGACTCGTATCAGTTGTGGCCACAACTCAACAACTAATAATAGATCCCTTAGTCATTCCCCTCTTTGCGTGCATTTCCCAAATTTATGAAGTTTGACTTTATCATTTAATATGATATACATGTTTCTTTCTTTAATTCCAAGAAATCGCACCTCCGACATATCGACATAAAATAGTTAACCGATAGTTCTTTAGCCAATTATTCAACTAGCTTTCGAGTATCTTTCTAGCACAAAAGGAAAGTTGTAAAGGTCCAAAATCTTCTCTAAATTTTCCAAGACTCGCTCAACTCTTTATAAAAATTATTCCGAATAGTTTCAATGGTTTGGAGTGCAAGATAAGGAAAGAAAAGAAAAGATAAGGCAATATAAGAAAAGAAAAGGCAAGAAAAGGCAAGATAAGGGAAGAAAATGCAAGTAAAAGGTAAGAAAATGCAAGATAAGGAAAGAAAAGGCATGATAAGGCAAGAAAAGTCAAGATTAGGCAAGAAAAGGATAGGAAGAGGCAAGATAAGGCACGAAAAGACAAGAAAAGGAAAGAAAAGGAAAGAAAAGGCAAGACAAAGCTAGATAAGGAAAGAAAAGGCAAGAAAAGGAAAGATAAGGCATGATATGGGAAGAAAAGGCAAGATAAGGCAAGAAAAGGGAAGGAAAAGTATGATAATGAAAGAAAAGGCAAGATAAGGCAAGAAAAGGAAATAAAAGGCAAGATAAGGCAAAAATAGGCAAGAAAAGGCAAGATAAGGCAAGAAAAGGAAATAAAAGGCAAGATAAGGCAAAAATAGGCAAGAAAAGGCAAGATAAGGCAAGAAAAGGCAAGGACAAGTTAAGAAAAGGCAAGGAAATGCATGATAAGGAAAGAAAAGGCAAGATATGGCAATATAAGGCAAGAAAAGGAAAGATAAGGTGAGAAAAGGCAAGGAAAAAGCAAGAAATGGCACAAAAAGGCAAGAAAAGGCAAGAAAAGGAAAGAAAAGGCAAGAAAAGTTAGGGAAAAGGCAAGATAAGGAAAGAATAGGCAAGATAAGGCAAGATAAGGAAAGAAAAGCCAAGAAAAGGCAAGATAAGGGAAGAAAAGGCAAGAAAAAGGAAGAAAAGGTAAGAAAAGCCAAGATAAGGTATGATGAGGTAAGAAAAGGCAAGGAAAGGAAGGAAAAGGCAAAGAAATGGAAAGACAGGGAAAGAAAAGGCATGATAAGGCAATAAAAGTCAAGATTAGGCAAGAAAAGGCAAGATAAAGCACGAAAAAGTAAGAAAAGGCATGAAAAGGAAAGAAAAGGCAAGAAAAGGAAAGGACAAAGGAAGGTAAGGACAGAAAAGGCAAGGAAAAGAAACCTAAGGCAAGATATGGGAAGAAAAGGCAAGAAAAGGTAAGGAAAAGGCAAGGAAAAGTATGATAAGGAAAGAAATAGAAATAAAAGGCAAGATAAGGTAATAAAAAGCAATAAAAGGCAAGATAAGGCAAGCAAAAGAAATAAAAGGCAAGATAAGGTAAGCAAAGGAAAGAAAAGGTAAGAAAAGGCAAGATAAGTATGATAAGGAAAGAAAAGGCTATAAAAGGCAAGAAAAGGTGAGATAAGGCAAGAAAAGGAAAGAAAAGGCAAGATAAGGCAAGAAAAGGCAAGATAAGACATGAAAAGGCAAGAAAAGGCAAGATAAGGGAATAAAATGCAAGAAAAAGCAAGATAAGGCAAAAAAATGCAAGGAAAAGGCAAGATAAGGAAAGAAAAGGCATGATAAGGAAAGAAAAGACAAGGAAAATCTAAGATAAGAAAAGAAAAGGCAAGGAAAAGGCAAGATAAGGAATGAAAAGGCATTATATGGCAAGAAAAGTCAAGATAAGGCAAGAAAAGATAAGGAAATGGCAAGATATGGAAAGAAAAGGCAAGATAAGGCAAGAAAAGGAAAGATAAGGCAAGAAAAGGCAAGGAAAGGGCAAAAAAGGCACGAAAAGGGAAGAAAAGTATGAAAGGAAAGAAAAGAGAAGAAAAGGCATGAAAGGACAAGGAAAAGGCAAGATAAGGAAAGAAAAGTCAAGAAAATGCAAGATAAGGCAAGAAAAGGCAAGGAAAGGAAAGAAAAAGAAAGAAAATGCAAGGAAAAAGCAAGATAAGGAAAGAGAAGGCATGATAAGGGAAGAAAAGGCAAGCAAAGGGCAAGAAAAGGCAAGGAAAAGTATGATAAGGAAAGAAAAAGCTATAAAAGGCAAGATAAGGTAAGAAAAGGCAAGAAAAGGCAAGAAACAAAAGGCAAGGAAAAGGCACGAAAAGGAAAGAAAAGGCAAGATAAGGCAAGATAATGGAAGAAAAGGCAAGATAAGGGAAGAAAATGCAATAAAAAGAAAGAGTATGCAAGAAAATGGAAGGAAAAGGCAAGATAAGGAAAGAAAAGGCAAGAAAAAGTCAAGATAAGCAAAGAAAAGGCAAGGAAAAATCAAGATAAGCAAAGAAAAGGCAAGATAAGGGAAGAAAAGGAAAGATAAGGCAAGAAAATGCAAGCAAAGAAAAGGTAAGAAAAGGCAATAAAATGGCAAGATAAGTAAAGAAAAGGCATGATAAGGCAATAAAAGTCGAGATACGGCAAGAAAAGGTAAGATAAGGCAAGAAAAGGGAAGATACAATAAGAAACGGAAAGATAAGGCAAAAAAAGACAAGAAAAGGAAAGAAAAGGCAAGGAAAAGGCAAGATTAGGCAAGATATGGTAAGATAAGGCAAGGAAAGGCAAGGAAAAGACAAGATAAGGAAAGAAAAGTGAAGAAAAGGCTAGATAAGGCAAGACAAGGCAAGATAAGGTAAGAAAAAGCAAGATAAGGCAGGAAAAGGAAAGATAAGGCAAGAAAAGGCAAGGCAAAGGCAGGAAAAGGCAAAAAAAGGCACGAAAAAGGCAAGATAAGCCAAGAAAAGGAAAGAAAAGGCAAGAAAAAGAAAGATAAAGTAAGAAAAGGAAAGATAAGGCAAGATAAGGCGAGAAAAGGCAAGGAAAAATGGAGTAGAGGTAAGATATGCCAAGAAAAGGCAAGATAAGGAAAAAAAAGGCAAGAAAAGGAAAGGAGAAGACATGAAAAGGCAAGAAAAGGTAAAAAAAAGGCATGTAAAGGTAAGACAAGACACGAAAAGGCAAGATAAGTTAAGAAAAGGCAAGATATGGCAAGAAAAAGCAAGATAAGGCAAGAAAAGGCAAGAAAAGGGAAGAAAAGGTAAGATAAGGCAAGAAAAGGAAAGAAAAGGTAAGATAAAGCCAGAAAAGATAGGATATTGTAAGAGAAGGCAAGATAAGGCAAGAAAAGGAAACATAAGGCAAGGAAAGATAGGAAAAAGGAAAGATAAGGAAAAGAAAGGAAAAGGCAAGAAAAGGCAAGGAAAGTGGAGTAGAGGTAAGATATGCCAAGAAAAGGCAAGATAAGGAAAAAAAAGGCAAGAAAAGGAAAGGAGAAGGCATGAAAAGGCAAGAAAAGGTAAAAAAAGGCATGTAAAGGTAAGACAAGACACGAAAAGGCAAGATAAGTTAAGAAAAGGCAAGATATGGCAAGAAAAAGCAAGATAAGGCAAGAAAAGGAAAGAAAAGGAAAGAAAAGGGAAGAAAAGGTAAGATAAGGCAAGAAAAGGAAAGAAAAGGTAAGATAAAGCCAGAAAAGGTAGGATATTGTAAGAGAAGGCAAGATAAGGCAAGAAAAGGAAACATAAGGCAAGGAAAGATAGGAAAAAGGAAAGATAAGGAAAAGAAAGGAAAAGGCAAGAAAAGGCAAGGAAAGTGCAAGATATGGAAAGAAAAGGCAAGATTAGGCAAGGAAAAGGCAAGATAAGGCACAAAAAGGCAAGAGAAGGTAAGATAAGTCAAGAAAAGGCAAGAAAAGGCAAGAAAAGTAAAGAAATGGAAAGAAAAGGCAAAGAAAAAGCAAGATACAGAAAGAAAAGGCAAGAAAAGCCATGATCAAGGAAGAAAATGCAAGAAAAGGCAAGGAAAAGTATGATAAGGAAAGAAATGGCAATAAAAAACAAGATAAGGTAAGAAAAGGCAATAAAAGGCAAGAGAAGCAGAGAAAAGGAATAAAAAAGCAAGATAAGGCTAAATAAGGCAAAAAAAGGCAAGAAAAGGCAAGATAAGGGAAGAAAATACAAGAAAAAGCAAGAAAAGGAAAGAAAAGGCAAGGAAAAGGCAAGATAAGAAAAGAAAAGACATGAAAAGGCAAGAAAAGACAAGGAAAAGTCAATAAAAGGAAAGAAAAGGCATGATAAGGAAAGAAAAGGCAAGATAAGGCAAGAAAAGGAAAGGAAAAGGTAAGAAAAGGCAAGATAAGGCAAGGAAAGGAAAAAAAAGCCAAGGAAATGTCAAGATAAGGAAAGAAAAGGCATGATAAGGCAAGAAAAGTCAAGTTTGGGCAACAAAAGGCAATGAAAAGGCAAGGAAAAGGCAAGATAAGGACAGAAAAGGCAAGGAAAGGCAAGGAAAGGCAAATAAAAATGAAAATAAGGAAAGAAAAGGCAAGATAAGGCATGATATGGGAAGAAAAGGCAAGATAAGGCAAGAAAATGCTAGAAAAGGCAAGGAAAATGCAATAAAAGGCAAGGAAATTTATGATAAGGAAAGAAAAGGCAATAAAATGCAGGATAAGGCAAGAAAAGGCAAGGAAAAGGCACGAAAAGGCACAAAAAGGCAAGAAAAGGCAAGAAAAGGAAAGAAAAGGCAAGAAAAGGTAATAAAAGGAAATAAAAGGCAAGATAAGGCAAAAAACGGTAAGATAAGGCATCAAAAGGCATGGAAAAGGAAAGAAAAGGCAAGGAAATGTATGATAAGGAAAGAAAAGGCAAGATATGGCAATATAAGGCAAGAAAAGGAAAGATAAGGTGAGAAAAGGCAAGGAAAAAGCAAGAAATGGCACAAAAAGGCAAGAAAAGGCAAGAAAAGGAAAGAAAAGGCAAGAAAAGTTAGGGAAAAGGCAAGATAAGGAAAGAATAGGCAAGATAAGGAAAGAAAAGCCAAGAAAAGGCAAGATAAGGTATGATGAGGTAAGAAAAGGCAAGGAAAGGAAGGAAAAGGCAAAGAAATGGAAAGACAGGGAAAGAAAAGGCATGATAAGGCAATAAAAGTCAAGATTAGGCAAGAAAAGGCAAGATAAAGCACGAAAAAGTAAGAAAAGGCATGAAAAGGAAAGAAAAGGCAAGAAAAGGCAAGGACAAAGGAAGGTAAGGAAAGAAAAGGCAAGGAAAAGAAACCTAAGGCAAGATATGGGAAGAAAAGGCAAGAAAAGGTAAGGAAAAGGCAAGGAAAAGTATGATAAGGAAAGAAACAGAAATAAAAGGCAAGATAAGGTAATAAAAAGCAATAAAAGGCAAGATAAGGCAAGCAAAAGAAATAAAAGGCAAGATAAGGTAAGCAAAGGAAAGAAAAGGTAAGAAAAGGCAAGATAAGTATGATAAGGAAAGAAAAGGCAATAAAAGGCAAGAAAAGGTGAGATAAGGCAAGAAAAGGAAAGAAAAGGCAAGATAAGGCAAGAAAAGGCAAGATAAGACATGAAAAGGCAAGAAAAGGCAAGATAAGGGAATAAAATGCAAGAAAAAGCAAGATAAGGCAAGAAAATGCAAGGAAAAGGCAAGATAAGGAAAGAAAAGGCATGATAAGGAAAGAAAAGACAAGGAAAATCTAAGATAAGAAAAGAAAAGGCAAGGAAAAGGCAAGATAAGGAATGAAAAGGCATTATATGGCAAGAAAAGTCAAGATAAGGCAAGAAAAGATAAGGAAATGGCAAGATATGGAAAGAAAAGGCAAGATAAGGAAAGAAAAGGAAAGATAAGGCAAGAAAAGGCAAGGAAAGGGCAAAAAAGGCACGAAAAGGGAAGAAAAGTATGAAAGGAAAGAAAAGAGAAGAAAAGGCATGAAAGGACAAGGAAAAGGCAAGATAAGGAAAGAAAAGTCAAGAAAATGCAAGATAAGGCAAGAAAAGGCAAGGAAAGGAAAGAAAAAGAAAGAAAATGCAAGGAAAAAGCAAGATAAGGAAAGAGAAGGCATGATAAGGGAAGAAAAGGCAAGCAAAGGGCAAGAAAAGGCAAGGAAAAGTATGATAAGGAAAGAAAAAGCTATAAAAGGCAAGATAAGGTAAGAAAAGGCAAGAAAAGGCAAGAAACAAAAGGCAAGGAAAAGGCACGAAAAGGAAAGAAAAGGCAAGATAAGGCAAGATAATGGAAGAAAAGGCAAGATAAGGGAAGAAAATGCAATAAAAAGAAAGAGTATGCAAGAAAATGGAAGGAAAAGGCAAGATAAGGAAAGAAAAGGCAAGAAAAAGTCAAGATAAGCAAAGAAAAGGCAAGGAAAAGTCAAGATAAGCAAAGAAAAGGCAAGATAAGGGAAGAAAAGGAAAGATAAGGCAAGAAAATGCAAGCAAAGAAAAGGTAAGAAAAGGCAATAAAATGGCAAGATAAGTAAAGAAAAGGCATGATAAGGCAATAAAAGTCGAGATACGGCAAGAAAAGGTAAGATAAGGCAAGAAAAGGGAAGATACAATAAGAAATGGAAAGATAAGGTAAAAAAAGACAAGAAAAGGAAAGAAAAGGCAAGGAAAAGGCAAGATCAGGCAAGATATGGTAAGATAAGGCAAGGAAAGGCAAGGAAAAGACAAGATAAGGAAAGAAAAGTGAAGAAAAGGCTAGATAAGGCAAGACAAGGCAAGATAAGGTAAGAAAAAGCAAGATAAGGCAGGAAAAGGAAAGATAAGACAAGAAAAGGCAAGGCAAAGGCAGGAAAAGGCAAGAAAAGGCACGAAAAAGGCAAGATAAGCTAAGAAAAGGAAAGAAAAGGCAAGAAAAAGAAAGATAAAGTAAGAAAAGGAAAGATAAGGCAAGATAAGGCGAGAAAAGGCAAGGAAAAGTGGAGTAGAGGGTAGATATGCCAAGAAAAGGCAAGATAAGGAAAAAAAAGGCAAGAAAAGGAAAGGAGAAGGCATGAAAAGGCAAGAAAAGGTAAAAAAAGGCATGTAAAGGTAAGAAAAGACACGAAAAGGCAAGATAAGTTAAGAAAAGGCAAGATATGGCAAGAAAAAGCAAGATAAGGCAAGAAAAGGAAAGAAAAGGAAAGAAAAGGGAAGAAAAGGTAAGATAAGGCAAGAAAAGGAAAGAAAAGGTAAGATAAAGCCAGAAAAGGTAGGATATTGTAAGAGAAGGCAAGAAAAGGAAACATAAGGCAAGGAAAGATAGGAAAAAGGAAAGATAAGGAAAAGAAAGGAAAAGGCAAGAAAAGGCAAGGAAAGTGCAAGATATGGAAAGAAAAGGCAAGATTAGGCAAGGAAAAGGCAAGATAAGGCACAAAAAGGCAAGAGAAGGTAAGATAAGTCAAGAAAAGGCAAGAAAAGGCAAGAAAAGTAAAGAAATGGAAAGAAAAGGCAAAGAAAAAGCAAGATACAGAAAGAAAAGGCAAGAAAAGCCATGATCAAGGAAGAAAATGCAAGAAAAGGCAAGGAAAAGTATGATAAGGAAAGAAATGGCAATAAAAAGCAAGATAAGGTAAGAAAAGGCAATAAAAGGCAAGAGAAGCAGAGAAAAGGAATAAAAAAGCAAGATAAGGCTAATTAAGGCAAAAAAAGGCAAGAAAAGGCAAGATAAGGGAAGAAAATACAAGAAAAAGCAAGAAAAGGAATGAAAAGGCAAGGAAAAGGCAAGATAAGAAAAGAAAAGACATGAAAAGGCAAGAAAAGACAAGGAAAAGTCAATAAAAGGAAAGAAAAGGCATGATAAGGAAAGAAAAGGCAAGATAAGGCAAGAAAAGGAAAGGAAAAGGTAAGAAAAGGCAAGATAAGGCAAGGAAAGGAAAAAAAAGCCAAGGAAATGTCAAGATAAGGAAAGAAAAGGCATGATAAGGCAAGAAAAGTCAAGTTTGGGCAACAAAAGGCAATGAAAAGGCAAGGAAAAGGCAAGATAAGGACAGAAAAGGCAAGGAAAGGCAAAGAAAGGAAAGAAAAGGCAAGAAAAGGTAATAAAAGGAAATAAAAGGCAAGATAAGGCAAAAACGGTAAGATAAGGCATCAAAAGGCATGGAAAAGGAAAGAAAAGGCAAGGAAATGTATGATAAGGAAAGAAAAGGCAAGATATGGCAATATAAGGCAAGAAAAGGAAAGATAAGGTGAGAAATGGCAAGAAAAAAGCAAGAAAAGGCACAAAAAGGCAAGAAAAGGCAAGAAAAGGAAAGAAAAGGCAAGAAAAGTCAGAGAAAAGGCAAGATAAGTAAAGAATAGGCAAGATAAGGAAAGAAAAGCCAAGAAAAGGCAAGATAAGGGAAGAAAAGGCAAGAAAAAGGAAGAAAAGGCAAGGAAAGGTAAGAAAAGCCAAGATAAGGTATGATGAGGTAAGAAAAGGCAAGGAAAGGAAAGAAAAGACAAGGAAATGGAAAGACAAGGAAAGAAAAGGCATGATTAGGCAAGATAAGTCAAGATTAGGCAAGATTAGGCAAGGAAAAGGCAAGATAAAGCACGAAAAGGTAAGAAAAGGCATGAAAAGGAAAGAAAAGGCAAGTACTGATGTATGCAAAATTGATAAGCAATTAAACGCACAATCAAATAGTATAGTGAGTAAGTAGGGTTTCGAACTGAGGGTTGAACACGAAATCAATGAAAATAATTATGTGAAGCGGGAGAATTAAAAGATTGTAAAGTAAATAAAACTAGATCGGAAACGCAAATAAAAGACGAGTTGTAAATCAATAGAGACAAACGAGCACGATACCCTTATGGACTACCAATCTATGTTGAGACTATAGTTTTTATGAAGTTCTAACTAGTACCCGGAGTGTTCTAATGCATCTCCCTAACGCTTCCGCTCATTAGGATGACAAAACTAAGCTAGAGTAGTTCATGATTACTAATCAATGCTTCTGCTCATTAATTAGACCAAGAACTAAGCTAAACTCAATTATGAAGTTAACTCCTAGCGGGTTATCCCTTAGTATAAAGATTCCTCATTAATACCTTAAGACATGTCAATTGACTCTTCCGTTGATTCTAATGCCTTCCGGTCCATTATTATCAACTAAATATCATAATCTAAGTGATCAAGTTAGATTAAGCATTAAGATTATCAATTGACAACTACTACGAAAGATAATCAAACCATAGCTAACATAAACAAGTAATCACATAATTAGGGTATCGCACTCACGAAAGAGAACTACTCGCTAACCATGTTGACAAAGCACAAAAGATTAATGAAGAACATGATAGCAATTAACATAAAGGTAGAGATAGAGAAAGCTTAGTCGTGATGATCAAGCTTTGCCAATCCTTTCCCCGTGCTAACTAAAATTGCGGATTTATTAAACTCCAAAGGCTGTCTCAATATTGCAGTGAATTCTCTGCCTCCTGATTGTCTCCCTAAGGCTTATATATAGCCACGAATCTAATACAAAATTAAGAAAACCTAGAGGAGGTTAATCTAAATTGGAAGTTTAACTAGCCAAATAATAATATATTTATGTTATTTGGCCTGTAACAGAGTCGAATAAATAGGAAATGAATCAAATTCCTAGCAAATTAGGAAGTCTAGAAAGTCTCGGCTTCGGACAACTGGCGGCCGCTAATGAACTTGCGGCCGCTAGTTGGGTCTTCAATAAACATTCTCGGTCCCCTTACTAGCGGTCGCTAGTTCATTAGCATTGGGGAGCCCTTTCAATTTCACTGGCGGCCGCTAGTTAACTCCCCGTCGCTAGTTGGGCTGTACAGCTTCATTGAATCTTTGTATTTTTCATTTTTGATCCTTTTCCGCTACGAATTTGGCTTTGACTATAAAAGAGAAAATGTAGATATCTCTTTCAGCTTTCCAACGATATCCCATTCGTTATAATCCGATGCTCGAGTAGAAGATTATGGCTCTTGCAATATAGTCCCTCGAAATCGCCTGTTCAAGGGCCTTCATTGAGCTCCATTTCCTATCACAAAATATGACAATGGGTAGAAATCCATTCCCAAACATGATGTGAATCTTGTTACGGATCCACGCAAAAGCCGGATCTATCTACTTTCAGATTGATGGAAATCTCGACCCGTTGTTTGTACCTTTGTAAGAACCTCGGTATGAACAACCTCAACCCGCTGCCGTAGGGAAACAAGAACCTTGATTTGATGAAGACGCCACAAATGGTGATGTAGATCCGCTTGATAAGTCAAAGGTGAACGAACGAAATCCCTCCGCTGTGTTCGAACAGTTCTGAAGAACCAAGAGAGCAAAGCCCACATTTTTTGTACTGAAATTATTCTCCTCATTCTCATTGATAAAGCCTTTATATATAGGCAGATTGTTACAAAAAGAATCCTAGTTAAATAAAACTTCTAACTAGATAAATATGACTTAAAAAGGGAAACTAAAAAGGAAAACAAGTCTAGTACTCTTATGATTGCTAAAAACGTGATTATCACATAATCACCTTCCTAAACTGACTTGAACTCTTAAAGAAACGAAATTCTCACATTATTGACTTCCTAAATAGACTATAATTCTTATAAAACGAAAATAACATATAATTAACTTCCTAAACAGACTCAAAAACCTTAAAAACGAAATTAATCTTCTTGCTGATCAGATTCATATCATTCCCCTCCTCTTGAAATGGATTTATCCTCAAATCCTTGCATCCGTCATGCTTTTGCCAACTCACAACCATGCTGGTGCAAGATGAACTCTTTGAACGTCGTGGCTGCACTTGATACCTTCCTTTCCAACAGAATAAGTACTTCGATCTTAAAGAATCTGAAGTCATCTCCAACTCAAAAGCAAAAGCCCTACTAATCCGTTTAAGCCTTTCTTTGAACTTCAAACTATTCCAGATGTTGATCAACGATGAACCTCCAACATAATTAAACTTGTCTACACCTAAGAAGACAATATGTTCTACATGTAAATTAGGAGACATGTAAGATATGGGTTGGATATCTTCCTTGTCAACTAAAACAACAAGTTCTTCTTGTTCACCATCAATAGCAGTTAAGCACTTCTTCATATGAACAACATCCTCCAATTCTGATTCATTGAACAAATCCCTCAAGTAAAGAAGTGACATGGTATGTTCATCAAAACAATCTCCATCGAACAAGTCAATAGAATATTCACCAAATTCTTCCCATGTCAAAACCTCTTCTTCAATAATCACTTCAGGTGTAACCTCCAAATCGTCAGAACTACATACCTTCTCCTCAATGTCGTGCTTAATGTTAATGGTGTTCTCCCTCTTTCCATTGACTTCTCCAACAAAATTAGCTCCTGAATTCTTCTCATCTTTGACCCTCATCCGCCTTTGTTGAATTTGTCTTCCGCTACAGACATTAGGAACATCATGTATCCTCTCTTGTTTGCACACTATCCGGTCCACCTTTTCGCTGAGCTTCTTGACCTCCGTTCTCATTATATGCCTCATCCCACTAAGAAGGGCGTCCATAAACGTGTGTGGATCACCAACCAATTGTGCAACACCTTTAAAGGATCTTCTTGAGTAGTTATAAGACATTCTTGAAGATTCTATTTTTTTCTACTTTCAACTTTTCTTTTCTTTTTTTTTTTGATTTTTTTTCAGCCTTCTTTCTTCTACTTTTCTTGGCTGCCTTCTTCTCCATCTTTCTTTTTTTTCGGAATTTTTTTCCTCATTTTTTATTTATTTTTTTTCTTTCAACAACAGAGAATACAATAAGAATAACGAACTAAAAACTAATGATAAAAAAAATGAAATTTAAAGATAGATGATCTGAAGTAACCTAGGCTCTGATACCAAATGATATGAATCTTGTTACGGATCCACGCGAAAGCTGGATCTATCTACTTTCAGATTGATGGAAATCTCGACCCGTTGTTTGGACCTTTGCAAGAACCTCGGTATGAACAACCTTGACCCGCTGCCGTAGGGAAACAAGAACCTTGATTTGATGAAGATGCCACAAACGGTGATGTAGATCCGCTTGATAAGTCGAAGGTGAACGAACGGAATCCCTCCGCTGTGTTCGAACAGTTCCGAAGAACCAAGAGAGCAAAGCCCACGTTTTTTGTACTCAAATTATTCTCCTCATTCTCATTGATAAAGCCTTTATATATAGACAGATTGTTACAAAAAGAATCCTAGTTAAATAAAACTTCTAACTAGATAAATATGACTTAAAAAGGGAAACTAAAAAGGAAAACAAGTCTAGTGCTCTTATGATTGCTAAAAACGTGATTATCACATAATCACCTTCCTAAACTGACTTGAACTCTTAAAGAAATGAAATTCTCACATTATTGACTTCCTAAATAGACTATAATTCTTATAAAACGAAAATAACATATAATTAACTTCCTAAACAGACTAGAAAACCTCAAAAATGAAATTAATCTTCTTGCTGATCAGATTCATATCAGAACGTAAACATACTAAAACGAGCATAAGACATGACATGACATGATAAAAATAACTTAAAATATGACTAAACACGTACGAAACATATGACAAATTATGAGCGTTTACACACTCATCACACCCCCACACTTATTTCCTTGATTGTCCTCAAGTAAGGCGCATTAGACACATACCCAAACTTTCAAACTCTTATTAAAAGACCACCCCATGACTGAGTAGTGTACTTACTTGAGCAGAAGGAGTAAGAACGTGTAGACACCACATCCTTGATGGTTTAACCCAGTTTTTGCACTTAGTAGATTACACTAGAAGGTTGACCACTCAGAGGTTCAGAAATTTAAGCTCACATATATGAGTAGTCAACTACCTATCACTCGCGTACACGTCCGGGATCTCAAAATTTCATACGTCTCACTCAATGGTACCTCGATAAATGTGGGGCTCATGATCAAGGGGACTTTTCATTGGGTTGTAATGGGGTTAGGGTCAGGTGAGGATAATATATGTGGGAGGTAGCTAAACCACCCAGCCGAGGAGCTCACAAAAATGTTCTAGCTCTCGTCTACTCTAAATACCTCACACTATATCTAATATGCACTCATCCCAAGATTACACCCAAATCCTATTGACCACATAGCTCGAGCCGTGCCATTTATTCGCCTTCCAACCTCTTTCCAAACTTTCCACTTTCCATCATTCAACGTTTGTCCCATTCTCAACTTTCACATTCCCTTTTCATCACTTTTTCACTCTTTTTTTTCACGTATTTTCCTTCACTTCTCTTTTTTTTTCTCCTTTCTTTCTTTTTTTCTTTTTTTCTCTTTTCACTTTTCACAACCTTCCTCAATCACATGAAATTCAGCACATTGCACATCAAAGGCAACTGGTCTCGGCTTCTTCGTTGGCCTCATTTCTACCCATTTTCCCCATTGTTTATTCCCGAGCTATTCTACCAAATGTACCCTTACAATTATACCCCAAAGATAAAAACCTAATGCATCCTCGGACTAAAGTGATCAAAGGTGGGTAAGATTGTGGATATAGGGCTTACATATTGGCTTACATATAATATTTCAAGGAAAAAGGCTTAAGCTCAACGTGTGTAAACAAGAGATATACAGGGTTTTCAGCTCTAAGGCTCTAGGCTCAAAATCAAAGATGGCCCCCGTCCTGTAACTTACACCCACACAACCAAAACGGTACCAAGTGATGGCATGAAACTCGATGACCGGAGCAATGTAGGCACCTCATGCTATACGAAGACGGTTGTCTCCTCCTTTGGCTCTAAAATCTCACAAGGTCACTCATCAATGCCCCTAGTATAATCTACCAAGTGCAACCACTAACCTAAACAACCAAGGGTGTTGTTCCTACACGTTCCTACTCATCGTACTCAAACTTGATTCCTAACACAGTATGAGGTTTAACTTCTAACAAAAGTTCAAAAATTCAAGGGGGAGATTCATCATTTGCTTTAAATACACCACTTCAATCACAAACACAATCCTAAATTCAGATCTAGACTCGATCGCATATGCCAAACCAAAACAAAACCGCACGTTGACCCCCCCACACTTATTGAACACATTGTCCTCAATGTAGGGCCAAGACACCAACAATATCACAAACATGAACATGAACATCACGAGGCACAAAATAGACACATAACATAGAGGAACAGAGGAAAGGACTGGTACTGCCCTGTCAATTTGATAGGAGGTGGTGGGAAAGGTCGGTGGTGTTTCGCTCTAATTGTCTTTTTGCGCAACAAAGTTTGTGTATGGACTGGCGAGCTCCATTGAATTCTAGTTTGCTCTTATCTAAACCTCCTACTGGGACCATTAAAACACTAAATCAAAATAATGTTACTGAAGCAAATACAAAAATAAAGAAAACTTAAATACTAAACGTGCTAATTTAGAGTCGTTAGCTTGAATTTGTTACTCCCTTTGGCACTATGGTGGACGGAGGCGCTTATCGGTTACTTGGAACTCTATTTCCATCTGGGCCTATGCGAGAAGTAACTTGCCCTTGTGAACATCTACCATTGCATGACAAGTGTTGAGGAATGGACATCGTAGAATTAATGGACAACTTGCATCTACAACGTAGTCCAGCACTACAAAGTCTACTGGTATAAGAGACTTGTCGACTTTGATATGCACATCTTCCACAATTCCATGTGGTTTCTTCTTAGTATGATCTGCAAGCTCTATCATCATAGATGTAGGTTTGATATCTCCTAAATTGAGTTTCCTGAAAATAGCCAAAGGCATAAGATTAATATTGGCACCCAAATCACATAAACAATGTGGGGACTGAACACCGTCAATAGTACAAGGAATAATGAAACTCCCTGGATCTTTTAGTTTTGGCGGTATGTCATTTTCTACCAAAGGGGTCGTCTAGCTATCATTCCGCCTCTTCTTTCTTGTGATGATTTCCATCAGAAACTCTACATATTGTGGCCTTTTATCTAACATCTCCAAGAAAGAGACATGGTGATATGAATCTGATCAGCAAGAAGATTAATTTCATTTTTTAAGGTTTTTGAGTCTGTTTAGGAAGTTAATTATATGTTATTTTCGTTTTATAAGAATTATAGTCTATTTAGGAAGTCAATAATGTGAGAATTTCATTTCTTTAAGAGTTCAAGTCAGTTTAGGAAGGTGATTATGTGATAATCACGTTTTTAGCAATCATAAGAGTACTAGACTTGTTTTCCTTTTCAGTTTCCTATTTTTAAGTCATATTTATCTAGTTAGAAGTTATATTTAATTAGGAATCTCTTTGTAACAATCTGCCTATATATAAAGGCTTTATCAATGAGAATGGGGAGAATTATTTGAGTACAAAAAATGTGGGCTTTGCTCTCTTGGTTCTTCGGAACTGTTCGAACACAACGGAGGGATTCCGTTCGTTCACCTTCGACTTATCAAGCTGATCTACATCATCGTTTGTGGCGTCTTCATCAATTCAAGGTTCTTGTTTCCCTACAGCAGCGGGTCGAGGTTGTTCATACCGAGGTTCTTGCAAGGGTTCAAACAACGGGTCGAGATTTCCATCAATCTGAACGTAGATAGATCCAGCTTTCGCATGGATCCGTAACGAGATTCACATCACATGGCGTTGAATTTCTTCCATTGTCTCTATGAATTCAAGGGCCTTCTCATCGATCACTGCTGCTTTCTTGAATTGTTGAGGTGATGGTGGAGGAACATAAGAATCCTCTTGTTCACTGATATAAACTTGTGGTTCCTTCTTTTCAGTAACTACCTCCTCCTCTATGGCTGGCTTGATCTGTTCAGCATGCTCTTTTGAAGTGGGTTTCTTCTCAAGTGGTGGCTTTCTCTGGAGTCTTTGCGGGAATGGAGGTGGAGGGACATAAGGTGGTGGAGGAATATATAGTTCATCATCCTCGTCCACACTCCTCACTGTGATGGCCATCACCTGTCCTCGCAGGTTCGACTTGGTGTTGCTGGGTAGAGCACCTATTTCTCTTTGAGTGTTTGCTGCAGCCAAATTTCTTAGTTCAACCTCCATCTTCTTGAGTTGCGTGGCTTGCCCCTTTAGGTATGTCTCAAACTCTTGTTGACGTGCTTCACAACTATCCATCCGCTGCACAGTTATACTTTGTTATTGGATGGACTGTTTGTCACGACCCAAATCTGTGGTCGGTGACCGGCGCTAGACTTTGACTACTTAAATCACTCACAAAGATCTAGCCAGCCTCAAACTTATTCTAATTCTTATAAATCTTAAACTATTAAACTTATAACTAAAACTTATATTATCTTACATTTTAAATACCAAAATTTTACAACCAATTGTCAAGCTTTGTTCAATTAAATAAAATTAATATACTCTTAATAATTAAACATTCCCAATATCAAAGCAAATCTTGTGACTACGGAGCTTCTAGATGAAAGAGCAAAATACAAACTGGAGACCTCGATGCAAGTCCTGGAGAATGAGTGGACTTGGTACAATC
The DNA here is from genome assembly GCA_963995505.1 of Hypericum androsaemum. Taxonomy (NCBI): domain Eukaryota; kingdom Viridiplantae; phylum Streptophyta; class Magnoliopsida; order Malpighiales; family Hypericaceae; genus Hypericum; species Hypericum androsaemum. Next base: position 12,986,561 of record OZ023186.1, read on the forward strand.
ATAATAGATCTTCGAACCAATACAACTCGTGTACGAGTTCCTGCAAAACTGGTGAGAGGGGGGGATGAGTGTTTTGGAACACTCAGTAAACAAATAAGATATGCATCGCAATTTATTTAGCTACTCAATGCACAAACATTCCTAAAACATGCATATAACTAATATGACAAATGAATTATGCGGAGATGTACATTATCCAAAAATTATACTTACCAGATGACCAAATATAGCATATAATCACAAAGTCACAGAAACATGAGCAAACTACGTAACGTTCCATACCGTCACGCAATTTGACACGACACATAATTCCAATATCACATAACAGAACTGACGAACATTCAGCAAGATCTAGATAGTGTCACTCCAACTCCGACACGAGGATACCATATCTCAAAGGCGCCATCAGAAACCAACCCCGCCGGCCAAACAGATCATATCAGAATCCATTGTATCCTCAGTATATGTGCACATATGCCAACATCCCCGGTTGGTCACGGGTAGATCTCTGCCTACTAGACGTCCATATTACAGAGCGGAGCCATCCGTATAACAGACTTTCATATCATAACAAATTCATAGACTCCCAAAATATATCAAACATATCCAGTGCCCCGCTGGGCCAGATTACACAAACTTTCACAAATCATAATGTCATACAAATGCTCATATGACAAATGTACAAATGCACTCACATTACCATATTCAAATCATGACAAATAAATAGAGTGCGCTAAAGAAAGCACGAGTCACATATTATTTGTTTACCAATTTTGGCTCGATGACTATTTGTATCGATCATACACCTTTTGATACGCAAATGTCATTCATCTAAATTCTCCACCTTTCACGTATATCTATCCCAAACCTGTTACATAAAAATACTTCAACTAATTTGACAAAAACTTTATTTAAGGCTCATTAATTTAATTATCTTTTTAATGGCTCTAATTTTACTATTGCCGTTTCAACTTTTAAAATTATCATTTAATCCTTCATCCAAATAATATGTATAACAATTATAGCCATTGTATATTATTTCCTTATTCACTAGTAGCTCGATTCACATTCAAATTCCCAACTTAATTAATAATGTCTACTTGTTTGTTTAATTACTTCCAAGAAATTAATCTAACTTATAAGTCGTTTAATCCTCTCTTTTCATCTCGTTCATGGTCATCTTTTTCTTTCGATCAAACTAAACCAATACCTACTTATATATTTACACGTATACCTTCTTAGTTCATATATGTTGCTTTCTTATATTTTATTTGGTCCCTTTTTTACTCTCTCCAATTCTTTTTATTTCTTTCCTTTTATCTCCTTAGTTTCTTCCTGTATATTTTATACCAATAATGGTTCTCTTGAACATGAACTGATCCAAGAGAGTCTAATACAATTTCTACCAACTTAACTAAATCTCATACTCATTATCCTCTACTTCATACCTTTCTCTTCATATATCATATTCATACTAAAATATTAATTGTACTTGTTCTTCCTTATTATTTTTGATGTAGAATTTAATACTGTAACTAAAATAATGGAGACCAATTATTCTTTTACCTGTGGTGACTTTCTCTTCCTTTTCGTTTCTGTTCATTCTTCTTTATCATTTTCTCCGTTAGCTTCCAATTTCTTTATAGTGCATGTTTCGGTTGAGACCAAAACAATGAAGTACTCGTTTCATTGTACTTCAACTTTTCACTTTTATTCCAAGTTTAATCTCTATTTTCTCTTTGCTTTGGTGTCAACTATTTTTGACATCCACGTTTCTTACTTTCCTTACTTTAGTGTATTTTTACTTGGTGTCAATTTCACTATTCAGCCACGTTTTACTCTTTTTTAAAATTATTTTATTCCTGACTTATCTGTTCTTCTCCTTATCACAATAGTATACTCTTACCTCTTTCTCCTTTATTTTTTTTCCACTCCCAAGTTTATCTTGTATACGTGGAGATATCTTACTTTTATACTATAAATATATAATTTTGTTGTTCCAGTGGATGGGATTAAAATCATCCAAGTCTTAACGAGATCCCTAGTTTTTAGTAGTTTTTGTTGTGGTAGCAATTTAACTAGTCGCCACGTTTTTTTTAGTTACATATATAATTGATTTCACTATCTCATAAAAAATTATATCTAATCACATTTTTAGTATTTCTCAATGACTAAATTACATTTCTATTTTTAATATAGTATATTATTATCTTATCGAATAACTTAACATACTTGATTAAACTCAATTAAATTTAACTGAGATGATCGGGTATTACACTGCTGGACTACCCCCACTAACTTATCGATCTTGTCACCCATTTCCTTGACTTGCTCGCCCAAATATGGTTTCCTGGAGTCTTACTGGGTATTAGTGTTGTGTGCTTGCTGACCAAATCGAGAGAAATTTGGCTGAGCATTAGCTTTTTGTGAGTAGCCCATTCCTGGTGGTGTTCTATCAGCAATGGCCTGGATCTCTTCCAACATTGGACAGTCAGTTGTGGGATGTGCCCCTTTGCAAAGCTAATAAGTATCTTACACCACAGCTGCCTATTCTTTGTCCTTGGTCAACTAGTCAATTCTTTTGGTAAGTGCTTCTATTTGAGCTTCGAGCTTCATATTGGCATTTACTTCGAGTACTCCTCGGGCTGCTTCCTTATGTGGTTGCCTAGCACGTCCTTTTGGCCACATACCATTGACTTCAGCCATTTCCTCCAATAAGCGAGCAGCTTCATCAGCAGTCTTCCTCAAGAACACCCCTTGAGAGGAGGCATCAATATGATCACGGGATGGGCCATCTAACCCGTTGTAGAAGATTTTCATGAGGTTGTCTTCAGTTACACCATGTTGGGGGAAGGCACTTTGGAGATCCGTGAACCGTTCCCAGGCTTCATAGATGCTCTCCCCATCTCCTTGGATAAACATGTTGATTTCTTGCAAGAGTTTGGCTGACTTGGCCATAGAAAAGAACTTCCGGAGGAAAGCATGGGCCAGATCATTCCAACTCTGAATCGTCTCTCCTTTCAACTTGTTGTACCAAACATGAGCTCTATCTTTCAAAAAAAAGTGAAAGAGGCGCAGCTTCAAGACATCATCATCGACCCCTCGGAACTTCATGATATTGCAGATGTCCTCAAATCGAGAGAGATGGTCTTCAGGATCTTCGCTTGGCAAGCCACCAAATAGGACCGAGTTTTGCAGTAGTCCTACAACTGCTGCTGGAATCTGAAAAGCATTGGGACCTACAGGTGGTTGTCGTAAACCATGAGGATTCCCATTCCAGGTGGGAACAGATGATTCCAGTAGCATCCTTCTGTGTGGCGCGTCTCCTACAGCTTGGAGCGCTCCATCTTCCTAATTTTGTGCCATTGATCTCGCTTGGTCCCTCTTTTCACACCTAATTGCCCTTTCGAGTACTCCGATGTCAATCTCAAGCACAGTATCTATGTCAAGGTCTAGTCCTACACTCCGGTTTCTTGGCATGCACTAGAGAATCCTGAAAAAGAAATCACACGAAATCAGCAAGTTTGCCACACAAAACCAAGTGCTATTGAGTTTATGTCCTAAAATCTCAGTTCCGTGTCGACGGCGCCAATTTGATGTACGCAAAATTGATAAGCAATTAAACGCACAATCAAATAGTATAGTGAGTAAGTGGGGTTTCGAACTGAGGGTTGAACACAAAATCAATGCAAATAATTATGTGAAGTGAGAGAATTAAAAGATTGTAAAGTAAATAAAACTAGATTGGAAACGCAAATAAAAGACGAGTTGTAAATCAATAGAGACAAACAAGCACGATACCCTTATGGACTACCCATCTATGTTGAGACTATGGTTTTTATGAAGTTCTAACTAGTACTCGGAGTGTTCTAATGCATCTACCTAATTCCGCTCATTAGGATGACAAAACTAAGCTAGAGTAGTTCATGATTACTAATCAACGCTTCCGCTCATTAATTAGACCAAGAACTAAGCTAAACTCAATTATGAAGTTAACTCCTAGCGGGTTATCCCTTAGTATCGAGATTCCTCATTAATACCTTAAGACATGTTAATTGACTCTTCCGTTGATTCTAATGCCTTCCGGTCCATTATTATCAACTAAATATCATAATCTAAGTGATCAAGTTAGATTAAGCATTAAAATCATCAATTGACAACTACTACGAAAGATAATCAAACCATAGCTAACATAAACAAGTAATCACATAATTAGGGCATCGCACTCACGAGAGAACTACTCGTTAACCATGTTGACAAAGCACAAAAGATTAATGAAGAACATGATAGCAATTAACATAAAGGTAGAGATAGAGAAAGCTTAGTCGTGATGATCAAGCTTTGCCAATCCTTTCCCCGTGCTAACTGAAATCGCGGATTTATTAAACTCCAAAGGCTATCTCAATATTGCAGTGAATTCTCTGCCTCCTGATTGTCTCCCTAAGGCTTATATATAGCCACGAATCTAATACAAAATTAGGAAAACCTAGAGGAGGTTAATCTAAATTGGAAATTTAACTAGCCAAATAATAATATATTTATGTTATTTGGCCTGTAACAGAGTCGAATAAATAGGAAATGAATCAAATTCCTAGCAAATTAGGAAGTCTGGAAAGTCTCGGCTTCGGACAACTGGCGGCCGCTAATTAACTTGCAGCCGCTAGTTGGGTCTTCAATAAACATTCTCGGTCCCCTTACTCACAGTCGCTAGTTCATTAGCGATGGGGAGGCCTTCCAATTTCACTGGCGGCCGCTAGTTAACTCCCCGTCGCTAGTTGGGCTGTACAGCTTCATTGAATCTTTGTATTTTTCATTTTTGATCCTCTTCCGCTACGAATTTGGCTTTGACTATAAAAGAGAAAATGTAGATATCTCTTTTCTAACGATATCTTATTCGTTATAATCTGATGCTCGAGTAGAAAGTTATGACTCTTGCAACATAGTCCCTCGAAATCGCCTATTCAATGGCCTTCATTGAGCTCCATTTCCTATCACAAAATATGACAATGGGTAGAAATCCATTCTCGAACATAAACATACTAAAACGATCATAAGACATGACATGACATGATAAAAATAACTTAAATTATGACTAAACACGTACGAAACATATGACAAATCATGAGCGTTTACACACTCATCAAGGACAAAGGAAGGTAAGGAAAGAAAAGGCAAGGAAAAGAAAGATAAGGCATGATATGGGAAGAAAAGGCAAGAAAAGGCAAGAAAAGGTAAGGAAATGGCAAGGAAAAGTATGATAAGGAAAGAAACAGTAATAAAAGGCAAGATAAGGTAATAAAAGGCAATAAAAGGCAAGATAAGGCAAGCAAAGGCAAGATAAGGCAAGCAAAGGAAAGAAAAGGCAAGATAAGGCAAGAAAAGGCAAAATGAGGCAAGCCAAGGTGAGACAAGGCAAGAAAAGGCAAGGAAAAGTATGATAAGGAAAGAAAAGGCAAGAAAAGGTGAGATAAGGCAAGAAAAGGAAAGAAAAGGCAAGATAAGACATTAAGAGGCAAGAAAAGGCAAGATAAGGGAATAAAATGCAAGAAAAAGCAAGATAAGGAAAGAAAATGCAAGGAAAAGGCAAGATAAGGAAAGAAAAGGCATAATAAGGCAAGAAAAGACAAGGAAAATCTAAGATAAGAAAAGAAAAGGCAAGGAAAAGGCAAGATAAGGAATGAAAAGGCAGGATAAGATAAGATAAGGCAAGAAAAGATAAGGAAACGGCAAGATAAGGAAATAAAAGGCAAGATAAGGCAAGAAAAGGAAAGGTAAGGCAAGAAAAGGCAAGGAAAGAGCAAAAAAGGCACGAAAAGGCAAGAAAAGTATGAAAGGAAAGAAAAGAGAAGAAAAGGCATGAAAGGACAAGGAAAAGGCAAGATAAGGAAAGAAAAGTCATGAAAATGCAAGATAAGGCAAGAAAAGGTAAGGAAAGGAAAGAAAAAGAAAGAAAAGGCAAGGAAAAAGCAAGATAAGGAAAGAAAAGGCACGACGAGGAAGAAAAGGCAAGCAAGGGCAAGAAAAGGCAAGGAAAAGTATGATAAGGAAAGAAAAAGCTATAAAAGGCAAGATAAGGTAAGAAAAGGCAAGAAAAGGCAAGAAACAAAAGGTAAGGAAAAGGCATGAAAAGGAAAGAAAATGCAAGAAAAAGTAAGATAAGGAAAGAAAAGGCAAGGAAAAGGCAAGATAAGGAAAGAAAAGGCAAAAAAAAGTCAAGATAAGCAAAGAAAAGGCAAGGAAAAGTCAAGATAAGCAAAGAAAAGGCAAGATAAGGGAAGAAAAGGAAAGATAAGGCAAGAAAAGGTAAGATAAGGAAAGAAAAGTGAAGAAAAGGCAAGATAAGGCAAGATAATGCAAGAAAAGGCAAGATCAGGCAAGATAAGGCAAGATAAGGCAAGAAAAGGTAAGGAAAAGGTAAGATAAGAAAAGATAAGGCAAGAAAAGGCAAGATAAGGCAAGAAAAGGTAAGATAAGGCAAGAAAAAGCAAGATAAGGCAAGAAAAGGAAAGATAAGGCAAGAAAAGGCAAGGCAAAGGTAGGAAAACGCAGGAAAAGGCAGGAAAAGGAAGGAAAAGGCAAGATAAGCCAAGAAAAGGAAAGAAAAGGCAAGAAAAGGAAAGATAAAGTAAGAAAAAGAAAGATAAGGCAAGATAAGGCGAGAAAAGGCAAGGAAAAGTGGAGCAGAGGTATGACATGGTAAGAAAAGGCAAGATAAGGAAAAAAAGGCAAGAAAAGGAAAGGAGAAGGCATGAAAAGGCAAGAAAAGGTAAAAAAAAAGGCATGTAAAGGTAGGATAAGACACGAAAAGGCAAGATATGTTAAGAAAAGGCCAGATATGGCAAGAAAAAGCAAGATAAGGAAAGAAAAGGAAAGAAAAGGCAAGAAAAGGCAAGAAAAGGTAAGATAAGGCAAGAAAAGGCAAGAAAAGGAAAGAAAAGGTAGGATAAAGCAAGAAAAGGCAGGATATTGTAAGAGAAGGCAAGATAAGGCAAGAAAAGGCAATATATGGCAAGGAGAGATAAGAAAAGGAAAGATAAGGAAAGGAAAAGGCAAGAAAAGGCAAGGAAAGTGCAAGATATGGAAAGAAAAGGCAAGATTAGGCAAGGAAAAGGCAAGATAAGGTACGAAAAGGAAAGAGAAGGCAAGATTAGTAAAGAAAAGGCAAGAAAAGGCAAGAAAAGTAAAGAAAAGGCAAAGAACAAGCATGATACAGAAAGAAAAGGCAAGATAAGGGAAGAAAATGCAAGAAAAAGCCAGAAAAGGAAAGAAAAGGCAAGGAAAAGGCAAGATAAGAAAAGAAAAGGCATGATAAGGCAAGAAAAGACAAGGAAAAGTCAAGATAAGGAAAGAAAAGGCATGATAAGGAAAGAAAAGGCAAGTTAAGGCAAGAAAAGGCAAGGAAAAGGTAAGAAAAGGCAAGGTAAGGCAAGATAAGGCAAGGAAAGGAAAGAAAAGCCAAGGAAATGTCAAGATAAGGAAAGAAAAGGCATGATAAGGCAAGAAAAGTCAAGTTTAGGCAACAAAAGCCAATGAAAAAGCAAGATAAGGCACAAAAACATAAGAAAATGTAAGAAAAGGCAAGAAAAGGAAAGAAAAGGCAAGGAAAGGCAAGGAAAAAGAAAAATAAGGAAAGAAAAGGCAAGATAAGGCATAATTTGGGAAGAAAAGGCAAGATAAGGCAAGAAAAGGCGAGAAAAGGCGAGGAAAATGCAATAAAAGGCAAGGAAATTTATGATTAGGAAAGAAAAGGCAACAAAATGCACGCTAGGATAAGAAAAGACACGAAAAGGAAAGAAAAGGCAAGAAAAGGCAAGAAAAGGTAAGAAAAGGCAAGGAAAAGGCAGGATAAGAAAAGAAAAGGCAAGATTAGGAGAGAAAAGGCAAGATAAGGAAATAAAAGGCATGGAAAGTAAAGAAAAGGTAAGGAAATGGAAAGATATGGAAAGAAAAGGCATGATAAGGCAAGAAAAGTCAAGATACGGCAAGAAAAAGCAAGATAAGGCAAGAAAAGGAAAGATAAGGCAAGAAAAGGAAATATAAGGCTAGAAAAGGCAAGGAAAAAGCAAGAAAAGGCACGAAAAGGCAAGAAAAGGTAAGAAAAGGAAAGAAAAGGCAAGAAAAGTCATGGAAAAGGCAAGATAAGGAAATAAAAGGAAAGATAAGGCAAGATAAGAAAAGAAAAGGCAAGAAAAGGTAAGATAATGCAAGATAAGGAAATAAAAGGAAAGATAAGGCAAGATAAGGAAAGAAAAGGCAAGAGAAGGGAATAAAGGGTAAGAAAATGCGTGTAAAAGGTAAGAAAATGCAAGATAAGGGAAGAAAAGCTAAGGAAAGGAAAGAGAAGGCAAGAAAATGGCAAGAGAAGTAAAGAAAAGCCATGATAAGGCAAGAAAAGTCAAGTTTAGGCAAGAAAAGGCATGGAAAAGGCATAATAAGGCAAGAAAAGGCAAGGAAGAGGCAAGATAAGGCACGAAAAGGCAAGAAAAAGCAAGAAAAGGAAAGAAAAGAAAAGGCAAGAAAAGGTAAGGAAAAAGATAGATAAGGCAAGATAAGGCATGATATGGGAAGAAAAGGCAAGAAAAGGAAAGAAAAGGCATGATAAGGTGAGAAAAGGTAAGCAAAGGCAAGAAAAAGTATGATAAGGAAAGAAAAGACAATAATAGGCAAGATAAGGCAAGAAAAGGGAAGATTTCGTAAGAAAAAGAAAAATAAGGAAAGAAAAGGCAAGATAAGGCAAGATAAGGCAAGAAAGGGAAAGAAAAGGCAAGAAAAGTCAGGGAAAGGCAAGATAAGGAAAGAAAAGGCAAGATAAGGAAAGAAAAGGGAAGATAAGGGAAGAAAAGGCAAGAAAAGGCAATGAAAAGGTAATAAAAGGCAAGATAAGGCATGATAAGGCAAGAAAATGTAAGGAAAGGATATAAAAGGCAAGGAATTGGAAAGATAAGAAAAGAAAAGTCAAGATAAGGCCATAAAAGGCAAGGAAAAGGCAAGAAAAGGCACGAAAAGGCAAGAAAATGAAAGAAAAGGTAAGGACAAAGGAAGATAAGGAAAAGGCAAGGAATTTTCAAGATAAGGCAACAAAAGGTAACAAAAAGGCAAGAAAAGGCAAGGAAAAGGCAAGAAAAGGCAAGAAAAGGAAAGAAAAGGCATGAAAAGGCAAGGAAAAAGAAAAATAAGGAAAGAAAAGGCAAGATAAGGCATAATTTGGGAAGAAAAGGCAAGATTAGGCAAGAAAAGGCGAGAAAAGGCCAGGAAAATGCAATAAAAGGCAAGGAAATTTATGATTCTGAAAGAAAAGGCAATAAAATGCACGATAAGACAAGAAAAGGCACGAAAAGGAAAGAAAAGGCAAGAAAAAGAAAGGAAAGGCAAGAAAAGGTAAGAAAAGGCAAGGAAAAGGCAGGATAAGAAAAGAAACGGCAAGATTTGGAGAGAAAAGGCAAGATAAGGAAATAAAAGGCATGGAAAGTAAAGAAAAGGCAAGGAAATGGAAAGATATGGAAAGAAAAGGCATGATAAGGAAAGAAAAGTCAAGATACGGCAAGAAAATGCAAGATAAGGCAAGAAAAGGCAAGATAAGGCAAGAAAAGGAAATATAAGGCTAGAAAAGGCAAGGAAAAAGCAAGAAAAGGCACGAAAAGGCAAGAAAAGGTAAGAAAAGGAAAGAAAAGGCAAGAAAAGTCATGGAAAAGGCAAGATAAGGAAATAAAAGGAAAGATAAGGCAAGATAAGGAAAGAAAAGGCAAGAAAAGGTAAGATAAGGCAAGATAAGGAAATAAAAGGAAAGATAAGGCAAGATAAGGAAAGAAAAGGCAAGAGAAGGGAATAAAGGGTAAGAAAATGCGTGTAAAAGGTAAGAAAATGCAAGATAAGGGAAGAAAAGCTAAGGAAAGGAAAGAGAAGGCAAGAAAATGGCAAGACAAGTAAAGAAAAGCCATGATAAGGCAAAAAAAGTCAAGTTTAGGCAAGAAAAGGCAAGGAAAAGGCATAATAAGGCAAGAAAAGGCAAGGAAGAGGCAAGATAAGGCACGAAAAGGCAAGAAAAAGCAAGAAAAGGAAAGAAAAGAAAAGGCAAGAAAAGGTAAGGAAAAAGCTAGATAAGGCAAGATAAGGCATGATATGGGAAGAAAAGGTAAGAAAAGGAAAGAAAAGGCATGATAAGGTGAGAAAAGGTAAGCAAAGGCAATAAAAAGTATGATAAGGAAAGAAAAGATAATAATAGGCACGATAAGGCAAGAAAAGGGAAGATTTGGCAAGAAAAAGAAAAATAAGGAAAGAAAAGGCAAGATAAGGCAAGATAAGGTAAGAAAGGGAAAGAAAAGGCAAGAAAAGTCAGGGAAAGGCAAGATAAGGAAAGAAAAGGCAAGATAAGGAAAGAAAAGGGAAGATAAGGGAAGAAAAGGCAAGAAAAGGCAATGAAAAGGTAATAAAAGGCAAGATAAGGCATGATAAGGCAAGAAAAGGCAAGGAAAGGATATAAAAGCCAAGGAAATGGAAAGATAAGAAAAGAAAAGTCAAGATTAGGCAAGAAAAGGCAAGATAAGGCCATAAAAGGCAAGGAAAAGGCAAGAAAAGGCACGAAAAGGCAAGAAAATGAAAGAAAAGGTAAGGACAAAGGAAGATAAGGAAAAGGCAAGGAATTTTCAAGATAAGGAAAGAAAAGGCATGATAAGGCAAGAAAAGTCAAGATTAGGCAACAAAAGGTAACAAAAAGGCAAGAAAAGGCAAGGAAAAGGCAAGAAAAGGAAAGAAAAGGCAAGAAAAGGCATGAAAAGGCAAGGAAAAAGAAAAATAAGGAAAGAAAATGAAAGATAAGGCATGATATACGAAGAAAAGGCAAGATAAGGCAAGAAAAGGCTAAAAAAGGCAAGGAAAATGCAATAAAATGCCAGGAAATTTAAGATAAGGAAAGAAAAGGCAATAAAATGCTGGATTAGACAAGAAAAGGAAAGAAAAAGGCAAGAAAAAGGTATGAAAAGGCAAGATAAGAAAAGAAAAGGCAAGATTAGGAGAGAAAAGGCAAGGAAAAGGTAAGAAAAGGCAAGATAAGGAAAGAAAAGGCATGGAAAGTAAAGAAAAGGCAAGGAAATGGAAAGATAGGGAAAGAAAAGGCATGCTAAGGAAAGAAAAGGCAAGATAAGGCAAGAAAAGTTAAGGAAAGGGTAAGAAAAGGCAAGATAAGGCAGGATAAGGTAAGAAAAGGAAAGAAAAGCCAAGGAAATGTCAAGATAAGGAAAGAAAAGGCATGATAAAGCAAGAAAAGTCAAGTTTAGGCAACAAAAGCCAATGAAAAGGCAAGGAAAAAGCAAGATAAGGCATGAAAACATAAGAAAAGGAAAGAAAAGGCAAGAGAAGGACAGAAAAGGCAAGGAAAGGCAAGGAAAAAGAAAAATAAAGAAAGAAAAGGCAAGATAAGGCATGATATGGGAAGAAAAGGCAAGGAAATTTATGATAAGGAAATAAAAGGCAAGAAAATGCAGGATAAGGCAAGCAAAAGCAAGGAAAAGGCACGAAAAGGCACGAAAAGGCAAGAAAAGGAAAGAAAAGGAAAGAAAAGGCAATAAAAGGCAATAAAAGGCAAGATAAGGCAAAAAAAGGCAAGATAAGGCAAGATAAGGCAAGAAAAGGCAAGGAAAAGGAAAGAAAAGGCAAGGAAATGTATGATAAGGAAAGAAAAGGCAAGATATGGCAATATAAGGCAAGAAAAGGAAAGATAAGGTGAGAAATGGCAAGGAAAAAGCAAGAAAAGGAAAGAAATGCAAGAAAAGTCAGGGAAAAGGTAAGATAAGGAAAGAATAGGCAAGCTAAGGAAAGAAAAGCCAAAAAAGGCAAAATAAGGGAAGAAAAGGCAAGAAAAAGGAAGAAAAGGCAAGGAAAGGTAAGAAAAGCCAAGATAAGGTATGATGAGGTAAGAAAAGGCCAGAAAAGGAAAGAAAAGGCAAGGAAATGGAAATACAAGGAAAGAAAAGGCATGATTAGGCAAGATAAGTTAAGATTAGGGAAGAAAAGGCAAGGAAAGAAAAGGCAAGAAAAGGTAAGAAAAGGAAAGAAAAGGCATGAAAAGGAAAGAAAAGGTAAGGGCAAAGGAAGGTAAGGAAAGAAAAGGCAAGGAAAAGAAAGCTAAGGCATGATATGGGAAGCAAAGGCAAGAAAAGGCAAGAAAAGTTAAGGAAAAGGCAAGGAAAAGTATGATAAGGAAAGAAACGGTAATAAAAGACAATATAAGGTAATAAGAGGCAATAAAAGGCAAGATAAAGCGAGCAAAGGCAATAAAAGGCATGCAAAGGAAAGAAAAGGCAAGATAAGGCAAGAAAAGGCAAGGAAAAGTATGATAAGGAAAGAAAAGGAAATAAAAGGTAAGAAAAGGTGAGATAAGGCAAGAAAAGGAAAGAAAAGGCAAGATAAGACATGAAAAGGCAAGAAAAGGCAAGATAAGGGAATAAAATGCAAGTAAAAGCAAGATAAGGCAAGAAAATTCAAGGAAAAGGCAAGATAAGGAAAGAAAAGGCATATTAAGGCAAGAAAAGGCAAGATAAGGGAATAAAATGCAAGTAAAAGCAAGATAAGGCAAGAAAATGCAAGGAAAAGGCAAGATAAGGAAAGAAAAGGCATAATAAGGCAAGAAAAGACAAGGAAAATCTAAGATAAGAAAAGAAAAGGCAAGGAAAAGGCAAGATAAAGAATGAAAAGGCAAGATAAGGCAAGATAAAGCAAGAAAAGATAAGGAAATGGCAACATAAGGAAATAAAAGGCAAGAAAAGGAAAGAAAAGGAAAGATAAGGCAAGAAAAGGGCAAAAAAGGTACGAAAAGGCAAGAAAAGTATGAAAGGAAAGGAAAGAGAAGAAAAAGCATGAAAGGATAATGAAAAGGCAAGATAAGGAAGGAAAAGTCATGAAAATGCAAGATAAGGCAAGAAAAGACAAGGAAAGGAAAGAAAAGAAAAAGAAAGAAAAGGCAAGGAAAAAGCAAGATAAGGAAAGAAAAGGCATGATAAGGAAGAAAAGGCAAGCAAAGGGCAGGAAAAGGCAAGGAAAAGTATGATAAGGAAAGAAAAAGCTATAAAAGGCAAGAGAATGTAAGAAAAGGCAAGGATAAGGCACGAAAAGGAAAGAAAAGGCAAGATAAGGCAAGAAAAGGCAAGATAATGGAAGAAAAGGTAAGATAAGGGAAGAAAATGCAAGAAAAAGTAAGATAAGGCAAGAAAAGGCAAGGAAAAGGCAAGATAAGGAAAGAAAAGGCAAGAAAATGTCAAGATAAGCAAAGAAAATGTAAGGAAAAGTCAAGATAAGCAAAGAAAAGGCAAGATAAGGGAAGAAAAGGAAAGATAAGGCAAGAAAAGGCAAGATAAGGAATGAAAAGTGAAGAAAATGCAAGATAAGGCAAGATAAGGCAAGAAAAGGCAAGATCAGGCAAGATAAGGCAAGATAAGGTAAGAAAAGGAAAGGAAAAGGCAAGATAAGGAAAGAAAAGTGAAGAAAAGGCAAGGTAAGGCAAGATAAGGCAAGAAAAAGCAAAGATAAGGCAATAAAAGACAAGGCAAAGGTAGGAAAAGCCAAGAAAAGGCACGAAAAGGCAAAATAAGCCAAGAAAAAGAAAGAAAAGGCAAGAAAAGGAAAGATAAAGTAAGAAAAGGAAAGATAAGGCAAGATAAGGTGAGGAGGCAAGGAAAAGTGGAGCAGAGGTAAGATATGGCAAGAAAAGGCAAGATAAGGGAAAAAAGGCAAGAAAAGGAAAGGAGAAGGCATGAAAAAGCAAGAAAAGGTAAAAAAAAAAGGCATGTAAAGGTAAGATAAGACACGAAAAGGCAAGAGAAGTTAAGAAAAGGCAAGATAAGGCAAGAAAAAGGAAGATAAGGCAAGAAAAGGAAAGAAAAGGAAAGAAAAGGGAAGAAAAGGTAAGATAAGGCAAGAGAAGGAAAGAAAAGGAAAGAAAAGGTAGGATAAAGCAAGAAAAGACTGGATATTGTAAGAGAAGGCAAGATAAGGCAAGAAAAGGAAACATAAGGCAAGGAAAGATAAGAAAAGGAAAGTTAAGGAAAGGAAAAGGCAAGAAAAGGCAAGGAAAGTGCAAGATATGGAAAGAAAAGGCAAGATTATGCAAGGAAAAGGTAAGATAATGCACGAAAAGGCAAGAGAAGGCAAGATAAGTCAAGAAAAGGCAAGAAAAGGCAAGAAAAGTAAAGAAAAGGAAAGAAAAGGCAAAGAAAAAGCAAGATACAGAAAGAAAAGGCAAGAAAAGGCATGATCAAGGAAGAAAACGCATGAAAAGGCAAGGAAAAGTATGATAAGGAAAGAAATGGCAATAAAAAGCAAGATAGGGTAAGAAAAGGCAATAAAAGACAAGGGAAGCCAAGAAAAGGAATAAAAATGCAAGATAAGACAAGAAAAGGCCAAATAAGGTGAGAAAAGGCAAAAAAAGCAAGAAAAGGAAATAAAATGCAAGGAAAAGGGGCAAGATAAGAAAAGAAAAGGCATGATAAGGCAAGAAAAGACAAGGAAAAGTCAAGATAAGGAAAGAAAAGGCATGATAAGTAAAGAAAAGGCAAGATAAGGCAAGAAAAGGCAAGGAAAAGGTAAGAAAAGGCAAGATAAGGCAAGATAAGGCAAGGAAATGAAAGAAAAGCCAAGGAAATGTCAAGATAAGGAAACAAAATGCATGATAAGGCAAGAAAAGTCTAGTTTAGGCAACCAAAGGAATTGAAAAGGCAAGGAAAAGGCAAGATAAGGCACGAAAACATAAGAAAAGGCAAGAAGAGGAAAGAAAAGGCAAGATAAGGCATGATATGGGAAGATAAGGCAAGATAAGGCAAGAAAATGATAGAAAAGGTAAGGAAAATGCAATAAAAGGCAAGGAAATTTATGATAAGGAAAGAACAGCCAATAAAATGCAGAATAAGGCAAGGAAAAGGCAATAAAAGGCAAGAAAAAGCAAGAAAAGGTAAGAAAAGGCAAGAAAAAGTAAGAAAAGGAAAGAAAAGGCAAGAAAAGGCAATAAAAAGCAATAAAAGGCAAGAAAAGGTAAAAAAAAAGGCAAGATAAGGCAAGATAAGGCAAAATAAGGCAAGGAAAAGGCAAGGAAATGTATGATAAGGAAAGAAAAGGCAAGATATGGCAATATAAGGCAAGAAAAGGAAAGATAAGGTGAGAAATGGCAAGGATAAAGCAAGAAAAGGCACAAAAAGGAAAGAAAAGGCAAGAAAAGGAAAGAAAAGGCAAGAAAAGTCAGGGAAAAGGCATGATAAGGAAAGAATAGGCAAGATAAGGCAAGATAAGGAAAGAAAAGCCAAGATAAGGCAAGATAAGGGAAGTAAAGGCAAGAAAAAGGAAGAAAAGGCAAGGAAAGATAATAAAAGCCAAGATAAGGTATGATGAGGTAAGAAAAGGCAAGGAAAGGAAAGAAAAGGCAAGGAAATGGAAAGACAAGGAAAGAAAAGGCATGATAAGACAAGAAAAGTCAAGATTAGGCAAGGAAAAGGTAAGGAAAAGCACGAAAAGGTAAGAAAAGGCATGAAAAGGAAAGAAATGGCAAGAAAAGGCAAGTACAAAGGAAGGTAAGGAAAGAAAAGGCAAGGAAAAGAAAGCTAAGGCATGATATGGGAAGATAAGGCAAGAAAAGGCAAGAAAAGTTAAGAAAAAGGCAAGGAAAGTATGATAAGGAAAGAAACAAAAATAAAAGGCAAGATAAGGTAAAAAAAGGCAATAAAAGGCAAGATAAGGCAAGCAAAGGCAATACAGGCAAGATAAGGAAAGCAAAGGAAAGAAAAGGCAAGATAAGGCAAGATAAGGCAAGATAAGGCAAGAAAAGGCAAGATAAGGCAAGAAAAGGCAAGGAAAAGTTTGATAAGGAAAGAAAAGGCAATAAAAGGTGATATAAGGCAAGAAAAGGAAAGAAAAGGCTAGATAAAGCAAGATAAGGCAAGATAAGACATGAAAAGGCAAGAAAAAGCAAGATAAGGGAATAAAATGCAAGAAAAAGCAAGATAAGGCCAGAAAATGCAAGGAAAAGGCAAGATAAGGAAAGAAAAGGCATGATAAGGCAAGAAAAGACAAGGAAAATCTAAGATAAGAAAAGAAAAGGCAAGGAAAAGGCAAGATAAGGAATGAAAAGGCAAGGAAAAGGCAAGATAAGGAATGAAAAGGAATGATATGGCAAGAAAAGTCATGATAATGCAAGAAAAGATACGGAAATGGCAAGATAAGGCAAGAAAAGGCAAGAAAAGGAAAGATAAGGCAAGAAAAGGAGAGGAAAGGGCAAAAAAGGCACGAAAAGGCAAGAAAAGTATCAAAGGAAAGAAAAGAGAAGAAGATGCATGAAAGGACAAGGAAAAGGCAAGATAAGGAAAGAAAAAAAAAAGCAAGATAAGGCAAGAAAAGGCAAGGAAAGGAAAGAAAAGGAAAGAAAAGGCAAGGAAAAAGCAAAATAAGGATTGAAAAGGCATGATAAGGAAGAAAAGGCAAGCAAAGGGCAAGAAAAGGCAAGGAAAAGTATGATAAGGAAAGAGAAAGCTATAAAAGGCAAGATAAGGTAAGAAAAGACAAGAAAATGCAAGAAACAAAAGGCAAGGAAAAGGCAAAAAAAGGAAAGATAAGGCAAGAAAAGGTAAAATAATGGAATTAAAGGCAAGATGAGGGAAGAAAATGCAAGAAAAAAGAAGATATGGCAAGAAAAGGCAAGGAAAAGGAAAGATAAGGAAAGAAAAGGCAAGAAAAAGTCAAGATACGCAAAGAAAAAGCAAGAAAAAGTCAAGATAAGGCATGAAAAGGCAAGGAAAAGGTAAGAAAAGGTAAGATAATGCAAGATAAGGAAAGAAAAGGTAAGAAAAGGCAATAAAATTGCAAGAAAAGTTGAGATAAGGCAAGAAAAGGCAAGAAAAGGTAAGAAAAGGAAAGAAATGGCAAGAAAAGGCAAGGAAAAGGCAAGATAAGGAAAGAAAAGTGAAGAAAAGGTAAGATAAGGAAAGATAAGGCAAGAAAAGGCAAGATCAGGCAAGAAAAGGCAAGGAAAGGTTAAGATAAGGAAAGAAAAGTGAAGAAAAGGCAAGATAAGGCAAGAAAATGCAAGATAAGGCAAGAAAATGCAAGATAAGGCAAGAAAAGGCAAGGCAAAGGCAGGAAAAGGCAAGAAAAGGCACGAAAAGGCAAGATAAGCTGAGAAAAGGAAAGAAAAGGCAAGAAAAGGAAAGATAAAGTAAGAAATGGAAAGATAAGGCAAGATAAGGCGAGAAAAGGCAAGGAAAACTGGAGCAGAGGTAAGATATGGCAAGAAAAGGAAAGATAAGGAAAAAAAGGCAAGAAAAGGAAAGGAGAAGGCATGAAAAGGCAAGAAAAGATAATTAAAAAAAGGCATGTAAAGCCAAGATAAGGCAAGCAAAAGTAAGATAAGGAAAGAAAAGGCAAGAAAAGGCAACAAAGGCAAGAAAAGGAAAGAAAAGGTAGGATAAAGCAAGAAAAGGAAGGATATTGTAAGAGAAGGCAAGATAAGGCAAGAAAAGGAAACATAAGGCAAGGAAATACAAGAAAAGGAAAGATAAGGAAAGGAAAAGGCAAGAAAAGGCAAGGAAAGTGCAAGATGTGAAAAGAAAAGGCAAGATTAGGCATGAAAAAGGCAAGATAATGCACAAAAAGGCAAGAGAAGTCAAAAAAAGGCAAGAAAAGTAAAGAAAATGCAAAGAAAAGGCAAAGAAAAAGCAAGATACAGGAAGAAAAGGCATGATCAAGGAAGAAAATGCAAGAAAAGGCATAAAAAGGCAAGGAAAAGTATGATAAGGAAAGAAATGGCAATAAAAGGTAAGATAAGGTAAGAAAAGGCAATAAAAGACAAGAGAAGTCGGGAAAAGGAATAAAAATGCAAGATAAGACAAGAAAAGTCCAAATAAGGCGAGAAAAGGCAAAAAATAGCAAGAAAAGGCAAGATAAGGGAAGAAAATGCATGAAAAAGCAAGAAAAGGAAAGAAAAGGAGGGGAAAAGGCAAGATAAGAAAAGAAAAGGCATGATAAGGCAGGAAAAGACAAGGAAAAGTCAAGATAAGGAAAGAAAAGGCAAGATAAGGAAAGAAAAGGCAAGAAAAGGCAAGAAAAAGGTAAGAAAAGGCAAGATAAGGCAAGGAAAGGAAAGAAAAGGAAAGAAAAGCCAAGGAAATGTCAAGATAGGGGAAGAAAAGGCATGATAAGGAAAGAAAAGTCTAGTTTAGGCAACAAAAGGCAATGAAAAGGCAAGGAAAAGGCAAGATAAGGCACGAAAACATAAGAAAAGGCAAGAAAAGGAAAGAAAAGGTTAGGAAAGGCAAGGAAAAAGAAAAATAAGGATAGAAAAGGTAAGATAAGGCATGGTATGGGAAGATAAGGCAAGATAAGGCAAGAAAATGCTAGAAAAGGCAAGGAAAATGCAATAAAAGGCAAGGAAATTTATGATAAGGAAAGAAAAGGCAATAAAATGCAGAATAAGGCAAGGAAAAGGCACGAAAAGGCAAGAAAAGGAAAGAAAAGGCAATAAAAGGAAATAAAAGGCAAGATAAGGTAAAAAAAGGCAAGATAAGGTAAAATAAGGCAAGGAAAAGGCAAGAAAAGGCAAGCAAATGTATGATAAGGAAAGAAAAGGCAAGATATGGCAATATTGATATGAATCAGATCTGCAAGAAGCCATAATTATTTAATAATTCATTTTTGAGTTTCAAAGTCTATTTATGAAGTTAATTATTTGTTAATTTCATTTTACATGAGTTCTATTCTGTTTAGGAAGTTACAAAAAAGATAATTTTGTTTTATTAGGAGTTCTAGTCTGTTTAGGAACTCAATTATGAGATAATCACGTTTTTGAGTATTCCTAGTAGGATTAGAGTTATTTTCCTTTTTAGTTTCCCTTTTTAAGTCATATTTATCTAGTTAGAAGTTTTATTTAACTAGGATTCTTTTTGTAACAATCTGCCTATATATAAAGGCTTTATCAATGAGAATGAGGAGAATAATTAGAGTACAAAAAACGTGGGCTTTGCTCTCTTGGTTCTTCGGAACTGTTCGAACACAGCGGAGGGATTCCGTTCATTCACCTTCGACTTATCAAGCGGATCTACATCACCGTTTGTGGCATCTTCATCAATTCAAGGTTCTTGTTTCCCTACAGCAGCGGGTTGAGGTTGTTCATACCGAGGTTCTTGCAAAGGTGCAAACAACGGGTCAAGATTTCCATCAATCTGAACGTAGATAGATCCGGCTTTTGCGTGGATCCGTAACAAGATTCACATCAGTTGGTATCAGAGCCAGGTTCTACTTCAGATCATCTATCTTTAAATTTCGTTTCGTTTTTGATTTCCATCAATCTGAATGTTTTGATCAACATACCATGTCACTTCTTTATTTGAGGAATATGTTCAACGAATCAGAAGTTGTGAAAGTTGTTCACCTGAACAAGTGCATAATTCCTATTGATGGTGAACATGAAGAACTTGTTGTTGTTGTTAAAAAGGAAGAGGCTCAGCCCATATCTTATATGTCTCAAGATTTCCATGTTGAATATGTTGAGCATATTGACTTCTTGGGAGTGGACAAGTTTGATTATATTGGAGGTTCATCATTGATCAACTTCTGGAATAGTTTAAAGTTCAAAGAAAGGCTTGTGCAAATAAGTAAGATTTTGGTTTTTGATTTGGAGAGGACTCCAGATTGCTTATGTTCAAAGTATCTATTCTGTTGGGATGGAAGATATCAAGTTCAACCAAGACGTTCCAAGACTTGTTCAAGCATGATCGTGAATTGGAAAAAGTATGACGGATGCAAGGATTTGAGGACAAATCCATTTCAAGAGGAGGGGAATGATATGAATCAGATCTGCAAGAAGCCATAATTATTTAATAATTCATTTTTGAGTTTCAAAGTCTATTTAGGAAGTTAATTATTTGTTAATTTCATTTTACATGAGTTCTATTATGTTTAGGAAGTTACAAAAAAGATAATTTCGTTTTATTACGAGTTCTAGTCTGTTCAGGAACACAATTATGAGATAATCACGTTTTTGAGTATTCCTAGTAGGATTAGAGTTATTTTCCTTTTTAGTTTCCCTTTTTAAGTCATATTTATCTAGTTAGAAGTTTTATTTAACTAGGATTCTTTTTGTAACGATCTGCCTATATATAAAGGCTTTATCAATGAGAATGAGGAGAATAATTAGAGTACAAAAAATGTGGGCTTTGCTCTCTTGGTTCTTCGAAACTGCTCGAACACAGCGGAGGGATTCCGTTCATTCACCTTCAACTTATCAAGCGGATCTACATCACCGTTTGTGGCGTCTTCATCAATTCAAGGTTCTTGTTTCCCTACAGCAGCAGGTCGAGGTTGTTCATACTGAGGTTCTTGCAAAGGTGCAAACAACGGGTCGAGATTTCCATCAATCCGAACGTAGATAGATCCAGCTTTTGCGTTGATCCGTAACAAGATTCACATCATTATCTTGACTTTTTCTTGCCTTTTCTTTCCTTATCTTGCCTTTTCCTTGCCTTTTCTTGTCTTATCTTCTTTTTTCTTGCATTTTCTTCCCTTATCTTGCCTTTTCTTCCATTATCTTGCCTTTTCTTACCTTATCTTTCCTTTTCGTGCCTTTTCCTTGCCTTTTGTTTCTTGCCTTTTGTTTCTTGCCTTTTATAGCTTTCTCTTTCCTTATCATACTTTTCCTTGCCTTTTCTTGCCCTTTGCTTGCCTTTTCTTCCTTATCGTGCCTTTTCTATCCTTATCTTGCTTTTTCCTTGCCTTTTCTTTCCTTTTCTTTCCTTTCCTTGCCTTTTCTTGCCTTATCTTGCATTTTCATGACTTTGCTTTCCTTATCTTGCCTTTTCCTTGTCCTTTCATGTGTTTTCTTCTCTTTTCTTTTCTTTCATACTTTTCTTGCCTTTTCCTGTGTTTTTTGCCCTTTCCTTGCCTTTTCTTGCCTTATCTTTCCTTTTCTTGCCTTATCTTGCCATTTCCTTATCTTTTCTTGCCTTATCTTGACTTTTCTTGCCATATCATGCCTTTTCATTCCTTACCTTGCCTTTTCCTTGCCTTTTCTTTTCTTATCTTAGATTTTCCTTGTCTTTTCTTGCCTTATCATGCCTTTTCTTTCCTTATCTTGCCTTTTCCTTGCATTTTCTTGCCTTATCTTGCTTTTTCTTACATTTTATTCCCTTAGCTTGCCTTTTCATGTCTTATCTTGCCTTTTCTTGTCTTATCTTACCTTTTCTTTCCTTTTCTTGCCTTATCTCACCTTTTATTGCCTTTTCTTTCCTTATCAAACTTTTCCTTGCCTTTTCTTGCGTTATCTTGCCTTTTCTTGCCTTATCTTGCCTTGCCTTTTCTTTCCTTTTCTTTCCTTATCTTGCCTTTTATTGCCTTTGCTTGCCTTTTATTGCCTTTTATTACCTTATCTTGCCTTTTATTTCTGTTTCTTTCCTTATCATACTTTTCCTTGCCTTTTCCTTAACTTTTCTTGCCTTTTCTTGCCTTTTCTTCCCATATCATGCATTAGCTTTCTTTTCCTTGCCTTTTCTTTCCTTACCTTCCTTTGTCCTTGCCTTTTCTTGCCTTTTCTTTCCTTTTCATGCCTTTTCTTACCTTTTCATGCTTTATCTTGCCTTTTCCTTGCCTTTTCCTTGCCTAATCTTGACTTTTCTTGTCGTATCATGCCTTTTCTTTCCTTGTCTTTCCATTTCCTTGCAATTTCTTTCCTTTCCTTGCATTTTCTTACCTCATCATACCTTATCTTGGATTTTCTTACCTTTCCTTGCCTTTTCTTCCTTTTTCTTGCCTTTTCTTCCCTTATCTTGCCTTTTCTTGGCTTTTCTTTCCTTATCTTACCTTATCTTGCCTATTCTTTCCTTATCTTACCTTTTCCCTGACTTTTCTTGCCTTTTCTTGCCTTTTCTTGCCTTTTTGTGCCTTTTCTTGCTTTATCCTTGCCATTTCTCACCTTAACTTTCCTTTTCTTACCTTATATTTGATGTGAATCTCGTTACGGATCCACGCGAAAGCCAGATCTATCTACGTTCAGATTGATGAAAATCTCGACCCGTTGTTTGCACCTTTGCAAGAACCTCGGTATGAACAACCTCGACCCGCTGCTGTAGGGAAACAAGAACCTTGAATTGATGAAGACGCCACAAACGGTGATGTAGATCCGCTTGATAAGTCGAAGGTGAACGAACGGAATCTCTCCGCTGTGTTCGAACAGTTCCGAAGAACCAAGAGAGCAAAGCCCACATTTTTTGTACTCAAATTATTCTCACTTATTCTCATTGATAATGCCTTTATATATAGGTAGATTGTTACACAGAGATTCCTAATTAAATATAATTTCTAACTGGATAAATATGACTTAAAAAGGGAAACTAAAAAAGGAAAATAACTCTAATCCTACTAGGAATACTAAAAAATGTGATTGACTTCCTAAACAGACTAGAACTCCTAATAAAATGAAATTATCTTTTTTGTAACTTCCTAAACAGAATAGAACTCATGTAAAATGAAATTAACAAATAATTAACTTTCTAAATAGACTTTGAAACTCAAAAACGAATTATTAAATAATTTTGGCTTCTTGCAGATCTGATTCATATCATTCCCCTCCTCTTGAAATGGATTTGTCCTCAAATCCTTGCATCCGTCATGCTTTTGCGAACTCACAACCATGCTGGTGCAAGATGAACTCTTTGAACGTCGTGGCTGCACTTGATACCTTCCTTTCCAATAGAACAAGTACTTCGATCTTAAAGAATCTGAAGTCATCTCCATCTCAAAAGCAAAAGCCCTACTAATCCATTTAAGCCTTTCTTTGAACTTCAAACTATTCCAGATGTTGATCAACGATGAACCTCCAACATAATTAAACTTGTCCACACCTAAGAAGTCAATATGTTCAACATGTAAATCAGGAGACATGTAAGATATGGGTTGGACATCTTCCTTGTCAACTAAAACAACAAGTTCTTCTCGTTCACCATCAATAGCAGTTAAGCACTTCTTCATATGAACAACATCCACCAATTCCGATTTATTGAACAAATCCCTCAAGTAAAGAAGTGACATGGCATGGTCATCAAAATATTCTCCATCGAACAAGTCAATAGAATATTCACCAAATTCCTCCCATGTCAAAACCTCTTCTTCAACAATCACTTCAGGTGTAACCTCCAAATCTTCAGAACTACACACACTTTCCCCTCAATGTCGTGCTTAGTGTTAATGGTGTTCTCCCTCTTTCCATTGACTTCTCCAACAAAATTAGCTCCTGAATTCTTCTCATCTTTGACCCTCATCATCCTTTGTTGAATTTGTCTTCCGCTACAGACATTAGGAACATCATGTATCCTCTCTTGTTTGCACACTATCTGGTCCACCTTTTCGTTGAGCTTCTTGACCTCCATTCTCATTATATGCCTCATCCCACTAAGAAGGGCGTCCATAAATGTGTGTGGATCACCGACCAATGCTGCAACACCTTCAAAGGATCTTCTTGAGTAGTTATAAGACATTCTTGCAGATTATCTTTTTTTCTACTTTCAACTATTCTTTTCTTTTTTTTTGATTTTTTTTTTCAGCCTTCTTTCTTCTTCTTTTCTTGGCTGCCTTCTTCTCTATCTTTCTTTTTTTCGGAATTTTTTTCCCTCTTTTTTATTTTTTTTCTTTCTCCAACTCAGAATAAAATAAGAACAATAATTGAAAACTAATGAAAACAAAAACAAAATTTAAAGATAGATGATCTGAAGTAGAACCTAAGCTCTGATACCAACAACTGATGTGAACCTTGTTACGGATCCACGCTATGTGAATCTTGTTACGGATCCACTCGAAAGCCAGATCTATCTACGTTCAGATTGATGGAAATCTCGACCCGTTGTTTGCACCTTTGCAAGAACCTCGGTATGAACAACCTTGACCCACTGCTGTAGGGAAACAAGAACCTTAAATTGATGAAGACGCCACAAACGGTGATGTAGATCCGCTTGATAAGTCGAAGGTGAGCGAACGGAATCCCTCCGCTGTGTTCGAACAGTTCCGGAAAACCAAGAGAGCAAAGCCCACGTTTTTTGTACTCAATTTATTCTCCTCATTCTCATTGATAAAGCCTTTATATATAGGCAGATTGTTACAAAGAGATTCTTAATTAAATATAACTTCTAACTAGATAAATATGACTTAAAAAGGAAAACTAAAAAGGAAAATAACTCTAATCCTACTAGGAATACTAAAAAACGTGATTATCTCATAATTGACTTCCTAAATAGACTAGAACTCCTAATAAAATGAAATTATCTTTTTTTGTAACTTCCTAAACAGAATACAACTCATGTAAAATAAAATTAACAAATAATTAACTTCCTAAATAGACTTTGAAACTCAAAAATGAATTATTAAATAATTATGGCTTCTTGCAGATCTGATTCAAATCATTCCCCTCCTCTTGAAATGGATTTGTCCTCAAATCCTTGCATCCGTCAAGCTTTTGCCAACTCACAACCATGCGGGTGCAAGATGAACTCTTTGAACGTCGTGGCTGCACTTGATACCTTCCTTTCCAATAGAACAAGTACTTCGATCTTAAAGAATCTAAAGTCATCTCCAACTCAAAAGCAAAAGCTCTACTAATCCGTTTAAGCATTTCTTTGAACTTCAAACTATTCCAGATGTTGATCAACGATGAACCTCCAATATAATTAAACTTGTCCACACCTAAGAAGTCAATATGTTCAACATGTAAATCAGGAGACATGTAAGATATGGGTTGGACATCTTCCTTGTCAACTAAAACAACAAGTTCTTCTTGTTCACCATCAATAGCAGTTGAGCACTTCTTCATATGAACAACTTCCGCAACTTCTGATTCATTGAACAAATTCCTTAAATAAAGAAGTGACATGGTATGCTCATCAAAACATTCTCCATCAAACAAGTCAATAGAATATTCACCAAATTCCTCCCATGTCAAAACCTCTTCTTCAACAATCACTTCAGGTGTAACCTCCAAATCGTCAGAACTACATACCTTCCCCTCAATGTCGTGCTTAGTGTTAATAGTGTTCTCCCTCTTTTCATTGACTTCTCCAACAAAATTAGCTCCTGAATTCTTCTCATCTTTGACCCTCATCCTCTGTTGAATTTGTCTTCCGCTATAGACATTAGGAACATCATGTATCCTCTCTTGTTTGCACACTATCCGGTCCACCTTTTCGCTGAGCTTCTTGACCTCCGTTCTCATTATATACCTCATCTCACTAAGAAGGGCATCCATAAACGTGTGTGGATCACCAACCAATGGTGCAACACCTTCAAAGGATCTTCTTGAGTAGTTATAAGACATTCTTGCAGATTCTCTTTTTTTCTACTTTCAACTTTTCGTTTTTTTTTGATTTTTTTTTCAGCCTTCTTTCTTCTTCTTTTCTTGGCTGCCTTCTTCTCTATCTTTCTTTTTTTTTTGGAATTTTTTCCCTCTTTTTTTATTTTTTTTCTTTCTCAAACTCAGAATAAAATAAGAACAATAATTGAAAACTAATGAAAACAAAAACGAAATTTAAAGATAGATGATCCGAAGTAGAGCCTAAGCTCGGATACCAACTGATGTGAATCTCGTTACAGATCCACGCGAAAGCCGGATCTATCTACGTTCAGATTGATGGAAATCTCGACCCATTGTTTGCACCTTTGCAAGAACCTCGGTATGAACAACCTCGAGCCGCTGCTGTAGGGAAACAAGAACCTTGAATTGATGAAGACGCCACAAACGGTGATGTAGATCCGCTTGATAAGTCGAAGGTGAACGAACGGAATCCCTCCGCTGTGTTCGAACAGTTCCGGAGAACCAAGAGAGCAAAGCCCACGTTTTTTGTACTCAAATTATTCTCCTCATTCTCATTGATAAAGCCTTTATGTATAGGCAGATTGTTACAAAGAGATTCCTAATTAAATATAACTTTTAACTAGATAAATATGACTTAAAAAGGGAAACTAAAAAGGAAAATAACTCTAATCCTACTAGGAATACTAAAAAATGTGATTATCTCAAAATTGACTTCCTAAATACATTAGAACTCCTAATAAAATGAAATTATCTTTTTTTGTAATTTCCTAAACAGAATAGAACTCATGTAAAATAAAATTAACAAATAATTAACTTCCTAAATAGACTTTGAAACTCAAAAATGAATTATTAAATAATTATGGCTTCTTGCAGATCTGATTCATATCACACGCGAAAGCCGGATCTATCTACGTTCAGATTGATGGAAATCTCGACCCGTTGTTTGCACCTTTGCAAGAACCTCGGTATGAACAACCTCGACCCGCTGCTGTAGGGAAACAAGAACCTTGAATTGATGAAGATGCCACAAACGGTGATGTAGATTCGCTTGATAAGTCGAAGGTGAACGAACGGAATCCCTCCGCTGTGTTCGAACAGTTCCGGAGAACCAAGAGAGCAAAGCCCACATTTTTTGTACTCAAATTATTCTCCTCATTCTCATTGATAAAGCCTTTATGTATAGGCAGATTGTTACAAAGAGATTCTTAATTAAATATAACTTCTAACTAGATAGATATGACTTGAAAAGGGAAACTAAAAAGGAAAATAACTCAAATCCTACTAGGAATACTAAAAAACGTGATTATCTCATAATTGACTTCCTAAATAGACTAGAACTCCTAATAAAATGAAATTATCTTTTTTTGTAACTTCCTAAATAGAATAGAACTCATGTAAAATAAAATTAACAAATAATTAACTTCCTAAATAGACTTTGAAACTCAAAAATGAATTATTAAATAATTATGGCTTCTTGCAGATCTGATTCAAATCATTCCCCTCCTCTTGAAATGGATTTGTCCTCAAATCCTTGCATCCGTCATGCTTTTGCCAACTCACAACCATGCGGGTGCAAGATGAACTCTTTGAACGTCGTGGCTGCACTTGATACCTTCCTTTCCAATAGAACAAGTACTTCGATCTTAAAGAATCTAAAGTCATCTCCAACTCAAAAGCAAAAGCCCTACTAATCCGTTTAAGCATTTCTTTGAACTTCAAACTATTCCAGATGTTGATCAACGATGAACCTCCAATATAATTAAACTTGTCCACACCTAAGAAGTCAATATGTTCAACATGTAAATCAGGAGACATGTAAGATATGGGTTGGACATCTTCCTTGTCAACTAAAACAACAAGTTCTTCTTGTTCACCATCAATAGCAGTTGAGCACTTCTTCATATGAACAACTTCCACAACTTCTGATTCATTGAACAAATTCCTTAAATAAAGAAGTGACATGGTATGCTCATCAAAACATTCTCCATCAAACAAGTCAATAGAATATTCACCAAATTCCTCCCATGTCAAAACCTCTTCTTCAACAATCACTTTAGGTGTAACCTCCAAATCGTCAGAACTACATACCTTCCCCTCAATGTCGTGCTTAGTGTTAATAGTGTTCTCCCTCTTTTCATTGACTTCTCCAACAAAATTAGCTCCTGAATTCTTCTCATCTTTGACCCTCATCCTCTGTTGAATTTGTCTTCCGCTTTAGACATTAGGAACATCATGTATCCTCTCTTGTTTGCACACTATCCGGTCCACCTTTTTGCTGAGCTTCTTGACCTCCGTTCTCATTATATACCTCATCTCACTAAGAAGGGCATCCATAAACGTGTGTGGATCACCAACCAATGGTGCAACACCTTCAAAGGATCTTCTTGAGTAGTTATAAGAATTCTTGCAGATTCTCTTTTTTTCTACTTTCAACTTTTCTTTTTTTTGATTTTTTTTTCAGCCTTCTTTCTTCTTCTTTTCTTGGCTGCCTTCTTCTCTATCTTTCTTTTTTTTTTGGAATTTTTTCCCTCTTTTTTTATTTTTTTTCTTTCTCCAACTCAGAATAAAATAAGAACAATAATTGAAAACTAATGAAAACAAAAACGAAATTTAAAGATAGATGATCTGAAGTAGAGCCTAAGCTCTGATACCAACTGATGTGAATCTCGTTACAGATCAACGCGAAAGCCGGATCTATCTACGTTCAGATTGATGGAAATCTCGACCCATTGTTTGCACCTTTGCAAGAACCTCAGTATGAACAACCTCGAGCCGCTGCTGTAGGGAAACAAGAACCTTGAATTGATGAAGACGCCAGAAACGGTGTTGTAGATCCGCTTGATAAGTCGAAGGTGAACGAACGGAATCCCTCCGCTGTGTTCGAACAGTTCCGAAGAACCAATAGAGCAAAGCCCACGTTTTTTGTACTCAAATTATTCTCCTCATTCTCATTGATAAAGCCTTTATATATAGGCAGATTGTTACAAAGAGATTCCTAATTAAATATAACTTTTAACTAGATAAATATGACTTAAAAAGGGAAACTAAAAAGGAAAATAACTCTAATCCTACTAGGAATACTAAAAAACGTGATTATCTCATAATTGACTTCCTAAATACATTAGAACTCCTAATAAAATGAAATTATCTTTTTTTGTAACTTCCTAAACAGAATAGAACTCATGTAAAATAAAATTAACAAATAATTAACTTCCTAAATAGACTTTGAAACTCAAAAATGAATTATTAAATAATTATGGCTTCTTGCAGATCTGATTCATATCACACGCGAAAGTCGGATCTATCTACGTTCAGATTGATGGAAATCTCGACCCGTTGTTTTCACCTTTGCAAGAACCTCGGTATGAACAACCTCGACCCGCTGCTCTAGGGAAACAAGAACCTCGATTTGATGAAGACGCCACAAACGGTGATGTAGATCCACTTGATAAGTCGAAGGTGAACGAACGGAATCCCTCCGCTGTGTTCGAACAGTTCCGAAGAACCAAGAGAGCAAAGCCCACATTTTTGTACTCAAATTATTCTTCTCATTCTCATTGATAAAGCCTTTATATATAGGCAGATTGTTACAAAAAGAATCCTAGTTAAATAAAACTTCTAACTAGATAAATATGACTTAAAAAGGGAAAGTAAAAAGGAAAATAACTCTAATCCTACTAGGAATACTAAAAAACGTGATTATCTCACAATTGACTTCCTAAATAGACTAGAACTCCTAATAAAATGAAATTTTCCTTTTTTGTAACTTCCTAAACAGAATAGAACTCATGTAAAATAAAATTAATAAATAATTAACTTCCTAAATAGACTTTGAAACTCAAAAATGAATTATTAAATAATTATGGCTTCTTGCAGATCTGATTCATATCAGATAAGCAAAGAAAAGGCAAGAAAAAGGCAAGATAAGGGAAGAAAAGGAAAGATAAGGCAAGAAAAAGGTAAGAAAAGGCAAGATAATGCAAGATAAGGCAAGTAAAGGGAAGGAAAGAAAAGGTAAGAAAAGGCAATAAAATGGCAAGATAAGTAAAGAAAATGCATGATAAGTAAAGAAAAGACGAGATAAGGCAAGAAAAGGTAAGATAAGGCAGGAAAAGGGAAGATACAATAAGAAACGGAAAGATAAGGCAAGAAAAGGTAAGAAAAGGAAAGAAAAGGCAAGAAAAAGCAGGGAAAAGGCATGATAAGGAAATTAAAGTGAAGAAAAGGAAAGATAAGGAAAGATAAGGCAAGATCAGACAAGATAAGGCAAGAAAAGGTAAGGAAAGGGCAAGATAAGGAAATAAAAGTGAAGAAAAGGCAAGATAAGAGAAGAAAATGTAAGATAAGGCAAGAAAATGCAAGAGAAGGCAAGAAAAGGAAAGACAAGGCAAGAAAAGGCAAGGCAAAGGCAGGAAAAGGTAGGAAAAGGCAAGAAAAGGCACGAAAAGGCAAGATATGCCAAGAAAAGGCAAGAAAAGGAAAGATAAAGTAAGAAAAGGAAAGATAAGGCAAGAAAAGGCAAGAAAAGGAAAGATAAAGTAAGAAAAGGAAAGCTAAGGCAAGATAAGGCGAGAAAAGGCAAGGAAAACTGGAGCAGAGGTAAGATATGGCAAGAAAAGGCAAGATAAGGAAAAAAAAAGGCAAGAAAAGGAAAGGAGAAGGCATGAAAAACAAGAAAAGGTAAAAAAAAGGCATTTAAAGGTAAGATAAGAAACGAAAAGGCAAAATAAGTTAAGAAAAGGCTCTTAAGGCAAGAAAAAGCAAGATAAGGAAAGAAAAGGAAAGAAAAGGCAAGAAAAGGGAAGAAAAGGTAAGATAAGGCAAGAAAAGGCAAGAAAAGGAAAGAAAAGGTAGGATAAAGCAAGAAAAGGCAGGATATTGTAAGAGAAGGCAAGATAAGGCAAGAAAAAGCAACATAAGGCAAGGAAAGACAAGAAAAGGAAAGATAAGGAAAGGAAAAGGCAAGGAAAGTGCAAGATATGGAAAGAAAAGGCAAGATTAGGCAAGGAAAAGGCAAGATAAGGCACAAAAAGGCAAGAAAAGGCAGGATAAGTAAAGAAAAGACAAGAAAAGTAAAGAAAAGTAAAGAAAAGGCAAGGAAAAGGCAAGATAAGAAAAGAAAAGGCATGATAAGGCAAGAAAAGACAAGGAAAAGTCAAGATAAGGAAAGAAAAGGCATGATAAGGAAAGAAAAGGCAAGTTAAGGCAAGAAAAGGCAAGGAAAAGGTAAGAAAAGGCAAGGTAAGGCAAGATAAGGCAAGGAAAGGAAAGAAAAGCCAAGGAAATGTCAAGATAAGGAAAGAAAAGGCATGATAAGGCAAGAAAAGTCAAGTTTAGGCAACAGAAGGCAATGAAAAGGCAAGATAAGGCACGAAAACGTAAGAAAAGGCAAGAAAAGGCAAGAAAAAGATTGAAAAGGCAAGGAAGGGCAAGGAAAAAGAAAAATAAGGAAAGAAAAGGCAAGATAAGGCATGATTTGGGAAGAAAAGGCAAGAAAAGGCAAGAAAAGGCTAGAAAAGACAAGGAAAATGCAATAAAAGGCATGGAAATTTATGATAAGGAAAGAAAAGGTAATAAAATGCAGGAGAAGACAAGAAAAGGCAAGAAAAAGGCACGAAAAGGAAAGAAAAGGCAAGAAAAGGAAAGAAAAGGCAAGAAAAGGTAAGAAAAGGCAAGGAAAAGGCTAGATAAGAAAAGAAAAGGCAAGATTAGGAGAGAAAAGGCAAGGAAAAGGTAAGAAAAGGCAAGATAAGGAAAGAAAAGGTGATATGATCCCGGTAGGAGGCTTACAACGGACCGTGCTACTTTGGATGGAATAGACCGCAACCCACGAACTCGAGCCTTGCCAGAACCTTGGTTTGGGAAGAACCACAACCCGAGCAATGGAATTTCGTGAACCTTTGGTCCAAGTCGAATCACGCCATAAACGATGATGGAAGAATCGTTTGATAAGTGAAAGATTTGCTTAAGCTAAGCAATCCAGTAATTAGCAAGAACACACAAGGAGTATCTTAACTCACAAGGAAGAAATTAATCTCACAAGTTGCGTGACTTTCTATTGTTAGGAGACCTCCTTATATAGGCTCCAAAGTACCAAAGTATTCCTAAACAAGCTAACTCCTAAAAAGGAGTTCAAAGGCTGGCCAAAACTCTCTTTCCTAATCTAAGGAGATTCTGGCCGAATTATTTCAACTAAACAAGAAATAATCTAAGCAAATAATATCTAATAGAATAACTAATAGCTGCACGTCCAAAACAAGTAGATGCACAGACTAAATAGGCTGATTCTTCTTGATTCTCCATGTGCACATGCATCTAGAAGCTTACGTGCATGTCAAGCTTCCAAAATAGCCTCTATCACGTGCATGGGCTTTGCATGGGCCTCATGCACGTCCTTGCACTTGTACGCATTGGCTTGAGCCCAGACTTCTTGCATTAATCCATTAAGTTCCGCTTGAAACATTTTTGCCCTTGCTCGTGTCACCGGCCCAATTGGTACGTACACTTGCTGTGAGTCTCGTAGCTTCACATCATTCCCCTCCGCTTGAAAAGGATTTGTCCTTAAATCATCACCTACATCAAACGGACTCAAATCAGCAACATTGAAAGAAGCACTAACACTATACTCACCTGGCAGGTCAAGCTTGTAGGCATTATCATTGATGCGTTCAAGCACTTGAAACGGACCATCTCCACGTGGTAGCAACTTTGAACGTCGTTGCGCGGGAAAGCGTTCCATTCTCATCTGCAACCAGACCCAATCACCAGGCTCAAAGATAACCTTGTGCCGTCCTTTGTTTGCTTGTCTCGCATAGTGCTCTATTCATTTCTCTATGTTCATTCGCGCCCTCTCATGCAGTTGCTTGACAAATTCAGCCTTCCTCTTGCCATCTAAGTTAACATGCTCACTCGAAGGCAAAGGTGATAAATCCAATGGAGTCAAAGGATTAAATCCATAAACAAGCTCAAATGGTGAGAATTGAGTAGCAGAATGAACTGAACGATTATAAGCAAATTCAACATGTGGTAGACATTCTTCCCAAGTCTTAATGTTATGCTTGATAAGTGATCTCAATAAAGTAGACAAAGTCCTATTTACAACTTCAGTTTGACCATCAGTTTGTGGATGACAAGTAGTAGAAAATAACAACTTGGTACCTAACTTACTCCACAAGGTCTTCCAAAAGTAACTCAAGAACTTAGCATCTCTATCAGAAATAATAGTTCTCGGCATACCATGCAACCTAACAACTTCTCTAAAGAACAAATCAGCAATGTTTGAAGCATCATCAGTCTTATGACATGGAATAAAATGTGCCATCTTAGAAAACCTATCCACTACTACAAAGATTGAATCCCTTCCACGTTTAGTCCTAGGCAGTCCTAACACAAAATCTATAGAGATATCAATCCAAGGCTTACTAGGTATAGGTAGTGGGGTATACAAACCGTGGGGTTTTACCTTTGACTTGGCTTGCTTGCATGTGATGCAACGCCCACAAACTCGTTCAACGTCGCACTTCATGTATGGCCAATAGAAGTGATCTTGTAGCATTGCCAAAGTCTTTGCGATTCCAAAGTGCCCCATCAATCCACCTCCATGTGCCTCCTGAATTAGCAACTCTCGCATAGAACAAGGCACAGAAAGTTTGTTCTCACGAAATAGGTAACCTTCATTCCAGAAAAATTTACCACTTGCACTCTTCTCCGTAGCTCAGAACAGATCACCAAAATCAGTATCATCAGCATACAACTCTTTAAGGTGTTCAAAACCAATTAACTTCGCATCAAGAGTTGAGATCAAAGCATACCTTCGCGATAGGGCATCAGCTACTATATTTTCCTTACCTTGCTTGTAGCGAATGACATAAGGAAATGTCTCAATGAACTCCACCCATCGTGCATGCCTCCTATTCAACTTGTGTTGCCCCTTTAAGTGCTTGAGTGATTCATGATCAGTGTGGATCACGAATTCCTTGGGCCACAAGTAATGCTGCCATGTTTCCAATGTTTGAACTAGCGCATACAACTCTTTGTCATAAGTTGGATAGTTCAAGGTTGCTCCACTTAGTTTCTCACTAAAGTAGGCAATTGGTCTCCCTTCTTGCATGAGGACAGCTCCAATCCATATACCTGAGGCATCACATTCAACTTCAAAGGTTTTAAGAAAGTTAGGCAAAGACAACAAAGGAGCATTAGTCAACTTCTCTTTGATGAGTTGGAATGAGTTCTCTTGAGCTTCTCCCCAACTAAATCCAACATTCTTCTTGATGACTTCAGTGAGGGGCGCGGCTAGGCTACTAAAGTCTTTCACGAACCTCCTGTAAAAGCTAGCTAAGCCATGAAAACTTCGAACGTTAGCAACACTTGTAGGACTTGGCCAGTCCCAGATGGCTCGGATCTTCTCCTCATCAACCTGTATCCCGTGAGCACTAACAACAAAACCCAAGAATACAAGTTTATCTGTGCAAAAGGTGCACTTCTTCAAGTTGGCAAACAATTGATCCTCTCTAAGTGCATCTAGGACAGATTTCAAATGCTCTACATGATCCTCTAAACTCGTACTATAAATGAGTATATCATCAAAGTACACAATGACAAATTTGCCAATGAATAGACGTAAGACATGATTCATAAGGCACATGAATTTACTAGGTGCATTAAATAACCCGAACGGCATGACCATCCACTCATACAACCCATATTTTGTTTTCAAAGCAGTCTTCCACTCATCTCCTTCTTTCATCCTAATCTGATGATAACCACCTTTTAAGTCAATCTTAGAAAACATGCAAGATCCATGCAACTCATCTAACACGTCATCTAAGCGAGGAATAGGGTGACGATATTTTACCGTGATGTTGTTGACAGCTCGGCAATCAACACACATCCTCCATGATCCATCCTTCTTAGGCACAAGTAGGACTGGAACAGCACATGGGCTCACGCTTTCTCTCACGTACCCTTTTTCCAGAAGCTCATTGACTTGCCTCTCAAGTTCCTTTGTTTCCTCAGGATTACTTCTATATGCGGGGCGGTTAGGTATGGTAGCTCCTAGAACAAAATCTATTTGATGCTCAATCCCTCGCATAGGTGGTAATCTAGTGTAGGCAACGAAGCGTGAACAAACTTAGCAAATGATTTGGAATGAACAATGAAAGGTAAAGCTCTAATCTGCTCCTTCCGAAGCTCAACTAGAGAGTTGCTTGATTTAACAAGCGGCCAGCTAGGGCAAATCACTCTGAATTCGTGCAAATCCATGCACAACTCATGCAAATCCATGCACGAAAGGAAAGCTCACTCGCTCAGGGTTTTTGGATTTCAATTCACTATCCGTTTATTCCATTCAAAAGAAACACATATAGGGGCGTGATTCAAGGCGTGTCTTGAAGGCCATTAATCACGCACCTCCTCACATTTCAGCCTGCCTTAGTAACCGCCTATATTTGAATGTCACCATTTATTACATTCGGAAATAAAGAGGAAAAAGGAAATGAAGAGTTCGGACAGCTTGTGAATTAAATGAAACTCGGACAGCTCAAAATGCAAGCCATGCGCACGTACGTTGCACCTTATTCTTCGAGGCTTCCTACGCCATCCTCCCCTGCTTGAGAAGATGCTAGTACCGAGCAGCCAGCTTGCTAGGAAAAGGAAGAGGATCATAGTAGGGTGTCAAGTCCGCGACATTGAAGGTCTTGGACACTCCAAACTCCTCCGGGAGATCAACCACATAGGCATTATCATTCACACGCCTCATGATCTTGTATGGACCGAACCTCCTTGCTTGAAGCTTGCCTCCCATGTTGGAGGGCATCCTCTCCTTTCAAAAGTGCACCATAACCTGCTCTCCTGGCTGGAAAATTTGCTCCTTTCTTCGAGCATCCACGCGCTGCTTCTCTTTGCCATACGTATCTTCCAACCTCTTCTTCACAGCATCTAGCACGGATTGAACGTGCTCCGCATATGAAATGGCAGCTGCATTGACTCGTGGAGGCCTTGGCACACTAGACACATCCATAAGATGATTAGGGACCTTCGTATACACCAAAGAAAAAGGAGACTTCCCTGTGGAGCGATGTATCGCGCCATTATATGCAAACTCAGCTGTGGGAAGTGCAAGATCCCATTGGCGCTTCCTCTCATGATAAAGGCTTCGGAGAAGATTCCCAAGTGTACGGTTGGTTGCCTCAGTCTGCCCATCAGTCTGGGGGTGCGCAGTCGTGCTAAATTTGAGGGTTGCATCGAACATCCTCCAAAGTGTCTTCCAGAAGCTCGCAAGAAACTTCGTGTCACGATCAGAAACAATGGACTTTGGCACTCCATGCAGACGTACCACCTCCCTAAAGAAGTGTTTAGCCATGGCACTCGCATCATTTGTCTTTTTGCATGGAATGAAGTGCGGCATCTTCGACAACCTGTCCACAACAACAAAAATAGAATCTGCACCCCTCGGGGTATGAGGAAATCCTAGCACAAAGTCCATGCTCAAGTCTTCCCAAATTGCTTCAGGAATGGGGAGGGGTGTGTAAAGGCCAATATTGTGTACGGTGCCCTTAGTTTCTTGACACACTCGGCATTGCTTCACAAAGTTGGCAACCTCCTTCGTCATTTTCGGCCAGAAAAATCTTTCTTGCAATGAGACCAAAGTCTTGTCACGACCAAGATGAGCTGAGAGAGCCCCTCCATGCAACTCCCACATTAATTGATCGCGTAAAGATGTCTTAGGAACGCACAACTGATTCCCTTTCATCAAGTAACCATCCTGCAAGAAATAATCTTCGTACCCTTGGCCATCTTTGCACTTCATCCACACCTCACCAAAGTCTTCATCCTTCTCATATTGCTCACGAAGACAATCAAAAGCAGTGATCATTCCCCTCAATTCAGTAAGCAACATTACCCTCCTACTCAATGCATCGGCAACCACATTCAGAGTTCCACTCTTGTGCACGATTTTAAATGGAAACTTTTGCAAGTACGTACACCAACGTGCATGCATGGGATTACTCAACTTTGATTGATCAAAGAAGAATTTCAATGCTTGATGATCAGAATAAAGCACAAATTCCTTACCAACCAAGTAGTGTTCCCACGTCCTAAGAGCTCGGACAACCGCATAGAACTCCTTTTCATAGGTGGTCCATTTTTGCCTTGGTTCACTTAGCTTCTCGTTGAAGTAAGCTAGTGGTCTCTTCTCTTGGGACATGACAGCTCCTATTCCAAGTCCAGATGCGTCCACTTCAACTTCAAACAATTTGGCAAAGTCTGGAAGAGCTAGCACGGGTGTGAAGCTCAATTTCTCCTTCAATATCTGGAAGGCTCGATCAGCTCCCTCTCCCCACACAAAAAGAGAATTCTTCTTGAGTAGGTTCGTAAGAGGGGCAGCAATGATGCTAAAATCCCTTATGAACCTTCAATAGAAAGTTGCTAATCCAAGGAAACTCCTGACTTGACTCACGTTCGCAGGCACCGGCCACGAGCTAATAGCTTCAACCTTGGATTGGTCAACATGGATTCCTTCTTTCCCTACATTAAATCCCAAGAACAGAAGCTTCTTGATATGAATCTGATCAGCAAGAAGATTAATTTCGTTTTTGAGGTTTTTGAGTCTGTTTAGGAAGTTAATTATATGTTATTTTCGTTTTATAAGAATTATAGTCTATTTAGGAAGTCAATAATGTGAGAATTTCGTTTCTTTAAGAGTTCAAGTCAGTTTAGGAAGGTGATTATGTGATAATCACGTTTTTAGCAATCATAAGAGTACTAGACTTGTTTTCCTTTTCAGTTTCCTATTTTTAAGTCATATTTATCTAGTTAGAAGTTATATTTAATTAGGAATCTCTTTGTAACAATCTGCCTATATATAACGGCTTTATCAATGAGAATGAGGAGAATAATTAGAGTACAAAAAACGTGGGCTTTGCTCTCTTGGATCTTCAGAACTGTTCAAACACAGCGGAGGGATTCCGTTCGTTCACCTTCGACTTATCAAGCGGATCTACATCACCGTTTGTGGCATCTTCATCAAATCAAGGTTCTTGTTTCCCTACGGTAGCAGGTCAAGGTTGTTCATACCGAGGTTCTTGCAAAGGTGCAAACAACGGGTCGAGATTTCCATCAATCTGAAAGTAGATAGATCCGGTTTTTACGTGGATCCGTAACGAGATTTACATCTGTTGGTATCAGAGCTTAGGCTCTACTTCAGATCATCTATCTTTAAATTTCGTTTTTGTTTTCATTAGTTTTCAATTATTGTTCTTATTTTATTCTGAGTTGGAGAAAGAAAAAAAATAAAAAAAGAGCGAAAAAATTCCAAAAAAAAGAAAGATAGAGAAGAAGGCAGCCAAGAAAAGAAGAAGAAAGAAGGCTGAAAAAAAAATCAAAAAAAAGAAAAGTTGAAAGTAGAAAAAAAAGAGAATCTGTAAGAATGTCTTATAACTACTCAAGAAGATCCTTTGAAGGTCTTGCACCATTGGTTGGTGATCCACACACGTTTATGGATGCCCTTCTTAGTGGGATGAGGCATATAATGAGAACGGAGGTCAAGAAGCTCAGCGAAAAGGTGGACCGGATAGTATGCAAACAAGAGAGGATACATGATGTTCCTAAAGTCTGTAGCAGAAGACAAAGTCAACAAAAGAGGATGAGGGTCAAACATGAGAAGAATTCAGGAGCTAATTTTGTTGGAGAAGTCAATGGAAAGAGGGAGAACACCATTAACACTAAGCACGACATTGAGGGGAACATGTCACTTCTTTATTTAAGGAATTTGTTCAATGAATCAGAAGTTGTGGAAGTTGTTCATATGAAGAAGTGCTCAACTGCTATTGATGGTGAACAAGAAGAACTTGTTGTTTTAGTTGACAAGGAAGATGTCCAACCCATATCTTACATGTCTTCTAATTTACATGTTGAACATATTGACTTCTTATGATGTGAATCTCGTTACGGATCCACGCGAAAGCCGGATCTATCTACATTCAGATTGATGGAAATCTCGACCCATTGTTTGCACCTTTGCAAGAACCTCGGTATGAACAACCTCGACCCGCTGCTGTAGGGAAACAAGAACCTTGATTTGATAAGGACGCCACAAACGGTGATGTAGATCCGCTTGATAAGTCAAAGGTGAACGAACGGAATCCCTCCGCTGTGTTCGAACAGTTCCGAAGAACCAAGAGAGCGAAGCCCACATTTTTTGTACTCAAATTATTCTCCTCATTCTCATTGATAAAGCCTTTATATATAGGCAGATTGTTACAAAGAGATTCCTAATTAAATATAACTTCTAACTAGATAAATATGACTTAAAAATAGGAAACTGAAAAGGAAAACAAGTCTAGTACTCTTATGATTGCTAAAAATGTGATTATCACATAATCACCTTCCTAAACTTACTTGAACTCTTAAAGAAACGAAATTCTCAAATTATTGACTTCCTAAATAATCTATAATTCTTATAAAACGAAAATAACATATAATTAACTTTCTAAACAGACTCAAAAACCTCAAAAATGAAATTAATCTTCTTGAAATGGATTTGTCCTCAAATCCTTGCATCCGTCATGCTTTTGCCAACTCATAACCATGCTGGTGCAAGATGAACTCTTTGAGCGTCGTGGCTGCACTTGATACCTTCCTTTCTAACAGAACAAGTACTTCGATCTTAAAGAATCTGAATTCATCTCCAAATCAAAAGCAAAAGACTTACTTTTTTGAATAAGCCTTTCACCAATCTTCAAACTATTCCATAAGTTGATCAATGCTGATCCTCCAACATATTCAAACTTTTCAACTCCCAAGAAGTCAATATGCTCAACATATTCAACGTGAAAATCTGGAAATGATGTGAGCAAGCCTACGGATGCACCAACTATCAAGCTTGTAGACTCGAAGCAAGTTCAAGTTCCAATTGGGCCAATGACAAGAGCAAGAGCTAGGAAGTTTCAATCTGATTTCAATGGACTAATGCATGAAGTTTGGGCTCAATCAAGTGCGTGGAGGACCAAGGACGTCCAAGAAGCCCAAGGGAGGCCCATGCACGTTTTGGAGGCTGAATGGGAAGCTTGACATGCACGAAAGCTTCTAGATGCATGCGCACATGGAGAATCAAGAAGAATCAGCCTATTTAGGCCATGCATCTAATTGTTTTGGACGTGCAACTAGTAGCTATTCTATTAGATATTATTTGCTTATATTATTCCTTGTTTAGTTGCATAAGTTCGGCCAGAATCTCCTTAGAATAGGAAAGAGAGTTTTGGCCAGCCTTTGAATTCCTTTTAAGGAGTTAGCTTGTTTAGGAATATTTTGGTACTTTGGGAGCCTATATAAAGAGGACTCCTAGCAATAAAACGTACACACACAATTCAGAAATACTTAGCATTGGCTAGTTGAGAGTTTGATACTCGTTTGTTCTTGCTTAGGCTGGTGAGTCGTCTTGGCTAGAATTTATCCTTCACTTATCAAGCGGATATTCCATCCCCGTTTGTGGCGTGATACGACCTTAGGTCAAGGTTCAGAAGCCCTTGCAGCGGGTTGAGGTACAAATTCGTGCCTTAGTTCGTGTAAGTTCTTGTGAGTTGTGATCTGTTCCATTCTAAAGTAACAAACGGTCCGAGTTGTGAATCTTTTCTGCGGAGATTCATATCAGTTGGTATCAGAGCTTAGCTTGTTACTTTAGTTCATTATCCTTGTTATTTTTGTTCTTGTTGGTTCGTTTTGTTGCTTGTTATTTTTTTTTTTTTGTTCTTTGTTGGTTCGTTTTCTCTCCTCGCTGTTTGAGAGAAAAGAGAGGAAAACAAACGAGTGAAGCAAGAAAAGAAAGGAAAGAAAAGAAAAGAAAAGAAAAGAAAAGAAGAAAAAAAAAAAAGGAAAGAAAAGAAAAAGAAGAAGGAAGTCGCAAGCTAAAGAGGAAGCAAGCTAAATTGGAAGT
The DNA here is from genome assembly GCA_963995505.1 of Hypericum androsaemum. Classification (NCBI taxonomy): domain Eukaryota; kingdom Viridiplantae; phylum Streptophyta; class Magnoliopsida; order Malpighiales; family Hypericaceae; genus Hypericum; species Hypericum androsaemum. Next base: position 13,026,811 of record OZ023186.1, read on the forward strand.
CTCAACCTAAAGAGGAAGCAAATCCGAGGGAAGCTAGCAAACTAAGGAGGCGCAACAGCTGATCAAGAAAGGAGACGAGCAAGACTAAAAGAAAGACCAAAGAGGAACTTTAACATTCTGTTTGTTAAAGCGTAAAGCTCAAGCAAGGCCGTTCTAGCCTTAGTAAGAACATACAAGTATCACGAGAGGAAAAAGGCAAGAGTGTGCGAGTACCTTAGAGAGAAAAGCCAAATATTTGAGTGCAAACACGAGTGAACTTGAGTGCACCTTATATTGAGAGTATACACGTAAGGGAGTGAGCTTGTGAGGCCATATTTTTTTTTCTTACTAACCAATTTTTCTTGCAGCAAACATGTCGCATGAAGGTCAAAATATGGGAAACATAGACCTTAAGTTATTAGTGGATGCCTTGGCCGGGAAGCTTGAGCAGATGGTGCAAGCTCAGATGGAGCCTTTGCAACTACGCGTGGATGCCGTGGAGAATTCTCGTGACAACCCCCAAACGCGAGGCGAACTCCAAAGGCGTAGGAGAGGAGTACCTATTGGAGAATCGAGCGGAGCTAATTCTGAGTCGGAAGAAGGCGTAGGCTCTACAAGGAGTCTTAGGAGAGCAAGAACAAACCGTCCACCTAGGGAGGCAAGGCCAAGGAGAGACGACAACATAGGAAGTATCAAACTGAAGATACCTTCCTTTGCTGGTCGTTCTGACCCGGAGGCGTACTTAGAGTGGGAGAAGAAGATTGAGTTCGTGTTTGATTGCCACAATAGCTCCGAAGAAAAGAAGGTAAAACTTGCCATCACCGAATTCACTGATTATGCTATAACTTGGTGGGATCAACTTGTGACTAGCAGGAGGAGAAATAGAGAACGCCCTATAGCTACTTGGGAAGACATGAAAGTGGTGATGAGGAAGAGATTTGTTCCAAGTCATTACTATAGAGAGCTGTATAAAAAGTTACAAGGAATGAGGCAAGGAAGTTTGAGTGTGGAGGAGTATTTCAAACAGATGGAGATGGCCATGATAAGAGCTGATATAGATGAAGATAGAGAAGTTACAATGGCAAGGTTCTTGAATGGACTCAATCCTGAAATTCAAGACAAAGTTGAGTTGCAACACTATATGGAGTTGGAGGACATGGTGCATATGGCAACGAAAAATTGAGAAGCAACTCAAGAGAGGAGAGGGGAGAACAAAAGCTACATCGAATTCTACTTGGAAGCCAAACTACCAAAAGAAGTTTGACAAGCCACAAGCAGCCAAAGTAGAGCATAAATCCGAGAGTTCTCAAGCTAATTCTCAAAGGAAAGTGGAAGTCACTCCATCTAGGAACCGTGACATCAAGTGCTTTAAGTGTCAAGGAAGAGGGCACATCTCAAGTCAATGCCCTAACAAGCAAGCAATGGTGATCAAGGAGAGTGGAGAGATTGAAACTGAAGAAGAGGATTCGGAGCATGAAAGCATGCCTTCTTTGGAGGACGTATCCGAGGAAGAGTACCAAGCTGCTGAGAGGCTTACTCTTGTGTCTAGAAGAGCATTGAATGTGCAAGTAAAAGAAGAAAATGATGTGGCTCAAAGAGAAAATATTTTTCACACAAGGTGCTATGTCAAAGACAAGGTGTGTAGTGTCATCATAGATGGAGGAAGTTGTGCTAATGTTGCAAGTACTACTATGGTGGAGAAGTTAGGGTTACTCACAGGAAAACACCCTAAGCCTTACAAACTACAATGGCTGAATGATAGTGGAGAAGTACGAGTGATGAAGCAAGTATTGGTAGCATTCCGCATTGGCAACTATGAGGATGAAGTGTTGTGTGATGTTGTACCAATGCAAGCTGGTCACCTATTGTTAGGAAGGCCGTGGCAGTTTGATAGGAAAGTGCATCATGATGGCTACACCAACAAGTATTCATTTATACTTAAGAAGAGAGTAATCACCTTGGCACCCTTGTCACCATCACAAGTTTGTGAAGATCAACGTCAGTTGCAAAAAGAAAGTGATGAGCAAAGAGAGCGTGACAAGAAGAAAAAGAATGAGAGGAGAGAAGAAGCCGAAAAATGGATAAGAAAAATGGCCAATGGAGAGGAAAAGATTGAGAAAACAAAAGAAGCCGGAAAAACAGAAATTAAGACGGCCAAAGAGAGAAAAAACGAGAGTTGGAAAAAGAGTTACTATGTGGGAACAAGTGATATTAAGCAAGCGTGCTTTACAAAGAAGCCTATGATCTTACTTCGGTATCGGGAGGCACTTTTAAACACTAACGAGCTTGAACCACATGTACCTAGTACGGTTGTGTCTCTTTTGCAGGATTACAAGGATGTCTTTCCCGACGAGCTACCACCTGGTTTGCCACCTATTCGTGGGATTGAACATCAAATAGACTTTGTCCCGGGAGCTACCATACCAAACCGTCCCGCATATAGAAGCAATCCTGAAGAGACAAAGGAGCTTGAGAAGCAAGTCAACGAGCTGTTGGAGAAAGGGTACGTAAGAGAGAGCATGAGTCCATGTGCTGTTCCAGTCCTACTTGTGCCCAAGAAGGATAAAACATGGAGAATGTGTGTTGATTGCCGAGCAGTCAACAACATAACGGTAAAATATCGTCACCCTATCCCTCGTTTAGATGACATGTTAGATGAGTTGCATGGTTCTTACATGTTTTCTAAGATTGATTTGAAGAGTGGTTATCATCAAATTAGGATGAAAGAAGGAGATGAGTGGAAGACTGCTTTTAAAACTAAGTATGGGTTGTATGAGTGGATGGTCATGCCATTTGGTTTGTCCAACGCACCTAGCACGTTTATGCGACTCATGAATCATGTTCTACGTCCATTCATTGGTAAATTTGTAGTTGTTTACTTTGATGATATACTCATCTATAGCAAGAACGTGGGGGATCATCTAGAACATTTGAAATCTGTCTTAGATGCACTTAGAGAAGAACAATTGTTTGCTAACTTGAAGAAGTGCACCTTTTGTACGGATAAGCTTGTATTCTTGGGTTTTGTTGTTGGAGCTAACGGCATACAGGTTGATGAAGAAAAGATCCGAGCTATCCGTGAATGGCCAAGCCCTACAAGTGTTGCTAATGTTAGGAGCTTTCATGGACTAGCTAGTTTTTATAGGAGATTTGTGAAGGACTTTAGTAGCATAGCCGCACCCATAACTGAAGTCATCAAGAAGAACGTGGGCTTTACTTGGGGAGAAGCTCAAGAGAAGGCTTTCCAACTACTAAAAGGGAAGTTGACTAATGCACCCTTGTTAGCTTTACCTAATTTCTCTAAGACTTTTGAAATAGAGTGTGATGCTTCTGGTGTAGGAATTGGAGCTGTCCTTATGCAAGAAGGAAGACCCATTGCATACTTTAGTGAGAAACTAAGTGGTGCAACCTTGAATTACCCGACCTATGACAAGGAGTTGTACGCACTAGTTCGAGCATTAGAGACATGGCAGCATTATTTGTGGCCCAAGGAGTTTGTGATTCACACTGATCATGAGTCACTCAAGCACTTAAAGGGGCAACACAAGCTGAACAAGAGGCATGCACGATGGGTGGAATTCATTGAGACATTTCCTTATGTCATTCGCTACAAGCAAGGTAAGGAAAATGTAGTGGCTGATGCACTATCACGAAGGTACGCCTTGATCTCAACTCTTGATGCTAAACTACTTGGCTTTGAACACATTAAGGAGATGTATGTTGATGATGTTGATTTTGGCGAGTTGTTTAGATCAACTGAAAGAAGTGCATTTGGTAAGTTCTTTCGTAATGAAGGTTACCTATTTCGTGAAAACAAACTTTGTGTGCCTAATTGTTCGATGTGAGAATTACTAATTCAGGAGGCACATGGAGGTGGCTTAATGGGGCATTTTGGAATTGCAAAGACCTTGGCAATGCTACAAGATCATTTCTTTTGGCCACACATGAAGAGAGACGTTGAGAGAGTTTGTGGTCGTTGCATCACTTGCAAGCAAGCCAAGTCAAAGGTAAAACCCCATGGTTTGTACACCCCACTACCTATACCTAGTGAGCCCTGGATTGATATCTCTATGGATTTTGTGTTAGGCCTACCTAGGACTAAGCGTGGAAGAGATTCAATTTTTGTGGTAGTGGATAGGTTTTCTAAGATGGCACATTTCATTCCATGTCATAAGACTGATGATGCTTCAAACATTGCTGATTTGTTCTTTAGAGAGGTTGTTAGGTTACATGGCATGCCTAGGACAATTATCTCTGATAGAGATGCTAAGTTCCTAAGTTACTTTTGGAAAACCTTGTGGTGCAAGTTAGGTACTAAGTTGTTGTTTTCTACCACTTGTCATCCTCAAACTGATGGTCAAACTGAAGTAGTAAATAGGACTTTGTCTACACTTTTGAGAGCACTCATTAAGCATAACATTAAGACTTGGGAAGACTGTTTGCCTCATGTTGAGTTTGCTTATAATCGTTCTGTTCATTCTGCTACTCAATTCTCACCATTTGAGCTTGTTTATGGATTTAATCCTTTGACTCCATTGGATTTATCACCTCTACCTTCGAGTGAGCATGTTAACTTAGATGGCAAGAAGAAAGCTGAATTTGTCAAGCAGTTACATGAGAAAGCTAGAATGAACATCGAGAAGCGCACGGAGCACTATGCAAGGCAAGCAAACAAAGGAAGGCGCAAGGTTGTCTTTGAGCCGGGCGATTGGGTTTGGCTACATATGAGGAAGGAGCGTTTTCCTGTCCAAAGACGTTCAAAGTTGCTACCACGGGGAGATGGTCCATTCCAAGTGCTAGAACGCATTAATGATAATGCCTACAAGCTAGACCTTCCGGGTGAGTATAGTGTAAGTGCTTCGTTTAACGTGGCTGACTTGAGTCCGTTTGATGTAGGTGATGATTTGAGGACAAATCCTTTTCAAGAGGAGGGGACTGATGTGAGCAAGCCTACGGATGCACCAACTATCAAGCTTGTAGACTCGAAGCAAGTTCAAGTTCCAATTGGGCCAATGACAAGAGCAAGAGCTAGGAAGTTGCAATCTGATTTCAATGGACTAATGCATGAAGTTTGGGCTCAATCAAGTGCGTGGAGGACCAAGGACGTCCAAGAAGCCCAAGGGAGGCCCATGCACGTTTTGGAGGCTGAATGGGAAGCTTGACATGCACGAAAGATTCTAGATGCATGCGCACATGGAGAATCAAGAAGAATCAGCCTATTTAGGCCATGCATCTAATTGTTTTGGACGTGCAACTAGTAGCTATTCTATTAGATATTATTTGCTTATATTATTCCTTGTTTAGTTGCATAAGTTCGGCCAGAATCTCCTTAGAATAGGAAAGAGAGTTTTGGCCAGCCTTTGAATTCCTTTTAAGGAGTTAGCTTGTTTAGGAATATTTTGGTACTTTGGGAGCCTATATAAAGAGGACTCCTAGCAATAAAACGTACACACACAATTCGGAAATACTTAGCATTGGCTAGTTGAGAGTTTGATACTCGTTTGTTCTTGCTTAGGCTGGTGAGTCGTCTTGGCTAGAATTTATCCTTCACTTATCAAGCGGATATTCCATCCCCGTTTGTGGCGTGATACGACCTTAGGTCAAGGTTCAGAAGCCCTTGCAGCGGGTTGAGGTACAAATTCGTGCCTTAGTTCGTGTAAGTTCTTGTGAGTTGTGATCTGTTCCATTCTAAAGTAACAAACGGTCCGAGTTGTGAATCTTTTCCGCGGAGATTCATATCAGGAAACATGTAAGATATGGGTTGATCCTCTTCCTTGTTAATAGCAACAATAAGTTCTTTATGTTCACCATCAATAGGAATTGTGCACTTCTTCATGTGAACAATATCCACCACAGATGATTCGTCAAATAAATCTCTTAGGTAAAGTAGTGACATGGTATGGTCATCAAAATAATCTCCATCAAATAAATCAATGGAATATTCACCAAACTCCTCCCATATCAAAACCTCTTCAAAAACTTCATCTGAAGTCATACCAATATCAGAACAACATACCTTTTCCTCAATGTTGCACTTAGATTGAATGATCTTCTCTTGTTGTACTTCACTAACTTCTCTTGTATGCAAGTCAATTTTCCTTGCCAAAGACATAAGTTTCTCCCAGCTGTCTTCATCATCCCATGCTGTAACTCTAAGAGTGCTATCACCTCTAACCCCAATCTTTCTTTGTTGAGCTCTTGTATCCCTGCATACATTAGGAACATCATGTATCCTCTCTTGTTTGCACACTATCCGGTCCACCTTTTCGCTGAGCTTCTTGACCTCCGTTCTTATTATATGCCTCATCCCACTAAGCAGGGCATCCATAAACGTGTGTGGATCACTAACCAATGGTGCAACACCTTCAACAGATCTTCTTGAGTAGTTATAAGACATTCTTGCAAATTCTCCTTTTTTCTACTTTCAACTTTTCTTTTTTTTGATTTTTTTTCAGCCTTCTTTCTTCTTCTTTTCTTGGCTGCCTTCTTCTCTATCTTTCTTTTTTTTCGGAATTTTTTTCCTCTTTTTTTTTATTTTTTTTTCTTTCTCCAACTCAGAATAAAATAAGAACAATAATTGAAAACTAATGAAAACAAAAACAAATTTAAAGATAGATGATCTGAAGTAGAGCCTAAGCTCTGATACCAACTGATGTGAATCTCGTTACGGATCCACGCGAAAGCCAGATCTATCTACGTTCAGATTGATGGAAATCTCGACCCGTTGTTTGCACCTTTGCAAGAACCTCGGTATGAACAACCTCGACCCACTGCTGTAGGAAAACAAGAACCTTGATTTGATGAGGATGCCACAAACGGTGATGTAGATCCGCTTGATAAGTCGAAGGTGAACGAACAGAATCCCTCCGCTGTGTTCGAACAGTTCCGAAGAACCAAGAGAGCAAAGCCCACGTTTTTTGTACTCAAATTATTCTCCTCATTCTCATTGATAAAGCCTTTATATATAGGAAGATTGTTACAAAGAGATTCCTAATTAAATATAACTTCTAACTAGATAAATATAACTTAAAAATAGGAAACTGAAAAGGAAAACAAGTCTAGTACTCTTATGATTGCTAAAAACGTGATTATCACATAATCACCTTCCTAAACTGACTTGAACTCTTAAAGAAACGAAATTCTCAAATTATTGACTTCCTAAATAGACTATAATTCTTATAAAATGAAAATAACATATAATTAACTTCCTAAACAGACTCAAAAACCTTAAAAACGAAATTAATCTTCTTGCTGATTAGATTCATATCATTCCCCTCCTCTTGAAATGGATTTGTCCTCAAATCCTTGCATCCGTCATACTTTTTCCAATTCACGATCATGCTTGAACAAGTCTTGGAACGTCTTGGTTGAACTTGATATCTTCCATCCCAACAGAATAGATACTTTGAACATAAGACATCTGGAGTCCTCTCCAAATCAAAAACCAAAATCTTACTCATTTGCACAAGCCTTTCTTTGAACTTCAAACTATTCCAGAAGTAGATCAATGATGAACCTCCAACATAATTAAACTTGTCCACACCTAAGAAGTCAATATGTTCAACATGTAAATCAGGAGACATGTAAGATATGGGTTGGACATCTTCCTTGTCAACTAAAACAACAAGTTCTTCTTGTTCACCATTAATAGCAATTAAGCACTTCTTCATATGAACAACATCCACCAATTCTGATTCATTGAACAAATCCCTCAAGTAAAGAAGTGACATGGCATGGTCATCAAAACATTCTCCATCGAACAAGTCAATAGAATATTCACCAAATTCCTCCCATGTCAAAACCTCTTCTTCAACAATCACTTCAGGTGTAACCTCCAAATTGTCAGAACTACATACCTTTCCCTCAATGTCGTGCCTACTGTTAATGGTGTTCTCCCTCTTTGCATTGACTTCTCCAACAAAATTAGCTCCAGAATTCTTTTCATCTTTGACCCTCATCCTCCTTTGTTGAATTTGTCTTCCGCTACAGACATTAGGAACATCATGTATCCTCTCTTGTTTGCACACTATCCGGTCCACCTTTTCGCTGAGCTTCTTGACCTCCGTTCTCATTATATGCCTCATCCCACTAAGAAGGGCATCCATAAACGTGTGTGGATCACCAACCAATGGTGCAACACCTTCAAAGGATCTTCTTGAGTAGTTATAAGACATAATTGCAGATTCTCTTTTTTTCTACTTTCAACTTTTCTTTTTTTTTTTGATTTTTTTTTCAGCCTTCTTTCTTCTTCTTTTCTTGGCTGCCTTCTTCTCTATCTTTCTTTTTTTTCGGAATTTGTTTCCTCTTTTTTATTTTTTTTCTTTCTCCAACTTAGAATAAAATAAGAACAATAATTGAAAACTAATGAAAACAAAAATGAAATTTAAAGATAGATGATCTAAAGAAGAGCCTAAGCTCTGATACCAACTGATGTGAATCTCGTTACGGATCCACGCGAAAGCCGGATCTATCTACGTTCAGATTGATGGAAATCTCGACCCATTGTTTGCACCTTTGCAAGAACCTCGGTATGAACAACCTCGACCCGCTGCTGTAGGGAAACAAGAACCTTGATTTGATGAGGACGCCACACACGGTGATGTAGATCCGCTTGATAAGTCGAAGGTGAACGAACGGAATCCCTCTGCTGTGTTCGAACAGTTCCAAAGAACCAAGAGAGCAAAGCCCACATTTTTTGTACTCAAATTATTCTCCTCATTCTCATTGATAAAGCCTTTATATATAGGCAGATTGTTACAAAGAGATTCCTAATTAAATATAACTTCTAACTAGATAAATATGACTTAAAAATAGGAAACTGAAAAGGAAAACAAGTCTAGTACTCTTATGATTGCTAAAAACGTGATTATCACATAATCACCTTCCTAAACGGACTTGAACTCTTAAATAAACAAAATTCTCACATTATTGACTTCCTAAATAGACTATAATTCTTATAAAACGAAAATAACATATAATTAACTTCCTAAACAGACTCAAAAACCTTAAAAACGAAATTAATCTTCTTGCTGATTAGATTCATATCATTCCCCTCCTCTTGAAATGGATTTGTCCTCAAATCCTTGCATCCGTCATACTTTTTCCAATTCACGATCATGCTTGAACAAGTCTTGGAACGTCTTGGTTGAACTTGACATCTTCCATCCCAACAGAATAGATACTTTGAACATAAGCAATCTGGAGTCCTCTCCAAATCAAAAACCAAAATCTTACTTATTTGCACAAGCCTTTCTTTGAACTTCAAACTATTCCAGAAGTTGATCAATGATGAACCTCCAACATAATTAAACTTGTCCACACCTAAGAAGTCAATATGTTCAACATGTAAATTAGGAGACATGTAAGATATGGGTTGGACAACTTCCTTGTCAACTAAAACAACAAGTTCTTCTTGTTCACCATTAATAGCAGTTAAGCACTTCTTCATATGAACAACATCCACCAATTCTGATTCATTGAACAAATCCCTCAAGTAAAGAAGTGACATGGCATGGTCATCAAAACATTCTCCATCGAACAAGTCAATAGAATATTCACCAAATTCCTCCCATGTCAAAACCTCTTCTTCAACAATCACTTCAGGTGTAACCTCCAAATCGTCAGAACTACATACCTTTCCCTCAATGTCGTGCTTAGTATTAATGGTGTTCTCCCTCTTTGCATTGACTTCTCCAATAAAATTAGCTCCTGAATTCTTTTCATCTGTGACCCTCATCCTCCTTTGTTGAATTTGTCTTCCGCTACAGACATTAGGAACATCATGTATCCTCTCTTGTTTGCACACTATCCGGTCCACCTTTTCGCTGAGCTTCTTGACCTCCGTTCTCATTATATGCCTCATCCCACTAAGAAGGGCGTCCATAAACGTGTGTGGATCACCAACCAATGGTGCAACACCTTCAACAGATCTTCTTGAGTAGTTATAAGACATTCTTGTAGATTCTCCTTTTTTCTACTTTCAACTTTTCTCACATTATTGACTTCCTAAATAGACTATAATTCTTATAAAACAAAAATAACATATGAATTTGATCAGCAAGAAGATTAATTTCATGTTTGAGGTTTTTGAGTCCGTTTAGGAAGTTAATTATATGTTATTTTTGTTTTATAAGAATTATAGTCTATTTAGGAAGTCAATAATGTGAGAATTTCGTTTCTTTAAGAGTTCAAGTCAGTTTAGGAAGGTGATTATGTGATAATCACGTTTTTAGCAATCATAAGAGTACTAGACTTGTTTTCCTTTTCAGTTTCCTATTTTTAAGTCATATTTATCTAGTTAGAAGTTATATTTAATTAGGAATCTCTTTGTAACAATCTGCCTATATATAAAGGCTTTATCAATGAGAATGAGGAGAATAATTAGAGTACAAAAAACGTGGGCTTTGCTCTCTTGGTTCTTCGGAACTGTTCGAACACAGCGGAGGGATTCCGTTCGTTCACCTTCAACTTATCAAGCGGATCTACATCACCATTTGTGGCGTCTTCATCAAATCAAGGTTCTTGTTTCCCTACGGCAGCGGGTCGAGGTTGTTCATACTGAGGTTCTTGCAAAGGTGCAAACAATGGGTCGAGATTTCCATCAATCTGAAAGTAGATAGATCCGGCTTTTGCGTGGATCCGTAATAAGATTCACATCACTTCTCCTTCCAGAAACTACATTTCTTCAAGTTCACGTATAACTTATTATCTTGGAGAGCTTGAAACACATCTTGCAAATAGGTTACGTGATCCTCCTCAGTCTTGCTATAGACTAGGATATCATCAAAATACACCACAACGAAGGTGTCTAGGAAAGGCTTCAAGACTTGGTGCATAAGATGCATGAATGTGCTCGGAGCATTGGTGAGGCCGAAAGGCATCACGAGCCATTCATATAAACCATCCCTCGTCTTGAAGGCAGTCTTAAGTTCATCCCCGGGTCGAATCCTGATTTGGTGGTAGCCACTTCGAAGATCAATCTTAGAGAAAATAGTGGCACCACTAAGATTATCCAGCATATCATTGAGCCGTGGGATTGGAAAACGATATCCAATCGTGATCTTGTTGATTGCACGACTGTCTATACACATCCTCCATGTTCCATCCTTCTTTGGCACGAGAAGGGTAGGAACACCACAGGGACTCAAGCTCTCTCGCACGTATCCCTTATTCAGAAGATCCTGGACTTGCTCCCTCACAATCTGATTTTCCTTCGGACTCATTCTGTAATGCGGCAAGTTAGGGAGAGTTACACTTGGAATTAAATCAATCTGGTGCTGGATATCCCTCAAAGGGGGTAACCCCTCGGCAAGTCTTCCTTCACAACCTCGGGAAACATCTCAAATAACTTCACAATCTGATCAGGCAAGGGCTCAAACTCTCCTTCTTTTGGCAATGACGAATGCTTCATCACCATAAATTGACACCAATCTGAAGCATTTAGATCTTCTACAAACTCGTGGGAGTAAGATACCATCGTTACCAGCTGCATGGTACTGTTTAATTGGATTCTCCCTTGCTTCGGCCTCCCAGGGAGTAAGGTGAATTGCTTGCTCCCCTTCTTAAGCTCGTACGTGTTCTCTTTGCCTTTGTGTATGGCCTAATTGTCAAATTCCCACGGTCGGCCAAGGAGAATGTGGCAAGCGTCCATTTCAAGGAGATCACAGTTCACCACATCTTTGAACTTGCCAATTTTGATCGGGAGTGTGCACTTGGATGTCACCTTGATCCCTCCCCCAGCTCGCACCCAACCAATCGAATAAGGAGCAGGGTGTGGTGTAACTTGCATCCCAAGCTTCTCTACGATCTGCTTGCTAACAAAATTCTCCTGGCTCCCACTATCAATGATGACTTCGCACACTTGATCACCAACATAACATCGTGTGCGAAACAAGTTGTGCCTCTGAGATTCATCACTTTTATTAGTGGTCAAGTCTAGCTTTCTCAAGACACCACAGTACTCGTCCTCCTCTTCTGAATACTCTTGGTCCTCATCCCCACTCCCTTCAACTGGTGCGCACAAGTAAGCTCCCGATGATTCCTCCTCCTCATCTTCCTTTTCACACAACTGAGTGTATTTCCTTTTGGGACAATCACTAGACTTGTGCCCCATCTCATTGCATTTGTAACAATGAATCACCGAGCTTGTGTCAGCCTCCTTTCCCTTTCTTTGCACCACAATGGGATCAGGCTTCTTCGAAGGGGGCCTAGGAGCAATTGTTTGGGGTGCACTCCTCTCAACTCCTTTCGCAGTACTAGAAGTCTGGCTAGGGCCTGAAAGGCGGGGTGCGAATGGCTTCTTCCTCTTCAAGGTAGCCACGATCTTTCTAGCTTTGGCACACGCATCGTTGAAAAACAAAAACGTGTCAAACTCCATCTTGCTCTTGATCTCATAACTGAGGCCCTCAACAAACCGTGCAATCATCTGATCCTCATTCTCTTCCATATCGTTCCTTGATGCCAGCCTCATGAACTCAGTCATGTACTCTTCCACCGAACGATTTCCTTGTGTGCACGTAAGGAATTGGCTGTAGAGGGTTTGATGGTAGTCCACAGGCAAGAACCTCTCCCTCAAGGCTTGCTCCATGGTCGGCAAGTCTCTGATTGGTAGATCTCCTCTCCTCCTTCGGACCTCTTGCTCTTTTCTCCACCAAACAGCCGCACCTGATTCCAATTTAAAGGCTACATAACTCACCTTTTTCCATACAATCAAAATACTTCTCCACAGAGTCTAGCCAATTCAAGAAAGCCTCTTGTGATATCCTCACCCTTCTATGAAATTGGTTACAACAAAATAAGGTTGGTTTTGGAAGGGTTTAGGCTTAGTCCGTCGCCGTTCGGTAAAATAGACATAATTTCCTAATTGGGATTTCAAATTAGGTGATTTCAATTTGTGTGGATTTATAACATTTACATCTATAACTTTGTTCTTTGAGTTTTGTGATTTATGAAATAATCTGACTAGAACAAAGTAAGAATTTAAGGTGCTCTAATATAGGTCTGATTTTGTCAGTATTGGAAATATTTGTTATGTGATTTTATTTAAGTTAACCTAAATTTTGAATTTACTATTCAATCTGATGATTAGCCATATTATGTTCGATAAATTAAGCAAAATATATTTAGCTGTCAAGTGCCAAGATTTGTAAATAATTCTGAGATGGATTAAGAGCTAGTTGAATTTTAGCTTGTAGAATTGGATAAGGAAAAAATATATATACCAAATAAAATGGGGATCAAGTTAGATTTGGATAATCTTATGAAACAAAGATAAGAGCATAAGAAATTAAAATATAAAAAGAAGAAAATCATGAGTTGGTTACGTTATTAACAGAAAGAATAGAAAAAGAGATGAAATTGAATTTGGATAATTTTAACAAGATAACAACAGAAGAAAGTTAAAAAAACAAAAACAAACGTGGCATAAAGTTACAGTAATTAAATGGGGATAATGAATTTGTGTTAGGACTAAAGTTACAGTAATTAGGAATCATGGGTCCGTGATGTTAAATTGTTTAAGGAAATTAGTATAACTAAAAGTATAATAACCAAAACATAGAGAAAGTGGAAACCCAATCGTAGGTATGCTTAATTGGTTATGAAAGATGAAAATATGTAAAAGAGTACAGATTGGAATAAGAAGTAAGTTATTTGGTATGATTTTAATAGAAGTTATTTCTAGATATTAGTTCAAGGTCACTGTGAGCTATTGTTATTAAGGGGTTCTTCTTTGGGGTTAGCTAAGGACGTTATGAACATGGTTGGAAAATTTTAAGAACCAACAATAAAAGACCAAGGGTCAAGGATAAAATATAAACTGTATTCGGGTATACAATTAATTAGCCAACTATCTGAAATATGTTCAAGTAACAATTGAAATTGGAATAGATAAAAAGGCTTGACATAATAGGTTTCAACAAAAATAATATTAGAAAACGAATGGTGACTAAAGAAAGAATTGATAGGATTAACGTATTAAAGTTTTGTTAAGAAATGAAGTTATATTTTCTAAGATATAATTATATGCTAAAGAGGCAGATAATGATAGTGGTTTATGTTATTTTGATTAGTTAATCGACGTTTGAATCCGAGTGCCCCGAGTTGTAAAACGAAGCAAGGAACTTCTCTTTGAATGGTTTGAGCAACCATTGTCTTGTAAGTGGATATTCTTTGTAACATGTGTTTAGTTAACTAGACGTGGATGATGTGCTTTATTTGGTGTACTTTTGAATGATATGAAATGTGGTATTGGGTTTGGTTTTGGTCTATTTGATATTTGAGATTGCTTTTGGATTGTCTGCGTATGTATGTAAATTTTGAAAAGGTTGGTATGTGATTTGTGTGATGGCGGATGATGAGGTCTACCCGTGACCAACCGGGGATGTTGGCATATGTGCACATATTCTGAGGATACATTGGATATGTATACGATATGATATTTGGCCGGCGGGGTTGGTTTCTGATGGCGCCTTTAAGATATGGTATCCTCGTGTCGGAGTGGGAGTGACACTATCTAGACCTATCTGAAGTTCATCCGAATTGTGTTATATGTTCTGTGAAAGTCTATCTGAAATTCTGATTACGTGTGATACGTGAATTCTTTGATGACCTTATATATGAAGTGGTCTTTTGTTGTCTTAGTTGTGTGTTAGTATTTGGTTGGGTTTGATGGGAACGACTGGTTGGTTAAATACATGTTACTTATAATATTTGCTTACTAAGTGTTTCAAAGCACTTATCCCTTACTTCAATCCACAGGTGAAGAGATTTGAGCCGTGGTTTGCATCTGGAGAAGCTTTTTCATCCGAGTTCAGCCCGTTGTCATTGTTTCTCGGGCTACGTTCAAATGTCTCCGGATGGTCTTTGTCTTTGTAATCTAGGTCGCTCCATTGTACATATTTGTTGGTCTTTGATATATGATCTTTGATTAATGTTAACAGGAAATATATATGTAAATTTATGTTTATGTTTGAAAAGGATGAGTTTGATGATATGAAGTTGGAGATGTGTACTCCAATGCCTATCAGGTTTTGGATACGGTAAATATGTTTGTTTGAAGAAACAATGTTGTGGAAAAAAAATATTTTGATAATCCTGGTAATGAGAAGGATGTATTATGATTTGAGGCTTGCTAGGTTATGGTTTATTATATTAAGTTTGACATAATCTAGCGCCGGTTACGACCACGAATTTGGGTCGTGACAGACTTGGTATCAGAGCTCGGTCAGAGCCCTATGTTTGAGCTTAGCTTATTGTTTGAATTATGTGTTGTGTATAATGGAGCATAGGATTTGTCTTGTCCTTGAACCTCTTTTGTTGTGTTGTCCTTTGGTATGCTTAATTCTGACTTATTTGTATAGGAGGATATGACAGTTACACGTAGTGGTATGGATACGGTTAGGGAGCATGGTGAAAGCTCCCAAGGTCGAAGATATGATGTTACATCTGAGACTACACCACCAGTGGAGGCCATTACCGCTGGTAGGGTCACTAGAGATGAGATTCCACCACCTGTTGCTAATGTTCCTACTTCTGAGATGGAGAGGCAGGGTGGTGATGGTGTAGACAGAGTTATGAAAGCAATGGAGAAATTCATCGCTACTCAGCAAGCACAATTAGAGCAGAATGTTACATTAGCTGCTAAAGATGACTCTTTGGGTGAGTTCTTGAAGTTGAATCCACCAATATTTTCTGGCTTAAGTGATGATCCTCAGGTATTCATTGATGAGATGGAGAAGAGGAGAAGGATCTTAAGGTGCGATAAGGAGCGAATGGTGGAGTTGGCTTCATTTAAGTTGGTGGGTGTGGCTGGAGTTTGGTTCCAAAATGAGGGATCATATGCATGGACTTGGGAGATCTTTACTAAGGCCTTGTTGGATTGGTTCTTACCAGAGAGTTTGAAAGATGCCCGAGCTTTTGAATTTGAGCGATTGGTGAAGACCCGAGAGATGACAATATCGCAATATGATGAGAGGTTCACTTATCTGTCACGGTATGCAAAACACTTGGTTCCCAATGATGAGATGAAGGTAAAGAGGTTTATTCGTGGACTTGATGATTCTATGTTCAAGGTTATGTATCCTCGTGGTTTCGAGACATATGCAGCTGCAGTAGATTGTGCTCGAACCTTGGAGATGCGAGATAATGAACGTCGAGTGGTCCAAAGTCAACCAAAATTTCAAAAGTTTGAAAAACCACCACAAAGGAGTTTCAACCAAGGCTTTAGACAGCAAGAGAGATGGACCAACATTCAGCCAGCATCGTCAAAGGGTGGAGGACCAGTTGGTAGTTTTGGTAGAGGGAAGGATTTTCGTGGTCAGCAATTCAGTAAGAACCAGTCCAGTAATTTCAGGAGATGCCAAAGTTGTGGTAAACAACATCCTGGCGATATTTGTTATAAAAGGACAGGAGCTTGTTTTTGCTGTGGTATGCAAGGTCACTTGGTGAAAGACTGTCCTACAATCGATCAACGTAAACAAGTGGCAAGTTTGATAGTTAGGCCACCAACACAACACTTTCCTCGACCACAAGTTCAGCAGGGCAATCTACTTGATCAAAGAGAAGTAGGTTTGAGGATTGAGGGACCTAAGTCTGATAGTGGAGGAGGCGGTGCACAGCCTAGAGTGTATGCTTTGACCAGAAGAGATGCTGATGCTAGTAATACTGTGGTGTCAGGTAACCTTCCCATTGGATCATCTTATGCACGTATTCTATTTGATTCGGGTTCTACACACTCTTTTGTGTCATCTCAATATGTTCAATGTTTGGATGCTATGCCTATATGTTTGGATGAGTCTATGATTGTTGTCACTCCTTCGGGCGGATTTATGTATATTTGTGAAGTTGTTAGATCCTGCAATATTCAAATTAGTGGGCATGACTTGTCAGCTGATTTATACATATTGGATATGGATGGTTTTGATATCATAGTGGTATGGACGTGTTATCCACTTATCATGCGATAGTGGATTGTTTTGGAAAAAGAGTGATTTTCCATCCAACAGATGAGGCAGAGTTTGAGTTTCAGGGAGAGAAAAAGGTAACTACTGCAAAGCTTATCTCTTACATGAAAGCTAGCAAGTTTCTAAGGAAAGGATGTGCAAGCTATTTAGCTATGGTAAAGGAAATAAAGAAAGAAGATGTTTTGGTAGATCATATTCCTATTGTGAGAGAGTACCCAGATGTATTTCCAGAGGATTTACCAGGCTTACCGCCAGAGAGAGAGATTGAATTTTGTATTGATCTTGAACCAGGAACTGAACCAATCTCTATACCACCTTATCGTATGGCTCAAGCTGAAATGAAAGAGTTGAAAGATCAGTTGCAAGATTTGTTGAATAAAGGGTACATAAGGCCTAGTGTTTCTCCGTGGGGAGCCCCAGTGCTATTTGTGAAGAAGAAAGATGGGAGTTTACGATTGTGCATAGACTACCGAAAGCTGAATAAAGTAACTATACGCAACCGATATCCTCTTCCGAGAATAGATGATTTGTTTGATCAGTTACGGGGATCTAAATGGTTTTCTAAGATTGACTTGAGATCAGGGTACCATCAGTTGCGGATTAGAGAGATGGACATTCCAAAGACGCCATTCAGGACTCGATATGGCCATTATGAGTTTCTGGTTATGCCATTTGGATTGACTAATGCCCCAGCTGCCTTTATGGATATGATGAACCGGAATTTCAAGCCTTTCCTGGATCAGTTTGTGGTTGTGTTTATTGATGATATATTGATTTACTCTATTGGTCAGGAAGATCATGAGAGACACCTTAGACAAGTGTTGCAGACGCTACGAGAGAAAAAGTTATATGCTAAATTCTCAAAGTGTGAATTTTGGCTTCAAAGTGTAGCTTTTCTAGGACATGTGGTGTCCAAAGATGGAGTGTCAGTTGATCCGAAGAAGGTGGAAGCTGTTGTGAATTGGCCTACCCCAGCTAATGTTACTGAGATACGCAGCTTTTTGGGTTTAGCAGGGTATTATCGACGATTTGTCAAAGGATTCTCTACTTTGGCAGCACCATTAACTCGACTAACTCATAAAAATGCCAAGTATGAATGGTCGGGTAGGTGTGAAGAGAGTTTTCAAGAATTGAAGGATCGGTTAACCCATGCACCTTTATTGGTTCTACCATCAGGATCAGGTGGATATTCAGTGTATTGTGATGCTTCAAGAGTGGGTTTGGGATGTGTTCTTATGCAATACAAGAATGTTATTGCTTATGCCTCTAGACAGCTGAAGAAACATGAAGAGAATTATCCAGTCCATGATTTGGAAATGGCAGCAGTTGTGTTTGCATTGAAGATTTGGAGGCACTACTTGTATGGTGAGAAGTTTGAGATATATACAGATCATAAAAGCCTCAAGTATATCTTTGAGCAACGAGATTTGAACTTAAGACAGAGGAGGTGGATGGAGTTACTTAAGGATTATGATTGCACCATTAATTATCACCCTGGGAAAGCTAATGTGGTAGCTGATGCTTTAAGTCGCAAATCCTTAATTCAGCCAAAGTTTCTAGCAGAGATGCATATGAGACCTACCTTACGAGGACGGGTTATGGAATTGCAATGGGAGGATCCAGAGGTTATTGTGATGATGGAACAAGTTGACCAGGGTGAATTACCTAAATTTTGAATTAGTGCTAATGGTATCTTGTATTTTGGTTCTCGAGTGGTTGTCCCTGATGTTGGAGATTTAAGAAAGGAACTATTGACTCAGGCACACCAAGCGGTCTACAGTATGCACCCTGGATCTACAAAAATGTACCATGATTTGAGAAACAATTATTGGTGGCAAGGTATGAAAAAGGACATTGCAAAGTTTGTTTCGAAGTGTCTGACTTGTCAACAGGTAAAAGCAGAGCATCAGAGACCTTCTGGATTACTACAACCTCTAGAGATTCCAATTTGGAAGTGGGAGCGGATAACAATGGATTTGTTAGTAGGGCTTCCAACTACCTCAAGAGGTTATGATGCAGTGTGGGTTATTGTAGACAGATTGACAAAATCTTCACATTTCCTACCAATAAAGAGTACATATGATGCAAGTAGGTTTGCTCAGATATTTATGGATGAAATTATTCGCCTTCATGGTGTACCAGTTTCAATTGTTTTTGATCGTGGAACTCATTTCACATCAAGATTTTGGAGTCAATTTCATGAGGCTATGGGAACTCGTTTGGATTTGAGTACGGCCTTTCATCCTCAAACAGATGGCCAGTCTGAGCGTGTTATTCAGATATTGGAAGATATGATGCGAACTTGTGTCATTGATTTTGGAGGAAGTTGGGATCGTTATTTGCCATTAATGGAGTTTGCTTATAATAATAGCTACCAATCAAGTATCAAGATGGCTCCATATGAAGCTTTGTATGGAAGAAAATGTAGATCTCCATTATGTTGGAATGTGCTTGGTGAGAAACAACTATTGGGTAATGACTTAGTACAAGAAACCAATGAGAAGATACAGTTGATTCGACAAAGGTTGGAAACAGCCCAGAGTCGGCAAAAGTCATACTCAGATAAGAGGCGAAAAGATATTGAGTTTGATGTGGGATTATATGTTTTCCTCAAAGTTTCACCTATGAAGGGAACAATGAGGTTCGGTAGAAGGGGCAAACTCAGTCCTAGATATATTGGCCCATTTGAGATTTTGGAGCGAGTTGGACCAGTGGCATATCGATTGGCTTTGCCACCATCTTTGTCACACATTCATCCAGTGTTCCATGTCTCCATGCTTAAGCGATATTTGCACGATCCTACTCATGTTTTGGAGCCACAGATAGTGGAGATTTGACATATCAGGAGAATCCAATAAGAATTTTAGATCGTGAAGTTCGGAAGCTTCGGAATAGAGAACTTCCGATGGTCAAGATTGAGTGGAAAAATTGTTCTTTGGCTGAGGCAACTTGGGAAATGGAGGGAGAAATGAAAACCAAATACCCACATCTCTTTGTGTGACAAGTAAGTTAAACTTTCATTAAGCAAATTCGGGGACCGAATTTTATAAGGAGGGGAGACTGTGATATCCTCACCCTTCTATGAAATTGGTTACAACAAAATAAGGTTGGTTTTGGAAGGGTTTAGGCTTAGTCCGTCGCCGTTCGGTAAAATAGACATAATTTCCTAATTGGGATTTCAAATTAGGTGATTTCAATTTGTGTGGATTTATAACATTTACATCTATAACTTTGTTCTTTGAGTTTTGTGATTTATGAAATAATCTGACTAGAACAAAGTAAGAATTTAAGGTGCTCTAATATAGGTCTGATTTTGTCAGTATTGGAAATATTTGTTATGTGATTTTATTTAAGTTAACCTAAATTTTGAATTTACTATTCAATCTGATGATTAGCCATATTATGTTCGATAAATTAAGAAAAATATATTTAGCTGTCAAGTGCCAAGATTTGTAAATAATTCTGAGATGGATTAAGAGCTAGTTGAATTTTAGCTTGTAGAATTGGATAAGGAAAAAATATATATACCAAATAAAATGGGGATCAAGTTAGATTTGGATAATCTTATGAAACAAAGATAAGAGCATAAGAAATTAAAATATAAAAAGAAGAAAATCATGAGTTGGTTACGTTATTAACAGAAAGAATAGAAAAAGAGATGAAATTGAATTTGGATAATTTTAACAAGATAACAACAGAAGAAAGTTAAAAAAACAAAAACAAACGTGGCATAATTGTTGACACCAAGCAAGAAAAGTAAGTATGAGATGGTAAAAGTTTATAACTTACTAGTTGGGTAATAGTTGCTCATTCTTCCACTCGGTCCGTAAACAATAATAGAATACAAAAGAAAAGGATGAGCAACGAGGAAGATAAGAAGGAAAAGATGAAAAGGAAATGGTAATAAAGCTGGGTAAGTTTATTTTGAATATCTTTAAATTATTTAATTCTGAGCAAGATAATTAAATGGGGATAATGAATTTGTGTTAGGACTAAAGTTACAGTAATTAGGAATCATGGGTCCGTGATGTTAAATTGTTTAAGGAAATTAGTATAACTAAAAGTATAATAACCAAAACATAGAGAAAGTGGAAACCCAATCGTAGGTATGCTTAATTGGTTATGAAAGATGAAAATATGTAAAAGAGTACAGATTGGAATAAGAAGTAAGTTATTTGGTATGATTTTAATAGAAGTTATTTCTAGATATTAGTTCAAGGTCACTGTGAGCTATTGTTATTAAGGGGTTCTTCTTTGGGGTTAGCTAAGGACGTTATGAACATGGTTGGAAAATTTTAAGAACAAACAATAAAAGACCAAGGGTCAAGGATAAAATATAAACTGTATTCGGGTATACAATTAATTAGCCAACTATCTGAAATATGTTCAAGTAACAATTGAAATTGGAATAGATAAAAAGGCTTGACATAATAGGTTTCAACAAAAATAATATTAGAAAACGAATGGTGACTAAAGAAAGAATTGATAGGATTAACGTATTAAAGTTTTGTTAAGAAATGAAGTTATATTTTCTAAGATATAATTATATGCTAAAGAGGCAGATAATGATAGTGGTTTATGTTATTTTGATTAGTTAATCGACGTTTGAATCCGAGTGCCCCGAGTTGTAAAACGAAGCAAGGAACTTCTCTTTGAATGGTTTGAGCAACCATTGTCTTGTAAGTGGATATTCTTTGTAACATGTGTTTAGTTAACTAGACGTGGATGATGTGCTTTATTTGGTGTACTTTTGAATGATATGAAATGTGGTATTGGGTTTGGTTTTGGTCTATTTGATATTTGAGATTGCTTTTGGATTGTCTGCGTATGTATGTAAATTTTGAAAAGGTTGGTATGTGATTTGTGTGATGGCGGATGATGAGGTCTACCCGTGACCAACCGGGGATGTTGGCATATGTGCACATATTCTGAGGATACATTGGATATGTATACGATATGATATTTGGCCGGCGGGGTTGGTTTCTGATGGCACCTTTAAGATATGGTATCCTCGTGTCGGAGTGGGAGTGACACTATCTAGACCTATCTGAAGTTCATCCGAATTGTATTATATGTTCTGTGAAGTCTATCTGAAATTCTGATTACGTGTGATACGTGAATTCTTTGATGACCTTATATATGAAGTGGTCTTTTGTTGTCTTAGTTGTGTGTTAGTATTTGGTTGGGTTTGATGGGAACGACTGGTTGGTTAAATACATGTTACTTATAATATTTGCTTACTAAGTGTTTCAAAGCACTTATCCCTTACTTCAATCCACAGGTGAAGAGATTTGAGCCGTGGTTTGCATCTGGAGAAGCTTTTTCATCCGAGTTCAGCCCGTTGTCTTTCTTTCTCGGGCTATGTTCAAAGGTCTCCGGATGGTCTTTGTCTTTGTAATCTAGGTCGCTCCATTGTACATTTTTGTTGGTCTTTGATATATGATCTTTGATTAATGTTAACAGGAAATATATATGTAAATTTATGTTTATGTTTGAAAAGGATGAGTTTGATGATATGAAGTTGGAGATGTGTACTCCAATGCCTATCAGGTTTTGGATACGGTAAATATGTTTGTTTGAAGAAACAATGTTGTGGAAAAAAAAATATTTTGATAATCCTGGTAATGAGAAGGATGTATTATGATTTGAGGCTTGCTAGGTTATGGTTTATTATATTAAGTTTGACATGATCTAGCGCCGGTTACGACCACGAATTTGGGTCGTGACACCTCTACATCAACATCTCCGTAGAACTTTTCTATGTTCATCTTGAATGGCCTATCTACTCGCCTAACATATTCTTCACCGCGATCTTCCCCCTATAAACTTCTCTCCTAAGGCCACGCCCACCATCACCATGCCCTCTTCCTCTAGTTTCACGAACACCTCTTCCTCCTCTTCTCACATATAAAGTGGCATCCGAATTAGCATCATCCTCTTCCTCCTCTTGATTGTGACGTACCTCAGCTGGAGCGGGTTGTACCCCGGGTGGTTGCACCGCCAGATTGTCCAGACGAGTAAGGATCGCTTGTATTGATGCCTCCAAGTTGGTGAATCTTTGATTCATATCAGGTCTCGGATTATCATTCGGATCGGCCATAGTGATCAGATTTTGGTGGAGTTTGGTGGATAGATGAGGAACGGATCAGGGGATCACGTATCCTTGCTGATCGGCTCTTGGATGGGTTCTCTCACAACTCGCAAGGTGATGGGGAAAGACAACACTCAATCTCAATATAGGAATTGAGATGGATCTCACTCAAGCTCTGATACCACCTAGTGTAGACAGCGAAGCGTGATCAAACTTAGAAAATGATTTGGAACGAACAATGAAAGGTAAAGCTCTAATCTGCTCCTTCCGAAGCTCAACTAGAGAGTTGCTTGAGTTAACAAGCGGCCAGCTAGGGCAAATCACTCAGAATTCGTGCAAATCCATGCACAACTCATGCAAATCCATGCACGAAAGGAAAGCTCACTCGCTCAGGGTTTTTGGATTCCAATTCACTCTCCGTTTATTCCATTCAAAAGAAACACTTATAGGGGAGTGATTTAAGGCGTGTCTTGAAGGGTATTACTCATCCGTAACCGCCTTAAACCATCCGTAACCGCCTATATTTAAATGTCACCATTTAGCCTTATTACATTCGGAAATAAAAAGGAAATGAAGAGTTCAGACAGCTTGAATTAAATGAAACTCGGGCAGCTCGCAAGGCAAGCCATGCGCACGTACGTTGCACCTTATTCTTCGAGGCTTCCTACGCCAGTTCTTACTAAGCTAACAAGGCTTTGCTTGAACTACACGGATCACTATCAAAGGTAGTTCCTTGTTTTCTTGCGCTGCAAATAGATTACTTCGGAATGACTTCCTCTTGTTTTCTGTCCGCCTATTGGTTTTTGCTTCTTGCTTCCTCTTTTGTTACTCTTGCGTTTTCTCTTTAATCGCAAGCTTCCTAATTTGCCTTACTCCGCTTTAGTCTTGCAATTTCCTGTTTAGTCTTGCTTCTTCTTTTGTTTTCCGTTTCTTTTCTTCTTCTTTTTTTCTTTTTTTTTTCTTTTGATCAGAATACACAACCTAGAATAACTAAGTCACGAATCTGATTGCTCGAAACACAAACGAATCAAACTACTTATGAAAAAAATGAATTGGATACTAGACCAACAAAAAGGAAAGGTAAAGATAGATAGTAGCAAGCCGTGGCTCTGATACCAAATGAAATGAACCTCGGTAGGAGGCTCACAACAGACCGTGCTACTTTGGATGGAACTGACCGCAACCCACGAACTCGAGCCTTGCCAGAACCTTGGTTTGGGAAGAACTGCAACCCGAGCAATGGAATTTCGTGAACTTTTGGTCCAAGTCGAATCACGCCACAAACGATGATGGAAGAATCGTTTGATAAGTGAAAGATTTTCTCAAGCTAAGCAATCCAGCAATTAGCAAGAACACACAAGGAGTATCTTAACTCACAAGGAAGAAATTAATCTCAAAAGTTGCGTGCCTTTTTATTGTTAGGAGACCTCCTTATATAGGCTCCAAAGTACCAAAGTATTCCTAAACAAGCTAACTCCTAAAAAGGAGTTCAAAGGCTGGCCAAAACTCTCTTTCCTAATCTAAGGAGATTCTAGCCGAATTATTTCAACTAAACAAGAAATATTCTAAGCAAATAATATCTAATAGAATAACTAATAGCTGCACGTCCAAAACAAGTAGATGCACGGACTAAATAGGCTGATTCTTCTTGATTCTCCATGTGCGCATGCATCTAGAAGCTTACGTGCATGTCAAGCTTCCAAAATAGCCTCTATCATGTGCATGGGCATTGCATGGGCCTCATGCACGTCCTTGCACTTGTACGCATTGGCTTGAGCCCAGACTTCTTGCATTAATCCATTAAGTTCCGCTTGAAACATTTTTGCCCTTGCTTGTGTCACCAGCCGAATTGGTACGTGCACTTGCTGTGAGTCTTGTAGCTTCACATCAAAAGGCATGGAAAGTAAAGAAAAGGCAAGGAAATGGAAAGATAGGGAAAGAAAATTCATGATAAGGCAAGAAAAGTCAAGATACAGCAAGAAAATGCAAGATAAGGCAAGAAAAGGAAAGACAAGGCAAGAAAAGGCAAGGCAAAGGCAGGAAAAGGTAGGAAAAGGCAAGAAAAGGCACAAAAAGGCAAGATAAGCCAAGAAAAGGCAAGAAAAGGAAAGATAAAGTAAGAAAAGGAAAGATAAGGCAAGATAAGGCGAGAAAAGGCAAGAAAAACTGGAGCAGAGGTAAGATATGGCAAGAAAAGACAAGATAAGGAAAGGAGAAGGCATGAAAAGGCAAGAAAAAGAAAAAAAAGGCATTTACAGGTAAGATAAGACACGAAAAGGAAAGATAAGTTAAGAAAAGTTAAGATAAGGCAAGAAAAAGCAAGATAAGGAAAGCAAAGGAAAGAAAAGGCAAGAAAAGGGAAGAAAAGGTAAGATAAGGCAAGAAAAGGCAAGAAAAGGAAAGAAAAGGTAGGATAAGGCAAGAAAAGGCAGGATATTGTAAAAGAAGGCAAGATAAGGCAAGAAAAGGCAACATAAGGCAAGGAAAGACAAGAAAAGGAAAGATAAGGAAAGGAAAAGGCAAGAAAAGGCAAGGAAAGTGCAAGATATGGAAAGAAAAGGAAAGATTAGGCAAGGAAAAGGCAAGATAAGGCACCAAAAGGCAAGAGAAGGAAGGATAAGTAAAGAAAAGGCAAGAAAAGGCAAGAAAAGTAAAGAAAAGGAAAGAAAAGGCAAAGAAAAAGCAAGATACAGAAATAAAAGGCAAGATAAGGGAAGAAAATGCAAGAAAAAGCCAGAAAAGGAAAGAAAAGGCAAGATAAGAAAAAGAAAAGGCATGATAAGGCAAGAAAAGACAAGGAAAAGTCAAGATAAGGAAAGAAAAGGCATGATAAGGAAAGAAAAGGCAAGTTAAGGCAAGAAAAGGCAAGGAAAAGGTAAGAAAAGGCAAGGTAAGGCAAGATAAGGCAAGGAAAGGAAAGAAAAGCCAAGGAAATGTCAAGATAAGGAAAGAAAAGGCATGATAAGGTAAGAAAAGTCAAGTTTAGGCAACAAAAGGCAATGAAAAGGCAAGATAAGGCACGAAAATGTAAGAAAAGGCAAGAAAAGGCAAGAAAAAGAAAGAAAAGCGAAGGAGAGGCAAGGAAAAAGAAAAATAAGGAAAGAAAAGGCAAGATAAGGCATGATTTGGGAAGAAAAGGCAAGATAAGGCTAGAAAAGACAAGGAAAATGTAATAAAAGGCAAGGAAATTTATGATAAGGAAAGAAAAGGCAATAAAATGCAGGAGAAGACAAGAAATAGGCTCGAAAAGGCAAGAAAAGGCAAGAAAAGGAAAGAAAAGGTAAGGAAAAGGCAAGATAAGAAAAGAAAAGGCAAGATAAGAAAAGAAAAGGCAAGATAAGGAGAGAAAAGGCAAGGAAAAGGTAAGAAAAGGCAAGATAAGGAAAGAAAAGGCATGGAAAGTAAAGAAAAGGCAAGGTAATGGAAGGATAGGGAAAGAAAATTCATGATAAGGCAAGAAAAGTCAAGATACGGCAAGAAAATGTAAGATAAGGCAAGAAAAGGCAAGATAAGGCAAGAAAAGAAAGATAAGGCTAGAAAAGGCAAGGAAAAAGCAAGAAAAGGCAAGAAAAGGTAAGAAAAGGAAAGAAAAGGCAAGAAAAGTCAAGGAAAAGGCAAGATAAGGAAATAAAAGGAAAGATAAGGCAAGATAAGGAAAGAAAAGGCAAGATAAGGGAATAAAAGGTAAGAAAATGCGTGTAAGGCAAGAAAAGCTATGGCAAGGAAAGAGAAGGCAAGAAAATGGCAAGACAAGTAAAGAAAAGCCATGATAAGGCAAGAAAAGTCAAGTTTAGGCAAGAAAAGGAAAGGAAAAGGCATGATAAGGCAAGATAAGGCAAGAAAAGGCAAGGAAGAGGCAAGATAAGGCACGAAAAGGCAAGAAAAAGCAAGAAAAGGAAAGAAAAGAAAAGGCAAGAAAATGCAAGGAAAAAGCTAGATAAGGAAAGAAAAGGCAAGATAAGGCTTGATATGGGAAGAAAAGGTAAGATAAGGCAAGAAAGGGAAAGAAAAGGCATGATAAGGTGAGAAAAGGTAAGCAAAGGCAAGAAAAGGCAAGGAAAAGTATGATAAGGAAAGAAAAGGCAATTAAAGGCAAGATAAGGCAAGAAAAGGCAAGATTTGGCTAGAAAAAGAAAAATAAGGAATGAAAAGGCAAGAAAAGTCAGGGAAAGGAAAGATAAGGAAAGAAAAGGCAAGAAAAGGAAAGATAAGACAAGATAAGGCAAGAAAAGGAAAGATAAGACTGGAAAAGTCAAGGAAAAAGCAAGAGAAGGCTCAAAAATGCAAGAAAAGGCAAGAAAAGACAAGGAAAAGGGAAGATAAGGAAAGAAAAGGAAAGATAAGGTAAGATAAACAAAGAAAAGGCAAGAAAAGGAAAGATGAGGGAAGAAAAGGAAAGAAAATACAAGTAAAAGGTAAGAAAATGCACTATAAGGCAAGAAAAGGCAAGGAACGGAAAGAAAAGGCAAGGAAACGGCAAGACATGGAAATTCAAGATTAGGCAAGAAAAGGCAAGGAAAAGGTAAGATAAGGCAAGAAAAGGTATGAAAGAGGGGAGATAAGGCACGAAAAGGCAAGAAAAAGCAAGAAAAGGTATGAAAAGGCAATAAAAGGCAAGATAAGGGAAGAAAAGGAACGAAAGGGGAAGATAAGGCAAGAAAAGGCAAGGAAAAGGCAAGGAAAAGTTTGATAAGGAAAGAAAAGGCAAGATAAGGCAAGATAAGGTAAGAAAAGGAAAGATAAGGCGAGAAAAGGCAAGGAAAAAGCAAGAAAAGGCCGAAAAGGCAAGAAAAGGAAAGAAAAGCAAGAAAAGTCAGGGACAAGGCAAGATAAAGAAAGAAAAGGCAAGATAAGGCAAGATAAGAAAAGAACAGGCAAGAAAAAAGAAGAAGCGGGAAGAAAAGACAAGGAAAAGGAAAGAAAAGGCATGATAAGGCAAGAAAAGGCAAGGAAAGAAAAGGCAAGGAAATTGAAAGACAAGGAAAGAAAAGGCATGATAAGGCAAGAAAGGCAAAGATTAGGCACGAAAAGGTAAGATAAGGCATGAAAAGGAAAGAAAAGGCAAGGACAAAGGAAGATAAGGAAAGAAAAGGCATGATACGGGAAGAAAAGGCAAGATAAGGGAAGAAAAGGCAAGAAAATGTAAGGTGAAGGCAAGGAAAAGTATGATAAGGAAAGAAATGGCAATAAAAGGCAAGATAAGGCAAGCAAAGGAAAGAAAAGGTAATAAAAGGCAATAAAAGGTGAGATAAGGCAAGAAAAGGAAAGAAAAGGGAATAGATGGCAAGAAATGGCAAGATAAGACACAAAAAGGCAAGAAAAGGCAAGATAAGGCAAGAAAATGCAAGGAAAAGGCAAGAAAATGCAAGGAAAAGGCAAGATAAGGAAAGAAAAGGCATGATAAGGCAAGAAAAGACAAGGAAAATCCAAGATAAGGAATGAAAAGGCAAAAAAAGGCAAGGAAAAGACAAGATAAGGAATGAAAAGGTAGGATAAGGCAAGAAAAGTTAAGATAAGGCAAGAAAAGGCAAGGAAAGGTAAGAAAAGGCAAGGAAAGGGCTAAAAATGTGGGAAATGGCAAGAAAAGGCATGAAAGGCAAGAAAAGGAAAGAAAAGGCAAGATATGGCAAGAAAAGAAAAGATAACGTAAGAAAAGCCAAAACAAGGCAAGATAAGGCAAGAAAAGAAAAGATAACGTAAGAAAAGCCAAGAAAATGCAAGGAAAAGTATGATAATGGAAGAAAAGTCAGTAAAAGACCAGATAAAACAAGAAAAGGCAATAAAAGATGAGATAAGGCAAGAAGAGAAAAGAAAAGGCAAGATAAGGCAAGAAAAGACATGAAAAGGCAAGAAAATGTAAGATGAAGGAAGAAAATGCAAGAAAAAACAAGATAAGGCAAGAAAATGCATGATAAGGTGATGTGAATCTTGTTACAGATCCACGCGAAAGTCGGATCTATCTTGATGTGAACACGTCCACTATGGAGGTACAGGACCCACAACCAGTTCGAGTTCCACTTGGACCAATCACAAGAGCAAGAGAAAAGACGCTTCAAGTTGAGCTCAACGGATTAATTCAAGGGATTTAGACTACAACCAGTTCGTGTAAGCCCGTGGACGTCCATGCAAAGCCCATGCACGTGATTGGAGTTGTTTTGGACGCCTAAAGGAGTAGAACCAAGATTCCTACTTTTTAGGAATAAGAGTTATCCAAACTTTTTATAACTTTTTAGGAATAAGAGTTATCCAATAGTGGATAATGTTGGACAATGATTGTGTTTTTCAATTCTTAGGATAAACATTCGTTTTTAGAACTAGTTTAAGCAGTATGATAAGTTTGGAGCTCTTCAGAACTTATCTCTTTGACTTTGGAGTCTATCCAGGTCAGTATGATAAGACATCACTTTTTGGCATAAGAAAATTCGTGAGATTTGATACTCTGGTTGTCCTTGTGGGCTGGATTGCTTAGCTAGGGCGTTTGTACTTATCAAACGGAATTTCCATCTCCGTTTGTGGCGTATTCAATTCAAGATCAAGGTTCGCGTTCTCACCATTGCTACGGGTCAAAGTTAACCAACACTAAGGTTCGGTGCAAGGCGCAAAGCGACGGGTCAAGATCAACCATCATCCTAGAGTAGATGGTCCGAGTTGGTGCGAGTTCCTGACGGGATTCATATCATTTGGTATCAGAGCCTAGGTTACTTCAGATCATCTATCTTTAAATTTTGTTTTTGTTTTCATTAGTTTTCAATTATTGTTCTTATTTTATTCTGAGTTGGAGAAAGAAAAAAATAAAAAAAGAGGAAAAAATTCCGAAAAAAAAGAAAGATAGAGAAGAAGGCAGCCAAGAAAAGAAGAAGAAAGAAGGCTGAAAAAAAATCAAAAAAAAGAAAAGAAAAGTTGAAAGTAGAAAAAAAGAGAATCTGCAAGAATGTCTTATAACTACTCAAGAAGATCCTTTGAAGGTGTTGCACCATTGGTTGGTGATCCACACACGTTTATGGACGCCCTTCTTAGTGGGATGAGGCATATAATGAGAACGGAGGTTAAGAAGCTCAGCGAAAAGGTGGACCGGATAGTGTGCAAACAAGAGAGGATACATGATGTTCCTAATGTCTGTAGCGGAAGACAAATTCAACAAAGGAGGATGAGGGTTAAAGATGAGAAGAATTCAGGAGCTAATTTTGTTGGAGAAGTCAATGGAAAGAGGGAGAACACCATTAACACTAAGCACGACATTGAGGGGAAGGTATGTAGTTCTGACGATTTGGAGGTTACACCTGAAGTGATTGTTGAAGAAGAGGTTTTGACATGGGAGAAATTTGGTGAATATTCTATTGACTTGTTCGATGGAGAATGTTTTGATGACCATGCCATGTCACTTCTTTACTTGAGAGATTTGTTAAATGAATCAGAATTGGTGGATGTTGTTCATATGAAGAAGTGCTTAACTGCTATTGATGGTGAACAAGAAGAACTTGTTGTTTTAGTTGACAAGGAAGATGTCCAACCCATATCTTACATGTCTCCTGATTTACATGTTGAACATATTGACTTCTTAGGTGTGGACGAGTTTAATTATGTTGGAGGTTCATCGTTGATCAACATCTGGAATAGTTTGAAGTTCAAAGAAAGGCTTAAACGGATTAGTAGGGCTTTTGCTTTTGAGTTGGAGATGACTTCAGATTCTTTAAGATCGAAGTACTTATTCTGTTGGAAAGGAAGGTATCACGTGCAGCCACGACGTTCAAAGAGTTCATCTTGCACCAGCATGGTTGTGAATTGGCAAAAGCATGACGGATGCAAGGATTTGAGGGAAAATCCTTTTCAAGAGGGGGGGAATGATGTGAACACGTCCACTATGGAGGTACAGGACCCACAACCAGTTCGAGTTCCACTTGGACCAATCACAAGAGCAAGAGCAAAGACGCTTCAAGTTGAGCTCAATGGATTAATTCAAGGGATTTGGACTACAACCAGTTCGTGTAAGCCCGTGGACGTCCATGCAAAGCCCATGCACGTGATTGGAGTTGTTTTGGACGCCTAAAGGAGTAGAACCAAGATTCCTACTTTTTAGGAATAAGAGTTATCCAAACTTTTTATAACTTTTTAGGAATAAGAGTTATCCGATAGTGGATAATGTTGGACAATGATTGTGTTTTTCAATTCTTAGGATAAACATTCGTTTTCAGAACTAGTTTAAGTAGTATGATAAGTTTGGAGCTCTTCTGAACTTATCTTGTTGACTTTGGAGTCTATCCAGGTCAGTTTTAACCTCTATATAAGGAGGGCCACGAATTCAATAAAGACATCACTTTTTGGCATAAGAAAATTCGTGAGATTTGATACTCTGGTTGTCCTTGTGGGCTGGATTGCTTAGCTAGGGCATTTGTACTTATCAAACGGAATTTCCATCTCCGTTTGTGGCGTATTCGATTCAGGATCAAGGTTCGCGTTCTCACCATTGCTACGGGTCAAAGTTAACCAACACTAAGGTTCTATGCAAGGCGCTAAGCGACGGGTCAAGATCAACCATCATCCTAGAGTAGACGGTCCAAGTTGGTGGGAGTTCCTGATGGGATTCATATCATATCTACGTTCAGATTGATGGAGATCTCGACCCGATGCTCACAACCAAACAAGAACCTTGGTATTAGGACCGCGACCTGCTGCTTGAGTTGAAATAAAGAACCTTGATATGTCGATGATGCCACAAACGGTGATGAAGATCCGCTTGATAAGTCGATGGTGAACTCGACAGAATCCCTCCGTTGTGTTCGAACAGTTCCGAAGAACCAAGAGAGCAAAGCCCACGTCTTTCAATCAATAATGGTCTACTTATTCTCATTGCATCAGCCTCTATAAATAAGCTCAATATTACAATGAGATTCCTAATCAAACAACTCCTAAAAAGGAATTGAAATCTGGCTGGAAAGGGAAACTAAAAAGGAAACAAATCTCAGCCTTTTAGGAAGGCTAAAAACTTGACAAACAAGCTAAATAAGCCAAGAGTTGTTGGAATATAACTTCCTAATCAAAACTAATGGCTGAAATAAACTTCCTAAATAGAATGCCCAAATCAGAGAGAGTGAATCTTTAAGATCTTTGCTGCTGAAAGGACCTTCTAGAACTTATATTTAAGGTCATAAACTCAGCTGAATTTCGTGGCTCTTGGTCCATGGACTTTAATAAATTTGCTTGAGCCCAACTCTCCAAAGTATGCTTGGAAATCAGCCCACAAAGTTGTGACTTGAAGTGCTTTGTGTGTGCTCTCTCACTTGGTCAGATTGGCACTTGAAATCATCATATGAGTGCTTCCCATATTCATATCATTTCCCTCCTCTTGAAAGGGATTTGTCCTCAAATGCTCGCATATGTCATAGTGCCACAAATTAACAACCATGCTAGAACAAGGTTGAGTCTTCGAACGTCGTGGTTGTACTTGATACCTTCCGTTCCAACAGAACAAGTACTTCGATCTTAAAGAATCTGAAGTCATCTCCAACTAAAAAGCCAAAGCCCTACTAATTTGTTTAAGCCTTTCTTTGAACTTCAAACTATTCCAGATGTTGATCAACGGTGAACCTCCAATATAATCAAACTTGTTCACTCCCAAGAAATCAATATGCTCAATATATTCAACATGGAAATCTGGAGACATGTAAGATATGGGCTGAACCTCTTTCTTTTGAACAGCAACAACAAGTTCTTCGTGTTCACCATCAATAGGAATTATGCACTTGTTCATGTGAACAACGTTCACAACTTCTGATTCATTGAACATAATCCTCAAATAAAGAAGTGACATGGTATGCTCATCAAAACATTCTCCATCAAACAAGTCAATAGAATATTCACCAAATTCCTCCCATGTCAAAACCTCTTCTTCAATAATCTCTTCAGATGTAACCTCCAAATTGTCAGAACTACATACCTTCCCCTCAATGTCGTGCTTAGTGTTAATGGTGTTCTCCCTCTTTCCATTGACTTCTCCAACAAAATTAGCTCCTGAATTCTTCTCATCTTTGACCCTCATCCTCCTTTGTTGAATTTGTCTTCCGCTACAGACATTAGAAACATCATGTATCCTCTCTTGTTTGCACACTATCCGGTCCACCTTTTCGCTGAGCTTCTTGACCTCCGTTCTCATTATATGCCTCATCCCACTAAGAAGGGCATCCATAAACGTGTGTGGATCACCAACCAATGGTGCAATACCTTCAAAGGATCTTCTTGAGTAGTTATAAGACATTCTTGCAGATTCTCCTTTTTTCTACTTTCAACTTTTCTTTTTTTGATTTTTTTTTAGCCTTCTTTCTTCTTCTTTTCTTGGCTGCCTTCTTCTCTATCTTTTTTTTTCGGAATTTTTTTTCTTATTTTTTTTTCTTTCTCCAACTCAGAATAAAATAAGAACAATAATTGAAAACTAATGAAAACAAAAACAAAATTTAAAGGATAGATAGAACTGAAATAGAAGTCTAAGCTCTGATACCAAATGATATGAATCTTGTTACGGATCCACGTGAAAGCCGGATCTATCTACGTTCAGATTGATGGAGATCTCGACCCGATGCTCACAACCAAACAAGAACCTTGGTATTAAGACCGCGACCCGCTGCTTGAGTTGAAATAAAGAACCTTGATATGTCGATGACGCCACAAACGGTGATGAAGATCCGCTTGATAAGTCGATGGTGAACTCGACGGAATCCCTCCATTGTGTTCGAACAGTTCCGAAGAACCAAGAGAGCAAAGCCCATGTTTTTCAATCAATAATGGTCTACTTATTCTCATTGCATCAGCCTCTATAAATAGGCTCAATATTACAAAGAGATTCGTAATC
Organism: Hypericum androsaemum; assembly: GCA_963995505.1. Lineage (NCBI taxonomy): Eukaryota > Viridiplantae > Streptophyta > Magnoliopsida > Malpighiales > Hypericaceae > Hypericum > Hypericum androsaemum. Next base: position 13,060,685 of record OZ023186.1, read on the forward strand.
AAACAACTCCTAAAAAGGAATTGAAATCTGGCTGGAAAGGGAAACTAAAAAGGAAACAAATCTCAGCCTTTTAGGAAGGCTAAAAAGGGGACAAACAAGCTAAATAAGCCAAGAGTTGTTGGAATATAACTTCCTAATCAAAACTAATGGCTGAAATAAACTTCCTAAATAGAATGCCCAAATCAGAGAGAATGAATCTTCAAGATCTTTGCTGCTGAAAGGACCTTCTAGAACATGTATTTAAGGTCATAAACTCAGCTGAATTTCGTTGCTCTTGGTCCATGGACTTTAATAAATTTGCTTGAGCCCAACTCTCCAAAGTATGCTTGGAAATCAGCCCACAAAGTTGTGACTTGAAGTACTTTGTGTGTGCTCTCTCACTTGGTCAGATTGGCACTTGAAATCATCATATGAGTGCTTCCCATATTCATATCATTTCCCTCCTCTTGAAAGGGATTTGTCCTCAAATGCTCGCATATGTCATAGTGCCACAAATTAACAACCATGCTGGAACAAGGTTGAGTCTTCGAACGTCGTGGTTGTACTTGATACCTTCCGTTCCAACAGAACAAGTACTTCGATCTTAAAGAATCTGAAGTCATCTCCAACTCAAAAGCCAAAGCCCTACTAATCCGTTTAAGCCTTTCTTTGAACTTCAAACTATTCCAGATGTTGATCAATGGTGAACCTCCAATATAATCAAACTTGTTCACTCCCAAGAAATCAATATGCTCAATATATTCAACATGGAAATCTGGAGACATGTAAGATATGGGCTGAACCTCTTTCTTTTGAACAGCAACAACAAGTTCTTCGTGTTCACCATCAATAGGAATTATGCACTTGTTCAAGTAAAAGATAAGGGAAGAAAAGGCAAGAAAATGAAAGATAAGGGAAGAAAAGGCAAGAAAATGCAAGTAAAAGGTAAGAAAATGCACGATAAGGCAAGAAAAGGCAAGGAACGGAAAGAAAAGGCAAGGAAACGGCAAGACAAGGAAAGTCAAGATTAGGCAAGAAAAGGCAAGATAAGGCAAGAAAAGGCAAGAAAGAGGCGAGATAAGGCACGAAAAGGCAAGAAAAAGCAAGAGAAGGTAAGAAAAGACAAGAAAAGGAAAGAACAAAGCTAGATAAGGAAAGAAAAGGCAAGATAAGGCATGATATGGGAAGAAAAGGCAAGATAAGGCAAGAAAAGGCAAGGAAAGGCAAGGAAAAGTATGATAAAGAAAATAAAAGGCAAGATAAGGCATGAAAAGGCAATAAAAGGCGAGATAAGAGAAGAAAAGGAATGAAAGGGGAAGATAAGGCAATGAAAGGCAAGGAAAAGTTTGATAAGAAAAGAAAAGGCAAGATAAGGGAAGAAAAGGAAAGATAAGGTGAGAAAAGGCAAGAAAAAAGCAAGAAAAGGCACGAAAAGGCAAGAAAAGGCAAGAAAAGGAAAGAAAAGCAAGAAAAGACAGGGACAAGGCAAGATAAAGAAAGAAAAGGCAAGATAAGAAAAGAACAGGCAAGAAAAAAGAAGAAGGGGGAAGAAAAGGGAAGACAAGGCAAGAAAAGGCAAGGAAAGAAAAGGCAAGGAAATGGAAAGACCAGGAAAGAAAAGGCATGATAAGGCAAGAAAAGTCAAGATTAGGCATGAAAAGGCAAGATAAGGCATGAAAAGGAAAGAAAATGCAAGGACAACGGAAGATAAGGAAAGAAAAGGCATGATACGGGAAGAAAAGACAAGATAAGATAAGAAAAGGCAAGAAAATGTAAGGTAAAGGTAAGGAAAAGTATGATAAGGAAAGAAATGGCAATAAAAGGCAAGATAAGTCAAGCAAAGGAAAGAAAAGGCAATAAAAGGCAAGAAAAGGCAATAAAAGGTGAGATAAGGCAAGAAAAGGAAAGAAAAGGGAATAGATGGCAAGAAATGGCAAGATAAGTCAAGAAAAGGCAAGAAAAGGCAAGATAAGATAATAAAATGCAAGAAAAGGGAAGATAAGGCAAGAAAATGCAAGGAAAAGGCAAGATAAGGAAAGAAAAGGCATGATAAGGCAAGAAAAGACAAGGAAAATCCAAGATAAGGAAAGAAAATGCAAAAAAAGGCAAGGAAAAGACAAGATAAGGAATGAAAAGGCAGGATAAGGCAAGAAAAGTTAAGATAAGGCAAGAAAAGGCAAGGAAAGGTAAGAAAAGGAAAGGAAAGGGTAAAAAATGTGGGAAATGGCAAGAAAAGGCATGAAAGGCAAGAAAAGGAAAGAAAAGGCAAGGAAGGAATAGGAAAAGGCACGAAAAGGAAAGAAAGTTCATGAAAATGCTCGATAAGGCAAGGAAAGGCATGGAAAGGAAAGAAAAGGAAAGAAAAGGCAAAAAAAGCCAAGGAATAAGGAAGATAAGGAAAGAAAAGGCTAGATAAGGGAAGAAAAGGCTAGATAAGGCGAGAAAAGGCAAGAAAAAGTATGATAAGGAAAAAAAGGCTATAAAAGACAAGATAAGGCGAGAAAAGGCAAGAAAGAAAAGGCAAGGAAAAGGCAAAAAAAGGAAAGAAAAGGCAAGACAAGGCAAGAAAAGGCAAGACAATGGAAGAAAAGGCAAGATAAGGGAAGAAAATGCAAGAAAAAGCAAGATGAGGCAAGAAAAGGCAAGGAAAAGGCAAGATAAGGAAAAAAAAAGACTCTGAAAAGGCTTGATAAGGCAAGAAAAGACATGGAAAAGGCAAGATAAGGAAAGAAAGGGCAAGAAAAAGTCAAGATAAGCAAAGAAAAAGCAAGCTAAGGGAAGATAACGCAAGATAAGGCAAGAAACGGCAAGGAAATGGCAAGATAAGTCAAGAAAAGGCATGATAAGGCAAGAAAAGTCGAGATAAGGTAAGATACATTAAGAAAAGGAAAGATAAGGCAAGAAAAGTCAAGAAAAGGAAAGAAAAGGCAAGAAATGGCAAAGAAAAGGCAAGATAAGGAAAGAAAAGGCAAGATAAGGCAAGATAAAGGCAAGAAAAAGTAAGATAAGGAAAGAAAAGGAAAGATAAGGCAAGAAAAGGCAAGGAAAATAAAGGAAAAGGCACGAAAAGGCAAGATAACGCAAGAAAAAGCAAGAAAAGGAAAGAAAAGGCAAGGAAAATGAAAAATAAAGTAAGAAAAGGAAAGATAAGGCATGATAAGGCATGATAGGGCAAGAAAAGGCATGATAAGGCATGATAGGGCAAGAAAAGGCAAGGCAAGGAAAGAAAAGACAAGGAAATGGACAAAGAAGGAAAGAAAAGGCATGATAAGGCAAGAAAAGTTGAGATAAGGTAAGATACATTAAGGAAAGGAAAGATAAGGCAAGAAAAGTCAAGAAAAGGAAAGAAAAGGCAAGAAATGACAAGGAAAAGGCAAGATAAGGAAAGAAAAGGCAAGATAAAGGCAAGATAAAGGCAAGAAATAGCAAGATAAGGCAAGAAAAGGAAAGATAAGGCAAGATAAGGCAAGGAAAATACAGGAAAAGGCACGAAAAGGCAAGATAAGTCAAGAAAAGGCAAGAAAAGGATAGAAAAGGAAAAAAAAGGCAAGGAAAAGGAAAAATAAAGTAAGAAAAGGAAAGATAAGACATGATAAGGCATGATAGGGAAACAAAAGGCAAGGCAGGGAAATGGACAGAGGAGGAAAGAAAAGGCAAGAAAAGTCAAGATTAGGTAAGAAAAGGAAACATAAGGCACAAAAAGACAAGATAAGGCATGAAAAGGAAAGAAAAGGCAAGGACAAAGGAAGATAAGGAAAGAAAAGGCAAGAAAAGGTATGATAGGGAAGAAAAGGCAAGATTAGGCAAGAAAAGGCAAGAAAAGGTAAGGAAAAGGCAAGGAAAAGTATGATAAGGAAAGAAATGGCAATAAAAGGTAAGATAAGGCAAGCAAAGGAAATAAAGGCAAAAAAGGCAAAAAAAAAGGCAATCAAAGGCGAGATAAGGCAAGAAAAGGAAAGAAATGGCAAGAGAAGGCAATAAATGGCAAGATAAGATAAGAAAAGGCAAAAAACGTTAGTATAAGATAATAAAATGCAAGATCAAGATAAGGCAAGAAAATGCAAGATAACGAATGAAAAGGCACGATAAGGCAAGAAAAGGCATGATAAGGCAAGAAAAGGCAAGATAAGGTAAGGAAAATAAAGGAAAAGGCACGAAAAGGCAAGATATGGCAAGAAAAGGCAAGAAAAGGATAGAAAAGGAAAGAAAAGGCAAGGAAAAGGAAAAATAAAGTAAGAAAAGGAAAGATAAGGCATGATAAAGCATGATAAGGCAAGATATGGCAAGAAAAGGCAAGAAAAGGATAGAAAAGGAAAGAAAAGGCAAGGAAAAGGAAAAATAAAGTAAGAAAAGGAAAGATAAGGCATGATAAAGCATGATAAGGCAAGAAAAGGCAAGGAAATTGACAGAGAAGGAAAGAAAAGGCATGATAAGGAAAGAAAAGTCAAGATTAGGTAAGAAAGAGAAAGAAAGGCACAAAAAGGCAAGATAAGGCATGAAAAGAAAAGAAAAGGCAAGGACAAAGGAAGATAAGGAAAGAAAAGGCAAGAAACGGCATGATATGGGAAGAAATGACAAGGAAAGGGCAAAAAATGAAAAGGCTTGATAAGGCAAGAAAAGTTAAGATAAGGCAAGAAAAGGCAAGGAAAGTAAAGAAAAGACAAGAAAAGGGCAAAAAATGCGAGGAAAGGCAAGAAAATGCAAGATAAGGCAAGAAAAGGCATGAAAAGGAAAGAAAAGGCAAGATAAGGCAAGGAAAAAGCAAAATAAAGAAAGAAAAGGCAAGATAAGGCATGATAAGGGAAAAAAAGGCAAGATAAGTCAAGAAAAGGCAAGATAAGTCGAGAAAATGCAAGAAAGAAAAGGCAAGAAAAAGGAAAAAAAAGGAAAGAAAAGGCATAATAAGGCCAAAAAAGGCAAGATAATGGAAGAAAAGGCAAGATAAGGGAAGAAAATGAAAGAAAAAGCAATATAAGGTAAGAAAAGGCAAGGAAAAGGCAAGATAAGGAAAAAAAGACACAGAAAAGGCATGATAAGGCAAGAAATGACATGGAAAAGGCAAGATAAGGAAAGAAAGGTCAAGAAAAAGTCAAGATAAGCAAATAAAAGGCAAGATAAGGGAAGAAAAGGGAAAAAAAGGCAAGAAAAGGCAAGGAAAAGGTAAGATAATGCAAGATAAGGCAAGAAACGGCAAGGAAAGGAAAGTAAAGAAAAGGCATGAAACAAAAGGCAAGGAAACAAAAGGCAAGGAAAACGCACAAAAAGGAAAGAAAAGGCAAAATAAGGTAAGAAAAGGCAAGATAATGGAAGAAAAGGCAAGATAAGGGAAGAAAATGCTAGAAAAAGTAAGAAAAGGCAAGGAAAAGGCAAGATAAGGAAAGATAAGGCAAGAAAATGCCAAGATAAGCAAAGAAAATGCAAGGAAAAGTCAAGATAAGCAAAGAAAAGGCAAGATAAGCAAATAAAAGGAAAGATAAGGCAAGAAAAGGCAATATAAGGAAAGAAATGTGAAGGAAAGGCAAGATAAGGCAAGATAAAACAAGATAAGGCAAGATCATGCAAGATAAGGCAAGATAAGGCAAGAAAAGGCAAGGAAAAGGCAAGATAAGGAAAGAAAAGTGAAGAAAAGGCAAGAAAAGGCAAGAAAAGGCAAGATAAGGCAAGAAAAGTAAAGATAAGGTAACAAAAGGCAAGGCAAAGGCAGGAAAAGGCAAGAAAAGGCAAGAAAAGGAAAGATAAAGTAAGAAAAGGAAAGATAAAGTAAGAAAAGGAAAGATAAGGCAAGAAAAGGTGAGAAAAGGCAAGGAAAAGTGGACCAGAGGTAAGATATGGCAAGAAAAGGCAAGATGAGGGAAAAAAAGGCATGAAAAGGAAAGGAGAAGGCATGAAAAGGCAAGAAAAGGTAAAAAAAAAAGGCATGTAAAGGTAAGATAAGACACGAAAAGGCAAGATAAGTTAAGAAAAATCAAGATAAGGCAAGAAAAAGCAAGATAAGGCAAGAAATGGAAAGAAAAGGCAAGAAAAGGGAAGAAAAGGTAAGATAAGGCAAGAAAAGGCAAGAAAAGGAAAGAAAAGGTAGGATAAAGCAAGAAAAGGCTGGATATTGTAAGAGAAGGCAAGATAAGGCAAGAAAAGGAAACATGAGGCAAGGAAAGACAAGAAAAGGAAAGATAAGGAAAGGAAAAGGCAAGAAAAGGTAAGGAAAGTGCAAGATATGGAAAGAAAAGGCAAGATTAGGCAAGGAAAAGGCAAGATAATGCACAAAAAGGCAAGAGAAGGCAAGATAAGTCTAGAAAAGGTAAGAAAAGGCAAGAAAAGTAATGAAAAGGAAAGAAAAGGCAAAGAAAAAGCAAGATACAGAAAGAAAAGGCAAGAAAAGGTATGATCAAGGAAGAAAATGTAAGAAAAGGCATGAAAAGGCAAGGAAAAGTATGATAAGGAAAGAAATGGCAATAAAAAAGCAAGATAAGGTAAGAAAAGGCAATAAAAGATAAGAGAAGCGGAGAAAAGGAATAAAAATGCAAGATAAGACAAGAAAAGGCCAAATAGGGTGAGAAAAAGCAAAAAATGGCAAGAAAAGGCAAGATTAGGGAAGAAAATGCAAGAAAAAGCAAGAAAAGGAAAGAAAAGGCAAGGAAAATGCAAGATAAGAAATGAAAAGGCATGATAGGGCAAGAAAAGACAAGGAAAAGTCAAGATAAGGAAAGAAAAGGCATGATAAGGAAAGAAAAGGCAAGATAAGGCAAGAAAAGGCAAGGAAAAGGTAAGAAAAGGCAAGATAAGGCAAGGAAAGGAAGGAAAAGCCAAGGAAATGTCAAGATAAGGAAAGAAAGCAAGAAAAGTCTAGTTTAGGCAAGCAAAGGCAATAAAAAGGCAAGGAAAAGGCAAGATAAGGCACGAAAATATAAGAAAAGGCAAGAAAAGGAAAAAAAGGCAAGGAAATGCAAGGAAAAAGAAAAATAAGTAAAGAAAAGGAAGGATAAGGCATGATATGGGAAGATAAGGATAAGGCAAGAAAATGATAGAAAAGGCAAGGAAAATGCAATAAAAGGCAAGGAAATTTATGATAAGGAAAGAACAGGCAATAAAATGCACAATAAGGTAAGGAAAAGGCACGAAAATGCAAGAAAAGGAAAGAAAAGGCAAGAAAAGGCAATAAAAGGCAATAAAAGGAAAAAAAGAGGCAAGATAAGGCAAGATAAGGCAAAATAAGGCAAGGAAAAGGCAAGATATGGCAATATAAGGCAAGAAAAGGAAAGATAAGGTGAGAAATGGCAAGATATGGCAATATAAGGCAAGAAAAGGAAAGATAAGGTGAGAAATGGCAAGGATAAAGCAAGAAAAGGAAAGAAAAGGCAAAAAAGTCAGGGAAAAGGCAAGATAAGGAAAGAATAGGCAAGATAGGGAAAGAAAAGCCAAGAAAAGGTAAGTTAAGGGAAGAAAAGGCAAGAAAAAGGAAGAAAAGGCAAGGAAAGGTAAGAAAAGCCAAGATAAGGTATGATGAGGTAAGAAAAGGCAAGGAAAGGAAAGAAAAGGCAAGGAAATGGAAAGACAAGGAAAGAAAAGGCATGATCAGACAAGAAAAGTCAAGATTAGGCAAGGAAAAGCACAAAAAGGTAAGAAAAGGCATGAAAATGAAAGAAAAGCCAAGAAAAGGCAAGGATAAAGGAAGATAAGGAAAGAAAAGGCAAGGAAAAGAAAGCTAAGGCATGATATGGGAAGAAAAGGCAAGAAAAGGCAAGAAAAGGTAAAGAAATGGCAAGGAAAAGTATGATAAGGAAAGAAATGAAAATAAAAGGCAAGATAAGGTAATAAAAGGAAATAAAAGGCAAGATAAGGCAAGCAAAGGCAATAAAAGGCAAGATAAGGAAAGCAAAGGAAAGAAAAGGTAAGATAATGCAAGAAAAGGCAAGAAAAGGCAAGAAAAGGCAAGGAAAAGTTTGATAAGGAAAGAAAAGGCAATAAAAGGTGAGATAAGGCAAGAAAAGGAAAGAAAAGGCAAGATAAGGCAAGATAAGATATGAAAAGGCAAGAAAAGGCAAGATATGGAAATAAAATACAAGAAAAAGCAAGATAAGAATGCAAGGAAAATGCAAGATAAGGAAAGAAAAGGCATGATAAGGCAAGAAAAGACAAGGAAAATCTAATATAAGAAAAGAAAAGGCAAGGAAAAGGCAAGATAAGGAATGAAAAGGCATGATATGGCAAGAAAAGTCAAGATAAGGCAAGAAAAGATAAGGAAACGGCAAGATAAGCCAAGATAAGACAAGAAAAGGAAAGATAAGGCAAGAAAAGGCAAGGAAAGGGCAAAAAAGGCATGAAAAGGCAAGAAAAGTATGAAAGGAAAGAAAAGAGAAGAAAATGCATGAAAGGATAAGGAAAAGGCAAGATAAGGAAAGAAAAGTCATGAAAATGCAAGATAACGCAAGAAAAGGCAAGGAAAGGAAAGAAAAGGAAAGAAAAGGCAAGGAAAAAAAAGATAAGGATAGAAAAGGCATGATAAGGAAGAAAAGGCAAGGAAAAGCATGATAAGGAAAGAAAAAGCTATAAAAGGCAAGATAAGGTAAGAAAAGGCTAGAAAAGGCAAGATAAGGCCAGAAAAGGCAAGATAATGGAAGAAAAGGCAAGATAAGGGAAGAAAATGCAAGAAAAAAAACGATAAGGCAAGAAAAGGCAAGGAAAAGGCAAGATAAGGAAAGAAAAGGCAAGAAAAAGTCAAGATAAGCAAAGAAAAGGCAAGAAAAAGTCAAGATAAGCAAAGAAAAGGCAAGATAAGGGAAGAAAAGGAAAGATAAGGCAAGAAAAGGCAAGGAAAAGGTAAGAAAAGGCAAGATAATGCAAGATAAGGCAAGAAAAGGCAAGGAAAGAAAAGGTAAGAAAAGGCAATAAAATGGCAAGATAAGTAAAGAAAAGGCATGATAAGTCAAGAAAAGTCGAGATAAGGCAAGAAAAGGTAAGATAAGGCAGGAAAAGGGAAGATACAGTAAGAAATGGAAAGATAAGGCAAGAAAGGGCAAGAAAAGGTAAGAAAAGGAAAGAAAAGGCAAGAAAAGGAAAGGAAAAGGCAAGATAACGAAAGAAAAGTGAAGAAAAGGTAAGATAAGGAAAGATAACTTAAGAAAAGGCAAGATCATGCAAGCTAAGGCAAGAAAAGGTAGGAAAGGGCAAGATAAGGAACGAAAAGTGAAGAAAACGCAAGATAAGGCAAGAAAATGCAAGATAAGGCAAGAAAATGCAAGATAAGGTAAGAAAAGGAAAGATAAGGCAAGAAAAGGCAAGGCAAAGGCAGGAAAAGGTAAGAAAAGGCACGACAAGGCAAGATAAGCCAAGAAAAGGAAAGAAAATGCAGGAAAAGGAAAGATAAAGTAAGAAAAGGAAAGATAAGGCAAGATAAGGCGAGAAAAGGCAAGGAAAACTGGAGCAGAGGTAAGATATGGCAAGAAAAGGTAAGATATGGAAAAAATGCAAGAAAAGGAAAGGAGAAGGCATGAAAAGGCAAGAAAAGGTATAAAAAAAGGCATGTAAAGGTAAGATAAGACACGAAAAGGCAAGATAAGTTAAGAAAAGGCAAGAAAAGGCAAGAAAAAGCAAGATAAGGAAAGAAAAGGAAAGAAAAGGGAAGAAAAGGTAAGATAAGGCAAGAAAAGGAAAGAAAAGGTAGGATAAAGCAAGAAAAGGCAGGATATTGTAAGAGACGGTAAGATAAGGCAAGAAAAGGCAACATAAGGCTAGGAAAGACAAGAAAAGGAAAGATAAGGAAAGGAAAAGGCAAGAAAAGGCAAGGAAAGTGTAAGATATGGGAAGAAAAGGCAAGATTAGGCAAGGAAAAGGCATGGTAAGGCACGAAAAGGCAAGAGAAGTAAAGAAAAGGCAAGAAAAGGCAAGAAAAGTAAAGAAAAGGAAAGAAAAAGCAAGATACAGAAAGAAAAGGCAAGAAAAGGCAAGATAAGGGAAGAAAATGCAAGAAAAAGCCAGAAATGGAAAGAAAAGGCAAGGAAAAGGCAAGATAAGAAAAGAAAAGGCATGATAAGGCAATAAAAGACAAGGAAAAGTCAAGATAAGGAAAGAAAAGGCATGATAAGGAAAGAAAAGGCAAGTTAAGGCAAGAAAAGGCAAGGAAAAGGTAAGAAAAGGCAAGGTAAGGCAAGATAAACGAAGGAAAGGAAAAAAAAGCCAAGGAAATGTCAAGATAAGGAAAGAAAAGGCATGATAAAGCAAGAAAAGTCAAGTTTAGGCAACAAAAGGCAATGAAAAGGCAAGATAAGGCACGAAAATGTAAGAAAAGGCAAGAAAAGGCAAGGAAAGGCAAGGAAAAAGAAAAATAAGGAAAGAAAAGGCAAGATAAGGCATGATTTGGGAAGAAAAGGAAAGAAAAGGCTAGAAAAGACAAGGAAAATGCAATAAAAGGCAAGGAAATTTATGATAAGGAAAGAAAAGGCAATAAAATACAGGATAAGACAAGAAAAAGGCACGAAAAAGGCACGAAAAGGCAAGAAAAGGCAAGAAAAGGAAAGAAAAGGCAAGAAAAGCTACGGAAAGGAAAGAGAAGGCAAGAAAATGGAAGACAAGTAAAGAAAAGCCATGATAAGGCAAGAAAAGTCATGTTTTGGCAAGAAAAGGCAACGAAAAGGCATGATAAGGCAAGATAAGGCAAGAAAAGGTAACGAAGAGGCAAGATAAGGCACGAAAAGGCAAGAAAAAGCTAGAAAATGAAAGAAAAGAAAAGGCAAGGAAAAAGCTAGATAAGGAAAAAAAAGGCAGATAAGGCATGATATGGGAAGAAAAGTCAAGATAAGGCAAGAAAAGGAAAGAAAAGGCATGATAAGGTGAGAAAAGGTAAGCAAAGGCAAGAAAAGGTAAGGAAAAGTATGATAAGTAAAGAAAAGGCAATTAAAGGCAAGATAAGGCAAGAAAAGGCAAGATTTGGCAACAAAAAGAAAAATAAGGAAAGAAAAGGCAAGAAAAGGCAAGAAAGGGAAAGAAAAGGCAAGATAAGGAAAGAAAAGGGAAGATAAGGGAAGAAAAGGCAATAAAAAGGTAATAAAAGGCAAGATAAGGCATGATAAGGCAAGAAAAGGCAAGGAAAGGATAGAAAAGGCAAGGAAATGGAAAGATAAGAAAAGAAAAGGCATGATAAGGCAAGAAAAGTCAAGATAAGGCAAGATAAGGCAAGATAAGGGCAGAAAAGGCAAGGAAAAGGCAAGATAAGGCACGAAAAGGCAAGAAAATGCAAGAAAAGGTATGGACAAAGGAAGATAAGGAAAAGGCAAGGAATTTTCAAAATAAGGAAAGAAAAGGCATGATACAGCAAGAAAAGTCAAGATTAGGCAACAAAAGGTAACAAAAAGGCAAGATAAGGCAAGGAAAAGGCAAGATAAAGCACAGAAATGTAAGAAAAGTCAAGAAAAGGAAAGAAAAGGCATGAAAAGGTAAGGAAAAAGAAAAATAAGGAAAGAAAACGAAAGATAAGGCATGATATGCGAAGAAAAGGCAAGATAAGGCAAGAAAAGGCTAGAAAAGGCAAAGAAAATGCAAGAAAAGGCAAGGAAATTTATGATAAGGAAAGAAAAGGCAATAAAATGAAAAATAAGGCAAGAAATGGCAATAAAAGGCATGATAAGGCAAGAAAAGGAAAGAAATGCCAAGAAAAGCTAAGATAAGGCAAGAAAAGGCAAGATAAGGCAAGATAAAGGAAGAAAATGCAAGAAAAAGCCAGATAAGTAAAGAAAAGGCAAGATAAGGAATGAAAAGGCAAGAAAAGAGAAGGAAAATGCAAGATAAGGAATGAAAAGGCAGGAAAAGGCAAGGAAAAGGCAAGGAAAGGAAAGAAAAGGCAAGATAAGGAAAGAAAAGGCAGGATAAGACAAGAAAAGGCAAGGAAAAGGCAAGAAAATGCAAGATAAGGCAAGATAAGGCAAGAAAAGGGAAGATAAGGCAAGAAAAGGCAAGAATACAAAAGATAAGGCAGGGAAAATGATGTGAGCACACCTACGAACACACCTACATTCAAGCCACAAGACTCACGGCAAGTGCATGTACCAATTGGACCAGTGACACGAGCAAGAGCCAAAAAGTTTCAGGCAGAATTTAATGGATTAATGCAAGAAGTCTGGGCTCAAGATGGTGGGTACAAGTGCAAGGACGTGAATGAGGCCCACGCTAAGCCCATGCACGTGATAGAGGCTATTTTGGAAGCTTGATATGCACGCAAACTTCTGGATGCATGCGCACATGGAGAATCAGAAAGAATCAACCTATTTAGGCCGTGCATCTACTTGTTAGGACGTGCAACTATTAGTTATTCTATTAGATATTATTTGCTTAGATTATTTCCTATTTTAGTTGAATAATTCGGCCAGAATATCCTTAGATTAGGAAAGAGAGTTTTGGCCAGCCTTTGAGCTCCTTTTAAGGAGTTAGCTTGTTTAGGAATACCTTGGTACTTTGGAGCCTATATAAGGAGGTCTCCTAGCAATAAAATGGACACAACTTTTGAGATTGATAATTTTGTGAGTTAGATACTCCTTGCGTGTTCTTGCTAATTGCTGGATTGCTTAGCTTGAGCGAAACTTTTCACTTATCAAACGATTCATCCATCATCGTTTGTGGCGTGGTTCGACTTGGACCATAGGTTCTCGAATTTCCATTGCTTGGGTTGCGGATCTTCTAGACCAAGGTTCTTGCAAGGCTCGAGTTCGGGGGTTGCAGTCTCTTCCATCCAAAGTAGCACGGTCCATTGTGAATCTCCTGCCGAGGTTCATATCATTTGGTATCAGAGCCACGGCTTGCTACTATCTATCTTTACCTTTCCTTTTTGTTGGTCGAGTATCCAATTCATTTTTCATAAGTAGTTTGATTCGTTTGTGTTTCGAGCAATCAGATTCATGACTTAGTTATTCTAGGTTATGTATTCTGATCAGAAGAAGAAAAAAAATAAAGAAAAGAAACGGAAAATAAAAGAAGAAGCAAGACTAAACAGGAAATTGCAAGACTAAAGCGGAGCAAGGCGAATTAGGAAGCTTGCGATTAAAGAGAAAATGCAAGAGAAACAAAAGAGGAAGCAAGAAGCAAAAACCAATAGGCGGACATAAAACAAGAGGAAGTCAGTCCGAAGTAATCTACATGCAGCGGAAGAAAACAAGGAACTACCTTTGATAGTGATCCGTGTAGTTCAAGCAAAGCCTTGTTAGCTTAGTAAGAACGTACAAGAGTATCACGAGAGGAAAAAGGCAAGAGTTTGTGAGTGCATTAGAGAGAAAAGCCAAATAATTGAGTGCAAACACGAGTGAACTTGAGTGCAACTTACATTGAGAGTAAACACGTAAGGGAGTGAACTTGTGAGGCCATCAATTTTTTTTTTTACTAACGAAATTTTCTTGCAGCAAGATGTCTTACGAAGATCAAAGAGAAAAAGAGGGTACGTTGGCTGATGTTGGTCTTAAGGTATTTGTGGAGGCCCTGACAGGAAAATTCCAACAAATGATGCGAGCGGAGATGGAGCCGTTGCAACAACGCATGGATGCAATGGAGGACACTCACAACAGCCAACAACCAAGAAGCGAAGTCCAAGCATAACGAAGGTTTGCACCTTTGGGAGGTACAAGTGGAGGAGAATTCCTTGCACAAAGAAGGAGAGCCCCTTTGGGAAGCACAAGTGAAGAAGATTCTGACCCTTTCCAGGAGGAGGACGTAGGTTCTATATGGAATCTTAGGCGAGCAAGGACTAACCGCCCACCTAGAGAGGTAAGGCGAAGAAGAGATGACAACTTGGGAAGTATTAAGCTGAAGATACCTTCCTTTGCAGGTCGTTCTGACCGGGAAGCATACCTAGAGTGGGAGAAGAAGATTAAGTTCGTGTTTGATTGCCACAATTGTTCCGAAACAAAGAAGGTAAAGCTAGCTGTGACTGAGTTTGCTGATTATGCTATAACGTGGTGGGATTAACTTGTCACAAGCAGGAGGCATAATGGAGAGCGTCCTATAGCTACATGGGAGAAGATGAAAGCGGTGATGAGGAAACGTTTTGTCCCAAGTCATTACTACCGAGAGCTATACAAGAAGTTACAAGGAATGAGACAAGGAAGTTTGAGCGTGGAAGAATATTACAAACAGATGGAGATGGCCATGATAAGAGCTGACATGGAGGAAGATAGAGAAGCTACCATGGCAAGGTTCTTGAATGGACTCAATCCTGAGATCCATGACAAAGTAGAGTTGCAACACTATGTGGAGTTGGAGGACATGGTGCATATGGCCACAAAAACTGAGAAGCAACTGAAGAGAGGAGGAGGAGGGACAAGAGCTACATCAAGTGCTAATTGGAAGCCAAACTATTCAAAGAAATTTGACAAACCACAGGAAACCAAGATAGAGCACAAGACTGAGAGTTCCAATGCCAATTCTCAAAAGAAGGAGGAAGCCACTCCCACAAGAAACCATGATATCAAGTGCTTCAACTGTCAAGGAAGGGGGCACATCTCAAGTCAATGCCCTAACAAACAGATTATGGTGATTAGAGAGAGTGGGGAGGTCGTAACAAAAGGAGAAGATTCGGATCATGAGAGCATGCCTTCATTGGAAGACGTATCCGAAGAGGAAATTCAAGTTCCTGAAGGACTCACTCTAGTGGCAAGAAGAGCCTTGAACTTGCAAGCAAGAGAAGAAGATGACAAAGCATAAAGGGAGAATATCTTCCATACAAGGTGTTATGTCAAGGATAAGGTGTATAGTGTCGTCATTGATGGAGGCAGCTGTGCTAACGTGGCAAGCACTACTATGGTTGAAAAGTTAGGGTTACTCACGAAGAAACACCCTAAACCTTACAAGCTGCAATGGCTGAATGATAGTGGAGAAGTACGAGTGGAGAAGCAAGTGCTAGTGACATTCTGCATTGGCAAGAATGAAGATGAAGTGTTGTGCGATGTTGTGCCAATGCAAGCTAGTCATCTAGTGTTGGGGAGGCTGTGGCAGTTTGATAGAAGAGTAACTCATGACGGAAACACCAACAAGTACTCATTCACACTCAATAGGCGTGTGTTCACTTTGGCACCCTTAGCGCCATCAGAAGTTTGTGAAGATCAGATGAAGTTACAAAAAGAAAGTGATGAGAGAAAAAAGAGTGAGCAAAAGAAACAAATTGAGAGGAGAGAAGAAGATGAAGAACAGAAAGGAAAAATGGCCAAAAGAGAGGATACAATGGAGCGAGCAAAAGAAGCCGGAAAAACAGAATTGAAATCGGCCATTGAGGGAAAATCCGAGGGATGGAAAAAGAACTATTATGTGGGAGCAAGTGAAATCAAGCAAGCTTGTTTTGAAAAAAAGTCTATGATCTTACTTCGGTGGAGGGAGACATCTTTGATCACTAACGAACTTGAGCCACACTTGCCTAGTATGGTTGTTTCTCTCTTGCAAGACTACAAGGATGTCTTTCCCGAAGAGCTACCAGCTGGATTACCACCTATACGAGGGATTGAGCATGAAATTGACTTTGTTCCAGGAGCTACCATACCTAACCGCCCCGCATATAGAAGTAATCCTGAGGAAACAAAGGAACTTGAGAGGCAAGTCAATGAGCTTTTGGAAAAAGGGTACGTGAGAGAAAGCATGAGCCCATGTGCTGTTCCAGTCCTACTTGTGCCTAAGAAGGATGGATCATGGAGGATGTGTGTTGATTGCCGAGCTGTCAACAACATCACGGTAAAATATCGTCACCCTATTCCTCGCTTAGATGACATGTTAGATGAGTTGCATGGATCTTGCATGTTTTCTAAGATTGACTTAAAAAGTGGTTATCATCAGATTATGATGAAAGAAGGAGATGAGTGGAAGAGTGCTTTTAAAACAAAATATGGGTTGTATGTGTGGATGGTTATGCTGTTCGGGTTATCTAATGCACCTAGTACATTCATGCGCCTTATGAATCATGTCTTACGTCCATTCATTGGCAAATTTTTCGTTGTGTACTTTGATGATATACTCATTTATAGTACGAGTTTAGAGGATCATGTAGAGCATTTGAAATCTGTCCTAGATGCACTTAGAGAGGATCAATTGTTTGCCAACTTGAAGAAGTGCACCTTTTGCACAGATAAACTTGTATTCTTGGGTTTTGTTGTTAGTGCTCACGGGATACAGGTTGATGAGGAGAAGATCCGAGCCATCCGGGACTGGCCAAGTCCTACAAGTGTTGCTAATGTTTGAAGTTTTCATGGCTTAGCTAGCTTTTACAGGAGGTTCGTGAAAGACTTTAGTAGCCTAGCCGCGCCCCTCACTGAATTCATCAAGAAGAACGTTGGATTTAGTTGCGGAGAAGCTCAAGAGCACTCATTCCAACTCATCAAAGAGAAGTTGACTAATGCTCCTTTGTTGGCTTTGCCTAACTTTGCTAAAACCTTTGAAGTTGAATGTGATGCCTCAGGTATAGGGATTGGAGCTGTCCTCGTGCAAGAAGGGAGACCAATTGCCTACTTTAGTGAGAAACTAAGTGGGGCAACCTTGAACTATCCAACTTATGACAAAGAGTTGTATGCGCTAGTTCGAACGTTGGAAATATGGCAGCATTAGTTGTGGCCTAAGGAATTCGTGATCCACACTGATCATGAATCACTCAAGCACTTAAAGGGGCAACACAAGTTGAATAGGAGGCATGCACGATGGGTGGAGTTCATTGAGACATTTCCTTATGTCATTCGCTACAAGCAAGGTAAGGAAAATGTAGTAGCTGATGCCCTATCGCGAAGGTATGCTTTGATCTCAACTCTTGATACGAAGTTAATTGGTTTTGAACACCTTAAAGAGTTGTATACTGATGATACTAATTTTGGTGATCTGTTCTGAGCTACGGAGAACAGTGCAAGTGGTAAAATTTTTCGGAATGAAGGTTACCTATTTCGTGAGAACAAACTTTGTGTGCCTAATTGTTCTATGCGAGAGTTGCTAATTCAGGAGGCACATGGAGGCGGATTGATGGGGCACTTTGCAATCGCAAAGACTTTGGCAATGCTAAAAGATCACTTCTATTGGCCACACATGAAGCGCGACGTTGAAAGAGTTTGTGGGCGTTGCATCACATGCAAGCAAGCCAAGTCAAAGGTAAAACCCCACGGTTTGTATACCCCACTAACTATACCTAGTGAGCCTTGGATTGATATCTCTATGGATTTTGTGTTAGGACTGCCTAGGACTAAACGTGGAAGGGATTCAATCTTTGTGGTAGTGGATAGGTTTTCTAAGATGGCACATTTTATTCCATGTCATAAGACTGATGATGCTTCAAACATTGCTGATTTGTTCTTTAGAGAAGTTGTTAGGTTGCATGGTATGCCTAGAACTATTATTTCTGATAGAGATGCTAAGTTCTTGAGTTACTTTTGGAAGACCTTGTGGAGTAAGTTAGGTACCAAGTTATTATTTTCTACTACTTGTCATCCACAAACTGATGGTCAAACTGAAGTTGTAAATAGGACTTTGTCTACTTTATTGAGAGCACTTATCAAGCATAACATTAAGACTTGGGAAGAATGTCTACCACATGTTGAATTTGCTTATAACCGTTCAGTTCATTCTGCTACTCAATTCTCACCATTTGAGCTTGTTTATGGATTTAATCCTTTGACTCCATTGGATTTATCACCTTTGCCTTCGAGTGAGCATGTTAACTTAGATGGCAAGAAGAAGGCTGATTTTGTCAAGCAACTGCATGAGAGGGCGCGAATGAACATAGAGAAACGAACGGAGCACTATGCAAGACAAGCAAACAAAGGACGGCATAAGGTTGTCTTTGAGCCTAGAGATTGGGTCTTGTTGCACATGAGAAAGGAACGCTTTCCCGCGCAACGGAGTTCAAATTTGCTACCACGGGGAGATGGTCCATTTCAAGTGCTTGAATGCATCAATGACAATGCCAACAAGCTTGACCTGCCAGGTGAGTATAATGTTAGTGCTTCTTTCAATGTTACTGATTTGAGTCCGTTTGATGTAGGTGAAGATTTGAGGACAAATCATTTTCAAGAGGAGGGGAATGATGTGAGCACACCTACGAACACACCTACATTCAAGCCACAAGACTCACGGCAAGTGCACGTACCAATTGGACTGGTGACACGAGCAAGAGCCAAAAAGTTTCAGGCAGAATTTAATGGATTAATGCAAGAAGTCTGGGCTCAAGATGGTGCGTACAAGTGCAAGGACGTGCATGAGGCCCACGCTAAGCCCATGCACGGGATAGAGGCTATTTTGGAAGCTTGATATGCACGCAAACTTCTGGATGCATGCGCACATGGAGAATCAGAAAGAATCAACCTATTTAGGCCGTGCATCTACTTGTTAGGACGTGCAACTATTAGTTATTCTATTAGATATTATTTGCTTAGATTATTGCCTATTTTAGTTGAATAATTCGGCCAGAATATCCTTAGATTAGGAAAGAGAGTTTTGGCCAGCCTTTGAGCTCCTTTTAAGGAGTTAGCTTGTTTAGGAATACCTTGGTACTTTGGAGCCTATATAAGGAGGTCTCCTAGCAATAAAACGGACACAACTTTTGAGATTGATAATTTTGTGAGTTAGATACTCCTTGCGTGTTCTTGCTAATTGCTGGATTACTTAGCTTGAGCGAAACTTTTCATTTATCAAACGATTCATCCATCATCGTTTGTGGCGTGGTTCGACTTGGACCATAGGTTCTCGAATTTCCATTGCTTGGGTTGCGGATCTTCTAGACCAAGGTTCTTGCAAGGCTCGAGTTCGGGGGTTGCGGTCTCTTCCATCCAAAGTAGCACGGTCCGTTGTGAATCTCCTGCCGAGGTTCATATCAGAAAAGGTAAGATAAGGAAAGAAAAGTCAAGAAAAGGCAAGATAAGGCAAGATAAGGCAAGATAAGGAAAGAAAAGAAAAGATAAGGCAAGAAAAGGAAAGATAATGCAAGAAATGGCAAGGAAAAGGTACGAAAAGGCAAGATAAGGCAGGAAAAGGCAAGAAACGGAAAGAAAAAAGAAAAGAAAAGGCAAGGAAAAGGTAAGATAAGGAAAGAAAAGGCAAGAAAATGCAAAATAAGGCAAGATAAAGCACGATAAGGCAAGGAAAAGGCACGAAAAGGGAAGGAAAGTGCAAGATATGGAAAGAAAAGGCAAGATCAGGCTAAAAAAGGGAAGGAAAAGGCAAGATAAGGTAAGATAAGGCAAGGAAAAGGCAAGATAAGGAACAAAAAGGCAAGATAAAGCAAGAAAAGATAGGAAAAGGCAAGAAAAGGAAAGAAGAGGTAAGAAAAGGCTTGGAAAAAGCAAGATAAGGAAAGAAATGGCAGGATAAGGCATGATAAGGGGAAAAGGTAAGAAAAGAGAATAAAAGGCAAGATAAGGCAAGAAAAGGCAAGATAAGGAAAAAGAAGGCAAGATAAGACAAGGAAAGTGCAAGATAAGGAAAGTAAAGGCAAGAAAAGGCAAGGAAATGGCAAGGTAAGGAAAGAAAAGGCAAGATAAGGGAAGAAAAGGCTAGATAAGACAAGAAAAGGCAAGGAAAAGGTAAGAAAAGGCAAGATAAGGCAAGAAAAGGCATGGAATGGAAAGGAAAGGCAAGGAAATGGCAAGATAAGGAAAGAAAAGGCATATAAGGCAAGAAAAGGTAAGATAAGGCAAGAAAAGGAAAATAAGGCAACAAAAGGCAATTAAAGGCAACAAAAGGCAAGAGAAGGCAAGAAAAGGCATGGAAAATTCAAGATAAAGAAAGAAAAGTCAAGAAAAGACAAGATAAGGCAAGAAAATAAAATATAAGGCAAGAAAAGGAAAGATAATGCAAGAAAGGGAAAGAAAAAAGAAATGAAAAGATAAGAAAAGGCAAGGAAAAGGTGAGATAAGGAAAGAAAAGGCAAGAAAAGGCTAGAAAGGGCAAGATAAGTCAAGATAAGGTAAGCTAGGGCAAAGAAAAGGCAAGATAAGGAACGAAAAGGCAAGATAAAGCAAGAAAAGGTATGAAAAGGCAAGAAAAGAAAAGAAAAGTCATGAAAATGCTCGATAAGGCAAGAAAAGGCAAGATAAGACAATAAAATGCAAGAAAAGGCAAGATAAGGCAAGAAAATACAAGGAAAAGGCAAGATAAGGAAAAAAAAGGCATGATAAGGCAAGAAAAGACAAGGAAAATCCAAGATAAGGAAAGAAAAGGAAAAAAAGGCAAGGAAAAGACAAGATAAGGAATGAAAAGGCAGGATAAGGCAAGAAAAGTTAAGATAAGGCAAGAAAAGGCAAGGAAAGGTAAGAAAAGGCAAGGAAGGCAAGAAAAGGAAAGAAAAGGCAAGAAAGGAAAAGGAAAAGGCACAAAAAGGAAAGAAAAGTCATGAAAATGCTCGATAAGGCAAGAAAGGAAAAGGAAAAGGCACAAAAAGGAAAGAAAAGTCATGAAAATGCTCGATAAGGCAAGAAAAGGCTTGGAAAGGAAAGAAAAGAAAAGAAAAGGCAAAAAAAGGCAAGGAAAAAGCAAGATAAGGAAAGAAAATGCAAGATAAGGCATGATAAGGGAAGAAAAGGAAAGATAAGGCGAGAAAAGGCAAGAAAAAGTATGATAAGGAAAAAAAGGCTATAAAAGACAAGATAAGGCGAGAAAAGGCAAGAAAGAAAAGGCAAGGACAAGGCAAAAAAAAGGAAAGAAAAGGGAAGACAATGCAAGAAAAGGCAAGATAATGGTTAAAAAGGCAAGATAAGGGAAGAAAATGTAAGAAAAAGCAAGATATGGCAAGAAAAGACAAGGAAAAGGCAAGATAAGGCAAAAAAAGATGCAGAGAAGGCATGATAAGGCAAGAAAAGACACGGAAAATGCAAGATAAGGAAAGAAAGGGCAAGAAAAAGTCAAGATAAGCAAAGAAAAGGCAAGATAAGGGAAGATAAGGCAAGAAAAGGCAAGGAAAAGGTACGATCAGACAAGATAACGCAAGATAAGGCAAGAAACGGCAAGGAAAGGAAGGCAAAGAAAAGGCAAGGAAATGGCAAGATAAGTAAAGAAAAGGCATGATAAGGCAAGAAAAGTCGAGATAAGGTAAGATACACTAAGAAAAGGAAAGATAAGGCAAGAAATGGCAAGAAAAGGCAAGAAATGGCAAGGAAAGGAAAGAAAAGGCAAGAAATGGCAAGGAAAAGCCAAGATAAGGAAAGAAAAGGCAAGATAAAGGCAAGAAAAAGCAAGATAAGGCAAGAAAAGGAAAGGTAAGGCAAGAAAAGGCAAGGAAAATATAGGAAAAGGCAAGATAAGGCAAGAAAAGGCAAGAAAAGGATAGAAAAGGAAAAATAAAGTAAGAAAAGGAAAGATAAGGCATGATAAGGCATGATAGGGCAAGAAAAGGCAAGGCAAGGAAATGGAAAGAGAAGGAAAGAAACGGCATGATAAGACAAGAAAAGTCAAGATTAGGTAAGAAAAGGAAAGATAAGGCACAAAAAGGCAAGATAAGGCATGAAAAGGAAAGAAAAGGCATGGACAAAGGAAGATAAGGAAAGAAAAGGCAAGAAAAGGCATGATATGGGAAGAAAAGGCAAGATAAGGCAAGAAAAGGCAAGAAAAGGTAAGGAAAAGGGAAGGAAAAGTATGATAAGGAAAGAAATGGCAATAAAAGGAAAGATAAGGCAAGCAAAGGAAAGAAAAGGCAAAAAAGAGGCAATCAAAGGTGAGATAAGGCAAGAAAAGGAAAGAAAAGACAAGAAATGGCAAGATAAGATAAGAAAAGGCAAAAAAAGGCAGTATAAGATAATAAAATGCAAGATAAGGCAAGAAAATGCAAGATAAGGAATGAAAAGGCATGATAAGGCAAGAAAGGAAAGATACGGCAAGAAAAGGCAAGGAAAATACAGGAAAAGGCATGAAAAGGCAAGATAAGGCAAGAAAAGGCAAGAAAAGGATAGAAAAGGAAAGAAAAGGCAAGGAAAAGGAAAAATAAAGTAAGATAAGGAAAGATAAGGCATGATAAAGCATGATAAGACAAGAAAAGGCAAGGCAAGGAAAGAAAACGCAAGGAAATGGACAGAGAAGGAAAGAAAAGGCATGATAAGGCAAGAAAAGTCAAGATTAGGTAAGAAAAGGAAAGATAAGGCACAAAAAGGCAAGATAAGGCATGAAAAGGAAAGAAAAGACAAGGACAAAGGAAGATAAGGAAAGAAAAGGCAAGAAACAGCATGATATGGGAAGAAAAGGCAAGAAAAGGTAAGCAAAAGGCAAGGAAAAGTATGATGAGGAAAGAAATGGCAATAAAAGGAAAGATAAGCAAGCAAAGGAAAGAAAAGGCAATAAAAGGCCAGGAAAAGAAAGGGCAAGAAAAAGTCAAGATAAGCAAAGAAAAGGCAAGATAAGGGAAGAAAAGGGAAGATAAGGTAAGAAAAGGCAAGGAAAAGGTAAGATAACGCAAGATAAGGCAAGAAACGGTAAGGAAAGGAAAGTAAAGAAAAGGCAAGGAAATGGCAAGATAAGTAAAGAAAAGGCATGATAAGGCAAGAAATGTTGAGATAAGGCAAGAAGAGGCAAGATACAGTAAGAAAAGGAAAGATAATGCAAGAAAAGGTAAGAAAAGTAAAAAAAAGTTAAGAAAAGGAAAGAAAAGGGAAGAAAGGGCAAGGAAAAGGCAAGATAAGGAAAGAAAAGTGAAGATAAGGCAAGATATCGTGAGAAAAGGCCAGATCAGGTAAGATAAGGCAAGAAAAAGTAAGATAAGGCAAGCAAAGGCAAGATAAGGCAAGAAAAGGCAAGAAAAGGATAGAAAAGGCAAGAAAGGCAAGAAAAAGGAGAGTAGAGGTAAGATATGGCAAGAAATGGCAAGAAAAGGAAAGGAGAAGGCATAAAATGGCATGAAAAGGTAAGAAAGGCATGTAAAGGTTAGATAAGGCAAGAAAAGGCAAGATAAGTTAAGAAAAGGCAAGATAAGGTAAGAGAAAGCAAGATAAGGCCAGAAAAGGAAAGAAAAGTCAAGAAAAGGAAATAAAAGGCAAGATAAGGCAAGAAAAGGCAGGATTAGGGAAGAAAAGGTAAGATAAGGCAAGAAAAGGCAAGGAAAAGGTATTTGAAAAGGCAAGATAAGGCAAGAAAAGGAATGGAAAGGAAATAAAAGGCAAGATAAGGCAAGGAAAAAGCAAGAAAAAGAATGAAAAGGCAAGATAAGGTATGATAAGGGAAGAAAAGGCAAGATAAGGTAAGGAAAAGGCAAGAAAAGGCAAGAAAAAGTATGATAAGGAAAAAAAAGGATATAAAAGGCAAGATAAGGTAAGAAAAGGCAAGACAAGGCGAGAAAAGGTAAGAAAGAAAAGGGAAGGAAATGGAAAAAAAGGGAAAGAAAAGACAAGAAAAGGCAAGATAATGGAAGAAAAGGCAAGATAAGGCAAGAGAAGGCAAGGAAAAGGCAAGATAAGGAAAAAAAAGACACAGAAAAGGCATGAGAAGGCAAGAAAAGACATGGAAAGGCAAGATAAGGAAAGAAAGGGAAAGAAAAAGTCAAGATAAGCAAAGAAAAGGCAAGATAAGGGAAGAAAAGGGAAGATAAGGCAAGGAAAAGGTAAGATAACGGAAGATAAGGCAAGAAATGGTAAGGAAAGGAAAGTAGAGAAAATGCAAGGAAATGGCAAGATAAGTAAAGAAAAGGCATGATAAGGCAAGAAATGTTGAGATAAGGCAAGAAAAGGCAAGATACAGTAAGAAAAGGAAAGATAAGGTAAGAAAAGGCAAGAAAAGGAAAGAAAAGTCAAGAAAAGGAAAGAAAAGCCAAGAAAGGGCAAGGAAAAGGCAAGATAAGGAAAGAAAAGTGAAGAAAAGGCAAGATAAGGCAAGATAAGGCGAGAAAAGGCAAGATCAGGCCAGATAAGTGATATGAACCTCGGCAGGAGATTCACAACGGACCGTGCTACTTTGGATGGAAGAGACCACAACCCCCGAACTCGAGCCTTGCAAGAACCTTGGTCTAGAAGATCCGCAACCCAAGCAATGGAAATTCGAGAACCTATAATCCAAGTCGAACCACGCCACAAATGATGATGGATGAATCGTTTGATAAGTGAAAAGTTTCGCTCAAGCTAAACAAATCTCAGCCTTTTAGGAAGGCTAAAAATGTGACAAACAAGCTAAATAAGCCAAGAGTTGTTAGAATATAACTTCCTAATCAAAACTAATGGCTAAAATAAACTTCCTAAATTGAATGCCCAAATCAGAGAGAATGAATCTTCAAGATCTTTGCTGCTGAAAGGACCTTCTAGAACTTGTATTAAGGTCATAAACTTAGCTGAATTTTGTGGCTCTTGGTCCATGGACTTTAGTAAATGTGCTTGAGCCCAACTCTCCAAAGTATGCTTGAAAATCAGCCCGCAAAGTTGTGACTTAAAGTACTTTGTGCGTGCTCTCTCACTTGGTCAGATTGGCACTTGAAATCATCATAGGAGTGCTTCTCATATTCATATCATTCCCCTCCTCTTGAAAGGGATTTGTCCTCAAATCCTCGCATATGTCATAGTGACACAAATTAACAACCATGCTGGAACAAGGTTGAGTCTTCGAACGTCGTGGTTGTACTTGATACCTTCCGTTCCAACAGAACAAGTACTTCGATCTTAAAGAATCTGAAGTCATCTCCAACTCAAAAGCCAAAGCCCTGCTAATCCGTTTAAGTCTTTCTTTGAACTTCAAACTATTCCAGATGTTGATCAACGGTGAACCTCCAATATAACCAAACTTGTTCACTCCCAAGAAATCAATATGTTCAAAATATTCAACATGGAAATCTGGAGACATGTAAGATATGGGCTGAACCTCTTTCTTTTGAACAGCAACAACAAGTTCTTCGTGTTCACCATCAATAGGAATTATGCACTTGTTCATGTGAACAACGTCCACCACAGATGATTCGTCAAATAAATCTCTTAGGTAAAGTAGTGACATGGTATGGTCATCAAAATAATCTCCATCAAATAAATCAATGGAATATTCACCAAACTCCTCCCATGTCAAAACCTCTTCAAAAACTTCATCTGAAGGCATACCAATTTCAGAACAACATACCTTTTCCTCAATGTTCCACTTTGATTGAATGATCTTCTCTTGTTGTACTTCACTAACTTCTCTTGTATACAAGTCAATTTTCCTTACCAAAGACATAAGTTTCTCCCAGCTGTCTTCATCATCCCATGCTGTAACTCTAAGAGTGCTATCACCTCTAACCCCAATCTTTCTTTGTTGAGCTCTTGTATCCCTCCATACATTAGGAACATCATGTATCCTCTCTTGTTTGCACACTATTCGGTCCACCTTTTCACTGAGCTTCTTGACCTCCTGACGTAGCTCAGCGAAAGATTCAAACGTATGGTCGGATGGATCGGGTAAATTCAGAAAAAAAGATAATACAACAATCTTGCAACTTCCGTTGCTTGATTGAGGTTGGCTTGAATTGATTCAAGCGGCCAGCAGGGCAAGAGAAGGAGGGGTCACGCACGAAAGTGCAAAAGGATAGAAGCTTCCATCTTAGGAAAATGTGGGGAAAATTAAGTTGCCTTTCTCATTCACTTCGTTCCCTTTAAAAGGGCATACAATCAGGCGGATTTTAGCTATTGAGTTGGCTGTTATAATCCGTCCTTAATCCCCTATTATTACTCTTAAATGCAAACAACTAAAGGCTCCTTATTCAGCTGCCAACCTATGAAATGGAAAGGGAAAATTAAAATGCTATCATAAGTAGCTTATTTATTACAAGAACAATTTAACTTGGCTGGCGGGATCCATGCAATTCCATGCATACGTAGCTCTTATTCTCGAACGAGTTCCTACGGCATCCTCCCCTTCTTTAAGATAGACTCGCCCTGGGTTGCTAATCTCGAAGGCAAAGGTAACGGATTGAAATAAGGAGTTAAGTCCGCTACATTAAAAGTCTTCGAAATCCACGACGTAGGCATTGTCATTGACTTTTCGTAGAATCTTATAAGGCCCGAACTTCTTCTGTTGTAGTTTTCCTCCTAAGCTTGATGGCATACGCTCCTTTCGGAAAAATACCATTACTTCCTCTCCGGGCTGGAACACTTGCAGCCGCCTATGCTCATCAACCCGGGCCTTCTCCTTCGCATAGGTCATAGCCAATCTTTTTTTAACGGCCTCTAGCACTTCTTGCACATGATCAGCAAATGAGATGGCTGAAACATTAGCTTGAGGAGGCTTAATCATTGAGTTTACGTCAACGAGATGATTTGGGACTTTCGTATAGACCAAAGAGAATGGTGATTGCCCCGTTGAACGATGGATAGCTCCATTGTATACGAATTCTACGATGGGAATTGCGAGGTCCCATTGGCGTTGCTTCTCGTGACATAGGCTCCTTAGTAAGCTCCTGAGTGTGCGATTGGTGGCTTCCGTTTGTCCGTCAGTTTGGGGGTGAGCGGGCGTGCTGAATTGCAAGCTCGCATCAAACATTCTCCACAACGTTTGCCAGAAGCTTGCGAGAAACTTCGTATCCCTATCTGAGGTGATTGTCCTTGGAACGCCATGCAATCGTACAACCTCCTTGAAAAACAATCTTGCCACGCCATGAGCATCAGTGGTCTTTCGGCAAGGGATAAAGTGAGCCATCTTGGACAACCTGTCAACCACAACAAAAATTGAATCTACACCACGAGGGGTGCGAGGTAAGCCAAGTACAAAATCCATGCTGAGGTCTTCCCAAATATTCCTTGGGATGGGAAGTGGAGTGCACAAGCCCGTATTCTGGACTTTACCCTTTGTTTCTTGACAAACACGGCAGTGTTTAACCACCTTTCCCACTTCTTTTCCCATCTTTGGCCAGTAAAATCTTTCAACCAGGGCGGCCAATGTCTTGTTGCGGCCTAAATGAGCAGCTAGACCTCCACCATGCATCTCCCACATAAGCTGATCCCGAAGTGAGGTCTTAGGCA
Source organism: Hypericum androsaemum (assembly GCA_963995505.1). Lineage (NCBI taxonomy): Eukaryota > Viridiplantae > Streptophyta > Magnoliopsida > Malpighiales > Hypericaceae > Hypericum > Hypericum androsaemum. The sequence goes on from OZ023186.1 coordinate 13,087,549, forward strand.
CGCACAACTGATTTCCCTTCATGAGATATCCATCATGCACAAAATAATCTTCATATCCAATCCCTGCTTTGCACTTCTTCCAAATTACACCGAAGTCTACATCTTCTTCATACAATTCTCGTAGACTTTCAAAGGCAGTGACCATGCCCCTTAACTCAACCAGCAAAGCAACCCTTCTACTTAGAGCATCAGCCACTACTCTCAAAGTTCCACTCTTATGCACAATCTTAAACGGGAACTTTTGCAAATACGTAGACCAACGGGCATGCATGTGATTCGATAGCTTCGACTGATCATTTAAATATTTCAAAGCTCTATGATCAGTATAGAGTGCGAACTCCTTACCAATTAAGTAATGTTCCCAAGTCTTCAAAGGTCTAAACACAGCGTAGAACTCCTTTTCATACGTCGACCAAGTTTGCCTGTGCTCGCTAAGCTTTTCGCTAAAATAAGCTATGGGCCTCTTCTCCTGAGTAAGCACAGCTCCTATTCCAGCTCCGGAAGCATCAACATCAACTTCAAATAATTTGCCGAAATCCGGGAGGGACAAGACAGGTGCGGTGCTCAAGGAATCCTTCAACTTGCGGAAAGCTTGATCTACTTCTTCATTCCACGTGAAAGGTGCATTCTTCTTGAGCAAGGAAGTCAGTGGAGAAGCAATCATGCTGAATCCTTGAATGAACTTCCTGTAAAACGAAGCTAAACCAAGAAAACTCCGTAATTGATTTACATTCACCGGGCGAGGCCATGATTGGATCGCATCTACTTTAGATTGATCAACTTGCACCCCATCTTTTCCAACAATGAAACCGAGGAATAACAACTTGTCTTGCCACAGTATGCATTTCTTAAAATTGGCAAACAGCTTATTGTCTCTTAGAACGGCTAATACCTTCCTCAAATGCATAGAATGCTCCTCTTCCATCTTGCTAAACACCAAAATGTCGTCAAAGTAGACCACTACGAACTTATCCAGGTAAGGGTGCATAACCTGATGCATGAGCCTCACAAAGGTGCTAGGCGCATTGGTCAGGCCGAAGGGCATTACCAACCATTCGAATAGGCCCTCCTTGGTCTTGAAAGCTGTTTTCGACTCATCTCCAGGCCGGATGCTAATCTGATGGTATCCACTCTTGAGGTCAATCTTAGAAAAGATCGTGGAAGCACTCAAATTGTCCAGCATGTCATCCAACCTTAGTATAGGGAACCTATAGCCCACGGTGATCTTATTAATTGCCCTACTGTCTATGCACATTAGCCACGATCCGTCCTTTTTAGGCACCAAGAGAGCGGGGACTCCGCAGGGGCTTAGGCTCTCTTGAATATATCCCTGACTCAGCAACTCTTGCACTTGTTCCTTCAAGATTTGATGCTCTTTGGGACTCATCTTGTAGTGTAGAAGGTTTGATAGCGTGGATCCAGGGATCAGGTCAATTTGGTGCTGAATATCTCGCATGGGAGGCAAGCCCGATGGCAGCTCAGTTGGGAAAACATCCGCATATTCTTGCAAGACCTCGGCAACCTGGTTAGGGTATGATGCCTCATTCTTCCTTTCGTGCTTGCCTTCCACCACGAGCACAGAGCATAAACCTAACTCCTTTAAGGCATTGTGCACTTCTTTGACCGTGGCAACAAGAGTAACCATTTGCATGGTACCGTTCGATTGGGTTTTGGCTTTCTTTGGTTTCCTTGGAAGTAAGGTGAATTGGTGACCATTTTTCATCACTTCGTAGGTGTTCTCCTCTCCCTTGTGCACTGCCTTGTTGTCGAACTCCCACGGCCTTCCCAACAGAATGTTGCAGGCATCCATGTTGAGTACGTCACAAGTAACCACGTTGGAGAACTTTCCTATAGAAATAGGGACTTCGCAACGAGCATTCACTTTTATTCCACCTCCGGATTGCACCCAACCAATCGAATAAGGGGAGGGATGGGGGATGCTCTTAAGTCCCAACTTCTCCACAGTTCATGCACTAATGAAATTCTCTTGACTTCCCCCATCTATGATCACGTCGCACACTTCTTTTCCAATGTGGCAGCGGGTACAAAAAAGATTATGTCGCTACGAGACATCTTTCTTTTCGGTAGCAAGAGCTAGCCTTTGGATCACTCCGCAGTACTCCGTTTCGCTGTTGGGGTCCTCGGGCTCTTCTTCATCGCTCTCCTCCACAAGGGCGCAATAATAAGCTCCTCCTTGCTCTTCGCCATCCTTCTCGCATAATTGCGTGAATTTACGATGCGTGCATTTGCTTGACTTGTGCCCTATCACGTTGCACTTGAAGCATCGGATACCTGTGGAACTCTCGGCCACCTCCTTGCCCTTTCTTTGAGGTGGATCAACGGTGGCAGGAGTAGGTCGGGCTCGCAGAGCACCCCTTGGTTCATTCGTGGGGGTGGCACCTTTGTCCCCTCCGCGATTATGATTGGATGATTGTCCCACTGATGGTAACCGACTCACAAAGGGCTTCTTCTTTTTCAAAGCGGATCCAATTTTCCGTGCCTTTGTGCACGCATCTTGGAAGTACAGAAAGGTGTCAAATTCCATTCGACTCTTAACTTCATAGCTCAAACCATCTACGAACCTTGCGATCATCTGATCTTCGTTTTCTTCCACATCATTACGTGCAGCCAGCCTCATGAATTCTGCAACGTACTCATCTACGGACTTGTTCCCTTGTGTGCAAGACAAGAATTGCGAATACAAGGCTTGATGGTAATCCATGGGCAGGAATCTCGCTCGCAAGGCTTGTTCCATGGTTGGCCAGTCACGAATAGGTGGATCTCCCCTTCTTCTTCGGGATTCTTGCTCCTTCCTCCACCACACAGCCGCTCCAGACTCGAGCTTAAAAGCAACATAATTAACCTTTTGTTCTTCCGTAAGCTCCATACAATCAAAGTATTTTTCTACGGAGTCGAGCCAGTTCAAAAATGCCTCTAAATCCACATCTCCATAGAGCTTCTCTATATTCATCTTGAAAGGGTGATCTACGCGTCGAGCAAAATCTCTTTCTTCTCCTCTATAGGCGTCTCCCCTATACGCTTCTCTTCGCCCATAATCCTCCCTATAGGCTTCTCTTCCAGGAGCACGTCCTAGATCACCATGTCTACCACCTCCTCTACCTCGTCCCCTCAACCCTCTCCCTCCCCTTCTCACATTAAGGGTAGCATCAGAATCTACATACTCCTCTTCCTCTCTTTGATCATTACGTACCTTAGCTGGAGGGGGTTGCCCTACGGGTGGTTACACCGCAAGGTTGTCCAGGCGTGTAAGGATTGCCTGAATTGCCGCCTCCATTTGAGTGAATCTCTGATTCATGTCGGGTCTTGGGATGTCATTAGGGTCGGCCATAGTGCATCAGCTTTTGGTAGTGCTAGGTGGTTAAAAATGAGACTTAGATCAGGAGATCACGAAGTCTTGTGGATCGGCTCGTAGATGGGGTCTCTCGCAACTCACCGGGTGATAACATGCACTCAATCTCCACGTAGAAGCGGAGATGGATCTCACTCAACAGCTCTGATACCACTTGACGTAGCTCAGCGAAAGCTTCAAACGTATGGTCGGATGGATCGGGTAAATTCGGAAAAAAAGATAATACAACAATCTTGCAACTTCCGTTGCTTGATTGAGGTTGGCTTGAATTGATTCAAGCGGCCAGCAGGGCAAGAGAAGGAGGGGTCACGCACGAAAGTGCAAAAGGATAGAAGCTTCCAGCTTAGGAAAATGTGGGGAAAATTAAGTTGCCTTTCTCATTCACCTCGTTCCCTTTAAAAGGGCATACAATCAGGCGGATTTTAGCTATTGAGTTGGCTATTACAATCCGTCCTTAATCCCCTATTATTACTCTTAAATGCAAACAACTAAAGGCTCCTTATTCAGCTGCCAACCTATGAAACGGAAAGGGAAAATTAAAATGCTATCATAAGTAGCTTATTTATTACAAGAACAATTTAACTTGGCTGGCGGGATCCATGCAATTCCATGCAAACGTAGCTCTTATTCTCGAACAAGTTCCTACGGCACCTCCGTTCTTATTATATGCCTCATCCCACTAAGAAGGGCGTCCATAAACATGTGTGGATCACCAAACAATGGTGCAACACCTTCAACGGATCTTCTTGAGTAGTTATAAGACATTCTTGCAGATTCTCCTTTTTTCTACTTTCAACTTTTCTTTTTTTTGATTTTTTTTTTCAAGCTTCTTTCTTCTTCTTTTCTTGGCTGCCTTCTTTTCTATCTTTCTTTTTTTTCAGAATTTTTTTTTCCTCTTTTTTTTTTCTTTCTCCAACTCAGACTAAAATAAGAACAATAATTGAAAACTAATGAAAACAAAAACAAAATTTAAAGATAGATGATCTGAAGTAGAGCCTAAGCTCTGATACCAAATGATACGAACCCCGCCAACGATGCGACGAGACCCGGCCAGAAAGCGTGAAATCCCAGATCGTTCTAGATCAGTTCGTGATGGAGATCTCGACCCGATGCTCACAACCAAACAAGAACCTTGGTATTAAGACTGCGACCCGCTACTTGAGTTGAAACAAAGAATCTTGATATGTCGATGATGCCATAAACGGTGATGAAGATCCGCTTGATAAGTCGATGGTGAACTCGACGGAATCTCTCTGTTGTGTTCGAACTGTTCCGAAGAACCAAGAGAGCAAAGCCCACGTTTTTCAATCAATAATGGTCTCTTTTTCTTATTGCATAAGCCTCAATAAATAGGCTCAATATTACAAAGAGATTCCAAATCAAACAACTCCTAAAAATCTGGCTGGAAAGGGAAACTAAAAAGGAAACAAATCTCAGCCTTTTAGGAAGGCTAAAAACGGGACAAACAAGCTAAATAAGCCAAGAGTTGTTAGAATATAACTTCCTAATCAAAACTAATGGCTGAAATAAACTTCCTAAATTGAATGCCCAAATCAGAGAGAATGAATCTTCAAGATCTTTGCTGCTGAAAGGACCTTCTAGAACTTGTATTAAGGTCATAAACTTAGCTGAATTTCGTGGCTCTTGGTCCATGGACTTTAGTAAATGTGCTTGAGCCCAACTCTCCAAAGTATGCTTGAAAATCAGCCCGCAAAGTTGTGACTTGAAGTACTTTGTGCGTGCTCTCTCACTTGGTCAGATTGGCACTTGAAATCATCATAGGAGTGCTTCTCATATTCATATCATTCCCCTCCTCTTGAAAGGGATTTGTCCTCAAATCCTCGCATATGTCATAGTGACACAAATTAACAACCATGCTGGAACAAGGTTGAGTCTTCGAATGCGTGGTTGTACTTGATACCTTCCGTTCCAACAGAACAAGTACTTCGATCTTAAAGAATCAGAAGTCATCTCCAACTCAAAGGCAAGGAAAAGGCAAGGAAAAGGCAAGATAAGGCAAGATAAGTCAAGAAAAGGCAAGAAAAGGCAAGAAAAGGAAAGAAAAGGAAAGGAAAAAGCAAGAATAGGCAAGAAAAGGCATGATCAGGGAAGAAAATGGAAGAAAAGGCAAGAAAAGGCAAGGAAAATTATAATAAGGAAAGAAATGGCAATAAATAGCAAGATAAGGTAAGAATAGGGAATAAAAGGCAAGATAAGGGAAGAAAAAGAAAGAAAAGGAAAGAAAAGGCAAGAGAAGGCAAGAAAAGAAAAGATAACGCAAGAAAAGGCAAGGAAAAGTATGATAATGGAAGAAAAGCCAATAAAAGAAAAGGCAAGAAAAGGCAATAAAAGGTGAGATAAGGCAAGAAAAGGAAAGAAAAGGCAAAAAAAGGAAAGTTAAGGCAAAAAAAGACATGAAAAGGCAAGAAAAGGTAAGATAAGTGAAGAAAATGTAAGAAAAAATAAGATAAGGCAAGAAAAGGCATGATAAGGCATGATATGGGAAGAAAAGGCAAGATAAGGCAAGAAAAGGCTAGAAAATGCAAGGAAAATACAAAAGAAGGCAAGGAAATTTGTGATAAGGAATATGAACCTCGGCAGGAGATTCACAACGGACCGTGCTACTTTGGATGGAAGAGACCGCAACCCCCGAACTCGAGCCTTGCAAGAACCTTGGTCTAGAGGATCCGCAACCCAAGCAATGGAAATTCGAGAACCTATGGTCCAAGTCGAACCACGCCACAAACGTTGATGGGTGAATCATTTGATAAGTGAAAAGTTTTGCTCAAGCTAAGCAATCCAGCAATTAGCAAGAACACGCAAGGAGTATCTAACTCACAAAATTATCAATCTCAAAAGTTGTGTCCGTTTTATTGCTAGGAGACCTCCTTATATAAGCTCCAAAGTACCAAGGTATTCCTAAACAAGCTAACTCCTTAAAAGGAGCTCAAAGGCTGGCCAAAACTCTCTTTCCTAATCTAAGGATATTCTGGCCGAATTATTCAACTAAAATAGGAAATAATCTAAGCAAATAATATCTAATAGAATAACTAATAGTTGCACGTCCTAACAAGTAGATGCACGGCCTAAATAGGTTGATTCTTTTTTATTCTCCATGTGCGCATGCATCCAGAAGTTTGCGTGCATATCAAGCTTCCAAAATAGCCTCTATCACGTGCATGGGCTTAGCGTGGGCCTCATGCACATCCTTGCACTTGTACGCACCATCTTGAGCCCAGACTTCTTGCATTAATCCATTAAATTCTGCCTGAAACATTTTGGCTCTTGCTCGTGTCACCAGTCCAATTGGTACGTGCACTTGCCGTGAGTCTTGTGGCTTGAATGTAGGTGTGTTCGTAGGTGTTCTCACATCATTCTCCTCCTCTTGAAAAGGATTTGTCCTCAAATCTTCACCTATATCAAACGGACTCAAATCAGTAACATTGAAAGAAGCACTAACATTATACTCACCTGGCAGGTCAAGCTTGTAGGCATTGTCATTGATGCGTTCAAGAACTTGAAATGGACCATCTCCCCGTGGTAGCAACTTTGAACGCTGTTGCGCGGGAAAGCGTTCCTTTCTCATGTGCAACCAGACCCAATCTCCAGACTCAAAGACAACCTTATGCTATCCTTTGTTTGCTTGTCTCGCGTAGTGCTCCGTTCATTTCTCTATGTTCATTCGCGCCCTCTCATGCAGTTGCTTGACAAAATCGGCCTTCTTCTTGCCATCTAAGTTAACATGCTCACTCGAAGGCAAAGGTGATAAATCCAATGGAGTCAAAGGATTAAATCCATAAACAAGCTCAAATGGTGATAATTGAGTAGCAGAATGAACTGAACGGTTATAAGCAAATTCAACATGTGGTAAACATTCTTCCGAAGTCTTAATGTTATGCTTGATAAGTGCTCTCAATAAGGTAGACAAAGTCCTATTTACAACTTCAGTTTGACCATCAATTTATGGATGACAAGTAGTAGAAAATAATAACTTGGTACCTAACTTACTCCACAAGGTCTTCCAAAAGTAACTCAAGAACTTAGCATCTCTATCAGAAATAATAGTTCTAGGCATACCATGCAACCTAACAACTTCTCTAAAGAACAAATCAGCAATGTTTGAAGCATCATCAGTCTTATGACATGGAATAAAATATGCCATCTTAGAAAACCTATCCAGTACCACAAAGATTGAATCCCTTCCACGTTTAGTCCTAGGCAGTCCTAACACAAAATCCATAGAGATATCAATCCAAGGCTCACTAGGTATAGGTAGTGGGGTATACAAACCGTGGGGTTTTACCTTTGACTTGGCTTGCTTGCATGTGATGCAACGCCCATAAACTCTTTCTACGTCGCGCTTCATGTGTGGCCAATAGAAGTGATCTTGTAGCATTGCCAAAGTCTTTGCGATTCCAAAGTGCCCCATCAATCTGCCTCCATGTGCCTCCTGAATTAGCAACTCTCGCATAGAACAATTAGGCACACAAAGTTTGTTCTCACGAAATAGGTAACCTTCATTCCAGAAAAAGTTACCACTTGCACTCTTCTCCGTAGCTCGGAATAGATCACCAAAATCAGTATCATCAGCATACAACTCTTTAAGATGTTCAAAACCAATTAAGTTCGCATCAAGAGTTGAGATCAAAGCATACCTTCGCGATAGGGCATCAGCTACTACATTTTCCTTACCTTGCTTGTAGCGAATGACATAAGGAAATGCCTCAATGAACTCCACCCATCGTGCATGCCTTTTATTTAGCTTGTGTTGCCCCTTTAAGTGCTTGAGTGACTCATGATCAGTGTGGATCTCGAATTCCTTGGGCCACAAGTAATGCTGCCATGTTTCCAACGCTCGAACTAGTGCATACAACTCTTTGTCATAAGTTGGATAGTTCAAGGTTGCTCCACTTAGTTTCTCACTAAAGTAGGCAATTGGTCTCCCTTCTTGCATGAGGACAGCTCCAATCCCTATACCTGAGGCATCACATTCAACTTCAAAGGTTTTAGTAAAGTTAGGCAAAGCTAAGAAAGGAGCATTAGTCAACTTCTCTTTTATGAGTTGGAATGCGTTCTCTTGAGCTTCTCCCCAACTAAATCCAACATTCTTCTTGATGACTTTAGTGAAGGGCGCGGCTAAGCTGCTAAAGTCTTTCACGAACCTCCTGTAAAAGTTAGCTAAGCCATGAAAACTTCGAATAATAGCAACACTTATAGGACTTGGCCAAACTCGGATGGCTCGGATCTTCTCCTCATCAACCTGTATCCCGTGAGCACTAACAACAAAACCCAAGAATACGAGTTTATCTGTGCAAAAGGTGCACTTCTTCAAGTTGGCAAACAATTGATCCTCTCTAAGTGCATCTAGGACAGATTTCAAATGCTCAACATGATCCTCTAAACTCGTACTATAAATGAGTATATCATCAAAGTACACAACGACAAACTTGCCAATGAATGGACGTAAGACATGATTCATAAGGCGCATGAATGTACTAGGTGCATTAGATAACCCGAACGGCATGACCATCCACTCATACAACCCATATTTTGTTTTAAAAGTAGTCTTCCACTCATCTCCTTCTTTCATCCTAATCTGATGATAACCACTTTTTAAGTCAATCTTAGAAAACATGCAAGATCCATGCAACTCATCTAACATGTCATCTAAGCGAGGAATAGGGTGACGATATTTTACCGTGATGTTGTTGACAGCTCGGCAATCAACACACATCCTCCATGATCCATCCTTCTTAGGCACAAGTAGGACTGGAACAACACATGGGCTCATGCTTTCTCTCACGTACCCTTTTTCCAAAAGCTCATTGACTTGCCTCTCAAGTTCCTTTGTTTCCTCCGGATTACTTCTATATGCGGGGCGGTTAGGTATGGTAGCTCCTGGAACAAAGTCAATTTGATGCTCAATCCCTCGTATAGGTGGTAATCCAGCTGGTAGCTCTTCGGGAAAGACATCCTTGTAGTCCTGCAAGAGAGAAACAATCACACTAGGCAAGTGTGGCTTAAGTTCGTTAGTGATAAAAAGTGTCTCCCTATACCGGAGTAAGATCATAGACTTTTTTTCAAAACAAGCTTGCTTGATTTCACTTGCTCCCACATAGTAGTTCTTTTTCCATCCCTCGGATTTTCTCTCAATGGCCGATTTCAATTCTGTTTTTCCAGCTTCTTTTGTTCGCTCCATTGTATCCTCTCTTTTGGCCGTTTTTCCTTTCTATTTTTCGGCTTCTTCTCTCCTCTCAATTCATTTGTTTTGCTCACCTTTTTTTCTCTCATCACTTTCTTTTTGTAACTTCATCTGATCTTCACAAACTTGTGATGGCGCTAAGGGTGCCAAAGTGAACACACGCCTATTGAGTGTGAATGAGTACTTATTGGTGTGTCCGTCATGAGTTACTCTTCTATCAAACTGCCACGGCCTCCCCAACAGTAGATGACTAGCTTGCATTGGCACAACATCGCACAACACTTCATCTTCGTACTTGCCAATGCGGAATGTCACTAGCACTTGCTTCTCCACTCGTACTTCTCCACTATCATTCAGCCATTGCAGCTTGTAAGGTTTAGGGTGTTTCTTCGTGAGTAACCCTAACTTCTCAACCATAGTAGTGCTTGCCACGTTAGCACAGCTGCCTCCATTAATGAGGACACTACACACCTTGTCCTTGACATAACACCTTGTATGGAAGATATTCTCCCTTTGTACTTTGTCATCTTCTTCTCTTGCTTGCAAGTTCAAGGCTCTTCTTGCCACTAGAGTGAGTCCTTCAGGAACTTGAATTTCCTCTTCGGATACATCTTCCAATGAAGGCATGCTATCATGATCCGAATCTTCTCCTTCTGTTACGACCTCCCCACTCTCTCTAATCACCATAATCTGTTTGTTAGGGAATTGACTGTAGATGTGGCCCCTTCCTTGACACTTGAAGCACTTGATATCACGGTTTCGTGTGGGAGTGGCTTCCACCTTCTTTTGGGAATTGGCATTGGAACTCTCAGTCTTGTGCTCTATCTTGGTTGCCTGTGGTTTGTCAAATTTCTTTGAATAGTTTGGCTTCCAATTAGCACTTGATGTTGCTCTTGTTTGATATGAATCAGATCTGCAAGAAGCCATAATTATTTAATAATTCGTTTTTGAGTTTCAAAGTCTATTTAGAAAGTTAATTATTTGTTAATTTCATTTTACATGAGTTATATTCTATTTAGGAAGTTACAAAAAAGATAATTTCATTTTATTAGGAGTTCTAGTCTGTTTAGGAAGTCAATTATGAGATAATCACATTTTTTAGTATTCCTAGTAGGATTAGAGTTATTTTCCTTTTTTAGTTTCCTTTTTTAAGTCATATTTATCTAGTTAGAAATTATATTTAATTAGGAATCTCTTTGTAACAATCTGCCTATATATAAAGGCATTATCAATGAGAATAAGAAAGAATAATTTGAGTACAAAAAACGTGGGCTTTGCTCTCTTGGTTCTTCGGAACTGTTCGAACACAGCGGAGGGATTCCGTTCGTTCACCTTCGACTTATCAAGCGGATCTACATCACCGTTTGTGGCGTCTTCATCAATTCAAGGTTCTTGTTTCCCTACAGCAGCGGGTCGAGGTTGTTCATACCGAGGTTCTTGCAAAGGTGCAAACAACGGGTCGAGATTTCCATCAATCTGAACGTAGATAGATCCGGCTTTTGCGTGGATCCGTAACGAGATTCACATCATTTGGTATCAGATCTTAGGTTCTACTTCAGATCATCTATCTTTAATTTCGTTTTTTTATCATTAGTTTTTAGTTCGTTATTCTTATTGTATTCTTTGTTGGAGAAAGAAAAAAAAATTAAAAAAGTGGCAAAAAAAATTCCGAAAAAAAAGAAAGATAGAGAAGAAGGCAGCCAAGAAAAGAAGAAGAAAGAAGGCTGAAAAAAAAATAAAAAAAAGAAAAGAAAAGTTGAAAGTAGAAAAAAAGAGAATCTGCAAGAATGTCTTATAACTACTCAAGAAGATCCTTTGAAGGTGTTGCACCATTGGTTGGTGATCCACACACGTTTATGGATGCCCTTCTTAGTGGGATGAGTCATATAATGAGAACGGAGGTCAAGAAGCTCAGCGAAAAGATGGACCGGATAGTGTGCAAACAAGAGAGGATACCTGATGTTCCTAATGTCTGTAGCGGAAGACAAATTCAACAAAGGAGGATGAGGGTCAAAGATGAGAAGAATTCAGGAGCTAATTTTGTTGGAGAAGTCAATGGAAAGAGGGAGAACACCATTAACACTAAGCACGACATTGAGGGGAAGGTATGTAGTTCTGACGATTTAGAGGTTACACCTGAAGTGATTGTTGAAGAAGAGGTTTTGACATGGGAGGAATTTGGTGAATATTCTATTGACTTGTTCGATGGAGAATGTTTTGATGACCATGCCATGTCACTTCTTTACTTGAGGGATTGGTTCAATGAATCAGAATTGGAGGATGTTGTTCATATGAAGAAGTGCTTAACTGCTATTGACGGTGATCAAGAAGAACTTGTTGTTTTAGTTGACAAGGAAGATGTCCAACCCATATCTTACATGTCTCCTAATTTACATGTTGAACATATTGACTTCTTAGGTGTGGACAAGTTTAATTATGTTGGAGGTTCATCGTTGATCAACATCTGGAATAGTTTGAAGTTCAAAGAAAGGCTTAAACGGATTAGTAGGGCTTTTGCTTTCGAGTTGGAGATGACTTCAGATTCTTTAAGATCGAAGTACGAGTTCTATTGGAAAGGAAGGTATCAAGTGCAGCCACGACGTTCAAAGAGTTCATCTTGCACCAGCATGGTTGTGAGTTTGCAAAAGCATGACGGATGCAAGGATTTGAGGACAAATCCATTTCAAGAGAAGGGGAATGATATGAATCAGATCGTCAAGAAGCCATAATTATTTAATAATTCGTTTTTGAGTTTCAAAGTCTATTTAGAAAGTTAATTATTTGTTAATTTCATTTTACATGAGTTCTATTCTGTTTAGGAAGTTACAAAAAAGATAATTTCATTTTATTAGGAGTTCTAGTCTGTTTAGGAAGTCAATTATGAGATAATCACGTTTTTTAGTATTCCTAGTAGGATTAGAGTTATTTTCCTTTTTTAGTTTCCCTTTTTAAGTCATATTTATCTAGTTAGAAATTATATTTAATTAGGAATCTCTTTGTAACAATCTGCCTATATATAAAGGCATAATCAATGAGAATAAGAGAGAATAATTTGAGTACAAAAAATGTGGGCTTTGCTCTCTTGGTTCTTCGGAACTGTTCGAACACAGCGGAGGGATTCCGTTCGTTCACCTTCGACTTATCAAGCGGATCTACATCACCGTTTGTGGCGTCTTTATCAATTCAAGGTTCTTGTTTCCCTACAGCAGCGGGTCGAGGTTGTTCATACCGAGGTTCTTGCAAAGGTGCAAACAACGGGTCGAGATTTCCATCAATCTGAACGTAGATAGATCCGGCTTTTGCGTGGATCCGTAACGAGATTCACATCATTGTTCCTCCTCCTCCTCTCTTCAGTTGCTTCTCAATTTTCGTGGCCATATGCACCATGTCCGCCAGCTCCACATAGTGTTGCAACTCTACTTTGTCATGGATCTCAGGATTGAGTCCATTCAAGAACCTAGCCATGGTAGCTTCTCTATCTTCCTCCACATCAGCTCTTATAATGGCCATCTCCATTTGTTTCTAATATTCTTCCATGCTCAGACTTCCTTGTCTCATCCCTTGTAACTTCTTGTATAGCTCTCGGTAGTAATGACTTGGAACAAAACATTTCCTCATCACCACTTTCATCTCCTCCCATGTAGCTATAGGACGCTCTCTATTACGCCTCCTGCTTGTGACAAGTTGATCCCACCACGTTATAGCATAATCAGCGAATTCAGTCACAGCTAGCTTTACCTTTTTTGCTTCAGAACAATTGTGGCAATCAAACACAAATGATTTGAACCTCGGCAGGAGATTCACAACGGACCGTGCTACTTTGGATGGAAGAGACCGCAACCCCCGAACTCGAGCCTTGCAAGAACCTTGGTCTAGAAGATCCGCAACCCAAGCAATGGAAATTCGAGAACCTATGGTCCAAGTCGAACCACGCCACAAACGATGATGGATGAATCATTTGATAAGTGAAAAGTTTCGCTCAAGCTAAGCAATCCAGCAATTAGCAAGAACACGCAAGGAGTATCTAACTCACAAAATTATCAATCTCAAAAGTTGAGTCCGTTTTATTGCTAAGAGACCTCCTTATATAGGCTCCAAAGTACCAAGGTATTCCTAAACAAGCTAACTCCTTAAAAGGAGCTCAAAGGCTGGCCAAAACTCTCTTTCCTAATCTAAGGATATTCTGGCCAAATTATTCAACTAAAATAGGAAATAATCTAAGCAAATAATATCAAATAGAATAACTAATAGTTGCACGTCCTAACAAGTAGATGCATGGCCTAAATAGGTTGATTCTTTCTGATCCTCCATATGCGCATGCATCCAGAAGTTTGCGTGCATATCAAGCTTCCAAAATAGCCTCTATCACGTGCATGGGCTTAGCGTGGGCCTCATGCATGTCCTTGCACTTGTACGCACCATCTTGAGCCCAGACTTCTTGCATTAATCCATTAAATTATGCCTGAAACTTTTTGGCTCTTGCTCGTGTCACCGGTCCAATTGGTACGTGCACTTGCCGTGAGTCTTGTGGCTTGAATGTAGGTGTGTTCGTAGGTATGCTCACATCATTCCCCTCCTCTTGAAAAGGATTTGTCCTCAAATCTTCACCTACATCAAACAGACTCAAATCAGTAACATTGAAAGAAGCACTAACATTATACTCACCTGGCAGGTCAAGCTTGTAGGCATTGTCATTGATGCGTTCAAGCACTTGAAATGGACCATCTCCCCGTGGTAGCAACTTTGAACACTGTTGCGCGGGAAAGCGTTCCTTTCTCATGTGCAACCAGACCCAATCTCTAGGCTCAAAGACAACCTTATGCCGTCCTTTGTTTGCTTGTCTCGCGTAGTGCTTCATTCGTTTCTCTATGTTCATTCGCGCCCTCTCATGCAGTTGCTTGACAAAATCAGTCTTCTTCTTGCCATCTAAGTTAACATGCTCACTCGAAGGCAAAGGTGATAAATCCAATGGAGTCAAAGGATTAAATCCATAAACAAGCTCAAATGGTGAGAATTGAGTAGCAGAATGAACTGAACGGTTATAAGCAAATTCAACATGTGGTAGACATTCTTCCCAAGTCTTAATGTTATGCTTGATAAGTGCTCTCAATAAAGTAGACAAAGTCCTATTTACAACTTCAGTTCGACCATCAGTTTGTGGATGACAAGTAGTAGAAAATAACAACTTGGTACCTAACTTACTCCACAAGGTCTTCCAAAAGTAACTCAAGAACTTAGCATCTCTATCAGAAATAAAAGTTCTAGGCATACCATGCAACCTAACAACTTCTCTAAAGAACAAATCAGCAATGTTTGAAGCATCATCAGTCTTATGACATGGAATAAAATGTGCCATCTTAGAAAACCTATCCACTACCACAAAGATTGAATCCCTTCCACGTTTAGTCCTAGGCAGTCCTAACACAAAATCCATAGAGATATCAATCCAATGCTCACTAGGTATAGGTAGTGGGGTATACAAACCTTGGGGTTTTACCTTTGACTTGGCTTGCTTGCATGTGATGCAACGCACACAAACTCTTTCAACGTCGCGCTTCATGTGTGGCCAATAGAAGTGATCTTGTAGCATTGCCAAAGTCTTTGCGATTCCAAAGTGCCCCATCATTCCGTCTCCATGTGCCTCCTGATTTAGCAACTCTCGCATAGAAAAATTAGGCACACAAAGTTTGTTCTCACGAAATAGGTAACCTTCATTCCGGAAAAATTTACCACTTGCACTCTTCTCCGTAGCTCGGAACAGATCACCAAAATCAGTATCATCAGTATACAACTCTTTAAGGTGTTCAAAACCAATTAACTTCGCATCAAGAGTTGAGATCAAAGCATACCTTCGCGATAGGGCATCAGCTACTACATTTTCCTTACCTTGCTTGTAGCGAATGACATAAGGAAATGTCTCAATGAACTCCACCCATCGTGCATGCCTCCTATTCAACTTGTGTTGCCCCTTTAAGTGCTTGAGTGATTCATGATCAGTGTGGATCACAAATTCCTTGGGCCACAAGTAATGCTGCCATGTTTCCAATGTTTGAACTAGCGCATACAACTCTTTGTCATAAGTTGGATAGTTCAAGGTTGCCCCACTTAGTTTCTCACTAAAGTAGGCAATTGGTCTCCCTTCTTGCATGAGGACAGCTCCAATCCCTATACCTGAGGCATCACATTCAACTTCAAAGGTTTTAGCAAAGTTAGGCAAAGCCAACAAAGGAGCATTAGTCAACCTCTCTTTGATGAGTTTGAATGAGTGCTCTTGAGCTTCTCCCCAACTAAATCCAACGTTCTTCTTGATGACTTCAGTGAGGGGCGCGGCTAGGCTACTAAAGTCTTTCACGAACCTCCTGTAAAAGCTAGCTAAGCCATGAAAACTTCGAACATTAGCAACACTTGTAGGACTTGGCCAGTCCCGGATGGCTCGGATCTTCTCCTCATCAACCTGTATCCCGTGAGCACTAATAACAAAACCCAAGAATACAAGTTTATCTGTGCAAAAGGTGCACTTCTTCAAGTTGGCAAACAATTGATCCTCTCTAAGTGCATCTAGGACAGATTTCAAATGCTCTACATGATCCTCTAAACTCGTACTATAAATGAGTATATCATCAAAGTACACAACAACAAATTTGCCAATGAATGAACGTAAGACATGATTCATAAGGCACATGAATGTACTAGGTGCATTAGATAACCCGAACCGCATGACCATCCACTCATACAACCCATATTTTGTTTTAAAAGCAGTCTTCCACTCATCTCCTTCTTTCATCCTAATCTGATGATAACCAATTTTTAAGTCAATCTTAGAAAACATGCAAGAGCCATGCAACTCATCTAACATGTCATCTAAGCGAGGAATATGGTGATGATATTTTACCGTGATGTTGTTGACAGCTCGGCAATCAACACACATCCTCCATGATCCATCCTTCTTAGGCACAAGTAGGACTGTAACAGCACATGGGCTCATGCTTTCTCTCACGTACCCTTTTTCCAAAAGCTCATTGACTTGCCTCTCAAGTTCCTTTGTTTCCTCCGGATTACTTCTATATGCGGGGCGGTTAGGTATGGTAGCTCCTGGAACAAAGTCAATTTGATGCTCAATCCCTCGTATAGGTGGTAATCCAGCTGGTAGCTCTTCGGGAAAGACATCCTTGTAGTCCTGCAAGAGAGAAACAATCACACTAGGCAAGTGTGGCTCAAGTTCGTTAGTGATAAAAAGTGTCTCCCTATACCGGAGTAAGATTATAGACTTTTTTTCAAAACAACCTTGCTTGATTTCACTTGCTCCCACATAGTAGTTCTTTTTCCATCCCTCGGATTTTCTCTCAATGGCCGATTTCAATTCTGTTTTTCCGGCTTCTTTTGCTCGCTCCATTGTATCCTCTCTTTTGGCCTTTTTTCCTTTCTGTTTTTCGGCTTCTTCTCTCCTCTCAATTCATTTGTTTTGCTCACCTTTTTTTCTCTCATCACTTTCTTTTTGTAACTTCATCTGATCTTCACAAACTTGTGATGGCGCTAAGGGTGCCAAAGTGAACACACGCCTATTGAGTGTGAATGAGTACTTGTTGGTGTGTCCGTCATGAGTTACTCTTCTATCAAACTGCCACAGCCTTCCCAACAGTAGATGACTAGCTTGCATTGGCACAACATCGCACAACACTTCATCTTCGTACTTGCCAATGCGGAATGTCACTAGCACTTGCTTCTCCACTCGTACTTCTCCACTATCATTCAGCCATTGCAGCTTGTAAGGTTTAGGGTGTTTCTTTGTGAGTAGCCCTAACTTCTCAACCATAGTAGTGCTTGCCACGTTAGCACAGTTGCCTCCATCAATGAGGACACTACACACCTTGTCCTTGACATAACACCTTGCGTGGAAGATATTCTCCCTTTGTGCTTTGTCATCTTCTTCTCTTGCTTGCAAGTTCAAGGCTCTTCTTGCCACTAGAGTGAGTCCTTCAGAAACTTGAATTTCCTCTTCGGATACGTCTTCCAATGAAGGCATGCTATCATAATCCAAATCTTCTCCTTCTGTTACGACCTCCCCACTCTCTCTAATCACCATAATCTGTTTGTTAGGGCATTGACTTGAGATGTGCCCCCTTCCTTGACACTTGAAGCACTTGATATCACAGTTTCGTGTGGGAGTGGCTTCCACCTTCTTTTGAGATTGGCATTGGAACTCTCAGTCTTGTGCTCTATCTTGGTTGCCTGTGGTTTGTCAAATTTCTTTGAATAGTTTGGCTTCCAATTAGCACTTGATGTAGCTCTTGTTCCTCCTCCTCCTCTCTTCAGTTGCTTCTCAATTTTTGTGGCCATATGCACCATGTCCTCCAACTCCACATAGTGTTGCAACTCTACTTTGTCATGGATCTCGGGATTGAGTCCATTCAAGAACCTTGCCATGGTAGCTTCTCTATCTTCCTCCACGTCAGCTCTTATCATGGCCATCTCCATCTATTTGTAATATTCTTCCACGCTCAGACTTCCTTGTCTCATTCCTTGTAACTTCTTGTATAGCTCTCGGTAGTAATGACTTGGAACAAAACGTTTCCTCATCACCGCTTTCATCTTCTCCCATGTAGCTATAGGACGCTCTCCATTACGCCTCCTGCTTGTTACAAGTTGATCCCACCACGTTATAGCATAATCAGTGAATTCAGTCACAGCTAGCTTTACCTTCTTTGTTTCGGAACAATTGTGGCAATCAAACACGAACTCATACTTCTTCTCGCACTCTAGGTATGCTTCCGGGTCAGAACGACCTACAAAGGAAGGTATATTCAGCTTAATACTTCCCAAGTTGTCATTTCTTCTTCACCTTGCCTCTCTAGGTGGGCGGTTAGTCCTTGCTCGCCTAAGATTCCTTGTAGAACCTACGTCCTCCTCCTGGAAAGGGTCGGAATCTTCTTCACTTGTGCTTCCAAAAGGTGCAAACCTTCGTTGTGCTTGGACTTCGCTTCTTGGTTGTTGGCTGTTGCGAGTGTCCTCCATTGCATCCATGCGTTGTTGCAACGGCTCCATCTCCGCTTGCATCATTTGTTGGAATTTTCCTGTCAGGGCCTCCACAAATACCTTAAGACCAACATCAGCCAACGTACCCTCTTTTTCTCTTTGATCTTCGTAAGACATCTTGCTGCAAGAAAATTTTGTTAGTAAAAAAAAATTGATGGCCTCACAAGTTCACTCCCTTACGTGTTTACTCTCAATGTAAGTTGCACTCAAGTTCACTCGTGTTTGCACTCAATTATTTGGCTTTTCTCTCTAATGCACTCACAAACTCTTGCCTTTTTCCTCTCGTGATACTCTTGTACGTTCTTACTAAGCTAACAAGGCTTTGCTTGAACTACATGGATCACTATCAAAGGTAGTTCCTTGTCTTCTTGCGCTGCACGTAGATTTATTCGGACTGACTTCCTCTTGTTTTCTGTCCGCCTATTGGACTTGCTTCTTGCTTCCTCTTTTGTTTCTCTTGCATTTTCTCTTTAATCACAAGCTTCCCAATTCACCTTGCTCTGCTTTAGTCTTGCAATTTCCTGTTTAGTCTTGCTTCTTCTTTTGTTTTCTTTTTCTTTTTCCTTTTTTTTTCTTTTTTTTTCTTTTGATCAGAATACACAACCTAGAATAACTAAGTCACGAATCCGATTGCTCGAAACACAAACGAATCAAACTACTTATAAAAAAAACGAATTGGATACTAGACCAACAAAAGAAAAGGTAAGGATATATAGTAGCAAGCCGTGGCTCTAGATACCAAATGATATGAACCTCGAGAGCAGATTCACAACGGACCGTGCTACTTTGGATGGAAGAGACCGCAACCCCCGAACTCGAGCCTTGCAAGAACCTTGGTCTAGAAGATCCGCAACCCAAGCAATGGAAATTCGAGAACCTATGGTCCAAGTCGAACCACGCCACAAACGATGATGGATGAATCATTTGATAAGTGAAAAGTTTTGCTCAAGCTAAGCAATCCAGCAATTAGCAAGAACACGCAAGGAGTATCTAACTCGCAAAATTATCAATCTCAAAAGTTGTGTCCGTTTTATTGCTAGGAGACCTCCTTATATAGGCTCCAAAGTACCAAGGTATTCCTAAACAAGCTAACTCCTTAAAAGGAGCTCAAAGGCTGGCCAAAACTCTCTTTCCTAATCTAAGGATATTCTGGCCGAATTATTCAACTAAAATAGGAAATAACCTAAGCAAATAATATCTAATAGAATAACTAATAGTTGCACGTCCTAACAAGTAGATGCACGGCCTAAATAGGTTGATTCTTTCTGATCCTCCATGTGCGCATGCATCCAGAAGTTTGCGTGCATATCAAGCTTCCAAAATAGCCTCTATCACGTGCATGGGCTTAGCGTGGGCCTCATGCACATCCTTGCACTTGTACGCACCATCATGAGCCCAGACTTCTTGCATTAATCCATTAAATTATGCCTGAAACTTTTTGGCTCTTGCTCGTGTCACCGGTCCAATTGGTACGTGCACTTGCCGTGAGTCTTGTGGCTTGAATGTAGGTGTGTTCGTAGGTGTGCTCACATTAAGAAAAGGCAATAAAATGCAAGCAAAGGCAAGGTAAAGGCCCGAAAAGGTAGGAAAAGGCAAGAAAAGGCATGAAAAAGGCAAGATAAGTAAAGAAAAGGCAGGATTAGGGAAGAGAAGGTAAGATAAGGCAAGAAAAGGCAAGGAAAAGGTATGAAAAGGCAAGATAAGGCAAGAAAAGGCATGGATAGGAAAGAAAAGGTAAGATAAGGCAAGAAAAAGTAAGATAATGGAAGAAAAGGCAAGATAAGGGAAGAAAATGAAAGAAAAAGCAAGATAAGGCAAGAAAAGGCAAGGAAAAGGCAAGATAAGGAAAAAAAAGACACAGAAAAGGCATGATAAGGCAAGAAAAGACATGGAAAAGGCAAGATAAGAAAAGAAAAGGCAAGAAAAAGTCAAGATAAGCAAAGAAAAGGCAAGATAAGGGAAGAAAAGAAAAGATAAGGCAAGAAAAGGCAAGAAAAAGGTAAGATAACGCAAGATAAGGCAAGAAACGGCAAGGAAAGGAAAGTAAAGAAAAGGCAAGGAAATGGCAAGATAAGTAAAGAAAAGGCATGATAAGGCAAGAAATGTTGAGATAAGTCAAGAAAAGGCAAGATACAGTAAGAAAAGGAAAGATAAGGCAAGAAAAGTCAAGAAAAGTCAAGAAAGGGAAAGAAAAGGCAAGAAAGGGCAAGGAAAAGGCAAGAAAAGGAAAGAAAAGTGAAGAAAAGGCAAGATAAGGCAAGAAAAGGCGAGAAAAGGCAAGATCAGGCAAGATAAGGCAAGAAAAAGTAAGATAAGGCAAGCAAAGGCAGGATAAGGCACGAAAAGGCACGAAAAGGCAAGATAAGGCAAGAAAAGGCAAGAAAAGGATAGAAAAGGAAAGAAAAGGCAAGGAAAAGGAAAGATAAAGTAAGAAAAGGAAAGATAAGGCAAGAAAAAGGAGAGTAGAGGTAAGATATGGTAAGAAAAGGTAAGGTAAGGCAAAAAAAGGCAAGAAAAGGAAAGGAGAAGGCATAAAATGGCAAGAAAAGGTAAGAAAGTCATGTAAATGATATGACCTCGGCAGGAGATTCACAACGGACTGTGCTACTTTGGATGGAAGAGACCGCAACCCCCGAACTCGAGCCTTGCAAGAACCTTGGTCTAGAAGATCCGCAACCCAAGCAATGGAAATTCGAGAACCTATGGTCCAAGTCGAACCATGCCACAAACGATGATGGATGAATCATTTGATAAGTGAAAAGTTTCGCTCAAGCTAAGCAATCCAGCAATTAGCAAGAACACGCAAGGAGTATCTAACTCGCAAAATTATCAATCTCAAAAGTTGTGTCCGTTTTATTGCTAGGAGACCTCCTTATATAGGCTCCAAAGTACCAAGGTATTCCTAAACAAGCTAACTCCTTAAAAGGAGCTCAAAGGCTGGCCAAAACTCTCTTTCCTAATCTAAGGATATTCTGGCCGAATTATTCAACTAAAATAGGAAATAACCTAAGCAAATAATATCTAATAGAATAACTAATAGTTGCACGTCCTAACAAGTAGATGCACGGCCTAAATAGGTTGATTCTTTCTGATCCTCCATGTGCGCATGCATCCAGAAGTTTGCGTGCATATCAAGCTTCCAAAATAGCCTCTATCACGTGCATGGGCTTAGCGTGGGCCTCATGCACATCCTTGCACTTGTACGCACCATCATGAGCCCAAACTTCTTGCATTAATCCATTAAATTATGCCTGAAACTTTTTGGCTCTTGCTCGTGTCACCGGTCCAATTGGTACGTGCACTTGCCGTGAGTCTTGTGGCTTGAATGTAGGTGTGTTCGTAGGTGTGCTCACATTAAGAAAAGGCAATAAAATGCAAGCAAAGGCAAGGTAAAGGCCCGAAAAGGTAGGAAAAGGCAAGAAAAGGCATGAAAAAGGCAAGATAAGTAAAGAAAAGGCAGGATTAGGGAAGAGAAGGTAAGATAAGGCAAGAAAAGGCAAGGAAAAGGTATGAAAAGGCAAGATAAGGCAAGAAAAGGCATGGATAGGAAAGAAAAGGTAAGATAAGGCAAGAAAAAGTAAGATAATGGAAGAAAAGGCAAGATAAGGGAAGAAAATGAAAGAAAAAGCAAGATAAGGCAAGAAAAGGCAAGGAAAAGGCAAGATAAGGAAAAAAAAGACACAGAAAAGGCATGATAAGGCAAGAAAAGACATGGAAAAGGCAAGATAAGAAAAGAAAAGGCAAGAAAAAGTCAAGATAAGCAAAGAAAAGGCAAGATAAGGGAAGAAAAGAAAAGATAAGGCAAGAAAAGGCAAGAAAAAGGTAAGATAACGCAAGATAAGGCAAGAAACGGCAAGGAAAGGAAAGTAAAGAAAAGGCAAGGAAATGGCAAGATAAGTAAAGAAAAGGCATGATAAGGCAAGAAATGTTGAGATAAGTCAAGAAAAGGCAAGATACAGTAAGAAAAGGAAAGATAAGGCAAGAAAAGTCAAGAAAAGTCAAGAAAGGGAAAGAAAAGGCAAGAAGGGGCAAGGAAAAGGCAAGAAAAGGAAAGAAAAGTGAAGAAAAGGCAAGATAAGGCAAGAAAAGGCAAGAAAAGGCAAGATCAGGCAAGATAAGGCAAGAAAAAGTAAGATAAGGCAAGCAAAGGCAGGATAAGGCACGAAAAGGCAGGAAAAGGCAAGATAAGGCAAGAAAAGGCAAGAAAAGGATAGAAAAGGAAAGAAAAGGCAAGGAAAAGGAAAGATAAAGTAAGAAAAGGAAAGATAAGGCAAGAAAAAGCAGAGTAGAGGTAAGATATGGTAAGAAAAGGTAAGGTAAGGCAAAAAAAGGCAAGAAAAGGAAAGGAGAATGCATAAAATGGCAAGAAAAGGTAAGAAAGTCATGTAAATGATATGACCTCGGCAGGAGATTCACAACGGACTGTGCTACTTTGGATGGAAGAGACCGCAACCCCCGAACTCGAGCCTTGCAAGAACCTTGGTCTAGAAGATCCGCAACCCAAGCAATGGAAATTCGAGAACCTATGGTCCAAGTCGAACCATGCCACAAACGATGATGGATGAATCATTTGATAAGTGAAAAGTTTCGCTCAAGCTAAGCAATCCAGCAATTAGCAAGAACACGCAAGGAGTATCTAACTCGCAAAATTATCAATCTCAAAAGTTGTGTCCGTTTTATTGCTAGGAGACCTCCTTATATAGGCTCCAAAGTACCAAGGTATTCCTAAACAAGCTAACTCCTTAAAAGGAGCTCAAAGGCTGGCCAAAACTCTCTTTCCTAATCTAAGGATATTCTGGCCGAATTATTCAACTAAAATAGGAAATAACCTAAGCAAATAATATCTAATAGAATAACTAATAGTTGCACGTCCTAACAAGTAGATGCACGGCCTAAATAGGTTGATTCTTTCTGATCCTCCATGTGCGCATGCATCCAGAAGTTTGCGTGCATATCAAGCTTCCAAAATAGCCTCTATCACATGCATGGGCTTAGCGTGGGCCTCATGCACATCCTTGCACTTGTACGCACCATCATGAGCCCAAACTTCTTGCATTAATCCATTAAATTATGCCTGAAACTTTTTGGCTCTTGCTCGTGTCACCGGTCCAATTGGTACGTGCACTTGCCGTGAGTCTTGTGGCTTGAATGTAGGTGTGTTCGTAGGTGTGCTCACATTAAGAAAAGGCAATAAAATGCAAGCAAAGGCAAGGTAAAGGCCCGAAAAGGTAGGAAAAGGCAAGAAAAGGCATGAAAAAGGCAAGATAAGTAAAGAAAAGGCAGGATTAGGGAAGAGAAGGTAAGATAAGGCAAGAAAAGGCAAGGAAAAGGTATGAAAAGGCAAGATAAGGCAAGAAAAGGCATGGATAGGAAAGAAAAGGTAAGATAAGGCAAGAAAAAGTAAGATAATGGAAGAAAAGGCAAGATAAGGGAAGAAAATGAAAGAAAAAGCAAGATAAGGCAAGAAAAGGCAAGGAAAAGGCAAGATAAGGAAAAAAAAGACACAGAAAAGGCATGATAAGGCAAGAAAAGACATGGAAAAGGCAAGATAAGAAAAGAAAAGGCAAGAAAAAGTCAAGATAAGCAAAGAAAAGGCAAGATAAGGGAAGAAAAGAAAAGATAAGGCAAGAAAAGGCAAGAAAAAGGTAAGATAACGCAAGATAAGGCAAGAAACGGCAAGGAAAGGAAAGTAAAGAAAAGGCAAGGAAATGGCAAGATAAGTAAAGAAAAGGCATGATAAGGCAAGAAATGTTGAGATAAGTCAAGAAAAGGCAAGATACAGTAAGAAAAGGAAAGATAAGGCAAGAAAAGTCAAGAAAAGTCAAGAAAGGGAAAGAAAAGGCAAGAAGGGGCAAGGAAAAGGCAAGAAAAGGAAAGAAAAGTGAAGAAAAGGCAAGATAAGGCAAGAAAAGGCGAGAAAAGGCAAGATCAGGCAAGATAAGGCAAGAAAAAGTAAGATAAGGCAAGCAAAGGCAGGATAAGGCACGAAAAGGCAAGATAAGGCAAGAAAAGGCAAGAAAAGGATAGAAAAGGCAAGAAAAGGCAAGGAAAAGGAAAGATAAAGTAAGAAAAGGAAAGATAAGGCAAGAAAAAGGAGAGTAGAGGTAAGATATGGTAAGAAAAGGTAAGGTAAGGCAAAAAAAGGCAAGAAAAGGAAAGGAGAAGGCATAAAATGGCAAGAAAAGGTAAGAAAGTCATGTAAATGATATGACCTCGGCAGGAGATTCACAACGGACTGTGCTACTTTGGATGGAAGAGACCGCAACCCCCGAACTCGAGCCTTGCAAGAACCTTGGTCTAGAAGATCCGCAACCCAAGCAATGGAAATTCGAGAACCTATGGTCCAAGTCGAACCATGCCACAAACGATGATGGATGAATCATTTGATAAGTGAAAAGTTTCGCTCAAGCTAAGCAATCCAGCAATTAGCAAGAACACGCAAGGAGTATCTAACTCGCAAAATTATCAATCTCAAAAGTTGTGTCCGTTTTATTGCTAGGAGACCTCCTTATATAGGCTCCAAAGTACCAAGGTATTCCTAAACAAGCTAACTCCTTAAAAGGAGCTCAAAGGCTGGCCAAAACTCTCTTTCCTAATCTAAGGATATTCTGGCCGAATTATTCAACTAAAATAGGAAATAACCTAAGCAAATAATATCTAATAGAATAACTAATAGTTGCACGTCCTAACAAGTAGATGCACGGCCTAAATAGGTTGATTCTTTCTGATCCTCCATGTGCGCATGCATCCAGAAGTTTGCGTGCATATCAAGCTTCCAAAATAGCCTCTATCACGTGCATGGGCTTAGCGTGGGCCTCATGCACATCCTTGCACTTGTACGCACCATCATGAGCCCAAACTTCTTGCATTAATCCATTAAATTATGCCTGAAACTTTTTGGCTCTTGCTCGTGTCACCGGTCCAATTGGTACGTGCACTTGCCGTGAGTCTTGTGGCTTGAATGTAGGTGTGTTCGTAGGTGTGCTCACATTAAGAAAAGGCAATAAAATGCAAGCAAAGGCAAGGTAAAGGCCCGAAAAGGTAGGAAAAGGCAAGAAAAGGCATGAAAAAGGCAAGATAAGTAAAGAAAAGGCAGGATTAGGGAAGAGAAGGTAAGATAAGGCAAGAAAAGGCAAGGAAAAGGTATGAAAAGGCAAGATAAGGCAAGAAAAGGCATGGATAGGAAAGAAAAGGTAAGATAAGGCAAGAAAAAGTAAGATAATGGAAGAAAAGGCAAGATAAGGGAAGAAAATGAAAGAAAAAGCAAGATAAGGCAAGAAAAGGCAAGGAAAAGGCAAGATAAGGAAAAAAAAGACACAGAAAAGGCATGATAAGGCAAGAAAAGACATGGAAAAGGCAAGATAAGAAAAGAAAAGGCAAGAAAAAGTCAAGATAAGCAAAGAAAAGGCAAGATAAGGGAAGAAAAGAAAAGATAAGGCAAGAAAAGGCAAGAAAAAGGTAAGATAACGCAAGATAAGGCAAGAAACGGCAAGGAAAGGAAAGTAAAGAAAAGGCAAGGAAATGGCAAGATAAGTAAAGAAAAGGCATGATAAGGCAAGAAATGTTGAGATAAGTCAAGAAAAGGCAAGATACAGTAAGAAAAGGAAAGATAAGGCAAGAAAAGTCAAGAAAAGTCAAGAAAGGGAAAGAAAAGGCAAGAAGGGGCAAGGAAAAGGCAAGAAAAGGAAAGAAAAGTGAAGAAAAGGCAAGATAAGGCAAGAAAAGGCAAGAAAAGGCAAGATCAGGCAAGATAAGGCAAGAAAAAGTAAGATAAGGCAAGCAAAGGCAGGATAAGGCACGAAAAGGCAGGAAAAGGCAAGATAAGGCAAGAAAAGGCAAGAAAAGGATAGAAAAGGAAAGAAAAGGCAAGGAAAAGGAAAGATAAAGTAAGAAAAGGAAAGATAAGGCAAGAAAAAGCAGAGTAGAGGTAAGATATGGTAAGAAAAGGTAAGGTAAGGCAAAAAAAGGCAAGAAAAGGAAAGGAGAATGCATAAAATGGCAAGAAAAGGTAAGAAAGTCATGTAAATGATATGACCTCGGCAGGAGATTCACAACGGACTGTGCTACTTTGGATGGAAGAGACCGCAACCCCCGAACTCGAGCCTTGCAAGAACCTTGGTCTAGAAGATCCGCAACCCAAGCAATGGAAATTCGAGAACCTATGGTCCAAGTCGAACCATGCCACAAACGATGATGGATGAATCATTTGATAAGTGAAAAGTTTCGCTCAAGCTAAGCAATCCAGCAATTAGCAAGAACACGCAAGGAGTATCTAACTCGCAAAATTATCAATCTCAAAAGTTGTGTCCGTTTTATTGCTAGGAGACCTCCTTATATAGGCTCCAAAGTACCAAGGTATTCCTAAACAAGCTAACTCCTTAAAAGGAGCTCAAAGGCTGGCCAAAACTCTCTTTCCTAATCTAAGGATATTCTGGCCGAATTATTCAACTAAAATAGGAAATAACCTAAGCAAATAATATCTAATAGAATAACTAATAGTTGCACGTCCTAACAAGTAGATGCACGGCCTAAATAGGTTGATTCTTTCTGATCCTCCATGTGCGCATGCATCCAGAAGTTTGCGTGCATATCAAGCTTCCAAAATAGCCTCTATCACATGCATGGGCTTAGCGTGGGCCTCATGCACATCCTTGCACTTGTACGCACCATCATGAGCCCAAACTTCTTGCATTAATCCATTAAATTATGCCTGAAACTTTTTGGCTCTTGCTCGTGTCACCGGTCCAATTGGTACGTGCACTTGCCGTGAGTCTTGTGGCTTGAATGTAGGTGTGTTCGTAGGTGTGCTCACATTAAGAAAAGGCAATAAAATGCAAGCAAAGGCAAGGTAAAGGCCCGAAAAGGTAGGAAAAGGCAAGAAAATGCATGAAAAAGGCAAGATAAGTAAAGAAAAGGCAGGATTAGGGAAGAGAAGGTAAGATAAGGCAAGAAAAGGCAAGGAAAAGGTATGAAAAGGCAAGATAAGGCAAGAAAAGGCATGGATAGGAAAGAAAAGGTAAGATAAGGCAAGAAAAAGTAAGATAATGGAAGAAAAGGCAAGATAAGGGAAGAAAATGAAAGAAAAAGCAAGATAAGGCAAGAAAAGGCAAGGAAAAGGCAAGATAAGGAAAAAAAAGACACAGAAAAGGCATGATAAGGCAAGAAAAGACATGGAAAAGGCAAGATAAGAAAAGAAAAGGCAAGAAAAAGTCAAGATAAGCAAAGAAAAGGCAAGATAAGGGAAGAAAAGAAAAGATAAGGCAAGAAAAGGCAAGAAAAAGGTAAGATAACGCAAGATAAGGCAAGAAACGGCAAGGAAAGGAAAGTAAAGAAAAGGCAAGGAAATGGCAAGATAAGTAAAGAAAAGGCATGATAAGGCAAGAAATGTTGAGATAAGTCAAGAAAAGGCAAGATACAGTAAGAAAAGGAAAGATAAGGCAAGAAAAGTCAAGAAAAGTCAAGAAAGGGAAAGAAAAGGCAAGAAGGGGCAAGGAAAAGGCAAGAAAAGGAAAGAAAAGTGAAGAAAAGGCAAGATAAGGCAAGAAAAGGCGAGAAAAGGCAAGATCAGGCAAGATAAGGCAAGAAAAAGTAAGATAAGGCAAGCAAAGGCAGGATAAGGCACGAAAAGGCAAGATAAGGCAAGAAAAGGCAAGAAAAGGATAGAAAAGGAAAGAAAAGGCAAGGAAAAGGAAAGATAAAGTAAGAAAAGGAAAGATAAGGCAAGAAAAAGGAGAGTAGAGGTAAGATATGGTAAGAAAAGGTAAGGTAAGGCAAAAAAAGGCAAGAAAAGGAAAGGAGAAGGCATAAAATGGCAAGAAAAGGTAAGAAAGTCATGTAAATGATATGACCTCGGCAGGAGATTCACAACGGACTGTGCTACTTTGGATGGAAGAGACCGCAACCCCCGAACTCGAGCCTTGCAAGAACCTTGGTCTAGAAGATCCGCAACCCAAGCAATGGAAATTCGAGAACCTATGGTCCAAGTCGAACCATGCCACAAACGATGATGGATGAATCATTTGATAAGTGAAAAGTTTCGCTCAAGCTAAGCAATCCAGCAATTAGCAAGAACACGCAAGGAGTATCTAACTCACAAATTATCAATCTTAAAAGTTGTGTCCATTTTATTGCTAGGCCTCCTTATATAAGCTCCAAAGTACCAAGGTATTCCTAAACAAGCTAACTCCTTAAATGGAGCTCAAAGGCTGGCCAAAACTCTCTTTCCTAATTAAGGATATTTTGGCCGAATTATTCAACTAAAATAGGAAATAATCTAAGCAAATAATATCTAATAGAATAACTAATAGTTGCACGTCCTAACAAGTAGATGCATGGCCTAAATAGGTTGATTCTTTCTGATTCTCCATGTGTGCATGCATCCAGAAGTTTGCGTGCATATCAAGCTTCCAAAATAGCCTCTATCACATGCGTGGGCTTAGCGTGGGCCTCATGCATGTCCTTGCACTTGTACGCACCATCTTGAGCCCAGACTTCTTGCATTAATACATTAAATTCTGCCTGAAACTTTTTGGCTCTTGCTCGTGTCACCGGTCCAATTGGTACGTGCACTTGCCGTGAGTCTTGTGGCTTGAATGTAGGTGTGTTCGTAGGTGTGCTCACATCATTCCCCTCCTCTTGTAAAGGATTTGTCCTCAAATCTTCACCTACATCAAACGGACTCAAATCAGTAACATTGAAAGAAGCACTAACATTATACTCACCTGGCAGGTCAAGCTTATAGGCATTGTCATTGATGCGTTCAAGCACTTGAAATGGACCATCTCCCCGTGGTAGCAACTTTGAACACCATTGCGTGGGAAAGCATTCCTTTCTCATATGCAACTAGACCCAATCTCCAGGCTCAAAGACAACCGTATGCCGTCCTTTGTTTGCTTGTCTCGCGTAGTGCTCTGTTCATTTCTATATATTCATTCGCGCCCTCTCATGCAGTTGCTTGAAAAAATCAGCCTTCTTCTTGCCATCTAAGTTAACATGCTCACTCGAAGGCAAAGGTGATAAATCCAATGGAGTCAAAGGATTAAATCCATAAACAAGCTCAAATGGTGAGAATTGAGTAGCAGAATGAATTGAACGGTTATAAGCAAATTCAACATGTGGTAGACATTCTTCCCAATTCTTAATGTTATGCTTGATAAGTGCTCTCAATAAAGTAGACAAAGTCCTATTTACAGCTTCAGTTTGACCATCAGTTTGTGGATGACAAGTAGTAGAAAATAACAACTTGGTACCTAACTTACTCCACAAGGTCTTCCAAAAGTAACTCAAGAACTTAGCATCTCTATCAGAAATAATAGTTCTAGGCATACCATGCAACCTAACAACTTCTCTAAAGAACAAATCAGCAATGTTTGAAGCATCATCAGTCTTATGACATGGAATAAAATGTGCCATCTTAGAAAACCTATCCACTACCACAAAGATTGAATCCCTTCCACGTTTAGTCCTAGGCAGTCCTAACACAAAATCCATAGAGATATCAATCCAAGGCTCACTAGGTATAGGTAGTGGGGTATACAAACCATGGGGTTTTACCTTTGACTTGGCTTGCTTGCATGTGATGCAACGCCCACAAACTCTTTCAACGTCGCGCTTCATGTGTGGCCAATAGAAGTGATCTTGTAGCATTGCCAAAGTCTTTGTGATTCCAAAGTGCCCCATCAATCCGCCTCCATGTGCCTCCTGAATTAGCAACTCTCGCACAGAACAATTAGGCACACAAAGTTTGTTCTCACGAAATAGGTAACCTTCATTCCGACTTATCTTGCCATTTCCTTGCATTTTCTTGCCTTTTCCTTGCCTTAACTTTCTTTTTCTTTCCTTATCTTGCCTTTTCCTTGCCTTTTCTTGCCTTTTCTTGTCTTTTCTTATCTTTTCTTTCCCTCTCTTGCCTTCTCCTTGCCATTTCTTGCCTTTTCTTTCCTTTTCTTGCCTTTTCTTGCACTATGTTGCCTTTTTACTCCTTATCTTGCCTTTTCATACCTTTTTCTTGCCTTTTCTTGCCTTTTCCTTGCCTTTTCTTGCCTCATCTTACCTTTTCTTTCCTTATCTTGTCTTTTCCTTGCCTTTTCTTGCCTTTTCTTGTCTTTTCTTGCCTTATCTTGCCTTCTCCTTGCCATTTCTTGCCATTTCTTGCCTTTTATTTCCTTTTTTTCCATTTTCTTGCCTTATCTTGCCTTTTCTTACCTTTTCATGCCTTTTCTTTCCTTATCTTGCATTTTCTTGCCTTTTCTTGCCTTTTCTTGGCGTTTCTTTCCTTATCTTGCCATTTCTTTCCTTATCTTGCCTTTTCTTATCATTGTTGGCCTTGTGTTGACTTATCTTGCCTTTTCTTTCCTTATCTTACCTTTGCCTTGCATTTCTCTCCTTTTCTAGTGTTATCTTTTATTTTCTTTCCTTATCTTGCATTTTCCTTGCCTTTTCTTGCCTTATCATGCCTTTTCTTTCCTTATCTTGCCTTTTCCTTGCCTTTTCTTGCCTTATCTTGCTTTTTCTTGCCTTTTCTTCCCTTATCTGGCCTTTTCCTTACCTTTTCTGGACTTTTCTCACCTTTTCTTGCCTTATTTTACCTTTTTTACCTTTTATTATCATTTCTTGCCTTTTGTCTACATATCTTTTCTTTTCCTTGCCTTTTCTAGCCTTTTCTTGCATTTTCTTCCCTTATCTTATCCTTTCTTACCTTATATTGCCTTTTTTTTCCTTATCTTTCCTTATCTTGAATTTTCCTTGCCTTTTCCTCGCCTTTACTTACTTTTTCTTACCTTATCTTGCCTTTTCCTTGTCTTTTCTTGTCTTTTCTTACCTTTTGCTTCATAAACTTGCCTTTTCTTTCCTTATCTTGCCTTTTCCTTGCCATTTCTTGACTTTTCCTTCCTTTTCTTTCCCTATCTTACCTTATCTTGCTTTTTCTTTCCTTATCTTGCCTTTTCCTTGCCTTTTCTTTGCCTTTCATTGTCTTTTCCTTGCGTTTTCTTGCCTTTTTTTTCCTTTTCTTGCCTTATGTTCCCTTTTTTTGACTTTTATTATCTTTTCTTTCCATATCTTGCCTTTTCCTTGCCTTTAGATCCTTTTCTTACCTTTTCTTGCCTTATCGTGTTTTTTCTTGCCTTATCTTGCCATATCTTTCCTTATCTTTCCTTATCTTGCCTTTTCCTTTCCTTTTCTTGCCTTTTCTTTCCTTTTCTTGCCTTTTCCTTGACTTTTCTTGCCTTTTCATGCCTTTTCTTGTCTAATCATGCCTTTTCCTTGCCATTTCTTATCTCTTCTTTCCTTTTTTTTGCAATTTCTTGCCTTTTCTTGCCGTATTTTAAATTTGCTTGCCTTCTCTTACCTTTTACTTCCTTAACTTGCCTTTTTTTCCTTATCTTGCCTTTTCCTTACCATTTCTTGACTTTTCTTGAATTTTCTTTCCTTATCTTGCCTTATCTTGCCTTTGCCTTCCTTATCTTGCCATTTCCTTGCCTTTTCTTGCCTTTTCCTTTCCTTTTATTGCATTTTCCTAGCCATTTTTGGCTCTTTTTAAAACGTTCAGGTCGTTTCAAGATAGTTGAAACTGATGCCTCAGATTTAGGTTACGGTGGCATATTGAAACAACGCCCCCATGATCATGAACATATCATATCATTCACTTCAGCACATTGGAATGATACTCAGCGCAAGTATCCAACAATCAAAAAAGAAATTTTGAGCATTGTATTATGTATTACAAAGTTTCAAAGTGATCTTTTAAACCAAAAGTTTTTATTACGTATAGATGCCCAAGCGGCTAAAGATATTCTTCAAAAAGATGTTCAAAATATTGCCTCCAAGCACATATTTGCTTGCTGGCAAGCTATTTTAAGTATTTTTGATTTTGACATTGAATACATTAAAGGAGAAAGCAATTCCCTACCTGATTTCCTAACGCGAGAGTTTTTGACAAATAGGTAGCCAGTTATGCCACCAAAAAGCTCCCAAGGGAGCAAAGCCAAAAGTATTGCCTCATCCTCCTCAAAGCCAGCCCGAACTTGGGCCGCTATTACTGAAGATGACGAACATAAAGAACTTCCCCTTGCCCTTCGCAGGGGATCCGAAAGCAGCACTAAAGTGCAAAAATGGTTACTTGAACTCCAAAACAATCTAGTTTACCCGACTGAATTTGTTGAGGTCTTCCAACGCCTCTCCCAGAATTCCCAGAAAGCAGTAGGCAAATCAGAACACAAATTAGTTTGAAGTTTATTTTTAAAACAATCAATTTGGTTTTGAAGAGCGAGATCTTCAAGTTGTGTTGAAATTCGTTGCAAATGAATATGATGTTTTGTGTCAATAAGATCATCATTACTGTGTCAATAAGATCTTGCAACGAAGCCGTTGTGGTATCCAGAATAACGGTTGATACGTGAAACATCATTACTGGGTTGGGCTTCAGGCATTTGAGTCTCAAATTGGTCTAAACCTTCTAAGATCCATTCGTCAGGAAGGGTTACATCCTTCCATTGGATGGCTTTACGAATGACAGTGTTAGCCCGAGTAAAGTCAGTTTGCAATAAAATGGTTTGTCCTTTGGTTGGTTGAAAACGATGCTTCGTTGCAAATGCAGAAATCATGGCTTTATAATGCACTTTAAAACTCAATGAGATGTTAACAGTGCCCTGCATGAGGGAGTAATTAAATGTTTTTAATTGAAGTGTTAAGGCATGCAGAATGTTTGGGTCTTTAAGAGATAAAGTAAGATTTGGATGGCAATCAAATGATAATGGACCACCGGCGAGGCTTGACTCGACGGAGCTCATTAAAGAATCTTTAAAACGCAGATGTCTAGCATCCCGGAGGATAGCTAGCATCGATGCATCCAATCCGGCCACAGTCAGGGGTATAATACCGACCTGGACGAGTCCTATATGGATGAAATTAAAACCCTTTTTCAGATGATTTTGAAGAGAGGTTTTGGACAATAGTTGATAAGTCTCAATAGGTTTGGAAACAGACATTGAGTGTTCTTCTTGTTTGATGACATAGTCATGTTTCAAAAATGAAATCTTTGGAATGTGATATATGTCATGTTTTGAAATTTTTGGCAATTTCCAATTATTGATGCAGCCTTTAAAATCCTCAATGATCAGCTCATTACTGTTTATTCGGCTTTGTTCGTTACTGGATTCAGCCAGATCACTCGTAGATGAGATGCATGATGCATTACTACAAACAAACGGATCCATGACAGATGAGAGGTACAATATGCAAATACAGGGAAGTAATCAACACAAAGCCACGGTCTCACTGCCCCTCCAGGGTCTTACGGCCTACTACCATGCTGATCTAACCCTTCAGATGCAATATGCAACCCTAACCAGCCATGAAGGCGGAGATCTATAGTGGATGCAAGATGGAGCTGTACTGCAATAGTGAAAATGGCATTGCTACAGTAACTCACTATTCCTATGAACAGTAGCAATGATGAATGAGCAATTAAAGTCTGATCAACAGCAAAACTGTTGATTACCAAGAGGCACCAGGGAGTTTTAACCCTTTAGGATCCACAAGGGATGCGAGGACAGTCCAATTTGGAGACACCTCTCAACAGTTGAACTAGAGATATAAATGGCTCTGATACCAATATGCGATGCGAAACAGGATAATATTAATATTATTCTTTAAGCATAGACTTTAAGAAAATTACAATATGAAGATAAGCTTTAAAACTAGTAACAGAGATAAGCAATGAACAATAAGGAGGGAGAGGATTACAGTGGAAGTCTGGAGAGAGGAGCGGAGCTCTGGTGACTATGGGCAACTATCCAACTAAAATACACTCTGCCTGATAACAATAAGGAGGGTTCTATATATAGGGGGGGGGGGGCGAAGTGGCGTTGAGGCAGGAGGAATCTTTCCTGTTTGCCTACTGTCTGCTTTGTGCTTTCGGTGGCTGGGGTCCACCTCGTGCGTTGCTTCTTCTTGTGACTGCTTTTCGGTGGCTGGGGTCCACCTCGTGCGTTGATTCGTCTTGTGACTATCTTTCGGTGGCTGGGGTCCACCTTTACTATGGCAGGAATAAATCCTGTGAATCCATGGGAAATACGTACAATGGTACGTATGATTTTGTTGTAGCCTTTGTGGTATGAAGTCGTTGAAGCCGTTGTGGTATCAACCGTTATTCGGTATCCAATTCCCAACAAAAAAGACTTACTCAATCGCCTTCATAACTCTTTCATCTTTTCAAAATTTGATATGAAATCGGGATTTCGGCAAATACAGATTCATCCAAAGGATCGGTATAAGACTGCATTCACTGTTCCTTTTGGCCAGTATGAATGGAACGTTATGCCATTCGGTTTAAAAAATGCCCCAAGCGAATTTCAAAACGTCATGAATGACATATTTGCATCATTTTCATCATTCTGCATAGTCTATATTGACGACGTTTTGATCCATTCCCAATCAATTGAACAACATTTCAAACATTTACATGCTTTTTATAATGTCGTAAAGAAAAATGATCTTGTTTTGTCCCAAAACAAAATTGTTTTGTTCCAAACAAGAATTCGTTTTCTTGGTCATTACATCCACCAAGGGACCACATCTTCATCGATGAGAGCCCCCAACCATCTCCCATCTGTTATCCACCTACCTGACAAACCAAGGTTCTCAACATCAGATATACCCAACCCCACACACCAATTAGATGAACTTATCCATTCTTCATCTTTGTCTGATTCGGAACACAGTATATGTGTTTTGACTAAAGACCAAGAGTTTTTACTCGCCATGGCAAATGAAATCGAAGATCCCACCAAACGCAAGGACTATTTATCTAAAATACTTAACAGTGTTGATGAAGGCCCTTCAACTTCCATCACCATCCCTCCAAAGACTTATGATCTGACTCGCATCCTTCAAAAGAAGCAAGTTCAGAAGTCTAATATTCCCAGCATTCCAGAGCTACAAACGGAAATCAAGCTCATTAAAACTGAGCTCAAAGATTTACGTTTACAGCAACAGGAATGCAATATCGATCCAAATGTAGAGGCTCTTTTTAACCAAACAGCCTATCGATCCAAACTCTAGCGACTCAGATGATGATTTCCCGCTTCAACCTGATTCCAATGAATTTTTACATGTTTTGAAACAGGTCACTTCTCGAAAGTACCTCATTAAACTTATTATCAAATTTTCTGATGATTTCCAACTTAATACTATTGCTTTATTTGATACGGGTGCTGATTTAAATTGCATCAAAGATGGTTTAGTGCCTAAACGCTTTCTACATCGTACACATGAAAAACTTTCTGCTGCCAACAATTCAAAAATGTTGATCACACAGAAAACTGACGCTTTTATCAAAAACAATGACACTTGCATCAAAACTACATTTTTACTCGTTTCCAATATGAACCATACTGTCATTATTGGAACACCTTTTATCAACTTAATCACCCCTTACACAGTTAACCATGATGGCATTGTTTTTAAAATTAAAAAACCAACTTCCAAGACATTGTTTTTCCCGTTTTTACAAAAACCAACAACACGAGAATTACACTTATTA
The DNA here is from genome assembly GCA_963995505.1 of Hypericum androsaemum. NCBI lineage: Eukaryota > Viridiplantae > Streptophyta > Magnoliopsida > Malpighiales > Hypericaceae > Hypericum > Hypericum androsaemum. The sequence continues at coordinate 13,123,696 of OZ023186.1, forward strand.
AAACAACATCACATAAACTCATTAATTTCCCAACATCAACCGCATCATAAAACCTTTACATGATCGGCTTAAAAAGAACCCTACGCCATGGACAGATATTCATACTAGTATAATCCAACGCATTAAAAGTCAAGTTCAAAGCATTCCTTGTTTACATTTAGCTGACTGGAACGCATTGAAGGACATCTCCCATCTTCTCAAGACCTATCATCGTCTATTCCTGACCCTCCACCTGTATCTAAACCACAACAACCCATTTTTAGACCTTTTAAGGTCTCCCAAACAACCACACGCCAAATCCAGGAGAACATAGATTTTGCTGATATTTTGCGAAGGCAAATATCCAGTATTGATCTCACCCCTCCCTCTCCTCTCATCGCCCCTGATACTCCTCCCACGCTGATGTGAATCCCGTTACGGATCCATGCGGAAGCCGGATCTATCTACGTTCAGATTGATGGAAATCTCGACCCGTTGTTTGTACCTTTACAAGAACCTCGGTATGAACAACCTCGACCCGCTGCTGTAGGGAAACAAGAACCTTGATTTGATGAAGACGCCATAAACGGTGATGTAGATCCGCTTGATAAGTCGAAGGTGAACGAACGGAATCCCTCCGCTGTGTTCGAACAGTTCCGAAGAACCAAGAGAGCAAAGCCCACGTTTTTTGTACTCAAATTCTTCTCCTCATTCTCATTGATAAAGCCTTTATATATAGGCAGATTGTTACAAAGAGATTCCTAATTAAATATAACTTCTAACTAGATAAATATGACTTAAAAAGGGAAACTAAAAAGGAAAACAAGTCTAGTACTCCTATGATTGCTAAAAATGTGATTATCACATAATCACATTCCTAAACTGACTTGAACTCTTAAATAAACGAAATTCTCAAATTATTGACTTCCTAAATAGACTAGAACTTTTATAAAACGAAAATAACATATAATTAACTTCCTAAACAGACTCAAAAACCTCAAAAACGAAATTAATCTTCTTGCTGATCAGATTCATATCATTCCCCTCCTCTTGAAATGGATTTGTCCTCAAATCCTCGCATCCATCATGCTGCCAATTAACAAACATGCTGAAAATAGATTGAATCTTCGAACTTCGTGGCTGCACTTGATACCTTCCTTTCCAACAGAATAGATACTTCGAGCATAAGCAATCTACACTCATCTCCAATTCAAAAACCAAAATCTTACTTATTTGCCCAAGCTTTTCTTTGAACTTCAAACTATTTCAGAAGTTGATCAACGGTGAACCTTCAACATAATCAAACTTTTCCACACCCAAGAAGTCAATATGTTCAACATGTAAATCAGGAGACATGTAAGATATGGGTTGAACGTCTTCCTTGTCAACCAAAATAACAAGTTCTTCTTGTTCACCATCAATAGCAGTTAAGTGCTTCTTCATATGAACGACATCCATCAATTCTGATTCATTGAACAAATCCCTCAAGTAAAGAAGTGACATGGCATGTTCATCAAAACAATCTCCATCGAACAAGTCAATAGAATATTCTCCAAATTCCTCCCATGTCAAAACCTCTTCTTCAACAATCACTTTAGTTGTAACCTCCAAATCGTCAGAACTACATACCTCATCCCCAATAGTGTGAATGGTGTTCTCCATAATCTTCCTTGGCTGAATTCGTTTTCCCCTATACAGATGAGGGACTTCATGTTGTTGCTCTTGTTTGCACCATATCCGGTCCATCTTTTCGCTAAGCTTCTTGACCTCAGTTCTCATTATATGCCTCATCCCACTCATCATGGCCTCTATAATCTTTGGATCGAGCATTGACAAATCAGCTTCAAAATCTCTTCTTGTGTAGTTGCAAGACATCTTCTTTTTTTCTACTCTTTTTTTTTCGGATTTTTTTTTTGTTTCAGCCTTTTGCTTCTTCTTTTCTAGGCTGCCTTCTTCTCTATCTTTCTTTTTTTTCGGAATTTTTTTCTCTCTATTTTTTTTTCTTTCTCCAACTGAGAATACAATAAGAACAACTAACTAAAAACTAATGATAAAAAAACGAAATTTAAAGATAGATGATCTGAAGTAGAACCTAAGCTCTGATACCAACTGATGTGAATCCCGTTACGGATCCATGCGGAAGCCAGATCTATCTACGTTCAGATTGATGGAAATCTCGACCCGTTGTTTGTACCTTTGCAAGAACCTCGGTATGAACAACCTCGACCCGCTGCTGTAGGGAAACAAGAACCTTGATTTGATGAAGACGCCACAAACGGTGATGTAGATCCGCTTGATAAGTCGAAGGTGAACGAACGGAATCCCTCCGCTGTGTTCGAACAGTTCCGAAGAACCAAGAGAGCAAAGCCCACGTTTTTTGTACTCAAATTCTTCTCCTCATTCTCATTGATAAAGCCTTTATATATAGGCAGATTGTTACAAAGAGATTCCTAATTAAATATAACTTCTAACTAGATAAATATGACTTAAAAAGGGAAACTAAAAAGGAAAACAAGTCTAGTACTCCTATGATTGCTAAAAACGTGATTATCACATAATCACATTCCTAAACTGACTTGAACTCTTAAATAAACAAAATTCTCAAATTATTGACTTCCTAAATAGACTAGAACTTTTATAAAACGAAAATAACATATAATTAACTTCCTAAAAAGACTCAAAAACCTCAAAAACGAAATTAATCTTCTTGCTGATCAGATTCATATCACACGCAACCCAACACCATCCACACCCTTGACAAAGATTCCGATTCTGAATCCAACCGATCATCTTCCTCATCTACCACCCCCATGATCCATCGTCTTCACTGGCTCCAACAGTCCATCCCTGTCCCGGGTCCAGACATTGCCATAGAACAAAAGCCCAGTACCCTAAACCAGGCTAAGTTCAATGCTAATTCCATTTACGAATGGAACATTGATGCCATGACAGAGTATAACATTCTCAGTTTACTCCAACAAATGACCATGGCCGCCAACGCCTACAAAACCCAGACGACCATATCTGACAAATCCATTGCTGAGATTCTCATTTCGGGATTCTCCGGCCAACTGAAAGGTTGGTGGGACTATTACCTCACTGAGACTCAACAAAAAGAAATCCTAGAAAGCCTTCAACGTGATGAGAACCATTCGTTAGTTCTTTCACCTAACAATGAACCGATCCAAGATGCGGTTTCATCTCTTATCTTTGCCATATAACTTCATTTCATCGGTGATTCGTCTCACCTTAAAGATAAAAATGCCAAACTTCTCTCCAACTTGAAATGTCACAAGTTGAGTGATTTTCAGCATTATAAAAACACCTTCCTCACCAGGGTAATGCTTCGCGAAGATTCAAATCAGCCTTTCTGGAAAGAAAAGCTCATTGATGGTCTTCCGTTCATGCTAGGTGAAAAGGTCAGACGAACTCTTAAAGCCTCCCATGGAACCCCTATTAACTATGCAGCACTTACCTATGGTGAGCTCATCAGCATAACACAACAACAGGGACTCCAAATCTGTCAAGATTTAAAGTTACAGAAAAATATCAAGCGTGAGTTAAGGCAAACGAAACAAGAACTTGGATCGTTTTGTCAACAGTTTGATATTTCTCGAGTTCCTGATTCCAAATTCTTTCCTTATCTTGTATTTTCTTGCCTTTTTGGCCTTTTCTTAACTTATCTTTTCTTATCTTGCATTTTCTTTCCTTATCTTGCCTTTTGCTTGCCATTTCTTGCCTTTTCTTGCCTTTTTTTTTCATTTTCTAGCCTTATCTTGTCTTTTCTTGTCTTTTTGGGCCTAGTCTTGCCTTATCTTGCCTTTTCCTTGCCGTTTCTTCCTTATCTTGCTTTTTTTGACCTTTTCTTTCAGTATCTGGCCTTTTCCTTGCCTTTTCTTGCCTTATGTTCCCTTTTCTTGCCTTTTATTGTCATTTCTTGCCTTTTCTTGCCTTATGTTCCCGTCTCTTGCCTTTTCCTTGCCTTTTCTAGCCTTTTCTTGCCTTTTCTTGTCTTTTCTTGCCTTATCTTGCCTTTTCTTTCCTTATCTTTCTTTTTCTTTCCTTATCTTGCCTTTTCCTTCCCTTATCTTGCCTTTTCTTGTCTTTTCTTGTCTTTTCTTGCCTTATCTTGCCTTCTCCTTGCCATTTCTTACCTTTTCTTGCCTTTTCTTTCCTTTTCTTACCTTTTCTTGGCTTTTGTTGCCTTTTTTCTCCTTATCTTGCCTTTCCTTTCTTTCCTCTTCTTATCTTTTCTGGCCTTTTCTTGCCTTCTCCTTGCCATTTCTTGCCATTTCTTTCCTTTTCTTTTAGTTTCTTGCCTTATCTTGCCTTTTCTTGCCTTATCTTGCCTTTTCTTTCCATAGCTTGCATTTTCTTACATTTTCTTGCCTTTTCTTGGCTTTTTTATCCCTATCTTGCCTTTTCTATCCTTATCTTCCCTTTTCTTTCCTTATCTTGCCATTTCTATCCTTTTCTTGTGTTATCTTGCATTTTCTTTCCTTATCTTGCATTTTCCTTGCCTTTTCTTGCCTTTTCATGCCTTTTCTTTCCTTATCTTGCCTTTTCCTTGCCTTTTCTTGCCTTATCTTACTTTTTCTTGCCTTATCATGCATTTTGTTTTCCTTTTCTTGCCTTATGTTCCCTTTTCTGACCTTTTATTGTCATTTCTTGCTTTTTCCTTTCCTTTTCTAGCCTTTTCTTGCCTTTTCTTTCCTTACCTTGCCTTTTCCTTGTCATTTCTTGCCTTTCCCTTGCCTTTTCTAGCTTTTTCTTGCCTTTTATTGACTTTTCTTGCATTTTCTTTCCTTTTCTTTCCTTACCTTACCTTGCCTTTTCTTGCCTTATCTTTCTTTTTCTTTCATTATCTTGCATGTTCCTTCCCTTTTCTTGTCTTTTCTTGTCTTTTCTTGCCTTATCTTGCCTTCTCCTTGCCTTTTCTTGTCTTTTCTTTCCTTTTCTTTTCTTTTCTTGCCTTATGTTGCCTTTTTCTCCTTATCTTGCCTTTCCTTGCCTTATCTTACCTTTTCCTTGCCTTTTCCTTACATTTTCTTGCCTTATCCTGCCTTATCTTTCTTTATCTTATCTTTTCCTTGCCTTTTCTTGCCTTTTCTTGTCTTTTCCTATCTTTTCTTGCCTTATCTTGCCTTCTCCTTTCCATTTCTTGCCATTCCTGGCCTTTTCTTTCCTTTTTTTGCATTTTCTTGACTTATCTTGCCTTTTCTTGCCTTATCTTGCCTTTTCTTTTCTTATCTTACATTTTCTTGCCTTTTCTTGGCTTTTCTTTCCCTATCTTCCCTTTTCTTTCCTTATCTTGCCTTTTCTTTCCTTATCTTGCCATTTCTCTCCTTTTCTTGTGTTATCTTGCATTTTCTTTCCTTATCTTTCATTTTCCTTGCCTTTTATTGTCTTATCATGAATTTTCTTTCCTTATCTTGCCATTTCCTCACCTTTTCTTGCCTTATCTTACTTTTTCTTACCTTATCATGCCTTTTCCTTGCCCTTTCTTGCCTTATCTTGCCTTTTCCTGCTTTTACTCTCCTTTTCTTGCATTTTCTTACTTTTTCATTCCTTATCTTATCTTTTCCTTGTCTTTTCTTGCCTTTTTTGCCTTTTCTTGCCTTATCTGGCCTTCTCCTTGCCATTTCTTGCCTTTTTTTTAATCTTTTCTTTCAATTTTTCTTGCATTTTCTTTTCTTTCTTGCCTTATGTTTCCTTATCTTACCTTTTCTTGCCTTATCTTGCCTTATCTTCCCTTTTCTCGACTTCTCTTTCCTTTTGCTTCCTTAACTTGCCTTCTCTTTCAGTATCTTGCCTTTTCCTTACCTTATCTTGTCTTTTTTTTGCCTTGTCTTGCCTTATCTTGCTTTTCTTTCCTTATCTAACCTTTTCTTTGCGTTTCTTCCCTTTTATGGTGTTATCTTGCCTTTTCATTCCTTATCTTGCCATTTCTTACCTTATCTTTCTTTTTCTTGCCTTTTCTTTCCTTATCTTTCCTTTTATTGCCTTTTCTTGCCATATCTTTCCTTATCTTGCCTTTTTCCTTGCCTTTTCTTGCTTATCTTGCCTTTTCTTGGAATTTATTATCTTTTATTTCCTTTTCCTTGCCTTTTCTTGCATTTTCTTGCCCTTTCTTTCCATTTCCTATCCTTTTCTTGCACCCTTTCTTGCCATTTTTCTAGCCTTTTCTTGCCCTTTCTTACCTTATCTTGCCTTATCTAGCCTTTTCCTTGCCTTTTCCTACCTTTTCTTGCCTTATCTTGCCTTATCTTTCCTTTTGTTGCCTTATCTTTGCTTATCTTGCCTTATCTTTCCTTTTCTCGCCTTATCTTGCCTTTTCTTTCCTTATATTGCCTTTTCCTTGCCTTTTCCTTGCCTTTTCTTGCCTTTTTTTTCCTTTTCTTGCCTTATCTTCCCCTTTCTTGCCTTATCTTGCCTTATTCTTGCCTTTTTTTAACCTTTTCTTGCCTTTTCTGGCCTTATCTTGCCTTGGCTTGCCTTTTCTTGCCTTATCTTGCCTTTTCTTGCCTTTTCCTTGCCTTTTCTTGCCTTGTCTTACCTTTTCTTTCCTTATCTTGCCTTTTCGTTGCCATTTCTTGCCTTTTATTTCATTATCTTGCCTTTTCTTACTTTTCCTTGCCTTTTCTTTCCTTTTTATGCCTTTTCTTTCCATATCTTGCCTTTTCCTTGCCTTTTCTTTCCTTATCTTGCCTTTTCCTTGCCATTTCTTGCCTTTACTTTCCTTTTCCTTGCCTTTCCTTTCCTTTTCTTGCCATTTCTAGCCTCTCCTTGCCATTTCTTGCCATTTCCTACCTTTTCTTTCCTATTCTTGCATTTTCTTGCCTTATCTTGCCTTTTCTTGCCTTATCTTGCCTTTTCTTGCCTTTTCTTTCCTTACCTTGCATTTTCTTCCATTTTCTTGCCTATTCTTGGCTTTTCTATCCCTATCTTGCCTTTTCTTTCCTTATCTTGCCATTTCTCTCCTTTTCTTGTGTTATCTTGCATTTTCTTTCCTTATCTTGCATTTACCTTGCCTTTTCTTGCCTTATCATGCCTTTTCTTTCTTTATCTTGCCTTTTCCTTGCCTTTTCTTGCCTTTTCTTGCTTTTTCTTGCCTTATCATGCCTTTTGCTTGCCTTTTCTTGCTTTATGTTCCCTTTGCTGACCTATTATTGTCATTTCTTGCCTTTTCTTGCCTTTTCTTTCCTTACCTTGTTTTTCCTTGTCATTTCTTGCCTTTTCCTTGCCTTTTCTATCTTTTTCTTGCCTTTTCTTGACTTTTCTTGCCTTATCTTACCTTTTCTTTCCTTACCTTGCCTTTTCCTTGCCTTTTCTTGCCTTATCTTTGTTTTTCTTTCCTTATCTTGCCTTTTCCTTCCCCTTTCTTGCCTTTTCTTATCTATTGTTGTCTTTTCTTGCCTTATCTTGCCTTCTCCTTGCCTTTTCTTTCCTTTTCTCACCATTTCTTGCCGCATGTTGCCTTTTTTCCCCTTATCTTGCCTTTCCTTACCTTATCTTCCCTTATCTTGCCTTTTCCTTGCCTTTTCTTGCCTTATCTTAAATTTTCTTGCCTTGTCTTACCTTTTACTTCCTTAACTTGCCTTTTTTTTCCTTTTCTTGCCTTTTCCTCGCTATTTCTTGACTTTTCTTGAATTTTCTTTCCCTATCTTGCCTTATCTTGCCTTTTCATTCCTTATCTTGCATTTTCCTTGCCTTTTCTTGCCTTTTCCTTTCCTTTTATTGCATTTTCCTTGCCTTTTTTGGCCTTTTCTTGCCTTTTCCTTGCCTTTTCTTGCCATTTCATGCCTTCTATTTCCTTACCTTGCCTTATCTTGCCTTTTTCTTCCTTAACTAACCTTTTCCTTGCCTTCTCTTGCCTTTTCCTTGCCTTTTCTTTCCTTTTCCTTGCCTTTTCTTGCCTTTTCCTTGCCTTTTCCTTACCTTTTCTTGCCTTATCTTGCCTTATCTTGCCTTTTCATTCCTTATCTTCCCTTTTCTTGCCTTTTCCTTGCATTTTCTTGCCTTTTCTTGCCTTATCTTACCTTTTCATTCCTTATCTTGCCTTTTCCTTGCCATTTATTGCCTTTTCTTTTCTTATCTTTCATTTTCTTTCCTTATCTTGCCTTATCTTAAATTTTCTTGCCTTCTCTTACCTTTTACTTCCTTAACTTGCCTTTTTTTTCCTTTTCTTGCCTTTTCCTTGCCATTTCTTGACTTTTTTTGAATTTTCTTTCCCTATCTTGCCTTTTCTTGCCTTTTCATTCCTTATCTTGCCTTTTCCTTGCCTTTTCTTGCCTTTTCTTGCCTTTTCCTTTCCTTTTATTGCATTTTCCTTGCCTTTTTTGGCCTTTTCTTGCCTTTTCCTTGCCTTTTCTTGCCATTTCTTGCCATTTCTTGCCTACTATTTCCTTTCCTTGCCTTATCTTGCCTTTTTCTTCCTTAACTTACCTTTTCCTTGCCTTCTCTTGCCTTTTCCTTGCCTTTTCTTGCCTTTTCCTTGCTTTTCTTGCCTTTTCCTTGCCTCTTCCTTACCTTTTCTTGCCTTATCTTGCCTTATCTTGCCTTTTCATTCCTTATCTTCCCTTTTCTTGCCTTTTCCTTGCCTTTTCTTGCCTTATCTTACCTTTTCATTCCTTATCTTGCCTTTTCCTTGCCATTTATTGCCTTTTCTTTTCTTATCTTGCATTTTCTTTCCTTATCTTGCCTTTTGCTTCCCATTTCTTGCCTTTTCTTTTATTTTCTTGCCTTTTCCTTGCATTTTCTTGCCTTTTCTTATTTTTTCTTGCCTTATCTTACTTTTTCTTTCTTCATCTTGCCTTTTCCTTGCCATTTCTTCCCTTTTCTTTCCTCATCTTGCATTTTCTTGCCTTATCTTACCTTTTCTTTTCTTATCTTGCCTTTTCTTATCTTTTTTGGCCTTGTCTTGCCTTATCTTACCTTTTCTTTCCATATCTTTCATTTTCTTGCTTTATCTTACCTTTATTTTGCATTTTCCTGCCTTATCAAGCCTTTTCTTTCCTTATCTTGCCTTTTCCTTGCCTTTTCTTGCCTTATCTTGATTTTTCTTATCTTTTCTTCCCTTATCTGGCCTTTTCCTTTGCTTTTCTTTTCTTGCCTTATGTTCCCTTTTCTCACCTTTTATTGTCTTTTCTTGCCTTTTTTTGCCTTTTATTTTTATATCTTGCCTTTTCCTTGCCTTTTCTTGCCTTTTCTTATCTTTCCTTGCCTTTTCTTGCCTTTTCTTTCCTTATCTTTCTTTTTCCTTGCATTTTCTTGCCTTTTCCTTGCCTTAACTTTCTTTTTCTTTCCTTATCTTGCCTTTTCCTTGCCTTTTCATGCCTTTTCTTGTCTTTTCTTGTCTTTTCTTGCCCTATCTTGCCTTCTCCTTGCAATTTCTTGCCTTTTCTTGCCTTTTCTTGCATTATGTTGCCTTTTTACTCCTTATCTTGCCTTTCCTTGCCTTATCATACCTTTTTCTTGCCTTTTCCTTGCCTTTTCTTGCCTCATCTTGCCTTTTCTTTCCTTATCTTGTCTTTTCCTTGCCTTTTCTTACCTTTTCTTCTCTTTTCTTGCCTTCTCCTTGCCATTTCTTGCCATTTCTTGCCTTTTATTTCCTTTTCTTGCATTTTCTTACCTTATCTTGCCTTTTCTGGCCTTTTTGTTCCTTATCTTACATTGTCTTACCTTTTCTTGCCTTTTCTTAGCGTTTCTTCCCTTATTTTGCTATTTCTTTCCTTATCTTGCCTTTTCTTATCATTGTTGGCCTTGTGTTGACTTATCTTGCCATTTCTCTCCTTTTCTAGTGTTGTCTTTTATTTTCTTTCCTTATCTTGCTTTTTCCTTGCCTTTTCTTGCCTTATCATGCCTTTTCTTTCCTTATCTTGCCTATTCCTTGCCTTTTCTTGCCTTATCTTGCTTTTTCTTGCCTTTTCTTCCCTTATCTGGCATTTTCCTTACCTTTTCTGGACTTTTCTCACCTTTTCTTGCCTTATTTTACCTTTTTTGCCTTTTATTATCATTTCTTGCCTTTTCTCTACATATCTTTTCTTTTCCTTGCCTTTTCCAGCCTTTTCTTGCATTTTCTTGCCTTATCTTATCCTTTCTTACCTTATATTGCCTTTTCTTTCCTTATCTTTCCTTATCTTGAATTTTCCTTGCCTTTTCTTGCCTTTTCTTGCCTTTTACTTACCTTATCTTGCCTTTTCCTTGTCTTTTCTTGCCTTTTCTTGCCTTTTTTTCCCTTCTCCTTGCCATTTCTTGCCTTTTTTTTTCTTGTCTTTTCTTTTTTTTTTCTTTTTCTTATCTTTTCTTTCCTTATCTTGCCTTATCTTGTCTTTTCTTGCCTTTTTTTACTTCTCTTACCTTTTGCTTCCTTAACTTGCCTTTTCTTTCCTTATCTTGCCTTTTCCTTGCCATTTCTTGAATTTTCTTGCCTTTTCTTTCCTTATCTTTCCTTATCTTGCATTTTCCTTGCCTTTTCTTGCTTTTTCTTACCTTATCTTGCCTTTTCCTTGTCTTTTCTTGCATTTTCTTGCCTTTTCTTCCCTTCTCCTTGCCATTTCTTGCCTTTTCTTTTCTTGTCTTTTCTTGTCTTTTTCTTTCTTTTTCTTATCTTTTCTTTCCTTATCTTTCCTTATCTTATCTTTTCTTGCCTTTTCTTGCCTTCTCTTACCTTTTGCTTCCTTAACTTGCCTTTTCTTTCCTTATCTTGCCTTTTCCTTGCCATTTCTTGACTTTTCTTGCCTTTTCTTTCCCTATCTTACCTTATCTTGCCTTTTCTTTCCTTATCTTGCCTTTTCCTTTCCTTTCATTGCCTTTTCTTGCCTTTTCTTTCCTTTTCTCACTTTTTCTTGCCTTATGTTCCCTTTTTTTGACTTTTATGATCTTTTCTTCCCTCTTCTTTCCATATCTTGCATTTTCCTTGCCTTTAGAGCCTTTTTTGCCTTTATCTTATCTTTTCTTACCTTATCTTACCTTTTCTTTCCATATCTTTCCTTATCTAGCCTTTTTCTTGCCTTTTCCTTGCATTTTCTTGCCTTTTCCTTGCATTTTCTTGCCTTTTCATTCCTTATCTTGCCTTTTCCTTGCCATTTATTGCCTTTTCTTTTCTTATCTTTCATTTTCTTTCCTTATCTTGCCTTATCTTAAATTTTCTTGCCTTCTCTTACCTTTTACTTCCTTAACTTGCCTTTTTTTCCTTTTCTTGCCTTTTCCTTGCCATTTCTTGACTTTTTTTGAATTTTCTTTCCCTATCTTGCCTTTTCTTGCATTTTCATTCCTTATCTTGCCTTTTCCTTGCCTTTTCTTGCCTTTTCTTGCCTTTTCCTTTCCTTTTATTGCATTTTCCTTGCCTTTTTTGGCCTTTTCTTGCCTTTTCCTTGCCTTTTCTTTCCATTTCTTGCCTTCTATTTCCTTACCTTGCCTTATCTTGCCTTTTTCTTCCTTAACTTACCTTTTCCTTGCCTTCTCTTGCCTTTTCCTTGCCTTTTCTTGCCTTTTCCTTGCCTTTTCTTGCCTTTTGCTTGCCTCTTCCTTACCTTTTCTTGCCTTATCTTGCCTTATCTTGCCTTTTCATTCCTTATCTTCCCTTTTCTTGCCTTTTCCTTGCCTTTTCTTGCCTTATCTTACCTTTTCATTCCTTATCTTGCCTTTTCCTTGCCATTTATTGCCTTTTCTTTTCTTATCTTGCATTTTCTTTCCTTATCTTGCCTTTTGCTTGCCATTTCTTGCCTTTTCTTTTATTTTCTTGCCTTTTCCTTGCATTTTCTTGCCTTTTCTTATTTTTTTCTTGCCTTATCTTACTTTTTCTTTCTTCATCTTGCCTTTTCCTTGCCATTTCTTCCCTTTTCTTCCCTTTTCTTTCCTCATCTTGCATTTTCTTGCCTTATCTTACCTTTTCTTTTCTTATCTTGCCTTTTCTTATCTTTTTTGGCCTTGTCTTGCCTTATCTTACCTTTTCTTTCCATATCTTTCATTTTCTTGCTTTATCTTACCTTTATCTTGCATTTTCCTGCCTTATCAAGCATTTTCTTTCCTTATCTTTCCTTTTCCTTGCCTTTTCTTGCCTTATCTTGATTTTTCTTATCTTTTCTTCCCTTATCTGGCCTTTTCCTTTGCTTTTCTTTTCTTGCCTTATGTTCCCTTTTCTTACCTTTTATTGTCTTTTCTTGCCTTTTTTTTCCTTTTATTTTTATATCTTGCCTTTTCCTTGCCTTTTCTTGCCTTTTCTTATCTTTCCTTGCCTTTTCTTTCCTTATTTTTGTTTTTCCTTGCATTTTCTTGCCCTTTCCTTGCCTTAACTTTCTTTTTCTTTCCTTATCTTGCCTTTTCCTTGCCTTTTCATGCCTTTTCTTGTCTTTTCTTGTCTTTTCTTACCCTATCTTGCCTTCTCCTTGCAATTTCTTGCCTTTTCTTTCTTTTTCTTGCCTTTTCTTGCATTATGTTGCCTTTTTACTCCTTATCTTGCCTTTCCTTGCCTTATCATACCTTTTTCTTGCCTTTTCCTCGCCTTTTCTTGCCTCATCTTGCCTTTTCTTTCCTTATCTTGTCTTTTCCTTGCCTTTTCTTACCTTTTCTTGTCTTTTCTTGCCTTCTCCTTGCCATTTCTTGCCTTTTATTTCCTTTTCTTGCATTTTCTTGCCTTATCTTGCCTTTTCTTACCTTTTCTTGCCTTTTCTTTCCTTATCTTGCATTGTCTTACCTTTTCTTGCCTTTTCTTGGCGTTTCTTCCCTTATTTTGCTATTTCTTTCCTTATCTTGCCTTTTCTTATCATTGTTGGCCTTGTGTTGACTTATCTTGCCTTTTCTTTACTTATCTTATCTTTGCCTTGCATTTCTCTCCTTTTCTAGTGTTATCTTTTATTTTCTTTCCTTATCTTGCATTTTCCTTGCCTTTTCATGCCTTATCATGCCTTTTCTTTCCTTATCTTGCCTATTCCTTGCCTTTTCTTGCCTTATCTTGCTTTTTCTTGCCTTTTCTTCCCTTATCTGGCCTTTTCCTTACCTTTTTTGGACTTTTTTCACCTTTTTTGGACTTTTCTCACCTTTTCTTGCCTTATTTTACCTTTTTTGCTTTTTATTATCATTTCTTGCCTTTTTTCTACATATCTTTTCTTTTCCTTGCCTTTTCCATCCTTTTCTTGCATTTTCTTGCCTTATCTTATCCTTTCTTACCTTATATTGCCTTTTCTTTCTTTATCTTTCCTTATCTTGAATTTTCCTTACCTTTTCTTGCCTTTTCTTGCCTTTTTCTTACCTTATCTTGCCTTTTCCTTGCCTTTTCTTGCCTTATCTTGCCTTATTTTCCCTTCTCCTTGCCATTTCTTGCCTTTTTTTTTCTTGTCTTTTCTTTTTTTTCTTTCTTTTTCTTATCTTTTCTTTCCTTATCTTGCCTTATCTTGTCTTTTCTAGCCTTTTTTTACTTCTCTTACCTTTTGCTTCCTTAACTTGCCTTTTCTTTCCTTATCTTGCCTTTTTCTTGCCATTTCTTGAATTTTCTTGCCTTTTCTTTCCTTATCTTTCCTTATCTTGCATTTTCCAAGCCTTTTCTTGCTTTTTCTTACCTTATCTTGCCTTTTCCTTGTCTTTTCTTGCATTTTCTTACCTTTTCTTCCCTTCTCCTTGCCATTTCTTCCCTTTTCTTTTCTTGTCTTTTCTTTCTTTTTCTTTCTTTTTCTTATCTTTTCTTTCCTTATATTGCCTTATCTTATATTTTCTTGCCTTTTCTTGCCTTCTCTTACCTTTTGCTTCCTTAACTTGCCTTTTCTTTCCTCATCTTCCCTTTTCCTTGCCATTTCTTGACTTTTCTTGCCGTTTCTTTCCCTATCTTACCTTATCTTGCCTTTTCTTTTCTTATCTTGTCTTTTCCTTGCCTTTTCCTTGCCTTTCATTGCCTTTTCCTTGCCTTTTCTTTCCTTTTCTTGCTTTTTCTTGCCTTATGTTCCCTTTTTTTGACTTTTATGATCTTTTCTTCCCTCTTCTTTCCATATCTTGCATTTTCCTTGCCTTTAGAGCCTTTTTTGCCTTATCTTGTCTTTTCTTGCCTTATCTTGCCTTTTCTTTCCATATCTTTCCTTATCTTGCCTTTTTCTTGTCTTTCACTTGCCTTTTCTTGCCTTTTCTTTCCTTATCTTGCCTTTTACTTGTCTTTTCTTGCCTTTTCTTGTCTTTTCTTTCCTTTTCTTTCCTTTTCTTTTGTTATCTTACCTTATCTTGCTTTTTCTTTCCTAATCTTGCCTTTTCCTTCCCTCTTCTTGCCTTTTCCTTGCCTTTCATTACATTTTCCTTGCCTTTTCTTGCCTTATGTTCCCTTTTTTTGACTTTTATTATCTTTTCTTGCATTTTCTTTCCATATCTTGCCTTTCCTTGCCTTTAGATCCTTTTCTTGCCTTTTCTTGCCTTATCTTATTTTATCTTGCCTTATCTTGCCATATCTTTCCTTATCTTGCCTTTTCCTTGACTTTTCCTTGCCTTTTCCTTGCCTTTTCTTTCCTTATCTTGCCTTTTCCTTGTCTTTTCTTGCCTATTCTTGCCTTTTTTTGCCTTTTCTTGCCTTATCTTGCCTTATATTACCTTTTCCTTGCCATTTCTTTCCTTTTCTTGTCTTTTCTTTCCTTTTTTTATTTTTTTGCCTTTTCTTGCCTTATCTTGCCTTTTCTTGCCTTATCTTCCCTATTCTTATCTTCACTTACCATTTGCTTCCTGAACTTTCCTTTTTTCTTTCCTTATCTTGCCTTTTCCTTGCCTTATCTTGCCTTAACTTTCTTTTTCTTGCCTTATCTTTCCTTACCTTGCCTTATCTTACCTTTTTCTTCCTTATCTTACCTTTTCCTTGCCTTTTCTTGCATTTTTTTACCCTTTCTTGCCTTTTCCTTGCCTTTTCTTGCCCTTTCTTGCCTTTTCCTTGCCTTTTCTTGCCTTTTCCTTGCCTTTTCTTGCCTTTTCCTTACATTTTCTTCCCATTTCTTGCGTTATCTTGCCTTTTCCTTGCCATTTCTTGCCTTTTCTTGCCTTTTCCTTGCCTTTTCTTGCCTTTTCAATCTTTGTCTTGCCTTTTCCTTTCCATTTCTTGCCTATTTTTTCCTTATCTTGCATTTTCTTGCCTTTTATAGCCTTATCTTTCCTTATCTAGCCTTTTCTTTCCTTATCTTGCCTTTTGCTTGACATTTCTTGCCATTTCTTTCATTTTCTTGCCTTTTCCTTGCCATTTCTTGCATTTTCTTGTCTATTCTTGCCATTTCCTTGCCATTTCTTGACTTTTCTTTCCTTTCCTTGCCTTTTCTTTCCTTATATTTCCTTATCTTGCCTTGGCTTGCCTTTCATTGCCTTTTCTTACCTTATGTTCCCTTTTTTTGACTTTTATTATCTTTTCTTCCATTTTCTTTAAATATCTTGCCTTTTCCTTACCTTTAGAGCCCTTTCTTGCCTTTTCTTGCCTTATCTTGTCTTTTCTTGCCTTATCTTGCCTTTTCTTTCCTTATCTTTCCTTATCTTGCCCATTCCTTGCCCTTTCCTTGCCTTTTCTTGCCTTTTCTTTTATTTTCTTGCCTTTTTTTGCCTTATCTTGCCTTTTCCTTGCCATTTCTCACATTTTCTTGTCTTTTCTTTCCTTTTCTTGCAATTTCTTATCTTTTCTTACCGGATTTTGCCTTTTTTTGCCTTCTCTTATCTTTTGCTTCCTTAACTAGCCTCTTCTTTCCTTATCTTGCCTTTTCCTTGCCATTTCTTGACTTTTCTTGCCTTTTCTTTCCTTATCTTGCCTTATCTTGCCTTTTCTTGCCTTTTCCTTTCCTTTTATTGCCTTTTCCTTGCCTTATCTTGCCTTATCTTGCCTTTTCCTTGCTTTTTCTTGCCATTTCTTGCCTTATCTTTCCTTACCTTGCCTTATCTTGCCTTTTCCTTCCTTATATTACCTTTTCCTTGCCTTTTCATGCCTTTTCCTTGCATTTTCTTGCCTTATCTTGCCTTTTCTTGCCCATTCCTTGCCTTTTCCTTGCCTTTTCTCACATTTTCTTGCCTTTTCCATGCCTTTTCTTGCCTTTTCTTGCTTTATCTTTCCTTATCTTGCCTTTTCATTCCTTATCTTTCCTTTTCCTTGCTATTTGTTGCCTTATCTTTTCTTATCTTGCCTTTTCATTCCTTATCTGTCCTTTTCCCTGCTATTCCTTGCCTTTTCTTTACTTATCTTGCATTATCTTACCTGTTTTGGCCTTTTCATACCTAATCTTTTCTTATCTTGCATTTTCCTTCCTTATCTTGCCTTTTGCTTGCCATTTTTTGCCTTTTCTTGCCTTTTTTTAATTTTCTTGCCTTTTCTTGTCTTTTTGGGCCTAGTCTTGCCTTATCTTGCCTTTTCTTTCCATATCTTTTCTTTTCTTGTATTATCTTTCCTTTTCTTTCCTTATCTTGCATTTTCCTTGCCTTTTCTTGCCTTATCAAGCCTTTTCTTTCCTTATCTTGCCTTTTCCTTGCCGTTTCTTCCTTATCTTGCTTTTTCTTACCTGTTCTTCCCTTATCTGGCCTTTTCCTTGCCTTTTTTTGCCTTATGTTCCCTTTTCTTGCCTTTTATTGTCATTTCTTTCCTTTTCTTTCCTTTTTTTTCTGTCTCTTGCCTTTTCCTTGCCTTTTCTAGTCTTTTCTTGCCTTTTTTGTCTTTTCTTGCCTTATCTTGCCTTTTCTTTCCTTATCTTTCTTTTTCTTTCCTTATCTTGCCTTTTCCTTCCCTTATCTTGCCTTTTCTTATCTTTTCTTGTCTTTTCTTGCCTTATCTTGCCTTCTCCTTGCCATTTCTTGCCTTTTCTTACCTTTTCTTGCTTTTTCTTGCCTTTTCTTTCCTTTTCTTACCTTTTCTTGCCTTATGTTGCCTTTTTTCTCCTTATCTTGCCTTTCTTTTCCTTATCTTACCTTTTCCTTGCCTTTTCTTATCTTTTCTTGCCTTTTCTTGCCTTCTCCTTGCCATTTCTCACCATTTCTTTCCTTTTCTTTCCTATTCTTGCCTTTTCTTGCCTTCTCCTTGCCATTTCTCGCCATTTCTTGCCTTTTCTTTCCTATTCTTGCATTTTCTTGCCTTATCTTGCCTTTTCTTTCCTTTTCTTTCCTTACCTTGTATTTTCTTGCCTTTTCTTGGCTTTTCTATCCCTATCTTTCCTTTTCTTTCCTTATCTTGCCTTTTCTTTGCTTATCTTGCCATTTCTCTCCTTTTCTTGTGTTATCGTGCATTTTCTTTCCTTATCTTGCATTTACCTTGCCTTTTCTTGCCTTATCATGCCTTTTCTTTCTTTATCTTGCTTTTTCCTTTCCTTTTCTTGCCTTATCTTGCTTTTTCTTGCCTTATCTTGCCTTTTTCTTCCCTTTTCTTGTCTATTATTGTCTTTTCTTGCCTTATCTTGCCTTCTCCTTGCTTTTTCTTTCCTTTTCTTGCCTTTCCTTACCTTATCTTGCCTTATCATGCCTTTTCCTTGCCATTTATTTTCTTTTCATGCAATTTCTTGCCTTTTCTTACCTGATCTTGCCTTTTCTTGACTTCTCTTACCTTTTGCTTCCTTAATAAACCTTTTCTTTCCTTATCTTGCCTTTTCCTTGCCATTTCTTGACTTTTCTTGCCTTTTCTTTCCTTATCTTGCCTTATCTTGCCTTTTCTGTCCTTATCTTGCCTTTTCTTGCCTTTTCTTGCCTTATCTTGCCTTTTCCTTGCTTTTTATTGCCATTTCTTGCCTTATCTTTCGTTACCTTCCCTTTTCTTTCCTTTTCCTTCCTTATATTATCTTTTCCTTACCTTTTCATACCTTTTCCTTGCCTCTTCATGCCTTTTCATATCTTTCATTATCTTGCCTTTTCATTCCCTATCTTTCCTTTTCCTTGCTATTTATTGCATTATCTTTTCTTATCTTGCCTTTTCATTCCATATCTTGCCTTTTCCTTGCTATTTCTTGCCTTTTCTTTCCTTATCTTGCATTTTCTTACCTTTTTTGGCCTTTTCTTGCCTTATCTTTTCTTTTCTTGCATTTTCTTTCCTTATCTTGCCTTTTGCTTGCCATTTCTTACCTTTTCTTGCCTTTTTTTTCATTTTCTTGCCTTATCTTGCCTTTTCTTATCTTTTTTGGCCTACTCTTCCTTTATCTTGCCTTTTCTTTCCATATCTTTCCTTTTCTTGCATTATCTTTCCTTTTCTTTCCTTATCTTGCATTTTCCTTGCCTTTTCTTGCCTTATCAAGCCTTTTCATTCCTTATCTTGCCTTTTCCTTGCCATTTCTTGCCTTATCTTGCTTTTTCTTACCTTTTCTTCCCTTATCTGGCCTTTTCCTTGCCTTTTCTTGCCTTATGTTCCCTTTTCTTGCCTGTTATTGTCATTTCTTGCCTTTTCTTGCCTTATCTTGTCTTTTCTTACCTTATCTTGCCTTTTCATTCCTTATCTTGCCTTTTCTTTGCCTTTTCTTGCCCTATCTTTCTTTTTCTTTCCTTATCTTGCCTTTTCCTTCCCTTATCTTGCCTTTTCTTGCCATTTCTTGCCTTTTCTTTCCTTTTCTTACCTTTTCTTGCCTTATGTTGCCTTTTTTCTCCTTATCTTGCCTTTCCTTTCCTTATCTTACCTTTTCTTGCCTTTTCTTTCCTTTTCCTTGCCTTTTCTTGCCTTATCTTGCCTTTCCTTTCCTTATCTTGTCTTTTCCTTTCCTTTTCTTGCCTTTTCCTTGCCTTTTCTTGCCTTATCTTGTCTTTTCCTTTCCTTATCTTCCTTTTCTTTCCTTATCTTGCCTTTTCCTTGTCTTTTCTTGCCTTATCTTGCTTTTTCTTGCCTTCTCTTCCCATATCTGGCCTTTTCCTTGCCTTTTCTAGACTTTTCTCGCCTTATGTTCCCTTTTCTTGCCTTTTATTATCATTTCTTGCCTTTGCTCTACATATCTTGCCTTTTCCTTGCCTTTTCTAGCCTTTTCTTGCCTTTTCTTATTTTTTCTTACCTTATTTTGCCTTTTCCTTCCTTATCTTTCCTTATCTTGAATTTTCCTTGCCTTTTCTTGCTTTTTCTTACCTTAACTTGCCTTTTCCTTGTCTTTTCTTGCCTTTTTTTTCCTTTTCTTGTCTTATCTTGCCTTCTCCTTGCCATTTCTTGTCTTTTCTTTCCTTTTCTTGCATTTTCTTGTCTTTTCTTGCCTTTTCTTAACTTTTCTTGCCTTTTCTTCCTTTTCTTTCATTATCTTGCCTTTTCCTTGCCATTTCTTGACTCTTCTTCCCTTTTCTTGCCTTTTCTTTCCTTATTTTTCCTTATCTTGCCATACCTCGCCTTTCATTGCCTTTTCTTGCCTTTTCTCGCCTTTTCTTACCTTATGTTCCCTTTTTTGACTTTTATTATCTTTTCTTCCATTTTCTTTAAATATCTTGCCTTTTCCTTTCCTTTAAAGCCCTTTCTTGCCTTTTCTTGCCTTATCTTGTCTTTTCTTTCCTTATCTTTCCTTATCTTGCCCTTTTCTTGCTTTTTCCTTGCCTTTTCTTGCCTTTTCTTTCCTTATCTTGCCTTTTACTTGTCTTTTCTTGCCTTTTCTTATATTTTCTTGCCTTTTTTTTACCTTATCTTGCCTTATCTTGCCCTATCTTGCCTTTTCCTTGCCATTTCTCGCCTTTTCTTGTATTTTCTTTCCTTTTCTTACAATTTCTTGTTTTTTCTTACCGGATTTTGCCTTTTCTTGCCTTCTCTTACCTTTTGCTTCCTTAACTAGCCTTTTCTTTCCTTATCTTGCCTTTTCCTTGCCATTTCTTAACTTTTCTTGCCTTTTCGTTCCTTATCTTGCCTTATCTTGCCTTTTCCTTTCCTTTTATTGCCTTTTCCTTGCCTTTTCTTGCCTTTTCCTTACTTTTTCTTGCCATTTCTTGCCTTATCTTTCCTTACCTTGCCTTATCTTGCCTTTTCCTTCCTTATATTACCTTTTCCTTACTTTTTCTTGCCTATTCCTTGCCTTTTCCTTTCCTTTTCTCACATTTTCTTACCTTTTCCATGCCTTTTCTTGCCTTATCTTTCCTTATCTTGCCTTTTCATTCCTTATCTTTCCTTTTGCTTGCTATTTCTTGCCTTATCTTTTCTTATCTTGCCTTTTCATTCCTTATCTTGCCTTATCTCTGCTATTACTTGCCTTTTCTTTCCTTATCTTGCATTATCTTGCCTTTTTTGGCCTTTTCTTACCTTATCATTTCTTATCTTGCATTTTCCTTCCTTATCTTGCCTTTTGCTTGCCATTTTTTGCCTTTTCTTGCCTTTTTTTTTCATTTTCTTGCCTTATCTTGGCTTTTCTTGTCTTTTTGGGCCTAGTCTTGCCATATCTTGCCTTTTCTTTCCATATCTTTCCTTTTCTTGTATTATCTTTCCTTTTCTTTCCTTATCTAGCATTTTCCTTGCCTTTTCTTGCCCTATCAAGCCTTTTCTTTCCTTATCTTGCCTTTTCCTTGCCGTTTCTTCCTTATCTTGCTTTTTCTTACCTTTTCTTCCCTTATCTGGCCTTTTCCTTGCCTTTTCTTGCCTTATGTTCCCTTTTCTTGCCTTTTATTGTCATTTCTTGCCTTTTCTTTCCTTTTTTTTGTCTCTTGCCTTTTCCTTGCCTTTTCTAGCCTTTTCTTGCCTTTTCTTGTCTTTTCTTGCCTTATCTTCCCTTTTCTTTCCTTTTCTTTCTTTTTCTTTCCTTATCTTGCCTTTTCCTTCCCTTATCTTGCCTTTTCTTGTGTTTTCTTGTCTTTTCTTGCCATATCTTGCCTTCTCCTTGCCATTTCTGTCCTTTTCTTACCTTTTCTTGCCTTTTCTTGTCTTTTCTTACCTTTTCTTGCCTTATGTTGCCTTTTGTCTCCTTATGTTGCCTTTCCTTTCCTTATCTTACCTTTTCCTTGCCTTTTCTTATCTTTTCTTGCGTTCTCCTTGCCATTTCTTTCCATTTCTTGCCTTTTCTTTCCTCTTCTTGCATTTTCTTGCCTTATCTTGCCTTTTCTTGCCTTATCTTGCCTTTTCTTTCCTTACCTTGCATTTTCTTGCATTTTCTTGCCTTTTCTTGGCTTTTCTATCCCTATCTTTCCTTTTCTTTCCTTATCTTACCTTTTCTTTCCTTATCTTGCCATTTCTCTCCTTTTCTTGTGTTATCTTGCATTTTCTTTCCTTATGTTGCATTTACCTTGCCTTTTCTTGCCTTAGCATGCCTCTACTTTCCTTATCTTGCCTTTCCTTGCCTTTTCTCGCCTTATCTTGTTTTATCTTGCCTTATCATGCCTTTTGCTTGCCTTTTCTTGCTTTATGTTCCCTTTTCTGACCTTTTATTGTCATTCTTGCCTTTTCCTTACCTTTTCTGGCCTTTTCTTGCCTTTTCTTTCCTTACCTTGCCTTTTCCTTGTCATTTCTTGCCTTTTCCTTGCCTTTTCTAGCTTTTTGTTGCCTGTTATTGATTTTTCTTTCCTTACCTTGCCTTTTCCTTGCCTTTTCTTGCCTTATCTTTCTTTTTCTTTCCTTATCTTGCCTTTTCCTTCCCTTTTCTTGCCTTTTCATGCCTATTGTTGTCTTTTCTTGCCTTATCTTGCCTTCTCCTTGCCTTTTCTTGTCTTTTCTTTCCTTTTCTTTCCATTTCTTTCCTTATGTTGCCTTTTTTCTCCTTATGTTGCCTTTCCTTGCCTTACCTTACCTTTTCCTTGCCTTTTCCTTCCATTTTCTTGCATTATCTTGCCTTTTCTTTCTTTATCTTGTCTTTTCCTTGCCTTTTCTTGCCTTTTCTTGTCTTTTCTTGCCTTTTCTTGCCTTATCTTGCCTTCTCCTTCCCATTTCTTGCCATTCCTTGCCTTTTCTTTCCTTTTCTTGCCTTATCTTGCATTTTCTTTTCTTATCTTGCATTTTCTTGCTTTTTCTTACCTTTTCTTCCCTTATTTATCCTTTTCCTTGCCTTTTCTTGCCTTATATTCCCTTTTCTTGCCTTTTATTGTCATTTCTTGCCTTTTCTTGCTGTCTCTTGCCTTTTCTTGACTTTTCTAGCCTTTTCTTGCCTTTTCTTGTCTTTACTTGCCTTATCTTGCCTTTTCGTTCCTTATCTTGCCATTTCTTTGCCTTTTCTTGCCTTATCTTTCCTTTTCTTTCCTTATCTTGCCTTTTACTTCCCTTATCTTGCCTTTTCTTATCTTTTCTTGTCTTTTCTTGCCTTATCTTTCCTTCTCTTTGCCATTTCTTGCCTTTTCTTTCCTTTTCTTACATTTTCTTGCCTTATGTTGCCTTTTTTCTCCTTCTGTTGCCTTTCCTTTCCTTATCTTACCTTTTCTTGCCTTTTCCTTGCCTTTTCTTGCTTTATCTTGCCTTGCCTTTCCTTATCTTATCTTTTCCTTGCCCTCTCTTGCCTTTTCCTTGCCTTTTCTTGCCTTATCTTGTTTTTCCATTCCTTATCTTGCCTTTTCTTTCCTTATCTTGCCTTTTCCTTGCCTTTTCTTGCCTTATCTTGCTTTTTCTTACCTTTTCTTCCTTTATCTGGCCTTTTCCATGGCTTTTCCGGACTTTTTTCGCCTTATGTTCCCTTTTCTTACCTTTTATTATCATTTCATGCCTTTTCTTTACATATCTTGCCTTTTCCTTGCCTTTTATTATCATTTCTTGCCTTTTCTCTACATATCTTGCCTTTTCCTTGCCTTTTCTAGCTTTTTCTTGCCTTTTCTTAACTTTTCTTACCTTATTTTGCCTTTTCCTTCCTTATCTTTCCTTATCTTTAATTTTCCTTGCCTTTTTCTTGCCTTTTCTTGCTTTTTCTTACCTTATCTTACCTTTTCCTTGTCTTTTCTTGCCTTTTCTTGCCTTTTTTTCCTTTTCATGTCTTATCTTGCCTTCTCCTTGCCTTTTCTTGCCTTTTCTTTTCTTTTCTTGCATTTTCTTGTCTTTTCTTGCCTTTTCTTACCTTTTCTTGCCCTTTCTTGCCTTATCTTGCCTTTTCTTGCCTTCTCTTACCTTTTGCTTCCTTTACTTGCCTTTTCTTTCTTTATCTTGCCTTTTCCTTGCCATTTCTTGACTTTTCTTCCTTTTCTTTCCTTATCTTGCATTTTCCTTGCCATTTCAAGATTTTTCTTCCCTTTTATTGCCTTTTCTTTCCTTATCTTTCCTTATCTTACCGTACCTTGCCTTTCATTGCCATTTCTTACCTTTTGTCGCCATTTCTTACCTTATGTTCCCTTTTTTTGACTTTTACTATCTTTTCTTCCCTTTTCTTTAAATATCTTGCCTTTTCCTTGCCTTTAGAGCCCTTTTTTGCCTTTTCTTGCCTTATCTTATCTTTTCTTGCCTTATCTTGCCTTTTTTTTCCTTATCTTTCCTTATCTTGCCCTTTCCTTGCCTTTTCTTGCCTTTTCTTGCCTTTTCTTTCCTTATCTTGCCTTTTAGTTGTCTTTTCTTGCCTTTTCTTATATTTTCTTGCCTTTTTTTGCCTTTTCTTGCCTTATCTAGCCTTTTCCTTGCCATTTCTTGCCTTTTCTTGTCTTTTCTTTCCTTTTCTTGCAATTTCTTGCCTTTTCTTTCTGGATTTTGCCTTTTCTTGCCTTCTCTTTCCTTTTGCTTCCTTAACTAGCCTTTTCTTTCCTTATCTTGCCTTTTCCTTGCCATTTCTTGACTTTTCTTGCCTTTTCTTTCCTTATCTTGCCTTATCTTGCCTTTTCCTTTCCTTTTATTGCCTTTTCCTTGCCTTTTCTGGCCTTTTCTTGCCTTATCTTGCCTTTTCCTTGCTTTTTCTTGCCATTTCTTGCCTTATCTTTCCTTACCTTGCCTTATCTTGCCTTTTCCTTCCTTATATTACCTTTTCCTTGCCTTTTCCTTGCCTTTTCAAGCCTTTTCCTTGCCTTTTCTTACATTTTCTTGCCTTTTCCATGCCTTTTCTTGCCTTTTCTTGCCTTATCTTTCCTTATCTTGCCTTTTCATTCCTTATCTTTTATTTTCCTTGCTATTTGTTTCCTTATCTTTTCTTATCTTGCCTTTTCATTCCTTATCTTGCCTTTTCCCTGCTATTCCTTGCCTTTTCTTTCCTTATCTTGCATTTTCTTGCCTTTTTTGGCCTTTTCTTAACTTATTTTTCTTATCTTGCATTTTCTTTCCTTATCTTGCCTTTTGCTTGCCATTTCTTGCCTTTTCTTGCCTTTTTTTTCATTTTCTTGCCTTATCTTGTCTTTTCTTGTCTTTTTGGGCCTAGTCTTGCCTTATCTTGCCTTTTCCTTGCCGTTTCTTCCTTATCTTGCTTTTTCTGACCTTTTCTTTCAGTATCTGGCCTTTTCCTTGCCTTTTCTTGCCTTATGTTCCCTTTTCTTGCCTTTTATTGTCATTTCTTGCCTTTCTTGCCTTATGTTCCCGTCTCTTGCCTTTTCCTTGCCTTTTCTAGCCTTTTCTTGCCTTTTCTTGTCTTTTCTTGCCTTATCTTTCCTTATCTTTCTTTTTCTTTCCTTATCTTGCCTTTTCCTTCCCTTATCTTGCCTTTTCTTGTCTTTTCTTGTCTTTTCTTGCCTTATCTTGCGTTCTCCTTGCCATTTCTTACCTTTTCTTACCTTTTCTTGCCTTTTCTTTCCTTTTCTTACCTTTTCTTGGCTTATGTTGCCTTTTTTCTCCTTATCTTGCCTTTCCTTTCTTTATCTTACTTTTCCTTGCCTTTTCTTCTCTTTTCTGGCCTTATCTTGCCTTTTTCTTGCCTTTTCTTGCCTTATCTTACTTTTTCTTGCCTTATCATGCCTTTTGCTTGCCTTTTCTTGCCTTATGTTTCCTTCTCTGACCTTTTATTGTCATTTCTTGCTTTTTCCTTGCCTTTTCTAGCCTTTTCTTGCCTTTTCTTTCCTTACCTTGCCTTTTACTTGTCATTTCTTGCCTTTTCCTTACCTTTTCTAGCTTTTTCTTGCCTTTTCTTGACTTTTCTTGCATTTTCTTGCCTTTTCTTTCCTTACCTTGCCTTTTCCTTGCCTTTTCTTGCCTTATCTTTCTTTTTCTTTCATTATCTTGCATGTTCCTTCCCTTTTCTTGACTTTTCTTATCTTTTCTTGCCTTATCTTGCATTCTCCTTGCCTTCTCTTGTCTTTTCTTTCCTTTTCTTGCCTTTTCTTGCCTTATGTTGCCTTTTTTCTCCTTATCTTGCCTTTCCTTGCCTTATCTTACCTTTTCCTTGCTTTTTCCTTCAATTTTCTTGCCTTATCCTGCCTTATCTTTCTTTATCTTATCTTTTCCTTGCCTTTTCTTGTCTTTTCCTATCTTTTCTTGCCTTATCTTGCCTTCTCCTTTCCATTTCTTGCCATTCCTGGCCTTTTCTTTCCTTTTTTTGCATTTTCTTGACTTATCTTGCCTTTTCTTGCCTTATCTTGCCTTTTCTTTTCTTATCTTGCAGTTTCTTGCCTTTTCTTGGCTTTTCTTTCCCTATCTTGCCTTTTCTTTCCTTATCTTGCCTTTTCTTTCCTTATCTTGCAGTTTCTCTCCTTTTCTTGTGTTATCTTGTATTTTCTTTCCTTATCTTTCATTTTCCTTGCCTTTTATTATCTTATCATGAATTTTCTTTCCTTATCTTGCCGTTTCCTCACCTTTTCTTGCCTTATCTTACTTTTTCTTACCTTATCATGCCTTTTCTTGCCTTTTCCTTGCCCTATCTTGCCTTTTCCTGCTTTACTCTCCTTTTCTTGCATTTTCTTGCATTTTCATTCCTTATCTTATCTTTTCCTTGTATTTTCTTGCCTTTTTTGCCTTTTCTTGCCTTATCTTGCCTTCTCCTTGCCATTTCTTGCCTTTTCTTATCTTTTCTTTCAATTTTTCTTGCATTTTCTTTTCTTTCTTGCCTTATGTTTACTTATCTTGCCTTTTCTTGCCTTATCTTGCCTCATCTTCCCTTTTCTCGACTTCTTTTTCCCTTTGCTTCCTTAACTTGCCTTCTCTTTTAGTATCTTGCCTTTTCCTTACCTTATCTTGTCTTTTTTTGCCTTGTCTTGCCTTATCTTGCTTTTCTTTCCTTATCTAACCTTTTCTTTGCGTTTCTTCCCTTTTATGGTGTTATCTTGCCTTTTCATTCCTTATCTTGCCATTTCTTACCTTATCTTTCTTTTTCTTGCCTTTTCTTTCCTTATCTTTCCTTTTATTGCCTTTTCTTGCCATATCTTTCCTTATCTTGCCTTTTCCTTGCCTTTTCTTGCTTATCTTGCCTTTTCTTGGCATTTATTATCTTTTATTTCCTTTTCCTTGCCTTTTCTTGCATTTTCTTGCCCTTTCTTGCCATTTCCTAGCCTTTTCTTGCACCCTTTCTTGCCATTTCCTAGCCTTTTCTTGCCCTTTCTTACCTTATCTTGCCTTATCTAGCCTTTTCCTTGCCTTTTCCTACCTTTTCTTGCCCTATCTTGCCTTATCTTTCCTTTTGTTGCCTTACCTTTGCTAATCTTGCCTTATCTTTCCTTTTCTCGCCTTATCTTGCCTTTTCTTTCCTTATTTTGCCTTTTCCTTGCCTTTTCTTGCTTTTTTTTTCCTTTTCTTGCCTTATCTTCCCCTTTCTTGCCTTATCTTTCCTTATTCTTACCTTTTTTTAACATTTTCTTGCCTTTTCTGGCCTTATCTAGCATTGGCTTGCATTTTCTTGCATTTTCTTGCCTTTTCTTTCCTTTTCTTGCCTTTTCCTTGTCTTTTCTTGCCTTGTCTTACCTTTTCTTTCCTTATCTTGCCTTTTCGTTGCCATTTCTTGCCTTTTATTTCATTATCTAGCCTTTTCTTACTTTTCCTTGCCTTTTCTTGCCTTTTTATGCCTTTTCTTTCCATATCTTGCCTTTTCCTTGCCTTTTCTTGCCTTTTCTTTCCTTATCTTGCCTTTTCCTTGCCATTTCTTGCCTTTTCTTTCCTTTTCCTTGCCTTTCCTTGCCTTTTCTTGCCATTTCTTGCCTCTTCTTGCCTTATCTTGTCTTTTCCTCCCTTTTCATTCTTTTTCCTTGCCTTTTCTTTCCTTTTCTTGCCTTATCTTACCTTTCCTCTTCTTATCTTGCCTTTTCCTTGCCATTTCTTCCCTTTTCTTGACTTGTCTTTCCTTGTCTTGCATTTTCTTGTCTTTTCTTACCTTTTCTTTCCTTATCTTGCAATTTCTTTCCTTATCTTCCATTTTCCTTGCATTTTCTTGCCTTATCAAGCCTTTTCTTTCCTTATCTTGCCTTTTCCTTGGCTTTTCTTACCTTATCTTGCTTTTTCTTGCCTTTTCTTACCTTTTCTTGCTTTTTCTTCCCTTATCTGGCCTTTTCATTGCCTTTTCGTGCCTTATCTTGCCTTTTCTTGGCTTATGTTCCCTTTTATTGCCTTTTATTGTCATTTCTTGCCTTTTATTGCCATATCTTGCCTTTTGCTTGCCTTATCATTCCATCTCTTGCCTTTTCTTTCCTTATCTTGCCTTTTCCTTGCATTTTCTTGCCTTTTCCTTGGGCTTTTTTGCCTTTTCTTGCCTTATCTAGCCTTTCCTTGCCTTTTCTAACCTTTTCTTATCTTTTCTTGCCTTTTCGTGCCTTATCTTGCCTTCTCCTTGCCATTTCTTACCTTTTCTTGCCCTTTCTTTCCTTTTCTTCCATTTTCTTGCCTTTTCTTGCCTTATCTTTCCTTTTTTGCCTTGTCTTTCTTTTTTTGCCTTGTCTTGCCTTATCTTGCCTTTTCTATCCTTATCTTACCTTTTCCTTGCATTTCTTGCATTATCTTGCCTTTTCTTTCCTTATCTTACCTTTTCCTTTCCTTTTCATGCCTTATATATCTTTTTCTTGCCTTATCTTTCATTTTCTTGCATTTTCATGCCTTATCTTTCCTTATCTTGCCTTTTCCTTGCCTTATCTTGCCTTAGCTTGCCTATTCATACCTTTTATAGGATTTTATTATCTTTTCTTTCATTTTCCTTGTCATTTCTTGCATTTTCTTGCCCTTTCTTGCATTTCCTTTTGCTTTTCTTGCATTTTCTTACCCTTTCTTTCCTTATCTTGCCCTTTTCTTTCCTTATCTTGCCTTTTCTTTCCTTATCTTGCATTTTCCTTGAATTTTCTTTCCATATCTTGCCTTTTCCTAGCCATTTCTTGACTTTTCTTGCCTTTTCTTTCCTTATCTTGCTGTATCTTGCCTTTTCTTTCCTTATCTTACATTTTCCTTGCCTTTTCTTGTCTTTTCTTGCCTTTTCTTACCTTTTCCTTATCTTTTCTTGCCTTTTCCTTGCCTTTTCTAGCCTTATCTCGCCTTTTCTTGAATTTTCTAGCCTTTTCCTTGTCTTTTCTTGCCTTTTCTTCCCTTATCTTTCCTTATCTTGGCTTTTCTTTCCTTATCTTCCCATTTCTTTCCTTTTCTTGGCTTTTAATTCCTTATCTTGCATTTTCTTGCCTTTTCTTACCGTTTCCATGCCTTTTTTTGCCTTATCTTTCCTTATCTAGCCTTTTCTTTCCTATTTTTGCCTTTTCCTTACCATTTCTTGCCTTTTCTTGCCGATTCATGCCTTTTCTTGCCTTTTCTTGCCTTATCTTACCTTTTCTGTCCTTAACTTACCTTTTCCTTGCCTTTTCTTTTCTTATCTTGCATTTACTTGCCTTTTCTTGGCTTTACATTCCTTATCTTGCCTTTTCTTGTCTTTTTTGGCCTTGTCTTGCCTTATCTAGCCTTTTCTTGCGTTATCTAGCCTTTTCTTTCCTTATCTTGCCTTTTCTTGTCTTTTTTGGACTTATCTTGCCTTATCTTGTTTTTTTGGACTTATCTTGCATTATCTTGCCTTTTATTTCCTTATCTTGCATTTTCCTTGCCTTTTCTTACCTTATCAAGCCTTTTCTTTCCTTTTCCTTGCCTTTTCTAGACTTATCTTGGTTTTTCTCTCCTTTTCTTACCTTTTCTTGCCTTTTCTTCCCTTATTTGGCCTTTTCCTTACCTTTTCTTGCTTTTTCTTGCCTTTTGTTGCCTTATCTTACCTTTTCTTGCCTTATATTCCCTTTTCTTTACTTTTATTTCCTTTTCTTGTCTTTTCTTTCCATATCTTGGCTTTTCTTACCTAATCTTGCCTTTTCTTGCCTTATGTTGCCTTTTCTCCTTGCCATTTCATGCCTTTTCTTGCATTTTCTTGCCTTTTCTTGCCTTATCTTGGCTTTTTTTTACCTTGTCTTGCCTTTTCTTGCCTTTTCTATCCTTATCTTACGTTTTCCTTGTGTTTCATGCAAAATGTTGCCTTTTCTTTCCTTATCTTG
Organism: Hypericum androsaemum; assembly: GCA_963995505.1. Taxonomy (NCBI): domain Eukaryota; kingdom Viridiplantae; phylum Streptophyta; class Magnoliopsida; order Malpighiales; family Hypericaceae; genus Hypericum; species Hypericum androsaemum. The sequence continues at coordinate 13,152,847 of OZ023186.1, forward strand.
CCTTTTCCTTGCTTTTTCTTGCCTGATCTTGCCTTTTCCTTGCCTTATCTTGCCTTTTCCCTGCCTTTTCTAGCCTTATCTTTCTTTTTCTAGCATTTTTTTTCTTTATCTTTCCTTTTCATGCATTTTCTTGCCTTTTCTTTCCTTATCTTCCCTTTTCCTTGCATTATCTTGCCTTTTCCTTGCCTTATCTTGCCTTAGCTTGCCTATTCTTACCTTTTCTACGCTTTTATTGCCTTTTCCTTGCCTTTTCTTGCCTTTTCTTTCCCTTTCTTTCCTTTTTCTTGCTCTTTCTTATCTTTTCCTTGCATAATCTTGCCCTTTTCTTGCTTTATCTTGCCTTATCTTTCCTTATCTTGCCATTTCCTTGCCTTTTCTTGCCTTATCTTGCCTTTTCCTTGCCATTTCTTGACTTTTCTTGCCTTTTCTTTCCTTATCTTGCCTTATCTGCAATTTACTTTCCTTATCTTGCCTTTTCTTGCCATTCCTTGCCTTTTCTTGCCTTATGTTTCCTTATCTTCCCTTATCTTTTCTTATCTTGCCTTTCCTTCCCATTTCTTGCCCTGTTTGCCCTTTATTGTATTTTCTTGCCTCATCCTACCTTTTCTTGCCCTTACTTGTCTTTTCTTGCCTTTTCTTGTCTTTGCTTGGCATTTCTTGCCTTTTCTTACCTTTTCTTACCTTTTCTTGCTTTATCTTCCCTAATCTTGCCTTATCTTGCCTTTTCTTTCCTTTTCTTCTGTATCTTGCCTTTTCCTTACCTTTTCTTAACTTATCTTTCCTTATCTTGCCTTTTCTAGGCTTTCCTTGCCTTTTCTTATCTTTTCTTTCCTTTTCTTGCCATTTCTTGCCTTTTCTTTCCTTTTCCTTGCCATTTCTTGCCTTTTCTTTTCTTTCCTTTTCATTTCTTATCTTGCATTTTTTTAACTTTTCTTACCTTATCTTTCCTTATCTTGCCTTTTCTTGCCCTATCTTGCCTTTTCTTGCCTTTTCTTGCCTTATCTTTCATTATCTTGCCTTATGTTGTCTTTTTTTGCCTTATCTTGCCTTATCTTGCCTTTTCTTTCCTTATTTTGTCTTTTCCTTTCCTTTTTTAGCCAGTTCCTGCATTTTCGTTGCCTTATCTTGCCATTTCTTTCCTTATTTGACCTTTTCCTTGCCTTTTCTTGTCGTTTCTTTCCTTTTCATGCCTTTTCTTGCCTTGCCTTGCCTTATCTTGCCTTTTCTTTCCTTTTCTTGCCTTTTCCTTGCATTTTCTTGCTTTTTCTTTCCTTTTCTTACATTTTCTTGCCTTTCCTTTCCTTTTCCTGTGTTATCTTACCTTTTTCTTTCATTTTCTTACCTTTTCCTGTTATCTTACCTTTTTCTTTCATTTTCTTGCCTTTTCCTTACCTTGTCTTGCCTTATCTTGCCTTTTTTGCCTTGTCTTTCCTTATCTTACCTTACCTTTTCCTTATCTTTCCTTTTCCTAGTGTTTCCTTGCCTTTTCTTTCTTTTTCTTCACTTTTCTTGCCTTCTCTTTCCTTATCTTTGCTTTTTTTGCATTTTCTTGCCTTATCATTCCATCTCTTGCCTTTTCCTAGCCTTTTCTTGCTTTTTCTTGCCTTATCTTTCCTTATCTTGCCTTATCTTTCCTTATTTTACCTTATCTTGCCGTTTCCTTGCCTTTTCTTGCCTTTTCTTGCCTTATCTTGCCTTTTCCTTGCCTTTTCTTTCCTTATCATGCCTTTTCTTTCCTTTTGTTGCCTTTTCTTTCCTTATCTTACCTTTTCTTGCCTTTTCTTCTTTTATTTGGCCTTTTCTCATCTTTTCTTGCCTTTTCTTGCCCTATCTTGCCTTTTCTTGCCTTATATTCCCTTTTCTTATCTTTTATTATCTTTTCTTTCCTTTTCTTGCCTTTTCTTTCCATATCTTGCATTTCTTTCCTTATCTTGCCTTTTATTGCCTTTTCTTGCCTTCTCCTTGCCATTTCTTGCCATTTCTTGCCTTTTTTTGCCTTATCTTGGCTTTTTTTACCTTGTCTTGCCATATCTTCCCTTTTATATTCTTATCTTATCTTTTCCTTGTGTTTGTTTCATTATCTTGCCATTTCTTTCCTTATCTTTCCTTTTTCTTGCTTTTTCTAGCCTTATCTTTCTTTTTCTTACCTTTCCTAGCCATATCTTTCCATTTCTTGCATTTTCGTGCCTTATATTTCCTTATCTTGCCTTTTCCTTATCTTATCTTGCCTTTTCCTTATCTTATCTTGCCTTTTCTTGCCTTTTCCTTGCCTTTTCTTGCATTTTCTAAACTTAGCTTTCCTTAGCTTGCCTATTCTTACCTTTTCTGGGCTTTTATTATCTTTTATTGCCTTTTCCTTGCCTTTTTTTGCATTTTCTTACCATTTCTTACCTTTTCCTTGCTCTTTCTTACCTTTTCCTTGCCTAGTCTTGCCCTTTTCTTGCCTTATCTTGCCTATTCTTTCCTTATCTTTCCTTTTCCATTCCTTTTCTTGCCTTATCTTGCCTTTTCTTTCCTTATCTTGCCTTTTCTTTGCCATTTCTTGACTTTTCTTTCCTTATCTTGCTTTATGTTGACTTTTCTTTCCTTATCTTGCCTTTTCCTTCCCTTTTCTTGTATTTTCCTTGCCTTTTCTTGCCTCATGTTTCCTTATCTTGCCTTATCTTTCCTTATCTTGCATTTTCCTTGCCATTTCCTGCCTTTTCTTACCTTTTAATGTCTTTTCTTGCCTTTTCTTGCCTTTTCTTATCTTTCCTTGCCTTCTCTTATCATTTTCCTTGCCATTTCCTGCCTTTTCTTACCTTTTAATGTCCAACATTTTTCTTGCCTTATCTTTCCTTATCTTGCCTTTTCTAGCCTTTTCTTATATTTTCTTACCTTTTCTTGCCTTTTCTTACCTTTTCCTTGGCATTTCTTGCCTTTTCTTTTCTTATCTTGCATTTTCTTGCCTTTTCTTGCCCTATCTTGCCATTTCTTGCCTTACCTTACTTTATCTTGCCTTTTCTTGGCTTATCTTGCCTTATTTTGTCTTTTCTTCCCTTATCTTGCCTTATCTTTCCTTATCTTTCCTTATCTTGCCATTTCCTTGCCTTAGCTTGCATATTCTTACCCTTTTCTATGCTTTTATTGTCTTTTCTTGCCTTTTCCTTGCCTTTTCTTACCGTTTCTTGCCTTCTCCTTGCCTTTGCTTGCATTTTCTTACCCTTTCTTGCCTTATCTTGCCCTTATCTTGCCTTATCATGCCTTTTCTTTCCTTATCTTGTTATCTCCTTGCCATTTCTTGCCTTTTTTTCCTTATCTTGCCTTTTCCTTGCCATTTCTTGACTTTTCTTCTCTTTTCTTGCCTTATCTTGACTTTTCTTTCCTTATCTTTCCTTATCTTGCCATTTCCTTGCCTTAGCTTGCATATTCTTACCCTTTTCTATGCTTTTATTGTCTTTTCTTGCCTTTTCCTTGCCTTTTCTTACCGTTTCTTGCCTTCTCCTTGCCTTTGCTTGCATTTTCTTACCCTTTCTTGCCTTATCTTGCCCTTATCTTGCCTTGTCATGCCTTTTCTTTCCTTATCTTGTTATCTCCTTGCCATTTCTTGCCTTTTTTTCCTTATCTTGCCTTTTCCTTGCCATTTCTTGACTTTTCTTCTCTTTTCTTTCCTTATCTTGCTTATCTTGCCTTTTCTTTCCTTATCTTGCCTTTTCCTTGCCTTTCCTTACCTTTTCCTTGCCTATTTTTGCCTTGTATTGCCTTATCTTGCCTTTTCTTTCCTTATCGTACCTTTTCCTTGTGTTTCTTGCCTTTTCTTTCTTTATCTTGCCTTTTATTTTATTTTCTTGCCTTATCTTTCCTTTTCTTGCCTTTTCCTTGCCTTTTCTTGAATTATCTTTCTTTTTCTTGACATTTTTTTTAACTTTTCTTGCCTTTTCTTACTTTTTCTTGCCTTTTCTTGCCTTATCCTTGCCTTTTCCTTGCCTTTTCCTTGCCTTTTCTTGCCCTAACTTGCGTTAGCTTGCCTTTTTTACCTTTTCTTGGCTTTTATTGTCTTTTCTTGCCATTTCCTTGCCTTTTCTTGCATTTTCTTGCCCTTTCTTGCCTTTTCCTTGCCTTTCTTGCATTTTCTTGCCCTTTATTGCCTTATCTTACCATTTTCTTGTCTTATCTATGCTTATCTTACCTTATCTTGTCTTTTCTTTCCATTTCTTGCCTTATCTTGCCTTTTTTTTTCCTTATCTTGCCTTTTCTTTGCCTTTTCTTGCCTTTTCTTACCTCTTCCCTGCCTTTTCTTGCCATTTCCTTGACTTTTCTTGCCTTTTCTTGCCTTATCTTGCATTTTCTTTGCCTTTTCCTTGCCTTTTCTTACCTTTTCTTGCATTTTCTTGCCTTATGTTTCCTTATCTTGCATTTTCTTTCTCTATCTTGCCTTTTTTTTCCTTAGCTTGCTTTTTCTTGCCTTTTCCTTGCCTTTTCTTGCCTTATCTTTCCTTATCTTGCATTTTCCTTGACAATTCTTGCTTTTTCTTGCCTTTTCTTTTCTTATCTTGTATTTTCTTGCCTTTTCTTGCATTTTCCTACCTTATCTTTCCCTTTCTTGCCATATCGTGCCTTCTTTTGCCTTATCTTGCCTTTTACTGCCTTATCTTGCCTTTTACTGCCTTATCTTATATTATCTTGTCTTATCATGTCTTTTCTTGCCTTATCTTGCCTTTTCTTTCCATCTCTTTCCTTTTCCTTGCCTTTTCTTGCCCAATATTACCTTTTCTTGCCTTATCTTGCCTTATCTTGTCTCTCCTTTCCTTATCTTGTCTTTTCTTTCCATATTTTACCTTTTCCTTGCCTTTTCTTGCCTTTTCCTACACTTTTCTTGCCTTTTCTTTCCTTATCTTACCTTTTCCTTGCCTTTTCTTGCCTTTTCTTATCTTTTCATTCCTTTTCTTCCCTTATCTTGCCTTATCTCACCTTTTCCTTCCTTATCTTAACTTTTCCTTGCCTTTTCTTGCCATATCTTACCTTTTTCTTTCTTGATCTTGCCTTTTCCTTACCTTTTCTTGCCTTATCTTGCCTATTTTTGCCTTGCCTTTACTTATCTTGTATTTTCTTTCCTTATCTTACCTTTTCCCTATGTTATCTTGCCTTTTCCTTGTCATTATTAGCCTTATCTTTCTTTTTCTTGACTTTTCTTGCCTTATCTTTCCTTTTCTTGCCTTTTCTTTCCTTATCTTACCTTTTCTTGCCTTAGCTTGCCTTTTCTTACCATTTTTGACTTCTCTTGCCTTTTCTTTCCTTATCTTGCCTTTTCCTGGCCTATTCTTGCCTTTGGCTGGCCTTTTCTTGGCTTTTCCTGGCCTTTTCTTGCCTTTTCTTGGCCTTTTCGTGCCTTTTCCTTTCCTTTTCTTTGCCTTTTCTTTACTTTTCCTTGCCTTTTCTTGCCTTTTCTTGCATGATCTTTCCTTATCCTGCCTGATCTTTCCTTATCTTGCCCTTTCCTTGGCATTTCTTACCTTTTCTTGCCTCTTATTGTCTTTTCTTGCCTTGCCTTACCTATTCTTGCATTTTTTTGTCTTTTAATTCTTTTTCTTGTCTTTTCTTTCCTTATCTTTCCTTTTTCGCTCCTTTTCTTGCCTTTTCCTGTATTTTCCTTGCCTTTTATTTCCTTTTCTTGCCCTTTCTTTCCTTATCTTCCCTTTTCTTGCCTTTCCTTGCCTTTTCTTATCTTTTCTTACCTTTTCTTGCCTTTCATTGCCTTTTCTTATCTTTTCTTGTCTTTTCTTTCCTTATCTTGCCTTTTCCTTCCTTATCTTGAATTTTCATTGCCATTTCTTGCCTTTTCTTTTCTTATCTTACATTTTCTTGCCTTTTCTTCCCTTATCTTATCTTTTGATTCCTTATCTTATTTTTTTAAATCTTATCTTCCCTTTTCTTGCCCTATCTTTCCTTTTCTTACCCTATCCTGCCGTACCTTGCCTTACCTTACCTTGTTTTTTCTTGCCTTACCTTGCCTTTTCTTTCCTTATCTTACCATTTCCTTGCCTTTTACTACATTTTCCTTGCCTTTTCTTGCCTTTTCTTTTTTTCCTTGTCTTGCCTTTTTCTTTCCTTATCCGGCCTTTTTCTTACCTTTTCTTGCTTTTCTTGTCTTTTCTATCCTTTTCTTGCCTTTTCTTGCCCTATCTTGCCTTTTCTTACCTTATCTTGCCTTATCTTGTCTTATCTTGCCTTATCTTGTCTTTTCTTGCCTTATCTTGCCATTTCATTCCTTATCTTGCCTTTTCCTTGCCTTTCCTGGCCTTTTCCTGCATTTTCCTTGCCTTATCTTGCCTTATCTTGTCTTTTCTTTCCTTTTCTTGCCTTTTCCTTGCCTTTTCTAGTAATTTCTAGCTGTTTCTTGCCTTATCTTGCCCTTATCTGGCCTTCTCTTGCCTTTTCTTTCCTTATCCAGCCATTTTCTTGCCTTTTCTTGCCTTTCCTAGCATTTTCTTACCTTTTCTTATCTTTTCTTGCCTTTTCCTTGCCTTTTATTTCCTTATCTTGCCTTTTCCATGCCATTTCTTACCTTATCTTGCATTTACTTGCCTTTTCCTTGCCTTTTCTTACGTTTTCCTTGCCTTTTCTTGCCTTTTCCATTGCTTTTCTTGCCTTTTCTTGCCTTATCTATCCTCATCTTGACTTTTCTTTCCGTATCTTACCTTTTCCTTGCTATTTCTTACCTTTTATTATCTTTTCTTGCCTTATCTTACCTTTTCTAGCCTTTTCTTGTCTTTTCTTGCCTTTTCTTGCCTTTCCTTGCCTTATCTAACCTTTTCTTGCCTTTTTTAGCCTTATCTTGCCTTATCTTGTCTTTTCTTTCCTTATCTTGCCTTTTCCTTGCCTTTCCTTGCCTTTGCTTTGTTTTCCTTGCCTTTTCTTTCATTTTCTTGCCTTATCTTGCCTTTCTTTCCTTATCTTGCCTTTTCTTGCCTTTCCTTGCCTTTTCTTATCTTTTCTTATCTTTTCTTACCTTTTCTTTCCTTTTCTCGTCCTATCATGCCTTTTCTTTCCTTATCTTGCCTTTTCTTACCTTTTCTGATATTTTCCTTGCCTTTTCTTGCCTGATCTTGCCTTTTCTTTCTTTATCTTGCCTTTTTCTCGCCTTTTCTTATCTTTTCTTTCCTTTTCTTGCCTTATCTTGCCTTTTCTTGCCCTATCTTGTCTTTTCTTGCCCTATCTTGCCTTTTCTTGCCTCCCTATCTTGCCTTTTCTTGCCTTACCTTACCTTATCTTCCCTTTTCTTGCCTTATATTGCCTTATCTTTTCTTTTCTTGCCTTATCTTTCATTATCTTTCCTTTTCCTTGCCTTTTCTTGCCTTTTCCTGCATTTTCCTTGCCCTTATCTTGCCTTATCTAAACTTTTCTTTCCTTATCTTGCCTTTTCCTTACCTTTTCTTGCCTTTTCTTGCCTTTTCTTTCCTTTTCCTTGCGTTTGCTTTTCTTTTCTTGCCTTATCTTTCCTTATCTTGCCTTTTCTTGCTTTAACTAGCCTTTTCGTGCCCTATATTACTTTTTCTTGCCTTACCTTGCCTTATCTTACCTTTTCTTGCATTTTCTCAATTTATCTTGCCTTTTCTTACCTTATCTGGCCTTTTCTTTCCTTATCTTGCCTTTTCCTTGCCTTTTCTTGCCTTATCTTGCCTTTTCTTTCCTTATCTTGCCTTTTCCTTACCATTTCTTGCATTTTCTTTTCTTATCTTAAATTTTCTTGCCTTTTCTGTCTTTATCTTGACTTTTCATGCCTTATCTTACATTTTTTTGCCTTATCTTGCCCTATCTTGCCTTATCTTGCCCTATCTTGACTTTTATTGCCCTATCTTGCCCTTTCTTGCCTTTTCTTTCCTTATCTTGCATTTTCTTGCATTTTCCCTGCCTTTTCTTGCCTTATCTTTCCTTATCTTGCCTTTTCTTTCTTTATCTTTCCTTTTCCTCACCATTTCGTGCCTTATCTAACCCTTTCTTTCCTTTTCATGCCTTTTCCTTGCCATTTTTTCCATTTTCATGCCTTTTCTTTCCTTATCTTTCTTTTTCTTGCATTTGCTTGCCTTTTCTTATCTTTTCTTTCCTTATCTTGCTTTTTCTTTTCTTATCTTGCCTTATCTTGTATTTTTTGGCCTTGTCTTGCCTTTTCTTTCCTTATCTTACCTTTTCCTTGCATTTCTTTCCTTTTCTTGTGTTCTCTTGCCTTTTCTTTCCTTATCTTGCATTTTCCTTGCCTTATCATGGCTTTTCTTTCCTTATCTTGCCTTTTCATTGCCTTTTCTTGCCTTATCTTGCTTTTTCTTGTCTTTTCTTACCTTTTCTTCCCTTATCTGGACTTTTCCTTGCCTTTTCTTGCCTTTTCTCGCCTTTTCTTGCCTTATATTCCCTTTTCTTGCCTTTTATTGTTTTTTCTTACCTTTTCCTGCTTTTTCTTTCCATATCTTACCTTTTCCTTTCCTTTCTTGTCTTTTCTTACCTTATCTTGCCTTTTCTTTCCTTATCTTGCCTTTTCCTTGCATTTTCTTGCCTTTTCCTTGCCTTTTCCTTGGCTTTTCTTGCCTTTTCTTTGCTTATCCTGCCTTTTCCTAGCCTTTTCTTGCCTTTTCTAACATTTTCTTGCCTTATCTTGCCTTCTCCTTGCAATTTCTTGGCTTTTCTTACCTTTTCTTGCATTTTTATGCCTTATCTTCCCTTATCTTTCCTTTTCTTGCCTTTTCTTGCCTTATCTTGTCTTTTCTTGCCTTCTCTTGCCTTTTCTTGCCTTCTCTTGCCTTTTCTTCCTTATCTTGGCTTTTCTTTCCTTATCTTGCCTTTTCCTTGCCTTTTCTTGCCTTTTCCTTGCCTTTTCTTACCTTTTCCAGGACTTTTCTTACCTTTTCCTTTCCTTTTCTTTGTCTTTTCTTACCTTTCCTTGCCTTTTCCTTTCCTTTTCTTGTTTTATCTTTCCTTATCTTGCCAGATCTTTCCTTATCTTTCCTTTTCCATACCATTTCTTGCCTTTTCTTGCCTCTTATTGTCTTTTCTTGAATTTTCTTGTCTTTTCTTTCCTTTTCTTGTCTTTTCTTGCCTTTTCTTACCTTATCTTGCTTTTTTCGCTCCTTTTCTTGCCTTTTCCTACATTTTCCTTGCCTTTTCTTTCCTTTTCTTGCCTTTTCTTTCCTTATCTTCCCTTTTCTTACCTTTCCTTGCCTTTTCTTATCTTTTCTTACCTTTTCTTGCCTTTCCTTGCCTTTTCTTATATTTTCTTATCTTGCCTTAGCTTGCCTTATCTTGCCTTTTCCTTGCCTTTTCTTACATTTTCTTGCCCTTTCTTGCCTTATCTTGCCCTTTTCTTCCCTTATCTTTCCTTTTCCTTGCCTTATCTTGCCTTTTGCTACCCTTCTTTGCCTTATCTCGCCTTTTCCTTGCCTTTTCTTGCCATATCTTGCCTTTTCTTTCCTTATCTTGCATTTTCCTTGCCGTTTCTTGACTTTTCTTGCCTTTTCTTTACTTATCTTGCCATATCTTCCCTTTTCTTTCCATATCTTGCCTTTTCCTTGCCTTTTCTTGCCTTTTCTTTGCCTTTTCTTGCCTTTTCCTGGTCTTTTCTTGCATTTTCCTTCCCTTTTCTTTGTCTTTTCTTGCATTTTCTTTGCCTTTTCCTTGCCTTTTTTGCCTTTTCTTGCGTTATCTTTCCTTATCTTGCTTGATCTTTCCTTATCTTGCCTTTTCCATGCAATTTCTTACCTTTTCTTGCCTCTTATTGTCTTTTCTTGCCTTGCCTTACCCATTCTTAATTTTTTTATCTTATCTTTTCTTTCCTTTCCTTTTCTTGTCTTTTCTTGCCTTTTCTTTCCTTATCTTGCCTTTTCCGCTCTTTTTCTTGCCTTTTCCTACATTTTCCTTGCCTTTTCTTTCCTTTTCTTTCCCTTTCTTTCCTTATCTTCCCTTTTCTTGCCTTTCTTTTCCTTTTCTTATCTTTTCTTACCTTTTCTTGCCTTTCCTTGCATTTTCTTATCTTTTCTTACCTTTTCTTGCCTTATCTTTTCTTATCATGTCTTTTCTTTCCTTATCTTGCATTTTCCTTGCCATTTCTTGCCTTTTCTTTTCTTATCTTGCATTTTCTTGCCTTTTAAAAGCTAGAAAAGGTAAGAAATGGAAAGAAAATGAAACATATGGAAATAAAAGGCAAGATAAGGCAAGAAATGGCAAGATAAGGATAGATAAAGCAAAAAAAGGTGAAAAAGGAAAGAAAAGGCAAGAAAAGGAAAAGGCAAGAAAAGGCAAAAAAAATGGAAAGATAAGGCAAGAAAAGGGAAGGAAAGGCAAGAAAAGGAAAGAAAAGGAATGATGAGGCAAGAAAAGGCAAGGAAAAGGCAAGACAAAGTAAGAAAAGGCAAGGAAAAGGCATAATAAGGTAAGAAAGGGCAAGAAAAGACAAAAGAAGGCAGGAAAAGGCAAGAAAAGGTTAGAAAAGGTTAGAAAAGGCAAGAAAAGGAAAGATAAGGCCAGAAAAGGCTAGGAAAAGGAATGAAAAGGCAAGAAAAGAAAAGATAAGGGAAGAAAAGGCATGAAAAGGAACGAAAAGGAAAGAAAAGGAAAGATTTGGCAAGAAAAGGCAAGATAAGGCAAGAAAAGGAAAGAAAAGGCAGGGAAAATGCAAGATAAAGCAAGAAAATGCAAGAAAAGACATGATAAGGCAAGATAAGGCAAGAAAAAGGAAGGAAAGGCTAGAAAAGGAAAGAAAAGGAATGATGAGGCAAGATAAGGCAAGGAGAAGGAATGAAAAGGCAAGGAAAGGCAAGATAAGGCAAGAAAAGGGAAGGAAAAGTCATGGAAAGGCAAGAAAAGGCAAGGAAAATGCATGAAAAGGCAAGAAAATGAAAGAAAAGGCAAGAAAATGCACGAAAATGCAGGAAAAGGTAAGAAAAGGCAATATAAGGCTAGAAAAGGCAAGAAAAGGAAAGAAATAGAAAGAAAGTGAAAGATATGGAAAGAAAAGGCTAGAAAAGGCAAGATAAGGCAAAAAAATGAAAGATAAAGCCGAAAAAGGCAAAAAAGGAAAGATAAGGCAAGAAAATGCAAGGAAAAGGCAAGATAAGGCAAGAAAAGGAAAGAAAAGGCAAGATAAGGCAAGAAAAGGCAAGAAAATGAAAGAAAAGGCAAGGAAAATGAATGAAAAGGAAAGAAAAGGCATGGAAAAGGAATGAAAAGGCAAGAAAAGGAAAGGAAAAGGAATGAAAAGGCAGGAAAAGGCAAGAAAAGGCAAGAAAAGGCAAGATAAGGCAAGAAAAGGAAAGAAAAGTCAAGAAAAGGAAAGATAAGGAAAGATAAAGCAAGAAAAGGCAATGAAAAATTAAGAAAAGGCAAGATAAGGCAAGAAAAGGCAAGGAAAAGGCAAGAAAAGGAAAGAAATAGTAAGAAAAGGAAAGATAAGGCAAGAAAAGGCCAGAAAAGGCAGGGAAAAGGCAAGATAAGGCAAGGAAAAGGCAAGAAAAGGCATGAAAAGGAAAGAAAAGGTAAGAAAATCCAAGAAAATGTAAGATAAGGTAAGATAAGGCAAGAAAAGATAAGGCAAGAAAAGACAAGAAAAGGTAAGAAAAGGAAAGATAAGGCAAGGAAAAAGCAAGAAAAGATAAGAAATGGCAAGACAAGGCAAGAAAAGGTAAGGAAAAGGAAAGATAAGGCATGAAAAGGCATGAAAAGGCAAGAAAAGGAAAGAAAAAAAAAGAAAAGGCAAGCTAAGGTAAGAAAAGGAAAGAAAAGCCAAGGAAGAGTCAAGATAAGCCAAGAAAAGGAACGATAAGGCAAGGTAGGGTAAGAAAAGGGACGGAAAGGCAAGAAAAGTAAAGAAAAGAAAAGATCAGGCAAGAAAAAGAAAGAAACAGAAAGAAAAAGCAAGAAAAAGGCAAGAAAATCTAAGATAAGGTAAAAAAAGGCAAGAAAAGGAAAGAAAAGGCAAGAAAAATGAAGAAATGGCAAGATAACGCAAGAAAAGGCAAGGAAAAGGCATGAAAAGGCAAGATAAGGAAAGGTAAGAAAAGCCAAGAAAAAGCAAGAAAAGGCAAGCTAAGGCAAGAAAATGCAAGAGAAGGAAAGAAATGGAAAGGGAAGGAAAGAAAAAGCAAGAAAAGGTAAGACAAGGCAAGAAAAGGCTAGGAAAAGGCAATGAAAGGAAAAAAAAAGGAAAGATAAGGCAAGAAAAAGTATGAAAAGGCAAGAAAAGGCAAGAAGAAAAGGTATGAAAAGGCAAGATAGGGCATGAAAAGGCAAGATAAGGCAAGAAAAGGGAAGATAAGGAATGAAAAGGCAAGGAAAAGGCAAGAAAAGGCAAAATAAAGGCAAGTAAAGGCAAAATAAGGCAATGTAAGGTAAGAACAGGGAAGGAAAAGCAAGAAAGGCAAGAAAAGGAAAGTTGAGGCAAGAAAAGGAAAGAAAAGGAAAGAAAATGCTGGGAAAAGGCAAGAATAGGCATGATAAGGCACGAAAAGGCAAGAAAATGTAAGAAAAGGTAAGAAAAGGCAAGGAAAAGGCAAGAAAAGGAAAGAAAAGCCAAGAAAAGCCAAGAAAATGCAAGAAAAGGCAAGAAAAGAAAGAAAAGCCAAGATAAGGCAAAAAAGGAAAGGAATGAAAAGGCAAGTAAACGCAAGATAAGGCAAAAAAAGGGAAGGAAAGGCAAGAAAAGGAAAGAAAAGGAAAGTTGAGGCAAGAAAAGGAAAGAAAAGGAAAGAAACGTTAAGGAAAAGGCAAGATAAGGCAAGATAAGGAAAGAAAAGGCAAGGAAAATGCATAAAAAGGCAAGAAAAGGAAAGAAATGGCAAGAAAAACTAAAAAAAGGGAAGAAAAGACAAGATAAGGCAAGAAAAGGCAAGAACATGAAAGAAGTGGCAAGAATAGGAAAGATAAGGCAAGATAAGGCAAAAAATGGAAAAAAGGAAAGATAAGGCAAGAAAAGGCAAGAAAAGGAATGATGAGGCAAGAAAAGGAAAGAAAAGGCAAGGAAAAGGCAAGATAAGGAAATAAAATGCAAGGAAAAGGCATGAAAAGGTAAGAAAAGGCAAGAAAAGGCAAGAAAATGCAAGAAAAAGGTAAGAAAAGTCAAGGTAAGGCTAGAAAAGGCAAGAAAATAAAAGAAAAGGAAAGGCAAGAAATAGGAAAGAAATGGCAAGAATAGGAAAGAAAAAGGTAAGAAAAGTCAAGGTAAGGCTAGAAAAGGCAAGAAAATAAAAGAAAAGGAAAAGGCAAGAAATGAAAAGAAATTGCAAGAATAGGAAAGATAAGGCAAGAAAAGGCAAGAAATGGAAAAAAGGAAAGATAAGACAAGAAAAGGCAAGAAAAGGAATGATGAGGCAAGATAAGGCAAGAAAAGGCAAGGAAAAGGCAAGATAAGGAAATAAAATGTAAGGAAAAGGAATGAAAAGAAAAGGCAAGGAAAAGGCAAGATAAGGAAATAAAATGAAAGGAAAAGGCATGAAAAGGTAAGAGAAGGCAAGGAAAAGGAAAGAAAAGGCAAGAAAAAGGAATGAAAATGGAGGATCAGGAAAGACAAGGCAAGATAAGGCAAGAAAAGGCAAGATAAGGCAAGATAAGTCACGAAAAGGCAAGATAAGCCAAGGAAAAGTAAAGAAAAGGCAAGAAAAGGCAAGAAAAAGGAATGAAAATGGAGGATCAGGAAAGACAAGGCAAGAAAAAGAAAAAAAACAAGATAAGGCAAGAAAGGGCAAGAAAAGGCAAGGAAAAGGAAAGATAAGGCCAGAGAAAGCAAGAAAAGGCTAGGATAATGCATGAAATGGCATGAAAAGTCAAGAAAAGGAAAGTAAAGGCAAGATAGGAAAGAAAAGGCAAGATTAGGCAAGATAAGGCATGAAAAGGTTAGAAAAGGAAAGATAAGGAAAGAAAAGGAAAGATAAGGCGAGAAAAGGCAAGAAAAAGGCAAGAAAAGGAAAGAAATGGCAAGAAAAGGGAAGGAAAAGGAATGAAAAGGTAAGAAAAGGAAAGATAAGGCAAGGAAAGGCATGAAAAGGCAAGAAAAGGAAAGACAAGAAAAGGCAAGATAAGGCAAGAAAAGGAAAAAAAATGCAAGGAAAAGGCAAGATAAGGCAAGAAAAGGCAAGGTAGGGGCAAGAAAAGGGAAGGAAAAGAAAGAAAGGAAAGATCAGGCAAGAAAAGGCAAGAATGGGAAAGAAAAGGCAAGGAAAAGACAAGAAAATGCTAGAAAAGGCAAGATAAGGCAAGAAAAGGAAAGAAAAGGGAAGGTAAAGTCAAGAAATTGCAATATAAGGCAAGAAAAGGCAAGGAAAAGAAAATGAAAGGCAGGAAAAGAAAAGGCGAGAAAAGGTAAGAAAAGGCAAGATAAGGCAAGAAAAGGAAAGAAATGGAATGATAAGGCAAGAAAAAACATTTATTTTTCTTTATTTTTCTTGCCTTTTATTACATTATCTTTCCTTTTCCTTCCTTTTCATTCCTTTTCCTTGCCTTTTCTAGCCATTTATTTCCTATTCTTGCCTTTTCATGTCTTTTCCTTGCCTTTTCGACTCTTATCTTGTCTTTTCGTGCCTTATCTTTCCTTTTGTTCCCTTTTCTTTCCTTTTCTTGCCTTTTCTTGACTTTTCCTTCCCTTTTCTTACCTTATGTTGCCTTTTCTTTGCCTTTTCTTTTCTTTTCTTTACTTATCTTGCCCTTTCTTGCTTTATCTTGGCTTTTCTTTCCTTTTCTTGCCTTTTTTTCCATAATCTTTCCTTTTCCTCCCTTTTCATTCCTTTTCCTTGCCTTTTCTTTCCTTTTCTTTCCTTTTCCTGCCTTTTCTTGCCTTTTCTAACCTTGTCTTTCCTTTTCTTGCCTTAACTTGCCTTTTCCTTGCCTTGCCTTTTCTTTCCTTTTCTTGCCTTATATTGCCTTATCCTTCCTTATCTTGCCTTTTCTTTCCTTTTCATACGTTTTCTTGCCTTATCTTTCCTTTTCCTCCCTTTTCATTCCTTTTCCTGCCATTTCTTGCCTTTTCCTTGCCTTTTCTTGCCTTATCTTGCCTTTTCTTGCCTTATCTTTCCTTTTCTTGCCTTATCTTGCCTTTTTTTGCCTTATCTTGTTTTTTTTTCTTTTTCTTGCCTTTTCTTGCCTTGTCTTTCCTGATCCTCCATTTTCATTCCTTTTTCTTGCCTTTTCTTGCCTATTCCTTGCCTTATCTTTCCTTTTCATGACTTATCTTGCCTTTTCTTGCCTTTTCTTTCCTTTTCTTACCTTTTCTTGCATTATCTTTCCTTTTCCTCCCGTTTCATTCCTTTTCCTTGCCTTTTCTAGCCATTTCTTTCCTATTCTTGCATTTTCTTATCTTTTCCTTGCCTTTTCTCTACTTATATTGCCTTTTACTGCCTTATCTTTCCTTTTCTTCCCTTTTCTTTCCTTTTCTTGCCTTTTCTTTCCTTTTCTTACCGTTTCTTGCCTTATCTTGCCTTTTCTTTCCTTTTCTTGCCTTTTCTTACCTTATCTTACCTTTTTTTGCATTTTCTTACCTTTTCGTTGCCTTTTCTTGCCTTATCTTGCCTTTTCTTGCCTTCTCTTGCCTTATCTTGCCTTTTCTTTCCTTTTCTTGCCTTCTCTATCCTTTTCTTGCATTTTCTTGCCTAATCTTTCCTTTTACTCCCTTTTCATCCCTTTTCCTTGCCTTTTCTTTCATTTTCTTTACTTTTCCTACCTTTTCTTGCCTTTTCCTTACCTTTTCTTGATTTTTCTTGCCTTTTCTAGCCTTTTCTTTTCATTTTTTTCCTTTTCTTACCTTATCTTGTCTTATCTTGCCTTTTCTTTCTTTTTCCTGCCCTTTCATGCCTTTTCATCCCTTATCTTGCCTTTTCTTGCCTTATCTTGTCTTTTCTTGCCTTATCTTGCCTTTTCCTTGCCTTTTCTTGCGTTATCTTGCCTTTTCTTTACTTTTCTTGCCTTATCTTGCCTTTTTTTTCCTTTTCCTTGCCTTATCTTGCCTTTTCTTGACTTATCTTGCCTTATCTTGCCTTTTCCTTGCCTTTTCTTTCCTTTTCTTGCCTTTTCTTGCATTATCTTTCCTTTTCCTACCTTTTCATTCCTTTTCCTTGCCTTTTCTAGCCATGTATTTCCTATTCTTGCCTTTTCTTGTCTTTTCCTTGCCTCTTCTCTGCTTAGCTTTCCTTTCCTTGCCTTTTCCTTGCCTTTTCTTACCTTATATTGCCTTTTCCTTGCCTTTTCTTCACATATCCTGCCTTTTCTTTCATTTTCTTGCCTTTTCTTCCTTTATCTTTCCTTTTCCTCCTTTTTCATTCATTTTCCTTGCCTTTTCTTTCCTTTTCTGGCCTTTTCCTTACCTTTTCTAGAATTTTCTTTACTTTTCTTTCCTTATCTTGCCTTTTCCTTGCCTTGTATTGCCTTATCTTACCTTTTCTTGCCTTTTCTATCCTTTTCTTTAATTTTCTTGCCTTATCTTCTTTCCTTTTCTTGCCATTTCTTCCCTTTTCCTTAACTTTTCGTGCCTTATCTTGCCTTAACTTGCCTTTTCTTGCCTTATCTTGCCTTTTCTTTCCTTTTCTTGCCTTACCTTTCCTTTTCCTCTCTTTTCATTTCTTTTCCTTGACTTCTCTTTTCTTTTCTTGCCTTTTCCTTGCCTTATCTTGCTTTTTGAGACTTATCTTATCTTTTCTTGCCTTTTCATTGCCTTTTCTTGCCTTTTTCTTGCAATATCATTACTTTTCCTCCCTTCTTATTCCTTTTCCTTGCCTTTTCTAGCCATTTCTATCCTATTCTTGCCTTTTCTTATCTTTTCCTTGCCTTTTCTCTCCTTATCCTGCCCTATCTTTCATTTTCTTCCCTTTTCTTACCTTTTCTTACCTTTTCTTGCCTTATCTTGCCTTTTCTTTCCTTTTCTTGCCATTTCCTTACCTTTTCTTGCCTTATCTTGCCTTTTCTTACCTTATCTAGACATATCTTGCCTTCTCTTGCCTTTTCTTTCCTTTTCTTGCCTTATTTTGCCTTTTCTTGCCTTATCTTGCCTTTTCGTACATTTTTGTGCATTTTCTTGTCTAATCTTTCCTTTTCCTCTCTTTTCATTCCTTTTCCTTGCCTTTTCTTTCCTTTTCCTAGCCTTTTCATTCCTTTTCCTTGCCTTTTTTTTCCTTTTCAATTCTTTTCTTGCTTTATCTTGCCTTTTCTTGCCTTATCTTATCTTTTCTTGCCTTATCTTGCCTTTTCCTTGCCTTTTCTTGCCTTATCTTACCTTTTCTTGCCTTACCTTGCCTTTTCTTTCCTATTCTTGCCTTCTCTTGCCATTTCCTTGCCTTTTCTCTCCTTATCCGGCCTTATCTTTTCTTTTCTTTCCTCATCTTGCCTTATCTTGCCATTTCCTTACCTTATCTTGCCTTTTCTTTCCATATATAGACGTATCTTGCCTTCTCTTTCCTTTTCTTTCCTTTTCTTGCCTTATCTTGCCTTTTCTTGCCTTTTCTTGCATTTTCTTGGCTAATCTTTCCTTTTCCTCTCTTTTCATTCCTTTTCCTTGCCTTTTCTTTCCTTTGCCTGGCCTTTTCTTTCCTTTTCTTGCCTTATCTTGGCTTTTCTTTCCTATTCTTGCCTTTTCTTGCCTTATCTTTCCTTTTCCTCCCTTTTCATTCCTTTTCCTTGCCTTTTCAAGCCATTTCTTTCCTTTTCTTGCCTTTTCTTGCCTTTTCCTTGCCTTTTCTCTCCTAATCTTGCTTTTTCATGCCTTATCTTACCTTATCTTTCCTTTTCTTGCCTTATCTTGCCTTTTCGTACCTTATCTTGCCTTTTCATGGCTTTTCTTGCCTCTTTTTACCTTATCTTGCCTTTTCATGCCTTATCTTGCCTTTTCATGCCATTTCCTTGCCATTTCTTTCCATATCTTTTCTTTTCTTTCATTTTCTTCCTTTATCTTGCCTCATCTTTCCATTTCTTTCCTTTTCTTGCCTTTGCATCCCTTTTCTTGCCTTATCTTGCATTAACTTACGTTTTCTTTCCTCTTCTTCCGTTTCTTGCCTTTTCCAGGCCTTTTCTTACCTTATCTTGCCTTTTCCTTGCCTTTTCATACCTTATCTTGCCTTTTCCTTGCCTTTTCTTTCCTTTTATTCCTTTTCCTTGCCTTTTCTTTCCTTTTCAATCCTTTTCTTGCCTTATCTTGCCTTTTCTTGCCTTATCTTGCCTTATCTTGCCTTTTCTTTGCCTTTTCTTTCCTTTTCTTGCCTTATCTTACCTTTTCTTACCTTACCTTGCCTTTTCTTTACTTTGCTTGCTTTATCTTTCCTTTTCTTACCTTGTTATTCCTTTTCCTTGCTCTTTCAAGCCATTTCTTTCCTATTCTTTCCTTTTCATGCCTTATCTTGCCTTTTCCTTCCTTTTCTTGCCTTATCTTGCATTTTTTTGCCTTTCCTTACCGTTTCTTCCTTTTCTTGCCTTTTTGTACCTTTTCCTTGCCTTTTCTTTCCTTATCTTCCCTAATTTTGCCTTTTCTTGCCTTTTCTTCCCTTATCTTGCCATTTCATGCCTTATCTTGCCTTTTCATTCCTTTTCATGCCATTTCCTTGCCATTTCTTTCCATATCTGGCCTTTTCTTGCCTTTTCCTTGCCTTTTCTTTCCTTTTCTTGCCTTACCTTGCCTCATCTTTCCATTTCTTTCCTTTTCTTTCCTTTCCATCCCTTTTCTTGCCTTATCTTGCCTTATCTTACATTTTCTTTCCTTTTCTTGCTTTTCTTGCCTTTTCCTTGCCTTTTCTTACCTTATCTTGCCTTTTCCTTGCCTTTTCTTCCCTTTACTTTCCTTATCTTGCCCTTTCTTGCTTTATCTTGCCCTTTCTTGCTTTATCTTACCTTTTCTTTCCTTTTGTTTCCTTTTTTTCCCTAATCTTTCCCTTTCCTGCCTTTCCTTGCCTTTTCCTTGCCTTTTCTTGCCTTTTCCATCCTTTTTCTTTCCTATTTGCCTTTTTTCCATAATCTTTACTTTTCCTCCCTTTTCATTCCTTTTCCTTGCCTTTCTTTCCTTTTTTCTCCTTTTCCTGCCTTTTCTTGCCTTTTCTTGCCTTTTCTTTCCTTATCTTGCCGTTTCCTTTCCTTGCCTTTTCTTTCCTTTTCTTGCCTTTTTTCTTCTTTTTCTTGCATTTTCTTTCCTTGTCTTTCCTCATCCTCCATTTTCATTCCTTTTCCTTGCCTTTTCTTGCCTTTTCCTTCCTTTATCTTGCCTTTTCGTGACTTATCTTGCCTTATCTTGCCATTTCCTTGCCTTTTCTTTCCTTTTCTTGCCTTTTCTTGCATTATCTTTCCTTTTCCTCCATTTTCATTTCTGTTGCTTGCCTTTTCAAGCCATTGAGTTCCTATTCTTGCCTTTTCTTGTATTTTCCTTGCCTTTTCTCTCCTTATCTTGCCTTTTCCTTCCTCATCTTTCCTTTTCTTCAGTATTCCTTCCTTTTCTTGCATTTTCTTTCCTTTTCTTGCCTTTTCTTACCTTATCTTACCTTTTCTTTCCTTTTCTTTCCTTTTCTTGCCTTTCTTGCCTTTTCCTTGCCTTTTCTTACCTTATCTTACCTTATCTTGCCTTTTCTTGCCTTCTCTTTCCTTTTCTTGCATTTTCTTGCCTTATCTTTCCTTTTCTTGCCTTTTCTTTCCTTTTCTTTCCTTTTCATGCCTTTTCTTGCCTTATCATTCCTTTTCTTTGACTTTTCTTTCCTTTTCTTGCCTTTTCCTTGCCTTTTCTTTCATTTTCGTGACTTATCTTGCCTTATCTTGCCTTATCTTCCCTTATCTTGCCTTATCTTGCCTTTTCCTTGCCTTTTCCTCCCTTTTCATTCCCTTTCTGATGTGAATCTCGTTACGAATCCACGCGAAAGCCGGATCTATCTACGTTCAGATTGATGGAAATCTCGACCCGTTGTTTGCACCTTTGCAAGAACCTCGATATGAACAACCTCGACCCACTGTTGTAGGGAAACAAGAACCTTGATTTGATGAAGACGCCACAAACGGTGATGTAGATCCGCTTGATAAGTCGAAGGTGAACGAACGGAATCCCTCCGCTGTGTTCGAACAGTTCTAAAGAACCAAGAGAGCAAAGCCCACATTTTTTGTACTCAAATTATTCTTCTTATTCTCATTGATAATGCCTTTATATATAGGCAGGTTGTTACAAAGAGATTCCTAATTAAATATAACTTCTAACTAGATAAATATGACTTAAAAAGGGATACTAAAAAGAAAAATAACTCTAATCCTACTAAAAATACTCAAAAATGTGATTATCTCATAATTGACTTCCTAAACAGACTAGAACTCCTAATAAAATGAAATTATCTTTTTTGTAACTTCCTAAACAGAATAGAACTCATGTAAATAAAAATTAACAAATAATTAACTTCCTAAATACACTCAATAACATCATAAACGAAATTATAACTAATTTGGGATTTTTTTGCAAATCTGATTCATATCATTCCCCTCCTCTTGAAATGGATTTGTCCTCAAATCCTTGCATCCGTCATCCTTTTGCCAATTCACAACCATGCATGTGCAAGATGAACTCTTTGAACGTCGTGGCTGCACTTGATACCTTCCGTTCCAACAGAACAAGTACTTCGATCTTAAAGAATCTGAAGTCATCTCCAACTTAAAAGCTTTGCTAATCTGTTTAAGCCTTTCTTTGAACTTCAAACTAATCCAGATGTTGATCAACGGTGAACCTCCAATATAATCAAACTTGTCCACTCCCAAGAAGTCAATATGCTCCACATATTCAACATGGAAATCTGGAGACATGTAAGATATGGGCTGAGCCTCTTCCTTTTTAACAGCAACAACAAGTTCTTCATGTTCACCATCAATAGGAATTATGCACTTGTTCATGTGAACAAGTTTCACAACTTCTAATTCGTTGAACATATTCCTCAAATAAAGAAGTGACATGGTATGCTGATCAAAACATTCTCCATCAAACAAGTCAATAGAATATTCACCAAATTCCTCCCATGTCAAAACATCTTCTTCAATAATCTCTTCAGATGTAACCTCCAAATCTTCAGAACTACATACCTTCCCCTCAATGTTGTGCTTAGTGTTAATGGTGTTCTCCCTCTTTCCATTGACTTCTCTAACAAAATTAGCTCCTAAATTCTTCTCATCTTTGACCCTCATCCTCCTTTGTTGAATTTGTCTTCCGCTACAGACATAAGGAACATCATGTATCCTCTCTTGTTTGCACACTATCCAGTCCACCTTTTCGCTGAGCTTCTTGACCTCCGTTCTCATTATATGCCTCATCCCACTCATCATGGCCTCTATAATCTTTGGATCAAGCATTAACAAATCAGCTTCAAAGTTTTTTTTGTGTAGTTGCAAGACATTTTTTTTTCACAATTCTCTTTTCTTTCCACTCTACTTTTTTCTTTTTTTTCGGATTTTTTTTAACAGCCTTCTTTCTTCTTCTTTTCTAGGCTGCCTCCCTTTCTTTCTTTCTTTCTTTCTTTTTTTTGCAATTTTTTTTTCTTTCTCGAACTCAGAATATAATAAGAACAAAGAAAACTAATGATAAAAAACAAAATTTAAAGATAGATGATCTGAAGTAGAGCCTAAGATTTGATACCAACTGATGTGAATCTCGTTACAGATACACGCGAAAGCCGGATCTATCTACGTTCAGATTGATGAAAATCTTGACCCGTTGTTTGCACCTTTGCAAGAACCTCGGTATGAACAACCTTGACCCGCTGCTGTAGGGAAACAAGAACCTTGATTTGATGAAGATGCCACAAACGGTGATATAGATCCGCTTGATAAGTCGAAGGTGAACGAACGAAATCCCTCCGCTGTGTTCGAACAGTTCCGAAGAACCAAGAGAGCAAAGCCCACATTTTTTGTACTCAAATTATTCTTCTTATTCTCATTGATAATGCCTTTATATATAGGCAGGTTGTTACAAAGAGATTCCTAATTAAATATAACTTCTAACTAGATAAATATGACTTAAAAAGGGAACTAAAAAGGAAAATAACTCTAATCCCACTAAAAATACTCAAAAATGTGATTATCTCATAATTGACTTCCTCAACAGACTAGAACTCCTAATAAAACGAAATTATCTTTTTTGTAACTTCCTAAACAGAATAGAACTCATGTAAAATAAAATTAACAAATAATTAACTTCCTAAATACACTCAATAACATCATAAACGAAATTATAACTAATTTGGGATTTTTTTGCAAATCTGATTCATATCACTTTCCTTGCCTTTTTTAGCCATTTCTTTCCTATTCTTGCCTTTTCTTGTCTTTTCCTTGCCTTTTCTCTCCTTATCTGGCCTTATCTTTTCTTTTCTTTCCTTTTTTTGCCTTTTCTTTCCTTTTCTTTTCATTTCTTGCCTTATCTTGCCTTATCTTGCTATTTCCTTGCCTTTTCTTGCCTTTTCTTGCCATTTCCTTGCCTTTTCTCTCCTTATCTGGCCTTATCTTTTCTTTTCTTTCCTTATCTTGCCTTATCTTGCCATTTCCTGGCCTTTTCTTGCCTTATCTTGCCTTTTCTTTCCATATATAGCCGTATCTTGCCTTCTCTTTCCTTTTCTTTCCTTTTCTTGCATTATCTTGCCTTTTCTTGCCTTTTCTTACATTTTCTTGGCTAATCTTTCCTTTCCCTCTCTTTTCATTCCTTTTCCTTGCCTTTTCTTTCCTTTTCCTGGCCTTTTCTTTCCTTGTTTTGCCTTATCTTGGCTTTTCTTTCCTATTCTTGCCTTTTCTTACCTTATCTTTCCTTTTCCTCCCTTTTCATTCCTTTTCCTTGCCTTTTCAAGCCATTTCTTTCCTTTTCCTGCCTTTTCTTGTCTTTTCCTTGCCTTTTCTCTCCAAATCTTGCTTTTTCATGCCTTATCTTGCCTTATCTTTCCTTTTCTTGCCTTATCTTGCCTTTTCTTACCTCATCTTGCCTTTTCATACCTTTTCTTGCCTCTTCTTACCTTATCTTGCCTTTTCATGCCATTTCTTTCCTTTCATACCATTTCCTTGCCATTTCTTTCAATATTTTGCCTTTTCTTTCCTTTTCTTCCTTTATCTTGCCTCATCTTTCCATTTGTTTCCTTTTCTTGCCTTTGCATCCCTTTTCTTGCCTTATCTTACTTTTTCTTTCCTCTTCTTCCATTTCTTGCCTTTTCCTGGCCTTTTCTTACCTTATCTTGCCTTTTCTTACCTTATCTTGCCTTTTCCTTGCCTTTTCTTTCCTTTTCTTCCTTTTCCTTGCCTTTTCTTTCCTTTTCAATTCTTTTCTTGCCTTATCTTGCCTTTTCTTGCCTTATCTTGCCTTACCTTGTCTTTTCTTGCCTTATCTTGACTTTTCTTTGCCTTTTCTTTCCTTTTCTTGCCTTACCTTACCTTTTCTTGCCTTACCTTGCCTTTTCTTTCCTTTTCTTGCCTTATCTTTCCTTTTCCTACCTTTTTATTCCTTTTCTTTGCCTTTTCAAGCCATTTCTTTCCTATTCTTGCCTTTTCATGCCTTATCTTGCATTTTCTTTCCTTTTCTTGCCGTATCTTGCCTTTTTGTGCCTTTTCTTACTGTTTCTTCCTTTTCTTGCCTTTTCATACCGTTTCCTTGCCTTTTCTGTCCTTATCTTCCCTAATTTTGCCTTTTCTTGCCTTTTCTTACCTTATCTTGCCATTTCATGCCTTATATTGCCTTTTCATTCCTTTTCTTGCCTTTTCTTGCCTTTTCCTTGCCTTTTCTTTCCTTTTCTTGCCTTATCTTGCCTCATCTTTCCATTTCTTTCCTTTTCATTCCTTTACATCCCTTTTCTTACCTTATCTTGCCTTATCTTACCTATCTTCCCTTTTCTTGCTTTTCTTGCCTTTTCCTTGACTTTTCTTACCTTATCTTGCCTTTTCCTTGCCTTTTCTTCCCTTTACTTTCCTCATCTTGCCCTTTCTTGCTTTATCTTGCCTTTTCTTTCCTTTTTTTCCCTAATCTTTCCTTTTCCTGCCTTTTCTTGCCTTTTCCTTTCCTTTTCTTGCTTTTTCTTGCCTTTTCCTTACTTTTTCTTTCCTATTTGTCTTTTTTCCATAATCTTTCCTTTTCCTCCCTTTTCATTCCTTTTCCTTGCCTTTTCTTTCCTTTTTTTTTCCTTTTCCTGCCTTTTCTTGCCTTTTCTAGCCTTTTCTTTCCTTATCTTGCCTTTTCCTTTCCTTTCCTTTTCTTTCCTTTTCTTGCCTTTTCTTTCCTTTTCTTGCCTTATCTTTCCTTTTCCTCCCTTTTCATACCTTTTCCTTGCCTTTTCTTTCCTGTTCTTTCCTTTTCTTGCATTTTCTTGCCTTTTCCTTGCCTTTTCTTGCCTTATCTTGCCTTATCTTCCCTTATCTTTCCTTTTCTTGCCTTATCTTGCCTTTTCTTGCCTTATCTTGCCTTTTTATTCTTTTTCTTGCCTTTTCTTTCCTTGTCTTTCCTCATCCTCCATTTTCATTCCTTTTCCTTGCCTTTTCTTGCCTTTTCCTTGCCTTATCTTGCCTTTTCGTGACTTATCTTGCCTTATCTCGCCATTTCCTTGCCTTTTCTTTCCTTTTCTTGCCTTTTCTTGCATTATCTTTCCTTTTCCTCCATTTTCATTTCTGTTGCTTGTCTTTTCTAGCCATTTAGTTCCTATTCTTGCCTTTTCTTGTCTTTTCCTTGCCTTTTCTCTCCTTATCTTGCCTTTTCCTTCCTCATCTTTCCTTTTCTTCAGTTTTCTTTCCTTTTCTTGCATTTTCTTTCCTTTTCTTGCCTTTTCTTGCCTTATCTTACCTTTTCTTTCCTTTTCTTGCTTTTCTTGCCTTTTCCTTGCCTTTTCTTACCTTATTTTGACACTTTCTTGCCTTTTCCTTGCCTTATCTTGCCTTTTCTTGACTTATCTTCCCTTTTCTTTCCTTTTCTTGCCTTTTCTTCCTTTATCTTTCCTTATCCTCCCATTTCATTCCTTTTCTTTCCTTTTCATTCCATTTCCTGTCATTTCCTTGTCTTTTCTTGCTTTTCTAGCCGTTTCTTTACTTTTCTTGCCTTATCTTGTCTTTTCCTTGCCTTATATTGCCTTATCTTGCCTTTTCTTGCCTTTTCCTTCCTTTTCATTCCTTTTCCTTGCCTTTTCTTTCCTTTTCTTTCCTTTCTTGCCTTTTGCTTGCCTTTTCTTGCCTTATCTTGCATTATCTTGCCTTTTCTTGCCTTTTCTTTCCTTTTCTTGCATTTTCTTGCATTATCTTTCCTTTTCTTGCATTTTCTTTCCTTTTCTTTCCTTTTCATGCCTTTTCTTTCCTTTTCTTGCCTTATCATTCCTTTTCTTTGACTTTTCTTTCCTTTTTTTGCCTTTTCCTTGCCTTTTCTTTCATTTTCGTGACTTATCTTGCCTTATCTTGCCTTATCTTGCCTTATCTTCCCTTATCTTGCCTTTTCATTCCCTTTCCTTGCCTTTTCTTGCCATTTCTCTTGTATTCTTGCCTTTTCTTGTCTTTTCCTTGCCTTTTCCCTCCTTATCTTGCCTTATCTTTTCTTTTCTTTTCTTTCCTTTCCTTGCCTTTTCTTTCCTTTTCTTTTCATTTCTTGCCTTATCTTGCCTTATCTTGCTATTTCCTGGCCTTTTCTTGCCTTTTCTTGCCATTTTCTTGCCTTTTCTCTCCTTATCCGGCCTTTTCTTTTCTTTTCTTTCCTTATCTTGCGTTATCTTCCCATTTCTTTGCCTTTTCTTGCCTTATCTTGCCTTTTCTTTCCATATATAGTCGTATCTTGCCTTCTCTTTCCTTTTCTTGCCTTATCTTACCTTTTCTTGCCTTTTCTTGCATTTTCTTGGCTAATCTTTCCTTTTCCTCTCTTTTCATTCCTTTTCCTTGCCTTTTCTTTCCTTTTCCTGGCCTTTTCTTTCCTTTTCTTGCCTTATCTTGGCTTTTCTTTCCTATTCTTGCCTTTTCTTGCCTTATCTTTCCTTTTCCTCCCTTTTCATTCCTTTTCCTTGCCTTTTCAAGCCATTTCTTTCCTTTTCTTGCCTTTTCTTATCTTTTCCTTGCCTTTTCTCTCCTAATCTTTCTTTTTCATGCCTTATCTTGCCTTATCTTTCCTTTTCTTGCCTTATCTTGCCTTTTCTTACCTTATCTTGCCTTTTCATGCCTTTTCTTGCCTCTTCTTACCTTATCTTGCCTTTTCATGCCTTATCTTTCCTTTTCATGCCATTTCTTTCCTTTTCATACCATTTCCTTGTTATTTCTTGCCTTATCTTGCCTTATGTTCCCTTATCTTTCCTAGACTTGCCTTTTCCTTGCCTTTTCCTCCCTTTTCATTCCCTTTCCTTGCCTTTTTTAGCCATTTCTTTCCTATTCTTGCCTTTTCTTGTCTTTTCCTTGCCTTTTCTCTCCTTATCTGGCCTTATCTTTTCTTTTCTTTCCTTTTCAAGCCTTTTCTTTTCATTTCTTGCCTTATCTTGCCTTATCTTGCTATTTCCTTGCCTTTTCTTGCCTTTTGTTGCCATTTCCTTGCCTTTTCTCTCCTTATCCGGCCTTATCTTTTCTTTTCTTTCCTTATCTTTCCTTATCTTGCCATTTCCTTGCCTTTTCTTGCCTTATCTTGCCTTTTCTTTCCATATATAGCCGTATCTTGCCTTCTCTTTCCTTTTCTTTCCTTTTCTTGCCTTATCTTGTATTTTCTTGCCTTTTCTTGCATTTTCTTGGCTAATCTTTCCTTTTTCTCTCTTTTCATTCCTTTTGCTATCCTTTTCTTTCCTTTTCCTGGCGTTTTCTTTCCTTTTCTTGCCTTATCTTGGCTTTTCTTTCCTATTCTTGCCTTTTATTGCCTTATCTTTCCTTTTCCTCCCTTTTCATTCCTTTTCCTTGCCTTTTCAAGCTATTTCTTTCCTTTTCTTTCCTTTTCTTGTCTTTTCCTTGCCTTTTCTCTCCTAATCTTGCTTTTTCATGCCTTATCTTGCCTTATCTTTCCTTTTCTTACCTTATCTTGCCTTTTCTTACCTTATCTTGCCTTTTCATGCCTTTTCTTGCCTCTTCTTACCTTATCTTGCCTTTTCATGCCTTATCTTGCCTTTTAATGCCATTTCTTTCCTTTTCATACCATTTCCTTGCCATTTCCTTGCCTTTTTTTGCCTTATCTTGCCTTATCTTGTTTTTTCTTGCCTTATCTTGCCTTTTCTTGCCTTATCTTACCTTTTCTTGCCTTACCTTGCCTTTTCTTTCCTTTTCTTGCCTTATCTTTCCTTTTCCTACCTTTTTATTCCTTTTCATTGCCTTTTCAAGCCATTTCTTTCCTATTCTTGCCTTTTCTTGCCTTATCTTGCCTTTTCTTTCCTTTTCTTGCCTTATCTTTCCTTTTTTTGCCTTTTCTTACTGTTTCTTCCTTTTCTTGCCTTTTCGTACCTTTTCCTTGCCTTTCTTTCCTCATCTTCCCTAATTTTACCTTTTCTTGCCTTTTCTTACCTTATCTTGCCATTTCATGCCTTATCTTGCCTTTTCATTCCCTTTCATGCCATTTCCTTGCCATTTCTTTCCATATCTTGCCTTTTCCTTGCCTTTTCTTTCCTTTTCTTGCCTTATCTTGCCTCATCTTTCCATTTCTTTCCTTTTCTTTCCTTTCCATCCCTTTTCTTGCCTTATCTTGCCTTATCTTACCTTTTCTTTCCTTTTCTTACTTTTCTTGCCTTTTCCTTGCCTTTTCTTACCTTATCTTGCCTTTTCCTTGCCTTTTCTTCCCTTTTCTTTCCTTATCTTGCCCTTTCTTGCTTTATCTTTCCTTTTCTTTCCTTTTCTTTCCCTAATCTTTCCTTTTCCTGCCTTTTCTTGCCTTTTCCTTGCCTTTTCTTCCTTTTTCTTGCCTTTTCCTTCCTTTTTCTTTCCTATTTGCCTTTTTTCCATATTCTATCCTTTTCCTCTCTTTTCATTCCTTTTCCTTGCCTTTTCTTTCCTTTTTTTTCCTTTTCCTACCTTTTCTTGCCTTTTCTTGCCTTTTCTACCCTTTTCTTTCCATATCTTGCCTTTTCCTTTCCTTGCCTTTTCTTTCCTTTTCTTGCCTTTTCTTTCCTTTTCTTGCCTTTTCATGCCTTATCTTTCCTTTTCCTCCCTTTTCATACATTTTCCTTGCCTTTTCTTTCCTGTTCTTTCCTTTTCTTGCCTTTTCTTGCCTTTTCCTTGCCTTTTCTTGCCTTATCTTGCCATATCTTGCCTTATCTTTCCTTTTCTTACCTTATCTTGCCTTTTCTTGCCTTATCTTTCCTTTTTTCTTCTTTTTCTTGCCTTTTCTTTCCTTGTCTTTCCTCATCATCCATTTTCATTCCTTTTCCTTGCCTTATCTTGCCTTTTCGTGACTTATCTTGCCTTATCACGCCATTTCCTTGCCTTTTCTTGCCTTTTCTTGCATTATCTTTCCTTTTCCTCCATTTTCATTTCTGTTGCGTGCCTTTTCTAGCCATTTAGTTCCTATTCTTGCCTTTTCTTGTCTTTTCCTTGCCTTTTCTCTCCTTATCTTGCCTTTTCCTTCCTCATCTTTCCTTTTCTTCAGTTTTCTTTCCTTTTCTTGCATTTTCTTTCCTTTTCTTGCCTTTTCTTGCCTTATCTTACCTTTTCTTTCCTTTCCATGCTTTTTTATCCTTTTCTTGCCTTTTCCTTGCCTTTTCTTTCCTTTTCTTGCCTTATCTTGCCTCATCTTTCCATTTCTTTCCTTTTCTTTCCTTTCCATCCCTTTTCTTGCCTTATCTTGCCTTATCTTACCTTTTCTTTCCTTTTCTTGCTTTTCTTGCCTTTTCATTGCCTTTTCTTACCTTATCTTGCCTTTTCCTTGCCTTTTCTTCCCTTATCTTGCCCTTTCGTGCTTTATCTTGCCTTTTCTTTCCTTTTCTTTCCTTTTTTTCCCTAATCTTTCCTTTTCCTGCCTTTTCTTGCCTTTTCCTTGCCTTTTCTTGCTTTTTCTTTCCTTTTCCTTCCTTTTTCTTTCCTATTTGCCTATTTTCCATAATCTTTCCTTTTCCTCCCTTTTCATTCCTTTTCCTTGCCTTTTCTTTCCTTTTTTTTCCTTTTCCTGCCTTTTCTTGCCATTTCTTTCCTTATCTTGCCTTTTCCTTTCCTTGCCTTTTCTTTCCTTTTCTTGCCTTATCTTGCCTTTTCTTTCCTTTTCTTGCCTTTTCTTACCTTATCTTTCCTTTTCCTCCCTTTTCATACCTTTTCTTGCCTTTTCTTTCCTGTTCTTTCCTTTTCTTGCATTTTCTTTCCTTTTCCTTGCTTCTTCTTGCCTTATCTTTCCTTTTCATGCCTTATCTTGCCTTTTCTTGCCTTATCTTGCCTTTTTTCTTCTTTTTCTTGCCTTTTCTTTCCTTGTCTTTCCTCATCCTCCATTTTCATTCCTTTTCCTTGCCTTTTCTTGCCTTTTCCTTGCCTTATCTTGCCTTTTCGTGACTTATCCTTCCTTATCTTGCCATTTCCTTGCCTTTTCTTTCCTTTTCTTGCCTTTTCTTGCATTATCTTTCCTTTTCTTCCATTTTCATTTCTGTTGCTTGCCTTTTCTAGCCATTTAGTTCCTATTCTTGCCTTTTCTTGTCTTTTCCTTGCCTTTTATCTCCTTATCTTGCCTTTTCCTTCCTCATCTTTCCTTTTCTTAAGTTCTCTTTCCTTTTCTTGCATTTTCTTTCCTTTTCTTGCCTTTTCTTGCCGTATCTTACCTTTTCTTTCCTTTTCATGCTTTTCTTACCTTTTCCTTGCCTTTTCTTACCTTATTTTGACTCTTTCTTACCTTTTCCTTGCCTTATCTTGCCTTTTCTTGACTTATCTTCCCTTTTCTTTCCTTTTCTTGCCTATTCTTTCCTTTTCTTGCCTTTTCTTCTATTATCTTTCCTAATCCTCCCTTTTCATTCCTTTTCTTTCCTCTTCATTCCATTTCCTATCATTTCCTTGTCTTTTCTTGCTTTTCTAGCCTTTTCTTTACTTTTCTTGCTTTATATTGCCTTTTCCTTGCCTTATATTGCCTTATCTTACCTTTTCCTTCCTTTTCATTCCTTTTCCTTGCCTTTTCTCTCCTTGTCTGGCCTTATCTTTTCTTTTCTTTCCTTTCCTTGCCTTTTCTTGCCTTTTCTTTCCTTTTCTTGCATTTTCTTGCCTTACCTTTCCTTTTCTTGCATTTTCTTTCCTTTTCTTTCCTTTTCATGCCTTTTCTTTCCTTTTCTTGCCTTATCATTCCTTTTCTTTGACTTTTCATTCCTTTTCTTGCCTTTTCTTTCATTTTTGTGACTTATCTTGCCTTATCTTGCCTTATCTTCCCTTATCTTGCCTTATCTTGCCTTTTCCTTGCCTTTTCCTCCCTTTTCATTCCCTTTCCTTGCCTTTTCTAGCCATTTCTCTTATATTCTTGTCTTTTCTTGTCTTTTCCTTGCCTTTTCTCTCCTTATCTGGCCTTATCTTTTCTTTTCTTTCTTTTCCTTGCCTTTTCTTTCCTTTTCTTTTCATTTATTGCCTTATCTTGCTATTTCCTGGCCTTTTCTTGCCTTTTCTTGCCATTTTCTTGCCTTTTCTCTCCTTATCCGGCCTTATCTTTTCTTTTCTTTCCTTATCTTGCCTTATCTTGCCATTTCTTTGCCTTCTCTTCCCTTATCTTGCCTTTTCTTTCCATATATAGTCGTATCTTGCCTTCTCTTTCCTTTTCTTGACTTTTCTTGCCTTTTCTTGCCTTTTCTTGCATTTTCTTGGCTAATCTTTCCTTTTCCTCTCTTTTCATTCCTTTTCCTTACCTTTTCTTTCCTTTTCCTGGCCTTTTCTTTCCTTTTCTTGCCTTATCTTGGCTTTTCTTTCCTATTCTTGCCTTTTCTTGCCTTATCTTTCCTTTTCCTCCCTTTTCATTCCTTTTCCTTGCCTTTTCAAGCAATTTTTTTCCTTTTCTTGCCTTCTCTTGTCTTTTCCTTGCCTTTTCTCTCCTAATCTTGCTTTTTCATGCCTTATCTTGCCTTATCTTTCCTTTTCTTGCCTTATCTTGCCTTTTCTTGCCTTATCTTGCCTTTTCATGCCTTTTCTTGCCTCTTCTTACCTTATCTTGCCTTTTCATGCCTTATCTTGCCTTTTCATGCCATTTATTTCCTTTTCATACCATTTCCTTGCCATTTCTTGCCTTATCTTCCCTTATCTTGCCTAATCTTGCCTTTTCCTTGCCTTTTCCTCCCTTTTCATTCCCTTTCCTTACCTTTTTTAGCCATTTCTTTCCTATTCTTGCCTTTTCTTGTCTTTTCCTAGCCTTTTCTCTCCTTATCTGGCCTTATCTTTTCTTTTCTTTCCTTTTCTAGCCTTTTCTTTTCATTTCTTGCCTTATCTTGCCTTATCTTGCTATTTCCTTGCCTTTTCTTGCCTTTTCTTGCCATTTCCTTGCCTTTTCTCTCCTTATCCGACCTTATCTTTTCTTTTCTTTCCTTATCTTGCCTTATCTTGCCATTTCCTTGCGTTTTCTTGCCTTATCTTACCTTTTCTTTCCATATATAGCCGTATCTCGCCTTCTATTTCCTTTTCTTTCCTTTTCTTGCCTTATCTTGTATTTTCTTGCCTTTTCTTGCATTTTCTTGGCTAATCTTTCCTTTTCCTCTCTTTTCATTCCTTTTCCTAGCCTTTTCTTTCCTTTTCCTGGCCTTTTCTTTCCTTTTCTTGCCTTATCTTGGCTTTTCTTTCCTATTCTTGCCTTTTATTGCCTTATCTTTCCTTTTCCTCCCTTTTCATTCCTTTTCCTTGCCTTTTCAAGCCATTTCTTTTCTTTTCTTGCCTTTTCTTGTCTTTTCCTTGCCTTTTCTCTCCTAATCTTGCTTTTTCATGCCTTATCTTTCCTTATCTTTCCTTTTCTTACCTTATCTTGCCTTTTCTTACCTTATCTTGCCTTTTCATGCCTTTTCTTGCCTCTTCTTACCTTATCTTGCCTTTTCATGCCTTATCTTGCCTTTTAATGCCATTTCTTTCCTTTTCATACCATTTCCTTGCCATTTCCTTGCCTTTTCTTGCCTTATCTTGCCTTATCTTGCCTTTTCTTTGCCTTTTCTTTCCTTTTCTTGCCTTATCTTACCTTTTCTTGCCTTACCTTGCCTTTTCTTTCCTTTTCTTGCCTTATCTTTCCTTTTCCTACCTTTTTATTCCTTTTCCTTGCCTTTTCAAACCATTTCTTTCCTATTCTTGCCTTTTCATGCCTTATCTTGCCTTTTCTTTCCTTTTCTTGCCTTATCTTGCCTTTTTGTGCCTTTTCTTATTGTTTCTTCCTTTTCTTGCCTTTTTGTACCTTTTCCTTGCCTTTTCTTTCCTTATCTTCCCTAATTTTGCCTTTTCTTGCCTTTTCTTACCTTATCTTGCCATTTCATGCCTTATCTTGCCTTTTCATTCCTTTTCATACCATTTCCTTGCCATTTCTTTCCATATCTTGCCTTTTCTTGCCTTTTCCTTGCCTTTTCTTTCCTTTTCTTGCCTTATCTTGCCTCATCTTTCCATTTCTTTCCTTTTCTTTCCTTTCCATCCTTTTTCTTGCCTTATCTTGCCTTATCTTACCTTTTCTTTCCTTTTGTTACTTTTCTTGCCTTTTTCTTGCCTTTTCTTACCTTATCTTGCCTTTTCCTTGCCTTTTCTTCCCTTTACTTTCCTTATCTTGCCCTTTCTTACTTTATCTTGCCTTTTCTTTCCTTTTTTTCCCTAATCTTTCCTTTTCCTGCCTTTTCTTGCCTTTTCCTTGCCTTTTCTTCCTTTTTCTTGCATTTTCCTTCCTTTTTCTTTCCTATTTGCCTTTTTTCCATAATCTTTCCTTTTCCTCCCTGTTCATTCCTTTTCCTTGCCTTTTCTTTCCTTTTTTTTCCTTTTCCGGCCTTTTCTTGCCATTTCTTTCCTTATCTTG
Source organism: Hypericum androsaemum (assembly GCA_963995505.1). NCBI lineage: Eukaryota > Viridiplantae > Streptophyta > Magnoliopsida > Malpighiales > Hypericaceae > Hypericum > Hypericum androsaemum. The sequence goes on from OZ023186.1 coordinate 13,185,671, forward strand.
CCTTTTCCTTTCCTTGCCTTTTCTTTCCTTTTCTTGCCTTATCTTGCCTTTTCTTGCCTTATCTTTCCTTTTCCTCCCTTTTCATACCTTTTCCTTGCCTTTTCTTTCCTGTTCTTTCCTTTTCTTGCATTTTCTTGCCTTTTCCTTGCTTTTTCTTGCCTTATCTTGCCTTATCTTTCCTTTTCTTACCTTATCTTGCCTTTTCTTGCCTTATCTTGGCTTATCTTGCCTTTTTTCTTCTTTTTCTTGCCTTTTCTTGCCTTTTCCTTTCCTTATCTTGCCTTTTCGTGACTTAACTTGCCTTATCTTGCCATTTCCTAGCCTTTTCTTTCCTTTTCTTGCCTTTTCTTGCATTATCTTTCCTTTTCCTCCATTTTCATTTCTGTTGCTTGCCTTTTTTAGCCATTTAGTTCCTATTCTTGCCTTTTCTTGTCTTTTCCTTGCCTTTTATCTCCTTATCTTGCCTTTTCCTTACTCATCTTTCCTTTTCTTCAGTTCTCTATCCTTTTCTAGCATTTTCTTTCCTTTTCTTGCCTTTTCTTGCCGTATCTTACCTTTTCTTTCCTTTTCATGCTTTTCTTACCTTTTCCTTGCCTTTTCTTACCTTATTTTGAATCTTTCTTGCCTTTTCCTTGCCTTATCTTGCCTTTTCTTGACTTATCTTCCCTTTTCTTTCCTTTTCTTGCCTATTCTTTCCTTTTCTTGCCTTTTCTTCTTTTATCTTTCCTTATCCTCCCTTTTCATTCCTTTTCTTTCCTTTTCATTCCATTTCCTGTCATTTCCTTGTCTTTTCTTGCTTTTCTAGCCTTTTCTTTACTTTTCTTGCTTTATATTGCCTTTTCCTTGCCTTATATTGCCTTATCTTGCCTCTTCCTTCCTTTTCATTCCATTTCCTTGCCTTTTCTTTCCTTTTCTTTCCTTTTCTTGCCTTTCTTGCCTTTTGCTTGACTTTTCTTGCCTTATCTTGCATTATCTTACCTTTTCTTTCCTTTTCATGCATTTTCTTGCCTTATCTTTCCTTTTCTTGCATTTTCTTTCCTTTTCTTTCCTTTTCATGCCTTTTCTTTCCTTTTCTTGCCTTATCATTCCTTTTCTTTGACTTTTCTTTCCTTTTCTTGCCTTTTCCTTGCCTTTTCTTTCATTTTCGTGACTTATCTTGCCTTATCTTTCCTTATCTTGCCTTATCTTCCCTTATCTTGCCTTATCTTGCCTTTTCCTTACCTTTTCCTCCCTTTTCATTCCCTTTCCTTGCCTTTTCTAGCCATTTCTCTTGTATTCTTGCCTTTTCTTGTCTTTTCCTTGCCTTTTCTCTCCTTGTCTGGCCTTATCTTTTCTTTTCTTTCCTTTCCTTGCCTTTTCTTGCCTTTTCTTTCCTTTTCTTGCATTTTCTTGCCTTATCTTTCCTTTTCTTGCATTTTCTTTCCTTTTCTTTCCTTTTCATGCCTTTTCTTTCCTTTTCTTGCCTTATCATTCCTTTTCTTTGACGTTTCTTTCCTTTTCTTGCCTTTTCCTTGCCTTTTCTTTCATTTTCGTGACTTATCTTGCCTTATCTTGCCTTATCTTGCATTTTCCTTGCCTTTTCCTCTGTTTTCATTCCCTTTCCTTGCCTTTTCTAGCCATTTCTTTTGTATTCTTCCCTTTTCTTATCTTTTCCTTGCCTTTTCTCTCCTTATTTGGCCTTATCTTTTCTTTTCTTTCCTTTCCTTGCCTTTTCTTTCCTTTTCTTTTCATTTATTGCCTTACCTTGCCTTATCTTGCTATTTCTTGGCCTTTTCTTGCCTTTTCTTGCCATTTTCTTGCCTTTTCTCTCCTTATCCGGCCTTATCTTTTCTTTTCTTTCCTTATCTTGCTTTATCTTGCCATTTCTTTGCCTTTTCTTGCCTTATCTTGCCTTTTCTTTCCATATATAGTCGTATCTTGCCTTCTCTTTCCTTTTCTTGCCTTATCTTGCCTTTTCTTAGCTATTCTTTCCTTTTCCTCTCTTTTCATTCCTTTTCCTTGCCTTTTCTTTCCTTTTCTTGGCCTTTTCTTTCCTTTTCTTGCCTTATCTTGGCTTTTCTTTCCTATTCTTGCCTTTTCTTGCCTTATCTTTCCTTTTCCTCCCATTTCATTCCTTTTTCTTGCCTTTTCAAGCCATTTCTTTCCTTTTCTTGCCTTTTCTTGTCTTTTCCTTGCCGTTTCTCTCCTAATCTTGCTTTTTCATGCCTTATCTTACCTTTTCTTACCTTATCTTGCCTTTTCATGCCTTTTCTTGCCTCTTCTTACCTTATCTTGCCTTTTCATGCCTTATCTTGCCTTTTCATGCCATTTCTTTCCTTTTCATACCATTGCCTTGTTATTTCTTGCCTTATCTTGCCTTATCTTCCCGTATCTTGCCTAATCTTTCCTTTTCCTTACCTTTTCCTCCCTTTTCATTCCCTTTCCTTGCCTTTTTTAGCCATTTCTTTCCTATTCTTGCCTTTTCTTGTCTTTTCCTTGCCTTTTCTCTCCTTATCTGGCCTTATCTTTTCTTTTCTTTCCTTTTCTAGCCTTTTCTTTTCATTTCTTGCCTTATCTTGCCTTATCTTGCTATTTCCTTGCCTTTTCTTACCTTTTCTTGCCATTTCCTTGCCTTTTCTCTCCTTATCCGACCTTATCCTTTCTTTTCTTTCCTCATCTTGCCTTATCTTGCCATTTCCTTGCCTTTTCTTGCCTTATCTTGCCTTTTCTTTCCATATATAGCCGTATCTTGCCTTCTATTTCCTTTTCTTTCCTTTTCTTGCCTTATCTTGTATTTTCTTGCCTTTTCTTGCATTTTCTTGGCTAATCTTTCCTTTTCCTCTCTTTTCATTCCTTTTCCTAGCCTTTTCTTTCCTTTTCCTGGCCTTTTCTTTCCTTTTCTTGCCTTATCTTGGCTTTTCTTTCCTATTCTTGCCTTTTATTGCCTTATCTTTCCTTTTCCTCCCTTTTCATTCCTTTTCCTTGACTTTTCAAGCCATTTCTTTCCTTTTCTTGCCTTTTCTTGTCTTTTCCTTGCCTTTTCTTGTCTTTTCCTTGCCTTTTCTCTCCTAATCTTGCTTTTTCATGCCTTATCTTTCCTTATCTTTCCTTTTCTTACCTTATCTTGCCTTTTCTTACCTTATCTTGCCTTTTCATGCCTTTTCTTGCCTCTTCTTACCTTATCTTGCCTTTTCATGCCTTATCTTGCCTTTTAATGCCATTTCTTTCCTTTTGATACCATTTCCTTGCCATTTCCTTGCCTTTTCTTGCCTTATCTTGCTTTATCTTGTCTTTTCTTGCCTTATCTTGCCTTTTCTTTGCCTTTTCTTTCCTTTTCTTGCCTTAACTTACCTTTTCTTGCCTTACCTTGCCTTTTCTTTCCTTTTCTTGCCTTATCTTTCGTTTTCCTACCTTTTCATTCCTTTTCCTTGCCTTTTCAAGCAATTTCTTTCCTATTCTTGCCTTTTCAAGCCTTATCTTGCCTTTTCTTTCCTTTTCTTGCCTTATCTTGCCTTTTTGTGCCTTTTCTTATTGTTTCTTCCTTTTCTTGCCTTTTTGTACCTTTTCCTTGCCTTTTCTTTCCTTATCTTGCCTTATCTTGCCATTTCCTTGCCTTTTCTTGCCTTTTCTTGCCTTTTCTTTCCATATATAGATGTATCTTGCCTTCTCTTTTCTTTTCTTTCCTTTTCTTGCCTTATCTTGTATTTTCTTGCCTTTTCTTGCATTTACTTGGCTAATCTTTCCTTTTCCTCTCTTTTCTTTCCTTTTCCAGGCCTTTTCTTTCCTTTTCTTGCCTTATCTTGGCTTTTCTTTCCTATTCTTGCCTTTTATTGCCTTATCTTTCCTTTTCCTCCCTTTTCATTCCTTTTCCTTGCCTTTTCAAGCCACTTCTTTCCTTTTCTTGCCTTTTCTTGTCTTTTCCTTGCCTTTTCTCTCGTAATCTTGCTTTTTTATGCCTTATCTTTCCTTTTCTTACCTTATCTTGCCTTTTCTTACCTTATCTTGCCTTTTCATGCCTTATCTTGCCTTTTAATGCCATTTCTTTCCTTTTCATACCATTTCCTTGCCATTTCCTTGCCTTTTCTTGCCTTATCTTGCTTTATCTTGTCTTTTCTTGCCTTATCTTGCCTTTTCTTTCCTTTTCTTGCCTTATCTTACCTTTTCTTGCCTTACCTTGCCTTTTCTTTCCTTTTCTTGCCTTATCTTTCCTTTTCCTACCTTTTTATTCCTTTTCCTTGCCTTTTCAAGCCATTTCTTTCCTATTCTTGCCTTTTCATGCCTTATCTTGCCTTTTCTTTCCTTTTCTTGCCTTATCTTGCCTTTTTGTGCGTTTTCTTATTGTTTCTTCCTTTTCTTGCCTTTTCGTACCTTTTCCTTGCCTTTTCTTTCCTTATCTTCCCTAATTTTGCCTTTTCTTGCCTTTTCTTACCTTATCTTGCCATTTCATGCCATATCTTGCCTTTTCTTTCCTTTTCATGCCATTTCCTTGCCATTTCTTTCCATATCTTGCCTTTTCTTGCCTTTTCCTTGCCTTTTCTTTCCTTTTCTTGCCTTATCTTGCCTCATCTTTCCATTTCTTTCCTTTCTTTCCTTGCCATCCCTTTTCTTGCCTTATCTTGCCTTATCTTACCTTTTCTTTCCTTTTCTTACTTTTCTTGCCTTTTCCTTGCCTTTTCTTACCTTATCTTGCCTTTTCCTTGCCTTTTCTTCCCTTTACTTTCCTTATCTTGCCCTTTCTTGCTTTATCTTGCATTTTCTTTCCTTTTCTTTCCTTTTTTCCCCTAATCTTTCCTTTTCCTGCCTTTTCTTGCCTTTTCCTTGCCTTTTCTTCCTTTTTCTTGCCTTTTCCTTCCTTTTTCTTTCCTATTTGCCTTTTTTCAATAATGTTTCCTTTTCCTCCCTTTTCATTCCTTTTCCTTGCCTTTTCTTTCCTTTTTTTTCCTTTTCCTACCTTTTCTTGCCTTTTCTAGCCTTTTCTTTCCTTATCCTGCCTTTTCTTTCCTTTTCCTGCCTTTTCTTTCCTTTTCTTGAATTTTCTTGCCTTATCTTTCCTTTTCCTCCCTTTTCATACCTTTTCTTTGCCTTTTCTTTCCTATTCTTTCCTTTTCTTGCATTTTCTTACCTTTTCCTCGCCTTTTCTTGCCTTATCTTGCCTTATCATTCCTTTTCTTGAATTATCTTGCCTTTTCATGCCTTATCTTGCCTTTTTTCTTCTTTTTCTTGCCTTTTCTTTCCTTGTATTTCCTCATCATCCATTTTCATTCCTTTTCCATGCCTATTCTTGCCTTTTCCTTGCCTTATCTTGCCTTTTCGTGACTTATCTTGCCTTATCTCGCCATTTCCTTGCCTTTTCTTTCCTTTTCTTGCCTTTTCGTGCATTATCTTTCCTTTTCCTCCATTTTCATTTCTGTTGCTTGCCTTTTCTAGCCAATTAGTTCCTATTCTTGCCTTTTCTTGTCTTTTCCTTTCCTTTTCTCTCCTTATCTTGCCTTTTCCTTCCTCATCTTTCCTTTTCTTAAGTTTTCTTTCCTTTTCTTGCATTTTCTTTCCTTTTCTTGCTTTTCTAGCCTTTTCTTTATTTTTCTTGCCTTATCTTGCCTTTTCCTTGCCTTATATTGCCTTATCTTGCCTTTTCCTTCCTTTTCATTCCTTTTCCTTGCCATTTCTTTCCATATCTTGCCTTTTCTTGCCTTTTCCTTGCCTTTTCTTTCCTTTTCTTACCTTATCTTGCCTCATCTTTCCATTTCTTTCCTTTTCTTTCCTTTCCATCCCTTTTCTTGCCTTATCTTGCCTTATCTTACCTTTTCTTTCCTTTTCTTGCTTTTCTTGCCTTTTCCTTGCCTTTTCTTACCTTATCTTGCCTTTTCCTTGCCTTTTCTTCCCTTTACTTTCCTTAAATTGCCCTTTCTTGCTTTATCTTGCCTTTTCTTTCCTTTTCTTTCCTTTTTTTCCCTAATCTTTCCTTTTCCTGCCTTTTATTGCCTTTTCCTTGCCTCTTCTTGCTTTTTCTTTCCTTTTCCTTCCTTTTTCTTTCCTATTTGTCTTTTTTCCATAATCTTTCCTATTCCTCCCTTTTCATTCCTTTTCCTTGCTTTTTCTTTCCTTTTTTTCCTTTTCCTACCTTTTCTAGCCATTTCTTTCCTTATCTTGCCTTTTCCTTTCCTTGCCTTTTCTTTCCTTTTCTTGCCTTATCTTGCCTTTTCTTTCCTTTTCTTGCCTTTTCTTGCCTTATCTTTCCTTTTCCTCCCTTTTCATACCTTTTCCTTGCCTTTTCTTTCCTGTTCTTTCCTTTTCTTACATTTTCTTGCCTTTTCCTTGCTTTTTCTTGCCTTATCTTGCCTTATCTTGCCTTATCTTTCCTTTTCTTGCCTTATCTTGCCTTTTCTTGCCTTTTTTCTTCTTTTTCTTGCCTTTTCTTTCCTTGTCTTTCCTCATCCTCCATTTTCATTCCTTTTCCTTGCCTTTTCTTTCCTTTTCCTTGCCTTATCTTGCCTTTTCATGACTTATCTTGCCTTATCTTGCCATTTCCTTGCCTTTTCTTTCCTTTTCTTGCCTTTTCTTGCATTATCTTTCCTTTTCCTCCATTTTCATTTCTGTTGCTTGCCTTTTCTAGCCATTTAGTTCCTATTCTTGCCTTTTCTTGTCTTTTCCTTGCCTTTTATCTCCTTATCTTGCCTTTTTCTTCCTCATCTTTCCTTTTCTTCAGTTCTCTTTCCTTTTCTTGCATTTTCTTTAGTTTTCTTGCCTTTTCTTGCCGTATCTTACCTTTTCTTACCTTTTCCTTGCCTTTTCTTACCTTATTTTGACTCTTTCTTGCCTTTTCCTTGCCTTATCTTGCCTTTTCTTGACTTATCTTCCCTTTTCTTTCCTTTTCTTGCCTATTCTTTCCTTTTCTTGCCTTTTCTTCTTTTATCTTTTCTTATCCTCCATTTTCATTCCTTTTCTTTCCTTTTCATTCCATTTCCTGTCATTTCCTTGTCTTTTCTTGCTTTTCTAGCCTTTTCTTTACTTTTCTTGCATTATATTGCCTTTTCCTTGCCTGATATTGCCTTATCTTGCCTTTTCCTTCCTTTTCAGTCCTTTTCCTTGCCTTTTCTTTCCTTTTCTTTCCTTTTCTTGCCTTTCTTGCCTTTTGCTTGGCTTTTCTTCCCTTATCTTGCATTTTCTTGCCTTTTCTTTCCTTTTCTTGCATTTTCTTGCCTTATCTTTCCTTTTCTTGCATTTTCTTTCCTTTTCTTTCCTTTTCATGCCTTTTCTTTCCTTTTCTTGCCTTATCATTCCTTTTCTTTGACTTTTCTTTCCTTTTCTTGCCTTTTCCTTGCCTTTTCTTTCATTTTCATGACTTATCTTGCCTTTTCCTTGCCTTTTCCTCCCTTTTCATTCCCTTTCCTTGCCTTTTCTAGCCATTTCTCTTGTATTCTTGCCTTTTCTTGTCTTTTCCTTGCCTTTTCTCTCCTTATCTGGCCTTATCTTTTCTTTTCTTTCCTTTCCTTGCCTTTCCTTTCCTTTTCTTTTCATTTATTGCCTTATCTTGCTATTTCTTGGCCTTTTCTTGCTTTTTCTTGCCATTTTCTTGCCTTTTCTCTCCTTATCCGGCCTTATCTTTTCTTTTCTTTCCTTATCCTCCCTTATCTTGCCATTTCTTTGCCTTTTCTTGCCTTATCTTGCCTTTTCTTTCCATATATAGTCGTATCTTGCCTTCTCTTTCCTTTTCTTGCCTTATCTTGCCTTTTCTTGCCTTTTCTTACATTTTCTTAGCTAATCTTTCCTTTTCCTCTCTTTTCATTCCTTTTCCTTGCCTTTTCTTTCCTTTTCCTGGCCTTTTCTTTCCTTTTCTTGCCTTATCTTGGCTTTTCTTTCCTATTCTTGCCTTTTCTTGCCTTATCTTTCCTTTTCCTCCCATTTCATTCCTTTTCCTTGCCTTTTCAAGCCATTTCTTTTCTTTTCTTGCCTTTTCTTGTCTTTTCCTTGCCGTTTCTCTCCTAATCTTGCTTTTTCATGCCTTATCTTACCTTTTCTTACCTTATCTTGCCTTTTCATGCCTTTTCTTGCCTCTTCTTACCTTATCTTGCCTTTTCATGCCTTATCTTGCCTTTTCATGCCATTTCTTTCCTTTTCATACCATTTCCCTGTTATTTCTTGCCTTATCTTGCCTTATCTTCCCTTATCTTGCCTAATCTTGCCTTTTGCTTGCCTTTTCCTCCCTTTTCATTCCCTTTCCTTGCCTTTTTTAGCCATTTCTTTCCTATTCTTGTCTTTTCTTGTCTTTTCCTTGCCTTTTCTCTCCTTATCTGGCCTTATCTTTTCTTTTCTTTCCTTTTCTAGCCTTTTCTTTTCATTTCTTGCCTTATCTTGCCTTATCTTGCTATTTCCTTGCCTTTTCTTGTCTTTTCTTGCCATTTCCTTGCCTTTTCTCTCCTTATCGGGCCTTATCTTTTCTTTTCTTTCCTTATCTTGCCTTATCTTGCCATTTCCTTGCCTTTTCTTGCCTTTTCTTGCCTTTTCTTTCCATATATAGATGTATCTTGCCTTCTCTTTGCTTTTCTTTCCTTTTCTTTCCTTTTCTTGTATTTTCTTGCCTTTTCTTGCATTTTCTTGGCTAATCTTTCCTTTTCCTCTCTTTTCATTCCTTTTCCTAGCCTTTTCTTTCCTTTTCCTGGCCTTTTCTTTCCTTTTCTTGCATTATCTTGGCTTTTCTTTCCTATTCTTGCCTTTTATTGCCTTATCTTTCCTTTTCCTCCCTTTTCATTCCTTTTCCTTGCCTTTTCAAGCCATTTCTTTCCTTTTCTTGCCTTTTCTTGTCTTTTCCTTGCCTTTTCTCTCCTAATCTTGCTTTTTCATGCCTTATCTTTCCTTTTCTTACCTTATCTTGCCTTTTCTTACCTTATCTTGCCTTTTCATGACTTTTCTTGCCTCTTCTTACCTTATCTTGCCTTTTCATGCCTTATCTTGCCTTTTAATGCCATTTCTTTCCTTTTCATACCATTTCCTTGCCATTTCCTTGCCTTTTCTTGCCTTATCTTGCTTTATCTTGTCTTTTCTTGCCTTATCTTGCCTTTTCTTTGCCTTTTCTTTCCTTTTCTTGCCTTATCTTACCTTTTCTTGCCTTACCTTGCCTTTTCTTTCCTTTTCTTGCCTTATCTTTCCTTTTCCTACCTTTTTATTCATTTTCCTTGCCTTTTCAAGCCATTTCTTTCCTATTCTTGCCTTTTCATGCCTTATCTTGCCTTTTCTTTCCTTTTCTTGCCTTATCTTGCCTTTTTGTGCGTTTTCTTATTGTTTCTTCCTTTTCTTGCCTTTTCGTACTTTTTCCTTGCCTTTTCTTTCCTTATCTTCCCTAATTTTGCCTTTTCTTGCCTTTTCTTACCTTATCTTGCCATTTCATGCCATATCTTGCCTTTTCATTCCTTTTCATGCCATTTCCTTGCCATTTCTTTCCATATCTTGCCATTTCTTGCCTTTTCCTTGCCTTTTCTTTCCTTTTCTTGCCTTATCTTGCCTCATCTTTCCATTTCTTTCCTTTTCTTTCCTTGCCATCCCTTTTCTTGCCTTATCTTGCCTTATCTTACCTTTTCTTTACTTTTCTTACTTTTCTTGCCTTTTCCTTGCCTTTTCTAACTTATCTTGCCTTTACCTTGCCTTTTCTTCCCTTTACTTTCCTTATCTTGCCCTTTCATGCTTTATCTTGCATTTTCTTTCCTTTTCTTTCCTTTTTTGCCCTAATCTTTCCTTTTCCTGCCTTTTCTTGCCTTTTCCTTGCCTTTTCTTCCTTTTTCTTTCCTTTTCCTTCCTTTTTCTTTCCTATTTGCCTTTTTTCCATAATCTTTCCTTTTCCTCCCTTTTCATTCCTTTTCCTTGCTTTTTCTTTCCTTTTTTTCCTTTTCCTACCTTTTCTAGCCATTTCTTTCCTTATCTTGCCTTTTCCTTTCCTTGCCTTTTCTTTCCTTTTCTTGCCTTATCTTGCCTTTTCTTTCCTTTTCTTGCCTTTTCTTGCCTTATCTTTCCTTTTCCTCCCTTTTCATACCTTTTCCTTGCCTTTTCTTTCCTGTTCTTTCCTTTTCTTGCATTTTCTTGCCTTTTCCTTGCTTTTTCTTGCCTTATCTTGCCTTATCTTGCCTTATCTTTCCTTTTCTTGCCTTATCTTGCCTTTTCTTGCCTTTTTTCTTCTTTTTCTTGCCTTTTCTTTCCTTGTCTTTCCTCATCCTCCATTTTCATTCCTTTTCCTTGCCTTTTCTTGCCTTTTCCTTGCCTTATCTTGCCTTTTCATGACTTATCTTGCCTTATCTTGCCATTTCCTTGCCTTTTCTTTCCTTTTCTTGCCTTTTCTTGCATTATCTTTCCTTTTCCTCCATTTTCATTTCTGTTGCTTGCCTTTTCTAGCCATTTAGTTCCTATTCTTGCCTTTTCTTGTCTTTTCCTTGCCTTTTATCTCCTTATCTTGCCTTTTTCTTCCTCATCTTTCCTTTTCTTCAGTTCTCTTTCCTTTTCTTGCATTTTCTTTAGTTTTCTTGCCTTTTCTTGCCGTATCTTACCTTTTCTTTCCTTTTCATGCTTTTCTTACCTTTTCCTTGCCTTTTCTTACCTTATTTTGACTCTTTCTTGCCTTTTCCTTGCCTTATCTTGCCTTTTCTTGACTTATCTTCCCTTTTCTTTCCTTTTCTTGCCTATTCTTTCCTTTTCTTGCCTTTTCTTCTTTTATCTTTTCTTATCCTCCATTTTCATTCCTTTTCTTTCCTTTTCATTCCATTTCCTGTCATTTCCTTGTCTTTTCTTGCTTTTCTAGCCTTTTCTTTACTTTTCTTGCATTATATTGCCTTTTCCTTGCCTTATATTGCCTTATCTTGCCTTTTCCTTCCTTTTCATTCCTTTTCCTTGCCTTTTCTTTCCTTTTCTTTCCTTTTCTTGCCTTTCTTGCCTTTTGCTTGGCTTTTCTTCCCTTATCTTGCATTTTCTTGCCTTTTCTTTCCTTTTCTTGCATTTTCTTGCCTTATCTTTCCTTTTCTTGCATTTTCTTTCCTTTTCTTTCCTTTTCATGCCTTTTCTTTCCTTTTCTTGCCTTATCATTCCTTTTCTTTGACTTTTCTTTCCTTTTCTTGCCTTTTCCTTGCCTTTTCTTTCATTTTCATGACTTATCTTGCCTTTTCCTTGCCTTTTCCTCCCTTTTCATTCCCTTTCCTTGCCTTTTCTAGCCATTTCTCTTGTATTCTTGCCTTTTCTTGTCTTTTCCTTGCCTTTTCTCTCCTTATCTGGCCTTATCTTTTCTTTTCTTTCCTTTCCTTGCCTTTCCTTTCCTTTTCTTTTCATTTATTGCCTTACCTTGCCTTATCTTGCTATTTCTTGGCCTTTTCTTGCCTTTTCTTGCCATTTTCTTGCCTTTTCTCTCCTTATCCGGCCTTATCTTTTCTTTTCTTTCCTTATCCTCCCTTATCTTGCCATTTCTTTGCCTTTTCTTGCCTTATCTTGCCTTTTCTTTCCATATATAGTCGTATCTTGCCTTCTCTTTCCTTTTCTTGCCTTATCTTGCCTTTTCTTGCCTTTTCTTACATTTTCTTAGCTAATCTTTCCTTTTCCTCTCTTTTCATTCCTTTTCCTTGCCTTTTCTTTCCTTTTCCTGGCCTTTTCTTTCCTTTTCTTGCCTTCTCTTGGCTTTTCTTTCCTATTCTTGCCTTTTCTTGCCTTATCTTTCCTTTTCCTCCCATTTCATTCCTTTTCCTTGCCTTTTCAAGCCATTTCTTTTCTTTTCTTGCCTTTTCTTGTCTTTTCCTTGCCGTTTCTCTCCTAATCTTGCTTTTTCATGCCTTATCTTACCTTTTCTTACCTTATCTTGCCTTTTCATGCCTTTTCTTGCCTCTTCTTACCTTATCTTGCCTTTTCATGCCTTATCTTGCCTTTTCATGCCATTTCTTTCCTTTTCATACCATTTCCCTGTTATTTCTTGCCTTATCTTGCCTTATCTTCCCTTATCTTGCCTAATCTTGCCTTTTGCTTGCCTTTTCCTCCCTTTTCATTCCCTTTCCTTGCCTTTTTTAGCCATTTCTTTCCTATTCTTGTCTTTTCTTGTCTTTTCCTTGCCTTTTCTCTCCTTATCTGGCCTTATCTTTTCTTTTCTTTCCTTTTCTAGCCTTTTCTTTTCATTTCTTGCCTTATCTTGCCTTATCTTGCTATTTCCTTGCCTTTTCTTGTCTTTTCTTGCCATTTCCTTGCCTTTTCTCTCCTTATCGGGCCTTATCTTTTCTTTTCTTTCCTTATCTTGCCTTATCTTGCCATTTCCTTGCCTTTTCTTGCCTTTTCTTGCCTTTTCTTTCCATATATAGATGTATCTTGCCTTCTCTTTGCTTTTCTTTCCTTTTCTTGTATTTTCTTGCCTTTTCTTGCATTTTCTTGGCTAATCTTTCCTTTTCCTCTCTTTTCATTCCTTTTCCTAGCCTTTTCTTTCCTTTTCCTGGCCTTTTCTTTCCTTTTCTTGCCTTATCTTGGCTTTTCTTTCCTATTCTTGCCTTTTATTGCCTTATCTTTCCTTTTCCTCCCTTTTCATTCCTTTTCCTTGCCTTTTCAAGCCATTTCTTTCCTTTTCTTGCCTTTTCTTGTCTTTTCCTTGCCTTTTCTCTCCTAATCTTGCTTTTTCATGCCTTATCTTTCCTTTTCTTACCTTATCTTGCCTTTTCTTACCTTTTCTTGCCTTTTCATGACTTTTCTTGCCTCTTCTTACCTTATCTTGCCTTTTCATGCCTTATCTTGCCTTTTAATGCCATTTCTTTCCTTTTCATACCATTTCCTTGCCATTTCCTTGCCTTTTCTTGCCTTATCTTGATTTATCTTGTCTTTTCTTGCCTTATCTTGCCTTTTCTTTGCCTTTTCTTTCCTTTTCTTGCCTTATCTTACCTTTTCTTGCCTTACCTTGCCTTTTCTTTCCTTTTCTTGCCTTATCTTTCCTTTTCCTACCTTTTTATTCCTTTTCCTTGCCTTTTCAAGCCATTTCTTTCCTATTCTTGCCTTTTCATGCCTTATCTTGCCTTTTCTTTTCTTTTCTTGCCTTATCTTGCCTTTTTGTGCGTTTTCTTATTGTTTCTTCCTTTTCTTGCCTTTTCGTACTTTTTCCTTGCCTTTTCTTTCCTTATCTTCCCTAATTTTGCCTTTTCTTGCCTTTTCTTACCTTATCTTGCCATTTCATGCCATATCTTGCCTTTTCATTCCTTTTCATGCCATTTCCTTGCCATTTCTTTCCATATCTTGCCATTTCTTGCCTTTTCCTTGCCTTTTCTTTCCTTTTCTTGCCTTATCTTGCCTCATCTTTCCATTTCTTTCCTTTTCTTTCCTTGCCATCCCTTTTCTTGCCTTATCTTGCCTTATCTTACCTTTTCTTTACTTTTCTTACTTTTCTTGCCTTTTCCTTGCCTTTTCTTACCTTATCTTGCCTTTTCCTTGCCTTTTCTTCCCTTTACTTTCCTTATCTTGCCCTTTCATGCTTTATCTTGCATTTTCTTTCCTTTTTTGCCCTAATCTTTCCTTTTCCTGCCTTTTCTTGCCTTTTCCTTGCCTTTTCTTCCTTTTTCTTTCCTTTTCCTTCCTTTTTCTTTCCTATTTGCCTTTTTTCCATAATCTTTCCTTTTCCTCCCTTTTCATTCCTTTTCCTTGCTTTTTCTTTCCTTTTTTTCCTTTTCCTACCTTTTCTAGCCATTTCTTTCCTTATCTTGCCTTTTCCTTTCCTTTGCCTTTTCTTTCCTTTTCTTGCCTTATCTTGCCTTTTCTTTCCTTTTCTTGCCTTTTCTTGCCTTATCTTTCCTTTTCCTCCCTTTTCATATCTTTTCCTTGCCTTTTCTTTCCTGTTCTTTCCTTTTCTTGCATTTTCTTGCCTTTTCCTTGCTTTTTCTTGCCTTATCTTGCCTTATCTTGCCTTATCTTTCCTTTTCTTGCCTTATCTTGCCTTTTCTTGCCTTTTTTCTTCTTTTTCTTGCCTTTTCTTTCCTTGTCTTTCCTCATCCTCCATTTTCATTCCTTTTCCTTGCCTTTTCTTGCCTTTTCCTTGCCTTATCTTGCCTTTTCATGACTTATCTTGCCTTATCTTGCCATTTCCTTGCCTTTTCTTTCCTTTTCTTGCCTTTTCTTGCATTATCTTTCCTTTTCCTCCATTTTCATTTCTGTTGCTTGCCTTTTCTAGCCATTTAGTTCCTATTCTTGCCTTTTCTTGTCTTTTCCTTGCCTTTTATCTCCTTATCTTGCCTTTTTCTTCCTCATCTTTCCTTTTCTTCAGTTCTCTTTCCTTTTCTTGCATTTTCTTTAGTTTTCTTGCCTTTTCTTGCCGTATCTTACCTTTTCTTTCCTTTTCATGCTTTTCTTACCTTTTCCTTGCCTTTTCTTACCTTATTTTGACTCTTTCTTGCCTTTTCCTTGCCTTATCTTGCCTTTTCTTGACTTATCTTCCCTTTTCTTTCCTTTTCTTGCCTATTCTTTCCTTTTCTTGCCTTTTCTTCTTTTATCTTTTCTTATCCTCCATTTTCATTCCTTTTCTTTCCTTTTCATTCCATTTCCTGTCATTTCCTTGTCTTTTCTTGCTTTTCTAGCCTTTTCTTTACTTTTCTTGCATTATATTGCCTTTTCCTTGCCTTATATTGCCTTATCTTGCCTTTTCCTTCCTTTTCATTCCTTTTCCTTGCCTTTTCTTTCCTTTTCTTTCCTTTTCTTGCCTTTCTTGCCTTTTGCTTGGCTTTTCTTCCCTTATCTTGCATTTTCTTGCATTTTCTTGCCTTTTCTTTCCTTTTCTTGCATTTTCTTGCCTTATCTTTCCTTTTCTTGCATTTTCTTTCCTTTTCTTTCCTTTTCATGCCTTTTCTTTCCTTTTCTTGCCTTATCATTCCTTTTCTTTGACTTTTCTTTCCTTTTCTTGCTTTTTCCTTGCCTTTTCTTTCATTTTCATGACTTATCTTGCCTTTTCCTTGCCTTTTCCTCCCTTTTCATTCCCTTTCCTTGCCTTTTCTAGCCATTTCTCTTGTATTCTTGCCTTTTCTTGTCTTTTCCTTGCCTTTTCTCTCCTTATCTGGCCTTATCTTTTCTTTTCTTTCCTTTCCTTGCCTTTCCTTTCCTTTTCTTTTCATTTATTGCCTTACCTTGCCTTATCTTGCTATTTCTTGGCCTTTTCTTGCCTTTTCTTGCCATTTTCTTGCCTTTTCTCTCCTTATCCGGCCTTATCTTTTCTTTTCTTTCCTTATCCTCCCTTATCTTGCCATTTCTTTGCCTTTTCTTGCCTTATCTTGCCTTTTCTTTCCATATATAGTCGTATCTTGCCTTCTCTTTCCTTTTCTTGCCTTATCTTGCCTTTTCTTGCCTTTTCTTACATTTTCTTAGCTAATCTTTCCTTTTCCTCTCTTTTCATTCCTTTTCCTTGCCTTTTCTTTCCTTTTCCTGGCCTTTTCTTTCCTTTTCTTGCCTTCTCTTGGCTTTTCTTTCCTATTCTTGCCTTTTCTTGCCTTATCTTTCCTTTTCCTCCCATTTCATTCCTTTTCCTTGCCTTTTCAAGCCATTTCTTTTCTTTTCTTGCCTTTTCTTGTCTTTTCCTTGCCGTTTCTCTCCTAATCTTGCTTTTTCATGCCTTATCTTACCTTTTCTTACCTTATCTTGCCTTTTCATGCCTTTTCTTGCCTCTTCTTACCTTATCTTGCCTTTTCATGCCTTATCTTGCCTTTTCATGCCATTTCTTTCCTTTTCATACCATTTCCCTGTTATTTCTTGCCTTATCTTGCCTTATCTTCCCTTATCTTGCCTAATCTTGCCTTTTGCTTGCCTTTTCCTCCCTTTTCATTCCCTTTCCTTGCCTTTTTTAGCCATTTCTTTCCTATTCTTGTCTTTTCTTGTCTTTTCCTTGCCTTTTCTCTCCTTATCTGGCCTTATCTTTTCTTTTCTTTCCTTTTCTAGCCTTTTCTTTTCATTTCTTGCCTTATCTTGCCTTATCTTGCTATTTCCTTGCCTTTTCTTGTCTTTTCTTGCCATTTCCTTGCCTTTTCTCTCCTTATCGGGCCTTATCTTTTCTTTTCTTTCCTTATCTTGCCTTATCTTGCCATTTCCTTGCCTTTTCTTGTCTTTTCTTGCCTTTTCTTTCCATATATAGATGTATCTTGCCTTCTCTTTGCTTTTCTTTCCTTTTCTTTCCTTTTCTTGTATTTTCTTGCCTTTTCTTGCATTTTCTTGGCTAATCTTTCCTTTTCCTCTCTTTTCATTCCTTTTCCTAGCCTTTTCATTCCTTTTCCTGGCCTTTTCTTTCCTTTTCTTGCCTTATCTTGGCTTTCCTTTCCTATTCTTGCCTTTTATTGCCTTATCTTTCCTTTTCCTCCCTTTTCATTCCTTTTCCTTGCCTTTTCAAGCCATTTCTTTCCTTTTCTTGCCTTTTCTTGTCTTTTCCTTGCCTTTTCTCTCCTAATCTTGCTTTTTCATGCCTTATCTTTCCTTTTCTTACCTTATCTTGCCTTTTCTTACCTTTTCTTGCCTTTTCATGACTTTTCTTGCCTCTTCTTACCTTATCTTGCCTTTTCATGCCTTATCTTGCCTTTTAATGCCATTTCTTTCCTTTTCATACCATTTCCTTGCCATTTCCTTGCCTTTTCTTGCCTTATCTTGATTTATCTTGTCTTTTCTTGCCTTATCTTGCCTTTTCTTTGCCTTTTCTTTCCTTTTCTTGCCTTATCTTACCTTTTCTTGCCTTACCTTGCCTTTTCTTTCCTTTTCTTGCCTTATCTTTCCTTTTCCTACCTTTTTATTCCTTTTCCTTGCCTTTTCAAGCCATTTCTTTCCTATTCTTGCCTTTTCATGCCTTATCTTGCCTTTTCTTTCCTTTTCTTGCCTTATCTTGCCTTTTTGTGCGTTTTCTTATTGTTTCTTCCTTTTCTTGCCTTTTCGTACTTTTTCCTTGCCTTTTCTTTCCTTATCTTCCCTAATTTTGCCTTTTCTTGCCTTTTCTTACCTTATCTTGCCATTTCATGCCATATCTTGCCTTTTCATTCCTTTTCATGCCATTTCCTTGCCATTTCTTTCCATATCTTGCCATTTCTTGCCTTTTCCTTGCCTTTTCTTTCCTTTTCTTGCCTTATCTTGCCTCATCTTTCCATTTCTTTCCTTTTCTTTCCT
Organism: Hypericum androsaemum; assembly: GCA_963995505.1. Lineage (NCBI taxonomy): Eukaryota > Viridiplantae > Streptophyta > Magnoliopsida > Malpighiales > Hypericaceae > Hypericum > Hypericum androsaemum. Next base: position 13,202,765 of record OZ023186.1, read on the forward strand.
TGCCATCCCTTTTCTTGCCTTATCTTGCCTTATCTTACCTTTCTTTACTTTTCTTACTTTTCTTGCCTTTTCCTTGCCTTTTCTTACCTTATCTTGCCTTTTCCTTGCCTTTTCTTCCCTTTGCTTTCCTTATCTTGCCCTTTCATGCTTTATCTTGCATTTTCTTTCCTTTTCTTTCCTTTTTTCCCCTAATCTTTCCTTTTCCTGCCTTTTCTTGCCTTTTCCTTGCCTTTTCTTCCTTTTTCTTGCCTTTTCCTTCCTTTTTCTTTCCTATTTGCCTTTTTTCCATAATCTTTCCTTTTCCTCCCTTTTCATTCCTTTTCCTTGCCTTTTCTTTCCTTTTTTTCCTTTTCCTACCTTTTCTTGCCTTTTCTTGCCTTTTCTAGCCTTTTCTTTCCTTACCCTGCCTTTTCTTTCCTTTTCCTGCCTTTTCTTGCCTTTTCTTTCCTTTTCTTTCCTTTTCTTGCCTTATCTTTCCTTTTCCTCCCTTTTCATACCTTTTCTTTGCCTTGTCTTTCCTGTTCTTTCCTTTTCTTGCATTTTCTTGCCTTTTCCTCGCCTTTTCTTGCCTTATCTTGCCTTATCTTGCCTTATCTTTCCTTTTCTTGAATTATCTTGCCTTTTCATGCCTTATCTTGCCTTTTCTTTCCTTGTCTTTCCTCATCATCCATTTTCATTCCTTTTCCTTGCCTTTTCTTGCCTTTTCCTTACCTTATCTTGCATTTTCGTGACTTATCTTGCCTTATCTCGCCATTTCCTTGCCTTTTCTTTCCTTTTCTTGCCTTTTCTTGCATTATCTTTCCTTTTCCTCCATTTTCATTTCTGTTGCTTGCCTTTTCTAGCCATTTAGTTCCTATTCTTGCCTTTTCTTGTCTTTTCCTTGCCTTTTCTCTCCTTATCTTGCCTTTTCCTTCCTCATCTTTCCTTTTCTTCAGTTTTCTTTCCTTTTCTTGCATTTTCTTTCCTTTTCTTGCCTTTTCTTGCCTTATCTTACTTTTCTTTCCTTTTCATGCTTTTTATCCTTTTCCTTGCCTTTTCTTACCTTATTTTGACTCTTTCTTGCCTTTTCCTTGCGTTATCTTGCCTTTTCTTGACTTATCTTCCCTTTTCTTTCCTTTTCTTGCCTATTCTTTCCTTTTCTTGCTTTTCTTCCTTTATCTTTCCTTATCCTCCCTTTTCATTCCTTTTCTTTCCTTTTCATTCCATTTCCTGTCATTTCCTTGTCTTTTCTTGCTTTTCTAGCATTTTCTTTACTTTTCTTGCCTTATCTTGCCTTTTCCTTGCCTTATATTGCCTTATCTTGCCTTTTCCTTCCTTTTCATTCCTTTTCCTTGCCATTTCTTTCCATATCTTGCCTTTTCTTGCCTTTTCCTTGCCTTTTCTTTCCTTTTCTTACCTTATCTTGCCTCATCTTTCCATTTCTTTCCTTTTCTTTCCTTTCCATCCCTTTTCTTGCCTTATCTTGCCTTATCTTACCTTTTCTTTCCTTTTCTTACTTTTCTTGCCTTTTCCTTGCCTTTTCTTACCTTATCTTGCCTTTTCCTTGCCTTTTCTTCCCTTTACTTTCCTTATCTTGCCCTTTCTTTATTTATCTTGCCTTTTCTTTCCTTTTCTTTCCTTTTTTTCCCTAATCTTTCCTTTTCCTGCCTTTTCTTGCCTTTTCCTTGCCTCTTCTTGCTTTTTTTTTCCTTTTCCTTCCTTTTTCTTTCCTATTTGCCTTTTTTCCATAATCTTTCCTATTCCTCCCTTTTCATTCCTTTTCCTTGCTTTTTCTTTCCTTTTTTTTCCTTTTCCTACCTTTTCTTGCCATTTCTTTCCTTATCTTGCCTTTTCCTTTCCTTGCCTTTTCTTTCCTTTTCTTGCCTTATCTTGCCTGTTCTTTCCTTTTCTTGCCTTTTCTTGCCTTATCTTTCCTTTTCCTCCCTTTTCATACCTTTTCCTTGCCTTTTCTTTCCTGTTCTTTCCTTTTCTTGCATTTTCTTGCCTTTTCCTTGCTTTTTCTTGCCTTATCTTGCCTTATCTTTCCTTTTTTTGCCTTATCTTGCCTTTTCTTGCCTTTTTTCTTCTTTTTCTTGCCTTTTCTTTCCTTGTCTTTCCTCATCCTCCATTTTCATTCCCTTTCCTTGCCTTTTCCTTGCCTTATCTTGCCTTTTCGTGACTTATCTTGCCTTATCTTGCCATTTCCTTGCCTTTTCTTTCCTTTTCTTGCCTTTTCTTGCATTATCTTTCCTTTTCTTCCATTTTCATTTCTTATGCTTGCCTTTTCTAGCCATTTAGTTCCTATTCTTGCCTTTTCTTGTCTTTTCCTTGCCTTTTATCTCCTTATCTTGCCTTTTCCTTCCTCATCTTTCCTTTTCTTCAGTTCTCTTTCCTTTTCTTGCATTTTCTTTCCTTTTCTTGCCTTTTCTTGCCGTATCTTACCTTTTCTTTCCTTTTCATCCTTTTCTTACCTTTTCCTTGCCTTTTCTTACCTTATTTTGACTCTTTCTTGCCTTTTCCTTGCCTTATCTTGCCTTTTCTTGACTTATCTTCCCTTTTCTTTCCTTTTCTTGCCTATTCTTTTCTTTTCTTGCCTTTTCTTCTTTTATCTTTCCTTATCCTCCATTTTCATTCCTTTTCTTTCCTTTTCATTCCATTTCCTGTCATTTCCTTGTCTTTTCTTGCTTTTCTAGCCTTTTCTTTACTTTTCTTGCATTATATTGCCTTTTCCTTGCCTTATATTGCCTTATCTTGCCTTTTCCTTCCTTTTCATTCCTTTTCATTGCCTTTTCTTTCCTTTTCTTTCCTTTTCAGGCCTTTCTTGCCTTTCGCTTGCCTTTTCTTGCCTTATCTTGCATTTTCTTGCCTTATATTTCCTTTTCTTGCATTTTCTTTCCTTTTCTTTCCTTTTCATGCCTTTTCTTTCCTTTTCTTGCCTTATCATTCCTTTTCTTTGACTTTTCTTTCCTTTTCCTTGCCTTTTCTTTCATTTTCATGACTTATCTTGCCTTATCTTGCCTTTTCCTTGCCTTTTCCTCCCTTTTCATTCCCTTTCCTTGCCTTTTCTAGCCATTTCTCTTGTATTCTTGCCTTTTCTTGTCTTTTCCTTTCCTTTTCTCTCCTTATCTGGCCTTTGCATTTTTTTACATTATCTTTCATTTTCCTATATTTTCTTGCCTTTTCTAGCCATTTCTTTCCTATTCTTGCCTTTTCTTGTCTTTTCCTTACCTTTTCTATACTTATCTTGCCTTTTCCTGCCTTATCTTTCCTTTTCTTTCCTTTTCTTGCCTTTTCGTTCCTTATCTTGCCTTTTCTTTCATTTTCTTACCTTTTCTTACCATTTTCTTGCCTTTTCTTGCTTTATCTTGCCTTTACTTCCCTTATCTAGCCTTATCTTGCATTTTCCTTGCCTTTTTGTTCCTTTTCCTGCCTTCTCTTGCCTTATCTTTCCTTTTCTTGCCTTTTCTTGCCTTATCTTGACTTTTCTTTCCTTTTCTTGCCTTCTCTTTCCTTATCTTTCCTTTTCTTGCCTTTTCTTGCCTTATCTTTCCTTTTCCTCCCTTTTCATTCTTTTTCCTTGCCTTTTCCTTCCTTTTCTTGCCTTTTCCTACCTTAGCTTGCCTTGGCTTTCCTTTTCTTGCCATTTCGTGCCTTAACTTTCCTTTTCCTCCCTTTTCTTTCATTTTCCTTGCCTTTTCTTGCCTTTTCATTCCTTTCCTTTCCTTTTCCTTGCCTTTTCTGGCCTTATCTTGCCTTATCTTGCATTTTCCTGCCTTATCTTTCCTTTTCTTCCCTTTTCTTACCTTTTTTTGCCTTTTCTTTCCTTTTCTTGCCTTTTCTTTCCTTAGAGCCTTTCCTATCTTTTTCTTGCATTTTCTTGCCTAAACTTTCCTTTTCCTCCCTTTTCATTCCTTTTCCTTGCATTTTCTTACCTTTTCTTTCCTTTTCCTACCTTTTCCTGCATTTTCTTGCTTTTCTTGCCTTATCTTGCCTTTTCTTTGCCTTTTCTTTCCTTTTCTTGCCTTATCTTGCCTTTTCTTGCTTTATCTTTCCTTTTCTTTCCTTTTCTTGCCTTTTCATTCCTTATCTTTCCTTTTCCTCCCTTTTCATTCCTTTTCCTTGCCTTGCCTTTTCTTTCCTTTTTTTTCTTTTCTTGCCTTTTCCTTCCCTTATCTTGTCTTTTCTTGCATTATCTTGCCTTTTCTTGCCCTATCTTTCCTTTTCTTGCCTTTTCTAGCCTTCTCTTTACTTTTCTTGCCTTATCTTGCTTTTTCCTTGCCTTTTCTTTCCTTTTCTTGCCTTATATTGCCTTATCTTGCCTTTTCCTCCCTCTTCATTCCTTTTCCATGTCTTTTCTTTCCTTTTCTTTTTTTCTTGCATTTTCTTGCCTTTTCCTTGACTTTTCTTGCCTTATCTTGCTTTTTATTGGCTTATCTCGCCTTTTCTATCCTTTTCTTACCTTATCTTGACTTTTCTTGCCTTATCTTACCTTTTCCTTGCATTTTCTTTCCTTATCTTGCCTTTTCTTGCCTTTTCCTTGCCTTATCTTGTCTTTTCTTGTATTATCTTTCCTTTTCCTCCATTTTCATTCCTTTTCCTTGAATTTTCGAGCCATTTATTTCCAATTCTTGCCTATTCTTGTCTTTTCCTTGCCTTTTCTCTCTTTATCTTGTCGTTTCCTGCCTTATCTTTCCTTTTCATCCCTTTTCTTTTCTGGCCTTATCTTTCCTTTTCTTCCCTTTTCATGCTTTTCTTGCCTTTTCTAACCTTATATTGCCTTTTTCTTGCCTTTTCCTTGCCTTATCTTGCCTTTTCTTTCCTTATCTTGCCTTTTCTTTCCTTATCTTGCCTTTACTTTCCCTTTCTTACCTTTTCTTCCTTTATCTTTCCTTTTCCTCCATTTATGATCCTTCTCCTTGCATTTTCTTTCCTTTTCCTACCTTTTCTTGCCTTTTCCTTGCCTTTTCTAGCATTTTCTTTACTGTTCTTGCCTTATCTTGCCTTTTCCTTGCCTTTTTCTTGCCTTATATTGCCTTATCTTGCCTTTTCCTCCCTTTTCAATCCTTTTCCTTACCTTTTCTTTCCTTTTCTTTACTTCTCTTGCCTTTTCCTTCCCTTTTCTTGTCTTATCTTGCCTTTTCTTACCTTTTCTTGCCTTTTCTTTCCTTTTCTTGCCTTTTATTGACTTAACTTGCCTTTTCTTTCCTTATCTTGTAGTTTCTCAACTTATCTTGCCTTTTCCTTGCATTTTTTATCCTTTCCTTGCATTTTCTTTCCTTTTCTTGAATTATCTTTCCTTTTCCTCCCTTTTCATTACTTTTCCTTGCCTTTTCTAGCCATTTATTTCCTATTCTTGCCTTTTATTATCTTTTCCTGCCTTATCTTTCCTTTTCTTCCCTTTTCTTTTCTTTTCTTGCCTTTTCTTTCCTTTACTTGCCTTTTCTGCCTTATCTTACCTTTTCTTTCCATTTCATGCTTTTCTTGCCTTTTCCTTGCCTTTTCCTTTACCTTTTCTTTCCTTTTCTTGACTTTTCCTTGCCTTATCATGCCTTTTCGTGACTTATCTTGCCTTATCTTGCCATTTCATTTCCTTTTCTTTCCCTTTCTTGCCTTTTCTTGCATTATCTTTCCTTTTCCTCCCTTTTCATTCCTTTTCCTTGCCTTTTCTAGCCATTTCTTTCATATTCTTGCCTTTTCTTGTCTTTTCCTTGCCTTTACTCTCCTTATCTTGCCTTTTCTTATCTTTTCCTTGCCTTTTCTCTCCTTATCTTGCCTTTTCCTACCTTATCTTTCCTTACCTTTTCTTCCCTTTTCTTTTCTTTTCTAGCCTTTACTTTCCTTTTCTTACCTTTTCTTGCCTTATCTTGCCTTTTCTTTCCTTTTCTTGCCTTATTTTGCCATTTCTTGCCTTATCTTGCCTTTTCTTGCCTTTTCTTGCATTTTCTTGCCTAATCTTGCCTTTTCTTGCATTTTCTTGCTTAATCTTTCCTTTTCCACTCTTTTCATTCCTTTTCCTACCTTTTCTTTCCTTTTCTTGCCTTTTCCTTGCCTTTTCTTGCCTTTTCTTGCCTTATCATACCTTTTCTTTCTTTTTCTTACCTTATCTTGCCTTATCTTTCATTTTCTTGCCTTTTCTTGCCTTATCCTTCCTTTTCCTCCCTTTTCATTCTTTTCCTTGCCTTTTCTTGCCTTATCCTTCCTTTTCTTGCCTTTTCTTGCCTTATCATTCCTTTTTCTTGCCTTTTCAAGCCATTTCTTTCATATTCTTGCCTTTTCTTGTCTTTTCCTTGCCTTTTCTCTCCTTATCTTGCCTTTTCATGCCTTTTCTTGCCTTTTCTTGCCTTATCTTTCCTTATCTTGCCTTTTCTAATCTTATCTTGCCTTTTCATGCCTTTTCATGCTTTTTCTTGCTGTTTCTATCCTTTTCTTGTCTTTTCGTGCATTTTCCTTGCCTTTTCGTGCCTTATCTTGCCTTTTCATACCTTTTCTTTCCTTTTCATGCCATTTCCTTGCCATTTCTTTCCATATATTGCCTTTTCCTTGCCTTTTCTTTCCTTTTCTTGCCTTATCTTGCCTCTTCTTTTTTTTTTCTTTACTTTTCTTTCCTTATCTTACCATTTCTTTCCTTTTCTTGCTTTTCTTACATTTTGCTTGCCTTTTCATACCGTATCTTTCCTTTTCATGCCTTATCTTTCCTTTTCTTTCCTTTTCTTTCTTTTTCTTTCCTTTTCTTGCATTTTCTTACCTTATCTTGCCTTTTCTTTCCCTTTCTTGCCTTTTCTTACCTTTTCCATGCCTTTTCTTGCCTTATCTTGCCTTATCTTGCCTTATCTTGCCTTTTCTTGACTTTTCTTGCCTTTTTCTTTCCTTTTCCTTGCCTTTTCTTTCCTTTTCTTTCCTTATCTTGCCTTTTCTTTCCTTTTCTTTCCTTTTCCTTGCCTTTTCTTTCCTTTTCCTGCCTTTTCTTGCCTTTTCCTTAACTATTCTGGCCTTTTCTAGCCTTTTCTTTCCTTTTCTTGCGTTGTCTTGCCTTTTCCTTGCCTTTTCTTTCATTTTCTTGCCTTTTTTTGCCTTATCTTGCCTTTTCCTTGCCTTTTCTTTCCTTTTCTTGCCTTTTCTTTCCTTTTCTTTCCTTTCCTTTTGATTTCTTTCATTTTCTTGCCTTTTCTTGCCTTGTCTTTCCTTTTCCTCCCTTTTCATTCTTTTTCCTTGCCTTTTCATTCATTTTCTTGCCTTATCATTCCTTTTCCTCCCTTTTCATTCATTTTCTTGCCTTTTCATTCATTTTCTTGCCTTTTCTTTCCTTTTCTTGCCTTTTCTTGCCTTTTGTTTCCTTTTCTTTCGATTTCTTTCATTTTCTTGCCTTTTTTTGCCTTGTCTTTCCTTTTCCTCCCTTTTCATTCTTTTTCCTTGCCTTTTCATTCATTTTCTTGCCTTATCTTTCCTTTTCCTCCCTTTTCATTCATTTTCTTGCCTTTTCATTCATTTTCCTTTCCTTTTCTTGCCTTTTCTAGCCATTTCTTTCATTTTCTTGCCTTATCTTGCCTTTTCCTCCCTTTTCAATCCTTTTCCTTGCCTTTTCTTTCCTTTTCTTTCCTTTTCTTGCCTTTTCCTTGCCTTTTCTTGTCTTATCTTGCCTTTTCTTACCTTTTCTTGCCTTATCTTGCCTTTTCTTTCCTTTTCTTGGCTTTTATTGACTTAACTTGCCTTTTCTTTCCTTATCTTGCAGTTTCTCAACTTATCTTGGCTTTTCCTTGCATTTTTTATCCTTTCCTTGCATTTTCTTTCCTTTTCTTGAATTATCTTTCCTTTTCCTCCTTTTTCATTCCTTTTCCTTGCCTTTTCTAGCCATTTATTTCCTATTCTTGCCTTTTATTATCTTTTCCTGCCTTATCTTTCCTTTTCTTCCCTTTTCTTTTCTTTTCTTGCCTTTTCTTTCCTTTACTTGCCTTTTCTGCCTTATCTTACCTTTTCTTTCCATTTCATGCTTTTCTTGCCTTTTCCTTGCCTTTTCCTTTACCTTTTCTTTCCTTTTCTTGCCTTTTCCTTGCCTTATCATGCATTTTCATGACTTATCTTGCCTTATCTTGCCTTTTCATTTCCTTTTCTTTCCCTTTCTTGCCTTTTCTTGCATTATCTTTCCTTTTCCTCCCTTTTCATTCTGTTTCCTTGCCTTTTCTAGCCATTTCTTTCATATTCTTGCCTTTTCTTGTCTTTTCCTTGCCTTTACTCTCCTTATCTTGCCTTTTCTTATCTTTTCCTTGCCTTTTCTCTCCTTATCTTGCCTTTTCCTACCTTATCTTTCCTTACCTTTTCTACCCTTTTCTTTTCTTTTCTTGCCTTCACTTTCCTTTTCTTACCTTTTCTTGCCTTATCTTGCCTTTTCTTTCCTTTTCTTGCCTTATCTTGCCATTTCCTTGCCTTTTCTTGCCTTATCTTTCCTTTTCTTGCCTTATCTAACCGTTTCTTGCCTTTCTTTCCTTTTCTTGCCTTATTTTGCCATTTCTTGCCTTATCTTGCCTTTTCTTGCCTTTTCTTGCATTTTCTTGCCTAATCTTGCCTTTTCTTGCATTTTCTTGCTTAATCTTTCCTTTTCCACTCTTTTCATTCCTTTTCCTACCTTTTCTTTCCTTTGCTTGCCTTTTCCTTGCCTTTTCTTGCCTTATCTTACCTTTTCTTTCTTTTTCTTACCTTATCTTGCCTTATCTTTCATTTTCTTGCCTTTTCTTGCCTTATCCTTCCTTTTCCTCCCTTTTCATTCTTTTTCTTGCCTTTTCTTGCCTTTTCTTGCCTTATCCTTCCTTTTCTTGCCTTTTCTTGCCTTATCATTCCTTTTCCATCCTTTTCATTCCTTTTTCTTGCCTTTTCAAGCCATTTCTTTCATATTCTTGCCTTTTCTTGTCTTTTCCTTGCCTTTTCTCTCCTTATCTTGTCTTTTCATGCATTTTCTTGCCTTTTCTTGCCTTTTCTTGCCTTATCTTCCCTTTTCTAACCTTACCTTGCCTTTTCATGCCTTTTCATGCTTTTTCTTGCTATTTCTATCCTTTTCTTGTCTTTTCGTGCATTTTCCTTGCCTTTTCGTGCCTTATCTTGCCTTTTCATATCTTTTCTTTCCTTTTCATGCCATTTCCTTGCCATTTCTTTCCATATATTGCCTTTTCCTTGCCTTATCTTTCCTTTTCTTGCCTCTTCTTTTCTTTTCTTTACTTTTCTTTCCTTATCTTTCCTTATCTTACCTTTTCTTACCTTTTCTTGCTTTTTCTTTCCTTTTCTTGCATTTTCTTACCTTATCTTGCCTTTTCTTTCCCTTTCTTGCCTTTTCTTACCTTTTCCATGCCTTTTCTTGCCTTATCTTCCCTTTTCTTGCCTTATCTTGCCTTTTCTTGACTTTTCTTGCCTTTTTCTTTCCTTTTCCTTAGCTTTTCTTTCCTTTTCTTTCCTTATCTTGCCTTTTCTTTCCTTTTCTTTCCTTTTCCTTGCCTTTTCCTTCCTTTTCCTGCCTTTTCTTGCCTTTTCCTTGCCTATTCTGGCCTTTTCTAGCCTTTTCTTTCCTTTTCTTGCGTTGTCTTGCCTTTTCCTTGCCTTTTCTTTTCTTTTCTTGCCTTATATTGCCTTATCTTTCATTTTCTTGCCTTTTTTTTGCCTTATCTTGCCTTTTCTTTGCCTTTTCTTTCCTTTTCTTGCCTTTTCTTTCCTTTTCTTTCCTTTCCTTTTGATTTCTTTCATTTTCTTGCCTTTTCTTGCCTTGTCTTTCCTTTTCCTCCCTTTTCATTCTTTTTCCTTGCCTTTTCATTCATTTTCTTGCCTTATCTTTCCTTTTCCTCCCTTTTCATTCATTTTCTTGCCTTTTCATTCATTTTCCTTTCCTTTTCTTGCCTTTTCTAGCCATTTCTTTCATTTTCTTGCCTTATCTTGCCTTTTCCTCCCTTTTCAATCCTTTTCCTTGCCTTTTCTTTCCTTTTCTTTCCTTTTCTTGCCTTTTCCTTGCCTTTTCTTGTCTTATCTTGCCTTTTCTTACCTTTTCTTGCCTTATCTTGCCTTTTCTTTCCTTTTCTTGGCTTTTATTGACTTAACTTGCCTTTTCTTTCCTTATCTTGCAGTTTCTCAACTTATCTTGGCTTTTCCTTGCATTTTTTATCCTTTCCTTGCATTTTCTTTCCTTTTCTTGAATTATCTTTCCTTTTCCTCCTTTTTCATTCCTTTTCCTTGCCTTTTCTAGCCATTTATTTCCTATTCTTGCCTTTTATTATCTTTTCCTGCCTTATCTTTCCTTTTCTTCCCTTTTCTTTTCTTTTCTTGCCTTTTCTTTCCTTTACTTGCCTTTTCTGCCTTATCTTACCTTTTCTTTCCATTTCATGCTTTTCTTGCCTTTTCCTTGCCTTTTCCTTTACCTTTTCTTTCCTTTTCTTGCCTTTTCCTTGCCTTATCATGCATTTTCATGACTTATCTTGCCTTATCTTGCCTTTTCATTTCCTTTTCTTTCCCTTTCTTGCCTTTTCTTGCATTATCTTTCCTTTTCCTCCCTTTTCATTCTGTTTCCTTGCCTTTTCTAGCCATTTCTTTCATATTCTTGCCTTTTCTTGTCTTTTCCTTGCCTTTACTCTCCTTATCTTGCCTTTTCTTATCTTTTCCTTGCCTTTTCTCTCCTTATCTTGCCTTTTCCTACCTTATCTTTCCTTACCTTTTCTACCCTTTTCTTTTCTTTTCTTGCCTTCACTTTCCTTTTCTTACCTTTTCTTGCCTTATCTTGCCTTTTCTTTCCTTTTCTTGCCTTATCTTGCCATTTCCTTGCCTTTTCTTGCCTTATCTTTCCTTTTCTTGCCTTATCTAACCGTTTCTTGCCTTTCTTTCCTTTTCTTGCCTTATTTTGCCATTTCTTGCCTTATCTTGCCTTTTCTTGCCTTTTCTTGCATTTTCTTGCCTAATCTTGCCTTTTCTTGCATTTTCTTGCTTAATCTTTCCTTTTCCACTCTTTTCATTCCTTTTCCTACCTTTTCTTTCCTTTGCTTGCCTTTTCCTTGCCTTTTCTTGCCTTATCTTACCTTTTCTTTCTTTTTCTTACCTTATCTTGCCTTATCTTTCATTTTCTTGCCTTTTCTTGCCTTATCCTTCCTTTTCCTCCCTTTTCATTCTTTTTCTTGCCTTTTCTTGCCTTTTCTTGCCTTATCCTTCCTTTTCTTGCCTTTTCTTGCCTTATCATTCCTTTTCCATCCTTTTCATTCCTTTTTCTTGCCTTTTCAAGCCATTTCTTTCATATTCTTGCCTTTTCTTGTCTTTTCCTTGCCTTTTCTCTCCTTATCTTGTCTTTTCATGCATTTTCTTGCCTTTTCTTGCCTTTTCTTGCCTTATCTTCCCTTTTCTAACCTTACCTTGCCTTTTCATGCCTTTTCATGCTTTTTCTTGCTATTTCTATCCTTTTCTTGTCTTTTCGTGCATTTTCCTTGCCTTTTCGTGCCTTATCTTGCCTTTTCATATCTTTTCTTTCCTTTTCATGCCATTTCCTTGCCATTTCTTTCCATATATTGCCTTTTCCTTGCCTTATCTTTCCTTTTCTTGCCTCTTCTTTTCTTTTCTTTACTTTTCTTTCCTTATCTTTCCTTATCTTACCTTTTCTTACCTTTTCTTGCTTTTTCTTTCCTTTTCTTGCATTTTCTTACCTTATCTTGCCTTTTCTTTCCCTTTCTTGCCTTTTCTTACCTTTTCCATGCCTTTTCTTGCCTTATCTTCCCTTTTCTTGCCTTATCTTGCCTTTTCTTGACTTTTCTTGCCTTTTTCTTTCCTTTTCCTTAGCTTTTCTTTCCTTTTCTTTCCTTATCTTGCCTTTTCTTTCCTTTTCTTTCCTTTTCCTTGCCTTTTCTTTCCTTTTCCTGCCTTTTCTTGCCTTTTCCTTGCCTATTCTGGCCTTTTCTAGCCTTTTCTTTCCTTTTCTTGCGTTGTCTTGCCTTTTCCTTGCCTTTTCTTTTCTTTTCTTGCCTTATATTGCCTTATCTTTCATTTTCTTGCCTTTTTTTTGCCTTATCTTGCCTTTTCTTTGCCTTTTCTTTCCTTTTCTTGCCTTTTCTTTCCTTTTCTTTCCTTTCCTTTTGATTTCTTTCATTTTCTTGCCTTTTCTTGCCTTGTCTTTCCTTTTCCTCCCTTTTCATTCTTTTTCCTTGCCTTTTCATTCATTTTCTTGCCTTATCTTTCCTTTTCCTCCCTTTTCATTCATTTTCTTGCCTTTTCATTCATTTTCCTTTCCTTTTCTTGCCTTTTCTAGCCATTTCTTTCATTTTCTTGCCTTATCTTGCCTTTTCCTCCCTTTTCAATCCTTTTCCTTGCCTTTTCTTTCCTTTTCTTTCCTTTTCTTGCCTTTTCCTTGCCTTTTCTTGTCTTATCTTGCCTTTTCTTACCTTTTCTTGCCTTATCTTGCCTTTTCTTTCCTTTTCTTGGCTTTTATTGACTTAACTTGCCTTTTCTTTCCTTATCTTGCAGTTTCTCAACTTATCTTGGCTTTTCCTTGCATTTTTTATCCTTTCCTTGCATTTTCTTTCCTTTTCTTGAATTATCTTTCCTTTTCCTCCTTTTTCATTCCTTTTCCTTGCCTTTTCTAGCCATTTATTTCCTATTCTTGCCTTTTATTATCTTTTCCTGCCTTATCTTTCCTTTTCTTCCCTTTTCTTTTCTTTTCTTGCCTTTTCTTTCCTTTACTTGCCTTTTCTGCCTTATCTTACCTTTTCTTTCCATTTCATGCTTTTCTTGCCTTTTCCTTGCCTTTTCCTTTACCTTTTCTTTCCTTTTCTTGCCTTTTCCTTGCCTTATCATGCATTTTCATGACTTATCTTGCCTTATCTTGCCTTTTCATTTCCTTTTCTTTCCCTTTCTTGCCTTTTCTTGCATTATCTTTCCTTTTCCTCCCTTTTCATTCTGTTTCCTTGCCTTTTCTAGCCATTTCTTTCATATTCTTGCCTTTTCTTGTCTTTTCCTTGCCTTTACTCTCCTTATCTTGCCTTTTCTTATCTTTTCCTTGCCTTTTCTCTCCTTATCTTGCCTTTTCCTACCTTATCTTTCCTTACCTTTTCTACCCTTTTCTTTTCTTTTCTTGCCTTCACTTTCCTTTTCTTACCTTTTCTTGCCTTATCTTGCCTTTTCTTTCCTTTTCTTGCCTTATCTTGCCATTTCCTTGCCTTTTCTTGCCTTATCTTTCCTTTTCTTGCCTTATCTAACCGTTTCTTGCCTTTCTTTCCTTTTCTTGCCTTATTTTGCCATTTCTTGCCTTATCTTGCCTTTTCTTGCCTTTTCTTGCATTTTCTTGCCTAATCTTGCCTTTTCTTGCATTTTCTTGCTTAATCTTTCCTTTTCCACTCTTTTCATTCCTTTTCCTACCTTTTCTTTCCTTTGCTTGCCTTTTCCTTGCCTTTTCTTGCCTTATCTTACCTTTTCTTTCTTTTTCTTACCTTATCTTGCCTTATCTTTCATTTTCTTGCCTTTTCTTGCCTTATCCTTCCTTTTCCTCCCTTTTCATTCTTTTTCTTGCCTTTTCTTGCCTTTTCTTGCCTTATCATTCCTTTTCCATCCTTTTCATTCCTTTTTCTTGCCTTTTCAAGCCATTTCTTTCATATTCTTGCCTTTTCTTGTCTTTTCCTTGCCTTTTCTCTCCTTATCTTGTCTTTTCATGCATTTTCTTGCCTTTTCTTGCCTTTTCTTGCCTTATCTTCCCTTTTCTAACCTTACCTTGCCTTTTCATGCCTTTTCATGCTTTTTCTTGCTATTTCTATCCTTTTCTTGTCTTTTCGTGCATTTTCCTTGCCTTTTCGTGCCTTATCTTGCCTTTTCATATCTTTTCTTTCCTTTTCATGCCATTTCCTTGCCATTTCTTTCCATATATTGCCTTTTCCTTGCCTTATCTTTCCTTTTCTTGCCTCTTCTTTTCTTTTCTTTACTTTTCTTTCCTTATCTTTCCTTATCTTACCTTTTCTTACCTTTTCTTGCTTTTTCTTTCCTTTTCTTGCATTTTCTTACCTTATCTTGCCTTTTCTTTCCCTTTCTTGCCTTTTCTTACCTTTTCCATGCCTTTTCTTGCCTTATCTTCCCTTTTCTTGCCTTATCTTGCCTTTTCTTGACTTTTCTTGCCTTTTTCTTTCCTTTTCCTTAGCTTTTCTTTCCTTTTCTTTCCTTATCTTGCCTTTTCTTTCCTTTTCTTTCCTTTTCCTTGCCTTTTCTTTCCTTTTCCTGCCTTTTCTTGCCTTTTCCTTGCCTATTCTGGCCTTTTCTAGCCTTTTCTTTCCTTTTCTTGCGTTGTCTTGCCTTTTCCTTGCCTTTTCTTTTCTTTTCTTGCCTTATATTGCCTTATCTTTCATTTTCTTGCCTTTTTTTTGCCTTATCTTGCCTTTTCTTTGCCTTTTCTTTCCTTTTCTTGCCTTTTCTTTCCTTTTCTTTCCTTTCCTTTTGATTTCTTTCATTTTCTTGCCTTTTCTTGCCTTGTCTTTCCTTTTCCTCCCTTTTCATTCTTTTTCCTTGCCTTTTCATTCATTTTCTTGCCTTATCATTCCTTTTCCTCCCTTTTCATTCATTTTCTTGCCTTTTCATTCATTTTCTTGCCTTTTCTTTCCTTTTCTTGCCTTTTCTTGCCTTTTGTTTCCTTTTGTTTCCTTTTCTTTCATTTTCTTGCCTTTTCTTGCCTTGTCTTTCCTTTTCCTCCCTTTTCATTCTTTTTCCTTGCCTTTTCTTGCCTTTTCATTCATTTTCTTGCCTTATCTTTCCTTTTCCTCCCTTTTCATTCATTTTCTTGCCTTTTCATTCATTTTCCTTTCCTTTTCTTGCCTTTTCTAGCCATTTCTTTCATTTTCTTGCCTTGTCTTACCTTTTCCCTCCCTTTTCTTTCCTTTTCTTGCCTTATATTGCCTTATCTTGCCTGTTCTTTCATTTTCTTACCTTTTTTTGCCTTATCTTGCCTTTTCCATGTCTTTTCTTTCCTTTTCTTCCCTTGTCTTGCCTTTTGTTTCCTTTTGTTTCCTTTTCTTTCCTTTTTCTCCCTTTTCATTCCCTTTCCTTGCATTTTCTTTGCTTTTCTTTCCTTTTCTTGCCATTTCTTGCCATTTCTTTCCTATTCTTGCCTTTTCTTGTCTTTTCCTTGCCTTTTCTCTCCTTATCTTGCCTTTTCCTGCCTTATCTTTCCTTTTCTTCCTTTTTCTTTCCTTTTCTTGCCTTTTCGTTCCTTATCTTGCCTTTTCTTTCCTTTTCTTAACTTTTCTTGCCTTTTCCTTGCCTTTTCTTGCCTTATCTTGCCTTTTCTTCCCTTATCTAGCCTTATCTTGCATTTTCCCTGCCTTTTTGTTCCTTTTCCTGCCTTCTCTTGCCTTATCTTTCCTTTTCTTGCCTTTTCTTGCCTTATCTTGACTTTTCTTTCCTTTTCCTGCTTTCTCTTGCCTTATCTTTTCTTTTCTTGCCTTTTCTTGCCTTATCTTTCCTTTTTCTCCCTTTTCATTCTTTTTCCTAGTCTTTTCCTTCCTTTTCTTGCCTTTTCCTACCTTAGCTTGCCTTTGCTTTCCTTTTCTTGCCATTTCGTGCCTTAACTTTCCTTTTCCTCCCTTTTCTTTCCTTTTCCTTGCCTTTTCTTGCCTTATCTTGCCTTATCTTGCCTTTTCCTACCTTTACCTTTTTTTGCCTTTTCTTTCCTTTTCTTGCCTTTTCTTTCCTTTTTTTGCCTTTTCTATCTTTTTCTTGCATTTTCTTGCCTAATCTTTCCTTTTCCTCCCTTTTCATTCCTTTTTCTTGCCTTTTCTTTCCTTTTCTTTACTTTTCCTACCTTTTCTTACATTTTCTTTCCTTTTCATGCTTTTCTTGCCTTATCTTGCCTTTTCTTTGCCTTTTCTTTCCTTATCTTGGCTTTTCTTGCTTTAACTTTCCTTTTCTTTCCTTTTCTTGCCTTTTCATTCCTTATCTTTCCTTTTCCTCCCTTTTCATTCCTTTTCCTTGCCTTTTCTTTCCTTTTTTTCTTTTCTTGCCTTTTCCTTCCCTTATATTGTCTTTTCTTGCATTATCTTGCCTTTTCTTGCCCTATCTTTCCTTTTCTTGCCTTTTCTAGCCTTCTCTTTACTTTTCTTGCCTTATCTTGCTTTTTCCTTGCCTTTTCTTTCCTTTTCTTGCCTTATATTTCCTTATCTTGCCTTTCCCTCCCTCTTCATTCCTTTTCCTTTTCTTTTCTTTCCTTTTCTTTTTTTCTTGCCTTTTCTTGCCTTTCCCTTGACTTTTCTTGCTTTATCTTGCCTTTTCTTGGCTTATCTTGCCTTTTCTATCCTTTTCTTACCTTATCTTCCTTTTTCTTGCCTTATCTTACCTTTTCCTTGCATTTTCTTTCCTTTTCTTGCCTTATCTTGCCTTTTCTTGCCTTTTCCTTCCTTTTCCTTGAATTTTCTAGCCATTTATTTCCTATTCTTGCCTTTTCTTGTCTTTTCCTTGCCTTTTCTCTCCTTATCTTGTCGTTTCTTGCCTTATCTTTCCATTTCTTCCCTTTTCTTTTCTTTTTTGGCGTTATCTTACCTTTTCTTTCCTTTTCATGCTTTCCTTGCCTTATCTTGCCTTTTCTTTCCTTATCTTGCCTTTTCTTTCCTTATCTTGCCTTTACTTTCCTTTTCTTGTCTTTTCTTCCTTTATCTTTCCTTTTCCTCCCTTTATGATCCTTTTCCTTGCCTTTTCTTGCCTTTTCTAGCATTTTCTTTACTGTTCTTGCCATATCTTGCCTTTTCCATGCCTTTTCTTTCCTTTTCTTGCCTTATCTTGCCTTTTCCTCCCTTTTCTTTCCTTCTCTTGACTTTTCCTTGCCTTTTCTTGTCTTATCTTGCCTTTTCTTGCCTTTTCTTACCTTTTCTTTCCTTTTGTTGCCTTTTATTGCCTTAACTTGCCTTTTCTTGCCTTATCTTGCCGTTTCTTGACTTATCTTGTCTTTTCCTTGCCTTTTCTTTCCTTTCCTTGCATTTTCTTTCCTTTTCTTGCATTATCTTTCCTTTTCCTCCCTTTTTATTCCTTTCCCTTGCCTTTTCTAGCCATTTATTTCCTATTCTTGCCTTTTATTGTCCTTTCCTTGCCTTTTCCTGCCTTATCTTTCCTTTTCTTCCATTTTCTTTCCTTTTCTTGCCTTATCTTTCCTTTTCTTCCCTTTTCTTTCCTTTACTTGCCTTTTCTTGCCTTATCTTACCTTTTGTTTCCTTTTCATGCTTTTTTGCCTTTTCTTTGCCTTTTGTTCCCTTTTCTTGCCTTTTCCTTGCCTTATCATGCCTTTTTGTGACTTATCTTGCCTTTTCATTGCCTTTTCTTTCCCTTTCTTGCCTTTTCTTGCATTGTCTTTCCTTTTCCTCCCTTTTCATTCCTTTTCCTTGCCTTTTCTAGCCATTTCTTTCCTATTCTTGCCTTTTCTTGTCTTTTCCTTGCCTTTACTCTCCTTATCTTGCCTTTTCTCTCCTTATCTTGCCTTTTCCTGCCTTATCTTTCCGTTCCTTTTCTTCCCTTTTCTTTCCTTTTCTTGCCTTTGCTTTCCTTTTCTTGCCTTTTCTTGCCTTATCTTGCCTTTTCTTTCCTTTTCTTGCCCTATCTTGCCATTTCCATGCCTTTTCTTGCCTTTTCTTGCCTTATGTAGCCGTATCTTGCCTTTTTTTGCCTTTCTTTCCTTTTCTTGCCTTATTTTGCCTTTTCTTACCTTATCTTGCCTTTTCTTGCATTTTCTTGCCTAATCTTGCCTTTTCTTGCATTTTCTTGCCTAATCTTTCCTTTTCCTCTCTTTTCATTCCTTTTCATACCTTTTCTTTCCTTTTCTTGCCTTTTCCTTGCCTTTTCTTGCCTTTTCTTGCCTTATCTTTCTTTTTCTTACCTTATCTTGCCTTATCTTTCATTTTCTTGCCTTATATTTCCTTTTCCTCCCTTTTCATTCTTTTTCCTTGCCTTTTCTTGCCTTTTCTTGCCTTATCCTTCCTTTTCTTGCCTTTTCTTAACTTATCTTTCCTTTTCCTCCCTTTTCATTCCTTTTCCTTGCCTTTTCAATCCTTTTCTTGCCTTATCTTGCCTTTTCTTGCCTTATCTTGCCTTTCCTTGCCTTATATTGCCTTTTCCTTGCCTTTTCTTTTCCTTTCTTTCCTAATCTTACCTTTTCTTGCCTTATCTTGCCTTTTCTTTCCTTTTCTTGCCTTTTCTTGCCTTATCATTCCTTTTCCACCCTTTTCATTCCTTTTTCTTGCCTTTTCAGGCCATTTCTTTCCTATTCTTGCCTTTTCTTGTCTTTTCCTTGCCTTTTCTCTCCTCATCTTGCCTTTTCATGCCTTATCTTGACTTTTCTTGCCTTTTCTTTCCTTTTCTTACCTTATCTTGCCTTTTCTTGCCTTTTCTTACCTTATCTTGCCTTTTCATGCCTTTTCATGCTTTTTCTTGCTATTTCTTTCCTTTTCTTATCTTTTCGTGCATTTTCCTTACCTTTTCTTGCCTTATCTTGCCTTTTCATGCCTTTTCTTTCCTTTTCATGCCATTTCCTTGACATTTCTTTCCATACATTACCTTTTCCTTGCCTTTTTCTTTCCTTTTCTTGCCTTATCTGGCCTCTTCTTTTCTTTTCTTTACTTTTCTTGCCTTATCTTGCCTTATCTTACCTTTTCTTTCCTTTTCTTGCTTTTCTTACTTTATGCTTGCCTTTTCTTACCTTATCTTGCCTTTTCATGCCTTATCTTTCCTTTGCTTCCCTTTTCTTTCCTTTTCTTGCTTTTTCTTTCCTTTTCTTGCCTTTTCCATGACTTTTCTTGCCTTTTCTTGCCTTATCTTGCCATTTCTTGACTTTTCTTACCTTTTTCTTTCCTTTTCCTTGGCTTTTCTTTCCTTTTCTTTCTTTTTCTTTCCTTATCTTGCCCTTTCTTGCTTTATCTTGCCTTTTCTTTCCTTTTTCAGCCTTTCCTTGCCTTTTCCTTGCATTTTCTGGCCTTTTCTAGCCTTTTCTAGCCTTTTTTTTCCTTTTCTTTCCTTTTCTTGCCTTGTCTTGCTTTTTCCTTGCTTTTTCTTTCCTTTTCTTGCCTTATACTGCCTTATCTTGCATTTTCTTTCATTTTCTTTCCCTTTTTTGCCTTATCTTGCCTTTTCCTTGCCTTTTCTTTCATTTTCTTGCCTTTTCTTTTCTTGTCTTTCCTTTTCCTCCCTTTTCATTCTTTTTCCTTGCCTTTTCTTGCCTTTTCATTCATTTTCTTAACTTATCTTTCCTTTTCCTCCCTTTTCATTCATTTTCTTGCCTTTTCATTCATTTTCTTGCCTTTTCTTTCCTTTTCTTGCTTTTTGTTTCCTTCTTTTTCCTTTTCTTTCGATTTCTTTCATTTTCTTGCCTTTTCTTGCCTTGTCTTTCCTTTTCCTCCCTTTTCATTCTTTTTCCTTGCCTTTTCATTAATTTTCTTGCCTTATCTTTCCTTTTCCTCCCTTTTCATTCATTTTCTTGCCTTTTCATTCATTTTCCTTGCCTTTTCTTGCCTTCTCTAGCCATTTCTTTCATTTTCTTGCCTTGTCTTCCCTTTTCCCTCCCTTTTCTTTCCTTTTCTTGCCTTATATTGCCTTATCTTGCCTTATCTTGCCTTTTCTTTCATTTTCTTGCCTTTTTTTGCCTTATCTTGCCTTTTCCTTGCGTTTTCTTTCCTTTTCTTGCCTTATCTTGCCTTTTGTTTCATTTTCTTTCATTTTCTTTTGATTTCATTCCTTTTCCTTGCATTTTCTTTCCTTTTCTTTCCTTTTCTTGCCATTTCTTGCCTTTTCTTTCGTTTTCTTACAATTTCTTGCCTTTTCTTACCTTATCTTTCCTTTTCCACCCTTTTCATTCTTTTTCCTTGCCTTTTCTGGCCTTTTCTTGCCTTATCTTTCCTTTTCCTCCCTTTTCATTCCGTTTCCCTACCTTTTCTTGCCTTTTCAATCATTTTCTGGCCTTTTCTTGCCTTATCTTTCCTTTTCCTTGCCTTTTCTTTCCTTATCTTACCTTTTCTTCCCTTATCTTTCCTTTTCTTGCATTATCGTTCCTTTTCCTCTATTTTCATTCCTTTTCCTTGCCTTTTCTAGCCATTTCTTTCCTATTCTTGCCTTTTCTTGACTTTTCCTTGCCTTTTGTCTCCTCATCTTGCCTTTTCTTGCCTTGTCTTGCCTTTTCTTTCCTTTTCTTGCATTATCTTGCATTTTCTTGCCTTTCTTACCTTATCTTGCCTTTTCATGCCTTTTCTTGATGTTTCTTTCCTTTTCGTGCCTTTTCCCTGCCTTTCCTTTCCTTATCTTCCCTAATTTTGCCTTATCCTGCCTTTTCATGCCTTCTCTTGCCTTTTCATGCCTTTTCTTTCCTTTTCATGCCATTTCCTTGCCATTTCTTTGCATATCTTTCCTTTTCCTTGCCTTTTCTTTCCTTTTCTTGCCTAATCTTGCCTTTTCTTGCCTCATCTTTCCTTTTCTTTCCTTTTCTTGCCTTATCTTGCCTTCTCTTACCTTTTCTTTCCTTTTCTTGCCCTTTCCTTGCCTTTTCTTACCATATCTTGCCTTTTCCTTGCCTATTCTTTCATTTTCTTTCCCCTTTCTTGCTTTAACTTGCCTTTTCTTCCCTTTTCTTGCCTTTTTTTCCCTAATCTTTCATTTTCCTGCCTTTTCTTGCCTTTTCCTTGCCTTTTCTTGCCTTTTCCTTGCCTTTTCTAGCCTTTTGTTTCCTTTTCTTGCCTTGTCTTGCCTTTTCCTTGCCTTTTCTTTACTTTTCTTGCTTTATATTGCCTTATCTTGCCTTATCTTGACTTTTCTTGCCTTTTCTTTCCTTTTCTTACATTTTCTTACCTTTTCCTTGCATTTTCTTGCCTTTTTTTACCTTAGCTTTCCTTTTCTTACTTTTTCTTGCCTTATCTTGCCTATTCATTCCTTTTCTTGCCTTTCCTTGCCTTTTTCTCCCTTTTCATTCCTTTTCCTTGCGTTCTCTTTCCTTTTCTTGCCTTTTCCTTGCCTTATCTTGCCTTTGCGTGACTTATCTTGCCTTATCTTGACTTTTCTTATCTTATCTTGCCTTTTCCTTGCCTTTTCTTTCCTTTTCTTGCCTTTTCTTGCCTTATCTTGTCTTTTCCTTGCCTTTTCTTTCATTTTCTTGCATTATCTTACCTTTTCTTGCTTTATCTAGCCTTTTCTTTCTGTTTCCTCCCTTTTCATTCCTTTTCCTACATTTTCATTCCATTTTCTTGCTTTTTCTAGCCATTTCTTTCCTATTCTTGCCTTTTCTTGTCTTTTCTTTGCCTTTTCTCTCCTTATCTTGCCTTTTCCTCCCTTATCTTTCCTTTTCTTCCTTTTTCTTTCCTTTTCTTGCCTTTTAGTTCCTTATCTTGCCTTTTCTTTCCTTTTCTTAACTTTCTTGCCTTTTCCTTGCCTTTTCTTGCCTTATCTTGCCTTTTCTTGCCTTATCTTGCCTTTTCTTGCCTTCTCTTACATTATCTGGCCTTTTCATACTTTTTCTTGCTGTTTCTTTCCTTTTCTTGTCTTTTTGTGCATTTTCCTTACCTTTTCTTGCCTTATCTTGCCTTTTCCTGCCTTTTCTTTCCTTTTCATGCCATTTCCTTGCCATTTCTTTCCATATATTTCCTTTTCCTTGCCTTTTCTTGCCTTATCTTGCCTCTTCTTTTCTTTTCCTTACTTTTCTTGCCTTATCTTACCTTTTCTTTCCTTTTCTTGCTTTTCTTACTTTTTGCTTGCCTTTTCTTACCTTATCTTGCCTTTTCATGCCTTATCTTTCCTTTTCTTCCCTTTTCTTTCCTTTTCTTACTTTTTCTTTCCATTTCTTGCCTTTTCTTACCTTATCTTGCCTTTTCTTTCCCTTTCTGGGCTTTTCTGGCCTTTTCCATGCCTTTTCTTGCCTTATCTTGCCTTTTCTTGCCTTATCTTGCCTTTTCTTGACTTTTCTTGCCTTTTTCTTTCCTTTTCCTTGCCTGTTCTTTCCTTTTCTTTTCGTATCTTTCCCTTTCTTGCTTTATCTTGCCTTTTCTTTCCTTTTCCTGCCTTTTCTTGCATTTTCTGTCCTTTTCTAGCCTTTTCTTGCCTTTCCTAGCCTTTTCTTTACTTTTCTTGCCTTGTCTTGCCTTTTCCTAGCCTTTTCTTTCCTTTTCTTGCCTTATACTGCCTTATCTTGCCTTTTC
Source organism: Hypericum androsaemum (assembly GCA_963995505.1). NCBI lineage: Eukaryota > Viridiplantae > Streptophyta > Magnoliopsida > Malpighiales > Hypericaceae > Hypericum > Hypericum androsaemum. The sequence goes on from OZ023186.1 coordinate 13,224,880, forward strand.
TTTCATTTTCTTGCCTTTTTTTGCCTTATCTTGCCTTTTCCTTTCCTCTTCTTTCCTTTTCTTGCCTTTTCTTACCTTTTGTTTCCTTTTGTTTCCTTTTCTTTCAATTTCTTTCATTTTCTTGCCTTTTCCTCCCTTTTCATTCTTTTTCCTTGCCTTTTCATTCATTTTCTTGCCTTATCTTTCCTTTTCCTCCCTTTCCTTCATTTTCTTGCCTTTTCATTCATTTTCTTACCTTTTCTTTCCTTTTATTGCCTTTTCTTGCCTTGTCTTTCCTTTTCCTCCATTTTCATTCTTTTTCCTTGCCTTTTCTTGCCTTTTCATTCATTTTCTTACCTTATCTTTCCTTTTCCTCCCTTTTCATTCATTTCCTTGCCTGTTCATTCATTTTCCTTGCCTTTTCTTGCCTTTTCTAGCCATTTCTTTCATTTTCTTGCCTTGTCTTGCATTTTCCCTCCCTTTTCTTTCCTTTTCTTGCCTTATATTGCCTTATCTTGCCTTATCTTGCCTTTTCTTTCATTTTCTTGCCTTTTTTGCCTTATCTTGCCTTTTCCTTGCCTTTTCTTTCCTTTTCTTGCCTTATCTTGCCTTTTGTTTCCTTTTCTTTCATTTTCTTTCGATTTCATTCCTTTTCCTTGCATTTTCTTTCCTTTTCTTTCCTTTTCTTACCATATCTTGCCTTTTCTTTCCTTTTCTTGCTAATTTTTGCCTTTTCCTTGCCTTTTCTTGCCTTTTCTTACCTTACTTTCCTTTTCCTCCCTTTTCATTCCTTTTCCCTAACTTTTTTGCCTTTTCATTCATTTTCTTGCCTTATCTTACCTTTGCTTGCCTTATCTTGCCTTTTCCTTGCCTTTTCTTTCCTTATCTTACCTTTTCTTCCCTTATCTTGCCTTTTCTTTCCTTTTCTTGCCTTATCGTTCCTTTTCCTCTATTTTCATTCCTTTTCCTTGCCTTTTCTAGCCATTTCTTTCCTATTCTTGCCTTTGCTAGACTATTCCTTGCCTTTTCTCTCCTTATCTTGCCTTTTCTTGCCTTGTCTTGCCTTTTCTTTCCTTTTCTTGCATTATCTTGCATTTGCTTGCCTTTCTTACCTTATCTTGCCTTTTCATGCCTTTTCTTGATGTTTCTTTCCTTTTCTTGCCTTTTCGTGCCTTTTCCATGCCTTTCCTTTCCTTCCCTTCCCTAATTTTGCCTTATCCTGCCTTGTAATGCTTTATCTTGCCTTTTCATGCCTTTTCTTTCCTTTTCATGCCATTTCCTTGCCATTTCTTTCCATATCTTTCCTTTTCGTTGCCTTTTCTTTCCTTTGCTTGCCTAATCTTGCCTTTTCTTGCCTCATCTTTCCTTTTTTTTCCTTTTCTTGCCTTATCTTGCCTTATCTTACCTTTTCTTTCCTTTTCTTGCCTTTTCCTTGCCTTTTCTGACCATATCTTGCCTTTTCCTTGCCTATTCTTTCATTTTCTTTCCTTATCTTGCCCTTTCTTGCTTTATCTTGCCTTTTCTTCCCTTTTTTCCCCTAATCTTTCATTTTCCTTCCTTTTCTTGCCTTTTCCTTGCCTTTTCTTTCCTTTTCCTTACCTTTTCTAGCCTTTTGTTTCCTTTTCTTGCCCTGTCTTGCCTTTTCCTTGCCTTTTCTTTCCTTTTCTTGCCTTATATTGCCTTATCTTGCCTTATCTTGACTTTTCTTGCATTTTCTTACCTTTTCCTTGCATTTTTTTTCCTTTTTTTACCTTATCTTTCCTTTTCTTACTTTTTCATGCCTTATCTTTCCTTTTCTTACCTTATCTTGCCTATTCATTCCTTTTCTTGCCTTTTCTTGCCTTTTTCTCCCTTTTCATTCCTTTTCCTTGCGTTCTCTTTCCTTTTCTTGCATTTTCTTGCCTTATCTTGCCTTTTCGTGACTTATCTTACCTTATCTTGACATTTCTTGTCTTATCTTGCCTTTTCCTTGCCTTTTCTTTCCTTTTCTTGCCTTTTCTTGCCTTATCTTGTCTTTTCCATGCCTTTTCTTTCTTTTTCTTGCATTATCTTACCTTTTCTTGCCTTATCTTGCCTTTTCTTTCTGTTTCCTCCCTTTTCATTCCTTTTCCTTGAATTTTTTTACATTATATTTCCTTTTCCTATATTTTCATTCCATTTTCTTGCCTTTTCTAGCCATTTCTTTCCTATTCTTGCCTTTTCTTATCTTTTCCTTGCCTTTTCTCTCCTTATCTTGCCTTTTCCTACCGTATCTTTCCTTTTCTTCCTTTTTCTTTCCTTTTCTTGCCTTTTCATTCCTTATCTTGCATTTTCTTTCCTTTTCTCAACTTTTCTTGCCTTTTCCTTGCCTTCTCTTACCTTATCTTGCCTTTTCTTCCCTTATCTTGCATTTTCCTTGCCTTTTCGTTCCTTTTCCTGCCTTCTCTTGCCTTATCCTTCCTTTTCTTGCCTTTTCTTGCCTTATCTTGACTTTTCTTTCCTTTTTCTGCCTTCTCTTGCCTTATCTTTCCTTTTCTTGCCTTTTCTTGCCTTATCTTTCCTTTTCCTCCCTTTTCATTCTTTTTCCTTGCCTTTTCCTTCCTTTTCTTGCCTTTTCCTACCTTAGCTTGCCTTTGCTTTCCTTTTCTTACCATTTTGTGCCATAACTTTCCTTTTCCTCCCTTTTCTTTCCTTTTCCTTGCCTTTTCTTGCCTTTTCATTCCTTTCCTTGCCTTTTCCTTGCCTTATCTTGCCTTGTCTTTCCTTTTCTTCCCTTTTCTTCCCTTTTTTGCCTTTTCTTTCCTTTTCTTGCCTTTTCTTTCCTAAGAGCCTTTTCTATCTTTTTCTTGCATTTTCTTGCCAAATCTTTCCTTTTCCTCCCTTTTCATTCCTTGTCCTTGCCTTTTCTTTCCTTTTCTTGCCTTATCTTGCCTTTTCTTGCTTTATCTTTCCTTTTCTTGCCTTTTAATTCCTTATCTTTCCTTTTCCTCCCTTTTCATTCCTTTTCCTTAACTTTTCTTTCCTTTTTTTTCTTTTCTTGCCTTTTCCTTCCCTTATCTTGTCTTTTCTTGCATTATCTTGCCTTTTCTTGCCTTATCTTTCCTTTTCTTGCCCTATCCTTCCTTTTCTTGCCTTTTCTAGCATTCTCTTTACTTTTCTTGCCTTATCTTGCTTTTTTCTTGCCTTTTCTTTCCTTTTCTTGCCTTATATTGCCTTATCTTGCCTTTTCCTCCCTCTTCATTCTTTTTCCTTGTCTTTTCTTGCCTTTTCTTCCCTTTTCCTTGACTTTTCTTGCCTTATCTTGCCTTTTCTTGGCTTATCTTGCCTTTTCTATCCTTTTCTTACCTTATCTTGCCTTTTCTTGCTTTATCTTACCTTTTCCTTGCATTTTATTTCCTTTTCTTGCCTTATCTTACCTTTTCTTGCCTTTTCCTTGCCTTATCTTGCCTTTTCTCGTATTATCTTTCATTTTCCTCCCTTTTCATTCCTTTTCCTTGAATTTTCTAGCCATTTATTTCCCATTCTTGCCTTTTCTTGTCTTTTCCTTGCATTTTCTCTCCTTATCTTGGCGCTTCCTGCCTTATCTTTCCTATTCTTACCTTTTCTTTTCTTTTCTTGCATTATCCTACCTTTTCTTTCCTTTTCATGCATTTCTTGCCTTTTCTTACCTTATATTGCCTTTTTCTTGCCTTTTCCTTGCCTTTTCTTGCCTTTTCTTTCCTTATCTTGCCTTTTCTTTCCTTATCTTGCCTTTACTTTCCTTTTCTTGCCTTTTCTTCCTTTATCTTTCCTTTTCCTCCCTTTATAATCCTTTTCCTTGCCTTTTCTTTCTTTTTCCTGCCTTTTCTAGCCTTTTCCTTGCCATTCCTTGGCTTTTCTAGCATTTTCTTTACTGTTCTTGCCTTATCTTGCCTTTTCCTTGCCTTTTCTTTCCTTTTCTTGCCGTATATTGCCTTTTCCTCCCTTTTCAATCCTTTTCCTTGCCTTTGCTTTCCTTTTCTTTCCTTCTCTTGCATTTTCCTTGCCTTTTCTTATCTTATCTTTCCTTTTCTTGCCTTATCTTGCATTTTCTTTCCTTTTCTTGCCTTTTATTGCCTTAACTTGACTTTTCTTGCCTTATCTTGCCGTTTCTTGACTTATCTTGCCTTTTCCTTGCCTTTTCTTTCCTTTCCTTGCATTTTCTTTCCTTTTCTTGTATTATCTTTCCTTTTCCTCCCTTTTCATTCCTTTTCCTTGCCTTTTCTAGCCATTTATTTCCTATTCTTGCCTTTTATTGTCTTTTCCTTGCCTTTTCCTGCCTTATCTTTCCTTTTCTTCCCTTTTCTTTTCTTTACTTGCCTTTTCTTTCCTTTTCTTGCCTTATCTTACATTTCCTTTTCCTTTTCTTTCCTTTTCTTGCCTTTTCCTTGCCTTATCATGCCTTATCATGACTTATCTTGCCTTATCTTGCCTTTTCATTGCCTTTTCATTGCCTTTCTTGCCATTTCTTTCCTATTCTTGCCTTTTTTTGTCTTTTCCTTGCCTTTACTCTCCTTATCTTGCCTTTACTTATCTTTTCCTTGCCTTTTCTCTCCTTATCTTGCCTTTTCCTGCCTTATTTTTCCTTTCCTTTTCTTCCCTTTTCTTTTATTTTCTTGCCTTTACTTTCCTTTTCTTGCCTTATCTTGCCTTTTCTTTCCTTTTCTTGCATTATCTTGCCATTTCCTTGCCTTTTCTTGCCTTATCTTTCCTTTTCTTTCCTTATCTAGCTGTATCTTGCCTTTTCTTGCCTTTCCTTCCTTTTCTTTCCTTTTCTTGCCTTATTTTGCCTTTTCTTGCCTTTTCTTGGCTTTTCTTGCCTAATCTTGCCTTTTCTTGCATTTTCTTCCCTAATCTTTCCTTTTCCTCTCTTTTCATTCCTTTTCCTACCTTTTCTGGCCTTTTCCTTCCCTTTTCTTGCCTTATCTTTCCTTTTCTTTCTTTTTCTTACCTTATCTTACCTTATCTTTCATTTTCTTGCCTTTTCTATTCTTTTTCCTTGCCTTTTCCTCCCTTTTCTGGCCTTATCCTTCCTTTTCTTGCCATATCTTTCCTTTTCCTCCCTTTTCATTCTTTTTCCTTGCCTTTTCTTTCCTTTTCTTGCCTTATCCTTCCTTTTCGTGCCTTTTCTTACCTTATCTTTCCGTTTCCTCCCTTTTCATTCCTTTTCATTGCCTTTTGAATCCTTTTCTTGCCTTTTCTTGCATTATCTTGCCTTTTCTTGCCTTATCTTGCCTTTCCTTGCCTTATATTGCCTTTTCTTTCCTTTTCTTGCCTTATCTTACCTTTTCTTGCCTTATCTTGCCTTTTCTTTCCTTTTCTTGGCTTTTCTTGCCTTATCATTCCTTTTCCTCCCTTTTCATTCCTTTTTCTTGCCTTTTCAAGCCATTTCTTTCCTATTCTTGCCTTTTCTTGTCCTTTCCTTGCCTTTTCTCTCCTTATCTTGCCTTTTCATGCCTTATCTTGCCTTTTCTTGCCTTATCTTGCCTTTTCTTGCCTTTTCTTACCTTATCTCGCCTTTTCATGCCTTTTTATGCTTTTTCTTGCTGTTTCTTTCCTTTTCTTGTCTTTTCGTGCATTTTCCTTGCCTTTTCCTGCCTTTTCCTTACCTTTTCGTGCCTTATCTTGCCTTTTCATGCCTATTCTGTTCTTTTCATGCCATTTCCTTGCCATTTCTTTCCATATATTGCCTTTTCCTTACCTTTTCTTTCCTTTTCTTGCCTTATCTTGCCTCTTCTTTTCTTTTCTTCACTTTTCTTGCCTTATCTTGCCTTATCTTACCTTTTCCTTCTTTTTCTTGCTTTTCTTACTTTTTGCTTGCCTTTTTTTACCTTATCTTGCCTTTTCATGCCTTATCTTTCCTTTTCTTCCCTTTTCTTTCCTTTTCTTGCTTTTTCTTTCCTTTTATTTCCATTTCTTACATTATCTTGCCTTTTCTTTCCCTTTCGTGCCTTTTCTTGCCTTTTCCATGCCTTTTCTTGCCTTATCTTACCTTTTCTTGAGTTTTCTTACCTTTTTCTTTCCTTTTCCTTGCCTTTTCTTTCCTTTTCTTTCCTTCTCTTGCCCATTCTTGCTTTATCTTGCATTTTCTTTCCTTTTCCTACCTTTTCTTACCTTTTCCTTGCCTTTTCTGGCCTTTTCTAGCATTTTCTTTCATTTTCTTGTGTTGTCTTGCCTTTTCCTTGCCTTTTCTTTCCTTTTCTTGCCTTATATTGCCTTATCTTGCCTTTTCTTTCATATTCTTGCCTTTTTTTTTGCCTTATCTTGCCTTTTCATTGCCTTTTCTTTCCTTTTCTTGCCTTTTCTTGCCTTTTGTTTCCTTTTGTTTCCTTTTCTTTTGATTTCTTTCATTTTCTTGCCTTTTCTTGCCTTGTCTTTCCTTTTCCTCCCTTTTCATTCTTTTTCCTTGCCTTTTCTTGCCTTTTCATTCATTTTCTTACCGTATCTTTCCTTTTCCTCCCATTTCATTCATTTTCTTGCCTTTTCAATCATTTTCTTGCTTTTCTTTCCTTTTCTTCCCTTTTCTTGCCTTTTGTTTCCTTTTGTTTCCTTTTCTTTAGATTTCTTTCATTTTATTGCCTTGTCTTTCCTTTTCCTCCCTTTTCATTCTTTTTCCTTGCCTTTTCTTGCCTTTTCATTCATTTTCTTACCTTATCTTTCCTTTTCCTCCCTTTTCATTCATTTTCTTGCCTTTTCATTCATTTTCCTTGCCTTTTCTTTCATTTTCTAGCCTTTTCTTTCATTTTCTTGCCTTATCTTGCCTTTTCCCTCCCTTTTCTTTCCTTTTCTTGCCTTATATTGCCTTATCTTGCCTTTTCTTTCATTTTCTTGCCTTTTTTTGCCTTATCTTGTCTTTTCCTTGCCTTTTCTTTCCTTATCTTGCCTTATCTTGCCTTTTGTTTCCTTTTCTTTCATTTTCTTTCGATTTCATTCCTTTTCCTTGCATTTTCTTTCCTTTTTTTCCTTTTCTTGCCATTTCTTGCCTTTTCTTTCCTTTTCTTATTATTTCTTGCCTTTTTCTTCCTTTTCTTGCCTTTTCTTACCTTATCTTGCATTATCTTTACTTTTCCTCCCTTTTCATTCTTTTTCCTTGCCTTTTCTTGCCTTATCTTTCCTTTTCCTCCCTTTTCATTCCTTTTCGCTACCTTTTCTTGCATTTTCATTCATTTTCTTGCCTTTTCTTACCTTTTCTTACCTTTTCTTGCCTTCTCTTGCCTTTCCTTGCCTTTTCTTTCCTTATCTTACCTTTTCTTGCCGTATCTTGCCTTTTCTTTCCTTTTCTTGCCTTATCCTTCTTTTTCCTCTGTTTTCATTCCTTTTCCTTACCTTTTCTAGCAATTTCTTTCCTATTCTTGCCTTTTCTTGACTTTTCCTTACCTTTTCTCTCCTTATCTTGCCTTTTCTTGCCTTGTCTTGTCTTTTCTTTCCTTTTCTTGCCTAACCTTGCCTTTTCTTTCCTTTTCTTTCCTTTGCTTGCCTAATCTTGCCTTTTCTTGCCTCATCTTTCCTTTTCTTTCCTTTTCTTACCTTATCTTGCCTTATCTTACCTTTTCTTTCCTTTTCTTGGCTTTTCCTTGCTTTTTCTTACCATATCTGGCCTTTTCCTTGCCTATTCTTTTATTTTCTTTCCTTATCTTGCCCTTTCTTGCTTTATCTGGCCTTTTCTTCCCTTTTCTTGCCTTTTTTCCCTAATCTTTCATTTTCCTACCTTTTATTGCCTTTTCCTTGCCTTTTCTTGCCTTTTTTCCCCAATCTTTCATTTTCCTGCCTTTTATTACCTTTTCCTTGATTTTTCTTGCCTTTTCCTTACCTTTTCTTGCCTTGTCTTTCCTTTTCTTGCCTTATCTTATCTTATCTTGACTTTTCTTGCCTTTTCTTTACTTTTCTTTCATTTTCTTACCTTTTCCTTGCATTTTCTTGCCTTTTTTTACCTTATCTTTCTTTTCTTACTTTTTATTGCCTTATCTTGCCTTATCTTGCCTATTCATTCCTTTTCTTGCCTTTTCTTGTCTTTTTCTCCCATTTCATTCCTTTTCCTTACGTTCTCTTTCTTTTTCTTACCTTTTCCTTGCCTTATCTTGCCTTTTCGTGACTTATCTTGCCTTATCTTGACTTTTCATGTCTTATCTTGCCTTTTCCTTGCCTTTTCTTTCCTTTTCTTACCTTTTCTTGAATTATCATTCCTTTTCCTCCCATTTCATTCATTTTCCATGCCTTTTCTAGCCATTTATTTCCTATTCTTGCCTTTTTCTTATCTTTTCCTTGCCTTTTCTCTCCTTATCTTGCCTTTTCCTGCCTTATCTTTCCTTTTCTTCCCTTTTCTTTCCTTTTCTTGCCTTTTCTTTCCTTTTCTTGCCTTATGTTACCTTTTCTTTTCTTTCCTTTTCTTTCTTTTCTTGCCTTTTTCCTGCTTTTTCTTACCTTATCTTGCCTTTTCCTTGCCTTTTTTTTCTTTTCTTTCCTTATCTTGCCTTTTTTTACCTTATCTTGCCTTTTCATTCCTTTTCTTGCCTTTTCTTCCCTAATCTTTCCTTTTCCTCCCCTTTCATTCATTTTCCTTGCCTTTTCTTTCCTTTTCTTCCCTTTTCCTTGCTTTTTCTAGCCTTTTCTTTCCTTTTCTTGCCTTATCTTTCCTTTTCCTCCTTTTTCATTCCCTTTCCTTTCCTATTCTTTCCTATTCTTTCCCTCTCTTGCCTTTTCTTGCCTTTTCCTTGCCTTTTCTTACCTTTTCTTGCCTTATCTTGCCTTATCTTACCTTTTCTTGCCTTATCTTGCCTTGTCTTGCCTTTTCCATGCCTTATCTTGCCTTTTCGTGACTTATCTTGCCTTTTCTTGTCTTTTCTTGCCTTATCTTGCCTTTTCCTAGCCTTTTCTTTACTTTTCTTACCTTTTCTTGCATTTTCTTGCCTAACCTTTCCTTTTCTTCCCTTTCTTTTCTTTTCTTGCCTTTTCTTCCCTTTTCTTACCTTTTCTTGCCTTATCTTGCCATTTCTTTCCTTTTCTTGCCATTTCTTGCCTTTTCCTTACCTTTTCTTGCCGTATCTTGCCTTATCCTACCTTATCTAGCCTTATCTAGCCTTTTCCTTGCCTTTTCTTTCCTTTTCTTGCCTTATCTTGCTTTTTCTTGCCTTATCCTTCCTTTGCTTTCCTTTTCTTGCATTTTCTTCCCTAATCTTTCCTTTTCCTTCCCTTTTCTTTCCTTTTCCTGCCTATTCTTGAATTTTCCTTGCCTTTTCCTTGCCTTTTCTTATCTTTCTAGCCTTTTCTTTCCTTTTCTAGCCTTATCTTGCCTTTTCCTTGCCTTTTCTTTCCTTTTCTTGCCTTATCTTTTCTTTTCTTACCTTTTCCTGCCTTTTCTTTCCTTGTCTTTCCTTTTCCTCCCATTTCATTAATTTTCCTTGCCTTTTCTTGCCTTATCTTGCCGTATCTTGCCATATCTTGCCTTTTCTTGCCTTTTCTTGCCTTATCTTTCCTTTTCCTCCCTTTTCATTCCTTTTCCTTGCCCTTTCTTGCCTTTTCATTCCTTATCTTGCCTTTTCCATGCCTTTTCCATGCCTTTTCTTGCTTTATCTTGCCTTTTCTTGCCTTATCTTGTCTTTTCTTGCCTTATCTTATCTTTTCCTTGCCTTTTCTTTCCTTTTCTTACCTTATCTTGACTTTTCTTTTTGTTTCCTCCCTTTTCATTCCTTTTCCTTGCATTTTTTTACATTATCTTTCCTTTTCCTACATTTTCATTCCCTTTTCTTGCCTTTTCTTGCCATTTCTTTCCTATTCTTGCCTTTTCTTATGTTTTCCTTGCCTTTTCTCTCCTTATCTTGCCTTTTCCTGCCTCTTCTTTCCTTTTCTTACCTTTTATTGCCTTTTCCTTGCCTTTTCTTGCCTTATCTTGCCTTTTCTTCCCTTATCTAGCCTTATCTTGCATTTTCCTTGCCTTTTCGTTCCTTTTCCTGCCTTCTCTTGCCTTATCTTTCCTAGTCTTGCCTTTTCTTGCCTTATCTTTCCTTTTCCTCCCTTTTCATTCTTTTTCCATGCCTTTTCCTTCTTTTCTTGCCTTTTCCTACCTTAGCTTTCCTTTTCTTGCCATTTCGTGCCTTAACTTTCCTTTTCCTCCCTTTTCTTTCCTTTTCCTTGCCTTTTCTTGCCTTTTCATTCCTTTCCTTACCTTTTCCTTTCCTTTTTTTCCTTATCTTGGCTTATCTTGCCTATTTCCTCGCCTTTTCATTCCTTTACCTTGCCTTTTCTAGCCTTATCTAGCCTTTTCTTGTCTTGTCCTTGCCTTTTCTCTCCTTATCTTGCCTTATCTTGCCTTATCTTGCCTTTTCTTAACTTATCTTGCCTTTTCTTGACTTTTCTTGCCTATCTTGCCTTTTCATATCTTATCTTGCATTTTTATGCCTTTTCATGCCTTTTCTAGCTGGTCCTTTCCTTTTCTTGCCTTTTCGTCCCTTTTCCTTTCCTTTTCTTTCCTTATCTTCCCTAATTTTTCCTTTTCTTACCTTATCTTGCCTTTTCATGGCTTTTCATGGCTTTTCTTTCCTTTTCTTGCCTTTTCATGCCATTTCCTTGCCTTTTCTTTCCTTTTCTTGCCTTATCTTGCCTTTTCCTGCCTCATCATTCCTTTTCTTTCCTTTCCTTGCCTTTCCATCCCTTTTCTTGCCTTATCTTGCCTTTTCTTGCCTTATCTTCCCTTTTCTTGCCTTATCTTTCCTTTTCCTTCCTTTTCATTCCTTTTCCTTGCCTTTTCTAGCCATTTCTTTCCTATTCTTGCCTATTCTTATCTTTTCCTTGCCTTTTCTTATCTTTTCCTTGCCTTTTCTCTCCTTATCTTGCCTTTTCCTGCCTTATCTATCCTTTTCTTTCCATTTCTTGCCTTTTCTTTCCTTAGAGCCTTTTCTATATTTTTCTTGCATTTTCTTGCCTAATCTTTCCTTTTACTTCCTTTTCATTCCTTTTCCTTGCCTTTTCTTTCCTTTCCTTTCCTTTTCCTGCCTTTTCTTGCATTTTCTTACCTTTTCTTGCTTTTCTTGACTTATCTTGCCTTTCCCTTGCCTTTTCTTTCCTTTTCTTGCCTTATCTTGCCTTTACTTGCTTTATCTTTCATTTTCTTTCCTTATCTTTCCTTTTCCTCCCTTTAATTCCTTTTCCTTGCCTTTTCTTTTAATTTTTTTTCTTTTCTTGCCTTTTCCTACCCTTATCTTGTCTTTTCTTCCATTATCTTACCTTTTCTTGCCTTATCTTTCTTTATCTTTCCTTTTCGTGCCTTTTCTTGCCCTATCTTTCATTTTCCTCACTATTCATTCTTTTTCCTTGCCTTTTCCTCCCTTTTTTTTCCTTTTCTTGTCTTTTCTTATTATCTTGCCTTTTCTTTCCTTTTCTTGCCATTTCTTGCCTTATCTTTTCTTTTCCTCCCTTTTCATTCCATTTCCTTGCCTTTTCATTCCTTTTCTTGACTTTTCCTTGCCTTTTCTTGCCTTATCTTGTCTTTTCTTGGCTTTTCTTGCCGTATCTTTCCTTTTCTTCCTTTATCTTACCTTTTCTTGCCATATCTTGCCTTTTCTTTCCTTTTCCTCCATTTTCATTCCTTTTCCTTGCCTTTTCTAGCCATTTCTTTCCTATTCTTGCCTTTTCTTGTCATTTCCTTGCCTTTTCACTCCTTATCTTGCCTTTTCTTGCCTTATCTTGCCTTATCTTTCCTTTTCTTACCTTATCTTGCCTCTTCTTGCCGTTTCTTTCCTTTTCTTGCCATATCTTGCCTCTTCTTGCCTTTTCTTACCTTATCTTGCCTTTTCATGCCTTTTCTTGCTGTTTCTTTCCTTTTCGTGCCTTTTCCTTGCCTATTCTTTCCTTATCTTCCCTAATTTTACCTTTTCTTGCCTTTTCATGCCTTTTCCTTACATTTTCTTTCCATATCTTGCCATTCCCTTGCCTTTTCTTTCCTTTTCTTGCCTTTACTTGCCTCATCTTTCTTTTTCTTTCCTTTTCTTGCATTTTCGTCCCTTTTCTTGCCTTATTTTGCCTTATCTTATCTTTTCTTTCCTTTTCAGGCCTTTTCTTTCCTTTTCTTGCCTTGCATTTTCCATGCCTTTTCTTGCCTTAATTTTCATTTCTTGCCTTATCTTTCCTTTTCTTTCCTATTCATGCCTTTTCCTTGCCTTTTATTCCCATATCTTGCCTTTCCCTTGCCTTTTCATTCATTTTCTTGCCTTATCTTGCCTTTACTTGCCTCATCTTTCCTATTCTTTCCTTTTCTTGCCTTTCCATCCCTTTTCTTGCCTTATCTTGCCTTATCTTTCCTTTTCTTGCCATATCTTTCCTTTTCTTGCCTTATTTTGCCTTTTCTTTTCTTTTCTTTCCTTTTCATGTCTTTTCTTGCCTTTGCTAGCCTTTTTCATTCCTTTTCTTGCCTTTTCTTTCCTTTTCTTGACTTGTATTTTCTCTGCCTTTTCTTGCCTTAACTTTCCATTTCTTGCCTAATCTTTCCTTTTCTTGCATTTCCTTGCCTTACCTTGCCTTTTCTTTCCTTTTCATGCATTTTCTTTCATTTTCATGCCTTTTCCATGCCTTTCTGGCCTTTTCTTTCCTTTTCAATCCTTTTCATGCCTATTCCTTGCCTTATCGCCTTTTCTTTCCTTATCTTTCCTTTTCTTTTCTTTTCTTGCCTTTTCTTGCCTTATTTTGCCTCTTCTTACATTTTCTTGCCTTTTCGTCCCTTTTCTTGCCTTTTCCTAGCCTTTTCCTGCCTTATCTTTCCTTTTTTTTACCTTTTCTTGCCTTTTCCTTCCATTTTTTTTGTTATTTTGCCTTATTTGACCTTTTCTTGCCTTATCTTTCCTTTTCTTTCCATTTCTTTCCTTTTCTTGCCTTTTCTTGTCTTATCTTTCCTTTTCTTGCCTTTTCTTGTCTTTTCCTTGCCTTTTCTTGCCTTTTCTAGTCTTTTCTTTCCTTTTCTTGCAATCTTGCCTTTTCCTTGCCTTTTCTTTCCTTTTCTTACCTTATGTTGCCTTTTCTTGCCTTATGTTGCCTTTTCTTGCCTTATCTTGCCTTATGTTGCCTTTTCTTACATTATCTTGCCTTTTCTTACCTTATGTTGGCTTTTCTTGCATTTTCTTTCCTTTTCTTGCCTTATGTTGCCTTTTCTTGCCATACCTTTCCTTTTCTGGCCTTTTGTTGCCTTACCTTTCCTTTTCCTCCCTTTTCAATCCTTTTCTTGCCTTTTCTTTCCTTTGCTTGCCTTTTCTTGCCTTATCTTTTTTTTTCTTACCTTTTCTTGCCTTTTCATCCACTTTCTTGCCTTTTCCTTCCCATTCCTTGCCTTTTCTGGTAATATCTTTCCGTTCCTTGCCTTTTCTTGCCTTTTCTTGCCATTTCTAGCCTTTTCTTGCCATTTCTTGCCTTTTCTTGCCTTATCTTGCCTTTTCTTAGCTTTTTTTACCTTATCTTTCCTTTTCCTCCCTTTTCCTTGCCTTTTCTATCCATTTCTTTCCAATTCTTGCCTTTTCTTGTCTTTTCCTTGCCTTTTGCTCACTTTTCCTTGCCATTTCTATCCATTTCTTTCCAATTCTTGCCTTTTCTTGTCTTTTCCTTGCCTTTTCTCTTCTTATCTTCCCTTATCTCTCCTTTTTTGCCTTATCTTGTCTTTTCTTACCTTATCTTGCCTTTTCTTTCCTTTTCTTGTCTTTTCTTGCCTTTTCTTACCTAATCTTGCCTTTTCTTGCTGTTTCTTTCCTTTTCTTGCCTTTTCATGCCTTTTCCTTGCATTTCCTTTCCTTATCTTCCCTAATTTTGTCTTTTCTTGCCTTTTCTTACCTTATCTTGGTATTTCATGCCTTTTCTTTCCCTTTCTTGCCTTTTCCTTTCCTTTTCTTTCCATATGTTACCTTTTCCATGCCTTTTCTTTCATTTTCTTACCTTCCCTTGCCTTTTCTTGCCTCATCTTTCCTTTTCTTTCCCTTTCTTGCCTTTCCATCCCTTTTCTTGCCTTATCTTGCCTTTTCCTTGTATTATCTTGCATTTTCTTGCCTTTTCATTACCTTTTCTTTCCTTTTCTTTCCATATCTTGCCTTATCTTGCCTCTTCTTTTGTTTTCTTTCTTTTCATGCCTTTTCTTGCCTTTTCATGCCTTTTACATGCCTTTTCTTGCCTTTTCTATCCTTTTCTTGCCTTTCTTTGCCTTTCCTTGTCTTTTCTCGCCATAACTTTCCTATTCTTGCCTTATCTTTCCTTTTCTTTTCATTTCTCGCATTTCCTTGCCTTTTCTTGTCTTATCTTGCATTTTCTTTTTTATTCTTTCCTTTTCTTGCCTTTTCATGCCTTTTCTTTCCTTGTCTTTCCTTTTCTTGCTTTTTCCATGCCTTTCTTGCCTTTTCTTTCCTTTTCTTGCCTTTGCATGTCTTTTTTTGCCTTGTCTTTCCTTTTCATGCTTTTTCCATGCCTTTCTTGCCTTTTCTTTCCTTCTCATGCCTTTTCTTGCCTTTTCCTTATCTTTTCTAGCCTTATCTTGCCTTTTCTTTCCTTTTCTTGCCTTATCTTGCCTTTTCTTACCTTTTCTTATCTTTTCATCCCTTTTCTTGCCTTTTCCTAGCATTTTCTTGCCTTTTCTTGCTTTATCTTTCCTATTTTTTCCTTTTCTTGCCTTTTCCTTCCCTTTTCTTACCTTATCTTTCCTTTTCTTTCCATTTATTTCTTTTTCTTACCTTTTCTTGCCTTATCTTGCCTTTTCTTTCCTTTTCTTAACTTATCTTGCCATTTCTTTCCTTTTCTAGCCTTTTCTTGCATTATCTTTCCTTTTCCTCCATTTTCATTCCTTTTTCTTGCCTTTTCTTGCCTTTTCCTTTACTTATCTTGCCTTTTCTTGTCTTATCTTTCCTTTTCTTGCCTTTCTTTCCTTTTCCTCCCTTTTCATTCCTTTTCATTCCCTTTTCTTTCCTTTTCTTGCCTTTTCTTCCCTTATCTTGCCTTTACTTACCATTTCTTGCCTTTTCATCCCCTTTCTTGCCTTTTCCTTCTCTTTTCTTGCCTTTTCTTGCCTTATCTTTCCTTTTTTTGCATTTTCTTGCCTTTTCCATGCCTTTTCTTGCCTTAACTGACATTTTCTTGCCTTATCTTTCCTTATCTTTCCATTTCTTTCCTTTTCTTTCCTTTTCTTGCCTTTTGTTGTCTTTTGTTGCCTTATCTTGCCTTATCTTGCCTTTTCATTCCATTTCTTGCCTATCTTACCTTTTCTTGCCTTTTCCTTGCCTTATCTTGCCTTATCTTGATTTATCTTGCCTTTTCTTGCCTTTTCTTTCCTTATCTTGACCAGGAAAAGGCAGGAAAAGGAAAGAAAAGGAAAGAAAAGGTAAGAAAAGGAAAGAAAAGGTAAGAAAAGGCAAGATTAGGCAAGAGTAGGCAAGATAAGGAATGAAAAGGAATAAAAAGGCAATAACAGACAAGGAAAAGGAATGAAAAGGGAGGAAAAGGAAATGTAAGGCAAGAAAAGGCAAGATAAGGAAAGAAAAGAAAAGAAAAGGCAATGAAAAATAATGAAAAGGGAGGAAAAGGAAAGATAAGGCAAGATAAGGCAAGAAAAGGCAAAAAAAGGAAAGAAATGGCAAGATAAGGCAAGAAAAGGCATGAAAAGGCAAGAAAAGGAAAGATAAGGCAATAAAAGGCAAGAAAAGGCAAGATAAGGCAAGAAAAGGCAAGGAAAAGGCAAGAAAAGGCAAAAAAAGGAATGAAAAGGCTTAAAAAGGAAAGGAAAATGCAAGAAAAGGAAACAAAAGGCAAGATAAGGCAAGATAAGGCAAGAAAAGGAAAGAAATGGCAAGAAAAGGTAAGATAAGGCAAGATAAGGCAAGAAAAGGGAAGGAAAAGGCAAGAAAAGGAAAGATAAGGAAGAAGAGGCAAGAAAAGGGAAGGAAAAGACAAGAAAAGGAAAGATAAGGAAGAAGAGGCAAGAAAAGGCTAAGAATAGGTAAGAAAAGGGATTAAAAGGCAAGGAGAGGTAAGAAAAGGTAAGATAAGGCAAGAAAAGAAAAGAAAAGGAAAGATAAGGCAAGATAAGGAAAGAAAAGGCAAGATAAGGCAAAAAAAGGCAAGGAAAAGGCAAGAAAATGGAGGATATGGAAAAGGCATGAAAAGGCAAGGAAAAGGCAAGAAAAGGCAGGATATGGAAAAGGCATGAAAAGGCAAGATAAGGTAAGAAAAAGCAAGGAAAAGGCATGAAAAGGAAAAAGGCAAGAAAAGACATGAAAAGGCATGAAAAGGGAAGAAAAGGCAGGAAAGGCATGGAAAAGGCATGAAAAGGAAAGAAAATGCATGACAAGGCAAGACAAGGCAAGAAAAGGCTTCAAAAGGCAAGAAAAGGAAAGAAAAGAAATGAAAAAAGGCAAGATAAGGTAAGAAAAGGTGAGGAAATGCAAGGAAAGGAAAGATAAGGCAAGAAAAGGAAAGTTAAGGCAAGAAAAGGCAAGGAAAAGGCAAGAAAAGGCGTGGAAAAGGCAAGAAAAGGCATGAAAAGGAAAGAAAAAAAGAAAAGGCAAGATAAGGCAAGAAAAGGAAAGAAAAGGCAAGGAAAAGGCAAGATAAGGCAAGAAAAGGCAAGAAAAAGTAAGAAAAGGTATAGAAAGGCAAGAAAAGGCATGAAAAGAAAAGATGAGGTAAGAAAAGGCAAGATAAGGCAAGAAAAGGCAAGAAAAGGTAGGATATGGAAAAGGCATAAAAAGGCAAGATAAGGTAAGAAAAGGCAAGGAAAAGGCATGAAAAGGAAAAAGGAAACAAAAGTCATGAAAAGGGAAGATAAGGTAAGAAAAGGCAAGAAAAGGCAAAATTAGGGAAAATAAGGAAAGAAAAGGCACGAAAAGGAAAGAAACAGAAAGAAAAGGCATGAAAAGGCATGAAAAAGGAAAGAAAATGCAAGATAAGGTAAGAAATGGCAAAATAAGGCGAGAAAAGGCAAGATAAGGCAAGAAAAGGCGAGATTAGGTGAGAAAAGGCAAGAATTGGAAAGAAATGGCTAGAAAAGGCAAGGAAAAGGGAGGAAAAGGAAAGATAAGGCAAGAAAAGCTAAGAAAAGGAAATAAAAGGCATGGAAAAGCATGGAAAAAGCAAGAAAAGGCAGGAAAAGAAAAGAAAAGTTAAGGAAAAGGAAAGAATAGGGAGGAAAAGGAAAGATAAGGCAAGAAAAGGAAAGAAAAGGCAAGTTAAGGTATGAAAAGGAAAGAAAAGGCACGGAAAAGGCCATTTCTTGTCTTATCTTGCCTTATCATGCCATTTCATGCCTTTTTTTTCCTTTTCTTGCCTTTTCATTCCTTATCTTTCCTTTTCTTACGCCATCTTGTCTTTCCTTGCCTTTTCCTTCCTTATCTTTCCTTTTCCTCCCTTTTCATTCCTTTTCCTTGCCTTTTCTAGCCATTTCTTTCCTATTCTTCCCTTTTCTTGTCTTTTCCTTGCCTTTCCACTCCTTATCTTGCCTTTTCTTGCCTTATGCTTTTTCCATGCCTTGGTTGTCTTTCCGTTCTTCAATGACTTATCAAGCGGATCTACATCACCGTTTGTGGCGTCTTCATCAAATCAAGGTTCTTGTTTCCCTACAGCAGCGGGTCGAGGTTGTTCATACCGAGGTTCTTGCAAAGGTGCAAACAACGGGTCGAGATTTCCATCAATCTGAACGTAGATAGATCTGACTTTCGCATGGATCCGTAACGAGATTCACATCACTTTTCTTTCCTTATCTTGACAAGGAAAAGGCAAGAAAAGGAAAGAAAAGGAAAGAAAAGGCAAGAAAAGGCAAGAAAAGAAAAGAAAAGGCAAAAAAGGCAAGATTAGGCAAGAGTAGGCAAGATGAGGCAACGAAAAGGCAAGAAAAGGCAAGAAAAGGAATGAAAAGGCAACAACAGACAAGGAAAAGGAATGAAAAGGGAGGAAATGGAAAGATAAGGCAAGAAAAGGCAAGATAAGGAAAAGAAAGAAAGGAAAAGGCAATGAAAAATAATGAAAAGGGAGGAAAAGGAAAGATAAGGCAAGAAAAGGCAAGAAAAAGAAAGAAATAGCAAGATAAGGCAAAAAAAGGCAAGAAAAGGCAAGAAAAGGCAAGATAAGGCAATAAAAGGCATGAAAAGGCAAGAAAAGGCAAGATAACGCAAGAAAAGGCAAGCTAAAGGCAAGATAAGGGAAAAAAGGAATGAAAAGGCTTAAAAAGGCAAGGAAAATGAAAGAAAAGGAAACATAAGGCAAGAAAAGGCAAGAAAAGGAAAGAAATGGCAAGAAAAGGAAAGATAAGGGAAGAAAAGGTCAGATAAGGCAAGGTAAGGCAAGAAAAAGGCAAGAAAAGGTAAAAAAAGGAAAGATAAGGCTAGAAATAGGTAAGAAAAGGGATTAAAAGGCAAGAAAAGGTAAGAAAAGGCAAGATAAGTCAAGAAAAGAAATGAAAAGGAAAGATAAGGAAAGATAAGGAAAGATAAGGCAAGATAAGGCAAGAAAAGGCAAGGAAAAGGCAAGAAAAGGCAGGATATGGAAAATGCATGAAAAGGAAAGGAAAAGGCAAGAAAAGGAAGGAATAGGAAAAGGCATGAAAAGGCAAGATAAGGTAAGAAAAGGCAAGGAAAATGCATGAAAAGGAAAAAGGCAAGAAAAGGTATGAAATGGAAAGAAAAGGCAAGAAAGGCATGAAATGGAAAGAAAAATGCATGAAAAGGAAAGACAAGGCAAGACAAGGCAAGAAAAGGCTTCAAAAGGCAAGAAAAGGAAAGAAAAGAAAAGAAAAAAAGGCAAGATAAGGAAAGAAAAGGTGAGGAAATGGAAGAAAAGGAAAGATAAGGCAAGAAAAGGAAAGTTATGGCAAGAAAAGGCAAGGAAAAGGCAAGAAAACGAAAGAAAAGGAAAGAAAAGGCGTGGAAAAGGCAAGAAAAGACATGAAAAGGAAAGAAAAAAAAGAAAAGGCAAGATAAGGCAAGAAAAGGAAAGAAAAGGCAAGGAAAAGCCAAGATAAGGCAAGAAAAGGCAAGATAAGGCATGATAAGGCAAGAAAAGGTATAGAAAGGCAAGAAAAGGAATGAAAAGGAAGGATGAGGTAAGAAAAGGCAAGATAAGGCAAGAAAAGGCAAGGAAAAGGAAAGAAAATGTAGGATATGGAAAAGGCATAAAAAGGCAAGATAAGGTAAGAAAAGGCAAGGGAAAGGCATGAAAAGAAAAAAGGAAACAAAAGTCATGAAAAGGGAAGATAAGGTAAGAAAAGGCAAAATTAGGGAAGATAAGGAAAGAAAAGTCACAAAAAGGAAAGAAACAGCAAGAAAAGGCATTAAAAAAGAAAGAAAACGTAAGATAAGAAAAGAAAAGGCAAAAAAAGCAAGATAAGGAAAGAAAAGGCAAGCGAAGGCATGAAAAGGCAAGATAAGGCAAGAAAAGGCAAAATAAGGCCAAAAAAAGGCGAGATAAGGCAAGAAAAGGCGAGATTAGGTGAGAAAAGGCAAGAATTGTAAAGAAATGTCTAGAAAAGGCAAGGAAAAGGGAGAAAAAGGAAAGATATGGCAAGAAAAGCTAAGAAAAGGAAAGAAAAGGCATGGAAAAAGCAAGAAAAGGCTAGAAAAGAAAAGAAAAGGCAAGGAAAAGGAATGAATAAGGAGGAAAAGGAAAGATAACGCAAGAAAAGGAAAGAAAAGGCAAGTTAAGGCATGAAAAGGAAAGAAAAGGCACAGAAAAAGCCATTTCTTGCCTTATCATGCCTTTTTTTTCCTTATCTTGACTTTTCATTCCTTATCTTTCCTTTTCTAATGTCATCTTGTCTTTTCTTGCCTTTTCATGCCTTTTTTTCCTTTTCTTACATCATCTTGTTTTTTCCTTGCTTTTTCTTGCCTTATATTTCCTTTTCTTGCCTTATCTTGCCTTATCTTGCCTTTTCTTGCCTTACCTTTTCTTTTCTTTCCTTTTCTTTCCTTTTCTTGCCTTTTCTTGCCTTCTCTTGCCTTTTCTTGCCTTTTCATGGCTTTTCTTTGCATTTTCTTGTCTTATCTTTCCATTTCTGTCATTTTCTTGCCTTATCTTTCCTTTTCATGCATTTTCTTGCCTTTTCATTCATTTTCCTTGCCTTTTCTTGCCATTTCTTTCCTTTTCTTGCCTTATCTTACCTTTTCTTACATTTTCTTGCCTTTTCTTGCTTTTTCTTTGCTTTTCTTACCTTTTCTTGCCTTTTCTTGCATCATATTTCCTTTTCTTTCCATTTCTAGCCTTTCCTTCCCTTTCTTTCCTTTATCTTGCCTTTTCTTGTCTTTTGTTGCCTTTTTCTAGCCTTTTCTTGCCTTATCTTGCCATTTTGTGCCTTATTTGGCCTTTTCTTTTCTTTTCTTTCCTTTTCTTGCCTTTTCATGCCTTTTCTTGCCTTATCTTTCCTTTTCTTGCCTTTTCCATGCCTTTTCCTTGCCTTTACTTGCCTTATCTTGCCTATTCTTGAGTTTTCTTGTCTTTTCTTCCCATATATTGCCTTATCTTAGATTTTCTTGCCTTTTCATTCCTTATCTTTCCTTTTCTTTCCATATCTTGCCTTTTCTTGCATTTTCTTTCCTTTTTTTGTCTTTTAATACCTTTTCCTTGCCTTTTCTTACCTTTTCCTTGCCTTTTCTTGCCTCATCTTTCCTTTTCTTGCCTTTCCTTCCCTCTTCTTGCCTTATCTTGCCTTTTCTTGCCTTTTCCTTGTCTTTTCTTTTCTTTTCTTGCCATATCTTGCCTTATCTTGCCTTTTCCTTTTCTTTTCTAGCCTTATCTTGCCTTATCTTTTCTTTACTTTCCTTATCTTGCCTTATCTTACATTTTCATGCCTTATCTTGCCTTTTCTTGCTTTATCTTGCCTTTTCATTCCTTATCTTGCCTTTTCTTTCCTTTTCCTTGCCTTTTCTTTCCTTTTGTAACCTTATCTTGCCTTTTCTTACCATTTCTTGCCTTCTCTTGCCTTTTCCTTGCCTTTTCTTGCCTTATCTCACCTTTTCCCTTTTTTTGTGCTTTTTCCTGCCTTTTCCTTGCCTTTTCTTGCCTTATCTTGCATTTTATATTCATTTCTTTCCTTATCTCTCCTTTTCTTTCCATTTCATTCATTTTCCTGCCTTTTCTTACCTTTTCTTACCTTTTCTTGCCTTTCCTTTTCTTGCCTTTTCATGCCATTTCCTTGCCTTATCTTGCCTTTTCATGCCATTTCCTTGCCTTATCTTGCCTTATCTTGCCTTTTCCTTCCCTTTTCTTTCCTTTTCTTGCCTCATATTGCCTTAACTTGCCTTTTCCATGCATTTTTTTCCTTTTCTGGCCTTTTCATGCATTGTCAATTACTTTTGTTGCCTTTTGTTACCTTATCTTGCCTTATATTTCATTTTCTTTCCTTTTCTTGCCTTTTTTTATATTATCTTACCTTATCTTACATTTTCTTTTATTTTCTTCCCTTTTCCTTGCCTTTTCTTGCCTTTTTTTTTTGTCTTTTCTTGCATTTTCCTTGCCTTATCTTTCCTTTTCTTTCCATTTCTTTCCTTTTCTTGCCTTTTCTTACCTTTTCTTGCCTTTTCTTGGCTTTTCTTGGCTTTTCTTGTCCTTTCATGCCTTTTCTTGTCTTATCTTACCTTT
The DNA here is from genome assembly GCA_963995505.1 of Hypericum androsaemum. NCBI lineage: Eukaryota > Viridiplantae > Streptophyta > Magnoliopsida > Malpighiales > Hypericaceae > Hypericum > Hypericum androsaemum. The sequence continues at coordinate 13,246,435 of OZ023186.1, forward strand.
TTCTTTCCTTTTCTTTCCTTTTCTTGCCTTTTCTTTCATTTTCCTTGTCTTTTCTTTCCTTTTCGTACCTTTTTTTGACTCATCTTTCCTTTTCTTTCCTTTTCTTGCCTTATCTTGCCTTTTCTTTCCTTTTTTTGTCTTATCTTCCCTTTTCATGCCTTTTCCTTCCTTTTCTTGCCTTTTCATTCCTTTTCCTTGCCCTTTCTTGACTTTTCTTTCCTTTTCTTGCCTTTTCGTTGCCTTATCTTGCCTTATCTTACTTTTTCTTTCCTTATCTTTGCCTTATCTTTCCCTTTTTTTTTGCCTTTTCTTGCCTTTTCCTTCCATATCTTTCCTTTTCTTTCCATTTCTTTCATTTTCTTGCCTTTTCTGGCCTTATTTTAGCTTTTCTTACCTTTTCTTGCCTTTTCATGCTTTATCTTGCCTTTGCTTGCCTTATTTTGCCATTTACTTGCCTTTTCTTGCCTTGTCATGCCTTATCTTACCTTTTCTTTCCTTTTTTTCCCTTGCTTGCCTTATCTTGCCTTTTCCCTGCTTTTTCTTGCCTTTTCCTTGCCTTTTCCTTGCTTTTTGTTGCCTTTTCTTTCCCTTGCTTGCCTGATCTTGTCCTTTCATGCCTTTTCTTGTCTTATCTTGCCTTTTCTTGTCTTATCTTTTTTTTTTCTGCCTTTTCTTGCATTTTCCTTGCCTTATCTTTCCTTTTCTTTCCATTTCTTACCTTTTCCAGCCTTTTCTTGCCTTTTCCTTACCTGTTCTATCCTTTTCTTGCCTTTTCTTTCATTTTCTTGCCTTTTCCTTGACTATTCTTTCCTTTTCCTGCCTTATCTTGCCTTTTCTTTCCTTTTCTTGCCTTTTCCTTGCCTTTTCTTGCCTTTTCATGCCTTATCTTACATTATCTTACCTTTTCTTGCCTTATCTTGCCATTTCTTGCTTTTTTTTGGCATTTCATGCCTTTTTTTGCCTTATCTTTCCTTCTATTTTTTTGCCTTATCTTGCCTTTTATTGCATTTTCTTTTCATATCTTTCCTTTTCATTCCATTTATTTCCTTTTCTTTCCTTTTCTGGCCTTATCTTGCATTTTTTTTACCTTTTCTTGCCTTTTCATGCCTTTTCCTTGCCTTTTCTTCCCTTTTCTTTCTTTATCTTGCCTTATCTTGCCTCATCATTCCTTTTCTTTCCTTATCTTGCCTTATCTTGCCTAATCTTGCCTTTTCTTTCCTTTTCTATCATTTTCTTTCCATTTCTTGCCTTGTCTTTCCATTTCTTGCCTTTTCATTCCTTTTCCTTGCCTTTTCTTCCCTTTTCTTCCCTTTTCTTCTCTTTTCTTGCCTTTTCATTCCTTTTCCTTACATTTTCTTGCCTTTTCCTTGCCTATTCCTTGCCTTTTCTTGCCTTTGCTTGCCATATCTTTCCTTTTCTTTCCTTTTCATTCCTTTTCCTTGCCTTTTCATGCATTTTCTTGCCTTTTCCTTGCCTTTTCATGAATTTTCTTTCCATTTATTTCCTTTTTTTTGCGTTTTCTTGCCATTTCCTTGCCTTTTCATGCCTTTTCTATCCTTTTCATGCCTTTCTTGCTGTTTCCTTATCTTTTCTTGCCTTATCTATCCTTTTTTTGTTTTTCTTGCATTTTCTTGCCTTAGCTTACCTTTTCTTGCCTTTTCTTTTCATATCTTTCCTTTTCTTTCCATATCTTTTCTTTTCTTGCCTTTTCATGCCTTATCTTGCCTTATCTTGCCTTTTCTTTCCTTTTCTTGCCTTATCTTGCCTTATCTTGCCTTTTGTTGCCTTTTCATGCTTTTTCTTGCCTTTTCCTTGCCTTTTCTTGCCTTATCTTTCCTATTTTTGCCTTTTCTTGCCTTTTTTTCCATATCTTTCCTTTTCTTTCCATTTCTTTACTTTTCTTTCCTTTTTTGGCCTTATATTGCCTTTTCTTACCTTTTCTTGACTTTGCTTGCCTTTTCTTGCCTTTTCTTGCCTTTTCATGCCTTTTCCATGCCTTTTCATTCCTTATCTTGCCTTTTCTTACCTTTTTCTTGCCTTTTCTTTCCATATCTTTCCTTTTCTTGCCTTTTCTTGCGTTTTCTTGCCATATCTTTCCTTTTCTTTCCATTTCTATACTTTTCCTTACCTTTTCTTGCCTTATCTTGCCTTATCTTTCCTATCTTGCCTCTTCTTTTCATATCTTTCATTTTTTTCCATTTCTTTCCATTTCTTGCCTTTTCTGGCCTTATCTTGCCATTTCTTACTTTTTCTTGCCTTTTCTTGCCATTTTTCCTTTTCTTACCTTTTCATGCCTATTCCTTGCATTTTCTTGCCTTATCTTTCCTTTTCTTTCCATTTCTTTCCATATCATTCCTTTTCTTTCCTTTTCTTGCCTTTTGTTTTCTTGGCTTATCTTTCCTTTTCCTTGCCTTATCTTGCCTTTTCTTACATTTTCTTGCCTTATCTTGCCTTTTCTTTGCCTTTTCTTTCCTTATCTTGCCTTTTCTTGCCTCTTCCTTGCCGTTTCTTTCCTTTTCTTGCCTTTTCTTGCCTCATCTTTCCTTTCCTTTCCCTTTCATGCCTTTCCATCAATTATTTTGCCTTATCTTGCCTTTTCCTTGCCTTTTCTTTCCTTTTCTTGCCTTTTCTTCCCTTTTCTTGCCTTTTTTGGCCCTTTCTTGCCTTATCTTTCCATTTCTTTCCTTTTCTTATCTTTTCTTGCCTTATCTTGCCTATTCTAGCCTTTTCTTGGCTTCTCTTGCCTTTTCTTACCTTTTCTTAACTTTTCTTGCCTTTTCTTGGCTTTTCATGCCTTTTCTTTCCTCTTCTTGCCTTTTCATGCCTTTTCCTTACCTTTTCTTATCTTATGTTGCCTTTCTTGCCTTTTCCTTGCCTTTTCTTTCCTTTTCTTGCCTTATCTTGCCTTTTTCTTGACTTTTCTTTTCTTTTCTTGCCTTTTCTTGCCTCATCTTTCCTTTTCTTTCCTTTTCTTGCCTTTCCTTCCTTTTCTTGACTTACCTTGCCTTATCTTGCCTTCACTTGCCTTTTCATGCATTTTAATGCCTTTTCTTGCCTTTTTGATATCTTGCCTTTTCTTGCTTTTTACTCTCCTTTTATTTCCTATTCTTGCCTCATCTTTCCTTTCCTTCCCTTTTCTTGCCTTTCCTTCCCCTTTTTTGTCTTATCTTGCCTATGCTTACCTTTTCCTTGCCTTTTCTTCCCTTTTCTGGACTTATCTTGCCTTTTCTTAACTTTTCTTGCCTTTTTGTTGCCTTTTCATGCCCTTCTTTCCTTATCTCACCTTTTCTTGCCTTTTCCTTGCCTTTTCTTTCCTTTTTTGCCTTTTCTTGCCTCATCTGTCCTTTTCTTTTCTTTTCTTATTTTTACTTCCCATTTCTTGCCTTATCTTTCCTTTTCCTAGCCTTTTCTTTCCTTTTCTTGCCTTTTCTTTCCTTTTCTTTCCTTATCTTGTCTTATCTTGCCTTTTCTTGCCTTATCTTGCCTTTTCTTGACTTTTCTTGCCTTATCTTTCCATGACTTTCCTTTTCTTGTGTTTTCTTCCCTTATCTTGCCCTTTCTTACCTTTTATTATCTTTTCTCGGCTTTTTTTTTTTCCTTTTCTTGGTTTTTCTATGATTTTCTTTGATTTTCATGGCTTTTCTTTCTTTTTCTTGCCTTTTCATGCCTTTTCCTTGCCTTTTCTTGCCTTTTCCTTGCTTTATCTTGCATCATCTTTCCTATTCTTTCCTTTTCTTGCCTTTCCTTCCCTTTTCTTGCCTTACCTTGCCTTTATTTTCCTTTTCTTGCCTTTTCCTTGCCTTTTCTTGCCATTTCTTTCCTTATCTTGCCTTTTCTTTCTTTTTCTTTACATTTTCTTTCATTTTCTTGACTTTTCTTGCCTTTTCTTGTCTCATCTTTCCTTTTCTTTACTGTTCTTGCCTTTCCTTTCCTTTTCTAACTTATCTTGCATTTTCTTGCCTTATCTTGCCTTTTCATTCCTTTTCCTTGTCTTTTCTTTCCTTTGCTTGCCTTATCTTGACTTTTCTTACTTTTCTTGCCTTTTCTTGCCCTATCATTCCTTTTCTTTTCTTATCTTGCCTTTTCTTGCCTTTTAATGCCTTTGCATGCCTATTTGTCTTTTCTTGCCTTTTCTTGCCTTATCTTGCCTTTTCTTGCATTTTCATGGCTTTTCCTTGCCTTTTCTTGCCTTATCTTTCCTTTTCTTGCCTTTTCCTTGCCTTTTCTTGCCATATCTTGCCTTTTCTTGCCTAATCATTCCTTACCTTTCAATTTCTTTCCTTTTCTTACCTTTTCTAGCCTTATCTTTCCTTTTCTTCCCATTTCTTGCCTTTTCTTGCCTTTTCCTGCCTTATCTTTCCTTTTCTTGCCTTTTTTTTGCCCTTTCCTTGCCTTTTCTGGCCTTATCTCTCCTTTTCTTTATATTTCTTCCCTTTTCTTGCCTTTTCCTACTTTATCTTGCCTTTTCTTACCTTTTCTTGCCTTTCCTTTTCTTGCCTTTTCATGCCTTTTCCTTGCCTTATCTTGCCTTCTTTTGCCTTTTCCTTCCCTTTTCTTTCCTTTTCTTGCCTTATCTTGCCCTTTATTGCCTTTTCTTGCCTTATCTTGCCTTTTCCTTTCCTTCTCTTTCCTTTTCTTGCCTTATCTTGCCATTAACTTGCCTTTTCCTTGCATTTTATTTCCTTTTCTGACATTTTCATGCCCTTTCTATCACTTTTGTTGCCTTTTCTTTCCTTTTCTTGCCTTTTCCTTTCATTTTCTTGCCTTATCGTAACTTTTCTAGTCTTATCTTGCTTTATCTTTCCTTTTCTTGCCTTTTCATACCTTCTCTTACATTTTCTTGGATTTTCTAGTTTTTTCTTGCCTTTTCCTCGTATTTTCTTGCCTTTTCTTGTTTGATCTTTCCTTTTTTATATTTTCTTACATTTTCCTTGCCTTATCTTTCCTTTTCTTTCCATTTCTTTCCTTTTCTTCCCTTTTCTTCCCTTTTCTTACATTTTCATGCTGTTTCTTTGCCTTTTCTTGCCTTATCTTGCATTTTCTTGCCTTTTCTATCCTTTTCTTGCCTTATCTTGCCTTTTCTTTCCTTTTCCTTGGCTTTTCTTTTCTTTTCTTGCTTTTTCTTGCCTCATCTTTCCTTTTCTTTCTTTTTCTTGCCTTATCTTGCCTTTTGTTTCCTTTTCTTGCCTTATCTTGCCATTTCTTTTGTTTTCTTTCCTTTTCTTGCCTTTTCTTTCCTTTTCTTGCCTTTTCCTTCTGTTTATTGCCTTTTCATTCCTTTTCCTTTTCTTGCCTTTACCTTGCTGTTTCCTTGCCTTTTCTTGCCTTATCTTGCATTTTCTTGTCTTTTCCTTGCCTTTTCTTGCCTTTTCCTTGCCTTGTCTTGCATTTTTTGCCTTATCTTGCCTTTTCTTTCCTTTTCTTGCCTTATCTGGCCTTTTCTTTCCTTTCTTGCCTTATCTTGCCTTTTCATCCCATATCTTTCCTTTCCTTTCCATATCTTTCCTTTTCTTGGCTTTTCTTGGCTTTCCTTACCTTTTCTTGCCTAATCTTGCCTTTTCTTTTCTTTTCTATTCTTTTCTTTCCTTTTCTTGCCTTTTCATGCATTTTCTTACATTGTCTTTCCTTTTCCTCCCTTTTCATTCCTTTTCCTTGCCTTTTTTCCCTTTTCATTCCTTTTCCTTGCCTTTTCTTGCCATACCTTTCCTTTTCTTGCCTTTTCTTGCCTTATCTTGCCATTTTTTACCTTTTCTTGACATTTCTTGTACTTTCTTTCCTTTTCTTTCCTTTTCATGCCTTTTTCTTGCCTTTTCTTGACTTTTCCTTGCATTTTGGTTCCTTTTCTTGCCTTATCTTGCATTATCTTACCTTATCTTTCCTTTTCTTTCCTTTTTTTACCTTTCCTTGCCTTCTCTTGCCTTATCTTGCCTTTTATTGCCTTTTCTTGTCTTTTCTTACCTTATCTTGCCTTCTCTTGCCTTAACTTGCCTTTTCATGCCATTTCTTGCCTTATCTTGCCTTTTAATGCCTTTTCTTGCCTTCTCATTCCTTATCTTGTCCTTTCTTACCCTATCTTGCCTTTTCTTGCCTTTTCAAGCCTTTACTTGGCGTTTCTTTACTTTTCTTTTCTTTTCATGATTTTTCCCTGCCTTTTATTGCCTTATATTGCCTTTTCCTACCTCGTCATTCCTTTTCTTTCTTTTTCTTGCCTTTCTTTCCCTTTTCTTGTATTTTCTTGCCTTTTCTTTCCTTTTTTTGCTTTTTCTTGCCTTTTCTGGCCATTTTTTGCCTTATCTTTCCTTTTCTTTACATTTCTTTCCTTTTCTTGCCTTATCTTGCCTTTTCTTTCCTTTTCCTTGGCTTTTCTTTTCTTTTCTTGCTTTTTCTTGCCTCATCTTTCCTTTTCTTTCTTTTTCTTGCCTTATCTTGCCTTTTGTTTCCTCTTCTTGCCTTATCTTGCCATTTCTTTTGTTTTCTTTCCTTTTCTTGCCTTTTCCTTCTGTTTATTGCCTTTTCATTCCTATTCCTTTTCTTGCCTTTTCCTTGCCGTTTCCTTGCCTTTTCTTGCCTTATCTTGCATTTTTTTGTCTTTTCCTTGCCTTTTCTTGCCTTATCTTGCCTTTTCTTGCCTTATCTTGCGTTTTCCCTGCCTTTTCTTTCCTCATCTTGCCTTTTCTTTCCTCATCTTGCCTTATCTTACCATTTCTCTTCTTTTCTTTCATTTTTTTGACTTTTCATGCCTTTCTTGCATTTTCCTTCCTTTTCTTGCCTTTTCATTCCTTTTCCTTACCTTTCTTGCCTTTTCTTATCATTTCTTGCCTTTTCTGGCCTTATCTTTCCTTATCTTTCCTTTTCTTAGCTTATCTTGCCTTTTCTTGCCTTTTCATGCCTTTTCTTCCCTTTTCATGCCTTTTCCTTTCCTTTTCTTGCCTTATCATTCCTTTTTCTGCCTTTTCTTTCTTTTTCTTGCCCTTTCCTTGCCTTTTCTTTCCATATGTTTTCTTTTCTTGCCTTATCTTGCCTTTTCTTACCTTTTCTTGCCGTTTCCTTCCTTTTCTTGCATTTTCTTTCATTTTATTACCTTTTCATTCCTTTTCCTTGCCTTTTCTTTCTTTTTATTACCTTTTCATTCCTTTTCCTTGCCTTCTCTTTCTTTTTATTGCCTTTTCTTTCCTTTTCTTGCCCTTTCCTTGCCTTTTCTTTCCTTATCTTCCCTTTTCTTAGCTTTTCTTGCCTTTTCTTTCCTTTTCTTCCCTTTTCTTGATTTTAAATGCCTTTTCCTTGCCTTTTCTTGCCTTATCTTGCCTTATCTTGCAATTTTCTTGCCTTTTCTTTCTTTTTTTTCCTTTTCATTCCTTTTCCTTGCCTTTTCTTTCCTTTTTTTGCCTTTTCTTACCTTTTCTTGCCTTTTCATGCCTTTCCTTGTCTTTTCTTGCCTTTTCTTTTATTTTTTTGCCTTTTCATTCCTTTTTTTTGCCTGTTCTTTCTTTTTTTTCCTTTTCTATCCTTTTCTTACCTTTTCTTGCCTTTTTCTTGCCTTTTCTTGCCTTTTCATTCCTTTTCCTTACCTTTTCAATGCCTTCTTTTCTTGTCTTTTCTTGCCTTATCTTGCCTTATCTTGCATTTTCTTTTCTTTTCTTACCTTTTCCTGCCTTTTCTATCCTTTTCTTACCTTTTCTTGCCTTTTTTTTTGCCTTATCTTGCCTTTTCTTACCTTTTCTTGCCTTTTCTTACCTTTTCATGCCTTTTCCTTTCCTTTTCTTTCCTTTCCTTTCCTTTCCTTTTCTTTCCTTTTCCTTGCCTTTTCTTCTTTTTATTGTCTTTTCTTTCCTTTTCTTGCCCTTTCCATGCCTTTTCTTGCCTTTTCCTGCCTTTTCTTGCCTTATCTTACCTTTTCTTACCTTTTTTCCCCTTTTTTGATTTTGTTTACTTTTTTTGCCTTTTCATTCCTTTTCCTTGCCTTTTCTTGCCTTATCTTGCCATTTCTTGCTTTTTCTTGCCTTATCTTGCCTTTTCTTTCCTTTTCTTATATCTTACCTTTTCTTGCCTTTTCATGCCTTTTCTTCCATTTTCATGCCTTTTCCTTTCCTTTTCTTGCCTTTTCATGCCTTTTCTTCCATTTTCATGCCTTTTCCTTTCCTTTTCTTGCCTTATCATTCCCTTTTTTGCCTTTTCTTGCCTTATCTTGCCTTTTCTTACCTTTTGTTTCCATATCTTTTCTTTTCTTGCCTTTTCTTACATTTTCTTGCCTTTTACAGCCATTTCCTTCCTTTTCTTGCCTTTGCTTTCATTTTATTGCCTTTTCATTCCTTTTCCTTGCCTTTTCTTTCTTTTTATTGCCTTTTCTTTTCTTTTCTTTTCTTTTCTTGCCCTTTCCTTGCCTTTTCTCTTCTTATCTTCTATTTTCTTGCCTTTTCTTTCCTTTTCTTTCCTTTTCTTGCTTTTTCATGCCTTTTCTTACCTTTTCTAGCCTTTTCATGCCTTTCCTTGCCTTTTCTTACCTTTTCTTTTATTTTTTTGCCTTTTCATTCCTTTTCCTTAACTTTTCTTTCTTTTTCTATCCTTTTCTTGCCATTTCTTGCCTTTTTCTTACCTTTTCTTGTCTTTTCTAGCCTTTTCTTGCCTTTTCTTTCCATTTCTTTCATTTTCTTGCCTTTTCTTACCTTTTCATTCCTTTTCCTTACCTTTTAGATGCCTTCTTTTCTTGACTTTTCTTGCCTTTTCATGCCTTATCTTGCCTTATCTTGCATTTTCTTTCCTTTTTTTGCCTTATCTTGCCTTTTCTTACCTTTTCTTGTCTTTTCTTACCTTTTCATGCCTTTTCCTTTCCTTTTCTATCCTTTGCTTGCCTTTTCTTAATTTTTTTTGCCTTTTCATTCCTTTTCCTTGCCTTTTCTTTTTTTTATTGCCTTTTCTTTCCTTTTCTTGCCTTTTCCTTGCCTTTCCTTGCCTTTTCTTTCTTTTTCTTGCCTTATCTTGCCTTTTCTTACCTTTTTTGCACTTTTCTTGCTTCTGTTTACTTTTCTTGCCTTTTCTTGCTTTTTCATTCCTTTCCCTTGCCTTTTCTTGCCTTTTCTTTCCATTTCTTGCCTTTTCTTTCCTTATCTTGCCTTTTCTTTCCTTTTCTTAGCTTATCTTGCCTTTTCTTGCCTTTTCATGCCTTTGCGTTTCCTTTTTTTGCCTTATCATTCCTTTTTTTTCCTTTTCTTGCCTTATCTTACCTTTTCTTTCCATATCTTTTCTTTTCTTGCCTTTTCTTGCGTTATCTTGCCTTTTCTTACCTTTTCTTGCCTTTTATAGCCTTTTCCTTCCTTTTCTTGCCCTTTCTTTCATTTTATTGCCTTTTCATTCCTTTTCCATGCCTTTTCTTTCTTTTTATTGCCTTTTCTTTCCTTTTCTTGCCCTTTCCTTGCTTTTTCTTTCCTTATCTTCCTTTTTCTTGCCTTTTCTATCCTTTTCTTTCCTTTTCTTGCTTTTTCATGCCTTTTCCTTGCCTTTTCTTTCCTTTTCTTGCCTTATCTTACAATTTTCTTGCCTTTTCCTTCCTTTTATTGCCTTTTCATGCTTTTTCTTGCCTTTTCCTTGCCTTTTCTTGCCTTTTCTTTCCTATTTTTGCCTTTTCTTGCCTTTTTTTCCAGATCTTTCCTTTTCTTTCCATTTCTTTACTTTTCTTGCCTTTTTTGGCCTTATATTGCCTTTTCTTACCTTTTCTTGACTTTGCTTTCCTTTTCTTGCCTTTTCTTCCATATCTTTCCTTTTCTTCCCATTTCTTTACTTTTCTTGCCTTTTTTGGCCTTATATTGCCTTTTCTTACCTTTTCTTGACTTTGCTTGCCCTTTCTTGCCTTTTCTTTCTTTTTCTTGCCTTTTCATACCTTTTCCGTGCCTTTTCATCCCTTATCTTGCCTTTTGTTACCTTTTTCTTGCCTTTTCTTTCGATATCTTTCCTTTTCTTTCCATTTCTTTCCTTTTCTTGCCTTTTCTTGCCTTTTCTTGGCTTTTCTTTCCATATCTTTCCATTTTTATACTTTTCCTTGCCTTTTCTACCCTTATCTTTCCTATCTTTCCTTTTCTTTCCACATCTTTCCTTTTTTTCCATTTCTTTCCTTTCTTGCCTTTTCTGGCCTTATCTTGCCATTTCTTACTTTTTCTTACTTTTTCTTGCCTTTTCTTGCCATTTTTTCCTTTTCTCGCCTTTTCATGCCTTTTCCTTGCATTTTCTTGCCTTATCTTGCCTTTTCTTTTCTTTTCTTTCCATATCATTCCTTTTCTTTCCTTTTGCCTTTCCTTTTCTTTCCTTTTCTTTTCTTGGCTTATCTTTCCTTTTCTTGGCTTATCTTGCCTTTTCCTTTCTCATCATCCCTTTTCTTTCCTGTCCTTCCCATTTCTTCCCTATTTTTTTCTTTTATTGCCTTGTGTTTCCTTTTTTGCCCTTTCTTGCATTTTCCTTGCCTTATCTTGCTTTTTCCTTGCCCTTTCTTACTTTTTCTTGCCTTATCTTGCCTTTTCTTGCCTTTTCCTTTCCTTTTCTTGCATTTTCTTTCCTTTTCTTGCCTTTTCTTGCCTCAACTTTCCTTTCCTTTCCCTTTCTTGCCTTTCCATCAATTGTTTTGCCTTATCTTGCCTTTTCCTTGCCTGTCCTTTCCTTTTCTTGCCTTTTCTTTCCTTTTCTTGCCTTTTCTTGCCTTCTCTTGCCTTTTTTGGCCCTTTCTTGCCTTCACTTGCCTTTTCATGCATTTTTATGCCTTTTCTAGCCTTTTTAATATCTAGCCTTTTCTTGCTTTTTCCATTCCTTTTATTTCCTTTTCTTGCCTCATCTTTCCTTTCCTTCCCTTTTCTTGCCTTTCCTTCCCCTTTTTTGTCTTATCTTGCCTTATCTTGCATTTGCTTACCTTTTCCTTGACTTTTCTTCCCTTTTCTTCCCTTTTCGTTGCCTTTTCAAGTCCTTCTTTCCTTATCTCGCCTTTTCTTGCCTTTTCCTTGCCTTTTTTCCTTTTTTTGCCATTTCTAGCCTCATCTTTCCTTTTCTTTTCTTTTCTTATTTTTACTACCCCTTTCTTGCCTTTTCCTTGCCTTTTCTTTCCTTTTCTTGCCTTTTCTTGCCTTATCTTGTCTTATCTTACCTTTCCTTGCCTTAACTTGCCTTTTCTTGCCTTTTCTTGCCATATCTTTCCATGACTTTCCTTTTCTTGTCTTTTGTTCCCTTATCTTGCCCTTTCTTGCCGTTGATTGTCTTTTCTTGGCTTTTTTTACCTTTTCTTGGCTTTTCTATGATTGTCTATGCTTTTCATGGCTTTTCTTTCCTTTTCTTGCCTTTTCATGCCTTTTCCTTGCCTTTTCTTGCCTTTTCCTTGCCTTATCTTGCATCAACTTTCCTTTCTTTCCTTTTCTTGCCTTATCTTGCCTTTATTTGCCTTTTCTTGCCTTTTCCTTACCTTTTCTTGCCTTTTCTTTCCTTATCTTGCCTTTTCTTGCTTTTTCCTCACCTTTTCTTTCATTTTCTTGACCTTTTTTGCCTTTTCTTATCTCATCTTTCCTTTTCTTTACTTTTATTGCCTTTCCTTCCCTTTTTTTACCTTATCTTGCATTTTCTTGCCTTATCTTGCCTTTTCATTCCTTTTCCTTACCTTTTCTTTCCTTTTCTTACCTTATCTTGCCTTATCTTGACTTTTCTTACCTTTTCTTGCCCTTTCTTGCCTTTTCTTGCCTTACCTTTCCTTTTCTTTCCTTATCTTGCCTTTTCTTGCCTTTTCATGAATTTGCATGCCTATTTGCCTTCTCTTGCCTTTTCTTGCCTTATCTTGCCTTTTCTTTCCTTTTCTTGCCTTTTCTTGCTTTTTCTTGCCTTTTCTTGCATTTTCATGCCTTTTCCTTGCCTTTTCTTACCTTATTTTCCTTTTTTTTTGCTTTTTCTTGCCTTTTCCTTGGGTTTTCTTCCATATCTTTCCTTTTCTTGCCTTATCATTCCTTATCTTTCCATTTCTTTCCTTTTCTTACGTTTTCTAGCCATATCTTGCCTTTTCTTCCCATTTCTTGCCTTTTTTTGCCTTTTCCTGCCTTATCTTTCCTTTTCTTACCTTTTTTTTACCTTTTCCTTGCCTTTTCTGGCCTTATCTCTACTTTTCTTTATATTTCTTTCCTTTTCTTGCCTTTTCCTGCCTTATCTTACCTTTTCTTGCCTTTCCTTTTCTTGCCTTTTCATGCCCTTTCCTTGCCTTATCTTGCCTTTTCCTTGCCTTTTTCTTACCTTTTCTTGTCTTTTCTAGCCTTTTCTTGCCTTTTCTTTTCATTTCTTTCATTTTCTTACCTTTTCTTACCTTTTCATTCCTTTTCCTTACCTTTTCAATGCCTTCTTTTCTTGACTTTTCTTGCCTTATCTTGCATTTTCTTTCCTTTTTATGCCTTTTTTTGCCTTATATTGCCTTTTCTTACCTTTTCTTGTCTTTTCTTACCTTTTCATGCCTTGTCCTTTCCTTTTCTATCCTTTGCTTGCCTTTTCTTAATTTTTTTGCCTTTTCATTCCTTTTCCTTGCCTTTTCTTTTTTTTATTGCCTTTTCTTTCCTTTTCTTGCCCTTTCCTTGCCTTTCCTTGCCTTTTCTTTACTTTTCTTGCCTTATCTTGCCTTTTCTTACCTTTTTTCCCTTTTCTTGCTTCTGTTTACTTTTCTTGCCTTTTCTTGCTTTTTCATTCCTTTCCCTTGCCTTTTCTTGCCTTTTCTTGCCATTTCTTGCCTTTTCTTTCCTTATCTTGCCTTTTCTTTCCTTTTCTTAGCTTATCTTGCCTTTCCTTGCCTTTTCATGCCTTTGCCTTTCCTTTTCTTGCCTTATCATTCCTTTTTTTGCCTTTTCTTGCCTTCTCTTACCTTTTCTTTCCATATCTTTTCTTTTCTTGCCTTATCTTGCCTTTTCTTACCTTTTCTTGCCATTTATAGCCATTTCCTTTCTTTTCTTGCCTTTTCTTTCATTTTATTGCCTTTTCATTCCTTTTCCTTGCCTTTTCTTTCTTTTTATTGCCTTTTCTTTCCTTTTCTTGCCATTTCCTTGCCTTTTCTTTCCTTATCATCCCTTTTCTTGCCTTTTCTATCATTTTCTTGCTTTTTCATGCCTTTTTCTTGCCTTTTCTTTCCTTTTCTTGCCTTATCTTTCAATTTTCTTGCCTTTTCCTTCCTTTTATTGCCTTTTCATGCTTTTTCTTGCCTTTTCCTTGCCTTTTCTTGCCTTTTCTTTCCTATTTTTTTCTTTTCTTGCCTTTTTTTCCATATCTTTCCTTTTCTTTCCATTTCTTTACTTTTCTTGCCTTTTTTGGCCTTAGATTACCTTTTCTTACCTTTTCTTGACTTTGCTTGCCTTCCTTGCCTTTTCTTCCATATCTTTCCTTTTCTTCCCATTTCTTTACTTTTTTTGCCTTTTTGGGCCTTATATTGCCTTTTCTTACCTTTTCTTGACTTTGCTTCCCTTTTCTTGCCTTTTCTTTCCTTTTCTTGCCTTTTCATGCCTTTTTCGTGCCTTTTCATTCCTTATCTTTCCATTTTTATACTTTTCCTTGCCTTTTCTACCCTTATCTTTCCTATGTTGCCTTTTCTTTCCACATCTTTCCTTTTTTTCCATTTCTTTCCATTTCTTGCCTTTTCTGGCCTTATCTTGCCATTTCTTACTTTTTCTTGCCTTTTCTTGCCATTTTTTCCTTTTCTCGCCTTTTTATGCCTTTTCCTTGCATTTTCTTGCCTTATCTTGCCTTTTCTTTTCTTTCCATATCATTCCTTTTCTTTGCTTTTGCCTTTCCTTTTCTTTTCTTGGCTTATCTTGCCTTTTCCTTGCCTGTCCTTTCCTTTTCTTGCCTTTTCTTTCCTTTTCTTGCCTTTTCTTGCCTTCTCTTGCCTTTTTTGGCCCTTTCTTGCCTTATCTCTCCATTTCTTTCCGTTTCTTGTCTTTTCTTGCCTTATCTTGCCTATTCTAGCCTTTTCTTGGCTTCTCTTGCCTTTTCTTACCTTTTCTTGCCTTTTCTTGGCTTTTCATGCCTTTTCATTCCTTTTCTTACCTTTTCATGCCTTTTCCTTGCCTTTTCTTATCTTATGTTGCCTTTCTTGCCTTTTCCTTGCCTTTTCTTTCCTTTTTTTGCCTTATCTTGCCTGTTCCTTGTATTTTCTTTTCTTTTCTTGCCTCACCTTTCCTTTTCTTTCCTTTTCATGCCTTTCCTTCCTTTTCTTGCCTTATCTTGCCTTCACTTGCCTTTTCATGCATTTTCATGCCTTTTCTTGCCTTTTTAATATCTTGCCTTTTCTTGCTTTTTTCTTTCCTTTTATTTCCTATTCTTCCCTCATCTTTCCTTTCCTTCCCTTTTCTTGCCTTTCCTTCCCCTTTTTTGTCTTATCTTTCCTTATCTTGCATTTGCTTACCTTTTCCTTGCCTTTTCTTCCCTTTTCTGGCCTTATCTTGCCTTATCTTGCCTTTTCTTAACTTTTCTTAACTTTTCTTGCCTTTTCGTTGCCTTTTCAAGCCCTTCTTTCCATATCTCGCCTTTTCTTGCATTTTCCTTGCCTTTTTTTCCTTTTTTTGCCTTTTCATGCCTCATCTTTCCTTTTCTTTTCTTTTCTCTTTTTTACTACCCTTTTCTTGCCTTATCTTGCCTTTTTCTTGCCTTTTCTTTCCTTTTCTTGCCTTTTCTTTCCTTTTCTTGCCTTATCTTGTCTTGTCTTGCCTTTCCTTGCCTTAACTTGCCTTTTCTTGCCTTTTCTTGCCTTATCTTTCCATGACTTTCCTTTTCTTGTCTTTTCTTCCCTTATCTTGCCCTTTCTTGCCTTTGATTGTCTTTTCTTGGCTTTTTTTACCTTTTCTTGGCTTTTCTATGATTTTCTAAGCTTTTCATGGCTTTTCTTTCCTTTTCTTGCCTTTTCATGCCTTTTCCTTGCCTTTTCTTGCCTTTTCCTTGCCTTATCTTGCATCAACTTTCCTTTTCTTTCCTTTTCTTGCCTTTTCTTGCCTTTTCTTGCCTTACCTTGCCTTATCTTGCCTTTATTTGCCTTTTCCTTAACTTTTCTTGCCTTTTCTTTCCTTATCTTGCCTTTTCTTGCTTTTTCCTCACCTTTTCTTTCATTTTCTTGACTTTTTTTGCCTTTTCTTGTCTCATCTTTCCTTTTCTTTACTTTTATTGCCTTTCCTTCCCTTTTCTTACCTTATCTTGCATTTTCTTGCCTTATCTTGCCTTTTCATTCCTTTTCCTTGCCTTTTCTTTCCTTTTCTTGCCTTATCTTGCCTTATCTTGACTTTTCTTACCTTTTCTTGCCTTTTCTTGCCTTTTCTTGCCTTATCTTTCCTTTTCTTTCCTTATCTTGCCTTTTCTTGCCTTTTCATGCCTTTGCAGGCCTATTTGCCTTTTCTTGCCTTTTCTTGCCTTATCTTGCCTTTTCTTTCCTTTTCTTGCCTTTTCATGCCTTTTCCTTGCTTTTTCTTACCTTATCTTTCCTTTTTTTTGCTTTTTCTTGCCTTTTCCTTGACTTTTCTTACATATCTTGCCTTTTCTTGCCTTATCATTCCTTATCTTTCCATTTCTTTCCTTTTCTTACCTTTTCTAGCCTTATCTTGCCTTTTCCTCCCATTTCTTGCCTTTTTTTGCCTTTTCCTGCCTTATCTTTCATTTTCTTACTTTTTTTTGCCTTTTCTGGCCTTATCTCTCCTTTTCTTTATATTTCTTTCCTTTTCTTGCCTTTTCCTGCCTTATCTTGCCTTTTCTTACCTTTTCTTGCCTTTCCTTTTCTTGCCTTTTCATGCCTTTTCCTAGCCTTATCTTGCCTTTTCCTTGCTTTTTCTTTCCTTTTCTTGCCTTATCTTGCCTTTTATTGCCTTTTCTTTCCTTTTCTTGCCTTATCTTGCCTTTTATTTCCTTTTCTTTCCTTTCCTTGCCTTATCTTGCCTTTTCTTTCATTTTCTTGCCTTTCCTTGCCTTATCTTGCCTTTTCTTTCCTTTTCTTGCCTTATCTTGCCTTAACTTGCCTTTTCCTTGCATTTTATTTCCTTTTCTGTCATTTTCATGCCTTTTCTATCACTTTTGTTGCCTTTTCTTTCCTTTTCTTGTCTTTTCCTTTCATTTTCTTGCCTTATCGTAACTTTTCTAGTCTTATCTTGCTTTATCTTTCCTTTTCTTGCCTTTTCGTACCTTCTCTTACATTTTCTTGGATTTTCTGGTTCTTTCTTGCCTTTTCCTCATATTTTCTTGCCTTCTCTTGCCTTTTTTTGTTTTATCTTTCATTTTTTTACATTTTCTTACATTTTCCTTGGCTTATCTTTGCTTTTCATACATTTTCATGCCGTTTCCTTGCCTTTTATTGCCTTATCTTGCAATTTCTTGTCTTGTCCTTGCCTTTTCTTTCCTTTTCTTGCCTTTTCTTTCCTTTTCTTGCCTTTTCTTTCCTTTTCTTGCCATTTCCTTGCCTTTTCCTTGCCTTTTCTTTCCTTTTCTTGCCTTTTCCTTGCCTTTTCCTTGCCTTTTCTTTCCTTTTCTTGCCTTATCTTTTCCTTTTCTTTTCTTTTCTTTCCTTTTCTTGCCTCATCTTTCCTTTTCTTTCTTTTTCTTGCCTTATCTTGCCTTTTCTTTCCTTTTCTTGCCTTATCTTGCCATTTCTTTTATTTTCTTTCCTTTTCTTTCCTTATCTTGCCTTATCTTTCCTTTTCATGCCTTTTCTTGCCTTTTCCTTCTGTTTATTGCCTTTTAATTCCTTTTCCTTTTCTTTCCTTTTCTTGCCTTTTCATGCCTTATCTTGCCTTATCTTGCATTTTTTTGCCTTATCTTGCCTTTTCTTTCCTTTTCTTGCCTTATCTTGCCTTTTTTTCCTTTTCTTGCCTTATCTTCCCTTTTCGTCCCATATCTTTCCTTTTCTTTCCATTTCTTTCCTTTTCTTGGCTTTTCTTGACTTTTCTTGTCTTTTCATTCCTTTTCTAACTTTTTCATGCCTTTTCCTTGCCTTTTCTTGCCTAAACTTGCCTTTTCTTTCCTTTTCTATTCTTTTCTTTCCTTTTCTTGCCTTTTCATGCATTTTCTGGCATTGTCTTTCCTTTTCCTCCCTTTTCATTCCTTTTCCTTGCCTTTTTTGCCTTTTCATTCCTTTTCCTTGCCTTTTCTTGCCATACCTTTCCTTTTCTTTCCTTTTCTTGCCTTTTCTTGCCTTATCTTGGCATTCTTTTACCTTTTCTTGACTTTTCTTGTACTTTCTTTCCTTTTCTTGCCTTTTCATGCCTTTTTCTTGCCTTTTCTTGACTTTTCCTTGCATTTTGTTTCCTTTTCTTGCCTTATCTTGCCTTGTCTTTCCTTTTCTTGCCTCTTTTAACATTTCCTTTCCTTCCCTTACCTTATCTTGCCTTTTATTGCCTTTTCTTACCTTTTCTTACCTTATCTTGCCTTTTCTTGCCTTAACTTGCCTTGACTTGCCATTTCTTACCTTATCTTGCCTTTTCATGCCTTTTCTTGCCTTCTCATTCCTTATCTTGTCCTTTCTTACATTATCTTGCATTTTCTTGCCTTTTCAAGCCTGTACTTGCAGTTTCTTTACTTTACTTTTCTTTTCTTTTCATGACTTTTCCCTGCCTTTTATTGCCTTATATTGCCTTTTCCTGCCTCATCATTCCTTTTCTTTCTTTTTCATGCCTTTCCTTCCCTCTTCTTGCCTTTTCTTGCCTTATCTTTCCTTTTTTTTGCCTTTTCTTGCCTTTTGTTGCCTTTTCTTGCAATTTTTTGCCTTATCTTTCCTTTTCTTTACATTTCTTTCCTTTTCTTGCCTTATCTTGCCTTTTCTTGCCATTTCTTGCCTTTTCTTTCCTTATATTGCCTTTTCTTGCCTTTTTCTTGCCTTTTCTTTCCTTTTCTTGCCTTTTCTTATCTTTCTTGCCTTTTCTTACCTTTTCTTGGCTTTTCTTGGCGTTTCTTGGCTTTTCTTTACCTTTTCTTACCTTTTCTTTCCTTTTCCTGCCTTTTTTTGCCTTTTCTTGGCCTTTTCTTGCCTTCTCTTGCCTTATCTTTCATTTTCTTTCCTTTTCTTGTCTTTTCTTGCCTTTCTTTCCTTTTCATGCCTTTTCCTTGCCTTATCTTGCCTTTTGCTTGCCTTTTCTTTCCTTGCCTTGCCTTAGCTTGCCTTATCTTGCCTTTTCTTGACTCATCTTTCCATTTCTTTCCTTTTCTTGCCTTTCCTTCCCTATTCTTACCTTTACTTGCCTTTTCTTCCCTTACCATGCCTTTTCCTTGCCTTTTCCTTCCATTTCTTGCCTTATCTTGCCATTCCTTTTCTTTTCTTACCTTGTCCTACCTTTTCATTCCTTTTCCTTGCCTTTTCTTTACTTTTCTGACCTTTTGTTGCCTTATCATTCCATTTCATTCCTTTTCTTGCCTTATCTTGCTTTATCTTGCTTTTTCTTACCTTTTCATGACTTTTACCTTGCCTTTTCTTGCCCTATTTTGCCATTTCTTACTTTTACTTTTACTTGACTTTTCTTTCCTTTGCTTTCCTTTGCTTTCCTTATCTTTCCTTTTCTTGCCTTATCTTCCCATTTCTTAACTTTTCCTTGCCTTTTCTTTCCTTTCCTTCCCTTTTCTTGCCTTTTCTTGCCTTTTCCTTGCCTTTTTTTACTTTTCTTTCCTTTCCTTGCCTTTTCTGGCCTTTTCTTGCCTTATGTTTCCTTTTTTTGCCTTTTCCTTGCCTTTTCTTACCTTATCTTGCCTTTTTTGGCTTTTTCTTACCTTACCTTTCCTTTTCTTTCCATTTCTTTCCTTTTCTTGTCTTTTCTTGCCTTATCTTGCCTTTTCTTACCTTTTCTTGCCTTTTCTTACCTTTTCTTTGCTTTTCTTGCCTTTTCTTTCCTTATCTTGCCTTTCCTTGCCTTTTTTTTCCTTTTCTTGCCTTTCCTTGCCTTTTTTTCCTTTTCTTTCCTTTTTTTCCTTATCTTGCCTTTTCCTTCCCTTTTCTTGGCTTATCTTGCCTTTTCTTGCCTTTCCTTGCCTTATCTTGCCTTTTCTTTCCTTTTCTTGCCTTATCTTGCCTCATCTTTCCTTTTCTTTCATTTCCTTCCCTTTTCGTGCCTTATCTTGCCTTTTACTTGCCTTTTCTTTCCTTTTCTTCCCTTATCTTTCCTTAACTTACCTTTTCCTTGCATTTTCTTTCCTTTTCTTGCCTTTTTATGCCTTTTCCATTACTTTGGCTACCTTTTCTTTCCTTTTCTGACCTTTTCCTTGCATTTTCTTGCCTTATCTTTCCTTTTCTTGCCTTATCTTTCATTATCTTGCCTTTTCTTTCCTTTTCTTGCCTTTTCTTGCCTTATCTTTCCTTTTTCTGCCTCTTCTTTCCTTTTCGTTGACTTATCTTGCATTTTTTGGCATTTTCTTTTATTAGCTTTCCTTTTCTTTTCCATTTCTTGCCTTTTCTTACTTTTTTTTTGACTTTTTTTTCCTTTTCTTGCCTTTTCATGCCTTTTCCATTTCTTTTTTTTCCTTATCTTTCCTTTTCTTGCCTTTTCCATGCATTTTCCTTGCCTTTTCTTTCCTTTTCTTTCCTTTTCTTGCCTCATCTTGCCTTTTCTTTCCTTATCTTGCCTTACCTTACCATTTCTAATCTTTTCTTTCCTTTTTTTTACTTTTCATGCCTTTCTTGCATTTTCCTTCCTTTTCTTGCCTTTTCATTCCTTTTCCTTGCCTTTTTTTGCCTTTTTCTTAGCTTATCTTGCCTTTTCTTGCCTTTTCATGCCTTTTCTTCCCTTTTCATGCCTTTTCCTGTCCTTTTCTTGCCTTATCATTCCTTTTTTTGCCTTTTCTTGCCTTATCTTGCCTTTTCTTACCTTTTCTTTCCATATGTTTTCTTTTCTTGCCTTATCTTGCCTTTTCTTACCTTTTCTTGCCATTTCCTTCCTTTTCTTGTCTTTTCTTTCATTTTATTACCTTTTCATTCCTTTTCCTTGCCTTTTCTTTCTTTTTATTACCTTTTCATTCCTTTTCCTTGCCTTATCTTTCTTTTTATTGCCTTTTCTTTCCTTTTCTTGCCCTATCCTTGCCTTTTCTTTCCTTATCTTCCCTTATCTTCCCTTTTCTTTCCTTTTCTTTCCTTTTCTTTCCTTTTCTTGCCTTTTCTTGCCTTATCTTGCCTTATCTTGCAGCCTTTTCTTTCTTTTTTTTCCTTTTCATTCCTTTTCCTTGCCTTTTCTTTCCTTTTTTTGCCTTTTCTTACCTTTTCTTGCCTTTTCATGCCTTTCCTTGTCTTTTCTTGCCTTTTCTTTTATTTTTTTGCCTTTTCAATCCTTTTCCTTGCCTTTTATTTCTTTTTTTTCCTTTTATATCCTTTTCCTACCTTTTCTTGCCTTTTTCTTGTCTTTTCTTGTCTTTTCTTTCCTTTTCTTTCATTTTCTTGCCTTTTCTTGCCTTTTCATTCCTTTTCCTTACCTTTTCAATGCCTTCTTTTCTTGTCTTTTCTTGCCTTATCTTGTATTTTCTTTCCTTATCTTGCCTTTTCTTACCTTTTCATGCCTTTTCCTTTCCTTTTCTTTCCTTTCCTTTCTTTTCCTTTTCGTTCCTTTTCCTTGCCTTTTCTTCTTTTTATTGTCTTTTCTTTCCTTTTCTTGCCCTTTCCATGCCTTTTCTTGCCTTTTCCTGCCTTTTCTTGCCTTATCTTGCCTTTTCTTAACTTTTTTCCCCTTTTTTTGCTTTTGTTAACTTTTCTTGCCTTTTCATTCCTTTTCCTTGCCTTTTCTTGCCTTATCTTGCCTTTTCTTACCTTTTCTTTTATTTTTTTTCCTTTTCATTCCTTTTCCTTGCCTTTTCTTTCTTTTTCTTTCTTTTTCTATCCTTTTCTTGCCTTTTCTTGCCTTTTTCTTACCTTTTCTTGTCTTTTCTAGCCTTTTCTTGCCTTTTTTTTCCATTTCTTTCATTTTCTTGCCTTTTCATTCCTTTTCCTTACCTTTTCAATGCCTTCTTTTCTTGACTTTTCTTGCCTTTTCATGCCTTATCTTGCATTTTCTTTCCTTTTTTTTGCCTCTTTTTGCCTTATCTTGCCTTTTTTTACCTTTTCTTGTCTTTTCTTACCTTTTCATGCCTTTTCCTTTCCTTTTCTATCCTTTGCTTGCCTTTTCTTAATTTTTTTTGCCTTTTCATTCCTTTTCCTTGCCTTCTCTTTTTTTATTGCCTTTTCTTTCCTTTTCTTGCCCTTTCCTTGCCTTTCCTTGCCTTTTCTTTCCTTTTCTTGCCTTACCTTGCCTTTTCTTACCTTTTTTGCCCTTTTCTTGCTTCTGTTTACTTTTCTTGCCCTTTCTTGCTTTTTCATTCCTTTCCCTTGCCTTTTCTTGCCTTTTCTTGCCATTTCTTTCCTTATCTTGCCTTTTCTTTCCTTTTCTTAGCTTATCTTGCCTTTTCATGCCTTTGCCTTTCCTTTTCTTGCCTTATCATTCCTTTTTTTGCCTTTTCTTTCCTTATCTTACCTTTTCTTTCCATATCTTTTCTTTTCTTGCCTTTTCTTGCCTTATCTTGCCTTTTCTTACCTTTTCTTGCCTTTTATAGCCTTTTCCTTCCTTTTCTTGCCTTTTCTTTCATTTTATTGCCTTTTCATTCCTTTTCCTTGCCTTTTCTTTCTTTTTATTGCCTTTTCTTTCCTTTTCTTGCCCTTTCCTTGCCTTTTCTTTCCTTATCTTCCCTTTTCTTGCCTTTTCTATCCTTTTTTTTCCTTTTCTTGTTTTTTCATGCCTTTTCCTTGCCTTTTCTTTCCTTTTCTTACCTTATCTTGCAATTTTCTTGCCTTTTCCTTCCTTTTATTGCCTTTTCATGCTTTTTCTTGCCTTTTCCTTGCCTTTTGTTGCCTTTTCTTTCCTATTTTTCCCTTTTCTTGCCTTTTTTTCCATATCTTTCCTTTTCTTTCCATTTTTTTACTTTTCTTGCCTTTTTTGGCCTTATATTGCCTTTTCTTACCTTTTCTTGACTTTGCTTGCCTTTTCTTGCCTTTTCTTCCATATCTTTCCTTTTCTTCCCACTTCTTTACTTTTCTTGCCTTTTTTGGCCTTATATTGCCTTTTCTTACCTTTTCTTGACTTTGCTTGCCTTTTCTTGCCTTTTCTTTCCTTTTCTTCCATTTTCATGCCTTTTCCGTGCCTATTCATTCCTTATCTTGCCTTTTGTTACCTTTTTCTTGCCTTTTCTTTCGATATCTTTCCTTTTCTTTCCATTTCTTTCCTTTTCTTACCTTTTCTTGCCTTTTCTTGGCATTTCTTTCCATATCTTTCCATTTTTTATACTTTTCCTTGCCTTTTCTACCCTTATCTTTCCTATCTTGAGTCTTTGGATCACTTGCTTGCATCGTACCCTTGTCAAATCCACTTCTAGGAGTAGTGGTGGACTGACTTGGATTGGAAAAATGACTTTGAACCATTCTCTTCTTCTTCAATGTTGCTCCAATTTTCCTTGCTTTAAGACAAGCATCCTGAAAGTACAAAAACGTATCAAACTCCATCTTGCTCTTCACCTCATAATTGAGACCATCAATGTAACGAGCAATCTGTTGGTCTTCATTATCCTCCACATCATTCTGGGCAGCCAACCTCATAAACTCAGCCGTATACTCATCCACGGAGCGATTTCCCTGAGAGCAAGATAAGAATTGCAAGTATAGGGATTGGTGGTAATCCACGGGTAGGAACCTTACCCTCAAAGCCTGTTCCATTAAAGGCCAATCCCGTATAGGATGTTCTCCACGTCTCCTTCTAGATTCTTGTTCTTTCCTCCACCAAACAGCAGCCCCGAACTCTAACTTGAAGGCCACATAATTGACCTTTTGCTCTTCCGTTAGATCCATGCAATCAAATTACTTCTCCACTGAATCCAACCAATTCAAGAAAGATTCTATGTCTACATCACCATAGAACTTTTCAATGTTCATCTTGAATGGTCGATCCACACATTGAGGATAGCCAAAACCTCTTTCTTCTCCTCTATAGGCGTCTCCCCTATAGGCTTCTCTTCGCGCACCTCGTCCTCCATCTCCTCCTCGACCACGCCCCCCTCTATTTCCACGCCCTCCTCTGATCGGTAGTGTATGCACCGAGTCGAGGTCATCGTGCTCCTCCTCGCCCTCGTCTTCCCTTGCATTATCTCCCATGGCAGCTAGTGGTTGCACTGCCAAATTGCGCAATTGACGTAGAACTTCTTACATGGTTGTCTCTAAATCTCCCAAATGCTTGGTTGTTTCCGGATCAGTCATCGTAGGTGATCGGTTAAAGGACTAGAAAAGAGAGCACAAGATGTGCGAGGCAAGGACCAGTGGGGTCACGATGCCTTGTGGACGGTTATTTAGGCTAGGAATGGTAACTCGTTGTGAGTGAGGCAAGGACCAGTAGGGTCGCGATGCCTTGCGGACGGCTTGTCTAATGGGGCTAATAGGGTGCGTATGTTCGTGATCACGCCTCAAATAGAAGAGTGATCGGATCTGAAATGGAGCTCTGATACCACCTGATGTAGCGTAGCGGAATTGAATTTGTAACTCGGGTAAAATCAACCATACGTGACTTCCATCAATGTGATGGAGGGTTGTCCAAAAGGACGGCCGGCCAAGGGCGATAAAGAACAAATCAAACCAAGGGACGCACCCTAAGATAGAAAGACTAAGTCTTGGTGAATCTGATGTATTTCTGAATGTGTTTATTACAAAAACATTCCCCTTTTTTTATAAGGTTCAAGGGGAAACGGGATTCATTCATAAATGCACTTACATACATGCATTCTTATTAAATCAGATCACTAATGAGAGACTTTGAAAGTCATTTATTCATTAAGTCAGCCAATGGATGAATCTAGACGCCCACTTCTCCTTATCTTGAACTTGGACGCCTTCGATGGTAGGTGGATGTACTTGGACGTCCCTACGTCACTTGCCATTTCCTTATCTTTTCTTCCCTTATCATGCCTTTTCTTTCCTTATCTTGGCTTTTCCTTAATTTTTTTGCCCTACCCTGCCTATTCTTTCCTTTTCTTGCCTTTTCTTTCCTTATCTTGCCTTTTCCTTTTCTTTTTCTTCCCTTATCTTGCATTTTCTTGCATTTTCTTCCCTTATCTTGCCTTATCTTGCCTTTTCTTTCCCTATCCTGCCTATTCTTTCGTTTTCTTGCCTCATCTTTCCTTTTCTTGCATTATCTTTCCGTCTATAGCCTATTCTTTCCTTATCATACTTTTCCTTGCTTTTTCTTGCTTTTTTCTTGCCTTTTCTTGCCTTATCTTGCCTTTTCTTCCCTTATAATTAATTATCTTGCCTTTTCATTCCTGATCTTTCTTTTTCTTTGCCTTTTCTTTCCTTTTTGTGCCTTTTCTTGCCTTTTCATGCCTAATCTTACTTTTTCTCGCCTTTTCTTTCCATATCTTACACTTTTCTTGCCTTTTATTATCCTTTCCTTGCCTTTTCTCACCTTTTCCTTGCCTTTTCTTACCTTTTTATTATCTTGCCTTATATTGCCTTATCTTGCCTTTTCTTTCCTTATCTTGCCTTTTCTTGCCTTTTCAGGCCTTTTTTTGCCTAATCTTGCCAGATCTTGCCTTTTCTTGGGTTATCTTGCCTTTTCTTGCCATTTCTTGACTTTTCTTTCCTTATCTTGCCTTTTCCTACCTTTTTTTTGCCTTTTCTTACCTTTTCGTGCCTTTTCTTGCCTTTTTCTTGCCTTATCTTTCCTTTTCTTGCCATTTCTTGCCTTATCTTACCTTTTTTTGCCTTATCTTGACTTTTCTTGACTTGTCATGCCTTTTCTTTCCTTATCTTGCTTTCCTTGCCTTTTCTTGCCTTATCTTGCCTTTTCTTGCCTTATCTTACCTTTTCTTCACTTATTTTTCCTTTTCTTTCCTTATCTTGCATTTTCCTTACCTTTTCTTGCCTTTTCTTTCTCTATCTTGCCTTTTCCATGTATTTTCTCTCCTTATCATGCCTTTTCTTTCCTTATCTTGCCTTTTATTGCCTTTTCTTTCCTTTTCTTGCCTTTTCTTTCCTTATCTTTCCATTTTCGTGCCTTTTCTTTCCTTTCCTTGCCTTATCTTTCCTTTTCTTACCTATTCCTTGCCTTTTCTTGCCTTATCTTGCCTTTTCTTCCCTGATCTTGCCTTTTCTTCCCTGATCTTGACTTTTCTTTCCTTATCTTGCCTTTTCTTTTCCATGCCTTTTCTTTCCTTATCTTGCCTTTTCCTTATTTTTTTCTTGCCTTATCTTGCTTTTTCTTGCATTTTCATCCCTTATCTTGCCTTTTCTTGCCTTATCTTGCCTTTTCTTGCCTTATCTTGCATTTTCTTGCCTTTTTATTTCCCTTTCTTGCCTTATCTTGCCTTTTCCTTACCTTTTCTTGACTTTTCCTTGCCTTTTCCTTGCCTTATCTGCCTGAGCTTGCCATTTCCTTGCCTTTTCTTGCCTTATCTTGCATTTTATTGCCTTTTCTTGTATTATCTTATCTTTTATTGCCTTTCCTTCCCTTATCATACTTTTCCTTGCCTTTTCTTGCATTTTCCTTGCCTTACCTTGCCTTTTCTTCCCTTATGATGCCTTTTCTTGCCTTTTCTTTCCCTATCTTTCTTTTTCCTTGCCTTTTCTTGCCTCTTCTTTACTTTACTTTCTGTTTCTTGCCTTTTCTTGTCTTGTCTTGCCTTTTCGTGCCTTATCTTATCTTTTTTTTCCTTTTCTTACTTTATCTTGCCTCATCTTGCCTTTTCCATGCCTTTTCTTGCCTTATCATGCCTTTTCTTTCCTTATCTTCCAATTTCCTTCCTTTCCTTGCCTTTTATTGCCCTATTTTGGCTTGTCTTTCCTTTTCTTACCTTTTTTTGGCCTTTCCTTTCCGTATCTAGCCTTTTCTTCCCTTATCTTGCCTTTTCTTTCCTTAACTTGCCTTTTCCTTGCCTTTTCTTTCTATTTCTTGCATTTTCTTGTCTTATCTTGCCTTATCTTGCATTATCTTTCATTTTCTTTCCTTGTCATGCCTTTCCTTGCCATTTCCTTGCCTTTTCCTTCCTTATATTGCCTTATCTTACCTTTTCTTTGCCTTTTCTTGCTTTATCTTACCTTTTCTTTCCATATCTTGCCTTTTCCTTGCCTTTCCTTGCCTTTTCCTTGCCTTTTCTTGCTTGAACTTGCCTTTACTTTCCATATCATGCCATATCTTGCCTTTTCCTTATCTTTCCATGCCTTATATTGCCTTTTCCTAGCCTTTTCTTGCCTACTCTTGCCATTTCTCGCCATTTCTTTCCATATCTTACACTTTCCTTGCCTTTTCATTCCTTACTGTGCCTTTGCTTGCCTTTTCTATTCTCTCTTGCATTTTATTGCCTTTTCCTTGCATTTTGTTGTCTTTTATTGCCTTTTCCTTGCATTTTCTTGCTTGATCTTGCCTTTTTTTCCCTTATCATGCCTTGTCTTGGCTTTTCATTATTTATCTTGCTTTTTCCTTGCCTTTTTTACCTTTTCTTCCCTTTTTTTTCCTTTTCTTGCCTTTCATTGCCTTATCTCGCCTTTTCGTGCCTTATCTTGCCTTTAACTTGCCTTTTCTTGACTTATCTTACCTTTTCGTTGCCTTTTCTTGATTAATCTTACCTTTTCTCACCTTTTCTTTCCATTTCTTGCAATTTCCTTGCCTTTTATTGCCTTTTCTTGCCTTATCTTGCCTAATATTCTCTTTTCTTGCCATTTCTTTCCTTATCATGCCTTATCTTGCCTCAACTTTCCTTTTCTTGCCTTATCTTTCCTTTTCTTGCGTTATCAAGCCTTTTCCTTGCCTTTTCTTGCCTTTTCTTGCCTTTTCTTACCTTTTTGTGCATTTTCTTTCCTATTCCTTGTCTTTTCTTGCCTTATCTTTCCTTTTCTTGTCTTATCTTGCCTTTTCTTGCCATATCTTGTCTAATCTTGCCTTTTCTTGCCTTATCTTGACTTTTCTTGCCTTATCATTCCTTTTCTTTCCTTATCTTTCCATTTCCTTGGCTTTTCTTTCTGTTCCTTGCCTTATCTTGCCTTTTCTTCCCTGTTCCTTGCCTTTTCTTACCTTTTCTTTCCTTATCTTGCCTTTTCTTTCCTTATCTTGCCTTTTCTTACCTTTTCTTTCCTTTTCTTACCTTATGTTACTTTTTCTTACATTTTCTTCCCTTATCTTGCCTTTTCTTTCCTTTTCTTGCCATTTCCTTGCCTTTTCTTCCTTTTTCGTGCCTTATCTTGCCTTTTCTTACCTAATCCATGCCTATTCTTGCCTTTTCTTCCCTGATCTTCTCTCATCTTCACTGATCTTACCTTTTCTTTTCTTATCTTGTCTATTCCATGCCTTTTATTTCCTTATCCTGGCTTTTCCTTGTCTTTTCTTGCCTTATCAGGCCTTTTCTTTCCTTATCTTTCCTTTTACTTGCCTTTTCTTGCCTTATCTTACTTTTTCTTACAGTTTCTTCCCTAATCTTACTTTTTCTTGCCTTATCTTGTCTTTCCTTGCCTTATCTTGTATTTTCTTTCTTATTCTTGCTTGCATTTTCTTTTCTTATCTTACCTTTTCTTGCCTTATCTTGCATTTTCTTTCCTATTCTTGCCTTTTTTTTTCTTTTTCTTGCCTTATCTTGCCTTTTCCTTGCCTTTTCTTGCCTTTTCCTTGCCTTTTCCTTTCCTTATCTTCCCTAATCACACTTTTCCTTGCCTTTTTCTTTCCTCTTCATCCCTTATCTTGCCTTTTCCTTGCCTTTTCTTACCTAATTTTGCCTTTTCTCGGCTTTTCTTTCCATATCTTGCACTTTCCTTGCCTTTTTCTTGCCTTATCTTGCATTTTCTTTCCTATTCTTTCCTTTTCTTTCATTTTCTTGCCTTTTCAGGCCTTTTCAGGCCTTTTCTTGCCTTTTCCTTTCCTTTTCTTGACTGACCTTTCCTTTTCTTGCCTTATCTTGCCTTTTCCTTGCCTTTTCTTACCTTTTCTTGATTTTTCTTGCCTTTCCTCACCTTATCATGCCTTTTCTTGTCTTTTCTTTGCATATCTTGCCTTATCTTGCATTTTCTTTCCTTATCTTGCCTTTCCTTCCATTTCCTTGCCTTTTATTTCTTTATCTTGCCTTATCTTGCCTTTTCTTTGCCTTTTCTTGCCTTATTATGCCTTTTCTTTCCATATCTTGCCTTTTCCTTGCCATTCCTTACCTTTTCCTTGCATTTTCTTGCTCTTTCCTTTCCTTTTCCTGCCTTATCTTGCCTTTTCTGGCCTTGTCTTGCCTTTTCTTTCCATATCTTGCATTTTCTTGCCTTATCTTGCCCTACCTTGCCTGTTAATGTGTTTTCTTTTCTTACCTTACCTTTTCTTGCCTTATCTTACCTTTTCTTTCCTTTTCTTGCCTTTTCTTTGCCTTTTCCTTGCCTTTTCATTCCTTTTCTTGCCTTGTCTTGCCTTGTCTTTCCTTTTATTGCCTTTTCATGCCTTTTCTTACCTTTTCCTTGCTTTTCCTTGCCTTTTCTTGCTTTATCTTTCCTTTTGTTGCCTTATCTTAAATTTTCTTGCCTTATCTTGACTTTTCTTGCGTTATATGCCTTTTCTTTCCTTATCTTGCCATTTCCTTGCCTTTTCTTTCCATTCCATGCCTTTTCTTGCCTTATCTTGCCTTTTCTTACCTTTTCCTTGCCTTTTCTTGCCATATCTTGTCTTTTCTTCCCTTATCTTGCCTTTTCTTTCCTTTCCTTGCCTTTTCTTGCCTTATTTTTCCTTATCTTATCGTTTCTTAACTTTTCCTTGCCTTTCCCTGCCTTATCTTGCCTTTTCTTACCTTATCTTGCCTTATCTTACATTTTCCTTGACTTTTCTTGCCTTTTCTTGACTTTTCTTGCCTTTTCTTGCCTTTTCATTCCTATTACTTGCCTTTTCTTGCCTTATCTTTCCTTTTCTTGTATTATCTTGCCTTTTCTTCCCTTATCTTGAATTTTCTTGCCTTGTCATTCCTTTTCTTTCCTTATCTTACCATTTCCTTGCCTTTTCTTTCCTTTCATTGCCTTATCTTGCCTTTTCTTCCCTTTTCCTTCCATTTTCTTACCTTTCCTTTCCTTATCTTGCCTTTTCTTTCCTTATCTTGCCATTTCCTTGCCTTTTCTTTCCTTTCCTTGCCTTATCTTGCCTTTTCTTCCCTTTTCCTTCCCTTTTCTTACCTTTTCTTTCCTTATCTTGCCTTTTCTTTCCTTATCTCGCCTTTTCCTTGCCTTTTCTTGTCTTTTCTTTCCTTTCCTTTTCTTGCCTTTTCTTTCCTTCTCTTGCCTTTTCTTTCCTTACCTTACTTTTTCTTACATTTTCTTCCCTTATCTTGCCTTTTCTTTCCATTTCCTTGCCTTTTCTTACTTTTCTTTGCCTTCTCTTACCTATTCTTGTCTTATCTTACCTTTTCTTCCCTGATCTTCCCTTTTCTTTTCTTATCTTGCCTTTTCCAAGCCTTTTCTTTCCTTATCCTGCCTTTTCCTTGTCTTTTCTTGCCTTATCATGCCTTTTCTTTCTTTATCTTGCCTTTTACTTGCCTTTTCTTGCCTTATCTTGCTTTTTCTTGCAGTTTCTCCCCTTATCTTACCTTTTCTTGGCTTATCTTGCCTTTCCTTGCCTTAAATTGTATTTTCTTTCCTATTCTTGCTTGCATTTTCTTTCCTCATCTTGCCTTATCTTGCATTTTCGTTCCTATTCTTGCCTTTTTCTTTCCTTTTCTTGCCTTTTCTTGCCTTTTCCTTGCCTTTTCTTGCCTTCTCCTTGCCTTATCTTGCCTTTTCTTGCCTTATCTTGCCTTTTATTGCCTATTCTTTCCTTATTATACTTTTCCTTGCCTTTTCTTGCGTTATTATGCCTTATCTTGCCTTTTGTTTCCTTATCTTTCTTTTTCCTTGCCTTTTCTTGCCTCTTGTTTCCTTTTCTTTCCTTTTCATGCCTTATCTAGTCTTTTCCTTGCCTCATCTTGCCTTTTCCTTGCCTTTTCTTGCCTAATCTTTCCTTTTCTCACCTTTTCTTTCCATATCTTGCACTTTTCTAGCCTTTTCTTGCCTTATCTTACCTTTTCCTTGCCTTTTCTTTCCTTTTCTTGCCATTTCTTTCCTTTTCTTACCTTTTCGGGCCTTTGCGGGCCTTTTCCTTTCCTTTTCTTGCCTTATCTTTCGTTTTCTTTCCTTATCTTGCCTTTTCTTACCTTTTCTTGATTTTTCTTGCTTTTCCTCGCCTAATCTTGCCATTTCTTATCTTTTCTTTCCATATCTTGCCTTATCTTGCATTTTCTTTCCTTATCTTGCCTTTCCTTTCCATTTCCTTGCCTTTTCTTTCTTTATCTTGCCTTATCTTGCCTTTTCTTTGCCTTTTCTTGCCTTATCATGCCTTTTCTTTCCATATCTTGCCTTTTCCTTGCCTTTCTGATACGAACCCCGCCAACAAAAGGCAAGAAAAGGTAAGAGAAGGCAAGATAAGGCAAGAAAAGGCAAGAAAAGGCAAGAAAAAACAAGAAAAGGAATGAAAAGGCAAGGAAAAAAATAAAAGGAAAGAAAAGGCAAAAAAGGCAAGGAAAAGGAATGAAAAGGCAAGAAAATGAAAGATAAGGAAAGAAAAGGCAAGGAAAAGGAATGAAAAGGCAAGAAAAAGAAAGATAAGGCAAGAAAAGGCATGAAAAGGTGAGAAAAGGGGAGAAAAGGAAAGAAAAGGCAAGATTTTGTAAGAAAAGGCATGATAAGGAAAGAAAAGGAAAGAAAAGGAATGGAAAAGACAAGATAAGGCAAGAAAATGCAAGAAAAGGCAAGATAAGTCAAGATAAGGCAAGGAAAAGGCAAGAAAATGCAAGGAAAAGGAAAGAAAATGCAAGAAAATGTAAGATAAGGCAAGAAAAGGCAAGATAAGGCAAGAAAAGGGAAGGAAAAGGCAAGAAAAGGGAAGAAGTGGCAAAAAAAGATAAGAAAAGGCAAGATAAGACTTGAAAAGTTAAGAAAAGGAAAGAAATGGAAAGAAAAGGAAAGATGCAGAAAGAAAATGCAAGATAAGGCAAGAAAAGGTAAGGAAAAGGCAAGAAAAGGTAAGATAAGGCAAGAAAAGGAAAGAAAAGACAAGGAAAAGGAAAGATAAGGCAAGATAAGGCAAGAAAAGGCAAGGAAAAGGCATGAAAGGACAAGAAAAGGAAAGAAATGAAAGAAAAGTGGAGAGAAGGAAAGAAAAGGCAAGAAAAGGAAAGAAAAGGCAAGGAAAAGGCAAGATAAGGCAAGAAAATGTAAGAAAATGCGAGATAAGACAAGATGAGGCAAGAAAAGGAAAGAAAAGGCAAGAAAATGGAAAGATAAGTAAAGAGCAGGCAAGGAAAAGGCAAGAAAATGCATGAAAAGAAAAGAAAAAGCAAGAAATGGCAAGAAAATGCAAGAAAATGAAAGATAATGCAAGATAAGGCCAAGATAAGGAAAGAAAATGAATGATAAGGCAAGAAAAGGCTAGAAAAGGCAAATAAAAGGCAAGAAAAGGAAAAAAAAGGTAAGAAAAAGCAAGGAAAAGAAATGAAAAGGCAAGATAAGGAAAGCTAAGGGAAGAAAAGGAAAGCAAAAAAAAGAAATGGCAAGAGAAGGAAAGATAAGGCAAGATATGGCAAGAAAAGGAAGTAAAAGGCAAGATAAGGCAAGATTAGGCAAGGTAAGGTAAGAAAAGGGAAAGAAAGGCATGAAAAGGAAAGAATAGTAAAGATGAGGCAAGAAAAGGCAAGGAAAATGCAAGATTAGATAATAAAAGGTAAGAAAAGGAAAGATAAGGCAAGAAAAGGCAAGAAAAGGAAAGAAAAAGACAAAAAAAGGAAAGAAAAGGAAAGAAAAGGCAAGAAAGGGCAAGGAAAAGGAATGAAAAGGCAAAAATAGGAAGGAAAAGATAAGGATAGGCAAAGAAAATGCATGAAAAGGCTAGAAAAGGCAAGAAAAGGTAAGAAAAGGCAAGAAAAAGAAAGAAAAGGCAAGCTAAGGCAAGAAAAGGAAAGAAAATGCCTGAAAATGAAAGAAAAGGCATAAAAAGGCAAGAAAAGGAAAGATAAGTAAAGAAAAGGCATGAAAAGGCAAGAAAAGGAAATAAAAGGGAAGGAAAAGGCAAGAAAATGCAAGATAGGGTAAGGAAAAGGCATGAAAGGCAAGATAAGGCCAAAAAAAGTAAGGAAAAGGCAAGAAAATGCAAGATAAGGAAAGAAAAGGCAAGAAAAAGCCAAGAAAAGGAAAGATAAGGAAAGAAAAGGAAAGGAAAAGGCAAGAAAAGGCATGAAAAGGAAAGAAAAAGCGAGACAAGGCAAGAAAAGGCAAGACAAGGTAAGAAAAGATAAGAAAAGGCAAGATAAGGCAAGAGAAGGCAAGGCAAGGCAAGAGAAGGCAAGGAAAGGCAAGAAAAGGCAAGGAAAGGCAAGAAAAGGCAAGGAAAAGGCAAGATACGGGAAGAAAAGGCAAGGGAAACGCATGAAAAAGAAAAGAAAAGGCAAGAAAAGGCCAAGAAAAGGTAAGAAAAGGCAAGATAAGGCAACAAAAGGAAAGATAAGGAAAGAAAAAGTAAAAAAAGGCAAGGAAAGGTAATAAAAGGCTAGATAAGGCAAGAAAACGAAAGAAAAGGCATGATAAGGCATGAAAAGTTAAAAAAGGCAAGATAAGGCTTGAAAAGGCAAGGAAAAGGCAAGAAAAGGAAAAAAAGGTAAGAAAAGGCAAGGAAAGGGAATGAAAAGGCAAGATAAGTAAAGATAAAGCAAGAAAAGTTAAGCAAAGAAAAGAAATGGCAAAAGAAGGCAAGATAAGGCAAGAAAAGGAAAGAAAAGGCAAGCTAAGGCAAGAAAAAGAAAGATTAGCCAAGGTAAGGTAAGAAAAGGGAAAGAAAGGCATGAAAAGGAAAGAATAGGAAAGATGAGGCAAGAAAAGGAAAGAAAAGGCAAGGAAAAGGCAAGATTAGGCAAGAAAAGGTAAGATAAGGCAAGAAAAATAAAGAAAAGGCATGGAAAAGGCAAGATATGGCAAGAAAAGGTAAGGAAAAGGCATGAAATGGGATGAAAAGGAAAGAAATGGCAAGAAAAGGCAAGAAAAAGGCAAGAAATGGTAAGAAAGGGCAAGATAAGGCAAGAAAAGAAAAGAAAAGGAAAAATAAGGCAAGAAAAGGCAAGAAAGAGCAAGGAAAAGGAATGAAAAGGAAAAAATAGGAAAGAAAAGGCAAGAAAAGGCAATGAAAAAGCATGAAAAGGCAAGATAAAGCAAGATAAAGCAAGATAAGGCAAGAAAAGGCAAGATAACGCAAGAAAATGCAAGAAAAAGGCAAGAAAAGGAAAGAAAAGGCAAGGAAAAGGCAAGAAAATGCAAGATAAGGCAAGGAAAAGGCAAGAAAATACAAGATAAGGCAAGGAAAAGGCATGACAAGGCAAGATAAGGCCAGAAAAGGAAAGAAAAGGCAAGGAAAAGGAAAGAAAATGCAAGATAAGGAAAGAAAAGGAAAGGAAAAGGCATAAAAAGGCAAGAAAAGGAAAGAAAAGGAAAAATAAGGATTGAAATGATAAGAAAAGGCAAGAAAAGGCATGAAAAGGTAAGAAAAGGTAAGAAAAGGCAAGACAAGGCAAGAAAAGGCAAGATTATATAAGAAAAGACAAGAAAAGGCAAGATCAGGCAAGAGAAGGCAAGGAAAGGCAAGAAAAGGCAAGGAAAAGGGAAGAAAGATAAGGTAAGAAAAGGCAAGAAAAAGGCATTAAAAGACAAGAAAAGGAAAGAAAAGGCCAAGATAAAGTAAAAAAAGGCAACATAAGGCAACAAAAGGAAAGATAAGGAAATAAAAGGTAAGAAAAGGCAAGGAAAATGAAAGAAAAGGAAAAAAGGTAAGAAAAAGAAAGAAAAGGCAAGGAAAAGGAATGAAAAGACAAAAAAGGAAAGAAAAGGAGACAAAAGGCAAGGAAAAGGCTTGAAAAGGCAAGAAAAGGCAAGAAAAGGTAAGAAAAGACAAGATAAGGCAAGAAAAGGCAAGAAAGGGAAAGAAAAGGCAAGATAAGGCAAGATGTGGCAAGAAAAGGCAAGATAAGGCAAGAAAGGGAAAGGAAAAGACAAGAAAAGACAAGAAAAGGAGAGAAAAGGCATGGAAAAGGCATGAAAAGGAAAGAAAAGGAAAGAAAAGGCAAGGAATAGGCAAGAAAGGGCAAGGAAAAGACAAGAAAAGGAGAGAAAAGGCATGGAAAAGGCATGAAAAGGCAAGAAAAGGAAAGATAAGGCAAGAAAAGGAAACAAAAGGCAAGGAATAGGCAAGGAATAGGCAAGGAAAGACAAGATAAGGCAAGAAAAGGATGGAAAAGGCAAGATAAGGAAAGAAAAGGCAAGATTAGGCAAGGTAAGGTAAGAAAATGGAAAGAAAGGCATGAAAAGGAAAGAATAGGAAAGATGAGGCAAGAAAAAGAAAGAAAAGGCAAGGAAAAGGTAAGATAAGGGAAGAAAAGGAGATAAAAAGCAAGGAAAAGGTAAGAAAAGGGAAGAAAAGGGCTGATAAGGCAAGAAAAGGAAATAAAAAGCGAGGAAAAGGCAAGAAAAGGGAAGAAAAGGTAAGGAAAAGTTATGAAAAGGCAAGAAAAG
The DNA here is from genome assembly GCA_963995505.1 of Hypericum androsaemum. NCBI lineage: Eukaryota > Viridiplantae > Streptophyta > Magnoliopsida > Malpighiales > Hypericaceae > Hypericum > Hypericum androsaemum. The sequence goes on from OZ023186.1 coordinate 13,280,972, forward strand.
GAAAGAAAAGGGCTGATAAGGCAAGAAAAGGAAACAAAAGGCAAGGAATAGGCAAGGAATAGGCAAGGAAAGGCAAGATAAGGCAAGAAAAGGATGGAAAAGGCAAGATAAGGAAAGAAAAGGCAAGATTAGGCAAGGTAAGGTTAGAAAATGGAAAGAAAGGCATGAAAAGGAAAGAATAGGAAAGATGAGGCAAGAAAAGGAAAGAAAAGGCAAGGAAAAGGTAAGATAAGGGAAGAAAAGGAGATGAAAAGCAAGGAAAAGGCAAGAAAAGGGAAGAAAAGGGAAGAAAAGGGCTGATAAGGCAAGAAAAGGAAATAACAAGTGAGGAAAAGGCAAGAAAATGGAAGAAAAGGTAAGGAAAAGGTATGAAAAGGCAAGAAAAGAAAGAAAAGGGCTGATAAGTCAAGAAAAAGAAAGATAAGGAAAGAAAAGGTAAGATTAGGCAAGAAAAGGAAAGATAAGGCAAGAAAATGAAAGAAAAGGCAAGGAAAAGACAAGATAAGGCAAGAAAATGCAAGATAAGGCAAGATGTGGCAAGAAAAGGCAAGAGAAGAAAAGAAAAGTAATGATGAGGCAAGATAAGGCAAGGAAAAGGCAAGATAAGGAAAGAAAAGGCAAGATAAGGCAAGAAAAGGCAAGGAAAAGGTAAGATAAGGCTAGAAAATGCATGAAAAGGTACGAAAGGTAAGAAAAGGCAAGATAAGGCTAGAAAAGGCCAGAAAAGGAAAGAAATGGAAAGAAAAGCAATGATATGGTAAGAAAAAGCAAGGAAAGGCAAGAAAACGTAAACAAAAAGGAAAGATAAGTCAAGAACAGGCAAGAAAAGGCATGAAAAGGAAAGAAAAGGAAAGAAAAGGCAAGAAAATGCAAGATAAGGCAAGATAAGGAAAGAAAAGGAATGATAAGGCAAGAAAAGGAAAAAAAGGAATGATAAGGCAAGAAAAGGAAAAAAAGGTAAGAAAAAGCTAGGAAAATAAATGAAAAGGCACGAAAAGAAAAGATAAGGCAAGAAAAGGAAAGAAAAGAAAAGAAATGGCAAGATAAGGTAAGATATGGTAAGAAAAGGAAAGATAAGGTAAGAAAAGGGAAAGAAAGACATGAAAAGGAAAGAATAGGAAAGATGAGGCAAGAAAAGGCAAGGAAAAGGCAAGATTAGGCAATAAAAGGTAAGATAAGGTAAGAAAAGGAGAGAAAAGGCAAGGAAAAGGCAAGATAAGGAAAGAAAAGGAAAGGAAAAGGCTTAACAAGGCAAGAAAAGGAAAGAAAAGGAAAGATAAGGCAAGAAAAGGCAAGAAAAGGAAAGAAAAAGGAAAGAAAAGGAAAGAAAAGGCAAGAAAAGGAAAGAAAAGGCAAGGAAAAGGAATTAAAAGGCAAAAATAGGAAGGAAAAGACAAGGATAGGCAAAGAAAATGCATGAAAAGGCTAGAAAAGGCAAGAAAAGTTAAGAAAAGGCAAGAAAAATAAAGAAAAGGCAAGCTAAGGCAAGATAAGGCAAGAAAGGCAAGAAAAAGGCAAAAAAAGGCAAGAAAAGGAAAGAAAAGGCATGAAAAGGCAAGAAAAGGAAATAAAAGGCATGAAAAGGCAAGAAAAGGAAAGATAAGGCAAGAAAAGGCATGAAAAGGCAAGAAAAGGAAATAAAAGGCAATGAAAAGGTAAGAAAATGCAAGATAAGGCAAGGAAAAGGCATGAAAAGATAAGATAAGGCCAGAAAAGGCAAAGAAAATGCAAGAAAAGGCAAGATAAGGGAAGAAAAGGAAAGAAAAGGCAAGGAAAAGCCAAGAAAAGGCAAGATAAGGAAAGATAAGGAAAGGAAAAGGCAAGAAAAGGAAAGATAAGGCAAGAAAAGGAAAGATAAGGCAAGAAAAGGAAAGATAAGGAAAGAAAAAGCAAGAAAAGGCAAGGAAAAGGCAAGAAAAGGAAAGAAAAGGCAAGTAAAAGAAAGAAAAGGCAAGGAAAGGCAGGATAAGGAAAGATAAGGCATGAAAAGGAAAGAAAAGGCAAGGAAATGCAGGATAAGCCAAGATATAGCAAGAAAAGGAAAGAAAAGGCAAGGAAAAGGCAAGATAAGGCAAGAAAAGGAATGAAAAGGCAAGAACAGAAAGATAAGGGAAGAAAAGGAAACAAAAGAACTGGCAAGATAAGACAAGATAAGGCAACAAAAGGAAAGATAAGGAAAGAAAAAGCAAGAAAAGAAAAGGAAAATGCAAGAAAAGGAAAGAAAAGGCAAGGCAAAAGCATGAAATGGCAAGAAAAGGAAAGAAAAGATTAGAAAAGGCAAGATAAGACAAGAAAAGTAAAGAAAAGGCAAGATAAGGCAAGATAAGGCAAGGAAAAGGCAAGAAAAGAGAAGAAAAGGAGAGAAAAGGCATGAAAAGGCAAGAAAAGGTAAGGAAAAGGCAAGGAAATGCAAGATAAGGTAAGATAAAGCAAGAAAAGAAAAGAAAACGCAAGGAAAAGGCAAGATAAGGCAAGAAAAGGAATGAAAAAGCAAGATAAGGCAAGATAAGGAAGGAAAAGGTAAGATAAGGCAAGATTAGTCAAGGTAAGGTAAGAAAAAGGAAAGAAAGGCATGAAAAGGAAAGAACAGGGAAGATGAGGCAGGAAAAGGAAAGAAAAGACAAGGAAAAAGCAAGATAAGATAGGAAAAGGAAAGAAAAGGCAAGAAAAATGCAAGAAAAGGCAAGATAAGGCAAGAAAAGGTAAGAAAAGGAAAGAAAAGGCAAAAAAAGGCAAGAAAAGGTAAGGAAAGGATGGATAAGGCAAGATAAGGCAAGAAAATGCAAGAAAAGGAAAGAAAAGGAAAGGCAAGAAAAGGCATGAAAAGGCAAGAGAAGACAAGAAAAGGAAAGCTAAAGAAAGAAAAGGACAAATAAGGAAAGAAAAGGCAAGGAAAAGGCATGAAAAGGCAAGAAAAGGAAAGAAAAAGAAGGAAAATGTAAGATAAGGAAAGAAAAGGCAAGATTAGGCAAGGTATGCAAAGGAAAGAATAGGAAAGATGAGGCAAGAAAAGGAAAGAAAAGGCAAGGAAAAGGCAAGATAAGGCAAGGAAAGGTAAATAAGGCAAGAAAAGGAAAGAAAAGGCAAGGAAAAGGAAAGAAAAGGCAAGATAAGGAAAGAAAAGGACTGACAAGGCAAGAAAAGGAGAGAAAAAGAAGGAAAAGGCAAGATTAGGCAAGGTAAGGTAAGAAACAAGAAAGAAAGGCATGAAAAGGAAAGAATTGGAAAGATTAGGCAAGAAAAGAAAAGAAAAGGCAAGGAACAAGCAAGATAAGGCAAGAAAAGGAAAGAAAGGGAAAGGAAAAGGCAAGAAAAGAAAAGATAAGGCAAGAAAAGGCAAGGAAAAGCATTAAAAGGAAAGAAAAGTAAAGAAAAAGCAAGAAAAAGGCAAGAAAAGGTAAGATAAGGCAATAAAATGCAAGAAAAGGAAAGAAAAGGCAAGGAAATGAAAGAAAAGGCAAGGATAGGAAAGAAAAGGAAAGGTATAAAAAGGCAAAAAAATGCAAGAAAAGGCAAGAAAAGGAAAGAAACGCTTGGAAAAGGCATGAAATGGCAAGAAAAGGAAAGATAAGGCAAGAAATGGCATGAAAAGGCAAGAAAAGGAAAGAAAAGGCAAGGAAAAGGTAAGATAAGGCAAGAGAAGGCAAAATAAAGCCAGAAAAGGAAGGAAAAGGCAAAAAATGTTAAGATAAGGCAAGATAAGGCAAGAAAAGGTAAGGAAAGGGAAGAAAAGGTAAGATAAGGCCAGAAAAAGGAAAGAAAAGGCAAGGAAAAGACACGAAAAGGCAAAATAAGGAAAGAAAAGGAAAGGAAAAGGCATGAAAAGGAAAGAAAAGGAAAGAAAAGACTTGAAAAGGCAAGATAAGGTAAGAAAAGGCAAGATAAGGAATGAAAAGGCAAGATAAGGCCAGAAAAGGCAAGAAAAGACATGAAAAGACAAGAAAAGGCAGGATAAGGTAAGAAAAGACAGGAAAAGGCAAGATAAGGCAAGAGAAGGCAAGGGAAGGCTAGAAAAGGAAAGATAAGGCTAGAAAAGGCAAGATAAGGTAGGAAAAGAAAAGAAAAGGGAAGGAAAAGGCAAGAAAAGGCATGAAAAGGCAAGAAAAGAAAGAAAGGGCAAGAAAAGTCAAGAAAGGGTAAAAAAAGGCAAGATAAGGGAAGAAAAGGAGAGAAAAAGAAAGATAATTAAAGATAATGCAAGAAAAGCCAATGAAATGGCAAGAAAAGGAAAGAAAAGGCTAGGAAAAGGAATGAAAAGGCAAGATAATGCAAGAAAAGGCAAGAAAAGGAAAGAAAAGGCAAGGAAAAGGCAAGATAAGGCAAGATAAGGCAAGAAAAGGCAAGGAAAAGGCATGAAAAGGCAAGAAAATAAAAGAAAAATGGCAAGAAAAGGGCAAGAAAAGTTAAAAAAAGGCAAGATAAGGCAACAAAAGGAAAGATAAGGAAAGAATAGGGAAGATGAGGCAAGAAAAAGAAAGAAAAGGCAAGGAAAAAGTAAGACAAGGCAAGAAAAGGAAAGAAAAGGCAAGTAAAAGGCAAGATAAGGCAAGATATGGCAATAAAAGGCAAGGAAAAGGCATGAAAATGCAAGAAAAGGAAAGAAAAGGCTAGTAAAAGGCAAGAAAAGGTAAGGAAAGGATGGATAAGGCAAGAAAAGCAAGATAAGGCAAGAAAATACAAGAAAAGGAAAGAAAAGGCAAGGAAAATGAATAAAAAGGCAACAAAAGGAAAGAAAAGGCAAGAAAAAGTAAGAAAAGGCAAGAAAAGGAAAGAAATGGCATGGAAAAGGCATGAAATGGCAAGAAAAGGCAAGAAAAGGAAAGAAAAGGCAAGGAAAAGGCGAGAAAAGTCAAGAGAAGGCAAGATAACGCAAGAAAAGGAAAGAAAAGGCAAAGAAAAGGCAAGATACGGCAAGATAAGGCAAGTAAAGGAAAGATAAGGCAAGATAACGCAAGAACATTGAAGGAAAGGGAAGAAAAGGAAAGCTGAGGTAAGAAAAGGTAAGATAAGGCCAGAAAAGGATAGAACAGGTAAGGAAAAGGCAAGAAAAGGAAAAATAAGGAAAGAAAAGGAAAGAATAAGGCATGAAAAGGAAAGAAAAGGAAAGAAAAGGAAGGAAAATGCTTGAATAGGAAAGATAAGGTAAGAAAAGGCTAGATAAGGAATGAAAAGGCAAGATAAGGCAAGAAAATGCATAAAAAGGCATGAAAAGGAATGAAAAGGCAAGATAAGGCAAGAAAATGCATAAAAAGGCATGAAAAGGCATGAAAATGGAAGATAAGGCAAGAAAAGGCACGATAAGGTAAGAAAAGACAATAAAAGGCAAGATAAGGCAAGGGAAGGCAAGAAAAGAAAAGATAAGGCTAGAAAAGGCAAGATAAGGTAAGAAAAGAATAGAAAAGGCAAGGAAAAGGCAAGAAAAGGAATGAAAAGGCAAGAAAGGAAAGAAAGGGCAAGAAAAGTCAAGAAATGGTAAAAAAAGGCAAGAAAAGGAAAGAAAAGGAAAGATGATTAAAGATAATGCAAGAAAAGGCAATGAAATGGCAAGAAAAGGAAAGAAAAGGCAAGGAAAAGGCAAGAATAGGCAAAATAAGGCAAGATAAGGATATGAAAAGGCAAGAAAAGGAAAGAAAAGCAAGAAAAGGGCAAGAAAAGGCAAGATAAGGAAAAAAAAGGAAAGATAAGGAAAGAAAAAGCAAGAAATGGCAAGGAAAAGGCAAGAAAAGGAAAGAAAAGGTAAGAAAAAGAAAGAAAAGGCAAGGAAAAGGAATGTAAAGGCAAAAAAAGGAAAGAAAAGGAAAGAAAAGGCAAGGAAGGTAAGGAAAGGAAAGATAAGGCAAGGTAAAGCAGGAAAAGGAAAGAAAAGGCAAGGAAAAGGAAAGAAAAGGAAAAATAAGGAAAGAAAAGGAAAGCAAAAGGCATGAAAAGGAAAGAAAAGGAAAGAAAAGAAAAGGCTTGAAAAGGCAAGAAAAGATAAGATAAGGTAAGAAAATGCCAGATAAGGAATGAAAAGGCAAGATAAGGCAAGAAAATGCATGAAAAGGCATGAAAAGGCAAGATAAGGCAAGAAAAGGCAAGATAAGGTAAGAAAAGACATTAAAAGGCAAGATAAGGCAAGGGAAGGCAAGAAAAGAAAAGATAAGGCTAGAAAAGGCAAGATAAGGTAAGAAAAGAATTGAAAAGGCAAGGAAAAGGCAAGAAAAGGCATGAAAAGGCAAGAAAGGAAAGAAAGGGCAATAAAAGTCAAGAAACTGTAAAAAAGGCAAGAAAAGGAAAGAAAAGGAAAGATGATTAAAGATAATGCAAGAAAAGGCAATGAAATGGCAAGAAAAGGAAAGAAAAGGCTAGGAAAAGGAATGAAAAGGCAAGATATGGCAAGATAAGGCAAGATAAGGCACAGAAAAGGCAAGAAAAGGTAAGGAAAAGGCAAGAAAAGGCAAGATAAGGCAATGAAAAGGCAAGAAAAGGAAAGAAAAGGTCAGAAAAGGGCAAGAAAAGGGAAGATAAGGAACCAAAAGGAAAGATAAGGAAAGAAAAGGCAAGAAAAGGAAAGATAAGGCATGAAAAAGCAAGAAAAGGATAGAAAAGGCAAGGAAAAGGAATGAAAAATCAAAAATAGGAAAGAAAAGGCAAGGAAAAGGCAAGGAAAAGGCATGAAAAGGCATGAAAAGGCAAGAAAAGGCAAGAAATGGAAAGAAAAGGCAAGATAAGGCATTATAAGGCATGAAAAGTCAAGAAAAGGCAAGATAAGGAAAGAAAAGGAATGATAAGGCAAGAAAAGACTAGAAAAGGAAAGGAAAAGGCAAGAAAAGGAAAAAAAGGTAAGAAAAGGGAAGGAAAAGGAATGAAAAGGCAAGAAAAGGCAAGGAAAAGGCAGGAAAAGGCAAGAAAAGGTAAGAAAAGGCATGATAAGGCAAGAAAAGGCAATAAAAAAAAAAGAAAAGTCAATATAAGGTAAGATAAGGCAAGATATGGCAAGAAAAGGCAAGATAAGGCAAGATAAGGCAAGGAGAAGGCAAGAAAAGATAAGAAAAGGGGAGAAAAGGAATGGAAAAGGTATGAAAATGCAAGAAAAGGAAAGATAAGGCAAGAAAAGGAAAGAAAAGGCAAGGAAAAGGCAAGGAAAGGCAAAATAAGGCAAGATAAAGTAAGAAGAGGAAAGAAAAAGCAAGGAAAAGGCAAGATAAGGCAAGAAAAGGAATGAAAAGATAGGAAAAGGAAAGAAAAGAAAACAAACGGCAAGATAAGGCAAGATAAGGTAAGAAAAGGAAGGAAAAGGCAAGATAAGGCAAGAAAAGGCAAGATTAGGCAAGGTAAGGTAAGAAAAGGGAAAGAAAGGCATGAAAAGGAAAGAATAGGAAAGATGAGGTAAGAAAATGAAAGAAAAGGCTAGGAAAAGGCAAGATATGGCAAGAAAAGGCAAGGAAAAGGAATGAAAAGGCAAGAAAAGGTAAGAAAAAGCAATAAAAGGCAAGAAAAGGAAATAAAAGTTAAGATAAGGCAAGATAAGGCATGAAAAGTCAAGAAAAGGCAAGATAAGGAAAGAAAAGGAATGATAAGGCAAGAAAAGGCTAGAAATGGCAAGGAAAAGGAAAGAAAAGGAAAAAAAGGTAAGAAAAGGCAAGGAAAAGGAATGAAAAGGAAAGATAAGGCAAGAAAAGGAAAGCAAAGAAAAGAAAAGAAAATGGAAGAGATGGCAAGATAGGGCAAAAAAGGAAGGAAAATGCAAGAAAAAGGCAAGAAAAGGCAAGAAAAAGGCAAGAAAAGGCATGAAAAGGCAAGAAAAGAAAAGATAAGACATGAAAAGGAAAAAAAATACATGAAAAGGCAGGAAAAGGAAAGAAAAGGCAAGGATAAGATAAGAAAATGAAAGATAAGGCAAGGAAAAGGCATGAAAAGGCAGGATAAGGCCAGAAAAGGAAAGAAAAGGCAAGGAAAAGGCAAGAAAGGGAAAGAAAAGGCAAGGAAAAGGCAAGATAAGGAAAGAAAAAGAAAAAGAAAAGGCAAGGAAAAGGCAATGAATATGGGAAGCACTCATATGATGATTTAAAGTGCCAATCTGACCAAGTGAGAGAGCACACACAAAGCACTTCAAGTCACAACTTTGTGGGCTGATTTTCAAGCATACTTTGGAGAGTTGGGCTCAAGCAAATTTATTAAAGTCCATGGACCAAGAGCCATGAAATTTAGCTGAATTTATGACCATAAATACAAGTTCTAGAAGGTCCTTTCAGCAGCAAAGATCTTGAAGATTCATTCTCTCTGATTTGGGCATTCCATTTAGGAAGTTTATTTCAGCCATTAGTTTTGATTAGGAAGTTATATTCCAACAACTCTTGGCTTATTTAGCTTGTTTGTCATGTTTTTAGCCTTCCTAAAAGGCTGAGATTTGTTTCCTTTTTAGTTTCCCTTTCCAGCCAGATTTTTAGGAGTTGTTTGATTTGGAATCTCTTTGTAATATTGAGCCTATTTATAGAGGCTTATGCAATGAGAAAAGGAGACTATTATTGATTGAAAAACGTGGGCTTTGCTCTCTTTGTTCTTCGAAACTGTTCGAACACAACGGAGGGATTCCGTCGAGTTCACCATCGACTTATCAAGCGGATCTTCATCACCGTTTGTGGCGTCATCGATATATCAAGGTTCTTTGTTTCAACTCAAGCAGCGGGTCACGGTCTTAATACCAAGGTTCTTGTTTGGTTGTGAGCATCGGGTCGAGATCTCCATCAATCTGAACGTAGATAGATCTGGCTTTCGAGTAGATCCGTAATAACATTCACATCATAAGGCAGAGAAGGCAAGGAAAGGCAAGAAAGATATGGAAAGAAAAGGCAAGGAAAAGGCATGAATAGGAAAGAAAAGGAAAGAAAATGCAAGAAAAGGGTAAAAAAAGGCAAGATAAGGCAACAAAAGGAAAGATAAGGAAAAAAAGGTTAGAAAAGGCAAGGAAAAGGCAAGAAAAGGAAAGAAAAGGCAAGAAAAAGAAAGAAAAGGCAAGGAAAAGGAATGAAAAGGCAAAAAAAGGAAAGCAAAAGCAAGAAAAGGCAAGAAAACAGTATGAAAAGGCAAGAAAAGGCAAGAAAAGGCAAGAAAATGGTATGAAAAGGCAAGAAAAGGCAAGAAAAGGTAAGATAAGGAAAGAAAAGGCAAGAAAAGGAAAGAAAAGGCAAGATAAGGTAATATATGGCAAGAAAAGGCAAGATAAGGCAAGAAAAGGCAAGGAAAAGGCAAGGAAAAGGCAAGAAAAGACAAGAAAAAGAGAGAAAAGTCATGGATAAGGCATGAAAAGGCAAGAAAAAAAAGAAAAGGAAAGAAAAGGCAAGGAAAAGGCAAGGAAAGGCAAGATAAGGTAAGATAAAACAAGAAAAGGAAAGAAAAGGCAAGGAAAAGGCAAGATAAGGCAAGAAAAGGAATAAAAAGGCATGAAAATGGTAGATTAGGCAAGGTAAGGTAAGAAAAGGGAAAGAAAGGCATGAAAACGAAAGAATAGGAAAGATGAGGCAAGAAAAGGAAAGAAAAGGCAAGGAAAAGGCAAGATAAGGCAAGAAAAGGAAATAAAAGGCAAGGAAAGGAAATAAAAGGCAAGGAAAAGGCAAGAAAAGGCAAGATAAGGTATGAAAAGGCAAGGAAAAGGCATGAAAAGGAAAGAAAAGGACTGATAATGCTAGAAAAGGCAAGATAAGGCAAGAAAAGGCATGGAAAGGCAAGATAAGGCATGAAAAGACAAGATAAGGAAAGAAAAGGGAAGATAATGAAAGAAAAGGACTGATAAGGCAAGGAAAGAAAAGAAAAGGAATGAAATGGCAAGATTAGGCAAGAAAATGAAAGATAAGGCAAGAAAATGAAAGAAAAGGCAAGGAAAAGACAAGATAAGGCTGCAAGAAAAGGCAAGACGTGGCAAGAAAAGGAAGGAAAAGGCAAGATAAGGCAAGATTAGGCAAGGTAAGGTAAGAAAAAGGAAAGAAATGCATGAAAAGGAAAGAATAGGAAAGATGAGGCATGAAAAGGAAAGAAAAGGCAAGGAAAAGGCAAGATAAGGCAAGAAAAGGTAAGATAAGGAAAGAAAAGGAAAGAAAAGGCAAGGAAAAGGTAAGAAAAGGCATCGAAAAGGCATGAAAAGGCAGGAAAAGGAAAGAAAAGGCAAAATAAGGCAAGAAAAGGTAAGAAAAGTTAAGATAAGGCTGTAAAAGGAAATAAATGTCACGACCCAAATTCAAGGTCGGTGATCGGCGCTAGACCCAAACCCATTTATAATACCTAACGAGTCTAGCCAGCCTCAAATGTATTTTACTTTTCAAAATTTTTAATCTCAAAAACTAAATGAAATACAATTATTTTTACATTATCCCCAGGATCAAAGTGAACACTGTGGCTACGGAGCTACTAGTCAAAAGAGCAAAATGGATGCCGGAGACTTTATTCAAGTCATGAATAAGTAAATTGACTTGACACCAACAAAGCTATCTCCGGATGGATACAAGGCCACATAAATGAACCTACAAAAATGGTGAAAGGGGGGTGAGTGTTTGGGGATACACTCTGTAAGTAGATAGAACATAACATGTTGGTTATGTCAGATACACTAAAATGCATACTAATCACATGACCACACACACACATACCAAAAACATGAGCAAACTACGTGATGTCCCATTCCATCACGTAACTTGTCCCATAAACACATAATCACATAGTCAAATAAATGGTGACCTCTAAACAGGTTTAGACGGGTCACTTTCTCTTCAGCACAGGGATATCAACATGGCCATAAATCTCCTTTCCATAATCACATACTAAGTATATAGTAGTAAACTAGGATATCCCCAGTCTGTATGCACATAGGCTATCATCCCCGGTTAGCATGGGAAAACCTATCTATTTCTCACCATAAACAAACATAACATATCTTTCACATAACCAAAGGTTCCAAGACCATATCCAAGAGAAATGGACATGTCACACCCTCACAAATTGGCCTCGAGCTAGGAACCACATATTCTCTAGCCGGCCACACACATATGCCACACATGTCACAAACCAATCCAAGTATGACCAAACAAAACACATATGCACATGACCACTTTATAGACAAAACGAATATGCATGAGATGCCCATACATAAGATCTAAAACATGCACATGTACCAAATAAACCAATGTTGTCATAGTCTATATGCTTACCCTAATGAAGACCGCTCCGCGAATGCTCATTCCCAATTCAATTCTACTTTTACTTTGTACCTTCATCCACCCTTCTTCCCAAACTTATTTCTTCCACCAAGAATCTTGAGGAAGCTTCACATACTCTGTATAATAAGTTCCAATCACAAAGTGAGGTCAGCTCGTCACTTCCCCAAGCGAATCACTTCCAACATTTGAAAATAACCAACTTTGGCACAATCGACAACCAACGTCAGAAATAACTGAAGTCCATCAAATTTGCTTGTATCCTTTTAGTCACTGGTCCATTATTAACTTACCAACATGTACAACAATTGTTTGTTACCATAATTTCATAAAAATATCTGTTTTGGCCAACCAAACACACACCGAGCACAAGGTAAGGCCATTCATACTAACTTCGGTAAGCAGCCCTTATAACTCAATATCACACAAAACCAAGTACATATCTTCATCAATATACCACTGCTCTATTCTTTCATGATCACACCGAGTCCAAAAATTAACTTAGAAGTCCAAACAAATTACTTATCAAGTTGTTACTCTTGAACTACCTCAATTCTAAAACTTGAAAATTAGTCCGTAGCTCAACTAAGGTTTGATAATGATTCCTTGATCTAAACAGAGCATATGATATATCATTAGAAAGGTATTTAAATCTTCTACAAACTATATGCATGCACCAAAGTCCAATTCGGAGTCCAAATATACGTACCAAGAACTTCTTCTTCCACCATCTTGACTGTATACTCCAACAAATAGTCCATAGTTCAAAATACATTTCAGGTCGACTCCTTTATCTAATTATGACCCATAATATATGGTTAGAAAACTATTAAAGTTCTCTACAATGCTCATAAAGATATAGAAGTCCAATTCCAAGCCAATGGACACTTACCGAATACTTCTTTGTTCATCACCTCACTTGTATACTCCAGTTCTTAGTCTGTCATTCAAAACTAATTTCTCATTGATTCCTTAATCCAAATAGGTCATATAATATACGGTTGGAAATCTCATTGAGTCCTCTACAATCGTTGAGAAGACTGGAAATTCCAAATTGAAGCAAAAATCCACTTACCGAACTATTCTTTGTTAACCTACTTCTTTCTCTTTCTTCTATCTCTCTCTCTCTTCTTTTTCTTCTCTTTCGTTTTGTGGCTTATTTCCAGAGTTTTTTGCCTCTTCCTTTAATTTTATGAGTCCTAAAAGAATGTAGGTGAGTCACCATCCAGTATGACTCACGTCCTCAACTAATTCTAACAAATTTCCAAGTGGTGAAAGATGATTGGATGGCTTTTTCAAGGGGTCCAATCAGGATGTAGCACATTGAGTCCCATTTTTCGCCAACTTTCGTTTCTTGTTTCCCAAAATTGTTTTCTAGTCAATTGTAGGTCTATGTGTCTAGTTTCAGGATCATATTTATTTGTTGCATTTGGAGCAAAATTGAGGAAGATGTGTCCAATTTACCAAGTAAGTGTTAGTGCTGTCCGAACTTGTCCAACTAGCTTGATAAAACTTGAGTAGGCTTTGCTAAGCTTGATCTACAACCCTTAGAAGACTAACTCATATCTATACGCACTTCATAAAAGCATAACAACTTAAATTCTTATTGAAATAAAGACCAAAAAGTCCAACCAAAACACTTCAAGAACCGATAACACAATGTGTTGTTTATCCACTTGCTAGGCTTGGTCCAAATTGCTAGCATGATAAATCCATATCTTCGTAAGCTTATAGGTCCACATCTCACCATTCAATACCATTTTGAATTATCTCCATTGAACTCAGATGAAGAAGTTATGTTCAATTTATCGCAGCATATCTGAGGTAGTTCGTGATGTCAAATGCCTTCCTTCCCACTATCATTGGCACTCTATTTACATAGCAATCTCACTCCAAATATAAATCCAATATGTCATTATGACTAAGTATACTGCACTTAAGTCAGACAAATATGATTAAAGGACTAGGGTATTGCATTCTCCCCTCCTTATAAAAATTCGTCCCCGAATTTACTTCCATTTGAAAGTTCACTCACATTGTTATGTAATAGGTGTGACTATTTCAAAATATCTCTTTTAAGTCTCATATGCCCCTTGCAAGTTGAGTGGTCCATACTTATCTCCAATGTCTATAACTTAATCTTGAAATGTCCATCATAATCATAATGGTCCCAACTTCTCCGAATGTTGATCACAATAGCTCACATCATATCTTTAAATATTTGAGTCACTGAGGGAACTTATCAGCATCATAAGTTTTCTTTGTCCAAAGAAATAAGGTGACTTAGTCAATTTGTCTACCGCCCATGTAGAACCATAACACCTCCGAGTAACTGGAAGCTCTCCAAATATATTCATTTTGATCATTTCACACTACCATGCTACATCTCGTATATCCATACCACCAAAGTCAGAAGCTTGTTAGTGCATCATTTCAAACTTGTATCACAAGCTCACCTGACTCTAAGTCCAAATTTTGTCAATCCATACCCCAATCACGTATGGTAGGTCATGAGTTTGTTTATCTAACAAGCTTAGGCTATTCCATAATTGTTTCAAATTCTGACTCGGACTTTTGCTCCACCAAAGCTTGTGAATCTTAACCAAAGTATCTCAAACTTCTTTCATAAGTAATGCCTCTAATTCTTCAAACTAAACACATCTGTTACCATTTCCAAATCATGCTCAAATTCTAAATCAAACTCTTTGCCACCAAAACTCAATCATAGAAAACTTAGCATATACTTGGTTTTCCCACATTATAAGTAATACCCAACTGATAAGGTTATGATGTTCTTCCAAAATATTCATATACTCTACCAAAAGAACTAAATTTATATTAGACTTCCCTTATCTTCCTTCATCATATCCAAGTAGCCATAGCAACTGTTATGTGTCAACATATATCAAATCCACGTATTTACTTAATACCAAATTTTGACACATCAATATTTTACCATACGCATCCTTTCTTTTCACATTATATACCCGAGATTGACTTCCAGCCAAACCATAACAATAATATCTAGATCTCTCACATTTATTAAAGTCACAAGGCATACACTCATACATATGGTAAGGTTCTATCCAATCATATAATATGGCCCAATTTATAAATACGTAAGGATATATCAACTATATAGGGGTGTTCTGATGATGTGCTGACTATTTATATATATATTATATATAAATAGTCAAATGGGCCTTCAAAGGTATAATATAAACTAAATAGAATAAGAACCTCTACCAAAATGTTGAGTAATTACCAAGTGATATCCTCCATTCCTTATTCAGCTTATGATAACTGATGCACAACATCAAACTGTCATCTTCTTCCATACAAATAACACTGGAGCACTTCACAAGAAACACTAGGCCAGACGTAACTCTTATCTAACCAACCCTGAAATCAATGTAAAACTGAATCTATTTCTGATTTGGTAAACCTGACAAGTTTTCTGAAACCACATCTGAGACTCTTTCATAGCAAAGATCATATCCATTGTTGTATTCTCTTTATCTTCATCAACTTTGTTAACAATAACCAAATAAATCTCAATCCCTTGCTAACAATCTGTAAGTCATCCAATAAATCTTGTCCAACCACACCAACACATAAAATGTGCCATTATGTTGTGATCACCGAAACAATTGGGCTTGATCAGATTATCTTAAATACATATATGATGTATGTCTTGAAGGCGACAAGCAACAATTAAAGTTGCATCCAATATCGCACAAATCATTCCCTAATGATGCACTAAGTGGGGTAACACAAAACAGAATACAAAATGAATGACAAACATACAATCATCAATGACAAATAAAGACCATGCAATGTCATCTCTCACTACATATCAATGTGTATGGATGTTCGGAGTGCTACATTAGTGAAGCCAACATCAATCGGCTATTCTTACTCGCCGTTAGGCCATAACCAGCTATTCTTACCCACCGCTGGGCCATAATCGGCTATTGTCACCCGCCGTTGGACCATAATCTGTTGCTTCACTAGGTAACCTCTTACATGTATGGTTTCTATATGTTCACATATATATCTATTGGACTCTCCAAGTAACTTAATCCATGAGACCACTACAAATGCACATCACAAATTTAACATCATCTCCCTTCATAAAATAGTCACAACAAAATGCACAAACAACTTTCACAATTAAGAGGATCCAAAGATTAGGAAGGTGAACAATAACAAGAGATGACAAATTCTATGCTCTATAGTACATCTTTAGAGAGTTGACTCGAGAATCAAAACTTTTTCAAACTTAGAGGCTCTAACCATGCTCTGATACTAAGTCTGTCACGACCCAAATTCAAGATCGGTGACCGGCGCTAGACCTAAACCCATTTATAATACCTAACGAGTCTAGCCAGCCTCAAATGTATTTTACTTTACAAAATTTTCAAACTCAAAAACTAAATGAAATACAATTATTTTTACATTATCCCCAGGATCAAAGTGAACACTGTGGCTACAGAGTTACTAGACAAAAGAGCAAAATAGATGCCGGAGACTTTATTTAAGTCATGAACAAGTAAATTGACTTGACACAAATAAAGCTATCTCAAGATGGATAAAGACCACATAAATGAACCTGCAAAACTGGTGAAAGGGGGGTGAGTGTTTGGGGAAACACTCTGTAAGCAGATAGAACATAATGTGTTGGTTATGTCAGATACATATGGGAGAGATAGAACTCAACTATGTCCCACATAATCAAAGATAACACTAAAATGCATACTAATCATATGACCACACACACACATACCAAAAATATGAGCAAACTACATGACGTCCCATTCCATCACATAACTTGTCCCACAAACATATAATCACTTAGTCAAATAAATGGTGAACTCTAAACAAGTTTAGATGGGTCACTTCCTCTTCAGCACAAGGATATAAACATGGCCATCAAATCTCCTTTCCATAATCACATACTAAGTATATAGTAGTAAACTAGGATATCCCCAGTCTATGTGCACATAGGCTAATATCCCCGGTTAGCACAGAAAAACCTGTCCATTTCTCACCATAAACAAACATAACATATCTTTCACACAACTAAAGTTTCCAAGACCATATCCAAGAGAAATGGACATGTCACACCCTCACAAATTGGCCTCGAGCTAGAAACCATATATTCTCTAGCCAGCCACACACATATGCCACACATGTCACAAACCAATCCAAGTATTACCAAACAAAACACATATGCATATGACCACTTTATAGACAAAACTCATATGCATGAGATGCACATGACCACCAAGAATCTTGAGGAAGTTTCACATACTCTGTATAATAAGTTCCAATCACAAAGTGAGGTCAGCTCCTCACTTCCCCAAGCAAATCACTTCAAACGTTTGAAAATAACCAACTTTGGCACAATCGACAACTATCGTCAGAAATAACATAAGTCCATCAAATTCGCTTGCATCCTTTCAGTCACTGGTCCATTATTAACTTACCAACATGTACAATAATTTTTTGTGACCATAATTTCATAAAAAGATCTGTTTTGGCCAACCAAACACACACCGAGCACAAGGTAAGGCCATTCATACTAACTTCGGTAGGCCACCCTTATAACTCAATATCACACAAAACTAAGTACATATATTCTTCAATATACCACTGCTCTATTCTTTCATGATCACACCGAGTCCAAAAATCAACTTAGAAGTCCAAAGAAATTACTTACCAAGTTGTTACTCTTGAACTACCTCAATTCTGAAACCTAAAAGTCAGTCCGTAGCTCAACTAAGGTTTGATAATAATTCCTTGATCCAAACAGAGCACATGATATACCATTAGAAAGGTATTTAAGTCTTCTACAAACTATATGAAGGCACTAAAGTCCAATTCGGAGTCCAATTATACGTACCAAGAACTTCTTCTTCCACCATCTTGACTGTATACTCCAACAAATAGTCCATAGTTCAAAACACATTTCAGGTCGTTTCCTTTATCCAATTATGACCCATAATATATGGTTAGAAAACTATTAAAGTTCTCTGCAATGCTCATGAAGACATGGAAGTCCATTTCCAATCCAAAGGATACTTACCGAATACTTCTTTGTCCATCAGCTCACTTGTATACTCCAGTTATTAGTATGTCATTCAAAACCAATTTCTCATTGATTCCTTAATCCAAATAGGACATATAATATATCGTTGGAAAGTTCATTGAGTCCTCTACAACCTTTGAGAAGACTGGAAATTCAAAATTTAAGCGGAAACCCAGTTACCGAACCATTCTTTATTAACCTGCTTCTTTATTTTTCTTCTATCTCTCTCTCTTCTTTTTCTTCTCTTTCGTTTTGTGGCTTATCTCCAGAGTTTCTTGCCTCTTCCTTTAATTTTCTGAGTCCTAAAAGAGTGTAGGTGAGTCACCATTCAGTATGACTCACGTCCTCAATAAATTCTAACAAATTTCCAAGTGGTGAAAGATGATTGGATGGCTTTTCCAAGGGGTCCAATCAGGATGCAGCTCATTGAGTCCCATTTTTCGTCAAATTCGGTTTCTTGTTTCGCAAAATTATTTTCTACTCAATTGTAGGTCTATGTGTCTAGTTTCAGAATCATATTTATTTGTAGCATTTAGAGCAAAATTGAGGAAGATGTGTCCAATTTACCAAGTAGGTGTCAGTGCTATCTGAACTTGTCCAACTAGCTTGATAAAACTTGAGTAGGCTTTGCTAAGCTTGATCTACAACCCTTAGAAGACTAATTCATATCTATACTCACTTCATAAAAGCATAGCAACTTAAATTCTTGTTGAAATAAAGACCGAAAAGTCCAACCGAAACACTTCAAGAACGTATAACACAATGTGTTGTTTGTCCACTTGCTAGGCTTGGTCCAAATTGCTAGCATGATAAATCTATATCTTAGTAAGCTTATAGGTCCACATCTCACCTTTCAATACCATTTTCAATCATCTCCTTTGAACTCGGATGAAGAAGTTATGTTCAATTTATCGCAGCATATCTGAGGTAGTTCGAGATGTCAAATGCATTCCTTCCCACTATCATTGGCACTCTATTTACATATCAATCTCACTCCAAATATAAATCCAATATGTGATTACGACTAAGTATACTTCACTTAAGTCAGACAATTATGATTAAAGGACTAGGGTATTACAATAAAAGGCAAGGAAAAGGCAACAAAATGCAAGAAAAGGCAAGAAAAAGTAAGGAAAAGGCATGAAAAGGAAAGAAAAGGAAAGAAAATGCAAGGTAAGGCAAGAAAATGTAAGAAAAGTTAAGATAAGGCAAGAAAAGGAAATAAAAGGTAAGGAAAAGGCAAGAAAATGCAAGATAAGGCAAGAAAAAGCAAGGAAAAGGCATGCAAAGGAAAGAAAAGGACTGATAACGCTGGAGAAGGCAGAATAAGGCATGAAAAGGCAAGATAAGGCAAGAAAAGGGAAAATAAGGAAAGAAAAGGACTGATAAGGCAAGATAAGACAAGAAAATGAAAGAAAACGAAAGATAAGGAAAGAAAAGGAAAGATAAGGCAAGGCAAGAAAATAAAAGATAAGACAAGAAAATGAAAGAAAAGGCAAGGAAAAGATAAGATAAGGCAAGAAAATGCAAGATAAGGCAAGATGTGGCAAGAAAAGGAAGGAAAAGGCAAGATAAGGCAAGATTAGGCAAGGTAATGTAAGAAAAAGGAAAGAAAGGCATGAAAAGGAAAGAATAGGAAAGATGAGGCATGAAAAGGAAAGAAAGGGCAAGGAAAAGGCAAGATAAGGCAAGAAAAGGTAAGATAAGGCAGGAAAAGGAAAGAAAAGGCAAGAAAAGGAAATGAAAAGGCATTAAAAGGCAAGATAAGGACAGAAAAGGCAAGATAAGGCATGAAAAGGTAAGAAAAGTTAAGATAAGGCAAGAAAAGGAAAGAAAAGGAAAGGAAAAGGCAAGAAAAGGTAAGATAAGGCAAGACAAGGAGAGAAAAGGAAAGAAAAGGCAAGGAAAAGGCAAGATAAGGCATGAAAAGGATTGAAAAGGCAAGAAAAGGAAAGATAAGGAAGGAAAATGAAGGAACAGAAAAGAAATGTCAAGATAAGGCATGAAAAGGAAGGAAAAAGCGGGATAAGGCAAGAAAAGGCAAGATTAGGCAAGGTAAGGTAAGAAAAGGAAAAGAAAGTCATAAAAAGGAAAGAATAGGAAAGTTGAGGCAAGAAAAGGAAAGGAAAAGGCCAGATAAGGCAAGAAAAGGAAAGAAAAGGCAAGAAAAAGGCAAGATAAGGCAAGGAAAAGGCAAGAAAAGGTAAAATAAGGCAAGAAAAGGAAAGAAAAGGAAAGATAAGGCAAGAAAAAGGCAAGAAAAGGAAAGAAAAGGGAAGAAAAGGAAAGAAAAGGAAAGGAAAAGGAATGATAAGGAAAGAAAAAGAAAGAAAAGGCAAGGAAAAGCCAAGAAAATGCAAGAGAAGGAAAGAAAAGGCATGAAATGGCAAGAAAAGGAAAGAAAAGGCAAGAAAAGGTTTGAAAAGGCAAGATAAGGTAAGAAAAGGAAAGATAAGGAATGAAAAGATAAGATAAGATAAGGCAAGAAAAGGCAAGAAAAGGCATGAAAAGGCAAGATAAGGCAAGGAAAGGCAAGAAAAGCCAAGATAAGGCAGAGAAGGTAAGAAAAGGCAAGGACAAGGCATGAATAGGCAAAAAAAAGGAAAGTAAATGGAAGAAAAAACCAAGAAAAGGCAAGATAAGGCAATAAAAGGAAAGATAAGGAAAAAAAGGCTAGAAAAGGCAAGGAAAAGGCAAGATGGGGAAAGAAAAGGAAAGAAAAAGAAAGAAAAGGCAATTAAAAAGGAATGAAAAGGAAAAAAAGTAAAGAAAAGGCAAGGAAAAGGTATGAAAAGGCAAGAAAAGGTAAGATAAGGAAATAAAGGCTAGAAAAGGCAAGAAAAGGCAAGAAAAGGTAAGATAAGGAAAAAAAGGCTAGAAAAGGCAAGAAAAGGGCAATGAAAGGCAAGATAAGGCAAGATAAAATAAGAAATGGAAAGAAAAGGCAAGGAAAAGGCAAGATAAGGCAAGAAAAGGAATGAAAAGGCAAGAAAAAGAAAGAAAAGAAAAGAAATGGCAAGATAAGACAAGAAAGGAAGGAAAAGGCAAGAAAAGGAAGGAGAAGGCAAGATAAGGCAAGAAAAGGGAAGAGTAGGCAAGGCAAGGTAAGAAAAGGGAAAGAAAGGCATGAAAAGGAAAGAATAGGAAAGATGAGGCAAGAAAAGGAAAGAAAAAGTAAGGAAAATGAAAGATAAGGCAAGAAAAGGTAAGATAGGGCAAGAAAAGGAAATAAAAGGCAAGATAAGGCAAGAAAAGGCAAGGAAAAGGCATGAAAAGGAAAGAAAAGGATTGATAAGGCAAGGAAGGGCAAGATAAGGCAAGAAAAGGCAAGTTAAGGAAAGGAAAGGGAAGATAAGGAAATAAAAGGACTGAGAAGGTAAGAAAAGGAAATAAAAGGAAAGAAAAGGCAAGAAAATGATACAAAAGGCAAGGAAAAGACAAGATATGGCAAGAAAATGCAAGATAAGGCAAGATGTGGCAAGAAAAGGAAGGAAAAGGCAAGATAAGGCAAGATTAGGCAATGTAAGATAAGAAAAAGGAAAGAAAGGCATGAAAAGGAAAGAATAGGAAAGATGAGGTATGAAAAGGAAAGAAAAGGCAAGGAAAATGCAAGATAATGCAAGAAAAGGTAAGATAAGGCAAGAAAAGGAAAGAAAAAGCAAGGAAAAGGCAAGAAAAGGCAGCAAAAAGGTATGAAAAGGCGGGAAAAGGAAAAAAAACCAAGGAAAAGGCATGAAAAGGAAAGAAAAGGAAAGAAAAGGAAAGATAAGGCAAGAAAAGGTAAGGAAAGTTAAGATAAGGCAAGAAAAGGAAAGAAAAGGCAAGGAAAAGGTAAGGAAAGGCAAGATAAGGCAAGATAAAGCAAGAAAAGGAAAGAAAAGGCAAGGAAAAGGATAGATAAGGCAAGAAAAAGATAGATAAGGAAAGAAAAGGAAAGAAAAGAAAAGAAATGGAAAGATAAGACAAGATATGGCAAGAAAAGGAAGGAAAAGGCAAGATAAGGCAAGATTAGGCAAGGTAAGGTAAGAAAAGGGAAAGAAAGTAACGAAAAGGAAAGAATAGGAAAGATGAGGCAAGAAAAGGAAAGAAAAGGCAAGGAAAAGGCAAGATAAGGCAAGATTAGGCAAGGTAAGGTAAGAAAAGGGAAAGAAAGTAACGAAAGGGAAAGAATAGGAAAGATGAGGCAAGAAAAGGAAAGAAAAGGCAAGGAAAAGGCAAGATAAGGCAAGAAAAGGAAAGAAACGGCAAGATAAGGCAAGAAAAGGCAAGGAAAAGGCATGAAAAATCAAAAATAGAAAAGAATAGGCAAGGAAAGGCAAGGAAAAGGCAAGAAAAGGCAAGAAAAGATAAGAAATGGAAAGATAAGGTAAGATAAGGTAAGATAAGGCATGAAAAGTCCAGAAAAGACAAGATAAGGAAAGAAAAAGGAATGATAAGGCAAGAAAAGGCTAGAAAAGGCAAGAAAAAGGCAAGAAAAAGAAAAAAAGGTACGAAAAGGCGAGGAAAAGGAATAAAAAGGCAAGATAAGGAAAGATAAGGCAAGAAAAGGAAAGCAAAGAAAAGAAATGGCAAGAGACGGCAACATAAGGTAATATAAGGCAACAAAAGGAAAGAAAAGACAAGAAAAAGGTAAGAAAGGCAAGAAAAAATAAAGGAAAGGAAAGAAAAAGGCAAGAAAAGGAAAGAAAAGGCATGAAAAGGCTAGAAAAGGAAAGATAAGGCAAGAAAAGGCATAAAAAGGCAAGAAAATGCATGAAAACGCAATAAAAGGAAAGAAAAGGCAAGGAATAGCCAAGAAAATGCAAGATAAGGCAAGGAAATGGCATAAAAAGGCAAGATAAGGCCAAAAAAGGAAAGAAAAGGTAAGGAAAAGGCAAGAAAAGGCAACATAAGGAAAGAAAAGGCAAGGAATAGCCAAGAAAAGGAAAGGAAAAGGCAAGAAAAGGAAATAAAATGCAAGGAAAGGCAAGATAAGGAATGAAAAGATAAGATAAGCAAGAAAAGGCAAGTCAAGGCAAGAAAAGTCAAGAAAAGGCATGAAAAGGCAAGCCAAGGCAAGATAAGGCAAGAAAAGACAAGAAAAGTGAGAAAAGGCAAGATAAGGCAAGAGAAGGCAAGGAATGGCAAGAAAAGGCAAGGAAAAGGCAAGAAAAGGAAAGAAAAGGCAAGAGAAAGCAAGGAAAGGCATGAAAAGGCCAGAAAAGGCAAGAAAAGGTAAGAAAAGGCAAGATAAGGCAAGAAAAGGCAAGATAAGGCAAGATATGGCAAGAAAAGGCAAGATAAGCAAGAAAAGGAAAGGAAAATGCAATAAAAGATAAGAAAAGGAGACAAAAAGGCATGGAAAAGGCAAGAAAAGGAAAGATAAGGCATGAAAAGGAAAGAAAAGGCTAGGAAAGGCAAGATAAGGCAAGATAAACCAAGAAAAAGAAAGAAAAGTCAAGGAAAAGGCAAGATAAGGCAAGAAAAGGAATGAAAAGGCAAGAAAAGGAAAGATAAGGCAAGAAAAGGCAAGGAAAAAAAAGAAATGGCAAGATAAGGCAAGAAAGGAAGGAAAAGACAAGAAAAGGAAGGAAAAGGCGAGATAAGGCAAGATTAGGCAAGGTAAGAAAAGGGAAAGAAAGGCATGAAAAGGAAAGAATAGGAAAGATGAGGCAAGAAAAGGAAAGAAAAGGCAAGGAAAAGGCAAGATAAGGCATGAAAAGGTAAGATAAGGGAAGAAAAGGAAATAAAAGGCAAGAAAAGGCAAGATAAGGCAAGAAAAGGCAAGGAAATGGCATGAAAAGGTAATAAAAGGACTGATAAGGCAAGAAAAGGTAAGAAAAGTGATGATAAGGAAATAAAAGGACTGATAAGGCAAGAAATAGAAAGAAAAGGAAAGAAAAGGCAAGATTATGTAAGAAAAGCAAGAAAATGAAAGAAAAGGCAAGGAAAAGACAAGATAAGGTAAGAAAATGCAAGCTGTGGTAAGAAAAGTCAAGAAAAGGAAAGAAAATGAATGATTAGGCAAGATAAGGCATGATAAGGCAAGGAAAAGGAAAGAAAAGGCAAGATAAGTAAAGAAAAGGCAAGAAAAAGGAAATAAAAGGCAAGATAAGGCTAGAAAAGGCTAGATAAGGCTCAACAAGGCAAGAAAAGGAAAGAAATGGAAAGAAAATGAAAGATATCGAAAGAAAAGGCAAGGTAAGGCAAAAAAAGACAAAGAAAGGCAATAAAAGGCAAAAAAAAGTAAAGATAAGTCAAGAAAAGGGAAGGAAAAGGCAAGAAAAGGCGAGATAAGGCAAGATAATGCA
The DNA here is from genome assembly GCA_963995505.1 of Hypericum androsaemum. Taxonomy (NCBI): domain Eukaryota; kingdom Viridiplantae; phylum Streptophyta; class Magnoliopsida; order Malpighiales; family Hypericaceae; genus Hypericum; species Hypericum androsaemum. Next base: position 13,304,539 of record OZ023186.1, read on the forward strand.
AGATAAGGCATGAAAATTCAAGAAAAGGCAAGATAAGGAAAGAAAAGGAATGATAAGGCTAGAAAAGGCTAGAAAAGGCAAGGAAAAGGCAAGAAAAGGAAAAAAATGTAAGAAAAGTCAAGGAAAAGGAATCAAAAGGTAAGATAAGGAAAGATAAGGCAATAAAATGAAAGCAAAGAAAAGAAATGGCAAGAGAAGGCATGATAAAGCAAGATATGGTAAGAAAAGGAAGGATAAGGCAAGAAAAGGCATGATTATGCAAGGTAAGGTAAGAAAAGGGAAAGAAAGGCAAGAAAAGGAAAGAATAGGAAAGATGAGGCAATAAAAGGAAAGAAAAGGCAAGGAAAAGGCAAGATTAGGAAAGAAAAGGTAAGATAAGGCAAGAAAAGGAAAGATAAGGCAAGGAAAAGGCAAGATAAGGCAAGAAAAGGCAATGAAAAGCCATGAATAGGCAAGAAAAGGTAAGAAAAGGCAAAAAAAGGTAAGAAAAGGCAAGATAAGGCTAGAAAAGGAAAGATAAGGTAAGAAAAGGCAAGAAAAGGCAAGAAACAAGTAAGAAAAGGAATGAAAAGGCAAGATAAGGCAAGAAAAGGCAATATTAGGCAAGGTAAGGTAAGAAAATGAAAAGAAAGGCATGAAAAGGAAAGAATAGGAGAGATGAGGCAAGAAAAGAGAAGAAAAGGCAAGCAAAAGGCAAGAAAATGTAAGATAAGGAAAGAAAAGGAAATAAAAAAGCAAGGAAAAGGCAAGAAAAGGCAAGATAAGGCAAGAAAAGATAAGATAAGGAAAGAAAAGGACTGATAAGGCAAAAAAAGGCAAGGAAAAGGCATGAAAAGGCAAGAAAAGGAAAGAAAAAGAAGGAAAAGGCAAAATAAGGCAAGAAAAGGCAAGATTAGGCAAGGTAAGGTAAGAAACAAGAAAGAAAGCATGAAAATGAAAGAATAGGAAAGATGAGGCAAGAAAAGGAAGGAAAAGGCAAGGAAATGGCAAGATAAGGCAAGAAAAGGTAAGATAAGGCAAGAAAAGGAAAGAAACATGATGTTCATGGCGTAGACGGAGCCGAAGAGGTAGCAGAAGAGGCCGTCGGTCGCGAAGCTGAGCTACATGGAGAAGACGATTGATATGAATCAGATCTGCAAGAAGCCATAATTATTTAATAATTCATTTTTGAGTTTAAAAGTCTATTTAGGAAGTTAATTATTTGTTAATTTCATTTTACATGAGTTCTATTCTGTTTAGGAAATTACAAAAAAGATAATTTCGTTTTATTAGGAGTTCTAGTCTGTTTAGGAACTCAATTATGAGATAATCACGTTTTTGAGTATTCCTAGTAGGATTAGAGTTATTTTCTTTTCAGTTTCCTATTTTTAAGTCATATTTATCTATTTAGAAGTTATATTTAATTAGGAATCTCTTTGTAACAATCTGCCTATATATAAAGGCTTTATCAATGAGAATGAGGAGAATAATTTGAGTACAAAAAATGTGGGCTTTGCTCTCTTGGTTCTTCGGAACTGTTCGAACACAGCGGAGGGATTCCGTTCGTTCACCTTCGACTTATCAAGCGGATCTACATCACCGTTTGTGGCGTCCTCATCAAATCAAGGTTCTTGTTTCCCTACAGCAGCGGGTCGAGGTTGTTCATACCGAGGTTCTTGCAAAGGTGCAAACAACGGGTCAAGATTTCCATCAATCTGAACGTAGATAGATCCAGCTTTCGCGTGGATCCGTAACGAGATTCACATCACGATGTAGGTGGAGAAGAGAAGGAAGGTGTTGTCGACGACGTACCGAAAAAAGAAAAGAAAGACGAAGCGAAGAAGAGTGGTGAGAGGGGGTACTTCTTTTTTTTCTTTTGATTAGAATACACAACCTAGAATAAATAAGTCACGAATCTGATTGCTCGAAACACAAACGAATCAAACTACTTATAAAAAATGAATTGGATACTATACCAACAAAAGGAAAGGTAAGGATAGATAGTAGCAATCCGTGGCTCTGATACCAAATGATATGAACCTCGGCAGGAGATTCACAACGGACCGTGCTACTTTGGATGGAAGAGACCGCAACCCCCGAACTCGAGCCTTGCAAGAACCTTGGTCTAGAAGATCCACAACCCAAGCAATGGAAATTCGAGAACCAATGGTCCAAGTCGAACCACGCCACAAACGATGATGGATGAATCATTTGATAAGTGAAAAGTTTTGCTCAAGGCAAGATAAGGCAAAATAAAGCAAGAAAAGGAAGGAAAAGGCAAGATAAGGCAAGATAAGGTAAGGAAAGGGAAGAAAATGTAAGATAAGGCCAAAAAAAGGAAAGAAAAGGCAAGGAAAAGACACGAAAAGGAAAAATAAGAAAAGAAAAGGCTTGAAAAGATAAAAAATTGCAAGATAAGGTAAGAAAAGGCAAGATAAGACAAGAAAAGGCAAGAAAAGACATGAAAAGGCAAGAAAAGGCAAGATAAGGCAAGAAAAGAAAAGAAAAGGCAAGGAAAAGGCAAGAAAAGGCATGAAAAGGCAAGAAAGGGCAAGAAAAGTCAAGAAACGGTAAAAAAAGGCAAGATAAGGCAAGGCAAGAAAAGGCAAGAAAAAGGCAAGAAAAGGCTAGGATGGCAAGAAAAGGAAAGATAATTAAAGATAATACAAGAAAAGGCAATGAAATGGCAAGAAAAGGAAAGAAAATGCTAAGCAAAGGAATGAAAAGGCAAGAAAAGGCAAGAAAAAGGCAAGAAAAGGAAAGAAAAGGCAAGGAAAATGCAAGATAAGGCAAGATAAGGCAAGGAAAAGGCATGAAAAGGCAAGACAAGGAAAGAAAAACAGCAAGAAAAAGGCAAGAAAAGTTAAGAAAAGGCAAGATAAGGCAATAAAAGGAATGATAAGGAAAGAAAAGGAAACAAAAGGCAAGGAAAAGGAGAGAAAAGGCAAGAAAAAAAAAGAAAAGGCAAGAATAAGAAATGAAAAGGCAAAAAAAGGAAAGAAAAGGCAAGGAAAAGGCAAGAAAATGTAAGAAAAGGCAAGATAAGGGAAAAAAAGCAAGATAAGGCAAGAAAAGGCAAGGAAAAGGCAAGAAAAGACAAGAAAAGGAGAGAAAAGGCATGAAAATGCAAGAAAAGGAAAGATAAGGGAAGAAAAGGAAAGAAAAGGCAAGATACGGCAAGATAAAGCAAGAAAAGGAAAGAAAAGGCAAGGAAAAGATAAGCTAAGGCAAGAAAAGGAAAGATAAGGCATGAAAAGGAAAGAAATGAAAAGAAATGGCAAGATAAGGCAAAAAAAGGAAGGAAAATGCAAGAAAAGGCAAGATTAGGCAAGGTAAGGTAAGAAAAGGAAAAGAAAGGCATGAAAAGGAAAGAATAGGAAAGATGAGGCAAGAAAAGGAAAGAAAAGGCAATGAAAGGGCAAGATAAGGCAATAAAAGGTAATATAAGGCAAGAAAAGGCAGAGAAAAGGCATGAAAAGGCAAGAAAAGGCAAGAAAAGGAAAGAAAAGGCAAGATTAGGCAAGAAAAGGAAATAAAAGGCAAGGAAAAGGCAAGAAAAGGCTAGATAAGGCAAGAAAAGGCAATGAAAAGGCATGAAAAGGCAAGTAAAGGAAAGAAAATGACTGATAAGGCAAGAAAAGGAAAGGAAAAGGCATGAAAAGGTAAAAAAGGTAAGAAAATGCAATTAAGACTAATGAAAAGGCAAGAAAAGGAAAGATAAGGCAAGAAAAGGCTTAAAAAGGCAAGAAAATAAAAGAAAAGAAAAGAAATGGCAAGATAAGGCAAGAAAAGGAAGGAAAAGGCAAGATAAATCAAGAAAAGGCAAGATTAAGCAAGGTAAGGTAAGAAAAAGGAAAGAAAGGCATGAAAAGGAAAGAATAGGAAAGATGAGGCAAGAAAAGGAAAGAAAAGGCAACGAAAAGGCTAGATAAGGCATGAAAAGGTAAGATAAGGCAAGAAAAGGAAAGAAAGGGCAAGGAAAATGAAAGAAATGGCAAGATAAGGCAAGAAAAGTCATGAAAAGGCAAGAAAAAGCAAGAAAAAGGCAAGAAAATGTAATAAAAGGCAAGATAAGGCAAGAAAAGGAAAGATAAGGCAAGGAAAGGAAAGAAAAGGCATGGAAAAGAAAGAAAAGGCAAAGAAAAGTAATAAAAAGGAAAAAAAAAAGGAAAGAAAAGCCATGATAAGGTAAGAAAAGGCAAGAAAAGGAAAGAAACAACATGGAAAAGGCATGAAAAGGAAAGATAAGGCAAGAAGTGGCAAGAAAAGGAAAGATAAGGCAAGAAGTGGCATGAAAAGGCAAGAAAAAGAAAGAAAAGGCAAGGAAAAGGCGAGAAAAGGTGAGATAAAGCAAGATAAAGCAAGAAAAGGAAAGAAAAGGCGAGGAAAAGGTAAGAAAAGGCAAGAAAAGGGAAGATAAGGCAAGAAAAGAGAAGGAAAGGGAAGGAAAGGTAAGATAAGAAAAGAAAAGGCAAGGAAAAGGCAAGATAAGGAAAGAAAAGAAAAAGGCATGAGAAGGAAAGAAAAGGCTTGAAAAGGCAAGATAAGGTAAGAAAAGGCAAGATAAGGCAAGAAAAGGCAAGATAAGCAAGAAAAGGCAAGAAAAGGAAAGATAATTAAAGATAATACAAGAAATGGCAAGAACTGGCAAGAAAAGGCGTGAAAAAGGCAAGAAAAAGCAAGATAAGGAAAGAAAAGGCAAGAAAAGGGCAAGAGAAGTTAAGAAAAGGCAAGATAAGGCAACAAAAGGAAAGAAAAGGCAAGGAAAAGGCATGAAAAGAAAAGAAAAGGCAAGAAAAAGAAAGAAAAGGAAAGGCAAAGGAATGAAAAGGCAAAAAAAAAGGAAAGAAAAGGCAAGGCAAGGAAAAGGCAAGAAAAGGTAAAAAAAAGGCAAGATAAGGCAAGATAAGGCAAGAAAAGGTAAGAAAAGGCAAGATAAGGCAAGATAAGGTAAGAAAAGGTAAAATAAGGCAAGAAAAGGCAAGGAAAAGGCAAGAAAAGACAAGAAAAGGAGAGAAAACGCAAGAAAAGGAAAGATAAGACAAGAAAAGGAAAGAAAAGGTAAGGAAAAGGCAAGGAAAGGCAAGATAAGGCAAGATAAAGCAAGATAAGGCAAGAAAAGGCAAGGAAAATGCAAGATTAGGCAAGAAAAGGACTGAAAAAGCAAGAAAAGGAAAGATAAGGCAAGAAAAGGAAAGAAAAGAAAGGAAAAGGCAAGATAAGGCAAGAAAATGCAAGATTAGGCAAGGTAAAAGGGAAAGAAAGGCATGAAAAGGAAAGAATAGGAAAGATGAGGCAAGAAAAGGTAAGATAAGGCAAGAAAAGGTAAGATAAGGAAAGATAAGGCAAGAAAAGGAAAAAAAAGGCAAGGAAAAGGCAAGAAAGGGCAAGATAAGGAAAGAAATTGCAAGTAAAAGGCAAGAAAAAGGCAAGAAAAGGTAAGAAAAGGCAAGATAAGGCAAGAAAAGTCATGAACAGGAAAGAAAAGGAAAGAAAAGATAAGATAAGCCAAGAAAAGCCAAGAAAAAGGTGAGAAAAGGCAAGAAAAGGCAAGGAAAAGGAATGAAAAATCAAAAATAGGAAAGAAAAGGCAAGGAAAAGGCTTGAAAATGCAAGAAAATGAAGGAAAAGGCATGAAAATTCAAGAAAAAGCAAGAAAAGGCAATATAAGGCAAGAAAAGGCAAGATAAGGCAAGAAAAGGCAAGATCAGGCAAGAAAAGATAGGAAATAGGCAAGAAAAGGAATGGAAAAGGCAAGAAAAGGAAAGATAAGGCAAGGAAAGGAAAGATAAGGCAAGAAAAGGCATGAAAAGGTAAGAAAAGGAAAGAAAAGGCAAGGAAATGGTAAGAAAAGGCAAGATAAGGCCAGAAAAGGGAAGAAAAGTAAAGAAAAGGCAAGAAAAGGCTTGAAAAGGCAAGATAAGGTAAGAAAAGGCAAGATAAGGAATGAAAAGGCATGAAAAGGCATAAATATGCAAGAAATGGCAAGACAAGGTAAGAAATGGCAAGATAAGGTAAGAAAAGGCAAGAAAATGCAAGATAAGGTAAGGAGGCAAGGAAAGGCAAGAAAAGGAAAAAAAAGGAAAGATAAGGCAAGACAAGGCATGAAAAAGAAAGAAAAGGCAAGGAAAAGGAAAGAAAAAGGCAAGGAAAATGCATGAAAAAGCAAGAAAAGGCAAGGAAAAGGCATAAAAAGGCAAGAAAAGGCAAGATAACGCAAGAAAAGGTAAGATTAGACAAGAAAATGAAAGAAAAGGCAAGGAAAGGGCAAGAAAATGCAAGATAAGGCATGGAAAAGGCATGAAAAGGCAAGAAAATGAAAGAAAATACATGAAAAGGTAAGAAAAGGTAAGATAAGGCAAGAAAAGGAAAGATAAGGAAAATAAAGGCAAGAAAAAGCAAGGAAAAGGCAAGAAAAGGAAAGAAAAGGCAAGAAAAAGAAAGAAAAGGCAAGGAAAAGGAATGAAAAGGCAAAAAACGACAAGAAAAGGCAAGGCAAAGGCTTGAAAAGGCAAGAAAAGGCAAGAAAAGACAAGAAAAGGAGAGAAAAGGCATGGAAAAGGCAATAAAAGGAAAGATATGGCAAGAAAAGGCATGAAAAGGGAAGAAAAGGAAAGAAAAGGCAAGAAAAGGCAAGGAAAAGGAAAGAAAAGGAAAGAAAAGGAAAGAAAAGGCCAAGAAAATGCAAGGAAAGGCAAGAAAGGTAATAGAAAGGCAAGAGAAAGGCAAGGAAAGGCAAAGGCAAGAAAAGGCATGAAAAGGCAAGACAAGGCAAGATAAGGTAAAAAAAGAAAAGAAAAGGAAAGAAAAGGTAAGAGAAGGAAAGGAAAGGCAAGAAAAGGAAAGAAAATGAAAGATAAGGAAAAGAAAAGGCAAAATAAGGCAAGAAAAGGAAAGAAAATGTAAGGAAAAGGCAAGAAATGGCAAGAAAAGGCTAGGAAAAGGCAGGGAAAGGAAAGAAAAGACAAGAAAAGGTAAGAAAAGGCAAGATGAGGCAAGAAAAGGAAAGAAAAGGAAAGAAAAGGTAGGATAAGATAAGATAAGGCAAGATATGGCAAGAAAAGGGATGAAAAGGCAAGAAAAGGCAAGAAAAGGAAAGAAAAGGCAAGATAAGGCAAGATAAGGAAAGATAAGGAAAGAAAAGGCATTAAAAGGCAAGGAAAAGGCAAGAAAAGGAATGAAAAGGCAAGAAAATGAAAGAAAAGGTAAGGAAAAGGAATGAAAAGGAAAGATAAGGCAAGATAAGGCATGAAAAGGAAAGAAAAGGAAAGGAAAGGCAAAAAAAAGGAAAGAAAAGGCAAGTAAAAGGCCTGAAAAGGCAAGGAAAGGCACGAAAAGGTAAGAAAAGGCAAGATAAGGCAAGATAAGGGAAGATAAGGAAAGAAAAGGCAAGGAAAAGGCAAGAAAAGACAAGAAAAGGAGAGAAAAGGCATGGAAAAGCCATAAAAAGGCAAGAAAAGGAAAGAAAAGGCAAGAAAAGGGAAGAAAAAGCAAGAAAAGGAAAGAAAAGGTAAGGAAAAGGAAAGAAAATGCAAGGAAAAGGCAAGAAAAGGCAAGATAATGAAAGAAAAGGCAAGGAAAAGGCAAGGAAAGGCAAGAAAAGGCAAGAGAAAGGCAAGGAAAAGGCAAGGAAACGGCAAGGAAAGTTAAGGAAAGGCAAGAAAAAGCATGAAAAGGCAGCAAAAGGAAAGAATAGGAAAGATGAGGCAAGAAAAGGAAAGAAAAGGCAAGGAAAAGGCTAGATAAGGCATGAAAAGGTAAGATAAGGCAAGAAAAGGAAAGAAAGGGCAAGGAAAATGAAAGAAAAGGCAAGATAGGGCAAGAAAAGTCATGAAAAGGCAAGAAAAAGCAAGAAAAAGGCAAGAAAATGTAATAAAAGGCAAGATAAGGCAAGAAAAGGAAAGATAAGGCAAGGAAAGGAAAGAAAAGGCATGGAAAAGAAAGAAAAGGCAAAGAAAAGAAATAAAAAGGCAAAAAAAAGGAAAGAAAAGGCATGATAAGGTACGAAAAGGCAAGAAAAGGAAAGAAACAATATGGAAAAGGCATGAAAAGGAAAGATAAGGCAAGAAGTGGCAAGAAAAGGAAAGATAAGGCAAAAAGTGGCATGAAAAGGCAAGAAAAGGAAAGAAAAGGCAAGGAAAAGGCGAGAAAAGGTGAGATAAAGCAAGATAAAGCAAGAAAAGGAAAGAAAAGGCGAGGAAAAGGTAAGAAAAGGCAAGAAAAGGGAAGATAAGGCAAGAAAAGAGAAGGAAAGGGAAGGAAAGGTAAGATAAGAAAAGAAAAGGCAAGGAAAAGGCAAGATAAGGAGAGAAAAGAAAAAGGCATGAAAAGGAAAGAAAAGGCTTGAAAAGGCAAGATAAGGTAAGAAAAGGCAAGATAAGGAATGAAAAGGAATGAAAATGCAAGAAAAGGCAAGAAAAGGAATGAAAATGCAAGAAAAGGCAAGATAAGCAAGAAAAGGAAAGATAATTAAAGATAATACAAGGAAAGGCAAGAACTCGCAAGAAAAGGCGAGAAAAAGGCAAGAAAAAGCAAGAAAAAGCAAGATAAGGAAAGAAAAGGCAAGAAAAGGGCAAGAGAAGTTAAGGAAAGGCAAGATAAGGCAACAAAAGGAAAGAAAAGGCAAGAAAAGCCAAGGAAAAGGCATGAAAAGAAAAGAAAAGGCAAGAAAAAGAAAGAAAAGGCAAGGCAAAGGAATGAAAAGGCAAAAAAAAGAGGAAAGAAAAGGCAAGGAAAAGGCAAGAAAAGGTAAAAAAAAAGGCAAGATAAGGCAAGATAAGGCAAGAAAAGGTAAGAAAAGGCAAGATAAGGCAAGATAAGGTAAGAAAAGGTAAAATAAGGCAAGAAAAGGAAAGGAAAAGGCAAGAAAAGACAAGAAAAGGAGAGAAAAGGCAAGAAAAGGCAAGATATGGCAAGAAAAGGGATGAAAAGGCAAGAAAAGGCATAAAAAAGGCAAGATAAGGAAAGAAAAGGCAATAATTGGGCAAGAAAAGGGAAGAAAAGGCAAGATAAGGTAAGATAAGGAAAGATAAGGAAAGAAAAGGCAAGGAAAAGGCAAGAAAACGAAAGAAAAGGCAAGAAAATGAAAGAAAAGGTAAGGAAAAGGAATGAAAAGGAAAGATAAGGCAAGATAAGGCATGAAAAGGAAAGAAAAGGAAAGGAAAGGCAAAAAAAAGGAAAGAAAAGGCAAGTAAAAGGCCTAAAAAGGCAAGGAAAGGCACGAAAAGGTAAGAAAAGGCAAGATAAGGCAAGATAAGGGAAGATAAGGAAAGAAAAGGCAAGGAAAAGGCAAGAAAAGACAAGAAAAGGAGAGAAAAGGCATGGAAAAGGCATGAAAAGGCAAGAAAAGGAAAGAAAAGGCAAGAAAAGGGAAGAAAAGGCAAGAAAAGGAAAGAAAAGGCAAGGAAAAGGAAAGAAAATGCAAGGAAAAGGCAAGAAAAGGCAAGATAATGAAAGAAAAGGCAAGGAAAAGGCAAGGAAAGGCAAGAAAAGGCAAGAGAAAGGCAAGGAAAAGGCAAGGAAATGGCAAGGAAAGTTAAGGAAAGGCAAGAAAAAGCATGAAAAGGCAACAAAAGGTGAGATAAGGCAGGATAAGGCTAGAAAAGACAAGATAAGGCAAGAAAAGGCAAGATAAGGCAAGAAAAGGAAAAAAAAGGCAAGAAAAGGCATGGAAAAGGCATGAAAAGGAAGGAAAAGGTAAGAAAAGGTATGAAAAGGTAAGATGAGGCAAGAAAAGGCAAGAAAAGGAAAGAAAAGGCAAGATACGGCAAGATAAGGCAAGATATGGCAAGGAAAGGCAAGAAAAGGAAAGATAAGGCCAGAAAAGGCAAGATAAGGCAGGAAAAGGAAAGAAAAAGCATTAAAAAGGCAAGAAAAGGCAAGGAAAATGATGAAAAGGTAAGATAAGGCAAGATATCTCATAAAAAGGCATGAAAAGGCAAGAAAAGGAGAGAAAAGGCATGGAAAAGGAATGAAAAGGCAAGAAAAGGAAAGTTAAGGCAAGAAAAGGCATGAAAAGGTAAGAAAAGGAAAGAAAAGGCAAGATAAGAACAAGGCAAGGAAAGGCAAGCTAAGGCAAGATAAGGTAAGAAACGGCAAGGAAAAGGCAAGAGAGGGACAAGGCAAGCTAAGGTAAGATAAGGCAAGAAAAGGCAAGATAAGGCAAGATAAGGAAAGAAAAGTAAAGGAAAAGGCAAGAAAATGAAAGAAAAGGTAAGAAAAGGCAAGATAAGGTAAGAAAAGTCAGGATTAGGAATGAAAAGGCAACATAAGGCAAGAAAAGGCTAGAAAAGGCATGAAAAGGCAAGGTAAGGCAAGATAAGGTAAGAAAAGACAAGAAAAGGCAAGATATGGCAAGAAAAGGCAAGGAAAGCCAAGAAAAGAAAATGAAAAGAAAGATAAGGCAAGAAAGGGTAAGATAAGGCAAGAAAAGAAAAAGAAAAGGCAAGGAAAAGGTAAGAAAAGGCAAGGAACAGGCATGTAAAGGCAAGAAAGGAAAGAACGGGAGAGAAAAGTCAAGAAAAGGTATTTAAAAAAAGGAAAGAAAAGGTAAGAAAAGGTAAGAAAATGAAAGAAAAGGAAAGATAGGGAATTACAATGCAAGAAAAGGCAAGAAAAGGCAACAAAATGGCAAGAAAAAGAAAGGAAAGGCCAAGAAAAGAAAAGATAGGGCAAGAAAAGGTAAGAAAAGGCAAGGAAAAGGCAATGAAAAGGCCAGAAAAGGTGAGAAAAGGAAAGAAAAGGCAAGGAAAAGGAATGAAAAGCCAAGAAAAGGAAAGATAATCCAAGAAAAGGCAAGGAAGAGGAATGAAAAGGCAAGAAAAGGCAAGATAAAGGCAAGAAAATGCATGGAAAAGGCTTGAAAAGGCAAGAAAAGGAAAAAAAAGGTAAGAAAAGGTAAGAAAAGGCAAGATGAGGCAAGAAAAGAGAAGAAAAGGAAAGAAAAGGAAAGAAAAGAGAAGAAAAGGAAAGAACAGGAAAGAAAAGAGAAGAAAAGGAAAGAACAGGCAAGAAAAGGTAAGATAAGGCAAGATATGGCAAGAAAAGGCAAGATAAGGCATGAAAAGGCTAGGAAAAGGCAAGAAAAGACAAGAAAATGAGAGAAAAGGCATGGAAAAGGCATGGAAAGGCAAGAAAAGAAAAGTCAAGGCAAGAAAAGGCATGAAAGGGCAAGAAAAGGAAAGAAACGGCAAGATAAGGCAAGATATGGCAAGAAAAGGCTAGATAAGGCATGAAAAGGAAAGGAAAAGGCAAGAAAAGACAAGAAAAGGGGACAAAAGGCATGGAAAAGGCATGAAAAGGCAAGAAAAGGAAAGTTAAGGCAAGAAAAGGCATGAAAAGCTAAGGAAAGGAAAGAAAAGGCAAGATAAAGCAAGAAAAGGAAAGAAAAGGCAAGATAAGGCAAGAAAAGGCAAGATAAGGCAAGAAATGGGAAGGAAAGGGAAGGAAAGGAAAGATAAGGCCAGAAAAGAAGAAAAAATATAAGGAAAAGGCAAGAAAATGTAAGATAAGGAAAGAAAAGTAAAGGAAAAGGCATGAACGGGTGAGAAAATGAAAGAAAAGGTAAGAAAAGGCAAGATAAAGTAAGAAAAGTCAAGAATAAGAATGAAAAGGCAAGAAAAGGCATGAAAATGCAAGATATGGTAAGATAAGGTAAGAAAAGATAAGAAAAGGCAAGAAAAGAAAAGAAAAGGCAAGGAAAAGGTAAGAAAAGGCAAGGAAAAGCCATGAAAATGCAAGAAAAGGCAAGGAAAAACCATGAAAAGGCAAGAAAGGAAAGAAAGGGAAGAAAAGTCAAGAAAAGGTAAGAAAAGGCAAGAAAAGGTCAGAAAAGGCAAGAAAAAGAAAGAAAAGGAAAGAAAAGGAATGATAATGCAAGAAAAGGCAATGAAATTGGAAGAAAAGGAAAGTAAATGCAAGGAAAAGGAAAGATAAGGCAAGAAAAGGCAAGAAAAGCAAAGAAAAGGCAAGCAAAAGGAATGAAAAGCCAAGAAAAGGAAAGATAAGGCAAGAGAAGGCAAGGAAAAGGCAAGATAAGGCAAGGAAAAGGCATGAAAAGTCAAGAAAATGCAAGATGAGGCAAAAAAATAAGAAAAGGAAAGAAAAGGCAAGTTAAGGCAAGATGTGGCAAGAAAAGGCAAGATAAGGCATGAAAAGGCAAGGAAAAGGCAAGAAAAGACAAGAAAAGGAGAGAAAAGGCATGGAAAAGGCATGAAAAGCAAGAAAAGGAAAGTTAAAAAGGCATGAAAGGCAAGAAATGGAAAGTTAAGGCAAGAAAAGGAAAGTTAAGGCAAGAAAAGGCATGAAAAGGGAAGAAAAGGCAAAATAAGGCACGATTTGGCAAGAAAAGGCTAGGTAAGACATGAAAAGGCATGGAAAAGGCAAGAAAAGACAAGAAAATGAGAGAAAAGGCATGGAATAGGCATGAAAAGGAAAGAAATGAAAAGTTAAGGCAAGAAAAGGCATGAAAAGGCAAGAAAATGAAAGAAAAGGCAAGAAAAGGAAAGAAAAGGCAAGGGAAAGGCAAGGAAAGGCAAGATAAGGCAAGATAAAACATATAAAGGAAAGATAAGGCAAGATAAGGCAAGAAAAGGGAAGGAAAGGGAAAACAAGGAAAGAAAAGGCAAGATATGGCCAGAAAAGGAAAGAAAAGGCTAGGAAAAGGCAAGAAAATGCAAGATAAGGAAAGAAAAGTAAAGGAAAAGGCATGAAAAGGAAAGAAAAGGAAAGAAAAAGCAAGATAAGGTAAGAAAAGTCAAGATTCCAAAAGAAAAGGTAAGATAAGGCAAGAAAAGGCAGGAAACGGCATGAAAAGGCAAGAAAAGGGAAGATAAGGTAAGAAACGACATGAAAAGGCAAGAAAAGGTAAGATACGGCAAGAGAAGGCAAGGAAAGCCAAGAAAACGAATGAAAAGGAAAGATTAGGCAAGAGAAGGCAAGAAAAGGCAAGATAAGGCAAGAGAAGGCAAGAAAAGGCAAGATAAGGCAAGAAAAGAAAAGAAAAGACAAGAAAATGGCAAGAAAAAGCAAGAAAAAGGTGTGAAAAGGTAATAAAGGAAAGAAAGGGCAAGAAAAGTGAAAAAGGGTAAAAAAAATGGGCAAGAAAAGGTAAGAAAAGGAAAGAAAAGGAAAGATAAGGAATGATAAGGAATGATAATGCAAGAAAAGGCAAGAAAAGGCAATGAAATGGCAAGAAAAGGAAAGAAAAAGCAAGGAAAAGGAAATAAAAAGGAAAGAAAAGGAATGATAAGGCAATAAAAGGCAAGAAAAGGAAAGATAAGGCAGTGAAAAGGCAGGAAAAGGACTGAAAAGGCAAGGAAAAGGAATGAAAAGGCAAGAAAAGGAAAGATAAGGTAAGAAAAGGCAAGGAAAAAGGATGAAAAGGAATGAAAAGGGAAGAAAAGGAAAGATAAGGCAAGAAAATGCAAGAAAATAAAAGAAAAGGCAAGATTAGGCAAGAAAAGGCAAGATACGCCAAGAAAAGGAAAGAAAAGGCAAGGAAAAGGTAAGATAAGGCAAGAAAATGCAAGGAAAAGGCAAGAAAATGGAAGATAGTGAAAGAAAAGGCAGGGAAAAGGCAAGCAATGGTAAGAAAAGGCAAGAGAAAGGCACGAAAAAGGCAAGTAAAAGGCAAGGAAAGTTAAGGAAAGGTAAGATAAGGTAAGAAAAGACAAGATAAGGCAAGAAAAGGCATGGAAAAGGCATGAGACGGCAAGAAAAGGCAAGAAAAGGTATGAAAAGGTAAGATGAGGCAAGAAAAGGAAAGAAAAGGAAAGAAAAGGCAAGGTAAGGCAAGATATGGCAGGGAAAGGCAAGAAAAGGCAAGAAAAGGAAAGAAAAAGCAAGGTAAGGCAAGATAAGGCAAGATATGGCAAGGAAAGGCAAGAAAAGGAAAGATAAGGCCAGAAAAGGCAAGATAAGGCAAGAAAAGGAAAGTAAAGGCAAGAAAAAGGCAAGGAAAGGCAAGGAAAAGGCATGAAAAGGCAAGATAAGGTAAGCTATGCCAACAAAAGGCAAGATAAGGCAAGAAAAGGCAAGGAAAAGGCAAGAAAGGACAAGAAAAGGAGAGAAAAGACATGGAAAAGGCATGAAAAGGCAAGAAAAGGAAAGTTAAGGCAAGAAAAGGCATGAAAAAGTAAGAAAAGGAAAGAAAAGGCAAGAAAAGGCAAGGAAAAGGCAAGGAAAGGCAAGATAACGCAAGGAAAAGGAAAGGAAAGGCAAGATAATGCAAGATAAAGCAAGAAAAGGAAAGAAAATGAAAAGGCAAGAAAAGGAAAGATAAGGTAAGAAAAGGTACCATAAGGCAAGAAAAGGGAAGGAAAGGGAAGAAAAGGAAAGAAAAGGAAAAATAACGCCAAAAAAGGAAAGAAAAGGCGAGGAAAAGGCAAGAAAATGCAAGATAAGGAAAAATAAGTAAAGGAAAAGGCAAGAAAAGGTAAGAAAATGACAGATAAGGTAAGAAAAGTCAAGATTAGGAATGAAAAGGCAACATAAGGCAAGAAAAGGCAAGAAAAGTCAAGAAAAGGCATGAAGAGGCATGATAAGGCAAGATAACGTAAGAAAAGACAAGAAAAGGCAAGATATGGCAAGAGAAGGCAAGGAAAGCCAAGAAAAGAAAATGAAAGGAAAGATAAGCAAGAAAAGGTAAGATAAGGCAAGAAAAGAAAAGATAAGGCAAGGAAATGGCAAGAAAAGGCATGAAAAGGCAAGAAAGGAAAGAAAGGGCAAGAAAAGTCAAGAAAAGGTATTAAAAAAAGGTAAGAAAAGGTAAGACAAGGCAAGAAAAGGAAAGAAAAGGAAAGATAGGGAATTATAATGCAAGAAAGCAAGAAAAGGCAACGAAATGGCAAGAAAAGGAAAGAAAAGGCCAGGAAAAGAAAAGATACGACAAGAAAAGGTAAGAAAAGGACAGAAAAGGCAAGGAAAAGGAATGAAAATGAAAGAAAAAGCAATGAAAATGCAAGAAAAGGCAAGGAAAAGGAATGAAAAGCCAAGAAAAGGAAAGATAAGGCAAGAAAAGGCAAGGAAAAGGCTTGAAAATGCACAAAAAGGTAAGAAAAGGTAAGAAAAGATAAGATGAGGGAAGAAAAGAGAAGAAAAGGAAAGAAAAGGCAAGATAAGGTAAGATATGGCAAGAAAAGGCAAGATAAGGCAAAAAAGGCCAGGAAAAGGCAAGAAAAGATAAGAAAATGAGAGAAAAGGCATGGAAAAGGCAACAAAAGCAAAGTTAAGGCATGAAAAGGCAAGAAAAGGAAAGTTAAGGTAAGAAAAGGCATGAAAGGACAAGAAAAAGAAAGATAATGCAAGATAAGGTAAGATATGGCAAGAAAAGGCTAGATAAGGCATGAAAAGGGAAGGGAAAGATAAGAAAAGACAAGAAAAGGGAAGAAAAGGCATGAAAAAGGCATGAAAAGGGAAGACCAGGAAAGTTAAGGTAAGAAAAGGCATGCAAAGGTCAGAAAAGGCAAGGAAAAGGGAAGGAAAGGCAAGATAAAGCAAGAAAATGAAAGAAAAGGCAAGAAAAGGCAAGAAAAGGTAAGATAAGGCAAGAAAAGGGAAGGAAAGTGAAGGAAAGGAAAGATAAGGCAAGATAAGGCCAGAAAAGGAAAGAAAAGGCAAGGAAAAGGCAAGAAAATGTAAGATAAGGAAAGAAAAGTAAAGGAAAAGGCATGAAAAGGCAAGAAAATGAAAGAAAAGGTAAGAAAAGGCAAGATAAGGTAAGAAAAGTCAAGATTAAGAAAGAAAAGGCAAGAAAAGGCATGAAAAGGCAAGAAAAGGCAAGATATGGCAAGATAAGATAAGAAAAGGCAAGAAAAGGCAAGAAAAGAAAAGAAAAGGCGAGGAAAAGGCAAGGAAAAGTCATGAAAATGCAAGAAAAGGCAAGGAAAAACCAAGAAAAGGCAAGAAAGGAAAGGAAGGGCAAGAAAAGTCAAGAAAAGATTAAAAAAGGTAAGAAAAGGTCAAATAAGGCAAGAAAAAGATAGAAAAGGAATAATAAGGAATGATAATGCAAGAAAAGGCAAGAAAAGGCAATGAAATGGCAAGAAAAGGAAAGAAAATACAAGGAAAATGATAAAAGGAGAGAAAAGGGAAGAAAAGGAAACAAAAGGCTAGCAAAAGGAATGAAAATTCAAGAAAAGGAAAGATAACGCAAGAAAAGGCAAGGAAAAGGCAAGATAAGGCAAGGAAAAGGCATGAAAAGGCATGAAAAGGTAAGAAAAGGCATGAAAAGGCAAGAAAAAGTAAGAAAAGGCAAGATGAGGCAAAAAAAACAAGAAAAGGAAAGATAAGTCAAGATAAGGCAAGAAAAGGCAAGATAACGCATGAAAAGGCAAGGAAAAGGAAAGAAAAGACAAGAAAAGGCATGGAAAAGGCCTGAAGGGCAAGAAAAGGAAAGTTAAAAAGGCATAAAAGGCAAGAAAAGGAAAGTTAAGGCAAGAAAAGGCATGAAAAGGTAAAAAAGGAAAAATAAGGCATGATATGGCAAGAAAAGGCTAGATAAGGCATGAAAAGGCAAGGAAAAGGCAAGAAAATACAAGAAAATGAGAGAAAAGGCATGGAATAGGCATGGAAAGGCAAGAAAAGGAAAGTTAAGGCAAGAAAAGGCATGAAAAGGCAAGAAAATGAAAGAAAAGGCAAGAAAAGGAAAGAAAAGGCAAGGAAAAGGCAAGGAAAGGCAAGATAAGGCAAGATAAGGCATGAAAAGGAAAGAAAAGAAAAGATAAGGCAAGATAAGGCAAGAAAAGGGAAGGAAAGGGAAACCAATGAAAGAAAAGGCAAGATATGGCCAGAAAAGGAAAGAAAAGGCTAGTAAAAGGCAAGGAAATGCAAGATAAGGAAAGAAAAGTAAAGGAAAAGGCATGAAAAGGAAAGAAAAGGAAAGAAAAGGCAAGATAAGGTAAGAAAACTCAAGATTCTTAATGAAAAGGCAAGATAAGGCAAGAAAAGGTAGGAAAAGGCATGAAAAGGACTGAAAAGGAAAGAAAAGGCTAGTAAAAGGCAAGGAAATGCAAGATAAGGAAAGAAAAGTAAAGGAAAAGGCATGAAAAGGAAAGAAAAGGAAAGAAAAGGCAAGATAAGGTAAGAAAACTCAAGATTCTTAATGAAAAGGCAAGATAAGGCAAGAAAAGGTAGGAAAAGGCATGAAAAGGACTGAAAAGGAAAGATAAGGCAAGAGAAGGCAAGATAAGGCAAGATAAGGCAAGAAAAGAAAAGAAAAGACGAGGAAAAGGCAAGAAAAGGAAAGGAAAAGGCATGAAAAGGAAAGAAAGGAAAGAAAGGGTAAGAAAAGTCAAGAAAAGGTATAAAAAAGGCAAGAAAAGGCAAGATAAGGAATGATAATGCAAGAAATGGCAAGAAAAGGAAAGAAAAGGCAATAAAAAGGCAAGAAAAGGCAAGATAAGGCAAGAACGGGAAAGAAAAGGCAAGAAGAGTCAAGAAAATGTAAGAAAGGCAAGATAAGGCTAGAAAAGGCAAGAAAAAGAAAGAAATGTAAAGAAAAGGGAAGATATAAAAAGAAAAGGCAAGAAAAGGCAAGAAAATGCAAGGAAAAGGCAAAAAATGCTTGGAAAAGGCAAGAAAAGGCAAGATAGGGCAAGAAAAGACAGGATAAGGAAAGATAAGGCAAGAAAAGGCAAGGAAAAGGCAAGAAAAGGAAAAAAAAGGTAAGAAAGGGCAAGGAAAAGGAATGAAAAAGCATGAAAAGGAAATATAAGGCAAGAAAAGGCATGAAAAAGAAAGAAAAGGAAAGAAAAGAAAAGATTTGGCAAGATAAGGCAAGATATGGCAAGATAAGGCAAGAAAAGGAAGGAAAGGGCAAGATAAGGCAAGGAAAGGCAAGATTAGGCAAGGTAATGAAAGAAAAGGGAAATGAATGCAAGAAAAAGAAAGATTAGGAAAGATGAGGAAAGAAAAGCAAAGAAAAGGCAGGGAAAAGGCAAGATAAGGCATGATAAGGCAAGGAAATGGCATGAAAAGGCAAGAAAAGGCAAGAAAAGATAAGAAAAGGAAAGATAAGGAAAGGAAAAGGAATGAAAAGGCATGAAAATGATAGAAAAGGCAAGAAAAGGAAAGATAAGGCAAGATAAGGCAAGAAAAGGCCAGATAAGGTAAGAAAAGGCAAGAAAAAGCAAGATAAGGGAAGTAAAGGTAAGAAAAGGAAAGAAAAGGCAATAAAAGGCAAGAAAGGGAAAGAAAAGGAAAGAAAAGGAAAGATAAGGCAAGAAATGCAAGAGATGGAAAGAAAAGGCAAGGAAAAGGCAAGAAAAGGAAAGGAGAAGTCACGATATGGCAAGAAAAGGCAAGATAAGGCAAGAAAAGGCATGAACATGCAAGATAAGGTAAGAAAAGGGAAGGAAAGGCAAGAAAAGGAAAGAAATGGAAAGATGAGGCAAAAAAAGGCCTGAAAAGGCAAGAAAAGAAAAGAAAAGGCTGGGAAAAGGCAAGATAAGTAAAAAAAAGGCAATAAAAGGCATGAAAAGGTAGTAAAAGGCAAGATAAGATAAGAAAATGCAAGATAAGGAATGAAAAGGCTAGATAAGGAAAGAAAAGGCAAGACAAGGCAAGAAAAGGCATGAAAATGCAAGAAAAGGAAAGAAAATAAAGAAATGGTAACGAAAAGGCAAGATAATGCAAGAAAAGGAAAGAAAAGGCAAGGAAAAGGAATGAAAAGGGAAGAAAAGGAAAGATAAGGCTAGAAAAGGCATGAAAAGGCAAGAAAAGGAAAGTAAAGGAAAGAAAAGGAAAGAAAAGGCAAGACTAGGCAAAAGAAGGCAAGATAAGGCAATAAAAGGTAAGAAAAGGCAAGGAAAAGGTAAGATAAGTCAAGAAAATGCTAGATAAGGCAAGAAGAGGCAAGAAAAGGCATGAAAAGGAAAGAAAAGGAATGATGAGGAAAGATAAGGCAATATAAGGCAAGGCAAAGGCCAAAAAAGGCAATGAAAAGGCAAGAAAAGACAAGAAAAGGCACGAAAAAGTCAAGAAAAGGCAAGATAAGGTAAGAAAAGATATGAAAAGGAAAGAAAAGGCAAGAGAAGGCAAGAAAAGGCAAGGAAAAGGCAAGAAAAGGTGAGGAAAAGGCAAGAAATGGTATGGAAAAGTCAAGAAAAGGCAAGATAAGGTAAGAAAAGGCAAGATAAGGTAAGAAAAGACAAGAAAAGGCAAGCTAAGGCAAGAGAAGGCAAGGAAAGGAAAGAAAAGGAAAGAAAAGGAAAGATAAGGCAAGAAAAGGCAAGATAAGGCAAGAAAAGAAAAGGCAAGGAAAAGGAAAGAAAAGGCAAGGAAAAGGCATGAAAAGGCAAAAAAAGAAAATATAAGGCACGAAAAGGCAAGAAAAGGAAAGATAAGGCAAGAAATGGAATGAAAAGATAAAAAAGGCAAGATAAGGCAAAAAAATCAAGAAAAGGTAAAAAAGGCAAGATAAGGAAAGAAAAGGAAAGAAAAGGCAAGAAAAAGTAATGAAAAGGTAAGAAAAGGAAAGATAAGGTACGAAAAGGCAAGAAAAGGAAAGATAAGGTAAGAAAAGACATGAAAAGGCAAGAAAAGGAAAGATAAGGCAAGAAAAGACATAAAAAGGCAAGAAAAGGAAAGAAAATAAAAGAAATGGCATGATAAGGCAAGATAAGGCAAAAAATAAAAGAAATGGCATGATAAGGCAAGAAAAGGCAAGGTAAGGTAAGAAAAGGGGATGAAAGGCAAGAAAAGGGGATGAAAGGCAAGAAAAGGAAAGAATAGGAAAGATGAGGCAAGAAAAGGAAAGAAAAGGCAAGGAAAAGGCAAGAAAATGAAAGATAAGGCAAGAAAAGGAAAGATAAGGCAAGGAAAAGGCATGAAAAGGCAAGAAAAGCCAAGAAAAGGTAAGAAAAGCCAAGAAAAGGTATGAAAAGGCAAGATAAGGCAAGAAAAGGAAAGGAAAAGGAATGAAAAGGCAAGAAAAGAAAAGAAATGGAAAGAAAAGGAAAGAAAATGCAAGATAAGGCAAGAAAAGGCAAGAAAAAGAAAGAAAAGGCAAGAAAAGCCATGAAAAGGCAAGAAAAGGAACGATAAGGCAAGATAAGGCAAGGAAGAGGTAAGATAAGGCAAGAAAAGGCAACATTAGGTAAGAAAAGGGAAGGAATGGGAAGGAAAGGCAAGAAAAGGAAAGAAAAGGAAAGATGAGGCAAGAAAAGGCAAGAAAAGGAAAGTAAAGGCAAGATAAGTAAAGAAAACGCAATAAAAGGCATGGAAAGGTAAAAAAAGGCAAGATAAGGTAAGAAAAGGCAAGATAAGGAATGAAAAGGCAAGAAAAGGTAAGATAAGGCAAGAAAAGACCAGAAAAGGCAAGATAAGGAAAGAAAAGGCAAGGAAATGCAAGAAAACTAAAAGAAAAGGAAAGTTAAGGCAAGAAAAGGAAAGAAAAGGAAAGAAATGGCAAGGAAAAGGCAAGGAAAAGCAAGGAAAAGGTTTGAACAGGCAAGAAAAGGAAAGAAATGGACAGATGAGGCAAGAAAAGGCAAGATAAGGCAAAAAAGGAAAGTAAAGGCAAGGAAAAGGCAAGAAAAGGCAAGATAAGTAAAGAAAAGGCAATAAAAGGCATGAAAAGGTAGTAAAAGGCAAGAAAAGGCAAGATAAGGTAAGAAAAGGCAAGATAAGGTAAGGAAAAGCAAGATAAGGAATGAAAAGGCTAGATAAGGCAAGGAAAGGCAAGATAAGGTTAGATATGGCAAGAAAAGGCAAGATAAGGCAAGAAAAGGAATGAAAATGGAAGAAAAGGAAAGAAATGGCAATGAAGAGGAAAGATAAGGCAAGAAAAGGAAAGAAAAGGCAAGGAAAAGGAATGAAAAGGAAAGATAGGGCAAGAAAAGGTATAAAAAGGAAAGAAAAGGAAAGTATAGGAAAGTAAAGGAAAGAAAAGGCAAGAAAAGGCAAGATAAGGCAAGAAAAGGAAAGAGAAGGCAAGGAAAAGGTAAGATAAGGCAAGAAAATGCAAGATAAGGCAAGATGAGGAAAGAAAAGGCAAGAAAAGGAAAGAAAAAGAATGATGAGGCAAGATAACGCAATATAAGGCAAGATAAGGCAATATAAGACAAGGAAAAGGCAAGAAAATGCAAGGAAAAGGAAAGAAAAGGCAAGGAAAATGCAAGAAAAGGAACAAAAAAGTCTAGAAAAGGCAAGATACGGTAAGAAGAGGCATGAAAAGCTAAGAAAAGGCAAGAAAAGGCAAAAAAGGTAAAAAAAAAGGCAAGATAAGGCAAGCAAAGGTAAGAAAAAGCCAGAAAGATAAGATAAGGCAAGAAAAAGGCAAGAAAATGTAAGGAAAGGC
This sequence comes from Hypericum androsaemum, assembly GCA_963995505.1. Taxonomy (NCBI): domain Eukaryota; kingdom Viridiplantae; phylum Streptophyta; class Magnoliopsida; order Malpighiales; family Hypericaceae; genus Hypericum; species Hypericum androsaemum. The sequence continues at coordinate 13,325,816 of OZ023186.1, forward strand.
AAGCAAAAGGCAAGAAAAGGCAAGGAAAGGCAAGATTAGGCAAGAAAAGGCAAGAAAAGGAAAGTAAAGGAAAGAAAAGGCAAGAATAGGCAAGAAAAGGCAAGAAAAGCGGAGAAAAGGAAAGAAAAGGTAATGAAAAGGGAAGATAAGGTAAGAAAATGCAAGATAAGGCAAGATGAGGCAAGAAAAGGCAAGGAAAAGGCACGGAAAAGTCAAAAAAATGCAAGAAAAGGCAAGATAAGGTAAGAAAAGATAAGAAAAGGCAAGATAAGGCAAGAAAAGGCAAGGAAAGACAAGAAAATGAAAGAAAAGGAAAGAAAAGTAAAGGAAAGGCAAGGAAAAGGCAAGAAAAGGCAAGGAAAAGGCATGAAAAGGCAAAAAAAGAAAAGATAAGGCATGAAAAGGCAAGAAAAGGAAAGATAAGGCAAGAAATGGAATGAAAAGATAAAAAAGGCAAGATAAGGCAAAAAAAAGGCAAGAAAAGGTAAACAAGGCAAGATAAGGCAAGAAAAGGCAAGAAAAGGAAAGAAAAGGAAAGATAATACAAGAAAAGGAAAGACAAGGCAATAAAATGGCAAGAAAAGGAAAGAAACGGAAAGAACCGGCAAGAAAAGGTAATGAAAAGGCAAGAAAAGGAAAGATAAGGCACAAAAAGGCAAGAAAAGGAAAGATAAGGCAAGAAAAGATATGAAAAGGCAAGAAAAGGAAAGATAAGGCAAGAAAAGGCATGAAAAGGCAAGAAAATGAAAGAAAATAAAAGAAATGGCAAGATAAGGCAAGGTAAGCTAAGAAAAGGGAATGAAAGGCAAGAAAAGAAAAGAATTGGAACGATGAGGCAAGAAAAGGAAAGAAAAGGCAAGAAAAGAAAAGATAAGGCAAGAAAAGGAAAGATAAGGCAAGGAAAAGGCATGAAAAGGCAAGAAAAGCCAAGAAAAGGTAAGAAAAGCCAAGAAAAAGTATGAAAAGACAAGATAAGGAAAGAAAAGGAAAGGAAAAGGAATGAAAAGAAAAGAAATGGAAAGAAAATGAAAGAAAAGGCAAGAAAAGGAAAGATAAGGCAAGAAATGGCAAGAAAAAGCAAGGGAAAGGCAAGAAAAGGAATGATAAGGCAAGATAAGGCAAGGAAGAGGCAAGATAAGGAAAGAAAAGGCAACATAAGGCAAGAATAGGGAAGGGAAGGCAAGAAAAGGAAAGAAAAGGAAAGATGAGGCAAGGAAAAGGCAAGATAAGTAAAGAAAAGGCAATAAAAAGTATGAAAAGGCAATAAAAAGTATGAAAAGGCAAGAAAAGGCAAGATAAGGTAAGAAAAGGCAAGATAAGGAATGAAAAGGCAAGATAAGGCAAGAAAAGGTAAGATAAGGCAAGATAAGGCAAGAAAAGACCAGAAAAGGCAAGACAAGGCAAGAAAAGGCAAGGAAAGGTAAGACAACTAAAAGAAAAGTGATGTACGCAAAATTGCAAACAATTAAACACACGAGCAAATAGTATAATGGTAAGTAACGTTCTTAAAACTGAGGGTTGAACACTAAATCAAGGCAAGTAATTGTGTGAAGCGGGAAAATTAAAGTTTTATAATGATTGTGAAAGGTCGCAAGTAAATAAACGAGATCGAAAACGCAAATAAAAGATGAGTTGTAAATCAATGGAGATAAACGAGCACGATACCCTTATGGACTACCCATCTATATTGAGACTATGGTTTTTATAAAGTTCTAACTAGTACCCAGAGTGTTCTAATGCATCTCACTAACGCTTCCACTCATTAGGACGACAAAAGTAAGCTAGAGTAGTTCATGATTACTAACCAATGCTTCCACTCATTAATTAGACCAAGAACTAAACTAAACTCAATTATGATGTTAACTCCTAGCGGGTTATCCCTTAGTATCAAGATTCCTCATTAATACCTTAAGACATGTCAATTAACTCTTCTGTTGATTCTAATACCTTCCGGTCTATTATTAACAACTAAAATCATAATCTAAGTGATCAAGTTAGATTAAGCATTAATATCATCAATTGATAACTACTACGAAAGATAATCAAACCATAGCTAACATAGATGAGTAATCACATAATTAGGGCATCGCACTCAGAAGAGAACTACTCGCTAAGCATGTTAACAATGCACAATAGATTAACGAAGAACATGATAGCAATTAACATAAAAGTAGAGATAGAGAAAGCTTAGTCGTGATGATCAAGCTTTGCCAATCTGTTCCCCGTGCTAACTGAAATCGTGGCTTTATTAAGCTCTAAAGGCTGTGTCAAAGTTGTAGCAGTCACGTCTCCCCCAAACCTAAGAAACTAAGGGCTATATATAGCCAAAACTCTAACTAGAAATTAGGAAAACCTAGAGGAGGTTAAGCTAAATTGGAAGTCTTGCTGGCCAAGTAATAATATAAAATAATATAACTTAAGTCCTAAAGCCAAAACAGGAGGCTAAAAGTCGAATATAACTGAAATAAATCGAGTTTCCATGTAAAAAAGAAGTCCAGAAAATCCATCATCGAGGACCTGGCACCTACCAATGGAGTTGGCGCTCGCCAACGCAACTCCCTGTAATGGTCTTGGCGCCAGCCAAGTATTTGGCGCTCGCCGGGTCGCTGATCAGCTTCATCACATCTTTGTATTTTATAGTTTTGACCCTCTTCCACTTCGAATTTGGCTTCGACTATAAAAGACTAAATGTATATCTCTCTTCAAGCTTTCCAACGGTATCTCATTTGATACAATTGGACACTCGAGTAGAAAGTTATGTCTTTTGCAATATGGTCTATCAAAATCACCCCTCGAACGACCTTCATTGAGCTACAATTTCCTACAAAATATGACAATGGGTAGAAATCCATTCCCGAAAATAAATATACTAAAATGATCATAAGACTTGATATGACATAATGAATATAACTCAAAACATGATTAAACACACACGAAACATATGATAAACCATGAGCGTTTACACACTCATCACACCCCCACACTTATTTCCTTGCTCGTCCTCAAGTAAGGCGCATCTGACACACCCCACAATTTCATAATCTTATTAAAAGACCACCCCACGACCGAGTAGTGTACTTACCTGAGCACAAGGAGTAAGAATAAGTAGACACCGCATCCTTAATGGTTTAACCCAGTTTTTGCACTTAGTAGATTATACTAGAAGGTTGACCACTCAGAGGTTTAGAAATTTAAGCTCACATATATGAGTAGTCAACTACCTATCACTCGCGTACACGTCTGAGATCTCAAAGTTTCATACGTCTCACTCAATGGTACCTCGATAAATACGGGGCTCATGATCAATGGGATTTTTCATTAGGTTGTAATGGGGTTAGGGTCAGGTGAGGATAAAATATGTGGGAAGTAGCTAAACCATTCGGCCGAGGAGCTCACAAAAATGTTCTAGCTCTCGTCTACTATAAGTACCTCACACTATATCTAATATGCACTCATCCCAAGATTACACCAAAATCCTATTGACCACTTAGCTCGAGCCGTGCCATTTATTCACTTTCTAACCACTTTCCCAGCTTTCCACACTCCCATCATTAAACGTTTGTTTCATTTCCAACTTTCACATTCCCTTTTCATCACTTTTTCACTTTTTTCTTTCTTCTTTTCCTTCACTTCTCTTTTTTTTCCTTTTTTTCATTTTTCACAACCTTCCTCAATCATATGAAATTCATCACATTACACATCAAAGGCAACTGGTCTCGGCTTCTTTGTTGGCCTCATTTCTACCCATTTTCCCCATTGTTCATTCCCGAGCTATTCTACCAAATGAACCCTTACAATTATACCCCAAAGATAAAAATCTAATGCGTCCTCGGACCCAAGTGATCAAAGGTGGTTAAGATTGTGGATATAGGGCTTACATATTGGCTTACATATAATATTTCAAAAAAAAAAGTTCAAGTTCAACGGGTTTAAACAAAGGATATATATGATTTTTAGCTCTAAAAGTCTAAGCTCAATATCAAAGATGGCCCTCGTCCTGTCATTTACACCCACACCACCAAAATGGTACCAAGTGATGGCATAAAACCCGGTGACCGGAGCAATGTAGGCACCTCATGCTATGTGGAGACGGTTGTCTCCTCCTTCGGCTCTAAAATCTCACAGGGTCGCTCATCAATGCCACTAGTATAATCTACCAAGTGCAACCACTAACCTAAACAACCAAGGGTGTTGTTCCTACACGTTTCTACTCATCGTACTCAAACTTGATTCCTAGCAAGGTATGGGATTTAACTTCTAATAAAAGTTCAAAATTCGAGGGGGGAGATTTATCATCTGCTTTTGACAACACTTCATTCATAAACACAAACAAACAAAATCCTAAATTCAGATCTAGACTCAATGACATATTCCAAACCAAAACAAAACCGCACGTTGAGCCCCCTACACTTATTGAACATATTGTCCTCAATATAGGGCCAAGACACCAATAACATCACAATCATGAACAGGAACATCACGAGGCACAAAATAGACACATAACATAGAGGAACAGAGGAAAGGACTGGTACCACCCTATCAATCGGTAGAAGGCGGTGGGGAAGGTTGGTGGTGTTCCGCTCTAATTGCCTTTGACGTGCTACAAAGTTTGTATATAGACTGGCAAGCTTTGTTGAGATCTAGTTTGCTCTTTTCTAAACCTCCTGCTGAGACCATTAAAACACTAAATCAAAATAACGTTACTGAAGTAAATACAAAAATAAAGAAAACTTAAATACTAAACGTGCTAATTTAGAGTCGTTAGCTTGACTTTGTTACTCCCTGTGGCACTATGATGGATGGAGGTGCTTATCGGTTAGTTGGAACTCTATTTCATCTGGGCCTATGCAGAGAAGTAGCTTGCCCTTATGAACATCCACCATTGCATGACAAGTGTTGAGAAATGGATGTCCCAGAATCAATGGGTTTCATTGGTAGCATAATCTAGCACCACAAAATCTACAGGTACGAGAGACTTGTCGACTTTGATTATCACATCCTCTACAATTCCAAAGGGGTTCTTCATAGTTTGATCAGCCAGCTGAAGCCTGAAATGTGTTGGTGTGACATACCCTAATTTGAGTTTCCTGAAAGTAGCTAAAGGCATAAGATTAATATTGGCACCCAAATCGTATAAGCAATGTGGAAACTGAACACCATTAATAGTGCAAGGAATAGTAAAACTCCCTGGATCCTTTAGTTTTGGTGGTCTGTCATTTGCTACTAAAGGAGTCGTCTTGCTGTCATTTCGCTTCTTCTTCCTTGCGATGATCTCTTTGAGGAACTCAGCATATTGTGGTCTTCGATCTAACATCTATAAGAAGGAGACATGGCTTTGAATGTCTTTCATCGTCTCTATGAATTCAAGGGCCTTCACATTGATCACTGCTTCCTTCTTGACTTGTTGAGGTGATGGTGGAGGAACATAAGAATCCTCTTGTTCACTGATATAGACTAGTGGCTACTTCTTTTCAGTAACTACCTCCTCCTCTATGGCTGGCTTGATTGGTTCGGCACATTCTTTTAAAGTGGGTTTGTTCTCAAGTGGTGGCTTTCTCCGGAGTCTTTGCGGGAATAGAGGTGGAGGGATATAAGGTGGTGGAGGAATAAATGATCATCCTCGTCCATACTCCTCAATGTGATAGCCATCACCTATCCTCGCGGGTTCGACTCGGTGTTGCTGGGTAGAGCACCTATTTCCCTTTGAGTGTTTGCTGCAGCCAAATTTCCAAGTTCGATCTCCATCTTCTTGAGTTGCGTGGCTTGCCCCTTTAGGTATGTCTCAAACTCTTGTTGACGTGCTTCACAATGATCCATCCGCTGCACAGTTATACTTTGTCGTTGGATAGACTGCTGGACTACCCCCACTAACTTATAGATCTTGTCACCCATTTCTTTGACTTGCTCGCCCAAATATGGTTTCCTGGAGTCTTGCTGGGCACTAGTGTTGTGTGCTTGCTGACCAAATCGAGAGAAGTTTGGCTGAGCATTAGCTTGTTGTGAGTAGCCCATTCCTGGTGGTGTTCTATCAGCAATGGCCTGGATCTCTTCCAACTTTGGATAGTCAGTTGTGGGATGTGCCCCTTTGCAAATTTCATATGTATCTTGTACTACAGCTGCCTTTTCCTTGCCTTTGGTTAATTCTTCAAGTCATTTGGTAAGTGCCTCAACTTTAGCTTCAAGCCTCATGTTGACATCCACTTCAAGTACCCCTCGAGTGGCTTCCTTACGGGGTTGCCTGGCACGCTCTTTTGGCCACATACCATTGACTTCAGCCATGTCTTCCATTAAGCGAGCAGCTTCATCAGCAGTATTCCTCAAGAACACCTCTTGAGAGGAGGCATCAATATGATCACGGGATGGGCCATCTAACCTATTGTAGAAGATTTTCATGAGGTTGTCTTGAGTTATACCATGTTGAGGAAAGGCACTTTGGAGATCCGTGAACCCTTCCCAGGCTTCATAAATGCTCTCCCCATCTCCTTGGATAAACGTGTTAATTTCTTGCAAGAGTTTGGCTGACTTGGCCATAGAAAAGAACTTCTGGAGGAAAGCATGGGCCAGATCATTCCAACTCTGAATCGTCTCTCCTTTCAACTTGTTGTACCAAACACGAGCTCTATCTTTCAAAGAAAAGTGAAAGAGGCGCAGCTTCAAGATATCATAATCGACATTTTGGAATTTCATGATGTTGCAGATATCTTCAAATCGAGATAGATGGTCTTGAGGATCTTTGCTTGGCAAGCCGCCAAATTGGACCGAGTTTTGCAGTAGTCCGACAATCGCTGCTGGAATCTGGAAAGAGTGGGGGCCTACAGGTGGTTGTTGTAGACCATTAGGGTTCCCATTCCATGTAGGAACAAATGATTCCAACAGCGTCCTTCTTCGTGGAGCGTCCCCTATAGCTTGGAGCTCTCTGTCTTCTTGATTTTGTGCCATTGCTCTCGCTTGGTCCCTCTTTAGGCCTAATTACCCTTTCGAGTACTCCGATGTCAACCTCAAGCACAGTGTTTGTGTCAAGGTCCAGTCCTTCACTCCGAGTTCTTGGCATGCACTAGAAAATCCTGAAAAAGAAATCATAAAAAAAAATCAGCAAGTTTGCCACACAAAACCAATTACTTTTGATTCTATGTCCTAAAATCTCAGTTCCGTGTCGACGACGCCAATTTGATGTACGCAAAATTGCGAACAATTAAACGCACAAGCAAATAGTATAATGGTAAGTAAGGTTCTTAGAACTGAGGGTTGAACACTAAATCAAGGCAAGTAATTGTGTGAAGCAGGAAAATTAAAGTTTTATAATGATTGTGAAAGGTCGCAAGTAAATAAACGAGATCGAAAATGCAAATAAAAGATGAGTTGTAAATCAATGGAGATAAACGAGCACGCCCTTATGGACTACCCATCTATGTTGAGACTATGGTTTTTATGAAGTTCTAACTAGTACCCGGAGTGTTCTAATGCATCTCCCTAACGCTTCCACTCATTAGGATGACAAAACTAAGCTAGAGTAGTTCATGATTACTAACCAATGCTTTCGCTCATTAATTAGACCAAGAACTAAACTAAACTTAATTATGATGTTAACTCCTAGCGGGTTATCCCTTAGTATCAAGATTTCTCATTAATACCTTAAGATATGTCAATTGACTCTTCTGTTGATTCTAATGCCTTCCGGTCCCTTATTATCAACTAAAATCATAATCTAAGTGATCATGTTAGATTAAACATTAAGATCATCAATTGACAACTACTACAAAAGATAATCAAACCATAGCTAACATAGACGAGTAATCACATAATTAGGGCATTGCACTCACAAGAGAACTACTCGCTAAGCATGTTAACAAAGCATAATAGATTAACGAAGAACATGATAGTAATTAACATAAAAGTAGAAATAGAGAAAGCTTAGTTGTGATGATCAAGCTTTGCCAATCCTTTCCCCGTGCTAACTAGAATCGTGGCTTTATTAAGCTCCAAAGGCTGTGTCAAATTTGTAGTAGTCACGTCTCCCCCAAACCTAAGAAACTAAGGGCTATATATAGCCAAAACTCTAACTAGAAATTAGGAAAACCTAGAGGAGGTTAAGCTAAATTGGATGTCTTACTGGCCAAGTAATAATATAAAATAATATAACTTAAGTCCTAAAGCCGAAACAGGAGGCTAAAAGTCAAATATAACTGAAACAAATCGAGTTTCCATGTAAAAAAGAAGTTCAGAAAATCCGTCATCGAGGACCTGGCACCCGCCAATGGAGTTGGCTCTCGCCAATGCAACTCCCTGTAATGGACTTGGCGCCCGCCAAGTATTTGGCGCTCGCCGGGTCGCTGATCAGCTTTGTCGCATCTTCGTATCTTACAGTTTTGACCATTTCCACATTGAATTTGGCTTTGACTATAAAAGACTAAATGTAGATCTCTCTACAAGCTTTCCAACTGTACCTCATTTGATACAATCGGACGCTCGAGGAGAAAGTTATGACTCTTGCAATATGATCTATCAAAATTACCCCTCGAACGACCTTCACTGAGCTCCAATTTCTTACAAAATATGACAATGGGTAGAAATCCATTCCCGAACATAAATATACTAAAACAATCATAAGACTTGACATGACATAATGAATATAACTCAAAACATGACTAAACACACATGAAACATATGATAAAACATGAGCATTTACGCACTCATCAAAAAGGAAAGTTAAGGCAAGAAAAGGAAAGAAATAGAAAGAAAAGGCAAGGAAAAGGCAAGAATAAACAAGGAAAAGGCTTGAAAAGGCAAGAAAAGGAAAGAAACGGAAAGATGGGGCAAGAAAAGGCAAAAAAAAGGAATGAAAAGGTAGTAAAAGGCAAGAAAAGGTAAGATAAGGTAAGAAAAGGCAAGATAAGGAATGAAAAGGATACATAAGGCAAGAAAAGGCAAGATAAGGCAACAAAAGGCATGAAAATGCAAGAAAAGGAAATCAAAAGGAAAGAAAAGGCAAGAAAAGGAAAGATAAGGCAAGAAATGGCATGAAAAGGCAAGAAAAGGAAAGTAAAGGAAAGAAAAGGAAAGAAAAGGCAAGAAAAGGAAAGGAAAGGCAAGGAAAGGCAAGATAAGGCAAGGAAATGCAAGATAAGGCAAGGAAAAGGAAAGAAAAGGCACGAAAAAGTCAAGAAAAGGCAAGAAAAGGCATCAAAAGGTAAGAAAAGGCAAGATAAGGCAAGAAATGGCAACATAAGGTAAGAAAAGGCAAGATAAGGCAAGAAAAGGCAAGATAGGGTAAGAAAAGACAAGAAAAGGCAAGAAAAGGCAAGATAAGGCAAGAGAATGCAAAGAAAGGCAAGAAAAGGAAAGAATAGGCAAGAAAAGGAAAAAAAGGCAACATAAGGCAAGAAAAGGAAAGAAAAGGCAAGGGAAAGGCAAGATAAGGCAAGAAAATGCATGAAAAGGCAAAAAAAGGAAAGATAAGGTATGAAAAGGCAAGAAATGGAATGAAAAGATTAAACAGGCAAGATAAGGCAAAAAAGGAAAGAAATGGAAAAAAAGGCAAGATAAGGCAAGAAAAGGAAAGATAAGAAAAGATAATACAAGAAAAGGTAAGAAAAGGCAATGAAATGGCAAGAAAAGGAAAGAAAATGAAAGAACAGGCAAGGAAAATTAATGAAAAGGCAAGAAAAGGAAAGATAAGGCACGAAAAGGCAAGAAAAGGGAAGATAAGGCAAGAAAAGGCATGAAAAGGCAAGAAATGGAAAGAAAAGGAAAGAAAAGGCAATGAAAAGGCAAGAAAAGCTAAGAAAAGGAAAGAAAAGGCAAGGAAAAAGAATGAAAATGAAAGAAAAGGAAAGATAAGGCAAGAAAAGGCAAGGAAAAGGCAAGAAAAGGAAAGATACGGCAAGAAAAGGCATGAAAAGGAAAGAAAAGAAAAGAAAAGGCAAGATTAGGCAAGATAAGGTAAGAAAAAGAAAGAAAAGGCAAGGAAAGGGCAAGATAAGGCAAGAAAATGCAAGATAAGGCTAGATGAGGCAAGAGAAGGAAAGAAAAGGAAAGAAAAGGAATGATGTGGCAAGAAAAGGCAAGATAAGGCACGAAAAAGGCAAGAAAAGGTAAGGAAAGGCAAGGTAAAGGCAAGAAAAGGAAAGGAAAGGCAAGAGAAGGCAAGAAAAAGGCAAGAAAAAGGCAAGATAAGGCAAGAAAAGGCAAGGAAAAAGCATGAAAAGGAAAGAAAAGAAAGAAAAGGAAAGATATAGAAAGAAAAGGAAAGATATGGCAAGAAAAGGAAAGAAAAGGAAAAAAAAGAAAAGATAAGTCAAGAAATGGTAGGGAAAAGGCATGAAAAGGCTAGATAAGGCAAGAAAATGAAAGAAAAGCCAAGATAAGGCAAGAAAAGGAAAGATAATGCAAGATGAGGCATCTAAAGGCAAGAAAATTCTAGACAAGGAAAGGAAAGGATCGACAAGGCAACAAAAGGCAAGGAAAAGGCAAGAAAAGGAAAAAAAGGTACGAAAAGGCAAGGAAAAGGAATGAAACAGCAAGAAAAGGAAAGGAAAGGCAAGAAAAGGAAAAAAAAGCAAAGAAAAGGAAAGATAAGGCAAGAAAAGGAAAGAAAAGGAATGAAAAGGCAAGGAAAAGGCATGAAAAGGAAAGAAAAGGCAAGAAAAGGAAAGAACATGCAAGGGAAAGGAATGAAAAGGGAAAAAAAGGAAAGAAAAGGCAAGATAAAGAAAGATAAGGCAAGATAAGGCAAGAAATGGCAAGGAAAAGGCAAGAAAAGTCAAGAAAAGGAAAGAAAAGGCAAGAAAAGGAATGGAAAAGGCAAGAAAAGGAAAGATAAGTCAAGAAAAGGCATGAAAAGGCAAGAAAGGAAAAAAAAGGCAAGATAAGGCAAGATAAGTCGAGAAAAGTAAAGAAAAGGCAAGAAAGGGAAGATAAGGCAAGATAAGTCAAGAAAAGGGAAGGAAAGGGAAGAAAAGGAAAGATGAGGCAAGATAAGTCGAGAAAAGGAAAGAAATACAAGAATTAGGATAGAAAAGGCATGAAAAGGCAAGAAAATACTTTAAAAGGCAAGAAAAGGAAAGATAAGGTAAGAAAAGGCAAGATAAGGAATGAAAAGGCAAGAAAAGGCAAAATAAGGTACGAAAAGTCAAGAAAAGGCAAGAAAAGTTAAGAAAAGGCAAGAGAAGGCAAGGAAAGGCAAGAAAAGGAAAGATAAGGAAAGAAAAGGCAAGAAAAGGAAAGAAAAGGCACGGAAAATGCAAGAAAAGGAAAGAAAAGGCATGAAAAGGCAAGAAAAGGAAAGAAAGGGCAAGAAAAGGCAAGAAAAGGAAAGAAATGGAAAGAAAAGGAAAGATATGCAAAGAAAAGGCAAGAAAAGGAAAAAAAAAGAAAGATAAGGCAAGAAAAGGCAAGGAAAAGGCATGAAAAGTTGATAAGGCAAGACAAGGAAGGAAAAGGCAAGAAAAGGCCAAAAAAGGTATGAAAATGCATGAAAAGGCAAGAAAAGGCAAGATAACGCATGAAAAGGCACGATAAGGCAAGGAAAGGCAAGGAAAAGGCAAGAAAAGGCATGAAATGGAAAGAAAAGAAAAGATAAGGCATGAAAAGGAAAGAAATGGCAAGGAAAAGGGAAGAAAAGGCATGATAAGGCAAGAAAAGGAAAGAAAAGGCAAGGAAAAGGCAAGAAAAGGAAAGATAAGGCAAGAAAAGAAAAGAAATGGCGAGATAAGGCCAGAAAAAGAAAGAAAAGGCAAGATTAGGCAAGGTAAGGTCAGAAAAGGAAAGGAAGGAAAGGTAAGAAAATGAAAAAAAGGAAAGATGAGGAAAAAAAAGGTAAGATATGGCAAAAAAAAGGCAAGATATGGCAAAAAAGGAAAGATAAGGAAAGAAAAGGTGAGAACAAGGCAAGGAAAAGGAAAGAAAAGGCAAAAAAAAGTCCAAAAAAGGAAAGAAAAGGCAGGGGAAAGGCAAGATAAGGCAAGAAAAGGAAGGATAGGGCAAGAAAAGGGCAGAAACGGTAAGGTAAGGCAAGAAAAGGAAAGGAAAAGGCAAGAAAAGAAAAAAAAAGGCAAGAAAAGACAAGATAAGGAAAGATATGGAAAGATAAGGCAAGAAAAGACAAGAAAAGGGACGAAATGGAAAGAAAAGGAAAGATAGGGCATGAAAAGGCATGAAAAGGAAAGAAAATGAAAGAAATGGCAAGGAAAAGAGAAGAAAAGGGAAGATAAGCAAGAAAAGGAAAGAAAAGGCAAGGAAAAGGCAAGAAAAGGCAAGATAAGGCAAGAAAGGGAAGGAAAGGGAGGAAAAGGAAAGATGAGGCAAGAAAAGGCAAGATAAGGCAAGAAAAGGAAAGAAAAGGCAAGGAAAAGGCATGAAAAGGCAAGATAAGGAAAGAAAAGGAAAGGAAAAGGCATGAAAAGGCAAGAAAAGGAAAGAAAAGGATTGAAAAGGCAAGATAAGGTAAGAAAAGACAAGATAAGGAATGAAAAAGCAAGATAAGGAAAGATAAGGCATGAAAAGGCAAGATAAGGCAACAAAAGGAAAAAAAGGCATGAAAAGGCAAGATAAGGCATGAAAAGGCAAGAAAAGGCAAGATAAGGCATGAAAAGGTAAGAAAAGGCAAGATAAGGCAAGAACAGGCAAGGAAAAGGCAAGAAAAGGCAATAAAAGGAAACAAAAGGCAAGAAAAAGGAATGAAAAGAAAAGAAATGGCAAGATAAGGCAAGAAAAGACAAGATAGGGCAAGAAAAGGCAAGATAAGGCAATATGAGGGAAGGTAAGGCAAGAAAAGGGGATAAAAGGGAGGAAAAGGAAAGGTGAGGCAAGTAAAGGCAAGATAAGGCCAGAAAAGGAAAGAAAAGGCCAGGAAAAGGCAAGAAAAGGCAAGATAAGGCAAGATAAGGTAAGAAAAGACAAGATAAGGAATGAAAAGGCAAGATATGGCTAGAAAAGGCAAGATAAGGCAAGAAAAGGCATGAAATGGCATGAAAAGGCAAGATAAGGCAATAAAAGACAAGAAAAGGCAAGAAAAGGCAAGATAAGGTCTGGAAGGAAAGAAAAGGAAAGATAAGGCAAGAAAAGGCAAGAAAAAGGCAAGAAAAGGCAATAAAAGGCAAGAAGAAGGAATGAAAAGGCAAGAAAAGTAAGACAAAGCAAGAAAAGGCATGAAAAGGCAAGAAAAGGAAAGAAAAGAAAAGAAATGGCAAGATAAGGCAAGATAAATCAAGAAAAGGAAAGAAAATGCAAGATAAAGCTAGAAAAGGGAAGAAAAGGCAAGATTAGGCAAGGTAAGGTAAGAATTGGGAAGGAAAGGCAAGAAAAGGAAAGAAAAGGAAAGATGAGGCAAGAAAAGGCATGAAAAAGCAACATAAGGCAAGAAAAGGCAAGAAGAGGTATGAAAAGGCAAGATAAGGGAAGAAAAGGCAAGAAAAGGCAAGATAAGGCAAGAAAAGGCAAGATAAGGCAAGAAAAGGGAAGGAACGGGAAGGAAAGGAAAGATGAGGTAAGATAAGGCATGATATGGCAAGAAAAGGGAAGAAAAGGCAAGGGAAATGCAAGAAAAGGAAAGATAAGGCAAGACAAGGCAAGGAAAAGGAATGAATGGCAACAATAGGAAAGATAAGACAAGAAAAAGCTAGAAAAGGTAAGGAAAATAAATGAAAAGGCAAAAAAAGGAAAGATATTTCTTAAAAAGGCATATAAAGGCAAGAAAAGGAACGAAAAGGCAAGGAAAAGGCAAGAAAAGGAAAGATAAGGCAAGAAAAGGGAAGAAAAGGCAAGGAAAAATGCAAGAAAGGTAAGATAAGGCAAGAAAAGGGAAGGAAAGACAAGAGAAGGAAAGAAAAGGAAAGATGAGACAAGAAAAGGCAAGAAAAGGAAAGAAACGGTAAGGAAAAGGCTAGAAAAGGCAGGAAAAGGAAAGAAAAGGCAAGGAAAAGGCATGAAAAGGCAAGAAATGCCAAGAAAATACAAGAAAAGGCAAGAAAATGAAAGAAATGGTAAGAAAAGGAAAGATAAGGCAAGAAAAGGCAAGATATGGCAAGAAAAGGCAAGGAAAAGGCAAGAAAAGGCAAAAAGAGGAAAGATAAGGCAAGAAAATGCATGAAAAGGCAAGAAAAGATAAGAAAATCCAATAAAAGGCAAGATAAGGTACGATATGGCAAGAAAATGAAAGAAAAGGAAAGATAAGGAAGATAAAGGAATAAAAGCCAAGAAAATGTAAGGAAAAAGCAAGAAAAGGAAAGAAAAGGCAAGAAAAGTAATGGAAAATGCAGGAAAAGGCAAGATAAGGCAAGATAAGGCAAGAAAAGGCAAGAAAAATACAAGATAAGGCAAGAAAAGGCAAGATAATGCAAGATAATGCAAGATAAGCTAAGATAATGCTAGAAAAGGGAAGGAAAAGGCAAGATAGGGCAAGAAAAGGGTTGGACAGGCAAGAAAAGGAAAGATGAGTCAAGAATAGGTAAGAAAATTAAAGAAAAAGCAAGGAAAAAGCAAGATAAGGAAAGAAAAGGCAAGGAAAAGGCATGAAAAGGCTAGAAAAGCCAAGAAAAGCCATGAAAAGGTAAGAAAAGGCAAGAAAAGACAAGAAAAGGCAAGATAAGGCAAGATATGACAAGATAAGGCAAGAAAGGATTAGAAAAGGAAAGAAATGGAAAGAAAAGGAAAAATAAGGCATGAAAAGGAAAGAAATGGCAAGGAAAAGGGAAGAAAAGGCATGATAAGGCAAGAAAAGGAAAGAAAAGGTAAGGAAAAGGAAAGAAAGGAAAGGAAAAGGCAAGAAAAGGAAAGAAATGGAAAGAGAAGGAAAGATAAGGCAAGAAAAGGCCATAAAAGACAAGATAAAATAAGAAAGGGCATGGAAAAGGGAAGAAAAGGAAAAAAAGGAAAGATAAGGCAAGATTAGGCAAGATAAGGTAAGAAAAAGAAAGAAAAGGCAAGGAAAGGGCAAGATAAGGCAAGAAAATGCAAGATAAGGCTAGATGAGGCAAGAGAAGGAAAGAAAAGGGATGTGGCAAGAAAAGGCAAGATAAGGCACGAAAAAGGCAAGAAAAGGTAAGGAAAGGCAAGGTAAAGGCAAGAAAAGGAAAGGAAAGGCAAGAGAAGGCAAGAAAAAGGCAAGAAAAAGGCAAGATAAGGCAAGAAAAGGCAAGGAAAAAGCATGAAAAGGAAAGAAAAGAAAGAAAAGGAAAGATATAGAAAGAAAAGGAAAGATATGGCAAGAAAAGGCAAGAAAAGGAAAAAAAAGAAAAGATAAGTCAAGAAATGGTAGGGAAAAGGCATGAAAAGGCTAGATAAGGCAAGAAAATGAAAGAAAAGCCAAGATAAGGCAAGAAAAGGAAAGATAATGCAAGATGAGGCATCTAAAGGCAAGAAAATTCTAGACAAGGAAAGGAAAGGATCGACAAGGCAACAAAAGGCAAGGAAAAGGCAAGAAAAGGAAAAAAAGGTACGAAAAGGCAAGGAAAATGAATGAAACAGCAAGAAAAGGAAAGGAAAGGCAAGAAAAGGAAAAAAAAGCAAAGAAAAGGAAAGATAAGGCAAGAAAAGGAAAGAAAAGGAATGAAAAGGCAAGGAAAAGGCATGAAAAGGAAAGAAAAGGCAAGAAAAGGAAAGAACATGCAAGGGAAAGGAATGAAAAGGGAAAAAAAGGAAAGAAAAGGCAAGATAAAGAAAGAAAAGGCAAGATAAGGCAAGAAATGGCAAGGAAAAGGCAAGAAAAGTCAAGAAAAGGAAAGAAAAGGCAAGAAAAGGAATGGAAAAGGCAAGAAAAGGAAAGATAAGTCTAGAAAAGGCATGAAAAGGCAAGAAAGGCAAAAAAAGGCAAGATAAGGCAAGATAAGTCGAGAAAAGTAAAGAAAAGGCAAGAAAGGGAAGATAAGGCAAGATAAGTCAAGAAAAGGGAAGGAAAGGGAAGAAAAGGAAAGATGAGGCAAGATAAGTCGAGAAAAGGAAAGAAATACAAGAATTAGGATAGAAAAGGCATGAAAAGGCAAGAAAATACTTTAAAAGGCAAGAAAAGGAAAGATAAGGTAAGAAAAGGCAAGATAAGGAATGAAAAGGCAAGAAAAGGCAAAATAAGGTACGAAAAGTCAAGAAAAGGCAAGAAAAGTTAAGAAAAGGCAAGAGAAGGCAAGGAAAGGCAAGAAAAGGAAAGATAAGGAAAGAAAAGGAAAGAAAAGGCACGGAAAATGCAAGAAAAGGAAAGAAAAGGCATGAAAAGGCAAGAAAAGGAAAGAAAGGGCAAGAAAAGGCAAGAAAAGGAAAGAAATGGAAAGAAAAGGAAAGATATGCAAAGAAAAGGCAAGAAAAGGAAAAAAAAAGAAAGATAAGGCAAGAAAAGGCAAGGAAAAGGCATGAAAAGTTGATAAGGCAAGACAAGGAAGGAAAAGGCAAGAAAAGGCCAGAAAAGGTATGAAAATGCATGAAAAGGCAAGATAACGCATGAAAAGGCAAGATAAGGCAAGGAAAGGCAAGGAAAAGGCAAGAAAAGGCATGAAATGGAAAGAAAAGAAAAGATAAGGCATGAAAAGGAAAGAAATGGCAAGGAAAAGGGAAGAAAAGGCATGATAAGGCAAGAAAAGGAAAGAAAAGGCAAGGAAAAGGCAAGAAAAGGAAAGATAAGGCAAGAAAAGAAAAGAAATGGCGATATAAGGCCAGAAAAAGAAAGAAAAGGCAAGATTAGGCAAGGTAAGGTCAGAAAAGGAAAGGAAGGAAAGGTAAGAAAATGAAAGAAAAGGAAAGATGAGGAAAAAAAAGGTAAGATATGGCAAAAAAAAGGCAAGATATGGCAAAAAAGGAAAGATAAGGAAAGAAAAGGTGAGAACAAGGCAAGGAAAAGGAAAGAAAAGGCAAAAAAAAGTCCAAAAAAGGAAAGAAAAGGCAGGGAAAAGGCAAGATAAGGCAAGAAAAGGAAGGATAGGGCAAGAAAAGGGCAGAAACGGTAAGGTAAGGCAAGAAAAGGAAAGGAAAAGGCAAGAAAAGAAAAAAAAAGGCAAGAAAAGACAAGATAAGGAAAGATATGGAAAGATAAGGCAAGAAAAGACAAGAAAAGGGACGAAATGGAAAGAAAAGGAAAGATAGGGCATGAAAAGGCATGAAAAGGAAAGAAAATGAAAGAAATGGCAAGGAAAAGAGAAGAAAAGGGAAGATAAGCAAGAAAAGGAAAGAAAAGGCAAGGAAAAGGCAAGATAAGGCAAGATAAGGCAAGAAAGGGAAGGAAAGGGAGGAAAAGGAAAGATGAGGCAAGAAAAGGCAAGATAAGGCAAGAAAAGGAAAGAAAAGGCAAGGAAAAGGCATGAAAAGGCAAGATAAGGAAAGAAAAGGAAAGGAAAAGGCATGAAAAGGCAAGAAAAGGAAAGAAAAGGATTGAAAAGGCAAGATAAGGTAAGAAAAGACAAGATAAGGAATGAAAAAGCAAGATAAGGAAAGATAAGGCATGAAAAGGCAAGATAAGGCAACAAAAGGAAAAAAAGGCATGAAAAGGCAAGATAAGGCATGAAAAGGCAAGAAAAGGCAAGATAAGGCATGAAAAGGTAAGAAAAGGCAAGATAAGGCAAGAACAGGCAAGGAAAAGGCAAGAAAAGGCAATAAAAGGAAACAAAAGGCAAGAAAAAGGAATGAAAAGAAAAGAAATGGAAGATAAGGCAAGAAAAGACAAGATAGGGCAAGAAAAGGCAAGATAAGGCAATATGAGGGAAGGTAAGGCAAGAAAAGGGGATAAAAGGGAGGAAAAGGAAAGGTGAGGCAAGTAAAGGCAAGATAAGGCCAGAAAAGGAAAGAAAAGGCCAGGAAAAGGCAAGAAAAGGCAAGATAAGGCAAGATAAGGTAAGAAAAGACAAGATAAGGAATGAAAAGGCAAGATATGGCTAGAAAAGGCAAGATAAGGCAAGAAAAGGCATGAAATGGCATGAAAAGGCAAGATAAGGCAATAAAAGACAAGAAAAGGCAAGATAAGGTCTGGAAGGAAAGAAAAGGAAAGATAAGGCAAGAAAAGGCAAGAAAAAGGCAAGAAAAGGCAATAAAAGGCAAGAAGAAGGAATGAAAAGGCAAGAAAAGTAAGACAAAGCAAGAAAAGGCATGAAAAGGCAAGAAAAGGAAAGAAAAGAAAAGAAATGGCAAGATAAGGCAAGATAAATCAAGAAAAGGAAAGAAAATGCAAGATAAAGCTAGAAAAGGGAAGAAAAGGCAAGATTAGGCAAGGTAAGGTAAGAATTGGGAAGGAAAGGCAAGAAAAGGAAAGAAAAGGAAAGATGAGGCAAGAAAAGGCATGAAAAAGCAACATAAGGCAAGAAAAGGCAAGAAGAGGTATGAAAAGGCAAGATAAGGGAAGAAAAGGCAAGATAAGGCAAGAAAAGGCAAGATAAGGCAAGAAAAGGGAAGGAACGGGAAGGAAAGGAAAGATGAGGTAAGATAAGGCATGATATGGCAAGAAAAGGGAAGAAAAGGCAAGGGAAATGCAAGAAAAGGAAAGATAAGGCAAGACAAGGCAAGGAAAAGGAATGAATGGCAACAATAGGAAAGATAAGACAAGAAAAAGCTAGAAAAGGTAAGGAAAATAAATGAAAAGGCAAAAAAAGGAAAGATATTTCTTAAAAAGGCATATAAAGGCAAGAAAAGGAACGAAAAGGCAAGGAAAAGGCAAGAAAAGGAAAGATAAGGCAAGAAAAGGGAAGAAAAGGCAAGGAAAAATGCAAGAAAGGTAAGATAAGGCAAGAAAAGGGAAGGAAAGACAAGAGAAGGAAAGAAAAGGAAAGATGAGACAAGAAAAGGCAAGAAAAGGAAAGAAACGGTAAGGAAAATGCTAGAAAAGGCAGGAAAAGGAAAGAAAAGGCAAGGAAAAGACAAGTTAAGGCAAGGAAAAGGCATGAAAAGGCAAGAAATGCCAAGAAAATGCAAGAAAAGGCAAGAAAATGAAAGAAATGGTAAGAAAAGGAAAGATAAGGCAAGAAAAGGCAAGATATGGCAAGAAAAGGCAAGGAAAAGGCAAGAAAAGGCAAAAAGAGGAAAGATAAGGCAAGAAAATGCATGAAAAGGCAAGAAAAGATAAGAAAATCCAATAAAAGGCAAGATAAGGTACGATATGGCAAGAAAATGAAAGAAAAGGAAAGATAAGGAAGATAAAGGAATAAAAGCCAAGAAAATGTAAGGAAAAAGCAAGAAAAGGAAAGAAAAGGCAAGAAAAGTAATGGAAAATGCAGGAAAAGGCAAGATAAGGCAAGATAAGGCAAGAAAAGGCAAGAAAAATACAAGATAAGGCAAGAAAAGGCAAGATAATGCAAGATAATGCAAGATAAGCTAAGATAATGCTAGAAAAGGGAAGGAAAAGGCAAGATAGGGCAAGAAAAGGGTTGGACAGGCAAGAAAAGGAAAGATGAGTCAAGAATAGGTAAGAAAATTAAAGAAAAAGCAAGGAAAAAGCAAGATAAGGAAAGAAAAGGCAAGGAAAAGGCATGAAAAGGCTAGAAAAGCCAAGAAAAGCCATGAAAAGGTAAGAAAAGGCAAGAAAAGACAAGAAAAGGCAAGATAAGGCAAGATATGACAAGATAAGGCAAGAAAGGATTAGAAAAGGAAAGAAATGGAAAGAAAAGGAAAAATAAGGCATGAAAAGGAAAGAAATGGCAAGGAAAAGGGAAGAAAAGGCATGATAAGGCAAGAAAAGGAAAGAAAAGGTAAGGAAAAGGAAAGAAAGGAAAGGAAAAGGCAAGAAAAGGAAAGAAATGGAAAGAGAAGGAAAGATAAGGCAAGAAAAGGCCATAAAAGGCAAGATAAAATAAGAAAGGGCATGGAAAAGGGAAGAAAAGGAAAAAAAGGAAAGATAAGGCAAGAAGAGGTAAGGAAAGGCAAGAAAATGAAAGAAAATGACTAATGAGGCAAGAAAAGGTATGAAAAGGCAAGAAAAGGCTTGAAATGGTAAGATAAGGCTTAAAAAGGCAAGAAAAGGCTAGAAAAGGCAAGAAAAGGTAAGAAAAGGCAAGATAAGGTAAGAAAAGGCAGGAAAAGGCAAGAAAAGGTAAGATAAGGTAAGAAAAGACCAGAAAAGACAAGATTAGGCAAGAGACGGAAAGGAAAGGCAAGAACAGGAAAGAAAAGGTATGAAAAGGCAAAGAAAGGAAAGGAAAAGGCAAGAAAAGGAATGAAAGGGCAAGAAAAGTCAAGAAAAGGTAAGAAAAGGCAAGAAAAGGCAAGGAAAAGTATTGAAAAGGCAAGAAAAGGAAAGATAAGGCAAGAAAATGTATGAAAAGGCAAGTAAAGGAAAGAAAGGGTAAAATAAGGCAAGAAAGGGAAAGAAAAGGCAAAGGAAATGCAAGATAAGGCAAGAAAATACAAGAAACGGCAAGATAAGGCAAAAGAAGGCGAGAAAAGGCAAGAAAAGGAGGGACAAGGAATGATGAGGCAAGATAAGGCAAGATAAGGCATGGAAAAGGCAAGAAAAGGCAAGATAAGGCAAGATAAGGAAAGAAAAGGCAAGAAAAATAAAGAAAAGCCAAGAAAAAGGCAAAAAAATGAAAGAAACTGCAAGAAAAGGCAAGAAAAGGCAAGATAAGGCTAGAAAAGTCAAGAAAAGGAAAAAAATTGATAGAAAATGAAAGATATGGAATGAAAAGCCAAGAAAAGGCAAGATAATGCATGAAAAGGTAAAAAAGGGAAGATAAGGAAAGAAAAGGCAAGGAAAAGGCATGAAAAGGCAAGATAAGGCAAGAAAAGGAAAGAAAAGGCAAGTTAAGGCATGAAAATGCAAGAAAAGGCAAGATAAGACAAGAAAAGAAAGAAAAGGCAAGGAAAAGGCAAGAAAAGGGAAAAAAGGCAAGAAAATGCAGGAAAAGGGAAGAAAAGGCAAGATTATGCAAAAAAAAGAAAAGAAAAGGCAAGGAAAAGGCAAGATAAGGCGAGGAAATGGCAAGTAAAAGGCAAGAAAAGGTAAGAAAAGGCAAGATAAGAAAAGAAAAGGCAAGAAAAGGAAAGAATAAGAAATATAAGGCAAGAAAAGGCCTGAAAAGGCAAGATATGGCAAACAAAAGCAAGGAAAAGGCACGAAAAGGCAAAAAAGGGAAGATAAGGAAAGAAAAGGTAAGAAAAGGCAAGAAAAGGAATGAAAAGGCAAGAAAATCCAAGATAAGGTAAGATAAGGTAAGATAAGGCAAGAAAAGGAAAGAAAAGGAAAGGAAAATGCAAGATAAGGCAAGAATATGCAAGAAAAGGCAAGATAAGGCAAGAGAAGACAAGAAAAGGCCAGAAAAGGAGAGAAAAGGAATGATGAGGCAAGATAAGGCAATATAAGGCAATGAAAAGGCAAGAAAAGGGAAGATAAGGCAAGATAAGGAAAGAAAAGTTAAGAAAAGTATAGAAAAGGCAAGGAAAAGGCAAGAAAAGGCAAGAAAATGCAAGAAAAGGTAAGAAAAGGCAAGATAAGGCAAAAAAGGAAAGATAAGGAAAGAAAAGGTAAGAAAAGGCAAGAAAAGGAATAAAAGGCAAGAAAATCCAAGAAAAGGCTAGAAAAGGTAAGAAAAGGCAAGATAAGGTTAGAAAAGGCAAGAAATGGAAAAAAATGGAAAGAAAAGGAAATATATGGAAAGAAAAGGCGAGAAAAGCTAAAAAAAGAGAAGATAAGCCAAGAAAAGGCAAGAAAAAGGCATGAAAAGGCAAGATAAGGCAAGAAAAGGAAAGAAAAGGCAAGATAATTCTAGAAAAGGGAAGAAAAGGCAAGAAAAGGCAAGAAAAGGAAAGAAATGGGAAGGAAAAGGCAAGAAGAGGTAAGATAAGGCAAGAAAAGGCAAGAGAATGCAAGAAAAGGTAAGAAAAGGCAAGATAAGGCAAAAAAGGAAAGATAAGGAAAGAAAAGGTAAGAAAAGGAATAAAAAGGCAAGAAAATCCAAGAAAAGGCAAGAAAAGGTAAGAAAAGGCAAGAAAAGGTAAAAAAAAGGCAAGATAAGGTTAGAAAAGGCAAGAAAAGGAAAAAAATGGAAAGAAAAGGAAATATATGGAAAGAAAAGGCGAGAAAAGCTAAAAAAAGAAAAGATAAGCCAAGAAAAGGCAAGGAAAAAGCATGAAAAGGCATGAAAAGGCAAGATAAGGCAAGAAAAGGAAAGAAAAGGCAAGATAAGGCAAGAAAATGAAAGAAATGGGAAGGAAAAGGCAAGAAAAGGCAAGATAAGGCAAGAAAAGGCCAGAAAAGGCAAGATTGGCAAGAAAAAGTAAGCGAAAGGCAAGAAAAGGGAAAAAAGGAAAGATAAGGAACGAAAAGGCATGAAAAGGAAAGAAAAGGCAAGAAAAGGCAAGGAAAAGGCAAGTAAAGGCAAGGAAAAGGAAAGATAAGGAAAGAAAAGGCAAGTAAAGGCAAGAAAAGGAAAGAAATGGAAAGATGAGGCGTGAAAAGGCATGAAAAGGAAAGAAAATGCAAGGAAAATTCAAGATTAGGCAAGTTAAGGTAAGAATTGGGAAGGAAAGGCAAGAAAAGGAAAGAAAAGGAAAGAAAGGCAAGGAAAAGGCTAGATATGGCTAGAAAAGGCAAGGAAAAGGCATGAAAAGGCCAGAAAAGGCAAGATATGGCAAGAAAAGGCAAAAAAAGGAAAGATAAGCAAGAAAAGGCAAGGAAAAGGCCTGAAAAGGCCTGAAAAGGCAAGAAAAGATAAAAAAATCCAATAAAAGGCAGGATAAGGTACGATAAGGCTTGAAAAGAAAAGATAAGGCAAGATAAGGCATGAAAAGGTAAGAAAATGCAAGGAAAAGGCAAGGAAAAGAAAGAAAAGGCACAAAAAGTAATGAAAAAGGCATGAAAAGGCAAGAAACGAAAAGAAAAGGCAAGTAAAGGCAAGATAAGGCAAGAAAAAGGCAAGGAAAAGGCAAGGTAAGGCAAGAAAAGGCAAGATAATGCTAGAAAAGGGAAGGAAAAGGCAAGATAAGGCAGGAAAAGGGTAATAAAAGGCAAGATAAGGTAAGAAAAGACAAGATAAGGAATGAAAAGGTAAGATAAGGCAAGAAAAGGCATGAAAAGGCAAGAAAAAGCAAGAAAAGGCAAGAAAAGGCAAGGAACAGGCAAGAAAAGGGAAGATAAGGCATCAAAAGACAAGAAAAGGCACAGAAATGCAAGGAAAAGGCAAGAAAAGGCAAGAAAAGCAAAGAAAGGGCAAGAAAAGGAATGAAAAGAAAATAAATGGCAAGATAAGGCATGACAAGGCAAGATAAGGCAAGATAAGGCATGACAAGGCAATATAAGGCAATAAAAGGCAAGATAAGGCAACATAAGGCAGCATAATGCAAAATAAGGCAAGAAAAGGGAGGGAAAGGGAGGAAAAGGAAAGATGCGACAAGAAAAGGCAAGATAAGTCCAGAAAAGGAAAGAAAAGGCAAGGAAAAGCTAAGATAAGAAAAGAAAAGGCAAGAAAAGGCAAGATAATTAAAGAAAAAGCATGAAAAGGCAAGAAAAGGCAAGATAAGGCTAGAAAAGATAAGAGAAGGCAAGATAAAGCAAGAAAAGGCAAGATAAGGCATGGAAGGCGAGAAAAGGAATGATAAGGCAAGAAAAGGCAAGAAAAAGGCAAGAAATGGCAAGATAAGGCTAGAAAAGACAAGAAAATGAGAAAAATTGATAAAAAATGAAAGATATGGAATGAAAAGCCAAGAAAAGGCAAGATAATGCATGAAAAGGTAAAAAAGGGAAGATAAGGAAAGCAAAGGCAAGGAAAAGGCATGAAAAGGCAAGATAAGGCAAGAAAAGAAAGAAAAGGCAAGGAAAAGGCAAGAAAAGGGAAAAAAAGCAAGAAAATGCAGGAAAAGGGAAGAAAAGGCAAGATTATGCAAAAAAAAGAAAAGAAAAGGCAAGGAAAAGGCAAGATAAGGCGAGGAAATGGCAAGTAAAAGGCAAGAAAAGGTAAGAAAAGAAAAGAAAAGAAAAGAAAAGGCAAGAAAAGGAAAGAATAAGAAACATAAGGCAAGAAAAGGCCTGAAAAGGCAAGATATGGCAAAAAAAGCAAGGAAAAGGCAAGAAAAGGCAAAAAAGGGAAGATAAGGAAAGAAAAGGTAAGAAAAGGCAAGAAAAGAAATGAAAAGGCAAGAAAATCCAAGAAAAGGTAAGATAAGGTAAGATAAGGCAAGAAAAGGAAAGAAAAGGAAAGGAAAATGCATGATAAGGTAAGAATATGCAAGAAAAGGCAAGATAAGGCAAGAGAAGGCAAGAAAAAGCCAGAAAAGGAGAGAAAAGGAATGATGAGGCAAGATAAGGCAATATAAGGCAATGAAAAGGCAAGAAAAGGGAAGATAAGGCAAGATAAGGAAAGAAAAGTTAAGAAAAGTATAGAAAAGGCAAGGAAAAGGCAAGAAAAGGCAAGAAAATGCAAGAAAATGCAAGAAAAGGCAAGATAAGGCAAAAAAGGAAAGATAAGGAAAGAAAAGGTAAGAAAAGGCAAGAAAAGGAATAAAAAGGCAAGAAAATCCAAGAAAAAGCAAGAAAAGGTAAGAAAAGGCAAGAAAAGGTAAGAAAAGGCAAGATAAGGTTAGAAAAGGCAAGAAAAGGAAAAAAATGGAAAGAAAAGGAAATATATGGAAAGAAAAGGCGAGAAAAGCTAAAAAAAGAAAAGATAAGCCAAGAAAAGGCAAGAAAAAAGCATGAAAAGGCAAGATAAGGCAAGAAAAGGAAAGAAAAGGCAAGATAATTCTAGAAAAGGGAAGAAAAGGCAAGATAAGGCAAGAAAAGGAAAGAAATGGGAAGGAAAAGGCAAGAAGGGGTAAGATAAGGCAAGAAAAGGCAAGAGAATGCAAGAAAAGGTAAGAAAAGGCAAGATAAGGCAAAAAAGGAAAGATAAGGAAAGAAAAGGTAAGAAAAGGCAAGAAAAGGAATAAAAAGGCAAGAAAATCCAAGAAAAGGCAAGAAAAGGCAAGAAAAGGTAAAAAAAAGGCAAGATAAGGTTAGAAAAGGCAAGAAACAGAAAAAAAAATGTAAAGAAAAGGAAATATATGGAAAGAAAAGGCGAGAAAAGCTAAAAAAAGAAAAGATAAGCCAAGAAAAGGCAAGGAAAAAGCATGAAAAGGCATGAAAAGGCAAGATAAGGCAAGAAAAGGAAAGAAAAGGCAAGATAATTCTAGAAAAGGGAAGAAAAGGCAAGATAAGGCAAGAAAAGGAAAGAAATGGGAAGGAAAAGGCAAGAAAAGGCAAGATAAGGCAAGAAAAGGCCAGAAAAAGCAACATTGGCAAGAAAAAGCAAGGGAAAGGCAAGAAAAGGGAAAAAAGGAAAGATAAGGAAAGAAAAGGCATGAAAAGGAAAGAAAAGGCAAGAAAAGGCAAGGAAAAGGCAAGTAAAGGCAAGGAAAAGGAAAGATAAGAAAAGAAAAGGCAAGTAAAGGCAAGAAAAGGAAAGAAATGGAAAGAAAAGGAAAGATGAGGCGTGAAAAGGCATGAAAAGGAAAGAAAATGCAAGGAAAATTCAAGATTAGGCAAGGTAAGGTAAGAATTGGGAAGGAAAGGCAAGAAAAGGAAAGAAAAGGCAAGGAAAAGGCTAGATATGGCTAGAAAAGGCAAGGAAAAGGCATGAAAAGGCAAGAAAAGGCCTGAAAAGGCAAGATATGGCAAGAAAAGGCAAAAAAAGGAAAGATAAGCATGAAAAGGCAAGGAAAAGGCCTGAAAAGGCCTGAAAAGGCAAGAAAAGATAAAAAAATCCAATAAAAGGCAAAATAAGGTACGATAAGGCAAGAAGAGACAAGAATAGGAAAGAAAAGATAAGATAAGGCAAGATAAGGCATGAAAAGGCAAGAAAATGCAAGGAAAAGGCAAGAAAAAGAAAGAAAAGGCACAAAAAGTAATGAAAAAGGCATGCAAAGGCAAGAAATGAAAAGTAAAGGCAAGATAAGGCAAGAAAAAGGTAAGGAAAAGGCAAGATAATGCAAGAAAAGGCAAGATAATGCTAGAAAACGGAAGGAAAAGGCTAGATAAGGCAAGAAAAGGGTAATAAAAGGCAAGATAAGGTAAGAAAAGACAAGATAAGGAATGAAAAAGGTAAGATAAGGCAAGAAAAGGCATGAAAAGGCATGAAAAGGCAAGAAAAAGCAAGAAAAGGCAAGAAAAGGCAAGGAACAGGCAAGAAAACGGAAGATAAGGCATCAAAAGACAAGAAAAGGCAAGATAAGGCAAGAAAAGGCACAGAAATGCAAGGAAAAGGCAAGAAAAGGCAAGAGAAGCAAAGAAAGGGCAAGAAAAGGAATGAAAAGAAAATAAATGGCAAGATAAGGCATGACAAGGCAAGATAAGGCAAGATAAGGCATGACAAGGCAAGATAAGGCAATAAAAGGCAAGATAAGGCAACATAAGGCAGCATAATGCAAAATAAGGCAAGAAAAGGGAGGGAAAGGGAGGAAAAGGAAAGATGCGACAAGAAAAGGCAAGATAAGTCCAGAAAAGGAAAGAAAAGGCAAGGAAAAGCTAAGATAAGAAAAGAAAAGGCAAGATAATTAAAGAAAAAGCATGAAAAGGCAAGATAAGGCTAGAAAAGACAAGAGAAGGCAAGATAAAGCAAGAAAAGGCAAGATAAGGCATGGAAGGCAAGAAAAGGAATGATAAGGCAAGAAAAGGTAAGAAAAAGGCAAGATAAGGCTAGCAAAGACAAGAAAATGAAAAAAATTGATAAAAAATGAAAGATATGGAATGAAAAGCCAAGAAAAGGCAAGATAATGCATGAAAAGGTAAAAAAGGGAAGATAAGGAAAGCAAAGGCAAGGAAAAGGCATGAAAAGGCAAGATAAGGCAAGAAAAGAAAGAAAAGGCAAGGAAAAGGCAAGAAAAGGGAAAAAAAGCAAGAAAATGCAGGAAAAGGGAAGAAAAGGCAAGATTATGCAAAAAAAAGAAAAGAAAAGGCAAGGAAAAGGCAAGATAAGGCGAGGAAATGGCAAGTAAAAGGCAAGAAAAGGTAAGAAAAGAAAAGAAAAGAAAAGAAAAGGCAAGAAAAGGAAAGAATAAGAAACATAAGGCAAGAAAAGGCCTGAAAAGGCAAGATATGGCAAAAAAAAGCAAGGAAAAGGCAAGAAATGGCAAAAAAGGAAAGAAAAGGGAGGAAAAGGGAGGAAAAGGGAGGAAAAGGAAAGATGCGACAAGAAAAGGCAAGATAAGTTCAGAAAAGGAAAGAAAAGGCAAGGAAAAGATAAGATAAGAAAAGAAAAGGCAAGAAAAGGAAAGAAAAGGAAAGAAAAAGCATGAAAAGGCAAGAAAAGGCAAGATAAGGCTAGAAAAGACAAGAGAAGATAAGATAAAGCAAGAAAAGGCAAGATATGGCATGGAAGGCAAGAAAAGGAAAGATAAGGCAAGAAAAGGCAAGAAAAAGGCAAGAAAAGGCAAGAAAAGGAAAGATAAGGCAAGAGAAGGCAAGAGAAGGCATGAAAAGGCAAGAAAAGGAAGGAAAAGAAAAGAAATGGCAAGATAAGGCAAGACATGGCAAGATAAGGTAAGAAAATAAAAGAAAAGGCAAGATTTGGCAAGGTAAGCTAAGAATCGGGAAGGAAAGGCAAGGAAAGGGAAAGAAAAGGACAGAAAAGGCAAGGAAAAGGCAGGATAAGGCAAGAAAAAGAAAGGAAATGGCATGAAAAGGCAAGACATGCCAAGAAAAGTCAAGAAAAGGCAAGAAAAGGAAAGAAATGGAAAGAAAAGAAAAAATAAGGCAAGGAAAGGCCAAAAAGGAAAGATATGGCAAGAAAAGGCAAGGAAAAGGCAAGAAAAGGCAAGAAAAGGAAAGATAAGGCAAGAAAAGGCAAGGAAAAGGTACGATAAGGCAAGAAGAGGCATGAAAATGAAAGAAATGGAAAGATAAGGCAAGATAAAGCTAGAAAAGGCAAGAAAATGCAAGAAAAAGGCAAGAAAATGAAAGAAAAGGCAAGAAAAGTAATGGAAAAGGCATGAAAAGGCAAGGAAAAGGCAAGTAATTTCAAGATAAGGCAAGAAAAGGCTAGAAAAAGGCAAGATAAGGCAAGATAATGCAAGATCAGGCAAGAAAAGGCAAGATAATGCTAGAAAAGGGAAGGAAAAGGCAAGAAAAAGGTAGGACATGCAAGAAAATGAAAGATGAGGCAAGAAAAGGTAAGAAAATTAAAGAAAACACCAGGAAAAAATAAGATAAGGAAAGAAAAGGCCAGGAAAAGGCATGAAAAGGTCAGGAAAAGGCATGAAAAGGCTAGAAAAGCCAAGAAAAGCCATGAAAAGCCATGAAAATGTAAGAAAAGACAAGAAAAGGAAAGAAATGGAAAGAAAAGGAAAGATTAGGCAAGAAAAGGCCAGAAAAGGTAAGATAAGGCAAGAAAAGGAAAGAAAAGATAATACAAGGCAAGAAAAGGCAAGATAAAGCAAGATATGGCAAGATAAGGCAAGAAAAGATAAGAAATGGAAAGAAAAGGAAAGATAAAGCATGAAAAGGAAAGAAATGGCAAGGAAAAAGGAAGAAAAGGCAAGGAAAAGGAAAGAAAGGAAAGGAAAAGGAAAGAAAAGGAAAGAAATGGAAAGATAAGGCAAGAAAAGGCCAGATAAGGCAAAAAAGGCAAGAAAAGGAAAAAAGGCAAGATAAGGCATGAAAAGGCAAGAAAAGGCAAGATAAGGCAAGAAACTATAAGAAAAGATAAGAAAAGGCAAGATAAGGCATGATAAGGCAAGATAGGCATGAAAAGGCAAGGAAAGGGAAAGAAAGGAAAGGAAAAGGAAAGAAAAGGAAAGAAATGGAAAGATAAGGCAAGAAAAGGCCAGATAAGGCAAAAAAGGCAAGAAAAGGCAAGATAAGGCATGATAAGGCAAGATAGGCATGAAAAGGCAAGAAAAGGCAATATAAAGCATGAAAAGGCATGAAAAGGCAAGAAAAGGCAAGAAAAGGCAAGAAAAGGCAAGGAAAAGAAATGAAAAGGAACGAAAAGAAAAGAAATGGCAAGATAAGACAAGACAAGGCAAGATAAGGCAATAAAAGGCAAGAAAATGCAAGATAAGGCAAGAAAAATCAAGAAAAGGCAAGAAAAGGAAACAAAAGGCAACATAAGGCAAGAAAAGGGAAGAAAAGGCAAGATTAGGCAAGGTAAGGTAAGAATTGGGAAGGAAAGGCAAGAAAACGAAAGATGAGGCAAGAAAAATCAAGAAAAGGCAAGAAAATGAAAGAAAAGGTAAGAAATAGGCAAGAAAAGGAAAGAAAAGGCAAGGAAAAGGCAAGAAAAGGCAGGGAAATGGCATGAAAAGGCAAGAAAAGCCAAGAAAAGGCAATAAAGGGCAAGAAAAGGCAAGAGAAGGAAAGAAATGGAAAGGAAAGGAAAGAAAAGGCCAGAAAAGGCAAGATATGGCAAGAAAGGGCAAGGAAAAGGCAAGAAAAGCTAGAAAAGGAAAGATAAGGCAAGTAAAAGGCAAGAAAAAGCATGAAAAGGCAAGAAAAGATAAGAAAATCTAATAAAATGCAAGATAAGGTACGAAAGGCAAGAAGAGGCAAGAAATG
This sequence comes from Hypericum androsaemum, assembly GCA_963995505.1. NCBI lineage: Eukaryota > Viridiplantae > Streptophyta > Magnoliopsida > Malpighiales > Hypericaceae > Hypericum > Hypericum androsaemum. Next base: position 13,355,235 of record OZ023186.1, read on the forward strand.
GAAAGAAAAGGAAAGATACGGAAAGATAAGGCAAGAAAAGGAAAGAAAATGCAAGGAAAATGCAAGAAAATGAAAGAAAAGTCAAGAAAAGTAATGGAGAAGCCATGAAAAGGCAAGAAAAGGAAAGAAAAGGCAAGGTAAAGGCAAGATAACGCAAGATAACACAAGAAAATGGATGGAAAGGCATGAAAAGAAAAGATGAGGCAGGATAAGGCATGAAAAGGAAAGCAAAGGCGAGATAAGGCAAGTAAAGGAAAGAAAAGGCAAGGAAAAGGCAAGATAATGCAAGAAAAGGGAAGGAAAAGGGAAGATAAGACAAGAAAAGGGAAGGAAAGGCAAGAAAAGGAAAGATGAGGCAAGAAAAGGCCTCAAAAGGCAAGAAAAGGAAAGATGAGGCAAGAAAAGGCCTGAAAAGGCAATAAAAGAAAAGAAGAGGGAAGAAAAGGGAAGATAAGGCAAGAAAAGGCAAGAAAATGAAAGAAATGGAAAGAAAAGGAAAGATAAGGCAAGAAAAGGCCAGATAAAGCAAAAAAAGGCCAAAAAAGGCAAGATAAGATCGAAGAAGTCAAGGAAAAGCAAGAAAAGGAAAGAAACAGAATGATGAGGCAAGAAAATGCAAGAAAAGGGAAGAAAAGGCAAGAAAAAGGCATGGAAAGGCAAGAAAAGGAAAGAAAAGTCTTCAAAAGGCAAGATAAGGTAAGAAAAGGCAAGATAAGGAATGAAAAGGCAAGAAAAGGCAAGAAAAGGCAAGATAAGGTAAGGAAACACTGGAAAAGGCAAGAAAAGGCAAGATTAGACAAGAGAATGCAAGGAAAGGCAAGAAAAGGAAAGCAATGGAAAGATAAGGCAAGAAAAGGAAAGAAAAGGTAAGAAAAGGTAAGAAAAGGCAAGGAAAATGCATGAAAAGGCAAGAAAAGGAAAGAAAAGACAAGAAAAGTCAAGAAAAGGTAAAAAAAGGAAAGATAAGGTAAGAAAAGGCAAGGAAAATGAATGAAAAGGCAAGAAAATGAATGATAAGGCAAGAAAAGGCAAGGAAAAGAAATGAAAAGGCACGAAAAGGAAAGATAAGGCAAGAAAAGGCAAGAAAAGGCAAGTAAAGGAAAGAAAAGGCAAGATAAGGCAAGTAAAGGAAAGAAAAGGCAAAGAAAATGCAAGATAAGGAAGAAATTGCAAGAAAAGGCAAGAAAAGGCAAGAAAAGGAAAGAAGTGGAATGATGAGGCAAGATAAGGCAAGATAAGGCATGGAAAAGGCAATAAAAGGCAAGATAAGGCAAGAAAAGGCAAGGAAAAGGCAAGAAAGGCAAGAAAAGGTAAGAAAATGCCAGAAAAGCTATGAAAAGGCTAGATAAAAGGCAAGAATATGCAATAAAAGGTAAGAAAATGTAAGAAAAGGCAAGATAAGGAAAGAAAAGAAAAGAAAAGGAAAGAAAAGGCAAGAAAAGGTAGGATATGGCAAGAAAAGGAAAAAAAGGAAAGATAATGCAAGAAGAGGTAAGAAAAGGCAAGGAAAAGGCAAGAAAAGGAATGAAAAGGCAAGAAAATCAAAGAAAAGGTAAGATACGGTAAGATAAGGCAAGAATAGTAAAGAAAAGGAAAGAACATGAAAGATACGGAAAGATAAGGCAAGATAATGCAAGGAAAAGTCAAGAAAAGGAACGAAAAGGAAAGAAAAGGCAAGAAAAGTCATGGAAAAGGTATGAAAAGGAAAGAAAAGGCAAGGAAAAGGTAAGTAAAGGCAAGATAAGGCAATAAAAGGCAAGGAAAAGGAAAGATAAGGTAAGAAAAGGCAAGAAAAGGGAAGGAAAGGCAAGAATATATAAGAAAAGGTTAGATACGGTAACATAAGGCAAGAATAGGCAAGAAAAGGAAAGAATAGGAAAGATAAGGCAAGATAATGCAAGGAAAAGTCAAGAAAAGGAAAGAAAAGGAAAGAAAAGGCAAGAAAAGTCATGGAAATGGCATGAAAAGGAAAGAAAAGGCAAGGAAAAGGCTAGTAAAGGCAAGAGAAGGCAAGAAAAGGGAAGGAAAAGGAAAGATAAGGCAAGAGAAGGCAAGAAAAGGGAAGGAAAGGCAAGCAATGGAAAGAAATGGAAAGAAAAGGAAAGATGAGGCAAGAAAAGGCATTAAAAGAAAAAAAAATGCAAGGAAAAGGCAATGTTAGGCAAGGTAAGATAAGAATCAGAAAGGATAGGGAAGAAAAGGAAAGAAAAGGAAAGATGAGGAAAAAAAAGCCAAAAAAGGAAAGAAACGGTAATGAAATGGCAAGAAAAGAAAAGATAAGGCAAGAAATGGATAGAAAAGGCAAGGAAAAGGCAAGATAAGGCAGGATAAGGCTAGAAAAGGCAAGGAAAAGGCATGAGAAGGCAAGAAAAGGCAAGAAACGGCATGCAAAGGAAAGAAATTGAAAGATAAGGCAAGAAAAGGCCAGAAAAGGAAAGATATGGCAAGAAAAGGCAAGGACAAGGCAAGAAAAGGCAAAAAAAGGAAAGAAAAGGCAAGGTAAAGGCAAGTAAAGGCAAGATAACGTAAGATAAGGCAAGACAAGGGATGGAAAGACAAAGAAAGAAAAGATGAGGCAGGATAAGGAAAGAAAAGGAAAGAAAAAGCGAGATAAGGCAAGCAAAGGAAAGAAAAGGCAAGGAAAAGGCAAGAAAAGGGAAGGAAAAGGCAAGAAAAGGCAAGATAAGGCAAGAAAAGGGAAGGAAAGGCAAGAAAAGGAAAGATGAGGCAAGAAAAGGCAAGAAAAGGAAAGAAAAGGCAAGATAAGGAAAGAAAAGGCAAGGAAAAGGCCTGAAAAGGCAAGAAAAGGAAAGAAAAGGTAAGAAAAGGGAAGATAAGGCAAGAAAAGGCAAGAAAAGGAAAGAAATGGAAAGAAAAGGAAAGATAAGGCAAGAAAAGGCCAGAAAAGGCAAGATATGGCAAGAAAAGGCAAGGACAAGGCAAAAAAAAGGAAAGAAAAGGCAAGGTAAATGCAAGATAACGCAAGATAAGGCAAGAAAAGGGATGGAAAGGCAAGAAAAGAAAAGATGAGGCAAGATTAGGCAAGAAAAGGAAAGAAGAGATGAGATAAGGCAAGCAAAGGAAAGAAAAGGCAAGGAAAAGGCAAGATAATGCAAGAAAAGGGAAGGAAAAGGCAAGAAAAGGAAAGAAAAGGCAAGAAGAGGAAAGATAAGGAAAGAAAAGGCAAGAAAAGGTAAGGAAAAGGCCTGAAAAGGCAAGAAAATATAAGAAAAGGGAAGATAAGGCAAGAAAAGGAAAGAAATGAAAAGAAAAGGAAAGATAAGGTAAGAAAAGGCCAGATAAAGCAAAAAAAAAGGCCAGAAAAGGCAAGATAATGTAAGAAAAGGCAAGAAAAGGTAAAAAAAAAGGCAAAATAAAGTAAGAAAAGGCAAGGAAAAGGAATGAAAAGGCAAGAAAAGGAATGATAAGGCAAGAAAAGGCAAAGAAAATGAATGAAAAGGCAAGAAAAGGAAAGATAAGGCAAGAAAAGGCATGAAAAAGCAAGTAAGGGAAAGAAATGGCAAGATAAGGCAAGTAAAGGATAGAAAAGGCAAGGAAAATGCAAGATAAGGACAAAATTGCAAGGAAAGGCAAGAAAAGGCAAGAAAAGGCAAGAAAAGGAAATAAGAGGAATGATGAGGCAAGATAAGGCAAGATAAGGCAAGAAAAGAAAAGGAAAGAAAAGGCAAGGAAAAGGCAAGAAAAGAAAAGAAAAGGGAAGAAAAGGAAAGAAAAGGAAAGATAAGGCAAGAAAAGGCAAGATATGGCAAGAAAAGGCAAAAAAAAAGAAAGATAATGCAAGAAGAGGTAAGAAAAGGCAAGGAAAAGGCAAGAAAAGGAATGAAAAGGCAAGAAAATCCAAGAAAAGGTAAGATACGGTAAGATAAGGCAAGAATAGGCAAGAAAAGGAAAGACCATGAAAGATAACGAAAGATAAGGCAAGATAATGCAAGGAAAAGGAAAGAAAAGGAAAGAAAAGGCAAGAAAAGTCATGGAAAAGGCATGAAAAGGAAAGAAAAGTCAAGGAAAAGGGAAGTAAAGGCAAGATAAGGCAACAAAAGGCAAGGAAATGGAAAGATAAGGCAAGAAAAGGCAAGAAAAGGGAAGGAAAGGCAAGAAAAGGAAGAAATGGAAAGAAAAGGAAAGATGAGGCAAGAAAAGGCATGAAAAGGAAAGAAAATACAAGGAAAAGGCAAAATTAGGCAAGGTAAGGTAAGAATCGGGAAGGATAGGGAAGAAAAGGAAAGAAAAGGAAAGATGAGGCAAAAAAAGGCAAGAAAAGGAAAGAAACGGCAATGAAAAGGCAAGAAAAGGAAAGATAAGGCAAGAAAAGGAAAGAAAATGCAAGGAAAAGGAAAGATAAGGCAGGATAAGGCAAGGAAAAGGCATGAGAAGGCAAGAAAAGGCAAGATAAGGCAAGAAAAGGAAAGAAATGTAAAGAAAAGGAAAGATAAGGCAAGAAAAGGCAAGAAAAGGCAAGATATGGCAAAAAAAGGCAAGAAAAGGCAAAAAAAAAGAAAGATAAGGCAAGAAAAGGCAAGGAAAAGGCAAGAAAAGGCCTGGAAAGGCTAGAAAAGATAAGAAAATACAATAAAAGGCAAGATAAGGTACGATAAGGCTAGAAGAGGCAAGAAAAGGAAAGAAAAGGAAAGATAAGGCAAGAAAAGGTAAGAAAATGCAAGGAAAAGGCAAGAACAGGCAAGAAAAGTATTGGAAAAGGCACAACAAGGTAAGAAAAGGAAAGAAAAGGCAAGGAAAAGGCAAGATAAGGAAAGAAAAGGCAAGGAAAAGGCAAGAAAAGCTAGAAAAGGAAATATAAGGCAAGGAAAAGGCATGAAAAGGCAAGAAAAGATAAGAAAATCCAATAAAAGGCCAGATAAGGTACGATAAGGCAAGAAGAGGCAAGAAATGGAAAGAAAAGGAAAGATAAGGAAAGATAAGGCAAGAAAAGGAAAGAAAATCCAAGGAAAATGCAAGAAAATGAAAGAAAAGTCAAGAAAAGTAATGGAAAAGGCATGAAAAGGCAAGAAAAGGAAAGAAAAGGTAAGGTAAAGGCAAGTAAAGGCAAGTAAAGGCAAGATAAGGCAAGAAAAGGGATGGAAAGGTAAGAAAAGAAAAGATGAGGTAGGATAAGGCAAGAAAAGGAAAGCAAAGGTGAGATAAGGCAAGCAAAGGAAAGAAAAGGCAAGGAAAAGGCAAGATAATGCAAGAAAAGGGAATGAAAAGGCAAGATAAGACAAGAAAAGGGAAGGAAAGGCAAGAAAAGGAAAGATGAGGCAAGAAAAGGCCTGAAAAGGCAAGAAAAGAAAAGAAAAGGTGAGAAAAGGGAAGATTTGGCAAGAAAAGGCAAGAAAAGGAAAGACATGGAAAGAAAAGGAAAGATAAGGCAAGAAAAGGCCAGATAAAGCAAAAAAAGGCCAGAAAAGGCAAGATAAGACAGGAAAAGGCAAGGAAAAGGTAAGAAAAGGAAAACAAAGGTAAGATAATGCAAGCAGAGGGAAGGAAATCCAAGAAAAGGAAAGAAACAGAATGATGAGCCAAGAAAAGGCAAGAAAAGGGAAGAAAAGGCAAGGAAAGGCAAGGAAAAGGCATGGAAAGGCAAGAAAAGGAAAGAAAAGGCTTCAAAAAGAAAGATAAGGTAAGAAAAGGCAAGATAAGGAATGAAAAGCCAAGACAAGGCAAGAAAAGGTAAGACAAGGCAAGAAAAGACATAAAAAGGTAAGAAAAGGCAAGATAAGGTAAGAAAACACTAGAAAAGGCAAGAATAGATAAGAGAAGGCAAGGAAAGGCAAGAAAAGGAAAGCAATCAAAAGGTAAGGCAAGAAAAGGCAAGGAAAAGGTAAGAAAAGGCTAGCAAAATGCATGAAAAGGGACGAAAAGGAAAGAAAAGGCAAGAAAAGTCAGGAAAAGATAAAAAAAAAGGCAAATAAGGTAAGAAAAGGCATCAAACGGCAAGATAAGGTAAGAAAAGGCAAGATAAGGAATGAAAAGGCAAGACAAGGCAAGAAAAGGTAAGACAAGGCAAGAAAAGGCATGAAAAGGCAAGAAAAGGCAAGATAAGGTAAGAAAACACTAGAGAATGCAAGAAAAGGCAAGATCAGACAAGAGAATGCAAGGAAAGGCAAGAAAAGGAAAGCAATGGAAAGATAAGGCAAGAAAAGGAAAGAAAAGGCAAGGAAAAGGTAAGAAAAGGCAAGGAAAAGGCAAGAAAAGTCAAGAAAAGGCAAGAAAAGTCAAGAAAAGGTAAAAAAAGGTAAGATAAGGTAAGAAAAGGCAAGGAAAAGGAATGAAAAGGCATGAAAAGGAAAGATAAGGCAAGAAAAGGCATGAAAAGGCAAGTAAAGGAAAGAAAAGGCAAGATAAGGCAAGTAAAGGAAAGAAAAGGCAAGGAAAATGCAAGATAAGGAAGAAATTGCAAGAAAAGGCAAGAAAAGGCAAGAAAAGGAAAGAAGAGGAATGATGAGGCAAGATAAGGCATGGAAAAGGAAAAAAAGGAAAGATAATGCAAGAAGAGGTAAGAAAAGGCAAGGAAAAGGCAAGAAAATCCAAGAAAAGGTAAGCTAAGGTAAGATAAGGCAAGAATAGTAAAGAAAAGGAAAGAAAATGAAAGATAAGGAAAGATAAGGCTAGATAATGCAAGGAAAAGTCAAGAAAAGGAACGAAAAGGAAAGAAAAGGCAAGAAAAGTCATGGAAAAGGCATGAAAAGAAAAGAAAAGGCAAGGAAAAGGCAAGTAAAGGCAAGATAAGGCAGCAAAAGGCAAGGAAAAGGAAAGATAAGGCAAGAAAAGGAAGAAAAGTGAAGGAAAGGCAAGAATATCCAAGAAAAGGTTAGATACGGTAAGATAAGGCAAGTATAGGCAAGAAAAGGAAAAAAAAGGAAAGATAAGGCAAGATAATGCAAGGAAAAGTCAAGAAAAGGAAAGAAAAGGAAAGAAAAGGTAAGACAAGTCATGGAAAAGGCATGAAAAGGAAAGAAAAGGCAAGGAAAAGGCAAGTAAAGGCAAGATAAGGCAACAAAAGGGAAGGAAAAGGAAAGATAAGGCCAGAGAAGGCAAGAAAAGGGAAGGAAAGGCAAGAAATGGAAAAAATGGAAAGAAAAGCAAAGATGAGGCAAGAAAAGGCATGAAAAGAAAAGAAAACGCAAGGAAAAGGCAAAATTAGGCAAGGTAAGGTAAGAATCAGAAAGGATAGGGAAGAAAAGGAAAGAAAAGGAAAGATAAGGCAAGAAAAGGATAGAAAAGGCAAGGAAAAGGCAAGATAAGGTAGGATAAGGCTAGAAAAGGCATGAGAAGGCAAGAAAAGGCAAGAAAAGGAAAGAAATGGAAAGATAAGGCAAGAAAAGGCCAAAAAAGGCAAGATATGGCAAGAAAAGGCAAGGACAAGGCAAGAAACAGAAAAAAAGGAAAGAAAAGGCAAGGTAAAGGCAAGTAAAGTTAAGATAACGTAAGATAAGGCAAGAAAAGGGATGGAAAGGCAAGAAAAGAAAAGATGAGGCAGGATAAGGCAAGAAAAGGAAAGAAAAAGTGAGATAAGGCAAGCAAAGGAAAGAAAAGGGAAGGAAAAGGCAAGAAAAGGCAAGATAAGGCAAGAAAAGGGAAGGAAAGGTAAGAAAAGGAAAGATGAGGCTAGAAAAGGCAAGAAAAGGAAAGAAAAGGAAAGAAAAGGCAAGATAAGGAAAGAAAAGGCAAGGAGAAGGCCTGAAAAGGCAAGAAAAGGAAAGAAATGGTAAGAAAAGGGAAGATAAGGCAAGAAAAGGCAAGAAAAGGAAAGAAATGGAAAGAAAAGGAAAGATAAGGCAAGAAAAGGCCAGAAAAGGCAAGATATGGAAAGAAAAGGCAAGGACAAGGCAAAAAAAAGGGAAAGAAAAGGCAAGGTAAAGGCAAGACAATGCAAGATAAGGCAAGAAAAGGGATGGAAAGACAAGAAAATAAAAGATGAGGCAGGATAAGGCAAGAAAAGGAAAGAAAAGGCTAGATAAGGCAAGCAAAGGAAAGAAAAGGCAAGGAAAAGGCAAGATAATTCAAGAAAAGGGTAGGAAAAGGCAAGAAAAGGAAAGAAAAGGCAAGAAAAGGTAAGGAAAAGGCATGAAAAGGCAAGAAAAGGTAAGAAAAGGTAAGAAAAGGGAAGATAAGGCAAGAAAAGGAAAGAAATGGAACGAAAAGGAAAGATAAGGCAAGAAAAGGCCAGATAAAGTAAAAAAAAGGCCAGAAAAGGCAAGAAAAGGTAAGAAAAGGCAAGAAAAGGTAAAAAAAGGCAAGATAAGGTAAGAAAAGGTAAGAAAAGGCAAGGAAAAGGAATGAAAAGGCAAGAAAAGGAATGATTGGGCAAGAAAAGGCAAAGAAAATGAATGAAAAGGCAAGAAAAGGAAAGATAAGGCAAGAAAAGGCATGAAAAAGTAAGTAAAGGAAAGAAATGGCAAAATAAGGCAAGTAAAGGAAAGAAAAGGTAAGGAAAATGCAAGATAAGGACGAAATTGCAAGAAAAGGCAAGAAAAGGAAAGAAGAGGAATGATGAGGCAAGATAAGGCATGGAAAAGGCAAGATAAGGAAAGTTAAGGCAAGAAAAGGAAAGAAAAGGGAAGGAAAAGGCAAGAATAGAAAAGAAAAAGGAAGAAAAGGAAAGATAAGGCAAGAAAAGGCCAGATATGGCAAGAAAAGGCAAAAAAAGGAAACATAATGCAAGAAGAGGTAAGAAAAGGCAAGGAAAAGGCAAGAAAAGGAATGAAAAGGCAAGAAAATCCAAGAAAAGGTTAGATACGGTAAGATAAGGCAAGAATAGGCAAGAAAAGGAAAGAACATGAAAGATAAGGAAAGGTAAGGCAAGATAATGTAAGGAAAAGGCAAGAAAAGGAAAGAAAAGGAAAGAAAAGGCAAGAAAAGTCATGGAATAGGCATGAAAAGGAAAGAAAAGTCAAGGAAAAGGGAAGTAAAGGCAACATAAGGCACCAAAAGGGAAGGAAAAGGAAAGATAAGGCAAGAAAAGGTAAGGAAAGGGAAGAAAAGGAAGAAAAGGAAAGAAAATGCAAGGAAAAGGCAAAATTAGGCAAGGTGAGGTAAGAATCGGGAAGGATAGGGAAGAAAAGGAAAGAAAAGGAAAGATGAGGCAAAAAAAGGCAAGAAAAGGAAAGAAACGGCAATGAAAAGGCAAGAAAAGGAAAGATAAGGCAAGAAAAGGAAAGAAAAGAAAAGGCAAGGAAAAGGCAAGATAAGGCAGGATAAGGCAAGGAAAAGGCATGAGAAGGCAAGAAAAGCCAAGAAAAGGCAAGGTAAGGCAAGAAAAGGAAAGAAATGTAAAGAAAAGGAAAGATAAGACAAGAAAAGGCCAAAAAAGGCAAGATATGGTAAGAAAAGGAAAGGACAAGGCAAGAAAAGGCAAAAAAAGGAAAGATAAGGCAAGAAAAGGCAAGGAAAAGGCAAGAAAAGATAAGAAAATACAATAAAAGGCAAGATAAGGTACTATAAGGCTAGAAGAGGCAAGAAAAGGCCTGGAAAGGCTAGAAAAGATAAGAAAATACAATAAAAGGCAAGATAAGGCAAGATAAGGCAAGAAAAGGCAAGGAAAAGGCAAGAAAAGCTAGAAAAGGAAAGATAAGGCAAGCAAAAGGCAAGAAAAGGCATAAAAAGGAAAGAAAAGATAAGAAAATCCAATAAAAGGCAAGATAAGGTACGATAAGGCAAGAATAGGCAAGAAATGGAAAGAATAGGAAAGATAAGGAAAGATAAGGCAAGAAAAGGAAAGGAAATGCAAGGAAAATGCAAGAAAATGAAAGAAAAGTCAAGAAAAGTAATGGAAAAGGCATGAAAAGGCAAGAAAAGGAAAGAAAAGGCAAGGTCAAGGCAAGTAAAGGCAAGATAATGCAAGAGAAGGCAAGAAAAGGGATGGAAAGGCAAGAAAAGAAAAGATGAGGCAGGATAAGGCAAGAAAAGGAAAGCAAAGGTGAGATAAGGCAAGCAAAGGAAAGAAAAGGCAAGGAAAAGGCAAGATAATGCAAGAAAAGGGAAGGAAAAGGCAAGATAAGACAAGAAAAGGGAAGGAAAGGCAAGAAAAGGAAAGATGAGGCAAGAAAAGGCCTGAAAAGGCAAGAAAAGGAAAGAAAAGGTAAGAAAAGGGAAGATAAGGCAAGAAAAGGCAAGAAAAGGAAAGAAATTGAAGGAAAAGGAAAGATAAGGCAAGAAAAGGCCAGATAAAGCAAAAAAAGGCCAGAAATGGCAAGATAAGACAGGAAAAGGCAAGGAAAAGGCAAGCAAAGGAAAAAAAAGGGTAAGATAACGCAAGCAGAGGGAAGGAAAGGCAATAAAAGGAAAGAAACAGAATGATGAGGCAAGAAAAGGCAAGAAAAGGGAAGAAATGGCAAGGAAAGGCAAGGAAAAGGCATGGAAAGGCAAGAAAAGGAAAGAAAAGGCTTCAAAAGGCAAGATAAGGTAAGAAAAGGCAAGATAAGGAATGAAAAGGCAAGACAAGGCAAGAAAAGGTAAGACAAGGCAAGAAAAGTCATGAAAAGGCAAGAAAAGGCAAGATAAGGTAAGAAAACAATAGAAAAGGAAAGAAAAGGCAACATTAGATAAGAGAAGGCAAGGAAAGGCAAGGAAAAGGTAAGAAAAGGCAAGGAAAATGCGTGAAAAGGCAAGAAAAGGAAAGAAAAGGCAAAAAAAGTCAAGAAAAGATAAAAAAAAAAGGCAAGATAAGGTAAGAAAAGGCAAGGAAAAGGAATGAAAAGGCAAGAAAAGGAATGATAAGGCAAGAAAAGGCAAGAAAAATGAATGAAAAGGCATAAAAAGGAAAGATAAGGCAAGAAAAGGCATCATCGTCTTCAGATTTCTTTTCGTATATTCTCATCTAAGGCTTAGGAAAAACCCTGAACCTTGGGGTTTTTCCTAAGCCTATCAAATAGTGGTTTGCAGTCAGTAGCTAGATTAGGATAGAAATCTGAAACATAGTTTAAGCTACCAAGAAACCTTTACAGTTATGTTTTATCACAAATTTCATTTGGGAATTTATCCGCAAATTGAATAGTTCTTTCAATGGGAACAATAGTTCCTTGATTAATATAATGTCCTAAGAACCTGACCTTGGTTTCGAAGGTTTTAACCTTTTTTTCAGAGACAGCCAAGCCTGCCTTCTGAGTAATTTTGATATATATACTAAGGTGTTTGATGTGCTGGTCCAAATTATTGGAATAGACTAAAACATCATCTATATAGACAATGAGAAACCCTGAATAAGGATTGTAGATTTCATTCATTATTTTTTGAAATAATGAAGGGGCCATTTTGAGTCCGAATGGCATCACATTCCATTCATAGTGGCCAAATGGAACTTTGAAGGCAGTTTTATATCGATCTTCTTCTTTAAGCTGAATTTGCCAAAATCCAGACTTCATATCAAATTTAGAGAAGATTTGAGCTTGAAGACTTCATATCAAATTTAGAGAAGATTTGAGCTTGATAAAGCCTATTTAGGAGGTCTCTTTTATTAGGTATTGGATGTCTAATCCATCTCAATGCCTTGTTTAAAGGCTTATAGTTTATAACCAATCTTGGAGCTCCTCTTTCTAATTTAGCTACATTTTCAACATAAAATGCAGAACAGCTCCATGGGCTTTGACTGGGCCGAATGAGACCCTTTGCTAGGAGGTCTTTAATCTCCTTTTCACAAAGTTCCAAATATCTTGGACCCATTGCAATTGGTCTTGCCTTTGTGGGTATATTTTTCTCAACAAAGTTAGGTTCATATGGTAATTCTACCATATGCTGTTTTCGATTCCAAAAGGCAGTAGGTACTTCTGCAGAAATCATTCTTTTTATCTCTTCATTAATAAGACATATTTTTTATTTTATCTTGGGCTCTTTAAGTCTTTCATGAAGTTTTAAGCTTGAGTATTCCTCTTTTAAAGACTGTAATAGACTTTCTTTTGCTTTTAAGCAGTTAATGGAATGATTTTTTGGCATTTCTAAAAAGGGAAAGAGTAGATCATGCCCTTTAAATTCTGTTTTAATTCCACTAGCATCAATTTTTAAGGGATACAGGAGGTGTAGGAATGGAGTTCCCAAAATAACCTCAGCAGATAAGTCCTTAACCATAATGAAGGGAAGAGAGATGCAAATACCTTGATTACATATTTCTGCAGAGGATAATTTGTATTTGATCTCCAAATTTTGATTACTGGCCGATGATAAAGACTGGGCTATTTTTTGAAAATATCGAGAGGGTAATAACCCTTCATTGATGCAATTTAAGTCTGCTCCTGAATCAACAAGGGCAGCAACTTCTAGAGTGTAAGACTTGTCCACAATAATGGTAACCTTAATGTACCATTTCTGATTAACGATCCTATCAATGGCATTTAACCATGTTAAGCTAGCAATATCTTCTTTTCGTATATTCTCATCTAAGGGCGGAGGAGTGTGTACCACTTCTTCCCCTTCTTCTTCTTCACAAGAGGTATCACTCTGTTCCCAAAGATGTGAGTTATGAATAGTAGTTTTTACTAAATGAAGATCAAGTTTTACTTGAGCTATTTCTTGTTTGAGATTATTAATCTCTGTCTTTAATTGAGGGAGGCTTGGTTGTTCTTGTGAGGCTTCAGATTGAATTCTATTTAAGACATTCTGAAGAGAATACCTGGTAGTATGTTCTTCAACCTTTTTGGCCAATTTTGGAGTTGATGAGGCCCTTTTGCTCCTTTTTTGTGAGGAGTTTGAGGCAACCTGGGTAGCCTTCTTGTTTATTTGTTCTCTTATGAATTGTTGTTTGAACTCATTATCTGGTAATTTATCCAAGATTTCCAAGAAATAGTCTTGCTCGGCGGTGAGCGTATTAACGCTCAATCCTAATAGGTTATGAGATAGACAATTGTCACAATCGCAGCTACTAGAACAACCTTCAGAATCAGAGGAAGAAGACGAAGTCGAGCTATTTTCTGTTGTCTCTTCGTCATCGTGCTCAAGATTGACAACTAAATCATCTCCATGATCCTCATTTAAAAGGAGTTGGCAGAGGGACCTTTTAAGGCCTTCATCCAATTGTAGAGCATTAATTTTCTTTTTAACTCGGCAGTCCTTTTGGAAATGCCCAAGTTTTCCACACTTATAGCAGACCGGGGCTTTTCTATTAAAGGATTCTTAGGTATTTTTGTAGTTCTAAAAACTATTTTTGGGCCGTTTAGACCATTTCTTGGTAGATGTATAATCTGCTTTTAAACGTTTAAATTTGGATTTTTTAAATCTCTTATCTTTTCTTTTGCCTGTGGTGGAACCTGTCTTCCAAAGTGGTGGATAACCAATTTGTTCACAGAAATCTCCTAGGACTTGCTTGTTTCTAGGAGCTTTTTTATTTTTATATCGTTACACAAGGCTATACCCTCAGCTGTGACGACAGCTGCTAAATCTCCAAAGGTAAGCCTAGAATAGGATATTCTACCATTATTATCTCTAAGATGAGTTCTTACCCGCTCGGCAAACATGGCTGGTAAGCCGGAGATAAATTTTTCTTTCCAAAAATCTTCATTACAGTCTGATCTTGTTAAGACCTTGGAGAAGAAAACATCTTTATACCATCTAAAATGGGATAGAGATGGGCACTTAAGATTCATTAGTTGTTCTTGAGTACGGTCTTGCATGAGACTCGCAGCTCCAATAAAATGAGTAGCTATTGTATAGACGAGGGTGTTAACCGCATCAGAAACGAGAGCAGTATGCTCAAGTATGTTATTTGTTCCTTCTTCTTTGATGAAGGTGGTTTCAATTTTTGTGGCATTCAGGATGCCATTTTTTGCTTCCTCGGTGAGATAAAAGTCCCACCAACCATGCAGTTGCCCAGTGAAACTACAAACAATAGCTTCAGCAATACCTTTGTCACCATTGCCTTTGAGATGGGATGCTGAGGCAAACATCATCATGTATTTTAATACATCCTTTATTTGGTACTCAGAAAGTCCATCTATGGACCATTCACAAATCCGATCACCGGAGAAGTCGACAATAGTGAAGGCTTCTTCTTCATATTGAAGGTCTACAGGTGAGGGTCTCGGATAATAGTTCTTAGTTTGGGGCGTGTTGGTTACCTTTTTAAAGGATAGTTTACTAATTTCTGCTGGAACAGATGATTCTCCTACCTCGTTTAAGGTATTTATAGTGAGTTTCTCTTTATCTGATATTCTAAATTTCTCAAGTCTAGAAGCAAGTTCGTCAATAAATTGATCTCCTAATTTATGACTTTCTTTTTTCAGGATAGGAGGTGGTTTAAACATGATTGCTTCGGATGAGGGTTTAGGTGGACTATTTTTGGAGGTAGAGGGTGTATCCTTTAAGGGAATTTTTTTTGTGAGTAGATGCTCTATCTTAGCAATTTCGTATCCCAATGATTTTAGGAAGAGGTTGGTGTAATTATTTTGTTTAACAACCTGATTAAGGTGGTTCGTGACACTTCCGTCTATTAACTCCTTTAGATAGGGAGTTGCCTTTAGTTGCTCATCACCAATAGAAACGACTATTGATTGCTCAGGAGGCAAAGAGGCACTTATCAGTTGGTTATTAGTTGTGTGAAAAACTCTTTTATTCTGCAAGACAGAAATTTGTGGAACTTTATTCCAACTTGGTATTTTATCATATTTGCTTTTGTATTCCTTTGCAAACCATTCAAAGAAATTCTTAATTTTCCTTTGAAGGTTACAGTGTATGATGAAAGCATCAACAAAAGCTTGTTGTTGGTTAAAGTTATACCTCCTACAAAACCATATAGTTTTATCCTTGTTTAAAGGATCATAAAACTGATTTTTTAATTTTTTAGGGATATTCAATTGTCTTGTGGCCTCTATAGTTATGATAGAGAAGTCTCTTTCAACTTCTGATGGGTTATAACCCATATCTGAGGCTGTAGGTGATTCTGCCTTTTTCTCCTCAGTGTACTTAGAAGTACTAATCTGAGAAGTAGTTCTAGAAATCTCTTTGAGTTTTAACTCAGTGGTTGGTGTAGTCATCTTTTCAAGTACCGAAGTGGAAACTCTGGGTTCCATGAAAGGAATAACAGAGGGCATTCTAGGAATTGGATTCCTAAAATTTTCGTCAGGTAGGTTAACTTTGATTTTTCTATCAGAGGAAAATTGTATTGCTACGCTTCCATCTGATTCTTGCCAGGTTCCTTTTAAGGATCTTTGTTCTCCTGGAACTGGTGGTGCTGCTTTTTCTAAAATCCATTCATCAGGAAAAGATAGCTTATCCCATTGAATAGCTTTAGGTACGACAGCGTTAGATCGGTTAAGATCTGTGAGTAAAAGGTTGGTTTCACCCTTTTGCGAACTTATTAAATTGATCTAGTTTTTAACCTTAGGTGCGATAGTGTTCATAGCTTTATATGAGATCCTGTAGATTAAGGCCACATGTTCAGATCCATACATCATATCATAGCCGTGGGTTTTAACATTTAATGTTAAAGAACGCATAATTGTCTGATCTTCAAGTGAAACCGATAAATTCGGAAAACACTTAAAGAAAACAGGACCGTGAGCTAGATTTGATTCAATTACTCCAATTATAGAGTCTTCTATTTTATTGTGTCTTTGATCGCGAACCATGACTAAAGCTGAAGTGTTCAGCCCTGTTCTGGTTAAAGGTTTTAATCCTACTTCTACTAATCCAAAATGGAGGTATTTATATTTTTTCTTATGAGACTCAATGAGTTTTTCGGTGAGCAAATTAAAATTTGCAAATCCCTCTTTAAGAGGTATCGTACGCTCTTTGGTTTTGATCACATAATCAGAAATTAATTTAAAACTTCCAGACTTATAAATAGTAGACAAGGAAGAACATGGCATATTCCATTTATTTAGCTTTTCTTCTATATTTTCTACAGTTAATATTTCTTTATTTCTGGGTGGCCTATCAGATAAAGACGAAGCAGAGGAAGAACGAGAAAAACTTTTAGCAAATTTTTCCATAAAAAGGGCGAATTTTCAAGGCTTCGGCAGTGTCTAAACGGCTTCCTTGCCTCAACGAGAACTTACGCACTATAGCTTCGAAAAAATTTTTTTATATGGACCAAATTTGCGCAAAAGAATCTATCGTCTCCTTCCCTACAACATGGCTCTGATACCAGATTTCATACTTGGATCGATCATTCAAAAATTAAAGGCGGGAAACGAAAGGCGTATTATTACAAGCTGAGAAGAAAACTTACATATTATTACAAGCTGAGAAGAAAACTTACATGGAGAGAGAGATTACAACAGCAACTCCTGGCTACGGGGTTGCGATGCCCCTTATTTGCAAACAGAGAAGGAAATATTACAAGTGGGGAGAGTTCTCTTTCTAAAGCTCTGGAAGGCTCTGGCTAAGTGATGCCCTCCACAACAACAAAAGAAGTATTTATAGCCTAACAAAAGTAACTACGTGGCCAAAGAGATAAGATAGAATCTTATCTTTACAGAGGTGGCCGAAAGCAAACAGTAAAAGGTACAATAATTGAAAAAAAGTTGATGCGGGTACGCCGTGGGCCCCATCGTCACATGCAACAAATCTTCATTTATCAACAGACAACAAGGTAAGCTCATTAAGCTTTTACTGTAGACAACAGGACAGCTCATTAAACTTTTACTGTAGATAATATGACAGCTCATTAAGCTTTTATTGTAAACAACAGGGTTCTTTTAAAAACCTTTAATCAGTCTCGTCCTTAGTAGAATTCTTCATCAAGAAGGTCATCATCGTCTTCAGGATCTTGTGAATCCTGAAAAACTGCCTTGTCCATTTCTTGATTAATTTCATTGAGAGCAGCAAGAAGAGATTTTTGGACAAGATCCTTTGAAGAATTACCAACTAGATCTTTAAATAGTTCCTTAAGATCATCTTTAGTATGATTTCCCTTCTGCGTCTTTGAAGGGCTTGCAAGGTTTTTAACCTCTTTAGGGACAAAATCAAACTTCTCCCACCAATGAATAAAAATTCTTCTGACGAGGGTGAGAGAGTTAAAACTATAACCTTGGTTATTAGTTTCCTCATTTTGAAGATGATAATCCCATTTGGCAATCCATGGGATTTGATTTTCTAAAATGAAATTAATCAACGAGTCCAAATTTTCAAGCTGGTGATTAACCGCTTTGAATTCATCAAGGTACGGTGTGATGTATAAAGGCATATTTATTTCATAGATACCCCATTTAACCCACCAGTATTTAAACCATTCGGGCTATGGGCCATTAAGTTTGAGCCGTGGTTGAATAAACCATGTGTGCCTTCTTATAGAGTTTTCGTAGATTAATACCCCATCCCAAGCGTGAATATAATCATAGTAATTGTAGTTACGCAAGGGTACCAAAGAGCTTTTAAGCCTTCGAGGGGCACGGAGATCTGACTTCCACTCTTCTGGAGAAAGGATGTGATGTAGGACAATAGTGGAATAGGCAATTTCTCCTCGAGTTCTTGTAGTAGATCTAATCTCAACAGATTGAGTTTCTAAGAGAATCTGCTGAAAATAAGGTTGGGTCTTAGGACCATGAGTGGGGTCAAAATAAACTATCAGAATGGCATTAGCCACTTGATCAGCTGTTAGCTATTTCTGAGCAGACTCGACTGGAAGCAGCCATTCGGTGTAATTGTGTATAAATGGGAAACAATCCCTAGATGAGCTGTGCTCAATGCTTGCCTGTTTATAGGCTTCTTTGGAGAGGAAATTATCCTGGGTGCATACTCCTGCTGGTTCTTTTCCTTTAGAAGTTGATCCGGTGACACGATCAACCCGTCTTTTAGGGTTGGGAGATGGTGAGCGAGCCGAAATCTTGTCCCTGTAAAAATTCACGAGTTAGAAAATCAGGTAAAGAATTATCTTGGCCTTTAATATGTTCGATGGTAAAATCAAAACAAGATAGTATAGCTTGCCATCGAGCAAAAATTTGTTTAGAGGCCATATTTTTTACGTCCTTATTAAGAATGTCTTTAGCAGCCTTGCAATCGACTCTTAGTAGAAAATGCTGATTAATTAAATCAGATTTAAATTTAGTAATACACAAAACAATTGCTAGCATTTCTTTTTTAACCGTTGAATAGTTTTGTTGTGCAGGGTTCCAATTTCCTGAGGTAAACCTCACTAAGGTCTCTTTGGTTTGGTTATTGACCTTTTGTTTGAGGACTCCGCCATATCCTAATTCAGATGCATCTGTTTCAACGATTTTGAAAGCATCTGGATCAGAGATAGAAAGGCAAGGGAGTTCCCTGACTTTAGCTTTAGTCATGGTTCGCGATCAAAGACACAATAAAATAGAAGACTCTATAATTGGAGTCATTGAATCAAATCTAGCTCACGGTCCTATTTTCTTTAAGTGTTTTCCGAATTTCTCGGTTTCACTTGAAGATCAGACAATTATGCATTCTTTAACATTAAATGTTAAAACCCACGGCTATGATATGATGTATGGATCTGAACATGTGGCCTTAATCTACAGGATCTCATATAAAGCTATGAACACTCTCGCACCTAAGGTTAAAAACCAGATCAATTTAATAAGTTCGCAAAAGGGTGAAACCACCCTTTTACTCACGGATCTTAACCGATCTAACGCTGTCGTACCTAAAGCTATTCAATGGGATAAGCTATCTTTTCCTGATGAATGGATTTTAGAAAAAGCAGCACCACCAGTTCCAGGAGAACAGAGATCCTTAAAAGGAATCTGGCAAGAATTAGATGGAAGCGTAGCAGTACAATTTTCCTCTGATCAAAAAATCAAAGTTAACCTACCTGACGAATATTTTAGGAATCCAATTCCTAGAATGCCCTCTGTTATTCCTTTCATGGAACCCAGAGTTTCCACTTCGGTACTTGAAAAGATGACTACACCAACCACTGAGTTAAAACTCAAAGGGATTTCTAGAACTACTTCTCAGATTAGTACTCCTAAGTACACTGAGGAGAAAAAGGCAGAATCACCTACAACCTCAGATATGGGTTATAACCCATCAGAAGTTGAAAGAGACTTCTCTATCCTAACTATAGAGGCCACAAGACAATTGAATATCTCTAAAAAATTAAAAAATCAGTTTTATGATCCTTTAAACAAGGATAAAACTATATGGTTTTGTAGGAGGTATAACTTTAACCAACAACAAGCTTTTGTTGATGCTTTCATCATACACTGTAACCTTCAAAGGAAAATTAAGAATTTCTTTGAATGGTTTGCAAAGGAATACAAAAGCAAATATGATAAAATACCAAGTTGGAATAAAGTTCCACAAATTTCTGTCTTGCAGAATAAAAGAGTTTTTCACACAACTAATAACCAGCTGATAAGTGCCTCTTTGCCTCCTGAGCAATCAATAGTCATTTCTATTGGTGATGAGCAAGTAAAGGCAACTCCCTATCTAAAGGAGTTAACAGACGGAAGTGTCACGAACCACCTTAATCAGGTTGTTAAACAAAATAATTACACCAACCTCTTCCTAAAATCATTGGGAGACGAAATTGCTAAGATAGAGCATCTACTCACAAAAAAAATTCCCTTAAAGGATACACCCTCTACCTCCAAAAATAGTCCACCTAAACCCTCATCCGAAGCAATCATGTTTAAACAACCTCCTATCCTGAAAAAAGAAAGTCATAAATTAGGAGATCAATTTATTGACGAACTTGCTTCTAGACTTGAGAAATTTAGAATATCAGATAAAGAGAAACTCACTATAAATACCTTAAACGATGTAGGAGAATCATCTGTACTAGCAGAAATTAGTAAACTATCCTTTAAAAAGGTAACCAACACGCCCCAAACTAAGAACTATTATCCGAGACCCTCACCTGTAGACCTTCAATATGAAGAAGAAGCCTTCACTATGGTCGACTTCTCCGATGATCGGATTTGTGAATGGTCCATAGATGGACTTTCTGAGTACCGAATAAAGGATGTATTAAAATACATGATGATGTTTGCCTCAGCATCCCGTCTTAAAGGCAATGGTGACAAAGGTATTGCTGAAGCTATTGTTTGTGGTTTCACTGGGCAACTGCATGGTTGGTGGGACTTTTATCTCACCGAGGAAGCAAAAAATGGCATCCTGAATGCCACAAAAATTGAAACCACCTTCATCAAAGAAGAAGGAACAAATAACATACTTGAGCATACTGCTCTCATTTCTGATGCAGTTAACACCCTCGTCTATACAATAGCTACTCATTTTATTGGAGCTGCGAGTCTCATGCAAGACCGTACTTAAGAACAACTAATGAATCTTAAGTGCCCATCTCTATCCCATTTTAGATGGTATAAAGATGTTTTCTTCTCCAAGGTCTTAACAAGATCAGACTGTAATGAAGATTTTTGGAAAGAAAAATTTATCTCCGGCTTACCAGCCATGTTTGCCGAGCGGGTAAGAACTCGCCTTAGAGATAATAATGGTAGAATATCCTATTCTAGGCTTACCTATGGAGATTTAGCAGCTGTCGTCATAGCTGAGGGTATAGCCTTGTGTAACGATATAAAAATAAAAAAGCTCCTAGAAAGAAACAAGCTCAATAACAAGCAAGTCCTAGGAGATTTCTGTGAACAAATTGGTTATCCACCACTTTGGAAGACAGGTTCCACCACAGGCAAAAGAAAAGATAAGAGATTTAAAAAATCCAAATTTAAAAGTTTAAAAGCAGATTATACATCTACCAAGAAATGGTCTAAACGGCCCAAAAGGAATTTTAAGAACTACAAAAATACCTCAGAATCCTTTAATAGAAAAGCCCCGGTCTGCTATAAGTGTGGAAAACTTGGGCATTTCCAAAAGGACTGCCGAATTAAAAAGAAAATTAATGCTCTACAATTGGATGAAGGCCTTAAAAGGTCCCTCTGCCAACTCCTTTTAAATGAGGATCATGGAGATGATTTAGTTGTCAATCTTGAGCACGATGACGAAGAGACAACAGAAAATAGCTCGACTTCGTCTTCTTCCTCTGATTCTGAAGGTTGTGGTAGTAGCTACGATTGTGACAATTGTCTATCTCATAACCTATTAGGATTGAGCATTAAAACGCTCATCGCTGAGCAAGACTATTTCTTGGAAATCTTGGATAAATTACCAGATAATGAGTTCAAACAATAACTCATAAGAGAGAAAATAAACAAGAAGGCTACCCAGGTTGCCTCAACCTCCTCACAAAAAAGGAGCAAAAGGGCCTCATCAACTCCAAAATTGGCCAAAAAGGTTGAAGAACACACTACCAGGTATTCTCTTCAGAATGTCTTAAATAGAATTCAATCTGAAGCCTCACAAGAACAACCAAGCCTCCCTCAATTAAAGACAGAGATTAATAATCTCAAACAAGAAATAGCTCAAGTAAAACTTGATCTTCATTTAGTAAAAACTACTATTCATAACTCACATCTTTGGGAACAGAGTGATACCTCTTGTGAAGAAGAAGAAGAGGAAGAAGTGGTACACACTCCTCCGCCCTTAGATGAGAATATACGAAAAGAAGATATTGCTAGCTCAACATGGTTAAATGCCATTGATAGGATCGTTAATCAGAAATGGTACATTAAGGTTACCATTATTGTGGACAAGTCTTACACTCTAGAAGTTGTTGCCCTTGTTGATTCAGGAGCAGACTTAAATTGCATCAATGAAGGGTTAGTACCCTCTCGATATTTTCAAAAAATAGCCCAGTCTTTATCATCGGCCAGTAATCAAAATTTGGAGATCAAATACAAATTATCCTCTGCAGAAATATGTAATCAAGGTATTTGCATCTCTCTTCCCTTCATTATGGTTAAGGACTTATCTGCTGAGGTTATTTTGGGAACTCCATTTGTACACCTCCTCTATCCCTTAAAAATTGATGCTAGTTGAATTAAAACAGAATTTAAAGGGCATGATCTACTCTTTCCCTTTTTAGAAATGCCAAAAAATCATTCCATTAACTGCTTAAAAGCAAAAGAAAGTCTATTACCGTCTTTAAAAGAGGAATACTCAAGCTTAAAACTTCATGAAAGACTTAAAGAGCCCAAGATAAAACAAAAAATATCTCTCATTAATGAAGAGATAAAAAGAATGATTTGTGCAGAAGTACCTACTGCCTTTTGGAATCGAAAACAGCATATGGTAGAATTACCATATAAACCTAACTTTGTTGAGAAAAAATACCCACAAAGGCAAGACCAATTGCAATGGGTCCAAGATATTTGGAACTTTGTGAAAAGGAGATTAAAGACCTCCTAGCAAAGGGTCTCATTCGGCCCAGTCAAAGCCCATGGAGCTGTTCTGCATTTTATGTTGAAAATGTAGCTGAATTAGAAAGAGGAGCTCCAAGATTGGTTATAAGCTATAAGCCTTTAAACAAGGCATTGAGATGGATTAGACATCCAATACCTAATAAAAGAGACCTCCTAAATAGGCTTTATCAAGCTCAAATCTTCTCTAAATTTGATATGAAGTCTGGATTTTGGCAAATTCAGCTTAAAGAAGAAGATCGATATAAAACTGCCTTCACAGTTCCATTTGGCCACTATGAATGGAATGTGATGCCATTCGGACTCAAAACTGAAAGAAAACGCAAGGAAAAGGCAAAATTAGGCAAGGTAAGGTAAGAATCGGGAAGGATAGGGAAGAAAAGGAAAGAAAAGGAAAGATGAGGCAAAAAAAGGCAAGGAAAAGGTAAGAAAAGGCAAGGAAAATGCATGAAAAGGCAAGAAAAGGAAAGAAAAGGCAAGAAAAGTCAAGAAAAGATATAAAAAAAAGGCAAGAAAAGGTAAGAAAAGGCAAGGAAAAGGAATGAAAAGGAAAGAAAATGAATGATAAGGCAAGAAAAGGCAAGAAAAATGAATGAAAAGGCATGAAAAGGAAAGATAAGGCAAGAAAAGGCATGAAAAGCCAAGTAAAAGAAAGAAAAGGCAAGATCAGGCAAGTAAAGGAAAGAAAAGGCAAGGAAAATGCAAGATAAGGAAGAAATTGCAAGAAAAGGCAAGAAAAGGCAAGAAAAGGAAAGAAGAGGAATGATGAGGCAAGATAAGGCAAGATAAGGCATGGAAAAGGCAAGAAAAGGCAAGATAAGGCAAGAAAAGGCAAGGAAAGGGCAAGGATGGCAAGAAAAGGTAAGAAAATACAAGAAAACCTAAGAAAAGGCAAGATAAAAGGCAAGAAAATGCAATAAAAGGCAAGAAAATGTCAGAGAAGGAAAGATAAGGAAAGAAAAGAAAAGAAAAGAAAAGGCAAGAAAATGCAAGAAAAGATAAGATATGGCGAGAAAAGGAAAAAAAGGAAAGATAATGCAAGAAGAGGTAAGAAAAGGCAAGGAAAAGGCAAGAAAAGGAATGAAAAGGCAAGAATATCCAAGAAAAGGTAAGATACGATAAGATAAGGCAAGAATAGTAAAGAAAAGGACAGAACACGAAAGATAAGGAAAGATAAGGCAAGATAATGCAAGGAAAAGTCAAGAAAAGAAAAGATAAGGAAAGATAAGGCAAGAAAAGTGAGAAAAGGGAAGGAACGGCAATAATATCCAAGAAAAGGTAAGATACGGTAAGATAAGGCAAGAATAGACAAGAAAATGAAAGAACAGGAAAGATAAGGCAAGATAATGCAAGGAAAAGTCAAGAAAAGGAAAGAAAAGGCAAGAAAAGTCATGGAAAAGGCATGAAAAGGAAAGAAAAGGCAAGGAAAAGGCAAGATAAGGCAATAAAAGGCAAGGAGAAGGAAAAATAAGGCAAGAAAAGGCAAGAAAAGGGAAGGAAAGGCAAGAAAAGTAAAGAAATGGAAAGAAAAGGAAAGATGAGGCAAGAAAAGGCATGAAAAGAAAAGAAAACGCAAGGAAAACGCAAAATTAGGCAAGGTAAGGTAAGCATCAGAAAGGATAGGGAAGAAAAGGAAAGAAAAGGAAAGATGAGGCAAAAAAAGGCTAGAAAAGGAAAGAAACGGAAATGAAAAGGCAAGAAAAGAAAAGATAAGGCAAGAAAATGATAGAAAAGGCAAGGAAAAGGCAAGATAAGGCAGGATAAGGCTAGAAAAGGCAAGAAAAAGGCATGAGAAGGCAAGAAAAGGCAAGAAAAGGAAAGAAATGGAAAGATAAGGCAAGAAAAGGCCAGAAAAGGCAAGATATGGAAAGAAAAGGCAAGGACAAGGCAAGAAAAGGCAAAAAAATGAAAGAAAAGGTAAGGTAAAGGCAAGTAAAGGCAAGATAATGTAAGATAAGGCAAGAAAAGGGATGGAAAGGCAAGAAAAGAAAAGATGAGGCAGGATAAGGCAAGAAAAGGAAAGAAAAGGCAAGAAAAAGGCAAGAAAAGGGAAGGAAAAGGCAAGAAAAGGTAAGATAAGGCAAGAAAAGGGAAGGAAGGGCAACAAAAGGAAAGATGAGGGAAGAAAAGGCAAGAAAAGGAAAGAAAAGGCAAGATAAGGAAAGAAAAGGCAAGAAAAGGCAAGGAAAAGGCCTGAAAAGGCAAGAAAAGGTAAGAAAAGGGAAGATAAGGCAAGAAAAAGCAAGAAAAGAAAAGAAATGGAAAGAAAAGGAAAGATCAGGCAAGAAAAGGCCAAAAAAGGCAAGATATGGCAAGAAAAGGCAAGGACAAGGCAAGAAAAGGAAAAAAAAAGGAAAGAAAAAGCAAGGTAATGGCAAGTAAAGGCAAGATAACGCAAGATAAGGCAAGAAAAGGGACGGAAAGGCAAGAAAAGAAAAGATGAGGCAGGATAAGGCAAGAAAAGGAACGAAAAGGCGAGATAAGGCAAGCAAACAAAAGAAAAGGCAAGGAAAAGACAAGATAATGCAAGAAAAGGAAAGGAAAAGGAGAGAAAAGGCATGACAAGGAAAGAAAAGGCAACAAAAGGCAAGATAAGGAAAGAAAAGGCAACAAAAGGTAAGGAAAAGGCCTGAAAAGGCAAGAAAAGGTAAGAAAAGGGAAGATAAGGCAAGAAAAGGAAACAAATGGAAAGAAAAGGAGAGATAAGGCAAGAAAAGGCCAGATAAAGCAAAAAAAAGGCCAGAAAATTCAAGATAAGACAGGAAAAGTCAAGGAAAAGACAAGAAAAGAAAAAAAAGTAAAGATAAAGCAAGCAGAGGGAAGGAAAGGCAAGAAAAGGAAAGAACATGAATAATGAGGCAAGAAAAGGCAAGAAAAGGGAGGAAAAGGCAAGGAAAGGCAAGGAAAAGGCGTGGAAAGGCAAGAAAAGGAAAGAAAAGGCTTGAAAAGGCAAGATAAGGTAAGAAAAGGCAAGATAAGGAATGAAAAGGCAAGACAAGGCAAGAAAAGGTAAGACAAGGCAAAAAAAGGCATGAAAAGGAAAGAAAACGCAAGGAAAAGGCAAAATTAGGCAAGGTAAGGTAAGAATCGGGAAGGATAGGGAAGAAAAGGAAAGAAAAGGAAAGATGAGACAAAAAAAGGCTAGAAAAGGAAAGAATCGGCAATGAAAAGGCAAGAAAAGGAAAGATAAGGCAAGAAAAGGAAAGAAAAGGCAAGGAAAAGGCAAGATAAGGTAGGATAAGGCAAGGAAAAGGCATGAGAAGGCAAGAAAAGGCAAGAAAAGGCAAGGTAAGGCAAGAAAAGGAAAGAAATGTAAAGAAAAGGAAAGATAAGGCAAGAAAATGAAAGAAAAGGAAGAAAAGGTAAGAAAAGGCAAGATAAGGCTAGAAAAGGCAAGAAACAAAAAAATGGAAAGAAAAGGTAAGATATGGAAAGAAAAGGCAAGAAATGGCAAGATAAGGCAAAAAAAGGTAAAAAAGGAAAGATAAAACAAGAAAAGGCATGAAAAGGCATGAAAAGGCAAGATAAGGCAAGAAAAAGAAAGAAAAAGGAAAGATAAGGAAAGATATAAGGCAAGAAAAGCAAAGAAAAGGCAAGAAACTGTAAGAAAGGGCAAGATATGGCAAGAAAAGAAAAGAAAAGGGAAAAAAAGGCAAAAAAAGAAAAGAAAAGGAAAGATAAGGCAAGAAAAGTCCAGAAAAGGCAAGATAATGCAAGAAAATGCAAGATAAGGAAAGAAAAGGAAAGAAAACGCACGAAAAATGCAAGAAAAGGCAATATAAGGCAAGAAATGGGAAGAAAAGGCAAGAAAAGGCAAGAAAAGGGAAGAAAAGGCGAGAAATGGAAAGAAAAGACAAGTAAAAGGCAAGAAAAGGCAAGATAAGGAAAGAAAAGGCAAGAAAAGGCAAGGAAAAGGCATGAAAAGGCTAAAAAATACATGTAAAGGAAAGAAAAGGCAAGACAAGGCAAGAAAAGGAAAGAAATGGAATGAAAAGGAAAGATAAGGCAAGAAAAGGCCAAATAAGGCAAGAAAAGCCTAGAAAAGGCAAGGACAAGGCAAGAAAAGGAAAAAAAAGGAAAGAAAAAGCAAGGTAATGGCAAGTAAAGGCAAGATAACGCAAGATAAGGCAAGAAAAGGGACGGAAAGGCAAGAAAAGAAAAGATGAGGCAGGATAAGGCAAGAAAAGGAACGAAAAGGCGAGATAAGGCAAGCAAACAAAAGAAAAGGCAAGGAAAAGACAAGATAATGCAAGAAAAGGAAAGGAAAAGGAGAGAAAAGGCATGACAAGGAAAGAAAAGGCAACAAAAGGCAAGATAAGGAAAGAAAAGGCAACAAAAGGTAAGGAAAAGGCCTGAAAAGGCAAGAAAAGGTAAGAAAAGGGAAGATAAGGCAAGAAAAGGAAACAAATGGAAAGAAAAGGAGAGATAAGGCAAGAAAAGGCCAGATAAAGCAAAAAAAAGGCCAGAAAATTCAAGATAAGACAGGAAAAGTCAAGGAAAAGACAAGAAAAGAAAAAAAAGTAAAGATAAAGCAAGCAGAGGGAAGGAAAGGCAAGAAAAGGAAAGAACATGAATAATGAGGCAAGAAAAGGCAAGAAAAGGGAGGAAAAGGCAAGGAAAGGCAAGGAAAAGGCGTGGAAAGGCAAGAAAAGGAAAGAAAAGGCTTGAAAAGGCAAGATAAGGTAAGAAAAGGCAAGATAAGGAATGAAAAGGCAAGACAAGGCAAGAAAAGGTAAGACAAGGCAAAAAAAGGCATGAAAAGGAAAGAAAACGCAAGGAAAAGGCAAAATTAGGCAAGGTAAGGTAAGAATCGGGAAGGATAGGGAAGAAAAGGAAAGAAAAGGAAAGATGAGACAAAAAAAGGCTAGAAAAGGAAAGAATCGGCAATGAAAAGGCAAGAAAAGGAAAGATAAGGCAAGAAAAGGAAAGAAAAGGCAAGGAAAAGGCAAGATAAGGTAGGATAAGGCAAGGAAAAGGCATGAGAAGGCAAGAAAAGGCAAGAAAAGGCAAGGTAAGGCAAGAAAAGGAAAGAAATGTAAAGAAAAGGAAAGATAAGGCAAGAAAATGCCAGAAAATGCAAGATATGGCAAGAAAAGGCAAGGACAAGGGAAGAAAAGGCAAAAAAAGGAAAGATAAGGCAAGAAAAGGCAAGGAAAAGGCAAGAAAAGGCCTGGAAAGGCTAGAAAAGATAAGAAAATACAATAAAAGGCAAGATAAGGTACGATAAGGCTAGAAGAGGCAAGAAACGGAAAGAAAAGGAAAGATAAGGCAAGAAAAGGTAAGAAAATGCAAGGAAAAGGCAAGAAAAGGTAAGAAAAGTAATGGAAAAGGCATGAAAAGGTAAGAAAAGGAAAGAAAAGGCAAGGAAAAGGCAAGATAAGGCAAGAAAAGGCAAGGAAAAGGGAAGGAAAAGGTAAGAAAAGGCGAGGAAAAGGTAAGAAAAGGCGAGGAAAAGGCATGAAAAGGCAAGAAAAGGAAAGAAAGGGTAAGAAAAGTCAAGAAAAGGTAAAAAAAAGGCAAGATAAGGTAAGAAAAGGCAAGGAAAAGGAATGAAAAGGCAAGAAAAGGAATGAGAAGGCAAGGAAAAGGAATGAAAAGGCAAGAAAAGGAAAGATAAGGCAAGAAAAGGCATGAAAAGGCAAGTAAAGGAAAGAAAAAGCAAGATAAGGCAAGTAAAGGAAAGCAAAGGCAAGGAAAATGCAAGAAAAGGAAGAAATTGCAAGAAAAGGCAAAATAAGGCAAGATAAGGCAAGAAAATGCAAGAAAAGGAAAGAAGAGGAATTATGAGGCAAGATAAGGCAAGATAAGGCATGGAAAAGGTAAAAAAAGGCAAGATAAGGCAAGAAAAGGAAAGAAAAGGCAAGGAAAAGGCAAGAAATGAAAAGAAAAGCAAGAAAAGGAAAGATAAGGAAAGATAAGGCAAGTAAAGCAAAGAAAAGGTAAGGAAAATGCAAGATAAGGAAGAAATTAAAAGAAAAGGCAAGATAAGGCAAGAAAAGGCAAGAAGAGGAAAGAAGAGGAATGATGAGGCAAGATAAGGCATGGAAAAGGCAAGAAAAGGCAAGATAAGGCAAGATAAGGCAAGAAAAGGAAAGATAAGGCAAGAAAAAGGCAAGAGAAGAAAAGAAAAGGAAGGAAAATGAAAGAAAAGGAAAGATAAGGCAAGAAAAGGCAAGATTTGGCAAGAAAAGGCAAAAAAAGAAAGATAATGCAAGAAGAGGTAAGAAAAGGCAAGGAAAAGGCAAGAAAAGGAATAAAAAGGTAAGAAAATCCAAGAAAAGGAAAGATACAGTAAGCTAAGGCAAGAATAGGCAAAAAAAGGAAAGAACATGAAAGATAAGGAAAGGTAAGGAAAGGTAATGTAAGGAAAAGGCAAGAAAAGGAAAGAAAAGGCAAAAAAAGTCATGGAAAAGGCATGAAAGGGAAAGAAAAGGCAAGGCAAAGGCAAGTAAAGGAAAGATAAGGCAATAAAAGGCAAGGAAAAGGAAAGATAAGGCAAGAAAAGGCAAGAAAAAGGAAGGAAAAGCAAGAAAAGGAAAGAAATGGAAAGAAAAGGAAAGATGAGGCAAGGAAAGGCATGAAAAGGAAAGAAAAGGCAAGGAAAAGGCAAGATAAGGCAGGGTAAGGCTAGAAAAGGCAAGGAAAAGGCATGAGAAGGCAAGAAAAGGCAAGATAAGGCAAGAAAAGGAAAGAAATGGAAAGATAAAGCAAGAAAAGGCCAAAAAAGGCAAGATATTTCAAGAAAAGGCAAGGACTAGGCAAGAAAAGGGAAAAAAGGAAAGATAAGGCAAGGAAATACAATAAAAGGCAAGATAAGGTACGATAAGGCTAGAAGAGGCAAGAAAAGGAAAGAAAAGGAAAGATAAGGCAAAAAAAGGCAAGAAAATGCAAGGAAAAGGCAAGAAAAGGAAAGAAAAGGCAAGAAAAGGTAAGAAAAGGAAAGAAAAGGCAAGGAAAAGGCAAGATAAGGCAAGAAAAGGCAAGGAAAAATGAAGGAAAAGGCAAGAAAAGGAAAGAAAAGGTAAGAAAAAGTGAGGAAAAGGCATGAAATGGCAAGAAAAGGAAAGAAAGGGCAAGAAAAGTCAAGAAAAGGTAAAAAAAGGCAAGATAAGGTAAGAAAAGGCAAGGAAAAGGAATGATAAGGCAAGAAAAGGTAAGGAAAAGGAATGAAAAGGAAAGATAAGGCAAGAAAAGGAATGAAAAGGCAAGTAAAGGAAAGCAAAGGCAAGATAAGGCATGTAAAGGAAAGAAAAGGCAAGGAAAATGCAAGATAAGGAAGAAATTGCAAGAAAAGGCAAGTTAATGCAAAAAAAGGCAAGAAAAGGAAAGAAGAGGAATGATGAGGCAAGATAAGGCAAGATAAGGCAAGAAAAGGAAAGAAAAGGCAAGGAAAAGGCAAGAAACGAAAAGAAAAGGCAAGAAAAGGAAAGATAAGGCAAGAACAGGCAAGATATGGCAATAAAAGGCAAAAAAGGAAAGGTAATGCAAGAAGAGGTAAGAAAAGGCAAGGAAAAGGCAAGAAAAGGAATGAAAAGGTAAAAAAATCCAAGAAAAGGTAAGATACGGCAAGATAAGGCAAGAATAGGCAAGAAAAGGAAAGAACATCAAAGATCCTACAGATAAGGCAAGATAATGCAAGGAAAAGGCAAGAAAAGTCATGGAAAATGCATGAAAAGGAAAGAAAAGGCATGGAAAAGGCAAGTAAAGCAAAGATAAGGCAACAAAAGGCAAGGAAAAGGAAAGATAAGGCAAGAAAAGACAAGAAAACGGAAGGAAAGGCAAGAAAAGGAAAGAGATGGAAAGAAAAGGAAAGATGAGGCAAGAAAAGGCATGAAAAGGAAAGAAAACGCAACGAAAAGGCAAAATTAGGCAAGGTAAGGTAAGAATCGGGAATGATAGGGAAGAAAAGGAAAGAAAAGGAAAGATGAGGCAAAAAAAGGCTAGAAAAGGAAAGAAACAGAATGAAAAGGCAAGAAAAGGAAAGATAAGGCAAGAAAAGGAAAGAAAAGGCAAGGAAAAGGCAAGATAAGGCAGGATAAGGCTAGAAAAGGCAAGGAAAAGGCATGAGAAGGCAAGAAAAGGTAAGAAAAGGCAAAATAAGGCAATAAAAGGAAAGAAATGGTAAGAAAAGGAAAGATAAGGCAAGAAAAGGCAAGATAAGGCAGGATATGGCAAGAAAAGGCAAGGACAAGGCAGAAAATTGAAAAAAAGGAAAGATAAGGCAAGAAAAGGCAAGGAAAAGGCAAGAAAAGGCCTGGAAAGGCTAGAAAAGATAAGAAAATATAATAAAAGGCAAGATAAGGTACGATAAGGCTAGAAGAGGCAAGAAAAGGAAAGAAAAGGAAAGATAAGGGAAGAAAAGGCAAGAAAATGCAAGGAATAGGCAAGAAAAGGAAAGAAATGGCAAGAAAAGTAATGGAAAAGGCATGAAAAGGCAAGAAAAGGAAAGAAAAGGCAAGGAAAAGGCAAGATAAGGCAAGATAAGGCAAGGAAAAGGGAAGGAAAAGGCAAGAAAAGGCAAGATAATGCAAGATAAGGCAAGAATAGGCAAGATAAGGCAAGAAAAGGGTAGGAAAGGCAAGAAAAGGAATGAAAAGGAAAGATGAGAGAAGAAAAGGTAAGAAAATTAAAGAAAACGTAATGAAAAAACAAGATAAGGAAAGAAAAGGCAAGGAAAAGACATGAAAAGGCAAGAAAAGGAAAGAAAAGCCATGAAAAGCTAAGAAAAGGCAAGATAAGCCAGGAAAAGGAAAGAAATGGAAAGATAAGGAAAGATAAGGCAAGAAAAGGCCAGAAAAGGTAAGATAAGGAAAGAAACGGAAAGGAAAAGGCAAGAAAAGATATGAAAAGATAAGAAAAGGCAAGAAAAGGGAAGAAAATGCAAGATAATTCAAGATATGGCAAAATATGGCATGAAAGAAAAGGAAAGAAATTGAAAGAAAAGGAAAGATAAGGCATGAAAAGGCAAGAAAAGGAAAGTAATGGCAAGGAAAAGGGAAGAAAAGGCAAGATAAGGCATGAAAAGGAAAGAAAAGGCAAGGAAAAGGCAAGAAAATGCAAGGAAAGACAAGATAAGGGAAGAAAATGAAAGGAAAAAAAGGCAAGATAAGGCATGATAAGGCAAGATAAGGCAAGAAAAGGGACGGAAAGGGAGGAAAATGATAGATGAGGCAAGAAAAGGCAAGATAAGGCCAGAAAAGGCAAGAAAAGGCAAGAAAAGGAAAGAAAATGCTTTAAAAGGGAATAAAATGCAAGATAAGGTCAGAAAAGACTAAGGAATGAAAAGGTAAGAAAAGGCATAAAAAGCAAGAAAAGGCAAGAAAAGGCAAGAAAAGATAAAAAAAAAGGCAAGAAAAGGCTAGATAAGGCATGAAAAGGTAAGAAAAGGCAAGATAAGACATGAAAAGGCAAGATAAGGCAAGAAAAGGCAAGGAAAAGGCAAGAAAAGGCAAGCAAAGGAAAGAAAAAGCAAGAAAAGGATAGGAAAAGGAATAAAAAGGAATGAAAATGCAAGAAAAGGAAAGATATGGCAAGGATAGGCAAGAAAATGCAAGAAAAGGAAAGAAAAGAAAGGAACTGGCAAGACAATGCAAGATAAGGCAAAAAAAGGAAAGAAAAGGCAAGATAAGGCAAGAAAAGGAAAGAAAAGGCAAGATTAGGCAAGGTAAGGTAAGAAAAGGGAAGGAAAGGCAAGAAAAGAAAAGATGAGGAAAGAAAAGGCAACAAAAGGAAAGAAAAGGCAAGGAAAAGGCAAGAAAAGGCTAGATAAGGCAAAAAATGGAAAGAAAAGGCAAGGAAAAGGCAAGATAAGTCAAGATAAGGCATGAAAAGGCAAGGAAAAGGCATGAAAAGGCAAGAACATGCAAGAAAAGGCAAGACAAGGAAAGAAGAAGGCAAGAAAATGCAAGATATGGCAAGAAAAGGCAAGGAAAAGGCAAAAAAAGGAAGGATATGGCAAGGAAAAGGCAAGAAATGGCAAGAAAAGGAAAGAAAACCCAAGAAAAGCCAAGAAAAGGAAAGATGAGGCAAGATAAGGTAAGAAAAGGAAAGAAAAGGAAGGGAAAAGGCACAAAAAGGCAAGATAATGCAAGAAAAGGGAAAGAAAAGGCAAGCTAAGGCAAGAAAAGGGAAGGAAAGGCAAGAAAACTAAAGATGATGCAAGATAAGATAAGAAAAGGAAAAAATGGAAAGAAAAGGAAAGAGAAGGTAAGAAAAGGCCAGAAAAGGCAAGATAATGAAAGAAAATGCAAGATAAGGCAAGAAAAGGAAAGAAAAGGCACAAAAAATGCAGGAAAAGGCAATATATGGCAAGAAATGGGAAGGAAAGGCAAGAAAAGGAAAGAAAAGGGAAAATGAGGCAATAAAAGGCAAGAAAAGGAAAGAAAAGGCAAGGAAAAGGCAAGATAAGGCAAGATAAGGAAAGAAAGGAAGGAAAAGGCAAGGAAAAGGCATGAAAAGGCAAGAAAATGTAAGAAAAGGCAAGAAAAGGTAAGAAATGGCATGAAAAGGAAAGAAAAGGAAAGAAATGGAAAGAAAAGGAAAGATAAGGCAAGAAAAGGCCAGATAAGGCAAGAAAAGGCTAGAAAAGGCAACATGAGAGAAGAAAAGGAAAGGAAAAGGCAAAAAAAGGGGAAAATGGAAAGACAAGGCCAGAAGAGGGAAGGAAAGGCAAGAAAAGGATTGGTGAGGCAAGAAAAGGCATGAACAGGCAAAAAAAGAAAAGAAAAGGCAAGAAAAGGCTTGAAAAGGTAGGATACGGTAAGAAAAGGCAAGACAAGGCAAGAAAGGGCAAGGCAAGGCAAGAAAGGGCAAGGCAAGGCAAGAAAGGGCAAGCCAAGGTAAGAAATGGGAAGAAAAGACATGAAAAGGCAAGAAAAGATAAGATAAGGCAAGAAAAGGCAAGAAAAGGTAAGAAAAGACCAGAAAAGGCAAGATTAGGCAAGAGACGGCAAGGAAAGGCAAGAAAAGGAAAGCAATGGAAAGATAAGGCAAGAAAAGGCAAGTAAAAGTTCAGAAAAGGCAAGAAAAGGCAAGGAAAAGGCATGAAAAGGCTAGAAAAGGATAGAAAGGGCAAGAAAAGTCAAGAAAAGGTAAAAAAGGGCAAGATAAGGTAAGAAAAGGCTAGAAAAGGCAAGGAAAAGGAATGAAAAGGCAAGAAAAGGAAAGATAAGT
Source organism: Hypericum androsaemum (assembly GCA_963995505.1). Lineage (NCBI taxonomy): Eukaryota > Viridiplantae > Streptophyta > Magnoliopsida > Malpighiales > Hypericaceae > Hypericum > Hypericum androsaemum. Next base: position 13,388,600 of record OZ023186.1, read on the forward strand.
CAAGAAAAGGCAAGTAAACTGAATGAATAGGCAAGATAAGGCAAGAAAAGGTATGAAAAGGCAAGTAAACGAAAGAAAAGGCAAGATAAGGCAAGAAAATGAAAGAAAAAGCAAGGAAAATGTAAGATAAGGCAAGAAAAAGCAAGAGAATGCAAGATAAGGCAAGATATGGCAAGAGAAGGCAAGAAAAGGCAAGAAAAGGAAAGAAAAGGAATGATGAGGGAAGATAAGGCAAGATAAGGCATGGAAAAGGCAAAAAAAAGGCAAAAGATAAGGCAAGAAAAGAAAAGAAAAGGCAAGAAAAGGCCAGAAAATGCAAGATATGGCATGAAAAGGGAAGGACAAGGCAAGAAAAGGCAAGAAAAGGCAAGGAAAAGGCAAGAAAAGGCCTGGAAAGGCTAGATAAGATAAGAAAATACAATAAAAGGCAAGATAAGGTACGATAAGGCTAGAAGAGGCAAGAAAAGGAAAGAAAAGGAAAGATAAGGCAAGAAAAGGTAAGAAAATGCAAGAAAAGGAAAGAAAAGGCAAGAAAAGTAAAGGAAAAGGCACGAAAAGGTAAGAAAAGGAAAGAAAAGGCAAGGAAAAGGCAAGAGAACGCAAGATAAGGCAACAAAAGTCAAGGAAAAGGGAAGGAAAAGGCAAGATAAGGCAAGAATAGGCAAGATAAGGCAAGAAAAGGGTAGGAAAGGCATGAAAAGGAAAGATGAGGCAAGAAAATGTAAGAAAATTAAAGAAAACGTAATGAAAAAGTAAGATAAGAAAAGAAAAGGCAAGGAAAAGACATGAAAAGGCTAGAAAAGGAAAGAAAACCCATAAAAAGCCAAGAAAAAGCATGATAAGGCAAGAAAAAATAAGAAAATGAAAGAAATGGAAAGAAAAGGAAAGATAAGGCAAGAAAAGGCCAGAAAAGGTAAGATAAGGCAAGAAAAGGAATGGAAAAGGCAAGAAAAGGGAAGAAAAGGAAAGATAAGGCAAGAAAAGGCAAGGAAAAGGCAAGAAAAGGCCTGGAAAGGCTAGAAAAGATAAGAAAATACAATAAAAGGCAAGATAAGGTACGATAAGGCTAGAAGAGGCAAGAAAAGGAAAGAAAAGGAAAGAAAAGGCCAGAAAAGGAAAGAAAATGCAAGCAAAATGCAAGAAAAGGAAAGAAAAGGCAAGAAAAGTAATGGAAAAGGCACTAAAAGGTAAGAAAAGGAAAGAAAAGGCAAGGAAAAGGCAAGATAACGCAAGATAAGGCAAGAAAAGGCAAGGAAAAGGGAAGGAAAAGGCAAGGTAAGGCAAGAATAGGAAAGATAAGGCAAGAAAAGTGTAGGAAAGGCATGAAAAGGAAAGATGAGGCAAGAAAAAGTAAGAAAATTAAAGAAAATGTAATGAAAAAGCAAGATAAGGAAAGAAAAGGAAAGGAAAAGACATGAAAAGGCTAGAAAAGGAAAGAAAAGCCATAAAAAGCCAAGAAAAGGCAAGATAAGGCAAGAAAAGATAAGAAAAGGAAAGAAATGGAAAGTAAAGGAAAGATAAGGCAAGAAAAGGCCAGAAAAGGTAAGATAAGGCAAGAAAAGGAATGGAAAGGGCAAGAAAAGGCATGAAAAGACAAGATAAGGCAAGAAAAGGTAAGAAAAGGCAAGATAATTCAAGACATGGAAAAAAAAGAGAGGAAAAGGAAAGAAATGGAAAGAAAAGGAAAGATAAGGCATGAAAAGGCAAGAAAAGGAAAGTAATGGCAAGGAAAAGGGAAGAAAAGGCAAGATAAGCCAAGAAAAGGATAGAAAAGGCAAGGAAAAGGCAAGAAAAGGCAAGGAAAGGCAAGATAAGGCAAGATAAGACAAGAAAAGGAAAGGAAAGAAAAAGCAAGATAAGGCATGATAAGGCAAGATAAGGCCAGAAAAGACAAAAAAAGGGAAGAAAATGCTTTAAAAGGCAAGAAAATGTAAGATAAGGTCAGAAAAGACTAAGGAATGAAAAGGTAAGAAAAGGCAAGATAAGGCATGAAAAGGTAAGAAAAGGGAAGATAGGACAAGATAAGGCAAGGTAAAGGCAAGAAAAGGAAAGAAAAAGCAAGAAAAGGATAGGAAAAGGAATAAAAAGGAATGAAAATGCAAGAAAAGGAAAGATAAGGCAAGAAAAGGCATGAAAATGCAAGAAAAGGAATGAAAAGAAAGGAACTGGCAAGATAAGGCAAGATAAGGCAGGAAAAGGAAAGAAAAGGCAAGAAAAGGAAAGAAAAGGCAAGATTAGGCAAGGTAAGGTAAGAAAAGGGAAGGAAAGGCATGAAAAGGAAAGATGAGGAAAGAAAAGGCAAGAAAAGGAAAGAAAAGGCAAGGAAAAGGCAAGAAAAGACTAGATCAGGCATAAAAAGGTAAGGAAAAGGCATAAAAAGGTAAGAAAAGGCAAGAAAAGGAAAGACAAGGCAAGAAAAAGGCAAGAAAATGCAAGATATGGCAAGAAAAGGCATGGAAAAGGCAAGAAAAGGCATAAAAAGGAAAGATAAGGCAAGGAAAAGGCTAGAAAAGAAAAGGCAAGATAAGGAAAGGTAAGGCAAGAAAAGGCAAGGAAAAGGCAAGAAAAGGCAAGATAACGCAAGATAAGGCAAGAAAAGGGAAGGAAAGGCAAGAAAAGGAAAGATGAGGCAAGATAAGGCAAGAAAAGGAAAGAAAAGGCGAGATAAGGCAAGCAAAGGAAAGAAATGGCAAGGAAAAGGCACTAAAAGGCAAGATAATGCAAGAAAAGGTAAGGAAAAGGCAAGATAAGGCAAGAAAAGGGAAGGAAAGGTAAGAAACGGAAAGATGATGCAAGAAAAGGAAAGAAAACACAAGGAAAAAGCTAGAAAAGGCAATATAAGGAAAGAAAAGGCAAGGAAAAGGCATGAAAAGGCAAGAAAAGGAATGAAAAGCCAAGAAAAGCAAAGATAAGGGAAGAAAAGGCAAGATAAGGAAAGAAAAGGCAAGATAAGGGAAGAAAAGGCAAGAAAAGGAAATATAAGGCAAGAAAAGGAATGAAAAGCCAAGAAAAGCCAAGAAAAAGAAAAAATTGGAAAGAAAAGGAAAGATAAGGGAAGAAAAGGCCAGATAATGAAAGAAAAAACATGATAAGGCAAGAAAAGGAAAGAAAAGGCACGAAAAATGTAGGAAAAGGCAATATAAGGCAAGAAATGGGAAGGAAAGGCAAGAAAAGGAAAGAAAAGGGAAGATGAGGCAAGAAAAGGCAAGAAAAGGAAAGAAAAGGCAAGGAAAAGGCAAGGAAAAGGCAAGAAAAGGAAAGAAAATGCAAGAAAAGGAAAGAAAAGGCAAGGAAAATGAAAGAAAAGGCAAGATAAGGAAAGAAAAGGCAAGAAAAGATAAGCAAAAGGCATCAAAAGGCAAGAAAATGCAAGAAAAGGCAAGAAAAGGTAAGGAAAGGCATAAAAAGGCAAGAAAAGAAAAGAAATGGGAAGAAAAGGAAAGATAAGGCAAGAAAAGGAAAGAAATGGGAAGAAAAGGAAAGATAAGGCAAGAAAAGGCCAGATATGGCAAGAAAATGCTAGAAAAGGCAAGATAAGACAAGAAAAGGAAAGGAAAAGGCAAGAAAAGGGGAAAATGGAAAGATAAGGCCAAAAGAGGGAAGGAAAGGCAAGAAAAGGATTGATGAGGCAAGAAAAGGCATGAACATGCAAGAAAAGGCTTGAAAAGGCAAGATAAGGTAAGAAAAGGCAAGATAAGGAATGAAAAGGCAAGACAAGGCAAGAAAGGGCAAGACAAGGTAAGAAATGGAAAGAAAAGGCATGAAAAGGAAAAAAAAGACAAGATAAGGTAAGAAAAGGCAAGGAAAGGCAAGAAAAGGAAAGCAATGGAAAGATAAGGCAAGAAAAGGCAAGAAAAGGCAAGAAAAGGTAAGAAAAGGCAAGAAAAGGAAAGATAAGGCAAGAAATGGAAAGAAAGGGCAAGAAAAGTTAAGAAAAGGTAAAAAAAGGCAAGATAAGGTAAGAAAAGGCAAGAAAAGGAAAGAAAAAGAAAGAAAAGGAAAGACAAGGAAAGATAAGGTAAGAAATGGAAAGACAAGGAAAGATAAGGCAAGAAAAGGCCAAAAAAGGCAAGATAAGGCAAGAAAATGCAAGATAAGGCAAGAAAAGGAAAGAAAAGGCAAGAAAAGGAAAGAAAATGCAAGGAAAAGGTTAGAGAAGGCAAGTAAAATCAAAGAAAAAGCGTGAAAAGGCAAGAAAAGAAAAGAAAGGGCAGGAAAAGGTAAAAAAAGGCAAGATAAGGTAAGAAAAGGCTAGAAAAGGCAAGGAAAAGGAATGAAAAGGACAGAAAAGGAAAGATAAGGCAAGAAAAGGAATGAAAAGGCAAGTAAAGGAAAGAAAAGGCAAGATAAGGCAAGAAAAGATAAGAAAAGGAAAAAAAAGGAATGATGAGGAAAGATAAAGCAAGAAAAGGAAAGAAAAGGAATGATGAGGGAAGATAATGCAAGATAAGGCATGGTAAAGGCAACAAAAAGCAAGAAATGGAATGAAAAGGCAAGGAAAAGGTATGAAAAGGCAAGAAAAGGAAAGAAAAGGCAAGAAAAGGTAAGAAAAGGCAAGATAAGGCTAGAAAAGGCAAGAAACAAAAAAATGGAAAGAAAAGGTAAGATATGGAAAGAAAAGGCAAGAAATGGCAAGATAAGGCAAAAAAAGGTAAAAAAGGAAAGATAAAACAAGAAAAGGCATGAAAAGGCAAGATAAGGCAAGAAAAAGAAAGAAAAAGGAAAGATAAGGAAAGATATAAGGCAAGAAAAGCAAAGAAAAGGCAAGAAACTGTAAGAAAGGGCAAGATATGGCAAGAAAAGAAAAGAAAAGGGAAAAAAAGGCAAAAAAAGAAAAGAAAAGGAAAGATAAGGCAAGAAAAGTCCAGAAAAGGCAAGATAATGCAAGAAAATGCAAGATAAGGAAAGAAAAGGAAAGAAAACGCACGAAAAATGCAAGAAAAGGCAATATAAGGCAAGAAATGGGAAGAAAAGGCAAGAAAAGGCAAGAAAAGGGAAGAAAAGGCGAGAAATGGAAAGAAAAGACAAGTAAAAGGCAAGAAAAGGCAAGATAAGGAAAGAAAAGGCAAGAAAAGGCAAGGAAAAGGCATGAAAAGGCTAAAAAATACATGTAAAGGAAAGAAAAGGCAAGACAAGGCAAGAAAAGGAAAGAAATGGAATGAAAAGGAAAGATAAGGCAAGAAAAGGCCAAATAAGGCAAGAAAAGCCTAGAAAAGGCAAGATAAGACAAGAAAAGGCAAGTAAAATGCAAGAAAAGGAAAAAAATGGAAAGATAAGGCCAGAAGAGGATTGATGAGGCAAGAAAAGGCATGAACATGCAAGAAAAGAAAAGAAAAGGCAAGAAAAGGCATCAAAAGGGAAGAAAAGGTAAGAAAAGGCAAGATAAGGAATGAAAAGGCAAGACAAGGCAAGAAAGGGCAAGAGAAGGTTAGAAAAGGCTAGAAAAGGCATGAAAAGGCAAGAATAGGCAAGAAAATGTAAGAAAAGACCAGAAAAGGCAAGATTAGGCAAGAGAAGGCAAGGAAAGGCAAGAAAAGGCAAGAAAAGGAAAGCAAAGGAAAGAAAAGGCTGGAAAAGTCATGGAAAAGGCATGAAAAGGAAAGAAAAGGAAAGATAAGGCAAGGAAAAGGCAAGTAAATGCCAGATAAGGGAAGAAAAGGCAAGGAAAAGGCAAAGAAAAGGTAAGACATGGCAAAAAAATACAAGATAAGGCAAGAAAAGGCAAGAAAAGGGAAGGAAAGGCAAGAAAAGGAAAGAAATGGAAAGATAAGGAAAGATGAGGCAAGAAATGGCATGAAAAGGAAAGAAAACGCAAGGAAAAAGTAAGAAAAGGCAGGATAAGGAAAGAAAAGGCAATAAAAAGCAAGGAGAAGGCATGAAAAGGCTAGAAAAGCCAAGAAAAGGCAAGATAAGGCAAAAAAAGACAAGAAAAAGAAAGAAATGGAAAGAAAAGGAATGATAAGGAAAGAAAAGGCTAGAAAAGGCAAGATAAGGCGAGAAAGGAAAAGAAAAGGCAAGATAAGGCAAGAAAAGGAGAAAAAGGAACGAAAAAGGCAAGAAAAGGCAAGATAAGGCAAGAAAAGGGAAGGAAAGGCAATAAAAGGTAAGAAAAGGAAATATGAGGCAAAAAAAGGCAAGAAAAGGAAAGAAAAAGGCAAGAAAAGGAAAAATAAGGAAAGAAAAGGCAAGGAAAAAGCATGAAAAGGCAAGAACAGGTAAGAAAAGGCAAGAAAAGGTAAGAAAAGGCAAAATAAGGTAAGTAAAGGAAAGAAATGGAAAGAAAAGGAAAAAAAAAAGAAAGATAAGGCAAGAGGAGGGAAGAAAAGGAAAGAAAAGGATTGATGAAGCAAGAAAAGGCAAGAAAAAGGCATGAAAAGGCAAGAAAAGAAAAGAAAAGGCAAGAAAAGGCTTGAAAAGGCAAGATATGGTAAGAAAAGGCAAGATAAGGAATAAAAAGGCAAGTGAAGGAAAGAAAAGGCAAGATAAGGTAAGAAAAGGCAAGAAAAGGCATGAAAAGGCCAGAAAAGATAAGATAAGGCAAGAAAAGGCAAGATCAGGCAAGAAAAGATCAGAAAAGGCAAAAAAAGATCAAAAAGGGGAAAAAAAGGCAAGATAAGGCAAGAGAAGGCAAGGAAAGGAAAGAAAAGGAAAGCAATGGAAAGATAAATAAAGAAAAGGCAAGATAAGGAAGAAATGGAAAGAAAAGGCAAGGAAAAGGCAAGGAAAAGGGATGAAAAGTCTATAAAAGGAAAGAAAGGCCAAGAAATCAAGAAATGGTATAAAAAAGGCAAGATAAGGCAAGAAATGGCAAGGAAAAGGAATGAAAAGGCAAGAAAAAGAAGATAAGGCGAGAAAAGGCAAGGAAAATGAATGAAAAGGAAAGATAAGGCATGAAAAGGCATACAAAGAAAAAAAAGGAATGAAAAGGCAAGATTATCCAAGAAAAGGCAAGAAAAGGAAAGAAAAGGCAAGGAAAATGCAAGATAAGGCAAGAAAATGCGAGAAAAGGCAAGACAAGGCAAGATAAGGCAAGCGAAGGCATGGAAAGCCAAGAAAAGGAATGATGAGGCAAGATAAGCCATGGAAATTGCAACAAAAGGTAAGATAAGGCAGGAAAAGGAAAGAAAAGGCAAGAAAAAGACAAAAAAGGAAAGATAATTCAAGAAAAGGCAAGGAAAAGGCAAGAAAAGGTAAGGAAAGGCAAGATAAATCTAGAAATGGCAAGAAAAGGAAAGAAATGGAAAGAAAAGGAAGGATATCGAAAGAAAAGGCAAGATAAGGCAAAAAATGAAAGGATATAGTAAGAAAGGGCATGGAAAAGGCAAGAAAAGGCATGAAAAGGCTAGATAAGGCAAGAAAATGCAGGAAAAGGCTAAGGCAAGAAAAGGTAAGATAAGTCAAAAAAAGGCTAGAAAAGGTAAGATAATGCAAGAAAAGGAAAGAAAAGGCAAGAAAAGGAAAGCAAAAGGAATGAAAAGGCAAGAAAAGGAAAGGAAATAGAATGAAAAGGAAAGAAATTAAAGAAAATGCATGAAAAGTCATGGAAATGGCATGAAAAGGAAAGAAAAGGAAAGAAAAGGCAAGTAAAGGCTAGATAAGGCAAGAAAAGGCAAGGAAAAGGAAAGATAAGGCAAGAAAAGGCAAGAAAAGGTAAGATATGGCAAGATAAGGGAAGGAAATGAAAGAAATGGAAAGATAAGGAAAGATGAGGCAAGAAATGGCATGTAAAGGAAAGAAAATGCAAGGAAAAAGTAAGAAAAGGTAAGATAAGGAAAGCAAAGGCATGAAAAGGCTAAAAAAGCCAAGAAAAGGTAAGAAAAGGCAAGATAAGGCAAGAAAAGCTAAGAAAAGGAAATAAATGGAAAGATAAGGCAAGAAAAGGCCAAAAAAGGCAAGATAAGGCAAGAAAAGGCAAGGACAAGGACAGATAAGGCAAGAGAAGGTAAGAAAAGGCAAGAAAAGGAAAGAAAAGGTAAGAAAAGGAAAGAAAAGGCAAGGAAAAGGTTAGAGAAGGCAAGAAAAATCAAGGAAAAGGTATGAAAAGGCAAGAAAAGAAAGGGCAGGAAAAGTCAAGAAAAGGTAAAAAAAGGCAAGATAAGGTAAGAAGAGGCTAGTAAAGGGAAAGAAAAGGAATAAAAAGGCAAGAAAAGGAAAGATAAGGTAAGAAAAGGCAAGGAAAAGGAATGAAAAGGTAAGAAAAGAAAAGATAAGGCAAGAAAAGGCATGAAAAGGCAAGTAAAGGAAAGAAAAGGCAAGATACGGCAAGAAAAGGAAAGAAAAGGCAAGGAAAATGTAAGATAAGGCAAGAAAAAGTAAGAAAAGGCAAGAGAAGGCAAGAAAAGGTAAGAAAAGGAATGATGAGAGAAGATAAGGCAAGATAAGGCATGGAAAAGGCAACAAAAGGCAAGATAAGGCAAGAAAAGAAAAGAAAAGGCAAGAAATGGAATGAAAAGGCAAGGAAAAGGTATGAAAAGGCAAGAAAAGGAAAGAAAAGGAAAGAAAAGGTAAGAAAAGGCAAGATAACGCTAGAAAAGGCAAGAAATGAAAAAAAATGGAAAGAAAAGGAATGATATGGAAAGAATAGGCAAGAAATGGCAAGATAAGTTAAAAAAGGTAAAAAAAGGAAAATAAAACAAGAAAAGGTAAGCAAAACGCAAGAAAATGCATGAAAAGGTAAGATAAGGCAAGAAAAAGAAAGAAAAGGCAAGAAAAGGCGAGAAAAGGATAGAAAAGGCAAGGAAATGGCAAGAAAAGGCAAGGAAAAGGCAAGAAAAGGCAAGAAAAGGTAAGAAAAGGCAAGATATGGCAATAAAAGAAAAAAAAAGGCAAGAAAAGGTAAGAAATGGAAAGATAAGGCAAGAAAAGGCCAGAAAAGGCAAGATAATGCAAAAAAATGCAAGATAAGGAAAGAAAAGGCACGAAAAATGTAGGAAAAGGCTATATAAGGCAAGAAATGGGAAGAAAAGGCCAGAAAAAAAAGTTGAGGCAAGAAGAGGGGAGAAAAGGAAAGAAAAGGCAAGGAAAAGGCAAGAAAAGGCAAGATAAGGAAAGAAAAGGCAAGAAAAGGCAAGATAAGGAAAGAAAATGCAAGAAAAGGCAAGGAAAAGGCAGGAAATGGCAAGCAAAGGCAAGTAAAGGTTAGAAAAGGCAAGACAAGGGAAGAAAAGGAAAGAAATGGAAAGATAAGGAAAGATAAGGTAGGCCAGATAAGGCAAGAAAAGGCTAGAAAAGGCAAGAAAAAGGGTAGAAATGGTAAGGAAAAGGCGAGAAAAGGGGAAAAAAGGAAAGATAAGGCCAGAAGAGGGAAGGAAAGACAAGAAAATGATTGATGAGGCAAGTAAAGGCATGAACAGGCAAGAAAAGAAAAGAAAAGGCAAGAAAGGCTTGAAAAGGCAAGATAAGGAATGAAAAGGAAAGACAAGGCAAGAAAGGGCAAGACAAGGTAAGAAAAGGCAAGAAAGGGCATGGAAAGGCAAGATAAGGCAAGAAAAGGTAAGAAAAGACCAGAAAAGGCAAGAAAATGCAAGATTAGGCAACAGAAGGCAAGGAAAGGTAAGAAAAGGCAAGAAAAGGAAAGAAAATGCAAGGAAAAAGTTTGAAAAGGCAAGAAAAGGAAAGGAAAAGGCATAAATAGGTAAGAAAAGGAAAGAAAGGGCAAGAAAACACAAGAAAATGTAAAAAAAGGCCAGATAAGGTAAGAAAAGGCTAGAAAAGGTAAGGAAAAGGAAAGAAAAGGCAAGGAAAATGAATGAAAAGGCATGAAAAGGAAAGATAAGGCAAGAAAAGGTATGAAAAGGCAAGTAAAGGAAAGAAAAGGCAAGATAAGGCAAGAAAATGAAGGAAAAGGCAAGGAAAATGTAAGATAAGGCAAGAAAATGCATGAAAGGCAAGATAAGTCAAGAGAAGGCAAGAAAAGGCAAGAAAAGGAAAGAAAATGAATGATGACAGAAGACAAGGCAAGATAAGGCATGGAAAAGGCAAGAAAAGGTAAGATAAGGCAAGAAAAGAAAAGAAAAGGCAAGAAAAGGAATGAAAAGGAAAGGAAAAAGCATGAAAAGGTAAGAAAAGGAAAGAAAGGGCAAGAAAAGATAAGAAAATGTAAAAAAAGTCATGATAAGGTAAGAAAAGGCTAGAAAAGGCGAGGAAAATGAATGAAAAGGCAAGAAAAGGTAAGGAAAATGAATGAAAAGGCAAGAAAAGGTATGAAAAGGCAAGTAAAGCAAAGAAAAGGCAAGATAAGGCAAGAAATTGAAAGAAAAGGCAAGGAAAATGTAAGATAAGGCAAGAAAATGCAAGAAAAGGCAAGAGAAGGCAAGAGAAGGCAAGAAAAGGAAAGAAAATGAATGATGACAAAAGATAAGGCAAGATAAGGCACGGAAAAGGAAAGAAAAGGTAAGATTAGGCAAGAAAAGAAAAGAAAATGCAAGAAAAGGAATGAATAGGAAAGGAAAAGGTATGAAAAGGCAAGAAAAGGAAAGAAAAGGCAAGAAAAGGTAAGAAAAGACAAGAAAAGGCAAGAAAAGGTAAGATAAGGCAAGAAAAGGGAAGGAAATGCAAGAAATGGAAATATAAGGAAAGATGAGGCAAGAAATGGCATGTAAAGGAAAGAAATCGCAAGGAAAAAGTAAGAAAAGGTAAGATAAGGAAAGAAAAGACAAGAAAAGGCATGAAAAGGCTAAAAAAGCCAAGAAAAGGTAAGAAAAGGCAAGATAAGGCAAGAAAATATAAGAAAAGGAAATAAATGGAAAGAAAAGGAAAGATAAGGCAAGAAAAGGCCAAAAAAGGCAAGATAAGGCAGGATAAAGAAAGAAAAGGGAAGAAAAGGCAAGAAAAGGACAGAAAAGGCAAAGAAATGGCAAGAAAAGGGAAGTAAAAGGCAAGAAAAGGCAAGAAAAGGTAAGAAAAAGTAAGATATGGCAATAAAAGAAAAGAAAAGGCAAGAAAAGGAAAGAAAAGGAAAGATAAGGCAAGATAATGCAAGAAAATGCAAGATAAGGAAAGAAAAGGAAAGAAAAGGCACAAAAAATACAAGAAAAGGTAATATAAGGCAAGAAATGGGAAGAAAAAGCAAGAAAAGGAAAGAAAAGGAAAGTTGAGGCAAGAAAAGGCGAGAAAAGGCAAGAAAAGGAAAGAAAAAGGCAAGAAAAGGCAAGATAAGGAAAGAAAAGGCAAGAAAAGGCACGAAAAAGGCATGAAATGGCAAGAAAAGGCAAGTAAAGGTAAGAAAAGGCAAGACAAGGCAAGAAAAAGAAAGAAATGGAAAGAAAAGGAAAGATGAGGAAGGCCAGATAAGGTAAGAAAAGGCTAGAAAAGGCACGGAAAAGGCGAGAAAAGGGGAAAAATGGAAAGATAAGGCCAGAAGAGGGAAGGAAAGGCAAGAAAAGGATTGATGAGGCAAGTGAAGGCATGAACAGGCAAGAAATGAAAAGAAAAGGCAAGAAAGGCTTGAAAAGGCAAGATAAGGAATGAAAAGGCAAGACAAGGCAAGAAAGGGCAAGACAAGGTAAGAAAAGGCAAGAAAATGCATGAAAAGTCAAGAAAAGGTAAGAAAAGGAAAGAAAGGGCAAGAAAAGTCAAGAAAATGTAAAAAAAGGCAAGATAAGGTAAGAAAAGGCTAGAAAAGTCAAGGAAAAGGAATGAAAAAGTAAGAAAAGGAAAGAAAGGGAAAGAAAAGTCAAGAAAATGTAAAAAAAGGCAAGATAAGGTAAGAAATGGCTAGAAAAGTCAAGGAAAAGGAATGAAAAGGAATGAAAAGGCAAGGAAAATGAATGAAAAGGCAAGAAAAGGAAAGATATGGCAAGAAAAGTTATGAAAACGCAAGTAAAGGAAAGATAAGGCAAGATAAGGCAAGAAAATGAAAGAAAAGGCAAGGAAAATGTAAGATAAGGCAAGGAAAATGTAAGATAAGGCAAGAAAATGCAAGAAAAGGCAAGATAAGGTAAGAGAAGGCAAGAAAAGGAAAGAAAATGAATGATGACAGAAGATAAGGCAAGATATGGCATGGAAAAGGCAAGAAAAGGTAAGATAAGGCAAGAAAAGAAAGGAAAAGGCAAGAAAAGGAATGAAAAGGAAAGGAAAAGGTATGAAAAGGCAAGAAAAGGGAAGAAAAGGCAAGAAAAGGTAAGAATAGGCAAGATAAGGATAGAAAAGGGAAGAAAAGGAAAGAAAAGGCAAGATATGGCAAGAAAAGAAAAGAAAAGGCAAGAAAAGGAAAGATTAGGCAAGATTCGGCAAGAAAAGGCCAGAAAAGGCAAGATATGGCAAGAAAAAGAAAGGAAAAGGCAAGAAAAGGCAAAAAAGGTAAGAAAAGGTAATGAAAAGGCAAGAAAAGGATTGAAAAGGCAAGAAAATCCTAGATAAGGTAAGATAAGGTAAGTTAAGGCAAGAAAGGGCAAGAAAAGCCAAGAAAATGCAAGGAAAAGGCAAGAAAAGGCAAGAAAAGGCAGGAAAAGTCATGGAAAAGGCACAAAAAGGAAAGAAAAGGAAAGAAAAGGAAAGAAAAAGCAAGGAAAAGGCAAGTAAATGCCAGATAAGGCAAGGAAAAGGCAAGGAAAAGGCAAGAAAAAGGTAAGATAAGGCAAGAAAAGGCAAGATAAGGCAATAAAAGGCAAGAAAAGGGAAGGAAAGGCAAGAAAAGGAAAGAAATGGAAAGATAAGGAAAGATGAGGCAAGAAATGGAAATTACAGGAAAGAAAATGCAAGGAAAAAGTAAGAAAAGGCAAGATAAGGAAAGAAAAGGCAAGAAAAGGCAAGGAAAAGGCATGAAAAGGCTAGAAAATCCAAGAAAAGACAAGATAAGGCAAAAAAGACAAGAAAAGGAAAGAAATGGAAAGAAAAAGAATGATAAGGAAAGAAAAGGCCAGAAAAGGGAAGAAAAGGGAAAAAAAGGCATGAAAAAGGCAAGAAAATGTAATATAAGGCAAGAAAAGGGAAGGAAAGGCAAGAAAAGGAAAGAAAAGGAAATATGAGGCAAGAAGAGGCAAGAAAAGGAAAGAAAAAGGCAACAAAAGGAAAAATAACAAAAGGAAAAATAAGGAAAGAAAAGGCAAGGAAAAGGCTTGAAAAGGTAAGAAAAGTCAGGAAAAGGTAAGAAAAGGCAATATAGGGCAAGAAAAGGAAAGAAATAGAAAGAAAAGGAAAAAAAAGAAAGATAAGGCAAGAAGAGGGAAGAAAAAGAAAGAAAAGGATTGATGAGGCAAGAAAAGGCAAGAAAAAGGCATGAAAAGGCAAGAAAAGAAAAGAAAAGAAAAGGCAAGAAAAAGAAAGAAAAGGCAAGAAAAAGAAAGAAAAGGCAAGAAAAGAAAAGAAAAGGCAAGAAAAAGAAAGAAAAGGCAAGATAAGCCATGGAAATGGCAACAAAAGGTAAGATAAGGCAAGAAAAAGAAAGAAAAGGCAAGAAAAAGACAAGAAAAGGCAAGGAAAAGGCATGAAAAGGCAAGAAAAGCATAGAAATGGAAAGGCAAGATAACGCTAGAAAAGGCAAGAAAAGGAAAGAAATGGAAAGAAAAGGAAAGATATGGAAAGATAAGGCAAAAAAAGGAAAGATATAGTAAGAAAGGGCAAGGAAAAGGCAAGAAAATGCATGAAAAGGCTAGATAAGGCAAGAAAATGCAGGAAAAGGCAAGATAAGGCAAGATAAGTTAAGAGAAGGCAAGAAAAGGTAAGATAAGGCAAGACAAGGAAAGAAAAGGCAAGAAAAGGAAAGGAAAAGGAATGAAAAGGCAAGAAAAGGAAAGGAAACTGAATGAAAAGGCAAGAAAAGGAAAGATAAGGTAAGAAAAGGCAAGATAAGGCAAGAAAAGGAAAGAAGAGGCAAGATAATGCAAGAAAAGGCAAGATTAGGGAAGGTGAGGCAAGAAAAGGGAAGATAAGGCAAGAAAATGAAAGGAAAAGGCAAGAAAAGGCAAGAAAGTGAAAGAAAATGCAAGAAAAGTAACAGAAAAGGCTAGGAAAAGGCAAGATAATGCAAGATAATGCAAGGAAAAGGAAAGGAATAGGGAAGATAAGAGACAAGATCTGGCAAGAAAAGGAAAGAGAAGGCAAGATAAGGCAAAAAAAGGAAAGAAAAGGCAAGGAAAAGGCAGGAAAATGCAAGATAATGCAAGAATAGGGAAGGAAAAGGCAAGAAAAGGCAAGAAAAGGAAAGATGGGGCAAGAAAAGGAAAGAAAAGGAAAGAAAATGCAAGGAAAAAACAAGATAAGGAAAGAAAAGGCAAGAAAAGGTAAGGAAAAGGAATGGAAAGGTTAGATACGGAAAGAAAAGTCAAGAAAAGGAAAGAAAAGATAAGAAAAGGAAAGAAATGGAAAGAAAAGGAAAGATAAGGCAAGATAAGGCAAGAAAAGGAAAGAAAAGGCAAGGAAAAGGCAAGTAAAGGCAAGATAAGGCAAGAAAAGGCAAGGAAAAGGCAAGGAAAAGGAAAGATAAGGCAAGAAAAGGTAAGATAAGGCAAGACAAGGAAAGATAAGGGAAGGAAAGGCAAGAGAAAGAAAGAAATGGAAAGAAAAGGAAAGATGAGGCAAGAAATGGCATGAAAAGGAAAGAAAACACAAGGAAAAAGTAAGAAATGGCAAGATAAGGAAAGAAAAGGCAAGAAAAAGGCATGAAAATGCTAGAAAAGTCAAGAAAAGGCAAGAAAATGTAAGAAAAGGCAAGATAACGCAAGAAAAGACAAGAAAAGGAAAGAAATGGAAAGAATAGGAAAGATAAGGCAAGAAAAGGCAAGATAAGTCAAGGAAAAGGCAAGATAAGACAAGAAAAGGAAAGAAAAGTCAAGGCAAGATAAGGCAAGAAAAGGAAAGAAAAGGCACGAAAAAGGCAAGAAAATGCAATATAAGGCAAGGAAAGGTAAGGAAAAGGTAAGAAAATGCAAGAAAAGGAAAGAAAAGGCAAGTGAAAGGTAAGAAAAGCAAAATAGGGAAAAAAGGCAAGAAAAGGGCAAGAAAAGGCAAGGAAAGGCAAGAATAGGTAAGAAAAGGTAAGAAAAGGCAAGATAAAGAAAGAAAAGGCAAGAAAATGAAAGAAATGGAAAGAAAAGGAAACATAAGGCAAGAAAAGGCAAGAAAAGGCAAGTTAACACAAGAAAAGGCAAGAAAAGGAAGATGAGGTAAGAAAAGGCTAGAAAAGGCAAGGAAAAGACAAGAAAATGGAAGGAAAGGCAAGAAAAGGAAAGAAAAGGAAATATGAGGCATGAAGAGGAAAGAAAAAGGCAAGAAAAGGAAAAATAAGGA
The DNA here is from genome assembly GCA_963995505.1 of Hypericum androsaemum. Lineage (NCBI taxonomy): Eukaryota > Viridiplantae > Streptophyta > Magnoliopsida > Malpighiales > Hypericaceae > Hypericum > Hypericum androsaemum. Next base: position 13,403,828 of record OZ023186.1, read on the forward strand.
AAGAAAATGCAAGGAAAAGGCATGAAAAGGCAAGAAAAGGTAAGAAAAGGCAATATAGGGCAAGAAAAGGAAAGAAATGGGAAGAAAAGGAAGAAAAAAGAAAGATAAGGCAAGAAGAGGGAAGAAAAAGACATGAAAAGGCAAGAAAGAAAAGAAAAGGCAAGAAAAAGCTTCAAAAGGCAAGATAAGGTAAGAAAAGGCAAGATAAGGAATAAAAAGGCGAGAGAAGGCAAGAAAAGGTAAGAAAAGGCAAGATAAGACATAAAAAGGCATGAAAAGGCAAGCAAAGGTAAGAAAAGGCAAGATAAGGCAAGAAAAGGCAAGATAAGGCAAGAAAAGGTCAGAAAAGGCAAGAAAACGCAAGATAAGGCAAGAAAAGGCAAGGAAAGGAAAGAAAAGGAAAGAAATGCAAAGAAAAGGCAAGGAAAAGGCAAGGAAAATGGATCAAACGGCAAAATAAGGCAAGGAAAAGGAATGAAAAGGAAAGAAAAGGAAAGAAAAGGCAAGGAAAATGAATGAAAAGGAAAGAAAAGGAAAGATAAGGCATGAAAAAGCATGCAAAGGAAAAAAAGGAAAGAAAAGGCAAGATTAGGCAAGAAAAGGCAAGAAAAGGAAAGAAAAGGCAAGGAAAATGCAAGATAAGGCAAGAAAATGCGAGAAAAGGCAAGACAAGGCAAGATAAGGCAAGCGAAGGCATGGAAAGCCAAGAAAAGGAATGATGAGGCAAGATAAGCCATGGAAATGGCAACAAAAGGTAAGATAAGGCAAGAAAAAGACAAGAAAAGGCAAACTAATTCAAGAAAAGGCAAGGAAAGGGCATGAAAAGGCAAGAAAAGGATAGAAAATGCAAGAAAAAGGTAAGAAAAGGCAAGATAAGGGTAGAAAAGGCAAGAAAAGGAAATAAATGGAAAAAATGGAAAGATATGGAAAGATAAGGCAAAAAAAGGAAGGATATAGTAAGAAAGGGCAAGGAAAAGGCATGAAAAGGCTAGATAAGGCAAGAAAATGCAGGAAAAGGTAAGATAAGGCAAGAAAATGCAAGATAAGTTAAGAAAAGGCAAGAAAAGGCAAGATAAGGCAAGAAAAGAAAAGAAAAGGCAAGGCAAGAAATGGAAAGGAAACGGAATGAAAAGGAAAGAAAAGGAAAGATAAGGTAAGAAAAGGCAAGATAAGGCAAGAAAATGAAAGAAGAGGCAAGATAATGCAAGAAAAGGCAAGATTAGGGAAGGTAAGGTAAGAAAAGGGAAGATAAGGCAAGAAAATGAAAGGAATAGGCAAGAAAAGGCAAGAAAAGGAAATAAAAGCCAAGAAAAGTAATGGAAAAGGCTAGGAAAAGGCAAGATAATGCAAGGAAAAGGCAAGGAAAAGATCTGGCAAGAAAAGAAAAGAAAAGGCAAGATAAGGCAACAAAAGGAAAGAAAAGGCAAGGAAAAGGCAAGATAATGCAAGAATAGCGAAGGAAAATGCAAGAAAAGGAAAGATAAGGCAAGAAAAGGAAAGATGGGGCAAGAAAAGGCAAGAATAGGAAAGAAAATGCAAGGAAAAAATAAGATAAGGAAAAAAAAGGCAAGAAAAGGCAAGGATAAAGCATGAAAAGGTTCGAAAATGAAAGAAAAGCCAAGAAAAGGCAAGATAAGGCAAGAAAAGATAAGAAAAGGAAAGAAATGGAAAGAAATGGAAAGATAAGGCAAGGTAAGGCAAGAAAAGGAAAGAAAATGGCAAGGAAAGGCAAGATAAGGCAAGAAAAGGCAAGGAAAAGGCAAGTAAAGGCAAGATAAGGCAAGAAAAGGCAAGGAAAAGGCAAGGAAAAGGAAAGATAAGGCAAGAAAAGGTAAGATAAGGAAAGACAAGGAAAGATAAGGGAAGGAAAGGCAAGGAAAGGAAAGAAATAGAAAGAAAAGGAAAGATGAGGCAAGAAATGGCATGAAAAGGAAAGAAAACACAAGGAAAAAGTAAGAAATGGCAAGATAAGGAAAGAAAAGGCAAGGAAAAGGCATGAAAATGCTAGAAAATGCAAGAAAAGGAAAGAAAAGGTAAGAAAAGGCAAGATAAGGCAAGAAAAGACAAAAAAAGGAAAGAAATGGAAAGAAAAGGAAAGATAAGGCAAGAAAATGCAAGATAAGGCAAGGAAAAGGCAAGAAAAGGAAAGAAAAGGCAAGATAATACAAGAAAAGGAAAGAAAAGGCAAGGCAAGATAAGGCAAGAAAAGGAAAGAAAAGGCATGAAAAAGGCAGGAAAAGGTAATATAAGGCAAGTAAAGGGAAGGAAAGGCAATGAAAATGTAAGAAAAGGCAAGAAAAGGAAAGAAAAGGCAAGTAAAAGGCAAGAAAAGCAAAATAAGGAAAGAAAAGGCAAGAAAAGGCAAGAAAAAGGCAAGGAAAAAGGCAAGGAATAGGCATGAAAAGGCAAGTAAAGGCAAGAAAAGGTAAGAAAAGGAAAGAAAAGGCAAGATAAGGAAAGAAAAGGCAAGAAAAGGAAAGAAATGGAAAGAAAAGGAAATATAAGGCAAGAAAAGGCCTGAAAAGGCAAGTTAACACAAGAAAAGGCAAGAAAAGGAAGAAAAAAAAGGAAAGATAAGGCCATTAGAGGGAGGGAAAGGTAAGAAAAGGATAGATGAGGCAATAAAAGGCTAGAATAGGCAAGGAAAAGGCAAGAAAAGAAAAGAAAAGGCTTGAAAATGCAAGATAAGTTAAGAAAAGGCAAGATAAGGTAAGAATAGGCAATAAAAGGCTTGAGAAGGCAAGATGATGCAAGATAAGGCAAGAAAAGGTAAAAAAAGACCAAAAAAGGCAAGATAAGGCAAGAGAAGGCAAGGAAATGCAAGATAAGGAAAGCAATGGAAAGATAAGGCAAGAAAAGGCAAGATAAAGAAGAAATGGAAAGAAAAGGCAAGGAAAAGGCATGTAAAGGCAAGAAAAGGAAAGAAAGGGCAAGAAAAGTCAAGAAAAGGTTTTAAAAAGCAAGAAAAGGCAAGGAAAGTCAATGAAAAGGAATGAAAAGGCAAGAAAAGGAAAGATAAGACAAGAAAAGGCAAGAAATTGCAAGAAATGGTAAGAAAAGGAAAGAAAAGGCAAGAAAAGGAAAGACAAGGAAAGATAAGGCAAGAAAAGGCCAGAAAAGGTAAGTTATGGCAAAAAAAGCAAAGCAAAGGCAAGAAAAGGTAAAAAAAGAAAGATAAGGCAAGAAAAGGTAAGAAAAGGGATGGAAAAGGCAAGAAAAGGAATGAAAAGGAAAGATAAGGCAAGAAAATGCAAAGAAAAGGCAAGAAAAGGCAAGAAATGTAATGGAAAAGGCATGAAAAGGCAAGAAAAGGAAAGAAAAGGCAAGTAATGGCAAGAAAAGGCAAGGAAAAGGAAAGATAAGGCAAGAAAAGGAAAGAGAAGGCAAGATAAGGCAAAATAAGGTAAGAAAAGGGAAGGAAATACAAGAAAAGGAAAGATGAGGCAAGATCTGGCAAGAAAAGGAAAGAAAAGGCAAGATAAGGCAAGAAAAGGGAAGGACAAGGCAAGATAAGGCAAGAAAAGGGTATGAGAGAAAAGGAAAGATGAAGCAAGAAAAGGAAAGAAAATGCAAGGAAAAAGCAAGATAAGGAAAGATAAGGCAAGAAAAGACAAAAAAAGGAAAGAAATGGAATGAAAAGTAAAGATAAGGCAAGAAAAGGCAAGATAAGGCAAGATAAGGCAAAATAAAGACAAGAAAAGGAAAGAAATGGAAAGAAAAGGAAAGATAAGGCAAGAGAAGGCATGAAAAGGCAAGAAAAGGAAAGATAAGGCAAGAAAAGGAAAGAAAAGGCAAGGAAAAGGCAAGAAAAGGTAAGATAAGGCAAGAAAAGGCTAAATAAGGCAAGAAAAGAGACAAAGAGGGAAGAAAAGCAAAGATGAGGCAAGAAAAGGCAAGATATGGCCAGAAAAGGAAAGAAAAGGCAAGGAATAGGCAAGAAAAGGCAAGTTAAGGAAAGAAAAGGAAAGGAAAAGGTATGAAAAGGTAAGAAAATGCAAGGTAAGGAATAAAAAGGCAAGATAAGGTAAGAAAAGGCAAGATAAGGAAAGAAAAGGCAAGATAAGGCAAGAAAAGGAATGAAAAGGCAAGATAAGGCAAGATAAGGTAAGAAAAGACAAGAAAAGGTAAGATAAGGAAAGAGAAGGCAAGGAATGACCAGAAAAAGAAAGATGAGGCAAGATAGGCAAGAAAAGGCAAGGAAAAGGCAAGAAAAGGAAAGAAAAGGCAAGGAAAATGTATGAAAAGGCAAGAAAAGGAAAGAAAGGGCACGAAAAGTAAAGAAAAGGTAAAAAAAAAGTCAAGATAACGAAAGAAAAGTCAAGGGAAAGGAATGAAAAGGCAAGAAAGGAAAGATAAGGCAAGAAAATGGAAGGAAAACGAATGAAAATCAAGAAACGGAAAGATAAGGCAAGAAAAGGAAAGATTTGGCAAAAAAATGCAAAAAAAGGAAAGAAAAGGCAAGGAAAAGGCAAGAGAAGGCAAGAAAAAGAAAGAAAATGCAAGAAAAGGCAAGATAAGGCAAGACAAGCCAAGACAAGACAAGATAAGGCAAGAAAAGGCTAGAAAATAAAAGAAAGGGAATGACGAGGCAATATAAGGAAAGAAAAGGCAAAATAAGGAAAGAAAATGCAAGATAAGGAACGAAAAGGAAAGAAAAGGCAAGATAAGGCAGGAAAAGGAAAGAAAATGCAAGATAAGGCATGAAAAGGGAAGAAAAGGTAAGAAAATGCAAGGAAAAGGCAAGAAAAGAGAAGAAAAGGAAAGAAAAGGCAAAAAAAGGTAAGGAAAAGGAATGAAAAGGCAAGAAAAGGAAAGAAAATATAAGAAATGGCAAGACAAGGAAAAACAAGGCAAGAAAAGGTAGATAAGGCTAGAAAAGGGAAGAAAAGGCAAGATTAGGGAAGGTAAGGTAAGAAATGGGAAGGAAAAGGAAAGATGAGGCAAGATAAGGCAAGAAAAGGCTAGGAAAAGGGAAGAAAAGGCAAGAAAAGGAAAGAAATGAAAAGATAAGGAAAAGGCAAGATATGGCAAGAAAAGGCAAGAAAAGGCAAAAAGAAGGAACGATAAGGCAAGAAAAGGCAAGGAAAGGCATGAAAAGGCAAGAAAAGACAAGAAAATCTAATAAAAGGCAAGATAAGGAATGAAAAGGCAAGATAAGGAAAGATAAGGAAAGAAAAGGAAAGATAAGGCAAGATAAGGCAAGAAAAGGAAGGAAAAGGCGAGATAAGGCAAGAAAATGCAAGGAAAAAGCAAGAAAAGGCAAGAAAAGTAATGGAAAAGGCATGAAAAGGCAAGAAAATGAAAGAAAAGGCAAGGAAAAGGCAAGTAAAGGCAAGATAAGGCAAGATGAGGCAAGAAAAGGCAAGGAAAAGGCAAGATAAGGCAAGAAAAGGAAAGATGAGGCAAGATAAGGCAAGAAAAGGAAAGAAAAGGTGAGATAAGGCAAGAAAATGCAAGGAATGGGCAAGAAAAGGAAAGATAATGCAAGAAAAGGGAAGGAAAAGGCAAGAAAAGGTAACATAATTCGAGAAAAGGGAAGGAAAGGGAAGAAAAGGAGAAAAAACTCGAGGAAAAAGCAAGAAAAGGCAAGAAAAGGAAAGAGAAGGCTAGGGAAAGGCATGAAAAGGCTAAAAAAGGAAAGAAAAGCCAAGAAAAGGTAAGAAAAGGCAAGATTGGGAAAGAAAAGATATGAAAAGGAAAGAAATGGAAAAAAGGGAAAGATAAGGCAAGAAAAGGCCAGAAAAGGCTAGATAAGGCAAGAAAAGGCAAGGAAAAGGCAAGAAAAGGCAAGGAAAAGGCAAGAAAAGGAAAGAAAAGGCACATAAAAGGTGGGAAAAGGCAAGAAAAGGGAAGGAAATGCAAGAAAAAGGCAAGAAAAGGAAAGATAAGGAAAGAAAAAGCAAGAAAAGGCAAGGAAGAGCCATGAAAAGGCAAGAAAAGGCAAGAAAAGGCAAGAAAAGGAAAGAAATGGAAAGAAAATGAAAGATAAGGCCACAAAAGGACAAATAAGGCAAGATAAGATAAGAAAAGGCAAGAAAAGGAAAAAAAGGAAAGGAAAGGCAAGAAAAGGAAAGAAAATGAATGATGAGGCAAGAAAAGGCGAGGAAAGGGCATGAAAAGGAAAGATAAGGTAAGGAAAGGCAAGATAAGGAATGAAAAGGCAAGACAAAGCAAGAAAAGGCATGAAATGGCAAGAAAAGGTAAGATAAGGTAAGAAAAGACCAGAAAAGGCAAGAAAATGCAAGATAAGGCAAGAGAAGGCAAGAAAAGGCAAGAAAAGGGGAGAAAAGGCAAGGAAAAGGCATAAAAAGGCGAGAAAAGGAACGAAAGGGCAAGAAAAATCAAGAAATTTAAAAAAAAGAAAAGATAAGGCAAAAAAAGGAAAGAAGAGGAAAGATAAAGCAAGAAAAGGCAAGAAAAGGCAAAGAAAAGGCAAGAAAAGACAAGAAAAGGAAGGAAAAGGCAAGGAAAAGGAATGAAAAGGCGAGAGAAGGAATGAAAAGGCAAGAAAAGGAAAGAAAATGCAAGATTAGGCAAGAAAAGGAAAGAAAAGGAAAATAAGGCAAGAAAAGGCAAGAAAAAGGAATGAAAAGGCAAGAAAAGGAAAGATAAGGCAAGAAAAGGCATGAAAAAGTAAGAAAAGGAAAGAAAAGGCAAGATTAGGCAAGAAAAGACAAGATTAGGCAAGAAAAGGCAAGGAAAAGGTAAGATAAGGCAAGAAAAGGCAAGAAAAGGGAAGGATAGGCAACAAAAGGAAAGAAAATAAATGATGAGGAAAGATAAGGCAAGGAAAAGGCAAGAAAAGGCAATGAAAAGGCAAGAAAATGCAAGAAAAAGAAAGAAAAAGCAAGGAAAGGCAGGAAAAGGAAAGAAAAGGCAAGAATAGCCAAGAAAGGGAAAGAAAAGGAAAGATATGGAAACAAAAGGAAAGTAAAGGCAAGAAAAGGAAAAAAAAGGAAAGATAAGGCAATAAAAGGCAGGAAGAGGGAAGGAAAGGCAAGAAAAGGAAAGAAATGGAGTGATGAGGCAAGAAAAGGAATGATATTGCAAGAAAAGGAAAGAAAAAGAAAGAAAAGTAATGATGAGGCAAGAAAAGGCAAGAAAAGGAATGATAAGGCAAGAAAAGGCAAGAAAAGTAAAGAAAAGGCAAGGAAAAGGAAAGAAAGGGCAAGAAAAGGAAAGAAAGGGCAAGAAAAGTCAAGAAAAGGTAAAAAAAAAAGGCAAGAAAAGGAAAGATGAAAAGGCAAGAAAAGGCAAGGAAAAGGAAAGATAAGGCAAGAAAAGGAAAAATAAGGCAAGAAAAGGCAAGAAAAAGGAAAAAAGGCAAGAAAAGGAAAGATAAGGCATGAAAAGACAAGAAAAGAAAAAAAAGGCAAGATTGGACCAGAAAAAGCAAGATAAGGCAAAAAAAAGGAAAGAAAAGGCAAGTAAAAGGTAAGATAAGGCAAGAAAAGGAAAGATAAGGCATGATACGTGTGATACCCTCTCCCTTCAGCCAAATTGGTTACAACAAAATAAGGTTTTTTTTTGAAGAATTTAGGCTTAGTCCGTCATCATTCGGTAAACTAGGCATAACTTCCTCATCCAGACTCCAAATTAGGTGATTCCAATTCGTGTGGATTCGTAACATCTGGATCTATCACTTTATTCTTTGAGTTATGTAATTTATGAATTAATCTGGCCGTAACAGAGCAATAAATCAAGGTGCTCGGAAATTGGTCTAATTTCGTCGGTATTGGAAAGTTTTGTGAAAATAATTTGTTATGTGACTTTATTTGAATAAGGCTCATTTTAGGGACTTATTAGAACATATTAAGAAGTTTAGAAATGATTTTGAATGGCTGGAAAAGTCTAGGATCAAAAAGAAAATTCTGTTGCAAGTTGGCTAGGTGTCAAATGAAAAGTAGGATGACTAAGCTACTTAGCATGCATATAAAAGAGATAACCTTTTGGACCAGAAGATAGGCACAAATCAATTGGTCATTTAGGACAGAAAAACAGAGAGGAAGGCCTAGGAGAAAGGGAGAAACGGAAGGTAAAAGAAGAAGAAAAAATGTGGACAGATTTGAACAACTTGGAAGAATAGGTAAGTAACTTTGTAGGATTTTGCTTAATTTGAGTAGAAACCCTTTTACACCTTGAAGAAGCTAGTAGGTGAAGATTAGAACAGATTAATATAGACCTAGAAGAAGGAAGTTAAGGTAAGTTTTAGCTTGGATTTTTATGTATAGAAGTTGGAAGAGAAATTGATCATCGGGGGTGTAGTTTTGTGAATTTTAGCATAGGTTTTGGGGCTGCCTTATGTAAATCCGAATCTAAGAAATGAACTAAGGTATTCTTATGTTACCTAGGATCTAAGTACATGCTTAAGATGCTGGTAATGATAGTGGTTTACGTTCTTTTGACTAGTTAACCGATGTTTTGAATCCGAGTGCCACGAATTGTAAAACAAAGCACGGAGCTTCTCTTTGAATGGTTTGAGCAACCATTGTCTAGTAAGTGGATATTCTTTGTAACATGTATTTAGTTAACTAGTCATGGGTGATATGTATAATTTGGTGTACTTTTGATTGGTTTAAGGTATGGTTATATGATTAGTTTTTGTCAATATGGGATTTGATGATGTTTGTGAATTGTTTGTCTATTTGGTGCTATTTTTCCCAATTCGTGATATGGGACTCTTATGGTATGAATTTGGATATGTGGTCAATATATATTATGTGTGTTTAGAATGTTTGGTTTGTCATTTGTGAGATGGCAGATGATGAGGTCTACCCGTGACCAACCAGGGATGTTGGCATATGTGCACATATACTGAGGATACATTGGATATGTATATGATATTTGGCCGGCAGCGTTAGTTTTGGATGGCACCTTTAAGATATGATATCCTCGTGTCGATGTGGGAGTGACACTATCTAGACCTATCTGAAGTTCATCTGATTTGTGCTATGTGGATGAAAAGGTCTATCTGAACTTCTGGTTATATTTGATATATGATTATTTGATTACCTTGTTTGTGAAGTGGTCCTTTTGTCATAGTAGCCTTGTGTTAGTATTTGGGTTTGATGGGGATGTTTGGTTGGTTAAATACATGTTACTTATAATATTTTCTTACTAAGTTGTTTAAAGCACTTATCCCTTACTTTAATCAACAGGAGAAGAGGTTTAACCTGTGGTCTGCATCTGGAGAAGCTTTTTCCTCTGAGTTCAGCCCGTTATCTTCCATCTCAGGCTACATTTGAAGGTCTCCAGATGGTCTTTCTCTTTTGTAATCTAGGTCGCTCCATTGTACATATTTGTTGGTCTTTTGACATATGACCTTAGCTTAATGTTAATATGTAATATATGTGTACATTATGTTTATGTTTTAAATGGATGTGTTTTGATGATACTATGTTGGAGATGTGTACTCCAACTTTTGAATTATGTCTACCAGGTTTGGATAACGATAAATATGTATGTTTGAAGAGACAACGTTGTTGAAAAATATTTTTTGACGATTTCTATTAATGAGAATGATGTGTTATGTTTGAGGCCTACTAGGTTATGGTTTATTTTATGAAGTTTGACATAATCTAGTGCCGATCACCGACCATAAATTTGGGTTGTGACAGACTTGGTATCAGAGCTCGGTCAGAGCCCTAGGTTTGAGCCTAGCTTATTGTTTGAATTATATGTTGTGTATAATGGAGCATAGGATTTGTCATGTCCTTGAACCTCTTTAGGATTTCTATTAATGAGAATGATGTATTATGTTTGAGGCTTGCTAGGTTATGGTTTATTTTATTAAGTTTGACATAATCTAGTGCCGATCACCGACCATAAATTTGGGTCGTGACAGACTTGGTATCAGAGCTCGGTCAGAGCCCTAGGTTTGAGCCTAGCTTATTGTTTGAATTATATGTTGTGTATAATGAAGCATAGGATTTGTCATGTCCTTGAACCTCTTTTGTTGTGTTGTCCTTTGGTATGCTTATTTTTGACTTATTTGTATATGAGGATATGACAGTTACACGTAGTGGTATGGATATGGTTAGGGAGCATGGTGAAAGCTCTCAAGATCGGAGGAATGATGTTGCATCTGAGACTACACTACCAGTTGAGGCCACTACTGCTGGTAGGGTCACTAGAGATGAGATTCCATCACCTATTGCTGCTATTCCTACTCCTGAGATGGAGAGGCAGGGTTGTCATGGTGTAGACAGAGTTATGAAAGCAATGGAGAAATTCATCACTACTCAGCAAATACAATTACAGCAGAATGTTATATTAGCTGCTAAAGATGATTCTTTGGGTGAGTTCTTGAAGTTGAATCCACCAACATTTTCTGGTTTAAGTGATGATCCTCAGGTATTCATTGATGAGATGGAGAAGAGGAGAAGGATCTTAAGGTGTGCTAAAGAGAGAATGGTGGAGTTGGCTTCATTTAAGTTGGTAGGTGTGGCTAGAGTTTGGTTCTAGAATGAGGGATCATGTGCATGGACTTGGGAGATCTTTAATAAGGCCTTGTTGGATCGGTTCTTACCAGAGAGTTTGAAAGATGCTCGAGCTTTTGAATTTGAGCGATTGGTGAAGACTCCAGAGATGATAGTATCTCAATATGATGAGAGGTTCACTTATCTGTCACGATATACAAAACACTTGGTTCCTAATGATGAGATGAAGGTAAAGAGGTTTATTCGTGGACTTGATGATTCTATGTTCAACTGGTCCTCATGGTTTCGAGACATATGCAGCTGCAGTGGATTGTGCTTAAACCTTAGAGTTGCGAGATAATGAACGTCGAGTGGTCCAAAGTCAACCAAAATTTCAGAAGTTTGATAAACTACCTCAAAAGAGTTTGAACTAAGACTTTAGACAGTAAGAAAGATGGACTAACAATCTGCCAGTATCATCTAGGAGTGGAGGACCAGTTGGAAGATTTGGTAGAGGGAAAGATTTTTGTGGTCAGTAATTCAGTAAGAACCAATCCAGTAATTTCAAGAAATGTCAAAGTTGTTGTAAACCACATCCTAGAGACGTTTGTTACAAAAGGACAGGAGCTTGTTTTCATTGTGGTATTCAAGGTCACTTGGTAAAAGACTGTCTTACTATTGTTCAGTATAAGCAAGTGGCAAGTTTGATAGTTAGGCCACTAACACAAGAGTTTTCTCGACCACAAGTTCAGCAGGGCAATCTACTTGATCAAAGAGAAGTAGGTTTGAGGATTGAGGGGCCTAAGTCTGATAGTGGAGGAGGCGGTGCACACCCTATGTGTATACATTGACTAGGAGAGATGCTGATGCTAGTAACACTGTGGTGTCAGGTAACCTTCTTGTTGGATCATCTTATGCACGTATTCTATTTGATTCAGGTTCTACACACTCTTTTGTGTCATCTCAATATATGCAATGTTTGGATGATATGTCTATATGTTTGGATGAGTCAATGATTGTTGCCACTCCTTCGAGCGGGTTTGTGTATGTTTGTGAAGTTGTTAGATCGTGCAATATTCAAATTAGTGGGCATGATTTGTCGGCCGATTTATACATATTGGATATGGATGGTTTTGATATAATAGTAGGTATGGATTTGTTATCCACTTATCATGCAGTAGTGGATTATTTTGGAAAAAGGTCATTTTCCATCCCACAGATGAGGCAGAGTTTGAGTTTCAGGGTGAGAAAAAGGTGACTACAGCAAAGCTTATCTCTTACATGAAAGCTAGCAAATTTTGAAGGAACGGATGTGCAAGCTATTTAGCTATGCTAAAGGAAATAAAGAAGGAAGATGTTTCTATGGATCATATTCCTATTATCAGGGAGTACCCAGATATATTTCCAGAAGTTTTACCAGGCTTACCTCCAGAGAGAGAGATTGAATTTTGTATTGATCTTGAACCCAGAACTGAACTAATCTCTATACCACCTTATCGTATGGCTCCAGCTGAAATGAAAGAGTTGAAAGATCAGTTGCAAGATTTGTTGAATAAAGGGTACTTAAGGCCTAGTGTTTCTCCTTGGGGAGCCCCAGTGCTATTTATGAAGAAGAAAGATGGGAGTTTACGGTTATGCATAGACTACCGAAAGCTGAATAAGGTAACTATACGCAATCGATATCCTCTTCCGAGAATAGATGATTTGTTTGATCAGTTGCAGGGATCTAAATGGTTTTCTAAGATTGACTTGAGATCGGGGTATCATCAGTTGTGGATTAGAAAGATGGACATTCCAAAGACGGCATTTAGGACTCGATATGGCCATTATGAGTTTTTGGTTATGCCATTTGGATTGACTAATGTCCCAGCTGCCTTTATGGATATGATGAACCAGAATTTCAAGCCTTTCCTAGATCAGTTTGTGGTTGTTTTTATTGATGATATATTGATTTACTCTATTGATCAGGAGGATCATGAGAGACACCTTAGGCAAGTGTTACAGATGCTACGAGAGAAAAAGCTATATGCTAAATTCTCAAAGTGTGAGTTTTGGCTTCAAAGTGTACCTTTTCTAGGACATGTGGTGTCTAAAGATGGAGTGTCAGTTGACTCAAAGAAGGTGGAGGCTGTTGTGAATTGGCCTACCCCAGCTAATGTTACTGAGATATGCAGCTTTTTGGGTTTAGCAGGGTATTATCGATGATTTGTCAAAGGATTCTCTACTTTGGCAGCACTGTTAACTCGGCTAACTCATAAAAATGCCAAGTATGAATGGTCGGGGAGGTGTGAAGAGAGTTTCCAAGAATTGAAAGATCGATTAACACATGCACCTGTATTGGTTCTACCTTTAGGATCAGGTGGATATTCAGTTTATTGTGATGCTTTAAGAGTGGGTTTGGGATGTGTTCTTATGCAACACAAGAATGTTATTGCTTATGCCTCTAGACAGCTGAAGAAACATGAAGAGAATTATCCAGTCCATGACTTGGAAATGGCAGCTATTGTGTTTGCACTGAAGATTTGGAGGCACTACTTGTATGGTGAGAAGTTTGAGATATATACAGATCATAAAAGCCTCAAGTATATCTATAAGCAACGAGATTTGAACTTAAGACAGAGGAGGTGGATGGAGTTACTTAAGGATTATGATTGCACCATTAATTATCACCCTGGGAAAGCTAATGTGGTAGCTAATGCTTTAAGTCGAAAATCCTTAATTCAGCCAAAGTTTCTAGCAGAGATGCATATGAGACCTACCTTACGAGGATGGGTTATGGAATTGCAATGGGAGGATCCAGAGGTTATTGTGATGATAGAACAAGTTGAGCAGGGTGAATTACCTAAATTTTGACTTAGTGCTAATGGTATCTTGTATTTTGGTTCTCGAGTGGTTGTCCCTGATGTTGGAGATCTAAGAAAGGAACTATTAACTCAGGCACACCGAGTGGTCTACAGTATGCACCCTGGATCTATAAAAATGTACCATGATTTGAGAAGCAATTATTGGTGGCAAGGTATGAAAAAGGACATTACAAAGTTTGTTTCAAAGTGTTTGACCTGTCAACAGGTTAAAGCAGAGCATCAGAGGCCTTCTGGATTACTACAACCTCTAGAGATTCCAATTTGGAAGTGGGAGCGGATAACAATGGATTTGTTAGTAGGGCTTCCAACTACCTCAAAAGGTTATGATGCAGTGTGGGTTATTGTAGACAGATTGATAAAATCTTCACATTTCCTACCAATAAAGAGTGCATATGATGCAAGTAGGTTTGCTCAGATATTTATGGATGAAATTATTTGCCTTTATGGTGTACCCGTTTCAATTGTATCTGATCGTGGAACTCATTTCACATCAAAGTTTTGGGGGCAATTTCAGGAGGCTGTGGGAACTCGTTTGGATTTGAGTACGGCCTTTCATCCTCAAACAGATGGCCAGTCTGAGCATGTTATTCAGACATTGGAAGATATGATGCGAACTTGTGTCATTGATTTTGGAGGAAGTTGGGATCGTTATTTGCCATTGATGGAGTTTGCTTATAATAATAGCTACCAATCAAGTATCAAGATGGCTCCATATGAAGCTTTGTATGGAAGAAAATGTAGATCACCATTATGTTGGAATGAGGTTGATGAAAAACAACTATTGGGTAATGACTTGGTGCAAGAAACCAATGAGAAGATACAGTTGATTCGACAAAGGTTGGAAATAGCCCAGAGTCGACAAAATTCATATTCAGATAAGAGACGAAAAGATATTGAGTATGATGTGGGATTATATGTTTTCCTCAAATTGTCACCTATGAAGGGGATAATGAGGTTTGGAAGAAGGGGCATACTCAGTCCTAGATATATTGGCCCATTTGAGATTTTGGAGCGAGTTGGACCAGTGGTATATCGATTAGCTTTGCCACCATCCTTGTCACATATTCATCCAGTGTTCCATGACTCAATGCATAAGCGATACTTGCACGATTCTACACATATTTTGGAGCCACAGATAGTGGAGATAAGTGGAGATTTGACATATCAGGAGAATTCAATAAGAATTTTGGATTGTGAAGTTAGAAAACTTCAGAATAGAGAACTTCCGATGGTTAAGATTGAATGGAAAAATCGTTCTTTGGCTGAGGCAACTTGGGAAATGGAGGGAGAAATCAAGCACCCACATCTATTTGTATGACAAGTAAGTTAACTTTCCATTACGCAAATTCGGGGACCGAATTTTATAAGGAGGGGAGAATGTGATACCCTCACCCTTCAACCAAATTGGTTACAACAAAATAAGGTTGGTTTTGGAAGGGTTTAGGCTTAGTCCATCATCATTCGGTAAAATAGGCATAACTTTTTCATCCGGACTCCAAATTAGGTGATTCTAATTAATGTGGATTCATAACATCTGGATCTATAACTTTATTCTTTGAGTTTTATAATTTATGAAATAATCTGGCCGTAACAGAGCAATAAATCAAAGTACTCAAAAATTCGTCTAATTTTGTCGGTATTTGGAAGTTTTGTGAAAATAATTTGTTATGTGACTTTATTTGAATAAGGCTCATTTTAGGGACTTATTAGAACATATTAAGAAATTTAGAAATGATTTTGAATGGCTGAAAAAGTCTAGGATCAAAAGAAAAATTCTGTTGCAATTTGGCTATGTGGCAAATGAAAAGTAGGTTGACTAAGCTACTTAGCATGCATATAAAAGGGAAAACCTTTTAGACTAGAAGATAGGCACGAATCAATTGGTCATTTAAAACAGAAAAATAGAGAGGAAGGCCTAGGAGAAAGGGAGAAACCGAAGGTAAAAGAAGAAGAAAAAAAGTTAGAAGAATAGGTAAGTAACTTTGTAGGATTTTGCTTAATTTGAGAAGAAAATCTTTTACACCTTGAAGAAGCTAGTAGGTGAAGATTAGAACAGATTAATATAGACCTAGAAGAAGGAAGTTAAGGTAAGTTTTAGCTAGGATTTTTATGTATAGAAGTTGGAAGTGAAATTGATCATCGGGGGTGTAGTTTTGTGAATTTTAGCATAGGTTTTGGGGCTGCCTTGTGTAAATCCGAATCTAAGAAATGAACTAAGGTATTTTTATATTACCTAGGATCTAAGTACATGCTTAAGATGCTGGTAATGATAGTAGTTTATGTTCTTTTGACTAGTTAACCGAGGTTTTGAATCCGAGTGCCACGAATTGTAAAATGAAGCACGAAGCTTCTCTTTGAATGGTTTGAGCAACCATTGTCTAGTAAGTGGATATTCTTTGTAACATGTATTTAGTTAACTAGACGTGGATGATATGCATAATTTGGTATACTTTTGATTGGTTTAAGGTATGGTTATATGATTTGTTTTTGTCAATATGGGATTTGATGATATTTGTGGATTGTTTGTCTATTTGGGGCTATTTTGCCCAATTCGTGATACGGGACTCTTTTGGTATGAATTTGAATATGTGGTCAATATGTATTATATGTGTTTAGAATGTTTGGTATGTTATTTGTGAGATGGCGGATGATGAGGTCTACCCGTGACCAACTGGGGATGTTGGCATATGTGCACATATACTGAGAATACATTGGATATGTATATGATATGATATTTGGCCGGCGGGGTTGGTTTCTGATGGCGCCTTTAGGATATGGTATCCTCGTGTCGGTGTGAGAGTGACACTATCTAGACCTATCTTAATTTCATCCGATTTGTGCTATGTGGTTGTAAAGGTCTATCTGAACTTCTGTTTATGTTTGATATATGATTATTTGAATACCTTATTTGTGAAGTGGTCCTTTTGTCATAGTAGCCTTGTGTTAGTATTTGGGTTTGATGGGGATGTTTGGTTTGTTAAATACATGTTACTTATAATATTTGCTTACTAAGTGTTTCAAAGCACTTATCCCTTACTTTAATCAACAGGTGAAGAGGTTTAAGCCGTGGTTTGCATCTGGAGAAGCTTTTCTCTCTGAGTTCAGCCCGTTATCTTCCATCTCGGGCTACATTTGAAGGTCTCCAGATGGTCTTTCTCTTTTGTAATCTAGGTCACTCCATTGTACATATTTGTTGGTCTTTTGACATATGACCTTAGCTTAATGTTAATATGTAATATATGTGTACATTATGTTTATGTTTTAAAAGGATGTGTTTTGATGATACTATGTTGGAGATGTGTACTCCAACTTTTGAATTATGTCTACCAGGTTTGGATAACGATAAATATGTATGTTTGAAGAGACAACGTTGATGGTTTATTATTCGAATATATAATCTTAATTATATGAATAAACCATAAATAAAAGCCATAAATAAAGGATTACCTCTTGTAGCGCAGAATCCACTTAATGCGTTCTTCAGAGGTTCTTCACAGGATCTTGATGATGGAGGCTCGTTACTGGTCGATCCCTACTCACGTATGAACGAAGCAGGGATTGGATTTCACCGCCTAAAAGCCTGGTGCTTTCTCAGAGAAAAAGTGGAGAGAAAAAGAAGCGTTTCTTTTTCTCCCTATGTGTTTGATTATCCGTAGGATTTTCTCCTCCACTTTTCCTTCCCTTTTTACGTATATAAAAGGAATATTAGAGGATAGAGATAAGGGTTTGAGTTGTTATCTGTATAACAAACTCTACCCTGTAAAATCTCTTTTCAAATTAAATAAAAAGATACACAAATCTTTTTATTTATTTGATTTCTTTTGGATAATCATGGGTGAAAAAACCAACATCTCCCACTCACACATGATTGACCATAATCAATCGACTCTCCCATTTTTCGCGTTTGGCAGATAGGTCGTGCGACCAGCATACATCGAGTGCACTTAGCTAAACCCAAGAGCACATAGCGGCCACTTGGATGATAGCATCTCGATTAGCACCTCCATCACATAAAGTATGCCTTACCCTAGGTCTTATCTCACATTCATTGTTTTCACGTGTGATTTCTGAAACAATCTATTCGTGTTCACTATTGTATTGCTCTCAACACAATAGACCGGTCAGTGAACCACGAAGCTTTCAGAATGTGATCGATAAAGAACCTTCTCCTCTAACTATATTTCTTCCATCATGATCTAGCTGCTTTTCCAGTCAGCCTTGTTAGGTCGAATCTAAACCATGACCCTTTAAAGCTTTCCAAGCTAGCAACACTGAATCATACTTCCAAAATAAGTCAAGGATCTTAAGGGTAAAATTCCAAAAACCATAGTTTTCGGAGTTGGTCTCACACTAGGGAAACTGAAATCGCTTTTAATAAATTGATTTCCCATCCATAGGTCAAAAGCACACATGACACGATCCATGTGTTATGGTGTTCTCTCCTCTGCAAAGGAGCGCATGTCTATCACAAATAACACCATACTAGAGCATCAGCCTCGATGTTCACAAACAACAGCTTTAGTCTACCCAAAGACTACTCTAGGCTATCAAGACAGAATCATGGTAAGTTCTACTTACTTCTTACCATTGGATTCATATAATCCTATAAGTTCACAAAACTTATTTAATGCAGCATCTATTGCTTGCACTATAAATAATCTTGCACTTTAACAAGACCTTTTCTTATAATTAAGCAAGACGGCATTCATGTTTTAGAACAGGCACTCGATAATTAATGATGTTCTAAAACTGCCTCATCTCATTCAAGAATCAACTTATGACTCCCACTGAGGTAAACACCCGTGTAAGTGGGCTACTTCTCTGTCTGACATGCATTATAGTAAATGTTATTCAAATTAACATTCACATTCGTATTACCAAAACAATATCAATTTTATTGAATAACAAATTTAATGTTCATGAATATGAACAAAAACATGTTCAGCAAATCCTGGGACCTGACATATTTCTCAAAATATGTCTCTAAGTACACCCTTAGCCGTTAGACATGCTTTCATATCTCTCATAGATACGTGTTTTTATGTTCATTTCTTTACACACAATCATATCGCAAAAAACATACTCAATGGCTTTTATGAGGATGTTAGGGATAAAAAAGTTTAAGACTCTCTTCAACCATATCGCTTCTTGCATAGTAGCTACAAAAGCTACATATTAAGCTTCCATAGCTGCCAGGGAGACAGACACAAGTCTGTTTCTTGCTACTCCATGAGATAGCAACTCCAATTAGCAAGAAAAATATCCCCTTGTGAATTTTCGTTCGTCCACATCCAATGCCCAATAGCCACTAGTATCATTTTTCAATATCAGGCCTTAACCTTGACAACGCTATGAGCATTTTTTGCAGTCGTGCTAAAGCACTTCATAATTTCTTTGACACTTACCAGTGTGATATGCTTGGATTGAGACAATCCATAGCATATTCATAAAGGACATTCACTACATCCTTTATATACTTTGATATTTTTTGGGTACAAGTCTTTATTGAGACAATGACCTTTTAAGTACTGGGGCATACTAGAGATTGCTGTCATCACATTTAAATCATTGAACTCAAACGATTCTTCAAAATCTTAACTTCGAGTATGTAATTAGCATCTCTCATATCTTTCATTTCAAAGTTGTACTTATAAACTTTTGAGCTTGATAAGATATCCCGTATCATTTTCAGCTTATCTGTATGTCATCTACATACCATGCATAATGGTACACTTTTCTAGAGCATTTAATGTTGACATTATGGTACTCGTCATTCATCATACGACACGTTCGAATTATGATCAAAAATAAAATGACGGATATACCATTGTCTTGAAGACTGCTAGAGGCCATAAATTGATCTCTACAATTTTGTAAACTCTATGTTCACGGCCTATCTAGATACAACCCTCTGGTTGAACTATATATCTTCATCCAATTCTCTATTGAGAAATATGGTCTTCACATCCATTTGATGTTAGCTCTAAGTCCTTAACCATGGTAGCCGAAAAATCTTAATGGGCAGTAATTGAATCATGCATCATCATGTGAGAGCGACTCTACATAGTCAATTCTGTCATGTTGCGTGAATCATTTGGCAGTTAAGCGAGCTACATGTTAGCTTTGTGCTTAATTGTGAGAATTTATTTATTCTCAATTGCCTTAAACCCCCTTAGGTAGGTCAACCAGTTCTCAAACATGGTTTTATTTAATGGAAGTCTATTCTTCCACCATCGCTTTCATCCAGTCATTTTTCTCGGGAGCTGATAGAGCATCTAAAATATACATAGGTTCATTCTCATCTTGTAGGATTGCTAAAAGAATCTCACATATAACATTAACATATAATGTTGTTAAGAGACCATTTCCTACACTTTCAATCTCAAATTGTCGGTGTGGAAAAATATTTCACTTTTAGCTATACGTTTATCCTAGGTCAGATAAACATCTCTTATATTTATCATAACCGGGATCGTATTCCTGCTCAAGTTATATTCCATACTCCTGCAGAAATTTGGAACTATACTCCCATTGAGATGAAGATCAATCAGGATCATGAACTTCCGGATCTAGAGGAGATGGAAAACCATTATCTTCCTCCTCCACAAATTCTCCCACTCGGATGGAGTGATCCAGATGATTCTAGCTCATCAGTTTCCAAAAAATATGATATTATGTGATTCAAAATTCTGACACTTTCTATTTTCATGTTCGCCCATGAACATGTATCCCTTTGATACTTCAGAGTATCTTATGAAGACGTTAGCTTACCTCTCGGTCATTTACCATATTTACTCGAGGTAGTATTGACGTAGGATTCACACTCCCACTATCGTAACTAGCTAAGATCAGACTTTTGACCTGTTTATAGTTTGTAAGGGATAGTAGTGACAGACTTGAAAGGGCACGCGGTCTAGAACATATCTATCCGTATTTAGAAGAGTACAATTTCTTCTTTTTGCTCCCCCATTCTATTGAGGTATGCAAGGAATGGACAACTGATGTTCAATTCCTTTTTTTTTAATCATATGAAGCTTAATTTAGAAAGATACTCGCGATCACGATCCATTCGTAAGGCTTATGTCTTTCGATCTAATTGATTCTCTTTAAAATTTATGAATATCTTAAAGCATTCTAATGCTTCCGACGTTTGAGAAATCAAATAGATTTGACTATTACTAATTTAGTCATCTGTAAAGCTGATGAAACAATAATAAGGCCATGTGCCTTGCCCTCGCATTCATTTGACCACATACGTCTGAATGGATTAAATGCCATGAACATTCACATCTAGTCATTTTCATGAATGACTAGGACCAATAAAGACTTGTCCAAAAAATTAAGTAATCCTAGTTGTACTCAAATATCAATGGAAATCAAGAGTCTTTAGAAACTTGAACAGATATTAAAATTCTAATGAATTTAAGGAGCATCCAACACGTCATGTAGAAGTATGGTTCATCTTTTACGAAGGCTCTATATGTAACCAATCCCTTGTACTTCTACTTGTGTGTTGGTTCCAACATAAATGGATCATGTTCCATTAATTACTTGTCGGAATTCTATGAACGATACATAATCATTCATCTCACGGTCTGTCGTTCATGAATCCACCACTCATAATGAATGATATTCATTAAGAAGGATATAACGAGGCATATTTAATCCATTCATAGGTGAGTTAAATGGGCGCCTTGTCTTTTTCGTATTGCAATCTTTTGCAAAATTCTCCTTCTTGTGACAGTTAAAATATTTCATCTTTAGAAATGTAAACCTTTACTCTTCCACATACACCTTTTCCATCAGAACTCTTCTTTTGGGTTAAGTCTGTTCAGTTTTACTTCTCTTTATTTCCAAGATGTTCCATCTGCCTATAAATTTGTGGCATATCTTTCTTAGCTCCAATTGAGCTTGATTTAGTCACATATACCTTAGGATGGACTAAGATTGCTAAGAGTCAATTCTCTTTAAGCTTAAGGTGGAAAGCCAACATTCATCAAATGTCATAACATTATCATCATGTGGATTAGGTTCATCTTTATATGATCCCAATTTATAGGCATGGAACAATTTGGATACTGAGCTCAACTCTCAGCTTATAGCTAGCTTCAGCTAGCTCACTAATCACGCAAAAAATATCACATAGACACTTTTCTGTTAAGTGATAAGCTTATTGAGTACATCATTGGACTGGACCATAATCGCATATATGGTCTCTTGAACCTTTTGTTCGTTTAACACATAGGAATTAGAAGCAATCAAATTGCTTTAGGAAATTATGAATGTTGCGTGTATTTATTTTAGTGATACGATATGATTTACTACACATTCATAACTCTAAATAATATAAAGTTTTTAATTAATCTCGAATGGAAGTAGGTCACGGGCATGTTTTCCCTCACCTTTCGAGAATTAATTTCAAAACTTTAAAATTCAAAGTTCTTTGCATAGTAAATTCAAGTAGAAATTTCACATGGTAATAATGAACAATTAAATAAACTAGATTATTTAATTGCAAACATAAAACGTCTTCAATAAAATGAAATAACCATGGAAATCATTAAGTTTAGAACACAAATGTTCAATAAATAGAAAAATTCTAACATGACCTTAACAAAAAAAAATCACGAGATTACGTGTAATCTAGGAGGATCTAAACATATACAACTCGGATAGGCCTAGATTTTATAATACTCATGGCACTAGAATGCGGGAACTTATACACGTATTCCTTGCAGGCAAAAGCGACGTACTAGTCATCCACTTCGCAACTTCATCAGAGCATTAGGGACAATTTTCTCTAGAACTCCCCATTTGCCCAAATATAGAATAAGAAGTTGCAAGCCATCTTTATGTGTTCCATATCCAATAGGCAGGAAAAACGTAAAATCTTCCTTTATCCTCAACATGACTAGGAGATCTCTGAACATCGAATGCCAATCATTTCCCCCGTCATAACCTCCAGCCCAAATGCACTCCTGCATCTCTTGGTGAACAGAATATATGTGCTCCGTAAGCACTTTGCTGCTATCCTTATGCTCCCACCAGGAGATCCGACGCTTCAGTATCTTTTGTCGCAGCGTGTGTGAATAAGGATCCCGACGCATAGTCGTCTTGGACTTCACCATCGTTGGTCTGGAACAAAATGCAGACAGAAAAATTGGGTCAATCTCATATTTTCCCAAAATGATTAAAAATTATAATTTTCAATCAAACGATGATTCACACATTAAAGATATGTTCACAATCGAGCTTTATATGTGATTAATAGGTCATATTATTTTCCATATTTTCTAGTGTCCAAACTTTAAAAATATGAAAAAAATATTTTAAGAACTCGTTCTAGAAATATTATGGTTTATTAAATTATTACATTGATTTTCTAAACTAGCTTATTAAAAATAAGTTTCTATTATAGCCCCTTTTGAAATAATTCTTATTTAGCTTGAATAAACCACAAGTTTATACAATTAGACCCAAAATAAAAATTTAAGCCCATGTTGACTTTGGCATTTTGGTTAACTTGGGCCAGATAATTGGAGGCCCAGAATGTGATCCATATGGACTACTTAGTCAAGGCAAGATGGGCCACGTCCCACCTCTGATTTGGGAAGCCCACGTTGACTGGTCAACACAGATTGTGGGCTTGGTCAAAACAGAGGCCCGCGAGCTTTGGTCTTTCTCCTTCTTTTATTTCGGGCTTGGCCCGAGTTTACTTAAAAACTCTAAGGCCCATTTGGATTCTATTTTCTCAAAAACAGAATTTAAAACCCCTAGGCTCAAGTTTTAGAAATAATTTGGGTCCACCAAAAAATATTTCTCGGCCCTATGACAAAAAATTGCAGCAGCCTCGTTTTTGATTCATAATTAGACACTTTCATATTATTTAAATCCAGAAATTTGGCCCATCAATTATTTTACCCATCCAAAAATCAACCCAGTCTCAAAACTAGGCCCAATTTAAATATATTTCACTCGGCCTAATTACTAATTAGGCCCAAAGTGAGAATAGGGTTTTCGCCAAGAAAAAAAATCCATCTTCTTCTCCAAGAAAATGGCGCTGCCGACGAGCATCCGGGAATTTCTCCGGCGTGACCATCGCTGGAATGGCCTTCTACCGCCGAGACCAACTCTTCCGTGACATGCCGCAACCTCCTGTCATTCGTGGTCTTTCCTCGGGATCGTGGTGGCTACCGCGGTCTCCTCGTCGATCGGTCGTCGTCAACAACAGAATTTAGTCCGTCCTTCTGGGACTCGCTAGTGGTCTTGGAGCTTCGCCATAGTCGATCGTCGGTACGAGCTTCTTGTTCCTCGTGAAGCACTCGTTCGCTCGGGGAAAAAACTCGTCGTGGACATGTGCGGCCTGCGTCAATCTTCCAGAGTCGCGGATCGAAGAATGGGTAAATTAAACAGAGTCAAAATGACTCTTTTTCCCGTCGTCGACTCGGCAAACGACTTCTTCTTTGATCTCCCTGGGAGCAAGTCGAGAAGAACAGACCATGGGTTCGTCCTTTTGACTCCCAGAACGTCCTTCACGAAGTCGCCGGCGTCGTGATTGACAGACTCTTGTCGCCGATTGAATTAAGATTTGGTAAGGAAGCCCGATCTTTTAACTTAGGGTTCATCGCCCAATTTTGGGGATTTTAAGGGACAAAGATCAAATCAGTCCCTTAGGGTTTCAGGCATTTTCACATAAGGACGTGGTCCTTTTGTTCGCGTTTCACGCAACAATTGCAGTTTAATACCGCAAGTCTCTCGCGTGTGCAACGAAGGACAAAAACGTGGGAACGTGGGTTTAATAAATTCGGTTCAGACCCTACAGCTTTATCTTTTATGCACGGAAGGACGACAGTAGGGTTTCTCTACGTTCTTTAGGCAGATTAGTAAGCGATTTTTACCAAAAATGAATTCTGTATAAAAATCAATACTAAAACCAGAACAAACCTCACGATGGCTCTGATACCAATGATGGTTTATTATTTGAATATATAATCTTAATTATATGAATAAACCATAAATAAAAGCCATAAATAAAGGATTACCTCTTGTAGCGCAGAATCCACTTAATGCGTTCTTCAGAGGTTCTTCACAGGATCTTGATGATGGAGGCTCGTTACTGGTCGATCCCTACTCACGTATGAACGAAGCGTTTCTTCTTCTCCCTATGTGTTTGATTATCCGTAGGATTTTCTCCTCCACTTTTCCTTCCCTTTTTACGTATATAAAAGGAATATTAGAGGATAGAGATAAGGGTTTGAGTTGTTATCTGTATAACAAACTCTACCCTGTAAAATCTCTTTTCAAATTAAATAAAAAGATACACAAATCTTTTTATTTATTTGATTTCTTTTGGATAATCATGGGTGAAAAAACCAACAAACGTTGTTGAAAAATATTTTTTGACGATTTCTGTTAATGAGAATGATGTGTTATGTTTGAGGCTTGCTAGGTTATGGTTTATTTGATTAAGTTTGACATAATCTAGCGCCGATCACCGACCATAAATTTTGGTCGTGACAATAAGGCAAAAAAGGGGAAGGAAAGGCAAGAAAAGGAAAGAAATGGAATGATGAGGCAAGATAAGGCAAGGAAAAGGCAAAAAAATACAAGAAAAAGGCAAAATAAGGCAAGAAAAGGAAAGAAAATGCAAGAAAAAGGTTAGAAAAGGAAAGAAAAGGAAAGAAAACGTAATAAAATGCAAGAAAAGGTAAGAAAATGCAGGATAAGGCGAGAAAAGGCAAGAAATGAAAAGAAACGGTAAAAAAAGGAAAGATATGGCAAGACTAGGCAAGAAAAGGCAAGGAGAAGGCAAGAAAAGGCAAAAAAAAGGAAAGATAAAGCAAGAAAATGCATGAAAAGACAAGAAAAGGCAAGATATGGCAAGATAAGGTAAGATATGGCATGAAAAGGCAAGAAAGGGCAAGATAAGGAAAGAAAAGGAAAGATAAGGTAAGGTAAGAAAATGCAAAAAGAGGCGAGGAAAAGGTATGAAAAGGTAAGAAAAGGAAAGAAAAGGCAAGGAAAAGGAATGAAAAGGCAAAAAAAGGAAAGAAAAGTCATGAAAAGGCAAGAAAAGGAAAGAAAAGAAAAGAAATGGCAGGAAAAGGCAAGGTAAAGCAAGAAAAGGTAAGATAAGGCAAGAAAAGGAAAGAAAAGGAAAGATGAGGCAAGAAAAGGCAAGAAAAGGAAAGAAAAGGGAAGGAAAGGTCAGAAAAGGCAAGAAAAAGTAAGAAAAAGCAAGGTAAAGTAAGGAAAAGGCAAGATAAGGCAAGAAAAGGCAAGAAAAGGCAAGATAAGGTAAGAAAAGGAATGGAAAAGGGAAAAAAGGAAAGATAAAGCAAGAAAAGGCAAGAAGAGAGAAGGAAAGGCAAGAAAAAGAAAGAAAAGGAATGATGAGGCAAGAAAAGGCAAAATAAGGCAAGAAAAGGAAAGAAAAGGCACGAAAAAGGGAAGATATGGCAAGAAAAGGCAAGGAAAATGCATGAAAATGTAAGAAAGGGCAAGAAAAGGCAAGATAAGGCTAGAAAAGGCAAGAAAAGGAAGGAAATGACAAGAAAAGGCAAGAAAAGGAAAGATAAGGTCAGAAAAGGCAAGATAAGGCCAGAAAAGGCAAGAAAATGAAAGATAAAGCCAAAAAAGGCTAGAAAAATGCAAGAAAAGACAAGATATGGTAAAAAAGGAAAGTTAAGGCAAGATAAGACAAGATAAGCCAAGATAAGGCATGAAAAGGCAAGAAAAGGGAAGATATGGAAAGAAAAGAAAAGATAAGGCAAGAAAATGGAAGGAAAAGACAAGAAAATGCAAGAAAAGGCAAGAAAAGTAAAGTAAAGGAAAGATAAGGGAAGGAAAAACAATGAAAAGGCAAGAAAAGGAAAGATAAAACAAGAAAAGGAAAGATAAAACAAGAAAAAGCATGAAAAGGCAAGAAAAAAAGGAAAGAAAAGGCAAGATAAGGCGAGAAAAGGCAAGAAAAGGGAAGGAAAAATAATGAAAAGGGAAAAAAAGGAAAGATAAAACAAGAAAAAGCATGAAAAGGAAAGATAAGGCAAAAAAAAGGAAAGAAAAAGCAAGGAAAAGGCAAGATAAGGCAAGAAAATGCAAGAAAAGCCAGGAAAAGGTAAGATAGGGTAAGAAAAGGGAAGGAAATGCATAAAAAGGCAAGAAAAGGAAAGAAAAGGAAAGAAATGGAAAGAAACGGCAAGGAAAAGCAAAGAAAAGGTAAGATAAAGCAAGGAAAGGAAAGAAAAGGCAAGGAAAAGGCAAGAAATGGCTAGATAAGGCAAAAAAGGTAGGAAAAGGCATGAAAAGGAAAGGCAAGAAAAGGCAAGAAAATGCAAGAATAGGTAAGAAAAGGCAAGATAAGGCAAGAAAAGGTAAGAAAAGGAAAGAAATGAAAAGAAAAGGAAATATATGGCCAGAAAAGGCAAGATAAGGCAAGAGAAAGCAAAGAAAAGGCAAAAAAGGAAAGATAAGGCAAGAAAAGGCAAGGAAAAGGCAAGAAAAGGCAAGAAAATCCCAGAAAAGGTAAGATAAGGCACGAAAAGGCAAGAAAATGAAGGATAACGCAAGAAAAGGCAAGAAAAGGAAAGAAAAGGAAAGATAAGGCCAGAATAGGAAAGAAAAGGCAAGATAAAACAAGAAAAGGCACGGAAAAGGAAAGAAAAGGAAAATAAGGAAAGATTAGGCAATAGGAGGGAAGGAAAGGCAAGAAAAGGAATGATGCGGCAAGAAAAGGCGAGGAAAAGGCATGAAAAGGCAAGAAAAGAGAAGAAAAGGCTTGAAAAGGCAATATAAGGTAAGAAAAGGCAAGATAAGGAATGAAACAACCAGAAAAGGAAAAAAAAGGCAAGAGAAGGCAATTAAAAGGCAAGAT
Organism: Hypericum androsaemum; assembly: GCA_963995505.1. NCBI lineage: Eukaryota > Viridiplantae > Streptophyta > Magnoliopsida > Malpighiales > Hypericaceae > Hypericum > Hypericum androsaemum. The sequence goes on from OZ023186.1 coordinate 13,430,983, forward strand.
AAGGCAAGAAAAGGCAAAGAAAAGGCATAAAAAGGCAAGAAAAGGAAAGAAAGGGCAAGAAAAGTCAAGAAAAGGTATAAAAAAAAGGTAAGATAAGGTAAGAAAAGGCAAGAAAAGGAAAGATAAGGCCAGAAAAGGCAAGATAAGGCAAGGAAAATGAATAAAAAGGCAAGAAAAGGAAAGATATCGCAAGGAAAAGGAATGAAAAGGCAAGAAAAGGAAAGATAAGGAAAGAAAAGGCCTGAAAAAGCAAGAAAAGAAAAGGAAAGAAAAGGCAAGATTAGGCAAGAAAAGGAAACAATAGGCAAAGAAAAGGAATGATAAGGCCAGAAAAGGCAAGATAAGCTAAGAAAAGGAAAGAAAATGCAAGATAAGGCAAGAAAAGGAAAGAAAAGGAACGGAAAAGGCAAGAAAAGGTAAGATAAGTCAAGAAAAGGCAAGGAAAAGGCATGAAAAGGTAAGAAAAGGCAAGAAATGGCAAGGAAAAGTAAGAAAAGGTAAGAAAAAGCAAGAAAAGGCAAGAAAAAATAAGATAAGGCAAGATAAGGCAAGAAGAGGGGAGGAAATGCAAGAAAAGGATAGAAAATGAAAGAAAAGTCAAAGGAAAGGAAAGAAAAGAAAAGGCAATGGAAAGGAAAGAAAAGGCAAGGAAAATGCATGAAAAGGTAAGAAAAGGCAAGAAAAGACAAGATAAGGCTAGAACAGGAAAGAAATAGCAAGAAAAGGAAAGATAAGGCCAGAAAAGGCAACATAAGGCAAGAAAAGAAAAGAAAAGGTAAAAAATGAAAGTAAAGGCAAGATAAGACAAGATAAGGCAAGATAAGGCATGAAAAGGCAAGAACAGGGAAGATATGGAAAGAAAAGGAAAGATAAGGCAAGAAAAGGCAAGGAAAAGGCAACAAAAGGCAAGGAAAGGGAAAAAAGAGGAAGGAAAAGCAATGAAAAGGAAAGAAAAGGAAAGATAAGACAAGTAAAAGGCAAGAACAGGCAAGTAAAAGGCAAGAAAAGGCAAGATAAAGCAGGGTAGGGTAAGAAAAGGGAAGGAAATGCAAGAAAAGGCAAGAAAAGGAAGGAAAAGGAAAGAAACGGAAAGAAAAGGCAAGGCAAGGAAAAGCAAAGAAATGGTAAGATAAACCAAGAAAAGGAAAGAAAATGCTAGGAAAAGGCAAGAAATGGTAAGATAAGGCAAGAAAAGGAAAGAAAAGGCAAGGAAAAGGTATGAAATGTATAGATAAGACAAAAAAGGTAGGAAAAGACATTAAAAGGCAAGAAACGGAAATGCAAGAAAAGGCAAGAAAGGCATGAAAAGGAAAGAAAAGGCAAGAAAAGGCAAGAAAATGCCAGAAAAGGCAAGATAAGGCATGCAAAGGCAATGAAAAGGCAAGAAAAGTTAAAAAAAGGAATGACAAGGCAAGAAAAGGACAGAAAATTATAGAAAAGATAAGAAAAGGCTAGAAAAAGGAAGATAAGGCAAGATACGATAAGAAAAGGCAAGATAAGGCAAGAAAATGCAAGGAAAAGGCATGAAAAGGAAAGAAAAGGGAAAGAAAAGGCAAGAAACGTAATGGAAGAGGCAAGAAAAGGAAAGAAAACCAAGATAAGGCAAGAAAAGGCAAGATAAGGCAAGATAAGGCAACGAAAGGCAAGGAAAAGGTAAGATAAGGCAAGATAAGGCAAGGTAGGGTAGCAATAGGGAAGAAAAGGCTAGAAAAGGAAAGATCAGGCAAGAAAAAGGAAAGAAAAGGCAAGATAAGGTAAGAAAAGGAAAGATGCGACAAGAAAAGGCAAGAAAAGGAAAGAAAAGGTAAGGAAAATGCAAGAAAATACAAGATAAGGAAAGAAAAGGTAAGAAAAGGTAAGGAAAAGGCATGAAAAGGCAAGAAAAGGAAAGAAAATGCAAGATAAGGTAAGAAAAGGTAAGATAAGGCAAGAAAAGGCAAGAAAAGAAAAGAAATGGAAAGAAAAGGAAAGATAAGGCCAGAAAAGGACAAAAAGGCAAGATAAGACAAGAAAAGGAAAGGAAAAGGCTAGAAAAGGAAAAAAAAGATAAGATAAGGCAAGAAAAGGAAAGAAAAGGAATGATGAGGCAAGAAAAGGGGAAGAAAAGGCATAAAAAGGCTTGAAAGGCAAGATAAGGAATGAAAAGGCAAGACAAGGCAAGAAAAGGCAAGAAAAGACATGAAATGGCAAGAAAAGGCAAGATAAGGTAAAAAAAGATCTGAACAGGCATGAAAAGGCAATATAAGGCAAGAGAAGGCAAGGAAAGGCAAGAAAATGAAAGGAATGGAAAGATAAGGCAAGAAAAGTAAAGAAAGGGCAAGAAAAGTAAGGAAAAGGTAAAAAAATAGACAAGATAAAGCAAGAAAAGGAAAGATAAGGCAAGAAAAGGCAAGAAAAGGAAAGTTAAAGGAATGTAAAGGCAAGAAAATGCAAGGAAAAGGAATGTAAAGGCAAGAAAAGGCAAGGAAAAGAAATGAAATCGCAAGAAAAGGAAAAATATGGTAAGAAAAAGCATGAAAAAGCAAGAAAAGGCAAGAAAAGACAAGATTAGGCAAGAAAAGGAAAGAAAAGGCAAGGAAAAGGTAAGATATGGCAAGAAAAGGCAAGATAATGTAAGAAAAGAAAAGGCAAAAAAAGTTAAAAAAAAGGAAAGGAAAGGCAAGAAACGGAAAGAACAGGTAAGAAAAGGTAAGAAAAGGTAAGAAAAGGCAAGATTAGGCTAGAAAAGGCAAGAAAGGGAAAGAAAAGGAAAGCTAAGGAAAGAAAAGGCAAGAAAAGGCAAGAAAAGGAAAAAAAGGAAAGAGAAGGCAAGAAAAGGCAAGAATAGGGAAGGAAAGGGAAGAAAAGGAAAGAATGAGGCAAGAAAAGGCAAGAAAAGGTAAGAAAAGGAAAGAATGAGGCAAGACAAGGAAAGAAAAGGTAAGAAAAGGCAAGATAAGGATAGAAAAGTTAAGGAAAGGCAAGAAAAGGAAAGAAAAGGAATGATGAGGCAAGATAAGGCAAGGAAAAGGCAAGGACAAGGCAAGATATGGCAAGAAAAGGAAAGAGAATGCAAGAAAAAAGTTTGAAAACGGAAGAAAAGGTAAGAAAATGCAAGAAAAGGTAAGAAAATGCAAGATAAGGCCAGAAAAGGCAAGAAACGAAAAGAAATGGAAAGAAAATGAAAGATATGGAAAGAAAAGGCAAGAAAAGGAAAGGAGAAGGCAAGAAAAGGCCAAAAAAGGAAAGATAAGGCAAGAAAAGGCATGAAAAGGTAAGAAAAGGGAAGGAAAAGGTATGAAAAGTCAAGAAAAGGAAAGAAAAGGCAAGGAAAAGGAATAAAAAGGAAAAAAAAGGAAAGATAGGGCAAGAAAAGGCATGAAAAGGAAAGAAAAGGAAAGAATGAGGCAAGAAAAGGCAAAAAAAAGGAAAGAAAAGTTAAGAACAGGCAAGATAAGGCATGAAAAGGAAAGAAAAGGCAAGAAAAAGGAATGAAAAGGCAAAAAAAGAAAAGATAAGGCAAGAAAGATTTGAAAAGGCAAGAAAAGGAAAGAAAAGAAATGAAATTGAAAGCTAAGGAAAGAAAAGGAATGAAAAGGTAATATAAGGCAAGAAAAGGACAGAAAAGAAAAGGAAAAGTAAAGATAAGGCAAGTAAAGGCAAGATAAGCTAAGAAAAGGAAAGAAAAGGCAAGGAAAAGGAAAAGGAAAGAAAAGATAAGATAAGATAAGGCCAGAAAAGGCAAGGAAAAGGCTTGAAAAGCCAAAAAAAGCCAAGAAAAGGCAAGAAAAGGTAAGATAAGGCAAGATAAGGCAAGAAAAAGCAAGAAAAGGCAAGAAAAGGCAAGGAAAAGGCAAGAAAAGGCAAGATGAGGGAAGAAAAGGCATGAAGAGGAAAGGAAAGGCAAGGAAAAGGCAAGAAAAGGCAAGATAAGGGAAGAAAAGGCAAGAAGACGAAAGGAAAGGCAAGAAAAGGAAAGAAAAGGAATGATGAGGCAAGAAAAGGCAAGGGAAAGGCAAGAAAAGGTAAGAAAAGGAAAGGAAAAGGCATGAAAATGTATGAAAAGGCAAGATAAGGTAAGATAAGGCTAGAAAAGGTAAGAAAAGGAAAGAAATAGAACGAAATACCCAGAAAAGGCAAGAAAAGGAAAGATAAGGCCAAAAAAGGTAAGAAAAGGCAAGATAAGACCAGAAAAGGCAAGATAAGGAAAGATAAGGCCAGAAAAGGCAAGAAAAGGCTAGGAAAATGCAAGAAAAGGCATGAAAAGGAAAGATAAGGCAAAAAAAGGAAAGTAAAGTCAAGATAAGACAAGATAAGTCAAGAAATGGCAAGAAAATGCAAGGAAATGGCATATAAAGGCTAGAAAAGGAAAGAAAAGGCAAAAAAGGGATGGAAAAGCAATGAAAAGGCAAGAAAAGGAAAGATAAGATAAGAAAAAGGCAAGGAAAAGGCAAGAAATGGCAAGATAAGGCAAGAAAAGGAAAGAAAAGGCAAGGAAAAGGTAAGAAATGGCAAGATAAGGCAAAAAAGGTAGGAAAAGGCATGAAAAGGCAAGTAAAGGGAAGAAAAGCCAAAAAAGGCATGAAAAGGAAAGAAAAGCCAAGAAACGATAAGAAAAGGTAAGAAAAGGTAAGAAAAGGCAAGATAAGGCAAGAAAAGGCAAGAAAAGGAAAAAAAGGCAAGAAAAGGCAATAAATGGAAAGAAAAGGAAAGACAAGGCAAGGAAAGGCAAGAGAAGGCAAGAGAAAGCCAAAAAAGGCAAGAGAAGGCAAAGAAAAGGCAAGAGAAGGCAAAGAAAAGGCAAGAAAAGGCAAAAAAAGAAAAGATAAGGCAAGAAAAGGCAAGGAAAAGACAAGAAAAGGAATGACAAGGCAAGAAAAGGCAAAAAAATCCCAGAAAAGGTAAGATGAGGCAAGAAAAGGAAAGATAAGCAAAGATAAGAGAAGAAAAGGCAAGATAGGCAAGAAAATGCAAGGAAAAGGCAAGAAAAGGAAAGAAAGGGCAAGAAAAATAATGGAAATGGCGTGAAAAGGAAAGAAAAGGCAAGTAAAGGCAAGATAAGGCAAGAAAAGGGTAGGAAAGTCAAGAAAAGGAAAGATGAGGCAAGATAAGGCAAGAAAAGGAAAGAAAAGGCAAGAAAAGGAAAGAAAAGGTTTCATGCAAGAAAAGGAAAGAAAAGGAAAGAAAAAGGCAAGAAAAGGCAAGATAAGACAAGAAAAGGGAAGGAAAAGGCAAGATAAGGCAAAAAAAAGGAAAGAAAAGGCAAGATAAGGCAAGGTAGGGTAGGAAAAGGGAAGGAAAGGCAAGAAAAGGAAAGAAAAGGAAAGAAAAGGCAAGATTATGCAAGAAAAAGGAAGGAAAATGGAAGATAAGGTAAGAAAAGGAAAGAAAAGGGAAGATAAGGTAAGAAAAGGAAAGAAAAGGCACAAAAAAGGCGGGAAAAGGCAATATAAGGCAAGAAAAGGAAAGATGCGACAAGAAAATGCAAGAAAATGAAAGGAAAGGCAAGGAAAAGGCAAGATAAGGCAAGATAAGGAAAGAAAAGGCAAGAAAAGGCAAGGAAAAGGCATGAAAAGGCAACAAAGGTAAGAAAAGGCAAGATAAGGCAAGAAAAGGCAAGAAAAGGAAAGAAATGGAAAGAAAAGGAAAGATATGGCTAGAAAAGGACAAAAAGGCAAGAAAAGGAAAGAAAAGGAATGATAAGGCAAGAAAAGGCGAAGAAAAGGCATGAAAAGGCTTGAAAAGGAAAGATAAGGAATGAAAAGGCAAGACAAGGCAAGAAAAGGAATGAAATGGCAAAAAAGGCAAGATAAGGTAAGAAAAGATCAGAAAAGGCATAAAAAGGCAAGGTAAGGTAAGATAAGGCAAGGAAAGGCAAGAAAATGAAAGGAATGGAAAGATAAGGCAAGAAAAGGTAAGATAAGGCAAGAAAAAGGCAAGAAAAGGAAAGAAAGGGCAAGAAAAGTCAAGATAAGGTAAAAAAAGGCAAGAAAAGGCAAGAAAAGGCAAGAATAGGAAAGATAAGGTAAGAAAAGGCAAGAAAAGGAATGAAAAGGCAAGGAAAAGGAATGAAAAGGCAAGAAAAGGAAAGATAAGGCAAGAAAAGGCAAGGAAAAGGAATGAAATGGCAAGAAAAGGTAAGAAAAAGCAAGAAAAGGTAAGAAAAGGCAAGATAAGGCAAGATAAGGCAAGAAAAAGCAAGATAAGGCAAGAAAATGAAAGGAAAAGGTAAGAAAAGGCAAGATAAGGGAAAAAAGGCAAGAAGAGGGAAGGAAAGGCAGGTAAAGGCAAGATAAGGGAAGAAAAGGCAAGAAGAGGGAAGGAAAGGCAAGAAAAGGAAAGAAAAGGAATGATGAGGCAAGATAAGGATAGAACAGGTAAGGGAAAGGCAAGATAAGGCAAGAAAAGACAAGGAAAAGGCATGAAAAGGTATGAAAAGGCAAGATAAGGCTAGAAAAGGCCAGAAAATGAAAGAAATGGAAAGAAATGGCAACAAAAGGCATGAAAAGGAAAGAAAAGGCCAAAAAAGGCAAGATAAGGGAAGATAAGGCCAGAAAAGGCAAGCAAAAGAAAAGATAAGGCCAGAAAAGGCTAGAAAAATGCAAGAAAAGGTATGAAAAGGCAAGATAAGGCAAAAAAAGGAACGTAAACCTTTTCAGAGAAGAGTAAAGCGAGGGATAGGATAGATGAATAGGTTTAAGGATAAGAAAATATAAGGCAAGATAAGGCAAGGAAAAGACAAGACAAGGAATGACAACGCAAGAAAAGGCAAAAAAATCCCAGAAAAGGTAAGATAAGGCAAGAAAAGGAAAGATAAGGCAAGATAAGACAAGAAAAGGCAAGAAGATAAGGCAAGAAAATGCAAGGAAAAAGCAAGAAAAGGAAAGAAAAGGCAAGAAAAGTAATGGAAAAGGCGTCAAAAGGCAAGAAAAGGAAAGAAACGGCAAGTAAAGGCAAGATAAGGCAAGAAAGAGGATAGATAAGACAAGATAAGGCAAGAAAAGGGTAGGAAAGTTAAGAAAAGGAAAGATGAGCCAAGATATGGCAAGAAAAGGAAAGCAAAGGCAAGGAAAATGCAAGAAAGGGAAAGAAACGGAAAGGAAAAGGCAAGAAAAGGGAGGATAAGGAAAGAAAAGGGAAGGAAAAGGCAAGATAAGGCAAAAAAAGGAAAGAAAAGGCAAGATAAGGCAAGGTAGGGTAGGAAAAGGGAAGGAAAGGCAAGAAAAGGAAAGAAAAGGCATGATTAGGCTAGAAAAAGGAAAGAAAAGGTAAAATAAAGTAAGAAAAGGAAAGAAAAGGCACGAAAAAGGTGGGAAAAGGCAATATAAGGAAAGAAAAGGAAAGATGCGACAAGAAAAGGTAAAAAAAAGGAAAGAAAAGGCAAGCAAAATGCAAGAAAAGGCAAGATAAGGAAAGAAAAGGCAAGAAAAGGCAAGGAAAAGGCATGAAAAGGCAAGAAAAGGAAAGAAAAGGCAAAAAAAGGAAAGAAAAGCTAAGAAAAGGCAATATAAGGCAAGAAAAGGAAGAAAAGGAAAGAAATGGAAAGAAAAGGAAAGATAAGGCCAGAGAAGGACAAAAAGACAAGATATGACAAGAAAAGGCTAGAAAAGAAAAAAAGGAAAGATAAGGCAAGAAAAGGAAAGAAAAGGAATGATGAGGCAAGAAAAGGTGAAGAAAAGGCATGGAAGGTCTTGAAAAGGCAAGATAAGGAATGAAAAGACAAGACAAAGTAAGAAAAGGTATGAAATGGCAAGAAAAGGTAAGATAAGGTAAGAAAAGATCTGAAAAGGAATGAAAAGGCAAGATAAAGCAAGAGAAGGCAAGGAAAGGCAAGAAAAGGAAAGTAATGGAAAGATAAGGCAAGATAAGGCAAGGAAAAGGCAGGAAAATGAAAGAGAGGGCAAGAAAAGTCAAGAAAAGGTAAAAAAAGGCAAGATAAGGCAAGAAAAGGCAAGAAAAGGAAAGATAAGGCAAGAAAAGGCAAGAAAAGGAAAGAAAAGGCAAGGAAAAGGAATGAAAAGGCAAGAAAAGGAAAGATAAGCCAAGAAAAGTCAAGGAAACGGAATGAAATGGCAAGAAAAGGAAAGATAAGGCAAGAAAAGGCATGAAAAAGAAAGAAAAGGAAAGAAAAGGAAAGAAAAGGCAAGATTAGGCAAGAAAAGACAAGATTAGGCAAGAAAAGGAAAGAAAAGACAAGGAAAAGGTAACATAAGGCAAGAAAAGGCAAGATAATGCAAGAAAAGGAAAGGAAAGAAATGAAAAGGAAAGAAAAGCAAGAACATGTAAGAAAAGGCAAGAAAATGTAAGAAAAAGAAAGAACAAGTAAGAAAAGGCAAGAAAAGGTAAGAAAAGGCAAGATATGGAAAGAAAAGGGAAAGAAAAGGAAAGATATGGAATGAAAAGGCAAGAAAAGGAAAAAAAGGAAAGATAAGGCAAGAAAAGGCAAGAAAAGGAAAGAAACGGTAAGAAAAGGAAAGAATGAGGCAAGAAAAGGAAAGAAAAGGCATGGAAAGGCAAGATAATTGAAAAAAAGGAATGAAAGGCAAGAAAAGGAAAGAAAAGGAATAAGGAGGCAAGATAAGGCAAGGAACAGGCAAGAAAAGGCAAGGACAAGGCAAGATAAGGCAAGAAAAGGAAAGAGAAGGTAAGAAAAGTGTAAGAAAATGGAAGAAAAGGTAAGAAAATGCAAGAAAATGCTCGAAAAGGCAAGAAACGAAAAGAAATGGAAAGAAAAGGAAAGATATGGAAAGAAAAGGCAAGAAAAGGCAAAAAAAAGGAAAGATAAGGCAAGAAAAGGCATGAAAAGGCAAGAAAAGGCAAGTTAAGGCAAGATAAGGAATGAAAAGGAAAGATAAGGCAAGATAAGGAAAGAAAACGAAAGATAAGGCAAGAAAAGGCAAGGAAAAGTTATGGAAAGGCAAGAAAAGGAAAGAAAAGGCAAGGAAAAGGAATTAAAAGGCAATAAAAGGAAAGATGAGGCAAGAAAAGGCATGAAAAGGCAAGAAAAGGAAAGAATGAGGCAAGAAAAGGAAAAAAAGGAAAGAAAGGGTAAGAAAAGGCAAGATAAGGCAAGATAAGGCATGAAAAGGCAAGAAAAGATAAGATAAGGAAAGAAAAGGAAAGATAAATTAAGAAAAGGCAAGGAAAAGGTATCAAAAGGGAAGAAAAGGAAAGAAAAGGCAAGGAAAAGGAATGAAAAGGCAAAAAAAGAAAAGATAAGGCAAGAAAAGACATGAAAAGGCAAGAAAAGGAAAGAAAAGAAATGAAATGGCAAGCTAAGGCAAGATAAGGCAAGAAAAGGAATGAAAAGGAAAGAAAAGTAAAGATGAGGCAAGAAAACGAAAGAAAAGGCAAGGAAAAGAAAAGATAAGGCAAGTAAAGACAAGATAAGATAAGAAAAGGCAAGAAAAGGCCAGATAAGGCAAGAAAAGGAAAGAAAATGCAAGGAAAAGGAAAGAAAAGGTAAGATAAGGCTAGAAAAGGCAAGGAAAAGGCATGAAAAGGCAAGAAAAGGTAAGAAAAGGTAAGAAAAGGTAAGAAAAGGCTAGATAAGGTAAGATAAGGCAAGAAAAGGAAACAAACGGAAAGAAAAGGCAAGGAAAAGCAAGAAAAGGAAAGAAAAGGCAAGGAAAAGGCTAGAAATGGCAAGATAAGATAAGAAAAGGAAAGAAAAGGCAAGGAAAAGGTAAGAAATGGCAAGATAAGGCAAAAAAGGTAGGAAAAGGCATGAATAGGCAAGAAAAGGAAAGAAAAACAAAGAAAAGGCATGAAAAGGAAAGAAAAGTAAAGAAATGGTAAGAAAATGTAAGAAAAGGCAAGAAAAGGTAAGAAAAGGCAAGATAAGGCAAGAAAAGGCAAAAAAAGGCAAGAAAAAGAAACAAATGGAAAGAAAAGGAAAGATATGGCAAGAAAAGGCAAGAGAAAGCCAGAAAAGGCAAGAGAAGGCAAAGAAAAGGAAAGAGAAGGCAAATAAAAGGCAAGAAAAGAAAAAAAAAAGATAAGATAAGGCAAGAAAAGGCAAGAAAAGGCAAGGAAAAGACAAGAAAAGGAATGACAAGGCAAGAAAATCCCAGAAAAGGTAAGATAAGGCAAGAAAAGGAAAGATAAGGCAATATAAGGCAAGAAAAGGAATGAGAAGGCAAGAAAAAGGTAAGAAAAAGGAAGAAAAGGCAAGAAAATGCAAGAAAAGGTAACAAAATGCAAGATAAGGCTAGAAAAGGCAAGAAATGAAAAGAAATGGAAAGAAAAGGAAAGATATGGAAAGAAAAGGCAAGAAAAGGCAAGGAGAAGGCAAGAAAAGGCAAAAAAAAGGAAAGATAAGGCAAGAAAAGGCATGAAAAAGCAAGAAAAGGCATGAAAAGGCAAGAAAAGGCAAGTTAAGGCAAGATAAGGAATAAAAAGGAAAGATAAGGCAAGATAAGGAAAGAAAAGGAAAGATAAGGCAAGGAAAAGGTATGAAAAGGCAAGAAAAGGAAAGAAAAGGCAAGGAAAAGGAATGAAAAGGAAACAAGAGGAAAGAAAAGGCATGAAAAGGCAAGAAAAGGCAAGAAAAGGCAAGAAAAGGAAAGAATGAGGCAAGAAAAGGAAAGAAAGGGTAAGAAAAGGCAAGATAAGATAAGATAAAGCATGAAAAGGCAAGAAAAGACAAGATGAGGAAAGAAAAGGAAAGAAAAGGCAAGAAAAAGGAATGAAAAGGCAAAAAAAGAAAAGATAAGGCAAGAAAAGACATGAAAAGGCAAGAAAAGGAAAGAAAAGAAAAGAAATGGCAAGCTAAGGCAAGATAAGGCAAGAAAAGGAAAGAAAAGTAAAGATAAGGCAAGAAAAGGAAAGAAAAGGCAAGGAAAAGTAAAGATAAGGCAAGTAAAGGCAAGATAAGCTAAGAAAAGGCAAGATAAGGCAAGATAAGGAAAGAAAAGGCAAGGAAAAGGCATGAAAAGGCAACAAAAGCCAAAAAAAGCAAGAAAAGGTAAGAAAAGGTAAGAAAAGGTAAGAAAAGGGAAGATAAGGCAAGATAAGGCAAGAAAAAGCAAGAAAAGGCAAGAAAAGGCAAGAAAAGGCAAGGAAAGGAAAGAAAAAGAAAGAAAAAGAATGATGAGGCAAGAAAAGGCAAGATAAGCAAATAAGAGGCAAGGGAAAGGCAGGATAAGGTAAGAAAAGGCAAGGAAAAGGCATGAAAAGGTATGAAAAGGCAATATAAGGCAAGATAAGGCTAGAAAAGGCAAGAAAAGGAAAGAAATTGAAAGAAATGGCAAGAAAAGGAAAGATAAGGCCAAAAAAGGTTTTTAAAAAGGAAGATAAGGCCAGAAAAGGCAAGAAAATGCAAGGAAAATGCAAGAAAAGGCTTGAAAAGGCAAGATAAGGTAAAAAAAGGAAAGTAATTATCATGACCCGAATCTGAGGTCGTTGACTGGTGCTAGACCCAAACCCATTTACAATACCTAACGAGTCTAGCCTGCCTCAAATGTATTTTACTTTACAAAATTTTCAATCTCAAAAACAAAATGAAATACAATTATTTTTACATTATCCCTAGGATCAAAGTGAACACTGTAGCTACGGAGCTACTAGACAAAAGAGAAAAATGGATGCCGGAGACTTTATTCAAGTCGTGAAGAAGTAAATTGACTTGACACCAACAAAGCTATCTCCGGATGGATACAATGCCACATAAATGAACCTGCAAAACTGGTGAGAGGGGGTGAGTGTTTGGGGAAACACTCTGTAAGCAGATAGAATATAACGTGTTGGTTATGTCAGATACATGTGGGAGAGACAGAACTCAACTATGTCCCACATAATCTAAGACAACACTAAAATGCATACTAATCACATGACCACACACACACATACCAAAAATATGAGCAAACTACGTGACCTCCCATTCCATCACGTAACTTGTCCCACAAACACATAATCACATAGTCAAATAAATGGTGAGCTCTAAACAGGTTTAGACGGGCCACTTCCTCTCCAGCACAGGGATATCAACATGGCCATCAGATCTCCTTTCCATAATTACATACTAAGTTTAATAGTAGTAAACTAGGATATCCCCAGTCTATGTGCACATAGGCTAACATCCCCGGTTAGCACGGGAAAACCTGTCCATTTCTCACCATAAACAAACATAACAGACCTTTCACACAACCAAAGGGTCCAAGATCATATCCAAGAGAAATGGACATGTCACACCCTCACAAATTGGCCCCGAGCTAGGAACCACATATTCTCTAGCCGGCCACACACATATGCCACACATGTCACAAACCAATCCAAGTATGACCAAACAAAATACATATGCACATGACCACTTTATAGACAAAACTTATATGCATGACACGTGCATACTTAAGATTTGAAACATGCACATGTACCAAACAAACCAAAGTTGTCATGGTCTATATGCTTACACTAATAAAGATCCACCGATCACACTGATTCCCGAATCTGATGTCCCTTTCACTTAAAGCTTTTATAACCATATTTCGTGATGATTCTCCTTCACCAACACACCTTGAGGAAGCTCTGTACAATAATCCCAATTCACAAAATGAGGTTAGCTTCTCACTTCCCAAATCAAGTTGCTTCCATCACTTCAAAACAACCAACCCATCATCTAAAATAGACCAAAAGTGTCCAAATAGCTCAATTTCTTTCAATATTTTCTTTCTTACCAGGTGTCCCACACTTGTATAGTTTGTACAAAGTCTATTCATGGTCATAAATTCACTCAACAATCTGTTTTGACAATCAGAATATACACCAAGCACAAGAGAAGCTCAACCACTTCTATCTTCAATAAATATCACATATAACTCAATATTATACCATAACCACTTCAAATAACTCTTTATATGGACTCCCCTGTATGTCCTTGATATCTCATAATCCAAGTACTTATCAAAAATTCCAAACATATCACTTACCAAGTCATTACTCTTGACCCCCTTCAACCTGTACACAGTCAGCAAGTTCAAACTTCAACTCAGTTTTGAATACGATTTCTTCATCCAAACAGGGTGTATGATACATGGTTAGAAACCTTATACAGTCCTCTACCATCTATCAAAATCTAAAGTTCCAATTCGAAGCCTAAGTACACTTACCAATCACGTTTTCTTCATTAACCTCAGCTGTGTGCTTCACCAAAAGAAAGGCATTGAAGTCCTATACAATTCTCATGAAGACATGGAAGTCCAATTCCAAGCCAAAGGATACGTACCGAATACTTCTTTGTCCACCAGCTCACTTGTATACTCCAGTTATTAGTCTGCCATTCAAAACCAATTTCTTATTGATTCCTTAATCCAAATAGGACATATAATATACAGTTGGAAAGATCATTGAGTCCTCTACAACTTTAGTGAACACATCAAAATCCAAGTCAAATTGGAAAATCCCTTACCGGATCAATCTTTCTTGACCTGCTGCCTCTTCATCACTTACGGTTTATGGCTTATCTCTGGAGCCTCCTGCCTCTTCCTTTAATTTTCTGAGTCTTAAAAGAGTGTAGGTGAGTCACCATCCAGTATGACTCACGTCCTCAACTAATTCTAACAAGTTTCCAAGTGGTGAAAGATGATTAGATGGCTTTTCCAAGGGGTCCAATCAGGAGGCAGCAAATTGAGTCCCGTTTTTCACCAACTTCAGTTGTTTATTTCCCAAAATCGTTTTCTGTTCAATTGTAGGCCTATGTGTCTAGTTTCTGGATCATATTTATTTGTACCATTTGGAGCAAAATTGAGGAAGATGTGTCCAATTTACCGAACATGTGTCAATGCTGTCCAAACTTGACCAACTAACTTCATAACACTTGAGAATTATTTATGTAGGCTTTGTTGAGATTGATCTAAAATCCTTAGCAGACTAACTCATGTCTATACATACTTCATAAAAGCATAGCAACTTAAATTCTTGTTGAAATAAAGACCAAGGAGTGCAACCAAAGCAGTTTAAGAATCGACAATACAACATGTCATTTATCCACTTGCTAGGCTTTGTCCAAATTGCTAGCATGATAAATCCATGTCTTCGTAAGCTTATAGGTCCACATCTCACCTTTAAATACCATTTTGAATCATCTCTTTTGGATCCCGGATGAATCAGTTTATCATAGCATATCTGAGGTAGTCCGAGATATCAAATGCATTCCTTCCAACTATCATTGGCATTCTATTTACATAGCAATCTCACTCCAAATATGAATCCAATATGTCATTACGACTAATTGTACTTCACTTAAGTCAGACAAATATGATTAAAGGACTAGGGTATTACATTCTCCCCTCCTTATAAAAATTTTTCCCCGAATTTACTTCCATTTGAAAGTTCACTCACATTGCTATGTAATAGGTGTGACTATTTCAAAATATCTCTTTTAAGTCTCATATGCCCTTTGCAAGTTGAGTGGTCCATACTTATCTCCAATGTCGATCACCTAATCTTGAAATGTCCATCATAATCATAATGGTCCCAACTTCCCCGAATATTGATCACAATAGCTCACATCATATCTTTAAACATTTGAGTCACTGTGGGAACTTATCAGCATCATAAGTTCTCTTTGCCCAAAGAAATAAGGTGACTTAGTCAATTTGTCCATTACCACTCACATAGAGCCATAACACCTCAGAGTAATTGGAAGCTCTCTAAATACATTCATCTTGATCATCTCATACTAACATGCTACATCTCTTATATCCATACCACCAAAATACGATACGCCATTTTTCAAAGTTGCAAGCTTGGCAATCCATCATTTCCAACTTGTATCACAAGCTCACTAGTCCTTAGGTTTTTACATTGAGATTCCATAACTCAATCTCGAAAGATAGGTCATGAGTGCATTTATCTAACAAGCTTAGACTATTTTATAATTGTTACAAATTCTGACTCAGACTCTTGCTCCACCAAAGCTTGTGAATCTTAACCAAAGTATCTCAAACTTCCTTCACAAGTAATGCCTCTAATTCTTCAAAGTAAACACATCTGTTACCATTTCCAAGATAATAGAATACAAATGGGAACAAATCACCATGGATTTGTTAGTGGGCCTCCCAACTTCACCAAGGGGGTTTGATTCTATTTGGGTTATTGTGGATTGATTGACGAAGTCGGCACATTTTATACCTATTCAGAATACATATGATGCAGCAAAGTTTGCCCAACTATTCATTGATCAGATTGTTTGACTGCACGGAGTTCCGGTTTCAATAGTTTCTGATCGAGGGACACATTTTACATATCGATTTTGGAAGAAGTTTCAAGATGCCATGGGTACTCGTTTGGATTTGAGTACAGCTTTCCATCCTCAGACAGATGGACAGTCAGAACGGACAATACAAATATTGGAGGATATGATGCGAGCATGTGTGATGGATTTTGGAGGGAGCTGGGAGCTCTATTTGCCTTTAATGGAATTTTCCTACAATAACAGTTATCAAGCTAGTATTCTGATGGCACCTTATGAGGCATTGTATGGTAGAAAGTGTAGGTCACCAATATGTTGGGATGAAGTTGGTGAGAAGCAACAGCTGAGTCTTGAATTCATACAGGAGACAATTGATAAGATTAAGGTGATTCGGAAACGATTAGTGACAGCTCAAAGTAGACAGAAGTCATACTCAGATAAAAGGAGAAAAGATATTGAGTTTGAAGTGGGTACCAATGTGTTTCTGAAGGTATCTCCAATGAAAGGGATTATGAGATTTGTGAAAAAGGGTAAATTAAGTCCAAGATTTGTGGGACCATTTGAGATTCTGGAGCGGGTTGGTCGAGTGGCTTATCGGTTGGCATTACCACCCACATTCTCGTATATACATCCAGTGGTTCATGTCTTGATGCTTAGGAGATACCTATATGATCCTTCACATGTGCTAGACCAGCCAAATGTGGACTTCCAGGATGATCTTACATACGAAGAGCGACCCTTACGGATATTGGGTCGACAAGTGAGAAAATTGAGGACCAAAGATCTTCCATTTGTGAAAGTGGAATGGCAAAATCATTCTCCAGCAGAGGCTACATAGGAGTTAGAGGCAGATATGCGAGGGAAGTATCCACACCTATTTTACTAACACTATAAGTACTCCGTGCCTCTAGTAAATTCGGGGACCGAATTTTTTTATAAGGAGGGGAGAATTGTGATATTCGGGGAAAATAGTTAGTCGGAATGTATCAGATTGAGATTTCTACATGAGATGTGTGATCTGAAGTGTTGATGTCAATTGGTATCCTTAGGATCCCATTTCAAGCACAACAATCCTTAGTGAATTTATTTCCTTGAGAAGCTACTTGGACAGATTTGGACAGATTGACCTTTGCTTAGTAAATTAGGCATAACATTTTCAATATTGCTTCAAATAGTACAAATGAACTTGATCCAGAAACTAGAAACATAAAGGAACAAATAAGTTAACTATCAAATTGGATAAAAACCAAAGGAAGGCCACCATATTTGAGCTGCTAGCTTGGTAGTGTGCTGATTGGACCCCATTTGGAATCAACCAATCATCTATTACCACTTGCTTGTTCATTAGACTTGGTTAAGGAGGTGAGTCAAGCTGGACTCTTACTCACCTACATACTTTTGTGACTCAGAAACCTTAAGGAAGAGGTAAGAAATTCCGAGACTCAGCCATAACTCAAAAGAGAAGAGAAAGTTGAGAGAGAGAGTAAGAGGAAAGAGAAAGAAGTAGGTGATAAAGAATGACTTGATAAGCTATATTCTGCCTCGAACTAGATTTTTATTCCTTCATCAAAGTTGTATAAGACATAAAGAGCTTTCGGAGCATATATTATATGTCCAGTTTTGATAAAGGAATCGGCGTGGAATTAATTTTGAACATTGGACTAGTTACTGGAGTATCAAGTGAGGTGGTCGAAGAAGAATTGCTTGGTAAGTTATTTTTGGATTTGAATTGGACTTTTATGCCTTCATGGAAGTTGTAGAGGACTCAAATACCTTGTTAACAGTGTATCATTTGTTCTATTCTGATCAAGGAGTCAATAGGAAATCTATTTTGAACAACTGACTATCTACTGGAGACACAGATGAGCTAGTGGAAGAAGAACGGCTTGGTAAGCTTAGTTGGACTCCGAATTGGACTTAGGTTCCTTCCTTAAGATTGTAGAAGACTTAATTAGCTTTCTAACGCCATATTATACGCCCTTTTTGGATGAAAGAATCGCCTTCAAGACCTGGTTGAACGTTGGACTAGCTGCCTGTTTCAGGATTGAGCAGAGTTTATGAGTAAAGGCTTGGTAAGTTGATTCTTTGGGATTCTAAGTTAATTTTTGGACTCTGAGTTATCAAGAACATACAAGGGAGTTTAAGTACAGTAAATAAATGAATCAGGTTTTATGTGATATCGGGTTATATGTGATATCTATCGAACTTAGAAGCGATTGAGCTTACCATGTGCTCCATAGGTGTTTGGTAGGCAAAACTGATTCTTAGGTACAATTTTTATCATGAGTGAATTGTATACATGTGGGTTAGTTAATAATGAAGTAAGAATTGAAAGGAGTTGAGCTACTTTGGTACCTTTGGGCTATTTCAGACGATGGTTTGCGATTATGCCTTGGTTGGTTGTTTTAAAGTGTCGAAAGTAACTTGGCAGGGAAAGTGAGGAACTGACCTCATTTTGTAATTGGAAATTGTTATACAGATCATGTAAGGCTTTCTCAAAGTGCTTTCAGTGAAGAAAATCATCTGGGAAGAACGGTTGAAGGTTGAAAGTGACAGGAGAATAAGACTCGGGAAATTGGCACTATTGAGTGATATTCGTTTGAGTAAGCGAATAGAACATGATAAATTTGGTTTTTGTTTTGTGCATGTTTCAGGCTTTGATTATGTGCGTCTCATGCATATGAAGTATGTTCATGAAGTGGTCATGTGCATTTGCAATAAGATCGATCATGTTTGGATTGGTCTGTGAGAGATATATCACATATGAATGACTAGCTAGAGAATATGTCTTTCCTAGCGTGGGGCCAATTTGTGTGGGTATCCTATGTGGTTTTTGGTGAGATATGGATAGATTTTCTCTTGCTAATCGGGGATGTTAGCCTATGTGCACATAGACTGGGGATATCCTAGTTACTACTATTAAACTTAGTATGTGATTATGGAAAGGAGATCTGATGGCCATGTTGATATCTCTGTCCTAGAGAGGAAGTGGCCTGTCTAAATCTGTCTATAGCTCACCGTTTGTTCACTATGTGAACTTTTGTGTGTGTGTGATCATATGGTTGGCATGCATCTTGTGGTCTTCCATATTGTTGGACATGGTTAAGTTCTGTCTCTCATATGTAGCAGACATAACCAATATGTTATGTTCTATCTTCTTACTAAGTATTTCAAAACACTTACCCCTTACTAATCCATCTCAGGTTAAAGCAATCATAGTTTGCCTTAGATTCTAGAGTCTGTGGTGCATGCCCATCTCTTTCATTCGAGGGCTACTCTTTTGAGGTCTCTGAATCATGCTATCTTTTGTACTCTTGTATAGACGCTCCGTAGTAGTTTTTCAGAGGCTAGATCCTGGACTATTTTTTTTGGTTTGAACATGTATCACAGGGAACTTGTTCAGACTTTTGGTGATGGTTCTCACACCATTTTTGTATATCTTATGTTTTGAGAGGCATATTTATATAGCGTGCCCTAGTGTTGCTTTAAATAAATGTTGATGAACTTTATGCTATGTTTTGAGGCTGGCTAGATCTGCATTTTGTAGTTTATATACAGTGGAGTCTAGCGCCGGTCACCGACCTCATGATGGGTCGTGACAGACTTAGTATCAGATGTGCATCAATTATCATAAGCTGAATAAGGAATAGAGGATATCACTTGGTAATTACTCAATATTTTGGTGGAGGTTCTTATTCTATTTGGTATATATTATACATTTAAAAGGCTCATTTTGAGTATATATATATAACTTTTCTTCGGGTAGATTTTGATTATGTGACTGGCCAGCACATCACCTGAACACCCTTATATAGTTGATATATCCTTACATATTTATAAATTCGGCCATATTATTTGATTTGATAGAACCTCACCATATGCATGAGTGTATGCCATTGTGAGTCCAACAGATGTCACAAAGATTAATAGATTATGGCTATGGTTTAGCTCGAAGTGAGGCTCGGATATATACTATGAAAAGGAAGGATGCATATGGCAAGGAAATTATTGTGTCAGAATTTTGTATTAAGTGAATACGTGGATCTGATATATGTTGACACATAACGGTTGCTATGGCTACTTGGATATGATGAAGGAAGAGAAGGGAAGTCTAATATAAATTTAGTTCTTTTGGTGGAGTATATGAATATTTTGGAAGAACATCATAACCTTATCAGTTGGGTATTACAGTAATGGCAAAATAAGACAAAATAAGGCAAGATACGGCATGAAAAGGCAAGAAAAAGGATGATATGGAAAGAAAAGGAAACATAAGGCAAGAAAAGGCAAAAAAATACAAGAAAAAGGCATGAAAAGGCTAGCAAAGGAAAGAAAAGTCAAAAAAAGGGAAGGAGACGCAATGAAAAGGCAAGAAAAGGAAAGATAAGACAAGAAAAAGTATGAAAAGGCATGAAAAGGCAAGAAAAGGCAAAAAAAGGAAAGAAAAGACTAGGAAAATGCAAGATATGGCAAGATAAATCAAGGTAGGGTAAGAAAAAGAAAGGAAAGGAAAGGCAAGAAAAGGCAAGAAAAGGAAACAAACAGAAAGAAAAGGCAAGGAAAAGCAAGAAAAGACAAGGAAAAGGAAAGAAATGGCAAGATAAGGTAAGACAAGGAAAGAAAAGGCAAGAAGAGGAAAGAAAAGGCAAGTAAAAGGTAAGAAATGGCAAGATAAGGAAAAAAGGTAGGAAAAGGCATGAAATGGCAAGAAAAGGGAAGAAAAGCCAAGAAAAGGCATGAAAAGGAAAGAAAAGCCAAGAAACGGTCAGAAAAGGTAAGAAAAGGCAAGAAAAGGTAAGAAAAGGCAAGATAAGGCAAGAAAAGGAAAGAAATGGAAAGAAAAGGAAAGAGAAAGCAAGAAAAGGCAAGAGAAGGCAAAGAGAAGGCAAGGAAAAGGCAAGATAAGACAAGAAAAATGAAGGAAAAGGCAAGATATGGCAAGATAAGGCAAAAAAGGAAAGAAAAGGCAAGGAAAAGGCAAGATAAGGCAAGGTAGGGTAGGAAAGGCAAGGAAAGGCAAGAAAAGGAATGATCAGGCAAGAAAAAGAAGAAAATGTAAGATAAAGAATGAAAAGAAAGGAAAAGGCAAGGAAAAGGCCACAAATGGCAAGATAAGGCAAGGAAAAGGGAACAAATGGCAAGATAAGGCAAAAAAGGTAGGAAAAGGCATGAAAAGGAAAGCTAAGGAAAGGTAAGAAAAGGCATGAAAAGGAAAGAAAAGCCTAGAAAAGGTAAAAAAAAGGGTAAGATAAGGCAAGAAAAGGAAAGAAAAGATAAGATAAGGTAAGAAAAGGGCAGAAAAGGTAAGATAAGGCAAGAGAAGGGAAAGAAAATGCAAGAAAAGGCACTAAAAGGCAAGAAAGTCCCAGAAAAGGTAAGATAAGGCAAGAAAAGGAAAGATAAGGCAAGATAGAGTAAGAAAAGGCAAGATAAGGCAAGAAAATGCAAGAAAAGGAAAGAAAAAGGAAAGAAACGTAATGGAAAAGGCATGAAAAGAAAAGAAAAGGAAAGATAAGGCAAGATATGATAAGAAAAGGCAAGGAAACTGCAAGATAGGGCGAGAAAAGGCAAGATAAGGTAAGAAAATGGAAGGAAAGTCAAGAAAAGGAAAGATGAGGCAAGATAAGGCAAGAAAATGAAAAAAAGGCAAGATAATGCAAGAAAATAAAAGGAAAAGGCAAGAAAAGGAAGGAAAAGGAAAGAAAACGCAAGGAAAAAGTAAGAAAAGGCAAGATAAAGAAAGAAAAGGCAAGAAAAGGGAAGGAAAAGGCATGAAAAGGTAAGAAAAGTTAAGAAAAGCACAAGAAAAGAGAAAAAAAGCCAAGAAAAGGCAAGTTAAGGCAAGAAAAGGTAAGAAAAGGCAAGAAAAGGCATGAAAAGACAAGAAAAGGAAATAAAATGAAAGAAAAGGAAAGATAATAAGGCAAGAAAAGGCAAGATAAGGCAAGAAAAGGCAAGATAAGGAAAGATAAGGCAAGATAAGGAAAGAAAAGGAAAGAAAAGGCAAGGAAAAGGCAAGAAAAGGCAAGATAAAGGAAGAAAAGGGAAGGAAAGGCAAGAAAAGGAAAGAAAAGGAAAGATCAGGCAAGAAAAGGCAAGAAAAGGAAAGAAAAGGCAATGAAAAGGAAAGAGAAGGCAAGAAAAGGCATGGAAAAGGAAAGGAAAAGGCATGAAAAGGCAAGAAAAGGAAAGAAAAGCCAAGAAAAACCAAGAAAAGGCAAGGAAGGGCAAGATAAGGTAAGAAAACGCAAGATAAGGCAAGAAAAGGGAAGAAAAGGTAAGAAAGGGCAAGATAAGGCCAGAAAAGGTAAGAAAATTAAAGAAATGAAAAGAAAAGGAAAGATAAGGCAAAAATAGGCCTGAAAAGGCAAGATTAGTCTTGAAAAGGAAAGGAAAATGCAAGAAAAGGAAAAAAAGGAAAGATAAGGCAAGAAAAGGTAAAAAGAGGGAAGGAAAGGCAAGAAAAGAAAAGAAAAGGAATGATGAGGCAAGAAAAGGCAAGAAGAGGGAAGGAAAGGCAAGAAAAGGAAAGAAAAGAAATGATGAGGCAAGAAAAGGTAAGGAAAAGGCATGAAAAAGCAAGAAAAGGTAAGAAAAGGTAAGGCATGGCAAGGTAAAGCAAGAAAATGAAAGAAATGGAAAGAAAAGGAAAGATAAGGCCAAAAAAAGGCTAGATAAGGCATGAAAAGGCAAGGAAAAGGCAAGAAAATGAAAAAAAAGGAAAGATATGATAAGATAAGGCAAGAAAAAGCCAAAAGTGGGATGGAAAGGTAAGAAAAGGAAAGAAAAGGAATGATGAGGCAAGGAAAGGCAAGGAAAAGGCCTAAAAATGCAAGAAAAGGAAAGATAAGGCTTGAAAAGGCAATATAAGCTAAGAAAAGGCAAGATAAGTAATGAAAAGGTAAGACAAAGCAAGAAATTCAAGAAAAGGCAAGAAAAGAAAAGCAAAGGCAAGGAAAAGGCAAGAAAAAGCAAGGTCAAGCGAGAAAAAAAGGTTTATATACTAAAACATAATACACGTATACTAAAATGACGTCATTTGAATTTATCAATTTTGCGATCGGTCGGTGTGGTTTGAGAACAACACCGAAGCCATACCGCCCCAAAATAGTTTTGGTTTGAAACCGAACCACGAAACCAATTAAGTGTGCAGTTTGGAATTTATTAGTCGGTCAATTTTGCAGTCGATCAATTTCACAGTTTTGCGGGTTTCAAGCTTACACCTAGGTAAGATAAGGCAAGAAAATGCAAAAAAAGGAAAGATAAGGCAGGTAAAGGCAAGGAAAAGGCAACCATAGGTGAGATAAGGAAAGAAAAGAAAAGAAAAGGCAAGATAAGGCAAGATAAGGCATGAAAAGCCAAAAAAAGGCAAGATAAGGAAAGGAAAAGGCAAGAAAAGACAAGAAAAGGCAAGGAAAAGGAATGAAAAGGCACGAAAAGGAAAGATGAGGTAAGAAAAGGCAAGAAAAGGAAAGAAAAGGCAAGGAAAAGGCAAGAAAAGGCAAGAAAAGGAAAGAAAAGGAAAGAAAAGGAAAGAAAAGGCAAGAAATGGCAAGGAAAAGGTATGAAAAGGCAAGAAAAGGAAAGAAAAGCCATGAAAAGGCAAGAAAATGAAAGAAATTGAATGAAAAGGAAAGATAATGCAAAAAAAGGCCTGAAAAGGCAAGATGCGGCATGAAAAGGCAAAAAGAGGAAAGGAAAGGCAAGAAAAGGAAAGAAAAGGAATGATGAGGCATGAAAAGTCAAGGAAAAGGCAAAAAAAAGGTAAGAAAAGGCAAGATAAGGCAAGAAAAGGCAAGAAAAGATAAGAAAGGGCAAGATACGGCAAGAAATGGCAAGAAAATGAAAGACATGGAAAGAAAATGAAAGATAAGGCAAAAAAAGGCGAGAAAAGGCAAGATAAGGCATATAAAGTCAAGGAAAAGGCAAGAAAAGGAAAAAAAGGAAAGATAAGGCAAGAAAAGGCAAAAAAAGGGAAGGAAAGGAAAGAAAAGGATAGAAAAGGAATGATGAGGCAAGAAAAGGCAAGGAAAAGGCATGAAAAGTAAATAAAAGGAAAGAAAAGGCTTGAAAAGGCAAAGAAAAGGCAAGATAAGGTAAGATAAGGCAAGAAAGGGAAAGAAAAGTTAAGAAAAGGCATGAAAATGAAGGAAAGGAAAGAAAAGTTAAGAAAAGGCAGGGAAAAGGCAAGAAAATGCAAGAAAAGGCAAGAAAAAGAAATATAAGGCAAGAAAAGGCATGAAAAAGCAATAAATGGAAAGAAAAGGAAAGAAAAGGCTAGATTACTCAAGAAAAGGCCAGAAAAGGAAAGAAAAGTGAATAAAAAGTCAAGAAAAGGCAAGTTAAGACAAGAAGAGGAAAGATAAGGTAAGAAAAGACCAGAAAAGGCAAGATAAGGCAAGAGAAAGCAAGGAAAGGCAAGAAAAAGAAAGAAATGGAGAGGTAAGGCAAGATAAGGCAATAACTGGAAAGAAAAGGCAAGGAAAAGGCATGAAAAGGCCTGAAAAGGAAAGAAAGGGCAAGAAAAGTCAAGAAAAGGCAATGAAAAGGAATGAACAGGCAAGAGAAGGCAAGAAAAGGGAATGAAAAGGCAAGAAAAGGAAAGATAAGGCAAGAAAAGGCGTAAAAAACAATAAAAGGAAAGAAAAGGCAAGATTAGGCACGAAAGGGAAAGATATGGCAAGAAAAGGAACGAAAAGGCAAGATAAGGTAAGATAAGGCAAGTAAAGGGAAGGAAAGGCAAGAAAAGGAATAATGAGGCAAGATAAGGCAAGATAAGGAAAGGAAAAGGCAAGAAAAGGCAAGGAAAAGGCAAGAAGAAGCAAGATAAGGCAAGAAAAGGAAAGGAAAGGCAAGAAAAAGGCAAGAAAAAGGTATGAAAAGGCAAGAAAATGAAAGAAAAGGTAAGAAAAGGCAAGATAAGGCTAGAAAAAGGAAGAAAAGGAAAGAAATGGAAAGAAAAGGAAAGATATGGAAAGAAAAGGAAAGAATAGGGATGAGTTCGGCGTAGTTTTGCGGTGTCGGAGAGAAAATTCACAACGAACTGCACTTTTGATTTGGTGAAAATCAGCACCGTCAGTGTGGCAGTTTCAAAAAAAACCGTGATGGTGCGGTTTGATAGTTTTGCCATTTCATGGTGCAGTTTGCGGTTGGTACCTTAAAATTGGGCCATTTTGTTAAGCCCATTTAGTGGTCCTAAATTTTGAAAGAAGCCTCCTTTTTTACACACGACATTTATGGGAAAAAAAGATGGTTTATATACTAAAATAAAATGACGTCATTTGTTTCATATAATACACGTATACTAAAATGACGTCATTTCAATTTATCAATTTTGTGGTCGGTCGGCGTGGTTTGTGAACAACACTGAAGCCACACCGCACCAAAATAGTTTTGGTTTGAAACTGCACCACGAAACCATTTAAGTGTGCGGTTTGGAATTTATCGGTCGGTCAATTTTGCGGTCGGTCGATTTCACAGTTTTGCGAGTTTCAAGCTTACCCCTAGGCAAGATAAGGCAAGAAAAGGCAAAAAAAGGAAAGATGAGGCAAGGAAAAGGCAAGAAAAGGCAAGATAAGGAAAGATCAGGAAAGAAAAGGCAAGATATGGCAAGATAAGGAAAGATAAGGCATGAAAAGGTTAAAAAAAAAGGCAAGATAAGGAAAGAAAATGAAAGAAGAGACAAGAAAAAGGTAAGAAAAGGCAAGAAAAGGCAAAAAAAGGCAAGATAAGGCAAGAAAAGGCAAGATAAGGAAAGAAAAGGAAAGAAAGGGCAAGATAAGACAAGAAAAGTAAAGGAAAGGAAAGAAAAGGCAAGGAAAAGGCATGAAAAGGCAAGAAAAGCCAAGAAAAGATAAGAAAAGCCAAGAATAGGCAAGATAAGGCAAGAAAAGGCATGAAAAGGAAAGAAATGGAAAGAAAAGGCAAGAACAGGAATGAAAAGGCAAGAAAAGGAAAGATAAGACAAGAAAAGGCATGAAAAGGCAAGAAAAGGAAAGAAAAGGTAAGATAAGGCAAGACAAGGCAAGATATGGCAAGGTAGGGTATGAAAAGGGAAGGAAAGGCAAGAAAAGGAAAGAAAAGAAAATATCATGCATGAAAAGCAAAGAAATGAAAAGAAAAGGCAAGGAAAAGGCAAGAAAAGGAAAGAAAAGGCAAGAAAAGGAAAGAAAAGGCAAGGAAAAGGAATGAAAAGGCGAGAAAGAAAAGGCAAGAAAAGCCAAGAAAAGGCAATAAAAGACAAAAAAAGGTAAGAAAGGCAAGCGAAGGCAAGAAAAGGCAAGAAAAGGAAAGAAATGGAAAGGAAAGGAAAGATAAGGCAAGAAAAGACAAAGAAAAGGCAAGAAAAGGCAAAAAAAAATAAAGGAAAGATGAGGCAAGAAAAGGCATGAAAAGGTAGGAAAATGCAAGAAAAGGCAAGAAAAGGCATGAAAAGGCAAGATTAGGTATGAAAAGGCAAGAAAAGGAAAGATAAGGCAAGAAAAGGCAAGAAAAGGAAAGAAAAGGAAAGATGAGGCAAGAAAAGGCAAGAAAAGGAAAGAAAAGGGAAGGAAAGGTCAGAAAAGGCAAGAAAAAGTAAGAAAAAGCAAGGTAAAGTAAGGAAAAGGCAAGATAAGGCAAGAAAAGGCAAGAAAAAGCAAGATAAGGTAAGAAAAGGCATGGAAAAGGGAAAAAAGGAAAGATAAAGCAAGAAAAGGCAAGAAGAGAGAAGGAAAGGCAAGAAAAAGAAAGAAAAGGAATGATGAGGCAAGAAAAGGCAAAATAAGGCAAGAAAAGGCATGAAAAGGAAAGAAAAGGCACGGAAAAGGGAAGATATGGCAAGAAAAGGCAAGGAAAATGCATGAAAAGGTAAGAAAGGGCAAGAAAAGGCAAGATAAGGCTAGAAAAGGCAAGAAAAGGAAGGAAATGACAAGAAAAGGCAAGAAAAGGAAAGATAAGGTCAGAAAAGGCAAGATAAGGCCAGAAAAGGCAAGAAAATGAAAGATAAAGCCAAAAAAGGCTAGAGAAATGCAAGAAAAGGCATGAAAAGGCAAGAAAAGTCAAGATATGGTAAAAAAGGAAAGTTAAGGCAAGATAAGACAAGATAAGCCAAGATAAAGCATGAAAAGGCAAGAAAAGCGAAGATATGGAAAGAAAAGAAAAGATAAGGCAAGAAAATGGAAGGAAAAGGCAAGAAAATGCAAGGAAAAGGCAAGAAAAGGCAAGAAAAGTAAAGTAAAGGAAAGATAAGGGAAGGAAAAACAATGAAAAGGCAAGAAAAGGAAAGATAAAACAAGAAAAAGCATGAAAAGGCAAGAAAAAAAGGAAAGAAAAGGCAAGAAAAGGGAAGGAAAAATAATGAAAAGGGAAAAAAAGGAAAGATAAAACAAGAAAAAGCATGAAAAGGCAAGATAAGGCAAAAAAAAAAGGAAAGAAAATGCAAGGAAAAGGCAAGATAAGGCAAGAAAATGCAAGAAAAGCCAGGAAAAGGTAAGATAGGGTAAGAAAAGGGAAGGAAATGCTTAAAAAGGCAAGAAAAGGAAAGAAAAGGAAAGAAATGGAAAGAAACGGCGAGGAAAAACAAAGAAAAGGTAAGATAAAGCAAGGAAAGGAAAGAAAAGGCAAGGAAAAGGCAAGAAATGGCAAGATAAGGCAAAAAAGGTAGGAAAAGGAATGAAAAGGAAAGGCAAGAAAAGGCAAGAAAATGCAAGAATAGGTAAGAAAAGGCAAGATAAGGCAAGAAAAGGTAAGAAAAGAAAAGAAATGAAAAGAAAAGGAAATATATGGCCAGAAAAGGCAAGATAAGGCAAGAGAAAGCAAAGAAAAGGCAAGAAAATGCAAAAAAGGAAAGATAAGGCAAGAAAAGGCAAGGAAAAGGCAAGAAAAGGCAAGAAAATGAAAGATAACGCAAGAAAAGGCAAGAAAAGGAAAGAAAAGGAAAGATAAGGCCAGAATAGGAAAGAAAAGGCAAGATAAAACAAGAAAAGGCACAAAAAAGGCAAGAAAAGGAAAATAAGGAAAGATTAGGCAAAAGGAGGGAAGGAAAGGCAAGAAAAGGAATGATGCGGCAAGAAAAGGCGAGGAAAAGGCATGAAAAGGCAAGAAAAGAAAAGAAAAGGCTTGAAAAGGCAATATAAGGTAAAAAAAGGCAAGATAAGGAATGAAACAACCAGAAAAGGAAAAAAAAGGCAAGAGAAGGCAATTAAAAGGCAAGATAAGGCAAGAAAAGGCAAAGAAAAGGCATAAAAAGGCAAGAAAAGGAAAGAAAGGGCAAGAAAAGGTAAAAAAAAAAGGTAAGATAAGGTAAGAAAAGGTAAGAAAAGGAAAGATAAGGCCAGAAAAGGCAAGATAAGGCAAGGAAAATGAATAAAAAGGCAAGAAAAGGAAAGATATCACAAGGAAAAGGAATGAAAAGGCAAGAAAAGGAAAGATAAGGAAAGAAAAGGCATGAAAAAGCAAGAAAAGAAAAGGAAAGAAAAGGCAAGATTAGGCAAGAAAAGGAAACAATAGGCAAAGAAAAGGAATGATAAGGCAAGAAAAGGCAAGATAAGCTAAGAAAAGGAAAGAAAATGCAAGATAAGGCAAGAAAAGGAAAGAAAAGGAACGGAAAAGGCAAGAAAAGGTAAGATAAGTCAAGAAAAGGCAAGGAAAAGGCATGAAATGGTAAGAAAAGGCAAGAAATGGCAAGGAAAAGTAAGAAAAGGTAAGAAAAAGCAAGAAAAGGCAAGAAAAAATAAGATAAGGCAAGAAAAGGCAAAATAAGGCAAGAAGAGGGGAGGAAATGCAAGAAAAGGATAGAAAATGAAAGAAAAGTCAAGGGAAAGGAAAGAAAAGAGAAGGCAATGGAAAGGAAAGAAAAGGCAAGGAAAATGCATGAAAAGGTAAGAAAAGGCAAGAAAAGACAAGATAAGGCTAGAACAGGAAAGAAATAGCAAGAAAAGGAAAGATAAGGCCAGAAAAGGCAACATAAGGCAAGAAAAGAAAAGATAAGGTAAAAAATGAAAGTAAAGGCAAGATAAGACAAGATAAGGCAAGATAAGGCATGAAAAGGCAAGAACAGGGAAGATATGGAAAGAAAAGGAAAGATAAGGCAAGAAAAGGCAAGGAAAAGGCAACAAAAGGCAAGGAAAGGGAAAAAAAGAGGAAGGAAAAGTAATGAAAAGGCAAGAAAAGGAAAGATAAGACAAGTAAAAGGCAAGAACAGGCAAGTAAAAGGCAAGAAAAGGCAAGATAAAGCAGGGTAGGGTAAGAAAAGGGAAGGAAATGCAAGAAAAGGCAAGAAAAGGAAGGAAAAGGAAAGAAACGGAAAGAAAAGGCAAGGCAAGGAAAAGCAAAGAAATGGTAAGATAAACCAAGAAAAGGAAAGAAAATGCTAGGAAAATGCAAGAAATGGAAAGATAAGGCAAGAAAAGGAAAGAAAAGGCAAGGAAAAGGTATGAAATGTAAAGATAAGGCAAAAAAGGTAGGAAAAGACATTAAAAGGCAAGAAACAGAAATGCAAGAAAAGGCAAGAAAGGCATGAAAAGGAAAGAAAAGCCAAGAAAATGCCAGAAAAGGCAAGATAAGGCATGCAAAGGCAATGAAAAGGCAAGAAAAGTTAAAAAAAGGAATGACAAGGCAAGAAAAGGATAGAAAATTATAGAAAAGATAAGAAAAGGCCAGAAAAAGGAAGATAAGGCAAGATAAGATAAGAAAAGGCAAGATAAGGTAAGAAAATGCAAGGAAAAGGCATGAAAAGGAAAGAAAAGGGAAAGAAAAGGCAAGAAACGTAATGGAAGAGGCAAGAAAAGGAAAGAAAACCAAGATAAGGCAAGATAAGGCAACGAAAGGTAAGATAAGGCAAGATAAGGCAAGGTAGGGTAGCAATAAGGAAGAAAAGGCTAGAAAAGGAAAGATCAGGCAAGAAAAAGGAAAGAAAAGGCAAGATAAGGTAAGAAAAGGAAAGATCCGACAAGAAAAGGCAAGAAAAGGAAAGAAAATGTAAGGAAAATGCAAGAAAATACAAGATAAGGAAAGAAAAGGTAAGAAAAGGCAAGGAAAAGGCATGAAAAGGCAAGAAAAAAAAAGAAAATGCAAGATAAGGTAAGAAAAGGTAAGATAAGGCAAGAAAAGGCAAGAAAAGAAAAGAAATGGAAAGAAAAGGAAAGATAAGGCCAGAAAAGGACAAAAAGGCAAGAAAAGACAAGAAAAGGAAAGGAAAAGGCTAGAAAAGGAAAAAAAAGATAAGATAAGGCAAGAAAAGGAAAGAAAAGGAATGATGAGGCAAGAAAAGGAGAAGAAAAGGCATAAAAAGGCTTGAAAAGGCAAGATAAGGAATGAAAAGGCAAGACAAGGCAAGAAAAGGCAAGAAAAGACATGAAAAGGAATGATAAGGCAAGAAAAGGTAAGAAAAGGCAAGATTAGGCTAGAAAAGGCAAGAAAGGGAAAGAAAAGGAAAGCTAAGGAAAGAAAAGGCAAGAAAATGCAAGAAAAGGAAAAAAAAGGAAAGACAAGGCAAGAAAAGGCAAGAAAAGGGAAGGAAAGGGAAGAAAAGGAAAGAATGAGGCAAGAAAAGGCAAGAAAAGGTAAGAAAAGGAAAGAATGAGGCAAGACAAGGAAAGAAAAGGTAAGAAAAGGCAAGATAAGGCAAGATAAGGAGAGAAATGTTAAGGAAAGGCAAGAAAAGGAAAGAAAAGGAATGATAAGGCAAGATAAGGCAAGGAAAAGGAAAGGACAAGGCAAGATATGGCAAGAAAAGGAAAGAGAATGCAAGAAAAAAGTTTGAAAACGGAAGAAAAGGTAAGAAAATGCAAGAAAAGGTAAGAAAATGCAAGATAAGGCCAGAAAAGGCAAGAAACGAAAAGAAATGGAGAGAAAATGAAAGATATGGAAAGAAAAGGCAAGAAAAGGCCAAAAAAGGAAAGATAAGGCATGAAAATGTAAGAAAAGGCAAGGAAAAGGTATGAAAAGTCAAGAAAAGGAAAGAAAAGGCAAGGAAAAGGAATGAAAAGGAAAAAAAAGGAAAGATAGGGCAAGAAAAGGCATGAAAAGGCAAGAAAAGGAAAGAATGAGGCAAGAAAAGGCAAAAAAAAAGGAAAGAAAAGTTAAGAACAGGCAAGATAAGGCATGAAAAGGAAAGAAAAGGCAAGAAAAAGGAATGAAAAGGCAAAAAAAGAAAAGATAAGGCAAGAAAGATTTGAAAAGGCAAGAAAAGGAAAGAAAAGAAATGAAATTGAAAGCTAAGGCAAGATAAGGCAAGAAAAGGAATGAAAAGGTAATATAAGGCAAGAAAAGGAAAGAAAAGAAAAGGAAAAGTAAAGATAAGGCAAGTAAAGGCAAGATAAGCTAAGAAAAGGAAAGAAAAGGCAAGATAAGGCAAGAAAAGGAAAGAAAAGGCAAGGAAAAGGAAAGAAAAGATAAGATAAGATAAGGCCAGAAAAGGCAAGGAAAAGGCTTGAAAAGCCAAGAAAAGCCAAGAAAAGGCAAGAAAAGGTAAGAAAAGGCAAGATAAGACAAGATAAGGCAAGAAAAAGCAAGATAAGGCAAGAAAAGGCAAGGAAAAGGCAAGAAAAGGCAAGATGAGGGAAGAAAAGGCATGAAGAGGAAAGGAAAGGCAAGGAAAAGGCAAGAAAAGGCAAGATAAGGGAAGAAAAGGGAAGAAGACGAAAGGAAAGGCAAGAAAAGGAAAGAAAAGGAATGATGAGGCAAGAAAAGGCAAGGGAAAGGCAAGATAAGGCAAGAAAAGGCAAGGAAAAGGCATGAAAATGTATGAAAAGGCAAGATAAGGTAAGATAAGGCTAGAAAAGGCAAGAAAAGGAAAGAAATGGAAAGAAATACCAAGAAAAGGCAAGAAAAGGAAAGATAAGGCCAAAAAAGGTAAGAAAAGGCAAGATAAGACCAGAAAAGGCAAGATAAGGAAAGATAAGGCCAGAAAAGGCAAGAAAAGGCTAGGAAAATGCAAGAAATGGCATGAAAAGGAAAGATAAGGCAAAAAAAGGAAAGTAAAGTCAAGATAAGATAAGATAAGTCAAGATAAGGCATGAAAAGCTAAGAAAAGGGATGATATGGAAAGAAAAGGAAAGTTAAGGCAAGAAAAGGCAAGGAAATGGCATATAAAGGCTAGAAAAGGAAAGAAAAGGCAAAAAAGGTATGGAAAAGCAATGAAAAGGCAAGAAAAGGAAAGATAAGATAAGAAAAAGGCAAGGAAAAGGCAAGAAATGGCAAGATAAGGCAAGAAAAGGAAAGAAAAGGCAAGGAAAAGGTAAGAAATGGCAAGATAAGGCAAAAAAGGTAGGAAAAGGCATGAAAAGGCAAGTAAAGGGAAGAAAAGCCAAAAAAGGCATGAAAAGGAAAGAAAAGCCGAGAAACGATAAGAAAAGGTAAGAAAAGGTAAGAAAAGGCAAGATAAGGCAAGAAAAGGCAAGAAAAGGAAAAAAAATGCAAGAAAAGGAAATAAATGGAAAGAAAAGGAAAGACAAGGCAAGGAAAGGCAAGAGAAGGCAAGAAAAGGCAAGAGAAAGCCAAAAAAGGCAAGAGAAGGCAAAGAAAAGGCAAGAGAAGGCAAAGAAAAGGCAAGAAAAGGCGAAAAAAGAAAAGATAAGGCAAGAAAAGGAAAGGAAAAGACAAGAAAAGGAATGACAAGGCAAGAAAAGGTAAAAAAATCCTAGAAAAGGTAAGATAAGGTAAGAAAAGAAAAGATAAGCAAAGATAAGAGAAGAAAAGGCAAGATAGGAAAGAAAATGCAAGGAAAAGGCAAGAAAAGGAAAGAAAAGGCAAGAAAAAAAATGGAAAAGGCGTGAAAAGGAAAGAAAAGGCAAGTAAAGGCAAGATATGGCAAGAAAAGGGTAGGAAAGTCAAGAAAAGAAAAGATGAGGCAAGATTAGGCAAGAAAAGGAAAGAAAAGGCAAGGAAAGGAAAGAAATGGTTTCATGCAAGAAAAGGAAAGAAAAAGGCAAGAAAAGGCAAGATAAGACAAGAAAAGGGAAGGAAAAGACAAGATAAGGCAAAAAAAAGGAAAGAAAAGGCAAGATAAGGCAAGGTAGGGTAGGAAAAGGGAAGGAAAGGCAAGAAAAGGAAAGAAAAGGCAAGATTATGCAAGAAAAAGGAAGGAAAATGGAAGATAAGGTAAGAAAAGGAAAGAAAAGGGAAGATAAGGTAAGAAAAGGAAAGAAAAGGCACAAAAAAGGCGGGAAAAGGCAATATAAGGCAAGAAAAGGAAAGATGAAACAAGAAAATGCAAGAAAATGAAAGAAAACGTAAGGAAAAGGAAAGATAAGGCAAGATAAGGAAAGAAAAGGCAAGAAAAGGCAAGGAAAAGGCATGAAAAGGCATGAAAAGGCAAGAAAAGGTAAGAAAATGCAAGATAAGGCAAGAAAAGGCAAGAAAAGGAAAGAAATGGAAAGAAAAGGAAAGATAAGGCTAGAAAAGGACAAAAAGGCAAGATAAGACAAGAAAAGGCAAGGAAAAGGCTAGAAATGAAAAAAAAGGAAAGATAAGGCAAGAAAAGGAAAGAAAAGGAATGATAAGGCAAGAAAAGGCGAAGAAAAGGCATGAAAAGGCTTGAAAAGGAAAGATAAGGAATGAAAAGGCAAGAAAAGGCATGAAATGGCAAAAAAGGCAAGATAAGGTAAGAAAAGATCAGAAAAAGGCATAAAAAGGCAAGATAAGGTAAGATAAGGCAAGGAAAGGCAAGAAAATGAAAGGAATGGAAAGATAAGGGAAGAAAAGGTAAGATAAGGCAAGAAAAAGGCAAGAAAAGGAAAGAAAGGGCAAGAAAAGTCAAGATAAGGTAAAAAAAGGCAAGAAAAGGCAAGAATAGGAAAGATAAGGTAAGAAAAGGCAAGAAAAGGAAAGAAAAGGCAAGGAAAAGGAATGAAAAGGCAAGAAAAGGAAAGATAAGGCAAGAAAAGGCAAGGAAAAAGAATGAAATGGCAAGAAAAGGTAAAAAAAAGCAAGAAAAGGTAATAAAAGGCAAGATAAGGCAAGATAAGGCAAGAAAAAGCAAGATAAGGCAAGAAAATGAAAGGAAAAGGTAAGAAAAGGCAAGATAAGGGAAAAAAAGGCAAGAAGAGGGAAGGAAAGGCAGGTAAAGGCAAGATAAGGGAAGAAAAGGCAAGAAGAGGGAAGGAAAGGCAAGAAAAGGAAAGAAAAGGAATGATGAGGCAAGATAAGGATAGAAAAGGCAAGGGAAAGGCAAGATAAGGCAAGAAAAGACAAGGAAAAGGCATGAAAAGGTTTGAAAAGGCAAGAAAAGGCAAGATAAGGCTAGAAAAGGCCAGAAAATGAAAGAAATGGAAAGAAATGGCAACAAAAGGCATGAAAAGGAAAGATAAGGCCAAAAAAGGCAAGATAAGGCCAGATAAGGCCAGAAAAGGCTAGAAAAATGCAAGAAAAGGTATGAAAAGGCAAGGTAAGGCAAAAAAAGGAACGTAAAGGCAAGATAAGAAAATATAAGGCAAGATAAGGCAAAAAAATCCCAGAAAAGGTAAGATAAGGCAAGAAAAGGAAAGATAAGGCAAGATAAGACAAGAAAATTCAAGATAAGGCAAGAAAATTAAAGGAAAAAGCAAGAAAAGGAAAGAAAAGGCAAGAAAAGTAATGGAAAAGGCGTCAAAAGGCAAGAAAAGGAAAGAAAAGGCAAGTAATGGCAAGATAAGGCAAGAAAAAGGATAGATAAGACAAGATAAGGCAAGAAAAGGGTAGGAAAGTCAAGAAAAGGAAAGATGAGCCAAGATATGGCAAGAAAAGGAAAGCAAAGGCAAGGAAAATGCCAGAAAGGGAAAGAAAGGGAAAGGAAAAGGCAAGAAAAGGCAAGATAAGGAAAGAAAAGGGAAGGAAAAGGCAAGATAAGGCAAAAAAAGGAAAGAAAAGGCAAGATAAGGCAAGGTAGGGTAGGAAAAGGGAAGGAAAGGCAAGAAAAGGCATGATTAGGCAAGAAAAAAAGGAAAGAAAAGGTAAAATAAAGCAAGAAAAGGAAAGAAAAGGCACGAAAAAGGCGGGAAAAGGCAATATAAGGTAAGAAAAGGAAAGATGCGACAAGAAAAGGTAAAAAAAAAAGGAAAGAAAAGGCAAGCAAAAGGCAAGAAAAGGCAAGATAAGGAAAGAAAAGGCAAGAAAAGGCAAGGAAAAGGCATGAAAAGGCAAGAAAAGGAAAGAAAAGGCAAGAAAAGGAAAGAAAAGCTAAGAAAAGGCAATATAAGGCAAGAAAAGGAAGAAAAGGAAAGAAATGGAAAGAAAAGGAAAGATAAGGCCAGAAAAGGACAAAAAGACAAGATATGACAAGAAAAGGCTAGAAAAGAAGAAAAAAAAGGAAAGATAAGGCAAGAAAAGGAAAGAAAAGGAATGATGAGGCAAGAAAAGTTAAAGAAAAGGCATGGAAGGTCTTGAAAAGGCAAGATAAGGAATGAAAAGACAAGACAAAGTAAGAAAAGGTATGAAATGGCAAGAAAAGGTAAGATAAGGTAAGAAAAGATTTGAAAAGGAATGAAAAGGCAAGATAAAGCAAGAGAAGGCAAGGAAAGGCAAGAAAAGGAAAGGAATGGAAAGATAAGGCAAGATAAGGCAAGAAAATTCAAGATAAGGCAAGAAAATTCAAGGAAAAAGCAAGAAAAGGAAAGAAAAGGCAAGAAAAGTAATGGAAAAGGCGTCAAAAGGCAAGAAAAGAAAAGAAAAGGCAAGTAATGGCAAGATAAGGCAAGAAAAAGGATAGATAAGACAAGATAAGGCAAGAAAAGGGTAGGAAAGTCAAGAAAAGGAAAGATGAGCCAAGATATGGCAAGAAAAGGAAAGCAAAGGCAAGGAAAATGCCAGAAAGGGAAAGAAAGGGAAAGGAAAGGGCAAGAAAAGGCAAGATAAGGAAAGAAAAGGGAAGGAAAAGGCAAGATAAGGCAAAAAAAGGAAAGAAAAGGCAAGATAAGGCAAGGTAGGGTAGGAAAAGGGAAGGAAAGGCAAGAAAAGGCATGATTAGGCAAGAAAAAAGGAAAGAAAAGGTAAAATAAAGCAAGAAAAGGAAAGAAAAGGCACGAAAAAGGCGGGAAAAGGCAATATAAGGTAAGAAAAGGAAAGATGCGACAAGAAAAGGTAAAAAAAAAGGAAAGAAAAGGCAAGCAAAAGGCAAGAAAAGGCAAGATAAGGAAAGAAAATGCAAGAAAAGGCAAGGAAAAGGCATGAAAAGGCAAGAAAAGGAAAGAAAAGGCAAGAAAAGGAAAGAAAAGCTAAGAAAAGGCAATATAAGGCAAGAAAAGGAAGAAAAGGAAAGAAATGGAAAGAAAAGGAAAGATAAGGCCAGAAAAGGACAAAAAGACAAGATATGACAAGAAAAGGCTAGAAAAGAAGAAAAAAAAGGAAAGATAAGGCAAGAAAAGGAAAGAAAAAGAATGATGAGGCAAGAAAAGGCAAAGAAAAGGCATGAAAGGTCTTGAAAAGGCAAGATAAGGAATGAAAAGACAAGACAAAGTAAGAAAAGGTATGAAATGGCAAGAAAAGGTAAGATAAGGTAAGAAAAGATCTGAAAAGGAATGAAAAGGCAAGATAAAGCAAGAGAAGGCAAGGAAAGGCAAGAAAAGGAAAGGAATGGAAAGATAAGGCAAGATAAGGCAAGGAAAAGGCAAGAAAAGGAAAGAGAGGGCAAGAAAAGTCAAGAAAAGGTAAAAAAAGGCAAGATAAGGCAAGAAAAGGAAAGATAAGCCAAGAAAAGTCAAGGAAACGGAATGAAATGGCAAGAAAAGGAAAGATAAGGCAAGAAAAGGCATGAAAAAAAAAGAAAAGGAAAGAAAAGGCAAGATTAGGCAAGAAAAGACAAGATTAGGCAAGAAAAGTAAAGAAAAGACAAGGAAAAGGTAACATAAGGCAAGAAAAGGCAAGATAATGCAAGAAAAGGAAAGGAAAGAAATAAAAAGGAAAGAAAAGCAAGAACAGGTAAGAAAAGGCAAGAAAAGGTAAGAAAAAGAAAGAACAGGTAAGAAAAGGCAAGAAAAGGTAAGAAAAAGCAAGATATGGAAAGAAAAGGGAAAGAAAAGGAAAGATATGTAATGAAAAGGCAAGAAAAGGCAAGAAAAGGAAAAAAAGGAAAGATAAGGCAAGAAAAGGCAAGAAAAGGAAAGAAAGGCTAAGAAAAGGAAAGAATGAGGCAAGAAAAGGAAAGAAAAGGTATGGAAAGGCAAGATAAGGGAAAAAAGGAATGAAAGGCAAGAAAAGGAATGAGGAGGCAAGATAAGGCAAGGAAAAGGCAAGAAAAGGCAAGGTCAAGGCAAGATAAGGCAAGAAAAGGAAAGAGAAGGCAAGAAAAGTGTAAGAAAATGGAGGAAAAGGTAAGAAAATGCAAGAAAAGGCTCGAAAAGGCAAGAAACGAAAAGAAATGGAAAGAAAAGGAAAGATATGGAAAGAAAAGGCAAGAAAAGGCAAAAAAAGGAAAGATAAGGCAAGAAAAGGCATGAAAAGGAAAGAAAAGGCAAGTTAAGGCAAGATAAGGAATGAAAAGGAAAGATAAGGCAAGATAAGGAAAGAAAATGAAAGATAAGGCAAGAAAAGGCAAGGAAAAGTTATGGAAAGGCAAGAAAAGGAAAGAAAAGGCAAGGAAAAGGAATGAAAAGGCAAAAAAAGGAAAGATGAGGTAAGAAAAGGCATGAAAAGGCAAGAAAAGGAAAGAATGAGGCAAGAAAAGGAAAAAAAAGGAAAGAAAGGGTAAGAAAAGGCAAGATAAGGCAAGATAACGCATGAAAAGGTAAGAAAAGAGAAGATAAGGAAAGAAAAGGAAAGATAAGGCAAGAAAAGGCAAGGAAAAGGTATCAAAAGGAAAGAAAAGGCAAGGAAAAGGAATGAAAAGGCAAAAAAAGAAAAGATAAGGCAAGAAAAGACATGAAAAGGCAAGAAAAGGAAAGAAAAGAAATGAAATGGCAAGCTAAGGCAAGATAAGGCAAGAAAAGGAATGAAAAGGTAAGAAAAGTAAAGATGAGGCAAGAAAAGGAAAGAAAAGGCAAGGAAAAGAAAAGATAAGGCAAGTAAAGACAAGATAAGATAAGAAAAGGCAAGAAAAGGCAAGATTAGGCAAGAAAAGGAAAGAAAATGCAAGGAAAAGGAAAGAAAAGGTAAAATAAGGCTAGAAAAGGCAAGGAAAAGGCATGAAAAGGCAAGAAAAGGTAAGAAAAGGTAAAAAAAGGCTAGATAAGGTAAGATAAGGCAAGAAAAGGAAACAAACGGAAAGAAAAGGCAAGGAAAAGCAAGAAAAGGCAAGGAAAAGGTAAGAAATGGCAAGATAAGGCAAAAAAGGTAGGAAAAGGCATGAATAGGCAAGAAAAGGAAAGAAAAACAAAGAAAAGGCATGAAAAGGAAAGAAAAGCAAAGAAATGGTAAGAAAATGTAAGAATAGGAAAGAGAAGGCAAGAAAAGGCAAGAAAAGGCAAGAATAGGAAAGAATAGGAAAGATAAGGTAAAAAAAGGCAAGAAAAGGAAAGAAAAGGCAAGGAAAAGGAATGAAAAGGCAAGAAATGGAAAGATAAGGCAAGAAAAGGCAAGGAAAAGGAATGAAATGGCAAGAAAAGGTAAAAAAAAGCAAGAAAAGGTAAGAAAAGGAAAGAAAAGGCAAGAATAGGAAAGATAAGGTAAGAAAAGGCAAGAAAAGGAAAGAAAAGGCAAGGAAAAGGAATGAAATGGCAAGAAAAGGAAAGATAAGGCAAGAAAAGGCAAGGAAAAAGAATGAAATGGCAAGGAAAAGGAATGAAAAGGCAAGAAAAGGCAAGAATAGGAAAGATAAGGTAAGAAAAGGCAAGAAAAGGAAAGAAAAGGCAAGGAAAAGGAATGAAAAGGCAAGAAAAGGAAAGATAAGGCAAGGAAAAGGAATGAAAAGGCAAGAAAAGGAAAGATAAGGCAAGAAAAGGCAAGGAAAAAGAATGAAATGGCAAGAAAAGGTAAAAAAAAGCAAGAAAAGGTAAGAAAAGGCAAGATAAGGCAAGATAAGGCAAGAAAAAACAAGATAAGGCAAGAAAATGAAAGGAAAAGGTAAGAAAAGGCAAGATAAGGGAAAAAAAGGCAAGAAGAGGGAAGGAAAGGGAGGTAAAGGCAAGATAAGGGAAGAAAAGGTAAGAAGAGGGAAGGAAAGGCAAGAAAAGGAAAGAAAAGGAATGATGAGGCAAGATAAGGATAGAAAAGGCAAGGGAAAGGCAAGATAAGGCAAGAAAAGACAAGGAAAAGGCATGAAAAGGTATGAAAAGGCAAGAAAAGGCAAGATAAGGCTAGAAAAGGCCAGAAAATGAAAGAAATGGAAAGAAATGGCAACAAAAGGCATGAAAAGGAAAGATAAGGCCAGAAAAGGCAAGCAAAAGAAAAGATAAGGCCAGAAAAGGCTAGAAAAATGCAAGAAAAGGTTTGAAAAGGCAAGATAAGGCAAAAAAAGGAACGTAAAGGCAAGATAAGAAAATATAAGGCAAGATAAGGCAAGGAAAAGACAAGACAAGGAATGACAACGCAAGAAAAGGCAAAAAAATCCCAGAAAAGGTAAGATAAGGCAAGAAAAGGAAAGATAAGGCAAGATAAGACAAGAAAAGACAAGATAAGGCAAGAAAATGCACGGAAAAAGCAAGAAAAGGAAAGAAAAGGCAAGAAAAGTAATGGAAAAGGCATCAAAAGGCAAGAAAAGGAAAGAAAAGGCAAGTAAAGGCAAGATAAGGCAAGAAAAAGGATAGATAAGACAAGATAAGGCAAGAAAAGGGTAGGTGTCACGACCCAAATCTGTGGTTGGTGACCGGCGCTAGACTTCAACTCCTTTAATCATAAAGAAATCTAGCCAGCCTCAAATGTATTCAGAATTTATAATAATTATCTTTTAAACATAAAATTTAAAACCTAACGATCTTTAGTTTCTTATTCCAAGTTTACAAAATATAAGCCAAGCTTTTTTTTAATACATACTCCCAAGATCAAAATAAATCCTATGACTACGGAGCTTCTAGATCAATGAGAAAAATATAAACTGGAGACCTTCAAGACCAGTCCCGAAGAATAAGTGGACTAGACATGATCAGACTAGATCTCTGGACCAATACAACTCGTGTATGAGTTCCTGCAAAACTGGTGAGAGGGGGGATGAGTATTTTGGAACACTCAGTAAACAAATAAGATATGCATCGTAATTTATTTAGCTACTCAATGCACAACATAACTAAAACATGCATATAACTAACATGGCAAATGAATTATGCAGAGATGTACATTATTCAAAAGTCATACTTACCAGATGACCAAATATAGCATATAATCACAAAGTCACAGAAACATGAGCTAACTACGTAATTTGACACATGACACATAATTCCAATATCATATAGCAGAACTGACGAACATTCGGCAAGATCTAGATAGTGTCACTCCAATCCCGACACGAGGATACCATATATCAAAGGTACCATCATCAACCAAGCTCCTCGGCCAAATAGTTCTGCCCGCCGGAAGACAACCATATCATATCAGACCAACCTCATCAGCCAAATAGTTCTGCCTGCTGTAGGAAACCATATCATATCAGACCAACCTCATCGGCCAAATAGTTCTGCCCGCCGTAGGCAACCATATCATATCAGACCAACCTCATCGGCCAAATAGTTCTGCCCGCCGTAGGCAACCATATCATATCAGATCAACCTCATCGGCCAAATAGTTCTGCCCGCCGTAGGCAACCATATCATATCAGACCAACCTCATCGGCCAAATAGTTCTGCCCGCCGTAGGCAACCATATCATATCAGACCAGCCTCATCGGCCAAATAGTTCTGCCCGCCGTAGGCAATCATTTCACATAGCGGAGCTATCTATATCATATAGTTATTCGTATCACACAAATTCATAGGCTCCAAATAAATCAAATATGTCTAATGAATAAACCAACATCTTCAGTGCCCACTCGAGGCCAAATTAATCAAAAACTTACAAATCATAATGTAATATCATAACGCTCATATGAAAAATGCACAATATGCACTAACAATATCATATTCAAATCATAACAAATAAATAGAGTGCGCCAAATAAAGCACGAGTCACATATTATTTGTTTACCATTTTGACCGAACGTCCATCAGTGAATTTCTTTCCCGCAACATACAAACTCCTTTCCCCTTTACGTGATCCACGCTCAAATTCCCCAACGTACAATTATTGCAATCTCAAACCTGTCACAGCCAATATCCATTTCTCTAATTCAATTATATCATAATACATATAGCTTATCAATTCTATTAGACTTATCCATCAGTTCTATTTTCTTCCTAGCTTCTTATATATTATAAAATTTCCATTTAAATAGACGAAACACACAATTTCGTTTCAAACCAATTTAATTCATCGAACAATTATTGCTATAAGTACTTAGTAATTTGATTCCAAGGTTCACCGAAAACTTACTCAACACGTGGCATTTAAAATAAAACAACTGATTTCATGAAGGCTCTAGTTCAGTTCAAATAGGTTTATTATCTTCTATGATTCTAAGATACATTTATGAACTCATATTTTTTAATGATTATAATCTTCCTTTATAGCCTTCCTCTGAATGATGTCTCGTAGGATATTATACTCATTACTCAACAATATATAATTTCAACATTCTGATTATATTGGTAAGAGCAAACATCCTCCTTTTTCTTTTCGTTGGTACTTATCCTAAGCAAATATATGTATTTAGTAATCGGCTTTATTTCTATTAGTCCATCTTCCGATTCAACTAAATGGTTTGAGTTCATCGTTATTGAGATACTTTCTATATATTAATTATTCATATCACGTTTGATTAAAAATAATTTATGCTACAGTATATTTAGTTATCTTGTGTCTTATCCCAGTAAGATCAAGATCATGTCTCATAAGTACTTACTCTAAATTAATTAAACCTCAACAATAAATTACCTTCCAGTTTTATCTTGGAATCGTTTTAAACCAATATTCCAATCTTACTTACCAATTCCGTAATTAGATACTGATATTCAATAATTTATATAATATATGAAGATTTACTTACCATATTGATTTAGGTTTTCTATCTTCGTCGGTCTCCAGCCTCTTTTTATTTTATTTTATTTTAGTTTTTGCTTCCCCTGAATCTATCATCTTTTTCTTCCTCACGGCTTACTTCTTTAACTGTTTTGGTGGAGTTCACTATTTACCATTACACCAAATTGCAATCTTTCACCGCCTCTTACTCTTCCGCCTTTTTATATTTGCTTGCTGTAGCTTTTAGATGAGAACAAGTAATGTCCACTAATCAATTTTATATTGGACATCACATTTTTGTGGCCAAACTCAATATTTGCCACTTTTTAAATCTTTTTTTTTACTACTTCATATTTATCAAGTTTCATTTTGTGATTCGGTGGAGATAGATCCATTTTATGTTATTTTATTTTTCATTTGTTAATCTTAGATAAGTTTGAATGAAGCTTTTATTTTATTGTCACTTAAGTTCGCAAGTGTAATTTTACATAATACCTTGATCTAACTCTATAATTATATTCCTAGAATTTCTCGATCACCAATTTATTTTTCTGTTTCACAAAAATGTATATTATTATTTTACCAAGCATACATGATTAAATCAAACTAACTTCCATTGATATAGTTGGGTACTACATTCTCCCCTCCTTATAAAAATTCGGTCCCCGAATTTACTTAAACAAAGTTTTCTAATAGATCATCTAAATAGATGAATAATTTATTAGTATCTCATCGTAGATCTTTGTAATTTGTGTATTATGTTCCTTTACTTTCTAAATTGGAAACTCTGGATTTCAAAGCTTTCAAAATTTTTTATACTAAAATTATCTTCGGCACTTCTGATATACCAAATTTAACTAATCGTAACTATTTGTGATTTCAAAATATGAGCAAGAGCAAGATCATATAAATTTATCTGATAACTTCTATTATCTCTTTCCATCGTTTTTCTTAGACTCAAACTTACTTATGTGTAATACTTTTTATCTTTGTTATCTCCATAATCTTTTGTCACAACAAATTTTCTTCCATTTTTGGATTATAAGTTCTACTCAACCTTTATTCACGTCATCCGTGGATAATATCTTCCCTAAATTTTATAAACATTTATCCAAAGGCCCAAAAATGCCAAAATCTTACATACATTTGATTCATTAATTCTCAAAGATTTTCTTAACAATACGACACATCCAAAAACTTTTTTGGTTCTCAATATTGTATGTATCTATTGGGTTGTTGGAAAAAAAATCGCTTCAACAACTAATCATATCACTTCATCACCTCCAAAACTAAAATTTATCATAACCTTCCAATAATTCAAATCTAAGAACACCTCGTCATAGATATCAAGCTCCCAACAATGTCTTTCATTACCACCACCACACTCACTAGGATTAACTTCAAATATAACCAGAATTTTATGGCGTTCATTGTGTCAATTATAATATCTTCTTGCGAACTTCGTCATTCATATACACCAAATATTTCAATAAATTCCTAAACTTGTTTCTAA
This sequence comes from Hypericum androsaemum, assembly GCA_963995505.1. NCBI lineage: Eukaryota > Viridiplantae > Streptophyta > Magnoliopsida > Malpighiales > Hypericaceae > Hypericum > Hypericum androsaemum. The sequence goes on from OZ023186.1 coordinate 13,473,600, forward strand.
TAGACTTGAGCACTCGGATCACAATCCTTATAACAACTTTCATCATATTGATGAACCAATTAATACCTCGTAGCACACATAAAAAGTTCCATAGTTTGTAGGGACTATGTCCTCTTAACTTAGCACCATTACCTTATGTCATTGATCTTACAATTTGACAAACTATCTTAAAGTATTTTCTAACCTACAAAAATCCTTGTTATTTTAGTTTGTATAGCTCTTGTCCTTGAATAATGTCATTCTTCATAGTGGTACAAACGCTAACACTTTTCCCTTACAGAGTTATCATATTACTCAATCTTGCTTCCAAAACAAACTAGTTTATCGTCCACCAAAACTTCTCACAACTTTTTTTTACCATTTAAATCTTATCATCCTTCTATTTTTCCATAATCTATCTTTTTCCCACTTTTTTTACCATTTAAATCTTATCATCCTTCTATTACATAGTTGTACAAAACTTCATACCAAATCTCACATATCTTAGCAATTACCTCTTTAGTCATTTTTACCATTCCTTTTTAATCTTAAATCTTCTAAAGGTTCTAGCATACTTCAACGAGTATATCGTCTATTATGCTAAAGGTCACTTTGATTCTCTAGTTCTTTAGTATTTCGTAGATGTTCAACAAAAATATATATGTTTCTTATAACCACATAAATACTTAAGGATTTACCTGATGGATTTGTATCTACAAATACTTCCATCAAAACAGATACCAGTTTTATATCCCTGGCATTTTCTGAAGATTGATCCTAAATCTCATTAAAGCTAATTTTCCTACTAATACAAATTTGATGACTTATTAAGTCACTCATATCTTGTCACTTTACATCTCAAAATTTTGCACAATCTAACATAGGTTTCAAAGTTTCCATACCATGTGTACTCCTATTCTTTAAGTTCTTTATCCTCTACTTCCCAAAGAAATCACTTTAACATACTTCCTATTAAGCTCTCGGCTTTCCTTGTTTCATATTTCACTAACCAAATAATTTTGTTAAGTTTCATATAAACTGATTACAAAATTGATATTTTCATCCCCAAATTTACTTTGTCATACTTACATTTCCTTTTTTTATTCGAGCTAACTTTTACCAAATTTTTACTAGTCAAAATTTTTTTTCTTCTGTTTCTTTCTCTGAATAATTTTATAGTTGATGATTTATCTCAAATTTCTCTTGTACAAATAAGATATGCTTCTCGCTCTCTTATAGAGCTTTCACATCATAATCTCAATATTTGTGTGTTTATTGTAGCTATAAGCTAACTGATTTGTAGATTATCAAAGTTTTATCTCATGACGCTACCTCATATTCTTTAAGACTTATAATATATGTGTCAGATTATTTCTGATTACAAAGAGAATCTTTACTCAAATTTAGAAGGCTTCTATCTAGCCTCTGAGATTTTTTCACGAATCAATAGGTGAACTTTGTAGTTTGGTCAAAAATATTGACCATTTATACTTTTTGGACTATCTTGTTCATAACCATTGAGCAAATTATCTTATCAAAAGTCCATCAGAATATATCTTTTCCAAAATCCATAACCATGATTCAAATTAAGATTCATTCTCAAGCTTAACTTACTCATAGTATTAAATACAATAACTTAATTCCATATAACTTAATCTCATAATTTCATCCATAATAATCTCATATTACTTTCCTAATATATATATTTCCTTAAATCCCAAAGCACAATTACGACTTACTTTCTCATATACTCTCCTTCCATATAACGTCGTTCAGAATTTCCTCATTTTCAAACAAATTTAAACTCAAAGTAGATTTCCAATGCACAGATAAATGAATTAGAAGAGTTCACAAAGTCATAACTCAAATATTTGGTGAGACTCAAACCAATGGTCCAATATACATAGGAAGAAATCAAATATATAAGGGTGTTACATGATTTGGACAAAGTGGTGATCAGTCACTTCATCAAAATCTCACCCAAGGGAGAATTTTCATATATATTTAAATATATATACTCAAATGGGCTCTTAAAAGGAATACATATACAAATGGTACAAGATTCTTCACCGAAATATTGAGTAAATGTCTCGTGATAACAACAATGCATCACAAAAAATTTTTACAAAAGAATCTCAAACATAAACATCTCACATCTCAAGAAAAGCATAGTTGCCTAACTTTCATATTCATCACATCATCATGTTCAAAGAGAAATAAATCATCAATGACACAACAAAGATAAGGGACGAGCAAATGACACAGATGGAAGGGACGCGAAGACATCAGGAATCCTATGCTCCGTAGCACAACTTAAGATACTCCACATGATAATTCAAACAAGACTCTAACCTAAAGCTCTGATACCACGTCTGTCACGACCCAAATCTGTGGTTGGTGACCGGCGCTAGACTTCAACTCCTTTAATCATAAAGAAATCTAGCCAGCCTCAAATGTATTCAGAATTTATAATAATTATCTTTTAAACATAAAATTTAAAACCTAACGATCTTTAGTTTCTTATTCCAAGTTTACAAAATATAAGCAAAGCTTTTTTTTTAATACATACTCCCAAGATCAAAATAAATCCTGTGACTACGGAGCTTCTAGATCAATGAGAAAAATATAAACTGGAGACCTTCAAGACCAGTCCCGAAGAATAAGTGGACTAGACATGATCAGACTAGATCTCTGGACCAATACAACTCGTGTATGAGTTCCTGCAAAATTGGTGAGAGGGGGGATGAGTATTTTGGAACACTCAGTAAACAAATAAGATATGCATCGTAATTTATTTAGCTACTCAATGCACAACATAACTAAAACATGCATATAACTAACATGGAAAATGAATTATGTAGAGATGTACATTATTCAAAAGTCATACTTACCAGATGACCAAATATAGCATATAATCACAAAGTCACAGAAATATGAGCTAACTACGTAATTTGACACATGACACATAATTCCAATATCATATAGCAGAATTGACGAACATTCGGCAAGATCTAGATAGTGTCACTCCAATCCCGACACGAGGATACCATATATCAAAGGTACCATCATCAACCAAGCTCCTCGGCCAAATAGTTCTGCCCGCCGGAAGACAACCATATCATATCAGACCAACCTCATCAGCCAAATAGTTCTGCCTGCTGTAGGCAACCATAGCATATCAGACCAACCTCATCGGCCAAATAGTTCTGCCCGCCGTAGGCAACCATATCATATCAGACCAACCTCATCGGCCAAATAGTTCTGCCCGCCGTAGGCAACCATATCATATCAGATCAACCTCATCGGCCAAATAGTTCTGCCCGCCGTAGGCAACCATATCATATCAGACCAACCTCATCGGCCCAATAGTTCTGCCCGCCGTAGGCAACCATATCATATCAGACCAACCTCATCGGCCAAATAGTTCTGCCCGCCGTAGGCAATCATTTCACATAGCGGAGCTATCTATATCATATAGTTATTCGTATCACACAAATTCATAGGCTCCAAATAAATCAAATATGTCCAATGAATAAACCAACATCTTCAGTGCCCACTCGAGGCCAAATTAATCAAAAACTTACAAATCATAATGTAATATCATAACGCTCATATGAAAAATGCACAATATGCACTAACAATATCATATTCAAATCATAACAAATAAATAGAGTGCGCCAAATAAAGCACGAGTCACATATTATTTGTTTACCATTTTGATCGAACGTCCATCAGTGAATTTCTTTCCCGCAACATACAAACTCCTTTCCCCTTTACGTGATCCACGCTCAAATTCCCCAACGTACAATTATTGCAATCTCAAACCTGTCACAGCCAATATCCATTTCTCTAATTCAATTATATCATAATACATATAGCTTATCAATTCTATTAGACTTATCCATCAGTTCTATTTTCTTCCTAGCTTCTTATATATTATAAAATTTCCATTTAAATAGACGAAACACACAATTTCGTTTCAGACCAATTGAATTCATCGAACAATTATTGCTATAAGTACTTAGTAATTTGATTCCAAGGTTCACCGAAAACTTACTCAACACGTGGCATTTAAAATAAAACAACTGATTTCATGAAGGCTCTAGTTCAGTTCAAATAGGTTTATTATCTTCTATGATTCTAAGATACATTTATGAACTCGTATTTTTTAATGATTATAATCTTCCTTTATAGCCTTCCTCTGAATGATGTCTCGTAGGATATTATACTCATTACTCAACAATATATAATTTCAACATTCTGATTATATTGGTAAGAGCAAACATCCTCCTTTTTCTTTTCGTTGGTACTTATCCTAAGCAAATATATGTATTTAGTAATCGGCTTTATTTCTATTAGTCCATCTTTCGATTCAACTAAATGGTTTGAGTTCATCGTTATTGAGATACTTTCTATATATTAATTATTCATATCACGTTTGATTAAAAATAATTTATGCTACAGTATATTTAGTTATCTTGTGTCTTATCCCAGTAAGATCAAGATCATGTCTCATAAGTACTTACTCTAAATTAATTAAACCTCAACAATAAATTACCTTCCAGTTTTATCTTGGAATCGTTTTAAACCAATATTCCAATCTTACTTACCAATTCTGTAATTAGATACTGATATTCAATAATTTATATAATATATGAAGATTTACTTACCATATTGATTTAGGTTTTCTATCTTCGTCGGTCTCCAGCCTCTTTTTATTTTATTTTATTTTAGTTTTTGCTTCCCCTGAATCTATCATCTTTTTCTTCCTCACGGCTTACTTCTTTAACTGTTTTGGTGGAGTTCACTATTTACCATTACACCAAATTGCAATCTTTCACCGCCTCTTACTCTTCCGCCTTTTTATATTTGCTTGCTGTAGCTTTTAGATGAGAACAAGTAATGTCCACTAATCAATTTTATATTGGACATCACATTTTCGTGGCCAAACTCAATATTTGCCACGTTTTAAATCTTTTTTTTTACTACTTCATATTTATCTAGTTTCATTTTGTGATTCGGTGGAGATAGATCCATTTTATGTTATTTTATTTTTCATTTGTTAATCTTAGATAAGTTTGAATGAAGCTTTTATTTTATTGTCACTTAAGTTCGCAAGTATAATTTTACATAATACCTTGATCTAACTCTATAATTATATTCCTAGAATTTCTCGATCACCAATTTATGTTTCTGTTTCACAAAAATGTATATTATTATTTTACCAAGCATACATGATTAAATCAAACTAACTTCCATTGATATAGTTGGGTATTACATTCTCCCCTCCTTATAAAAATTCGGTCCCCGAATTTACTTAAACAAAATTTTCTAACAGATCATCTAAATAGATGAATAATTTATTAGTATCTCATCGTAGATCTTTGTAATTTGTGTATTATGTTCCTTTACTTTCTAAATTGGAAACTCTCGATTTCAAAGCTTTCAAAAAATTTTATACTAAAATTGTCTTCGGCACTTCTGATTTACCAAATTTAACTAATCGTAACTATTTGTGATTTCAAAATATGAGCAAGAGCAAGATCATATAAATTCATCTGATAACTTATATTATCTCTTTCCATCATTTTTCTTAGACTCAAACTTACTTATGTGTAATACTTTTTATCTTTGTTATCTCCATAATCTTTTGTCACAACAAATTTTCTTCCATTTTTGGATTATAAGTTCTACTCAACCTTTATTCACGTCATCCGTGGATAATATCTTCCCTAAATTTTATAAACATTTATCCAAAGGCCCAAAAATGCCGAAATCTTACATACATTTGATTCATTAATTCTCAAAGATTTTCTTAACACTACGACACATCCAAAAACTTTTTTGGTTCTCAATATTGTATGTATCTATTGGGTTGTTGAAAAAAAATCGCTTCAACAACTAATCATATCACTTCATCACCTCCAAAACTAAAATTTATCATAACCTTCCAATAATTCAAATCTATGAACACCTCGTCATAGATATCAAGCTCCCAACAATGTCTTTCATTACCACCACCACACTCACTAGGATTAACTTCAAATATAACCAGAATTTTATGGCGTTCATTGTGTCAATTATAATATCTTCTTGCGAACTTCGTCATTCATATACACCAAATATTTCAATAAATTCCTAAACTTGTTTCTAATAGACTTGAGCACTCGGATCACAATCCTTATAACAACTTTCATCATATTGATGAACCAATTAATACCTCGTAGCACACATAAAAAGTTCCATAGTTTGTAGGGACTATGTCGTCTTAACTTAGCACCATTACCTTATGTCATTGATCTTACAATTTGACAAACTATCTTAAAGTATTTTCTAACCTACAAAAATCCTTGTTATTTTAGTTTGTATAGCTCTTGTCCTTGAATAATGTCATTCTTCATAGTGGTACAAACGCTAACACTTTTCCCTTACAGAGTTATCATATTACTCAATCTTGCTTCCAAAACAAACTAGTTTATCGTCCACCAAAACTTCTCACAACTTTTTTTTACCATTTAAATCTTATCATCCTTCTATTTTTCCATAATCTATCTTTTTCCCACTTTTTTTACCATTTAAATCTTATCATCCTTCTATTACATAGTTGTACAAAACTTCATACCAAATCTCACATATCTTAGCAATTACCTCTTTAGTCATTTTTACCATTCCTTTTTAATCTTAAATCTTCTAAAGGTTCTAGCATACTTCAACGAGTATATCGTCTATTATGCTAAAGGTCACTTTGATTCTCTAGTTCTTTAGTATTTCGTAGATGTTCAACAAAAATATATATTTTTCTTATAACCACATAAATACTTAAGGATTTACCTGATGGATTTGTATCTACAAATACTTCCATCAAAACAGATACCAGTTTTATATCCCTGGCATTTTCTGAAGATTGATCCTAAATCTCATTAAAGCTAATTTTCCTACTAATACAAATTTGATGACTTATTAAGTCACTCATATCTTGTCACTTTACATCTCAAAATTTTGCACAATCTAACATAGGTTTCAAAGTTTCCATACCATGTGTACTCCTATTCTTTAAGTTCTTTATCCTCTACTTCCCAAAGAAATCACTTTAACATACTTCCTATTAAGCTCTCGGCTTTCCTTGTTTCATATTTCACTAACCAAATAATTTTGTTAAGTTTCATATAAACTGATTACAAAATTGATATTTTCATCCCCAAATTTACTTTGTCATACTTACATTTCCTTTTTTTATTCGAGCTAACTTTTACCAAATTTTTACTAGTCAAATTTTTTTTTTCTTCTGTTTCTTTCTCTGAATAATTTTATAGTTGATGATTTATCTCAAATTTCTCTTGTACAAATAAGATATGCTTCTCGCTCTCTTATAGAGCTTTCACATCATAATCTCAATATTTGTGTGTTTATTGTAGCTATAAGCTAACTGATTTGTAGATTATCAAAGTTTTATCTCATGACGCTACCTCATATTCTTTAAGACTTATAATATATGTGTCAGATTATTTCTGATTACAAAGAGAATCTTTACTCAAATTTAGAAGGCTTCTATCTAGCCTCTAAGATTTTTTCACGAATCAATAGGTGAACTTTGTAGTTTGGTCAAAAATATTGACCATTTATACTTTTTGGACTATCTTGTTCATAACCATTGAGCAAATTATCTTATCAAAAGTCCATCAGAATATATCTTTTCCAAAATCCATAACCATGATTCAAATTAAGATTCATTCTCAAGCTTAACTTACTCATAGTATTAAATACAATAACTTAATTCCATATAACTTAATCTCATAATTTCATCCATAATAATCTCATATTACTTTCCTAATATATATATTTCCTTAAATCCCAAAGCACAATTACGACTTACTTTCTCATATACTCTCCTTCCATATAACGTCGTTCAGAATTTCCTCATTTTCAAACAAATTTAAACTCAAAGTAGATTTCCAATGCACAGATAAATGAATTAGAAGAGTTCACAAAGACATAACTCAAATATTTGGTGAGACTCAAACCAATGGTCCAATATACATAGGAAGAAATCAAATATATAAGGGTGTTACATGATTTGGACAAAGTGCTGATCAGTCACTTCATCAAAATCTCACCCAAGGAAGAATTTTCATATATATTTAAATATATATACTCAAATGGGCTCTTAAAAGGAATACATATACAAATGGTACAAGATTCTTCACTGAAATATTGAGTAAATGTCTCGTGATAACAACAATGCATCACAAAAAAATTTCACAAAAGAATCTCAAACATAAACATCTCACATCTCAAGAAAAGCATAGTTGCCTAACTTTCATATTCATCACATCATCATGTTCAAAGAGAAATAAATCATCAATGACACAACAAAGATAAGGGACGAGCAAATGACACAGATGGAAGGGACGCGAAGACATCAGGAATCCTATGCTCCGTAGCACAACTTAAGATACTCCACATGATAATTCAAACAAGACTCTAACCTAAAGCTCTGATACCACGTCTGTCACGACCCAAATCTGTGGTTGGTGACCGGCGCTAGACTTCAACTCCTTTAATCATAAAGAAATCTAGCCAGCCTCAAATGTATTCAGAATTTATAATAATTATCTTTTAAACATAAAATTTAAAACCTAACGATCTTTAGTTTCTTATTCCAAGTTTACAAAATATAAGCAAAGATTTTTTTTTAATACATACTCCCAAGATCAAAATAAATCCTGTGACTACGGAGCTTCTAGATCAATGAGAAAAATATAAACTGGAGACCTTCAAGACCAGTCCCGAAGAATAAGTGGACTAGACATGATCAGACTAGATCTGTGGACCAATACAACTCGTGTATGAGTTCCTGCAAAATTGGTGAGAGGGGGGATGAGTATTTTGGAACACTCAGTAAACAAATAAGATATGCATCGTAATTTATTTAGCTACTCAATGCACAACATAACTAAAACATGCATATAACTAACATGGCAAATGAATTATGCAGAGATGTACATTATTCAAAAGTCATACTTACCAGATGACCAAATATAGCATATAATCACAAAGTCACAGAAACATGAGCTAACTACGTAATTTGACACATGACACATAATTCCAATATCATATAGCAGAACTGACGAACATTCGGCAAGATCTAGATAGTGTCACTCCAATCCCGACACGAGGATACCATATATCAAAGGTACCATCATCAACCAAGCTCCTCGGCCAAATAGTTCTGCCCGCCGGAAGACAACCATATCATATCAGACCAACCTCATCAGCCAAATAGTTCTGCCTGCTGTAGGCAACCATATCATATCAGACCAACCTCATCGGCCAAATAGTTCTGCCCGCCGTAGGCAACCATATCATATCAGACCAAGCTCATCGGCCAAATAGTTCTGCCCGCCGTAGGCAACCATATCATATCAGATCAACCTCATCGGCCAAATAGTTCTGCCCGCCGTAGGCAACCATATCATATCAGACCAACCTCATCGGCCAAATAGTTCTGCCCACCGTAGGCAACCATATCATATCAGACCAACCTCATCGGCCAAATAGTTCTGCCCGCCGTAGGCAATCATTTCACATAGCGGAGCTATCTATATCATATATTTATTCGTATCACACAAATTCATAGGCTCCAAATAAATCAAATATGTCTAATGAATAAACCAACATCTTCAGTGCCCACTCGAGGCCAAATTAATCAAAAACTTACAAATCATAATGTAATATCATAACGCTCATATGAAAAATGCACAATATGCACTAACAATATCATATTCAAATCATAACAAATAAATAGGGTGCGCCAAATAAAGCACGAGTCACATATTATTTGCTTACCATTTTGACCGAACGTCCATCAGTGAATTTCTTTCCCGCAACATACAAACTCCTTTCCCCTTTACGTGATCCACGCTCAAATTCCCCAACGTACAATTATTGCAATCTCAAACCTGTCACAGCCAATATCCATTTCTCTAATTCAATTATATCATAATACATATAGCTTATCAATTCTATTAGACTTATCCATCAGTTCTATTTTCTTCCTAGCTTCTTATATATTATAAAATTTCCATTTAAATAGACGAAACACACAATTTCGTTTCAGACCAATTGAATTCATTGAACAATTATTGCTATAAGTACTTAGTAATTTGATTCCAAGGTTCACCGAAAACTTACTCAACACGTGGCATTTAAAATAAAACAACTGATTTCATGAAGGCTCTAGTTCAGTTCAAATAGGTTTATTATCTTCTATGATTCTAAGATACATTTATGAACTCATATTTTTTAATGATTATAATCTTCCTTTATAGCCTTCCTCTGAATGATGTCTCGTAGGATATTATACTCATTACTCAACAATATATAATTTCAACATTCTGATTATATTGGTAAGAGCAAACATCCTCCTTTTTCTTTTCGTTGGTACTTATCCTAAGCAAATATATGTATTTAGTAATCGGCTTTATTTCTATTAGTCCATCTTCCGATTCAACTAAATGGTTTGAGTTCATCGTTATTGAGATACTTTCTATATATTAATTATTCATATCACGTTTGATTAAAAATAATTTATGCTACAGTATATTTAGTTATCTTGTGTCTTATCCCAGTAAGATCAAGATCATGTCTCATAAGTACTTACTCTAAATTAATTAAACCTCAACAATAAATTACCTTCCAGTTTTATCTTGGAATCGTTTTAAACCAATATTCCAATCTTACTTACCAATTCCGTAATTAGATACTGATATTCAATAATTTATATAATATATGAAGATTTACTTACCATATTGATTTAGGTTTTCTATCTTCGTCGGTCTCCAGCCTCCTTTTATTTTATTTTATTTTAGTTTTTGCTTCCCCTGAATCTATCATCTTTTTCTTCCTCACGGCTTACTTCTTTAACTATTTTGGTGGAGTTCACTATTTACCATTACACCAAATTGCAATCTTTCACCGCCTCTTACTCTTCCGCCTTTTTATATTTGCTTGCTGTAGCTTTTAGATGAGAACAAGTAATGTCCACTAATCAATTTTATATTGGACATCACATTTTTGTGGCCAAACTCAATATTTGCCACGTTTTAAATCTTTTTTTTACTACTTCATATTTATCTAGTTTCATTTTGTGATTCGGTGGAGATAGATCCATTTTATGTTATTTTATTTTTCATTTGTTAATCTTAGATAAGTTTGAATGAAGCTTTTATTTTATTGTCACTTAAGTTCTTGCATTTTCCTTGCTTTTTCTTGCATTTTCTTGCCTTATCTTGCCTTTTGTTTTCAGTTCTCACCTTTTCTCTCCTTTTCTTACCTTATCTTTCTTTTTCTAGCATTTTTTTACCTTTTCTTACCTTATCCTGCCTGTTCTTTCTTTTTCTTACCTTTTCTTGCCTTATCTTGCCTTTTTTTTATATTTTCTAACCTTTTCCTTGCCTTATCTTACCTTTTCTTGCCTTCTTTTCCCTTTTCTTCCTTTTCTTGCTTTTTCTTGACTTTTATTCCCTTTTCTTGACTTTTCTTGCATTTTTCTTGCCTTATCTTGCGTTCTCTTTCCTTTTCTTGCCTTTTCTTTCATTTTCTTATCTAATCATTCTTTTTCTTGCCTTTTCTTACCTTATCTTGCCTTACTTTCCTTTTCTTGTCTTATCTTGCCTTTTTTTACATTTTCTAACATTTTCCTTGCCATATCTTGCCTTTTTTTGCCTTCTCTTGCCTTTTTTGCCTTCTCTTGCCTTTTCTTGCTTTTTCTTGACTCTTCTTGCCTTTTTCTTATTTTGCATTTTCTTGCATTTTCTTGACTTTTCTTGCCTTTTTCTTGCCTTATCTTTCCTTTTCTTGCCTTTTCTTTCCTTATCTTGTCTAATCTTTTTTTTTCTTGGCTTTTCTTTCCTTATCTTGCCTCTTCTTGGCTTTCTTGCCTTTTCATGCTTTTTCTTCATTTATCTTGCCATTTCTTGCCTTTTTCTTGTCTTTTTCTTGGCTTTCTTTCCCTATTCATGCAATTTCTTGTCTTTTCTAGCATTTTCCTTGCTTTTTCTTGCCTTTTCTTGCCTTATCTTATCTTGCCGTGTCTTCCCTTTTCCTGCCTTCTCTTGTCTTTACTTTCCTTCTCTTACCTTTTCTTGCCCTTTTCTTGCCTTTTCATTCCTTTTCTTGCCTTTTGTTTTCTTGCATTTCCTTTTTGTTGCCTTATGTTGCCTTTTCTTGTTTTATCTTTCCTTTTCTTACCTTATCTTGCCTTTTCTTGCTTTTTCTTGCCATTTCTTTTTTTATCTTGCATTTTTTTGTCTTATCTTACCTTTTCTTGCCTTTTCTTAACTTAGCTTGCCTTGTCTTTCCTTTTCTTGTCGTTTCTAATCTTTTCTTGCCTTTTCTTACCTTTTACTTCCATATCTTGCCTTTTCTTTCCTTTTCTTGCCTTTTCTTGCCATTTCTTACCTTTTCATTCCTTTTCTTGCCTTTTCTTACCGATCTTGTCTTTTCTTTCCTTTTCTTTCCTTATCTTGCAAATTCCTTCCTTATCTTGCCTTTTTCTTACCTTTTCATGCCTTTTATTTCCTTTTCTTACCTTATCTAGCCTTATTTTGCATTTTCTTGCCTTATCTTGCCTTACCTTTCCTTATCTTTCCTTATCTTGCCATTTCTTGCCTTTTGTTTTCTTCTCTTACCTTTTCTTGACTTATCTTTCCTTATCTTGTCTTGTCTTGCATTTTCATCGCCTTTTCTTGCCAATTCGGTTCTTTTCTTGCCTTTTCTTGCCTTTTCTTGCCTTTTCATTCCTTATCTTGCATTTTCTTGCTTATCTTGTCTTTTCTTACTTTATCTTGCCTTTTTTTCCTTATCTTTCTTTTTCTTGCCGTTTCTTTCCTTATCTTGCCTTTTCTTGCCATATGTTTCCTTTTTTTGCCTTTCTTGCCTTTTCTTGCATTTTTTTACCATATCTTGCATTTTCTTGCCTTATCTTATCTTATCATACCTTATCTTACCTTTTCTTGCATTTTTTTTCCTTATCTAACCTCTTCTTGGCTTTTCTTGCCTTAACTTACCATATTTTGTCTCTTCTTGCCTTTTCTTGCCTCTTCTTGCCTCTTTTTGCCTTTTTTGTCTTTCCTTGCCTTTTCCTTAACTTATCTTGCCATTTCTTTACTTTTCTAGCCTTTTCTTTCTTATCTTTTCTTCCCTTTTCTTGCCTTTTCTTGCCTTTTCTTTCCTTATCCTGTCTAATCTTTCTTTTTCTTGCCTTTTCTTGCCTTTTCTTTCATTTTCTTACCTTTTCTTTCCTTATCTTGTCTAATCTTTCTTTTTCTTCCCTTATCTTCCCTTTTATTACATTTTCTAACCTTTTCCATGCCTTGTCTTGCATTATCTTGCCTTTTCTTCCTTTTCATGCCTTTTTCTGGCCATTTCTTGCCTTTTATTATTTTTTCTTGACTTTTCTTGCCTTTTTCTTGCCTTATCTTGCCTTTTCTTTCCTTGTCTTTTCTTTTCTTGCCTTTTCTTTCCTTATCTTGTCTAATCTTTCTTTTTTCTTGCCTTTTCTTGCCTTATCTTGTCTTTCATTTTCTTGCATTTTCTTTCCTTATCTTGTCTAATCTTTCCTTTTCTTGCCTTTTCGTTCCTTATTTTGCCTCTTCTTGCCTTTTCATACTTTTTCTTCATTTATCTTGCCTTTTTCTTGTCCTTATCTCACCTTTCTTGCATTTTCCTTACTTTTTCTTGCCTTTTCTTGCCTTATCTTATCTTGCCTTGTCTAGCCTTCTCTTGCCTTTTCTTTCCTTCCCTTGCTTTTCTTGCCGTTTTCTTTCCTTTTCGTTCCTTTTCTTCTCTTTTCTTTTATTGCCTTGCCTTTTTGTGGCCATATCTTGTGTTTTCTTGCATTATCTTTCCTTTTCTTACCTTTTCTTGCCTTTTCTTGCTTTTTCTTGCCATTTCTTTTCTAACTTATCTTTTTTTTGTCTTATCTTGCCTTTTCTTACCTTTTCTTGACTTTTCTTGCCTTTTCATTGTCTTTTCTTGCCTTTTCTTGCCTTTTCTTTCCTTATCTTGCCTTTTTATGCCTTTTTTATCCTTATCTTGCCTTTTCTTGCCTTTCTTGCCTTTTCTTTCCTTATCTTGCCTTTTCTTCCTTTTCATGCCTTTTTCTGGCCATTTCTTGCCTTTTATTATTTTTTCTTGACTTTTCTTGCCTTTTTCTTGCCTTATCTTGCCTTTTCTTTCCTTGTCTTTTCTTTTCTTGCCTTTTCTTTCCTTATCTTGTCTAATCTTTCTTTTTTCTTGCCTTTTCTTGCCTTATCTTGTCTTTCATTTTCTTGCATTTTCTTTCCTTATCTTATCTAATCTGTCTTTTTCTTGCCTTATCTTGTCATTCCTTTTCTTGCATTTTCTTTCCTTATCTTATCTAATCTTTCCTTTTCTTGCCTTTTCTTTCCTTATCTTGCCTCTTCTTGCCTTTTCATGCTTTTTCTTCATTTATCTTGCCTTTTCTTGCCTTTTTCTTGCCCTGATCTTACCTTTCTTGCATTTTCCTTGCATTTTATTGCCTTATCTTGCCTTCTCTTGCCTTTTTTCCTTCCCTTACCTTTTCTTTCCCTTTTCTTGCCTTTTCGTTCCTTTTTTTGCCTTTTCTTTTCTTGGCCTTATCATGCTTTATCTTTCTTTTTCTTACCTTTTCTTGCTTTTTCTTTCCATTTGTTTTCGTATCTTGTCTTTTTTTTGCCTTTTCTTGCCTTTTCTTAACTTTTCTTGACTTATCTTGCCTTATCTTGCCTTTTCATTGCCTTTTCTTGCCTTTTCTTGCCTTTTTTGTTCTTTTCTTGCCTTTTCTTTCCTTAAATTGCATTTTCTTGCTTTTTCATGCCTTTTCTTTCCTTTTCCTTCCTTTTCTTACCTTTTCTTTCCTTATCTTGCCTATTCTTGCCTTATCTTGCCTTATCTTGTCTTATCTTACCTTTTCTTCCCTTTTCTTGACTTATCTTGCCTTGTCTTGCCTTTTCATTGTCTTTTCTTGCCTTTTCTTGTCTTTTCTGTTCTTTTCTTGCCTTTTTTTGCCTTTTCTTGCCTTTTCTTACCTTATCTTACCTTTACTTACCTTTTCATGCCTTTTCTTTCCTTTTCTTGCCTTTTCTTACCTATCGTGCCTTTCCTTGCATTTTATTACCTTTTCTTTTCTTTTCCTAGCCTTTTCTTGCCCTTTCCTTTCCTTTTCTTGCCTTTCTTGCCTTATCTTGCCTTCTCTTGCCTTTTCTTCCTTTTCTTGCCTTTTCTTGACTTTGCTTTCCTTTTTCTTATCTTTCCTTTTCTTGTCTTTTCTTGACTTTTCTTGCTTTTTTCTTGCCTTATCTTGGCTTTTCTTTCCGTTTCTTACCCTTTCTTCCTTTTCTTTCCTTCTTTTACCTTTTCTTGCCTTACCTTGCCTTTTCATTCCTTTTCTTTCCTTTTTTCAATTTCTTGCTTATCTTGTCTTTTCTTTCCTTATCTTGCATTTTCTTGCTTATCTTGCCTTTTTTTACTTTATCTTGCCTTTTCTTGCCATATGTTTCCTTTTTTTGCATTTCTTGCCATTTCTTTCCTTATCTTGCATTTTCTTGTATTTTCTTGCCTCATCTTGCCTGGTCATACCTTATCTTGCCTTTTCTTACATTCTCTTTTCTTATCTCACCCCTTCTTCGCTTTTCTTGCCTTATCTTTCCAAATCTTGCCTCTTCTTACATTTTCTTTCCTTATCTTACCCCTTCTTGGCTTTTCTTGCCTTATCTTTCCATATCTTTCCTCTTCTTGCCTTTTCTTTCCTCTTCTTGTCTTTTTTGTCTTCCTTTGCCTTTTCCTTGCCTTTTCTTGCCTTATCTTTCCTTTTTTTGCCATTTCTTTCCTTATCTTGCCTTATCTTGACTTCTCTTGCTTTATCTTAACTTATCTTATCTTATCTTGCCTTTTCTTTCCATTTCTTGTCTTTTCTTTCCTTTTCTTGCCTTTTCTTACTTTTTCTTGCCTTTTTCTTCACTTTCAAGCCTTTTCTTGCCTTAGCAAGCCTTTTCTTGCCTTTTCTTGACTGTTCTTCTCTTTTTCTTATCTTGCATTTCCTTGCCTTTTCTTTACTTTTCTTGCCTTTTCTGACTTTTCTTGCCTTTTCTTGCTTTTTCTTGACTCTTCTTGCCTTTTTTATCTTTCATTTTCTTGCCTTTTATTAACTTTTCTTGCCTTTTCTTACCTTTTTTTCCTTCTCTTGTCTAATCTTTCTTTTTCTTGCATTTTCTTTCCTGATCTTGCCTCTTCTGGCCTTTCTTGCCTTTTCATGCTTTTTCTTCATTTATCTTGCTTTTTCTTGCCTTTTTCTTATCCTTTTCTTCCCTTTCTTGACTTTTTCTTTCCCTTTTCATGTCATTTCTAGCCTTTTCTTGCATTTTCCTTGCATTTTCTGGCCTTATCTTTCCATTTCTTTCCTTTTCTTTCCTTTTCTTTTCTTTTCTTCCCTTTTCTTGCCTTAACTTGCCTTTTATTGCCATTTCTTTCCTTATCCTGACTTTTCTTGCCTTATCTTAACTTCTCTTGTATTATCTTTCTTTTTCTTTTCTTTTCTTGCCTTTTCTTTCCTTTTCCTACCTTTTCTTTTTTTCCTTCTCTTTATCTGCCTTTTCTTTCCTTTTCCTGCCTTTTCTTTCTTTTTCTTGCCTTTTTCCTTCCTTTCAAGCCTTTTCTTGACTTTTCTTGCCTTTCTTAACTGTTCTTGCCTTATCTTGCCTTTTCTATCCTTATCTTGTCTAATCTTTCCTTTTCTTGCCATTTCTTTCCTTATCTTGCCTCTTCTTGCCTTTCTTGCCATTTCATGCTTTTTCTTCATTTATCTTGCATTTTCTTGCCCTTTTAATGCCATTTCTTATCCTTTTAATGCCATTTCATGTCCTTTTCATGTCATTTCCCTTGCTTTTCCTGCATTTTCCTTGCTTTTTCTTGCATTTTCTTGCCTTATCTTGCCTTTTCTTGCCAGTTCTTATCGTTTCTCGCCTTTTCTTCCCTTATTTTTCTTTTCTTGCATTTTTTTGCCTTTTCTTACCTTATCCTACCTTTTCTTTCCATTTCTTGCTTTTTCTTGCCTTTACTTGCCTTTTCTTATCTTTTTTTTACATTTTCTAACCTTTTCCTTGCCTTATCTTACCTTTTCTTGCCTTATCTTGCCTTTTCTCGCCTTCTTTTGCCTTTTCTTCATTTTCTTGCTTTTTCTTGACTTTTCTTGACTTTTCTGGCCTTTTCTTGACTTTTCTTGCATTTTTCTTGCCTTTTCTTTCCTTTTCTTGCATTTTCTTTCATTTTCTTGTCTAATCTTTCTTTTTCTTGCCTTTTCTTACCTTATCTTCCCTTTACTTTCCTTTTCTTATCTTATCTTGCCTTTTCTTACATTTTCTAACATTTTTCTTGCCTTCTCTTGCCTTTTTTTGCCTTCTCTTTCCTTTTTTAGCCTTCTCGTGCCTTCTCTTGCCTTTTCTTCCTTTTTTTGCCTTTTCTTGCCTTTTCTTGCTTTTTCTTGACTCTTCTTGCCTTTTTCTTATCTTGCATTTTCTTGCATTTTCTTGACTTTTCTTGCCTTTTTCTTGCCTTATCTTGCCTCTTCTTGGCTTTCTTGCCTTTTCATGCTTTTTCTTTATTTATCTTGCCATTTCTTACCTTTTTCTTATCCTTTTCTTCCATTTCTTGCCTTTTTCTTTCACTTTTCATGCCATTTCTTGCCTTTTCTTGCATTTTCCTTCCTTTTTCTTGCCTTATCTTATCTTACCTTATCTTGCCCTTTTCTTGCCTTTTCATTCCTTTTCTTGCCTTTTCTTTTCTTGCATTGCCTTTTTGTTGCCTTATGTTGCCTTTTCTTGCTTTATCTTTCCTATTGTTACCTTATCTTGCCTTATCTTGCTTTTTCTTGCCATTTCTTTCCTTATCTTGTCTTTTTTTGTCTTATCTTACCTTTTCTTGCCTTTTCTTGACTTATCCTGCCTTGTCTTGCCTTTTTATTGTCTTTTCTTGCCTTTTCTTTCCTTTTCTTGCCGTTTCTAATCTTTTCTTGCCTTTTTCATCCTTATCTTGCCTTTTCTTGCCTTTTATATACCTTTTCTTGCCTTTTCTTGCCTTTTCTTACCTTTTCTTCCCTTTTCTTACCTATCTTGCCTTTTCTTACCTTTTCTTTCACTATCTTGCAAATTCTTGCCTTATCTTGACTTTTCTTGACCTTTTTTTTAAATTTTCTTGCCTTTTTCTTACCTTTTCTTGCTGTTTCTTACCCTTTCTTGCCTTTTCTTTTCTTCTTTTACCTTTTCTTGCCTTACTTTGCCTTTTCTATCCTTTTCTTCCATTTCTTGCTTATCTTGTCTTTTTTTCCTTATCTTGCATTTTCTTGCTTAACTTGCCTTTTTTTACTTTATCTTGCCTTTTCTTGCCATATGTTTCCTTTTTTTTCCTTTCATGCCATTTCTTTCCTTATCTTGCATTTTGTTGTATTTTCTTGCCTTGTCTTGCCTGATCATACCTTATCTTGCCTTTTCTTACATTTTCTTTCCTTATCTTACCCCTTCTTGGCTTTTCTTGCCTTATCTTTCCATATCTTTCCTTTTCTTTCCTCTTCTTGTCTTTTTTGTCTTCCTTTGCCTTTTCCTTGCCTTTTCTTGCCTTATCTTTCCTTTTATTGCCATTTCTTTCCTTATCGTGCCTTATCTTGCCTTATCTTGACTTCTCTTGCTTTATCTTAACTTATCTTGTCTGATCTGGCCTTTTCTTTCCATTTCATGCATTTTCCATCCTTTTCTTGCCTTTTCTATTTATCCTTCCCTTTATCTGCCTTTTCTTTCCTTTTGTTGCCTTTTCTTACTTTTTCTTTCCTTTTTCTTCCCTTTTAAGCCTTTTCTTGCCTTAGCAAGCCTTTTCTTACCTTTTCTTGACAGTTCTTGTCTTTTTCTTATCTTGCATTTTCTTTCCTTTTCTTGACTTTTCTTGCCTTTTCTTCCTTTTCTTGCCTTTTCTTACTTTTTCTTGACACTTCTTGCCTTTTTCTTATCCTCTATTTTCTTGCCTTTTCTTAACTTTTCTTGCCTTTTCTTGCCTTTTCTTACCTTTTCTTTCCTTATCTTCTCTAACCTTTCTTTTTTCTTGCATTTTCTGTCCTGATCTTGCCTCTTCTTGCATTTCTTGCCTTTTCATGCTTTTTCATCATTTATCTTACTTTTTCTTGCCTTTTTCTTGTCCTTTTCTTCCCTTTCTTGCTTTTTCTTTCCCTTTTCATGTCATTTCTAGCCTTTTCTTGCATTTTATTGCATTTTCCTTGCATTTTTTGGCCTTATCCCGCCATTTCTTTCCTTTTCTTGCCTTTTCTTTTCTTTTCATCCCTTGTCTTTCCTTACATTGCATTTTATTGCCATTTCTTTCCTTATCTTGACTTTTCTTGCCTTATCTTAACTTCTCTCGTCTTATCTTGCCTTTTCTTTTCTTTTCTTGCCTTTTCTTTCCTTTTCTTGCCTTTTCTTTTTTTCCTTGTCTTTATCTGCCTTTTCTTTCCTTTTCCTGCCTTTTCTTGCTTTTTCTTGCCTTTTTCCTTCCTTTCAAGCCTTTTCTTGCCTTTCTTGACTGTTCTTGCCTTATCTTGCCTTTTCTATCCTTATCTTATCTAATCTTTCCTTTTCTTGCCTTTTCTATCCTTATCTTGCCTCTTCTTGCCTTTCTTGCCATTTCATGCTTTTTCTTCATTTATCTTGCATTTTCTTGCCCTTTTCTTGCCTTTTCTTGCCCTTTCAATGCCATTTCTTGCTTTTCTTGCATTTTCCTTGCCTTTTCTTGCATTTTCCTTGCTTTTTCTTGCATTTTCTTGCCTTTTCTTGCCAGTTCTCACCTTTTCTCGCCCTTTCTTCCCTTGCCTTTCCTTTTCTTGCATTTTTTTGCCTTTTCTTACCTTATCTTGCCTTTTATTTCCATTTCTTGCTTTTTCTTGCCTTTACTAGCCTTTTCTTCCCTTATCTTGCCTTTTCTTACATTTTCTAACCTTTTCCTTGCCTTATCTTACCTGTTCTTGCCTTATCTTGCCTTTTCTCGCCTTCTTTTTCCTTTTCTTCCTTTTCTTGCTTTATCTTGGCTTTTCTTGCCTTTTCTTTCCTTTTCTTGCCTTTTCTTGCCTTTTCTTGACTTTTCTTGCATTTTTCTTTCCTTTTCTTGCATTTTTTTCATTTTTTTGTCTAATCTTTCTTTTTCTTGCCTTTTCTTACCTTATCTTGCCTTTACTTTCCTTTTCTTATCTTATCTTGAATTTTCTTACATTTTCTAACATTTTTCTTGCCTTATCTTGCCTTTTTTTGCCTTCTCTTTCCTTTTTTTGCCTTCTCTTGCCTTTTCTTCCTTTTTTTGCCTTTTCTTGCTTTTTCTTGACTCTTCTTGCCTTTTTCTTATCTTGCATTTTCTTGCCTTTTCTTGACTTTTCTTGCCTTTTTCTTGCCTTATCTTTACTTATCTTGCCTCTTCTTAGCTTTCTTGCCTTTTCGTGCTTTTTCTTCATTTATCTTGCCATTTCTTGCCTTTTTCTTATCCTTTTCTTCCATTTCTTGCCTTTTTCTTTCACTTTTCATGCCATTTCTTCCATTTCTTGCCTTTTTCTTTCACTTTTCATGCCATTTCTTGCATTTTCCTTCCTTTTTCTTGCCTTTTCTTGCCTTATCTTATCTTGCATTGTCTTCCCTTTTCCTACCTTCTCTTGTCTTTACTTTCCTTCTCTTACCTTACCTTGCCCTTTTCTTGCCTTTTCATTCCTTTTCTTGCCTTTTCTTTTCTTGCATTACCTTTTTGTTGCCTTATGTTTCCTTTTCTTGCTTTACCTTTCCTTTTCTTACCTTATCTTGCCTTTTCTTTCTTTTTCTTGCTATTTCTTTCTGTATCTTGTCTTTTTTTGTCTTATCTTACCTTTTCTTGCATTTTCTTGACTTATCCTGCCTTGTCTTGCCTTTTCACTGCCTTTTCTTGCCTTTTCTTGCCGTTTCTAATCTTTTCTTGCCTTTTCTTGCCTTTTCCATCCTTATCTTGCTTTTTCTTGCCTTTTCTTACCTTTTCTTGCCTTTTCTTGTCTTTCCTTACCTTTCCTTTCATTTTCTTGCCTTTTCTTACCTATCTTGCCTTTTCTTACCTTTTCTTTCACTATCTTGCAAATTCTTGCCTTATCTTGCCTTTTCTTAGCCTTTTTTTAAATTTTCTTGCCTTTTTCTTACCTTTTCTTACTGTTTTTTACCCTTTCTTGCCTTTTCTTTCCTTCTTTTACCTTTTCTTGCCTTACCTTGCCTTTTCTATCCTTTTCTTCCATTTCTTGCTTATCTTGTCTTTTCTTTCCTTATCTTGCATTTTCTTGCTTAACTTGCCTTTTTTACTTTATGTTGCCTTTTCTTGCCGTATGTTTCCTTTTTTTTCCTTTCTTGCCATTTCTTTCCTTATCTTGCATTTTTTTTATTTTCTTGCCTTATCTTGCCTGATCATGCCTTATCTTGCCTTTTCTTACATTTTCTTTCCTTATCTTACCCCTTCTTGGCTTTTCTTGCCTTATCTTTCCATATCTTGCCTCTTCTTACATTTTCTTTCCTTATCTTACCCCTTCTTGGCTTTTCTTGCCTTATCTTTCCATATCTTGCCTCTTCTTGCCTTTTCTTTCCTCTTCTTGTCTTTTCTTGCTTTATCTTAACTTATCTTGTCTTATTGACGTACGCAAAATTGACAAGCAATTTTAACGCACAAACAAATAGTATAGTGTATAAGTAAGGTTCTTGAACTGAGAGAGATAGAACATGAAAATTGAAACAATCAATCGTATGTAGCCAAATTGAAACAAGTTCGTAAAGTAAAGAATGATATGAGGTTGCAAGACAATAAGTAAATTAAGAAATGTAGAAAGACGGTTTGTACTTAATGAAATAAAGAGAGCACGATGCTTTTATGGACTACCTATCTATGTCAAGATCATGGTTATTTATGAAGTTCTAACTAGTACCCGGAGTGTTCTAATGCATCCTCCTAACGCTTTCACTCATTAGGCCGATAAAACTAAGCTAGAATAGTTCACGAATACCAACTAACGCTTTCGCTCATTAATTAGATCGTGAACTAAGCTAAACTCAATTATAAAGTTAACTCCTCGTGGGTTATCCCTTAGTATCAAGATGTCTCATTAATACCTAAGAATATGTCAATTGATCCTTCCATTGAATTTAATGCCTTTCGGTCCACTATCATCAACTAACATCATAATCTAAGTGATCAAGTTAGATTAAGCATTACGATCATCAATTGACAACTACTACGAAAGTTGATCAAACCATAACCCAACATAGATAAGTAATCACATAATTAAAGCATCGTACTCACAAGAAAAACTACTCACAAGTCATGTTCATACAAGAAGAAAACTTATACAAGAAAATGATAGAAAGTAACATTAAAGAGAGAGATAGAGAAAACTCAAGATGTGGTCAAGAGCTTCCTCAAGCATCCTTCTTCAAGCTCCCTTCTAGCATTCCTCCAATGGTGCTCCTCCTTGGTATTCCTCACAACTCTCAATCTCACAACTATATTCTTCAAAAACTAGATATCCCTTTGAGAGCAATTCCCTCCTCTATTTATAGTGAATGAGATGAGAGCTTTTTCTCCACTCATCCATCAAAAGAGAAGGTGGATGGATGAATATTCTCTCTTTTGAGTTGGAAAGCCTTTCTTTTGATGGTGGAAAGCACTTTGGAGGTGGAAAGCTCCACTTTGGAGGTGGAAAGCTCTTCTTTCCAACAAGGAGCACCAAGGAGAATTATTTATACAAGGCACTCAAGTTCCCAGCCATGTGAAAGAAAGAAAGGCAATCATGGTCCATAATGGTCCTTGAATTTTCGGCCAAATTTGTACAGATTGCTGGCAGAATTAACGCTCGACTTTGGACGTGATTTTTATCCCTTTTGGGCTTCGAATTTGAAGAAGCCCATTAGAGACAAATGTGTAGCCCAGGATGTCTTCTTTCCGGAGCCACTGAGTTTGCCTTCATCGGTCTTCGGATGAGAAAGTTATCTACATTTAAGTTACAGGAGGTCAAACTCGCCCACATCTTCGAGTGCCCGATCAAGCGTCAATCTTTTAGGCTACTCCGATAGACTTCAACACGAACCAATGGTGCACCAACATCCTCCCTCTCATCTCACAAGGGCTTCTAGCAATAAACATGAAAGAAACACAATAAAAATTAAGAGGTTACACGAAAACTAACATAATACGAAATAAGAGATATTAACATCAAATAACACGTAAACCTACTAGAAATGATAGGAATTCAATGCTAAAACATACGCAAACAATGAATGTTTTCACACTCATCACTTATCTTGTCTTTTCTTTCCAATTCTTGCATTTTCTTTCCTTTTCTTGCCTTTTCTATTTATCCTTGCCTTTATCTGCCTTTTCTTTCCTTTTCTTGCCTTTTCATACTCTTTCTTGCCTTTTTCTTTCCTTTCAAGCATTTTCTTGCCTTAGCAAGCCTTTTCTTGCCTTTTCTTGACTGTTCTTGTCTTTTTCTTATCTTTCATTTTCTTCCTTTTTCTTGACTTTTCTTGCCTTTTCTTGCCTTTTCTTTCCTTTTTTTGCTTTTTCTTGACTGTTCTTGCCTTTTTCTTATCTTCCATTATCTTGCTTTTTCTTAACTTTTCTTGCCTTTTCTTGATTTTTCTTACCTTTTCTTTCCTTATCTTGTCTAATCTTTCTTTTTCTTGCATTTTCTTTCCTGATCCTGCCTCTTCTTGCCTTTCTTGCCTTTTCATGCTTTTTCTTCATTTATCTTGCTTTTTCTTGCCTTTTTTTGTCCTTTTCTTCCCTTTCTTGACTTTTTCTTTCCGTTTTCATTTCATTTCTAGCCTTTTCTTGCATTTTCTTACATTTTCCTTGCATTTTCTTGCCTTTTCTTGTCTTTTCTTGCCTTTTCTTGCCTTCTTTTGCCTTTTCTTCCTTTTCTTGCCTTATCTTTCCTTTTCTTGCCTTTTCATTCATTTTCTTGTCTAATCTTTCTTTTTCTTGCCTTTTCTTACCTTATCTTGCCTTTACTTTACTTTTCTTATCTTATATTGTCTTTTCTTACATTTTCTAACATTTTTCTTGCCTTATCTTGCCTTCTCTTGCCTTCCCTTGCCTTTTCTTCCTTTTTTTGCCTTTTCTTGCCTTTTCTTGCTTTTTCTTGACTCTTCTTGCCTTTTTCTTATCTTGCATTTTCTTGCCTTTTCTTGCCTTTTCTTTCCTTATCTTGTCTAATCTTTCTTTTTCTTACATTTTTTTTCATGATCTTGCCTCTTCTTGCCTTTCTTGCCTTTTCATGCTTTTTCTTCATTTATCTTGCTTTTCTTGCCTTTTTCTTGTCTTTTTCTTCCCTTTCTTTACTTTTTCTTTCCCTTTTCATGTCATTTCTAGCCTTTTCTTGCATTTTCTTGCATTTTCCTTGCATTTTCTGGCCTTATCCGGCCATTTCGTTCCTTTTCTTGCCTTTTCTTTTCTTGCCTTGCCTTTTTGTGGCCTTATCTTGCCTTTTCTTACATTATCATTCCTTTTCTTACCTTTTCTTGCCTTTTCTTGCTTTTTCTTGCCATTTCTTTTCTCACTTGTCTTTTTTTGTCTTATCTTGCCTTTTCTTACCTTTTCTTGACTTGTCTTCCCTTTTCATTGTCTTTTCTTGCCTTTTCTTTCCTTTTCTTGCCTTTTCTTGCCTTTTCTTGCCTTACGTTGCCTTTTATTGCCATTTCTTTCCTTATCTTGACTTTTCTTGCCTTATCTTAACTTCTCTTATCTTATCTTGCCTTTTCTTTCCTTTTCCTGCCTTTTCTTTTTTTCCTTGTCTTTATTTGCCTTTTCTTTCCTTTTCCTGCCTTTTCTTGCTTTTTCTTGCCTTTTTCCTTCCTTTCAAGCCTTTTCTTGCCTTTCTTGACTATTCTTGCCTTATCTTGCCTTTTCTATCCTTATCTTGTCTAATCTTTCCTTTTCTTACCTTTTCTTTCCTTATCTTTCCTCTTCTTGCCTTTCTTGCCATTTCATGCTTTTTCTTCATTTATCTTGCATTTTCTTGTCCTTTTCTTCCTTTTCTTGCCTTTTTCTTACCCATTTCTGGCATTTTCCTTGCCTTTTCTTGCATTTTCCTTGCTTTTTCTTACATTTTCTTGCCTTTTCTTGCCAGTTCTCACCTTTTCTCGCCTTTTCTTCCCTTATCTTTCCTTTTCTTGCATTTTTTTTCCTCTTCTTACCTTATCCTGCCTTTTCTTTCCTTTTATTGCATTTTCTTGCCTTTACTTTCCTTTTCTTGCCTTATCTTGCCTTTTTTTACATTTTCTAACCTTTTCCTTGCCTTATCTCACATTTTCTTGCCTTATCTTGCATTTTCTTGCCTTCTTTTGCCTTTTCTTGGTTTTTCTTGACTTTTCTTGCCTTTTCTTGCCTTTTCTTGACTTTTCTTGTATTTTTCTTGCCTCATCTTGCCTTTTCTTTCCTTTTCTTGCCTTTTCTTTCATGTTCTTATCTAATTTTTCATTTTCTTGCCTTTTCTTACCTTATCTTGCCTTTACTTTCCTTTTCTTATCTTATATTGCCTTTTCTTACATTTTCTAACATTTTTCTTGCCTTATCTTGCCTTTTTTTGCCTTTTCTTGCCTTCTCTTGCCCTTTCTTCCTTTTTTTGCCTTTTCTTGCTTTTTCTTGACTCTTCTTGCCTTTTTCTTATCTTGCATTTTCTTGGCTTTTCTCACCTTTTTCTTGCCTTATCTTTCATTATCTTGCCTCTTCTTGGCTTTCTTGCCTTTTCATGCTTTTTCTTCATTTATCTTGCCATTTCTTGCCTTTTTCTTATCCTTTTCTTCCATTTCTTGTCTTTTTCTTTTACTTTTCATGCCATTTCTTGCCTTTTCTTGCATTTTCCATGCTTTTTCTTGCCTTATCTTATCTTGCCTTGTTTTCCCTTTTCCTACCTTCTCTTGTCTTTACTTTCCTTCTTTACCTTTTCTTGCCCTTTTCTTGCCTTTTCATTCCTTTTCTTGCCTCTTCTTTTCTTGCATTGCCTTTTCTTGCTTTATCTTTCCTTTTCTTACCTTATCTTGCCTTTTCTTGCTTTTTCTTGCCATTTATTTCCTTATCTTGTCATTTTTTATCTTATCTTACCTTTTCTTGCCTTTTCTTGACATATCTTGCCTTGTCTTGCCTTTTCATTGCCTTTTCTTGCATTTTCTTTCCTTTTCTTGCAGTTTCTAATCTTTTCTTGCCTTTTCTTTTCTTTTCCTTCCTTATCTTACCTTTTCTTGCCTTTTCTTACCTTTTCTTGCCTTTTCTTGCCCTTTCTTACCTTTTCTTTCCTTTTCTTGCCTATCTTGCCTTTTCTTACCTTTTCTTTCACTATCGTGAAAATTCTTGCCTTATCTTGCCTTTTTTTGACCTTTTTTTTAATTTTCTTGCCTTTTACTTACCTTTTTATGCCTTTTCTTTCCTTTTGTTACCTTATATAGCCTTATTTTTCCTTTTCTTGCCTTATCTTTCCTTATCTTGCCTTATCTTGCCATTTCTTGCCTCTTCTTTCCTTCTCTTACCTTTTCTCGACTTATCTTGCCCTTTCTTGCCTTTTCATTCCTTATTTTGCCTTTTCGTGCTTATTTTGCCTTTTCTTACTTTATCTTGCCTTTTTTTTCCTTAACTTTCTTTTTCTTTTCGTTTCTTTCCTTATCTTGTCTTTTCTTGCCATATCTTTCCTTTTTTGCCTTTCTGGCCTTTTCTTGTATTTTTTTTACCATATCTTGCATTTTCTTGCCTTATCTTGCCTTATCTTGCCTTATCTTGTCTTATCATACCTTTTCTTACCTTTTCTTGCATTTTCTTTCCTTATCTAACCTCTTCTTGGCTTTTCTTTCCTTAACTTACCATATTTTGTCTCTTCTTGCCTTTTCTTGCCTCTTCTTGCCTCTTTTTGCCTTTTTTGTCTTTCCTTGCCTTTTCCTTGCCTTATCTTGCCATTTCTTTACTTTTCTAGCCTTTTCTTTCTTATCTTTTCTTCCCTTTTCTTGCCTTAACTTGCCTTTTATTGCAGTTTTTTCCTTATCTTGCCTTTCGTTTCCTTTTCTTGCCTTTTCTTTCCTTATCTTGTCTAATCTTTCTTTTTCTTGCCTTTTCTTGCCTTTTTTTATTTTCTTTCCTTTTCTTTCCTTATCTTGTCTAATCTTTCTTTTACTTGCCTTATCTTCCCTTTTATTACATTTTCTAACCTTTTCCGTGCCTTGTCTTGCATTCTCTTGCCTTTTCTTCCTTTTCTTGCCATTTTCTGGCCTTTTCTTGCCTTTTATTGCTTTTTCTTGACTTTTCTTGCCTTTTTCTTATCTTGCATTTTCTTTCCTTTTCTTGACTTTTCTTGCCTTTTTCTTGCCTTATCTTGCCTTTTCTTTCCTTGTCTTTTCTTTTCGTGCCTTTTCTTTCCTTATCTTGTCTAATCTTTCTTTTTTCTTGCCTTTTCTTGCCTTATCTTGTCTTTCCTTTTCTTGCATTTTCTTTCCTTATCTTGTCTAATCTTTCCTTTTCTTGCCTTTTCGTTCCTTATTTTGCCTCTTCTTGCCTTTTCATACTTTTTCTTCATTTATCTTGCCTTTTATTGCCTTTTTATTGTCCCTATCTCACCTTTCTTGCATTTTCCTTGCTTTTTCTTGCCTTATCTTATCTTGCCTTGTTTTGCCGTCTCTTGCCTTTTCTTTCCTTCCCTTGCCTTTTCTTGCCCTTTTCTTTCCTTTTCGTTCCTTTTCTTGCCTTTTCTTTTCTTGCCTTGCCTTTTTGTGGCCTTATCTTGCCTTTTCTTACATTATCATTCCTTTTCATACCTTTTCTTGCCTTTTCTTGCTTTTTCTTGCCATTTCTTTTCTCACTTGTCTTTTTTTGTCTTATCTTGCCTTTTCTTACCTTTTCTTGACTTGTCTTGCCTTTTCATTGTCTTTTCTTGCCTTTTCTTGCCTTTTTATGCCTTTTCTTTCCTTTTCTTACCTTTTCTTGACTTATCTTGCCTGGTCTTACCTTTTCATTATCTTTTCTTGCCTTTTCTTGCCATTTCTATTCTTTTCTTGCCTTATCTTGCCTTTTCTTGCCTTTTCTTGCCTTTTCTTTCCTTATCTTCCCTATTCTTGCCTTATCTTGTCTTATCCTACCTTTTCTTCCCTTTTCTTGACTTATCTTGCCTTGTCTTGCCTTTTCATTGTCTTTTCTTGCCTTTTCTTGCCTTTTCTGTTCTTTTCTTGCCTTTTCTTTCCTTTTCTTGCCTTTTCTTACCTTTTCTTTCCTTTTCTTGCCTTTACATACCTATCTTGCCTTTGCTTGCATTTTCTTGCCTTTTCTTGCCTTTTCGTTGCCTTTTCGTGCCTTTTCCTTGCCTCTTTTTGCCCTTTCCTTTCCTTTTCTTGCCTTTCTTGCCTTTTCTTTCGTTATCTTGCATTTTCTTGCCTTTTCCTTGCCCTTTGTTTCCTTATCTTGTTTTCATTCCTTTTCTAGACTTTTCTTCCCTTATCTTGCCTTTTCTTGCCATATCTTGTCTTTCCCTTACCTTTTCTTTCCTTTTCTTGCCTTTTCTTGCCTTATCTTGCCTTTTCCTTGGCTTTTCTTACCTTTTCATGCCGTTTCTTGCCTTTCTTTCCTTTTCTTGGCTTATCTAGCCTTATTTTGTCTTTTCTTGCCTTATCTTGCCTTATCTTCCCTTATCTTGCCCTTTCTTGCCATTTCTTTCCTTCTCTTACCTTTTCTTGCCTTATTTGCCTTTTCTTGCCATTTCTTTCCTTTTTCTTGCCTTTTCATTCCTTTTCTTTCCTTTGTTTGCCTTTTCTTACTTTATCTTGCCCTTTCTTGCCTTTTCTTTCCTTTTCTTCCCATATCTTTCTTACTCTTACCATTTCTTTCCTTATCTTGCCTTTTCTTGCCATATCTTTCCTTTTTTTGCCTTTCTTGCCTTTTCTTGCATTTTTCTTACCATATCTTGTGTTTTCTTACATTTTCTTACCTTATCTTGCCTGATCATACCTTCTCTTAAATTTTCTTGCATTTTCTTTCCTTAACTAACCTCTTTTTGGCTTTTCCTACCTTAAGTTTCCAAATCTTGCCTCTTCTTGCCTCTTTTTGCCTTCTTTGTCTTTCCTTGCCTTTTTTTCTATCTCTTTTTTCCTTTTCTTGCCTTAACTTGCTTTTTATTGCCGTGTCTTTCCTTATCTTGCATTTTCTTTCCTTTTCTTGCCTTTTCTTTCCTTATCTTGTATAATCTTTTTTTCTTGCCTTTTCTTACCTTTTCTTACATTTTCTAACCTTCTCCTCGCCTTATCTTACCTTTTCTTGCATTATCTTCCCTTTTCTTACCTTCTCTTGCCTTTTCTTCCTTTTTTTCCTTTTCTTGCCTTTTCTTGCTTTTTCTTGACTTTTCTTGCCTTTTTCTTATCTTGCCTTGTCTTGCCTTGTCTTGCCTTTTCTTGACTTTTCTTGCTTTTTTCATGCATTATCTTGCCTTTTCTTTCCTTTTCTTTCCTTTTCTTGTCTAATCATTCTTTTTCTTGCGTTTTCTTTCTTTATCTTGCCTCTTCTTTCCTTTCTTGCATTTTCTTTCTTTTTCTTCATTTATTTTGCCTTTTTGTGCCTTTTACGTATCCTTTTCTTCTCTTTCTAGCCTTTTTCTTGCCCTTTTCATGCCATTTCTTGCCTTCTCTTGCATTTTCCTTTCTTTTTCTTGCCTTTTCTTGCCTTCTCTTGACTTTTATTTCCTTCTCTTGCCTTTTCTTGCCCTTTTTTGCCCTTTTCGTACATTTTCTCTCCTTTTCTTTTCTTGCCTTGCCTTTTTGTTGCCTTATCTTGCCTTTTCTTACTTTATCTTTCCTTTTCTTACCTTATCTTGCCATTTCTTTTCTTATCTTGCCTTTTTTATCTTATCTTGCCTTTTCTTGCCTTTTCTTGACTTATCTTGCCTTGTCTTGCCTTTTTATTGCCTTTTCTTGTCTTTTCTTTACCTTTCTTGCCTTTTCTAGCTGTTTATGTTCTTTTATTGCCTTTTCTTTCCTTATCTTGCCTTTTCTTTCCTTTTTTTTGCCTTTTCTTACCTATCTTGCCTTCTCTTTCCTTATCTTGCCTATTCGTGCCTTATCTGGCCTTATTTTGTCTTTTCTTGCCATATCTTTCCTTTTTATGCCTTTTTTGCCTTTTCTTGCATTTTTCTTACAATATCTTGCATTTTCTCGTCTTATCTTGGCTTATCATACCTTATCTTACCTTTTCTTGCATTTTCTTTCCTTATCTAACCTCTTCTTGGCTTTTCTTGCCTTAACTTTTCATATCTTGCCTCTTCTTGCCTCATCTTGCCTCTTCTAACCTTTATTATCTTTCATTGCCTTTTCCTAGCCTTATCTTGCCATTTCTTTCCTTTTCCTTGCCTTTTTTTCTTTTCTTCTCTTTTCTTGCCTTAACTTGCCTTTTCTTAACATTTCTTTCCTTATCTTTCCTTTTCTTGCCTTATCTTAACTTATCTTGCATTATCTTGTCTTATCTTGCCTTTTCTCTCCTTTTCTTTCCTTTTTCTTGCCTTTTCCTGTCTTTTCGTGCTTTTTGTTGTTCTTCTCTTGCCGTTCAAGCATTTTTCTTGCCTTATCTTGCCATTTCTTGCCTTTTTTTGCCATCTCTTGCCTTTAATTTCCTTCTCTTGCCTTTTCTTGCCTTTTCGTTCCTTTTCTTCCTTTTCTTTCCTTTTCTTGGCTTTTCTTGCCTTTTTCTTATCTTGCCTTGTCTTGCCTTATCTTGCCTTTTCTTGACTTTTCTTGCCTTGTCTTGCATTTTTTTTCTTTATCTTGCCACTTCTTTCCTTTTTTTTCCTTTTCATGCTTTTCTTAAATTATTTTGGCTTTTCTTGCCTTTTTCTTATCCTTTTCTTCTCTTTCTAGCCTTTTTCTTGCCCTTTTCGTGCATTTCTTGCCTTTTCTTACAATTTCCTTACTTTTTCTTGCCCTTTCTCGCCTTGCCTTATCTTATCTTGCCTTCTCTTGCCTTGTCTTACCTTTTCTTGGCTTCTCTTGCCTTTAATTTCCTTCTCTTGCCTTTTCGTACCTTTTCTTGCCTTGCCTTTTTGTTGCCTTATCTTACCTTATCTTGCCATTTCTTGACTTATCTTGCCATTTCTTGACTTATCTTGCCTTTTTATTTCCTTTTCTTGCCTTTTCTTTCCTTATCTTGCCTTTTCATTCCTTTTTTTGCCTTTTCTTACATATCTTGCCTTTTCTTTCCTTATCTTGCCTATTCTTGCCTGATCTTGCCTTTTCTTGACCATTTTTTTTGTTTTTTTATTTTCTTGCCTTTTTTAAACCTTTTCATGCCTTTTCTTGCCTTATTTAGCCTTATTTTTCCTTTTCTTGCCTTATCTTTCCTTATCTTTTCTTATCTTTCCTTATCTTGCCTTATCTTGCCCTTTCTTGCCTTTTCTTTCCTTCTCTTACCTTTTCTTGCCTTATCTTGCCTTTTCTTGCCCTTTTCTTGCCTTTTCATTCCTTTTCTTTCCTCTTTATTCCATTTCTTGCTTATCTTTCCTTTTCTTTCCTTATCTTGCATTTTCTTGCTTATCTTTCCTTTTCTTACTTTATCTTG
This sequence comes from Hypericum androsaemum, assembly GCA_963995505.1. NCBI lineage: Eukaryota > Viridiplantae > Streptophyta > Magnoliopsida > Malpighiales > Hypericaceae > Hypericum > Hypericum androsaemum. Next base: position 13,505,235 of record OZ023186.1, read on the forward strand.
CCTTTTCATTCCTTTTCTTTCCTTATCTTTCTTTTTCTTGCCGTTTCTTTCCTTTTCTTGCCTTTTCTTGACATATCATTCCTTTTTATGCCTTTCTTGCCTTTTCTTGCATATTTCTTACCATATCTTGCATTTTCTCGCGTTATCTTGCCTTGTCATACCTTATCTTACCTTTTCTTGCATTTTCATTCCTTATCTAACCACTTCTTGGCTTTTCTTGCCTTAACATTCCATATATTTCCTCTTCTTGCCTTTTATTGCCTCTTTTTGCCTTTATTGTCTTTCCTTGCCTTTTCCTTGCCTTATCTTGCCTTTTCTTGCCATTTCTTTCCTTTTCCTTGCCCTTTTTTCTTTTTTTTTTCTTCTCTTTTCTTGCCTTTTTGTCTTTCCTTTTCCTTGCCTTTTTTTTCTTTTATTTTCTTCTCTTTTCTTGCCTTTTTGTCTTTCCTTGTCTTGCCTTTTCTTGTAGTTTCTTTCCTTATCTTAACTTTTCTTGCCTTATCTTGACTTTTCTTGCCTTATCTTATCTTGCATTATCTTGTCTTATCTTGCCTTTTCTTTTTTTTCTTGCCTTTTCCTGCCTTTTCCTGCTTTTTCTTGCCATTATCTTGCCTTTTCTTGCCTTTACTTTTCTTGCATTTTCTTTCCTTATCTTGTCTAATCTTTCCTTTTCTTGCCTTTTCTTTCCTTTTCTTGCCTCTTCTTCCCTTTCTTGCCTTTTCATGCTTTTTTTTCATTTATCTTGCCTTTTCTTTCCTTTTTCTTGTCCTTTTCTTGCCTTTCTCTTGCCTTTTTCTTGCCTTTCTCTTACCCTTTTCATGCCATTTCTTGCCTTTTCTTTCATTTTCCTTTCCTTTTCTTTCATTTTCCTTTTTGTTTCTTTTCATGCCATTTCTTACCTTATCTTGCCTTTTCTTGCTTTTTTTACCTTTTATTACCTTATCCTGCCTTTTCTTCCCTTTTCTTTCCTTTTCTTACCTTATCTTGCCTTTACTTGCCTTTTCTTACATTTTCTTGCATTTTCTTACTTTTTCTAACCTTTTCCTTGCCTTATCTTACCTTTTGTTGCCTAATCTTGCCTTTTCCTTGCCTTTTCTTTCCTTTTCATCTTGTTTCTTGCCTTTCTTTCCTTTTCTTACCTTATCTAGCTTTATTTTGCCTTTTCTTGCCTTATCTTGCCCTTTCTTGCCATTTCTTTCCTTCTCTTACCTTTTCTTTCCTTATCTTGCATTTCTTGCCCTTTTCTTGCCTTTTCATACATTTTCTTTCCTTTTTTTGCCATTTCTTGCTTATCTTACCTTTTCTTTCCTTATCACGCATTTTCTTGCTTATCTTGCCTTTTCTTGCCTTTTCTTACTTTATCTTGCCTTTTCTTGCCTTTTCTTGCCTTTTTTGCCAATATCTTTATTTTTCTTGCCATTTCTTTCCTTATCTTGCCTTTTCTTGCCATATCTTTCCTTTTTTTGCCTTTCTTGCCTTTTCTTGCATTTTTCTTACCATATCTTGCATTTTCTTGCCTTATCATACCTTATCTTAAATTTTCTTGCATTTTCTTTCCTTAACTAACCTCTTTTTGGCTTTTCTTTCCTTAACTAACCTCTTTTTACCATATCTTGCCTCTTCTTGCCTCTTTTTGCCTTTTTTGTCTTTCCTTGCCTTTTCCTTGCCTTATCTTGCCATTTCTTTCCTTTTCTTGCCTTTTTTTCTTTTTTTTCTTACCTTTTCTTGCCTTAACTTGCCTTTTATTGCCCTTTCTTTCCTTATCTTGCATTTTCTTGCATTTTCTTTCCTTGTCTTGTCTAATCTTTCTTTTTCTTGCCTTTTCTTACCTTATCTTGCTTTACTTGCATTTTTTCATTTTCTTGCCTTATCTTGCCTTTTTTCACATTTACTAACCTTTTCATTGCCTTTTCTTGCCTTTTTTTGCCTGCTCTTGCCTTTTCTTCCTTTTCTTGACTTTTCTTGCCTTTTTCTTATCTTGCCTTGTCTTGCCTTTTCTTGACTTTTCTTGACTTTTATTGCCTTCTTCATGCATTATCTTGCCTTTTATTTCCTTTTCTTGCCTTTTCTTTCCTTATCTTGTCTAATCTTTCTTTTTCTTGACTTTTCTATCTTTTTCTTGCCTCTTCCTTCCTTTCTTTCCTTTTAATGCTTTTTCTTTGTTTATTTTTCCTTTTCTTGCATTTTTCTTATCCTTTTCTTCTCTTTCTAGCCTTTTTCTTGCCCTTTTTTCATGCCATTTCTTGCCATTTCTAGCATTTTCCTTGCTTTTTCTTGCCTTTTCTTGCCTTGTCTTGTCTTTTCTTGCCTTCTCTTGCCTTTTATTTCCTTCTCTTGCCTTTTCTTGACCTTTTCTTGCCTTTTCGTTCCTTTTTTGGCCTTTTCTTTTCTTGCCTTGCCTTTTTGTTGCCTTATCTTGCCTTTTCTTACCTTATCTTGCCTTTTCTTGCCATTTCTTTCCTTATCTTGCCTTTTTTTATCTTATCTTGTCTTTTCTTGCCTTTTCTTGGCTTATCTTGCCTTGTCTTGCCTTCTCATATCCTTTTATTGCCTTTTCTTTCCTTATCTTGCCTTTTCTTTCCTTTTTTTCCTTTTTCTTACCTATCTTGCCTTTTCTTTCCTCATCTTGCCTGATCTGGCCTTTTCTTGACCATTTTTTTGTTTTTTTAATTTTCTTGCCTTTTTCAAACCTTTTCATGTCTTTTCTTGCGTTATCTAGCCTTATTTTGCCTTTTCTTGCCTTATCTTTCCTTATCTTTCCTAATCTTTCCTAATCTTGCCATTTCTTACCTTTTCTTTCCTTCTCTTACCTTTTCTTGCCTTATCTTGCCTTTTCATGCCTTTTCTTGCCCTTTTCTTTCCTTTTCATTCCTTTTCTTTCCTTTTTCTTGCCATTTCTTGCCTATCTTGCCTTTTCTTTCCTTATCTTGCATTTTCTTACTTATGTTTCCTATTCTTACTTTATCTTGCCTTTTCATTCCTTTTCTTTCCTTATTTTTCTTTTTCTTGCCATTTCTTTCCTTATCTTTCCTTTTCTTACCATATCTTTCCTTTTTATGCCTTTCTTACATTTTCTTTCATTTTTCTTACCATATCTTGCATTTTCTTGCCTTATCTTGCCGTGTCATACCTTATCTTACCTTTTCTCGCATTTTCTTTCCTAATCTAACCTCTTCTTGGCTTTTCTTGCCTTAACTTTCCATATCTTGCCTCTTCTTGCCTTTTCTTGCCTCATCTTGCCACTTTTTACCTTTATTGTCTTTCCTTGCCTTTTTCTTGCCTTTGCCTTGCCTTTTCTTTCCATTTCTTTCCTTTTCTTGCCTTTTTTTCTTTTCTTTTCTTTTCTTCTCTTTTCTTGCCTTAACTTGCCTTTTCTTGCTATTTCTTTCCTTATCTTGCCTTTTCTTGCCTTATCTTGACTTTTCTTGCCTTATCTTAACTTATCTTGCCTTATCTTAACTTATCTTGCCTTTTCTTTCCTTTTCTTGCCTTTTCTATTTTTCTTTCCTTTTCGTACCATTTCTTTCCTTTTCGTGCCTTTTCCTACTTTTTCTTGCCTTTTTCTTACCTTTCAAACCTTTTTCTTGCCTTATCTTGCCTTTTCTTGCCTATCCTTTTCTTGCCTTTCCTTTTCTTGCCTTTTCTTTCCTTATCTTGCCTTTTTCTTTTCCTTTTCTTGCCTTTCTCTGGCCCTTTTCATGCCATTTTTTGCATTTTCTTTCATTTTCCGTTCCTTTTTCCTTGCTTTTCCTTTTTTTTCTTGCCTTTTCTTGTATTTTGTCACCTTTTCTCGCCTTTTCTTTCCTTATCTTGCCTTTTCTTGCATTTTTTTGCCTTTTCTTACATTATCCTGCCTTTTCTTTGCTTTTCTAGCCTTTTCGTACCTTTACTTTCCTTTTCTTGCCTTATCTTGCATTTTCTTACTTTTTCTAACCTTTTTCTTGCCTTATCTTACATTTTCTTTCCTTATCTTGCCTTTTCTTTCCTTCTCTTGCCTTTTCTTGCCTTTGCTAACCTTTTCTTGCCTTTTCTTGACTTTTCATGCCTTTTTATTGCCTTATCTTGCCTTTTGTTTCCTTTTCTTGCCTTTTGTTTCCTTATCTTGTCTAATCTTTCTTTTTCTTACCTCTTCATGCATGTTCATGTATCTTCTTCAATTATCTTGTCCTTTCTTGCCTTTTTCTTGTCCTTTTTTTCCTTTTATTTCCTTTTTCTTGCCCTTTTCATTCCATCAATTGCTTTTTCTTGTATTTTCTTGCCTTAGCATGCCTTTTCTTGCCTTTTCTCTCCATTTCTTACCTTATCATGCCTTATCTTGCCTTTTCTTGCTTTTTTTTTGCCTTTTCTTACTGTATCCTGCCTTTTCTTTCCTTTTCTAGCATTTTCTTACCTTATCTTGCCTTTACATGCCTTTTCTTGCCTTTTCTAGCATTTTCCTTTCCTTATCTTGTCTTTTCTTGCCTTATCTTGCCTTTTCTTTCTTTTCATTTCTTCTCTTGCCTTTTCTTACCCATTTCTTGCCTTTTCATTACTTAACTTGCTTTTATTTCCTTTTGTTGCCTTTTCTTTTCCTATCTTACCTTTTTGTTGCCTTATCTTGCTTTATCTTACTTTTTCTTATCCTTTTTCTTGTCCTTTTCTTGCCTTTCTCTTGCCTTTTCTTGCCATTTCTTGCCTTTTCTTACCTTTTTCTTATCCTTTTCTTGCCTTTCTCTTGCCTTTTTCATGCCATTTCTTATCCTTTTCTTGCCTTTCTCTTGCCTTTTTCATGCCATTTCTTACCTTTTTTATTTTCTTTTCCTTTTCTTGCATTTTTCCTTGCTTTTTCTTGCATTTTCTTGCCTTTTCTCGCCTGTTCTTACCTTATCTTGCCTTTTCTTGCATTTTCTTGCCTTTTCTAGTATTTTCTTACATTAGCTTGCCTTTATATGCCTTTTCTTTCCTTTTCATTTCTTCTCTTGCCTTTTCTTACCCTTTTGTTGACTTTTCATTACTTAACTTTCCTTTTTTTCCTTTTGTTGCTTTTTCTTTTCTTATCTTACTTTTTTGTTGCCTTATCTTCTTTATCTTGCCATTTCTTGCCTTTTCTTTCCTTATCTTGCTTTTTTTCTCTTATCTTAATTTTTCTTACTTTTTCTTGCCGTATCTTTTCTTGTCTTGCCTTTTTGTTGCCTTTTCTTCCCTTATCTTCCCTTTTCTTTCTTTATCTCTCATTTTCTTACCTTTTCTATTCTTTTCTTGCCTTTTCTTGCTTTTCTTCCTTTTCCTTCCTTATCTTGCCTTTGCATGCCTTTTCTTCCCTTTTCTTTCCTTATCCTCCCTTTTCATACCTTTTCTTTCCTTATTTACCTATCTTGCATTTTCTTGCCTTATCTTTCATTTTCTTGCCACATCTTTCCTTATATTGCCTTCTCTAGCCCTTTTCTTGCCTTTTCTTTTTCTTGCCTTTTTTTGCTTATCTGCCTTTTCTTTCCTTATCTTGCCTTTTCTTGCTTTTTCTTACCTTTTCTTTCCTTATCTTTCCTTTTCTTTCTTTTTCTTTCCTTTTCTTGTATTATCTTTATTTTTCTAGTCGTTTCTTTGTGTATTTTGCCTTTTCTTGCCTTATCTTTCCTTTTCTTGCCTTTATTTGCCTTTCTTGCCTTTTTTTGCCTTTTTCTTACCATTACTTGCCTTTTCTTTCCTTATCTTACCTCTTCTAGCCATTTCTTTTCTTATCTTTCTTTATCTTGCCTCTTCTTGCCATTTCTTGCCTCTTCTTGCCTTTTTTGTCTTTTCTTGCCTTATTTTGTCTTTTCTTTCCTTATCTTACATCTTCTTGCCATATCTTGCCTTTCTTCTCTTTTTTTGCCTTTTTCTTACCACATCTTGCCTTTATTGCCTTATCTTGCCTTTTCTTTCCTTATCTTACCTCTTCTGGCCTTTTCTTGCCTTATCTTTCCTTATCTTACATCTTCTTGCCTCTTTTTCCCTCTTCATGCATTTTTTGTCTTTTCTTACCTTATTGCGTTTCTTGTTTTTTCTTGCATTTTCTTGCCTTTTCTTTCCTTCTCTTTCCTTTTCTTTCCCTCTCTTAACTTATCTTTCCTTCTCTTGCCTTTTCTTGCCCTTTTCTTGCATTTTCATGCCATTTCTTTCCTTTTCTTTCCTTTTCATTCCTTTTCTTTTCTTGTCTTGCCTTTTTGTTGCCATATCTTGCTTTATCTTGCCTTTTCTTGACTTATCTTGCCTTGTCTTACCTTTTCATTGCTTCTCTTGCCATTTCTTGGATTTTCTTGCCTTTTTTTCCCTAATCTTGCCTTTTCTTGCATTTTCTTGCCTTATCTTGTCTTTTCTTGCCTTATTTTGCCTTCTCTTCCTTTATCATGCCTTATCTTGCCTTTTCTTTCCTTTACTTTCCTTTTCTTGCTTTTTCTTGCTTATCTTGCCTTTTCTTTCCTTGTCTTGCTTTTTCTTGCCATATCTTGCCTTTCTTGCATTTTCTTGTATTTTTCTTACCATATCTTGCATTTTCCTATCTTTTATTACTTTTTCATGCCTTTTCTTGCCTTTAATTGCCTTTTAATGCCTTTTCTTTCCTTTTCTATCCTTTTCGTTTCTTATCTTGCATTTTTAATGCCTTATCTTGCCTTTTCTTACTTTATGTTCCCTTTTCTTGTCTTATCTTGCCTTTTTTACCTTTTCCTACCTTTTCATGACTTTTATTGACTTATCTTACCTTTTCTTGCATTTTCTTGCATTTTCCTTGCCTTTTCTTACCTTATCTTGCATTTTCATGACTTATCTTGCATTTTCTTGCCTTTTCTTACCTTTTCTTGCCTTTTTTTTCCTTTTCTTGCCTTTCCTTGCCTTTTCTTTCCTTTTTTGCCTTTTCTTGCTTATCTTGCCTTTTCTTTCCTTTCTTTCCTTATCTTCCCTTATCTTGCCTATTCTTGCCTTATCTTGCCTATTCTTGCCTTATCTTGCATTTTCTTGCCTTTTCATGCCTTTTCTTACTTTATTTTCCTTTTCTTGCCTTATCTTGCCTTATCTTGCCTTTTCTCACCTTTTCTCACCTTTTCTCGCCTTATCTTGCCTTTTCTTGGCTTTTCATGCCTTTTCTTACCTTTTTTTGCCTTTTCTTGCCTTTTCTTGCCTTATCTTGCATTTTCTTATCTTTTCATGACTTTTCTTACCTTTCTTTTCTTTTCTTGCCTTATCTAGCATTATCTTGCCTTATCTCACCTTTTCCTGGCCTTTTCTTGTCTTTTCTTGGCTTTTCTTGCTTATCTGCCTTTTCTTTCCTTACCTTGCCTTTTCTTGCCTTATCTTGCCTTTTCTTGCCTTTTCTTGTCTTTTCTTGCTTATCTGCCTTTCCTTTCCTTTCCTTACCTTGCCTTTTCTTTCCTTTTCTTGCCTTATCTTGCCTTTTTTTATCTTTCCTTTTCTTTCCTTTTCTTGCCGTATCTTTCTTTTTCTTGCCATTTCTTTCAATATCTTGCCTTTTCAACCCCTATCATGTCTTTTCTTACCTTTCTTCTCTTTTCTTGTTTTTTTCTTACCGTATCTTGCCTTTTCTTCCCTTTTATTTGTTTATCTTGCCTTTTCATGCCTCTTCTTGCCTTTTCTTACCTCTTCTTGCCTTTTCTTGCCTCTTCCTTCCTCTTCTTGCCTTTCTTGTATTTTTTTTGCCTTTTCTCACTTATCTGGCATTTTCTTGCCCTTTTCTTGCCTTTTCATGCCTTTTCTTTCCCTTTCTTGCCTTTTCTTGCTAATAATTCCTTTTCTTGCCTTTTCGTGCCCTTTCGTGCCTAATCTTGTCTTTTGCTGCCTTCTCTTGCATTATCGTGCCTTTTCTTGTCTTTTCTTGCCTTTTCCTTGCTTTTTCTTGCCATTTCCTTGCTTTTTATTGCCTCATCTTGCCTTTCTTGCATTTTCATACCTTTTCTGTTCTTTTCCTTGCTTTTTCTTGCCTTTTCTTACCTTTTCTTTCCTTATCTTGACTTTTCTTATCTTTTTATGCCTTTTCTTACCTTTTCTTTTCTTTTCTTTCCTTTTCTTATCTTGCATTTTTGTTGCCTTATCTTGCCTTTTCTTGCTTTATCTTTCCTCTTCTTGCCTTATCATGCCTTTTCTTTCCATATCTTGCCTTATCTTCCTTATCTTGTCTTATCATGCCTTTTCTTGCCTTTTCTTTCCTTCCCTTGCCTTTTCTCGCCTTATATTGCCTTTTCTTGACCTTTTCTTGACTTTTCATGCCTTTTACTGCCTTTTCTAGCCTTTCCTTTGCTTATCTTGCCTTTTCATGCCTTATCTTTCCTTGTCGTACCCATTCTTGCCTTTTCCTGCCTCTTCTTGCCTTTTTTGTATTTTCTTGCCTTTTCTATTCTTTTCTTGCCTTTTCTTGCTTATCTTGCCTTTTGTTAACTTTTCTTTTATTATCTTGCATTGTCTTTCCTTTTCTTTCCTTTTTTGGCATTTTCTTTCCTTATCTTGCCCTTTCTAGCCTTTTTTTCCTTTTCTTGCCTTTTCTTGCCTTACCTTGCCTTATCTTGCCTTTTCTTGCCTTTTCTCACTTATCTTGCATTTACTTTCCCATTTCTTGCTTTTTCATCCCTTTTATTGGCTTTTCTTTTTTTCTTGCCTTTTCTTGCTTATCTTTCCTTTTCTTGCTTTTTCGTGCCCTTTCTTGCCTAATCTTATCTTTTCCTACATTCTCTTGCATTATCTTACCTTTTCTTGTCTTTGCTTGCCTTTTTCTTGCTTTTTCTTGCCTTATCTTACCTTTCTTGCATTTTCATACCTTTTATGTTCTTTTCCTTGCTTTTTCTTGCCTTTTTTTTCCTTATCTTGCCTTTTCTTGCCTTTTCATGCCTTTTCTTGCCTTTTCTTTTTTTCTATCATTTTTTTTTCTTATCTTGCATTTTTGTTGCCTTATCTTGCTTTATCTTTCCTCTTCTTGCCTTTTCTTTCCATATCTTGCCTTATCTTCCTTATCTTGTCTTATCATGCCTTTTCTTGCCTTTTCTTTCCTTCCCTTGCCTTTTTTCACCTTATCTTGCCTTTTCTTGACCTTTTCCTTACTTTTCATGCCTTTTATTGCCTAATCTTTCCTTTTCTTGCCTTATCTTGCCTTATCTTTCCTTCTCTTCCCTTTTCTTAACTTTTCTAGTCTTTTCATGCCTTTTATTTCCTTTCCTTTCCTTTTCTTGGCTTTTCTTGCTTATCTTGCCTTTTTTTCCTTGTCTTGCCATAACTTGCCATTTCTTGCATTTTTCTTACCATATCTTGCATTTTCCTATCTTTTCTTGCCTTTTCTTGCCTTTTAACGCATTTTCTTTCGCCAACAGGCTTGTAGTACAAAGGCACAAGCCGCTGTAAATAACTAGGAGGTCCAAGGTTCAAACCTTGGCAATGACATGGTGTAATAATTTATCTTTAAAAAATGCCTTTTCTTTCCTTTTCTATCCTTTTCTTTTCTTATCTTGCATTTTTGTTGCCTTTTCTTGCCTTTTCTTGCTTTATCTTGCCTTTTCTTGCCTTATCTTGACTTTTCTAGCATTTTCATGCCTTTTATTGCCTTTTCTTTCCTTTTTTTGCCTTTTCTTGCTTATCTTTCCTTTTCTTGCCTTTTCAGCCCTTTCGTGCCTAATCTTGTCTTTTCCTGCCTTGTCTTGCATTATCTTGCCTTTTCTTGTCTTTTCTTGTCTTTTCCTTGCTTTTCCTTGCCTTTTCCTTGCCTTTTCTTGCCATATCTTGCCTTTCTTGCATTTTGATACTTTTTCTGTTCTTTTCCTTGCTTTTTCTTTCCTTTTCTTGCCTTTTCTTTCCGTATCTTGCCTTTACTTGCCTTTTCATGCCTTTTCTTACCTTTTATTTTATTTTATTTTCTTTTCTTTCCTTTTCTTTTCTTTTCTTGCTTTATCTTTTCTCTTCTTGCCTTATCATGCCTTTTCTTTCCTTTTCTTTCCTTTTCTTTCCTTCCCTTGCCTTTTCTTGCCTTTTCTTGACCTTTTCTTTACTTTTCATGCCTTTTATTGCCTTGTCTTTCCTTTTCTTGCCTTATCTTTCCTAATCTTTCCTTATCTTGCCTTATCTTTTCTTTTCTTGCCTTTTCTTTCTTTCCCTTACCTTCTCTTGCCTTTTCTCGCCTTATCTTGCCTTTTCTTGTCTTTTCATGCCTTGTATTTCCTTTAGTTTCCTTTTCTTGCCTTTTCTTGCTTATCTTGCCTTTTCTTTCCTTGTCTTGCCTTTTCTTGTCATATCTTGCCTTTCTTGCATTTTCCTTACCATATCTTGCATTTTCCTATGTATTCTTGCCTTTTCATGCCTTTTATTGCCTTTTCTTTCCTTTTCTATCCTTTTCTTTTCTTATCTTGCATTTTTGTTGCCTTATCTTGCTTTATCTTGCTTTATCTTGCCTTTTCTTTCCTTATCATGCCTTATCTTGCTTTTTCTTGCCTTATCTTGCCTTTTTTAACTTTTCCTGCCTTTTCATGACTTTTATTTACTTATCTTACCTTTTCTTGCATTTTCCTTGCCTTTTCTTACCTTATCTTGCATTTTCATGACTTATCTTGCAATTTCTTGCCTTTTCTTACCTTTTCTTGCCTTTTCATGCAATTTATTGCCTTTTCTTGCATTTTCCTTGCTTTTTCTAGCATTTTCTTGCCTTATCATGCCTTATCTTACCTTTTCTTGCCTTTTCTTGCCATTTTTTACCTTATTATGCCTTATCTTGCCTTTTCAGGCTTTTTTTTTCCTTTTCTTACCTTATCCTGCCTTTTCTTTCCTTTTCTAGCCTTTTCTTACCTTATCTTACCTTTACATGCCTTTTCTTGCCATTTCTTGCCTTTTCTAGCATTTTCCTTTCATTACCTTGCCTTTTCTTGCCTTATCTTACCTTTTCTTTCCTTTTCATTTCTTCGCTTGCCTTTTCTTACCCTTTTCTCGCCTTTTCATTCCTTAACTTGCCTTTTTATCCTTTTGTTGCCTTTTCTTTTCTTATCTTACCTTTTTATTGCCTTATCTTGTTTTATCTTGCCTTTTCTTGCCATTTCTTGCCTTTTTTCCCTTATCTTGCTTTTTTACTCTTATCTTGATTTTTCTTATTTTTTCTTCCCTTATCCTTTCTTGTCTTGCCTTTTCGTTGCCTTTTCTTTCCTTATCTTGCCTTTTCTTACTTTATCTTGCATTTTCTTACCCTTTCTATTCTTTTATTGCCTTTCTTGCTTTTCTTTTTCTTTCCTTATCTTACCTTTTCATGCCTTTTCTTGCCTTTCTTACCTATCTTGCATTTTCTTGCATTTTCTTGCCTTTTCTTGCCTTATCTTTCCTTTTCTCGCCTTTTCTTGCCTTCTCTAGCCCTTTTCTTGCCATTTCTTTATCTTGCCTTTTTTTGCTTATCTGCCTTTTCTTTCCTTATCTTGCCTTTTCTTTCCTTATCTTGCCTTCTCTTTCCTTTTCTTTCCTTTTCTTGCCTTATCTTTCCTTTTCTGGCTGTTTCTTTCCATATTTTGCCTTTTCTTGCCCTATCTTGCCTTGTCTTGCCTTTATTTGCCTTTCTTGCCTTTTTTTGCCTTTTTCTTACCATTACTTGCCTTTTCTTGCCTTATCTTATCTCTTCTAGCCATTTCTTTCCTTTCTTTCCTTATCTTTCTTTATCTTGCCTTTTCTTTCCTTTTTTGTCTTTTCTTGCCTTTTCTTTCTTCATCTTACATATTCTTGCCATATCTTGCCTTTCTTATCTTTTTTTGCCTTTTTCTTACCACATCTTGCCTTTCTTGCCTTTTCTTTCCTTATCTTACCTTTTCTTACCTTTTCTTGCCTTATCTTTTCTTATCTTACATCTTCTAGCCTCTTCTTCCCTCTTCATGCCTTTTTTGTCTTTTCTTGCCTTTTCCTTGCCTTTTCTTGCCTTATTGCATTTCTTCATTTTTTTTGCATTTTCTTGCCTTTTCTTTCCTTCTCTTGCCTTTTCTTTCCTTCTCTCGCCTTTTCTTGCCCTTTTCTTGCCCTTTTCTTGCCTTTTCTTTTCCTCCTTTTCCTTTTTGTTGCCTTGTCTTGCCTTTTCTTGACTTATCTTGACTTATCTTGCCTTGTCTTTCCTTTTCATTGCTTTTCTTGCCTTATCTTGCCTTTTCTGGCATTTTCTTGCCTTTTCTGTTCTTTTCTTGCCTTTTCTGTTCTTTTCTTGCCTATTCTTGCCTTATCTTGCCTTTTCTTGCCTTTTCTTTCCTTATCTTGTCTTTTCTTGCCTTTTTTGCCTTATCTTTCTTTATCATGCCTTATCTTGCCTTTTCTTGCCTTTTCTTACTTATCTTGCCTTTTTTTTCCTTGTCTTGCCTTTTTCTGCCATATCTTGCCTTTTCTTGTATTTTTCTTACCATATCTTACATTTTCCTAATTTTTATTACCTTTTGATGCCTTTCCTTGCCTTTTCTATCCTTTTCTTTTCTTATCTTGCATTTTTGTTGCCTTATCTTGCCTTTTCTTGCTTTATCTTGCCTTTTCTTGCCTTATCTTGCATTTTTTACCTTTTCCTGTCTTTTCATGACTTTTATAGACTTATCTTACCTTTTCTTGCATTTTCCTTGCCTTTTCTTACCTTATCTCGCATTTTCATGACTTATCTTGCATTTTCTTGCCTTTTCTTACTTTTTCTTCACTTTTTTTTCCTTTTCTTGCCTTTCCGTGCCTTTTCATTCCTTTTTTGGCCTTTTCTTACCTTTCTTTCCTTATCTTGTCTTATCTTGCCTATTCTTGCCTTATCTTGCAATTTCTTGCCTTTTCATGCCTTTTCTTACCTTATTTTTCTTTTCTTGCCTTATCTAGCATTATCTTGCCTTTTCTTTTTTTTCATTTTCTTTCCTTTTCTTACCTTATCTTTCTTTTTCTTGCCATTTCTTTCTTTTTCTAGCGCTATCATGCCTTTTCTCACCTTTCTTGCCTTTTCTTTGTTTTTTTCTTACTTTATCTTGCATTTTCTTGCTTTTTCATTGCTTATCTTGCCTTTTCATGCCTTATTTTTCCTTGTCTTGCCACTTCTTGCCTCTTCTTGCCTTTCTTGTATTTTCTTGCCTTTTCTGTTCTTTTCTTGCCTTTTCATGCTTATCTTGCCTTTTGTTAACTTTTCTTTTATTATCTTGCCTTTTTTTGCCTTTTCTCTCCTTTTCTTTCCTTTTCTTTCTTTTCTTGACTTATCTTGCATTTTTGTTGCCTTATTTTCCTTTTTGCCTTTTCTTGCCTTACCTTGCCTTTTCTCACCTATCTTGCATTTTCTTGCCCTTTTCTTTACTTTTCATGCCTTTTATTGCCTTTTCTTTGCTTTTCTTGCCTTTTCTTTCTTTTCTTGCCTTTTCGTGCCCTTTCGTGCCTAATCTTGTCTTTTCTTGCCTTCTCTTGCATTATCTTTCCTTTTCTTATCTTTTCTTGCCTTTTCCTTTCTTTTTCTTGCCTTATCTCTTATTTTTGGCATTTTCATACCTTTTCTGTTCTTTTCCTTGCTTTTTCTTGCATTTTCATGCCTTTTCTTTCCTTGTCTTACCTTTTCTTGCCATTTCTTTTCTTTCCTTTCCTTTTCTTTTCTTATCTTGCCGTTTTGTTGCCTTATCTTGCCTTTGCTTGCTTTATCTTTCCTTTTCTTGCCTTATCTTAACTTTTCTTTCCATATCTTGCTTTATCTTCCTTATCTTGTCTTATCATACATTTTCTTGCCTTTTCCTTCCTTCCCTTGCCTTTTCTTGCCATTTCTCGCCTTATCTTACCTTTTCTTGACCTTTTCTTGACTTTTCTTGCCTTTTATTGCCTTTTCTTGCCTTATCTTTCCTTATCTTACCTTATCTTTCCTTTTCTTGCTTTTTCTTTCCTTCTCTTGCCTTTTCTTGCCTCTTCTCGCCTTATCTTACCTTTTCTTGCCATTTTCTAGTCTTTTCACGCCTTTTATTTCTTTTAATTTCCTTTTCTTGCCTTTTCTTGCTTATCTTGCCTTTTCTTTTCTTGTCTTGCCTTTTCTTGCCATATCTTACCTTTCTTGCCTTTTCTTGCATTTTTCTTACCATATCGTTCATTTTCCTATCTTTTCTTGCCTTTTCATGCCTTTTCTTGCCTTTTAATGCCTTTTCTTTCCTTTTCTATCCTTTTCTTTTCTTATCTTGCATTTTTGTTGCCTTATCTTGCCTTTTTTACCCGTTTCTGCCTTTTCATGACCTTTAGTGACTTATATTAACTTTTATTTTATTTTCTTGCATTTTCCTTGCCTTTTCTAACCTTATCTTGCATTTTCATGACTTATCTTGCATTTTCTTGCCTTTTCTTGCCTTTTTTTTTTCCTTTTCTTGCCATTCTTTGTCTTTTCTTGCCTTATCTTTCCTTTTCTTGCCTATCTTGCCTTTTCTTACCTTTCTTTCCTTATCTTGCCTTATCTTGCCTATTCTTGCCTTATCTTGCATTTTCTTGCCTTTTCATGCCTTTTCTTACCTTTCTTTCCTTTTCTTGCCTTATCTAGCATTATCTTGCCTTATCTTACCTTTTCCGGCCCTTTTCTTGGCTTTTCTTGCCTTTTCTTGCTTATCTGCATTTTCTTCCCTTACCTTGCCTTTTCTTGCCCTATCTTGCCTTTTCTTTTCTTTCCTTTTCTTTCCTTTTCTTGCCTTATCTTGCCTTTTCTTTTCTTTCCTTTTCTTTCCTTTTCTTGCCTTATCTTTCTTTTTCTTGCCATTTCTTTCCTTATCTTGCCTTTTCTTGCCATATCATGTCTTTTCTTACCTTTCTTGCCTTTTCTTGTTTCTTTCTTACTGTATCTTGCCTTTTATCGCCTTTTCTTTGCTTATCTTGCATTGTCATGCCTTATCTTTCCTTGTCTTGCCTCTTCTTACCTTTCTTGTATTTTCTTGCCTTTTCTGTTCTTTTCTTACTTATCTTGCCTTTTTAAACTTTTTTTTATTGTCTTCCCTTTTCTTTTCTTTCCTTTTCTTTTCTTTTCTTGACTTTTCTTTTCTTATCTTGCATTTTTGTTGCCTTATCTTGCCTTATCA
This sequence comes from Hypericum androsaemum, assembly GCA_963995505.1. Lineage (NCBI taxonomy): Eukaryota > Viridiplantae > Streptophyta > Magnoliopsida > Malpighiales > Hypericaceae > Hypericum > Hypericum androsaemum. The sequence goes on from OZ023186.1 coordinate 13,520,249, forward strand.
TTCCTTTTTTTGCATTTTCTTTCCTTATCTTGCCCTTTCTTGCTTTTTCTTGCCTTTTTTTCCTTTTCTTGCCTTTTCTTGCCTTACTTTGCCTTATCTTGCCTTTTCTCACCTATCTTGCATTTTCTTGCCCTTTTCTTGCCTTTTCATGCCTTTTATTGCCTTTTCTTTCCTTTTCTTGCCTTTTCTTGCTTATCTTTCCTTTTCATGCCCTTTCGTGCCTAATCTTGTCTTTTCTTGCCTTCTCTTGCATTATCTTGCCTTATCTTATCTTTTCTTGCCTTTTTCTTATCTTTTCTTGCCTTTTTCTTGCTTTTTCTTGCCTTATCTTGCCTTTCTTACATTTTCATACCTTTTCTGTTCTTTTCCTTGCTTTTTCTTGCCTCTTCTTGCCTTTTCTTTCCTTATCTTGCCTCTTCTTGCCTTTTCTTTTCTCATCTTGCATTTTTGTTGCCTTATCTTAACTTTTCTTGCTTTATCTTTCTTTTTCTTGCCTTATCTTGCCTTTTCTTTCCATATCTTGCCTTATCTTTCTTATCTTGTCTTTTCTTGCTTTATCTTTCCTTTTCTTGCGTTATCTTGCCTTTTCTTTCCTTCCCTTCCCTTTTCTTGCCTTTTCTCATCTTATCTTTCCTTTTCTTGACTTTTCTCATCTTATCTTGCCTTTTATTGCCTTTTCTTGCCTTATCTTTCCTTTTCTTGCCTTATCTTTCCTTATCTTTCCTTATCTTGCCTTATCTTTCCTTTTCTTGCCTTTTCTTTCCTTCTCTTGCCTTCTCTTGCCTTTTCTCGCCTTATCTTGCCTTTTCTTACCCTTTTCTTATCTTTTTATGCATTTTATTTCCTTTACTTTCCTTTGCTTGCCTTTTCTTGCTTATCTTACCTTTTCTTTCATTGTCTTGCCTTTTCTTGCCATATCAATCCTTTCTTGCCTTTTCTTACATTTTTCTTACCATATCTTGCATTTTCCTATCTATTCTTGCCTTTTCATGCCTTTTATTGCCTTTTCTTTCCTTTTCTATCTTTTTCTTTCTTATCTTGCATTTATGTTGCCTTATCTTGCCTTATCTTGCATTATCTTGCATTATCTTGTTTTATCTTGCCTTTTCTTGCCTTGTCTTGTCTTTTTTACCTTTTCCTGCCTTTTCATGACTTTAATTGACTTATCTTACCTTGTTTTGCATTTTCTTGCATTTTCCTTGCCTTTTCTTACCTTATTTTGCATTTTCATGACTTATCTTTCATTTTCTTGCCTTTTCTTACCTTTTCTTGCATCTTGCATTTTCTTACCTTTTCATTCCTTTTCTTACCTTTCTTTCCTTTTCTTGCCTTATCTAGCATTATCTTGCCTTATCTTGCCTTTTCTCATCTTTTTTAGCCTTATTTTGCCTTTTCCTGCCCTTTTCTTTGCTTTTCATGCCTTTTCTTCCCTTTTCTTGCTTATCTTGCCTGTTCTTTTCTTTCCTTTTCTTGCCTTTTCTTTCTTTTTCTTGCCTTTTCTTTCCTTATCTTGCCTTTTCTTGCCCTATCATGCCTTTTCTTGCCCAATCATGCCTTTTCTTGTTTTTTTCGTACCGTATCTTGCCTTTTCTTTACTTATCTTGCCTTTTCTTGCCTTATCTTTCCTTGTCTTGCCTCTTCTTGCCTTTTCTTGCCTGTTCTTACCTTTCTTGTATTTTCTTGCCTTTTCTATTCTTTTGTTGACTTTTCTTTTCTTATCTTGCATTTGTGTTGCCTTATATTGCCTTATCTTTCTCTTTTTTTTTGCATTTTCTTTCCTTATCTTTCCCTTTCTTGACTTTTCTTGCCTTTTTTTGCCTTTCCATGCCTTATCTTGCCTTTTCTCACCTTTCTTGGATTTTCATGCCCTTTTCTTGCCTTTTCATTCCTTTTATTGCCTTTTTTTTACATTTCTTGCCTTTTCTTGCTTATCTTTCCTTTCTTGTCTTTTTGTGCCCTTTCGTGCCTAATCTAGTCTTTTCTTGCCGTCTCTTGCATTATCTTGCCTTTTCTTGTCTTTTCTTGCCTTTTCCTAGCTTTTTCTTGCTTTTTCCTTGCTTTTTCTAGCCTTGTCTTGCCTTTCTTGCATTTTAATACCTTTTATATTCTTTTCCTTACCTTTTCTTGCCTTTTCTTGCCTCTTCTTTCCTTATCTTGCATTTTCTTGCCTTTTCATGCCTTTTCTTGCCTTTTCTTGTCTTTACTTTTCTATTCCTATCTTGCATTTTTGCTACCTTATCTTGCATTTTCTTGCTTTGTCTTTCCATTTCTTGCCTTTTCTTTCCATATCTGGCCTTATCTTTCTTATCTTGTCTGATCATGCCTTTTCCTGCATTTTCTTTCCTTCCCTTGCCTTTTCTTGCCTTCTCTCATCTTATCTTATCTTTTCCTGCCCTTTTCTTGTCTATTCAGGCCTTTTATTGCCTTTTCTTGCCTTATCTATCCTTTTCCTGCCTTATCTTTCCTTATCTTGCCTTGTCTTTCCTTTTCTTGCCTTTTCTTTCCTTCTTTTGCCTTCTCTTTCCTTTTCTAAGCTTATCTTCCTTTTTTTTGCCCTTTTCTTGTCTTTTCATGCCTTTTATTTCCTTTACCTTCCTTTTCTTGTCTATTCTTGCCTTTTCTTGCTTATCTTGCCTTTTCTTTCCTTGTCTTGCCATTTCTTACCATATCTTGCCTTTCTTGACTTTTCTTGCATTTTTCTTAACATATCTTACATTTTCCAATCTTTTCCTGCCTTTTCATGCCTTTTCTTGCCTTTCATTCCCTTTTCTTTCCTTTTCTATCCTTTTCGTTTCTTATCTTGCATTTTTGTTGCCTTATCTTCCTTTATCTTGGCTTTTCTTGCCTTATCTTGCCTTATCTTGCATTTTCTTGCCTTATCTTGCCCTTTTTACCCTTTCCTGCCTTTTCATGAGTTTTATTGACCTATCTTACCTTTTTTTTCATTTTCTTGCATTTTCTTTGCCTTTTCTTAACTTATCTTGCATTTTCTTGCCTTTTCTTACCTTTTCTTGCCTTTTTTTTCTTTTTTCTGCCTTTCCTTGCCTTTTCTTGCTTATCTTGCCTTTTTTTACCTTTCTTTCCTTATCTTGCCTATTCTTGCCTTATCTTGCATTTTCTTGCCTTTTTATGCCTTTTCTTACGTTTCTTTCCTTTTCTTGCCTTATCTAGCATTATCTTGCATTATCTTGCCTTTTCTCGCCTTTTCTCGCCTTATTATGCCTTTTCCTGCCCTTTTTTCGGCTTTTCATGCCTTTTCTTTCCTTATCTTGCCTTTTATTTTCTTTACTTTTCTTGCCTTTTATTTCTTTTTCTTGCCCTTTTCTTGCCTTTTATTTTCTTTCCTTTTCTTGCCCTATCATGCCTTTTTTTTATCTTTCTTGCCTTTTCTAGTTTTTTTCTTACCGTATCTTGCCTTTTCTTGCCTTTTCTTTGCTTATCTTGCCTTTTTATGCCTTATCTTTCCTCTTCTTGCCTCTTCTTACCTTTCTTGTATTTTCTTGCCTTTTCTGTTCTTTTCTTGCCTTTTCTTGCTTATATTGTATTTTGTTAACTTTTCTTTTATTATCTTGCCTTTTCTTTCCTTTTCTTTTCTTTTCTTGACATTTCTTTTCTTATCTTGAATTTTTGTTGCCTTATCTTTCCTTTTTTTGCATTTTCTTTCCTTATCTTGCCCTTTCTTAACTTTTCTTACCCTTTCTTGCCTTTCCTTGCCTTATCTTGCCTTTTTTCACCTATCTTGGATTTTCTTGCCCTTTTCTTGCCTTTTGATTTCATTTATTGCCTTTTCTTTACTTGTCTTGCCTTTTCTTGCTTATCTTTCCTTTTCTTGCCTTTTCGTACCCTTTCGTGCCTTTTCTTGTCTTTTCTTGCCTTTTCCTTGCTCTTTCTTGCTTTTTCCTTGCTTTTTCTTGCCTTGTCGTGCCTTTCTTACATTTTAATACCTTTTATGTTCTTTTCCTTGCTTTTTCTTTCCTTTTCTTGCCTTTTCTTACATTTTCCTGCCTTTCTTGCATTTTCTTTCCTTTTCATGCCTTTTCTTGCCTTTTCTTTTCTTTACTTTTCTTTTCTTATCTTGCATTTTTGCTGCCTTATCTTGCATTTTCTTTCCATATGTTGCCTTATCTTCTTATCTTGTCTGATCATGAGTTTTCCTGCCCTTTCCTTCCTTCCCTAGCCGTTTCTCGCCTTATCTTGTCTTTTTCTCCCCTTTTCTTGTCTTTTCATGCCTTTTATTGCCTTTTCTTGCCTTATCTATCCCTTTCCTGCCTTATCTTTTCTTATCTTGCCTTATCTTTCCTTATCTTGCCTTATCTTTCCTTTTCTTGCCTTTTCTTTCCTTCTTTTGCCTTTTCTTTCCTTTTCTAAGCTTATCTTGCTTTTCCTGCCCTTTTCTTATCTTTTCATGCGTTTTATTCCCTTTACCTTCCTTTTCTTGCCTTTTCTTGCCTTTTCTTGCCTTTTCTTACTTATCGTGCCTTTTCTTTCCTTGTCTTGCCTTTTCTTACCATATCTTGCCTTTCTTGACTTTTCTTACATTTTTCTTACCATATCTTACATTTTCCTATCTTTTCCTGCCTTTTCATGCCTTTTCTTGCCTTTTCTTTCCTTTTCTATCCTTTTCTTTTCTTATTTTGCATTTTTGTTGCCTTATCTTCCTTTATCTTGCCTTTGCTTGTCTTTTCTTGCCTTATCTTGCATTTTCTTGCCTTATCTTGCCTTTTTTACCTTTTTTTGCCTTTTCATGACTTTTATTGACTTATCTTACCTTTTCTTGCATTTTCTTTCATTTTCTTTTCCTTTTCTTACCTTATCTTTCCTTTTCGTGATTTATCTTACATTTTCTTGGCTTTTCTTACCTTTTTTTGCCTTTTTTCTCCCTTTTCTTGCCTTTCCTTGCCTTTTCTTGTCTTTTCTTTCCTTTTCTTTCCTTTTGTTGCCTTTTCTTGCTTATCTTAGCTATTCTTACCTTTCTTTCCTTATCTTGCCTTATCTTGCCTATTCTTGTCTTATCTTGCGTTATCTTGCCTTTTCTTTCCTTTTTTTCCTTATCTTGCCTTATTCTTGCCTTTTCTTGCATTTTCTTGCATTTTCTTGCTTTTTTATGCCTTTTCTTCCCTTTCTTTCCTTTTCTTCCCTTATCCAGCATTATCTTGCCTTATCTTGCTTTTTCTGACCTTTTCTTACCTTATCTTGCCTTTTACAACCCTTTTCTTGGCTTTTTATGCCTTTACTTGCTTATCTACCTTTTCTTTCCTTATCTTGCCTTTTCTTTTCTTGCCTTTTATTTCCTTTTCTTGCCTTATCTTTCTTTTTTGGGCCATTTCTTTCCTTATCTTATGTTTTCTTTCCCTATCATGCCTTTTCTCTACTTATCTTACCTTTTCATGCCTTATGTTTCCTAGTCTTGCCTCTTCTTGCCTCTTCTGGCCTTTCTTGTATTTTCTTGCCTTTTCTGTTCTTTTCTTGCCTTTTCTTGCTTATCTTGCCTTTTGTGAACTTTTCTTTTCTTATCTTGCCTTCTCTTACCTTTTCTTTCCTTTTCTTTTCTTTTCTTGACTTTTCATTTCTTATCTTGCATTTTTGTTGCCTTATCTTTCCTTTTTTTTATTTTCTTTCCTTATCTTGCCCTTTCTTGCCTTTTCTTACCTTTTTTTCCTTTTCTTGCCTTTCCTTACCTTATCTAGCCTTTTCTCACCTATCTTGGATTTTCTTGCCTTTTCATTCCTTTTATTTCCTTTTTTCCTTTTCTTGTCTTTTCTTGCTTATCTTTCCTTTTCATGCCTTTTCGTGCCCTTTCACGCCTAATCTTGTCTTTTCTTGCCTTTTCCTTGCTTTTTCTTGCTTTTTCCTTGCTTTTTCTTGCCTTATCTTGCCTTTTCCTGCCCTTTTCTTGACTTTTCATGCCTTTTATTGCCTTTTCTTGCCTTATCTTTCCTTTTCTTGCCTTATCTTTCCTTATCTTGCCTTATCTTTCCTTATCTTGCCTTATCTTTCCTTTTCTTGCCTTTTCTTTCCTTCTTTTACCTTCTCTAATCTTTTCTCACCTTATCTTGCCTTTTCTTGCCCTTTTCCTTTCTTTTCATGCCTTTCATTTCCTTTACTTTCCTTTTCTTGCCTTTTCTTACCTTTTCTTTCCTTGTCTAGCCTTTTCTTACCATATCTTGCCTTTTCTTGCTTTTTTCTTACCATATCTTGCATCTTCCTATTTTTCCTTCAAATTATGCCTTTTCTTGTCTTTTCTTTCCTTTTCTAACCTTTACTTTTCTTAACTTGCATTTTTGTTGCCTTATCTTGCTTTATCTTGCTTTTTCTTGCCTTATCTTGCCTTATCTTGCATTTTCATGCCTTATCTTGCCTTCTTTACCTTTTCTGCCTTTTCATGACTTTTATTGATTTATCTTACCTTTTCTTGCATTTTCTTTCATTTTTCTTTCCTTTTCTTACCTTATCTTGCATATTCATGACTTTTCTTGCATTTTCTTGCCTTTTCTTACCTTATCTTGCATTTTCATGACTTTTCTTGCATTTTCTTGCCTTTTCTTACCTTTTCTTGCCATTTTTCCCTTTTCTTGCCTTTCCTTGCCTTTTCTTGCCTTTCCTTTCCTTTTCTTTCCTTTTCTTGCTTATCTTGCCTTTTCTTACCTTTCTTTCTTTATCTTCCTTATCTTGCCTATTCATGCCTTATCTTGCCTTTTCTTACCTTTCTTTCCTTATCTTGCCTTATTCTTGCCTTATCTTGCATTTTCTTCCCTTTTCATGCCTTTTCTTACCTTTTTTTCCTTTTCTTCCCTTATCTAGTATTATCTTGTCTTATCTTGCCTTATCTTGCATTTTCTCACCTTATCTTGCCTTTACGTGCCCTTTCTTTGCTTTTTAGGCCTTTTCTTGCTTATCTGCCTTTTCTTTCCTTATCTTGCCTTTTCTTGCCTTATCTTGCCTTTTCTTTTCTTTCCTTATCTTGCCTTTTCTTTCCCTATCATGCCTTTTCTTTGCTTATCTTGCCTTTTCAGGCCTTATCTTTCCTTGTCTTGCCTCTTCTCACCTTTCTTGTATTTTCTTGCCTTTTCTGTGCTTTTCTTGCCTTTTCTTGCTTATCTTGCCTTTTGTTAACTTTTCTTTTCATATCTTTCCTTTTCTTGCCTTTTCTTTACTTTTCTTTTCTTTTCTTGACTTCTCTTTTCTTATCTTGCATTTTTGTTGCCTTATCTTACCTTATCTTTCCTTTTTTTTCCTTTTCTTTACTTATCTTGCCTTTTCTTTTCTTTTTTTCCTTTTCTTGCTTTTTCTTGCCTTACCTTTCCTTATCTTGCCTTTTCTTGTCTTTTCTAGCCTTTTCTCACCTATCTTGCATTTTTTGGCTCTTTTCTTGCCTTTTCATGCCTTTTATTGCCTTTTCTTTCCTTTTCTTGCTTATCTTTCCTTTTCTTGACTTTTCATGCCTTTTATTGCCTATTCTTGTCTTATCTTTCCTTTTCTTGCCTTATCTTTCCTTATGTTGCCTTATCTTTCCTTATCTTGCCTTATCTTTCCTTTTCTTGCCTTTTCTTTCCTTCTCTTGCCTTCTAATGCTTTTTCTCACCTTATCTTTCCTTTTCTTGCCCTTTTCTTATCTTTTCATGCCTTTTATTTCCTATACTTTCCTTTTCTTACTTTTTCTTGCTTATCTTGCCTTTTATTTCCTTTTCTTGCCTTTTCTTGCCATATCTTTTCTTTCTTGCCTTTTCTTGCATTTTTCTAACCATATCTTGCATTTTCCTATCTTTTCATGCCTTTTCTTGCCTTTTATATCCTTTTAATGCATTTTCTTTTCTTTTCTATCCTTTTCTTTTCTTATCTTGCATTTTTGTTGCCTTATCTTGCCTTTTCTTGCTTTTTCTTGCCTTTCCATGCCTTATCTTGCCTTATCTGTCCTTTTCCTGCCTTTTCATGACTTTTATTGACTTATCTTACCATTTCTTATATTTTCCTTGCCTTTTCTTACCTTATCATGCATTTTCATGACTTATCTTGCATTTTCTTGCCTTTTCTTACCTTTTCTTGCCTTTTTTTCCTTTTCTTGCCTATCTTTGCCTTTTCTTTCCATTTCTTGCCTTTTCTTGCTTATCTTTCCTTTTCGTACCTTTCTTTCCTTATCTTCCCTTATCTTGCCTATTCTTGCCATATCTTGCCTATTCTTGCCTATTCTTGCATTTTCTTGCCTTTCCATGCCTTTTCTTACCTTTCTTGCCTTTTGTTGCCTTACCTTGCCTTTTCTCAACCTTTCTTGCTTTATTTTGCCATTTCCCGCCCTTTTCTTTGCTTTTCATGTCTTTTCTTGCTTATCTGCCTTTTCTTTACTTATCTTGTCTTTTCTTACCGTATCTTGCCTTTTCTTTTCTTTCCTTTTCTTTCCTTTTCTTGTCTTATCTTTCTTTTTCTTTCCGTTTCTTTCCTTATTTTGCCTTTTCTTGCCCTATCATGCCTTTTCTTACCTTTCTTATCTTTTCTTTTTTTCCTTAACCATATCTTACCTTTTCTTGCCTTTTCTTTGCTTATCTTGCCTTTTCATGCCATATCTTTCCTCTTCTTGCCTTTTCTTGCCTCTTCTTGTATTTTCTGGCCTTTTCTTTGCTTTTCTTTTCTTTTCTTTTATTGACTTTACTTTTATTATCTTGCATTTTTGTTGCCTTATCTTGCCTTATCTTTCCTTTTTTTCATTTTCTTTTCTTATCTTGCCCTTTCTTGCCTTTTCTTGCCTTTTTTTCCTTTTCTTGCCTTTTTTTCCTTTTCTTGCCTTTTCTTGCCTTACATTGCCTTAACTTGCCTTATCTTGCCTTTTCTCACCTATCTTGCATTTTCTTGTCCTTTATTACCTTTTCTTTCCTTTCTTGCTTTTTCATGCTTATCTTTCCTTTTCTTGCCTTTTCGTGCCCTTTCGTGCCTAATCTTGTCTTTTCTTGCCTTCTATTGCATAATCTTGCCTTTCTTGTCTTTTCTTGCCTTTTCCTTGCTTTTTCTTGCCTTTTCCTTGCTTTTTCTTTCCTTATCTTGCCTTATCTTTCCTTTTCTTGCCTTTTCTTTTCTTTTCTTTCCTTTTCTTTTCTTATCTTGCATTTTTCTTGCCTTTTCTTGCTTTATCTTTCCTTTTCTTGCCTTATTATCTTTTCTTTCCATATCTTGCCTTATCTTCCTTATCTTGTCTTATCATGCCTTTTCCTGCCTTTTCTTTCCTTCCCTTACCTTTTCTTGCCTTTTCTGGCCTTATCTTTCCTTTTCTTGCCTTATCTTTCCTTATCTTACCTTATCTTTTCTTATATTGCCTTATCTTTCCTTTTCTTGTCTTTTCTTTCCTTCTCCTGCCTTCTCTTGCTTTATCTTACCTTTTCTTTACATATCTTGCCTTATCTTCCTTATCTTGTCTTATCAAGCCTTTTCTTGCCTTCCCTTGCCATTTCTTGCCTTTTCTTTCTCTTTTATTGCCTTTTCTTGCCCTATCTTTCATTTTCTTAATTTGTCTTTCCTTATCTTTCCTTTTCTTGCCTTTTCTTTCCTTCTCTTGCTTTTTCTCGCCTTATCTTGCCTTTTTTTGACCTTTTCTTGTCTTTTCATGCCTTTCTTTCCTTTACTTTCCTTTTCTTGCCTTTCCTTGCTTATCTTGCCTTTTCTTTCCTTATCTTGCCTTTTCTTGCCATATCTTGCCTTTTCATGCCTTTTCTTGCCTTTTATTGCCTTTTATATCCTTTTCTTTTCTTATCTCGCATTTTTATTGCCTTATCTTGCCCTTTCTTTCTTTATCTTGCCTTTTCTTGCCTTATCATGCCTTATCTCGCATTTTCTTGCCTTATCTTGCCTTTTTTACCTTTTCCTGCCTCTTCATGAATTTTATTGGCTTATCTTACCTTTTCTTGAATTTTCTTACTTTTTCCTTGCCTTTTCTTACCTTAACTTGCATTTTCATGACTTATCTTTTATTTTCTTACCTTTTGTTTCCTTTTCTTGCCTTTCCTTTCCTTTTCTTGCCTTTTCTTGCTTATCTTGCCTTTTCTTACCTTTCTTTCCTTATCTTGCCTTATCTAATCCCTCCCGCCGTCCGTCGGTTGAGGCACCACTTGGCGAAGGTCCACTGTAGAGACGCCGGTCCATACAGATTTTACCATTCGGTGGGTGCAGCTTTCTTCCGACTAGCTATCTGTCAGCCCTATTCCACACAGCTCGCCACTTTTCACTTGGTCCTCACGTCCCTGCAAAATCGTCCTTCAAAAGACATGAAAATATAAACGTGAAACTATTATATGGAATGGGCCTAAAAATAGCATAAAATGACTCAAATAGACTCAAAATTGGGTCTAAATGACCCTATAATGAGGGCATCAAGTGAGCATTTCTTGCGCTCCTCACGGCTCTTCACCGAGATTGAGCACTCTAATTCCCTTATCTTTATCGCTTTTGTGACATTGTTCCTTTGAATGCATTGTTATTTTGCTTAAATGACTATGTGTGAGTAGTTCTCTTTTTGGGTTAGGTGCCTTAGTGCCCCCGAGGTGTTTGGTTTCGAATGGACTAAATTTTGAGAGCGTGTTGTGGTTAGGGAGAGTAATGCATTGGGTAACAGACCTCCGTTGGAAGCGAGTGGTGAGTAGTGCTAGTAATGACCTAGAGTCCTTCCCAATCTATTTTAGCGTGGCCTGAAGTACTTAGCCATGAAGGGGAGCGTGGATAAACCTAATCACTAGACTAGGCATTTACCCGATGGACCTAGCCATGAAAATGGACTTTGCTTATGAGGGTGATGTGTAGTTGGCCTTAGGTTGGTGCACTCAAGAGTGAGGTTTAGGAGGGGTAAGTTGTGGTAGTCTTGACATCTAGGTGAGGTTGATAACTTACCAGCATTAGGTATGAGACGATCTCGCCAAGATCCTCCTAGTACCTTCTTTATGGAGTGAAGTACTTAGCCATGAAAAGCCTTTCAACTTATTCTTGTCATCAATTAACTCACTCAAACAAATTCATAAAATACATTCCAACCTAATCTAAATTGCATTTCCCTCCGGATGTCTTGAACCTGCTCTCTGTGGACCCAAAAAGCGACTCTTCACATACCAACGCAGCAAGATATGGTAAGAAAAAGGTAAGAAAAGGCAAGATATGGTAAGAAAAGGCAAGAAAAGAAAATAAAAGGCAAGATAAGCAAGAAAAGGAAAGAAAAGAAAAGGCAATAAAAGGGTAAGAAAAGGGCAAGATAAGGTCAAAAAAGGTAAGATAAGGAGAGAAAAGGTAAGAAAATGCAAGATAAAGAAAAATAAGACAAGATAAAGAAAGATAAGAAGAAAAAAAGGTAAGATAAGGTAAGAAAAGGCAAGATAAGGCAAGATAAGACAAGATAAAGCAAGAAAAGGCAAGATAAGGCAACAAAAATGCAAGATAAGAAAAGAAAAGTCAAGAAAGGAAAAGAAAAGGTAAGAAAAGGCGTGAAAAGGGAAGAAAAGGAAAGATAAGAAAAGAAAAGTTAACAAAAGGCAAGATAAGCAAGAAAGGCAAGCAAATACAAGAAAGGCAAGAAGAGGCAAGAAAATGCAAGATAAGGCAAGAAAAGGAAAGGTAAGGAAGAAAAATGTAAGATAAGGAAAGAAAAGACAATAAAAGGAAAGATAAGGCAAAAAAAATGCAAGATAAGAAAAAAAAAGTCAAGAAAACAAAAGAAAAGAAAAGGCAAGATAAGAAAAGAAAAGTTAACAAAAGGCAAGATAAGCAAGAAAATGCAAGAAAAGAACAGAAAAGTCAAGAAAATACAAGAAAGGCAAAAAGAAGCAAGAAAAGGCAAGACAAGGAAAGATAAGGCATGAAAAGGCAAGATAAGCAAAGAAAAGACAATAAAAGGCAAGATACGGTAAGAAAAAAACAAGAAAAGGCAAGATAGGCAAAAAAAGACATGATAGGGAAAGAAAAGGCAAGATAAGGAAAGAAACGACAAGAAAAGGAAAGAAAAGACACATAAGCAAGAAAAGGCAAGATAAGGAAAGAAAAGGCAGATAAGCAAGAAAAGGCATGAAAAGCCAAGAAAAGGGCAGGAAAAGGCAAGATAAGGTGAGAAAAGGCAAGATAATGCTAGATAAGGCAAGAAAATGAAAGAAAGGAATAAAAGGCATGAAAAGACAAGAAAATGCAAGATAAGGCAAGAATTAGGCAAGAAAGGTAAGAAAAGGCAAGAAAAGGCAAGATAAGACAAGAATAGGCAAGATAAGGCAAGAAAGAAAGGTAAGAAAAGGCAAGATAAGCAAGAAAAGGCAAGAAAAGGAAAGAGAAGGCAAGAAAAAGAAAGATAAGGCAAAAAATGGAAAGAAAAGGAAAGAAAAGAAAAGGCAAGAAAAGGCAAGATAAGGAAAGAAAAGGCAGATAAGAAAGAAAAGGCACGAAAAGCCAAGAAAAGGGTAGGAAAAGGCAAGATAAGGTGAGAAAAGGCAAGATAATGCTAGATATGGCAAGAAAAGGAAAGAAATGTAAGAAAAGGCAAGAAAAGGCAAGAAAATGCAAGATAAGGCAAGAATAAGGCAAGATAAGGAAAGAAAGCTAAGAAAAGGCAAGATAAGGCAAGAAAAGGAAAGATAAGGCATGAAAAGACAAGATAAGCAAATAAAAGGCAAGAAAAGGTAAGATACAGTAAGAAAAAAACAAGAAAAGGCAAGAAAGGCATGATGGGGAAAGAAAAGGCTTGATAAGTAAAGAAACGGCAAGAAAAAGAAAGATAAGGCAAGAAAAGGAAAGAAAAGAAAAGGCAAGATACGGAAAGAAAAGGCAAGATAAGGAAAGAAAAGGCAGATAAGCAAGAAAAGGGCAGGAAAATGCAAGATTAGGTGAGAAAAGGCAAAATGAGGTAAGATAAGGCAAGATAAGGCAAGAAATGGAAAGAAAGGTAAGAAAATGCATGAAAAGGAAAAAAATGCAAGATAAGGCAAGAATAAAATAGGATAAGGAAAGAAAGCTAAGAAAAGGTAAGATAAGGCAAGATCAGAATTCCCTGAACTTATTGTATCCCACCGGGCAGCATCGAGGTCTGCCGAGCAGTGTTAAAGGAGTGAAGGATAAGCTTTTCATGAAGAATCTGCTAAACGGTAGAATCACCACCGATCGGTGCCCCTGACATTGCCTGAACTCCACACCTACCGGTCGACGCCCAAAATCCTAAATCGCCTGCTAGCTCATCCCGCCAGACAATGCCAGTAACACCGAATGGTGTTTTCGTCAAATTTTTCCTGGGAGAATTAGTCATTTTGAGAGCACTTTGGACTTTTTACCTCATTTTAAGGTTGAGGGGGAGACTCCTCTATAAATACCCTCCTCAACCCATTAAGTTGTAAGCTTGACATTGAGAACTTAAAATTAGGGTTTTAGTTGTTGAAGGAGGAGCTGGAGGAGCAAGAGGTGGATGACGGGTTCAGAACGAGCGGCTCTCCCCTACAATTGAGCGCTCTCTTTCCCTACTCTTTATCGCTTTTGTGACATTGTTTCTTTTTAATGCATAGTTATTTTGCTTAAATGACTATGTGTGAGAGTAGTTCTCCTTTGGGTCAGGTGCTTAGCACCCCCAAAATGCTTGGTTTCGAATGGGTTAAATCTTGAGAGCATGTAGCGGTTAGGGAGTGTAATGCTCTTGGTAAAGTGACCTCCATTGGAACCTAATGGCAAGAGCGTTAGTTACGACCTAGAATCCTTCCCAATTGATTTTAGCGTGACCCAAAGTACTTAGCCATGAAGGGGAGCGTGGATAAACCTAACCACCAGACTAGGTATTTACCCGAAGAAATTAGTCGTGAAAATGGACTTAGCCTATGAGGGTGATGTGTAGTTGGCCTTAGGGTGGAGCACTAATGAGTGAGGTCTAGGGTGGATAGTTGCAGTAGTCTCGATACCTAGGTAAGGTTGACAACTTACCAATAAATAGGTGTGCGTGAAATCCTAGCCCAGGCCTCCTAGTACCTTCTTTGTGGCGTGAAGTACTTAGCCATGAAGCGCCATGCCATAGTACACCTAGGCGCACCACAGACAAGAAAGCCCAAGAGAAACCAAGCATGTAGGGATGTGTGAAGGGCACCTAGCACAATCTCCTTTTTATTGCATTTACACCCTTTCAACTTACTCTTGTCATCGCTTGCTTCACCCAACTCAATTCATAAAACACTTTTAACCTAATATTAATTGCATTTCGCATGGGATGTCTTGAACCAGCTCTCTGTGGTTTAACATTATACCCGTACTCTCTTTATTGCAAGGTGGACCCAAAAATTCACTCTTCAATTGGCGTCGTTGCCAGGGAGCGGCGTCCCCCAAGGCATCTTTGTGATTTATGAGATAGTTAGGTTGCTTTTACTTATTTTTGTTGTTAAGTGCTACGCTTGCTTGTCCCTTTGGCTCTTATCCTTTTATGCCACGAACTCGTTCATCAAGGGCACATGTAGACCAAGAAGAGCTAAATCAAGTCATCGGAAGAATCGAGAGAGCCTTGCTGAGAGAACAAAGAAGGAGAAGAGAGATGAACTTTGAAGCTAACCACGAAGGAGCCCAAGCTATCAGCGGACCGCAAGGTATAAATGAGGATGAGGACGTCCCATTTATGGATTTTGCTTGCCTAACTCTTGATGGAATGATGTCTGGAGTATCATGCCTAGATATATATTCCCTCAACTACATAATTCCATCAGGGGTCTTTAACATTCTTACCAACTCCTTACAATTTGGCGGATATGCCAAGGAAGACCCAAGAGACCATCTTTCAAGGTTCTTGGTAATCTGCGACACTTTCAGAATCCAAGGGGTGTCTGATGATGCAATCAAACTCTGTCTATTCCCCTTCACCTTGCATATTGGAGCAAGGTTGTGGTATACAAGTTTGAGTGATTTGGGAATCACTACTTGAGAGGAGGTGGCAAACACTTTCTTAGATAGGTACTTCTCATCAGCAAAGACCAACCAAATTCTGCGGGAGATCAACACATTCAAGCAGTACTAAGATGAGACCATTGGAGAAGCATGGGAATGATTTAAGTACCTCAAGAGATCGTGCCCAGTTAAGAATATGACAGAGGATCATTTGCTTCAAGCTTTCTTCTTTGGGCTCACTGCTCTGGCAAAAGTAACTCTCGATACAGTAGAAGGCGATTCTTTTTTAAGGAAGTCTCTAAGGGAGGCCATCCGCATTTTGGAAGAAATTGCCTCTTCTATCTCATCTTACTTAGGCGAGCGCAATTTCCATCTGACATGATCTCAAAAAGAGGGGCAAGATCTGGATTTGGTAGTTCAGTTACAAGCATAGGTAGCAGCTCTCGAGAAGCGTTGGAATGAGAATAGCCTCTCAGTTAGAAAGGTGGCAAGGATCCAAGGGAATGGTCAAGAATTGGGGGAGCACAATCTGGACACCTCACCTCGCCATTCAACTAGGGAACGTTTAGAGCAACTCTACTACATGGTTCAAGGACAACGCCAAAATCACTCAACTAATAGAGGATTTGGTTCCTACAAGACCTGGGTAAGGAATGATTCCAACCCTGCATACATCAAAGACGACAACCCATTAGCAATTGTACCAGACCAGGGACCTCCTTTACAAGTGTGCCCCCAAGAGCAAGGATTCATCCCTAGGGGTCGCCTCTATAATAAGGTGGAAAGCATGGAAGTTAGAGCCAAAAATGGGATTCCATATTTGATAAGATAGAAACACTGCTTCAAAGCCAGAAGGACATGATAGCAAGTATATTTGATCAAGGATCGAGGATGACAAAGCTCGAACAAATCATGCAAAGTCAAGTAGTGGCCCACCAAGAGTTAAAGGGCAAGGTGCTGAGACTTCCTTCAGGACCAAGCACGCATGACAAAGGAAAGGTGGTGTTGACAATAGAAGATAAACAACAGAGAGAGTGCGCGATGACCATGATGACTACGGCCCAACCAGAGGAAAATAAAATTTCCTTTGAGAACCCAGGCAAAATAACCATACCTGTTTCAATCAAAGAGGCCTTCTGTGACTCAGGATCCTCAGTGAATGTTATGTCTCACTCCTTCTGGTCAAAATTAAATTATCCTCCAATACACCCGCTAATAACCCCATCCGTATGGCGAATGGATCTCTTTCCACACCAGACAGAAGTTTGAATGATGTTACCGTCAACATCAAAGGAAAAGATGTGCTGACATATTTTTTTTGTCTTAAAACAAGGAGAGGAAATGCAAGAGGAATTGGTCTTGGGAAGGCCATTCCTTGCTACTATAAGGGAAAAAATTGATGTCGTCGGTAGACAAATCACACTTCGAATTAGGGAGAGATCAAAGGAATTTATGATGAGAGAAAATGAGTTTATCACTGCCGCATATATTGCTGCCCTGCGCAGAAAAACCATTCTAGTAAGGAATCAAGACAATACTCAGAATGGCAACAATACCCAAGAAGAGACGTGCCTCATGATACGTTTAGAACCTGGAAAGGAAGCGACACCTGCAAGGTGCAGAGAGAGAAAAAGAATCTCTCTAAACAATGACGCGACAAATGAGAAGCAAGCTCCTCTACCAACTCAAGACCCAAAGAACTTAACTATCCCTGTGAAGGTCAATGGAGTGCTCGTACCGAAGGTAATATGTGACATAAGCTCAAAGGTCAACATCATGCCCTACTCGTTGTGGAAGGCATTAGATCAGTTGGGATGTACCCCACCTACACTAGCATTCATCTTGCCGATGGAAGTTTCGTAACCCCTATAGGAGGAGCTCAAGGTGTCAGTATGCAGATCCGCGGGAAGGAAGTGCAAACTAACTTCCTGGTCATCGACAAGCCTTTAACAAAGGCATTATGTTTGATTTATGATCACCTTTCCTAGCACAAACTCAGGCAACCATCCAAACAGGAAAGAATTGCATCACTCTGACGATCAACAAAGAGCAAGAAGTGTTTTTCACTAATCAGGAAGAACCAGAAGAAGAGTTCCTGCAAATGTCATCTTATTTCCCCAAGTTGACAATCCTTGACAGCGAAGAGAGGATTGAAATTTTAGGAAGAGATGGCGATCGACTCATCTTTGATTGTCAAGTATACAAGGAACATGTCACTATCACCAGGGCAAGATTTTTAGTTATTCACCCATACAACAATACAGAAGAGGATAGGGCAAGCAATGTAGTGGAACCACCACTTGGATCGGACTCAACCACCCTTTAAAAACTCCTTCAATCGTAAGACAAGGTCAAGCTAAGGACCTTAAATTAGCACTTTTATATTTCTCTTTTTCCTTTTGTGTAGGTAACAGAAGACCCTCACCCGATGGTCGCCTAAGTTGGTGATCAAGTGATTTTGTGTTGGTGGCTGCCTGAAGTCGTCAACAGCCAAAAATTGAGCTTGAGTAAAGACGGAAAATATCCAGAATCTGTCGGGCGTGTCTCCATCACCGAGCGACGGCAGATGCAGGGGAACAACTCCACTCACTTCCACCAAACTCCCCAACTATGACCCATAAAATTAGGGATGTCCTATCTCTCTCCTCCTTAGTCATGATCATGTTGTCATTGTATTTTTTGTCCTCATTCATTGGCATTCATTGTGACCATGTAGGTCATTTTGTGTGCTTTTGATTAAATTATTTGAGACTTTGTTGACCACGGATGTCATCAAGGTCATGTGTTTTCATTATCATTTTCTTTTCCCAACTATTCCCACATTGAGGACAATGTGTCATTCAAGTGTGGGGGGAATTCCACGTAGGAACTTGTATGATTAGGTCTAGAATTAGTTGTTTATGTCAAGATCTGGCACTCTTTTGAAAATTTTTGACCCCCCCACCAAAATTTTTGATTTCTTCATTTTAAGGCAAAACTCGCACTTAGTAGGAATCTTACCTCGGTTGTAAGATATAAGAATGTAGAGCCTATATACCCTCGCTTGTTTAAACTTGCGGTCTCCCTAGTTGGTTGGACTCGGGGGTTGACGAGCGACCTTTTGTGAGCAATCTTTGAGCTGAAAGTGGAGACCACCGTCTCTAAATTTTTGTTCATGAGGTGCTTATACGCTTCAGGCAATTGGGGTATCCTATGAGTACTTAGTTGTCTCTCCTTTTTTAGTAAGTTGCGGGAGGATGGGGGTAGTTTTTGATTGAATTTTGCCTAGAGCTTTAAAAGCATAACCCTATATCTTCTTTTCCCTTGTATAGCCCTTTGAGCCAAGCCATTCCTTTGATACATACATTAACCATGCTCCCCCCAACCCAATCTCTCCACCTTTGACTTTTCGTCCGAGGATGCGTTTAGGATCTATCTAATAAAAAATTGTGTAAGGGTTTCATGGTAGAATAGGCTCATTCAAGGGATTTATTTTGTAAAAATATGTAGAAAAGGGCCAAATTCAATTACCAAACCTTGCCTAAACGAAAATGTTGCCAAAAAAAGTGAATAAAGGGGAATCAATAGAAGAAAAATAAAAAAAGGATAAGAAAAATGAAAGGAAAAATAACAAAAATAATAGAAATAAAAGAAGAAAAGCACAAAAAGAGAAAGCAAGTGAGTCATCAATAAGGCAAGAAAATAAAAGGCAAGGTTTCAGCCTTTTGGCTATAGGTCTCGGGTACATTAGGTTGAGCGTTCGAGTTCGGTGAGCAAGTCGAATAGTCGAGTGCTAGTTTACTTTGTAATAGCACCTCAGATTTGGGTGGAAAGGCACTACCTCATCATTTATCCTCACCATTACTTTGACCCCATCTTGACCCGAGCCAAGTCCCTTTGATTGCGACCCTCATTTAGTGAGAGATGAATACGAGTGCGAGTAGGATGACTCAAAACCCCCAGATGTGTATGCGAGGGATAGGGAGTAGACTCATAGCAAGGATCATCAAATCTCCTTCCCTCTGAGTGGTCAACTCTTGAGTCTACCCTCCTAGGGATAATGCTTGGTTAAACTCTCGAGGATATGGTCTCTACGCATTCTTATTTCGTTACATCTGGGGTAGTGAACTACTAAGTCGTGGGCTCTCCCTATGATAAAAGATCAATATGGCGGCGGAGTTGATTTTTGATAAGAGAGAGCCAGCTCCTGACCTTACTTTTCTGTGTTTGTGTCTATACTTGAGTCTTTTGCTTGAGGTCAAGCAAAGATTCAGGTGTGGGGGTGTGATGACTGTAAGAAATGCACACTTTATGTGTCACGACCCAAACTCGTGTCGGTGACCGGCGCTAGACTTCAACTCATGTTATTCACAAAATAAATCTAGCCAGCCTCTAAAGTATTCAAATTTATAATCATAAGTATTTAAACATAAAATTTAAAACCTAATCATCTTTAGTTTCATATTCCAAATTTACAAAATATAAGCCAAGCTTTTTCTTTTTAACACATACTCTCAAGATCAAAACAAATCATGTGACTACGGAGCTTCTAGATCAATAAGAAAAATACAAACTGGAGACCTCCAGACCAGTCCCGAAGAATAAAGTGGACTTAGTACGATCATAGTAGATCTCCGAACCAATACAACTCGTATTCGAGTTCCTGCAAAACTGGTGAGAGGGGGGGATGAGTGTTTTGGAACACTCAGTAAACAAATAAGATATGCATCGCAATTTATTTAGCTACTCAATGCACAAACATACCTAAAGCATGCATATAACTAATATGGCAAATAAATTATGCGGAGATGTACATTATTCAAAAGTCATACTTACCAGATGACCAAATATAGCATATAATCACAAAGTCACAGGAACATGAGCAAACTACGCAACGTTCCATACCGTCACGCAATTTGACACGTGACACATAATTCCAATATCATATAGCAGAACTGACGAACATTCGGCAAGATCTAGATAATGTCACTCCAACTCCGACACGAGGATACCATATCTCAAAGGCACCATTAGAAACCAACCCCGCCGGCCGAACAGATCATATCAGAATCCATTGTATCCTCATTATATGTGCACATATGCCAACATCCCCGGTTGGTCATGGGTAGATCTCTGCCTACTAGACGTCCATATGACAGAGCTGAGCCATCCATATAACAGACTTTTATGTCATAAAAGATTCATAGGCTCCAAAACATACCAAACATATCCAGTGCCCCTGCTGGGCCAGATTGAACAAACATTCACAAATCATAACGTCATACAATATGCTCTTATGATAAATGCACAAAATGCAGTCACATTACCATATTCAGATCATGACAAATAAATAGAGTACGCCAAATAAAGCACGAGTCACATATTATTTGTTTACCAATTCTGAAGAACGTCCACCATTGAATTTCATTTCCGCCGTGTACAACCTCTTTCTCCTTTACAAGATCCATGCTCAAACTCCTCAAAGTACGGATGATTCAATCTCAATCTGCCACAACCAATATCCAATTGTCTAATTCAGTTATACCATAATATAGCTTTCCAATTTTAGTTTCCTTGTCCATCGGTTCTGTCTTTCTAGCTTTCAGTATATTAAAGCTTAATCATTCCTACAATTTGCTCATGTTAATATTTTCTTTTTATACGACTTTCTATTAGGTTCTTTTATATAATTCTGTTTATTTCAAATTTCATCCAGGAACAACCTCTTAGTATTTGCAACTCTCATAACTGATTAGATTAATCATACCTACAATTGCTATTTACTTACAATTTAAGTTTTAATGAAAATCATCTCCCACGTATAATTGTCTTGCTTTGGATTAAATAATCAAATTGAACACAATGGAAATTAAGTTACCTAGGCCGATTTATATTTTACCTCTCTTCTTTTCCATGATCGTCACTTCTGCAATTCATTTTTTTTCATTTTATCAACATTTTTACAATAATATAGTTATTGTCACTTCCTTAGTTTTATATGGATAATCATGTTCTCGTTCTACTTTTCCAAGATTCCTATCTTCTTAGAGGTTTGAACTTGAATTTTTCAATTTCCTTTGTTAATCGTCAATATCCAACGTTATCATCTTCCCTTCATGTATATATTTATTACTCGCAAATATACAGACCTTAAATAATATAGATAAGCTTACCTAGTTTGATTTCCATTTTCTGTTTCTTCTCTTTTTCATCTTCTCGGTGGTGGCTCCTCTTTTTCGTTCGTTTTATTTTCTGTTCTTGTTTCCTAGCTCACTAGAAGAATGAGCAACTTATAACCCATCAACCAAGTAATAAACTTTAACCACCTCCTACTTTACTTTCTCTCTCCAGAGTTGGTGTCAATTTTTTGATCACTCCACGTCTTACTCCCATTTTGTTTTCCTTGCCACGTTTGTTTCCTTTTTTATATGTAAATTCTAACTTATCCAATTCCAAATTTTAGCAGTTCCTAAGCCATCTCCTTGACTTTCATTGCGTTATAAATTCTGCCGCCTCATTCTAATTTTTTTTTATAATTTATTTGTAGTTATCTTGATGTTAAAAGAATTTAATTTCAATTATTATTTTATTTTTAATCCATCTATTCAATTGCCGTTATGTTAAAGTTAATTCATTCCATGTACAATTTTATATAGAAACTTTTAAGTCCAAAGCATATCTGATCTCTTTTTTTTAGATTATCCAGATTACTAATTTTCATTGCTATTTCTTAACATAGTATATTATTATTTTATCAAATAATTTAACATACTTGATTAAACCACACTAAGTTTAATTCACATGGTCGGGTATTACATTATGCCCTCATTTTAGGGTCATTTAGACCCAGTTTTGAGTCAAGTTGAGTCATTTTATGCCATTTTTAGGCCCATTGCCTATAATGGTTTCACATTTATGTTTTTGTGTCTTTTGTAGGAGGGTTTTGTAGGGACGTGAGGACTAAGTGAGAAGTGGCAAGCTATGGTGGAGTAGGGCCGAGAGATAGCTAGCCGAAAGAAAGTTTGCCCGCCAAACAGTGAAATCTGCATCGACTGGTGTCTCTTCAGTGGAATTTTGCCGAGCGGTGCCCCAACCGACAAACAGCAGGAGGCATTCATCCAAAATTTCTCGAACCTCCTGTGTCCCACCGAGCGACGCCGAGGTCTGCTGAGTGGTGTTCAATGAGTGAAGGACGAGCTTTTCATGATGAATCTGCCGATCGGTGCCCCTGACGCCGCCTGAACTCTGCACCCGCCGGTCGGTGCCCAAAATCCCAAATCGCCTGCCAGCTCATCCTTCCGGACGGCACCAATAGCACCGAACGGCATTTTTGCTAAATTTTGCTTGGGAGAATTAGTCATTTTGAGGGCACTTTAGACTTTTTATCTCATTTTAGGGTTGAGGGGGAGACTCCTCTATAAATACCCCTCTTAACCATTAAGTTGTAAGCTTGACATTGAGAACTTAAAATTAGGGTTTTAGTTGTTGAAGTAGGAGCTCAAGGAGCAAGAGGTGGATGACGGGTTCGGATGGGTTGAGGGGGATATTTATATAGAAGTCTCCCCCTCAAACCTAAAATGAGGTAAAAAGTCTGAAGTGCCCTCAAAATGACTAATTCTCCAAAGAAAAATTTGGCAAAAATACCGTCTGGTGCTTCTGGCGCTGTCCGGGAAGCTAAGCTAGAGGGCAATTTGGGGGTTTGGGCACCGAGCGAAAAGTGTGGAGTTCAGGCATTGTCTTGGGCCCTGACCGATGGGCGATTCTACTGTTCGGCTGGTTCTTTGTGAAAAGCTCGTCACCCTCTTCTTGAAAGCCGCTCAGCAGGCTCCGGTGCTGCCCGGTGTGACACAGGAGGTTCGGAGAAATCTGGATGAAGTCCTCCCACCATTCGTCGAATGGGGCACCGATTGGCGTATGCCTACAGGAGAGACACCGGTCGATGCAAATTTTGCCATTCGACAGGTGCAGCTTGCTTTCAGCTGACTATCTCTCGGCTCGACTCTACTAGAGGTCGCCTCTTCTCACTTGGTCATCGCGTCCCTACAAAACCCTCCTCCAAAAGACACAAAAATATAAACGTGAAACTATTCTAGGCAACGGACCTAAAAATGGCATAAAATGACTCAAACAGACTCGAAACCAGGTCTAAATGACCCTAAAATGAGGGGATAAAGTGAGCATTTCTTGTGCTCATCAATATATCCCTTACATCTTCTGTTGGATTGCCTTACCTTCCTCGTGGTTCTCTTTAGTGCCTTAGAATTTTCCCTTCAGATCCTCATGATTGTGACTCGTACCATCGATCCGAGACTTTCCTCCATATCTACCTCAGTTTCACTTTAGCTTATAGCAGACAACTTGTGTTGCTTAGGACACTCCGTACCCCGATGGGGTCCGGTGCAAATTAGACACTCGGATGATTTTGGCCGATCCATCTCACCCTTCTCGCCCCATTTCCTTATGGATTGAATAGTCTCCCCCATCATTGCCATTGATCCATTCCTTCCAGCCCTTTTCTTTAGGCTCTGTCTTGCGAAACTCCACCAAAGATTCTGCCACCGCTATTGCTATTAAAAGATCTTGCACATTTCGTCGATATACCTCCATTCTTGCCCACAGTTGAAGGCCATCAACGAATGCAAACAATGCCTCTTTCTCGATCATATATATAATTTTCAACATCAATTCGAAAAACTCATCAACATACTCACGTACCCCATTCTTGTGTGTGAGTCTCTGCCACCGTGCACATTCTTCGTGCTCCTCATTCTCTGGGTAGACTTGCTTCTTGACTTTGTGCCAGAAATCTGCCCACGTATCCACCGTACAGGTCTTGCACTCCACTTCACCTTGTTTCCTGTGCCACCAAAGCATAGCGGTATCCGCAAGTTAGAGGGGGCTGTCCACAACTTTACAGCACCTTCGAGGATGTTGATTGCCTCAAAATAGCATTCCAGACTCCACAAGAAGTTATCGAGGTCCTTCATACTCCTTCCTCCACTGAAAACCTTCAATTTAGGAGCCTCAATCATCACAACTCCTCCCTGAATCGCACTTACACTTGCGCCAGCCACGACCTTCTTGCATAACTCGATCTCCACCTTTAAGTTAGCGATCTCAGTCGTTAGTGCTTTTCGAAACTCCATGAGTTTCTCTGCTACGTTGTTGAGGGTACTATTTAGCACCTTTTGCATTTCAATTTCGTCAAGACCTTGGACTATCGCTTCTAACTTGTTGCTGTTATCGATCATGCCATTTTCTATGTGGTCAAATCTTGCCTCAAGGCTAGCAACCGCATCTGGAGGGAATTGGTCTGACCCTCCGAATTGTTTTCTTCGTAACAGCAAGTTCCTTCAAAGCACCTTGATCTTTCGGAACTTGGTTTGAAATCTGTATAGGTTTAGTCGAATGGCCACCTATCATATCTAGGGCGAATGGCCATGTATGGCAGTAGGGCCTATCTTGCCTTCCTTCGTGTCCCTTCGGCTTGCTAGCAGAATTTGAATGTGGCACCCTTTGAGAATTCGAATGCACCCTTCTAATTTGAATTTGGAAGCCTCCCTTGATGCTATCTAGAAGCGGCTTGTGTCCTCTTGCAAATGGAGTCGCACTCCTTCATTCAAAAATGGAAGCCAAGGGTTGCAACTGCTAGATAATCGTTTTGGTAACTGTCCTTGCATGCTAGCTCGCACGCAGCTGCGTGCTGGCCTGCACGCCTCGCATTTCCTCGCCTTCAAATGCTGTGATGTGTTGGTATTGTGAATTGGCCCCCATGTATTGCTGCGTTGAAAGTGCGAGTTGTGACACAAGCCCATGTATATGTATTGGTTTTGTCAAATTTAAATTTTATTTTTTTAGTTTTAATCTAGATAATTTAGATTATACGAATTTATGATTTTATTATACGAATTAAAAATTTTGAATAATCTAAATATGAAATCATAACTTTTCAAATTCAAATCCGAAAAAGATTCAGATATCAAAATATCAAATAATATACTCACGCTGTAGCAGATAGAAAGAAGTACACGTATCACTTTACCTCTCCTCTGCCACGTTCACTCGCCCAGAGACTGGCACAAAAATACGCCTCTAAGACAGACAGACGCCTCTACGTAAAAGGAGATGCGAATCCGAAGACGCCCATTCCGACCAGAAATGGTGGTAGTCAGGAACTTAGTGACCAGCTGCCGGGCAGTGGTGCTGCCCCGCTTCGGCGGGCCTGAGGTTTTGGAGCTCCGCCCCAATTTCCCGGTACCCGAATTGAAGCCCCGCGAGGTTCTCGTCCGGGCCCGCGCCGTCTCCGTCAACCCCCTCGATACTAGGGTGAGACTTTTATCATCCCCCCTTCTTCTTCGAACCCCTCTATTTTATAGGCCAAATAGGAGTTTTTTGATTGTGGTTAAAAATTTGGATGTGTTTCAGATGCGATCAGGTTATGGTCGTTCAGTATTTGAACCTCTTCTACCTCTCATTTTGGGTCGTGATGTTAGTGGTGAAGTTGCGGCCGTCGGCTCTTCCGTTCGATCCTTTGTTGTTGCACAACAAGTTTTTGGAGCCCTGCATCCAACTGCTGTCCGAGGAACTTATACGGATTATGCAATTCTCTCTGAAGAGGAACTTGCCACTAAACCCGCGTCACTTAGTCACGTGGTATGTGCCCAGATGCGTGTTTATGGCTGCAACTGTTGATCCTGAGATTTATGCGGTGTTGAGTATGATAACTAACGGCAAGACTTTTTGACTCGTGTAGGAAGCTAGTGCTATCCCTTTTGCAGCACTAACTGCTTGGCGAGCATTGAAAAGTACTGCAAGGATTGCTGAGGGGTAAGTTTACTTCACTGAACCATCGCTATATCTTCTTTCCTTTTGTTGTTTGTTTGGTATTGTGCTATGCCTTGGTGGAACACAACCAAATTAAAGAATGATTAAAGAATAAAAGAAATGTAAAGTAGAAATTTATCTTGAAATGATTCTTGGTATTTTTGATAAACTGCGGAGTCTTTATGAAAAGCTTCTAGCGCTTGGCTTCCTAGATTAGCATGGCCAAGCACTCATAAAACTAATACTAGTTCACGTAAAATAGCATAACTAATGGGCAAAAGGCCCGATCCTAAATTATAAGGTTCAAATTAGGCAAATCCTTATTAATGTAAGTACATAACAATATGTATTTCCTAGCTATCAAAGTCTTCATAAAAGTGTCCAATGGCATGAGACGTTTCATCGCATTCTCTGCAACATGCATAGAATGAGGAACATGACGTGGTTACAAACCTAGGTGAACTAGTAGACGATCAAGTTGTCCTATTAGGCTGACTGATCAAATAATGGTGGAACAACCGATTACTAATAGGTGTTGACGACATGGCGGCTCACAATTTGAATGTTGAATTGCTTGAGGGCCACCTACTTAGGAGGCATAAAGCCTAGATTGACTTGTTTTATACGTAAAGTCAATGCCGGTCATTATGCCTATGCATTTCCATTATTCATCTTTTACTAAAATGATCTTGTCATATTCTACAGTCAACGGGTGCTGGTTTTGGGAGGTGGCGGGGCGGTTGGTTTTGCTGCAATTCAGATAGCAGTTGCTGCAGGTTGCCATGTAACAACAACTTGTGGCGGTCAAAGCGTGGATAGAATGCTTAAAGCTGGCGCTGAGAGGGCTGTTGATTACACTACTGAGGTGATCGCATGACGATCTGTGAATCTGATTAGAATTAGTTTCAAATAGAATTAGGTTTGCTAGTTGCATTATGATGTAGCAAAAGAATATGAGGATGGTCGAAATTTGGACTTTGCTGTTGTTCATCGTTTGATTCTCTGTATCCTCTTAGTGCCAATTTGTTTGATACTTCTTGATCAGGATGTTGAGCTGGCTATCAAGGGGAAGTTTGATGCTGTTTTAGATACTATCGGTGTCCCAGAGACAGAAAGAGTAGGCATAAACTTTCTGAAAAGAGGGGGGTACTACATGACACTTCAGGCGAGAGATGAACTCCATGCCAATATGTATAGATTGCATTTTACTTGTATTTTCGACTTTGCTGAAGAGTTCCAATTATATTTCAGGGCGAGGCTGCATCGTTGGCTGATAGGTATGGTCTTGCAGTTGGGCTTCCTGTTGCCACAGCAATTTTACTGAAGAAACAGATTCAGTATCGGTACTCTCATGGGATAGGTATGGCCACTTGCATGTGATGTATATCCTGACCAATATTTTCTTTTCAGCCTTCAGTAGTGACATAATTTAGTGCTATTTTTATAACTATATGGAAAGGTTTATAGCTCAGATATGAAGAAGCTAGTGTTAGGAGATCAGCAGACTTCAAACAGAATGTTGTAGAATAAGAACTCACTCTAGTTATAGCTCCACTTGCTTTCTTCGTCTATTTTTTTCATTAGATAGAGTTTTTGGGTTAAGATTCTGTTGCACGCCGGACCTTTTATCTGGAAAATAATTTTGTCAGATACGTGATATCACCTAAGGCTTTGTTTCTGAATATGATGGGAAAATGAACTTTCTTGGTTCTGAATGTGTCTTCTACTGCAGAGTATTGGTGGACATACATGAGGGCTGATTCGGATGGGTTGGATGAAATTCGACGGCTTTCTGAAGCTGGAAAGCTCAAAATACCTGTGGAGAAAAGTTTTTCCCTAACACAAGTGAAGGAAGCCCATGAGGCGAAGGATAAGAGGAAAATTCCTGGTAAAGTTATTCTGGAGGTGGACTGATCTTGAAAAATAGTAGATCAGTATTGTAGGTCATGGATAATTTGGTACATAAGGCCAATTTCTTAACGTTGGTTACTAGATTCCACATCGTCATAAATACGTAGTCAACAATAAGTGTTCCATGTTTTTTAAATGAATTTGGTCTCTGTATTTCTGCTCTCTTTGGCGACTCATGAATTCTTTGAGCATGTTTGCCTGCTTAAATATCCCATTCTAGCATTAGAACTTTACGTGTGTATTTGGTACCAGTTCCAGACAGGACTAGATATTCAAGACAGAATAGGCCTATTTGTTCTAGCAGTCGTGTCCTGTGTTTGTTAAATTCAATATAAGATTGAACATTCAGTACAGTTTCGTGTTTGGTACGTATAATAGTATAATATAATACGACTACATTGAAAAATCGATCATCTCCATTCTTGGTTGGTTATGCCCTTACCCTTCCATAGTGTTGCCCGTTGTAAGGATTAATATTATCTCAAGTACACGTGTCTGATTGTAGACTTCCAAGTTCTCCTGAAAGATCAGGATAATGCTACTGTTTGGAATTACAGTACCGCTGCAATTCCTACCATTTCGCATGAATTTGTTTATGTGAACCTTTCTGCCGACTTCTCTCTTTCTT
This sequence comes from Hypericum androsaemum, assembly GCA_963995505.1. Classification (NCBI taxonomy): domain Eukaryota; kingdom Viridiplantae; phylum Streptophyta; class Magnoliopsida; order Malpighiales; family Hypericaceae; genus Hypericum; species Hypericum androsaemum. The sequence continues at coordinate 13,548,447 of OZ023186.1, forward strand.
AAACTTCCGGTTGAACGGCATATGCCAACTACCCAATCGGACCAGAATTCAGACGGTTTCCTAACGGTCAGGAAACCAGTAGATCACAAAGTAGCATACAATTTTCCAGAATAGATTGGATACTAATTGAAACATCTGAAAAAACTACATTCTGAACGAGTCTCTGGACGTTATCTCCATATGAAAATCCGATCAGCTATTTAACTCCACTCCCGCGCAGGTGATACCCACCCCATGGCTAGATGGGACTGAGATAATTAGCAAATCTACCTGCATCAAGGTAAACGAGGAGGAGCACATTAACCCTTCAACTGGATGTGAAGTACACAAGAAGTTATACACGTACTTTTTCGCAACAAATAATGCAAATTGCACTGCATCAAGAAAGCAGTTCATATATCACACTCATCAATATTAGAATGGAAATAAACAAATACCAGACCGAAAGTTCCTATTTCACTCATCCTTAAGTTTCATCCGGTGCATTTAGACAAACAGAGAGAGAGACCCGACGGGTAAGAACTTTGAGGTCATCAACATAACTTATTAGGTTCCTTTACCAAAAAAGGGCATCAAATGCATGCCACAAGGGTGATGCAATGCATTGAGAAGAGGGTAAAGTTAATGTGTAGTGTAGTAGAAGAAGAAGGCGACTTAAGTGATGAGGCAGCAACCTACGGTGCTGCTGCAAAAATATGTGACCAAAGAAATAATGGAGATCCAACATCCGGTACCCATGACATAAAAAAAAACTCTAGTCCTGCAAGAAAAGAGCACAATGTAGACCTGATCTGTTTAAGCCATAAACAACAGGACAACCACATGCAATAATGTGGAAAAATTGAATATCAATGGATCAGCAACCTACTTGATGTTATATAAAAAACAAACCGACTTCATTCACAAAAAGTTCAGTTGATACCGAATTAGGTTCCGATTTCTGAAAAATGGATGGAAAGGGCAAAGGATGTATGATATTATCTTGTATATTACCCCTCAGAGGAGGCACTAGAAGGCAATAACAGTTAAAGCTCAAGATCCTCCTGCTCCTTTGCAATCAGATTCCCCATCTGTTTCTGTGATAAGTTCTTTCCTACCATACCATTGCCAAGCCATCCACATTTTTTTATCTCATACCAAGGCATATCTTTTTTTTAAATGCATGATAGCATATTAATCACTCTAAGTTGCAGTGTGGACCCGATTTAAAATTTGCATAGAAAAAAGGACAACCTTCAGCAGAGAAACTGGCTTCCACGGCAAGCCTCGAGACCAAACGTGCCGAAGACACCGCGCTGTGGACTGGGAAAAGCGAGCTCAATTCTCGCCGAATCAACCTATCAAAACCACCCACGAACCGAACTGATCACAGCTCCGAAATGAACAACCAAAACGCCCAACTGATTTTAAGGGGCAGTAAAAAGTTTCCATCTTTGCTCAAGGGAAATTAAGCACCTTGGCGAATCAGAAAGGGGGAATCGGAGAGGTGGAGCCGGGTTAGGGCAGGAGTGGGTCCCAGCTGATTGAAACGTCGTCGTTGAGGTGTGTCTGCGTGAAGCTACACGGTGGACCAGCAGCGTGGAGGAACTGTATCTTCTCGCCGCTGCACCTGTAATCCAACTTGCCATTTCCGCCTCTTGATTCTCTCTCTCCTCCAGAAGAACCCTAAAACCACTGCTAAACCCAATTTTCCCCCTCTTCCCTCCCTTCCTTCCAATAGGGGGAGACCGGAGAGGCCTCAGGTTTTTGGGCTACTTCAGCCCAATACAATAATAAACGGAGCAGTGGCCCACATGTATTTCCATCAAATTCTTTTGGTTTATACCGATATCCGATCAACTGGACCGGCTAATTCAGATTCAAACATGGTATCAGAGTAGTTGATCCCGTGCCCATTGTTGTACTCGCACGACTCGCATTTCTCGCACGTTGGCAAACTCAAAGCCTGTGCAATCTTCGGTTCGATGGGTCGGACGTGTTGAGAATCTCACATCGGTTAATGCAAATAGACTAGACCACTTAATAAGTGTTGAAAATTTGCCAACTTATTGCCTTAAAATTTTGAGATTTTGGAGTATGCGCTGCAACAGTTTATGGCATGTAATAAAAGTCTACATAGCAGTTCCAATGTTACACCTTGAACCACTCGGCCATCTAACTATCTAGAGTTTAGTTGGTTTTGAACAATTTGTAAATTACCACTGACAGAAAATTGCAGGGATCTCTCTTATTATTTTGAAGCAAAAGCCAATATCCATAATTCAATTGGCCCACAATACAGCAAAGTGTACACGAGGCTCTAGAATTCTTCATCATCAGCTCTTGGTCTTGTAATTGGAATGGACCATCTTCCAAGATGTGCAGTGTAATTTATGCACCTGAAAATGCCTCTTCCAGCTGCTCCATCTGGGAAGTCCATGACAGTGATGCCCCCTGCATCAAGGTGAAATGATCTCATCCATCCTTTGCTCAAATTTAGGCAGTGGCCCATTAATGCTATTTGAATAACAGGGTTCGCGACCGCAACTACGATCTTTTCAGCATCTGGCCCATCAGATAATTCAGACAACAAAGATTTCCAGGCTTTTGCAGACTGGTCCCAGAGTGCTGATAAGTCTTCATCGGTGAGTCTATCCAGAAAACGAGATTGACCAAGAGGAGCTTCACTTGTGGGCTGCCGAAAACATAAACGATGTGAAGATCAATTATTAGCTTGAACTTGTTGAGAAAACATGGAGAACCAAGGAATCACGTTCTCTGGATGTCTTGATCTTACCTTGGTGAAATCTTCAATGAAGTTCTCATGGCTGAGATCATCTATTTGTTTCATCTCCACGCAACGTGGAACACAATCCGCCCCCAAACAGTCTGCAGCTTCTTGCACCTGCACATTAGTTGGCCATATGACTATGGGAATTCATCTAGGAAACAATGTCTGACTTCATGGAATCAGTGTTTTGTGTGCTGCATTAAGATAACTTACTCTAGATATTGCTAGAGCTGTCTCAATACAAGCTTTTTCAGGACTGCTAATTATGGTGCTGACTTTAATATCAAGAAGCAGTTCTGCAGTTTTCTGGGACTGCCAAGAGACAGCAAATTGGATTCACGACAAGCCTAGTCATCAACCAGCTGATATGGCATATGAAACAAGTACCTGAATTACGCCTAGCATGTTCATTGGCTGGTTCCCGGAAACCAAAAGACCCTAAGTATAAGTGAAAGTAACTGAGTGTGATCCATTTTGGAGAAGTTAATCAACACGAAGCATCATAGTAATATTGTCACAATTCGCAAACTACAAGAAATGCAATCATAAATCAAGTTTAGGTGACAGTTCAACTATCTTTATCAAACATCAGCCACAGGATTGCATGAATCAGACACAGCAAGTCACCAACTTCCTTGACCTTCCAGCAATATACAGGCATCAAACCTGATAGCCTGATACATAGTCTGACAACTTTGAGGAGACCTGTGTTTTCTATTATGATCTTGAAATCACATGAATATCCCGACTTCACACTTCAATCTCCAAAAGTTATATTAGCAGAGAACAAATTGACAAAATCTGTAATCACCGTGAATCTGTATAGTTTGCCAAACTACAGAAGGAACAAATCTACACGGCTCACCAGCATAAAGAATGCAAGGTGATTCATTTCTAGTATGCAATGTCTCAAACCTCATTATCAGTCTGTAAGATTCCATGACAAACAAGTATGATCCTTTTGTCGGTTTTCCTTCCCCCTGAGCTTCCAGAAGCAATAGGGAAACCTGGCGTCTGCATACGGATTTCAATTCAATCAAAAGGCAAAAAAAGTATCCAGCCACTTTTGGAAATAGAGTAATCAAATCAACTAAACCACTATCATAAAAAACTAGCTATACCAGTGACAAATAAGAAGATGCCTGCTATTAATGAAGAGATCAATGCAACGGATGAGCTTTAAAATGGAGATAATTGATCTCTTCATTAGCTACGACTAGGAAAAAGTAGTAAAACAAAAGGAATTACGTTCATGTAATATGTTGGCATTAGACACTAGTTCACTACAATAGATCTTATCTGCAACTCACTAGGAGACTTAACTTCTAACTTATGATTCCATCGCATACTTTTCAATGTAAAAGAGAATTACATGGTAAATCCATGTGGCTTAACACCTATCCTATTATTCTAAAGACTAACCATGATCACAATCCTGAAGCCCCTTCCTGGATACCACCTAGAGAAAATAAATATTTCAAAGAAATTGTCTAGATATTGAAGCAAATTAGCACACAGGCTGTATCACTGAAATAGTTTCTTGGACAGCCACATCAGGCTGCTCAATTAGGTTTGTTCAACCCTGCCCCCAATCTTCTTGTGGCATGTTTCAAGGTCATTCTAGATTCCGAAAACAATGTTGTTCCTTGAATGGTACTTCACGGCAGCTGAATGCAAGTATTTTGAGTAGTTTAAAAGTGAAAGAGGACACAATAAGCAGTAGCAGTTCATAACCACAACAAAAGCTCCATGATATCTTCAATTTGAAAACAATAAGCATTCTACTGTACTTGTGATTCTACGCTCATGTAGCAAAATACCTGGTTTAAACGATTGAGACATATAAGCTGAGAACCACCCTCAGGCCGTGGAGTGAAATCTAAAACAGTTACTCCGCAGTTGCTTTGAAGCAAAATCCTGAAATATTCTGTTCCTAGTCCTAGTAGTTGCCAAGCACATGGAAGTAAAAGTAAGCTCGAATGACAAACTTGGTAATCTCATCATCGAGCGTTCATGTGAAAAATAAAGAGAAAAAGTACCCATAGCTGTGGCAACAAGAGCCTGATTAACAGCATTGTGAGCAACCACTAGAACGGACCTGCTTTCGTGGGCTAGGATTTTGTCCCAGCAACTTCTAGCACGCCCCCACAACTCTCTCACCGGGTAATGACCATCAATGTTAAAATTTGGAGCATCCACCTGCCACTGATGAAATGCAGCACCAAACTTCGCCTTGCCCTCGCGCTTTAAAAGACCCTACAGCAACAAAGATAATGAGAACAATAGATGAATAAAAAAAAGAAGAGCACCAGTTGCGAAAATGTGTTCCAACGGAGAGGTCAGCAGCACCGAATCCAACCCGCAAAGGATCACCTCTTCAGAAGTCAGTATTCAATCTCGTTGAAGCTTCAACAGACAAAATTAGGCATAACTTACTTGAAAAGAATAGAGGTCAATCTCTCTGAGGTCGGAGTCAGTCAGAATCTCCTCCTTACGAGAGCCCCAAATAATCTCAGCTGTCCTCTTTGACCGAGTCAGAGGGCTAATCCAAACACCAGAATAGAATATCAAACAAAGCAAAACAAAAATCCTCTCCTAATCTACCACACTCGGCTCGAACCTGGAGAAGCAGATATCGAAGGAATCAGCGATGAGCATCTGGCGGGAGGTCTCGGCCTGGGCCTCCCCCTTCTCCGTGAGAACCGAGAAATTGGAGCTCCCTTGGATCCTCCCTTCCTCGTTCCACGTACTCTGCCCGTGTCGCACCAGCACCACCCGCTTCCCCGCATTCGAGGAGCACCGGACTGACAAGGCCGGCCTCCTCAAGAAGAGGATTGGGAGAGGCGGGCTAAACGGCACCGTTTGCATCTTCTTCGGATTTGTGGGGACTGAGCTGAGGTTAGTGGTTACCGTTTGTTTCAAGGAGGGAAACGCCACATTATTGCAAGATTTTTTTTTCATCTGTTTTTTGTTTTCTATAAGAATTTGGGCCGGGTTTACTTAAATGGGCCTAATATTGACCTTCGCTTATCAGGCTCAACCGATAAACATTTATTCCACAGAACTTTGTGTGGATGTGGAGGGATGGAATCACAAAACCCTAACCGTCATGAACCCGGAAATTCATTCTCGCACCACTGCCACCGACGAGACGAACCCACATCTCTCCATTGCCTGATCCCCATGTTTACCCGCCTCTCATCTCATCTTTTCCATCCCCTCCCCTATCACTCTCACCAACTCTCTATATAGTACTGCCGAATACCTACCCATGCATCGTTGAGAATACCGATTCGGTTGAGCCAGGCAGTGTTCCTAGACGATTTTATCGGGATTTAGACCAGAACCAGGGTGAGGATCCATTCCCCGTGCGTGAGGAAAGTGATGAGAATCGGTTACTGACCAGCTTGGCCAAGGTTGACATCACATCAAACTTTAACCGCCTCGCTATAATACTTTCTGTTGCGGGAAAAAGTGGAAGAACGTCAAAAAGAGCCTCAGACAAATTTGGAGTGGTCGTCCTTATATCTGTCTGACGGAATGGATAAAAAAAGAATGGGTACGAAAGCACTTTATTGCAGAACGATAAAGAGCATAAAGCTTGGGAGTTTGTCTATAATTTTTGTGGTGTCTTGCGAAAAACATAAATCGACCCGATCTCCTACCCTAAGCTGTATTTTGGTCGAGCACAATGACTTAAAGTTTATCTTTTCTAATATCTATCACCATCCGCTTTGGATCTCTTCGATCTTAAAAAGTCTATCTATCTCCAACATCTATCTCGTCTCTTTGACTGCACATCCATCTCTAACTCTGAGAGTCCAAGTTTATCCGGTCTTTTTGAGTTCATCATCGCCTAACTTATCAGCATTCTTGTCTCTCTTAGAATCCACTTCGGTTGGATCTCTTAATTTCTATTACAGATAATGCCGAGGCAACATTAACTCCAGACGTCTAACCTGACGACTTTAAGTTTCTCCTTTTTAGTCGACGATCCCTGCTTAAAGTAACCCTAGGGGATCGATTATCTCTCCCTATGCGGACCCAAATGGGTCGACCATCCCCAGTTCATAATATTTGCAGGATCGACCATCTCTAGTTCGTGCTAACAGTAGGTAGGTCGAACATTTCCAATTCATGCTAACTTCAGGTGGATCGATCATCTCCAGTTCATGTTAACCCCATGTGGATCGACCATCTCAATCTAAAGGCCATTCACGATTCTCAGCCAGTTGAGTGATGGTGACTTCAAATGGCTTTTTGACCACTTTCTGCTCCGAATTTGAAGAAATCATAAACTACAAAGTTATAGAACTATGTCTTAGCTTTGCATATCACTACCTCAATCCGACTTCAGATTAAGAAGTTATGATCATTCCACCATAGCCACCTATAAAGGTCATCAATGACCTCGATACCATCAGTAACCTTAGGGATCGACCATCTCAGCCTAAGGTGACCCCGGAGGATCGACAATCTTAGTCTGAGGTGACCCTATGGGATCGACGATCTCAACTATTGATGGTAGCATCCCCTAGTTTTACCTCTTAGCTTTCATAGCTGTAAAAATCACTTCAATCCGCAGTCCGAGTCAAAAGATATGGAAGATTAACCAACGTATAATTGTCCTCAATGAGAAAACTAGAACTGAGACTTGAAGCCTTGTTTTGACCATCTTCTAAGCAGATTTAGGCAATACCCTAGCAACATGAATTTGGAGATTTACCTCTTAGCTTTTCATGGCCGTAAGAATCACTTTATTTTGAGGTTCGAGTCCAAAGTTACGGCTAATTTATCAAGAATGGGTGCTCATTGGGAGCTTACTAGCATCGTAGATCCTACAAGCCCAACAAGTGCCTGACTAGAGGGAGACATCCTAAACTCTCAAAGTTTCTGATTATACATGAGGGAGTCCAAACTAACTTGAGGTTGGGGGTACCCAAGCTGAGATGAGAATGAGGGTACCCAAGCTGACCTGAGGGTACCCAATCTACCTTGAAAGAACCCAACCTTGACACTAGGTAGAGGTAACCCAACCTGCCTTGAGGTAATCGAACTTGACCATAGGGACCCTTCACAAAGTAAGTTGACGTCCAAACCAGTGTACTTCGATGATTGCCTTGGTCGACCCCGAGCAGCTAGACATGTTATTTTCGCACTTCAATAATGCGCCCCCCCCCCCCCACCACACACACATGCCTTTGATTTAATTGGTAAATGAGAATTAAGGCATGTATCCATAGCGTATGGCTGGATCAGGGTCGTCTACCTCCAGTATCATCTCATAGGTGGCTAAGGCCAACATCTCAGCCTTACTCGGGTCGATATTCAATAGGGACCTTATTTGAGTGTAGCAATACTCCCTTCACTGGGGTTTTATGTCATCTAGCTTTGTTTGGTGCAAGGTAAAGACTATTGATCTTGAGCAACTCCAGGGGGCCTAGCCCGTCATCCTGAAAGACATACTTCAGTTGTTGCTTGTATGGTAGAGGTTCTTCCACGAGCAACATGCGCTATAGGCTTAGGTATGAAGCTCAAGCATTGTACAAGTGGTGCAATATGCACAACCTTATCTCCGAAGGTTCGACAATCGACTATCTAGTCATCAAGAACATACTCAAGAATACCAAGAACACACTCAAGAACACTAAGAACATCTAATTAACTAAATACTAACAACGTCCAATTAAATACCAAATAACATCTAATTAACTAAACAAAGCAAAATCTCGCAAACTAAATTCAATCAAAGCAAACTGAACCCTAATTCCATAACAGCTGGCACTCTCTCTCTCTCGCACATCTGACCATCGTCTCCTTATCTTTCAATAAGCCCATTTTCCCTCCCTCTGTAAAAATGCAGCCAAGGAGGAGGCCTTTTGGGGAACCCTCTCCTCGAGATCGTCGCCCAGGTGAAGAAGGAGGAGGCTGTAAGCAGGGAGTAGGCGAAAAAGAGATGCTCGAGGGCAAAGACCATCGATGGGTTCTTGAGCTGGATCCACTTGAACTACAGAGACGCCCATGCGCCAAGGAGGAACGTAACATGCACTCAAAGGAATGATTCAATTTTGGAGAGGAGCACGAAGGAGTTGAAGGCTAGGGTTAGGGCTGGGAACGAGGAGAAGAAGAATGCGAGGTGCGAGGCGATGAGGGAGAACCACACGATGAGGAAGGCCCCCGGCTTGAACCATAGCGAGTCGAGGATGTAGGAAACCATCAGCCCTACGGTTAGGATCTGGACGATAGGGCCGCCGTCGAGATCGAGCAGGAATAAGGAGTAGGGGATGAGCGCAATGGAAATTTGTGCATTGTGCTCGAAGGAGGAGGAGGCTAAGAAGTGGGATCGCGAGGAGCCAAAGGCGGAGGGAGGAGGATGGGTGGACATCAAAGGGAAGCTAGGGTTTTTAAGGGAGGCAGATGAGAAGGAGAGCGGCCGGTCGGTAAGCTAGGGGGAGGCAGCAGAGGATATGTACGGCCAGAAAAACCTCATTTCGAGCTCCAGCGAGATCATACTGTAAAAGATTTTTTTATTGAATTCAATTTGCGAGATTTTGCTTTGTTTAATTAATTAGATGTTATTTGGTGTTTAATTGGATGTTGTTTGTGTTTAGTTAATTAGGTATTCTTAATGTTCTTGAGTGTGTTCTTGATGTTCTAGAGGTTAAAGAAGGTGAGTTTTTCTTCTTCTTTTTTACCGAGGGGTAGTTTCTTCCTTTCAGATGCCTTTTTACCAGAGAAATTCTCCGGTGCTGGAGCTAGTGACTAAAAAGGGCTATTATTTCAAACTAGAAGGACCGAGAAAGGCTATTGAAAATAGTAAGGACTAAAAGAGGAGTTTTCTCAAATACCAAAGACCTTAGGGTAATTAATCCTTTAAATTTCTATTTCTCGTTGTTTCCCCTTTCAAATCACTTATAATTTTTAACATATTGTAGACAAATACAAATCAAATTTGAATTGAAATAGCTAGTTTGACAGATTTTAGAAATCTTGAACCGTATTCAATTCATTTTCGAACGAATTTGAACTGAATTTTTAACGAATCGAATCAAATTTTAAATGAATCAAATTGAATAAAATTTTGAATCAGATTCTATCAATGATCAGGTCTAGCAGACCCAATCGAGGGTCGACTCCGTAATTAATATATTTTTTAAAATATTTTCTCTACCATAGGCAGAGCACATGCCTGATACCTTTGACAAGGGCATTTTTCAACACCCGTTGCAATAAAGAGAGTAGGGAAATTTGTCGACCCAATGTGGGGTTCGTGATCAATGAGACTTTTGCTTGGGTTGTAAAGGGGTTAAGATAAAGGTGAGGATAAATATTTGGGAAGTAGCTAAACCACATAATTTGAGGAGCTTGCTACAAAGGTATACTAGTCCTCGTCTATTATAATTCACTCACCCTATATCTACATGCACTCAAACCCAATAGTCACCCAAGACCTATAACGACGGAGCACAAGCTTTACCTTTTATTTGATTGCCTTATTCATACTACAACTTTATATTTTTTGTTGCTTTTCTTCATTTTGTTGTTGTTTTTCTTTTCTACTTTTCTCTTTATCTTTTCCTTTCCTTCATTTATTCACACTTGGAAAAATTTTGGGTCCAGGCATAGCCTGGCATCTTTAGTTGGCCTTATCTACCCTTTTTTCCCAATGTTCAATCCCAAATAAATGCATATTCTACCGTGTTTCCCTAACAATCAACCCCATAAGATTAATTCCTATGCGCTTCCTCGGACTAAGTGTCAAAGGTCGGGAAAGATTTGGATAAGAGTTAATCATGGAATGTGCATATATCAAATAAAATGGCCCAGACTCAAAAAGTTTAAACAATGGGAATTAAAAGAAGTTTCACTCCAAGACTCTAGGCTCAACTTGCTCAAAATGGCCCCCGTCCTCCCACAAAATTGATATACGAGAAATTGACAAGCAATTTAACTCACAAATAAATAGTATAGTGGAAAGTAGGGTTATCGAACTGAGGGTTGGATACGAAATCAAAATAATCAATTATGCAAAGCATGAGAATTTAAAGATTTATAAGGTTGTAAAAGTTTGCAAGTAAATAACCAAAATCAAAAAGCAAATAGAAGAGTTGTGAATCAAAAGGAGACAAACGAGCACGATACCATATGGATTGACTACCTATGAAAAGATTATGGTTCTTATGAAGCTCTAACTAGTACCCAAAGTTTTCTAATACATCTTCCTAACGCTTTCGATCACCAGGAAGACAAAATCAAGATAGAGAAGGTCTAATTTACTAATTAATACTTTCGTTCATCAATTAGACTTAGAACTATACTAATTCCAATTATGAAGATTTCTCCTAACGGGTTATTCTTACGATATCAAGACGTCTCATTCATACCTAAGAACATGTTAATTGATTTATCCATCAATTCGAGTGCCTCTCGGTCCACTCTTATTAATTGCAATCATAACCTAAGTAATCAAGTTAGGTTAAGCATTAAATTTACCAATTAATAACTAATACGCAAGATATTCGAACCATAAATTCACATAGATAATCAATCACATAATGGGGTATCACATTCTAGAGAAATCTACTCACTAAGTATGGCAACAAAGCAAGAGATATTGATAAAAGACATCATAATGAAAAGCATAAGTATAGGAAAAAAGAAGGTTTAGTCGTTCGAGCAAGCCTTGCCAATCTCCTCCACGAAGCTAAACAAAATTCTGACTTTATTAAGCTCCCCAGGCTGTCTCAAAGTTTCAGGGAAAGTATATATAAAACCTAATAGACTATGACTTTATATAGCCAGTCCAACTAACTAAAAAATAGGAAAACCTAAGAGAGTCCACCTAAACTAGAAGTTTTTAGGGCAATAATAAATGGCCACATATAAGGAATTAACTTAAACATCACGTTCTGGAGCCAAAACAGGCGACCCTAAGTCATAGAACCCAAATTGGGGTGAAAACCTGACCGAAATAGGATGTCTGAAAAATTTGAACTTGCGATGCCTGGCGCCTGCCAGGGTGTTGGTGACCGCCAGGTGAAACTTCTGTCTGGCCATTGGAGCCCGCCAGAGAGGTGGCGCCTGCCAGGCCTCCTGTAATTTCACTCCATCGCTTCTCGTCATCTCGTCCTCGCTCTAACTGCCCATAAACCGCTCCAAGCACCTGCCAAAACACCTGACACATATTAGAAGTCCACTCTAAGACTTAAATACATACGAACGATAAAAGACTTTATTGAAAATGATGAAAATGAGTAAAATCTTATCTAAACACATGCAAAACATATGATAAAATATGACACCTCCACACTTTTGACCTTGCTTGTCCTCAAGTAAGGAGCATCAGACATACTCTAAAATTTCAACCTCTTATCAAAAGATCACCTCACGACCTAGTAGTTCACTTACCTAAGTACAAGGAGTAAGAACGTGTAGACACCGCATCCTTGATGGTTTAACCCAGTTTTTGCACTAAGTAGATTATACTATAAGGTTGACCACTCAGAGGTTCAAAAATTTAAGCTTACATATATGAGTAGTCAACTACCTATCACTCGCGTACACATCCGGGGTCTCAAAGTTTCATACGTCTCACTCAGTGGTGCCTCGATAAATGTGAGACTCATTATCAAGGGGACTTTCTATTGGGTTGTAATGGGGTTAAGGTCAGGTGAGGATAAATTATATGGAAAGTAGTTAAACCACCCGACCGAGGAGCTCACAAAAATGTTATAGCTCTCGTCTATTCTAAACATCACACTATATCTAATATGCACACATCCCAATATTACACCTAATCCTATTGACCACATAGCTCGAACCATACCATTTATTCACTTCACAAACACTTTCCAAACTTTCCATATTTCATAACTCTTGTTCCTTTTCAAACTTTCCCATTCCCTTCTCAACATTTTCTTTTGTTTTTTGTTTTTCTTTTTCTTTTCACATTTTTTCTCTTTTTTTTCTCAACCTTCCCCAATCACATCCATACACCACATTACACATCAAAAACCTAATGCATCCTCGAACCAAAGTGATCAAAGGTGGGTAAGATTGTGGATATAAGTCTTCCATTGGCTTACATATAATATTTAAAAGAATAGGCTCAAGCTCAACGGGTTTAAACAAAGGATATAAAGGGTTTTAGGCTCTAGGCTCAATATCAAAGATGGCCCCCGTCCTCCCACTTACACCCACACCACCAAAATGGTACCAAGTGATGGTATGAAACCCGATGACCAGAATAATCTAGGCACCTAATGCTATGCAGAGACGATTGTCTCTTCCTTTAGCTCTAAAATCTCATAAAGTCACTCATTAATTCTTCTAGTCTGATCTACCAAGTGCAACCACTACCCTAAACAACCACTGGTGTTGTTCTTATACGTTCCTACATGTTCCTACTCATCGTACTCGGGCTTGATTCCTAAGAAGGTATGGGGTTTAACTTCTAACAAAAGTTCAAAAATTGAGGGGGAGGTTCATCATCTGCTTTTGACACCACATGAACCACAAACAAAATTAAATATATGCCTAAATTTAGACCTAGACTTGACCAAATACGCCAGCAGAAATAAAAATGTACGTTAACACCCCCCCCCCCTGCGCACATTAATTGAACACATTGTCCTTAATGTAGGGGCAAGACACCAATAAACAACACAAGATGCTAATAGGAACATCACAAGACACAGAAATACAGACACATAAAACCCTCAGAATAGCACCAACATATAACAGAAATGGAAAGATGAGAGGACTGGTACTGCCCTATCAATCAGTAGGTAGAGGCGGTGGTGGGTGGGTGGGCAAAGTGAGCGCGCATCCACTCAAACTAAGCTTGTAGAGCTGCTTCCATCAGAGTGTTAAACTTTTGCTGAGTGGTGAAGAGATGTTCTTAGACAGCCTCTATCCGAGCATTGTACTCGCGTTGCCTTTGCCAATGCTCCTCAGAAGTAGTGGCCAGCTCTTGTAGCCGAAGCTGCATACTGTCAAAATGCTGCTAAAGCTCATTGAGGCCGACTTGGAATGGCAAAATCGTTAAAGGAGAGGCATCCCAAAGATAATCCTATACAGATTTGTGATTCTCCCATGCCTTGTAAGCCACCACCTCCTGGCCATCGCGTTCAAACTTCTCGATGAGATTTCTATGGTGAAGGCGGTTGATGCTAATTGGGGCCGAAGGGGTGGTAGGACCCGTGTAACCTGCGTACTTATCAGGGAAAAAGTGCTTTGCGAGTTGTGAAATAATATGACCCAAGTACAAACGGCAGGGCTGGCAGTTGATAGTGCGATTAGACACATCAAGAATTAAAGCAAACGTGCTGAACAGTTTCTTGTGTTGCAAATAATGAATGGCATAGAGTTGGGACCGAAAAACCTTACTTTCCTCAAACTGACCGCTAAAGGTAAGACTCATGAAATGATGTAGAATGCCTAGGCAAGGGTCTTTGATAAGAGAACTGGGAGCCTTGCCAGACTCATACCTCTCAAAACCAGTAAGCTCATACCATTCCTGATGGCCCAGCTCAAACAGATCAAAATCTAAGGGACCCCCACCCCTACGAATGCCTATAATGCGTTTCAATAGTGTCTCACTTACCTCAATTGGACTCTCAAATAAACAGGCAATAAATGAAGATTTATTCTCAGCAATGGTCAGTGTGCAGTAAAAATCAAGTGTCAAGGTGTGTTTAGTAGAGACAGCATTAGTAGCAAAATGCTCCCAACCAAAGTGCTGCAATGTATTGCGTAGGTCCTCAACGACCCCTAATATGCTCATATCATCCCAAGCAATCATAAAGTGACTAGAATGCGAAAGTGTAGAGAGTCAGATATACCTCTCCCCCTCCCAATCGTGGTAGATCATAAAGGGGGCGCCGTAAGTGCGAGCAAGGTTTTGTGGTGGTGATGATGGATGAGGCAAAGCATTGGTGCAAGCCTTCTTGTTAACAGGCTACTTCTGGCATCCCCCACGATGAGAGCTGGCTTAAATGACCATGAGGAAGCACGGGAGAGGTTTGCTAGAGCTCCAATGAGCACTAGCTAGATGGTGGTGGTCTTAAGATGTAGGCCTCATGGTGGTGGTCACTTTTACTCAAAGGGCCTCGGTGTGGTGGGGCTTCGTTTGACGACAACCGAAGACAGAAGAAAAAGTTAAGGTTATACCCTTTTAGGCCACGGAGAACTCGTCAGTGGTGGTGCTAGGTGGAGAAGGGTCACAGATGGGCAGAGGAGTCGCGGGGAGTGGTCCGACGATGGGCGATGCACGGTGGTGGTCGGTGGTACTCCTCTCTCAGGTTGGCTTTCTTGGCTCTTGGTGGCTTGTGGTGGAATAAAGGAGAAGAGAGGATAAGGGCCTGACTTTGCCTATTTATAGCCTCCCCGCATGTGGCTTAGCATCATCCAAGGGCCTAATCTGTGACATACGCCATAGAGGTGGCGCACGCCAGGTCCCATCTTTTCATTTTTGCTCCTTTTTTGTTTATTTTTTCCTACAAGAAAAACATATAAGTAGATTAGAGTACTAAAGCAAAAATACAGAAAATAAGAGCAAATGGAATTAAAAATGCGAAACGTGCTAATTTTGAGTCGTTAGCTTAACTTGATACTCCCTGAGACTAAGGTACAGATGGTGGAAGTAACGTGTGCACAGCTCGAGCGTGCTTCACATCATTCCTAAGGTATAGCTTGCACTGCTGGCCGTTGACTTTGAACATTTGTCCCTCTGAATTCTTGAGTTCAACTGCTCCATGAGCTAAAACATCAACGATCTCCAACGGCCCGCTCCATCTCACCTACAACTTTTTGGGGAATAACTTCAAACAAGAATTATAGAGGAGCACTTGTTGTGCAACCCAAAAATCTTTAGTCCCAATATGAGCGTCGTGCCTATGCTTGGTAGTCTCCTTATATATCTGTGAACTTTCAAAAGCACTCGAGTAAATTTTCTCAAGTTCTTGGAGTATTAGGACTCAGCGTTCTCCAGTAAGCTTGTAGTCGTAATTCAATGCCTTGATCTCCCAATATGCTCGATGTTCGAGCTCCACTGGGAGGTGGCACGCTTTTTTGTATACCAAGCGATAAGGCATGGTGCCAATAGGGGTCTCGAAAGTAATGTGGTAAGCCCATAGTGCATCATCTGGCTTCAAGGACCAATCTTTCTGAGTGGAGCTCACCGTCTTCTTGAGAATCCTCTTCAACTCCCTATTTGAAACTTCAATCTGGCTACTAATTTGAGGATGATACGAAGTGGCTGCCTTGTGAGTAACTCCATAGGGCTTGAGATGAGTGGCAAAAGATTGGTTACAAAAGTGCGAACTGCCATCGCTGATGATAGCCCGAGGAACACAAAAATGTGTAAATAGCTTCTTGAAGAAGTGTAGAACTACCTTGGCATCGTTAGTTGGGGTAGCCCATGCCTCTACCCACTTGGAGACGTAGTCGACTCCAATAATGATGTACTTGTTGGCTTTGGCATTTCATCCCTTTGAGACATATTTTCCATTCTTTGACAGCGATCACAGCGTTCCACAAACTCTCTTGCATCCTTGAAAATGGTGGGCCAATAAAATTCACATTCCAACACCCTTGCATCTGTTCTTGTTGCTCTAAAGTGACCGACATAAATCGACCTATGACATTCCTGAAGAATAGCTAGTATCTCCTCATCTGAAACACATTGCCTTAGTAGCCCATCAGCACATCAACGGAAAAGGTATGGCTCATCCCACACGTAGAAGCGAACATCACTAATGAACTTCTTCTTCTGAGAGTAGCTCAAGTCTTCGGGCATGACTTCACTCACTAAGTAGTTGGCAAAATTTGCATACCATAGAGGGCTCATTGACTGCACATAGAACAGGGCTTCATCCAAAAAGTACTCAAAGATTGTCTCCTCCTCGTCCATTCCCTTGCTATTCTCTAAGCGGCAAAAGTGATCCGCTACCACATTCTCTGTGCCCTTTTTATCTTTGATTACCAAATTAAATTCCTGTAAAAGTAAAATCTAATAGATAAGTCAGGATTTTGCATCTAGTTTAGCAAAGAGATACCTACTCAAGGGAGCGTGGTTGGCGTAGATGATGACTAGAGCCTAGTATCTCTTTCTCCGTGGTAGTGTAGTTGAGTTAGGCTTCGACAAAAACACGACTTGCATAGTAGATGACATGTAAACACCCTTCTTTTCTTTATCCTAGGACACAACCCAGGGCATCATTCCTGGCATCACATATGAGCTCGAATGGGAGGTCCCAAGATGGTGAAGTGATGACTTGGGCAGTGACCAATGCCTTTTGAAGTTCCCTGAAAGCACTTAAACAAGAATCATCAAACTCAAAAGGGACATCCTTATTCAGGAGGTTAGTCAAGGGTTTCATAATAGAAGAAAAATCTTTAATAAAGTATCGATAAAACCTAGCATCTCTAAGGAATGCGTGGATGCCTTTAACTGTCGTAGGTGGTTGCATCTTTTTGATCATTTCGGTCTTGGCATAATCAACTTTAATTTCTGCCTTAGAGATCTTGTGACCCAACACGATGCCTTCTTCTACCATAAAGTGGCACTTCTCCCAATTGAGCACAAGTCTATTCTCTTTGCATCTTTTGAGCACTCTATCCAAGTTGTGAAGACAACCCTCAAATGAATCTCCAAAGATGAAGAAATCATCCATGAACACCTCCATGATGTCTTCATTCATCTCTTAAAAGATTGCCATCATGCACCATTGAAAGGTGGCGGGAGCATTGCATAGTCCAAAAGGCATTCGCCTATAGGCAAAGGTATCAAAGGGACAAGTAAAAGTTGTCTTTTTTTTTCATCTCCTGGATAGATGAGTACCTGATTATACCCAGAGTAGCCATTGAAAAAGCAATAATATGCGTGTCCAGGACTTACCCAGCTGGTAACTGTTCTTGTGGAGATGAGCTCTCTCTCTTTATTGGTTTGTATTGTCATACCTCCTTTCTTGGGCACACATTGAACAAGACTTACCCATTCGCTATCTGAAATAGGGTAGATAATTTTGGCATCAAGAAGCTTGATTACCTCCTTTTTCACCACCTCCTTCATGTTTGAATTTAGCCTTCTTCGACGGTCAGCCTTGGGTTTGGCTCTTTCCTTCATGTTAATGCGGTGCATCATAATGTCAAAACTGATGCCTTGGATATCTAAAATTTTCCATTCCATGGCCTTGATCCTCTTATTCACCAAGGTAACGACTTGCTCTTCTTGCTCTTGAGTGAACTTGTTGGAGATTATGATGGGCAGCCTTCCTCCTTCTTTCAAGAAGACATATCGCAAGTGGGGAGGCAATTCTTTCAACTCTAAGGTAGGAGCCTTAATGGTGGATGGTGGTGTTGGTGCCCTGTAGCATTCAAGATCCAATTTGGCCTCTACCTTGTCTATTTCTTCATCCTCTTCAACTTGGTGCGCTTGTTCAAGAGATCCCTCATCTTCTTCAAAGCAAAAATTTGCATCTAGCATTAAGTCGATGAGCATACAAGCTTCATTCACTTGGTGGTGTTGCATTGTCTTGACCATTTGGTACTCTACTATCTCATCACCAACACATAGAGTCAACTTCCCTCCGTGAACATTAATAAGAGCTCGGCTGGTGTTTAGGAATGGCCTCCCTAGAAGGAGAGGGCAATTCTTGTCTGGGTCGAAGTATAAGGCCATAAAATCGGATCGAACATAAAATTGCTTGAACTTGACTAACACATCCTCCGCGATTCCGTGTGGCCTCATCACTGTTTGGTCTACTAGTTGAAGGCGCATCTCCGTTGGTTTAAGGTCTCCAAGTCCAAGTTGCCTAAAAATAGTTAGAGGCATGAGGTTAATACTGGCACTAAGATCACAAGGCATTTAGCAAACTCCACATCACCAATATAACAAGGTATAGTAAAACTCCCTGGATCCTTAAGCTTAGCTGGCAAGTCCTTAGATATGAGTGAGCTACAGTTCGCGGTCAAAGAGACTGTTTCTTCCTTATCCCACTTCTTCTTCTTTGTGAGGAGCTCCAAGAAGGAAATGATGATTTGAATGCCTTTCATCTTTTCAATAAAGCCAAGTAATCTTTCGTCTACCACTGGTTGCTTCTTGAGTCATTGAGGAAATGATGGTGGTAGAATCTTAGGTGGTGGGGGAACATAGGGTTCCTCCTCTTCTTCAATTTGCATAGGTTCTTTCTCCATTTTGGGCTCCTTTGCCTTGGGTGATTTGGTTGTCTTGGGGGCTCCTTCAATCTCCTTGCCACTCCTTAAGGTGATGGCTTTAACATCTCCCTTAGGGTTGGCTTCAGTGTTACTTGGTAGGGAACTGGTTGGCATTCGAGTGTTTGCTGCAGCCAATTTTCCAAGTTCTCCATCTTCTTGAGTTGTGTGGCATGCCTCTTCAGGTATGTCTCAAACTATTATTGACGTACCTCACAATGATCCATTTGCTACACAGTTATACTTTGTTATTGTTGGATGGACTGCTGAACTACCCCTATGAATTGGTTAATCTTGGAGAAGACGTTGACTTGGTCTCCTACTAATTGATCAATCTTCTCACCCATTGTTTTGATTTGATCTCCCAAATATGGCTTCTTGGGTTCTTGCTGGATACTAGTGTTGTTTGCCTGTTGGCCAAACCGAGAGAAGTTTGGTTGAGAATTGGGTTGCCTAGAGTAGCCCATTCCTAGTGGTTGTCTATCAGTAACTACCTGAAGTTTCTCCATCATTGGGCAGTCCCTAGTGACATGATCATCTTCTTTGCATAGTTTACACTTGTCTTGTACTACAACTGCTTTAGCCTTGCCAGTGGTTAGCTCCTGAAACTTTTTGGTAAGTGCCTCTATTTTAGCTTCCAGCCTAGAATTTCCTTGTAGTCGCTTAAGGCGCTCAGTTGGCCACATACTATTGACTTCTGCCATCTCCTCCACCAAATGAGCAGCTTCATTATCAGTCTTCCTCAAGAACACCCCTTGAGATGATACATGTATATGATCACGGGATGGTCCATCCAACCCATTGTAGAAGATCTTTATAAGATTTTCCTGAGGTATGTCATGTTGAGGGAATGAACTTTAGAGATTCGTGAATCATTCCCAAGCCTCATAGATGCTCTTCCCATCAGCTCGTACAAAGGTGGTTATATCCCGTAAGAGCTTGGCTGACATGGCCATCGAGAAGAACTTTCGAAGAAAAATATGGGCCAGATCATTCCAACTATAAATCGTCTCCCCCTTTAACTTATTGTACCAAAAGTGAGCTCAATCCTTCAAGGAAAAGTGAAAGAGATGTAGCCTCAAGACATCATCATTGACATTTTGAAACTTCATGATGTTGCACATGTCTTCAAAATGAGAGAGACGGTTTTGAGGGTCTTTGTTTGGCAAGCTACCGAATTTGACCAAATTTTGCAATAACCCGACAAATGCTGCTGGGATATGGATAGAGTTGGGACCTACAGGTGGTTGTTGTAAACCATTAGGATTCCTATTCCATGTAGGAACAGATGATTCCAATAGCGTCCTTCTTCGTGACGCGTCTCCTACAGCTTGGAGCGCACTATCTTCCTGATTTTGTGCCATCGACTCGCTTGGTCCCTCTTTTCACGCCTAATTACCTTTTTTAGTACTCCGATGTCAACCTCAAGCACAGTATTTATGTCAAGGTCTAGTCCTTCGCTCCGGGTTCTTGGCATGCACTAAAGAATCTTGAAAAAGAAAGCACACGAAATCAGCAAGTTTGCTACACAAAACCAAGTGCTTTTGATTTTATGTCCTAAAATCTCAGTTTCGTGTTGATGGTGCCAATTTGATATACGAGAAATTGATAAACAATAAAAGGCACAAGAAAATAGTATAGTAGAAAATAGGGTTATCGAACTAAGGGTTGAACACGAAATCAAAACTATCAAATATGCGAAGCGTGGGAATTTAAAATTTTGTAAGGTTGTAAAAGTTTGTAAGTAAATAACCGAAATCGGAAAGAAAATAGAAGAGTTGTGAATGAAAAGGAGACAAATGAGCACGATACCCTATGGATTAACTATTTGTGATAAGATTATGGTTCTTATTAAGCTCTAACTAGTATCCGGAGTTTTCTAATGCATCTTCCTAACATTTTTGCTCACGAGGAAGACAAAATTCAAGATAGAGAAGGTCTAAGTTAATAATTAATATTTTCGCTCATCAATTAGACTTAAAACTATACTAATCCCAATTATGAAGATTCTTCCTAATGGGTTATTCTTACAATATTAAGACGTCTCATTAATACCTAAGAATATGTTAATTAGTTTATCTATCAATTCGAGTGTCTATTGGTCCACTCTTATTAATTACAATCATAACCTAAGTGATCAAGTTAGGTTAAGCATTAAATTCACCAATTAACAACTAATATGCAAGATATTCAAACCATAAATTCATATAGATAATCAATCACATATTAGGGCATCGCTAAGCATGGCAACAAAGCAAAAGATATTGATAAAAGATATCATAATCAAAAGCATAAGTATAGGAAAAGGGAAGGCTTAGTCATTCGAACAACCCTTACCAATCTCCTTCACAAAGCTAAACAAAATTCTGACTTTATTAAGCTCCCTAGGCTATCTCAAAGTCATAGGGAAAAAATATATAAAATCCAAGAGACTATAGCTTTATATAGCCAAACCAACTAACTAGAAAATAGAAAAATCTAAGAGAGTCCACCTAAACTAGAAGTTCTTAGGCCAATAATAAGTGGCCACATATAAGGAATTAACTTAAACATCACGTTCTAAAGTCAAAACAGGCTACCCGAAGTCATAGAACCCAAATTGGGGTGAAAACCCGACCGAAATAGAAAATCTGAAAAATCTAAACTTGGGATGCCTGATGCCCGCCAAGGTGTTGGCGCCCGCTAGGTGAAACTTCTGTCTGGCCGTTGGTGCCTGCCGGAGAGGTGGCGCCCTCCAGACCTCTTGCAATTTCACTCCATCGCTTCTCGTCATCTCGTACTCGCTCTAACTGCCCACAAACTGCTCCAAGCACCTGCCAAAACACCTGACACACAATAGAAGTCCACTCCAAGACTTACATACATACAAATGATAAAAGACTTTATTGAAAATGAGCAAAATCCTATCTAAACACATGCAAAATATATGACAAAACATGAGCGTTTACACACTCATCAAAAACACCCAAACAGAATAAATGGTACATAGTACTAGCAGGACACCTCAATAGTCCGGAACATGTAGGCACCTCATGAATAAAATTAGAGAGGGTTGTCTCCACCTTCGGCTCAAAAATCCTTTCATAAGGTCACTCATCAACCCTCTAATCCACCCACCGAGGGAGACCACAAGATTAAACAACCAAGAGTGTAGAAAATTCATATTCCTACGCTTTTACACCTGGGGTATGTTTCCTACTAAGAATGGGGTTTTGCTTTTGAAGAGAAATCCAAAAATTTTAGAGGGGGTCCAAATATGCCAAAACTTGACCTATGCCAATTAGTCTAGACCTAAACATGTAAGTTCTTACATGGAACTCCCCCCACACTTGAACGACACATTGTCCTCAATGTGAAAGGGTTTAGGCTACCAGACAAAAGAAAAAGAAATACTTCAACGACCTCTGTGGCCAAAGACATTGAAAACACTTCAATCAAAAGCACAAATCATAGCCTCCATGGCCACAATTAACACAATGATTGAAAAATCAACATACCAAACACAATAAAGACATGGTCAATTAGAGGAGAGTTTAAGAGAGGTCCCTATTTTGAGTGCCAGAGATGGAGGAGAGATATTACTCTCGAAGTAGGTAGTGCCCTTTTTTTCTGCCATTCGGCGGGCTGAGTTGGCAAGGTGATTCTGGATTTGGGCACTGATCGATGAATGCAAACTCCAGGCAGAGGGCTATGCATCATCCGTCGGGCAATTTTACTGTTCTGCGGGTTTCTTTGTTGCACACTCACTCCCTTTCTCCTTGTCATCACTTGATGGGCTTAAGCACTTGTCGATGGCATTCAGAGGGTTTGGGAAGTCCGGATTGTCAAGGGCACCATTCAATGCTATGCCTACCGATCTGTGGGTTTTTGCTGTTCGACGAATACTGGCAGGTCGAAGCATGACTTTTTCCTTGAAGTGTTGTATCCCTAGCAGCCAAAAATAAATAGAAACTAAAAACCGCATTGGGTTGCCTCCCAACAAGTACTTTTTTTAAGTCTCGAGCTCGACTTCATAAAATTTCCATTGAATCAAGGTCTCAATAAGCTCAATCATCAATATTAGCTTGATTTCATGAAGAAGTACTCATCAATAAAGATTTTCAAATAACAATCATATATGAGTAACTTCTTATCTATCATCAACCGCAAAAATGTAGTTAAGTGCCAATCACCCAAAGGATTAATAGCACACAAGTTAAGCACGGGGTTGTGAAGGATTTGAACTACACCCGAAATTAACCAATCCCAACCAAGAGTGGAAGGTTTTTCAAATTCAAGGTCGAGTGTTTAACCTTCACTTACGGTATCCAAGATTAAAGGTATAGCAAACCTTCTTGGATCTTGAAGTCGAGGCAGAATGGTATGGCGGATGACACTAAACCCTTCCTTGGATGTGGCATCTTCTTTGTCTTCCAACTATTCAATACTCACCATATCTTTGGTTGAGGCAAAGTCATGCATTTGAGAATGAGGACTAGTCGTGGACTCATCGACCTCATTTTTGGTACTCTCCTCAATCACAATCTCCTTTTTTTTCTTCCTCCTTTGCCTCCTTTTGTTTCTCCTCCTTTGGAAGTGCGTTGTTAGGACCATAAGCTTTCATTGGGATCTTAATTTCTATCATATTCTTTTCCTTGCAATTCCACCAACGAAAACTATGAGTCCTTTGGTCTTATAAAGCTTGTTGGAATGGCACTCGTGGCATGTCTCGTGGTAGAAGCATGTATGATGGCTTCTCCACTTCCAACTCTTTTTGCTTGTTGCCTTGCTCCACTCGCACTTCTTTTTCACCCGAGGATGAACTTGAAGGTAGTACTTCTTCTTGATACCATGAGCATAAGGGGATCTACTCGAATCTGAAATGGCGCAATGCTCCCCCTCATCATATTGCTCGTCAAGCTTATAATTAGAGGATAGTCCAAAGTCGGTGTAGAGTTCTTCACATTTTCCTAGGTAATGTCTCACACCTTTGCACCAAAAACAATGCCGGAGTTGAGGATGCATGAGATTGATATCATTCCTTTGTGCTTGTGCCCGTCTTGGCATGCTCTCAACTTCATCGATAACAAATGAACCATGGACTCCATTGTACCTACGGTAAACAAAGGAATCCATCTCAACCACACAATATACACAAAAGAAAAATAAGACACAAAATATTTACAACCCACTATCAACAATGTCCTAATCCCAATTCACAAGCGTAAAATAGACGTCTATATGTGCCACTCCCTAGCAACGGTGCCAATTGACGAGGGCTTTTTTCAACACTCGTTATAATAAAAGGAGTAGGAAAATTTGTCGAACTACAAGGAGTGGGATTAGAGTAAGCTATTCGGCTCACTAGTTAGTCTAGGACGATATGCGATATAGTGGTGTGTTGTTCAATTAGAAGAGGAGAAAAATGGAAATACCTAACCTAATTGAAACAAACTTAGGTAACTAAGAATAGAAGTAGTGGGCAAAGCAACCACATGAACACAACCCTCCTAACTAGGTCTCTCATAGGCTTATCACGCTCGTGGTGGGCCTAGGTGAACTAAGATATGATGCTTCACGGCTAAGTCTATCACGCCACAAAGAAGGTATTAGGGGGTCTCAGCAAGAATATCACTCACACCCAATCTCGGTAAGTTGTCAACCTCACCTAGGTATCGAGACTACCACTCTTGTCCTAATAAACCTCATTCATTAATGCAACACCCTTGGGTCAACTACACATTATGATTCACAGTAAAGTCCATTTTCACGGCTAAGTCTATCGAGTAATGTATAATCTAGCGGTTAGGCTTTTACATGCTCTCCTTCAAGGCTAAGTACTTTGGGTCATGCTACAATCGATTGGGAAGGACTCTTGGTTGTTGCTAGTGCTACTTGCCCCTAGGTTTCAATGGAGGTCCGATACCCAACGCATTACGCCCACTAATCGCTACACACTCTACACCCAAAAGCCCATTCGAGACCTAGATTGTGGGGTACATCCAAGGGCACCCAAGCCATACATAATCAATCTTAAACTCAATATCAATATAAACATGAGCATTGTCACAAGCATTAAACTAAAGAAAGAGTTTAGAAAGCTCAATGAGGTCTTCAAGAACTCATAGCTCATCTTCTTTCTTCAATGCTCATTTGCTTCCTTTCTTAGAGGGAGAGAGAGAGAAGTGTTGGCTTTTCTAAGTGGCCAAAACTACACAAATGAATTGGTAAAGTGAAATAGGGACCTAAAGGAAATATTTATAGGCCCCCAACAAAACCCTAAAGAGCTAGGATGAGTACAAGGATAAAATGGTCATTTTTGGCCTTGTTCCGGGTGCAAACTGCTTTGCACTTACCGTCTGGCAGATTTGGCACCGTCCAGTGCCCGCTCTGGTAATGGGCTGACAAATATGCACGATTTTGGCTCTCTTCTGCCCCGAATTGGACTTTGGTCATTAAAGGATAAAATGTAGATCTTCGGCTTAGCTTTCCAACAATACCTCATATGACTTACTCCGATCTGGATCAATAAGTTATGGATTTTTTAGTGCGGCATCCTCTATTTTCCAAACGAACCCACCAACCGGCAGGAAAATCTACCGTCCGGTGGTATTCAGGGACTTTGGCAGCCCGAATCTGTTGTCCGGCGATGTTTTCCACCATCAGGTGGCTTACGGGACCTTGCTTTGGCCTTTTCAGCTCAAGCTTTCGTCCGTGTCCGCTCCGGTTGGCCCTGAACTTCTCCGAATACCTCCGAAAGACCTACAACACAACAAGTGAGTCCATCCATGGCAAAAAACCTATAAATGGACAAAAAGACTCAAGACCCAAGGACTTTAGACACGAAAACGGGTCGAAATGACCTTAAAATGAGGTGATAAAATGAGCATTTCTCGCGCTCATCAACCTTTACGTGGCGGCTGGGCAAGCAGACATGCCCGATATTTGGTCGACTCTGTAATTAAAAAAAGATTATTTTTCTAATTTTATAAATATAGGTACATTTCTACATATTTTGAGAATATATGTAAATTTTTTAGCTAATTTAGAAAAAAACCGTATAAATCCAATCAAACCCGTCAAACTACACGCATAAACCGAGATCAAAAGAGAACAAACTTATGACACGAGTAGCTTCGCGGTACAATTTCATATCGAACCGATCATGTAATTTTATGATCCGTGTCAAAATTTATAAAACCGTGAAACCGATACATAATATAAAAGGACTTATTTTATATGTAATATATATAAAGATGACTTTAAACAAAAATATCTACCCCTACAAGATTAAAATGCATAATCGACTACAATTATTTGAGCCTTCATGCTTCTATTTGTTTATCAGACAAATGTGTAAAATAATTAAAAAAATTTACACCATTTTTTCCTCTCTTCGTTTGTTTGCTAATGAGTAATTATTCCATCAATTTTTATACGCTATCATACTATCCTAATTTTGTAGCTAATATGAATAAAAAATAAAATTATTTACTGACTTGACTTTGCAAAATATTTTATGACATGGCAAAAGCCTATGATCGTATCGAGTGGCCCTATCTTGAGAAGATGATGAAATCATTGAGTTTTCTTGTCTCTTTTATTCAACTGGTTATGAACTGTGTTACTACTGTCCAATATGCCATCCAGGTAAATGGAAGAGTGGGGTCTTGCTTTGCTTCGAGCAGAGGTCTTCGGCAAGGAGATCCTCTTTCTCCATATCTATTTCTCTTTTGTGCAGAAGGGCATGCAGGTCTCCTTACACGGTATGAACAAGTAGGTTTCATCCATGGTCTCAAAGTGGCTAGGTCTGCCCCTTCTATCACACATCTATTATTCGCAGACGACTCTTTGCTATTCGCTAGGGCAACCGAAACGGAACTTCGTTGTCTGTTGAATGTATTGAAGATCTACGAGGGCGTATCTGGCCAACAAGTCAACTTGTCAAAGAGCTCTGTCTCATACAGTTAAAATCTTCCTCCGAATTTAGTGGATCGCTTGCAAGCAATTCTCAATATGCGCCTAGGCTCAGAATGGGACAAGTACCTAGGCCTTCCTGCTCTAATTGGAAGGTCTAAGAAGCAGATTTTCAGTGAGCTAGAGACTCGAATCCGTAACAAAGTGGGCACCTGGAAGGAACATTGCTTATCCAAAGCGGGACGAGAAACTCTGATTAAGTCGGTGCTCTAATCCATACCAACTTATATCATGAGTTGTTTTCTTATGCCTCAGGTACCTGTGACCGTATTGAGAAGATATTGGGGGATTTCTTTTAGGGTAGCAACAATGGTGAACGTAAACTACACTGGAGAAGCTGGGAGCGAATGTGTCAGGCTAAAAGTTGTGGTGGTATGGGCTTTCGACGACTCTAAAATTTTAACCGAGCTATGTTAGCAAAATAGGCTTGGAGATTACTCACAAACCCTACATCTTTGGCGGCACAAGTGTTTAAAGCCAGGTATTATCCCCGATGTCATATCTTACAGGCTCCGGAAGGTCATTCGCCTAGTTATATTTTGCGAAGTGTTCGTGAGGGTTTGCTGCTACTCAAGGAAGGCATCGAGTGGAGGGTTAGAGATGGTGCTGAAATCAATATATGGGAGGATTCCTGGATTTTGGATACCCCCACAGGCAGACCTGCTTACCTCAGGCCGGGGATGGATTATCTTCAGCAGGTAGAGCAGCTAATGGAGAAGGACCCGTTGAGGTGGAATGAGGAGCTCATTGATAATACCTTCCAACCAGAAGAAGCAGTACGTATAAAATCCATTCACTTGAGCCCAAGAGCACCCTACGATATTTGGAGATGGAAGTTTACAAATGATGGATGTTTTACTTTCAAAAGCGGGTACCTTCAGGATTTCAATATTTGGTGGAATTCATCGACCCGACCTACTCTTCCACCAAACTATAGAGATCTCTGGTCTAGATGGAGGGGTTTGGATTGTCTGCCTCAAGTCAAAATTTTCCTATGGAGAGCTATGGACAATAACATACCTGTTCGGGCTAATCTTAAGAAGAGAGGTATTGATGTTGACGAGATTTGTCCTCTTTGCAGTCAACATCCAGAATCAATAAGCCACCTTTTCCTGGATTGTTCTTATGTCTCTCCGATGTGGAACTCGTTTGGTATAGACCCCAGCTCGCTACCGGTGACAACCTTCATGGACAAATGGGACAAGATTATGTCTGCTAGGGATAAGTCGGAGCTCTACACATATGCTGCATGCCTCTGGGGGGTGTGGAAATATCGAAATTCTATAGTGTTTAGTCCTAACACTACGATCAGCTTGCAAGGAAAGGTTAATTATGCTCTTAAATTCCTTGTGGATTTTCAATCCGCAAACCCTAAGACTTCATCGCCGGTACACAGAAGTAATCCAGTTTGGGTAGCTTCGGAGCTGGACTGGCTTAAAGTTAATTCAGATGCGAGTATGGGGGATGCTGGAGGGGGTCAGGTCAGTGCAATAATCAGAGATTCATCTGGAATTTTCGTTGCTGCTGCACTGCGCAAGATTCCACAAATTCAACATCCAGTTTTGCTTGAAGCGTATGGAGTTCTTCTTGGGATGGAGGTGGCAATTTCACTTGGTCTTAAGAAGGTGGTCTTCGAATCTGACTGTCAACCTATTATTCTCGCTCTACAGCGTAATAGCCAGGACAGGAGTGATCTCGCAATGCTTCTTGAAGATATCCGCTGCAGGGGTTTGGAACTAAATGAGCATAGATTTTTTTTTATTAGAAGGGAAGCTAATCGGGTAGCTCACACTCTTGCCAAGGCGAACCTTGTCACTGATAGCGAGTCCTATTTTTTCTCTTCTATTCCTCCCGTTCTTTTAGAGGTTCTAGCTTTGGATGTTATGTAGCCACATTTTTAGTTATTTCAATCAATATATGAGTATTCTTTCCTTAAAAAAACTTTGTAAAATATTTTATCAACAGTTTCATGTGATGTCTTTGTTTCCATTTATGTTGGTCACTTTTTTGCACAATTGAAATTTTGAAACCGCCAAATCGACGGAAACGCTCGTGTAAAATTTTAACTGTAAAATTACCAAATTGGTAGTTCCAAGTAAAATAGTGATAGACGATTTAAATATATTTCTATGAAAAAATTATGATAGTGTTGATTTCATTTAGTCGGCCTGAAACACAAAAGTCGACCTAAACTCACCCCTAGTAAAAACAGGCATAATTGGAAACGTAGAGATTTTAACATTAATTTGCAAAAGGTAAAGGTCTTAAATAGTACTTTACCCTTTTCCAATAGACTACAAAAGAGGAACGGTCATATTTATTTTTGGTAAAAAGTCTATTTCAGTACATGTAGGTTCGCTTATTTGCACGCTATTGTTTTATGGCTTCAAAGTGTTCCACATTGTGACCTAAGTTTTTCTAATTGACACTTTACTAAATGAATATATTTTTAATACAAAAATATATCGAAGTATCATTAAATTAAAAATTAAAAAATATGAAAGATATTACAAGAGGAGGAGGACTTTATCTTTTTTTTTTGTTTCCAAAAAATTTAAAACCAAATTTGTTTCATAATTATACTTGACGTATTTTGTCCAAAAAAAACTATTCGAATAATGGGATATCAATTATAAAATTTTTTGTCACTCGATCAAATATATATTTTTTGTGAAAACCTGTGATGCCCCATTAATGCCCCATTAATACTATCCATACCAATAATGTACACCTGCTTTTCTGACACACGTCTTGAAAGAACTCCAATGTTAAACACGCTCGGCCGTGAGAAGTTTCGTTCAGAAAGACTTAGTGATTTGATTACTATCCATATCAACAAGGTGCACCTACTTTTCTTGCACACATCTTGATAACGTCTTAGAAAGTTTCTGTCAAGAATGGACAAGATCGAGAGATCGAAAATGGAGATTTGGGGTTAGAGAAGAGATTGAGAGAGGAGAAAGGGTTAAGAGCTACGGGATAACCGTCAGCTATCAATATTGATATCAAAGTTCATAATTGTCCCTACAACTCCTTACAATTCTATTTATATCTAACAAATTATACTTGACCAATCACAATGTACTACGTGTCCTAGCTTTCACCGCCTTAACTAAACTTCTTGTCAAAACCACCTCAGCTCATAACAACCCCGACCTTCAAAGAGAAACTTGTCCCCAAGGTTAGTTGAATGTTGTGTGAAAGTCTGGGAAGTGAGATCTCAGGTCAGCTTCATCTTCCCAAGTAGCTTCATCAGGACTCAAGTTAGCCCAAGTAACAAGTTGTTGTTGTACTTTGATTTTGCCCCTCTTCACTCGTCTCTTTGCTAGTATGGCAGCAGGATGTACTTGCACCTCTCTATTAGCATCCATCGAAGGTAAATTCATCTGGGCATCAGTGTCAGGAGGTAGTCCCTGTTTTAATAAAGAGACATGAAATATGGGGTGGATACAACTTCCAGCAGGAAGTTCCAGTTAATAAGCCACAGAACCAGCCTTCTGCAACACTTTGAAAGGGCCATAATATCTTGCAGACAACTTTAGATTTCTCCTTACTGCAACTGAAGTTTTTCTATAGGGTTGGAGCTTTAAATAAACCCAATCCCCTGGCTGGAAACTCCTCTCAGATCTTTTCCTATCTGCTTGCACTTTCATTCTTTGTTGCGCCTTGGTCAGATTATCAGTAATCAACTTGAAAATTCTTCTCCTTTAAGCCAAGAACTCATCTACAGATGCAACAACACTAATCTGAGCATCTAATCCAGGCAACTCTACTAGAATGTAACCATACAAGACTTGAAATAGTGACATCTTTAGAGACTGGTGATAATTGGTATTGTACCAAAGCTCACCTAAAGAAAGTCATTTTCCCCACTCCTTTGGACTGTCAAAGCAGAAACACCTCAGATAAGTCTCCAAGCACCTATTCACTCTCTCTGTTTACCCATTAGATTGAGGGTGATAAGCTATACTCAGGTTCACGGTCATATTGAACAGCTTAAACAACTCCTGCCACACTTTACTAGTAAAAATCTTGTCTCGGTCACATGTAATACTGCGAGTACGCCATGAAGTTTACAGACGCCATTCAATAACAATCCAGTAACTTGCATGGCTGTAAACGGATGAGACAAGGCAAAGAAGTGTCCATACTTTATGAATCTATCCACAACCACCAAGATCACATCTTTTCCTTGTGACTTTGGCAACCCTTCCACAAAGTCTAAAGATATATCCTGCCAAGCACCCTCAGGAATCTGTAATGGTTGCAGGAGACCTGGCAATGCAACAGTCTCATCCTTGCATTGCTTGCATATAGTGCATTCATATACAACTTTCTTGACATCTTCTTTCATTCCAGGCCAATAAAAGAACCTTTTGATTCGTCTATAACTGCCTGTAATTCCAGAATGTCCTTCAACTACTGATCTGTGTAATTCCTCAACCAATTGAGATCTTAATTCACCAGATTTCCCAACATAA
Source organism: Hypericum androsaemum (assembly GCA_963995505.1). Classification (NCBI taxonomy): domain Eukaryota; kingdom Viridiplantae; phylum Streptophyta; class Magnoliopsida; order Malpighiales; family Hypericaceae; genus Hypericum; species Hypericum androsaemum. The sequence continues at coordinate 13,579,869 of OZ023186.1, forward strand.
ATTTTACCTTTGTGCCTGAGCACACCATCACTCAACTTATATTCTGGTTCTGCATTGGGATCTATCAGCAAAGTTGCTATCAGCCTAGTAGCTAGTTCATCTTCATCATAAGTTTGAATAATCTCACTAATCCACATAGGTTGCACAATAGAGATTGCCATCAACTCACCTCCTGTAGTGACCAGATCAGATTTCCTTGATAGGGCATCAGCTACCACGTTCTCTTTTCCCTTCCTACAAGTGATTGAGAAATTCATACCAAGTAATTTAGAAATTGCCTTCTTTTGCAAACTTGTATGAACTTTTTGCTCAAGTAGATACTTTATACTGGATTGATCAGTCTTGATATAAAAATGTCCATTCTCCAAATATGGCCTCCATTTATCTACTGCTGCAAGGACTGCCAACAACTCCTTTTCATATATTGACCTTCCCACATTTCTAGGTCCGAACGCTTGGCTTAGGAAGGCTAGAGATCTCCCATCTTGCATAAGCAAAGCCCCTATTCCATGTTGGCTAGCATCTGTCTCCACAATAAATGGCTTCAAGAAATCAGGTAAAGCCAGAACTGGAGCCTCTGACATCGCTTATTTGAGAGCATTAAAGGCATCAGTGGCTTCTTCACACCACATAAACCCATTCTTCTTAAGTAAATCAAAAAAAGGTCTACAAATCAAGCCATAGTTCTTGATGAACTTCCTATAATACCCAGTCATTCCTAGAAAGGATCTCAAATCACTAACAGTAATAGAAATTGGCCAGGAAGTCATAGCTTTTATCTTGTTCATATTGGTTTGTACTCCCCTCTCCATAATAACATGGCCAAGATATTCTATTTCCTTAGCACCAAATGAACATTTACTTCTCTTTGCAAAGAACTGCTCCTTCCTAAAGATTTCTAGTGTTAATCTGAGATGTTTCAAGTGTTCTTCCCATGTCCTGCTGTAGATCAAAATATCATCAAAGAATACCAATATAAACTCTCTCAAATGAGCTCCAAAGACAGTATTCATCAATGCTTGGAAGCTTGCAGGAGCATTTGTGAGTCCAAATGGCATGACGTTGAACTCAAAATGCCCATGATGAGTCCTGAATGCTGTCTTTGGTATGTCAGCCTTGTGCATTATGATTTGATGGTAGCTTGACCTCAAATCCAGTTTCGAAAATATTGTAGCGCCATGTAATTCATTTAATAGATCATCTATCATCAGAATGGGAAATTTGTTCTTCATGGTGATGTTATTGAGTTGTCTATAATTAATACACATCCTCCATGTACCCTCCTTCTTCTTAACTAACGAAACAGGTGATGCATACAGACTTTTACTGGGTTTGATGAACTTGGAAGCAAGAAGGGACTTTACTTGTTGCTCTATCTCTGCCTTCTGATAGTAAGAATACTTATAGGGTCTAATGCATACAGGTTGAGACCCTGGCAACAAAGGAATCAAAAGCCCTGATAGGAGGCAGAGTAGAAGGTTCTGTAAAGATATCAGAAAATTCCTCCAATAACTGCTGCAGCAAAACTGAAAACTTGATACTGATATCTTCTACAGTAGAGTCTTCAACTCCCTGTTCTTCAGAAGGACAAAATTCAGCCCTTACCCAGTAAACTTCTTCCAAGGCATCACAATTGTTCTTAGTTCCAGAGCTCTGCAATTGCTTACAGTCCATCAAAGACAATTCTCCATTAATATCAAGCCTCTTAAGTTGCAACTGCTACAATTCTTCACCAGTCATGCCCTTAAGCAAGGTTTCCTTCCCATTCCTCTTAAGGATTGCATGTATTTACCAAAAATCAAACTCTACGGAAGTACCCAGCTTTTCTCCACCCATCCAATCAGTTTCCAACACAAAATCAAACCCGCTTAACTTCAGAATTCTCAAATCACTTTGGAATAGTTATCCTCCCATTTTCCACTTGAATCCTTCACATTTTTCATCACTAATCATCTTTTCACCATTAGTTATAGTGACTTCAATAGCAGCAGTGGATTTAGAAGGTAGAGATAAGGATTGTACCACAGCTTTGTCTACGAAACTGAAAGTACTACCCAAGTCCAACAACACCAGCAATGACTTCTCTTGATTCTTACCCAAAATTCTCAAAGTTCCACTCTTGGTTGACTTGTCTACTCCCTTTACTGCTTACAATGAAATTATTGCAGCTTCATCAAACAAGTCATCCTCACCAGCCTCATCTGCGGAATCATCTACTCCTCCTAACAAATTAAGCACAGGCTTCTTCTTTGTAGCACACACATGCCCTTTATACCACCTGTCCCCACATCTATAGCAAGGATTGTCCTTCTGGGTCTTATTTTTAACACTTCCCGTGCTACTTCTAGTTCTAGAAGCACTCTTACTAAAGCTATTCTTTCCAAATTCCCAAGAATTGCCAGCTTTAGCTGTATACCTACTAACAGCTCCTTACACAGAGCATTAATGGCTGCCTCATTCAGTTTTGCTAGTCTAATTGCATCCTCTAACATTATAGGACTAACAACCAACACCATAGCTCTTATATCCTCATCTAGTCCTCCTAAGAAGCTTGATACCAAATATCGTTCTATCAAAAACTTATTCTCAATCAACATCATACTTTTAAGCTCCTCAAAACAGTCCACATACTCTTCCACCGTGCCTACTTGTCTGAGTTGATTAAAATCTTGCACTAATGCTTCATACCCTTTACTTCCAAAATGATGAGACATAGCATCAACAAAGTGACTCCAACGAACATCCCTATTGCTAGCAGCCCATGACAAATACCAAACATCCGCCTTATCCTCTATATAAATGGCAGCAACTTGTATCTTCCTCTCCTCAGAAACGTGGTTAATCAAGAAATATTTCTCGCAAACGACGAATCCAAGCTCGAGGGTTTAAACGAAATATTCAGCTTGGGAAGAGAAAAGTTTACCTGATTAACCTCTTGATGTCATTCCCGGCGTTGGGCATTCACTCCTTCATGCCCTCGCATCCTTGGCCCCTCGTGTCTCCTTCGAGGAACTTCATCTTCTTCCTCTTGTTGATAATGGGAGACGTAACCATAACGCGTCCCCACAGAACCACTTCCTTCAAAACGCTCCCATGTTTTTGGCAAGTCTTGAGAGTTAGGTAACACAGGAGAACGAGAGGTTCGCTCCTCCTCCACATCTCTTCCTCTTTCCCTAACCTCTCGCATCGCATGAAATGCCTCAAGAACCAGATTAATTTTCCCATCTACTTGCTCAAAGCGCTCCTCCATAAGAGACTCTAGTAAAGAAACCCTCTCTGAAGACTCGTTGAGTTTCATGGAGGTCTCATGGCGGAGCTCCTCCCAACTTTTCTGGAACTCTTCCATTTGCCGCCCCCTTTGCGTCAATTCCCCCTCCAGTGACGAGAAACGGCCATTAACATTTTGCTCCAACACATGAAATTGCTCTTCCATGGTTTGCCAATGGGTCATTAGTTGCGAATTCGAGGAAAGAGAGGCTCTGATACCAATTTGTCAAGAACGGACAAGATCAAGAGATCGAAAATGGATATCTAGGGTTAGAGAAGAGATTGAGAGAGGAGAAATGGTTAAGAGCTACGGGATAACCGTCAGCTATCAATATTGATGTCAAAGTTCATAATGGTCCCTACAACTCCTTACAATTCTATTTATATCTAACGAATTATACTTGACCAATCACAATGTGCCACGTGTCCAGCTTCCACCGCCTCAACTAAACTTCATGTCAAAACCACCTCAGCTCATAACAGTTTCTAGGATGCATGTCACTGAGGACAAATCACGATTGAAAAGATTCATGTTAGTCTATTGAGATAATCTGTCGAATCACGGAGCTTTACAAAATCGGTCGAATATCTTAAAACTACACAGTAGTAATGTACTGGTTGTTTAAACTTGCTAAATTGAACTTTTATTTATGTTTTTTTTTCCTTCTTAAAAAATTAAAAATAGCCCATCGGCTTCCACTTGCTGCTCTACTTCCCTAGTATAGTAGCTGTCTCCTCTCTCTCTCACTTCCACGCCCACTCTATCTCTACTACCCACTCTCATTTACTTCCAAACCTAAAACCCAAACCACAAAAGAAAGAGCGAAACCCTAAACCCAACTCCTGGATCTAGCCCTTGCATTTCCAATCAATGGCACTTCCTAACTAGACAGGAGAAGATAAGTGGGTGGGGGGTTTTGAAAATGGCAATGCCCGACAACAAGGTCCGGTCCAAACCCGGCCCGTGGCCCCCCGTCCCGGAGTCCGGCCCAATGCCGCCATCCTCCTGGGCCAAGCGCACCGGCTTCCGCCCCAAGTTCTCCGGCGAGACCACAGCCAGCGGCAACTCCGGCAAGCTCTCTGGCCCGGATCTCGAGTCAGGCCGGGCCAGGGCGCCTGCTCCTCCGCCGCGGGCGGAGGTGAACGGGGTCTCCAATGTGGCGGAGAATCGAAATGGCAGTAACAGTAATAACAATAATAATAATAATAATAACAACAGTAATGGTGGGAGTGTTGTTAATAAGGAGAGCTCGGTGAAGAAGAGGAGAGATTCGGACGGGGGAGGAGGGTCCGGGAAGAAGAAGGAAACGGGTCAAAGGCGGAGGAGGAGCGAGGAGGAGGTGGTAGACGTGGTGGAGGAGGATGATGGGTTCTTGGGGAGGCAGCAGCAGCAACCCCACATGAAGTATGAGCTCAGGGACACTCCTGGCCTTGGTGGGTTTCTTTTCTCTTCATACTTTTCTTTTGGTTTTTGGGCTCAAGTTTAGGACTTTTTCTTTTGGGGGTGTTTTTGTCAAGTGGCTTTGAAAATGGAAGTTGAGGGTGATTTGGTTTTGCAACTGTTTGTTATGTCCGCTATTTCGTGTGGAGTTAGTTGCTTTTGGTGACGTGTTGCTTGTTTTTGATGATGTTCCAGTTCCAATTGGTGTGTATGGGATCCAACACTACTTATCGATCTTGGGGTCACTGGTTCTCATTCCTCTGGTCATCGTCCCTGCAATGGGTGGCAATTACGTGAGTATTCATGGATCGTGATATTTCCCTTCCACTATCAATCTTTTCTGCTCTATTGTGTCTGACTGGTCCTAGTTTCTGTAGGAAGATACTGCAAATGTGGTGTCAACAGTGCTGTTTGTTTCGGGCGTAACTACGCTTTTGCATACATCGTTCGGATCACGTTTGCCCTTGATACAAGGCCCCTCGTTTGTCTTCCTTGCTCCAGCCTTAACTTTAATCAACTCCCCCGAGTTTCAAGGATTGAATGGAAACGTTAGTATTAGTCTCCAATTGGTTCACTAAATCGAAATCTGTATTAGTCTTTCAGGTAAATTTTTTCTGTCAGGCTCCTTATTTTGAGTTTTATGTTAATCTCTTCTGGTACAGAGTTTCAAGCACGATATGAAGAAATTGCAAGGAGCAGTAATTATTGCGTCAGCTTTCCAAGTGATTCTTGGATATACTGGTCTGATGTCGCTGTTCTTAAGGTAGGAGAGTTGATTGTCTTTGTTTCATTGATCATAACATTTTCCTTCTATCCCTTTTAGGCGAACAGTCAATTCTTTGACTTGTCCGTACCTTCTCTTTGAAGTTATTATTAAGCTAATAACGATTATGAATGGACTCTTCGAGTGGGTTTTTTTTAGGGCTATATCATAACTACTTCTTCATTTGATTATGTTATGAATTTTTGTGACTTCTCGAAGTCCTATATTTTGTGATCATGGTTGTTAAGGAACCAACCCTTTATTGAACTTTTCTTACTTGTGGAATGATAATTCTTTCTCTACTGCATTTTTTTTACCCCACTTGTTTGGTGAACATGAAATGTGTCGTTGGAATGGTGGTATACACAATGAATGCCAGGGCTCCAGTCTCTGAAGAGAACTAGACTAACCTGCTGGGTTTAAAACAGTTAATTTCCTTCTCCTCCAGGTTAATAAATCCAGTGGTTGTGGCCCCTACGATTGCTGCTGTAGGACTTTCTTTTTACAGTTATGGTTTCCCGCTGGCTGGCACCTGTCTTGAGATAGGTGTGGTGCAAATATTGTTGGTTGTCATTTTTTCTCTTGTAAGTCCATCACAACCTTGTTCCATTTCTTCCCTTTATCTCCATTAAAAGTTCTCCTCCTAGTTATTTTCCTGCTAGTGGAAAGACATGTCCAGCCTATCTTTCCAATATATGTGTAGTTTTCTGCTAAGACATCTGTATTAATTGTTTCTCTTTGCAGTACCTTCGTAAGATATCAGTTTTTGGTCATCGGATATTTTTAATTTATGCGGTAAGTTCTCTTTAACACATCCCTCATTAGACTATCATACCGTCTTGGTGTTATTGGTCTGGTCCTCCGTACTTTGTGCTTTCTTCACATTGTCATTCTTGTTCTCGTTTATATTTCAGTGCTCGAGTGACTATATATGTAAAAATTACCCAAAAGTTACAGACTCATTGGAAGTCCCCTCCCAAATGATTGTTATCAATTTAATTCCTCTCCCCATTTTATGAGAGATAAAGAATATAGGATACTGTAGTTGCTGGCAGTCACACCCATTATCAAGAACAAGGAGGGCATGTGAGAGATGATTGCCTATGATAACTACATTAGGTTATAGGTAGGCATATGCCCGGATCATCTGAAAAAAGTCTTCTAGCATGTCTACCATCGATACATGTAATTTTAGCTAATTTGGAATATCTAGACATCTGAAACCAGTAACTGTGTGTTTTGCTCGAGTCACTAGTCGAAATTTGTGACCAATATTTACTTTGACCTCTCCCACTTGTCCAGAGCTGGGATGAGATTAGCTAATACAATTGTTTGTGCCGAAAAATATGAAGTGGCACTACGTGATGACTGCAAATGGCCGTGAATTGCCTCTGAAATTTCTTTCACCTGATTGCCCTGATAGCTATCAGTTTTTATATTGATTTTAGCTCATTTTGATATTGTATGCCCACCATTTCTTCAGGTTCCATTGGCCCTAGCAATTACATGGGCCGTTGCTTTTCTCCTGACCAAAACAGGAGCCTACAGTTACAAAGGTTGTGATACGAACATCCCTATGTCAAACATCATATCTGACCACTGTAGAAACCATGTTTCCAGGATGAAGCACTGTCGAGTTGATACTTCTCATGCATTGAGAGCTTCACCATGGTTTCGGTTTCCATACCCCCTGCAATGGGGTACTCCTGCATTTGAATGGAAAATGGCTCTAGTAATGTGCGTGGCGTCTATTATTGCAGCTGTGGACTCGGTAAGTTTAGACCTTTTGTAGTTACAAATGAAATCTCTCTTCAAGCTCCTTATCCCTCCAATATTGTTATCGTATTCCCCACAATATTTCAGAAACGTCCTTTGTAAAAGTGGAATGTTGAATTTGTATTCTTCTCTTTCATCAGATGTAAAAGTTCAAGCTAGTGGTCTTGTTGTGAGAAATTTTCTGGTTATTACTCGACGATGGGTTTGTTTTAGAGCCTTGCAAAAATTTTCTGTTGATGAATTCCTATTACCTGCTAGCTGGAGTTAGACTCCAACTGAACTATCAAAGCTGCATGTTGATGGTGGCAAAGCCAGGTTGCCATGTTTTTCATTGACATCTGATGGAAAAATATATGCTTGTGGTCTTCTATACAAGTATGAATCAACAAGAGTTTCTACAATAGGAGATACATTGTATTCTCCTGTGCCTTTTGGCTCCAGTGATGATAGTGTGAGTTTGGAATGTTTTATATGCCACAGAGCTTTACCCTTTGCGAAAGGATGTTTGATTTCTATGTCTTTAGAATGTTTTATTTGAAATGCCATGCGAGAGCAAGAGTGTCTACACCTGGTGTTGGAATATTTGTCAGAATTGTTCATGTGCTTCGTGCCTTCTTTTTCTCTTGATAGTATGTACTGTCTAGGCTGAGAAAGCAGGTCAGGTACTTGCAGGGAATTGTTAGACTTGCAAAAGATTATCTGATATCTAGTTTGGCGATCTTAGATGACTGACTTTCATCTTGCTGCATGTCTTTAGGTTGGCTCTTACCATGCAACATCATTGTTGGTGGCATCTAGGCCTCCAACCCCTGGCATTGTTAGTCGAGGGATCGGTCTTGAAGGCCTTTGTAGTGTCTTAGCTGGTCTTTGGGGTACTGGGACTGGTTCCACGACACTAACAGAAAATGTGCATACCATTGCTGTCACGAAAATGGGAAGCCGCAGAGCAGTTGAACTGGGTGCTTGTGTTTTGATTCTTTTATCCCTCATTGGTACGTCGTTATAATTCTTATCCTTTGTATACACGGATAGAAGAATAACTATTTGACGTTTTGCTATTAATAAGTTATTGGTTCTCTATTTAGAAAAAAAAAGTTGTTAGTTCTTCGGAAAAAAGGTTATTAGTTATTGGTTCTCATCCTTAGAAAAAATGTAAATGGCTGGCTGTAGATTAAGAAAAATATGTAAATTACCAATTGTAGAGAATACCAGCTATGCTCAACAATTTGTTTCGTTACTTTGTCGTATAGAAGTAGAACATGTGAAGTATATGCCTAGCTCAAAGCTATAGATTTCAAATGTGGTCTAGTTTCTGTGCTATCATTGCTTGAATTTGCAAATTATGAATTCAAAGTTACATTATTTCCATCTGCATCCAAAAACTGTTTGATTACCGTTGGACCTCTGCAAGTGGGAGTTCTTTTCTTTTGCCATGTGAAGTACCTTGTTGAACTATATTCCCATAGTTGTGCATGCAAAAAAGACCCTGGCTTCCTGTTGCAAGTTTTACATTTCCATTCACTCATATATGTTGAGTTTTATGCTAGATTTATGTTAACAAAGGTAATGATTTTTTTTATGATGCTAAAGTTCATTCTTTGATTCCTACAGGTAAAGTTGGTGGGTTTATTGCTTCAATTCCACAAGTTATGGTTGCTTCCCTTCTTTGCTTCATGTGGGCAATGCTCACTGCTTTAGGACTATCAAACTTACGTTATAGTGAAGCTGGAAGCTCCCGCAACATCATCATTGTTGGGCTATCGTTGTTTTTCTCACTTTCAATACCAGCGTACTTTCAGCAATATGGGGTCTCTCCTAATAGCAATTTGTCTGTTCCAAGTTATTTTCAGCCCTACATTGTTGCCTCCCATGGACCAGTCCAGAGCAAAAGTGCTGGGGTATGTATCCTGTTGATCTTTCTATGATTTAGCACTTGAAAGTGTGTGCGATACAACAGACCTGCCTGGTGCAGGGCAGGAAGCTTTTTGATCTATGCTGAATATATGATGGGACCATTTTTGGGTGAAGGAGAACTTTTAAAAATTCGGTTTCTTCTCTTGTTGTGCATTTGCGAATTGCTCAATTGCGGTGTTCCAGTTTCATGATTGTTCTCATGCATTATTCAATATTAGCTAAATCTCTTCTTCTTCTTCTACTAGTGGCAATTGAGATTTCAATGTTGATGTTTCAATTTCATATAGCATCTGAAAGACTCGTAAAAGAATTCAGTTCGCATTCTCTTGTTTTCAACAAACATTAACAAGCATCTCTTTACATATGAAACTGCAGTTGAATTACGTCTTGAACACGTTGCTATCATTGAATATGGTGGTTGCATTCCTTGTTGCTGTTATCTTGGATAACACGGTGCCCGGTAGCCGACAAGAGAGAGGTGTGTACGTTTGGTCTGAATCTGAGGCAGCAAGGAGGGAACCTGCTGTTACCAAAGACTATGAGTTGCCCTTTAGAGTCGGCCGGATTTTCCGATGGGTCAAGTGGGTGGGGCTTTGAAGGTCGGAATGTATATTTGCTGTATCTCCACGGAAGAGTTACTTGAAGCCTACAGTTTGCTATTCTGAAGGAACGATAAACGTGCTTGCACTGTAACTTCCATCGTAAGTTCCTTGGCTCTGTAATGGTATATATTTTGTTATACGGCTTGGTCTCAGCTGGAGTAGAGTTGTTATTAGAGATGAGTTAATTTTATATATTTATGGATCCATATGGATCTGTTTGTGTTGTAATCTTGAGTTTAGTCCTCAATAGTCTGGGAAAGACGTTCTTCTGTTCATGAATGATCAATGAGTAGCTGTGGCTCTCACCGATATATATGTTTTGAGAGTGGATTTGGTATGGACTAAATGTCATTCTGCTCAGATCTGGACCATGATTTGAAGATCTGGACTGCTGAAAATACACTCGTGTAACTCTTCTTTTTTTCTCGAGGTTTCCAATTTTGTTCCTCTTTCTTTCTCCTTATCTTTTTCTGTCTCTCATGAAACCTAGTAACCAAGAAAGCCAAATTATACTTTATATCTTCTTCTTCTAACATTATAACAAAACAATTTAATTAAACAATCCCTAAATTTATTTAGTGATTTTTATGAAGATAAAATCTAGATTTACCCAGTAATTTTTGCTACGGATTCAAAGGTGATGAGAAGCTTAGGAACATTTTTACCCATGCAGGTTCCTCTAGTTCATGATTGCTGCTACTTCATTTTTAAAGAAAAATTCATATAAGTATTATGGGGTATCGATATAAATCATTTAAATACTATGTGGTTTAAAATCTATCAAATGAGACAAAGTTATTCTAATTAAAATTAATTAGAGGTCGGGTAGCTGCTCGGACTTTGCCCGGCATCCGTACCAGCCACATCAGATTTCATTGATGACATGACGCCATATTGACATCCCCTCTTCCTCTCCTCCTTTCCCCTCTCTCTTCCCTCCCTCCTTGCTCAGATCGTGCCAGTGGCGATATGCATGCCACTCTTTGTTGCACACCAAATCCCGCCCCATATCTCTCACGGGCAATGATCACTAGGCAGATTTTGTTGACTGCCTCTCTCGGAAAACCAAGCCCAAGCACATGCCATGCGCGTGCTAGTTCAAAAGGCATGAAGTTAGTTTTTTGCTGGTTTTGTGCTGTTTCGAGCTTTTGATATTAGCCTAGACGCCTGGTTGTCTGGTTTTTTTTTTTCCTTTTCCAGGCTCACAGCCTTAACACACCGTGTGGGCTTGCGCTATTTACTCGTTTGTGGGCCCTCTTCTTATCATGTTTGTCTCTTTTTTGCAAGGTTTTAAAAAACGCGGTCCGACCGGCGGTCCGACCGGTCGGACCGCGAATCAGTGTGGAAAGCGTTCCGGTTATAACCTAAAACTCGCCTACCTAACGAACCGGGCGATTCGACCAGGTTTTTGACCCAGATTTTTCCGGTTCGTTAGGTTTTTCCCAATTTTTTTTTTTAAAAAATCAAACCCATCTAAATTAAATGCTAAGGCCGACAAAGAGAGGGAGATGGAGAGTGGGTCAGACTTGGAAGTACAAAAATCATGACTATTTCTTGGAAGTTGAATTTTTCTTGAAGTTTTTTTTCTTGGAAGTTGAAATTGCCTTTACTTTTCCAATCTCCCACGCCACACTACACCTAGTAAGAGAAAGTGTGTTGAATAAAAGATATTTACTTACCTTGGGAAGACAAAAAACATAAGAAAAGGAATTTTTTTAAGTGGAAAAGAGTAAGAATACTCTAGAAAGAAGACACTACTCGCATAAAAAATTCAAAAGTGAGGCATGAAAAAGGCCGGTCTGACCGGCGATTCAACCGGTCGGACCGGTCAACCCGCGACCCAGAGGGCAGAGCGGGTCGCTCTCCGGGTCGTTTTTAAGAACCTTGCTTTTTTGCCCGCCTGCGGGCCCTCTTCTATTATTTTAGGCATGCCCTTTTTTATGCTCGGTTGTGGGATTCTTTTCTTCTTTTTTTGCTTTATTTTCTTTTGTTAGCTATTGTGTTCTTTTCTTTCTTTGGTAATAAAATTTATATAATTAGTATAAAAAATTTTAATTTTGGGTATATGGCAGATGAGGAGCGTGTAGATCACACTTTCTGGTGGTCTGCCCTTATGTGAAGAATGTCTGGAGCATGGCCTATTCAACTTTTCAGATTACTTTTCTTGGAGGGTATAGTTTTTTTGAACTTTGTGTCTTAGCTATGTAGATACAATTTAATCAGCAGGTTAATGCTTTATGGAGTGTGGCATTTGTCACATATGTATAGCCGCTTTGGACGGAGCAGAATATGCGTGTTTTTGAAGGTCTTGTTTGCGGATTTTCCTTGGTGGATGCGCATGTTCGGGTCCCAGTGACAGAACTAGGTTCCTTGGATATTGGTCATATTTTTAACTCAAAAGATGATCTTTTGAGGTTGGGGGCACTTGGGGTTCCTTATAGTTGAGGTAGGTCACCTTGTATACAGGAGGTCAGGTGGCATTACCCGCTTCCCGGTTGGATCAAATGCAACACGGATGGGAGTTCGCGTGGTTCCCCTAGTCCTTCGACAGTTGCTGGTTTATTTTGCAATTCGAAAGGGTTTTGTTTGTGGTTGTTTTGTCAAGAACATGGGAGTTTGCTATGCTTTTGAGGTTGAACTGTGTGCAACTTTGATCAAAGTGGAGATTGCACGTGACAGAGGGTGCATCACTTCTTGCTTGAGAATGCTACTTATGTGTTCTCTTTATTCACGAAGCGACAGGGTGTGCCATGGAGATTTCAGAATAGATGGCTTGAGGTGCGGAAAAAGTTGCAAGAGCTGAAGTTTCGAGTTTCACATATCTTTTGTGAAGGGAATGTCGCGGTTGATACGTAGTCTAAGCTACAGGAAGACAAGTGGTGGTATAACACACCTGATTTTTTATTATGCCATGTTGGGCGAGATTTGTCATTGTTGCCATATTTTTGGTTTTCGTAGATTTTTTTCATCTCAACGCCTGTGCTTTTTTCCCATATCACTTTTTTTTTCCTACGGGGTTTTACAGTAGTAGGATTTTTTATCGAGGCTTGCAGTTGCAATATTGTACAGTCTTGTACATGGGAGTAGTTTGGGTGTCCAAGTTCGTAAACGTAGTAAATGATTGCTCTTGACTACCCGCCTGTGTGATAGCTTGAGTATCAATATCATTTCTGGTGTTTGAAGTGATATGTTTGAAGCTAAAATAATTGGAATCTAGCATTACTTCGGGGAATGTGCATAGACAAGTTTATACGGAGTTTGAAGTTTCGCATGAGCAATCTGGAGAAAAAGGAAAGAGTTTCTTGCACCCTCAATTCGACTCACTTGGCTCGACTAGACCATCATGTGCACGCACATGCACCTTGCCCTAACCGAACCCGGGCCGCTGGCTATTACTTGAAAGTTTGTGAGAATTATTCCGTGGTCTATTTTTTGGACCCGCACCAAGCTTATTTGTCACGGCTAAAACTCTCCTCGCAAGCTAACCTGTGCGGCACTCAAGCTCCCTCGCTCAAGTCAGCCTTCTTTTCCAACACTCTAACTCTCAACTCACAAAAGAAGAGAGAAGAACACAAGTATGCTTGTAAGAGAGAGAATACTTGAAGAATTGTTGGATGATTACAAATTAGGGTGGCACCCCTATATATACAACTCTAAGAAATCCATAAAATAAAGAGATAATTACTTACAGGACACCACGGTATAGTCAAATAGACTATGAGGATCTTGTAGTTTCTCTACTAATTGCTGAGCCCATGTAGTTTGGTTATTATTATATTTTCGGGTCCCTGGCTGATGTTATTAATCAATTTTTTCTTATTTTATATTTAAAATGACTGATATGCCCTTCTGGTCTTCTCCTCGTTCGTCTTCTTCGCGAAGGAAGAAGAGCTTACCCCACTCATCCAATTTCCCAGAAAACTCCTCCAACCAAATCCACTTTCCATACTATTCCCTCTCATAAAACCAAAATCAACAGAAACTTCTCACTCAAATAAAATTAAAATCCACTTTTCCCCTAATCTCCTTCCTCAGTTCCCTCCAGAAACCCAAAACCCTTTATGAAGCAGTAGCAACAAGAGGTGCAACATCGGATGCCTTCGAAATCCTAAGCACCGACCTCACGGAGTACATCCTCTCCCCCTCATCGGTGTCTTCCCCTCCGGTGGTGCACCGTCCTTCTTCGTCGGTGGTAAGGTCTGATTCATCGGCGGACTCATCAACATCGAGGAGCGCCTCATCATCAAGATCTATGACCTGGCCTCTGGCTCCTGGGATATTTCCTCGTCGCTCCCGCCGGACTTCCCCTTCAGCTACTCCTCCCAGACGCTCTCCTCCACCCTCCACGAGGACCAGTTCTTCATCGCCGGGATCTATTCCTTCATCATCTCATGGTTTGGCCTCCATCTTCATCGTTCCTGTCGAGGGAATCTATCTCTGTCATTCCCGTTGATTTTATTGGGAGCAATGATTCTGGCAATAAGCCTCGACGGAGGAACGGTGATTATTTTGAAAGCTTGAGAAGCCATGGCGGTGGGAGGGATTCAGAGGCCAAAGCTGAGAAGCCGCTGCGGTGGTGTGGACTCCCGTACCAATAAATTGATTTTTTTAAATTTTTTTGCAAGGATATTTGTGTCATTTACTTGAGCCAGGGACCCGAAAATATAATAATAACCAAACTATAGGGACTTAGCAATTAGTAGGGAAACTAAAGGGTCCTCAGAGTTTATTTGACTATACCCTAGGGTTCTCTCAGTAATTATCTCTAAAATAATTGATAGCTACCAACTACCATCTATCATCTACCAACTACTCAATAAATACAGAGGAAGCATCTAGGGCTTTTACATGAAAGCTCCAAGAAAGCTTCTAGAGTAAGCTTGATCATTTGGACCCTCAATGGCTGGGTTGGACCTCTTGCAAAGTCAGCCCGTGACATTGTCCCCTACTTAATTTTGTAACATCATCTTCGCGCCTTCAAATTCGGCTACCTTGTCGTTTCCCATGAAGCAAGTAGTCTCTTTTGCGCAAGTCGCCCCATCACGACATATGAACTCTATCGCGAAAGGGATAAGGTAGCCCATCCTGTATCCAAATTTGGGGAGGCATCGCCACCCACTCGTCCCTTATGCACATAGTTGCTAATTCGGCCTTGCGACTAAGTGCATCGGCCACTACATCTGCATTGCCCGCCTTGTACTCCATAACAAAGTTAAACTTGGTAAGAATATCTTGCTACCTAGCTTGTTCGGGTGATAGATTCTTTTGCATCAAAAAGTAGCTAGTGGCGATGTTATCCATCTTCACCCTGATTCTTGACCCCAAGAAATAATGCCTCCAAGTCTGAAGATAATGCACCACCGCGGTCATCTCTTTCTCCTACACGGTGTAACTGCGCTCACTGTCATTGAGCTTGAGGCTCTCAAAAGTGATCGGGTGGCCATCTTTCATTAATACATCACCGATTGTAAAATCATATACATCTGTGTGCACCTCATACACCTTGCAGTGGCTGGAGAGGGCAAGCACCAGCTCCTTTGTAATTACCTTCTTAAGCTTCTCGAATGCCCCTTTTACGCACGATCTTTCCTCAAGAGATCCATCAAGGCGGTTGTGATCGTTAAGTAGCCCTTGATGAATCTCCAATAGTAATTTGCCAGCCCCAAGAATAAACGAAGTGTGGGCAGCTTGGTGGGTGGCTCCCAAGCTTAGATTACCTTAACCTTGCTGGGATCCAACCGAATTCAGCAACGCCCCACAATAAGGCCTAGGAAAGGCACCTCCTCAGACGTAAATGCACGCTTTTAACTCTTCACATAAGACTAGTTGTCCTGCAATGCAAGCAAGACTTTTTACAGATGCTTAATATGCTCCCCCATCATCTTGCTATAGACAATAATGTCATCCAAATACGCTACAACAAACTTGTTAAGGAAGGGCCACAAGGCCTTATTCATCGTAGTATAAAATGTAGCGGGGGCGTTAGTTAAATCAAAAGGCATAACCATGAACTCATACAACCCATACCTCATGATGCAAGCCATCTTCTCCTCATCTCCTTCGGCAATATGCACTTGATAGTATCCCGACCTCAAGTCCAACTTGGTAAATAACCTCGTATCGCCAAACTGATCGAACAAATTCGTAATGAGAGGGATGTGGTACTTGTTCTTCATTGTTAACTTGTTGAGTGCCTGGTAGTCGATGCATAATCTAAGCGACCCATTATGCTTCTTTTGGAACAGCATTGCACACCATAAGGGGCCTCCAAAGGTTGAATGAACCTCGCCTCTTGCAACTCTCCAACCTGCCTCCATAACTCTTCTAACTCCAGAGGGGCTATGCGGTAAGGAGTTGTCGTGGGTAGCCTCGCACCGGCCTCTAACTCGATCTTGTGGTCCACCTCTTTCCTAAGTGGGAGCTTCTTCAATAACTCCGTGGGCATCACATCCTTAAACTTCTCGAGGATGCCCACTACCGTCACTAGGACTTTTTCAACTGGCTCATTCTTCTCCTCGAGGAGCCATACATTGGATAGAAAAGTAGGCTCTTCCTTCCATAATCTCTTTTTGACCTGCATAGCGGAGAGGGCCTTTGAAGGCATCATACCCTCTCTCGCAATCGAGAAGACGTGAACCTTGTCCACGAACTCGATATCAAGTTTGACCAGGTAGTCAACCATTGTGACCACCGAAAAATCCACCTCTCATTGCCAATCTTCGAGGTGTACCTTTATGCCCTTCGCCACCCCAAAGATCGGAATAGGGTTGGTATTCACTGTCTTCAATGCTCCCTTCTCCTTCTTATATGCTATCCCTAACAACGTACTTCCTTGACTTCTAGGAAGTTGTGGGAAGCCCCAGTGTCGAGAAGCACCTTAGACTCTCGGGCGTTGATTTGCATCACAACGTACATCCACCCCTTCCTCTTCGACTTGGGCATCTCGGTCTTGACATTAACGGTGCCTAGGAGTTTTAGCGCTCCCACTCTTGCCTTTTACTCTTTGCGTGCCTCCTCATTAAGCATCACAGAGAGCTTTGCCTTCTTAGAGCAGTCATTGACTCGATGAGGCCATTCGCAAATGAAGCACCCTCTTGGCTTCTCCTTCTCGTACTATTTCTCGCTCCTCTCGATCCTCTTCTCATGGTGAGAGTTGGTAAGGTACTCTCGCTCCTTACTTGGCGACTTGGCCCTCTCTCCCCCACCTGTGCCCTTGTCCTCCTTCCTCCCCTCCTTAGGAGACTCCAACCTCTGGAACTCTATGAGGGATTCGGCAACCATAATGGCTGACAAGAGATCTTGCACACCTCATCACTGCAACTCAATCTTTGGCCACGGTTGTAGTCTATATGCGAAGGCAAAGAGAGACTCCTTCTCACTCATGACGAGAATCTCCAACAATCCTTTGAAGATGGACGTGTGCTATTGGAACTCCTTCACATATTCACGCACTCCACCTTTTATACGCAAGCCTCTGAAGATGTGCACGCGCCTCGTGCTACACATTCTCCGGATATAATTTTTTCTTAATCTCCTTCCAAAAATCCTCCTAAGTGGCCATCACACACGTCCCTCGCTTTATCTCACCATCCTTCCTCCTCCACCATATCATCATGGTATCGGTGAGATAGAGTGATGCAGTCTGGATCTTGGCCGCATCATCGACCATGCGTCTCATCTTCAAGTATTGCTCTAGCCCCCATAAAAAATTGTCGAGTGAAACTAAAGCTCTTGGGCATCAAAACATCTCCATGCTGCATTGAAGGTGCTGCTACTCGTCCATTCGCGACTGTCTTCATGCATAGCAATATTTGCTCTTTGATAACTCCAAAATTAGACAGTATATTCGACCATACCTCCTAGATTTGGGCTTGCAAATTGGTTGTTGTGGCATCGAGTGCTCCTTGTGTCTTGCCCTCAAGTTCATTGACTGCACCTTGCATCTTGCCCTCGAGCTCGGCATCTCCATGCTCTAGCTCCTTGATACGTAGCGTCAAGTCCTCCAACTTGTCTCCACTCACCACATCACAAGTTGCAACCTTGCAAGCCCTTTCTCTAAGGCATCCAAACCATCACGAGGCTCCGACTTGTCTTTACGAGCGACCTTCTTCCCTCCAATAGTAGCCCTTTCTAGATCCCTACCGATGTGCTCAATAGCGAAAGTATCTCCGTATGAAGCCATTACGAACCTGGATCTGATACCAATTCTCATGGGCTAAAACTCTCTGTCACAAATTAACCTGTGCGGCACTCAAGCTCCTTGCTCAAGTCAGCCTTCCACACCAACATTCTCTAACTCTTAACTCACAAAAGAAGAGAGAAGAGCAAAAGTATTCTTGTAAGAGAGGGAATACTTGAAGAATTGTTGGATGATTACAAATAAGGGTGGCACCCCTATATATACAACTCTAAGAAATCCATAAAATAAAGGGCAAATTACTCTTAAGTCCCTGACCTTTGGTCACCCTCCCTCTAGGATCCCTGACTTTTGGGAAATGATTGTCCTGTCCCTAAGTTTTGATGATAATAGACTCTCGCATCCCTGGTGCCAAAATATTCCATATTCTCCGGCGAACCCCCACTTGAAAAGACAAAAATATCCCTGCCACTTAAAAAATAAAAAATCTGTCTTTTTTCTTTCATCTTCTTCCCCAATTCATCTTCAATCTCCAAACAAAAGATTTATCAAATTTCTTTAATTAATCAAAATCAACCAGAAAAAAAAGTTGAGCCTTAGAAATTAGAAAAATAGATTTCTCCCCTCCAGTTTCGATGCCAGAGAGAGAGAGAGAGAGAGCAGGTTGAGATGAAGGCACCATCGTCGCTGGCATCTCCTCCTCGGCGCCTCCTCCCTCCTTGCCACCAACGTCTCTATCTCCAATGGTGACCTCCCACCCCGCCCCACTCATCTCCAGAGGGTTTTTGAGGAAACCCTAGATGGTGATGCCGGCCTAAGAGATCAGACGGGCGGAGTCTGATGGTGCCGCCATTCCTGTTCAAGTGAGCTCCATCTTCAAGCGTGCTTCTCCTTCATTGCTCGCTGACAAGGACGTGGACGAGAGCTCTGGTTCCAAGTGGAGGACATCCTCTTTCCTTAACGTAGTTGCGTTAGGCGGCATCGTGAGTCTCTCTCTCTCTTTCTCCGTTGCAACTTTGAGTTGACTATTGGCAAGCTGGCGCGTTGCTCGCTGATGAATCCATACCGGATAGACTAATGTTCCTTTTCTTTGACGCGGATGTTAAGCTGAGCATTCGATTTGGGTCAATTTGGGTCCAAGGATTCGATTTGGGTCGTTGTCTTTAGAGCTGATGGCTCGTTGTCTTCTTGTCTCCATGAGGGTTAATGGTACAAGAAGATGAAGTGGGGAATATGATGAAGTGAAGATTTTTTTTAAGTGGGAGGGGCATTTTGGTCATTTCAAGTAAAAGTTCACCGGAGAAAAAAGAATATTCTGGCTCCAGGGACCCGAAAGTCTATTATCATAAAAACTTAGGGATGGGACAATCATTTTTCAAAAGTCAAGGACCCTAGGGGGAGGGTGACCAAAGGTCAAGAATTTAAGAGTAATTTGCCCTTTAATAAATGTTAGCTACCAACTACCATCTATCATCTACCAACTACTCAATAAATACAAAGGAAAGTATCTAAGATTTTTACATGGAAGCTCCTAGAAAACTTCTAGAATAAGGTTGGTCGTTTGGGCCCTCAATGACTGGGTTGGGCCTTTTGCAAAGTCGGCCCGTGACATATATGATTTAAGTCAAAACTATTCATTACAATTTAACAAATAAATTACTTACATCTGATTCTCTAAACTCATCCAACCTACATCTGTAAACAGATATGGCTATTTTTTTTGCTGGCAGCTCTGTTTAATTTTCCACTCCACCTGCACAGTGACATAAATATACTACGTCAAGTCTATAATGTTAATCAACGGCTAAAGCGCATTAAGTAGTAATTTGTACCTGATGCCCAGTGCTTGCCCTGGTTGTTGCACATCCGAATTTAACAAAACCGGACGATTTGGGATGATCCATTCCCAAGCTCACATACATACTAGCGTCATAGCCCCGGCAATAAGTGAACGTGTCGAGCTTGTGGCTTTACATAAATGGTTGTACGTGTGTGACAAACATGCACTACCCCAGCTGTAAGAACCAATTGCCTCTACATTCTCGAGAAGTGGCAACCAGTATGTGTTGACCCT
Organism: Hypericum androsaemum; assembly: GCA_963995505.1. NCBI lineage: Eukaryota > Viridiplantae > Streptophyta > Magnoliopsida > Malpighiales > Hypericaceae > Hypericum > Hypericum androsaemum. The sequence continues at coordinate 13,599,843 of OZ023186.1, forward strand.
CGCATCACTGGACTCGGAAAAAAGAATGCATCTAATAAGTCGCAATATGTTCGCTCGAATATATCATTTCACGACCTCATCACCAGCATCAATCGAGATAATAGCAGGATCAAAATGGTCCTCAAACCATTTAAGGGCAATTTGGTTTTTCCAAACCATTCCAGGAGTATCCACCAGGTTAATGCCAAATAGGCGTACGCACAACTCGTGCCAATCAGGAGGTGTCTGCAATCCGATTACTGAGTGTCCATCAATAGGAAGCCTGAACAATACAACAACGTCCTGGAGAGTAACAGTCATCTCACCCACAGGCATATGGAACGTATGGATCTCGAGCCGCCACCGCTCTACCAAGGCTGTAACAAATGCTATTTCGAGAATGACCCAGCCAATACACCACACATCCCAAAAACCTGCCTCCTTCATATAGGCTATAAAGGCCTCGTCCTGCACATGAGACACCATCCATCTCTGTCGGTGTATCTTCAACAATGTGTCCTGATTATCGTTAATCCCTTCACGAACCTCATGGTTCTACACCTCCTGAGAACGGTGCACATCCTTGTGCACTAATACCGACGAATCTAAGGGTCCTCCATTCCCTAGAAGATACCCGTATGGCTGTGCATCCATATATAAACAACACAATAGACATACAATTCCACTTACCAATATATTAACAAAATTAGCAAATCCAACAATGTTAAGCATCGAAAAATTAGAATATTAATCGAAAAATTAATTCAAACAGCTTTATAAATTGATATAATATTTACAATTTTGGTCAAACCGGTCGGACCATATTTGGTCGCACTGATCATACCAAATTTTGGTCGGACTGGTTATACCAAAATTTTGGTCGAACCGATCAGACTAAATAGGTTGAACATTGATTCATTAAAAATTATTCTATTAACCAAGATAATTAACCAACATCAACAATTAACCAATAAACTATTTAATTAACATCACCAATTAACTAATTAACTAATATTAATAATTAACCAAAACAATTATCCAATTATCTAACATTAATAATTAACCAATTAACCAAAACAATTAACCTATTAAATTAACCTATTAACCAATTAACTAATTAATAAATTTACCTAATGACGTCGGGCGAGACAGACGCCGCAAGGCGACGGCGATGGCGAGCGGAGCCGGAGCCAGGTGAGACCCAGGCGAGGCGAGCGACAGAGCCGGCGACCCATGCGAGGCGAGCGACGGTGATGGCGGTGGCGAGCGACACAGACGGGGCAAGGCGTGGCGAGCGGCGAGGTCGGCGGAGGCAGGGACGGGACGAGGAGGCGGAGCAAACGAAGGGGATCTGAGTGAGTGGCTGAAAAAAGTTGAATTTTTGTCTCTATTTATCAACCAAAATCTGACTTTTTTTGTCGAATCTTGGTAACCAAAATCCCACTTTTTTTGTCGGATCTTGGTAATACTTTATATTCGGATACTTTTTTTAAAAAAAATGATAAATAGTAATACCAAACAGACATAATACCTACGACAAGAAAAGCGATTGAGGCGAGTGGTGACATGCAGGCGACGAGGGACAACTATGCAAGTAGAAGAAAGAACAATTGGTGGGCATGCCACTTAATTTCGAACATGATGTGATGCAATTTTTGGTATTTTACTTTTGAGACCCTTAACATAAATATGAACCTCTAAAAAAACATAAATATGAAGTATGATTTAGTTTGGCTAGCTTTAAAAATATTCCAAAAACTATGGTGATGTATTCTCGATGAAGTTGACTAGAAAGACTAGTTGAAGTATGATAAAAAAAAGCCATTTCAAGATAAGAATACATTTCACATTCTAAAATTCTTTTTGGATGCAGGACCAAATTTTGCTAAAAGTAATATGACACTGAACATGAAAAACTATTTTAAATCACAATTAAAAAATTGATATGAAATGGGGTCTATGATAAGAAATACAATATATAATTATTTTTAAATAGCTTCAATACCTGTTTGAATTTCTTAATTCAACTAAAGTTACATCCTTTTCCTGGAACAATAAGATTGAAAATTATTTCATAATCTAATCCAATTTTAAAAGAAAAACCTTCTGTTGCAAAACTTTTCCCCTAAAATTATTTTTTCATATTTTCTGATTTTGGAATTGTCTAGTTTGAAGACCCTATTTGGAGTGCGAAAATTAGTGTTAAGCCCTCAATCGCATGAATCACATGATATAAGCAGCACTTTAAGCCCACTCCAAAATGAATTTCTTATAAAATTCATTCATATAAATAATTGTAATCTTAATTGCAACCAAACATAGTGTTAAGGAACATGGAAATAAGACTATTACAACAACCACCAGCATTATCTAACAAATGTAAGTAAGCAAATCTGGGTCCTCATTAGACTCGAGAAATATTTAACCCTTCGTAGGTGTTAGCTGTAGTAATGGGAAGCTTTCTGGTCAAATCAAAAACATTATCCAGAACGGGGCACCACATTTCATTACCTACTGCAACTAATTAATGGACCAGGTTCAATGGCTGCTACCCCATTTGTTGACACATACTCAAGTGGGAATTAATAAAATAATACACCATCAACTTGGGCAAATCCACCTAATTAATTTATATCTTCCATAGTCTCCTTTAGCACTTTTGGTTTTATTGGCAATATTTGTTTAACTTTTTATTAATTTAACTTCCATAATCTGCAAAATTAAACTTTAAAATTTTTTTGGAAGGTATATTTTATTCCAATCGCAAAGTCAAATGGTACAAAATTGCGCTTCAATCTTTCTTGCAATTACTCTCATCTGGGGAATCCAAAAATCCGTTAGCCAGTGGTAACATGGTATAACCAGATTACTAAATAAATAATTAATTTTTTTCTCATTCACATACAACTCAACTCAAATTAATTTTTCTACTCACGGTAATCAAATCACCAAATAAATAATTAATTTCTCTCTCTTATCTATATATCATCTACTATCAATTTATGTATATATAAATTGTAATAAATATACGAAAAATAATGCATTTGTAATTATAACAAGGAAAAAATTATAATTAAGTAACAAAATTAAGATTAAAAAAGTATGAATGGAAATAGAGAATTAAAAAATTAGATTCTATAAGAATTGAAAATACTAAGCTCAATTTATAGAGAATAAAAATATATAAAAAACCAAGTATAACAAGATTAGATTTAAAAAGTAAAAAAAGAAAATAATAAAATATTACCCCCACCCAAGCGCGTGTCAGAGGCGTCACGCGGAAGACGGGTAACAAAACATTGTTTTCCTTTTTTGTAAATTTCATTTTTGTCTTTTAGCTTTATTAGGTGCATTTTGGGGAGAATGGATTGAGTGGGGACTAAAGAAATTTTGTCCATCGGTGGGGGGACTAAAATGTGGATTGTCAGATTCGATGGGGGGTTAAATTTTTTAGATCTAATGGTCATTAACCTATCAGGGGTATTTTTGACCTTCAATCCCAAAAGGTGCCAACTAGGGTTTTCACCCACATTCATTCTGCCACCCACATTAGTTCTCTTCCTCTCCCAGCTCCTACCTCTCAAACAGAATTCTCTTCCTCTCCCAGATTTCAAAAAAAAAAATCCAAATGACTTGGAGTCCTGATTCAGCCAAGCCAAGCCAAGCCGCCAACACCCTCTTCTCTCTATTCTCCTCTCCATTTATCGTGAATCAATTTTTCTTCCCGATTCAGCCAAGTCGATAACACCCACTTTGGGTGAATTTTTTTTGACTGCTCGAGCTCCTCACCGCCTCCCGCCGCCGCGTCCTCCACGTCTTCAAGCTCGACAAGTGCTCCGACTTCTCCACGCACGTTCTCCTCCATGGTAACCGCCGTCTCGACCTCTACCTGGTTGAGCACTCCTCCGCTAGGGTTTAGAAATTTATTGGCTGATTGAAGTCGAAATAATAGTCGGTTAGGGAATTCAATGATCGGTGAGCTATTCTTGGAGGCCGAAAGCTCCCTTGACGTGATCTCCTCCACAGTTTTCTGGTGTATTGATATTGGTTTGAACCTGTATTGATATTAGTTTTCAGTTATGTTGATATTGGTTTCAGTCTGCATTGATATTGGATTTCAGTTGTAAAGATATTGGTTTGAGTGTGTATTGATATTGGTTTGGACCTGTAATGATATCGGTTTGAGTCTGTATTGATATTGATTTTCAGATGTATTGATATTGGATTTCAGATGAAATAATATTAGTTTTCGTCTATATTGATATTGGTTTTCGAATGTAGTGATATTGGTTTCCGAATGTAGTGATATTGGTTTTCGAACGAAGTGATATTGGTTTGCGAACGTAATGATATTGGTTTCCAAACGTAGTGATATTAGTTTTCGAATATTTTGCGAATGTGGTGATATTAGTTTTCGGACGTGGTGATATTGGTTTGCGAACGTGGTGATATTGGTTTGCGAACGTGGTGATATTGATTTTCGAACGTAGTGATATTAGTTTGAGTATGTAATAATATTAGTTTGAGTATGTATTGATATTGGTTTTAGTCTGTATTGATATTAGTTTTAGTCTATAATGAAATTAGTTTGGGTAAGTAAAGATATTAGTTTGAGTATGTGTTGATATTGGTTTGAGTATATAATAATATTAGTTTTAGCCGGTAATGCTATTGGTTTGAGTATGTATTGATATTGATTTTAGTCTGTAATGATATTGGTTTGAGTATGTATTGATATTGATTCAAGTCTGTAATGCTATTGGTTTGAGTAAGTAATGCTATTAGTTTTAGTCTGTAATGATATTGATTTTCGAACGTAGTGATATTAGTTTTCGAATATGGTGATATATTAGTTTTCTAATGTGTTGATATTGGTTTTCAAATGTGGTGATATTGATTTTCGAACGTCGTAATTTTGGTTTCCGAATGTAGTGATATTGATTTTCGAACGTAGTTATATTGGTTTTTCAAACATAGTGATATTGGTTTCTGAAACTAGTGATATTGGTTTGCGAATGTAGTGATATTAGTTTGCGAATGCAGTGATATTGATTTTGAACGTAGTGATATTAGTTTTCGAATGTAGTAATATTAGTTTTCTATTAAATTTTTATTTTTTGGTTCTTTGAGTCTATTTATAAAAAAATATGTGATATGGTTTTTGAAGTTGACAATAATTTAGAGAGAGAGAGAGAGAGAAAGAGTCCTTGTGAAGTGTTCCTTCCTCTTTTCACGTGGGGTTATTTTATTTTTTTGGACCTTTTTAGTCTTTCCATAAAAAAAGTGTGCCAGCTAATTTTCTATCTTCCCTTTTGTTTCTATTAATTTTCTAATTTTACCCTTGGTTATGATTGCCACAATCTCTCCTTTAGTTCCCAAATTTGGGGACTATCCTTGAGTTTATTTATAAAAAAATATGTGATATGGTTTTTGAAGTTGACAATAATTTAGAGAGAGAGAGAGAGAGAGAGAAAGAGTCCTTGTGAAGCGTTCCTTCCTCTTTTCACGTGGGGTTATTTTATTTTTTTGGACCTTTTTAGTCTTTCCATAAAAAAAGTGTGCCAGCTAATTTTCTATCTCCCCTTTTGTTTCTATTAATTTTCTAATTTTACCCTTGGTTATGATTGCCACAATCTTTCCTTTAGTTCCCAAATTTGGGGACTATCCTTGTCCCCCCCCCCCCCCCCCCCAATTTTGGGCACCACTGTGAGTGGTATCACAAAGGTAACAAATACTTTGTAAATTTCAGCACCCTCCATGCATGCAGTCTTGAATGAACATAAACGGTTAATGTTGTTTAAGTTTTTGTCAAGTCCTAACCATGGACACGTGGCACACTTATCTTGCCCACTGGCTATGACATTAATGTGCTTCCTTTATTTTTGAATAATTAACAAATTTTATTTCCAAATTAAAGAAAAGATTCACTTACTACAAAATGTCCAAACTCCGCCGCCAACTATCTGAAGAGTAGCGAAGTGGTACACAATCTAGATGTAACCTCAAGTTAATTCCCAATTCATATAGTCAGGAAGGGACGTCAAGTAGCCGATAGACCAATGAGTCGCTTGCACCACCTAACTCTATCATCAAGCTAGTCCACAAGTTGGATAGTCTTTAGGGTCCCCACTAGCCATTAGGCCAGAAGAACGTTACCTTGGCCTCAAGCTAATCTATAAACCATCTAGTTGAGAGGAACACACACCCACTATTAAAAAATCTAATGAGAAAAATAGATAACAAAGAAAAAGAGCGTCTAGCATCATTACTACAAGAACCTAAGATAAGGGGTCGCAGTCGCAGCATTTGTAAACAACTTTGTCGCTGAAAAACCTAATGGAAAAAAATAGAGAACATGGAAAAAAAGCGCCTAGCTTCTTTACTATGAGAACCTAAATTATGGGAGGAAAAAAAATAGTCCCACAAAAAGAAGCAGAAAACCTGACACGATAGCCTACTGGTGATCCTCATGTACATTGGATAGTGCGTCTGCTATAATGTGTCTCTCCCGATAAATGTGGCAAATTTAGAACTCCATACACTCCAGCCTGATCTGCACCTATAGCCATCGGTTGCAGAATCGCCAAGGAACCACCACTTTACGGACCAACAATAACTCAAACACATAAATCGAAACAATCTCCAACCAGAGTATATGACATCCCTGGTCGAAAGCCACCTCCACTGCATTAAGTGATAGCTCCGTCTAAAAAACATAACACAACCCAACTTGTACAACAAAGCAGCCTACCACAAAACTCATGTAGTTCCGAAAGACATCCAGTGCCGAGGAGACGCACGGAGCCCTACAAGTGGTGGCATCCATTTGCACTTAATCCATTTCAGTATAGGTCAGTGCCATCTGACTTCCATCATCCTAAACGCCTTTCCATAGTGACCTGATATTCCGAATGAGTGCATTCAAATATGAGTTGAATTTGTGCCCCAACTCTAGCGCACCAACCTCCGCCACGAGAGACCTAATATGTGCAGTCATCGTGTTAGCTGCGTGCTTGACACTTTCAAAAATCCATCAATTTCTTTCTGTTCACATAGCATATGTACTCGTCACCAACACCAGTCGCTATAGAGCCATAACCTGTGGGCTAAAACAAATCAGCATTACAGAGAGGCATAACTTTGTGATGCTCAATAGAGACAACTTTCTTAATGAGAAAGTTGTTAAGATCTTGCCCCACACTTGTAAAAGGGCAACTGACTAGTATGTGATCAAGTGTCTCTGCAACAGGTCCATAGTTTGCAGGCAACCATGAATAGCTAGCCAAACCATGATAGCTTTGCGCGGGGGGATGAAATGCGCACATATCCAATCACCCCAATTGACAGTAAGAAAAGAGGGTGTATATGCTGATAAGCCATTTTAGATGTGACTATAGCATCAGAGGAAAGAATGTCTACCACTATCTTTGAGAATCGGGTGTGAAAGTCCTGTTGGATCGGCTATTTACCGTTGCTAAAGTAATCCAAGAACGGATAATATAAATGCTACCATAGGTGGTTAAGAATACCAACTCTATCGATGATAACATATCCCAACCAATTATCCAGAGAGAAACTAGCGAATGAGTTGGCTTTAATTAACTGATGACTAGCGAAGATCCGAATAGGCTTCCTTGAACTGTTTCCACACCAAGGATAGAATGTAGTGACGCACCATCTTGTAGTGACACACCATCTCTCTATCCTGTCTAAAGAAATGCCCCTAGAAGACAGCAAAGTACGGGGCTGGGTGGAACATAATGTCCTAGGTGAGCCTGGAAAGAAAGGGAAAATTCTTGGAGACCAAGACCCCCTTAGTCATAGGGGCGTAACATCTCTGCCAAGAAGCATTTTAAGAGCCCGTTCTAAGGGTATTTCTCGTCTAGATAAAATTTCTGATGTGGGAATCTAAATGTTGAATAAGGTCAGTCGACCATTTATATACCATCATGGATTGGACAAATGAACCCTTAATCACTTACTCTATTAGGCATATCCTACCATCTATATAAGGAGGAGCCTTTTCCTTGAGCTAACTTGCTTTCAATGATGTCTGCCAGCCTTAGTGTGTGTCTCCTACGTGGTGGTCCACAGAATAGCGGAACCCCCAAGTATACAAATGTTACTGTCCCTGTGGAGATACCAAGAGCATAGCTCAATTAGGTCTTTGCTTCGACAGGCAACCAGGAGCCAAAGTAGACCTTAGAGTTTAGCGGGTTATAGTGTTGTCATGACCATCTCGCGTAGTCTATTTGAGTCCTCAGGATTATGTTGGAGTTATTTTTCGTAGCTTTGTAGAAAATAATGACATCATCACCATATAATAAATATGAGGGGAAAGATATATTGTGCCCCACATACGAAGGAGAGAGTGCTTCAGAGGTCGCCTCCTCTGTAAGCCGCAGATTGAGGACCTTCTCTGCAGTAACATAAAAGCAGTGGTAATAGAGGGTCTCCTTGTCTAACCCCCTCGAGTATGCAAAATACCATTATCCAGAGCCCATTGATCAGAACAAAAAGTTGGGCCGAGAGCAGGATGGTGCGGATCATCCTAGTGAACCAAAAAGAAAAATCACATCTCTGCAAGGCTGCAATAAGGAAATCCCAGCGTAGGGTGTCAAAAGTTAACCTGATGTCCACTTTAATTGCCATATTGCCCGTAGCCAATCTCCTCTCTATACAGTTGACACCCTTTGATGCCAGGATTATGCAGTCAAGTACATGATGACCCTATATGAACTGAAATTAGTAAAATATAGAAATGATGTTAGGATTGGACCGAGTCTAGAAGATAAAATCTTAGCAACAATCTTGTATAAAAAGTTCTCAAGTACTTTTGGTCGGTAATCCTCCATTCATATAACACCTGCCACCTTTGGGTATCAAAGCAACGAAATATGAGTTGAGCCCCTGTGGAAGCTGCCCAGAGTTAAAGAAATTTTTAACCACTTGGCAGACTTCTGGCCCAACAATCTCCCTAGCTACTATTTAGAAAGTACCTCTAAAGCCATCTGATAGCACACTATCAGGATCTATGCTGAATACCGCATCCTTCATCTCCTTTAGAGTAGGGGATGCTATGAAGCTGTATTTTGCTCCTTATTGATCCGGCGAGGAAGGAGCCTACCTAGTTCATCCTATGTGATCTCACCCATCTCCTGCTCCGTGAACAAGTCCCTTATTCCCTCCCTATCCTTTGATATGTCCCTATCAATGGATAGAGAGGAGATACCAGTTTGACTACGTTGTATTAGCTCACTATAGTGGAAGAAAACTATATTTCTCACGCCATCTTTCAGCCAATAGGCTCTACACCTTTGGCAAAAGAACGTGTATCGCTGATCAAGTATGCCAATATAGGTAATTAATGCCTCATCCTTCTCCTTGATAAGCTTATCTTGGGGATCAAATTCGTTGGTCCTTTCGTGAGAACCCTCCACGACTGGTGCTGCCACTTCCAGTCTAGCATTTACATCCCAAAAAATATGGGTGTTCCAATATTTGAGATCCCTTTTCAGCTATTTCAACTTGAGCATCACCAGTCTGATTGGATTGGCATAGGTGATTGGACCTGACCATAAATTCTGAACTACCGAGAGAAAACCACCATGTTTAATCCACATCGATTAGAATTTGAATAGCTTTGGTCCCGATATAGTTGGTTTCGTACAACAGGATATCAGGAAGGGATGATGATCAAAGTAATTCTGCATTAGCGTCCGACAAGTGACCGAGCTCCCATGATCAAGAAATCCTTTGATGTCAAAATTTTGTCAACCATATACTCAACGTAGTATGCCTTATATCGAAGGTTAGACCAGGTGAAGCATCCCTCCAGGATCAGAATGTCAACTAGTCCATCATCATAAATAAAAGCCTACAATTCCTTACATACTTTGCATATCAGAACACAATCACTCACACGCTCATATGCGCTCAACACTGCATTGAAGTTACCTATCAAGATTAAAGGCCTCCGCGGCAGTCCCAACAACTCTTCCTATAATTGGCCATGCCTATGATAATGCACTTGTGCGTGCACAAAATCCAACAGAAAATTTACAAATCGGAGAGAGTACTGCACCAATACCATTTGTGCCAATGATATTAGCATTGAGTAATCGTCTAGTAAGGCCCAACCGAAAACCCAGATATCAGGCAAAACTGCACACTGGTCAGTGACGCCTACCAATTATAGCCAATGGAGCGCCAATAGGATTAAGGCACCAAAGACATATGCACTTGTGGTTCCTCAATCACAACCCAGTTCTGTTTGTATTTATAACACTGCTCTATAAGAAGATCCTAAGAGTTATTGTTACCAATCCCTTATATGTTCCAGAATAGAATATTTATTGATGCAAGTGGGGGAATGATGGTACCAAATATCGTGGTGACAAATCCTAATCTAAGTCCACCATACTAGATCCATCCTCTGCTCTAGCACTCCATCTCTCTGTACCCGCAGTAGCCATCGCCTGTATAGGGGCAGAGGCCAAAATAATGTGCAAATCCATCTTGCTGCCACTAAAGCGAGGGTTAATACCTGACCCAACTATTGGGTGAGCTGCTAAGTTCAACTCACAGTGGGCTTCTAAGTTAGTAGTATTGGTTATCCTATCCCTAGCCAATATCTGCTTATAACGTTGTATCCATCTTCTAAACTCATATGATTTGACAAATGATAGACGTTGTGTTGGAGTGCTCCATCTCAGGGATGCCCCCAAGTCTCTCTCATCCAGGTACTAAAGAAATATTGCCTATTGCGTTGAATCCTAATGAGATGTCCCTTACTGGGTCCTTAACTTGTGTGAGCTCCAACTTGATGTCATAACTTTCTCTATATGTGCAGTTTTCCTTTCGACCACCATCTCGGCTTCCATCCCATCAAGGGAATCAAATGAGTTCCTGACCGATATAGCCCCCGTGTGACATGCAGTCTCTGTTGACATTGTAGAAGCCGAGGGACCTGACCGTTTGCCCTATGAAACATCTCTACTTGGCTGGCAGTTGCCATGCGGTGCTCCCTTGGGTTGTTCTACATTTCAGACCATATTTCTTACTTCTCTCAGTCCCAAAGAGCTACCTTTTTTAGGCACCTCAATTACCATATTTTGGGCAGCGTTCCTTCTGCAACGAGATAACGAGTGTCCAATAGCCTTCCAAAAAGAGAAAAATTCATGCACATTTTTATATGTGACCCCCACCCAAGAGCACTTGCTTGGGTGCTTGAGCATTATCTTTTGATGCATGGTCCGTCTCAAATCCAACTCTACAAGCACCCGTACATAATGACAAAAGCTAAACATAGCGCATCAGTTTCCACAAGAATAGATTTACATATGACAACAACTAGCGCTAGTAAAACATGTATGTGAATATGCTTATGGCATAAAGTAGAAAGCCTTACTCAAACCTTTGCTAAGGATGATGATTGTTTGGCAGGCAAAAAATCTTGAATATGTGGTTACAAGAACAACATCCCATGGATGATCCACCATATCGGTATCTTCCAAATTCAGCCTTGGTCTTCCTCTTTTGCAAAGTGGAACACAAAGTGTTGGAGCCCCAAAGAGAACGTACACCATTGAGAGGATGACTTCCATAGTTTTGTTATTTGAATTTTTAATTACTAGAGTGCCAGCTTTTCCCACTATTATGCTCGATCTGCATGCATAGGAGGACTTATACTGGGACCTTGTTGTCTACTACAAAATAACACTAGAGCCCTCCCCATTTAGCATTTGCATATATAATGATGAGGGAGGGGTCCTCAAGGCAGCAACATATAATCCTTATGGAATTTGATTTTACCCGACTACCCTATTGCCCGCACAACCATTACAAGTGCCGATTGGTGGGTACCTACACCGGATACGTTAGTATTCAAAATCATATGTAAACTCGAGCGAGGATGGACTGACTGGTGGAGATTACATACTAAAGGACCATACAGATCCTTTATGCCTAAGCCGAAGACTCTCTGGTCGCTCCCTCCTCTAGTAGCGTTTATACGTAGCCTTTCCCTTATTGATTAATCTCGAGAGCTCGCCTTGCTAGTCCACCCTGTCTCTTCTATTGCCATTTGGGCCTGACCTACAGGTAAAATTGGTGTGTTAGACATGTTCTGAGAAGGTAAAACAGCCTTACCTGCAAGTTGCTCCTGATTGGGCGCTCCATCGCGATCATATTTCTCTTCGTGAACCTCGACTCCATGAGGGGTTACCTCATGTTCAGTGATGGGAAGGCTGGCTAGAGAGACGTTGAATATTGCGTGGAGGAGAAGCATGTGTATGAGAATGATGTACCTTGCGGCCCTAGCGTCAGTGTACTTTTGGAGCCCACGACCATCACACCTTGTTGAGAAACAATCTGCCTTGCAAAACCCATATTAGGGTTAGTAGCTTCACCACTAGAAGAATCCGTTCATTGTTGTCTCCTAGGTCGGAATGTTTGTCCATTGCTGAGTGGTCAAAGGCATGAAGGCGGATGGATAATGGCCAACAAAGACGATCGCATCCACTCCAGCATCATCAATTGTAGGATGCAATGAGAAACAAGATAAATCAAAATGAAAAGTGCCAAAATGAGAGCCACTTGGGTTACACCATCATGTCTGATGATGCTAGCATCGCCCATAAGGTCTGAGGGAGCGTATACGGGATGGACACCGGAGGCGTCTCTCTTAATTTTTGGAAAGAAAGTGAAGGCAGGTCCAACAAGTGTGAGGAGGCCAAACACATTCCATTGGGAAGGCATGGGAGTGAAATGAGGACCCTAACCAGACCAGGGTAAGGTAGTTGCCGCCCCATGATGGGCAGCAAGACCCAAGTGAGGCCGGCGATGGATTTTTTGTAACCCTCGTAGAGAGATCTTTTTTGTAACCCTATTAAATAGAATAATATTTTTATTGTTTAACCAATATACCTGGCTCAGGTAGTTGTTGGAGCAAAAAATTATGCATGATTTATTTATACAATTTTAAAGCCGAGAAAATTCCAGTGCCAAGGAAAGAAGAGCAAGGATCAGAGCTCGAGGTTGACAAACACAATCATTAAAGTGCTCATCATAGGAGCACCCTCAGATCGCGTGGTTGGAGAAGCGAGAGCATCCTTTGGTCGGATGCTCATAGAGTCTTAGATAGCACCCTTAGTTGGGCGCTTGTAAACTCTCAATGAGTGCCCGTCGTTGGAGAACCAGTCGTAACTTTGGACTCAGACCTTAGAATGAAATAATTCATGCGGCTTTGAACAACTAAGACATATATCTCCAACTTCATATCTCAGGAGTATTGCTTAATTTTGCATGGGAGAGAGTTGAAATAGGTCTTCAATTTTTGGCGTTGGTTTCTTCATTGAGGGTCGTTGGGCTTTGGATAATCAGCCATATCTTTTGAATTAAACCTCGGATTGAGATGAACCTCAGCGACTAAGACCTCGAGACTTCTATATTTAGGAGCGCCTGCAAGAGGGGCGTAAGAAGAGAGCATAAAGTAGTCGCGTGTTGGCGCAACCTTGAAGCACATCTTAGTAAACTGCCATAACTTATTATCCCCACATCATATTGAGATGATTCAAGTTGTTATGTATAGATAAGATATATATTTATAACTTTGTATGTTTGTGATGTTGGGACGATATAGTTTCAAAAAGCCATTAGAACCTGTGCTAATGTTAGGGGCGCTGGGAGCTGCGCCATCTTTAAGGTTGCTAGTGGTTGCACCGCTTTAAGGGCACTAGTGGTTGCGCCGCTTCAAGGTCGCTAATGACTGCGCCCGTACTAATGGCGTTGATGGTGCACCCCCGTCGAGGGCATTATAAGCTGCACTCGTGTCTAGGACACGTATAAGACGTGGGGCCAACAGTTTTGGCTTTATCCATTGAGTTGAAAAGTTCACCTGAGGATGATCTCTTTGAAAAGAGAACATATAAAGATGGAGCATGAAGAGACCAGATGAGGATAGACCCAAAGGAGATGAATAAGCATTGAAAATCGATAAATGTTGAGCTTCTAGAGTCGTTAGGGTTGGTGTTAGACGAGGATAGACATGCAGATAGAAATAGACATCAAGTTTGATTAAAATACATACTAGGATAGGAGTTTATAAGAGAGGCTTCGGGTAGAAGAGAGAGCACCACAAAATCACACATCAAAATCCCTCGAGTTTTAAGATTTTTTCCTTTTCTTTTTGTTTTTCCTTCCTTCCTCTCAATAAAATTGATTCATATCCATTCTCTTTCTTCTTTTCTTTATTTCTGCTAGATTGCTCTTGGGACGATCACTCTGAATCTGTCTCAAGATCATTTCTAACATTTTCACAAGTTTTTCCCGCAACAGTGGTAAAGAATTAATAACATCTATCAAGTAATTTAGTGTACAGAGTTTCGTTTCTCTCTTCTTTTGGAGAGTCTCCCCTTTTAGGGGGTTTTTCACCCCCTTCTCCAACACAGTCCCGCCACCTTCCGTTTCATCCCCGACTACCACCAGTCACAACCATCACTCCGGCTCCAACACAGTCCCGCCACCTTCCATTTCATCCCCGACTACCACCAGTCACAACCATCACTCCGGCACCTTGTGTACCACCACAGCTTCCCCCTCCGCCTTTTACACCTTTATTCAGGAGGAGTCTATCTTTGTCTCTTATAGGGCCTTTTTCTTCCTAGTGCATTTTGTAACCCTCTGCCGCTGCACCATGTGGTGTTTGTCCTAGGAGAGCCACGACGTTGTCCCTCCTCGTCTCTTTGCTTCCTCCTCCTAGGCATCTCGAGATATGCCATATGAACTCCATTGCTCACAGATCCTGCCTCTCAAGCGAAAGCCCCTTAAGATCATTGCTCGGTAACCTATTACACGTCTCTCGCTCGCACTCCAGGTGACCAGTCCACCGTCAACCATTCACCACCCACCGTCAGCCCAAACCGAGGTTAAGCCTACCAGCACACTGTCCGGCCAGCCGAAAGGTCTCGAGGTCGGTCCGTCTCCGATCCCACCAGACTTACCATTTCCGAGCTCCAGCCTTAATCCACGGCTCTTTCGGTAGTCTAGTTCGGCCAAGCCTCGGAGGTTTCCTCCACGGCCCCGTAAAAAAGGAAGCAGAAATCTTGTGAACCGAGAGGTGGTCGACCTAGGTCTCCCCTCCTGATTTACCTCCGGCTTTGGCCACGTTTCTGTTTTTAAGTGTACTATTTTGCTTATCTTTGATTATGTTCTGTCTTTTTTTTAATCAGCATTGGTAAAATCTGTTATGTGCTGTATTTCTACATCATTCTCATTGTTACAAGCTTCTATCTCTGCTGGGAGAGCATTCGTCTAATCAGAGTTAATTCTTTTTATGAAAATCTTTATTAAACTTCACGCGCGTGTAGCTCAATATCTGCTAGCTAAAATCTTTGTTCAAACTGTTTCGATCGGTCTTCCAATTCTTTCATGAAGGAGATTTCAACTCTAGAGTTGATATTATGATAATAAAATGTTCAAGCATACCATCTGGCAGCGTGGTCCCATTGTTATGACGCAAGATTTTATAGATAATATTTTTATATTTTATGTTTTCCTATCAATTTATTTAAATTTCTGTATCTATATTTCGTAATGTCCTATTTTAATGAAAGATCACTTCCTACAAAATGGTAAAAAAAATAAATTTTCTTAAAGAGATATTAGGTTTAATCTTTACTAATAGAAAAAAAATTATTGAAAAAATCATTCCTAAATGAATTACAGTTGTATTCGATTTGATATAACAGATATCACAACAAAATTCTGTCCAGAATCTATAAATCTGAATGTGAAACAATCTGGCTGATTACTATAACAAGGATCTTTAATTATGAATAATCATTCTAATGTGGCGGAACGTTGAAAATAGTGGGACTTCTTGGAGTCGATAATATTTTTAAAGCTCTAATATGTAGATCGAGCAGTAGGATCTTATTTTAGAGAGTTCTCACTCAACAATGCTTTTATATTTGTGAAATTTGTCTAGAAATCGATCGGTTAAATTGGTTAATTGTGTTTAAACGTGAATTAGAATATATATACATCGGAGACATAAAACAACGCCCTTTTCGTTGGATGGGTAAGGCTACCTGGTCTTCTTTTCGGCGAAACGATTGATTTTGTTCTCATCAAGAATGTTGTACAAAGCTTGAAAGTGAAGATGAAACCTGATTTTTTGAATGTCGACAAATTTGACAAGACATAAACAATATTTGGAGCAAATTTGAAACTTCAAATCATGTTGTTGAGTCACTAATGATCACCAAATGGCTGATTTGATGATGCTTCAAATCACTTCGATGAAAGTCTCGGACTTGTGTTCTTGGGACTGATAAGTATCATTGTTATTAAAGTGCTATTTGTCCCTACTATATATTGCCAAAATATTCTGACAAGTACATTTCTAGGATTGCTCAAGAATTCTAAGATATCTAAGAAGCAACTCTTAGAAATTCACCTCCCTTGGGATGCTCTCTGTCCAATTTGCGGAGATAAAGATGAATCAATTGAGCATCTTTTTCTTCACTGTGTCTTCTCAAGCTCGGTCTGGAATTATTTTGCCAATTGTCTTGAAATCAGCTGGGTCTTGGGAGCTGATCTAGGTTCGCATTTTAATCAATGGCTCGGGCTTGTTCAAGATGGCATGATTAAGCAGGTGTGGTTTACAGTTTTCGAAGCTATTCTCTAGCGGATGTGGCTGTCAAAAATCGAGCAATTTTCTAAGAAAAAGGTTGCAACCAGGAGCTTCTTACTCATTCTATTTTACGCCAGATTCACAAGTGGCTTAAATGGTCTAATTCTTTAATAGATCTTGGACATCAAGATCACATATTGTATATGGAGTTGCTCCGTATGGAGGACTAATCTTGCAACTAGTCTTGTAAATTATCGAGTAGATTAGGCCTTACTCTACTTGTAAATTTTGGAGTTTGTTAATAATATTAATCCATTTATCAAAAAAAATTCTTAGAAATTTATGTCTAGAGAGAAGACGTTGAAGTTAATCGATTAAATTGAATTTGAGATGAATGAAATGACTACAAAGAGAAGATTTGTATTTATAGTATCTCAATGATCATATAAAACAAGTCCTTAAAATCATAAGTGAATTCAAATTCAAAGACAATTTTCAAAAATGTAATTTCTTTTCATAAAAATCTATCAAACTTTTTGGGAAGGACCCATTCATTCTTTCTTTTTATACTCACTGACTTAATTGTTAACCAAATTATATCATTTAATTTTAGTTTTAAGTCTATCACCAAATGAAACTAACAGAAAAAATATTGTTATCTTTTTAAATTTTTGAAAGTTAAACTATTGTTATATTTGTTAAGACATTTGAATTCCTATTTCAATTCGAACCAAGGGAGGACATGAATGTACGTGTACTCACTCTTTTATTTAAAAAGGTTGATTTCCAACGTGTTTCGGAGCAAGCCAAAAGTGACCATGTACGTGTGGGGGTCATGACCCAAGCATACAAGTGGGAGCCCAATTATACATATATAATATTAAATACGGGATATTATATCTCTCCAATTATTATTGGTCTGGACTCGAGAGATAGAGAGAGAGAGAAGAAAACGAGGTGGGGAAGGTGCAAGGTAAGTGAGTGTGTGAGAATTACGGGGGTAGGTGTGAGCTTGACCAAACCAACCCTTTCTTTTTCATATATATTTTTATAATTAAAAAAAGAAAGCGCAAACACCATTCCTCAAAAAAAAAAAACACGCGCCATCTTATCTCCGAACAATTTACGATGCTAATTATGATATATTTCTCTCCTAACAGAAGAGAAACTTACTAAAACTTGCTCTACGTACAAATAGTAAAATTGTTATTGTTTCAGCAGTCTTGACATTTTACCCTTCAAAGAAGAATAAAAAGACATTTTTGGAATTAATAAGAAGAGTAACCATTACATTAACCGATACCTTGAATTTATATATATTTAGATGTTTTACATTTCACTCCATCCTGAATCGTCACGTTTGGAAAAACGGAATAAAATTGTCAAATCTATCGGTTTATTACTATTAGAATAAAAAACAAATCTCCAACCACCCATAATTCCTCCCATATAAAAAACCCCCTACCCCCATCCTTCTATTTTCAGCTTGACGTTCCTCTTCTCCAAAGAGAAACACCAAGCAAAAACCCACCTAACCCCATTTCCCCTCTTTCCAATTATACCCTTGGGTTCCTCATCTTCCGCTGCTCTTGTGCCAGGGGCAATACAGGGATATCACAGTACCAACTATGCAGGCCGTCAAGACTCCGACTCCGGGGGCTTTGGTACCCCAAACTCGGCGTCGGCTCGCCCCGAGCCGACTCACACTGGTAAAGTGCCTGTACCGTTCCAACGGCGTTGGCTCGAGCCGCGCCGACTGGCAGAGCTCCTGCGCTATCCTGTCCAGCAAGGTGGGCTCCGTCAACGGGCACTCCCCGACGGGGATGGACCTCGTGCCGGTGGACGCCGCCTCCGACGTGGCGAAGCAGCTGCAGAAGCCGCTGACGATAACTGACCTGTCGCCGGCGCCGATGCACGGGGCGCAGCTGCGGGTGGCGTACCAGGGGGTCCCCGGGGCGTACTCTGAGGCGGCGGCCGGGAAGGCGTACCCGAACTGCGAGGCGATCCCGTGCGACCAGTTCGAGGTGGCGTTCCAGGCGGTGGAGCTGTGGCTCGCGGACCGGGCGGTGCTCCCGGTGGAGAACTCCCTCGGCGGCTCGATCCACCGGAACTATGACCTCCTCCTCCGGCACCGGCTCCACATCGTCGGCGAGGTGCAGCTCCCCGTTCACCACTGCCTCCTGGCGCTCCCGGGGGTCCGGCGGGAGTACATCACGCGCGTGATCTCCCACCCGCAGGCGCTGGCCCAGTGCGAGCTCACTCTCACCAAGCTCGGCCTCAACGCCGCCCGCGAGGCCGTCGACGACACCGCCGGCGCCGCCGAGTACATCGCCGCGAACAACCTCCGCGACACGGCGGCAATCGCGAGCTCACGCGCGGCGGAGCTGTACGGGCTGCAGGTGCTGGCGGACGGGATCCAGGACGACTCGAGCAACGTGACGCGCTTCGTGATGCTGGCGCGTGAGCCAATCATCCCGCGCACCGACCGCCCCTTCAAGACGAGCATCGTGTTCGCTCACGACAAGGGCACGAGCGTCCTCTTCAAGGTGCTCTCGGCGTTCGCCTTCCGGAACATAAGCCTGACGAAGATCGAGTCCCGGCCCCACCGCCACCGCCCCATCCGTCTGGTGGACGACGCCAACGTCGGCACCGCCAAGCACTTCGAGTACATGTTCTACGTGGACTTCGAGGCCTCTATGGCCGAGCTCCGCGCCCAGAACGCCCTCGCCGAGGTCCAGGAGTTCACCTCCTTCCTCCGCGTCCTCGGCAGCTACCCCATGGACATGACCCCGTGGTCCCCCTCCTCCTCCTCCCGGGGCGGCGACGACGACGACGTCGTCGTCGTTTAATTCCTGTCATTAATTAGTATTTTAATCAATAATGATTTGATTTGTCAAGGAAGGGGAATCCCTCAGAAATTAGTTTATTACCAAGTGTTGTTTATTTATTTTTATTTTTGAAAGGTACCAAGTTGTGTTTATTGGTTGCTTGATTGCACAAAAAGGACAGGGCACATGTTTTATTTTTATTTTTCTCTTTCTCAGAATTATTTGTTGATTTCTTTTGTTTTTGTGTTGTATACTATTTTCCCCTATAGTTTTGCCTGAAAATTAATGTCGCTGTTGGGGTTGGCGGAGATTTGTAAATCTGGCCCCGGTGGGTAGATAGATAGGGGGGATCCTAATTTCTGTTGTTGTTATTGTTAATGATGACCATTAAAATGATGATGATCATCATAAATACTTGGTGGCGTTTTTTTCTCTCTTTTTCGCTGTATTGTTTCCCCTTGTGCATCCACCATTTATTTATGGTTTTGGATTAAGTAGAAATTATATTTTTATACCATTTGGTATTCGACATACTTTAAATAAAAGGTGACAAATCTATTTAAATTTATTATATTTCTTAGAAGTTAAATATTTCAATTGGTTTTTTATAAGTGCAGTAGTGCATTTGTTTCACAAGGGAAATGCTACTTGTGCTTGTATATTAACATAAACTTTTCGGTGTTTTATTTATTAAAAAATCCGGGGGAAACTTTCTTAATACAGGAGGTGATGTTCGTAAAGGAAAATTGTTAAATAAATTAAGCGTTCAAATTTGAACATAGATACCCGAAAAAATGTCAAATTTGACCCCTTAAAGAAAGTTGAAGAAAACTTAAGCAGATGTTAATATACTAAGTCATACGGCCATCAAATACGAACGCAGTCACCAAGTCAACATCTCAAGTCCTTGTGATACATACTGGGCTTCTGGGAAGGGAGGGAAACAGTTGTTTTATGAATAATTACTAAATTACTACAAAAAAAAGTGTAGATACTAAATAGATCTGCTTCTGAATTAGAGTGTCTTGTAAATTTCAAATGATACCACCGGGTTAGTAGAATAATTCTATACTAAGAACAATATTTGGAATATTGATTTTTTATTAAAACTTTAAAACAAATTGAACCACATTAAACTCACTGTTAAATTGTTAGTCAGTAAAATATTAATACTGAGTATACAGATTAACCATCAAAATTTTCCAGATTACCATAACCTCCGAGGGAGTCGATTGATCCTTTAAAAAGAATAATAATGCATATGATACTATTCCTCTACCTGACAACTCGGTCAGTGATGTCTTTGATAAGTAGATGAATCAGAGTCACGTGATTTCTATCTTGTTAGGTGGCCAGAGGCGCGTTTTGTTTGAAACTTATGGGGAAGGAGAAAAATATGTTAAACGCATCTCCTAGCCTCTTTTGGCAACACAAAACTTTGAGTTTTTATTATTACCAGAGTGTAAAAAAATGACCGAAAAAGTAACCCGTTTTATTCTTGGAGTCACCACTCAACTGATCTGATTTGTCAGACCAATGTCTTTAATTAAGTATATTTAAAGGGGAGCTCACATGGTCGCATACTTTTTTTAGGGTCCTCTTGTTTTATTATTTTAAAGTTTAAGAAAAAAATATATGTTACGATACTGTCATCTATTAGTGTGGATATATAGCTGTCGTCAGGTCCTTTTATTATAAAAGAAAGAATAGATACTCTCAAAAGAATCGTTCTTGATATTTTGTAAAATTCATTCTAAAGGAACACACGTTCCCTTCCTTCTTCCCTTTCTTTCTCTCTATTTTCTCCCCTTTCTAATTCTTGATCTTGGAAATCCTAACGGGTTCGTTACATGGTATTAAAGCCACCAATTCTCGGAATGGCTTGCTTGGAAGACGTAGAAGCAATTTGTGCGAAGATCGATGATTCATTTACCAGATTAATGACTAGAATGGATTTGTTCATTAACGGAGTACATAAAATGCTTAAGGCCCCGAACGACTCAGAAGTGAAAGGAGTTGACAAGGACATGAGACCTCCTTTGATTTCATCTCCCCGGAGATTAACCAAGGTGGAAACGCATATGATGGAATCGCAGATGGGGGTGCTCCATTGTGATTCTCTAGAGACGATTAAGGATGTTGGTTCCATGGATGACAGCGTGATTGGGAGACCTCTGCTGTTACCTTTACCTCAAGATTTTCCTCGCGCTACGGAGGTGATTAAGGATTGGGGTTTTGCGAAAGGCAGAGTGATGGAGGAGAATAAGAGGCCACGTCTCCTACCCTCGCTGGTGGACATGCTACATAATGCAGAGTGCCAGCAACATCGTGAGCAAGATGGGTCACGACATCTTAGGGTTCTTGAAAAACCACTTGATAAATGCTAGAAACTATTCGAAGCATTTCGCCAGGAGACAATGGAGAGGTCTAATATGTTTGAGGTACGAACAGAAGCTTCTCATCGCGAACAGATGGAAACCCAGAGGGCGATGGTGGGCGAGATTCTGAGACAGTACTATACTTTTCAAGAACGGTACTCAAAAGTAAATACCCTTCAAGATCCTACCTTACCTGGACTTAAACCGTTGGTTGTGAGTTGTGAACAGCATTCCATGTCCAATCTTGTGTCTGAGAAGGAAAAAGTGAGTTTAACGGTGGTTGATTTAGGGTTTTTGTCTTCGGACGTTGAACTGGGTAGTGGAAATTTCTTAGATGATGATCTTTTTTATGTCAAATTTAAACTGCCTGATACCTCTCTGGAGAATTTGTGTTTGGAGGAGGATGACGAGAGTAAAGGAACGGCTGTGGATTATGAGTCTGAAGGCGATGAGGTAGATATGTCATCATCTTGAAGCATGTCGTTAATGGCAGCATAGGTATAGGAACTTTGAATCTTAATGGCTCGATTAAGAGCAAGATGGTTCCAACCTTGCTTGATGAGGGCCATAAGAATTCTAAGACAAATAAAGGCAATGAACTGGGGTTGGACAGATTTGGAGCGGTCCTTGGAAAAGTTGACGACTTGGTTAAGATTTGGACAAATTCTAGTGGTGAAGTTGATGATTGTTCACCTCGAATACAAGTGAATTCTGTTAAACCAACAATATTTGTCATTTCTGAATCTGTTAACCAAATTGTGGTTATAAAAGACATTATTGAAACTATTGACGAAGCTGTAGTTGTTTGTGAAGAAAAAGAAGAGGATGATCATATGGTACCAGATGGATTAGAAGAGATAAAAGAGCTTAACAGCGAAGTTGAAGAAGTCACTTATATGTCAAATATGCAAAAGGCCAGTCCAGAACTTGGTAAAATCATGTCTGAGATGAGTTTGATTCCTCTTACTTCACCCGTTAAGTTGGACGAGAAGGTTACGAAAATGAGAAAGCAAAAGGTGGATAGCCTGGTGATGCAGCAAAAGGCATTAGTCTGTCAACTGTTGGATTATTACAGAGCTCAAAGGAAGCGATAAGTTTCGGCGATCAGTTTGAAAAGTTGCTGCATGAGTATGAGGAGACAGGCGTGCAAAAAGAATGGCATTTGGTCAGGGTATCGAATTTTGAGTTTCTACTGTTTACGCTAACAATTTCAAGTTATGCCATGTAATATCTCACCTTGTGAGTCAAACTTAGTTGAATTTAATTAAATATGCTAAATTATTTGTTAAGATAAGAATATACTACGTAAAAAATATCTACAAAATTGATTATGTAGATATAATATGAAGGAACTTGAATTAATAATGTTTTATAATGATATATTACAAAATTGAAGAATTGAATAAATTAGGATATCAGCTAAGTTGCTAATGAAAATACTAAAACTAATTGTAACTGTTAAGTTAGAAATTTAGCAACTCAACTTAATTTAATTAAATTATAAATATGTGGCAAGCGGATGAAATTGGGATAAGTTCCCAATAATTTCACCGAAACAATTAAAAGAGGCAAAGGAAATAAATTAGATGAAAGTGAATTTGGTTAAGTTCATAAAGTAAGAATAGGAATAAAATAAAAGAAAATAACGTGGAACAACTAGAAAAACTCACACATGACAAAGCAAAGTAAACAGTAAAAGGAGAAGCGGTGAAGGATTAATATATTAGGGAGACTAATGTTGGTCTTTTACAAAGATTTCACCGAAACAAAGAAACAACCAAAAAAAAAGAAAGCAAAAGAAAACGATAAGTTAGAACAAAAGGAGAGACGTAGTCATTGAGTAAAAGAGGGGATCTTATTAAGGTAACTCTACCTTTATTATTTTAGCATGATTGATGATGAACAATTTACTAATCGTTAAGATTATTCATGTATATGAACTATAAGCTAAAGAAATTGGAAAGGTCAATTTTTACTCCATAGGAAAGTAAATCGAGAACAACCACAAAGGTTAAGTAAATTATAAAAAAAAGGCTAGATTGAGAATCTTTATTCATGGTTACAGAAAGTAACTTGGATTATGGATTACATGATGTTCATTAACAATAAATAAAAGAGAAGAAACTAGTGTCAGAAAAGAAAAGCTAAAGAAAAAAAAAGAAGCTTAACTAATTATGTTATTAGAAAGAATCTGTGAGAGTGGATGAATTCCACCGGTTTTGGCTAAACAAAGAAAATAAATATATAAAAGAAGAACTAGAGAAGGAAAAGAAATGAAAGAGAACTAGATGACGCAACCGAGGAAAATAACAGAGGTATCTAGGTAAGTTATCCAATCACGTTTAGTTTGATTATTTTACTACGATCAGTAAGTTAAGTGGGGATGATTCTCATCCGAACTGAAATTACAAGTGATAGTGAATCATAGGAATGACGGTTATGTTATTAGATTGGTTCAGAAAATTAGTACAATTAAAAGTATCTTGTAATTATAATGTTAACCGAAGCAATGAACAAAAATTGGAAACCATAACCGAGAAAAGAACAAAAATGAAAAAGTAGATATTTTATCTAGTTAAACGAAAATTGAGTATTATTTCTATGTGACAGGTTTTTGAATATAATTACAAGAGATTTGAAAACAAATCTTGTGGCTATTGACCGAAGGAATATTTGTATTAGAAAGAGGATGGTCATTCGAGATGGTCGTCCAGCCAAAATTGGTAAACAAATAATATGTGACTCGTACTTTATTTGGCGCACTCTATTATTTGTCATGATCTGAATTTGATACTTTGAGTGCATATTGTGCATTTACCATATGAGCATTATGATGTGACATGTAAGAGTTTGGTTAATTGGGCCCAGATGAGGCATTGTATATGTTTGATTCGTTAAAACCTATGGATTTAATTGATATGAAAGTCTATATGATACGGTTGCCTTCCGGCGGGCAGAACTATTTGGCCGATGAGGTTGGTCTGATATGATATGATATGGTTGCCTTCCGGCGGGCAGAACTATTTGGCCGATGAGGTTGGTCTGATATGATATGATATGGTTGCCTTCCGGCGGGCAGAACTATTTGGCCGATGAGGTTGGTCTGATATGATATGGTTGCCTTCCGGCGGGCAGAACTATTTGGTCGATGAGGTTGGTCTGATATCATATGGTTGCCTTCTAGCGGGCAGAATTATTTGGCCGATGAGGTTGGTCTGATATGATATGGTGGCCTTCCGGCGGGCAGAACTATTTGGCCGAGGAGGTTGGTTGATGATGACGCCTTTGAGATATGGTATCCTCGTGTAGGAGAGGGAGTGACACGATTTAGATTCTGCCGAATATTCGTCCAGTGATGTGATTTGATTTTGGAATTATGTGTTCATGTGTCAAATTACGTGACGGTATGGAACATTGCGTAGTTTGCTCATGTTTCTGTATTTTTGTGATTAAATATTAATATTTGGTCATCTTGTAAGTATGACTTTATGTTACTTTACATGTCCGCATGATTCAATTGCCATGTTAGTCATATGCATGTGTTAGGTATGTTTGTGCATTGAGTGGCTAAAAAAATTGTGATGTATATGTTATTTGTTTACGGGGTGTTCCAAAACACTCACCTCCCTCTCACCAGTTTTTGCAGGAACTTGTACAGGAGTTGTATTGGTTCGGAGATCTACTATGATTGTACCAAGTCCATTTGTTCTCCAGGACTTGCATCGAGGTCTCCAGTTTGTATTTTGCTCTTTTATCTAGAAGCTCCGTAGTTACATAGTTAAGTTGATCTTGGGAAAAGAACATATGAATATATATTAAAAAGGAAAAGCTTGGCTTACATTTTGTAAATTAAGTTTTAAATTTTATATTTAAAGGCTTATTATTATAAATTCTGAATACGTTTGAGGTTGGCTAGATTTCTTTGTGATTAAAGGAGTTGAAGTCTAGTGCCGATCACCGACCACCGATTTGGGTCGTGACATGCCATCTTGAACATGAACTCTCTGTGTCCACCACCTATACCACTTGAATTGGAGTGGGATTCTGTTCGTATAGAGATACAGACGATCCTCCCTGAAAGGGCAGCACTTTTCAACATTGCAGTAAAGGATATCTCAATTAATTAGCTAATTTTTGGGAAAGAATTTAAAGCTGCTGTAGAAGATAAGCAGGTAGCTGCACATGGGATTGGAAGGGCAAGGTGTAAAGTGAGAGCAGGTCTAACGTCTCCTTTATTTAGTTTGCTGCAGAATTCTGAATGTGTAATGATGGATGAATCATTGGCAACTCTTGTTGTTCTTGCGAGCGATCAGGAAGGGGAAGCTGCAATTGGTTAAGCTGAACATATACCTGTCTTGGTACCAGATGCTGTGATCTTATTTCCATTTGATACATATGATTGATCAATGATCCTTGAGGTCAAGGATCTCATGAGGAGAGGGTATTATTACGATACTGTTGTCTATTAGTGTGGATGTGTAGCTGTCGTCGAATCCTTTTATTATAAAAGGAAGAATAGATACTCTGAAAAGAATCATTCTGGATATTTTGTAAAACTCATTCTAAAGAAACACACGTTCCCTTCCTTCTTCCCTTTCTATCTCTCTATTTTCTCCCCTTTCTAATTCTTGATCTTGGAAATTCTAGCGGGTTCGTTACAATATACTTTAGTATCCTGTGATATCGGTGATTTGGATACCCTGTGATTTTAAATATATAAAATCGGTCTAACTTATTTTAATTTTTATCACTTAGCGAACCCAAAATTTGGTTCACGATTTTTTTCCTTTCAAAATGGCATATTTTCGATGCCTACGTGGAGTACCACGTGGTAATGACTGTGATTAGTCGATGCTGACGTACGGTTGGTAAATTACAAAATAATCCCTTAAATTTTTTTTAAATCTCTTATCCTCCCCTCTCTAATTCTCTTTCTTCTCTCATCCTCATCTTCTCTTCTCTCGTGATTTCTTCCCCCTCCTCCTACTTCTTCTCTCTCTCCCCCTCCTGCAACCTCTATTTCCCTCCTCTAGGTGCATCAGCTAAGCAAATCCAGCATTCCCAAAGATAAAAATCGCTTAAGATTCGCATCTTTCATTTCCCATCAATACTCCCATCAACTAAACACACACAACAAGAGGAGAACCAAAATGGGTATCGATCAATTTAACAGTTCATTGATCTCCTAATAGAACCCACCAAAAACCCAACAAAAAATATACAAACTTTACCTTGAGGAGGTCATCACTAGGCAAGAGGAGGGAATAGAGAGTACAACTGTAAAGAGGAAAAAAAGGCAAAATGGCTCAGATAGGTTACCCGAATCCAAATTATCTAAATTTCTCATTATCCGAAATATCTGAAATTGTTATTTCTCGATCCGAATATGAATCCAAATAGTGATTTAACTGAAATCCAAAATTATTTTAAATTCGGATTATCAATCTGAATTTTAAAAAACCAAATGAAGTGTCTTCAAGCAAATTGTCCAAATCTTTATACAGTTTTAATCAATTTCAAATTTAATCTTCCAACAGTTCACATAGAAAAGCAAAAAAGGGGCTCACAATTATGAACAAAGATAGAAATTTTAACAACTGAAACAACCAAATCCAGTACTCAACAATAACGAAAAATTGCTACACAAGAATCTAAAAGTCCAACCAGGAAGCTCTTACGCTCTACTGGTTTCAAAAATCCAAACCCACTTCACATAAATGATAAAGAATCTAAAAATTCCAAGTGGGTTATTTTCCAGAGAAAGCCCAAACCTATATGGTCCATTTTAAGTTAGAGTAATATTTTGGATACTCGGATAATTTAAATTTATGATTTTGCTATCCGAGTCCGAATTAAAATATTCGGATAATTCGCACACAAAACTATATGAATCCGAATCCAAATTTTTGGATATCAGATTTGAATACTGGATAATTTGCTCAACCCTAGGCACATGCAATAAAAAAACCAAAATACCCTCTTTTTTTTTGAAAATTCAAAGATAGTACTTCATTAAGCTTAATTATGCGAGTCATACAAGATGAGTTCCTTAAGCACTTTAGGAGGGTTATCTATAAGCTCCTCCATACAAAAATTACTTAATCTAGCAACACTAGTAAGCCAATCCGTAACACGAATAATATTCCTAGGTGCGTACACAAGTTTACACAAGGGTAAACTCAAAATTATGCAATGTACATCAATAGCCAAAAGCTCAACCATCCAATCTATGTCATTAGAAGAAGAGTTGATAAAATTCACAAGGACTTGGCAACGGGACTCCACTACGAATTTGGAGAACTTATGGCTCTATTGGACATGGGAAAATGCCATTTTGATCGTCTCTAACTCAACGTGAATCATCGTTGGTGCCTTCTTCAAGGAGAGCTTGATATCAATGACACACCCTCTGTGATCACACGTTGTAAAAGCCACGACTGCAATGGATTGGTGATCAGTCCACGATGGGTCCGTGTTAAAATTTTCAAAGTGTAAAAATTGAGATATAGGAACATCAGAAGCTGCTGCAGAATTTTTCCAGTGGGAAAACTCAAGATATTTGGTTTGTGCTTGTCTCGAAGTCTGTTTTGAATCAGGGGTTTTCCCTCAAAGATGCATTTAGTTTTGGCCAACCACAACTGTTAGCATATAAAGGCCACTTGGTTAATCAAAGTGAAGGCATCCTCATTTAGCTTTGTCAAAAAGGTGAGGAACCAATCGATGAAGCTTAATTGTCCCTCAATCATGTCAGCTCTATATCCCAATGATGATAAAAACTAGGTTGTGCGTGCATATGGGCAGAGGAATAGAGCATGTATAATATTTTCATTTGTATAATGACATAAGCTGTAGCTTGGGATCATTATAAATGCATCTTCTAACTATATTTGCAGTACTGGGAAGTGAATTATAAGTCATTTTCCATATGAAAATCTTAATTCTTGAAAATATATTGAACTTCCACAATTTAGACCAAAAAGAACTGGACATTGTTACTGATCTGATGAGGGTTAGAATTCACAAAATGATAACCAAGTTTAGCAATATAGTACCCTATTTTTGTAATGGGCTATATTATCATGTCAGCTCCTACATATCTCCTTAGCATGATCTTGGTGATATCATCAATCTCTGGTTCTGAAGGCAGAGTCAACAGAACCAGAAAGTCCCAAGCCGGTTGATCAGCCATCATCAAATCTGCAACCTTAGTCACCTAGCTCGTAGCAGGTCTGAAAGACTGGAAGTTATTACTTGGTAAACAAAGTAACCAAGAATCATCCCACACATCAATTGAATTGCCATCAGTAACTCTTCGCATCATATTGGGTTTGAGCATTTGGAAACCACTTAGGATCATTGTTAAAGTCCATTAGGGTCTGGTTCCTCTTGTTGCCTGAAAAAGAGAAGTGTTAGAAAAGTATATATTTTTGAGCAACTTGAAACAGAGGGAATCTTGGTCATTGAATAGCCTCCAAGCTTGTTTTGCAAGAAGGGACATGTTGAACTTCTTTATGTTTGTGAATCCCATGCCACCACACTTATCTTGAACTTCTCTATGTCATGTTGCTCCATTTTACCCAATGGATCTCCCTGTGTAAACATCTCCTGACCACTAGTAATTAGATAGAAGACTATGAATTCTCCTACAAGTGGTGTTTGGAAATAAAACACATTGCATAGAAAATGTGGGGATTGAGGATAGCACATCTTTTATCATGATTTCTCTACCAGCAAGAGAAAATATTTTATTTTTCCATGATTGAGTTCTTGTCCACAAAGCACTATGAATATAACTTATAGCACAACACTTGGATCTCCCCAAAAAGGAAGGGAGAACATGGTATTTATCGTGATCAGACATCAATCTCATGCGAAGAACCTCCCTAATTGCCATATTAGTTCTGTGTTCTCATGCCAAGAACCTCCCTAATTTGCATCTTAGTTCTATATTTAAGGCTCGAGCTGAATCTAATACACGACTTATTATAATTAATATATTGTCCAGTGTGTGCCATAAATTATTGCAAAATTCTTTTATATGCATGGGCTTCTTCTCTTATATAATGAGTGAGAGAATTGAAAACTAAAAGAAAAGGGAAGGAAGAAATTGGGTCTCTTTTCCTGATTCCTCTTGTTGGGAGGAACCAATCCAAGGGAGAATCATTTACCATGATGGAGTATGACACACTTAAAATGCACCTTAGTTTACATCTAATCCATTTAGGTGGAAATCCAACTGTGAGCATAACTTTCTCATTGTATGGATCTATTTTGAATAAAAGCATTTTGAGAACTTGAGATAATAGATTGAAACCAAGGTTTAAGTCTATTAGCTAGAACTTTTGAATAGATTTTGTAAACAAGGTTACAAAGACTAATTATTCTAAAGTATGCTACAATATTATGGTTTTCATTCTTAGGAATCAATGTAATCAATGTCATATTCATGTGACAAAGAACTAATTCATTATGGTACCAGGATTTAACCATATCAGTCAATGCTATGGCAACAACATTCCAATAAATATGGAAGAATAAACTTGGTAATCCGTCTGGCTCGAGGGTTTTGGATCCCCCCATTTTAAATATTACAGCCTTGATTTTCCCATTTGAGATGGTCTTAGTTAGAGCAGTAGTTATCTCACTGATCATAACACGAGGGATGTAATTTAGAATTTCCCCCTGTCATCAGTTGGTTCTGCTGAGTACATCTTTTAGAAGTACTCCTGAATGCATCATCTAATGTAACTCTGGTCATCAATCCACACACCATCTTAACCCTTCAGCTTGATGATATCATTCATTTGCCTCATTTAGGTTGCCTATGTAAAAATGTGGGGAAGAAGTGTTCCCATGTAAAAGGCTGTCTCTCTCCCAAAATTCATTCTTCAAGGATGTAGAGGGTTCCCCATACACAAAAGTTATTCTCCATGTCTTTCCATATGCTCTTTCATAGAAGAGAGTATCGATGTAATTTGGATGTCTTGCTTCAATACGTAAATCAAGCATGAAGCTCCACCAAAGTGCCAAACCACCACCCAAACCAATCCTATATATATAAAAACTGCTAGTGAACTGCATCTTGAACCTAAACTTCTCAATCTTCTCTTTCTCTTGCTTTGTGTCCATGAGGAAGATAACCAATGGTCTGTGTTTCAAGAAGAGTCCTTGTAGGACTCAAACTGTCAAGTCCTGGCCAATGACTTGACAGTTCCATACCAAAAAAGTCATGCTCCTTTAGGTGGCATAGGGCTTGCCACTCATGGCTTCTTTGGATTTTTTTATTGTTCTTCTCAAGGGATTAAAGTTGTTTGCCTCTTTCGCCAGCAGCGTTTCTCCAGAACGTGCAAGACACTCAAATTTCTTGTTTCTTTTTGCTATTAGCTAGCATTAATGCTTTCCCCTTGTCAATCAGAAGGAGGGATTTATACTTCACATCTGCGATAGCTTATTGTGGCATTACAACAAATGCTTGGAGGGAGCCATCCCCTAGTGGATAATCGATGACCAAAGGTTCTAGATTACCAACTAGAAGACCCTTCTTCTTGAAATTATGTGGGATATTGGTGTTGGCTGAGGTGGTGGGGATAATTTCCTCTTTCCAAGTCTCAAAGGCCGGATTGGAATTGGAGAGAGGATTAGGGTATCAACTTTCTCTCTTCTCTGGGATGATTTGAAAAATTTTGACAGTAGCCATTGCCTGACGTAATGGGTATGATCCACAGGTTGTGATGTGGCATTAGTTATTGACTGGGCTGGGCCCCATGATTTTATTGATTGAATTTGAACCTCCTGCTGACGTGGATGGGATCATTACTAGACTACCTATTTTAGGGCAGCTTTTTTTTCCTCTATTGCAGGCGCGATCTTAGTAGAACTGTCACATCCGTCCCATCAATAATAGTGACATTGACCAGTTGGATTTCCTCAGCATCCAATGTCAGGTCTGGGTACTTCTGAGTGGGAACTCCTAGGATCCCCACCCTGCCGGTGGAGAAGGAGATGCCTAATTTTTCCCTTGCACCTTCCTTATTTTTGGTTGATTTAGCTAATGAGGGAGATGTATCCATAAGCTGTTGATAACTTCATTCCGGAAGCTTGGAGGAGGGTTGAGAGTTGCCCCCGAGGTCGAAGGATGACTCTTAGGTGATAGAGAAGAAGAGGATGGTGATGCTCTATTTTTTTGATATGGTACTTTGTTGATGGCCAAGCTTCGAAGAGAGACATCATTCCCACCGGCCTTCAGACATAGCTTGCTCTTGTGTCCAATAATTTTGCAGTAATAGCAAAAATCTAGAATTCTTCCATATTTAAACTCAACCTTCTTGTCAGGCAAGCTCCCTCTTTTGAGAATAAAACCATTCTTTAGGGGATGATCAATGTTGTGATCAATTTTGATCCTTAGAACAACATTAACCGATGAGCTAGAGAAATTAGAATCATTAGCCTTTGAAACTGACCTGTAATTATCATAGTAGTCTGCTTAGATATAAGATTGGATGGCACTCTATGTACTTGCACCCAAATATAGAGGATGTGAACTCGACCTCGGACCAATGGAGATCAGGGTCCCATTCTTTTAGTATGAGGATATGGTCATTAATGAACCATGAATTTGCAGCAAGAATCCTTCTTTTGATGAGTGAGCTTTGGAAGGAGAGGGAGAAAATGTTTAGTTCTAGCTCCTCAATCTCAATATCCACCTCCTTGATGGACCAAAACTTGAGCACGCTTTCCTTGATAACATAAAGCTTGTGTTGTCTATCGACCAGAAGCTTACCGATTAGCACCAGTTATTTGATAAAAGAATTTAAGGCAAAGCTCATCTCTAAGGTAATAACAGGACCAAACAGAAGATCCTCTGTTTGTTTTATTAGATCATCAATACATATTGGGTTATCATGGCTTTCTTCCTCCATGATCCAGCGGGGTGACCATGGAGAAAATCAAAGTAAATCTGCTTGTGTTTGAAGCATGAACGTGAGGTTTAGATGTGGGGAAAGAAAGAGATTAAGGGTGGAAAGGGAGAAAGGAGGGAGCTAGGTCCAGAGAGAGGAAGTTAGGACAACCTGAAAATGGCAATGTTGTTTTTCAAAAGACCCTTCTTTTGGAGTGAATAAAACAAGGCAAGAAAGAGCAAAGAGCAGGGACCATAATTTTACCATATAGAGAGGGTATCAAAGAAATAACTTGAGATTTGTTCTTGCAAACCATTCTAGAGAGAAGAAGGCGAGACATCACCCAGTATCTAGATGCCATTTTCTACCAGAGAAGAAGAAGAAAGTTTTCTATGGATCTTTAATAAGTAATAATTGTGAACCGGACAAAAAGAATTATTAAGGAACTCTGAGAGGTTACAGTATGGAGGGAGGTAGAAGAGAGGAGATTAAGTTCCCATCGATTTAATATCATTCAAATGTCTCCCTCCATCTCCATCTCATGTTTTTCCTTCCTGATGCACCTAGAGGAGGAGATAGAGGTCTCAGAAGGGGGGAGAGAGAGAGAAAGAGGAAGAGCAGACAAGGAGATTTCATGAGGGAAGAGAGAGAATTAGAGATATGAGGATGAGATATTTTTTTATAAAAAATACAAATTAAAAAGGGTTTTTTTGGTAATTTATCCACACGTCAGCATCCACTAATCATAGTCACTACCACGTGGCACTCTACGTAAGCGTCAAAACGACATCGTTATGACAAAAATTTATGAACCGGACCTCGGATAAACTAAGTGATAAATTTTGAAATAAATTGGACTAGTTTTAAGGGTTTTAAACCATAGAATACCCAAATGATAATTAGTGATACAACAGGGTACTAAAATATACTTTTCCCAAGTTTAAACCCTCTTCCATATGCCAAAAAAATAATGTATACCCTCTTGCCTTTCTATGACACCCATTAAAAGTAAAAGAGTAAAAGAGTTACAGAAATACTAAACTACACACACAAAACCTTTTTTATTTAGTATGAAAATTAGAAAAATATCCCCCACAGAATTTTAAACACAAATCGCCACTATAACTTTTTTTTCTTTTTTTCTAAATCTCCACCCCTTATCTCCTCCTTTGCAAATTAAAATCAAAATACACAACTTCCTCCCCCAAAATTGTAAACAAAGACAACCATTATCACCTTCTTTCCTTTTATCTCCCAATTTCCACCCCTAATTTCCTCCTTTCCAAAATCAAAATCAACATCTTCTTCATCCTTAATCACGTCCTTTCCTTTCCCCTTCTTCCCTCTTCCAAAGTCCCAACCCTAAACCACATAACTTACTCCTAAAACAAAACCACACAGCTTACTCCTATTACCAAACACTCCTCCAGTGGCCAATGCAAGGAAGGAAATTTACGCAAACCAAATTAAAAGGAGAAATTTGAGGAGACCAACAGAAATAGAGCAGGGTTGTCTTACCTTCAGTCCTTCACTTGAGGCAACAAACCACCGTTGGAGGTCAGACTTCGGAGGTGGTTGGCATCGGAGGTAGGGAAAAAATTGTCAATGAATCGCCCTGTTTCTTCTCTGTGTTAGGGTTGGGGAGAGAAACAGGAATATGGGAAATTTTGGACAAAATTGGGTAAGAAATCAAACCAGGTTTTCCAATTTTACCCCTTCAATGGGTCGGACCTTACTAACTACAAAATTTCGAGCTAAAAATTTGTTCGAACAGTCCAATCTGACCTATTTTTGAGCAATTCGTAAGGTAAGTATTTTTACCCTACCCAGGACTGTATTCTATTCGATCTGTGATTTGACGAATCGGACTATCAGTCAGACTATATTTTTAAAACCTTGATTATTATCCCATCAATGAGAATAAGAATTGTTTGGCTGTCCACCAGAATGGTCCGGTTATAGGACAGAGCAACTCTTTATTTTTTTTTGAAAAACCAAGTTCACATTACTTATATTACGTCAAAAATTCTGAGAAAAAGAGTATATCAAGATTCGGGGGTGATATGAGACCCAATCTGGAGGATGCATAGAAAATCTGCAAGATTCACTAACCCAATCTGTTACCGAGTTCTGCGCTCTATGGATTAGATTAATATTACAAAAAGGAAGACATCCTAGAGAGTGTCGTAGATCCTTTACAAATAGTTCAAGTTTCTAATCAACCGAGGGATCCAGTTCGGACAAGAAAATATGAGCAAGTTTGCAATCTGTCTCGATGATTGACTTGGAACTTGTAAAAAGATCCAAAATTAGGTTTATGGCCAGTTGAATGGCCTTCAATTTGGCCTTCAAAAGAGACATAGAAAAATAGAGAAGAGCACGACCTTGTATCTAAAGGCTCATATTGCTCCTAGCAAGTCTAGCAAACATAAACTGTTTTGACAATAAGCAAAGGATCAATAGCAAAACTCATAGTATTGATCAAAGGCTCTTTTGACAATAAGCAAAGGATCAATAGCAAGTTCTTCAAAAATTAATTATTTCTGGGCAAGTAAAATATGCCAACACAAATACACAACAAAGTAAACCAAATGACGAGCAGCATCAGAGTCAAGCATAGCAAACATAAAAACCAGCCAATTGTAAAGTTTTTAGGCATAAGTATGAGTAATATAATTTAGGGGACAGACTAACATTAAGCACGGGCATGGGAGCAATTTATGGGGGTTGACTAACCTGGTCGCCACGTAGGCGTCAAAACGACACCATTTTGAAAAAAATTATGAACCGGACACTGAATCCTCTAAGTGATAAAATTGATGATAACCCAATGCATTTTACCTACTAAAATTTTGAAGCAATTGATGGCTCTTCATTTGTGGGGTCACTAAGGGGATGGAGCATATTCTTCTTAAATGGTTCCTTGTGAATAATTTAAAATAAATTCGTTTTTCTAATTGACAACTTATCCTTCTTACTATAAGAAAACTTTCCTCCAATTGATGGATCTCTATTAGAGAAGTAAATTCATAATTTATAGCTAGTTCACTACTTTCGTTCCATTATGGAATCTTTCTCAGTGAAACTATAAACACAAATCCAACATCTTGCAAACTCAATTATAATTTGCAAGCTACTAACGAACAAAATCTTTCACCCATCATCTATTAGAGCTAGCTTTAGGAGATCATAGTGGATTGAAAAGGGTGAGATGGAAGTAAGTGAACTGTAGATCAAAGTGTTGTCCACACCTTTAAAAAGCGACAAGATAAGGAGAATGGGAAGTCATAGTCCAAAGCCAACTCTCATCTCATGCATCACGAATGAGACCACAATCTATACCGGTCTAAAAAGTTACACTCTCCTAGTAAAAACAAAAATGGAATCTGAATTCTCTCTCCCAAATGATTCCTCACAGTCCCACCACCAGAACCTCTAAACACCCTAATTCCAGCCACTAACCTACCTAACCTCCCAAAACCTCCGCTCCCACACCCACCGTATAATGCCCAAGGTACCCTCTCACCCTCTAGCACCAAAAGCCCCTCCTTAGAAATGTCAGAACCCTTTTTGACTCTAGTACCACAAACTCCCAACACCCAAAGAGAAAACCCACAAAGCCTCCCTCCCTTAGAACAAAAACCTTTCCCTCAGTCATTTACACCCCCCGGCAAGAAGGTCTTACCTCAACTCAGCCCAACGTACGAGTCACACTCCCTTCCCTAGGGTAGTGGAACCCGCTGAGGACATTAGCTGCTCCCAGGACATGTTTTCATGGAGGTACACAAGTTCTGGTAGCTTCACAACGAAACCTGCTTACTTGGCCTCCAAGGGAACCTCGCAAGCTGATGATGAGAAGGGACGATGTTGGTCATACATTTGGAAGTTAAAGTCCCAGAGAAGCACCAAATTTTCCTATGGAAGTGTATATGGGGAAAGGTAATGACCAACCGAGAAAGGTTCAGTCGTAAGTTTACCCCCCCTCTCCCTACTATCCTATTTGTCGAGACATGCTAGAGACAATTATCCATTTACTAAGGGACTTCCCCAAGAGCAAAAAGATTTAGAGGGCATTGGTACCACCAGAGGGTAGAAACCTGTTCTTTGGGACTCCAACCCAGGAATGGCTCCTAGGAAACCTTAAAATCTCAACCAAAACCACTAATGAGATCCTGTGGAACATAATTTTTCAACGGGATGTTAGTGGAATTGGAGATGGAGAAATGACGAGGCATTCGAAAGATGAGAAGATTATGGGGACAAGGTTGAGTTCATCAGGACCCAAGCAAAAGAGTTCGACGTGACCTGGTGTTTAAACTATAACTATTCCCCCTTCTTAGCCACACCGAGTAACAGAATTATAAGATGGTGCCCACCTAACCATAGAGAATATAAGCTGAATACTGACAAATCTTCGAAAGGAAATTCGGGATTGGCAAAAAGTAGAGGGGTTATCAGAGACTCGATTGGGAGATGGTGTGTGGGTTTTTTTCTAGTTTGCAGGCTCCTGCACTGCACTAGCATCGAAAATAATGGGAGCTCTGGTGTGGCATCAAGTTGGCTTCTCAATGCGACATCACCCTGCTGGTGGCAGAAACTGACTCCAAACTAGCAGTACAACTCATTACCGAGAGAGCTCTACTAGGTCATCCCCAACACTCCCTCATGACCAATTGTCATGACCTTACAAGGCTTCATGGAAGTATCAAGGTTACCCATTACTTTCGCGAGTATAACAGGGTAGCGGATATGCTATCTAATATTACACTTGTCCATCCTAGTGGCCTCCACATTCTTGAGAAGCCTCCTGACGACTGTGTCGAGCTATTATAAGAGGAGTCTACTAGCTCTATCTTTATGTAATATTGTTTATTTTCAATGCAAGGGCGTTTGACGCCCACCAACTTCACCAAAAAAAAATCCTATACTGGTCTAAAGTTGAGTTCAAAGATACCGAGTTCACGGCTACCTACCAAATTATATCTCATGTGACAAAGCTCAAGCCTTAAGAGCTCACTTTAAGGGGCTGGAGCAACTCGAAGTACCTCCGGAAGGAGCCAATAGAAAAGAACTGATTCTTAGAGTCAAGGTCAGAATGAAGGTAACACCTACGCCTATTGATTATGTTTAGTTTGTGCCTTGTGATTTGTTAGTAGTGTAACACCCCGTAATTCAACCGACTGGCTCCACAGACCAATACTGATCTTTTCCAGCATGTTTTGTCTTCACTCACACGCATCCCAAAAAACTTTCCAATAGATCACCCATTCATTCTAAGACTACTCCAGGTCAAACATATTTAACCTTGGAGTTCTCTCAAGATGTGTATCAGAAAAGAAGGTGCATCTTGATGATATTGATAGTACCAATCAAATAATCCATATTTTTTTTGCTCTGATACCAAATATAACGCCCCGCGATCGAATGGCTCCATAGACCAACACGGGTCTTTTCCAGCATGTTTTGTCCTCACTCACACGCATCTCAAAAATTTCCAGGAGGTCACCCATCCTAAGACTACTCCGGGTTAAGCATATTTAACATTGGAGTTCTCTCAAGATGTGTGCCAGAAAAGAAGGTGCACCTTGATGATATGGATAATACCAATCAAATCACTTAAGACATTCTCCAGATGAAAGACCACGAATTCTCCAAATCAAATACTTGAAAATCAAGTAACCACAAACATTCTCCAAATGAAAGACAACGAATTCACTTATTCAGGCGGATTTTTCAGCATCTTTGAGGTCATTGCACATATCCAACAATGGAGAACTCTCAACATATGTGAACTTGTCAACTATGAAAAAGTCAATATGCTCTGATACCAACTGATGTAGCAGAGGGCGTATAAACAAGAATGATAGAGCCTTGAGTCGTAAATTCGCAAGAAAACACAAAGACAACAAGACAGTTTAGGGAAAACACTAGTTTTTGTATTCAAAATCAATCAACTAAAACAATAGCGTATAGGTCCTACTTATAAAAAATTAAAAAAAACTTATTATATAGAATTCTACTATAAATCAAACTCCTAATAATAATCTAAAACTAAATTAAAATCTTAATAATAATCTAAAACTATAGATAATGATTAAATTTAATAATATTATTTATCTCCATCAATTCGTTTCATTTGTTACTT
Source organism: Hypericum androsaemum (assembly GCA_963995505.1). Taxonomy (NCBI): domain Eukaryota; kingdom Viridiplantae; phylum Streptophyta; class Magnoliopsida; order Malpighiales; family Hypericaceae; genus Hypericum; species Hypericum androsaemum. Next base: position 13,638,707 of record OZ023186.1, read on the forward strand.
TAGGAACACCTAGACCGTAAAATGACCTAATTAAACTATAGAAAATTGGTTAGGAAGGTTGCAAAAGGGAGCTTCAAGACCATTTTATCTTGTTCGGCTAAAATCCCACTTTAGTTTAGCTTTAATTAAAATTGTTTTCATTACTTGTTAGGACAACCATCTAATTAAACCATATAAATGAGTTGGCTAAAATGTAACACGTAATTATTAAATATTTATTAAGAGAGATTTTTCATCTTTCAAAAATTTTATCTGGCTCAAAACTGGGTTTATCAATAATTGAAATACTAAATAGTATAAGCACAAGCTAGTCCTGACTATACATAGTCCTTGCGGTCAACATCCCTGTATACACTATATTGCAAGGGGGATTAAAACATTCATCTTTCAAAACTTTTTCAGATTACAGTAAAACAACTCTAAAGTAATATCGTTAGGACTATAGAAAAATATCACTTTAGAGAGCTTATTACATAATAGAGGTTTACATTTTTTTCATCAAAAATATTAAAATTGAGTTTTGAGCAATAAATATGTAAATACCATATAATTACTTTTGCCTATATTCAAATCACCCAAAATATCGACTTATACCGTTATTCAAATGATAAATTTAATTGAGATATTTTCTTACAACGAGATGGTGATCACAATGACCATTTGAATATAATTGAGAAGATGAATAATGATGTAAAATTTATCAAACAAACAAATCTAGCACAAACTAGTATCTTTAAATATTTTTTAGATTCGTAAAGTATATAAAAATATATGTATTTATTAAAAACTATCATTTTATACGAAAATTGGGACCGAGATTTAACACTAAAATTTTATGAAAAAATATTAGTTATTATGAGAGAGGAGTTATTAAATTTTAACACTGGCCTCGACTCATGACAAGGACTTTCTATAAGTTCAGAGAGGAAACCGATTGGGTGCGGGCAACGCGCGCGCCACAATACATACTACAAGGTGCACAAATTTCATTTTGGTACTGCACATTTTTGTGCTATTTTATTTTAGTACATTTTAACTTCGTCAGACCATAACTTTTGACTCGTTTTGAGTTTTTGCTATTATAATATATTTTCAGAAAGAAATTTTCATTGAAAATTTGAGTTTTTCAACGGCACATCAAGTTTTCAACGATAAAATCACAACGGTATATCAATTTTCAATGGTAAATCAAGTTTTTTTAACGGCACATCAAGTTTTTCAACGGCACATCAATTTTCAATGATATATCGAGTTTTTCAATGGCACGTCAATCTTTTAACTGCAAAATCACAACAGCACATCAATTTTAAATAAAAAATTGAGTTTTGTAACAGCAAATCGAGTTTTTCAACGGCAAAATCACGAATCATTGCTTTGACTTTTAAAAATCGATGTGCCATCGAGTTTTTCCGTTGGGATGATTTTGCCATTGGGATAATTTTTTGATGAGAAACCTGATTTGCCGTTGAAAATTGAAGTGCCGTAATGATTTTTTAATGTTGGAATTTTTTGCCGTTGCGATGATTTACCGTTAAAAATTGACGTGCCATTGTGATTTTGCTGTTGAAAATTGATGTGCTGTTGTTTTTTGTCGTTGAAAAACTTGATGTGTCATTGAAAACAATTGATGTGCCGTTGAAATAAGGCTTCAACGACATTAAAATGTAAGAAAATGAAATTGCATAAAAATATTCAGTACCAAAATGAAGTTTAGTCATACTTGAAAAAGATTAAAATGTACAAAAATAAAATCGCGTAAAAAATTTCAGTGCCAAAATGAAATTTAGCCATTACTAAAAAAAATTAAAATGTATGAAATTGAAATCGCGTCAAAATGTTCAGTACCAAAGTGAAATTTAGCCGTAACTGGTAAAATTTTAAAAAGGGGGCGTGCGGGCCGGGCCGTTTTTTACTTATTAGATTGGTGATGCTTGGAGCCCAACAACACCTAATCTAATCCAATTTAAAGAGATTATTATTTTAAATGAGATCATTTTATATAAGTTATCATTTTAGAGGAGATCTTGTACTTATTTTTGAAAAAGTTTTCCGTTTTTACACAACTACATGATTTAATGCTTCTTTGGATGGGAGCTTGGGCTTGAGGTATTTTTTTTAGTTTTTAAGATTGGATATTTTAGATATTCAAATGATATATTTATTATCCGAATTTGTATTCAAAGTACAAATTTTGAACAGTTGTATTAGAATATAAAACGTAATATTTAGATTAAAAAATTATCATTCATAGTCTTTTATTAAAAGTATTCTTATTCTTATACAAAAAAAGAAGAAGTATTCTTAGTCCTGATCAAAAGAAAAACATCATATAATTTGAATCCGTTCCGACAGCAGGTATCTGAATTTAGCTCATAATTGCTACTTATTGCACGGTCGCTCTCTCCTTCCCCGGCCCCTGTCCAAATCAAAGCCACTCTCTCTCTCTCTCTCGTCCGGTGCGCCTGTTTTTCACATCTGCTCCGTTGTAGGTTTCTCTCTTGCTGCTTTGTTGTTCTTGGTGTGTATTCTGATTCAATCTCCCTCCCTTTTTAGCGGACGGGTCTCATTTTCATGAATTGGGTTTGTGGGATTTTAGGTCTATTTTGCTCTGGTTCGATAAAGTTCCCTTCTTTATCTGGATCTACTGTTAATTTATCTAGTGCATAAAGTAGCCTGCTTTACCCAGGAAGAAGAAGAGATTGATACTTTGTCCCAATAATGATTATAACTTTGCTAATGTTTTTTTGTATGAAACTCTTGCTTGTATCTTGTTCTGCCTCACTGGGGATGGGTTTTAGGCTTAATCCGGCTTAGATGATGTTAAAGATTAGTAATGACTTCTGCAGAACCATCACCTGTTTGTATGATTTTATTCGTATTAGTTTCGGTAGCTGTTAGCTTCACTGTAAAGCAAATATGTCCCAGAGACAATGGAATTTGGACATAATTGACTGCCGGTTGCATTAATATGTACAAGTGTTCTTTATTTGATAGCGAAGTGCGTGAAATGTCACGGTAGGGATGTGTTCGAATAGCGAATGGATGGCAGATGTGCTGTGGAACACAAACTAACTGCTCCTGAGTTCTGAGACTTGTGGAAAGGAACTTTGACAAGGCTGATGTATGCATACTATCGGATTACAAAATTGCTGTAGAATACGTCAATGGTGACTCAAGTTCAATTGATTGGCTATTGGAGAACCTAGCTATTGTGGCTGAATTTTCCATTGCATCTTTGTACAAGTGTTCGCTTAAGTACACTCCTGGATTGGCAAATGAGGTAGCCAATTGGGTTGCGATGATGTTGAGATTGAGACTATGTTCTCCCGATTGGATACAACATCCGCCAATGGAGCTTAATACACTTTCATATCAAGACTTTCCGACCTAATGTTAATGAAATAGTATGTTTACATCCTAAAAAAAGTTCTGAGACTTATGCTACCTTTTATGCTTTCAGGTTAATTAATCATAGGCTATTTGGGTTGACGTGGTAGTTCATTGCTTAGCAAATTTTGGGCTGCCAACCTTCTATGGATAAAGATTCACCGGATTGCCCATACCCAGGATGCTTTTTCTGTGTCATGAAGGAAGGAAACCCAAATAAGCGCAGGGCTAGCATTCTTAAATTCTTTAGAGAACTCCCTTCACAGGATGATGATGGTCAAGTACTTCCAATCAGTGGCCTCTGGAACACGGCCATGGCACATCCCAACGACCCTGAGTTCATTGAGTTGGGGATCTTTGAATGCATGGCTGCTCTTATCTGGAAGGGTCTAAAAAATCGACGATGGCTTGCTCACGACCAGAATATTTACATTCCTTATTATGCAGCTCATATCATTGGATCCTATACCATGAATATGGAAGAATTTGCAGAAACTTCTGTTCATGCTGGTGTGATTCCACCATTGGTTGAACTGTTACGAGGGAGATTAACATGGGTGGAGCAAAGAGTTGCTGTTAGAGCTCTAGGACACTTGGCTACATATCCAAGCACTTTCTCTGCTGTAGCAAGTCACAGCGAAATTCTTGAGCTCTCCATCCAGCTTGCAATGAGTTCTTTGGAGATAGTTTACTCTCACTTTTACCAGTTAGTTGATAGAAGGCTAAGTTATCACTGTGATTTGCTTACTCGTGGCATGGGAGGAGTTGAGATGGAGTCCAGGAAAGCAGAGGAATGGGCTAGTCAGTTGCAATGCTGGTCACTTCAGCTCATCAATTGCTTTGCATTCAAGCCCGAGTTTCTTCCTACCATATGCAAGCCTGAGTTCTTAGTTAAACTTCCAGGCATGTGGGGAGGACTAGTGAATGAAAACTCACCTGCTGGTATAGGCCTACTGAGAACTATTTGTCATCATAAACTGGGCAGGGGAGCTGTTTCTAGCTGTCCTACTATTATTGAAGCATTATGCAATGTTGCTCGATCATCAGATGATTGGCAGTACATGGCTATAGATTGTCTTATGTGGTTACTCCAAGATCCTAGCACATGCCACAAGGTGACAACTCTATTTCCCCTTTCCATTTCCATGATGTCTGTAGCTATTTATCTTCCAATAAATTGCTGGAATTTTCTAGTTTCGAGTTAGCATCCTTCGAAAGTTCCTTCACTAATTAAAATCAGTATTCTTAACTGATTCCAATCATAATCCTTTTTCCGAATGTGACCATATATGCTGCTTCTGCTCATTTTCATTTGCAATGACTGGTGTACTGATTGGACATAGGTGGAGTTTTGAAGCGAATCTTATTAATCTTACTGTTGTGGACCTAAGCATTGCTTTTTCATATAGTTGTTATTTTTATCACATCCCACTTCTTTCATGTATGATTGATAACTTACCTACATTTGGCTACATGACATCTGCATTTTTTTTAATAATTACCTGTATCATTTTCTTTACTTCTATAATTTCTGAATGCAAATTGGTAGAAGAAAATTCTTACTTTAGTGTCCAAGAAATCTAATCAGGTTCGATCAACTTAATTGATTAGAAAACTGTGTTCTTTTTTTTCCGAAGGTTTGGTAAAGAGAGCACGCTGTCTTTAAAGATGATATTCCTATGTTTTTAAAGGAATTATCTGACTGATCTTTCACATAATTCTAGGTGGCAGAGAAAGCAGTACCTGCACTTGTTGATCTTGTTGAGATTACAACTTTGGGTGAACACAAGAAGTTTGGGGATTCTATTGTTAGTGTTCTTCAAGAATGCATCCAATCTCAAGCGTCAGGGCGTAACGCAATCAGTGGCCGCACAAAGGAACTAGTTGAGGAAGTGCTGAGTTCAAAACAGAGGTTGAAATGGGAAAAGAATATGCCAAAAGAGGATCTGCATATCAAGCAGGCAGCGGCCCTTGTCGTTAAGCTTGAAGGGAATTCCTTGTTTTCTTCTGGGAACATAGCCGGAGCTGCATCAAAATATTCTGAAGCTTTATCACTCTGTCCGATGAGATCAAAGAAAGAGAGAGTTGTTCTATACAGTAATCGAGCTCAGTGTTATCTTCTGCTTCAACAACCTGTCTCTGCCATAAGTGATGCTACATGTGCTCTCTGTCTCCATAACCCTGTCAATCGCCATGCAAAGAGTCTTTGGAGAAGATCTCAGGCTTATGACATGCTGGGCCTAGCCAAGGAGAGCTTGTTAGATGCTATATTGTTTATCAATGAGTGCTCTCAATCAAACGATCCCGATCTTTCTTTGAAGCAAAATAAAGTTCCAGACTATGCTGAGAGGTTAGTGAAGAAGCAGATGCGTGCAGCCTGGTTGTTTAGAGAGGCAGCTATCAAGCATGGTGGTGTACACTGTGAGGGTGATGGTGGTGACTTGTATGGCCAGGGAAGTGATGATTCGGAATGGGAAACAGCAAGCGAAAGCGATGTGGGAAATGACGGAAGGGATGAATTAGGGGACGAGGGCGATGATGGTGAATGGAGTAATGGGTACGAGAAAAAAGATAAGTATGATAAACCATCATTAAAAGGTAAAATTCATAATTTTAATGTCAGAAGTTCCTCTCAGTGTGTTCCACTGGTATTTTAAGGACCTAAGGTTTTACTATAAAAAGTTTCTGATTAGCCATTATATTACTCTAGGTGGACAATTTCAGATTTGGAAACTCTCTAGTGGCTAATTGTGTTGATTGCTCGAAGTTTAAGTGAAAATTAATTCTTGTAAGCACTTGGTTGAGAAATAATCGATACTTTTTGTTGAACGTTGCTGATGAAAGGATGGACAACGGTTTTGGATAAAGTTTGGTTGCAGTCCTTGCACCAATGAATTTATGGTGATCCCTTTGCTCTAGTAGCTGTGCTAGCCATTAGCCCACCATTAGCCCACCATTAGCCCTTGCAAGTTGTATGTGCTAGGATCTCCATATCTTACCCAAAACCTTGAGGCAATTTCATAGGTGGATTTTTCAAATTTATAAACAAGTCCACTACACTTGCAACTTCCAATATCGGATTTGACACTGTCTCTCGTGCTTTTAAAGGGGGGTCGTGCAAGCACAATGAGCCACGGGTCCCGCATGAGCAATTAGCTCTGGTACCATGTTAGAATCTATATATCCTACCCAAAACTTTAAGGCAATAGATAGGTGGATTTTCCAAACTCATAAACAAGTTCACCAAACTTGCAACTTCTAATGTGAGATTTTCAAACAGTATGCAGAATCCTAGAGGAGAATCTGCCTTCATCTAGCAGGACCTTGCAGTGATTACTTGCTGTTATAAAATGAGGAGTTGTTGTTGGAGCTTTATTGCCTATTATTTTTACGTGGTTGAATATGTATGTACCAGGCACATCTGTTTACACCTCTTGCTACTATCCAAGAAAACTCCACTTTATTACTCAGAATTATGTTTGCATCTCTTTGCATTTCCACATAATGGAATTGCATTTACTTACTCACTTGCTCAGCATGGAATCGAATTTAGCTACTAATTGAATCCCATCTAGGCGCATTGGTATTGATTTAGGTTTGATGAATCTAAGTTTGAATTTCACTCCCCCTTCATCCGGATACCCGAATGTGACCCCAATTCTAGTTTAGATAATTCCATAATCAAATTAATATCTCATGTTATTTTTATCGCTTCTGAATTACCATGTAGGTAGGAACTAATGGTAGCACCATCCTGAAATCTACTTCTTATTTTGTGCTTCCGCACTATCCTTAACTAACGCAACTTCACTCCATTACTTCTCTGTGATCATTGATTAACATCTAGCCTATACTTGCCATTTGACTCCATATTAATTCTTGCAAATTTCTCACACTTGGTAAAATTTGATGTTTGACATGAATATAATCCTTGCAAGTCGAGTACGTATTGAAAATGATGTTTCATCTGGTGCAGATATAAAGCATGGGTATGAAGTGCAGATTGCCGAAGATGAATCTTGAACATAGACAATGGTTAATCTTTTGAACCCAATGGAAATGGCAAGTATGCCAATCAAGGAATCCCCTGAAGGGCCTAGCTTCAACGTCGAGCAGCTTACACGATCCTCCGCTTTCTGCATATCATTATTCGGTTGAACGATTTCTTTGGCCATTGCGTCATTAGAGTAGGGCTTTCTTAAGGTTTGCGCTTGTTTGCCTATTTGTTTTTACCTCCCAAATTCTTGTTGTTGCTTCAACATTATGTAAAATGTGAACAGAGCTTTGCATGTAGAGTGAGTGTGAAGGACATAGGATAGTGAAAATGAGAAGCTTTTGCGAAATCTCAAATGTATTGTGTATAAGACACCAACTGGTTTTTAAACGAGTGATCTGGCAAATTCCTTTCCAGTCCTGTCTTGTCTCGTGGTGATGACGAAACTGCTTCAAGGCTCTTGCATTTTGGCATTATGTTTACTTTGAACCTAACATTGGGAGCGAACAATTCATCATTTTATTATCTCTGTTAGACATCAGCTACATTTGGCGGTTAATTGGAACTGTTTCAGACTCGGTGGAGTCAGTCGTATTCGAAAAGGTTGCATCTGATTCGAATCTAATTTAGTCGGTTCAAGTGAGTCTGAATACTAGTATAAAAAAAATATAACAAAAGGAAGAGCCCAAGTAATAGAGTTTTTGGTTATCAGCTGTCGTTGCAGTTCTAAATACACCCCTGGGAACGCAAGAGAAGAAAGTTTAATGTCTTTAAAGAGATTGCATATTTTTAGGGGACAAAACTGATAGTTCTTTTAAGGTTGGATATAATGTGTTAAGATGTCCACTTTACAGTTTTTTAATCATTAATTTTTTTGAAATTGAACTATTTGGTCCTTATATCCATTTTTTTGTCAATAGTTAGCCAAAATTGTCCTTCTGTTCAACCTTTCATTTTCTATAAATAACTAAGTAAGAAGATTTGTCAAATACAATAAATGATCTACTATATGTACAAATTTCCGAGTTTGAATTATAAAATTGTGTTCCCTTTCTCGTAAACAACAATAAAATAAATGACCGATTTGGCTGAAAAATTATTGGAGTGATCACAAGAGAGTCAATAATGGAAAAAAGACAAGTATTAAGTTAAGTGGTCCGTAAACAAAATGCGCTTTAACTATTTATTGAAGTTTGACCCACTTTGGACTGGGATGCAAATTAGAGAATTTGGCGTGCATTTAAACGAGATAAACCATCTTCCAATTCTCCATTCTGGATTTGTCTTTAATAAATTCTTGGTCCTGCATCTCTCTCTCACTTCCTAATTTCCTACTAAATTAATTCTCTCTTTCCTTTTAGAAACTCTTCAGGAATTGCAAGGGACTGACTAATCAACCCATTACCGAGCTGCTTCGGGCGGTTTCAATACGACGTCGGGTGGGATTGAATCATTTTGAGAGGGTTTTTTTCTTCTATTTACTTTGTAAATTCACTAGCGGTTATGGGTATTGACCATAAATTCTCACAAAGTTGGGATTTTGAAGGCAGCCCATTAATCCCCGACCTTTGAATCCTATTCTCAATGCACAAGGAATAGTTTTTTTTTTTTTTTGCAGTTCGCGGGCAGGCTCCCTCTTTATAGAGACATGGGTCGGTCTCGTTTCCACTCTGCTGATGAGGACCCCACCCAAAGGTTTTGTCTTCAGTTCTAAGTTTGAAGTTTTTCCGTAGCTATTTTCGGTTTTCTGGCTGATTGGCTTGGTTTTTTTCTCATTTGATTGGGGAATTCAAGGTCGAGGAGGAAGAAGAATGCTAACAGTGGGGAAAATTTGGAGCCTGCATCAGCAGGTAGCTTCTGTTTCTTATGGCTTACCTAGAAGTAGAGTTTTTGCTAAGGAACATAGTGTTTTTGTTGGAAAAATGTTGTCTTTTCGTTCTCGTAGAGTTCATTGTGTTTTAGTTGTCATTGATTAGAGGATCGAGTATCAAGCTGTTTATATTGTGTTTTGTGTCTACGTATGTTGGATGATGAGATGCAGCTCGAAAAAATGCTTAAGCTCATTGTGCTTGCTGTTTCTACTTCACTCTATGAAAGCTTTATTATTGTTGCGGAAAAATTCAGACCTTTAGCTGTCTGTCCAGGTCAAGGAACAAGTGAAGGGAAGAGGCCTTTGTACCATTGCAATTACTGCAATAAGGATATCACGGGGAAGATTCGAATCAAGTGCGCAATGTGTCCTGATTTTGACTTGTGCATTGAGTGTTTCTCAGTTGGAGCTGAGGTGACACCTCACAAGAGTAATCACCCTTACAGGGTCATGGTCAGTATTTGTCTCTCATCTGCCTAGCTATGCATTTTTTTAATATAAATTTCTTTCATTTTGCTCTTTGTGTTTGGAGTTCTTTATGTTACTACTTATCAGGAAACAAAACATCTGAAATTGAACTTGGCCTTTTGCTGTCGGCCTTATGTAAAGATGATGATTTTTCTTGTCGAGGTATAATTTCAAAAAGCCTAAATTTTCAGTTTTCTTTATGGCAGGACAACTTATCTTTTCCACTTATTTGCCATGACTGGAATGCAGATGATGAAATACTGCTGCTTGAGGTGATTCCCTATTTTTACTCCCTTTCATCTCAATGTCTTGGGTACTTTGTCATTTTTTTATTGTTAATATAATTTCTGTGAGCATGATATTCACATCATATATCTACGAACTGTGGAATGTTCCAGGGAATGGAAATGTATGGTATGGGGAATTGGACAGAAGTTGCAGAACATGTTGGAACAAAGAGTAAAGAAATTTGCATCGAGCACTACAAGAATGTGTATTTGAGTTCTTCATACTTCCCTCTTCCGGTGAGATATTGTTGCTAACTAATTCATGTTGACAAGTTTTTCTTTCTCGCCACTCAAAAAAAAAAAGTCTTGCTTTCTCCTGTTGGTGTTACTTTATTGAGTAATTATTTTCATTGTAGGACATGTCTCATGTTGTTGGAAAAAATAGAAAGGAGCTCCTTGCAATGGCCAAAGGATATGGTGAGGACAAAAAAGGTTTGTTGATACATGTAATGATTTCTGAATATCGTGCTTTTCATCAGTCATTAATAAATCTTTTTCCAGCGGAAGTTGATATATTTGATGAAAGGATTTATCAGTGAGGAAATTGATCACTAGGGAATAAAAATTACAATTATGTTGACATGTGTGATAAACCAGTTTTGTTTACCGTGAGAAAATTTGAATTGTTCTTTGATCCAATCACTTATTTGACATTTTACAGTTACCATAGAGTTATCCTCTGATTTCCTGTACTATTCTCTTTTTATGTCTCTCGGGATTTTCCTCAGCTGTAGAGCACAACGTGAAGGAAGAATCTCTATTTTCACCTTCAAGAGTCAAGTATGATTATTATACATACTTGTATATTTTCTGTAGTTCTCAGCTATCAGAGACCTCACCATACTTGTATTCCTTTAATTGAATCAGAGTTGAGGAAGGGCAGCTAGGAGGTGTCTCTGGCCGTTTACTTTCTACTCCATTAAACTCAGGTGAAGTGTAACAGCTTCCTGGACACTATGGGAGTTTTAATGTGGGATAGAGCATTCAAAGGTGTTCAAAGTAGAACTAGGCATTAATATCACCAGGGTCATACTTACTAGAATCTAGTTTGGGTTGGGTTACAGAGGTCATCAATAAAAGAAAGATCTACTTTTGGATAATGTATCGAATTCTATCTTTATTATGTCCTTTTATTCCCACCTTGAACGTTGATAGCATAGCATTGATCTCAAATGTTGGTATCTTCTGCTTCAGGTGTCTGTCATTGCAGAATCTTATCAAATTTGCTAGAGGCTATGGCCAATCTTTTTCGATTTTGTTATATTATCCCTGCCTCTTCATTAGACATGGTTGCTTATTAGATGCAATGAATCGAGACTTTCATTGGAAGACTGACTAAACAATGTCTTTTTTTTTTTCTTCCTAAATGTGCCCTTTTGATTATTATGCATATTGCAGTGCCTTCAAGTTTTTTCTAGAAATTGGAAGTCGCTACACAACAATATATAGCTGGCTTGGCTGATAAGCTTTTATTGTACTATAATTTGATTAGTTCTTTTTTCAAATGAAATGATGTGTCCTTATCTATGTTTATTTCAACATAACTTCAAGCAGATTCTCAACCTATCAGAAAGTCTAAGGGGAAGAAACCAGAATTAGCAGGGAATGACGGTTTGGTTGAGCTGAGTGGCTACAATCCAAAAAGGCAAGAGTTTGATCCCGAGTATGATAACGATGCTGAACAATTGTTGGCTGAGATGGAATTCAAAGATACTGACACCGACGAGGAGAGAGAGCTGAAGCTTCGAGTGTTGCGCATCTATTTTAAGAGGTAATAATTTAATGCAATTTCCAATTGTTTCACTTAGAATAACTTCTATGAAGGAAATATGCTGTACGTGTCAAACCTTGGGTGAGAACGCCTCCAGACCTATTCAAGCACCGTTCAAATATTTTGCCTTCTATCAAGATCTAGATTTTTTTTGCTTACTATATAATTCCTGTTATTCGAAAAGAGAGAGAGAAGATTTGTGTGTTTCCTTGCTTCTTCTCTGGAGACTTTCTTTTAACAGCTTGTGATATGACTAGGTTACAGTGCATAAAGAATTCATTGCAGTAGATTGATGAATGTGTAGAACTTTGGCAGGCTTGCTGAGAGGAAGCGTCGAAAAGAATTTATACTTGAAAGAAACTTGTTATATGTGAGTGCCTTTGAGAGGGACTTATCTAGTGAAGAGAGAACCCTATGCCGGCAGTATGATGTCTTCATGCGCTTTCATTCTAAGGAAGAGCATGAAGAGCTCCTTCGAACAGTTATAGAAGAGCACCGAACGTTGAAAAGAATTCAGCAACTGAAGGTATGAAATTTAGGATTTAAACATTCTTTTTGTATCAATATCTATTGTGAGTCGTCCAGCTTTTTCATTTATTTATGCCCATTAATGTATGTTGCAACATTAATATTGTTCGATGCGACAATGACACTTGATTAGTTTTCCCATATGGTATCCTCGGTCTGGAAATATGCAGGAAGCCCAAGCTGCTGGTTGTCGTACATCAGCCGAGGCTGATCGGTACATGGAACAGAAGAGGAAAAGGGAAGCTGATGATAGTTCTCAAAGAGTTAAAGTATCCCTCCAGATTGATACCAGCAACCAGGAAGGTTCAGACGGGCTGATGGTGGCTTCGGAACATCTTGGGAAGGACACAGGCTCGAGGCTGGCTAGACCAGGTTCTTCGAGCTATGCTAATGAATTCAGTCTGATGGGCTTCTACGAAACGCAGTTGTTGTCTGAACCGGTAAGCACTTGGGAGCCTAATCTTAAGCAAAACAACTTGAAGAATACATAAAAGTTTTCCAGGATCATTGGAAGTTTTGTTCATCATCTTCGTATGCGCTGTGTTCGCAGGAGAAACGCCTGTGCTGCGAGATTAGGCTTCCGCCGCCCCTTTACCTTCACGTGCAAGAGATGATGACAAAGGAGATCTTCAGCGGAAATATCGCTAAGAAGTCGGATGCGCATCCGTTATTCAAATTGGAATCTAACAAAATTGACAGAGTTTATGATATGCTCGTCAAAAAGGGCATTGCACAGCAATGACTGATGTTGTGCAGAAGGGAAGGGAAGGGAAGGAAGTTGCACATAATTTATCATGCCATTTTTATTAGATGGATGATGATATATTATGTCATGGGATGATGATGCTAGCCTAGAACTAGAATTTAATGTCTTTTTTGGATTATTTTATTATTATTATTTCGATAATGTTATTTGTATCATATTCATGCAAAATCTGGCCATTAGGAACAACAACAAAAAATGTTATAATCAGTATGATACAAATCCCGCAACAATACCTGGTCACCAAGTGTAGAAATCTATCTTATATCGTTCGTTCTAAGATATATTGAACTATGAATTGTTGATTTTGTTGAAACAAGCTTAACATTTGTGTTAACTGAAATTTTCAAAAAAGACCCCAGAAACTCTTATAATTTTGCCATTATATTAATGAGTCAAACTTCTTTAACTGGTGGGGTGGCTTATATGTCTAGGTCGTAGCTTGCTTAATTTATGCGACTTTCTTGAAGAGCCAACGCAATTGGGTTGTTTGACCAATTTGAAGAGGCCTAGATTTTAATAACGTAATTTGAAGAGCTTTACTAAAACTGCGTGTACGGTTTTAGCTTGGCCAGCAGATGAGGGTAGTAGGTAGCTCTCTTTCAAAAAAAAGAGTAGTAGGTAGCTGGAGTTTAGGCGGAAAGTGACAGAGAAGATGGGGAAGTTAGAAAATGGTATCGAGTCCACCAATGTTTTAAAAATCTCGTTCTGACCGGTGATCCGAACTATCAGATTACAATCTGAAACTAATTACAGGCTATTTTTTACATAAATTCGGATGACAGTTTGACTGGTGGTCAACAAATTGATCGATTCACTTGGTTAAAACAGTTAATCCAGAATAAATTGTCAAAAAAATATTCTGCATTTTTAAACTTTTATTAGATTTAAAGTGATTAAATTATGAGTTAATACTTAAAAATTATAAATTTTGCAATAAATAATTATTTGTCATTTTAAATACTAAATATTATTGATAATATATTGGGTAAATTACCCTTTGTCCCTGGTGTCTGGTCATTCTTTTCTTCGGGTCCCTGAATTTCAAAAAATAATTTTATCATTCTCCGAATTTAATTTTAGAAACTCTCGGATTCCTTAATAACGTCATCAACTCTTTTTTCATTTTTGGTCATGTAAATGACCAAAATACATTTAAACAAAAAAAATCTCCTTCAGGCTCTGACCATATTTATAAACAAAAAAAAACTATACCGAAAATAAGATCAAACTTTAGAGGGCCCTGTTTGGAATTCAGATCCCAGAATTGCCATGAGCTTGATTTGTTTGTGGGTTTCCTTTGGAGGGTATAGAGATGGGGAAAGATGTGAACTTTTTCAATGTGTTTGATGAAGAAAGTATGAGCCTTTCTATTTCTTTATTGCCCATAAGAGGGGTATGAAGAAACCGATCAAGCAAGCAAAATGGGATTCTTGGCTAAACTATGCATATTGCTTCGTAGTTCCCCAGAAGACAAGGGTTTTAAATTATTTTTTATTTTGTTGGGTTACTTATTTTGTTACGTTAGAAGCTAGAACTAAAGTGGAAAGATTTAGAGTTTACACACTACAATCTTGTTGATGGGTTTTTGGTGTTTCGTAAAGTTGCCAGAATCCCATTTGTTTTTTTGGTGATAATGATGAGTGTGTTAGACACTCTTTCATTGAAATAACAGTAGTTACAAACTAAACAAGCCTAGCTACTCCGACGCCCGTCCTGTCCATGGCTAACAAGTGAAGACAGTCGACAGGAGGGTCGTCCAGTACATGGAGACGAAATGCAAAATCAAAAACAAAATTCGAAAGCCAATCTACAATTTGATTGCCTTCGCGATAGCACCATTGGACCTCTACCAGCCACTCACGACGGAGGAGGTTGTGATAATTACTCACGAGGGAAGCTAACGGGTGGGTCCTTCGATCCCCTCGGTTAGACAGCTAGCTACAACCTTCGAGTCCGTCTCAACGATCAATCTCCTGTATCCTTTCTTCTATGCCAAGGCCAAACTTCTCCACAAAGCCCAAAGTTCTGAAGCTAGGGAGTTGCAATAGCATTTGTGGTTGACGAAGCCCACAAACCAGATCCCCCTTGGATCCCTGATCACTCCGCCTCTGCCGGCCGGCCTGGGTTACCTCTGGACGCCCTGTCGGTATTCAACTTATACTAACCTTCCTCTGGGACCTGCCATGAGACCAGCTTTTCCTGCTTCTAGGGTCTGTGCTCCAGCGGAGCCATTTTTCTTTTTCACGCTGCGGCTTGTTCCTTTGCTTGCTTTATCAGGAAGGAGGTATGGTGTTCCATTGAGGCTTGCCTCTCGAAGGGTTGGTGGGGAACCTCCTTTTGTGTCGCTTTGCATTCTTCATCACTTTCTCTTTCTTGCATTTCCAAAGGAATAGGCGCATCTTCTCTAGGATCTCTAGCTTCCAAACTTCCATCCACCGGTAATCTACTTCCTGGTTGGTGGAGGGTGAGTCTAGAAGCTTGATATAAGCTGATTTTGCCAAGAATTGGCCCGTGGTGGAATATCTCCAGGCAATGGTGTCCTGCTTGTTGTCCGATATATCCACGCACGCGACCTCTAATCGTGGCTTCCACAAACCTGGCAGAAAAGGGGTGAGGGAGCTCCAGCCCCATCCTGCTTCTTCGATCCAATAGTCTGCCACCTTCTTGTCTAGCTCACAATCTAGGATGGTGTCTACCTCCTCTATCAAAGGGCCTTCCCCTATGCCCCAGATGTCTTGCCAAAATAAAATCTCCTTTACATCCCCTAAGGACCAAGCTATGCCCTCCTTTAGATGGTCCACAACTTTGATGAGGCTTGCCCATGTAGCTGACTTCTTGTCTGTGCATTCTAGTGAAACTTGTCTTGGGCTCCTCTTGCAATACTTCTTCTCAAGAACTTGGGACCAAGTCGCCTCACGTTCAGTGAGGAAACGCCAGCCTAGTTTGAGAAGTAAAGCCTTGTTCATTTCCTTGGCCTTTCGTAATCCAAGACCACCCATGTTCTTTGGTTTGTAAATTTTGGCCCACTTTACTCGGTAGACCTTTCTCGGGCCTTCGATGTGTCCCCATATAAAATCTCTGTAGGCTTGATCCAAGCTTTCGCACAAGGTAGCTGGTAGTTAGATCATTTGCATTACGTACGTGGGGATTATTGCCAAGACTGATCGTGTTAATAACACTGTCAGCCATTGAGAGTTGCTTGGCTTTCCACCCCGATAGCTTAGCTTGTACTCTATCCAATAAGTATTCAAATGTCTCTTTGTTGACCCTTTTGTGAAGCACCGGGACCCGCAAGTACCTCCCGAGGTCCCTGGTTGAGTCAATTTTCAAGTGTGCACTCAGACTTGCAGCTGCATCCTAATGCACGTTGGAGGAGAAGAAAACACGTGATTTTCTACAGCTTACGTGTTACCCCAAAGCTTTGCAAAAAACCTTTAACACTTGCTTAATGATGTGCGCTTGCACCGTGGAAGCTTCAGAGAAGAGGACTATGTCATCCGTAAATATCAAGTGGGTAAGAGGAGGGCTTCCTCTCGATAAGTGCACTGGTTTCCACTGATCCTTCGCCACTGAGACTTGGATGAGGTGTGCCAACTTTCCATGCATAGGATGAAGATGTATGGGGACATCGGGTCACCCTGTCTTAAGCCACAGGTGGGGGTGAAAGAGTTTGTGACCTCCCCATTCCAAAGTAATCTTATACTTGCACCTGAAATGCACGCCATGATAAGAGTAATCAGGGCAGAGGGGATACCCACATCCTTAAGCGTCTCCTCGATAAAACTCTAGCTCAAGTGGTTGTATGCTTTTTTGGGTCAATTTTTATCGCCATCCAGCCTTTCGTACCTCTTTTGCTTCTCAATGAGTGGAGCACCTCTTGTAGAATCACGATATTGTCCGTGATTTGTCTACCCAGGATGAAACTCCCTTGAACACTGGATACTAGAGCTGGAAGCTTCTCCTAGATTTGATTAACAATGATCTTGGTCAAGAGTTTATATGTGATGTTGCATAAACTGATTGGCCTAAATTGGGTGATTAACTCCGGGTTGGGGACCTTTGGCAACAGGACTAGCAATGTTTCATTGAGTTGCGGTGAGACTTGGCCTATCGCAAAAGCTTGCTGAATGAAGTCGATGACTGAGGTTTTAATGAGGTACCAACATTTTTGGAAGAAAATGGCTTGGAAGCCATCTATCCCAGGTGCTTTATGAGGAGCTATTTTTCGGAGGGCTTGGTGAATTTTCCATTTCGATACAGGTCTGGTGCAAGCTTCTTTCTCCTCTTTAGACCACATCGCCTGGAAATGGAACGATCTCCTTCTCCGGCCACCTGTGTCAACATCAACAAACGATATTAGTAAAGGGTTGTGGTCAGATTGTACCTAGCCATGTGTCTCACTGACCCTTCCAGCCACCTGAGATGCCAAGCATTATTACCGAGTGCCCAATCAAGTCGTTTGGACACCCGGGTTCTAATATTGATGCCTCGTGACCAGGTGAATCTACTCTCTGAAAAGCCTAGGTCAATGAGACCATGCTTATTAATCCACTCCAGGAATCTCTTGTCTTGACAAAGCAGAGCTCCAGATCCTCCTTTCCTTTCATCAAGGTTTGTTATCGTGTTAATAATTTCTTTCCAATAGGGCTCTAGGCCTGTGACTGGTGGTAACACGTACATAATAGTCACCAGGGAGGGAGTTTGCCCTAGGTAGGATGCATCAAAGTGAAGGTAATGGTCATTGCAGGCTCGTATGTTAACTGAGAAGCTAGGAGCCTACAGTAGCTAGATCCCTCCTCTTCTTCCTCGGGCTTTGACTCATAATCTAGGTCAATCTTCTTGCAAACATCATCTACCTATTTCCCACTAATTAGGGTCTCTAACAAGGCAATGAAACTGATATTGTAGTTACGAACCAAGAAATTTACTGCTCTCAAGCTTATGGGTACCACAAACATTCCATACAATACCTTTAGTAGTGTTTGCCATGAAAAGGGGTCGACGGGGTTGGGAGGGTTTAGTTTAGGGGGGAGGTGGGGTTCTTCTTTTTTGGTTTGATTTTAGCTGGAGAGTTAGGTAAGGTTCAGAGGTTACGGACCCCCTCATGATGTCGGAGGTGGCAGATGCAGCCACTAAGTGACCTGCAGGCATTTTGTCAAGTTCCATGCAAGCCTCGCCTGGTGATATATGGTCAGGGGGGTCAGATTTATGTATTTTAATATGGCACCGGCTTGTTTCTCCGGCCAGGCTATAAGCAATAGCCGATTCTTTGTCACGTGAGAAGCTAGTTATGAGTGGGTTTGTTTGGTGAGTCTGAATGGGGAGATGTGTGGGGGCATTTGGGTTTGAATTCTCCTTATTACCCTTGGCCAAAATGAAGGCTTCTTTCATGTGGGCTCCAAGGGTATTCTCGTCACTTCTCGGTCTTTTGTTTGCTAGTGTGGAGCTTGTTGTTGGCTGGTGGGGGACAGTTGGCTTCCTGGTGTATTGGGGCTTGGGCATCTTTATAATTTTTTAGGACCCTTCTTGTCTGTAAACCCTGAGGCTTGAAAGACAGGGCTGTGGCTCTTTTATCCCCTTGTTGCTTCTCTCTCCTCCTGCTGGTCTGCCTATGCGCTTCTCAGGGAATCAAATCTATTCCCAGAAAACATCACTTTCCTTTCGTTTCCCAAGCGCGGGTTCTTTCCTCTTTTGGAGACAACCATCCAAGGCCCTATGGTGTTTCCCGCTTCCTTGGGTTTTTTGGCCAAAACCCTAGTAGGGTTTTCTTGAAGGTTTTTATGTACGCCGCTACACATTGCCTCGACATCGTTCACCATTGATGGAGATTACTGAGGAGATGCCCATAGTGATCGCAACCGAAAAAAATTATGTGGAGCCCCTCATATTCTACTTTCTGGACAAAACCATTGATGGAGATTTCTCCCACCAGGGGTTTAGCCAAGTCCAACTCAACACAAAATCTTGCAAAATGACCTCGAGTTTTTTCGGCGGTGTTCAGGTCGAGTTTGACCTGTTTCCTGATCGTTGTCGCTACACACTTGTGGAAGCCATTTTTATAGTACTTGATGGGGAGGTTGGGGAGTCTCACCCACGCCCATATCCTTGAGATCTCGCTCGAGCTTGTGTGGAACTCGCTCTCCCAGGGTTTCACCACCAAGTAATGATCTTGTATTAACCATGGGCCACCTACAATCGCTTTGTTGAAGTCCTCTTCTGTCGAGAAGCACGCTAGGTAGTAGTTGTCTGGGAGATCTACTAGCTTAAGCGTTGCCACGGGATTCTAGAGCTGAGTAATCCTGGCGAGGAGAGCGTGGTAGCCAATGTTTCTTCCAAGGACCTTTAGCACAGCCGTCCTTCTCAATGGTTCATCGATCATTGACATTCCTTTCTCTGACAGAAAGATGGCCGATCTCACTGGGATTGACTAGAGATCTAACGAGGCCAGACCAAGTTCAATCCAGTCGCCCTCTGGATCCTGTTGAGCTGGGATTTGGTTCTCCACTAGGTTATGGGAGTGAGTCGCGGTAAGACTTGTGGGGTTGGTTCTCCAGAATGGCCGAGGCAGCTGGGTTGGGATTCTTGTGGGCAAGGGGTGGTGAGTGTTCGGGAGATGCTGACTGGGTGACAACGGTGTTGGGGACTTGTGACATGTGGCTATGGGTATCAGGGGTTTCTGGGGATGGAGGGGGATGGCTCGGGTAGGTGTTATGGTGGTCAGGTAGGTTCCTCTCAAGATTAAGGGTTTGGTGCTGAACTGGGGTTGGTGGGGATTCAGGTGTTGGCGTGGACTGAGCTGTGGCGGAGTCCGGTGGGTTCAGGGTGAGGCTTGGGAGAGAAGGGAGGTTGAGTGCAAATTTGGGTTCCATCTCACTACTATAGTAATTGTTAGTTAGCAAGACCGTCTTTTTTTGTCAGAATCCCATTTGTTAATGTTGAATGTTTGTTGATTTTTTGGGTTCGATTGAGATGTTCTCGAGTGTTTAGAGGTTGAAGGAGATGATTTTTTTGTTTAAGGATATTTTGGTCATTTTCATGACCAAAAATGAAAAAAAAAACTCGAGAGTTTCTAAAATCAAATTTGGGGGATGATAAAATCATTTTTTGAAATTCTGGGATCCGAGGGGGAAGATGACCAAACACCAAGAACAATTAGATAATTTATCCTAATATATTTTTAAATTTTAAAATGTCTAGTCTAACTGTGGGTGAACAAAGAAACTTGAAAAGTCTCGCGTCGTCATTCACTTCGATTTAAAAAGTTTTGGAATTACTAATTTTAATGAGTTGGGAGGGAGAATATAGTGTGTTATATAGTCAACTAGGTAAAGGTTTCAATGCCAAGCCAAGTTTCGACAATATTTGTTTGCAAAAATCAGGTAAATAATAATGAAAATAACACTTAATATATTCTAGTAATGAACCATTGAAAAAAAATATTCTAACGGAAATAATGAAATTTGAGCATAGTTTAAATATCCTAAAATTGACAAATTATTCTTCGGTCTCTTTTTTGTGCACAAATTACTGATTCGGTCTCTACCATTTTGAAAATTAGTTTTCACATCGTTCCACTAACTCGGGCAAGTACTCTTCTCCATATATGGTCCACTGGCTCGTCGTCATATTCAACTGGGTAAGGGAAGGATCTTGTTGTCGTTGAATTGAACTGGAGTCCGATAGAAGTGGAAAGTCTCGTCGTCGGACGATTGGGCAGGGGTGAGCTGGAGGATGAGCCTCTTCATCTTCAAAATAATTATGAAAGAGCAAGAACCACATCAGTAGTTTGTACATAGAGTAAGGACTGAAGAATAATTTACCAAAAAAAATGCCGTTAGGAAGGACACACATAAATGTCTTGGCCTACCCGCCGCCACCTACCTACCTAAAGCCAACAATTACCCACCAACTCCTTAAGTATGAAGTAGAAGGATCGAATCTTATAACCATCTAAGATCCGAAATGATAAAAATAATTTAAATCTCACAAAAAAAAAAGCCAACAACTACCCGACTCGTTTCGACGACTCCTAATAGTCAGTCAACTCATTTGAAAAGTTTAAACCTTTAGAAGCTTTTCTGCTCCCATTTTCTGTTCCGTCGTGTTTGAAGGATGATCCCCGTTACTGGGTTGGCGGCGTTTGTGTTCCTGGTGGTGGCGCTGTACTGTGGGCTCGACCCATTTAAGCACAGCGCAATTCATGGCTTCCCGGAGTTCAAGGCCTACAAGGTCGGAATGCCGGATTGGTCCCTCGTCCCTACCGACAGGGACGACAAGAACCTGCTCCAGTCGTCCGAGGTAAGGTTCTTGAACCAGGTCCAGGGCCCCGAAAGCATTGCCTTTGACCCGCTTGGCCGTGGGCCCTACACCGGTGTTGCTGATGGCCGGGTCCTCTTCTGGGATGGCCTCAACTGGAATGACTTTGCTTACACCTCCACTAACAGGTTAGGCTCGTTGCTCTGTTCGGGTTTTGTTGTTTTGTATGCTTTTGTATGTTTATGGAAACACACTTGTCCTGATCACGAGTGGTTTTCAGGTCAGGAAATTGTGAGCCGAAACCATCTCCCTTGAGTTACATGAAGAATGAGCATATCTGTGGCAGGCCTTTAGGGCTTCGGTTCGGCAAGAGAAGTGGTGATATGTACATCGCAGATGCGTATTTCGGGCTGATGAAGGTGGGTCCTGAAGGCGGATTGGCTGCGTCTCTTACGACCGAGGCAGAAGGCGTTCCGCTCGGTTTCACAAACGATCTAGATGTTGATGATGAGGGAAATGTATATTTCACTGATAGCAGCACTTTCTACCAGAGAAGGTAGGTAGGTAGGTAGGGGCAATCTCTAGTGGTTTGCTTCTCTCCTCATTCGAAGAATATTCGGCAGTAACAAACCTTTTCCGACTATCAGAGGATTCGCCTGCTGAACTGCTACAAGTGTAAACCCGACATTCGAATATCTGATAGTTTGTTTGTGAATTGATTTCAGGAACTTCTTGCAGTTAGTTTTCTCATCAGAAGATAGTGGGAGGGTCTTAAAGTACAACCCAACCACAAAGGAAACCACTGTTCTTGTGAAGAATCTTCAGTTTCCAAATGGGTTGACCCTTGCCAAGGATGGCTCTTTCTTTGTTTTCTGTGAAGCAGCCCCTGGCAAGTACGAGATTACTCTTCAAACTTTTCC
Organism: Hypericum androsaemum; assembly: GCA_963995505.1. NCBI lineage: Eukaryota > Viridiplantae > Streptophyta > Magnoliopsida > Malpighiales > Hypericaceae > Hypericum > Hypericum androsaemum. Next base: position 13,660,954 of record OZ023186.1, read on the forward strand.
TCTCTACTTCAGACTGAAACTTTTGTTTCTGTTTCTTCCCGCCATCATCGTTTGTCGTTGATTGTATTTGGAAGCAGAAGGTCGCAGAGCGTTTAGAGTTGTGAAACGAGTAACACTTGTTGGAACTAGTATCATTTTTCCTCTCATTCTTCTGTTTGTAGGTTGCACAAATACTGGCTGAAAGGTGAGAAAGCAGGGACTTCGGAAGTGTTTGCCATCTTGCCAGGGTATCCGGACAATGTCAGAACAAATCCCGAGGGTGATTTTTGGGTAGCGATCCACTGTCGTCGGAGTCTTTACAGTTACGTATGTGGACTGTATCCGAAACTGAGGACATTCCTTTTGAAACTTCCGGTACCAGCCAAGATTCAGTTCCTGATCCATATCGGGATGAGGCCACAAGGTATGGCTGTCAAGTACAGTCCTGAGGGAAAGCTGCTGCAGGTGTTAGAAGACAGTCAGGGCAAGGTGGTTAGAGCAGTTAGCGAGGTGGAAGAAAAGGATGGAAAGCTGTGGATGGGAAGTGTTTTGATGTCTTTTGTTGGAGTTTACAACTTGAACTGATGAAGGTTGCCCTCCTACAGTTGCTGCTGCCAAGTAGAAGAGCATCTTTCTGTTCGAAGCCATGTCATCTGCGATCAAGTAGAATAAGCGTTTCGCAAGTACCAAACCGCTCCTTGGCCAGTGCCATCGTTCGGGAGGGAATGCATGGTTGTAGATTAGAAGCTGAAGAAACTATTAATAATCTTCTGTATTAGCAAATGCAATTATAACAACCATTGTTTCACAGTTTCTAGCGTGAATCTGGAACTGAGAACCTTTTCTTTCCTGTTTCGAGAGTTGATCCGGAGCTGACGAGTATGCGTGGGACAGCAGGACATTCTATTCTTTTGCCAGTTAAGACCGATGAAGCTGAAAATAAACTGTAAGAAGATTTGAAGTTTGTTGTTAGCGCCAAGTTTGTTGTTTTGCAGCTTGGATGGCGCTATTAACCATTATCGGAGTCCCGAGGTTGATGTTTCAGAACTTGGTCGGCACTAAAACCAACTTTGGAGCGCCGAGGTTGATGTTTTGGAACGTGGTCGGCGCTTCTGATGCTGAAGAAAATTTTGGACTAATAGGTTGAGCTGCAGTCGACTCTCGTCGAAAGCCGCCGGAACCTACCTAGATAGAAGAAGATTGTTACAGTTAAAATTCTCATATCCAACCCAAAATTTTAAGACAATGAGTAAGTAAATCTTTCACGTTTATAAACCAACCCAACCAACAATTACAACTAAAGCATTGCATGGTTCCACAGTACGTCGTCACAGCAACAACAACAGAAATGAATCAGGTCTCGACCAAATTGGCGCTGCCAGTCTGACAACTAAATCATTACATGGTTCCACATTATACCATAACTTAAAGGGGAAGGTGGTTTGCTTGGGACAGCACATCTTCTAAACCATGGATTACTTTATGTAATGACAATATGCTATCCAAATCATTCGCTGGTGCTGCATGCAACCAAGCATGGCTCTCTAATCTTTGCATTTTCACCTTTCCTCTACAAGTTGATGGATGGCCAAGGCACCCAGATAACTGATTTGATTGATTTTTCTCGCGTTGAGTGCGGACCTTCCGAGTCCCCTGGCATTTGGCCTTCACCCTTCCCTTTCCGCCTAGAGTTCGAGAATAGCAGATAACGCTGACCAACTTAGAGAAGTCCGACTGGGCCACTGTGCAAGAGAGAGAATGATTCAGTGATAACTTGGCCTTCCAAGCAGCAAACGATTGTTTCACCCGTGATGGAACCTGCAAAGCAGAAATACTCCAGCAAATGACAGATATCCATGATAATCTTTCACACCATGAAAATGTTCATAGCAAGGTGGGTATATGTTTCGTGTCAATGTATTTAGAATCAGCAAGCAAGTCTTCATATCTTCTAAGTAAATTAGCCCCCTCCAAAATTTACTAGGACAGTCTCAAACTAGCAGTTGTCTTGCCTGAAACCTAGCCCAAGTAAACAGATGAATGACTGTGCAAGATAACAACTATTGAATAGAATGAATTGGTAAGTAGCTTCCAAGATTTAAAACTCACAGCTGATAGACGGCTATTAGAGGTAATTGATAATGATGCTGTAGGGAAGAACGAGCCCTCAGGCCTGCTGCCTTTCTGATCATTCTTTATTGGATCCTCATCTCGATATACAGACCCAAAACTCGATGGTGCACCATCCTCCTCTTCCCCCTCTTCATTGTCTTCTTCCTCTTCCTCTTCCTGTCTTTCCTCCACTTTGTCGACCTCTATCTCGCCGTTATCCCCACCCGTAACTGCTGGTTTCTCAGCTTGGCTGAGGTTAGTGGATGTACTTTCTTCTTCTGTCAAATCCATCTGTGCATTTGCTGGCTCCTCTTTCTCTCTCATCCTCAATTCCTCATCCATATCTTCAATGGCCTCTTCCAGAGATATTTCAGCCTGAACCAGTTCTAGTTCTTTCTCAAGCAGCTTTATCTTCATTTCACTAGATTTCTTCCTTTCTTCAATCCATTTTTCAAGATTCTCAAATATAGGTGAACATGCATCCTTCGTTGCTTCAAAAAGGCGGTTCCAAATTTTTTGAACCTCCACTACCTGTGTCTCTTTGCCAAAGAATTCATCATAACCTAGGGGTAATAACTGAATCTCATCAGGGTCCACATCTTCATCTTCTTCAAGACGCGGCTGCCAAAACAAGCGAATACCATGCTCCTCATCCTCAACGAAATCAATAATTCTCCCTGTTGGCGTGTGAAGAATAACTGGATCTTCTGTATATACACACTCTGAAAGGTTTTCTGGATCAGGTTCAGGTTCTATGTCGAGAACAACAAACTCAGGCTCCTTCTCTGTCCAAAATGATGTCCAAATGCAGCGAACTTTAGCATTCAATCAAGAAGAATACAGTGGAACAGCTACAAGAGCTGCAATATAGGTTTACTGATAAAGGTACTCTATATCTTAATATCAGTCATGAACAAGGAACAGTATAAATTAAATGAAGTTAACTGATATCATCATGCATGGAGTTGACTGAAAAAGCTACAGTATGGGGATCCCTCGAGTGGATCTGACTTCATGCAATAAGGCAGATCCAGCATATTTCAGAAGATTTCAGAAGCTTTCGTTAGCAAACTTTTATTTTGGATTGGAAGCCTCAGGAGCACATTAAAAGCCAAAACTGGACTACAGGAAGGCATCTTATAGCAATCTTTTCGCCATAATTTTAATAGCAAAGAGGACAATTCGATTAACACGGACCAGCCAAGTTTATCCTATAGATAAGAATGAGCATCCTCATGTGCGCAATCGCCCACCAGCTAGTCCAGGTGAGGGGAAGGGAAGGGTGGGTGCATTAGCATGCAACTTTACTTTGCATTTTTTGCAAAGAGACTATTTCCAAGACCCGAACTTGAGATATCAAGGAGTAACATATCATTGTGTCAAAGCTCGCTATAGCAAACTTAATCACGTGACGCTAAAACATGAAAAACTGGGTGATAAAATCATGCAAGCACAAAGGGAAAGAAAAAAATCCCAGTCATCGGAACTGAGGAAATCCATATATAGGAGTCAGAATTATGGTGGAGTCAGTCCTAAGAGACGAGAAAGTTCGAGCACGAACTACTATCTTTGGTACGACATAAAACCAGGAGTAAAATCAATAACAGAGACTTACGGTTAAGTCCCTTTTAAAAAATGAATTACAGTTAAAACCACGCTGTCGTGAATTTTATTAGCTCGAAGTGAAAGGGGAAAAGGCACAATTTAGGACAACAAAATTTAAAACATAGTGCTTCTGGAAATGCTAATGCCACCTCCCATGTAGAATCTAGAGGAATTGTATGCTTCATTTGTAACAACATAATCCACCATATTACTATCACTCACAAAACAAACCTTAAGGTTTGATAGTAAAGCCTGTTCATATTATAGGGAAATTGGGGGCTGAGATTCCAATGTACAGAAGAGGGAAGTCTCCTTCTATATACAGAGGGAAGGATGTCTATGCGCATTTGTATATGTCAACATGCACTTGTGTACGTGTGTGTGTGTGTTTGTTTTTTTTTTTTGAAACGTGTGTTTGTTAGAGAGAGAGATGAGATGAGATGCCTTTATCCCACCAGTATTCTAGCTCAGAAGGCATAGGCAACCTCAATGGAGCTTTGTAGAAAGAATTCAGCCACATTTCTCTTTCCTTATCAACCTCATCCACATATCTTTTCCAATAATCAGGAACCTGCCAGATGAACAATTTTACCTCGTCAACTAACAGAAACTTCAAGGAGACGGAATAAAAAGGAGGCTCACTTCGTAAAAATGGTTAATGAAGCCTGGTGCCATCCAAGCATCTTCTTCTTCATAGAAGTATGCATGCTGAGGATCATTGAATGGACCCCACTTTTCTCTGACCACTGCAGAGTTAGGAAAATTTGCATGAGAATAAAAGGAGAGATAGAATAGTTTCATGCTGTAAGCATCTGTGCTAAATTTAGGTCAGGGAAGATATTAACTCTGACCTGAGGTTTCCAAAGCCAAATAGTGATCTTGAATGCAATAAAGTGATTTGATATTCAATAAACAGTCAATTGACCCCAGTACACACACATATACTGAAATTTTTTTTATAAGTAGATTTCTGTTGTGACCAAGGTTTGAACCGTTATCACTCCCCATCCTACCCCTCCCTTACACTATTAGAGTAAGTGCTCATTGGTACATATACTGGGATATGATATGCATGTAAACACAAAAATCCAAGTAGACACCGATGATCACCAATAAAAATGCATACAAGATAATATACAACTTCTAGCATGATATTATATCCATTAGTCAACTCAATCTTCTAAATCACTGATTTTCCAGATCCATGTTTTGAATTCAACAGTGTAAATAAATCACATATAACAAGCTCGGTCAAAAGTTGCTATAAAGTTTTGCAGCATTTGGCACCATGAAATATGAGCAAATACAATAGTGTCCAGCTCAAAACCAATTTATGTCCTTTTTCTGAAAAACTGAGCAATAGTTAACCTGCTAGTGAATTTACTCTCAAAGTTGAAGGGATTAGAGTTATTGGAGTAGAAACAGTATGTTAAACATTGGTCCTACTTACTATATAAAATCTAGCATCTCTTAGTTTATTATGGTCAGTAACCAAGTTCTCAAATTAGTCCACTAAGATGTTGACGACCCCCCTATTAGGAGCAAAACAAAAAAGTGGTGTGGCATACTTCCATCTGGCTTATTGGTAAACATCCGAGCCTTAGCTGCTGCTACTTCTGCTATTCCTGCATGTAACTGAAGAGCAAGGTGTAACAGAAAATTTCCAGAAGGAAGAGAACTATCAACACCCTTGAAGAGACTGATAGGATACCGCCGAAATGTTTTCATCACAATCTGTTGCTTCTTCTACTAGTTCACCAAAGTAGAACCGGCCCTGCCCACAGATCAAGAAATGCGAGTCACATATTATACATGCTTTCCTCCAATATGCAGTTCTGCGTTGCATTCTTTACTACACAGTTCATTTCAAACAAGAGAGTCTGGTAACTGTATTCAGCATTGCACGCAGGGACTTACTAATTGGTGACCATAATAGATTGAGACTATCATCACCTAAGAAGTAGATCAGTTTGCAGTTCAACCAAGTGAATTTTGCAAGTTATATCCTTTAAAACGCCAGAGATACTTGCATGCAACATGAACCTCCAGGTGCAACAGCTATATCCAAGTCCAAGCTTTGATGCAATACAAGCACTCAATGATTATTGAGAGAAGCAAACATCTTTGGATCTCTATCTACTTATGGCCCAATGCTCTATGTTTATATCCATGCATTATCTTCATGCTCTATGTTTATATCCATGCTCTGTGTTGATGATCAGTATTGTACAAGGCACTGGTAAACATAACTAAAACAAGGGCTCCTAAACAGATGAGGCCAGGTCAAAAAATTAGTTTCATTTTGCATCTCCAAAGCAGTTGATTGCCACTCAACAAGAAATTTTCCTTTTATCCCTCGCATACAAGGTCAGAAAATATTGCTTGACTGATAACGTACATATATTGTACGCTCATTTACTTCATAAACACCACATCCGTGCATCCTTGCGTGCTTCCATTGTCCAGCATATCGGTATCGGCCTTTCTCCCTGGCATGGAAAAATTTCACCAGTTATTAAATCCATAAAACACCAGTACTAATACTATATCATACCACCATGAGGATAGAGCGATCCTATTATTTTTCTTACAGAATCTTGGAAAGGTAAATAAAAGTAAAGTGGATGGATATATGTCTAGCAATTTTCCGCTATCCCTTTTTTCTACAAGTAGACGAATATCGTTGACAGTGTGAAAAAATTATGTACAAGTTACACCTGAATTTCATTAAATGAATGTGACCCTGTGCAAGTATCTTACGGCTTTCTGCCATACTGTCTGACCCACTCCTCGTTCTCATAAAACGGATCAACACCCTGTTGGCCGAAGTACTGAATTGTATCTTCAATATCCATCTCATACCATTCTCTGTCTTCTTGAGACATAAAGTCTCGCTTTATTGCGTGCCCATCAGCCCTCATCTTCTTTTCAAGTCTGGAAGTATCAGTTGGTGAGCATAATAACCAATGCAGCATGTTAACACTTGGACCAGAAAAAATAAGGAGGTAGCGAAATAACCTACTCAGAACCTGGCAAAGGTTCTATGTCAGGAATATCAACTTCAACAACTCCATGACCATCCATACCATTATTCATCCATTCACCTTCGTACCTGAAAAGGGTGATAGAACCAAGAAGTGTAAGCATCCAAATGAGCTTTTACAGAGAGAAACATCACTAAACCATCATGAAAACGATTTTGCATAATAGTGGAATGACCAAAAGTCGCAATTTTCTCAACCATCATAACAAGTACAGACAACTCCACGTCAAAAGGAACATCATCATGATCTAGTAGAGTCTAAAAAAATCCAGATTTTGATTACTTAAAAACAATGAACTGGATATTCAGCAGTTCCATTCTTTCCTTTCGGAAAAATATCAAGCGACCAGGAAGGTGTTGTGACAACATGCTTCGAATGTATTCTATGGTTGAGTGATGTTAGAAGGAGCTACTTTGGCTTTGCTACAACAAACAAACAAGAATGCTTTTCTTCAGGTGGTGGGTACTTCTTATGATATTCAGAGCAAAACAAGGAAACAGCAAGAAGCACCCCCTCCCCGGTTAATGATCAGCACACTGAAGCAAACAGTCGCGTCTAGTTGTAGAGGATTGTACAACAGTACCTGACTAGGCCTTGATGAGCCACATAAACACCCTTGCCATGAGCCAGGTCATCCCAAACGGTACCTTCATACCTTTACAAACAAAACAACAGGTGGTGACTGGCGAGTGCCCCTGCACATAATCAACTTAAAGGGTGGTTTGGAAATCGGACACCCCAGGAATCTACGGGGGACTACCCTACTTTCAGAAGCCTACCCCAGTAAGTTCACAACCTCAGCTAAACCAAATATATAACTCGGAAGCACAAAGCCGTTCGTTCCTTCTTCCGTGTGTGACAGTAAAGATTTGCACACTCTCACGTCACTTCCGATACCAGTGTGTGTTCTCCTCAAACACTCGAAGCAACAATAAACAGTCCAAGCACCCACAAACAACTAACTATAAACCTTCTGAAAAAACCAGAGCACGAAGATCGAGAAAACATACGAGCTGCCGTCCTTGAAAATGTAGCTAACCCAATTGAGGAACGTCTCGATCCGATCAAGCTCCTCGATGACGGCCTCGGCGTCGGGGATGTTGTAGTTATCCAAGGGCACGACGGGGTAGGGCCTGCGGTAGGGGAGGTAGAAGGGGGCGAGCCCCCCCGAGCAGCGGCCGTCTTTGAGGGCGGAGGCGACCTGGATCACCTGGTCCAATGTGCAGAAGGCTGGGTCCCACCCTGACCCGCTGACGAGGTAGGGGCGGTCGGCCCAGAGCTCCCTGAGGTCGGACTCCTTCCAGTTCTCCTTGTCCTCCGGGAACTCGAACGCCATGTCCGCCACCTCCAATCCGTCCTCCTCCCACCGCGCACTCCGGTCCAGAGCCGCCATGAGCCGCTGGTTTATGATCTCCGATTCCGACGCCGGCTCGCCTTCGCGCTCCGGTTCCTCGTCGGAGCTGGAGCTAGACTCACTCTCCTTGTCCACGTCATCGTCCTCGATGGCATCTTGCTCTTCGAGGTTAGGGTCGGATGGGGAATCGTCGTCGTCGTCGGTGGGCATTTGGAATGAGGGAGAAGGGCGTTGTCGGGCGAAGGTTACTAAGGGCGGGACATATATAATATTTGAGCGGGATGAAGGGGTTTCGTTTTGCCCCGACGGCAATTAGATACTTATGGCTAGGGGACAATTGTAAATTTCAAAATTGGAGGTTCCGAAAATCGAGTTCGAAACTATGGTCAAGTTCCAAAAAATTGATATTTATGAAAAATATATAAAAGAAAAAGAAATTTGTAACCGAAGGTTTAGAAACTGATTTTTGGGAACCGTCTCAGAATCTTATTTCAAGGTCTCGAATACGGTTCTACATTTTTGGAACCCTGTAATCGACAGTTTCAGGACAGTAACAAAAAATTACGGAACCGTGGTCACCCCTACTTATACGGTCTACCAGATCCGTCGTAGAGTTTAATATTCGTTGACTTTTATTAGGCTTAGACTTGGATTCTTAATTTTTTTAAATGGCATAAATATAGATTTTTTGGATTAGGATCTTATCTGAATTTTTTAAAATAATAATAAAATAATATATGAATATAATTACTAAACATAATAATAAATTCTCAATCTTGCCCTAACAAATTTTGATTTATTTTGTTTGTTTACTTGGTTTGTTTACATTGATTTTTTGATTGAATGAATCAATTGTATGCACATTTATGATTGTAGTCTCATCAAAAGACTAAATGACATTTTATTTTGAAAAAAATAATTTTTAAATAAGAACGACTTGTGAGTTGCCATAATTTTGTTCGATTATTTAGGATTAAGATCCTACCTAATATAATTGTGTAAAGATCTGGGTCCGGATCTTACTGGTTGCCATTCCTAGCCCCAGGCTTGCCAATCTGCAATTATTTAAATTATACATGACCAAATCTACAATAATGGAACATACGAGCGCCTTTTAGGAAAGTGCCCTACCCCTCCTCCTCCCCAAATCCTGATATAAAATAACCCCACTTAACCTCCGCCCAAAAACCCTAGTTGTTGTTGCAGCAGCAGCCAGAGAGAGAGAGAGAGAGAGAGAGAGAGAGAGAAGAAGATGAAGTCCATCTTGTCATCGGAGACGATGGACCTCCCGGAGGGGGTGAAGATCAAAGTGAACGCGAAGGTGATAGAGGTGGAGGGACCGAGGGGGAAGCTGGTGAAGGACTTCAAGCACCTGAACCTCGACTTCCACCTGATGAAGGACGAGGCCACCGGCCAGCGCAAGCTCAAGATCGACGCCTGGTTCGCCTCCCGCAAGACCAGCGCCGCCATCCGCACCGCCCTCAGCCACGTCGACAACCTCATCACCGGCGTCACCAAGGGCTACCGCTACAAGATGCGCTTCGTCTATGCTCACTTCCCCATCAACGCCTCCATCACCAACTCCAGCCGCTCCATCGAGATCCGCAACTTCCTCGGCGAGAAGAAGGTACAAAACCCTAATTCAATTTCGGTTATTCTTTTCGTCTGGTTTTGTTCAGTTGTTTTCGAGTTTGTGTATTCGGTTTGCGGTTTGATTTGATTTGATTTGATTAGAAAGTGGAGAATGTTTCTGTGTGATATAGTTTTGGCTCAGAACTTAGAACATGGCTGCGGATTGCTGTATTAAATTGTTTGATTTAGATCCGTCGGGCCTTGACAGGCCGGTGCTCTGACCAATTGAACTACAATCCCCGATAAATGAAATAAAGCGTCTAACGTTGGATTCTGTTTCTATCTGTTGTTTGTAGTGGAAAATGAAAACTTTGGAAATGCTATCTGCTCATCTGTTGTTTCGTGTTGGGTTGATTAGGTGAGGAAGGTTGATATGCTTGATGGGGTTACCATTCTTCGGTCCGAGAAGGTGAAGGACGAGCTGGTATTGGATGGGAACGACATCGAGCTTGTCTCGCGATCTTGTGCTTTGATTAATCAGGTAATGGGACTGTGCTCACTCTTTGGCAATCATGTGGTGAATGCTGTATGCTAATTTCACTTCTGTTTTATGTGCAACAGAAATGTCACGTCAAGAACAAGGACATCAGAAAGTTCTTGGACGGCATCTATGTCAGTGAGAAGGGAACCATTGTCGGAGAGGAAAATTGATAGGACGAGTTTATGTTCTTTGACATTGGTAGTAGCTGTTTTGTTCTATCAAGGCCTTCAATATTTTCGTGGACAAGTTTATGTAATGCTTTTTGAGGCAAATGACTACAATTTTATGTTTTGGAGGTGAAACCTAGATTGTGTTTACATCCTTTGCCGACCCTGTACTTTTGTATGCTCGATGTTTGCGGTTATTTGTGCTTGGTTCTTTGATCTTAGTTCTATCTTTGTTGTTGAATATCAACATGTTAACCAGGTAATTTGATGCTAGCTCTAAGCTGTTCCAACGTATTGCACCTTGGCATTGGTTTGCTCTGGAGATTGTTTTTCATTAAGTAGTTGCATTACAACAGACCATAATAAAAGCATAACAAGACAATATAGATTTAGTGTACAATCCTGTCTTTTGGTAGCGTTGTATAGTTTGTTTGCACTGGATGGTTTCGTCCTACTTAATTTTTTTTTGACCAATTGGTATCCGGCTAATCGATCCGACTCATTCAATTTCTGCTGACTTTAGGTGGCAAAGTTCTTTCAACAAGTATTTAACAGTACATTGTTGCGTAATAAAGTATCCGAACTCGAGATCTAGTTAAGTTAGAATAATTCTCTAAATAGTTGATCTAAATACCTATTAATTTATTTGTTGCTGACTAGCCAACCGCCATTTTCTCGCAAGGGTTTTAGAAGTAGATCGGGGATATATACACACAAGTGGAGCTGAAGCGGATCAGATGAAACCGCCATTAATATGTACAAATATACGTCAATAAGGTTGACAAATGGCCCCATCCAAATTATACAAATACACATGCCTTGATACTGGTGGACAATTTCAGACCACACCATAAAATTCAATTTGAATGTGCACTAATCAAATCCTCCTCGCTCTATTTTGATCAGCATCATTGCTGTTTCTCGCGTCTAGGTATGTAATGTATGAAAAAATCAGAAATTTTTTGATGAGTTAAACTATTCAATGAGTCTTCTAATTCTTTCTTATTTCTACATGCATGCAACATCATAACACAATAACAGCAAAAAATAGCATGTGTTAATCCAACACAACAATTCCAAAAACGACACACGATCAAAACTCGAGATTGCCAGGATCTTGCGGGCACAAATACCTTCGCTCTCGTCGCATAATCCGAATACATGCACTCACTCCATGGGATGGGACACAAACGAGCGTAAGAAGATACTACCTCTGCAAGTACAAATAATTCATACGCTCACGTGAAACATAGAACACCGGTCTATATGCTCCAAAAAGCGTCAAGAATACTCTCGCGTAAACATTAGGCACAAAAGTTGGTTGAGAATGGGTAGGTATGGATCTTACTCATGTACTTTTTTTATAAAGAATTTGACTCATGTGATACTCCCGACCCTCTGAAAAATCTTAATTATCAAGTTCATACTCTTATCCTCAAGTTTTGCAGGATCCAACCCATGAACATCTTACTTTATGCAAGTTTTTCACATAAAAACTAATATTATGTATGATATTCAAATAAATTTCACACATTTCATACATTACACATTAACATTAGTAACACATTTCATTATCGAGTTCAGCGATCTTTCTCTCAGCCAATCAGTTTCATTCCTCAAATACCCTATAGCCAACCCCTAAGTGTGTTATTATTTTGCTACCACGGTTAAGGAGCGCGAGAAAGGGTGAAGATCGACGGACAAAATGGAGAAGAAAAGCTTACCCTCGCGTGTTTCTGCGTTTTCCCATCACCTATTACTTCTCCATGTTCACCGGAAAAGTTGCTTGTTCCACCTTACAAGAGAAAGAAAAGCGTGCGTAAGAAAGGGGTAGGAAGTCCACGCTAAATATAATTCCGTCAATTAATGTACGTCTTGTGCTTGTCCTGTTAAAATTGAGATATATTTCGAGTTATTACAAATTCTCTAATGAGTTTTTTCGTTTTTACAAATATAACAACACTATACCATTTAAGAAAAACTATAAAAGCATCGTACCTTTTTTCTTTCTACTCTTTTTATAAGTAAACTTTATTCATCGTAGTATAAATAGTCACAGGCACAAACATGAGTGTAAAATTTTCATGTAAGAATATGAGGTTCTAATCTCGTTAAAAACCCTCTTATGATTAAACTTTGTGGGAAACCTACGACTAAACATTGTGCCGCTATATACAATTTAACACCTCTCTCCTATCATGTCCTATTACACTATATTGAACTCGATTTAAATGATCATAGAGATTCAACAGTTACAAAGTGTAACTTTCCGAATCAATAAATCATTGCATCAACTCAAAATAAAAATAAAAAACCAAATGTTGATTACATGTATCTTTTGTGGAGTTCGAGGAAATTTTCCTTCTACTCAGGAGATAAAATCCTCGATTACCATTTATGTATGCACATCTTTTTCTTTGTAAGGTTATATATAGATATTTTTGTCTACGTACACCTCCTGAGTTTTAATACAAAGTAGTTGCGCATGACTCATATGCGAAGTACTACCCCGATTTTTAACAATTTACAACACTTTTCTCTTACCAAACCAGAGGCAAGTAACAACCCACCATTTTGCACCTCATTGTGTAGCGTTCAACTACAACTTGTTTTGGTTTGAGCAAAGAGAGAGAGACACAATTGAGTATCTCCAAAATCCACCACAAGTTTTGACCAAAGGAGTCCACCACAACTTGCATGTTTTCGTTGAGAAAAGAGAGGATTCTAGATATGACTTTTTAAAGAAAAATTATGATATTTAGAGTACAGCATTATCGAAATCAAGACTATTTTAAGTGAATTCAAGTCGATTACTAATTAGATCAACTCCGTTTGGTCTTTGATAAGACATTGGATGTGCGTGAACCTAAGAAGAGAGTATCCACAGCCACCAGACAGGGTACCCATGATTGAAAAGGGACAAAAAAAAATACAAGACGATCACGTTTAGGTAGTTGGAACTAGTAATTAGTTCAATTTGGTGGGCTCACAAGGTGATCACTTGGCCATTTCCTCAAATCTCTTTTTTTCTGCCTGGGGCCGAGGCCGACTTGCACCAGTAGCGCCCTTCCTTACAAGTTGCTTTGAGACTTTTCTTGGACTCCCAACCAAACTTTGCTTTTTATATATCATTTGTTACAACATTGTCGGATATAACATGATTCACCATACACCTCGCAAATATCATTTGCAGGAAACACCAGTTGTCAAATGGTTAGTCAATTATTATTTGTGACCTCATAGTCAGTCAAATATGGATTATTAGCTTTATTTCCCTTCCTTGTGTTGAAGTTGGGCAGGACTTGGAGTCAGCCAATTGGCTAGCAGAAGTTAGGGTATGGCGGCAGCCAAAGTATTGGAGCCAGCCAAGTCTAACTGCGAAGTATTTCCTATTTTACTCGGACTCTTGTTTCAGACTCTTAGGTCGGACCTAGATAGGTTTCTTGGTGTGCAAGAGTTTGTCTATTATATAAAGACAAGCTACCCTAGTTCATGTAGGGCTTTGTGACTCGGATACTCATCAATAAAAGTTCTCCTTTCTCTCCGTGAACGTAGGCATTAAGTCGAACCACATAATCTTTCATGTCCATTATTCGCATTCTTATTCTTTTGATATCCTCAATTTCTTAATAATTAATATTAGAGCTTGATTGGAGGATGGCAGATCACGGCGCGAAGTTTGCCCTTGTGAAGTTTGATGGATCATCGAATTTTGGGTTATGGCAAATGCGTGTTAAGGATTTGCTGGTACAACAAGGGATAGTCAACGTGCTCTCGGAAAAGAAGCCTGAGAAAATGGAAGAGCAAGAGTGAAAAGAGATGGAGGCTAAGGTAGTGGCGACTATTCGCTTGTGTTTGGAAGAAATTGGGGTATGGGTATATGTCAAAGTCTCTGTCGAATAAGACTTATCTTAAGCAAAGGTTGTACGGGCTTAAGATGATGGAGGGCTTAGATTTGAGCCAACACATCAACGGTTTTAATCAACTAGTGAGTGATTTGATAAGGATCGATGTGAAGTTCGAGGATGAAGACAATGCATTGTTGCTGCTGAATTCCTTACCAAGTTCCTACAAAAGTTTAGTTACAACTCTAACTTGGGAAAAGGAATCATTGGTGTTGGAGGATAACATAAGTGATCTGCTAGGGTTTCATCAAAGGAGGAAAACCTTTACCAACTTACTATGATAGTTTAGTTACAACTCTAACTTGGAAAAAAGAATCCTTAGTGTTGGAGCATATCACAAGTGAAAAATCGAAGATGAACAAATAGTAGGGGTAGTTGTGAGGAGTAACATGGTCGGAGTGAAGGAAAAGATAGAAGAGGATCTAAGCCGGGGTCAAGGAAGTTCAAAGAAAATGACTTTGAGTGCAGAGAAAAAGAGCACATGAAGCATAATTGTCCAAGAAGAGCTCGGGACCACGAGGGAAAGGATCAGCATCCATGAATATGGCCTCATACTCGGATGGGTCGGATGATGACTGTCTTTCTGTGATCAGGTCCTAAACATCCTATTAATTTTTGGATTTTGGATAGCGCTTGTTCTTTCCACATGACGCCCAAGAGATGATGGTTTGATTCCTACAAGTTTGTTGATTCATGTATGGTTACTATGGGTGATAGTTTTTCTTGTAGAATTGCTAGAATAAGTGATATCCGAATCAAGATATGAGATGGTGTTGAAAAAATTATGTGGGCTTAGGCATGTTCCTAAGTTAGAAAGAAATTTGATCTCATTAGGAACCTTATATAAGAAATTTGATCTCATTAAGAACCTTATATAAGAAATTTGATCTCATTAAGAGCCTTGTATTATAGTGGGTACATCTATAAGGTTGTAGGCAGACTAATTGAGGTGGAGAAGGATGTTATGGTGGTGATGAAGGGTGTAAGAGATGCTAAAAATACCTACAGGTCAGGTGGGGGCACGGTTGTAGGTGGAGTCACATCAGTGGGTTCTAATAAAGAGAGAAAAAACTCTTGAAATATGAGGTTAGATCGTATGAAATAGCAAGGGCATGACATGAATATTTTGAGTGCAGTGGGGATTCGCAGAGATTAGATTAGCAAGACCCCGTTATGATTGTCTAAAAGAATGTGCACGTCAAACGTGTTTGGTAGGCTTGGCATTGGGAATACAAAACTGTTGGTAAAATCATGGGCAAATAAGGTATCTTACTCAAGGTTGAACAGTGGAGTTCGTTACATGTCAAGGGTTCTACTTGGTAGGACGAAAGATCGCCCTTTATTTGCTATAGCTTATAGCATTGGTTCCAGGCAAAAAAGTAACGCAGAAGCAGTTCAAGGTTGCGGAGTATAGAAATGACCGAAAAAATAGAGAAGTGTCTATTGATCACAAGGTTACTTCAGCACATGAACTTGCATCAGCCAAAGACAGAAAAGAAAGAAGAAGAAGGGGGTGTGGGGTGAAAATGAAGTCCATCCTATCATCAGAGACCATGGACCTCCTAGAGGGGGTGAAGATCAAAGTGAACGCCAAAGTGATAGAGGTGGAGGGACCCAAGGGGAAGCTGGTGAAGGACTTCAAGCACTTGAACCTCGACTTCCACCTCATGAAGGACGAGGCCACCGGCAAGCGCAAGCTCAAAATCGATGCGTGGTTCGCCTGCTGCAAGACCAGTGCCGCCATCCGCACTGTCCTTGGCCACGCCGACGACCTCATCAGTAACGTCACCAAGGGGTACCGCTACAAGATGCACTTCGTCTATGCTCACTTCCCCATCAACGCCTCCATCACCAACACCAGCCGCTCCATCGAGATCCAGAACTTCCTCGGTGAAAAGAATGTGATCATTTCATCTAGTTTTATTTAGTTGTTTTCGAGGTTGTGAATTCGGTTTGCGATTTGATTTGATTAGAAAGTAGAGAATATTTCTGTGTGATATAGTTTAGGCTCAAAACATAAAACATGGTTGGACGGATTGCTGTATTATTGTATTAAATTATTGATTTAGATCCGTTAGGCCTTGACAGGGCGGTGCTCTGACCAATTGAACTACAATTCCCTATAAATGAAATAAAGCATCTAACATATAAATTCTGATGGTTTTCATTCAACCCCTTTCCTTTCTATTTCAATTCGAAATTGGAATGGCCGCGTTGGATTCTGCTTCTATCTGTTGTTTGTAGTGGAAAAATTATGTAAGAAACTTTCGAAATGCTATATGTTCATCTGTTGTTTCGTATTGGGTTAATTAGGTGAGGAAGGTTGATATGCTTGATGGGGTTACCATTCTGCGGTCCGAGAAGGTGAAGGACGAGCTGGTATCTGATGGGAATGACATCATGCTTGTCTCGCGATCTTGTGCTTTGATTAATCAGGTATCGCACTGTGCTCACTCGTTGGCGTCCTGTGGTGATTGCGGTGTGCTAATTTCAGTTCTGTTTTATGTGCAACAGGAATGTCACGTCAAGAATAAGGACATCCAAAAGTTCTTGGACGGCATCTATGTCAGTGAGAAGGGAACCATTCTTGGAGAGGAAAAATGATGGATTGATAGAACGAGTTTATGTTCTTTCACATTGGTAGTAGTTGTTTTTTCTCTCATGGCCTTGAATATTTTCGTGGACAAGTTTATGTATGCTTTTTTAGGCAAATGACTACAATCTTGTGTTTTGGAGGTGGAACCTAGATTGTGTTTACATCCTTTGCCGTCCAGCACTTTCGTATGTTTGATGTTTGCCGATATTTGCAGTTATTTATTTGTGCTTGGTTCTTTGATCTTAGTTCTGCCTTTGTTGTTGAATGCCAACATGTGAACCATGTAATGTAATGCTGCTCTAATAAAGCAAGCTGTTCCAACGTATTGCACCTTGGCATTGGTTTGCTTTGGATTTTTTTTCCTTTCAAGATGTGGCTTTATAAACTTGTCATTAAGTAGTTACATTACATTACATCAGATTACATAGATCATAATACTAAAGACAACACGAAAAACATAACAAGACAGTATAGGTATAGTGTGCAATTCCATCTTTGGTAGCGATGTATAGTGTTGTTTGTCGGAGGTGGTATACTTGATTAGGATCTAAGTCGAGGCAAGAGTTTGACTCTTTCTCCGTAAAATGAGATTGCCCCGTATTCAGTGTTTACGGACTATGGCAATCGTCCCTAAGATACAATGACTTCGCACTTCAAGATCGTAGCACAACGACTCTCGAAGCCTCGGCGAACTTTTGGATACTCAAAATTTTTCTGAGAGAGAGAGAAGAGACTATTGCTAATGAATGCTTATGCAATGAGTTTCTGGTGTATTTTGCAAATGAGAGGGAGAGACCTATTTATAGGCTGCGGATGGGATGGAGGCAGGTACTTCTGAGGAGACGAGTCCTTTCAGCCAGCAGGCAGGCTGTGTCCTTCAGGCACCTTTTCGGCCAGCCAGAGGCACACCTTCGCCTACCAGATTTGGCCAGGCCTGCTCGTGACCCTTTGCTGCTCGTAGGCACCCTTTCGGCATTCGGCAGGCAGCACACTCGTGTCCCTTCGGTTGGTTCTCTGGATAGGCCATCCCTTCTACACCTCTTCGCGTCTGAGTATTCTGGAGTCTTTCAAAATTAGCCAAAAATTTAGGCTTCTCAGCTCCTCGCAACGATGCGTACATGCGAAGTGCCAAGTGCACCACAAAATACCTATTACGACCTGAGTCCAATATGCCATGCACACATGCACGTGCGCGTGCGCTTGCTCGTGCTCGAGCTTGGATGGTGCTTCGCACCATCCGAGCAATCGACCTTGGACAGCACTCCAGGTAGAATACTTAGTTCCTAACTAACAAGGAACTATAAAGTGAGATTTTCTTCCTTCCACTTTCGATGTGGTACAAGAAGTGTACCCCGACTTTTGGACTATTCCATCTTGGGCTTTCCTACCATGGGCCTTTATATTGAATTATCATTCAATTCTAACAATCGCTCACATGAATGATGATTAATGCATGCTGACACTTTTAAGAAAAGTTCTGACGAGTTATCATTGTATCGAGATAGGTAGCTTACGACTTTGAACCTTCTCTAGTAAGATGTTATCGAATTTACTTGCTGCTCAGTGAATGCGATGTCTTGAACTGGTCAACTTTTTTATGTAAACCAAGATAATAACATTTACACAATGATATCTCTAATATCCTTTGGTTCTCACGTTTTGCCTGTTTTGGCCATGGACCATATCTTGGATTTATAAGTGTTTTTCCCATTTGAAGCGGCCTCACTTTACACTTATATAGGTGATCTCCTATCGAGAGTATCCTGTCATACTCTACCTTTATCTGGTATAGGAATCATTAAAAGCGTAGATGCTTAACCTAACCACACCTCTGTAGGTTCGTACTTAGGCATCTTTTGAGAATAGGATGGGTTCCAAGTAATCATCTTAATCATCCATAACGTAGTTGTCTCATTAAACCAAGTTTGTGGGATCTCCACTCATCATGGTTGAGTTACCGCTATGAATATTTTTAATGTATAAATTTTAACCCCATTTCCCTTACTGCGTTATACATTTGATCTATGTTGATTCCTTTCGTCTTTAGACTTCACATAATTAATAGTAATTATACCACCAGATATCAACTATCTAACTGTGTTATGTCTCCTATGGATGTATCGAGACTTACCATTGTATATAGTACTTTGTGCTCTCCCGATTGCTGACATGCTATCATAATGTATCAATACAGGAGGCACAGGCTTGTTCCAACAAGGAATATCCTCTAGGAAGTTTCTGAGCCATTCAGCTTCTTCTCTAGCTTTATCTAGTGCTATAAACTCCGACTCTATCATCGATCGAGCTATGCACATTTTTTTAGAGGATTTCCAAGACACAGCTCCTCCACCTATGGTGAACACATAACCACTAGTAGATTTAGAGTTTTTAGTGTCCGATATCTAATTCGCATCACTGTATCTTTCCAATGTAGCTGGATATCTAGTATAAAGTATGCCATAGTTCAAAGTATATTTTAGATACTTTAGAACCCTTTCCAGAGCTAGCCAGTGATCCGTTCCTAGATTGCTTGTGAATCTACTAAGCTTGCTAATTGAATAAGCAATATTAGGGTGTGTACAATTTGTCAAGTACATCAGGCTCCCAATGATCCTTGCATATTTTAGTTAAAATACTGGGTCCCTTCTATTTTTAGCTAAGTGTAGACTCAGGTCTACCGTAGTCTTAGTCAGAGGTTTGTCAAAAGCTTCGAATTTTTTGAGTATGTTCTCAACATAGTGAGATTGTGACAAGACAATTCTTTCAGTTGTCCTAGAGATTTTGATCCCTAGTATGATATCAGCTAGACCCATATCTTTCATGTCAAAGTTGTTCTTTAACATGTTCTTAGTTTTTATGATAAGATCATTACTACTTCTCATGATTAGTATGTCGTCTACGTACAGACATACAATCACATAAGCATTAGGTGTGCCTTTAATGTATATACATTTATCAATCTCATTAATCTTAAAGCCATTTGACATCATTGTTCTGTCAAATTTCTCATGCCATTATTTCGGCACCTGTTTCAATCCGTACAATGACTTGACCAGTTTGCATACTTTATGCTCTTGTCCAGGGGCAACAAACCCTTCAGGTTGTTCCATATATATCTCCTCTTCTAGTTCTCTATTTAGGAAAGTTATTTTTACATCCATCTGATTTATCTCGAGGTTATAGAGTGCTGCAATGGCTATGAGTACTCTAATAGATGTGGTTCTTATGACCAGCGAATACGTATCAAAGTGAGCATATCCTTCCTTTTGTTTGAACCCTTTAGCTACCAATCGAGCTTTGTACTTGTTAATTGATCCATCAGCTTTGTAGTTCCTTTTAAGGATCTACAAGCAACCTAAAGGTTTGCAACCTGGTGGGAGATATACAATTTCCCATTTGTGGTTTTGCATGATAGACTCTATCTTACTGTTGATAGCTTCTTTCCAGAGAGGTGCATCTGAACTAGACAATGCCTCTTGGATTGTCCTAGGTTCATTTTCTAACACGTATGTCAGAAAATCTGGACCAAACGACTTGGCCGATCTGGCCCTTTTGCTGCGTTTAGGTTCCTCAACAACTTTATGAGAACCTTGAGTAGCTTCGTGAGCTCTTTTATTAGAGCTTGGTTCTTTCTTTTTCTTGTTTGGAAAGATATTCTCAAAGAATGTTGTATTCCTTGATTCCATAACCATTCTCTCATTGATTTCAGAGTTTTCAGACTTGTGCACTAGAGATCGGTATGCGCTACTATTGTAAGTATATCTGATAAAGATGCAGTAAATGGTCTTAGGTACTATTCTCACCCTTTTAGGTGGTGGTATTTCTACCTTAGCTAGGTACCCCACACTTTAAGATAACCGTAGGAAGGCTTTCTCCCTTTCTTTAGTTCATATGGAGTTTTGTCCCTTTTCTTGTGTGGCAATTTATTTAGAATGTGGTTAGCTGAGAGCACAGCTTCCCCCCACATATTCTGGGGTAAGCTCGAGCTAATCAACATAGCATTCATCATCTCTTTGAGAGTTTGATTCTTACATTTAGCTATACCATTTGATTGAGGTGAGTATGGTGCAGTTGTCTGATGAATAATAACATTTTGTTGGCAAAATTTCTCAAACGAAGCTACATATTCTCCTATTTTATCACTTCGAATCATTTTGATTTTACTGCTAAGTTGATTTTCAACATCATTCTTATAACTCTTGAAAGCTTCGAAGGCTTCGTCCTTTCCTTTCAAGAGATATACGTAATAGTATCTTGTGCAATCATCGATAAATGTGATGAAATACTTTTTTCCACCTCTAGTTTGCACGTGTTTTATATCGCAGACGTCGGTATGAATTAACTCTAAAGGTATTGTACTTCTTTCCACTGAATAGAAAGGTACTTTGGCCATTTTTGCCTCAACACATACTTCGCATTTATCATTTGGGTTAAACTCCAGTTTAGGCACTAAATTTAAACTTATCAACTTTCTTAGTGAGCTTAAATTTACATGTCCTAATCTATCATGCCATAAGTTAGAACACTCAGCCAAGTAAGAAGAATTAATAACTTTATTCTGGCCCTCAAAGGCACGTTGTACAGTTATTATATTCATCTTGAAGAGTCCCCTATCTAGGTAACCCTTTCCCACAAATGTACCAGCTTTGGTTAATACAAATTTATCAGCCTAAAAAACTAGCTTCAACCCGGCTTTGCTTAATAGAGAGCCGGATACTAGATTCTTGCGAATGTCTGGGATATGCAGCACATCCTTGAGGGACAGCTCCTTGCCTGAGATCAGCTAAAGTACCACCTTACCTAATCCGACTACTTTGGAAGTTACGGAGTTACCCATAAATAGCTTTCGTCCGGTGATCGGAGTATAGGTTGAGAACATCTCCTTGTCTGAGCAGATGTGGCGGGTTGCCCTTGTGTCGATGAACCACTCTCTTGGGTTATCCACCAAGTTGACTTCAAACACCACGACAGATAGGTGTAACTCAGATAGGTTCTCAACCAGATTAGCTTTCTCACGATTATCCTTCTTTGGTAGACGATTATCCTTTGCCATATGACCGGGCTTATCGCAGTTGTAGCAGTTGCCCTTGATCTTCTTGATATTTTTCTACTTTGGCTCTTGCTTCTCCTGCTTATTGCTGGACTTCTTTCTCTTCTTGCCAGTACTTCCTTCAGCTAGGTGTATCGTGGCTTCAGAGTTGGTCTTATTTGCCTTGACTTCGGACTTTTGGTTATCTTTCTCAATTCTTAGTCTCACAATCAAGTCTTTAAGACCCATGTCCTTCCTCTTATGCTTGAGGTAATTTTTGAAATCATTCCACAGGGGCGGTAGCTTTTCGATCATTGCCACCACTTGGAAGGACTCACTTAGTTGCATTCCTTCGTTATAATATCTCATGCAGAATTAATTACAATTCTTGCACTTGATCTATCACCTTCTTGGAATCAACCATCTTGAAGTCGAGGAATCTTCCGATGGTGAATTTTTTCAACCCGGCATCTTCTGTCTTGTACTTCTTTTTCAGAGAATTCTACAATTCTTTTGCAGTCGTGGTTACTGCATAGACATTGTATAGGGTATCGTCTAATCCATTCAGGATGTAGTTATGACATAAGAAGTTGCTATGGTTTCATGCATCCAGAGCGTTGATCTTCTGTTGATCAGCCTCATTTTGTCACCTTCGGAAGAACTAGACCAGGTTGAGCGTTGTTAGGTAGAACACTATCTTTTGTTGCCACCTCTTGAACTTGGTACTATTGAACTTTGCCGGCCTTTCAGTGTAGATAGTTCCTGGGATCGTCAGTACTAGTGCCTGAGCAGAGCTTGATGATGCCATCTTCAAGTACACAGATCTCATCTTACGATTGTTGTTCGTCGGAGGTGGTGTACTTGATTAGAATCTAAGTCGAGGCAAGAGTTTGACTCTTTCTCGTAAGTCAAAATTGCCCCGTATTCAGTGTTTACAGACTATGGCAATCGTTTCGAAGATACAACGACTTTGCACTTCAAGATTGTAACACAACGACTCTCGAAGTCTTGGCGAATTTTTGCATACTTGAAACTTTTTTGAGAGATAGAGAAGAGACTATTGCTAATGAATGCTTATGCAATGAGTTTCTGGTGTATTTTACAAATGAGGGGGAGAGGCCTATTTATTGGCTGCGGATGGGATGGAGGCAGGTACTTTGAAGGAGACGCGTCCTTTCAGCCAGCAGGCAGGCTGTGTCCTTCAGGCACCTTTTCGGCCAGCCAGAGGTACCCCTTTGCCTACCAGATTTGGCCGGGCCTGATCGTGACCCTTCGGTGCTCGTAGGCACCCCTTCAACATTTGCAGGCATCACGCTCGTGTTTCTTCGGTGGATTCTCTGGATAGGCCATCCCTTCAGCACCTCTTCGCGTCTGAGTATTCTAGAGTCTTTCGAAATCAGCCAAAAATTTAGGCTCCTCAACTCCTCGCGATGATGTGGACGTGCGAAGTGCCAAGTACGCCACAAAGTGCCCATTGTGACCTGCGTCCAATGCACCATGCGCATACGCACATGCGCGTACAGGTGATCGTACGCATGCTCGTGCTCGGATGGTACTTCGCTTTATCCTCGCAATCAGCCTTGGATAGCACTCCAGGTAGAATACTTAGTTCCTAGCTAACAAGGAACTACTCCTTATAAAGTGAGATTTTCTTCCTTCCACTTCCGATGTGGTACAAGAAGTGTACCCCCACTTTTGGACTATTCTATCTTGGGCTTTCCTACCATGGGCCTTTGCATTGAATTGTCATTGAATTTCAACATATAGTTAGTTTTCCCTTGATGGTTTGCTCCTGCTTAATTTGTTTCTAACTAGCTAATTGCCAGCTCTTTTACCACTATTTTCTCATATGTACATACAATTGAAGATGAAGCTACCAGATGAAATAGCTAGGCAAAAATCCCCCGAAGAGAGTTTCCAATAGAAAATGATATGGTATCATCAGTTTTCATTGTGAAAGTCTAGGTTGGGCTCCCAATCGTATGTGGGTTAGAGCAGGTTTTTACTGCGATGAGCTCTTTTCTTATCCTAGGTTTATCATAGTTAGAGTGAATTTACCAGAATAGGTTTTTACCGAAGTCGGCGACTGTAACCTCGTACTTGTGCGAGAAAAATTTTATGCATTGGAGGGCAGATTTTTAGAAGGGTAGCATCCTCATACTATTGTACGTTAGATTCTTTAGGAATGGGTAGGTAGAAACTTGAATTTTGGCCCTAGGTGCTGAAGGGTAGCCTTAAGTAGGGTAGGTTCGTCGTGCTATTGTACCTTGAATGGGTTAGTTGGAAATTTAATGCAGTACAAAACAAATACCGAAACTATCTCGATTTGTGTAGTGTCGGTGTCAACTACACCGCGAAACGGTTACAGCTTTGCGGTCTCAATGTTTTTGGTTTTCGGTTTGTAGTTGCTGTTTATTTTGGTTTCAGACTCACCCTTTGAACATGGCTTTCACTTAATCGAGCATTTTCATTTTTTACAAGAGAAACCATTAATTTGGAGAAGTGAGAGAAAGGGACGCATATTTCAAGGAGGGGAGGGTGCACACAAAGGGGTGTAACATGAAACATAAGAAGGAAAAGTGCATAGTTCCACGCTTATAATTTGTTGGGTTTGAATGAAAATTCAATGCAAGCCCAAAGTGGAAAGGCCCAAAGTGGAGGCCCAAAAGGGAAATGAAAAGTGCAATACCACATTGGAAAGTGACACCAACATTTCCTAGTTTATAAGGAGGAAATTCTTGTTGACTAGGAAATAAGTTGACCACCAGGAGGGAAAGCCAACTCGGACCGCGATGAGGATGATGCGTAGCACCATCCGAGCACGCGCACGTGCGTGTGCGCTTGCGCATGGCGCATTGGACGCAGGTCGCAATGGGCACTTTGTGGTGCACGTGCGTCGTCGTGAGGAGCTGGAGGAGCCTTAGGTATAAATAGGCCTGCCCCTTGCCATAATCCCTCATCCCAGCAACTCATTGCATAAGCATTCGTTAGCAATAGTTGTCTTCTCCTCTCCCCCGTTCTTCACTTACAAGTCCGTCCGAAAGTTCTGGGTATATAAGTGTTCGCCCGAAAGTTTCGAGATACGTGTGCAACGTTCTTGGAAATGCCCTAACAGTCATTGTATCTTGGGGATGATTGCCGAAGCCCGTACCACACTGAAATATACGGAGCAATCTCGTTTTACGGAGAAAGTGTCCAACACTTGTCTCGACTGCCGTAGATCCTAATCAAATACACCAACTCCGACAAACAACATAATTTTAGCCATTCAGATTAAAAATTAACAGTAGATTGTAGGAGGATGGTGCTACCTCTTTATTTTATTAGCACTCAATCCGATCCCAATAAGAGCAAGAAAGAGTGAAGATCGACGGACAAAAGGGGAGAAGAGAAGCTGCTTGTCTTCTCCCAGTTCACCATCAAAGCTGCTTGTTCCACTTTACAAGAGAAGGAAAAGACAGTCTTAGGTGAAACCATGAGTTATACATAATTTTTATATCGCTAAACCGCTTGTTCCACTTTACAATTGTTGGAGGCTAAAAATCCCAAGCTCATTACTCCCCCTTGAATCGTCGTGGGCTTGATGAGTTTGGATCGTCGCCAATTAGATAAGCTTAGATCGTTGCCAAATAGATAAGCTTGGATCATCGCCAATTAGATGGGTCCGAATCGTCGCAAGTGCGTATGGGGTCGGATCGTCGCGGGCCTAACTCATCTTCGTTCATCGCGGGTAAGTCAGGTATAGTTGAGCTCGGATCGTCACAAAATGGTTGAGGCTCGATCATCGCAAACTTGGATCGTTGTTAGATGAGTTGAGCTCGTATCATTGCGGGCCTAGATCATCGCAGATTCAGATCGTCACGAGACGAGTTGAGTCTGTATCATCGCGGGCCTAGATCGTCGCAGCATGTGAGGGGTCGGATCATTGCGAGCTTCTTGGGCTGGGATCGTCGCAGAAAAGATGAAGCCCGATTATCGCAAGACTACTTAAGGTCCGATCATCGCCGGCCTACTTGAGGCTCGATCGTAGCGGGGTTTCCTATGACCTGTTCATTGAGGGATTGGTGGGCCGGACAATTGTGAAACGTGTTGGGCTCCGGTCGTCGCGAGTCTCGTAGGGCCCAGATTGTCGCGGGCTTTACTCAAGGTAGATGGTCATCCAATTACGAGATGAGAGGCGTCGTGTTGGCGTAGGACCCGAAAAAGAGAAAAGCTCAGAGAGGGCGGGTTTAAGGCAGACTCTATTAAAATAACATCAAAAGAGGATAAACTTTGGGAAAGACGAGGCAAGTCCAAATTAGGCGGGGATAAGCATTGGAAGTACGTTTCAGATGAAGATAAACATTGGGACAGATAGGCTCTGGGTCTTCGAGTCTAGACGGGATAATGATAAGGCATGGCTGAAGATGAACTTCGGGGATTTCGAGTCTATAAGCAGGGCATTGAGGCGAGCTGAGATTACACACAAATCATACACAAATATCTCAAGTTCAACCTTTTATCTTATTTTAGCTGTAGTTAGTATTCTCGGCTACAGCCAACCCTTATTATCTTTGGCGTTAGACCGACCTTGGGACGAGCACTCGGGGCCGTCACGAGATCGTTCTTAGCATTCTCACATTTTTATCCCAAGATTTATTTTTGGCATTCTCTGTGGGACCTAGGAGGATGTCTAAGAAGGCAGTTTAACCTATTCCAATCAAGATGACTAAAGGAAGAGACACTGCACCACCCTCTTCTCAGCAGCTCGCTGGGAAGAATACCACCAATACGGTACCTCTCAAGGAGCCGGCTCTCCCGACTGCTCAACTTGGTATCAGGAAGAACTCCACCAATACAGCTCCCCCTATTGAGCTAGCTCTCCCTACTACTCAGACAAGTATTAGGAGGAACACCATCAACACTGCACCCTCCAAGGAGCCGACTGAGTAGGATGCTGCTTTAACTGGGGCTCTCGCAGCCATCAGCACATAGCTAGAGCAGATAGTGACCGATACCAAGTCCACTACTGCCCGGCTAGATAAGATGACAGTTGATCACAAGCGGACAAGCGATGACACTCGAGACCGCTTTGAAAAAATATCTCTGCGCAGCGAGGAGTGTCTTCATCAGCTCTCTAACAAGATTGTCAAAGTCTACAACTATATAGACGAATCGATCCATCAGGCGACTATAGATCACCTTTCAACTGACCTAGGCACCACAAGAGTGACTAGTCAAAATCAATCAGCCAGGACTCCCATGCACTCGTCGCTCCAAGCATGCTCTAATAGGGGGACTCAAAGGACGAATGACTTTAAAGCCACATGAACAAGAGTAGGTAACGTCCAGACAGATTTAGGCCAATATCAAACAGCCCGAAGTAGGATGTGTCCATCTAAGATTGATGCTAACCGTAACACCCTTGAAAGAGGAAATACTAGAACTAACCCTCTTTTTGATGCAGGAGTGCCTGCTGATACCCCTTGGCATCAGTACACACAAGAAAGAAAGGCCGAGTTCGAGGAGGAAGAAGTTGACCACTCCGTCAACAGACAGTTGACGTACGGGGGTATCCAGGCAAGGCGGATCGATAATTACCTCCCATCGAGGCCGTAGGTGACCTATCTCCCAGGGGGCAACATGGCCATAATCAAGGACCTCGATGGGAGTATGAGGTAGCTTATCAAAGAGAGCTTGTCGCTGAGGTACTTAGGGATATGGAGGTCGAAGCAAGGCACACCCCATGGCCTAGGTTTACCAAGCCATACCCTGAAGTCTATGATGGAGAACCTTTCCCAAGGGGATACTGCATCCCGGACTTCATTCAGTTCTCGGGTGAAGACAATAAATTATTGGTAGAACACGTGGTACGATCATCATCCAGTGTGGTGAGACCTCATCTAGCGACGCCCTCTGTCTGTGCCAGTTTTCGATGACCCTTACCAAGATAGCCTTCACTTGGTATATCAGCCTCCCGCCATGTTCGGTGCACACTTGGGTAGAGATGGAACAAAAATTTCATAATCAGTTTTACAGAGCAGAACCGACCATAACGATCTCAGATTTTGCCCACATGTAACAACTCGAGGGCAATTTAGTAGAGAGGTTTATGATCCACATTCGGAAGGTGAAAAATTGGTGCGCAACTGATTTGTCAGAGTCTGACCTAGCATCCTTGGCCATTGCAAGGGCTCGCCTTTCGACTCTGGAAGAAGCTAGGGGTTGAGAGGTTCTGAGACCTCTCAGAGTTGGCACAGAAGGCTGCCGCAGCTCAACAGCTGATCAACGAGAAGGATAGGAGGGCTGCCTCCTCTAAGGGTACCTACTATTATGACCCTACACTCGAGATTGATCATTTGGACAGCTAGAATGGTTGAGGAGATGATCTGATGGCAGAAGAGATGGTGGTTGAGCTCCCCAAGGGAAAACCTTATGAGTGCGATAGCCTCATCCAGAAGAGGGTGACGGTACCCGATGAGTTCACTCAACCATAGTGCCTCAACAAGGTCGGGAAAGAGTACTCATTGGATGTAACCAAGGCTGATGAAATCTTTGATAACCTGCTCAAGAATGGCCAGATCACCTTACCCTAGGTCACAAGATCCCGGATGAGAAGGAGCTGAAGGCGATGAGATACTGCAAATGGCATGCTAGCAAGTTTCACAACACGGCCAACTGTGTGGTCTTTCAAAACCAAATCCAGCAAGTAATCAGAGATGGCCAGTTGAAGTTTGCCAAAGAGTCACCACAGACAACTTCCTTCACAGCCCCAATCGCAGTGGTTGGCCTTAGGAGAAGTGAGAAGGAAGACAATCCTAGACGAGACAAGATGCCTCCAAGAGACTTGAGGGAGACCCTAGAGAAGCAAAATCAGTGAAAGACACCCCCAAGAAATCTAAGAGAAATGCTTGGGGGGCAAGGCCCTCGAAGAAATATGAGGGAGATAGTCGAGAAGCGAGATTAGCTCTTGACACTGAGGGGGCGAGAACCTCAAAGAGACCTGTGGGAGACCATTGGGTGGCAAGGCCCTCCAAGAGACCTGAAGGAGACCCCCGGACAGCAAGATCAGCAGAAGGTACTCCGGGGGCAAAATCTTCAAAGAGACCTGAGGGAAGCAAGATCAGTAAAAGATACTCGGGGGGCATGATCCTCGAAGAGACCTGAGAGAACCATTCAGGCGGCAAAGCTTTCCAAGTGACCTGAGGGAGACCCTCGGGAGACAAAGGGAGCACCACAAAAGGACACCAAAGTTCTTCATACCAAGGCCCCCGGATAGAAACTAGAGGATCCATGACCCTCGCATCAAGGTGGATCTCCAAGACACCCCTGACCAACCCCAAGAATTTTTCCACCGACTAGGGGAAAAGAGGCCCACACCAGGGTCACCAACTCGTGAGGTTTTGACAAAGACTCAGAAGCACCATCTTGAGAGAAAGGTCCAAACTGAGAAGCAGATTGCAAAGGACCTTGAGAGGCAGCTAGCTTGGCATAAGGCTTCAATAGAGATGCAAGAAGCATTGTTACCTCCGAGCGAGGCCGACCTATGGAAGTTGAAGCTCTAAAATATGATAAGGGCAAGGCACTCATGAAGGACTCTGATGAGGCAAGAACACCAAGCAGAGAATATGGCAGAGACAGATCAGATATGAAAGGGAGAAGATACACTGACCTCAGGGAGAAGCTAGACAAGAAGATGTGGGTACCCAAGACCAAGAGTTAGCCACTCCCCAATGACAAATCTTCACAGAACAAACCAACAAGCCCAGAGGCCATAGTTCATCTAGAGACAGGCTGTGTGAGGTTCGGGGCCTTTGAGAAGCTGAAGATAGATGATGGCACTAGTCAAGATGAAAAACGAAGACAAGACGATAGTTCGACCAAGGGTAACAAAGTCAGCGATCATCTCAGTCAAAAGAAGACCATAGTCGACTCATACTCACCCTTCGCAAAGATTGGGAACTTTGAGAAATTGAGGCTATATGGTGTACCTGTCCCTAATCAGGAAGACTTACCGAGTTGGCCTGACTAGGATGAGAAAGGAAATATCATTGATGACCCCATCAAGAACATTGAAGATGAGGAGCCGAGTCCACCAGGCCCTAGTAACAAAGAGGAGTACATGAGATGGGCAATAAGAAAATATCGTGAAGAAGATGAAAGTGGTAAAAAGGTGGAGCTGAAATATAGCATGAGCGAGGATGACTTTAGTGAAGATGATCGGGATTTATCGATTAACATGGTCTTTACCCTGCCGACCATCTTTAGGCCGAAAGAGGGTCAGCCCAGCTACCTTGAGAGAGATGTGATCGAAGAGGATGTGGTGGAATTAAAAATTAGGGCCAAAGCCCTAGCTGTGCCCATAATGAAAGACTTCAGCGACACCATCACCATACCAAGGCCTACTCGAAAGATGTGTGAGCACCTAAAACCACTATACATCTCTGCCCACATTTTCAGGAAGCCGATTAATAGAGTCCTCATAGACAATAGGGCAGTTGTCAATATCCACCCTTACTCACTCCTCAAGAAGCTGAACAGGGAGAATGAGAAGCTTGGTGCAACTGACATGATGATGACTGACTTTGGCGATAAAGGTACTCCTCTCTTAGGAGTGAGTACTCATCGCTAAAGTCACTATAAGCTCTATCACTCGAGAGGTTCCATTTTTTATCATTAAGGCAAAGACCTCCTACAACGGCCTACTGGGGAGGGATTGGATCCATTCAGGCCAAGTCATCCCATCCTCTCTGCATCAACTTTTAATCCAGTAGAAGCCCAACGGGAAGGTGGAGGTCGTATCTGCTGATGAAGACCCTTTTTAGGCAGCCATAAATTGTGTCAAAGCAGCCTTCTATGATGTTTTTATCGTACCGACAAGTGTGGCATGAAGTGACCTAGATGGCCAAATAGTTGGATACGCAAGCTCGGTTGAACGGGAGATTCCCTTCTCCAATCATCCTACCAACGTCACCCCTGAGAGCTAGCAAGACAGTCAGAGGTTTATGCCTTGTCATAGCATAAAGCGGCCGAGTTCATTTTTTAGGACGACGGTCAAGACCCCCTATAACAACGAAAGATGAGTAACCTTCACCCGGCCCCAAGCAAGTTGGATGACGCCAAGGCCGAAGTGAAGGACCCCCTAAAGGAGATACTCTTACACTCTGAGAAAGGAAGCCGGCCTATTTTCATCAGCGAGCGGCTTTCGAAAGACTTTGAGGAAGAGCTGGTTAAGCTACTGACGGAGTACCAAGATTGCTTTGCTTGGGACTACGACGAAATGCCAGGCCTAAATAGATCCTTGATAAAGCATCGACTCCCTATAAGGCCAGGTTTTTGGCCTTACCAACAGCCAATGAGGAGGAGGATGCCTGAAGTAGTAAAAAAAGTCAAGCTAGAGATAGATATGCTCTTGGATGTCGGCTTCATTAGGAAAGCTATTTAGGTAGAGTGGCTATCCAAAATTGTACCTATTGTTAAGAAAAATGGCAAAATTTGAGTTTGTATTGACTTTAGAGATTTAAATTCTACTACTCCAAAAGATGAATATCAAATGCCTATTGCATATATGTTGGTTGATGCTACGGCCGGACATGAAGTCTTAAGCTTTGTGGATGGCCATTCAGGTTACAACCAAATCTACCTTGCTCAAGAAGATGTTCACAAGATGGCATTCCGTTGTCCAGGGTCCATCGGAATTTTTGTGTGGATCGTAATGTCATTCAGACTTAAGAATATTAGGGCTACCTATCAAAAGGAGATGCACCTGATCTTCCTTGACTTCATTGGTCGATTCATGGAGGTCTATATAGATGATATTATGGTTAAGTCTCATGACCATAGGGAACACCTCGACCACTTGAAGATGTCATTCGAAAGGATGCAGAAGCACCAGCTTAAGATGAATCCTTTGAAGTGTGCCTTTGGTGTTTTCGCTGGTAACTTTTTAGGCTCAGCTGGCAACTTTTTAAGCTTTCTTGTTCATAAGTGAGGTATTGAAGTAAACGAGAAAAAACCCAAGGCGATCTAGCAAGCCCAACCACCTAGAAATAAGAAAGAGCTTCAATGCTTCCTCAGTCAGATAAACTTTCTAAAATGATTCATATCCAATACGGCGGGCCGGACTCGTTCTTTCACTAACTTGCTTAAGTTGAAAGGAGGAGAGTTCATATGGGAGGACAAACACCAACAAGCCTTTGACGAGCTTAAAGAGTACTTATCATCCCCTCCTGTGGTGACTCCCATACCTCCTGATTGACCCTTACTACTCTACATCTCAGCTGCTCACGATTCGATTGGGTGCCTACTCGCCCAAGAGAGTGACGAAGGAAAGGAGTAAGCCGTCTACTACCTAAGTCGACCTCTCCTAGGTGCAGAGACTAGGTACTACTCATCAATTGACAAATTATGCTTGTGCCTCTTCTTTGCCTGTAGGAAGCTAAGATACTACCTACTCCCTACGGAGGTGAGGGTGGTGGTGCAAACAGATATCATCAAATATCTACTCACGGGACCCATCATGAGATGGGCCTTGGCATTAGTAGAATTCAACCTTACATTCGTACCATAGTGAGCGGTGAAGGGTCGGGCTCTAGCTGACTTCTTGGCAGATCACCCTAGCTGAAACCTTAGCTTTTGTGGTTTGATGTCTCACAAACTAAGAAGTATGCGAGAGCCAGATTCATAATCAAGTCTCCAACTGGGGTCAAGACAAAGGCTTTCTTCCTTCTTGACTTCCCTTGCTCTAACAACCAAGTTGAGTATAAAGCACTATTACTCGAGCTACTTGCCTTGAGGGACTTAGGGGCGGAGAACGTGTGGATGTTTGGAGACTCGATGTTGTCAATCAATCAGGTGATAGGTGAATTCAAGTGTGGGCGTGATGGGTTTCAAGCATGTTGTGATGCAGCCAGAACATTACTAAAGGGCTTGGAAGATGCCTTTATTGAGTTCATAGATCGCACCAAAAACTTTAAAGCCAATAAGCTGGCACAAATCGGGTCTGGGTTTCGTGCCTTAGCTAAATTTAACTCCATACCAGTGAAGGTCAGAACAACCTCGACATTAACTGAGATTGCCCAACCGATTGTAGTCGACTTGATATAATTCGATCGGGACTGGAGGCAAGAATATATTGACTACTTCAAGGATCTAAGCTCTTGCTCGGATAAGTCACTAAAGGTAAAGGCACTCCGCTTTGAATATATCAACAACACCCTTTATCGAAAGAGTGTGGATGGACTTCTCTTGGTGTGCCCAAGCCTGCAAGAAGCAATGCTAGCTGTGACTGAGATCCATGAAGGCATATGCAGAGCTCATCAGTCAGGGATCAAGATGAGATGGCTTATGCATCACCATGGCTACTTCTGGCTGAGCATGGCGAAGGATTATATTGATTATGCCAAAGGATCCAAGAATGTCAAAGGCACAGTCAAGTCCAACACACCCTAGTTGATACCTTCCATCCTGTGGAGAAGCCTTGGCCATTTAGAGGTTGGGTAGTTGATGTGATCAGGAAGATCCACCCACCCTCCCATGAAGGTCATAAATCAAGAGACGGTGATCTAATTCTTCAAGGAGCACATCATTCATAGGTTCGGGTTACTTGAGACGATCACTATCGATCAAGCGACCATCTTCACTTGGGACGAAGTCCAGACGTTTATAAGGACCATGGGCTTCAAAAGTACTCACTCTACACCTTACTATACCCAGGGAAATGGACAAGCCGAAGCCACCAACAAGGTGCTGAAGAGGTGCAGAGAGAAGTTGGTGGGAGGAAAGCCCCAAACTAGGCACTTAGCATTGTCTAAAGCTCTATGGGGTTTTCGTACCACGAAGAAAGGGGCTACGGGCACTACTCCCTTTACCCTAACCTATGGTCATGATGCCATGATTCCTCTAGAGTTAACGGTGCTATCACTGAGGAGAGCTGAACAGATGCACCTATCTAGTTTAGATTATGACTCGGCCATGATAGTCACCCTTGAAGACCTTCCTGAAGAAAGGCTGAAAGCTTTAGATGCCATTATCAAACAAAAAAAGATAGTGGAGAAGGCATACAACAAGAGAGTCCGCGAAAAGCACTTCGAGAGAGGGGACCTGGTCTGGCAGGTCATTCTCCCATTAGGACGAAAGGACCCCGAATAAGGAAAATGGTCGCCTAACAGGGAAGGACCATTCAAAGTACACGATGTTCTTTGGAATGGATCATATCGTCTGGCTGATGTCAATGGTGAAGTCTATGAACGACCAATAAATGGGCTATACTTGAAGACCTACCACCCCAGTATGTGGGATGGTGTCGACGATCGATTGTTCGAAGACAACGCTCGAGAGCACGGACGAGAAATGTAGCTGGATCAATGTCGACCTTGGAGGAAAGTGATGTATAGACCTAAAATTAATCATAGTCATACTTTGTGACGGTCCTTCAATAGACCGGGTTATATTGTATTGAGCTTTTTTCGGTTTATTTAGAAACCATCATATCTTAATAAAAGTTATTTTGCAGCCCTTGAAAGCCGTCCAAGAACTTAGCCGCTATTGTCTCTTCGCATACAAGCATTTATTAAATGATTTTAATAAAATCCTTAGAGCAACAAGGAGAATGATGCGTCGAATGGAGACTTCAGCCTAGGTGGCTATGCGAGGGTTCATGTCACCAATAGACTCTAAGGCATACAAAAAGTGAGTAAGTCAAAGGCTTATTAGGCCCCAAAATTTCAAAGATCCTATGAAGAGCTAAGCTGCATCGGCCTTAAGGGCATCTCATCTTCATCTCCTGACCATAAATCCCCGAGGCTGGGACAAAAACTTTCAACCACATCTTGAAGGAGCTGGGTCGCTGTCTCGATCGCTGCTCGATCACTAGCATAAGCAGTTTCCTCTTGCTTCACCAGTGCAACTGCGGAGTGGTAATCGGTGGTGGCCTTGTCAAGTACGTGGGTCTTGAAGTCTTTATCAGCTTGGAAAAATACTTTCTTCTCCTGGTCGGCCATAACAAGATCGGCCCACGCTACTCCCAAGTCTGACCTCACATGAGCCAACTTTGTAACTAGCTAGGACTCCTTCAGAGCCAATGCATCAACCGTGTTCTTCCTTTCAACCCACCTCACCTTGATCCCTTTGAACTCCTCGCGTCTGGCGGTGAGGGTCGTGCAAGCCTTCTCATAAGCATTCTTGTGAGCCTTTGCTTCACCTAGGCAGCGGCGAACTATATGGAGATGTCTTCGATTCTTTGCATACCTGAAAGAAGAAAATTATTACTATCACCTAATTGTAATGGCCTATTTCATACACACAAATAAGTTACCTAAAGAGATAGTTAACTAAGTTATCGCACAGCTCAAGAATCAGCTCATATTGTTCTTTAGATAGAATGTTTACGCCATGAGACTGAATGTACTCGAGTGACTCGATCACGGTTATCGGATGCTCAAACTCTAGGACGATCTCTTTCTAACGCATAAATTCGATGATGTAGTCAATAACTTTAATCCCCCATCGCTCAACCTTAGATCGAATGGCTTCCTGGCCTTCTGGAATAGCCTTCTGATCACCGGGGATGACAATCTCCGGGTGAGTATGGGAATAAGTAACTCAGAATGGATTTAAGCCAACCGTGAGGCTCTCATAGAAGGCATCCTAAGAAGAGTTCAAAGGGTTACAAATTTGATGAGAAATCTTAAAGGAGAAGAGAGTTAGAGGAGACATACCATCTCAGTTTTGTTATCATCGTCATCATCTAACGGAAGCGCAGTCTCAGTGGTGACTAGAGTCGACGATGAACTGCTAGCATATGGCAAAGTGGTCATTGAAGACGGCGTGCTGATGGTAGGTACCGAAGGTAGTACGAGGATTGGAGGTACTAAAGTAGCACATTAGTCACGGGTGCCAAGGATGGGGTAACGACTGAAGGAATTGGTGTGAGCGGCGGCAGGTATGAGCAGTGGCCTAGTCTTAGGTCGGGGAGGAACACGAGGGGCCTTTGACATGGGCTCATTCATGATGACTTTCTTACCCATGGCTGCTGTCTCTTTGCCTTTGACTACGGGCAGTAACCTCCTAGGTCAGCGAGTGGCAGGTCCGATGGTGCTCAGAGGATCAACAGAGGTCATACCCCTGTCTACATCCATGGCAGGTTGAGAGGTTGAAGACATCAAGAGACGACGGTGAAAAATGAAGAGAGACATGTTAGACAAAAGTTTGGATACCCTTATCCATGCATATGATAAGAAAGCTTACCTTGCTTTGAGGAGATGGAGTCTGGGCATCATGTGTAGCAGGGGCAGCAAGGGCTTGAGGGCTAGTCATATCAAGAGAATCTGCATACGAGTCAAGAGTTAGAGAAAATAGCTAATGCAATAGAGGTGCTTAAAGGAAATACTCACCTTTTCTTTTCGAGTCGGTGTTATCTCCAGAAGTGCCGTCATTCCCGCTAGCATCCCTATCGTCACCCTCCATAGCATCGATGTCATCGGCATCTTCAGAAGGATCATAGACGGGATCACCGTGGGTACCTATGGGGATACAAGATAGGAGTTATTATTGAAAGGTGAGGTGACAGAGACGTTTTAAAAGTTAAGCTGGTTACCTCCCTATCGGGAGTAGGCGTTGCTAGATGCCTCGGAGTGCGTCACGGTGTCAACATCGTCAGCTCTATCCAAAGGTCACCATGTCATCCGGTGACTGAATCGTGGGATGACTTGATAGGTTTGCTCTATCTTGACCATGTTCGTTTCCTTGGATCCTCCTTGATCTTCTTCTCCTGGTTGTCTTTGTCATTGATGGGGAGAGGAAACTTCTTTGCTAGTTTGGGGGCACGAAGGGACCAAGAATCAAGTGCACCCCACCAGATAACAAAGCGGGCTGTGACCCCACTACTTAATACAACTTTCCTTAGGGTGCTGCGAGAGAGAAGAAAGTCGCTTACTGCAAGATCCTTTTTGGCTTCCTTCCACTCCTTGGACTTCTCCACTCGTTTATCTCTCACCTTGTGAAAGAGGTATGTATGAGGGAAAGGTATGTCCTGTAACAGGCCAAACTACCGGGCAACGAAGTGAGGGTGATATGGCTCGACTCACATCTTGCCTGCAGTACAGCCGCTCACAAGATCCCTTATAGTAAGAATCTTGATCCACTCGTCAGCACTATCAGAGGTAAGGATGAATTGAAGGAATGGAGAACGACAGCTGTGGTCAATGGTCTTATCTACTTGATGCACTACAATTAAAGGTTGCATCCCGAATGGGGGCGTCTCGGCTGTTTCAAATATGGCAAAGTACATCTCAACAGTGGTAGACTGATCGACCTGAGCCCGGTAGAGAGTATGAGGGTAGCACAATCCTGGGATGCTCAAGGATGGGGCTGGTAAAGCTGGGCTCAGGAAGTATGCCAAGCTCCACAAGGCTGTTATCCAGAGACGGCCGAAGGCACTCAGAGCCTTTGTCTGCTTCTGAATAAGGACGTAAGAGGACATGTGATGATAAAGATGACCGAGGACGAACTCACCTAGTGCCCACTCGGTGTCCAAGCAGAGAGAATATACCAGCTTCTCATAATCAGTAGACACCCGTTTACCACTAAGGAACATGAAGGAGCGACATACCCATAACAATAGGAAAGCAATATGTTTGCCCTCGTTCTTGGCAGCATCATCTGGTAAAGCATGAGCATCAATATATTTTACGTATGCCTTCTCTTTGGTTCTGGGCTCCTCCGAGTCCTGCTCCTTGGCCTTGAGTTCCTCTCATTCTTTTTCTTTGGTCTTAAGCCTACCTCAAAGACCAATCATGTAGGCAGGAAGTAGAGATGGGATGATAGTACTACCCCAACATCGGAGCCCAAATAGGGATGCCAGGTCACAGAGGGTAATCGTCCTCAACCCTGTGCAGATAAGAATACGATTAGGAGACATTGTGACTAAAGAGGTGATAAAGGATATGACTAGTGGAATAAGTGTTTACCTGACCAGAAGAGGAAGGTATTGGTGCTACGACACCAATACTGTAACAAGACACTCAGTAAGGGAAGACATGGCTCGAACCTACACGTGGAGAAGGATATCATGGAGGAAATGCCTGATCTCTCCTATGCGGCCCCATATATTTTCACAAGGCGGTTATACCATCGGGAATAAGGAGTCAAGAACTCATCGTCTGTGTCAGGCCACCCTCGGTAGAGTCTTTATCCCCATGGTGACAAACTAAAGCGTCTACCCATATAGAGGGATGCATCACCCTCATGAATAGGAAGAAACTTGACAAATGCCTTCGGGTTGATCACTACAGGGCCAAGAACATGACTTTTCTCCCCTGCAGGGTCATCAATGGGAATGGCCTCCCCCAAGATAGAGGCATTCATAATTTCATCTTCACACTCGGACACTTTTTCGGAGGGGGTAGCCATGTTAAGGTTGGTACCTGCAAGACAAGGCAAGTAACAACATGGAAGTCAAACTTGGATAAGATGTAACAATCTTTAGCCAACCACAGCAAGTCTCCTAAGCAAGGCTGACCATTGCCCTTATTCAAGAGAGTCACAGCCCCCTAGCAAGACTGCCATTTTTGGGCAAAATGGATGGTTGCCGGAGTAGATCAAAGCCAAAGGATGGCCAGATTTTTGAAGCAAATAAATGGCCAAGTCCTTCAAACTCGAGCTCAAGATAAGCAACAACAATTCAAGGTTACACATGCTCAACAATTTTAACCTCAAAGAAGCTTGACTCACTACCATGTCTATCTTAGTGCATAATGCAACGGCGTGGTAGGAGGCTTCATCTCGAGTTTTAAAACTCAAGATAAGGAGGAGTAATCGAAGGTTCAGAAGTTGAATTTCGAAGTTCAAAGCGGGGAAGCACCCAGATTTGAAATTCAAAAATTGAAAGTACACGGTACAACCTACTTTGACATTTCTACAAACACCTTGTGGGCTTTGTGAAAAGCTTAGGAATTTACCAAAGGAATTTCTTTAAACACTTGATGGGCATACAAACAAAGGCTTGAAGAGCTTACCTTTTTAGATGAATCCTCAAAAACAAGGATGAATGACGCAAGCTACTACTACAAAGAAGAAGAAATGCCTTCAAAAACCCAAACTTAAGTAGGTCGATCAAGCCCCAAAATCGATCCAAAACCAAAGTTTAGGGCAAGCCAAATGCGGGTTCGCAAGGGAAAAGCGGATTCAAGGGAAAGAAAATGCGTACCTGGAATGAGAAATGAGCAAATGAAGAGAGGGGAAAGGGAGCTAGCTCTTTATATAGTCGAGGGCATTTGTGTCCAAATGGTGTGGAAAAATATGACAAAGTACAAAAACCTCACAAAGAAGCTAAAAGTTACATGGTAACCCTTCTCAAATTGGTTGTATCGAAGCATCACCATGTGGGGGGCATTGTTGGAGGCTAAAAATCCTGAGCCCATTACTCGCCCTTGAATCGTCGCAGGATTGATGAGCTTAGATCGTGGCCAATTAGATAAGCTTGGATTGTTGCCAATTAGATGGGTCCGGATTGGCACAAGTGTGTATGAGGCCAGATCATCGCGAGAAGGAGGAAGCCCGGATCATCGCAGATTGGGTCGTTCCCAATCATTGCGGGCCTAACTCAACTTTGATCATCGCAGGTAATTTGGACCTGGATTGTCGCGGGTATAGTTGAGCCCGGATCATCGCAAAATGGTTGAGGTTTGATCATCAAAGCTTTGGATCATCGCGAGAGGAGTTGAGCCCGTATCATCGCGGGCTTAGATCGTCACAAATTTGGATCATTGCGAGATGAGTTGAGCCAGTATCATCGCGGGCCTAGATCGTCGCTGAGTGTGAGGGGCCGGATCATCGCGAGCTTCTTGGACTAGGATCATCGCAAAAAAGATAAAGCCCGATCGTCGCAGGCCTACTTGAGGCCTGGTCATCGTCAGCCTACTTGAGGCTCGATCGTCGCGGGGTTTCCTACGACCAGATCATCACGGGATTGGCAGGCCAGACAATTGAAGACGTGTTGGGCTCTGGTTGTCGCGAGTCTTGTAGGGCCCAGATTGTCGCAGGCTTTACTCAAGGTAGATGGTCATCTAATTACGAGATGAGAAGAATAGTCGTATTGGTGTAGGACCCGAAAAAGAGGAAAGCTCAGAGAGGCCGGGTTCAAGGTAGACTCTATTAAAATAACATCAAAAGAGGATAAACACTGGGAAAGGCAAGGGAAGACCGAATTAGGCAGGGATTGTTGGATTTTGAATGCATAATTAATGCATTTGACCCAAGCTGAAAGGCCCGAGCTGAAAAGCTCGAGCTGAAAAGCCTTAGCTGAAAAGCCCAAGTTGAGGATGGGAGAACCATTACCACATCGGAAATCGCAAGGAAATTTTCTCTGTTTATAAGGAGAAGCTCCAAGCTGGTGTAACATTAAATATTCAACCTGAAGAGCTGATCGAGGCTGCCTGCGAGGATGGTGCAAAGCACCATCCGAGCACGAGCACGAGCACATGCACGCGTACACGCACGAGCACATCCATGCGTACATGCACGAGCACATACACGCATACACGCACGCATACACGCACGCGTACACGCACGCGCTCGCACACGTACGTGTGCGCATGGCACATTGGACGCAGGTCAATATGGGCGCTTTGTGGCGCACTTGGCACTTCGCACGTGCACATCATCGTGAGGAGCTGGAGGAGCATTAAAGTTTTGGCGAAGCTCGGACGAAGAGGCAGAAGGGCTGGAACGTCCCGGAGACTTCCAGAAGGTCGAAGAGTTACAAGCCAACCTGAAGGGTGCACAGGCGAATCCAGAAGCTCCCAGAACACCAAAGGGATGCTAGTGTGCTGCCTGCCTACCGAAGGGGTGCCAACGACCTCCGAAGAGCCACGAACGAATTGGCTGAAGAGGCACCTGAAGGGCAGCCTGCCTGTTGGCCGAACGGATGCATTTCCTCAGAATTACTTCGTGCCTCTTCGGAAATGCCTGCCTCCACTCCATCCAGCGCCTATAAATAGGCCCCTCCCCTTCATTTGCAAATCATCCCAACTACGAGTGCTTAAGCATTCATTAGCATTGTAGTTCTCTCTCTCTCTCTCTCTCTCTCTCTCTCTAAAAATTCTGAATATTCAAGGTTCGCCTGAAGCTTCGAGGGTCGTTGTGCTGCGAACTCGGAAGCAGCCTAGTCGTTGTATCTTGGGGACGATTGCCACAGCCCATAAGCACTAAATACGGGCCAATCTCGTCTTACGGAGAAAGAGTCCAACTCTTGCCTCGACTATTAAAGATTCTAATCAAGTACTCCACCTCTGACAAACAACAGGGATAAGTGCTGGAAGTCTATTTCAGATTTGGGGGAGATAGGCTCCTGGTCTTCGAGTCCAGACGGGATAAGGATAAGGCATGGCTGAAGATGAACTTCGGAGATTTCGAGTCTGACTATAATACGACTAAGGGAGAGGACGGGTCAATTTTTTCTATATAAGCAGGACTTTGAGGCGAGCAGATATCACACACAAATATCTCAAGCTTCAAGCTTTATCTTTGTTTAGCTGTAGTTAGTAGTCTCAGCTTCGGCTAACCTTTGTTACCTTCGGCATTAGACCGACCTTGGGACGAGCACTCTGGACCGTCACGAGATCGTTCTTAGCGTTCTCACATTTTTATCCCAACAACAATATAAAGAAAAGAGTGCGTGAGAAAGGGGTAGGAAGTTGACGGTTATAAGCCGAACCACGAGTTACATAATCTCCAAGTCAATTGTGTTAAATTATTGAATAAAAAAAGTAAAATACCAATATCAAATGAATTGAATCCTATACTTTCGTATTGACGTATGCCTTGCTATCTGGATAAGTGTCATGTTAAATTATTGAACACCACCTAAAGTTATTACAAATTCTCTAATGAGTTTTCCCGTTTTTACAAAAATGGGTGTTAAATTATTTTGTATGAATACGAGATTGTAATCGCGAGTTTCGATAAAAATTTCATTATAGTAAAATTCAATAAAAAATCTTACAAAGAAAAAAGCGTCTAAACATTGTGCCGCTGTAACACAATTTTAACACAACTCTCTTATCTTGTCCTATTACACCGTATTGAGCTCACTTTAAATGATCATACGGATTCAATAATTACAAGGTGTAACTTCTCAAATCAATAAATCATCACATCGACTCTAAATAAAAATGCAAGTGTTCATTACATGTATCCTTTGGGGAGTTCGTCCAATTTTTTTTTACCGGGAGATAAATATTGAGAATGTCTCAAATTCGTATTTAATAATATTCTTATTGTAATAGATGTTCTAATTAGGGAGGAAACTATATTTTCTATTTAGCATTAGGGTTAGCCTCTTACAAATAGAATAGCAGCGTTTAGGAGTTCTTTGGACATTTGGGGCTAAAGCAATGGATACAGTAGTGTAGGAAGGTAGAAGGGCTTGAGGCGTAGCCTCGCCATAGCCTATGTATCTGTTGTACTCCATAAATCATAATGAAAGATTTTTCCTACCCCCGTGGATGTAGGTCAGTTGACCAAACCACGTATATCGCTTGTTCTCAGTATTCCTATATTTCCTAAATCTCTCTTGTTGTTGCTAAAATGGCGTATCGAAATCGCTTCTGCTGCCTTAACAACTGGTATCAGAGCTTGGTGTGTATTCGGGTAAAATTGGTGAAGAGATTCATTTGATATAAGTGAAAATTTTAGAAATTAGTCTATCGTGAAGAGATGGGCAGCTCTAAAATTTTAGTGAAGAAATTTTGTAGGGGCAGTTTGGTAATTTTTTGGATGAAATTGGGAGAAATTGATTTTAGGGTTTTGCAACCCTAGGAGGAGGAGCCTCCTCCCCTTGAGCAGCCCCACCGCGGGCCCTTGATACCGCTAAAGAGACATGAGGAGGAAACACAAGAGCACGCTTGGAGAAGGACCCTTTACACTCGATGGAATCCACCAAGGAAGTTCGAACTCGTCACCTTAAGGAGTCCACCTAAAGACTAAAAGAATAACTAGAAGAAATTCATCTTCTTAAACAAGTCTAGAGACTTATAAGATAACTCTTTATTTGGTTTTAAACTCTATTACCAAAATATTATAAGTGTCGGGTTATTTTATAAGAACACATACATGGTGTAGTAATGACTCTATATAACTCCACATCTACTATATTTATTTTTGTACATGAATGCATTCTTTAACTAGGAAGAATTCATGCATAACATCCCTACCATGCATGCACTCGAACTAAACCAAAAAAGGTAAATTAAAGGACTCAAAAAAAATTTAAATACATGAACTTGACTAATTTTTGGATAAATCTGTTTACTTGTGAAAAAATGGTCATAATTTATTCTAGGGAACTCCACATGACTCTCTGTTTGAAGTGTATAAAACTAAGCACATTGAGTTTTCCAACCGTACATAATTTGTTGTGTAATTCATTGCCAATTAAAAGTAATTGACGTTCAAAGTTAAACTTTCTGCTGGATCATTCACTTCTGCTGCATTGGAACTCGTCCTCACATTCTCTACATCATTTTCTTGTGATTTAAGTTTACAACGATGGCCTCTTCAAGAATGCTCCTTACGAAGTTGAATCCAAACAAAATCTCCTTCTTTAAAAGTTGCTGGCTTACGATGCTCAACCATTTTTTTTCTTCTTTACTTTATCTTTGGCACCTCCATGATAAGCAGTTGAAATAAAAGTCAAATCCAATAGATTATTTAGATTTGATTCCATGAGAACAAAGCCAATGAAATATTGGATGTCTCTCATAGGTTAAAGACCTGGAGGAATTTTACTTGAAACAACATCTTGAAATTCTTGACGAATGAACATCATTGTGGTTGGATTCTCTTTTGTCCACTTGTTTTCTTCCATCATTATAGGAGCATAAGAATCCTTTGATTCCTCCAAAGTTGTATCAATCTGAGATATAGAGAGTAAAATAATTCTCTCCCTATTTGAAGGTTTAGGAATACTCTCGAGTTTAGAAGGTTCTAAAATAATCTTTCTTCCATCTCCCTCAAAAGAATAAGTATTTTCATGATCATAATGAATAACCTCAGTTGTGAGATTTAGCTTATCTGTCATTTTTGTAGACACAATATTTTTGCAACTTCCTCCATCAATAATTATATTGCATACATTTTCATCGAAAGTGCATCTTGTGTTAAAAATATTGTCACATCCAAATCTTCTTCTTCTTCATCCACCTCATCATATTTCAGATCCTCTTCTTTAATGAAATTATCTTCTTCTTCATCATGGTAAGTGCAATATGGCTTTGCCTCAACTTCACACCTCATTATAAGATGTTCAAATTAATTCGTGAAGTCTTCAACGATTTTCTCTTCTTGCTTAAAGTGGTGAAAATTCAAAAACTTATCTTGCCGATATTTATTCGGCAAGAACTTCTTCTTGAAAACCTTCTTCATTTTCTCCCACGTCATGATTTAATTTTTTCCTTCATGAGAATGCTGCTTCTTGAGATGTTCCCACTTAATCGACGCATATTTTGTCAACTTATTGGCCACCAGCTTCACCTTGTGATCTTAAGAAGTCTTATACTATTCAAAAATTCTTTCCACAGAATATAACCAATCCATGAACTCCTCAGTGTGCATTCTTCCTTCAAACTCTGGAATATCAAGTATTGTTGAAATCTACAATCACGTGGACCATGTGATCTTAGATTGTAGTTTAAATTGAAAGGGTTCTCCATCTCTTCATCGGTTTGATCACCATCCTCTGAATTATGACAAAATCACGTTCCAAAAGTTAACAACGTCTGAGACGCTACTAGAGTTATTGTACTTATCTCCTCAAATTATCTTACTCGGTATTACAAAGATTGCACTCACGCCTTCGGGATTCATCGGGTTGATTCTTCCACGTGGGGTCATCATGAATCGTAGCTCTAATACC
Source organism: Hypericum androsaemum (assembly GCA_963995505.1). NCBI lineage: Eukaryota > Viridiplantae > Streptophyta > Magnoliopsida > Malpighiales > Hypericaceae > Hypericum > Hypericum androsaemum. The sequence goes on from OZ023186.1 coordinate 13,705,749, forward strand.
ACTTTGATACATGTAAATGTAGACGTGAGGAGGGTCTATATAAATCCACATCTTCTATATTTATGCATTCACTATAAAGAATTCATGCATAACAGCCCTACCATGCATGCTCGAACTGAACCAAGAAAGGTAAATTAAAGGACTCAAAATCTTCTAAATACATGAACTTGAGCAATTTTCGGATGAATATGTCCCCTTGTAAAAAAGGTCATAACTTCTTCTAGGGAACTCCAAATGACTCTTCGTTTGAAGCACATAAAACTAGACACATTGGGATATCCAACCATTTATAGCACATTGTATGATTGATTGCCAATTAATAGTAATCTATGTTCAAATTTGGATTTTCTTCTAGATCATTCTAGATTAGGCACTGCTCAGCCGCTGCCATCCTGACTGTCCAGTGCTAATCCACTTACCAACCATCCACCACCCTATGCCATAGCATATGGTCGTCAAGAGAGAGAGGAGAATAAGTTCATGCAAGGAGAGAGAGAGGATCTCCCTGCTCCACTAGCACTGTTGTTCACCGTTGAAGAGAAGCTAAAGTTCTCGTGCCTGCCCTATGTGTCAAGGAGCGAGGAGAAGCTCCCGACCACTGTCCCTTCTTGTCAAAATGGGGAACCATACTGAGCCATCTCGAGAAGAGAGACTGGTGGAGAGAGAGAAGAGGTGAGCTGTTGCTTGCCAGAAGAAGGTCATGCCGAATCGAGGAGGAAGAGAAGTGGAGGGCGAGGCCGCCCTCGTGTCATTCGCTGAAGAGTGGATTTTTGGGTCCACCTTGTAATAAAGGGAGTACAGGTATAATGTCGAATCACAGAGAGCGGGTCAAGACATCCTGAGCAAAATGTAATTAATATTAGGTTAAAAATGTTTTATGAATTAAGTTGGGTGAAGCAAGCAAAGACAAGACAAAGTTTAAAAGGGAGTTAAGTCAATTTAAAGGAAATTGGGCTAGGTGCTATTCACACATCCCTACGTGCTTGGTTTCTCTTGGGCTTTTATGTCCGTGGTGGGCCTAGGTATACTATGACATGATGCTTCATGGCTAAGTACTTTGCACCACAAAGAAGGTACTATGAGGCTTTGGCGAGAATGTCACTCACACCTAATGTTGGTAAGTTGTCAACCTTACCTAGGTGCCGAGACTACACAACTATCCACCCTAAACCACACTCATGAGTGCACCACCCTAAGGCCAACTACACATCACCCTCATAAGTAAAGTCTATTTATGATTAAGTCCGTCGGGTAAATGCCTATTCTAGTGGTTAGGTTTATCCACGCTCTCCTTCATGGCTAAGTACTTCAGGTTAAGCTAAAATCAATTGGGAAGGACTCAAGGTCCTAACTAACGCTCTCGCCATTAGGTTCCAATAGAGGTCAATTTAACCAAAGCATTACACTCTCTAACCACTACACGCCCTCAAAATTTAGTCCACTCGAAACCAAGCATTTCAGGGGTGCTAAGGCACCCAACCCAAAGGAGAACTACTCACACATAGTCATTTACGTAAAAGAACTATGCATTAAAATGAACAATCTCACAAAAGCGGTAAAGAGAAGGGATAGAGAGTGCTCAATCATAGCGGAGAGCCGCTCGATCCAAACCCGTCATCCACCTCTTACTCCTCGAGCTCCTCCTTCAAACTAAAAACCCTAATTTTAAGTTCTCAATGTCAAGGCTTACAATTTAATGGGTTGTGGGGGGGTATTTATAGAGGAGTCTCCCTCTCAACCCTAAAATGAAGTAACAAGTCTGAAGTGCCCTCAAAATGACTAATTCTCCCTGGCAAAATTTGGCAAAAAATTGCTCGGTGTAACTAGCACCATCCAGCAGGCTGAGCTGGCGGGCAATTTTGGGTTTTCAGTGACTATCGGTGGGTGTGAAGTTCAGGCAGTATCACGGGCGCCGACCGTTGGGCGATACTGCCATTTGGCAGGATCTTCATGAAAAGCTCATCACTCGCTCCTTGAACGTTGCTCGGCGGGCTTCGGCACCACCCGATTGGAAACAGGAGGTTCGCAAAAATGTGGATGAGGTGCCAATCGATACAGATTTTGCCGTTTGGCGGGTGCAGCTTGCTTCTGGCTGGCTATCTCTCAGCCCGACTCTACTAAAGCTCGCATTTTCTCCATTGGTCATCGCGTCCCTGCAAACCTCCTCCGAAAGATATGAAAATATAAATGTGAAACTATTCTAGGCAACGGACCTAAAAATTGCATAAAATAACTCAAACAGACTCAAGACGGGGCTAAATGACCCTAAACAAGGGCATAAAGTGAGCATTTCTTGCGCTCATCATTTGCCACCGCCTGTAATTCGTGGTTGCCGCCATCCTGTACATGCCACCTCTAGGAAGGAGTTCTGGTCATCATCATTGGAGGGGAAGAAGGACCGTCCGTCGCCCTTTTGCTACTTGGTGTGTTTGGGTTGTTGGAGAAGGAAAAATCCTAAATTTTGGTTGACCAAAAGTCAACATAATTAAATGTCAATAGATTGAATGAAAGTCAATGTTTGGCTGATTTATGGTTTTCTTAATAGCTTTGGAGTATGGAGATTGGGGAAATTTGATGAGTGTGGTGATTTATTCGTCGGACTTGAGAAGAATTTGACCAAGTGAAGGACACATTAAGGTCCTATCAAAGCAGATGGATTCATGTCAGGTAGATTCACAATTAAAGATCGATCATGAGATTTAGTTCAAGGTGGAGGAGTGATACCCCCTTTTTCTATGGAATTTGATCGGATCGTTTGGGTTCATAGTGTTGAACTAGGAGGTGGATCAGGTGAAGATCTTGATCAGAGCTTGGGTTTAGTACTTGCTGATGAGGTGCAGATGTAGTGCAGAGGTGGTGCAGTGTAGTTTATCACTCTTGTTATAAGTATCAGTTTGCTCACATATTTTGCAGGTTACCACCAGGTTATCCACGAGGATGAAGGATCAAAGAATGGTTAAGAAAGTATGGTGCCGAAGCCCAGGGAATAGCTTGCACGCATATGGCTTTCTCTTGATAGATCAGTTACTACATGAAGGTGGAGATTTCACATGTAGGTAGAGTGGCGAAAATCGTTGAGAAAGTATGGCGTCAAAGAGCAGGGTGTAACTTGTGCGCATACGATTTTCTCTTGATATGTTGGTTCTTCTGGTGTGAAGATCCATGGTGAGTACATACTTGTGGAAGATTCCAAGTGGAGTTTTCAGATTGAGGCGGACGATGATAGCATATTCGAGGTGAAACATAAAGCTAAATAGAAGAGGCACGCAGTGAAGATGATTGGATGTACAAGAGCAGATGGAGCTCGAGATGATGATTGAGCTTGAAATTTGATCCAAGGTGGAGAGTCTTGGAAATGTCTCAAATTGCTATTTAGTGATATTTCTATTGTAATAGGAGTTCTAATTAAGGAGGGAACTATATTTTCTATTTAGTATTAGAGTTAGCCTCTTATAAATAGGATACCAGTGTTTAGAAGTTCCTTTTGTATTTGGGGCTAAAGCAATGAATACAGTAGTGTAGACACGGAGAAGGCCTTGAGGCGGGTAGCCTCGCCATAGCCTATGTATTCGTTGTACTCCATGTATCATAGTAAAAGATTATCTCTATCCCCGTGGATGCAAGTCAGTTAACCGAACCACGTATATCGCTCGTCCTCAGTATTTTTATGTTTTCTATATCTCTCTTGCTATTGTTAAAGGGCATATCAAAATCGCTTCCGCTGTCCTAATTTATGCTGTGATTACCTAGATATGCACATATTTTCCTTTGTAAGGTTATATATAGATATTTTTGTCTATGTACACCTGAGTTTAAATAGAAACGTAGTTTCGCATGACTAATTAAGTAAAGCACTACCCAGTTTTTAACAATTTACAACACTTTTCTCTTACCAAAACAGAGCAAGTGACAACCCACCATTCTGCACCACTTTTTTTTATAGAATTAACGGTACTTCATTAAATAACACGACATTAAGTCGGAAAATCATTACACAAAGTATTCCAAAAATCAGGCGGAGGATGAAATTTCTAATTTTAAGCACATTGCCCACCCCTAAATTTTGTGACTATCCAATTAGCCGCTTCATTTTCAGATCTAGGAATAAAAGATAAATTACATCTATTCAGCTCACTTAAGGCAATTCTAGCTATTATTGCTTTGTTCTCAGACCCCATTCAATCGACATCATCTTGCCTCGTCCAATTGGCCACCATTCTGCACCACTTGTGTAGTGTCCACCACAACTTACGTTGGTTGAACAAAGAGAGAGACACTATTGAGTATGTCCAAAATCCACCACATGTTTTGACCAAAAGGAGTCCAGCACAACTTGCATGTTTTGGTTGAGAAAATAGAGGATTCTTGAAAGGACTTCTTTTGGTAAAAATTTTGGTATTAAGAACAGATCACTGTCGAGTCTTATTTTAGAAGATTATTCTTCCAATAATACTTTTTATATTTGTAAAAGTCCTTTGAGTCCATCACCATTTGAACCAACTTTGTTGGGTTCTGGATATGACATATTTTTCGTCAATTTCTGGATAGGACATTGGTGATGGGTGAACCTAAGAAGAGAGTATCTACAGCCACCAGATAGAGTACCCATGATTGAAACGAGACAAAAGAAAAACACATGACGATAACGTTTTGGTAGTTGGGATCGATAATTAGTTCAATTTGGTGGGCTAATAAGGTGATATCACTCTTCTTCACCTGTCTTTGGGGCCGAGGCCGACCTGCACCAGAAGCGACCTTCTTACAAGTTGCTTGAGATGGACTCCTAACCAAACTGTACTATTGGCTGCCTATGGTTGCAACATTGTCGGATATAACATGATTCATCGTACACTTGGGAAATATCATTTGCAGTTGTCAAATGGTTAGTCAATTATTATTGATGATCTCCCTCATAGTCAGCCATATATGGATAATTAGCTTTATTTCCCTTCCCTGAATACCCACTTCCCTAAGAGAACCTTGCCTACTAAAGGACAAAAGATCGAATATATACAATTAAAGATCCAAGGTATTGCTTACCAAAAAGGCAAAATAGTCCTTTCATATTTTTAAAATCGAAATAATTAGTTCCTGTACTTAAATTCCGGCCATCTTTCCAACGAGACACTAATAAAAGTACCAAAATATCCTTAATTCAAAAAATTATTATATTTTTAAGTGACAAAACGTAAAATCACAGTCTCCAAAAATATATCAAAAAGGGCAATTTTTTGAGATAAGGAAACCCGCTGTCGTCACTTCGTCCCGACATGGATAAAAGAGAACCCATCCCGACATGGCAAAGCGCTTCATCCCTCTCATTGGAACCCCTCGCCGTTGTTTCTTTGATGGATTTAATGTTGCAACGAGAGACAAATGTTAAAGGCCCTAAAATAAATACGAGCGAAAAAGAGGGCTAGGGTATTAGGGAATTTTAAAATTTTCTAGGATTTTTTTTTCCGTGTTGGTGGTTGTTTTTAAAACCACCGGATAGTTATTTTAAGGATAGGTGGGTTTGGAGACGATGAAATTTAGTTTTTGTCACTTGAAAATGTAATAAGTTTTTGAATTAAGGATATTTTGGTATTTTTAGTCTTGTCTCGCCAAAAAATTTGCCAGAATTTGGATACAGGGACTAATTACTTTGATTTTAAAAATATGAGGGACATAATAATATTGTTATGTCCTTATCAATCAATTTCTTCAAATATCAGGGACTTATAATTATTTTGCCCAAAAAAAATATCGAACATATCTGTTGGATATACTTCATGTAGATAATATTAATGAGTTGTATCGTGGTATTTATCTATAGATTAAGTTTTGTACAAAGATGTATATCTCTTATTAAGTAGTTACAAAGGCTAGTTAGATAGAGCTTAGTTCTTATATATGTACATCTAATGCAATGCAATACGCAGTGATTTTTGTAATTCTTCATGGTATTAGAGCTAAACCTGTTATAGAGATTATCCATCCAAATTAGCCTACCCGCCACACTAACTCAGTCCTACCAAATGACGCGAAGAGTAGTGATGGAGGAGAACACGCAGTGTCTCAAAACATTAGTAGTATGGATCCGATGTTCCCGTACTGCATCCACTCGTCAGACAACCCAAGACAAATGTTCGTTACTAACTGGCTCCACAATGGGAATTATGGATAATAGGAAAATGGCATAGCCAATGCATTTACGCAAAGAACAAGATTGGGTTTGGTTAATAGATCATTGCCTAGACCCCAAACTGAATCTGCCGACCTTAGTTCCTGGCTTCGTGTCGATGCCGTGGTCCAGGGCTGGTTGAAGAGTGCTATGGAGAAAGAAATTCACAACATTGTTCGATTTGCAAATTTCTCCCATTAGATATAAGCTGATATATCGAAGCGGTTGGAAAAGGGAAGCGCCCCGAGAGCCTACGAGCTACGACGAGCAATAATAATGTTTCGTCAAGACTGATCGTATATATCTTCCTACTGCATAAAACTCTAAGGATTGTAGGATGAGGTACTTTAAATAAACCCATTGTCAAAGCGTGCTTGTTCTAACTATACATGTGGCTTGCAAAAGCAAATGGTTGGCATGCGCGCAAAAGAATAATTGTATGATTTTCTCATGGGACTACACGATATTTTTAGCACAGTTAAGACTCAGATTTTGAGTTCACAACCTTTTCTCATAGGAGTGCATACCACATTATTTCAGAAAATGAACAACAACATGCTGTGAGTAATTGTCGTCGAACTAACATAGAATTTGTTGCTTTGCGGTGTTTTTGAGCCAACCAAATCAGTCGAAAGGAGTTGTTGGAACCAAAACCAAAGGTGGAGGAAACACTCCCCGATGCAACCACTGTCAAACGGTTGGCCATACAAAAGAGGGGTGTTTTGAGCTTATCAGATATCCACCAGATTGTAATCAGATGCATGTTCGAGACAACAATAACAACAACAACAACAAAGATCATGATCGAAGTCAAGGCAGCAATTATCAGAGCACTCTGAAGGATGCCCAGATTACTACAAATGCTCAGATTCTTAAAAAAAAAGCCCTATTACAGGGTTCAGCGCAGATTATTTTGACATCCTTGTTAAGCATTTAGGGATAAAAAATGATACACTATCAGGATCCTTTTTGGCTGAACAATTGGCTAATATGGCTGGTAATATTTCTTTGCCAACATCTTGGATAATTGATTTTGGAGCATCGAAAAATATTACTTGCAATCGAGAATGACTCTCAAGTTGTGCATCAAACATTGTGCATCCTTTTGGTGGAAAAGGAACTATTTGGTGCACATACCACATATCTCTTCATAATGTGCTATGCATTCCAGGTTCTAAGTATAAAAATATATTTTTAGTTTTGATTAAGTACAAATCAGAATTTGGTTAAGTTCAATCTAAATAGGCTAGGCATATTGGTACCCAGGAATTGAACTAAGTTATTTAAAAGTACTAGAATATGTTAGCCATGTATAAAGGGATAATGAGGTACATTGAGTAAATGGTCATAAGCTATGATATCTAAACTTATGAGTTACGCAAGTAAATTATTTTTTACAACTAAGATTATTCATACACGAAGTCATAAACATATCTTTCGTGTGGTTTTTGATTTCCTAGTTAGGAGGAATTTGAAAGTCAATGAAGACAGTTGTATGAGTTGGATTTATGAGTATTTCTTAAGTCTAGTTCAAGTCATTATGCTTACACATTCTAGTTAAGTTGGAGCTTGACATGACTTGTTGTCTAGATATTTATCCTAAGGGAACTTCAAATTTGAACTTCGCCAAGATCAAGAAAGGGAGATGATTAAACCTTTTGTCCATCATATAAGTGTCTCGCTTAAGCTTGGTTGTTCGGTGGATTAAGCTCTCTTCTATGTGTATAAGTTTGATCAACTTTGGAAAGAGTTTTCATAATTATCTCGACAGTCCATGTAAGATGGAAACCCGCCCAAGACAATTCTCTATTTTGTCCAAGTTGTAATTGATTAAATTTTGATTATGTTGAATTAACATAACCCGATACAAAAAAAATTGGTAGCTTTGTTTGTCTTTGTTGTAACAGCTATTATATGGATCAAATCAAATCCAAGTCGAGGTCAATTCAAGTCAACCCAGAAAAAAATGTTGGCTACTTAGGTTACCAATGAAGACATCTCCTCCAATGGCTATAACGGCTATATCCAATGTGGACGAAAAAGGAGATTGAAGAATTTCTTGGAGAGCAAGCACAAAGCTTTAAAAAGAAGAAGCGTATGTGATCCTATAAATACAAGACGAAGACAAAGACAAAGTGGCAAAAAAAAGAGAAGAAAAACGTTGTGAATATTAGAGAGGTGATCAAAATTCAAAGATACAAATGAAGCAAGAGCAAAACTCATACATCTAAGAGAGAAAAGCTAAGATCACCGTGTGAGACAAAGAGTGATTTTGATAAATCATTGTCTTAAATACTTGCTCAACTTCTGTGTGAAGTACTGAGAAGTAAAGTTGGAAAAGAAACGATAGAAAAGGTCTCTAGATAGTCTACAAATCTAGAAAGTTAGTGGCTAGCCCTAGTTTGTCAAAGCTAGTGGTTGTAAGGTTACAACTGAGCCGTGAAAACTTGTGGCGTGGTGTACTCTTGTATTTTTTTATTGATGTAATAAAAAAGCGAGAGGACGGTTGAAGAGTGGACGTAGGCTCAAGTGGACCCGAGCCAAACTACTATACATCTGGTGTCAAATATCTCTATCCCTACTCTCGTTTACATTAATTGACTAAGTACCAAAATAGTCAAAAAATTTGTTAGAAACCTAATTCACCCCCCAGGTTGCTTATTGGACCTACACCAACTCATTAACTTTGCTCGCCCAACGCTGAAGGGGTGATTTTTAGGGTACCACATCCTGCTATGGTAGCTACCAATTTCTCCAAACCACTGGCGATCATCACTATAATCTCAAATTCATTCGGAGGGCTAGCTGACGAGAGTCCCAACACGCACCTCTCACATTTCATAAAAATCTGTGATACTTTTAGGATTTCTGGTATGAGTGATGACGACATAAGACTCAGGTCCTTCCTATTCACGTTGAAGGACAAAGCTAGGATTTGGTACTTTAGCCTAGGAGGAAAAGATATCACTCCTTGGGAGGAGCTTGCTAATGATTTTCTAAAAAGGTATTTCACACTTCCCAAGATGGATCAACGTGACAAAGAGCTTAGCACATTCAAACAACGTTATACCGAGTTTCTAAGTGAGGCATGAGAGATGTTTAAGGAGCCAAAAAGATCATGTCCACATCACTGTGTGACTGAGGATCGTCTATTACTGGTCTTCTATTTTGGATAATAGTACAGCTCAAAGGTCATGTTGGATGCTGCAACAGGAGGTTCATTTGCCAGAAACCTTGAAGGGAAGCACACGGATGCTGGAGGAATTGTCCTGCTGTATTTCACCACTAGCAACACATTTCAGCTGGAGAGTAAGGAGACAAATGACAAGCAAGAGGAGATTTCAAGATTACGAGCCTAGCTTGCTGAGTTGAAAGGGAAGCAAAAATACCATGCGCTATTAAAAGATCCAGCAGTCCATATAATCTGCAAAAATTGCAGAGGTGTTGCACCTAAGGCTGAAGATTACAAGTCAAGAGAACTCTTGTTAGAACAAGTTGAATATATGGATAAAAAATCATACTCATGGCTTACAAAACAAAGTTGTTATTCAAACAGAGAGTCCTGGCAAGACAGCCTTAAACCAACTTACAAAAGTGGTAATCAGAATAGTTGTTCATCGCCACAGACAAGGGAGTGCCACTTCAAGCTTTACCTCAAAGACAGATTGGAATGGCACATCAACAACATTTATTGGATATAATTAGATGCATGGAGGAAAGAACTGAGAGCTGGGACTCAACAGTCACAACTATGAAAGTGATACTTGTGTAGAAAAAAGAATTATGAGCCAATCTAACCAATTAAGAAGACAAACTATCAGTTCTCGAACAAACAATAGAAAAGGACTCTGTCTTGAGATGCATGGAAATCAAAGTTGCAGATTAGTAATGAAAATAAAGCAAGCTCAACAATCTGCAGAGGCTAGGGAACCCAAGCCAAGGAAGAATTGTGCGATGATAGCGACTAAGTCAAAAGAGTCCCAAGAAGAGTCAAGTAATAAGAAGTCAACACATGAGATGCATGATCTGGAAATGTGGCTAGGAGTAATGAGCAAAAATAGGGGAAAGAATTATCCTGAAGAGACTAATCAGTTGAAGGATCTGGAAACCTGATAATCTCAATTGAAATTGGAGGAGTAACTGTGAAGGAAGTAATATGCGATGCAGGATCATCTGTCAACATACAGCCCGGACCGTTATAGAATAAAATGAAGAACGCTGAGCTTTAGCCTGCTGATATAGAGTTGATATTGGCAGACTGGACAACCACTGATCCACTTGGGTGCCTTAGTAATGTAGAAATTTAGGTCAATGAGGTTAGAGTAATAGTAGATTTCCTTGTCATCTAGCCTGGAAAAAGAGAAGAGGAGACGGTCATCCTTGGCAGACCCTTTCTTGCAATAATGTAAGCATTTATAGATGTGAGGGCACGTTTTAAAACTCTCAAACTCAGAGGAAAAATGGAGTTATTTGATGTGGTAGAGGAAGAAAACCTGTACAAAATGTGTCTGAAGAAGCTCCAGGCCCAGAGGGTAAGAGAGCAAAGGGAAAAAATGTTTGGAGTACATGAGAGAGAAAGGGAGCAGATGAAAGCTCTGCCATCGGAGAAAAACAACTACTCCAAATTCCACCATGCACTAAGGAATGCACTAAAGGCAACATTGGACACAAATGCGATGAAATGCCTCCTAAAGGAAACCTCTCGAAAGCTTTCCAGAAGGAGCATGTAATTCGTATTGAAGCCAAACACCAAATTTTTGCCCTGGAAGCAGAAATGAAGACAGCCAAGGAACAAAGGTTGAATCTATGAGCAGTCTTACAGAAGGAATAAGCAGCTCATGCAGAAACAAACCGACGCACAACATAAAATGGCTTGCAGCTATGGGTGTGCAAACGGTATTCAATATTCAGTATTTTTGGTATTCGAGATTTTGGGATCGATGCATAGATATTCAGGATATAATTTAGTATGGAATTTTGAGAAATTTTAGTAAATTTTTGCAAATACCAGTATTTTATCAAAATACCAAAAATATCGAGGTACCAAAATGAAATTTATCATTAATATAAGGAAATTTCCCAAGTTTTCTCCTCTCTCAGTCGCGACTCTCGCCCCACCCTTCTCCTAAAAAAATGAACGAAAGAATAGTGAAGACAATAGAGCTTCCAATTCCACCGACTCTCGTCCCAAGTCAGTCTCCCTCTCACCCCTTATTCTAAATTGCAAAAATAAATTAGGGTTTAAATTTGGGAATTTTTTCAAATTTGGCATTTTTATTAGAAACTGTTCAAAATTAGTTCTGTGACAAGGCTTACGAGTCATTCTAGCTCCTCCTATTTGTGGGTATCATCGATATGAGCGTGAAGCGGTGATTGGTTAGGTAGAGCTGGCATAGAGATTGCTAGGTGCTTGTTGGGAACTGAGAGGGAATGCTTCGTCATGTGGGTTCCGATAAGGCGTGCCTTTCTGTACTTTCAAAGTGGGGATTAGGTTGTGTTAAACTGAGTTGAAGATTTTAGCTAAGAGGTTCCTCTTCTTTCCTGTAAGGATTCAAGCTGCTAGGGGGTTCTTTCCACCTGTTTTTGACTTTGTTGCTGCAATGCTTCAAATTTTTGTTATGCACTTACATTGCAGAGTGTTGTGGCCACGGAGGCATTAACATGTGCATTTGAGTGAAGTGTTTTAAATTTTTTTCCCTTGGCCATAGAGGCCCCTATTTTTTTATTTTTCTTTTCCTTGTCATGAGTCCACGACTCAACTCCCACACATCGAGGACAATGTGTCATTTAAGTATAGGGGCAGATTCCACGTAGGAACCTTTTTTGTCTTATTTAGGAATAGGTTGTTGTGCATAGGTAGGCCCAGTAAAAAACTTTTTCAAAATTAGACCCCCTGATATTTTTATAGTCTTAATTAGAAGCAAATCTTATACCTTGTAAGGGATCATGCCTGATTGTAATGAGTCAGGGACGTGTAGGAATGATACCATTAACTATTTAGGCTCGTTGTCTTGCTAAGTAGATTATACTAGAGAGGTTGATGAGTGACCTCGTGAGGATTTTGAGCCGAAGGGGGAGACAACTAACTCCATTTATTCATGAGGTGCATATGCATTTCGGGATATCAGGGTAGTCTGCTAGTACTAGGTATCGCTTTGGTATTGTGGGTAAAAGCGGGATGACTGGAGCCATTTTTGAGTGAGTTAAATCCTAGAGCCATGGAGCCTAAAATCCTTATTAACAATTGTTTATCCCGTTGAGTTTAAGACCTTTACATTGAGATATATTTATGTAAGCCAATATTTGTCTTTATCCAATCTCCTTACCTTTGATCATTTTGGTTTAAGGATGAATTATGATTATCTTTTGGGCATGATTTGTAAGGGGAAGAATAGGCTTGAGATTGAATAGTGGGGGAAGAATGGTAGTTTTGAGGCCAACAAAAAAGTTGGGTCTTGCCGAATGTGTATATGCCATGGTTCGAATAAAAAAGAAGCACAGGAAGAAAAGAAGAAAAAAGTGAAAAATGAATAAAAACAAAAAAAGGAAAAAGTGAAGAAAAGCTCCAAAAAATGAGAGAGTTTGGTTGTGAATAAGGCAAGTGAATAAGATGGCAAGACTCTGAGCTACGCGGTCACTATGTTGGATATGAATTGGGGAATGGGTTCATTGTGGATATAGGTTAAGTTGTTTGGAATAGACGAGAGTTAGAATACATTTGTATCTAGCTCCTTGGATTAGCTGGTTTAGCTACTTTTCTTTACCCTTACCTTAGCCTCATTACAACCTGATGGAGAAAGTTCCCCTGATAACGATGCCCCAAACGTCTCAATGGACCACCATGTAAGACGTAGGTGATGCATGTCAACTCACATCTATATTTGCTATATTATGTATATTGTTTTGGGTATGTTTAGTCTTCGTATTCTCGTATTTTATTCCACTCGAGCCGTGAGAGTGGACGCTTACACTGTGTATTATCTTGTAGGCAGTCGAAGTCCAAGAATCATATTTCAGTGTAGAGCAAAGGAGTTCGGGATCGAAAGCAGTCAAAGGCCGGAGATAGGTTTACTGGTGTACGCTGGCAATAGGCCACGTATGCCCAATTATCGTGTGTGGACACGTACGCTGGCACTCTGCCACGTAGGCTAGATTTTACGATTCGGACGTAGCCACATATGTCGATCACTAACCACGTATGCTTGGGTTTCACTTTTCCAAAGGGCGCATATGCTGACAAGGCTTCCACGTACGCACAGCTTCCAGATTTCCAAAGAATGTTTACACTGACAAGGCTCCCACATACACGCAGCTCTCAGCCACGTCAAAAAAGTCACTGCCGTGAAGTCATTTCTGCCGCTTTACCAAGAAGGATCTAGAACTAGGGTTTTTGACGTTCGGGTTTTCTATATATGCCCCGCTAGTTCTAGGTTTGAGACATCCATTTTTTCACTTACATTTCTCTACACATTTTCCCTTGTTACTCTAGTTCGGATTTGATTTTCATTCAAGTATTCGTGAGACTTCCTTATTGGTGACTTCTTTCCTACTCTCTCTTATACTTTTCATGTTCTTTAATATGATTATGTCAAGTATGATTTCCATGAGTAGGGAGTAGTTTTCTTTGAGTGCGTTACCTATACGGGACGCTTGATGGGTTAGATTGTGGATTGAATATGAACTTGGTTATTGTTCGGTATATTAATGCATATTCCTACTTTAATATTGTTAAGATTGGAGTAGACTTATCTTATGAACCCTAAGTCGTTGCCTCGCACCCTAGTGAAGAGTAGGAGTTGGTTATTTGTTCAAGATTAATAACATGAAATGTTATATGATCTCTAGCTAATCTACTATCATAGGGGACGTAGAGATGTCGAAAAACCAAACAATACACCCTCAATCTGGATTGATGAAACTCCTTGTAGGTGATTCGTATAGAGGAACATAATGAATGATAACTCTAGATTATTGCCTCACACTTAGTAGCCTTGGCAGTTGTCTGGCACCCTTGTGTTATTAATAGTATCTTAGAAAACTCTGAATATCATTTCATAAGAAATCTATAATTGATCATGTCAATGTGTTAGGGTGTCGTATTCTTCTTTATCATTATTCCATTTACTCTTTTACACTCTCAGTATTTTCGTTCTTCTCTTTATTTCTATTCTCATTCACTCGTTCTACTACTTTCATAAGCACCACCTGCGAACCTCTTTTGCATCGATTCTTGTGTCAATCCTTCATTTTGAACCTACTTACTACTATGTTATTTGCATAGGATTGGTAGATTAATCACTCAATTTATCCCTTTCAATAGGAAATCTTGAGACCCCGGGTGTGTACGCGGGTGATAGGAAGTGGACTACCTACATAAGTGAGCTTAACAAACGTCCTAACTTCTGAGTGATAACCCTTCTAGTGTGGTCTACCTGGAATTAACGCTTGATTAAATGGCGTAAGATGTTGTGTCTACACGTTCTTATTCCTTGTGCTCAAGTAAGTGAACTACAAGATTATGGGGTAGTCTTTTGATTGGATTTTGAAGATTTGGGGGGGGAGTTCTCTTTTGAACAAGTCTTACCTAGTCTCTACCTTATATGTTTCTCTTTTAATCCATTTTAGGCTCGTTACCTTAAATGGACTAACTCGTAAAGTCTTGTACTATTTTTAAAAGGAGTCCGGAGGAGAGGACGGAAATTGAAGGCATTCGGAGTTCAATTTCATGCAAGGCCAAAACAAAGTGGAGACAAGATAAAGCAAAGACGTGAAGGTCCACGTAGAGTTTCTGCTCAAGTGTTTGCTGCCGCACAGAGCGCTCCTTATCCAACACCAAGTAGAATAAAAGTTTGTCTGCGCAAAGACATATGCCGCGCAAAGATGAGATAAGTCGGGCGACTTCCACTTTTGGGCACCTAACAACTTTGCATCAAAGTTGTACACCCTCAACAGGGACCACACACAGCCGATTGTGAGGAATACCAAAGGAACATTTCTGATTGGGACTGAAATAGATATTTAGTCACTTTTGTCTTTTACTTTTTAGAGCAAGGGGTGGAACTCTATTTAAAACTCCATGTCATTTAACCTACGGAGCTTTCAGAGGCCATAGCTTAGGTTTTCAGAGAGGTCTCTCTCGCTAGTACACAGGATGCCAGGAGCGGTGCCAGAGATAGAGACGCGGAGGAGATTCGGATGACTAAACCTTCTCTTACCCTTATCTTTATTATTTCTTGTGATATTTTATAGTTCCTTTTATCTATTGATATTATGAATTACGAGTAGAGTTTTCTTACGTTATCAAAATGGGCTTCAATTTTTAGAGAACGTATTAGCTTGATGTCTTAATGCTTCTAGACTAGATGGACCTAGATTGAGCTTAATGATAAGAGCGTTATGGTTTAATCTACGTACTGACTAGATGATCCAGTGACAACTCGAAGAACGAGAGTGAAGGGGCAACATGGAAAGGGATAGCTAGTAGACTAAAGGAACTCCCAAAGAACGAGAGTGAAGGGAGGGAGAGTAGTTTTATATAGGGTGAAGCATTAGTGAGTTAGATCAGAGGTGGTGACTCTGAGGCTAGGCGAGGAGCTACGCTGACAACCGGATAGTAAATCCATATAATGCTATGAGTTGTCACCCGAGACCCGGCTTTGGCGGTATGAAAAATGAGAGCGAAGCATCGTTGCTGTATAAACCCATGGACCATCATGGGCGTAGTAAAGCCCACTAGATTACCTGGTTAAGAAGGTAGCACGGATGGTGCCCGACCCATCTTTCCATTTATAACCTAGAGTTTATTTTTTGTGTTTGCACACACATCACCCAAAAAACTAAAAAAATAGATTCATCAAAGATCTAGCTAGCAACCTGATGAGGCGACCCTAAGACCGCTATGTATGGGTTCGACAACCTTACTTATTCTTTGTTGCAATGTGGATGTCAAAAATTCACGCATCACTAACATATTTTGAAAAACCTAATCGAGAATCCAAATTTGATTCTCATTGTGCACCATGTGTTTTTCTTGGATATCCTAATACTCAAAAGGCTATAATGTCTACAACATAGCAGCTAAGAGGTTTATAGTGTCCCAAGATGTGATTTTCATAGAGCATTGTTATCCATACCAAAACAAAGAGCATGTCTCTATTCCACGAGAAAGAAATGAGCACATGGAAAAAGTTGACACATACTTTCCATCACCACACATACCTCCCCATAACGCCATTAATCGAGTGACAGCCATAGACGACGCCAGCCACTAAAACATACCTGATACCTCGACCAAACCTGATGCTATGGCCAATTCTGATGTTGTTACCTGATGCCATCACCGAATATATCAGTCAACCTCAATGAAGTCGGCGAGTTACAAACAGCTTGGATATCTAACCAAATACAAAGTCACATCTCCACCATCCTTGATCGGCCCATCCCAGTCTGCTACTTCGTCAAGTTCTTCATAGGTATATCCTTTATCTAACGTTGTCACCTATTCCAAGTTTTCTCCTATCCATCATGCTATTCTGGCAGCAATTATTGAGTGGAGTGAACCTCAAAATTTTGAGGAAGCAATCAAGAATGAAGGAATTGAAACAAGTTGAAGGAATTGACTACCATGTCACCTTTGCACCCATTGCAAAGCTAGTAATTATGAGGTGTTTGATGGCTTTTGCAGCTTGATGTTGATAACACATTCTCACATGGTGACTTGCAAGAAGAAGTTTATATGTCTATTCTGCAGGGCTTTGCCAAGGTGGGAGATAGATAGGTTTGTCAGCTGCAAAAATCCCTATACGAATTAAAACAAGCATATCAGAATCAGTATAGCAAGCTAACTAGCATGTTGCTGGAGATGCAGTACCAACAATCAAAGGCTGACCACGCTTTATTTTGACATTGTGAACGTTCACTGGTGTTATGCTTATTAGTCTTTGTAGATGATGTCATACTTGTCAAAAATAATGTGTAGATGCTCAGCATTAAAAAGATGCGGCTAGATAATCTATTTGGAATCAAAGACCTGGACAACATTAAATACTTTCTGGGCATTGAAGCAGCCCGAACAGCCAAAGAATTGGTTCTCATCTAACAAAAATACACTCTTCACATACACTCTTGACATAGTTAAATAGTGTGGGTAGACTGGTTCCTGGCCTTATCGATTTTTGATGGAGCAAAATCATCAACTTTGATTAACTGAAGATGCTGCATCCAAGCCTTCTTCATATCGTCGACAGATAATGTAATTTATGATCACACGACCTGATCACATACGTTGCTAATGTGCTTCCTCGGTTTCGTTGATGATCCATGGTAGCCACATATAGATGCTGCGGACTGCCTAGTTCATTACTTGAAGACTTCAGCTGGTCAAGAAATCCTTCTAAATAGCTTACAATTATTTGATCTGGCTACATACAGTGATGTTAATTGGGATGGTTGTCCAAAGACTAGGCGTTCGCAGACTGGGTACTTTATTTCTTTCGTTGGTTCACTGGTCTCTTGGTGGTCTAAAAAGCAGAGTGTTATTGCACGATCTTCAGCTGAAACGGAGTATCATGCCGTGACAGTAACAGTTAGTGAAATTAATTGGTTGCCTTGGTTATTCTATGATCTCGGCGCTCCTCAAAAAAATTCTACGCTTTTATATTGTGATAATCAAGCTACCTTGCATAATCACGCAAAATCCGATCCATCTGGAGCGGACAAAATATATTGAGATGGACTATTATTTTGTGCGAGAACGCATCCTGTCTCTCGAAATTAAGCCATGCAAAATCTCTATGGAGTTACAATGACTTATTCACCAAGGTCTTGGGCCTCGATCACGTCCGCACTCTTATTGAGAAGATGGGTATTTGTAATCTACATGATCCAACTTGAGGAGAGAATAATGGATATAATTCACGTAAATAATATTATCAAATTGTATCGTGGTATTTATCTATAGATTAAGTTTTGTAAAAAGATGTATATCTCTTAACAAGTAGTTACGAATGCTAGCTACATAGAGCTTAGTTACTTAGAGTTTATCTCTTGTAGACATGTATTCCTATATATGTACGCCTAATACAATGTAATATGCAAGTGACTTTTGCAATTCTTCAATATCAACTGAAATAACTTTGCAAAAATCTGAGCAAAAAGTTTCTATCAGAATATGCTAAGGTATGCAGTAATTTTCATGACAAAAGTATCAAAGATTATAAAATATCATTAATAGGAAATCAACTATGCACAACGGAATTATTTTTATTCTAATGTAAGAAAATAATAATGTGAAATAGACTTGAGAGAATTTATGTGGTTTAACAAATTGTCTACATCTATGGAAGAGAGGGAGAGAACTTTATTGATGTCACCTTAAGCACTCAGCTCAGCTCAATTAGGGTTAAAGCCACCATATCTATTTATAAATCAATCTTAATACAACTATTTAATACAACCATGAAATTTTTCTAGGCCACAGAGAAGTCAAAAATGAAATTCAACTAGGTGTCTAAAACAGAATACTTGTAAAATAGAAAATTCTAGATTTTGAGCCATTCTTCAATAATCTCCACCTTGGCGAGAAATCTCTCTTTACAAAAACCATGAATTTTCAACCGAAATTATACCGACTCTACCTTGAACCTTAGCCACTTCATCCTCAATAAAACCATACTATTTTTTCTCTATCCTTGTCCAAATTACGTGGAGACATCTTTTAAACTCAAATATTCCTTGAGCTTGTTTGATATATCACCTCCAATCTCCATGGACCCTCAACACGCGAGTTCTCATACAGAAGTAAACTTATTATCAATAGATATCTCTCTATTTTTCTGGTCAACCTTATACTCTGCAACCTCAAAACTCTTCTTCGTTGGAACTTATTTCTGATGTTCTTTTGTCCTACTTAGTAGAACCTTTGATATGTTACAAACTTCATTGCTCATCCTTGAGTGAGATAGAACCCGATCCGCCCTTGGTGTAATCCATAGTTCTATATTCCTTATGGCAAACCTACAAAATACCTTTACTTTCACATGCCTTGAGACAATCATTTCTTCTTGCTAACCATACCACTGTGAGACAACATAGCTTCTACGAAGCAACCATACCTTCTTGCTAACCATGCCTCTACAAAACAACCATAGTTTCTTGCTAACCATGTCTCTGCGAAACAGCTATAGCTTCTTGCTAACCATATCTTTGCAAATATCGAATCCAAGACCTTGCTCCCTCATATGACATAACCTCATATGCCTTAAGCGCTTGTCAACTCTATTAATGTGATTCCACCTACAACAGTATTCCCTATCAACCTATAAGCGTTACCTTTCATCCTTCTTCCCTACTATAGCATAATTCTTAACCTTCATTAGCCTATCTTTATGACTATATTCGTTATAATCCAATTTCTCTAACGAAAATAAATTACCAAGATATTTTGGACTTTATGAGACAGAAAGCAAGTCACCATCTGACCCGTCCAAATCATTGGCTATGCACATGAATGCCGATCCCTTTTCCCCATTGTCTTAATTCTCAATTCATCCTAGATAGTCCCTCTTCATATGCCCTTTTTCCCCACACTTGAAGCTACATCCATTGAACTTCTTTCACACCGACATGGATCATGTTCCACCTTTTCCTTCTCTTTGATCCTCCATCTTCACATTGACCATTCCTTGTTAAACCAACAGATCCTTGACACGCCTTTGTCATAACCCAAAATTCATCATTTAAAGCTTTACATGGTCAAACATCGCACTAAAACCAGCCATTTCCCTAAAAGCATTAACATCAATTGTTAGGAAAGCAACCTCTAAAAGGTATGGATACTGATGCAGGGGAACGTGGATAGGAGATCGTGAATTTGTTGATTCTGAGAGTACCCAGAAAAATACGATAAAAGTATCGATCCGTTGATTCTACAAATACCGAAAGGCGACAAGAATAAGGAAAACTCTCAATTTGAATAATCAATAATCAACCAATTAAAATAATACAGAAGATGTCATATTTATAAAGAAACGAAACAAATCTATTAAGTAGAATACTATCATAAATTAAACTCCTAATAATAATCTAAAATTAGAAATAACTATTAAATATATGACTATTATTTATCTTCACTATTCTCCTCCGGTTGGAGAAATCCGTCCTCGAATTTGAAATTGTTGGCCAGCTTGAAATCTTTGTACACTTGAAAACCTTTGAGAGACGCGGTGACACTTGATATCTTCCATCCCAAGAGAACAAATACTTTAAAATCAAGTAATCACAAATATTCTTGAGATGAGAGACCAAGAACTCATGTCTTCGAGCAGCTTGTTCTACCGCCTTCAGCCTATTCCACAAGTTTAACAACGGAGAAATCTCAGTATATTCAAATTGTTCAACACTGAGAAAATTGATATGCTCTACATACTCAACCCAATAATCCTAGCTCATAGATTCAATCTCAACATCAACAACTCCTATATCAATAGAAATTACATATTGCCTTATATCAGCAGCTTCAGTAACACATGACTCATCAAACAACTCTCCCACTGAATATAATGATGTTTCAGATTCATCAAAATATTCTCCATCAAAGAAATCTTCAGCAAACTCACCAGCAACAACTTCTTCAACCTCGTCCTCCTGGTAGGAGTCATAAATTGGTTCACCATTGTCTTCAAGACCATGAGATCGAAATGGAACCCTTGCATGGGATGAGTCGGAACCCTCATCAAATAAGTCATCAGCAAAGTTACCAAATTCTTCCCAAATTAAAGTCTCACCACTTATCTAAGAAGCGTCATGTTCAGCAACATGATCATGATAATGATCCCACAAAGCTTCATACTTTGTACCAGCAAGGTTAAGAGCTTCATCAAAATTCTAAAGAAAAAGCTTACAAATCAAAAGATCTCTCATTGTAATCCATCGAGCGATTCTCCTTTTACCTTCTCATTGTCTCCGAGCTTGCAATGTACTCCACAAATGAAAGAGATCTCCTTGTAATCGCAAGATGGAAAATTGCAATTTAGCAAAGTTTGGAAGCATCTCGTGATCAAAATATAGATGAATATTCACAAGCCAATTGATAAAATCCTTTTTCGAAATTCCCCAATCAAGACTATGAATATCCCTTAAAGTAGGAACCATAGAATTAAGTATCTTCAATTAAGCTCCAAAAAGGACTAATATGTCTGTTTACAAAACCTTCTAGGATCAATTTGTAATTTTACCCTCTGGAAAATATGGATCAGCCACCAATCCCTGCAAAAATACTCAACCAGTCCACTAACTTTTGGAAAACTACCAAAAGGTCCTCTGAATTTTGCCAAATTCTGAATCGGTCCCAAAATTTCCAAAATCAGCGAACCCTAACCCTAGAATTGGAAAAGGGGGAAATCGAACCAGCAACCACCAATAAGGAGATGGTGGAGACCGTGGCTGGCGTGGGATCGGTCAACGATCGATGGGCGGTACGGCCTTCGTGGCGGGGTCGTTCAGAGAGAAGCGGACGGCTGCTGGATTCTTCTCCAAAAACCAGTCAGGTGTCTCCTCCTTTGGGGCGACGGCACGACTGACGCAGAAGCGGCCAGGATAATCGACGACCGGCGTGGCGAGGGCAGAATCTCAGTGATGGCGTCAGAACCGGCGTGGTGGCTGGTCGGCAGCACTGGATGAAAATGCGGCGCCTGGGATTTTATCTCCATCAGATACACAGCAGAATTGTCTATATTCTAACGCAAGCAAATAATAATTGCCTACATCCACACGAGAGAGAGAACTTTATTGATACCGCATAATACTAAAATGAATTCTTCTCAAAATATTAGGATGTTGTGGCAAAACTCAAGCAGACGTGAATTGTATTATCAGAGAAAATACCAAATAGGATTCAAGGAAGAACGATCAATTGATTAGCCAAACAACCGCTTAACTATTTTTTAAGATAAATTTTTTACACCATGATTACACCTGCCAGGGATTAAATTCTGGACCTCTGTTAATTCGTCAACGCCTTATACTTTTAGGCCAAATGCCATTTGGTAACCGCCTAACTAATTGTTTACCATCTAATATGCATAATATCAACTATATGACAGTAGCGTCAAGAACTCGATGTTCCTACTCCTAGTATTACTAAAAATCCTGGTCTAATCAAACTAGTCTTACATATTTTTCTAGTTAATCTGTTTGGTAATAATTGTTCCTCGCTAGATTAACTTTGCTCCTAGTTCAATTATAAACGACAACCATCAATCAATAATCGATGGTAAATCAATTTAAGAGTAAACTCACGAGCGCAAATCACTCAAGAACAACAAGAACAAGAAAATAAATATATGCTATAGAAATCAAATTGATAAAATCTTCTCACAACCAAAACTTTGGGTATCTTCCCTAGAACTAACCTCGAGGATTAATTCCTCATAAAAAAATATAAACTATTCGAAAATGATGAGTGGGGGATGTAATGAAAGCACGATGGATACCAAAGCTACTAAGAGTTTGTATATAACCATCATAAACCTTAAGACTTAAAGAATCGACCTAAGAGTCCTAATCGATAAGAATTTGAATCCACAAAATAACTTAAAAATCGCCTATCAGTTTGTAGAATGACCACCTCTTAGTGTTTTGATTGTAAATTTCTTTTCCGAACTTTGATTGTTGAGATCTTGGTGTCCGCGTAAAAAGGAAAAGACATAACTTGAGTTTGTGTCTAATAGATATTTTCAGATTCTGTTGTGAAAATGACTAAAATGTTATTCCAAAGTCGACAGTTCTGACTGCATTTCCTCTTTATAAGCACAATTATTCATCAAATGCGTCCTTTTTGCTACGTACAAAGAGCCTATTAGTTACCAAAAAATACAAGAGTTTACTAAAACAATACTAAAATAAGGACAATTATACAAAAATAACTCAAAATCCTATGTATTTAATGTATATGTGTTTCAGACACACATCAAAGACGATTAAGTGATGCTATTTTTTTTTTAATATAATTTTTAGAAGGATATAAAATTTATTTTGACCGATGATATCAAGACAAATTTTAGAGTAATTTAACTAAATTATAGAGACCAAAAAATAATTTTTTGGTAATAACCGCATTTAATTAGTACCCAAAAGACCCAAAGGAAATTTTCCCTTTTATATGTTACTCGACTAAAAATATCAACACGGAACAAATATCCCGAATTGTTAATGGTATTGGTTTGCCCTTGAACCAAAAACACGGAACATGGCACATCTCTCAAATACTGCCCAATTTCCGAGTCACCTCCATACTCTCTGCGTGTCCATCTGCATCCAAATGTCACGATACACCCACCATATAAAATGGCCACCATAAAAAGGCATTTACTCGCGTGACGACAAATTGCATAATTGCGATTACCGACGTGGTGCAAGATTCTGATTGGCTGACGTGGGTCCCCATATGCCCAATAATTCTATTTTCTTATTCACAAAAAATTTAAGGAGTGGCTAGAAAGATCTACATCTCCTTTTTACCAAGGTTTTCAAATACGACCCAAAACGTGACCCGCTCTTGCCTCTGGGTTATATTTCTACCGGTCCGATCGGTTGGATTGACGGTCGGACTGGTATTTTTTATATTAAAAAATATATTTTTATTAAAATTTTAATTACCCATACCCCACTACTCCAGCCAAAATATCAGACCAACCGTAATTTTTTTGTTCAACCTTACGAAAATATGCTAAAAAAAATATCTGACCAAATATGATTTTTTTCTTTTTATTAGGGGTTGGTTGATTTTTTTGTCTTTTTTCTTGGTCAAAATATCCGACCAACCCTGATTCTTTGGTTCAACTTTACGAACTAAAAAATACGGGATAAAAAATTCGGTCAAATTGTCCGATCCGACCATTTTTTGAACGGTTAGTAAGGTTGGTAGTTTTTTGGCCAAATCCAGTACGTTCTTCCGACCAAATTTGGACCGCGTATTTAAAAACCTTGCTTTTTACCCCCAATCAGTCGAAGAAGGGTCAAATTACTCTCACTGGTCCACCTGGAAACGACAGCCAATAAGCTAGGCCCGACCAAGCAACTCCCACATATTTATTTGCCACCACGTCTGTATTCGTATAGGTTTGGGTTCTATAGGTTTGTTAAAGAAGCTGGTACGACTAATTCTTTTGAACTAGTTGTACAAAAATAAGAATGATCTATGGCAGTTTATTTATGTGATAACACATAATTTAATTTATCTTAAAAATTCAAGTTCGTTAATTAGAAATTTTATCTTATAAATATGTTCGACAACATTCGTTTCTCGCAGTTAAATAACAAAAAATAAAGATTTAATGGAGAACTGGAATCCTTAAACTTGACGATAACTGTCAGAGAGGTGTTAACCAATATAACATTCTGCACGAAAGGTAACAAAAAAGGGAGGAAAACAAAACAATTCCACGTGGGCAGATATCAAATCAAACAAGTCCAAAGCACCCAATTCCAATATGCTTTTCTTAAAGGACATCGAATGTTTATTTTAGATGGTTTGTAACCATCATAAATTGAATCTGATTTAGATATATTCGATTCATACAAAATTTAATTCGAATTTAAATTATTTTAACGAATTTAAATACATATTCGAATTCATCGTTAGAAAAATCGAATACAAGTTATAATTTTCATAATTTGAATTCATCTAAATTCAAAGTTTGGTCAATCAATGAGACTACAAGAATTGTGTTATGCATTTAAACCACAAGACCATAAGTAAAAATTGATAAAACTACACGGTAGCATAGTAAACTTATCTCTAAGAATAATTGTGTATTTGAAGTATGTATAATCTATGAGAGGACGCGAAGAGAAGACTTTTTTATAAATTCGATTCGAATTTGAAATAATTTATACGAATTAAAATTAATATTCAAATTCATTTTTAATGAATCGAATCATACTTTTAATAATCAAAATTCTGCAAATTATAATATGAATCAGAACTAAAGTCACACCTAGTTGCACCATACACGCAATGACAAAAAGAGAAATCTTTGGTCGTTGGCTAAACGAATTAGCTGGAATACGTGAGGAGAGCGTAAAACGTGACCCGTAGGCCTAACACCCAACCAAAGCAAAGCCGAACTCGGAAGTTGACAGCCGCCAACAACAAGGCGCCTCCTCGTCTGCCAAAAAAATAATAATATTATTAATAAGACGCCTCGTATGCCCACGCCGTTACCGTTTACGCGAACGCATCAACCGGACCACATCTGCTGTCCACATGTCCCTAACCGCGCTCTTCACTCACTCCATTCTCGGCAGCTTGCTGGAACTTGCCAGAATCCATTATGTTGAATAACCTCTATAATTTTTGTCACCGGTCATTTCTCGTATTACTGAATTTGATTAATTGAAAGCCTCAAATCCATAGATTAAATGTCCTATTTTAATTTAGTATGGATTCATATGAAAATGACCAATTAGAGTAATACTATTTAGTATCCGGTTTACTGAATTAATTAATTCATTAGGACGATTTTTTCCCGACATCAGTACAAAGGAAAATGATTAAATAAATATGTATTCCTGTAGGTGAACAGAAGCGATTAACCAAATCTAAATTTGGCAACGAAATTAATGCTTTTAATTTTTTTTTTGATGGGTAAAATATTTCTTTCATTAATCAAGATAGCAGACGACTACATACAATAAGTCATACATCAAGCTCCTTCCGAGCAATCTTCAAAGCTCGACCGCACAATAGTACGGTTGAGCACTACCCACCTAGTCACACCATTCTCTACCTGGACCTACAAAAACTTACACTATTTATCCGTCTTAAGGGACAAAAACACGCAACAACATGACACTACCCGCCTAGGAAAAAACTAATACCTCAAAATAGTTCTCCCCTCACTGAAAGTGAGGTTGCAGCTGCCGGCCTTGATAAAAAATTGTTCCAGAAAATCTGTCCTAACAGAAAAAACCGGAATAAAAAAAAGAGCACATCGCGGTAAAAATCTGCTCAAGTGATAACACTGCAAAGTCATATGAGAACTACGAATTGCCCATTTTACAACTGATCCCAACAAACCCAAACCGGAGGAGCCCCACTCACAACCCCTTACCCAAACCACCTGAACCCACAGGCCTTAAACCTTGTATCAGGTACTAAAATTTTGATTCTTCTCAAGGATCTCGTTCAACTTTTATGGCGGAAATGTGAAAAATTGGAATCGAAGGTCGTCCGCTAGCTGCAATTGGCCATCACATGAGCCACCTTATTGTCATCGCGCCTGATGAATTTGAATCGACAGCCCAAGAAACTCTAAGCTACAGCAAAGCTGTCCTCCACTAGAAGGGCTAGACCACTCCTGTCGGTAACCTGTCTAGACAAAGCTTGAACAATGGATAAACAGTCAAACTACAATAAAACGTACTTGAGACCAAGAGCGATGGCAAGCTCCAATCTGACTAGCATCCCACGGGCTTCAAGCAAGGTAGGATGAATAAGTCCCTCGAACTTCCTGACAATACCCGCAACGAAAAGTCCCCTCTCATCTCGAATCATGGCTCCCACTTGCGAGTGCCCTGAGATGGTAGTCTCTACATCAGTATTTATCTTAAACCAACCCACCTCAGATAGATAAACATATTTCTGACTGCCTAACACTAATAGTAGGTGCCAGAGTGTTGACAGCTACATAGTCCATCCAAAGGCGGTGAACTATCTTAAGAACCTTTTGTGTCTCGTCCAATGAAACGTTCTTAAAGACAACTTCATTTCAAACTCTCCATATACCCCAAAGTCATGCTGCTCGCCGACCCCGCTCGATCGAATCTTGAACCTTAAATAGTTTAGTACAAAACTGAACTAGCGAATCATTCTAAAAAGCCCACAAATTAATACCCGCCCTGTTCCAAAGCATCATCGTCGTTGGACACCGAAAGAATAAGTGTAGTCCCGACTTCTCTCCCCCCAGCAGAGCAGACAATGTGTATCCACCTTCATACCTCTCTTTGCGATGTTAACCCGTATAGGAAAATTACCATCCACTAGATGCCAAACAAAAGATTGGATTCGTGGAGGATGCAGTAAATTCTAAACACACTTCCAAAACCCCCTCGAATGTGTCGGGGTCGCGGCTAGTTCTGATGTCTCCTAACATAACTAAAGGTCGATGTAATTAACTGATCTCATAGTGTAGATACCATCCCTAGTTTTCCTCCAGCGAATAACATCCTTCGGAAGTCTAGCACTGACTGGAAAGCCATGATCATCTTGACGTCCTCCTCCTCGAACAAGGTATTCAATAAATCTTGGTCCCACTCATCTGTTCCCTTTACCAAGAGCTCAGAAACATACTGAAAAGAATCGGCTCTAGGGATGTATAAAGAGTGTGCCTTAGTTTCGAATCCACCAACCAACGATGGTCCAAAATCTGGACCCTGCTTCCGTTCCCAAGTCACCATTCCAGTTGAGGAGACAGGATAGCTACCCCATCCAGAATGCTTCTCTAAGTGCAACTAGCTTTTAGTACTCGTGCTGGTAGAGAATCTCGCATGCAAAGTACACGTCATGCTTGTTTGGCAAGCAAAACTCGATTAGAGTTGAGAAGCCGTCTGAAACAAAGTCCACCCTCCGCCTTTGGTCTACACATTCTAATCCAATTGCGTCAGTGCATCTTATGATGTCCCTCTTTACTACCCCATTAGAAACCACATAACTTACTTTCTATTATGTCACTTATCTATAAAGGAAGCCTAAAGCAACTTATGATATAATTTAGAACTGACAATAAGACTAACTTAATAAGTGTTTTCCACCTAGCGCACCATAGATAGAGCTCCTTCCAATCCCCTACCTTCAGATTGATCTAATCCTTAATAGATGAAAAGATTTACCGTTTAGATCGTCATGCCTACCCAATGTTTTCTTCTTTAAGTAATAGAAGAAATAAGTGCATTATCCGTTATGAGGCGGCCTGGTACGAAAGCTCCTTGATTCTCATGTATAATTTCATTCAAAAAATCTTTCAACCTATTCGGGATAGACTTAGTCACTATTTTTATGATAATGTTACATAAGCTTATAAGATAAAATTCTGAACAAGTAGAAGGCTACTTAACCTTGGAAATCAAAGCAATGTTTTCTTCTTTAAGTAATAGAAGAAATAAGTGCATTATCCGTTATGAGGCGGCCTGGTACGAAAGCTCCTTGATTCTCATGTATAATTTCATTCAAAAAATCTTTCAACCTATTCGGGATAGACTTAGTCACTATTTTTATGATAATGTTACATAAGCTTATAAGATAAAATTCTGAACAAGTAGAAGGCTACTTAACCTTGGAAATCAAAGCAATGAAAGTGTCATTAATAAAAGAGGGATCATCCCCTTCATTTAGCACATAAAGAATTGTACGAGTTACCGCAGGGCCGACAGTGTTCCAGTGTTTCCAGAAGAAAAGGGGAGGCAAGCCATCTGGACCTGGTGCCTTCATCACGTACATCTCACTAAGCGCCACATGGACCTCCTCCTTTATGTAAGGCTCGGCTAATTGCCTATTCATTTCATCATTTATTCGTACCTCCATTAAATTCATCAGGTATATAACTTGTACAACAGACTCAGAAGCAAAAGGGTTAGAATAGAAACCCCTGAAAGCCTTCTCCAAGCCGGCCCAACCCCACAAGTCGGCCAATACTCCCCTACTGTGCTGAATAACCTGTCCAATATCCTCATGTCTTTCCCACATTTGCTCAATCTAGAAGCATCGCGGGGGAGGCTTGGATTCCTTGGTCTGCAGAGAATAAAAAACCAGTGAGTGATTCGAATCTAATCAGAAGCGGGCTTCCACCCATGAATGTGGGTATTGTTCTTCCCATGTCGCCATTGTGAACACTCTGTCTAGCTTGTATTCAATATGGCCCTCATCCTCTTGACCATTATCCCATGTAGACTGTAATTATGTCTGCTTTATCTCTGAAAAGCCACAAAACTGAACCGTCTCCTGAAAAGCCTCTATTCATCTCAGATGAATAAGATTACACCATTCTCCCTCTTTTCAGTATTAGATAGAATCTCGTTGAAATTGCCCCTACAAATCCATGGCAAAGTAGACCGTCCCTTTAATTATCTTAGTAAAGCCCAAGAAAGGTGTCTGTCTTTCGTAGATAGCCACCCATAAAAACTCGTAAATCACCACTGAAAAGAATTTATCACATCCACAACGAGAGAAGTGTGATATTCATCCCCTGCCTCCAGAGCAGTACGAGTCCACCACTACGCGCTCTACTTGTACCATGACAAGAGACATAAAGTCCACACTCATAGCCCAATATACTTAAGATTTTTTGCCTCTACATCTTTTAATTTAGTTTTAGACAGGAAGAGGGGCTGCGAGTTGCAAGACTGTGTTAGCATGTGAAACTACTGAACAAACCAAACTCGTTGCTCCTGGCGGGGCCGCTCTGTGACCTCTGCCTCCATTTGAGAGATTAAAGGAAATACTGAAGCAGAAGCTAACCTTTTACTAACCCACACTTCCTCAGTGATCTCTGTAGTAATCTTTCGCTTGCCACCATCCTCCCCCTCAACTTGCTCCCTCTCCTAGTGTCCATTCCTCCCACTACCTGAGCCCTTCTCTTCCAAGTACGTAATGCAACTCCCTTCGATCTCGCTTCCATTCCCATCTCAGCCACTTAGATATCCATCAAAACTGCTTCAGACCTTTTTCCATATTCCTTGTTTGCACATAATTCCTTCCCTTGGCTGACCAGCCCGTCCATGTCCCCTGCTAAACTCAAATTATTTTCTTTGCCCGAGCCTCCCTCATATTCGTTTGACTCTATTTCATGCACCCGTAGGCCAATTTCCACTGCTACCTGATCTGATGTCCCCTTAGTGCCAAAAGTAAATTTATGTAAACCCAATACTTCGACCCCCGACATTTCCCACATTTTTGATAGCCCTTTCTTAAAACTGAAACACCTCAGAAAGGACATCCTTAGGGGAGGTAGACTCTAGCACCCGAACCTGCTGCCAACTTGAACTGACCCACAGCTTCTTTACTGTCCTAAAAAATCGAGGGAGCCTTTCTCTCCCTACTCAATTCAACATCCCCCAAAGAATGCCCAATGTCTTCTACCCAGTTCTACGCACTCATCACCTCTATGGCTGCTGAACTTGTAGTGCTATTTTTATTCTTAGTCAAGGCAGATTTTGTTGGCGTCTCCCCCCTTCTCTCGACTTACCCTCAACTATCATTGTTATTGGTTTACATGGAGGAGCCCGTAGTTCCAGACCATATTCTCGAATCACCACAGCTATTCCCCCATCCTTATCATTCAGCTCAAAGTCCCTCTCAATATGTTCTAGTCCACTACAACGATAGCAAAAGGAGCCTAATCGTTCATACGAAATCCACCCTCACTACCACCCCATCCCGAAACCTAAATACACCACCGCTGGCACCTTCTCTGCCTAAGTGATCAAATTGTTTGTGTCGCCAGCCTATAGTCTCAGATCGTTGAAGCAGAACCAACAAGCGGACAGAAGTCGACAGCGGGGACATGAGCCGTGTTTGATGGTCGAGGAAGAAGATGTACTTTTTTTTATTGAAGTGTATATTAGTCATTTTCTTGATTAAAAAATAAATAATTCGAAAAATGACATCACCGAGGGGCCTTAGAGTTCAATAAAAGAAAACTAGGGGGCCAAATTTTTGATTTCGAAACAGGAGGGGCTGAAACAGTGATTTAAGCAAACCCTAGGGGGCTGAGGATAATTTTCCCTAAAAAAATTAAATAATTAATTAATTAATATATCAATTCGATTTATTATCGTATACCTAGGGATGGCAGAAATACCCATACCCTGAGGGTCGGACCCTACCCTTACCCTACGGGTCTAGGGTATGTTGACTTTGACTGGGTCTAGGGTAGGGTATGGGTATGGGTCCATGTTTAGAGGTAGGGTCTAGGGTAGGGTATGGGTGTGGGTCCATGTTTAGAGGTAGGGTCTAGGGTAGGGTATGAATCCATAGCTAGACCCTGTGGGTCGGACCCTACCCTTACATTTTTACCTTATTTTAGACTCTACCATAATTAGACTCTAGTTAAACCCTTGTTAGATCATATTGATAATATATATAATATACTTTACGGTTAACTTTAACATATTTATTATGTTATTCCGCAACTAACTTAGAAGATGTCGTGAATGATGGATCACTAGAAGCTGACATGCTGTATTTTTCTTTTGTTGAATTGTTTATGTATTTCAAACTCTTAAAAAAACCTTGGACTATTAAAATTAAATTGTAAAATTTGATGTTTCATCAATTTTCTATTGAATGTTGATGTGTAACGTAGTAGATGTCTTGAATTTATTTAAATTTTATTTAAAAATTAAGTTTTGATTAAAAAATATCAAAATCCAGAACGTTAAAGGGTCGGACCCTGCAGACCCTGGGTCTCCAGGAGGGTAGGGTATGAATCTAACAATAAAAAATTTGTAGGGTCGAGGGTAGGGTATGGGTCCATCCAAAAAAACTAGGGTATGGGTAGGGTCCTATCAATACCCTACCCTACCCATTGCCATCCCTACGTATACCAATTTGATTAACAATGATTTAACAATTCGATTCAGTATGATATACTAATATAATAATATTTAAAAATGCTTATTATAAAAAAATTAATTAATAATAAAATATTTGGATGGCTGTCTTTTTTTTTTAGAGTGCGTCTTTCTTGAGTCCAATTTCCCCTTCCATGCGCATATCCAAGTTTCCTTCTTATGCGTGTTTTCCCATATTTGCCTCTCCCACATTTAATCCTACTTTTTGAATCAGATTGATCCTGAATTGACCTTGTGTGGCTCAAATTCATTCCCAACAGAAGCGATTAACCAAATCTAAATTTGGCAACGAAATTAATGCTCTTAAATTCAGATGCTGGATACTTACCAAAGTTGGATTTCATTGATGCCCCTAACAAATATCAACCCAACTCTTATCCAATTGCTGTTATATCACAAGCCAACCATTGAACGAAAGGGAAAATAGCCTGGTCCAAGGAAGTTTTGTCTTCAAGGAAACCGTCAATAGCAGGTCACTTGGAGTCCCAAGACCAGAGGACTCCGCGGTCTCCGGTTCCCTCCACTCGCTATTGCCGGTAAGTCTCACTGAAAACTCATTTTCAAATTTTCATTTTAAAATGAGGGGTTTCTTTCTTCTGCTTATATATTGACCCTCCCCACCCTCGAGAGGTTTCCATCTCCTGCACCCCGCGTTAAACTTAAAGCCCTCCGGTTTCTCCCGAAACTACGGATATACCACTCAGGTTATGATAGCCTCTGGTCACCGGGAACCGGAGAGCCGACGCTCCCTCCCCGCTCTCGGCTTCCCCCGCCTCCGCTTCTTCCGTTACCGACGCTTGAGGTGACCGGTCGCCGAGAAAGAGGAGACCGATTGTTTGTTCTTCGATTATTTTTCTGATTTGTGGATTTGTAAGACATCATGCCAACGACGCCGAAGGGTAACCGGAAGGGGCCGGTCAACGAGCCGGAGAGGAACCGGAAGGGCCGGTTGCTGATGAAGGAGAAGTCATCCTCGTTCAACGGAAGGAGTTACGAGCAATCGATGGAGGCGGCTGGGCCCAGGATCCGGAGGCCCAGCACCCTCCCGGACCTGCTTGGCGGCCGGAGCCTCGCCGTAGCCGACGCAAGCTGGCCGGCGGGGAAGATGACGAAGCTCCTGTTCAACGTGACGGTGCAGGGGAGCGTGGGGGCCGTGCAGGTGCTGACTTCGCCGGACTCCACCGTGGGAGAGCTGATAGCGGCGGTGCTCCGGCAGTACGCCAGGGAAGGCCGTCGGCAGATCCTCGAGTCCGACCCCGGGAAGTTCGGGATCCACTACTCCCAGTTTAGCCTAGAAAGTAAGTGACGTCACGTTTTTTTTATGGTTTTATAAGTTAATGATGCGTTTTACCTTGTGTTTTATAAGTTCTGATGCTTAATTTCGTCTTTTGTATATATAATTTATTTTTCCGTGCCGAAGGCCATTTAGCTTAATAGTACAGACGTGTACAATTTCAAGGAGATTGACCATTCCCGGGAATAGACAGCCTTTTGCCTACTGAATTGCTTAATCTCGAACTACCCGAGACACAACCAGACTTGCTACGGAGCATCGGCTTTCTCCATGTCCGACAGAGAAAACTTGCTAAACTACATAATTGGCTTAGATTATGTAACTATATTTAAGTATAATAATTAAGAGCAAGGATACAAATTAATTATAGAATGGATTTGATGCAGGCTTAGAAGTAGAGGAGAAGCTGTTCAGGTTGGGATCCAGGAACTTTTTCCTCTGCCTCAAGAAGGAGTTTAAACCAGAAGTTGGTGCCGGGCTCACGGCAACGACGTCGTCTTCATCTTGCTCCAGGGATGCCGGGAAGGAGACGAGGAACGCCTTCGCCTGGCTCAAGTTCATGGATTTCTTGAAGTAGCTCCATCAAATAAATAGTAGCTAGTCGTCGTCAGTTGCTGTTGTTATTCTTTACTATAATTTTTTTCATCTCCATTTGTAAATAAATAAAATGAAGTAGGATTCCGGGGAATTGTTTCTGCTTCGCAATTAGCATTTTGGACAGTGTATTCCTTAAATCAGCTTCAAGGAAAAGGTAGCTTGGCTGCTTCCCATCAGTGTAAATAGTGCATGTGCTTTTGTTCTCCCTTTCATTTATCTGTCTCGTCTGGGTATGGACATACTCCCTCCCGTGACCGTGAGAATTAAAAGGTACACGACTCTAATTATTATGGAAAATTGCGTTTGTATGACCTCATTTGAATTGATAAATTTAGAATATTCGACGAGTGCTTTACTAATTGAATCTTCTTCTTCTTCCAAATCACATATTTGGATTACTATTAAATTACTTACAGGACCAAGGAAAATATATTTTGGAGATTCTTTATGTCGTCGTTACCAATAAACGAGGAAGGAGGATCTACCTTCCTTCAAACTTTTTCCTCATTTCCAATGGGAAGCTAGTAGTTATTTGATAAGGATTAATTCGTCCCTTGCCTTGCCCAAGTCACTAACTACAATCATGTTATTTTTTGTCTCCGCGGGTTTATGACGGGGGCGGATTTAGTGGGGACTGGAGTAGTCCTTATTTATGGGGATTAACTCAAACCAATATCCTATACATACA
Organism: Hypericum androsaemum; assembly: GCA_963995505.1. NCBI lineage: Eukaryota > Viridiplantae > Streptophyta > Magnoliopsida > Malpighiales > Hypericaceae > Hypericum > Hypericum androsaemum. The sequence continues at coordinate 13,740,117 of OZ023186.1, forward strand.
AACTAATATCACTTCACATGCAAACCAATATCACTTCATATGTAAACCAGTCTCTTGCAAACCAATATTATTTCACATGCAAACCAATATCATTTCACATGCAAACCAATATCACCTGGTAGGTTATTGACCATCAGATTTAAAGATAATCAAATCTGACGGCCCAAAATATAGTCCCCACCTGTGAACAAATTTTCTTTAGTCCCCACTCAATCCGGTCTGGATTTATGACTAGGAAAGGGGAACGGACGGAGGAAAAGCATCTCTGGTACTTGATTATTAAAAAAAATTGTACCGGGAATTGTTTTTGATGAATATAATTTTATTTCATAAATATATACATTAAAAATTTGCACAGGGAAATAAATTGTTCTAAACGTCAATTTAACTCCAAGTTTGGTATCAATTTTGACAATTGGATTTATGAGAATGACGTGAAAATGGCCTGGCCGCTACCGCTTATAATAGAGGCCCCGGTGCCGTGCTCTTTCCTTCTTCCATACGTCCTCTCACTGGTAGGACAATGTATTTGGCCAACGAGAGCAGAGAGAGTAAGAGGAAAGAATTCTCTTACCTTTTTTTTTAAAAAAAAAGTAAAGAGGAAAGAATTCTTGATTTGTTTTTTTTAAACGATTTGATGAAAAGTAGAACCACGTGCTCCACTTGGAAAAAGCCCAAATATAAACATTGAAAAAGGCCCCCACAAAGGCCCAGGGCGGGCACGTGCTTGGCACGAGCGGAGTGGGAAAAACCCTAAACGCGGAGGGAGCGGCACGGCCTTTCTATATTATAAAGACCCCTTCGACTCCTCCCCCTCTCCCCCCCAAAACAAGTAGGAATTCCGCCTCTACCCCAAACCCCTCCTCCCTAAACCCTAACAAGAGCGCTTCGCTTCTCCTCCTCCAACCTACGATGGAATTCTGGGGTAACTTTTTTTCTCTCGTCTCTGTTTTGGTTGTTCTGTAAATTATTTGGTTTATATTTATTTACGGCTTGTTTACTTTTTTAGGGTATTTTCTTGTTTACTGTTAATATGTTTTTTCCGTAATTATTATCTGAGATTAGGGAGTTCCCTAGTAGTTTCTTACTGGACTCGTGTCCATTGAACCCGCTATCTATCTCATGTTTTGATTATAGTGCTGTGACTTTTCGAGTTTGTTCTTTTTTTAATTTCTGTGGTTTCTGTATTCCCGGCAGTATGTTCTGTGTTATTAGAGTAGTTCACAGTTAACTTGGGCTCGCGGGTTTTACAAGTTGAATCTTTTTATGAGATACTTGAATTTGATGATGGTTAGCTATAGATGATTCTTGCAAAGTGGCTTACTTGGTAATCTTTTTTATATCGGTTCGATCTTTTTATTTCTTTGCTTTCTATTTTCTGTTATTAATGAAAAAAGCTTAGTAAATCTTATTATTGTGGGTACCTATCAGTTTTTCGTCTCGTCTCTAACTGGAGTGTTTGTTGCTTTTTCTTTAGGTGTTGAAGTTAAGCCTGGAGCGCCTGCCAAGGTTTTGCCAAAAGATGACCTTTTGATCCATCTATCTCAGGTTGTTACATTCTAATATCCTCGAGAAGCTATTGTATGTATGTTTTTTTTGTTGTCATTTTCTCATACCCTATTTACATCCCAGGCTGCACTTGGAGAGTGTAAGAAGGACAAGAATGAGCCGGTAATGATTTTTGCAAAGGTTGGTGCGCAAAAGTTTGTGCTGGGCACCCTCTCGTCTGACAAGTTCCCTCAGATATCGTTTGATGTGGTCTTTGAGAAAGAGTTTGAGCTGTCTCATAATTCGAAGAATGTGAGTGTCCACTTCTGTGGTTACCAAACTCAAGTGCCAGCCGATGATGCTGATGAATATCCCTCCGATTCGGAGGAGGATATCCCACTTGTGAATGCTGACAACGGTAATTCTCCAAATACTTTTTGGAAAATTCTCTTTTGTTTCCTTTTTTATTTTTCAGAACCTGGTCTGATTTGCTCGACTGCTAGGTAAAGCTGATGCCAAGGTTGAGATCCCAAAGCCTGCTGCAGCCAATGCCAAGCCCAAAGCCAATGTGGAGCCAGCTAAGGTAAAAAGGGATGAAGCCAAGGAGTCTGATGAATCTGGCGATGAGGATGATTCTGATGAAGAAGATGACAGCAGTGATTCTGATGGAGCAGAGGTAGCTTTTTAGCTATCTTGTTTTCAGTTAACTGTTAATGGATTGACTATCTTATTATTCTTTTTTACAATTCCATAACACTTGGCTTCTTGTGAAGCCAATGTCGGATGACGATGAGGATGATGATGATGATGATGAGGATGACGACGAGAGTGAAGATGAAGAGACACCAAAAAAGGTATCATTTCCCTGTTAGCCGAGTAGATAATGCTGTTTATTTATGGACCCTTTAAAGATTTTTGGAGTCTATATCAGAAGTCCTGCTTGTTTTGTCAATGAGTAGCTCAATTTATTGGTTTTGGTTTTGAAGGTTGAATCTGCCAAGAAGAGGCCTGTTGATTCAGCAATTACGACACCTGCCCAGTCAAAGAAGCAGAAGTTAGCTACTCCTCAAAAGACAGGTACCATGGCTAGTTATGCACACTTCTTTCTGTTGGTTTTGTTTGACTTTGATTGATCATTTGGAAGAAAGTTTTGAGTAAGGCATGTTCCATTGCGTAAATACTTTTGCTTGCTATTCTCTGTTTTAAATGGCTTCTACCATTTGCCAGATGGTAAGAAAAATGTCCACACAGCTACTCCTCACCCTGCTAAGAAACCTGCAGCAGCTGCTAATGGCAACAAGCAGTCTCCGAAATCTGGTGGTCAATTCTCTTGCAAGACATGCGACAGGTAATCTTCAATTGTTTGTTTCAAGCCAGATCATCATTATTCGGTTTCTTTCGAGTCTGTAGTAATCCTTTTCTCTGTGGGCACAGATCTTTCAACTCCGACAATGCTCTCCAGAGCCACTCGAAGGCCAAGCATGACAAGTGAAGTTGCTCTCTTTTCAGATGGAAATCCTTTCGGTAGAGGTTTTTTTGGTAGGCTATTTCTAAGCGTTGTGGTGTAATCGACGTTTTTGGAGTTCCTTTCTCGGAATATTTATCTGAACATCATTTATTAGCTACTCTACTATCAAGTATCTAGTGTGGATGGATTTTGATATTGTCTACAAAAATTTGCCCCCGGCTAGCTTTGGAATTCTCTTGCTAATTCTAATTTTCAAGTACCCCGTTCTCTTTTACCACATACTACTATTTACTTTTCCCCGGAAGTTCGGTCTTCAATTTTGCTCTTTTTAAGGCATTACAAGACATTTCTATGGTTCACGATGGTCTGGTGTTTTAGTTATAAGCTAGCAACGTTCTCCCTTTGGTTAACGATAGACATCAAAGGTCAGAAACTGTGATATTTCCCGAGATTTTGTGAAACTTGGGTACGAACGAAGCAGTACTTTAAAACATCTCTGAAGTAAAAATTTTAATTAGTAAATTATGTAAAAATATATTTATTAAAAATGTTTCTTTACTCAAAAATTGAGTTCAGAATTTAGTGGTAAAATCTTCTGAAATGTAGTTACTTCCCTCCTTTGGGCTAGTTATTACAATTTTGTACCTCTGATATTGTGGTTTAAAACGCTAACAAATTTAAAAAAAAATTAAAACGTATTTTTTCTAATTAAAATTACTTAGAACATGATCAGGTAGGTAGCCTAAACTATAAAAACCATTATTAATTTACTTAACTGTTTAAAGCCCTAATTGGTCTCTCTCTCATTTCCTCAAAACATATAGCTTTGTCTTACTTAACTGTTTAAAGCCCTAATTGGTCTCTCTCTCATTTCCTCAAAACATATAGCTTTGTCTTGGCTTTGGCTTTGGCTTTGCTCATGGGTCCCCTTATCGCGGATGCCGCATGATGGATTAACTGAAGGTCGTAGTGGCCTCTCCATTCCAATAAGAATTGAGAACATGGAAATACATGTGAGAATTAGGCCAACTATTCGAAGAGGTAAATTTACTAAGATGAGACTCTTTGGCGAAAAACCATCGTATTTAGTCATACGTCTTTCCAAGGTCAAATTTTATTACCGTTCGCTTTCTCCTGGAACTTTTGACCTTCATGTTATGGATGGGCGATACTAATGTTCCCTATGATGTGTCGTCTCAGGCAAAGCTATTATGATTTGGGCCCCGCCCACTTAGACCTATACTATTGTAGTCGAGACGCCAGAAGTTTAGTAACGACATTAAGAGTGACGTTACTTTGACTACTGGGTCGAAGATGGGTCGAATATTTCAAATGATCCACCTTGAGTATTAGGACTAGGGCTTTGTTATTTACTATCTTCGGTGGCCAATCACCTCGGAATGTATTTTGGACATATTCCACCAAGTTTCTCTCGACGGTGGTCCAATGTTTTTGGGAAAAGACCGTCTGTAGCCCATCTGGCCCAGGGACCAATTGAGAATAAACCACTTTAGATTCCTTTCATGTGTGAGGACATCCAACATAATCTTTGATTGGATATGCAAAGTCTCGACCAACTTCTATGATTAACTTCAGCTACAAACCTCTTCTCTCCCAAAAAAGAGAAAATTCTTTCCTAGGAACCGTGTCTTCGTACTGTATCTAACTGCTGATCTCGTCGATCGAAACTTTAGAACATTTAAAAATGGAGAGAGCAAATGTCTCATCCAGTAACGATTTATGATATGGTGGTTGAAATGTGTGTGAGCTTGCCAGCATTCCATCTTTCAATAAAATAGGTTTGTACTCGAGTGCAAAGATAGAAAGGAGCTTGTCTATAAAACTCAATCGTCAAGCAGAGACACAAGTTAGTCTTAGTAACTACCGATGACTTTCATCACGTCAATATGACACACTACATTCTAAGTGAAGAATGGGGAAGAGGAGGGAATGCCAAGTCTTCGCTTGGGGTGGTGAAAGAAATGCCCCAATCGATATAAAACCCTGCAACCTTGCGCCTGCGTGTGATTTGGAGATTTCTCAAAAAGTATTTACTACCCGTTTTGGTCAACTCTCCATCATTTTTTTTGGATGAGTTAGATGAATTTCGATTTTTTGGCAGCTAATTCTTACCTTAGTTTTAAAAGATAAAACAAAAACAAAGTACAAATGACATACCCCACTATCTATCTCCAGCTAACCCACATCCTGAGCATCCAAAAAGAGGTTTTTTAAATCAATAGACTAAGGGAGAACCCGACACAACTATAGCTAACATCTCGCTGATTTCATAGGTTGGACAGTCTAGAAAGACGCTCCCAACCAATAGGCCAGAAAAACGCTAACCTAAAATCCAACTCCAGCCAAAACCACAAACCGATAGACCGGAAGGACATCCACCAGGCAAAAGCCCAAGAAACTGCAATCCTATTTCCTCCAGATAGAAGATACACCAGGCCAGCAAGCAGTTGTACAAGACACAACTGAAACACAAACGGCGGAACTTTTTTATTTTATTTTTAACATACCGATCCCGTCCGTCACTGCTATGACATCCCCCGGTGCAAACAATACTAGGGTTCTTGATTTTCACTCCTACAAGTTACTTTTTTTAGTACGAACGAACTCTGTTATGGTTTGATATATGGCTTTAAACTCACTTCTGAGTTACTTGAGCTTTCCATATGAATAAAATACACGATTCTTTATATTGTAACTTACAAGATAATCTCAACAAAGCATTCAAAGTTATGGCAATCCCATGATAGAAGCTTGAGTTATGCTGCGAGTTTCGTAATATTTTTACAATTAGGTCTATATTGGGGATTTCTAAAACTATTTGGGAAAAGATTATAAAACCTACTTAACTTATAAGATAAAATTATACCAAAAAAGTACGCTATAAAATTTCGAAGAACCAATTTTTTCATTAAGAGACCTCCAGAGAGAATGTCAGATTATCTCTTTCGCTAAAATCTTGGTTCACTTGGCGATTTATCCGAATAAAATAACTAAATTAGACTCCAATTCCCGGATTCAGTCACCTAATTACAGTAAAATCTATATAAATTAATACCCAATAAATCAATATACTCTCTAATTTAATAATCTTGTTTAGTTCCAAATTGGGTCAATTAAAAAAAGAAGTAATTTCGATAAATTGATAAGATAATAATTTGAAAATACCCCTATATAAATATATAGTTCCATCAATATAAATTTTGTTTTACTCTCCCAAACAAAATTCATGCTTCAGTTTTTGATTCTAGAAGATCTATCAGTACAAGAAATCCTTCAACTGTCAAATTACCAACATCTTTTTAAGACAGAGGAAACTACAATGAAGACAACATCACATCCTCTCGAGTCAACCCAATATCAAGGCTGAAACACCTAGACACACACACACGCAGCTCGAATGGTGCAATGAGATACTAAACGAAACATTGCGGTTACAAGAAGCGAGGAAGGAAACGCCTCATGACCTGCAAAGACATCCTGATACAGAGTACGATAATAGCAAGGACTTGGTCCTCAAGGACTTGGTCCTGTGTGAGATTGAAACAGCAACAACCTGTAAATAAATTCCGTGTAAGCTGCAATTGGAAACAATCCAGGGATACCTATACCTGAACCTGCAAAACTCAATACTATTGTAAGGCCTCGACTACTCTTAACATGCAAGATTAAAAACGATAAGAATAAGAGTTTGAAGAAACAAAACCCTATCACAACTTTGGAATTTGGTCGTTCTCTAAGCAGGGTGTATGGTAGTCACAGTGTACCTGACTGTACAAACAGATTAAAAACGATAAAACATTCAAGATTTTGTCTCTTTGAAAGATCCACAAGATCGGAAAACATAGAGAAAACAGCAGACAGCCATTTCGCCAACTGCAGGACACAGCTCTGAAACTACAATCTTTTTTGAGTTTTCTAAAGGAAAAGGCTGGATTTAAACTCATTTAACATAGGAAAGTTGATGAGCGAGCAGTTATGGTTTTGAAGAAAAAGAAGAATCAAGAGAGGCTCTTGGAAACAAATAACGCAAGAGAAGTCCAAATCGTATTATGCAGTACATGTGATTTGTAATTCTGGATATGTTAAAAGAAGCATATAGCAACAAAAGCCTAAAATTAGATGCTGACAGAGTGAACCTCACACCGAAAACCATTCTATTTAGTTGGGAAAACAAAATTGATGATGCAGAAATTCTATGGATGCAATTCAAGGAAAGACTTATAACATTCCATATGAGATAATTGTGAAGCTGCGCACCACCTGCACAGTGGAAAGTGGCAGTAAGCTATATTCATTAAAAGGTGGTCTTTCCAAAATCATTCCTAAACGAAGACGAGGGAAGACAAAACACAAAGTAGGTAAATGTACCAGAAGAGCAGAGGGTGACAATCCATCCTGCGACACTGCTGTTAATAATCTTGATGCTTATCAGGAGGACTCTGCGAGTTGACATTGCCAGCACGTCCAATGCTGTCACCATTGGCCTTACTTGCAGTTCCGTCTTGCTGCTGCTGCTGCTCCCTTTCCCTGTTCCATTGTTCAATCCTAGCACGCCTCTCTTCACTGCCTGCCCTGACAGGACTCCTATTACGCTTCCTGCCAGGACTCCTGCTCCTTCCACGCCTGTGGCCAGGAGGACTAATACTCCTACGTCTCCATCCTCGACTTTCATTAAAGTTCCTGCGATCATTGTATCTCCTACCACCAGATCCACCACGCCCACCGTGGTGAGAGTGTTCTTCAAGACCATGATGCCTGGGAGGGCTCCTGCTACGGCTGCCATTTCTACCTTTATGCCTCCCAAACAACTCGCGCCTCAACTCCCTAACCAAAGAGACACGCATATCAGAAAATAACCAACCAACCCACCCCACCCCACAGTAGGAGGCATTAGCTCTTTACCTGCTAATCCTCTTGAGGTGCATAAAATTGCAATATCCACCACGGTTGCAGGTGTTCTCCTCGTACTGCCGACAGGTTGCTTCACGGAAGTCCGTGACAGGGGAATAATCGACAATGATGGGACGGCCAGAATAGAATCTCCCGGTCAAGTTGCGGAGTGCATTAGCAGCATGATCCTCTTCTTTATACTGAACATACACATTCCCAACCTGGAAACCCACACAAACCCTACCTATGATGATTATATTTCGATTCGTAATCATCGACATCCGCAAATAGAGAATAAAGATGCGGTTACCATGTGGTCGGCGAGGTTGTCGCAGACGTTGAGGGCGAGGACGGTGCCGTACTTGGACATCTCGAGGAAGAGGTCCTCGTAGAAGTTGTCGAAGTGGGGGTCGGGCTTGTCGGGGTCGGATTGGGGGTCGGGGGCGGTGGGGCCGGGGCCGACGAGCATGTCGGGGCGCTGGTAGATGTTGGAGAGGAGGAGGGTGGGGCTGGTGGAGGGCTTCGTGTGGAGGCGGGAGCAGCGGTCGCCGTGTCGGCAAGCTCCGATCTTGAAGTAGAAGGGGCAGTTAACCCTGTCCTTCTCCGTCGCAAATATCGACGCCAAGTGCTCCGCCATCTCTCTCTCTTCCTTCTCTTTGTTGATTTGATTGGCTTTCTCCGGTCGAAACGAAACCCTTGTTTTGTTACAGGGGAAGAAGGACAGGACGGGCAAGGGTTTTCTATTTAAACAGACTCCTCTAGGCTGGCTCAAGTTTTTACATCTTTAATGTAATTATATAATTAATATGTAGACCTCGCACAACAAAACAACAAAGCTGGTTTGCCCGAGAGGTTAAGGGGGAAGACTTAAGATCTTCTGTGCTCAAGCACGCATGGGTTCGAACCCCATAGCCAGCAACATTTTTTATATTAATATTTACTACCTTTCATATCAATATTCAACCCAAATTTAAGAAATACTATAGCACTATTATTTTTGTTAAAATAATGAATAATCTTAAAAAACTTCGAAAATGGATCTTACATTCTTTTTCTATTTTTGAAAAAATTTGTACACTAGTACCATTAATTTTGTTAAAATAATGAAAAATCTAAAAAACTTAAAAAACGGGTCTTAGATTTAAGACCAATTTTCGAGTTTTTTAGATTTTTTATTATCTTAACAAAAATAATATTGCTACAGTATACTTACATTATCTTTGTAAGTTTTTTTCCATTTCCGTTGCTACAATCGTTTTTTACTATTGCTACAGTAAAATAATGGTCCCAGGTCGAAATTTTTTTTCGATTTTGGTCCCAGGTCGAAAATATTCTTTCGACTACGGAAGTCAAAAAAAAATTTCGATTTGGTCCGAGGTCGAAAAAAATTTCGACCTACGCTCCCTAGGTCGAAAATTTTTTTCGACCTCAGAAAGGAACACCATTTTGGGAATTTTTTAAAAAGTAACACCATATTGATAAATAAACTTGTATAGTAACACCATATTGGGCAAAAACCCAAACCTCCACCTATGGGGAACTATAATCATTGATGATCTCCACCTATGGAGAACCTTAGGCATCGATGACCTCCACCTATGGTAAACCATAATCATTGTCGATCTCCACCTATGGAAAACCTCAGGCATCGATGACCTCCGCATAAAGAAAACCATAAGCATTGACGATCTCACTTCAACCAGCCAACCAAAGCATTAACCACCTTGAGTCCATCGATCATCCAACCCAAAGGCCATCGACGATCCTTAGTCAGATGAGCGATGGTGACTTAAAATAGAATTTTGACCCCTTCTGCTCCAAATTTGAAGAAGTTATAAACTAAAAAGTTATAGATCTATGATCTTACCTTTGCACATCAACTTGAATCATCTAAATCCAAGGTCTGAGTCAAACAATATGGTCGATTTACCATGTCTCGGTGGTCCCCGCTTAAGGTGACCCTAGGGGATCGACCATCTCCTCTTGCACTAATCTTAATGGTTCGATCATCTCCATTCAAGTGCTCCCTAAGTAGATCAACCATCTCCACTTAAGTGGAACCCAAGTAGATCGACCATCTCAAGCTATGTGGACCTAAATAGATGGACCATCCCCAGCTATGCAGACCAATATAGATTGACTATCTCCACTTAATTAGACCCCAAGTGGATCGACGATATCAATTGTGAATGGTAGCATCCATTAGATTTACCTCTTAGTTTTCCATAGCCGCAAGAAATACCTTAATCTGAGGTTCGAGTCAAAATAAATGAACGGTCAACCATCATCCGATGACTCCCAACTAGTAAACTAGGACCAAGACTTGAAATCTTTTTTTGACCCTCTTCCAAGCAGAATTATACAATACCATAGAAATAGAAAGTTAGAGATATACCTCTTAGCTTTTCATGAATGTAAGAATCACCTCATTCTGATATTCAAATCTAAATTTACGGCCAATTTACCAAGGATGGATGCTTCTCAAGAGTTTACAAGTTTCCAACTGAGGTAGCTCCTACAAGCCAACGAGTGCCTGACCTAAGGGAGTCCTCGTAACCTCTTCAAGTGTGTGACATGTCCTGAGGGTGTCCTACCAACCTCTCCAAGTGTATGACCCGATCTGAGGGAGTCCAAACTGACTTAAGGCTGAGGGTACCCAAGCTTTGAGGCTCAGGGTACTGAAGCTGGTTTACCCTGATGGATCCCAGCTTGACCTAGGGGTACCCAAGTTGACTTAAGGCTGAGGATACCGAAGCTGACTTGAGGCGCAGGGCTTCCAAGCTGCCTTACCTTATAGAACCCAACCTGACCTGAGGGTGCCAAACTACCTTGAAAAAACCTAACCCGACCGGATATAGAGGTAACCCTACCTGCCTCAAGGTAAGTTGACGTCGATCTGAGTACTTTGATGATTGTCTTGGTCGACCCCGAGCCTCAAGACATATTATGTTCCCACTTCAACACTTACCACACCAGATTGGAAAAAGTCTTTAGAGAGAAAAAAAATAGCCACCCTTTAAAGAAAAAAAGGAGCAAAGATCAAAAAAGCAATCTTATTGAATGGTTTCATTGATTATTGAGAAGAGGTTTGCGATTTTAAGGAGGAGAGGAGGGGATGAGGTTGATGTGTGTCTAAAACACGCATTCAACGTATAGGATTTCGAGTTATTTTCGTATGTTTGTCTTTAGTTTAATATCGTTTTAGTAAATATTTAAGATTTGGATGACTAATGGGTTCTTTGTGCTAAATTGTAGGAAAAGGAGGTAAATTTGGAAAGAATTATACTTGGAGAAGAAGTCTGGCAGGGATAGCTGAATTGGAAGGGAATTTTGGTCAACTTTGGAGCTGATTTAGAGGATGTGTATTGATTCGAGATCAGAGTACCACGACAGGTTGGTTGATCACTGGATCACAAAAGATAATCTAACACATGTAGCAAGTAGGTGTAAATCTCCCGCAACCGCAAAGAGACCACAAACATCCAACAATCAACTAGCCAAACGACCGCCTAACTAATTGTTTATCACCTAATAGACAGAATATCGACCGATTTCTATTCTATAAGATAATAGTATTAAGAATAGATGTTCCTACTCCTACCGATTATACTCAAAACTTTAGTATCTACAAACTAGCCTTACTTATTCTTAGTTAATTACTTTGGTAACGATCGTTCCAATAGACAATGGAGCTCCTTCCTAGACTCTATTACGAATCAGAGAGCATTGAAAAGGAGAAGGAGAAGAGATTATGGTTAAGCACTTCCACTTCAACCTCCAATTCCTTAAGGCCCCAGGACTTCAGCACACTCGATTTGACGATATGGGCCCGGATATGGCGCTCCGTCAGAAGTTTACCACTAAGCACCAAATCTTTAACAAAGGAGTTTATCGCTAGGCTGAAGGGGATGTCCAACGTCGGCCTGAGACAGAGCGACTTGGTATGGGTCAAGAGATCTTCCATTGAAGGAGGAATCCTTCCTACACCACCCCGATCCACCATGAGGGTAACGACAGTGGGGACCAACAATTAGGGTTTGGAAATTTTTTTTACAGAAATTGGGGGGTTTTTATCTCTTGGGAAGATTTGGTAGATAATGCATTTAAGAAAAGATTAAAGGATTTGAAGGGGCAACAAAATGCATTAAAGGGAAACAGAGAAGAGAAACAAATCCAGCGAGCCTAGGGCACAAGGAAGGGGGTAGAACTCTAAAGAGGACAGGTTTGTTTTTTTTAGAGAGAGAATTTCAAGAGAGAGAAAATACTAAAGACTTTGCTTCAACCTGGGTACCCCCAAGTTAGGAGACACTGCTTCAACCTGAATCTCCAACTTCTTATTCAAACCAGATGAATGACATAATAGTTTTTAAAATGTTAGGAACTAAAGAGATAGTTTATCAAATACCATGGACCACCAGAGAATGTTACCTATCAATTTTTGGGGGCCTTTTGGCCGAAGTTACCGTGGGTCATGACTTAGATAGTTAAAGTATGAGTAATGCAAATTAGGTAATAGATCTAATAAAAAGTCATGCTTGTACCACCGATGCTTCTTTCCCTCATTTTGTAAGTCCGGTCACTCATTTTCTTTTTTTTATGAGTAGATATTTGGTTGTGACAATAATTTGAATTCTTGTCACTCCCCAACCTTACCATTCCCTTATAGTTTATTTCTTGTTTAGAATTTATAAATTAATTTTTTTGAAAGATAAGTATTATTAATCTCCATAGAATATACATCATACATGGAGTGGTATTCCCCTTATTCTCCTCCTTTCATTAGTCAGTGTTCACTTTAACCTCCTCCTACCATTAGTTGGTGTTCATTTTAACCTCTGACGAGCGTGTCGAGGCCCCTCAAAATAAACCGATATTTTGCAGCTCGCAAACTTGTAGTAAGCAAGGGAAGATACCGAGTCAGATCTAAGGAGTAACAAATACTCAATTAATCTAACTAATAACACAAAAGTAAAAAGAGGGAGTTTTGTGGATTAAAATTAAAGATCTTTCTTTCCTCTTTCCGTGCATATAGAGAACGCCTAAATCGGAGATCGAGAAAGGAAGTTACGACCAAAATACTGAAGGCTGGTCTGGCAGATTATTATCAGCGAATTTTAAGGGTCAATTTTGGAAATTCGGTCTTCTGATCCCTTAGGACACTGGGGACGACCCATTAGGTTTTTACACTTAGGAGGGCTTATATATAACCCTCTAGACTTATTTTAAGAAAACTTTTCATTCCAGAGAACATAACCTATTTTACTTTGTCTTTGTCACGACTATGAGGAACTAAACCTCTAGGTAGATTTGAGGAAGAAGACCCAAGGATTTGGTTGTGAGGATCAGGTTTGCTTAATCTATCTTAGTAGTATTTGCTTACTTCCTTGTGCTTAGTATTTGCTTAATTCGACCTTCACTGGACGGAAGTCTCCTTTACATCGGCTTCCTTCTGGGTCCAGATTGTAGGTCTGCCCCCAAATTGTATTTCGCTGCAAACGGCTGAAATTATTGTCAGCCAATTTGTGAAGTTGCTGGATACCGATACTGCAACTCTGTCGGGGTCATCTATGGATGGAGTTTTGAGGATCAAGATTATTCAAAACCTGAGTCTGCCGCTCCAGAATGGCTTTCAGATGAATAGAGGTGATATGCCTTCCAAGCAAATTGAATTTTGCTATGGACGGCTATCCAATTTTTGTTACTACTGTGGGGGTGGTTGGCCATGTTAGCAAAAAATGCTCTTATTCGGGGGTTAATTTGGTCTTGTTGAAGAACTTGCCTATCAGTAAACTCCCGTATGGGGAGTGGCTACGGGCAGAGTCAAACAACCCAAAGAGGTCCCCTATCTTCTCACACCAGTTCATGGCCAATCCCTCTAATAGGAATCCTGGAAAGCAGGCATCCCCGGGTGGTAAAACCCCTCAACTTGTGGCTATTAAATTTGGAAGTAATTAAGCAAGCTCAAGTAAATCTAGGGACCTGGTTTTGAGGAATGGGAAGCCTCCAGAGGCGTCCCTGATGGAGATCTGTCTGGTTGCTCTGGGCAAGAAGTCGCCAGAGGCAAGACTGGTGCCAGTTGTGAAGATTGCTCTGGTGATCGCGATGGATGTGACCAGCGAGGAAAATTCGGTGACTATAATGGTCACTGACGATGTGTCAATTATTGGTCTGACTCAGGACCAGAGAATGATATAAGAGGTAATAGCTAAAAATAGTGTTATATATGGTATGGGTCTAAGTCCATCTAAAGAAATTTTTAACAGGGCTTCTGGTGTTGTAAAAAGTTCTAGCCCAAATGCTACTTTAGGTCACCTGGGCCTGCAAGCTTTGGGCTTGTCTGGTGGGACTCCTTCAGGGGTTACTCCAAATAGGGTTGCAGTTAAATCCAAGTCTATTCCCTTTCAAGGTGATCTAAAACCTAAACCTCAATCCCTCAAGAAGAGAAAGGCCTTGGATTTGGTCTCTAGGAAAACAATGGAGGAGGTTGGTAGGATCTCTGATTCAAAGAAGAAGAGAAAATTATCTTGCCTTGTTCTTGATGAAAAGGGTCCCTTCAACGTCCCACTACGATCCGATAAGAAGCTCCCAGTTTGTGAGGCTGCCTCCCTTGGCCTCCTTCCCTGGCGTAACTCAGACAAAGGGAAAGCTCCTCTTGACCCGGGTCGAAAGAAGAAAGTGAAGATCTTAAGGCGTGCCCCTGCTTTCCTGGACGAGCTAGTTATGTCTTCCCCTGTAACTCAGGAGAAAGGAACTCCAGAAATCCTATCAGATTCACGGGTGACACAGGAGTTATCACTCGAAGCATCATGATTGCTATCTCTTGGAACTGTCAGGGCCTGGGCTAGGACTTGACAGTTCAAGTCCTTAATGGAATTATCCTTAAGCATAGGCCAACTGTGATGTTCTTGATGGAGACGACACAGCGTACTACAAGTTTGGAAAAGTTGAGGTTGAAATTCCAGTTCACTGATTGCTACTACGTTGACCGTGTTGGAAAGGGCGATGTTCTTTGGTGGAATAAGAAGTTGGAGATTCAGGTTGAAGCAGCGTCTCCTAACTTCATTGACACTAGCTGCTTTGATAGAGTTACTAGAAATCGGTGGGTTTCCACTTTTGTTTACGGGAAATCGGTTGCTACTAATAGGTTTGGTTTTTGGAAGGAACTTGAACTCCTTTATGGAAATTCTGCTTCTCTTTCTCTGTATATAGGGGACCTTAATGTCTTTAGTTGCTTTGAAGATAAATTGGGGCTTTTGCCTGCTACTTGGTCTCAGATTAGGCCACTGCAGGAGTTTATGCTGGATGTTCGCTTGTTAATCTGGGTTTTAAAGGTAGTAGGTATACCTGGTGCAATAACCAACAAGGCGATGCAAGAACATGAAAAAGACTTGATCGAGCTCTGGTGAACTCAAGCTGGAGGGATCTCTTCCCTCAAGCTCAACTGATTAATGGTGAATTATTGGGCTCCGATCATGCCTATATCCTTTTAAATTTTGCTACTATGTGTGGAAAGAGGAAAAAGCTCTTCAGATTTGAAGAGTGGTGGACTAAAGAAGAGGTATGTCAAGGGATCGTTACCTCCAGCTGGAGGCAATCGATCCAGGGTACTTATTCTACTCAGTTTCATAAACATACATTGATCTGTGCTACAAATCTAAGAAATTGGAGTTCTACAGTTCTAGACAAAAGAAAAGATCGTATTACTCTGGCTACTTCTAAGCTGGCCGAGTTATAGAAGAGTCCCCAAGCTCCAGGTCACATTGAAGCCGTTACTAGGATTAAAGATGAACTTGCCTTGCTCTACAAGCAAGAGGAGATCTTTTGGCAACAACGGTCCCGAATCAACTGGTTGAAGCATGGTGACCTTAATACTAAATTCTTTCATGCTTCAGCTACTCAAAGGCGCCAAAAAATGAAAATTTGAAGATTAAGGGACCTTAAGGTGTTTGGTTGGAAGACCAGGGTCAGATTCTGGAGGAAATTCAGTCCTTTTTTAAGGATATTTATACTGCATCTGATATTGCTGGGTCTGATGAGATTATCAATTGTATCCCCTCCCTGGTGACTGAGCAGATGTCTCGAGCTCTCACGAAGGATATCTCTGAAACTGAGATTAAAGAGGCAGCTTTCCAAATGGAGGGATCAAGAGCTCTAGGCCCGGATGGCCTCCCGGGTTTATTTTTTCATAAGTACTGGCTTACTGTTGGACATGAGCTTACTTGTATGATTAAAACCTGGTATCTGGATGAATTTATCCCCGCTAATATGAATAAGACTCACATCACTTTGATCCCCAAGAATGAGAACCCCGATGCTATTAGTCAATTTAGACCTATTAGCTTGTGTAATTTTGCTTATAAGGTGTACTCGAAAGTGCTTGCCAATAGACTAAAACCTTATATGCCAGCTCTAATTTCTAATTCACAAAATGCGTTTATCCATGATCGTTCTATTCAAGATAATATTCTGATTGCTAATGAAGTCTTCCATGCCCTCAGACTTGGTAAACAGAAAAAGAAGGGAGCCATGGCCATAAAGATTGATATGAAAAAAGCCTATGACCTGGTTAATTTGAGCTATCTTGAAAAAGTTATGCATGCTTTAGGTTTTCCTCCCAAGTAGATCAGATGCACTATGAGCTGCATTTCAAGTGTCTCCCTCTCGGTGATAGTAAACGGATCCCCTTTGGACAGTTTCCCATCCTCTAGAGAGATTCGTCAAGGGAATCCACTCTCTCCCTTCCTCTTTTTGTTTATTGCTGACTCGCTGGCTCATTTTATTGCTTGGAACCAATCTGTTGGAAGGATTAAGGGGATGAGAATCAAGAGAACTAGTCCTATTCTTACCAATATTATATTTGCAGATGATACTTTATTATTAGGGGAAGCTAATGTGGTTGAAGCCTCGTCCATTAAGTACATTCTTGATAGATTTGTTGCTATTTATGGCTAGCAGATTAATTTTGACAAGTCTAAGATTCATTTTAACACTGGATTATTTCAGCAGACTATGGATGAGATTGTTAGCATTTTGGGCATGAAGTTGATGGTTGACAGGGTTAAATACCTTGGCCTTCCCTCCTTTTGGGGAAGGTCAAAGAGCAATGTTGTTAGTTTTATTTACAATGCTATGTGGAAGAGGTCAGCTAGTTGGAAAAATAAGATGCTTTCAAGTGCAGGTAGGGATGTGATGATTAAATCCGTACTTGCATCTATTCCCACTTATGCTATACAAAGCATTCTCTTTCCTAAGTTTATTTACAAGAAATTGGATAGTCTTATGTCTAATTTTTGGTGGTCAGGGGACTTGGACACTGGCAGAGTTCATTGGGCTAGTTGAGAGAAAATGTCTAGATCTAAAGGAAATGGTGGCCTGGGATTCAGGAATATGGAGGACTTCAACATTGCTCTTATGGCTAAACAGGCATGGAGACTACTTAACAATACTAATTCTTTATGTTTTAAGCTGTTGAAGAGCATTTACTTCCCTGAGTCCTCTCTGTTGCAGGTAATCAACAGGAATGGCTCTCCCTGGACTTGGAATAGCATACTTCGAGGCCTTGAACTTATCAAGCCAGCCCTACTATGAAAGATTGCGGATGGTTAAAAGGTCCATATTCGGGAGGATGCTTGGGTTCCGGGTCTTAAGAACTTCAAAATCTTGACTATTCCTCCTATAGGAGTTTAACATACTCGAGTTGCTGATCTGATAGTGGTGGACAGAGATGAGTGGGACACTCAAATGCTGCAGAATTTATTCTCAGCTCCTGAGGTGTTAGCAATACAATAAATCAGGCCTAAAAGAAATGTTGGGAATGACAAAATTATTTGGTCCACTACCTCATCTGGGAAGTACAGTGTGAAACTTGGTTATCTTAGTTTACAGAGTACAAGTACTACCTCTGATTTAAATATCTCTGATCTTTGGCGTAGGTTATAGAAGCTTGACATTTATCCAAAGATTAAATTCTTCTTATGGAAAGCTGCCCATAACTCTCTTCCTACTTGTGATAATCTACTAAAGAGGAGGATTATGAGGGATGCTTCCTGTAACTTATGTAATGCCAATTGTGAAGATACTATCCACGCTCTACTTAAATATCCTCAGACGAAGCTTACTTGGTTCCTCTCTCCCTTGGGCTATGTTATCCCTGATGATGAACCTGCTGGCTTCTGCAATTGGCTGGAGTCTGTTTTGCAACAGCTCTCTCATGTTGATTTTTCTGATCTCGTCAAGTCAATTGGCTTTATCTGTTGGCAAATTTGGAATGCGAGAAACAAACACTTCTTTGAAGCTGTTAAACCCGACCCCACTTTCATGTGGAAATCAGCTTGTAATAAGGTCATGGAGTACTCAAATATGCGCAATCCTAAGGTTCCCCAGGTTGAGATCAATCTGAATGGGTGCTGGAGACCACCAGAAGCGAACACTCTAAAGCTGAACATTGATGCTTCCTGGTCATCAAGTTCGGAGCCTGCTGGTATTGCCTTTGCCATGAGAAATAGTTGCAACCAACTCCTGGATGCAAAGGTTGATTGTGTCAGGGCCTCAACAGCTATTGAAGCTGAGTTGACTACCATCATGGTCGCAACTAATTTTGTTCATGTCAACTTACCTCTTAGTTGCACTATGATGGAGTCCGATTGTAAGGTGCTTGTCGATTTTCTCAACTCTTCATCTTCCGATATTGATTAGAGGATCGAACTTCTTGCTTTAGAGATGCAAACCTCTCTTTTGAGTTTACCTTTGTGTAAACTAAGATTTATTCCTAAAATGGCCAATTGAATCGCAGATTGGTTGACCAAATCTACTCGTCTATGAGCTATTTTGGACAATGTATTAGTTAATCCCCCACGTGAGTTGGCGGATCTCTTGTTGTATGACTCTTATGATTAAGTAATGAAGTTCTAGCTTTTCTCTTAAAAAAAATTTAACAAATCATTAGTCCGAAGTGCAAATTAGGAATTTACATCTTTCCACTCTCTCCCCCACCAGTGACCAAGATGGAACTCAGATTTGATTTGATTTGATTCGGATTCAAATCGACTAATACAATTTTGAATTTGTATTCGAATTCCTCCTTGGAAAAAATGAATCGAATACGAATAATAATTTTCATAATTTAATTTTGACAAATTATACTTCAAATTTATCTGAATTCGAACCATTGTGACCCCTACCCACCTCCTACTCTATCCTCCCTCTTGCATGCACTACACCATGGCCTCTTGTAACCGCCGCCCCCTTCACCTCTCCCCTCCCAACCTTCATCTCTCACTTGCACCGTTTTCTTTTGATTAATTTTCTATTTTTAATTTTAATTTCAAAATTTCTTATTTTCTTCCACCATTTTCTTATTTTCTACATGTAATTATTTAAATACAGGTGAATAAATTTTATTTATTAGAAAAAGATAGGAAGGAATAAAAAGTTCGAGAGGACATAGAGCATGTGAGAGATATGAAAAAGAGAGTGGTGTGGAGTGGAGAAAGTGGTGGAAGAAAATGAAGGGTGGTTAGAAGAAAGGAATGGTTTTAGTTTTCCTTTACAAAAGGAGTAAATTGTACTTAATATTTATATTTAATCAAAATAGACGGACGATATAACAATTATTTTAACATTAGAGACTAAAGAGATGGCGTTATTAAACACCATGGACCATGAGATAATTTTCCCCTTCAAATGCTGGAACTTCTTGGCCAAAAGTTTGTATTTTAAAATGTCATAATTGAGGTAACATCAGTATCTTTGATCAATTTTAATTCTGCATTTGGTTGCAAATGGAAAAATTTAATGTATTTTTCAAACAAATTTTAGAACACATTAATTTGAGAATTCATCTAGATTTCATTTTCCAATAACTTGGTGAGATTTATCTGCTTAAAAACTTTGTTAATAAACTCTTAATTTTTAACTCACTAAGAATGGAAAGGGTGGATTTGTAAATTAATGTGATAAAACCAGTTTAGTACCTTGTATTTTGTGAAATAGACATTTTGCACATTGTATTATAAAAATACTCACTTTAGTATTATGTGTTATGTGAAATCGACACCTAGGACTCTCTTCTCATATGAGCTTTGACTTTCACTGACGTGGTAATGATGATATGACTTCGACTTGCTGACATGACACAAATAGATAATGTGTCCAGTAATATTACTGAAGTGTCAATTTTACATAATACATGGTACTAAAGTGGGTATTTCTATAACACAGATACAAAAAATATATTAAAATAATACATGGTACTAAAGTGTATTTATCTCTAAATTAATTCCACCTAATAAATAAAGATCCAAAACATGGGCTTAAAACAGATTCATAACACTCGTGGCAAAGCCCACGTTATTTTTTTTGGCAGTGGTCCCTGTTTGGAAAAGGCCCGCCTAATTTTCAGATGCTTTTGGAGATCAAAAGAAGTGGGCTTAAAGATAATATTGGCATGTTCTACAACAAATGATAAGGCCCACAGAGATGTGATGCATCATGCATGTATGGAGATAAGATTTCCGAAAAATCTAAGGCTGGGAGTTGTTTAACAAATTAAGGAGAAATGATACGAAAAGACTAATTGGTACTTGATTAGAAGGATGGCTATCGAATTAAAAAAGAAAAGTTCATAGAAAATGCAGATTCGTCGATTGTTCCTGGTTGGGCCTGGCTGACAATCATTTATGTGGGTCTGGGCCCAAAATATCGAGTCTATGCTCTTTTGTGGTTCGCAGAAGTCGATGGCCTCATTCTGAACGTGCACAAACTTGAAAGTTCGTAAGATCACAAACCAAAAAAGGGAAGTCAATTTATAAGTATTATATGTAATTTGACATCTTTTTGATCAAGGTAGTTTTGTTAAGGGTCCAGATTGTGTCCGGAGTGGCCTTTTTCCGGAATATTTGAACTAAAGGACAAAGAGGGTCATTTTTGTAAATAAGTTAAAAAATAGGGGCAAAAATAAAAAAAGCGCGCACGGCAGAAGATCCAAGCAGATCATCGACATGTCATTATCGGTAAACGGGCATACCATTGTCGTAACCGATGCCATTATCAGTAACTGGACATTCTATTGTCGTAACTGGAGTATGCCATTGTCAGAACTGGAACATGTCAATATCGGTACTTTCAGTCCAAAAGGGCCACTCTGGACCCAATCCACACACTTTTGTTTTGTACCAAAATTTAATTGAAAAGTATCTACTAAAAAAATACCATATTTCCTTTTCAGGGAGACACCCGAGCAAAGAAATTCTACCAGGACTATCAATGGGGCAAATGAAACCCTTATCCTGAGCTTTCAAGAACTAGATGAAGGCTGGCTTTCCTCTAGCGCTGCGCTAACACTTGAACTAGCTACCAACCCATTCTGCCTTCAAATCCCTCTCACTCATTACGTGATGCGCTACGACCATATTAAATTATTATTTCCTAATTTTTGGTGGACTTGACAAAATTCACTTTTGTCTCTACTAAATTTTAATTAATCAGAATATATCAAGTGATACGCTACGACCATAGTAAATTACTCTCAAGTGTATGCTCAAACCATCTTTTATCTCTGCCCTCGGACCACATTATACAAGGAACAAGCCCACACCCTCACTAGTCTTAAAAATCATTAAATATTGACATTCACCGGGACAATTTGGGATCCAAAGTTAGAAGTTGGACCAGCTGGTAATTGGTTTTTGGACATACATTTGCGAGTGGGGAATATCAAATGCGGCCAATGAATATTACAGCCTAGAGCTTGACCCAATGTTGCAGAAAACACGAGGGCCCAAATCAATGCTTCCTATAAAACACATGGCTTGGGAGAAAAGAGAACCCCATGCACACAGGGAAGAAGTTTTTCCACAATAAAAGCAATTCAGAAAGACAATAAATTACAGATTAATGTAATGGTAAGATAGCTAGCGTCTTAAACTATTTGCTGTTTCTATGTCTTTCCGCACAAAAAAGATATCAATTAAATAGCCTAGTTGATTCAAGTGATAGATAAAAGTTAAAAGATTTATTTTGAAAAAAAATTACATCATGAATAGATCATATACTTATGAAAGATTCATATCCCTGATAGGCTATATATAAATTAGTTATTTTTTTTACTAGTAGAAGATGTATTGATATTAAATAATAAGGTTACATCCTAGTAATACCTTATATTGATATTACATTCAACCACCATGCATAGAAATTAGTTGTTATGGTTGATAATTAGATATATAGATAAAAACCAAACGAGAATGATCGTTAATCAGACGAAGATAACCCGATGCAGCCATCCACATTACATTGGAATTTTTGTTTTGACAAGTTAACAAACACAAGTGAGTTTGTTTGATTGGTAATAGAGAGAGTCACCATCTCATTAAAGTTGGTCAGGATTCATCAATACTTTATCAGAATAATACTGAAAAGGCAATTATTCAAGAGTAGGTCGTTTTGAAATATAGACATGCGCTTATTTAAAAGTGTATGTTTGAGACAGCACATTACTAATTAACTGATAATAAATGGTTAGCATATAGTTGTCATTATGTAATGTTATTGCTAATTACACATATAGACTGTCGGTGCTACTTCCATAGTGGCACTCACGACAAGCCGGTTAAGTGGACGCACCTCAACAACCTAAATTAGACAAAATCTTTCGACCTTAACTATTTGGGATGGAGACCGTCAAGCTATATAGCTTATATGACAGAAAAAAAATCGTGAATATTCATTTATTCACATCCTGAGTAATATTTGAGTTTGATTTATAACTAATATTTTTTCTATTTGTAAAACATACGATCTACTTATTGAAAAATTAGTGTCTCTGTAATTGTGTAATCCCTATCATGCATGTGGCGATTCTTCTCAATTTTTGGGAGGAAAAAAAAACCTTCCGGGATGTGTACATTTTTTTTTCAAACTAATTGGTGAAATTGGAAATCAAGGCGAGGAATTAAAATGCAATTTCTTGTTGTGAAATCAAGTCCACATTATTCTAGTCATTGTCGTAAATATCAAGTAGGAGAGGGTTTCGACAAATCAATTGATACCCTCCGGATTTTCTCTACAAAAGAGTAAAATAATTGGGTTGTACCACTTTTTGCGCCGGTAAAACATACGGATCAGCTCCACGTAAAAAAAAAGGGACTAATTCATGTGCCGCGCCAGAAATTTCGCTGTGTCGGTCATGATATTAAAGCTATGTGGACCACCCTTAAAGAGAGAGAAAATAGAAATAATAATAATAATTCTATTCTGATTCTATACTTGGTCATGAAGGAAGCTGGCATTCTTTAAGTCCTTTGAAAATTCTTTTTTTTTTTAAAGGTATCGTAACAAGAATTTTCCTTGTTTCTTTGGTTACTCATTAAATGAAAAGAATATCCCTCCAAATAAAGATATGTGAAAATGGAAGTAAGAATCTGAAGAAAATTTTGATGGAGAGTAATATCGGAATAATCATTGCTCAATATACTCTATCAAATATCACTATTTAAATATAAAAAAATCAACACGTGTTTATCCAAGTAGATAAAAATTTATATCTTATTAATTAGACAATTATTATTAAGAGAGTCGCTTTCTAAATTTATTTTAGAGTACTCGGCTATGAATACTATAGGATGATCTCAAAATGTTACTCTTTTATAACCAACCGTTCTACAGTACTAATCTGTATTATTCAGGATTAGCATCAAAGTATTTCAATTATGAAATCACCATATTGTTTCTTTCTTCATGTAGCAGATTAGTGCTAAAACTGTGATGAAAATATCATAATACTCTTTGGAATCTCTTACAAAATTAATCAAATATTAATCTTAAGTTTACAATAAAAAAATAAAAAAACAGAATTCCATAGATGATTTATATTTGTATATTTCGTATATTTTTAATAATATATTTGTGTATTTTGTAGGAGGAAATGTTTTTGGGTAAGAGTATGTGGTTATTTTAGACTATTTTACAATAAATAGAAAAATAGGTACTTATATAATATTTTCATAACTTGAGAACTTTTAAGCTAATTCAGAATAACACTATATATAACAAAAGAATCTGTCTTGCCTTTAATTTTCTTTGAATATTTGTTACTTGCCCTTTACGCTTGTTTTTCGGGGTAGATGATAGGACCTTTATTTCCGGTTTCATAATTTTTGGTTGTTAAATGAGAAATTCTATGCTAGTCCTTCTATACCAAATCATTTGGTAATTTGGTATGTATTCACCAATTCACAAATGACATGTAGATTTGGACTAATTTATTAACTAATTGATTAGGATATTTAATTATAGAAACTATTTCCTAAACAAAATATCCAATTTCAAGAAAATAAAATTAAACCATTAATAAAAAGATTATGTGCAGTCTTGTTTATATTTTAATTTTCCTAAAAAAAACTTCCTATATTCTCTTATAACGACCAATGAATTTTTTTTGAAGTATACTTTATTTACCAAAAATCATATTTACACCACATCACTAATATTTTACAAATTATTAGTCAAACTACGTAAAGTAAAGTAAAGTGCCTAATGCATTACGGAAACTTGCAAAACTCATGTGGGAAAAGCTTAGAGCTAGAATTAGTTTGGTGAACAAAGTCTTACTCAAATAGTTAATTTATGAATGTACTGGAGTTAGATATAGAACTAAATATTAATAGTGAATTATATTCAATATCGAATTATATTCAATATCGAATTGTATTCAAATATCGAATATACGAGTGTTAATATCATGAGTTAATTAACAATAACAAATAAATATATTTTAAAGTTAAAAATAATAATTAAATATTTGTAGCGTTATTGTAAGATTTGAATTTGTTGTGAAATAACCTATCAATATATTATATACAGTTATTTAGTTTATCTGATCATAAATATTGATTATAGATATTATCTGATCATAATAAAAATAAATGTTAGGAAAATTAAAGAGAATCTCTGGAGTTGGTTTTAGTTTTTTTAGAAAAATTAAAATATAAACAGTTTAAAAAATATTTTGTTTAGGAACATATTATTTTCATTAATCGTTTGGTTCTATTTTCTTAAAATGGAATACATTGTTTAGGAAGTACTTTTGTTTTTAATATATTCATAATGATGCCTTAATTTAGTTTCTATAACTAAATATCCTAGTCAATTAGTTAATAAATTAGTCCAAATCTATTTGTCATTTGGGAATTAGTGAATATATACCAAGTCACCAAATGACTTGGTATAAAAAGACCACTATAAAATTTCTGGTTGCGGTGAAATTTGACTTTCTTTAACCTTCGTGGAATGCTATGTTATTATATAATCAATCTAATTTCTTCGGTTCGATGCTTGGCGAGGGGGTAAGTGCACCCAACATCATCAATAAACAATATTTTTAAAACTGACCCGGACAGCGAATCAGAATTGTTAAAATTTTTGGGCCATCTAGTTTGACCGGTCAGGTCACCAGTCGGATCGATACTTTTTAAACTTAAATTAAATTATTAATATTAATATATATAATACTATTCTATCTATATATATATATAAAATATGTTGTTTGTTGGAGGTGGTGTACTTGATTAGGATCTTGTGTAGTCGAGGCAAGAGTTTGACTCTTTCTCCGTAAGACGAGATTGCCCCATATTCAGTACTTACGGGCTGCGGCAATCGTCTCCAAGATACAACGACTAGGCTACTTTCAAGTTCGTAGCACAACGATCCTCAAAGTTTCAGGCGAACCTTGGATATTCGGACTTCTCTGTGTGTGAGAGAGAGAGGAATAACTATTGCTAATGAATGATTATGCAATAAGTTTTCGGGGTGACTTGCAAATGACAGGGAGAGGCCTATTTATAGGCGCTGGATGGAGTGGAGGCAGGCACTTCCGAAGGGGCACGACCATTGCTCATCACCTTCTGGAAGAGCCTGGAAGCCCTTCAGGCGCCCTGGCACTTTGTTCGTGTCCCTTGGCCGGCTTCTGGAATATCCTGAAGACCCTGTCACGTCCCTGCATTGGCCACTGCCTTCGTGACTCTTCGGTGATTTCTGGATCCTTCCAGGTGCGCCCAGACCAGGTTGTGGCTATTTGAATTTCCAGCTCGCGACTCTTTGGCCGTCTGAAAGTCTCATGGATGTTCTAGTCCTTCGTGACCCTCCTGGACTCGTCCAGAATTTGCCAAAGTTTAAGGCTCCTCAGCTCTTCGCGACGATGCGCACGTGTGAAGTGCCAAGTGTGCCACAAAGTGCCCATTGCGACCTATGTCCAATGCGCCACGTGCACATGCACGTGTGTGTGCACGAGCACGAGCACGTGCTCGTGCTCGGATGGTGCTACGCACCATCCTCGCAGCTAGCCTCTGTCAACTCTTCAGGTGGAACATTTAATGTTATACCAGCTTGGAGCTTCTCCTTATAAACAGGAGAAAATCTCTTATAATTTTTGATGTAGTAATGGTTTTTTCCATTCCAACCCAGGGCCTCAGCTTGAACATTCCAGCTTGGGCCAAATGCATTAATTATGCATTTATTCTAACAATCTCTCACATGAATGATGATTAATGCATGCTGACACTTTAAGAAAAGTTTCGACGAAATATTATTGCATCAAGATAGGTAGCTTACGACTTTGAACTTTTTCTAATAAGATATTATCGGATTTACTTGCTGCTCAGTGAATGCGATGTCT
Source organism: Hypericum androsaemum (assembly GCA_963995505.1). Classification (NCBI taxonomy): domain Eukaryota; kingdom Viridiplantae; phylum Streptophyta; class Magnoliopsida; order Malpighiales; family Hypericaceae; genus Hypericum; species Hypericum androsaemum. The sequence goes on from OZ023186.1 coordinate 13,766,654, forward strand.
TGAACTGGTCAGCTTTTTTATGTAAACCAAGACAATAACATTTACACAATGATATCTCTAATATCCTTTGGTTCTCACGTTGTGTCCGTTTCGGCCATGGACTTTATCTTGGATTCATAAGTATTTTTTTATTTAAAGCGGCCTCACTTCACACTTATATATGTGATCTCCCATCAAGAGTATCCTGCCATACTCCACTTTTTTCTGGTATAGGAATCATTAAAAATGTAGACGTTTAACCTTACCACACCTCTGCAGGTTCCTACTTGGGCAGCTTCTGAGAATGGGAAGGGTTCCAAGTGATTATCTTAGCCATCCATAACTTAGTTGTCTCATTGAACCAAGTTCGTAGGATCTCCACTCATCATGGTTGAGTTACCGCTATGAACGCCTTTATTATGTGGGTTTTAACCTCATTCTCCTTCCTGCGTTATACATTTGATCTCCGTTGATTCCTTTCGTCAAAGAATCAGCTATGTTGTCCATTGGACTTCACATAATCTATGATAATTATACCACCAGAGATCAACTGTCTAACGGTGTTATGTCTCCTACGTGTCGAGACTTACAGTTATATATAGTACTTTGTGCTCTCCCGATTGCTGACATGCTATCACAATGTATCAATACAGGAGGCACATGCTTGTTCCAACAAGGAATATCCTCTAAAAAAATTTTAAGCCATTCAACTTCTTTTCCAGCTTTGTCTAGTGCTATAAACTCTGACTCTATAGTGGATCGAGCTATGCACGTTTGTTTAGAGGATTTTCAGGACACAGCTCCTCCACCTATGGTGAACACATAACCACTAGTGGATTTGGAGTCTTTAGTATCCGATATCCAATTCGCATCACTGTATCCTTCTAATACAGCTAGATACCTAGTATAAAATATAGCATGGTTCATGGTATATTTTAGATACTTTAGAACCCTTTCTAGAGCTAGCCAGTGGTCTGGTCCTGGATTGCTCGTGAATTTACTAAACTTGCTAACTGAGTATGCAATATCAGGGCGTGTATAATTTGTCAAGTACATCAGGCTCCCAATAATTCTTACATACTTTAGTTGAGATACTGGGACCCCTCTATTTTTAGCTAAGTGTAGACTCAGGTCTACCGGAGTCTTAGCCGGAGGTTTGTCAAAAGCATCGAATTTTTTGAGTACATTCTCAAGTAGTGAGATTGTGACAAGATAATTTTTGTAGTCGTCTTAGAGATTTTAATCCCTAGAATGACGTCAGCTAGACCCATATCTTTCATGTCAAAGTTATTCTTTAACATGTTCTTAGTTTTGTACGATAAGATTATTACTGCTTCCCGTGATTAGCATGTCGTCTACATACAAATATATGATTACGTAAGTATCAGGTGTGCCTTTAATGTATACACATTTATCACACTCATTAATCTTAAAGCCATTTGACATCATTATTCTGTCAAATTTCTCATGCCACTGTTTCAGCGCCTGTTTCAGTCCGTACAGTGACTTGACCAGCTTGCATACCTTATGTTCTTGTCCGAGAGCAACAAATCCTTCAGGTTGTTCCATATATATCTCCTCTTTCAGTTCTCCATTTAGAAAAGCTATTTTTACATCCATCTGATATATCTCGAGGTTATATAATGCTACAATAGCTATAAGCACTCTAATAGATGTGATTCTTGTGACCGGTGAATACGTGTTAAAAAAATCATATCTTTTCTTCTGTTTGAACCCTTTAGCTACCAACCAAGCTTTGTACTTATCGATTGATCCATCAGCTTTGTATTTCTTTTTAAGGATCTACTTGCAACCTAAAGGTTTGCAACCTGGTGGGAGATCCACAATTTTCCACGTGTGGTTTTGCATGATGGATTCTATCTCACTATTGATAGCTTCTTTCCAGAGAGGAGCATCTGGACTAAATAATGCCTCTTGGATTGTCCCAGGTTCATTTTTTAACACGTACGTCAAAAAATCTGGCCCTTTTGCCACGTCTAGGTTCCTCAGTAACTTGATGAGAACCTTGAATAGATTCATGAGCTCTTTTATTAGAGCTTGGGTCTTTCCTCTCCTTGTTTGGAAAGATATTCTCAAAGAATATTACATTCTTTGATTCCATGACCATTCTCCCGTTGATTTCGGGGTTTTCAGACTTGTGCACTAGAAATCGGTAGGTGCTACTGTTGTAAGCATATCCGATAAAAATGCAGTCAATGGTCTTGGGTCCTATTCTCACCCTTTTAGGTGGAAGTATTTCTATCTTGGCTAGGCACCCTCACACTTTAAGGTAACCGTAGGAAGGCTTTCTCCCTTTCGATAATTCATATAGAGTTTTGTCCCTTTTCTTGTGTGACAATTTGTTTAGAATGTGATTAGTTAAGAGCACAGCTCCCCTCCACAAGTTCTGGGGTAAGCCCGAGCTAATCAACATAGCGTTCATCATCTCCTTAAGAGTTCGATTCTTACATTCAGCTACGCTATTTGATTGAGGTGTGTATGGAGCTGTTGTCTGATGAATAATGCCATTTTGTTGGCAGAATTCCTCAAACGGAGCTACATATTCTCCCCCTCTATCACTTCAAATCATCTTGATTTTAGTGCTAAGTTGATTTTCAACCTCATTCTTATAACTCTTGAAAGTTTCTAGAGCTTCATTTTTTCCTTTCAAGAGATGTACATAACAGTACCTTGTGTAATCATCAATAAATATGATGAAATACTTTGTCCCACCTCTAGTTTGTACGTGTTTTATATCACATATGTCGATATGAATTAACTCTAAAGGTGTAGTACTTCTTTCCACTGAATCAAAATGTACTTTGGTCATTTTTGCCTCTACACATACTTCACATTTATTGTTTGGGTCAAACTCTATTTTAGGTAATAAATTTAAACTTACTAACTTTCTTAGTGAGCTCAAATTTACGTGTCCTAATCTATCATAAGTTAGAACACTCAGCCAAGTAAGAAGAATTAACAACTTTATTAGGCCCTTTAAATGAGCGTTTGACAGTTATTACATTCATCTTGAAGAGCCCCCTCTCGAGGTAACCCTTTCCTACAAAGGTACCAGCTTTGGTTAATACAAATCTACCATCCTCAAATACAAGCTTCATCCCGGCTTTGCTCAACAGGGAGTCGGATACTAGATTCTTACGAATGTCTGGGACATGCAGCACATCCTTGAGGGTCAACTCTTTTCCAGAAGTCAGCTTCAGCACCACCTTGCCTAGTCTGACTACGGGGGAAGTTGCAGAATTATCCATAAATAACTTTCATCCATTGATTGGGATATAGGTCGAGAACATCTCCTTGTCTGAGTAGATGTGTCGGGTTGCCCCTGTGTCAATGAACCACTCTCTTGGATTATCCATCAGATTGGCTTCAAACACCATGACGGATAAGTCTAGCTCAGACAGGTCTTCGGCCAGATTAGCCTTCTCACGATCGTCCCTCTTTGGCAGGCGACAATCTTTTGCCATGTGACCGGGCTTATCGCAGTTGAAGCAATTGCCCTTGATCTTCTTAGCCTTCTTTTGCTTTGGCTCTTGCTTCTCCTACTTATTTTTGGACTTCTTTCTCTTCTTCCCGGTGCCACCTTCGGCAAGGTGTACTTTAGCCTTAGAGTTGGTCCTGCTGGTCTTGACCTCGGACTTTCGGTTATTTTTCTCGATCTTCAATCTCACGATCAGGTCTTCCAGCCCCATGTCCTTCCTCTTGTGCTTGAGGTAGTTCTTGAAATCCTTCCACAGGGGGGTAGCTTCTCAATTAGTGCAGCCACTTGGAAAGATTCACTGAGTTGCATGCCTTCGGCGTGAATCTCATGTAGAATCAGCTACAACTCTTGAACTTGGTCTATGACCTTCTTGGAATCTACCATTTGGAAGTCAATGAATCTCCCGACGATAAATTTCTTCATTCAGGCATCCTCCATCTTATACTTCTTCTCCAGGGAATCCCACAATTTTTTTGCAGTCTTGGCACCTGCATAGATATTGTAAAGAGTGTCGTCTAATCCATTCAGGATATAGTTATGACATAGGAAGTCGCTGTGACTCCATGCATCCAAGGCGTTGATCTTCTGTTGATCAACCTTATTTTCTGTCACCTTCAGAGCCTCTTCCTTCAAGAATCGAACCAGGTTGAGCATCGTCAGGTAGAACAGCATCTTCTGTTGCCACCTCTTGAACTTGATGCCATTGAACTTGGCCGGCCTTTCGGCGTGGACAGCTCTTGGGACCGTCGGTGCAGAGCTTGATGATGCCATCTTTAAGTACACAAATCTCGTCTTATGATTGTTGTTTGTTGGAGGTGGTGTACTTGATTAGGATCTTGTGTAGTCGAGGAAAGAGTTTGAATCTTTCTCCGTAAGATGAGATTGCCCCGTATTCAGTGCTTAAGGGCTGTGGCAATCATCTCCAAGATACAACGAATAGACTGCTTTCGAGTTTATAGCACAACAACTCTCGAAGCTTCAGACAAACCTTGGATATTGGGACTTTTCTGTGAGAGAGAGAGAGAGAAATAACTATTACTAATGAATGATTATGCAATGAGTTTTTGGGGTGACTTGCAAATAAGGGGGAAAGGCATATTTATAGGCGCTGGATGGAGTAAAGGCAGGTACTTCCGAAGGGGCATGACCATTGCTTATCACATTCTGGAAGAGCCTGGAAGCCCTTCAGGCACCCTGGCACTTTGCTCTTGTTCCTTGGCTAGCTTCTGAAATATCCTGGAGACCCTATCGCGTCCCCTGCATTGGCAACTAACTTCGTGACTCTTAAGTGATTTTAAATCCTTCCAGGTGCACCCAGACCAAGTTGTGGCCATTCAGATGCCCAGCTCGTGACTCTTCGGCCATCTGGAAGTCTCATAGATGTTCTAGTCCTTCATGACCCTTCTGGACCCGTCCAAGTACACCACAAAGTGCCCATTGTGACATGCGTCCAATGTGTCATGCACACAAGCACGTGCGTGAGCGCGTGCTCGTGCTTGAATGGTGCTACTCTCCATCCTTGCAGCTAGCCTCTGTCAGGTCTTCAGATGGAATATTTAATGTTACACCAGTTTGGAGCTTCTCCTTATAAACAGGAAAAAATCTCTTACAATTTTTGATGTGGTAATGGTTTTTTCCATTCCAAACCAGGGCCTTCTCTTGCAGTGAGTTTTTGGGGTGACTTGCAAATAAGGGGGAAAGGCATATTTATAGGTGTTGGATGGAGTAAAGGCAGGTACTTCCGAAGGGGCACGACCATTGCTTATCACATTCTGGAAGAGCCTGGAAGCCCTTCAGGCGCCCTGGCACTTTGCTCTTGTTCCTTGGCCGGCTTCTGAAATATCCTGGAGACCCTATCGCGTCCCCTGCATTGGCAACTGACTTCGTGACTCTTAAGTGATTTTTAAATCCTTCCAGGTGCGCCCAGACCAAGTTGTGGCCATTCGGATGCCCAGCTCGCGACTCTTCGGCCATCTGGAAGTCTCATAGACGTTCTAGTCCTTCGTGACCCTTCTGGACCCGTCCAAGTACACCACAAAGTGCCCATTGCGACATGCGTCCAATGTGTCATGCACACAGGCACGTGCGTGAGCGCGTGCTCGTGCTTGAATGGTTCTATGCTCCATCCTCGCAGCTAGCCTCTGTCAGGTCTTCAGATAGAATATTTAATATTACACCAGTTTGGAGCTTCTCCTTATAAACAGAAAAAAATCTCTTGCAATTTTTGATGTGGTAATGGTTTTTTCCATTCCAAACCAGGGCCTCAGCTTGGACTTTTCAGCTTGGGCCAAATGCATTAATTATGCATTTATTCCAACATAATAACATATTCCAAAAACTTTTCAAACACCCCTCTACCTTTATCTCCTCTTTTTTCACAAACTCTCAATCCCACCCACTCAAATAACCCTTATCTTCTTCTCTCTTCTAATCTCTTCTTTTTCCAAATAACTCTCACGCCCCCGTACCTCCTTTTCTCTCTATGTCTTTCTTTCTCACCATCTCTTCGTTCCACAACCTTATCATCCTCTTTTAAATCTTCTTATACCAAAGTACTAGGCCCTAACATCCTACTTAAGTCTTCATCTTTCTTGAATAGATCTATTTTTAGAGGAATTTTTTTCAAAGAAAACAAACAAAAATCTGGGTTCTATCTTTTTTTTCACTTTTCTAGTTTTGGTTGAAGTTTACAAACAACAACTTGGTATCTCTTTTTTTCATTTTCCTGGTTCTGGCCGAAGGGTTTTCTTTTTTTTTTTCATTTTCTGGTTGGACTGGGTCAACCAGGGCAGCAAACTGTCCGGTCGGACCAGATTTCCAGCGGGCGGACCACTGTTCAGATTTTAGACACAAAACGATCCGGGATTAGTCCTGGGTGGCGGTCGGGCCGCCAGTTCGACCACGGATTTTAAAACATTGTCAATATACATATAATATAAGATTCCAAATAAAATTATTCGGCCAAAGGGCTTGTAGCCCAATGAGACAAAGCATTCTAAATATTTAGGAATTATAAGATTCAAACCCTGGCATGATATGGTGTAATAATTTATCTAAAAAAATAAAATAAAATTATTAGTGATTGTTATATTTTCATATAAATGGAGTGGTGGAAAGATTTAAATTTTCTAATGTGAAAGATACTGAGATCGCATCGTTCCTAAAAAAAAGAGATCGCATTAGCAAAATGCGAAGGAAGTTGTCTGTATATAATAATATATATAGACCAAATGCCAAGTAATTATACAGTTGAGGTTTTTTTTGGGGGACTAGTACTGTCATTGGCAGCGACAAGAAAATTTTACAATAATCTTTCCATAGTTACGACTTGTTATATTCTTTTAGGGTATACATAGAAAGACAGCCATAAAATCATGTGTGTCGTAACTTCCCTTCCCTACCACAGAGATAGAGATTGAAAAGGGCATTTCATTGCCAAAGGCAGATCGTTATCGCCAAAGAATCCTATCTCTTAATCGCATTAATTTTCATGTTTCTAAGAGTGGCAGCATGACCTTCCCATTCAGCTTGTCCCACCGGTCAATAATTGATGTAAAACTAATTAATGCGACCCCATATATCAAGACAGATCGTTATCGCCAAAGAATCCTCTCAGGTTGTGGTCAATTCTCACAATGATTTTAAAAAATGCATTCCGACCGACAGTCCGACCAGTCGGATCATGAATTGGTAGTTCTAACAGGTCATTTTTTGCCTTTGACTCAGGTGCCGTGTAAATCGGTCAAAATCTGGTCGAACCAACCAATTTTGAGGTCTGTCTCAACCGGTTAAGACCGGTTAGTATGAGGTCCGAACAATTTTCTAACTTTTTCTCCCAAAAGATCGAAAATCCCATAGTTTTAAAAAATGCAGTCCGACCGTTGGATGATTTTGTAAGCAATTAAGTTAATAGCGAATGATTGTGGCTTTTTTAGGTTTATATTATCCCACTTCATTCACGCTAAATACCAAAAACAACCTATATTTTACACATATATTAATTAAAAATTTTATGGTCTAACCGGTTGGACTAGGTAACCTGAAAAATTGTAGAATTCTGGGTCGTAGCTCTGGGCCGGGTTTTAAAACTATGATTCTCACCCCTTATGGAAATAAAAAAATTTATTCAGGAGGAGAACAAAACTCAATAACGTCTAAAACTCCTGGATTTTTATATGAATTTTACTTTACCAAAAAAAAATTTCGTTATCTATGGCAACCTAAGGTGCATGTGTGTTTTGGGCAGAGGAAACGTTTAGTTTAGCGTATAAGCTTATACGATCTGGTATATTTGTTTTAATGAGATTTCAATTTTGAAAAAACAAAAACTATGTTATATCGTTGCTGTTTTAGTTTATTTTTGCAAATTTTTAATGACCCATATCGTACCATATACGTTGTAACAATAGTTAATTGTAGAATAACCAGTGTTTATATATACAGAGAAAAATAGCAGAATTCATCAATGATGATGCTCTATTGCCATTTCTTTTAGTATGGTAAGTTCAGCTAATTTTGTGCTTTAGTTATCCTGCAACTCAGCTTTTGGTTAGTTGACTTAAGATGGTAAACGATTCTCAAATGGTCGGTGTCGGCATGTCTGGTAAAGGATTCTATAATTTATAAATGACGACACTTGAATGCCATTTCTTGTAGTTGATGAGTTGATATTTATGATATTCCGAAATTTTGTTTTATATTCTACGAAGCAGTCTTTGCCTCTTTGGTAAAGTAGGATATAAATTAGGGTAAATTAAGACCAGGTCTTTGGGTATGGTCAAATAGCCGACGTGGTCCCTGTTTTTCGGAATTACATGTAGCCGTCCCCGTAATTTGGTTTCATTATACTCTCAAGTCCTTCACTGACGTCATCGGTCAGCTTTTTTTTTAAAGTTAAATTTTACATAATGATTATACATATCAGGGTTTGAACCATGACCTTCCTTGAATTTGTACATGTATTGTGCCATTAAGCTAAATGTTCTTTGACAAGGTCTTGTCGCTCTGCTTGACGACGTCAACGAGAGACCCCGAGAATATAATAACATCAAATTGCGGGAACAACTACATGCATTTATAAAAAGTATGGACTACATCATCTATTTGATTATACTCCAACGATCAGAGCGTAGTTTACCTTATAAATTAATATGTTGAGGAATCCATAGGATTCACTCCTCATGAGATGAGGCAATACCTAGTGACACTGACATGTGACCGATTTTGTTCATGTTTGCTTCCAACAGTTTGTCCATTGCCTTCAACCGAATTGAGGATCGGAGGAGTTCGTCTGTTGCTTTCTGATGATTAAATTAAGGCTGTCGTTTTCAGCTGATTTCTGATGATTTAAAAGTATCAGTACAAGTTGGTTTGAAGCTTCTTTGATTTATATATAAAAGGTCGACAAATTCATGTGAGACTATTTTTTTGGTGGAACAAATTTAGGTGGGTTGGTCTAAACCCGAGGCTATAGACGGCATTGAGTTTTGTTCCCCTCCTAAACAAAGATTTGTCATTTCCGTGAGGGGTGGAATTGACCCACCGACCACTGGAAAACGAGACAGGACCCGTTACCATTCTACCCACCTTGCGTTGGTAATTCATGTGAGACTATGACCAAGTAAAATGATAGCTTAATTACCTTAATGAATGCTGTACCTGAAATTCAAGAAAAAAATTTAGAATCATACATCCTAAGTATGAGTCACGGTTAAGATTTCATAATTTTTTTTAATTTGTGGTAGCTGACTTTCTCCCATTGTCGTGTACCAGATAAAATATTCTAGGATTTAAGGAAATTTAAGATTCAAATTCTGTGAAGTATGATGGTGTAAAAATTTACCAGTCAAAAAAGAAATTCTCGGATAAGCCGAAACTAAACCATCAATTAAGTGAGATCCAAAATCGACAAATTAAATCTCCCAAAAAATCGTTAATTCAACCACTTCGCATTTCAATTTTGAGTAGGCGAATCTATACTAAATTATCTTTTTTTAAGGGATGGTATACTAAATTATCTAATTATGATTAGCCCAAAGCTGCGTTTGGTATGTATTGTGGACAAGACAGACAAGACAAACTTATATGGTCGGGACAAAAAAAAATTCAGTTCCGTCATATGTTTGACAACAATAATGGCCAGCATATAATAAAACATGATCAAATTATCCTTCGTTTTCCCCAGACACCCAGAATCCTAACTAACCCTAATTAATAAGAATCCTAATTAACCCATAATATTTCCTCAAAATCTCACTAAAAAATAACATCTGAAACATGCAAGAACTGGAGGAGCGTGGGAATCAACCATGAAGCGGCGAAAAATCAATAACCGTGATGGTTAGGGTTTGGAAGAAAATGACGCCGAAATCGAGATTGAAAGTTGCGGCGATGGAATTGACCAAGAGATAAAGGAGAATTGATTTGGAATCTACCACTTCAAGATTTACTGGTCTATCTCTTCAAGAAAGACTCCTGTCATTAGAATCTGCTGCAGTGCTTCGGCCATCTATGGGCCTTTTGGTGTAAATTTTTTTCTCTGGTTAATAATTATTATTTAACAAAAAAATAAGATATAAATGAGAATGAGTTACGAAGAACCAGAGATCGGTGCTATTGTTTAATTAAAGAGGAGGAAGGATTTATGAAGAACTGGAAATCACAACTGGAAAAATAAATGGGAAAAGTCCACTTTAGTACCCTGTAGTATCGCGAAAAATCAAGTCAGTACCCTGTGGTTTAAAACGTATCAATTGAGTCATACTTATTCCAATTAACATCAATTAGAGGCCCAGGCAGCTGCCCAGACCTGCCCGAACCAACCTGACCCCTGCCCGAACTACGTGGCCAGCCACGTCACCCATTTTTGATGACGTGGCGCCACGTGGACATCCTCCTCCTCCCCTCCTCCTCCTCCTCCTCCCCTCCTCCTCCTCCTCCTCCTCCTCCGCGTCCTCCTCCTCCTCCCCCCGCGTCCTCCTCCTCCCCCCGCGTCCTCCTCCTCCTCCTCCTCCCCCCGCGTTCTCCTCCTCCTCCTCCTCTCCCCGCGTCCTCCTCCTCCTCCTCCTCCTCCTCCCCCCGCCTCCTCCTCCCCCCCCCCCCCCCCCGCGTCCTCCTCCTCCCCCCGCGTCCTCCTCCTCCCCCCGCGTCCTCCTCCTCCTCCTCCTCCCCCCGCGTCCTCCTCCTCCTCCTCCTCCTCCTCCCCCCGCGTTCTCCTCCTCCTCCTCCTCCTCCTCCTCCTCCCCCCGCGTCCTCCTCCTCCTCCTCCTCAAAATTTGGTGACGTGGCTGGCCACGTAGTTCGGGCAGGGGTCGGGTAGGTTCGGGCAGGTCCGGGCAGCTGCCCGGGCCTCTAATTGATGTTAATTGGAATAAGTATGACTCAATTGATACGTTTTAAACCACAGGGTACTGACTTGATTTTTCGCGATACCACAGGGTACTAAAGTAGACTTTTCCCAAAATAAATAGACGAGAAGGGCATCGTTGGAAAATCAATTCTATTAAGTTTCAGACCTAGGACAATTTTTTTTGTCCACCGTAAAAAGATGGGACAGAATTAAGATGGTGGACGGGACTAAATTTAAGTTTTGTGTAAGCCTATTTTTACACCAAAAGTTAAATTGGACAAAATTTATTGTCCAAGCCTGTTCTGTTCCTCGAACCAAACGCAGACACAACAGGAAACCAGCCGCCAAGATGTCCCAGGGACGACTAGGGTTCATTTTTCGTCAGAGATGGATCCGAATCAGATTTGGCAGCAAACTGTATGGCAGTTAATTCCGGGGATGCTTTTCTCGAAGCTCGTGGGTACGGGAATTCTTGCCGGCTAAGTTGTCGTCATCGGTTACCAACCAAGGTACGGGTGAAATTCAACGATTTAAGCTATGAGCATGTACACTCTCCGATTGATTTAGGTCTGGCTAAGGCTGTGGGTAATCCGGTGAGGGTGCTCGTTGAAATTGATATGGCAAAAACCTTCCGGAAACGATCATGTTGGAGAGGTTGGGGATGTATATGAGATGGGTGATGTTGGTGCCAAGACTCGCGGGGAAGTCCAGGCAGCGGATGGTCGGGTTGGAAAGGCTAGGGAGGTTAGTCGTGGCCTATCACAGCAGTGGTTGGGGTGGCAACGGGGCCACTATGGTCTCTAAAGTTGCGGGAGAAATCCGGTAGTTACTGGAAATGCTGGTGACAAAGGGGGAAGAGGATGAGGTGGAGAAAAGTACAGATAGAGATTGTTTGGGTAGGCATCCTGCGGTGGAGGTGGTAGTAGGTTACAGACTTGGGTGATCATTCGAGTAAGTCTCCTGTGCATGGAAAAGTTGATGCTGATTCAGGTGTGAAGAATAAAGAGGTAGGATATGAGGGTAACTCACGAACTTTAGTAAGTTTTAAGGGCTCAGAGGCAGGCGATGAATGACTAAGGAAGTTTCAGGTGAGATGGAGGTCACTTTATGTCTGGAGGACAGTGGAGAGTTGAATGAATACTATGGCCTTGAGTCAGATAGGTATTTTAGAGAAAATCGCTCTGTATGAATACCAAATCCGAAACAGGAAGTGCCTGTTCCTGGTGATGAGGATCGAGCTGTATACCGAAAGTGCAGGAACATATGAGGGAGGTGCCTTTAAACAATCATGATAGAGAGACTTAAGGTGATAGCGGAATAGTTTCTTGTTGGGTTTGAATAATAACGAGTTTGAAATCCACAAATGAGATTGCTCTTAGAATAATGTCGATTCTAGCGGAAGATGAGCAGCCTACTAAAACACCAAAGCAGACAGACAAAAGGAAATTAATTAAAATATTTGTGCCTTGAAAGAAATATTATGACCAGTAATCCTAGGGTTCTTCTTACCGATCCACATATAGGTTAGCTAGCGGGTTAAAAACTTATATAATTTTCTTTTTTTTAATTTAGTTTTAATAAAACTGGACTATTTTAAAAAAATAGCAACCGTTTTCTTCAAAACGGTTCAACCCAATGCAAACTTGACTTAATAAGTATAAACTGCTATATATGAGTTTTTTATAATGCGAACTTGACATATTGTAATTAGATCAGAGTGACCCTAAGTTTCAGTTACATTTTAATATTGATGTCATTCCATGATTCACCAAAATATTCTCTAGTTGCACTTGTTTTTTACCATTCTCATTGATTAAAGTGCAACATTTAATATAGAAGACTCTTCTTCTAAGGGAAGAAAACCAATGTAGATATCTAGGGGTACAAAAAATAATTTCCTGTGGTTGATTGATTAGAGAAGTTGACCTTGGGTTAAGGCAACCGGCACATAGTGTAGCCTTGCTTACTTACAATTTTTAAAGACTATCTTGTATCTGGATACCACATATATCGACTAATTCAAGTTTGAACAGGGTAAGATTTTTGAAAGGTAATTCTTCTAATAAATATTTTTAACATTGTTGTAGTCTCAAGAACTCGAATTCAAAACTCTTAGTTAAATTAGAAAACGTCATGTTGGTTGCCCACTTGGATTGGCTGGGAATCATTATTTCTTTGTAAAGGCAACAAATCATTGGGGCAAACCATAGCAAGCGACAAATAAAGAATCAGTCCTAATGCTCTTACGCCGGCAATTAGAGACCACGGATTAAAGTTTTGTTTCCTTGCTGAAAAATCTCAATGATAAGTTGATAGATAAGAAGTACAGAGGCAGAAAGCTCTTGGTCCAATCATGCTCTTCCTTTTCTTTTTCACCGAGTGTAATTGGCTTGAGTTCATAAAGATATCTCCTACTTGAAGGGGTAAAATGCGGGTGGAGATTTGAGATTGTATGTCGGAGTCCGGACCAGCTTCCAAACACGATAATAAAAATCGCAAAATTTAGAAAGCCATAATATAGTAATTAAATTTGAGGTTTACAGTGCACCAATTCTTTTCCTTGGATTATTTATCCCTGAAACTAGAGAAAGCTGACAAAAAGGGAGACAGAAAATGGGGAAAAAATTCAAGGAACAAAACCACAAGATTACAAGCAATCTGTTTAAAAGTAACTAATATTCTTGTTGTCTAGTAACAAGCTTTATGGTGTTTCTGCTTGTCCTGACCTTGACTCTGTATCGTGGTGTATTTGGACAACAGCAGCAGCATCATTACAAGCGTTGACTTTTGGTTTCTCAACTATCCGACATCTATCTTTCAAGGAGCAAGCAAGCAGTTCACATTGAATTTGTCCGAGATGGGCTTGGTTCCAGCCATGCAAATACTAAAAGTGACCTATAAATCAATCAATCCATTTTTCCCTTCAGTGAGCAGATCCCAAAGGACAGATTGGTGATGGAGAGCAGACGGAGGAAGGTAAACTAGAAGAAAACTACATGACAACACACGAAGCGGGTTGCGCAGAATGTTATGAACTGGAGTTGCTTCTACACAATGGTGCCGATGTAGCCGATTCCGGCGATGAAGAATGAGAGTGTCTGGAGGAAGAGGTAGACGAAGTAGTTGTGTTTTCCATGAACAAAGTCATAGCATCCGCAGAAGAAGAGGAATGCCGCGAAACCGAGCTCCTGTTTGTTCAGCCTGCTCATGAAACACACCAGTGACGTCAAAATAAGTCAAGTCGTGCTTTACTTGGAAAAAAAAGAAGAGAGTCATGCTTTAGGTGTACGTAACAATATGCTTTAGGTGTACGTAACAGTATTATTTTATTGGCTGTTGTACAACGTTGTGTTAGGTAAACCTTCTATCATCAAATCCACATAAACCAAACCATAAGGGTGGTCCCTATAGCTAATCAATCATTCCACAATAAAAAGTAATCAACTATCATGTAGGATGGATAATGCACAAGCCACCAGAACCAACATGATCTAAGCTGGTCACTTAATCCAACAACTCTTCACTTGAAACAATAAGGCAGACGTACCTTTCAGCAAACTTGAATCGCGGTCTTTTGGGCGCTTTAAGGGCCGTCTTGTTCTTGGCAGCTTCAGCAGCTTTCTGGACTGTATTCCCAAGTTTTTCGGTGACAACCCACTCATTGGCTCTCCCTGATTCTAGCAGTCCGATGAATGTTGCCTTGGTCCGGTGGAAGGACATGACATTCTCGAAGAGAATCCAGTAGAACAGCAAGTGAATAGACCTGCGCATTCAAGAGTCCGCCAGCTAAACATTTTTATCTTCGTTGATAACATTTCAGTAAGAGCTTCCACGGTATGATCATGCTATGTACCTTGGAGTACCAACCGAATTGAGGATGGTAATGACGGAAGGAATGTAAACCGCGCCCCAGATTGGAACTTTAACTTCAGGAACCAAAATGGTCAATGGAAGAACAACACAGTAGAAGCAGAAGGTAACCCAGTGGGCTATGATCTTGCGGACGAAGAAGAAGCTGTAAATCACGTACACCTTCTTCCAGAACCTCACTTTCTGGAAATGAACTGAACAATTAGAACATTGCTGCAACATCAGGAGAAAGCAAGAAGAAGATGTAATGAAACTTAACTGACCTTATTTCTGACGATCTCCATCACCATTTTCCTGAACAGATTAGCTGGCCCACAGGACCACCTGTGCTGCTGGAACCTGAAGGCCTTGAATGTACTGGGAAGCTCACTTTTAACCTGCCATAATTCAGTGTCACAATTGGCAGTTATATTTAATTAATCATATGATAAATATAGTTTGCAAATAAGACAATCATCTTATTTTCTGACGTACACAATCGCTCGCTCGAAGCTGGATTAGTGAATGACTTACATGGAGGTCACCGAGGTAGACAAATTTCCAGCCTCTGAGACTAGCTCGGACAGCAAGATCCATATCTTCAACTGTGGTTCTGTCCTTCCAACCACCAGCCTCATTAATTGCAGCAATTCTCCATACCCCAGCAGTCCCTAGATTGTCAAATAAAATCATATTTATTTACCATGTAATAAATGGGACATCAAATAAACTAACATTATTAAGTGCCCATCAAGCCAGCGAGATGGAATTTTGAAAAGGGCACCAAGGCCAAGTTGCACAGAGGATATAGGAGAACACAATTAGTTCCATGAAAAGGGAAAAAATATTTATTTTTTTTTAAATTTACCATTGAAGCCAAAGAATGCATGGGTTGCAGACCCAACTTCTTGCTCCACAGTGAAATGATAGTCCAATGACATCTCTTGCATTCTTGTCAACAAACACTCGTCCGCATTCACTGAAAAGATTAATCCACATATTAACCATCAAAACATTCCAACATTATGACAAACTTTACTACAAAATTAGATACTATTTGTTGTAAAATATTTGTTGGAACTAAATGGTGTTCGCCATTACATTTAAGATACTTGATCCTTTCAACTAAATCATTCCATTTAGCTGAAAGGGTGAGTATCTGCAAATACATTCAGTGTCGTAGCTTCTCGTACATTTTTTATTTTCATCTATACCTCTCTGCTCTATTTGGATTAGTTTTCGTGCTTTGTTCGAAGTCTTTAAACGTTGCGTATATTTTTCTTTATCTGTATTGTAATTATTTTTCGTAATATAAACTTCGCGCAGCTATTTTAAAAAAAAGGAAATCACTCCCTTCACCAACCTTTATTTTACGAGATTAATTCTTCTAGCCGGCAACCATTTGTCGTCACGTGATTCAAATCTAGCCGGTGCGACGTCACATCATGACACGAGTGAACTCCCCTCAGCCGGGAGGAAAAGTTGCAACGGACTTCGGAATACTTTTAATTAATATCAATTTCGTCCTTTGAGGGCTAGAAATTAATTAATTATCAATATAGCCACTAGAACTACAAAGTGTCGGCAGCTGAGGGAGGGGGACCCACCCACGGCTAATGCAAAGCAATTTTCTGGAGAGAGAAGAATAAATAGCACGTGACACCGGGGAAGAGGGAGGGGTGACGCTATAATGGAAAAGGACAAATTTGCCCTTCTTCAAGTATCGTCCCTTTTCCCTCGGTTCAGATTGGCCATGTGATTCGTACGACCCGGAAGACGCTGATTGATGACAAGAATCTATTGCCCTTTTGTTCCCTGGCACAGATATGACCAAACTGACCCCGGAAACAAGGCCAACCTTTTAGGGAAGGGCTTCCAATCTCAGGCTCTTTGGGTGATTTTTCTTTCGTGGGACTTGTAAATTTGGAAAATGGGAGTCCTTTTCTTGACCAATAAAAATGGAAAACGGAAAGTCTTTTATTGATATAAGTAGAACTTATGACGGTTAATACATAATTATCACAATGGCTCAGGGTGGAGGGAAGATAACTCTTACCTAATTGAATCGTAAAACTCAAACAAATCAATGATTTTCTAATTTAGTAGTAGTTTTACCATCTCGCATACATCAACTAACTTAGATGTTCGATAGAATTTATGAAAAATAGCAACATTTTATATTCCAATCATTTTTTTATCAAATGATTTAAGTCTTCGTAATTTCTATTTAATGGATGGTAACAGGTGTCCAAATCAAGGTGAGGAAGAGCAAAAAGGGTGAGCCACCCCGTGATTGGCGGTTCCAATGGACCCCACCCACCTTCTCCTCCTCGTGCTATGATCTAATCCGTTACTACTTTCTACACCGGAAAAAAATCACCCAAGACAAAAAATAATAATAATAATAGACCACCGACACTATTTAATTATTATTTTTTAAATTCGAGCCTTTAATATTTTTGGTGAAATCATAGTTAAGCATTTACCCCTCAAAACAAGTATTATTGAAATCATTTAGGCCAATAATTAATAATGGGTTAAAAGGAATAATATAAATAACGTACCAAATCTCCAACGGGCTTGGACAAGGGCAATGTTAGGGTTGTGGATGAGGAACGGAATGGCTCGCCGGAGAAAGTCAGGCTCCGGCTGGAAATCGGCGTCAAATATGGTCACGTAGTCGCAATGCTTCACATAATTCCTCTTCAACCCTTCCTTTAAAGCACCGGCCTTGTATCCTCCTCTTGTCTCCCTTATTTGGTACACTATATTTATCCCTTTGCTCGCCCATCTCTGGCACTCCATCTCCACCATTTGCTGCACAATTATTACTACTCGTTATTGGAATATATTTAAAAAGAATGATTAAAATAAACCCCCACATTACTAATGATTAAAAGTGATTACCTTAATCTCTGGGTCGGTTGAGTCATCAAGGACTTGGATCACAAGCCGATCCGACGGCCAAGATAGATTACACGCCGCCCCAATTGAGAGCTTGTACACCTGATTTAATGAAACATGATGATTATTCTCGAGTTCGAGTAAGAAGAATTTAACGAAAACAAAACAGAGAGAGAGAGTACCTCTCTCTCGTTGAACATGGGAATTTGGATAAGTACGACCGGGAAGTTATCGTTCCCGGACTCTAAATCTTCCTGCATTGGCTCCCACTTGTAATGCTTGTCGGGCTTCTTCCAGAAGAGTTTGACCAAGACTATAACAATGCCCATGTACACCCTCTCCGCGAGGAGCATCAGTGACATGGCCAAGCACACGTAGACCCCGAGGTTGAGCAGAGGGACGATCAACGGAGCCTTGACGAGCTCCCAGATGAGCGCGAGCTGGGACGCGATGTCCCCTCCGCTCACCTGGAACGACTCAGGGATTACGAACTTGGGCCCTTCTTGATCCATCTCTCCAGGCACCAGAAAGAATGCTACTCTGGTCAGAAAAAGCAATGGCAGATCTGTCCCTGAGGTGGGTTCAGACAATGTGCAAGTTGGAATGGAAGGGAAGCACTTAATAAACCCCGCTTCAAGTTATTCCTTTTTGGCTTCCCCTCGAAAGGAAAGTACACAAACTTCCTTTTTATCTCTCCCTCTCTCGCAGATTCTGACCACCCAATCCTCTGTTCTGTTCGAAAACAAAAACGGAGGCAGAGGTGGAGGGAGATAGAGAGAGAGAGAGGGTTGAGGCAGAATGAGAGGGGGAAATGAGGTTGTTATATAATCAGTTTTGGTGTAATTAAAGGAATTAATTACAGTCTCCTTCTCCTGTTGGACATCTACAGCTGCTAAATAAAAAAGGTTTTAGGTTTTTTTTTTTGTTTTCTGGTTTTTCTTTATTGGTCCTTCAACTGTTCCAACTTCTGAGTGAGTGAGAGAGAGAGAGAGAGAGAGAGAGGAGTAGCAACGGCGGGAGCTGCTCATAGGTTAGGGGCTTTTGTTGACCGTCTACTACACCACCAATTGTTGGTGGATTTGGGTCAGGGGTGTTTTCGTCTTTAACACAGTAAATCTAAGGGACCAGATTTTATTTTATTTTATTTCTGCCAAAGGAAGGGGCATCGTTCAGGAATCATGGGCCCTCTCTACAAAATATGGAATAATTTTAGGTAATAAATAAACCCTTGTTATGGAATTGTTCTTGACATGAAGATGGAGTAATAAAAAGAATTACTACGAAGATGTAAGATAAACGTAATTATTTTGGTTTAACCACAAAAGGATAGAGCAATAATTCAGGACCCATGGGCCCCGTCTACAAAATATGGAATGTTCTCTCACTCGCCGAATCGGAAGTTTAGTGAAGGGTAGGGTTCATTATGAATTGAATTAGATTCGAGATTCGATACGAATTTAAATTTATATAATTTTTTTATAAGTAGATTTTTATCGTGATTAGAATTTAATTTTCAGTTATTTACTGTACCACTCTTCCATTGTACTAGGAGAGCAAATGCTCTCTAGTGACTCGCACAAATTTTATGAGGAGACGAATTAATTACGGTTCAAATTATTCGGCGAATCAAATTTCAGACTCGATTTGAATGATGTATAAAAATAAAAAAGAAGTAGGACCAAATTTGAAAAGAGAGGAGAAAATGGCGGCAAATTGAAATAAAGAAGAAGTGAAATGGATAGAGCTCAAGAGACTATTCTATATCAGTGTATACTTCTCAGCTTATTCTTTTAATTCGACTATAGGAATAACTTTCAAAGTAAGAAAAAAAAATCAAAAAACTAATTGATCACTTCTTAGTTTGCTTACTAAATCTATATCTTATCTTTCACATATTTTTAAAAGGTAGTTCAAATTACATAGCCTATAAAAACTTAAATTCTATCTTATTTTCTTAAATCAGTTCTATGTCTTTAAATTTTAGAAGGCAGTTTAAAGTCTAAATACCTAGCCGTGGGTAGGAGTGACCTATTTATTTACGTTGCGGGAGTGTCGTATGGTTGCGTCGCGCTTTGAATACTGTCGATTTAGTTTTATTCGAAAGGAGGGCGACAGGGCCGCCCATTGTTTAGCAAAGATGTCTTTACCTGTTGGTTCTTCTTCTTTTCAATTTTCTGATGCTCTAGCAGAACTTGTCAGTGTACTAGCTGTTGATGTAACTTGACATTTTGGTGCCCTTGGTTGCTGAGCTTTGGGTATTCGTCTTCGGACTCGAGCTTACTTGGAAGAGAAAATTCCAGAGAGTTCAGATAGAGGTGAATTCGTCACTGGCTATTCTGTTGATTATGGTGTATTTGATGTACTCTTCATTCCTTGCATTGATGTGTCCTTGGATGACTTCTCGGGAGTTAGCCTACCCGAATCAAATTTAGCAGTATTAGCGTATTCTACTATGCCAAAGTGTTCTTTCCTTCCGACGGATTTTTTCCACTGGATTTTACCGCGAGAGGGCCTTACTTAGGTTGGCATCCGCAACTTCAAAAGAGAAGATTCCCTGCCAAATAGTAGCCATCACAATGATAAACTAGAGAAACCTTTAGTTAGGAAGTTACCCTAAAAAAAATCCTTAAATCAAAAATTTTTTTAAACTGCTAACGCAATTAGTACATACTATTTCTTAAACCGTGTACTCTCCTTTCGCCATTTTGATTTAGGTGACTTGGGCCTGCGAAAGTCAACAAAAGATTCAGTCACTGCAATGGCCTTTTAGAGTTGCACACCCCGCCTTTACAACTTCCTCATTGTCCACGGTTGCAAACCATCAACTAAGGCAAAGAGTGACTCTTCAATTATGTTCGAGGATCTCCAATAGCAGTTCAAAGAACACCTTCACGTATTCAAACACGTCATCATTCTACTCATTGTCTTAAAGTATCGCTCGAGACTTCATAAGAAGTTATCGAGCTTCTTAACGTTCTTTGATCCGTCAAAATTTTTTGGCCTAGGAACATCCACTTATATCGTTGAGAGGATCGCAACGGTACCATTCGCTAAAGCCTTCATGCAAAGCTCTACATTGATTTTAATTGCATCAAATTGGGCAAGTAAAGTCATTTTTACCTCCTTGATCAGGTCCATCAAGCTGCTAGTTACGATGATATAGCTTGCTGCATCTTCCCCTGGAGCTCGTCATCCCGTTGACCAAATTCCTTGTTGGGTGGGACTACGTCATACAACCTACTGCAACTAACCACCATACCAAGTTTTGTTGGGTTTTGAATGCTAATTAAAGTAAATAACCCAAGGCAGAGGCCCATAGTGAAAAGCCCAAGTTAAAAATGGCATTACCACATTGGAAAGTGCAACAAAGATTTTCTTGTTTATAAGGAGATGCTCCTTCTTAACTAGGAAATAAGTTGACCACCTAGAAAGCCAAACCGGACCGTTGCGTGCGCACCATCCGAGCACGCGCACGTGCGCATTGGACGCAGGTCGCAATGGACGCTTTGTGGCGCACTTTGTACTTTGCACGTGCACATCAATATCTTCCGAAGAGCCACGAACGAATTGATTGGAGAGGTGCCCGAAGGACAGCCTGCCTGCTGGCCGAAAGGGTGCGTCTCCTCGGAAGTGCCTCAAGTATTCATTAGCAATTGTTGTTCTTCTCTCCCTCCCTCTCAAAAAGTTTCAAGTATCCAAAGGTTTGTTGAGGCTTCGAGAGTCGTTGTGCTACGATCTCGAAGTGCGAAGTAGTTATATTTTTTTTACGGAGAAATAGTCAAACTCTTGCCTCGACTAGACCCTAATTAAGTACACCACCTCCGACACAAACAACAATCGTAAGACGAGAATTTGTGTACTTGAAGATGGCAGCATCAAGCTCTGCACCAACGGTCCCAGGATCTGTCCACGCCGAAAGGCCAGCCAAGTTTAATGGCACCGAGTTCAAGAGGTGGTAACAAAAGATATTGTTCTACTTGACGATACTCAACCTGGTCTGATTCTTGAAGGAATAGGCTTCGAAGGAGGCAGAAAATGAGGCAGATCAGCAGAAGATCAACGCCCTAGATGCATAGAGTCATAGCGACTTCCTGTGTCATAACTATATCCTGAATGGATTAGACGACACCCTTTACAATGTCTATGCAGGTGCCAAGACTGCGAAAGAATTATGGGATTCACTAGAGAAGAAGTACAAGACGGAGGATGCTAGGATGAAGAAATTCATTGTCGGGAGATTCCTCGACTTCCAGATGGTGGATTCCAAAAAGGTCATAGACCAAGTTCAAGAGTTGCAGCTGATTCTATATGAGATTCACGCCGAAGGCATACAACTCAGTGAGTCCTTCCAACTGGCTGCACTAATTTAGAAGCTACCCCCATGTAGAAAGATTTCAAGAACTACCTCAAACATAAGAGGAAGGACATGGGGATGGAAGACCTGATCGTGAGACTGAGAATCGAGGAAGACAACCGAAAGTACGAAGTCAAGACCAGTAGGACCAACTCCGAGGCTAAGGTACACCTCACTGAAAGAGGTACCGACAAGAAGAGGAAGAAGACCAAAAATAAGTAACAGCCAAAGCAAAAGAAAGCTAAGAATATCAAAGGCAATTGCTACAACTGCGACAAGCCCGGTCACATGGAAAAGATTGTCGCCTGCCAAAAAGGGGCGATCGTGAGAAGGCTAATCTGGCCGAAGACTTGTCTGAGCTAAACTTATTCGCCGTGGTATTTCAATCCAATCTGGTGGATAACCCAAGAGAGTGGTTCATCGACACAGGGACAACCCGACACATCTGCTCAGATAAGGAGATGTTCTCGACATATACCCTGATCAACAGATGAAAGTTATTTATGGGTAACTCTGCAACTTCTCCCGTAGTTGGATTAGGCAAGGTAGTGCTGAAGCTGACCTCTGGAAAAGAGCTGACCCTCAAGGATGTGCTTCATGTCCCAGACATTCGTAAGAATCTAGTATCCACTTCCTATTAAGCAAAGCCGGGTTGAAGCTATTTTTTGACTCGAGAAGGGGCTCTTCAAGATGAATGTAATAACTGTCAAACGTGCCTTTGAGGGCCCTAATAAAGTTATTAATTCTTCTTACTTTACTGAGTCTTTTACTTATGGTATGATAGATTTAGACACATAAATTTGAGCTCACTAAAAAAGTTAGTAAGTTTAAATTTATTGTCTAAAATAGAGTTTGACCCAAACAATAAATGTGAAGTATGTGTAGAGGCAAAAATAACTAAGGTGCCTTTTCATTCAGTGGAAAGAAGTACTACATCTTTAGAGTTAATTCATATCGACATCTGCGATATGAAACACGTGCAAACTAGAGGTGAAAAAAATATTTCATCATATTTATTGATGATTGCACAAGGTACTGCTATGTACATCTTTTGAAAGGAAAAGACGAAGTTCTAGAAGTTTTCAAGAGTTATAAGAATGAGGTTGAAAATTAACTTAGCACTAAAATCAAGATGATTCGAAGTGATAGCGGAGGAGAATATGTAGCCCTGATTGAGGAATTCTGCCAATAAAATGGCATTATTCATCAGACGACTGTACCATACTCATCTCAATCAAATGGCATAGCTGAACGCAAGAATTGAACTCTCAAGGAGATGATGAATGCTATGTTGATTAGCTCGGGCTTACCCCATAAAATGTGGGGGGAAGCTGAGCTCTCAGCTAATCACATTCTAAACAAACTGCCACACAAGAAGAGGGACAAAACCTCATACGAACTATGGAAAGGGAGAAAGCTTTCCTACGGTTACCTAAAAGTGTGGGGGTACCTAGCTAAGGTAGAAATACCTCAACCTAAAAGGGTGAGAATAGGACCCAAGACCGTTGACTGCATCTTTATCGGATATGCCTATAACAGTAGTGCATACCAATTTCTAGTGCACAAGTCTGAAAATCCTGAAATCAATGAGGGAATGGTCATGGAATCAAGGAATGCAACATTCTTTGAAAATATCTTTCCAAACAAGGAGAGGAAAGACCCAAGCTTAGGTAGAAATATCTCCACCTAAAAGGGTAAGAATAGGATCTAAGACCGTTGACTGCATCTTTATCGGATATGCCTACAACAGTAGCGCACACCTATTTCTAGTGCACAAGTCTAAAAACCCTAAAATCAACGAGAGAATGGTCATGGAATCAAAGAATGCAACGTTCTTTGAAAATATCTTTCCAAACAAGAAGAGGAAAGACCCAAGCTCTAACAAAAGAGCTCATGAAGCTACTCAAGGTTCTCATCAAGTTGTTGAGGAACCTAGACGTAGCAAAAGGACCAGAACAGCCAAGTCGTTTGGTCCAAATTTTCTGACATACGTGTTAGAAAATGAACCTGGGATAATCTAAGAGGTGTTGTCTAGTTTAGATGCTCCTCTCTAGAAAGAAGCTTTCAACAGTAAGATAGAGTCCATCATACAAAATCACACGTGGAAAATCGTGGATCTCCTACCAAGTTGTAAACCTTTAGGTTGTAAGTGGATCATAAAAGGAAATACAAAGCTGATGGATCAATCGATAAGTACAAAGCTCGGTTGGTAGCTAAAGGGTTCAAACAGAAGGAAGGATATAATTTCTTTGACACATATTAGCCGGTCACAAGAATCACATCTATTAGAGTGCTCATAGCTGTTGTAGTACTCTATAACCTCGAGATACATCAGTTGTATGCAAAAATAGCTTTCCTAAATAGAAAACTGGAAGAGGAGATATATATGGAACAACCTGAAGGGTTTGTTGCCCCCGAACAAGAACATAAAGTATGCAAGCTGGTCAAGTCACTGTACGGGCTGAAACAGACACTGAAACAGTGGCATGAGAAATTTGATAGAACAATGATATCAAATGACTTTAAAATCAATGAGTGTGATAAATGTATATACATTAAAGGCACACCTGATGCTTACGTGTATGTATATCTGTATGTAGACGACATGCTAATCATGGGAAGTGGTAAATTATGAAAACTAAGAACATGTTAAAGAACAACTTTGATATAAAAGATATGGGTCTATCTGACGTTATACTAGGAATTAAAATCTCTAGGACGACTGAAGAATTATCTTGTCACAATCTCACTATATTGAGAATGTACTCAAGAAATTTGAAGCTTTTGACAAACCTCCAGCTAAGACTCCGGTAGACTTGAGTCTACACTTAGCTAAAAATAAAAGGGACCCAATATCTCAACTGAAATATGCAAGGATCATTGGGAGCCTGATGTAATTAATAAATTGTACACGTACTTAACAAATTGTACACGCCCTGATATTACTTATTCAGTTAGTAAGCTTAGTAGATTTATAAGTAATCCATGAATGGATCACTGGCTAGCTCTAAAAAGGGTTCTAAAGTATCTAAAACATACTTTGAACCATGGCATACTATATACAAAATATCCAGCTGTATTGAAAGGATACAGTGATGCGAATTAGATATCGGACACTAAAGACTCCAAATCCATGAGTGGTTATGTGTTGATCATAGGTGGAGGAGATGTATCCTGAAAATCCTCTAAACAAACGTGCATAGCTCGATCCACCATGGAGTAGGAGTTTATAGCACTAGACAAAGCTGGAGAAGAAGCTGAATGGCTCAGAAACTTCTTAGAAGATATTTTTTATTGGAACAAGCATGTGCCTCCTGCATTGATACATTGTGATAGCATGTCAGTGATAGGGAGAGCAGACAGTACTATGTATAACGCAGTAAGGGGAATAAGGTTAAAACTCACACATTAAAAATATTCATAGCGGTAACTTAACCATGATGAGTGGAGATCTCTCAAACTTGGTTCAATGAGACAATTAAGTTATAGATGGTTAAGATAATACTTGGAACCCATCCCATTCTCAGAAGCTGCCCAAGTACTAACCTGCAGAGGTGTGGTAAGGTTAAGCGTCTACGCTTTTAATGATTCCTATACCAGATAAAGGTATAGTATGGCAGGATACTCTTGATAGGAGATCACCTATATAAGTGTGAAGTGAGGCCGCTTCAAATAGAACAAACACTTATGAATCCAAGATAAGGTCCATGACCGAAACAGACACAACATGAGAACCAAGGATATTAGAGATATTATTGTGTAAATATTATTGTCTTGGTTTACATAATAAAGCTGACAAGTTCAAGACATCGAGTTCACTGAGTAGCAAGTAAATTTAATAATATCTTACTAGAGAAGGTTCAAAGCCGTAAGCTACCTATCTCGATGCAATGATATTTCGTCAGAACTTTTCTTAAAAGTATCAGCATGCATTAATCATCATTCATGTAGGATATTGTTGGGTTTTGAATGCTAATTAAAGCAAATAGCCCAAGGTGGAGGCCCATAGTGAAAAGCCCAAGTTGAAAATGGCATTACCACATTGGAAAGTGCAACAAAGATTTCATAGTTTATAAGGAGATGCTCCTTGTTAGCTAGGAAATAAGTTGACCACTTGGAAAGCTAACTCGGACAGTTGTGAGGATGGTGCGCAGTACCATCTGAGCACGAGCACGCGCTCGTGTATGCACATGCGTACGTGCATGTGCGCATGGCGTATTGGACGTAGATCGCAATGGATACTTTATGGTACACTTTGCACTTCGCACGTGCGCATCATCACTAGGAGCTGGAGGAGCCTTAAGACTTTTGCCTGATTCTGGAGAAGCTACAGGTTGCTGAAGCATCACGAAGGAGTACAAATCCGCGCTTACCAAAAGGGTGCCTACAAGCACCGAACTGCCTGCGAAGGAGCTTGTCCAGAATGCCTTCCGAAGAGCCACGAACGAATTGACTGGAGAGGTGCCTGAAGGACAGCCTGCCTGCTGGCCGAAAGGGTGCGTCTCCTCATAAGTGCCTTGTGCCCTTTCGGAGTGCCTGCCTCCACAGCCTATAAATAGGCCTCTCCCTCTCATTTGTAAATCATCCCAACAACTCATTGCATAAGCATTCATTAGCAATAGTTGTTCTTCTCTCCCTCCCTCTCAAAAAGTTCAGAGTATCCAAAGGTTCGCCGAGACTTCAAGAGTCGTTGTGCTACGATCTCGAAGTGCGAAGTCGTTGTATCTTGGGGACGATTGCCGTAGCCCGTAAGCACTGAATACAGGACAATCTTATTTTATAGAGAAAAAGTCAAACTCTTACCTCGACTATATCCTAATCAAGTATACCACCTCCTACACAAACAACAAGTTTAGCCTTGCGAGACTCTTCTCAAAGGTAAATATCAATTGTCACACAATCATCTGGCACTCGAACTCTCACTAGCCTAAGTAAGTTTTCCATCACCAAAGATTCTAAAGCCACGAAGAGGAGAGAACACTACTATGCAGGACAATGTGTGAATACATGTATTATGAACAACTCTTGGATTACAAATGATTTTTTTCCTTGCTGATATTTTTATTCATATATGGTAACCATAATGCAAATGCAGTAGAGCCTATGATAATACTATACAAGAGACTCCAAATTAATGAACAAATCTTGTCCGACCAAGTCTTTGATAGAATTCAGTCATAACAATTATTCTTTGATCTAAAGTATAACGGATGAAGAAACTCTAGTAGATTGCAAAATATTTGAGAGATGATCTCTGAAAAATGCATAAATAAAATTCAGTGTCTATTTGGCATCTCATTCCTTGTACATGTATTCTTTGACGTTAATAAATTATACTTAAAAAATCAATGTCAATTTAGTTGTCCCAATGGAAGAATTAGTTTTTTTTTGTTGTTGCAGGATTAGTTTTTCAAGTTGAATAACTATTTTGAAGATCTTTTGAAATTTAATAACTAATTTTGAAGATCTTTTGAAATTTAATAACTAGAACTGACCACCATCACCATGACCTTCATTAAAATAGATTAAATAAAGGAAAAGGAAAGCCGAAGCCTTAATAATCTTTAAACAATTATTTACGTAGAGGGTTGATGCTGGGTGACAAAACATTGTCTCTTTGACAACAAGATGCGAAATGCAACAAGTAGTTTAGAAGGTGTAAGGAGATGCAAACTAAAATGTGTGACTTTTTTTTTTGCAATGACAAAGGGAAAAAGATGAGGCAAGAAAATAAGATTAGAGGATACTTGAGAGACGACCACTAGAAATAAAAGTAAAAGTTCACGTGAATACCCTGTGATTATAACTTTGGATATATCATTATATTGTGATTTTAATTGTCTAACTAGGTAACAATTTTTTTTAAACTTATCAATCAACTGACATTCTTAGCTGTTGTTAGATTAATACATCTTTTCATCCACGTGACACACCATACAATATCAACAAAAAAATTAATTTAATTGGCCAAACGCACAACATCGTCTACACTATAACTTTCCAAAACTAACGAAAATTTCCATTTGTGCTACTTGCTAAATTGCATGTCATTTCTACATCTTGGATGCCACATATTTGATATTCAAAGACTAACACACATCGGTTGTACTCAAATAATGTCTATCATTATGATACGTGTTGATAGATGTTATCTGATATTTTTGACATATCTTTTTTTTGGACTATTTTAGTAAAATACAACACTTTACTTAAAAAAAAGATAGTGGTATGTAAAAGATTGAAACCATCTAATACTCAAACTAATTTTTACCTTAAAAAGGAAAAGAAGTGACCGACTTAGACCACATTCCACATCTGCCGTCAGTTTTACAACACTAGACACTACCATGAGAAGTGGCATTATGTGCGGAGTGATTAATGTAATCGTTGCGCAAAAAATTACGCCGCGCCCTTTTCTCTCTGCTTCTTAGTTGATTTGACTTGAGATACAAATATTATAGGGAAAAGTCTATTTTAGTACCATGTGGTATAGTCCAAAATCACTTTAGTACCCTGTGGTAAAAACTGACCAATCGAGTCATACTTATTTCAATTAACATCACTTAGGTCCGCGGGCAGCTGCCCGGACCTAACTCGTCCAAACAACGTCGTTTTATGTATGACGTGGCATGCCACGTCAGATTTTCTAGCCTACTTGTAATATGACATGGCAAGGTGGCAAAATATCAAAATAATCACTAATTATTTATAATATTTAAAAAAAACCATCACTTCCCTCGTCTTCTTCCCTCTCCTCCCCCCCCCCCCCCCCCCCCCCCCCCACAACAAAAGCCAACAACGTAATCGTCCGACCCAATCTCTTCAATAATGGGAAGAAGATCCCTCCCGCACGAAGACCGACGCCGAGCGGGACAGGAGACCGACGCGGACTGCCCAACCCGTACCTCGCTCTTTAAGCTCGGCGATAAGGTCCTCGCGCTCCACTCCTTAGTGACTGACAGGGACTGCCTGACCCATCTATACCCACTTCCATCCGCACCATCGCCGACGTCGACCTCAACCACGGGGACATCGCCTGGTACCTCCCCGAGGAGCTGGGCCTGCTCTCTGATCTAACATTAGTTCGCCTGGTACCTCCCTGAGGAGCTGGGCCTGCTCTCGACCAAGCCAGCAGTGGAGGTTGAGGGAGATGGGAGCTTTGGGCTTCATCGGCAAGTTCACCGGTAAAGGTCAACTACGGCAAGTCCTTCAACAAAGGCATCGATAAGTTCACCGGCAAAGGTCAAGGCCAGGGCGTAACGATACCGGTTTTGGGCACGGGATGGGTCCGGCGATGGCAGCTGGGTCCGAAGACAGTAGCTGGGTCCGACGACGGTAGCTGGGTCCCATCAATTGAATTTGGGGATGGGTTTCGGCCATGTTTTTTCTAGGTTTAGAGTTTGGGGATTATTCCCATCAATTGAATTGGATCGGAGAGAGAGGGGAAACGAGAGAGAGAGAGAGAGAGAGAAGGAGAGGGAGGAGGATGAGGAGGAAGAGGAAGGAGACGATGGAAGATAGATGATGGGTTTTTAAAAAATATTATAAATATATTGGTGATTATTTTGATATTTTTCCACCTTGCCATGTCATATTACAAGTAGGCTAGAAAATCTGACGTGGCATGCCACGTCATACATAAAACGACGTCGTTTGGATGAGTTAGGTCCGGGCAGCTACCCGCGGACCTAAGTGATGTTAATTGGAATAAGTATGACTCGATTGGTCGGTTTTTTACCACAGGGTACTAAAGTGATTTTGGGCTATACTACAGGGCACTAAAGTAAACTTTTCCCAATATTATAATATGATATTAGAGAATTTGATCCCGTTTGTTTTCATTTATATGCAAAGTCTAGTCTGTGCGAACTTTCACCAAGAAAAAAGCTTCGTTCATGTGTCGTAATAAAACATCGAAAGTGGTGGGTGGGTGGTACTTGGGTTAATTTTTAAAGTGAAACTCCGTTAATTAATTATTCTAAATTTTTGGATTAAATACATGTAAGGCGCGAAAATTATTAGATTCAATTTCTAAATGATTCGACGGAATAATAGCTCCATATTATACAGTATATTGTCCCTTATTTAAACTTTATGTGCAATAACAAAACGAAAGAAATAGTTTCCACGCTAAAAGTAGCATTTAAAACTAAACTGAGACTCGTAGTAATAGTTTCCACACGCTAGAAATACTTTCTACGTGTTGGAGGGTAGATATAGGTGGATTGTATCTTCGATATCTTCTTGCTATTATACGTCGGATTTTAGGTGTGAATAGATAAAATAGATTGGTAAGACTGATATGTGGAAGCGTAGATCTAGGTGAGTGGGTCCGCGTATTATTGTAGGGTGAAATTTTTGGAAAGTCATAAAGAGCTTGATGCTTATTTTTCAATGTTTTCTATTGTTGTTATACTTTGAACTGACGAATAAACTGAAGTTTTAAACAAAAAAAACTACTCTATTTTTTTAGGAAAACTACTCTATTTTTTAAGAGAAGTAAATTACTCTTGCGATAGCTTTTTTTTTTATAATCACTTGCGATAACTGTTAATCATGTGGCCGATCATGTGTAACATTAATGGCATCGAACTTTGAGTTCATTGTCGCAGTTGTGCAAGATATATGTGGATATTTAATAAATTATATTTGGGATTGTGAAATAAATAATGGCAGGCCTAACTGCAAGGGTTATATCTGTTATTTTGTCAAAAACTTATAATGGAAACTAATTAGACAACTTTATTCTTCTTCTTCTTCTTCTTTACATAATTTTGAACATGGATTCTTTATTTTACCAGCAACATTTAAGTTACATTTATATACGGTAGAAAATTGTGACCGCTGCTATTAAGGTTTAATTAAATAACTAGTATACCTAGACCTGATCAGGGATGACCTGATCACCAATAAAACAAAACATAAAAATTAGAAAAATGAAAGAAAATGGCCATCGGTGGTGACCAGGGGCCGGCAACAGCCCTTGACACCACTTGTGGTGACCTCCTGAGTCAATTTTTTTTAAATATGTTCGGGTGACATATGACATAATGTTATTCGATAAAAATATAAAAAATTATAATTTACAATTAGAGATAGAGTCCAATATTTTCTACTCATATTTTTAAATTTTATATAAATATAGCTCAATATTTTTAATTTTTTATAAATAAAAACTAAAATTTTAATTTTCTGTAAAAATTCGTATAGATAACACTATGAAAATTCTCTATCAATTACATATGAAATTTTCATATATTTATTACAATTTATATGTTAATATAAATTGGTTATAGATTATATGTGGATGAAAGATAAATTAATTATTTATTTAATGATCAAAAAATTATTTATTTATTTGGTCACCATCCGTGTCTCGTGTTCTAAAAAACATACTTATATCTCGTGTCAACGATAGAAGTTGGTTCTCTTTAATTTTTTCAGATTATATTTTGAGAAAATGTTGAAAGAGTCTAATTCTTTTATTATTATTACCCGTAAGATACAACGGATAGTAATGAAAAATTGCAGTGTTTGACTTTCAAATTAGCACGTTGTAAACTTGAATTCATTTAAGAAAGTCTTAGATTAAAATCTCGCGAATTTTAAAAATAATATTAAAAAATTATCTCTGAAATAGACTCAATAGTACTCAACCAAAAAATATCAGAATTTTTTAAAGATAGTAGATTAAATTTGGATCGGGGTAATTTATTTTCATAATAAGACTTGTGAATGTTGGAGTATTGCTT
Organism: Hypericum androsaemum; assembly: GCA_963995505.1. Classification (NCBI taxonomy): domain Eukaryota; kingdom Viridiplantae; phylum Streptophyta; class Magnoliopsida; order Malpighiales; family Hypericaceae; genus Hypericum; species Hypericum androsaemum. Next base: position 13,798,339 of record OZ023186.1, read on the forward strand.
TAATAAGTGTCCATGTGTTACGGGACCAATTAGGCCTCTTATATATTTGGCTGCTTGTATGTAGTTCTCCCCGTTAATTGCTCCCATTTGCTTATGAGCATACAAAAGCCAAGGAGCTATACGATAGCTATGGATAACTAGGAATTTAGGTGTAGGAGTATCGACCATACGATGTTTATTAAAAATGATTTATCAGCACAAATTTTTTTCAGACGATTTGTGCTTACGAGTACTCATAGTGTATAATAGCAAATGTAATAATTTACTATTTTGGTAAATTTTTCTTAATATTTACTTATTAAAAATTTGCTCCCATTTGCTATTGGAAAAGTGTGGACTCGTCACGATAATAATGTGCCAAAAAGTTGGACACCGTGTGACCTACCACCACATTTAAGTGTATACCTTTTTTTTTGGGGTGATAGTTTAAGTGTATACCTGTGGCTGGTACACCACCTCTTTCTCTTTACCCTTTCCTTTTCTCTTTATGTTTTTTTATTAATTTAACTGTTGTGTACCTGTTGCGTCCAGTTTTTACGGGGTTGACATTTTTTGGAATATGATAGCGGTCGGTTTCTCACAAATTTCAATTTTATTGTGCTTGAGAAGCATGCGTTTCAGTTTAGTAATACACACCTTAACTAACTTAAAATGACCATTCGAACGTATAAACAGAAACTGATGTTCTAACCACGATTCAGAATACGAGTGGAAAAAATGGCCTAGTGCAGATTTTTAGTAGGTGAAGCGTCTATTCATTTCCTCACAAGTTAGGACAAAAGACAACACTCTCCCAACCGACAGCAATCCACGTATACACCTTTTTCTTCTCAACTTCAACCCTGTGTTTATTGGCATGCTCCTTTCCCTATGCAGTTTTTTATAGGTTTCTTTTTGCCTTTTTTTAATGTTTGCTTATGGAATTTTTACAACTAATTAATATATATTATTGCTTCAATAGTTTTGCTGGTTAATCAATGCCCATAACCAGCGAAAACATAGAAATGCCACCAGTAGGAGTTAAAACAAGTGATACAAACATTAAAAATATTATTTGAAAAATTATTCTTAAAATGAACTCTGTTCGAATTTGAATATAAAAAATTAATCTAAAAAAACATAGAAAGGCAGAAAACATAGAAAGGCAGAGAGATATCCGAGAAGGAACGCTTAGAGCAATTTAAGCTGCAGTGTGCAAGTGTATATAGGACTAGGAGCAGTCATTGCTTCAATTTTGATTAATAAAATGCTATTGGTTAAGAACAAAGTTGCTGATTAATATTATCTGATGAAAAAAAGTGAAGCAATCATACGAAATAGAATATGGTAAAAGAGAGAGCATATTCATACGAAATATTATCAAGCATTCTTAAAACTCCACTTATACACCACCAAATTAAAGTCAAAAAATTTGTTTCCGATCCCATCTTTGTAGCCCTTCTGGATACATCAACAGGGCAAAACAATACATTGTTATTCCATTACGGGATCCAATAAATGGCCATTAAGTTTTCTGCGAGCCAATGTCAACTTTTTTTCCGGGGTAAACATATATCTTTATTCATTCATCTCGATAAGATCACAATGATAAACCATAGTCGACAGCCAAAAGAGGCTCCAAGGCACTGGGCGGACGAATTTGGATTCAGGGGGACTACATAAAAGTCATCTTCATGGTATGAACTAAATATGGGTCTTTAGATTTGATCAAATTCTTTTTTTACAGATCTGATGGTCAGAATCTGTTGAGGATATTTTCGAGTTTTTATCCAAACATATTCATTAGGGTTCCACATTTTTTCTATATAATCCCACAAAAAAATATAACCCCCCACCCCCCCCCCCCCCCCCCCCCCCCCATCCTCCATCCTCCATCTGCCATCCAAGCTTCTCCGGGTGCTCTCCCCCACTAGCCGCCCCAAAACGACAGGCTCGAACCCAGATTCCACGTCGTGGTGTGCTTATTTGGTCCAATACGGCTCACCTCTCTCTAGATCTTCAATCTCTCTATCTATGTCCCTTCAATTTTGTTGATCGTGGTGTGCTTATTCGTCATCGTTTAGGGTTCTCGTTATATTAGGGGTAATATCTTCTTTTCGAATAAAAAAAATCCGATGAATGACACCAATATTAAAGTAGAATGATACCAATATCCTAGAACGATGATACCAATATTCGAGAAGAATGAAACCAATATATTCAAATGGTATACATTTTCACTTATAATGAGATACCAATATTGGAGAAGATGAAAACCAATATCACGGCGGAATGAAACCAATATCATAGAAGAATGAAACCAATATCCGAGAAGATGGAAACCAATATCATAGTAGAATGAAACCAATATCATAGTAGAATGAAACCAATATCATAGTAGAATGAAACCAATAACATAGAAGATAGAAACCAATATCATAGTAATATCATAGTAGAATGAAACCAATAGCATAGAAGATAAAAACCAATATCCGAGAAAATGAAAACCAATATTCCCATACTTGTATTTCCATAATTTGTATTATTTTGCTGATATATTTTTTAATTATTTTAATTATTGTATTTCCAATATTGCCCCTATCCCTTTCAGTGGGGATTACCCATGTCCCCACTGGATTTGAACCCTAGGAGGACAGGAAAATAATACAGAAGAGAGTTATGAATTTGAAATCTACGACTCCTATAATCACTTATTTATTAATCATGATTAATAAAAATTAATGACTATAATTGCTCATTTATTGACCATAGTTAATAGAATATTTAATAATCATCATTATTAGAGAATTTAATGGAATCTCAAAGCCACCCTACAAAAGAGACCTCCTCTCATTTGTGAGATACTAAAATTCACATTGAGTTTTGTACTCTCATCTCTCCCCCTAACCATAGCATATTCATTATCATATTTGCTGTCGCGACTCGAAAATAGAAGCGACAAAGTCCGAGGTATTAATTATCCCGAAAGGCGTCAGACTTTTATTAAGAAATAAAATAATTATCCAAAACAAAAATCTGAAACATCCAAAGTAATTTAAATATTCAGAAATTTGAATAAATACTAAAAGCTAAAATTTCAATAATCTTTATTATTTGGGCAGAAAAACCGTGTCGATGCATACAGATGAATCACTCTACTCCCGATCCTGGATCCCACCCGAACGATCTGAAATACATACAGCTAAGGTGAGTTGATAAACTCAGTAAGTGGAACGAAACGAAGTAAACGAATAACAGGAAAATGATTTCACCTTACAAACCGAAAAGATCCCCCTATCCGACTACCTAGCCAACTAAACAAACATAATTTTGGAACATAACATATCCACGAGAGTATCTCCTATCTGACTACCCTATCCGACTATCCTAACCGACTACATATCTTACATTTAGTAGCACTTAACAGAACTTATCATAATTCAGTTTCGGACATGAGTACGTACCATCAATTTTCCCGCAATCAGAATTCGGACAAAAGTATAGCATACAGTTTCAACATAATACGGTTTCAACATAATATAGATCAGATCTTCGAGAAATCAACAGTATCAAAATATATGTTTCTAGCAGTAAAGAGATCGGCTTAAGCCAGATCCCGAACTCAAGCCATACGTGTTCCAGACTGACACAAATTCCACTTACCTGACTTGCTCCTAACTCTTTAAACCTTCACGAGTCTAATCCAATGATCTGTCATGGACCCCCCTCGAATCTAACTCGTCCCCTTACTGATCCGTCTTCTCCACCTTTTGTTTGAGAGGTAAACACGTGACTTATAATAGGAATTATTCGAAAATGAGTTTACAAGGTATTAGTAACTTACCCTCTTCGTACAGTGATTCCCGAATAGTCTCGTCCTCTCTTAGCACCTCCTCCCGAGTCAGATTTTGCTCCTCACCTTTACAATAAGAGGAAATTCGTGGGTGTTAATTAGGCTCACAGAATGGACAGCCTAAAGGCCTATTTATATAGACTTTCAACCCTAATCTGTCCCAAGTTACCCTAATTATGGAAAACTACCCTTTGCTCTCCCAAACTTTATAAAGTTCTTACTTTAGTTTCCCGATTCTTACATTTGCATAGAGTCAGAGTTCTGTAACCATTGAGGGTTCGCAGGTTGGTCAGATTGTCGCTTTCATCTGACCGAGTGATTGGACAGTTTAGGTTGGGAGCTTACTTACCCTTGAGGCCTGAAGTGATATATGAAAAATGTGTGTGTCACTTGGGGCTTGTATTCCATCTTGCAATGCTTATATACAAATTACACGAATGAAAGCCTATATACACTTTCCTTATAGACAACATGCCTCTATAGGACTTTACATGTGTGAGAGATCTAATCGGATACACTTTCTAATCCATATGATTCTCTACACCCCCACCCCAACCCCTCTCAAGTTGGTGTGTGCAAATTAGCAACACCCAACTTGACCAACAAGTCATGAAAATGCTTCGAAGCGCCTTTGTGAATATGTCTGCAAGCTGGTTAATCGTTGAAATCTTTCATGGCATAATTTCTCCTATCTGAACTCGTTCACGAACGTGATGGAAGTCTATTTCAACATGCTTCGTTCTTTCATAAAACACCAGGTTCATCGAGATATGCAAGGCCACCTCGTTGTCATAATAAAGAGGTGTTCAGCGTATTCGTGCGAACCCCAAATCCCTCAACAAATGACGTAACCAAATTGCTTCCCGGACTGTAGTTGCCTTGGCTCGATACTCGTCCTCAGCAGAAGAGAACGCCACCACAGATTGTTTCTTGCTCCACCATAAAGTTGGTGAACCTCCCAATGATACCCAGTTAGTGAGCATCTCATGGTGGGACAACCCACATAATCAGCATCACAATAAGTCAATAATGAAATCCCACCATCGGACCTCAATAAGATGCTTGTCGAGCCTTCGATTTCAAGTACACAACTACCCTTTCCATTGTGATCATATGCTCCTCTCATGGAGCAGTGAAGAATTGACTACGAACTCTAACTAAATAAGTAATGTTAGGCTAAGCAACCACCAAATACATTAGGCGCCCAATCAATCTTTGATTTTGAGTTGGATCCTACAGTTCTGTCCCCATATGCACTGCAAGTCGATGGTTTTGTTCCATTGAAAACTGTGTTCGCTTACTTCCTTCCTTGCTGCAATCCTTCATAATATCCGGCGTATATTTGCGATGGCTAAGCACCAAACCTTGAGATGTTCTTGCTACCTCTGTGCCAAGAAAATATTTTAGAGAACCCAGGTCCTTGATCCCGAATAGTCCATGTAAATAGTTCTTGATGTCACTATTTTATGTTCGACTGTGCCCACTAAAATCACATCGTCCACATATATTAATGCAATGACTGTGATCATTCGATCCTTGTATATAAATAATGAGTAATCAACCTTTGACTAGATGAACTTTGCCTTCAATAGCACCCCAGAGAACTTGCTATACCAACTTCGAAATGCTTGGCGTAAGCCATATAGTGACTTGTGCAATCTATAAACCCTTGTATCTCCAGGCTTACAGAAACCCCGTGGGATCTTCAAGTAAACCTCTTCCTTTATATCACCGTGTAAGAAAGCATTGTTGATAACTAACTGATTTATCAACCAATGTTCCTTGACAGCCACGGCCAGTAAACATCATAGTGTGATAAGCTTGGTCACAGGTGCATAGCTTTCATGAAAATCTATGCCTTCAAACTGGCGTAAATGCTCTCGCAACCAACCTTGCTTTGCACCATTCAACCTTGCCATTTGGTTTAAACTTCACTTTATGCACCCAGTTAGAGTCAAATTCTTTCTTCCCTTTCGGAAGTTATTACAAGGTCCACGTCCCATTGGATTCGAGAGCATCTATCTACTATTACATCACTTTTCTCCAATGCTTATGTCGGACCGCCTAGTGGAAATTCTTTGGCTTATCATGTGAAGTGATGGCGGCAAGCAAAGCCTTATGATGTACGAGAAATTGCGAATAAGTAAACGCACATGAATAAGTAAGGTTTCAAATTGAGGGTTGAACACGAAATCAAGGCAAGTAATTATGTGAAGCGAGAGAATTAAAAAATGGGTAAATTATTCTCACGTCCCTGAAGTTTGGTTACCCTCCCCCTAGGGTCCCTGACTTTTAGAAAATGATTGTCCCGTCCCTAAGTTTTGATGATAATAGACTCTCGGGTCCCTGGAGCCAGAATATTTTTTTTCTCCGGTGAACTCCCATTTGAAATGACCAAAATACCCCTCTCACTTAAAAAAAATCCTCTCTCCTTCTACCTTTAACTCATTCTTCCTCACATTTCATCTCAATTAATAACAAAAACACTCAATTAACTAAATACTAAAAATATCCAATTAAACCCAATCAAAAACATATAATTAATCGTGTATAATTAAACCCAATCCCTCGAATCCAGAAACCCAAAATGTTGGAGACCGCCGCGTTGGAGACCTAAAACCCAGATTTCCCACTCCTGGTCCTCTTCTTCCCTAACTTTGGAAGGGGCGGACTGGAGATGAAGACATTGGACGGAGACGACGGTGCTGAGATGGAGACGAGGCAGCCACGACGGAGACGAGGCATTGTGCCACAGAGGCCCCGTGGATCCCTGTCTCTGCCAAACCCGAGGGTCCCTGGACTCCGACTCCAAGCGGAGGGCATCCTCTCATCCACGGAGCTCCGGTTCCAAGCGGAGGGCATCCACTAGTCCACATCCTCGTCGGCGAGCAACGAAGGAGAAGAAAATTTGGGTTTTTGTGGGTTTTTAATTCTTGTGGGTTTTTAGTTTCTTAGTAAATTCTTAAAGAAGATTTGGGGAAGAAGATTTGGAGACAAAGATGAAAATTTGGGGACGGAGATGAAGATTCATTTTGTTAATTTTTATTTTATATTGAAAATTTTTGATTTCCAAGAAGATGATGAATATTTTTAACAAGGAAGGGCATTTTGATCTTTTCAAATGGGGTATCGCCAGAGAATATAGAATATTCTGGCTCTAGGGACCCGATAGTATATTATCATCAAAACTTAGGGACGGGACAATCATTTTACAAAAGTCAGGGACCCTAGAGGGAGGGTGACCAAACCTCAGGGACGTGAGGATAATTTGCCCTTAAAAAATTTATAAGGTTGTAAAAGTTTGCAAGTAAATAAACAAAATCAAAAACGTAATTAAAAAAGTTGTAAATTCGAGGGAGAGAAACGAGCACGATGCCCTATGGATTGATTACCTATGATGAGATTATAGTTCTTATGAAGTTCTAACTAGTACCCGGAGTGTTCTAATACACCTCCCTAATGCTTTCACTCATTAGAGAGATAAAACCCAGATAGCAAAGACCTAAGTTACTAATTAACGCTTTCGCTCATCAATTAGACTTAGAACTATACTAATCCAAGTTATAAAGATTCCTCCTCACGGGTTATTCTTACGATATCAAGACGTCTCATTAATACCTAAGAACATGTTAATTGATTCTATCCATTAATTCGAGTGCCTCTCGGTCCACTCTCATCAAATTTAATCATAACATAAGTGATCAAGTTAGATTAATTATTAAGCACACTAATTAACAACTACTATGCAAGATATATGAATCATAAACTCGCATAGATAATTAATCACATATTAGGATATCACACTCTAAAGAAATCTACTCGCTAAGCATAATAACGAAGCAAGAGAAATCAATAGAAAATATCATAACAAAAAGCGTAAGTATAGGGAAAGAGGAGGCTTAGTCGTTCGAGCAAGCCTCACCAATCTCCTCCACGAAGCTTAACAAAATTCTGACTTTATTTAAGCTCCTTAGGCTGTCTCAACGTTGCAGTCAAAGTATGAATCAAACCTAAGAGACTAAGACCTATATATAGCCAAAAGTCTAACTAGAAATTAAGAAAACTTAGAGAAAGTTAACCTAAACTGGGAGTCTTGCTAGCCAAGCGATAATATAAAATAATATAACTTAATTACCAAGACCAAAACAGGAGGCCAAAAATCAAATATTTTTGTAATGGATCCGGAACCCCGACTAAATAAGAAGTCTAAAAATTCTGGCCTCGGGGAACCTGGCGCCCGCCAAGAGGCTGGCGTCCGCCAACTCAAGCTACTGCCCGGCCGATGCTTGGTCATTGGCACCCACCAATATGGATTGGCACCCGCCAACTTGGATTGGCGCCCGCCAAGAGGATCAGTTTCATTTTATCTTTGTATTTTATATTTTTGACCCTCTTTCGCTCTGTATTTGGCTTTGACTATAAAAAAACAAAATATAGATCTCTTTTTGAGCTTTCCAACAGTATCTCATATGATATAATCGGATACTCTAGCCAAAAATTATGGCTCTTGCAATATGGTCTCTCAAAATCACCCCTCCAACGGCCTTCATTGAGCTCCATTTTTCTACAAAATATGACAAAGGGTAGAAATCCTGTCCAAGACTCATATATATATAAATGACAAAAGACTCAATGGGACAAGATAGAAATGAATGAAAACACGACTAAACATACATAAAATGCATAGCAAAACATGAGCGTTTACACACTCATCACCTTAAGTGGGTTAGAAAAATGATCATAACTTACAAGTGGGATAAAGGATATACCGTTGGGTCACCTGAAGATAGAGTATGCTTTTGCTGTGTGATGTAAGGTAGTAATGTGACTTTATAATTGCTCAACTGTGTTGGCTGTTTGCGAGCCCGCTGAGGACATCCTTCCATAACTGTTCAGACAAGAACTTGGCCTGTATTGCTCACTTCTGTCTCCATAACTTGCATCTCAGGATTTTTCTTGATTTTTTGGGACCGAAGTACCCATTTTGGTTCCAATAAAGACTGCCCTCAACCATCCAAGCTCTCCGGTTGCTCATATACTTCTACGATTGGGATTTTGGGCGTGGTCTGCCTGCTCCCTTCATCCCTTCCACCCGACATGACTTGTGTGAATGGAAATTGAATCACATTGCTACTAGTGAATACATTGTATGTGATTAGATCATACACCCAAAACCTTTCTGTCTAGTAGGATATCACAAAAACACACATTTTCCCCCTTTTCCCAAACTTGTTTGCTGCGCAATTGTGAGCATAAGCTAAGCATCCAGAACTTCTTAAATGTATGTAGTCTACGGGCTTACTGAATATGATCTCATATGGTGTCTTATGGTCAATCACTACGGATGGTAACCTGTTGATAAGATAGACAGATGTAAGTACGCATTCTCCCAAAAACTCAATTAGGAGGTTCACCTGGAACCTTAATGCGCGTGAGGTCTCAAGTATGTGTTCGTGCTTGCATTCAACAACATCATTTTATTATGGTGTGTTGACACAAGACGTCTGTTATTCCATCCTCGTTTCTGCATAGAATTGCATCATCTTGTTAGACTTAAAATCTGCACAGTTGTCACTTTGTATCCTTTTAATTTGCATACCAAACTAGGTCTATATCATTGCATAGAAAATGCGCAAGATGTCTCCAACCTCTGATTTATGCTGCATCAAATAAACCCAAGTTCCTCTACTATAATCATCAACGATAGTGAAAAAATACTTTGCTCCTGTTAGAGAGGCGGTATGGTAAGGTCCCCCACACATCACAATGCACCATATCAAAACATTGAGTCGTCTTTATTGAACTAAGGAAAAGGAAGTCTTATCTATTTAGCCCATTCACAAGAATCACAATATGCAAGAGCTTTTATTCCTACTTTATTCAGAATCATAATGGATGCCCTAGTCGACGATGCGATACTTCCAAGTATTTGTGCTCATAGACAGCAATTACCACCCTACCATCTTGTACTTGGTTGAAGTAGTACAGTCCATCATATCGCCTACCTAGACCAATCAACCTCCTTAAGGTAAATCTTGTATAACACAACAATCGGGTAGAAAAGTTAGTACACAGTTGATATCCTTTGTTCTGCGAGTAACAAATATCAAGTTGCAACTAAAATCTGGAATGTAAAGAACATGATTCAATAAGTTCTCCTCCTCATTCAACTTCACTACTCCAATCCCATGCACATGAATGCTCTTTCAGTTTAGAATCTTAATGGGTAAGTGCTCCATCTTTGTGATTGGTCCCTGAAATAAGTCAATATCTGAAACTATGTGTTTGGATAATCCAGAGTCAATGACCTATGCATGAGTATGAAGAACTTTATGCGTCATATTAATGCTCGATTCTGGAGTGCCAGAATTTTTCTTACTCTTACCAACATCCATTCCTAAATACTTCATCAAGTTCGAGTACTAATCTTTTGTAAGACCAGGTACTAGGCTGCCCTCAATAGAAACTTGTGCAGCTCTCAGGTGAGAGATGTTTGGTGACTGCGCTTCCCTTGTTTGGCAAAACTATCTCGGTATCCTCATTTTACCCAACCTGGTAGGTATTCAATAAGCTCAAAACATCCTTCTTTGTTGTGGCCAATCTTTCCACAGTGGTCGCACCTCAGATTCTCTGCTCTTGTGGGTTTCTGCTGGCCTCCGCCCTTCTCACCATGTACCTGAAAAGCACTCCTTTCGGAATTAGGGTTTCTAATGACAGATAAATTTCTTTGTTGTTCATCCTCTACCATTAGATGGTACCCTGTGTTAAGTGTGAGAGGTGGCGTGGTGCTCAAGATTTGTATCTTGACTACACTAAATGCCTCATCCAGCCCTATCAAGAAGTCGTAAAGTCGCTCCTTTTCTCTCATGATCAACATCTATTTTTGAACACCACAGTTGCAATTGGCACATGTGCAGCAGATTGATTATTTCAATTTCGTCCCATAATCCCTTCAGCTTGGTGTAGTTTGCTGATACAGATAGCTTGTCTTACCGTAACTGTGCAATCGAATGCCTCTGGTCATACGCCCGCGGCGCACTTTCCTTCCTAAAGTGCTCTTCCAAATCAGACCAGATTTTGGCTGCCGTCTTAGCATACCATACGCTGGCCCGTATCTCCTTCTCCATGGAACTTTTGAGCCATCCTTTCACCATGGAATCTTATCGCATCCATAGAGAAAAGTTAGGCGACGTCGACGCAGGTCGTTGAATGCTTCTGTCAATGAAGCCATATATATTTTTTGTGTATAACGCGTTCACCATATCAGTTATCCATTCCCCGTAGTTACTGTCATGAAGTAAATCACTATCATATACCTGACCTGGATAGTTCGAGGCGTGTATATAATACAGAGATTGGCTATCCACGCTTCCTGACAAGTTCGGCAAAGAGTTCTCCTCAATTTCGCCTCTTGTTGATGTGTGAGTTGACATATTTTAGTGGGGTTCAATGTATGCGACGAGTAGGCTATTTTTGGTAAACTATCGTATCAGCAAGAACCTACTCTGATACCATGAAAAATGCATATGTCGTTTGGGGCTTGTATTCCATCTTGTAATGCTTATATACAAGTTACACGTATGAAACCCTAGGTCGGAACCCTAGATACACTTTCCTTATAGACAACATGCCTCTATAGGACTTTACTTGTGTGAGAGATCTAATCAGATACACTTTCTAATCCATATGATTCTCTACATAGGCGGGGTAATTTGAGATTAAGGGCACATAGTTTGTTGTGGTTTTGTCCATGATTAAATATGAAAAATGTAATACTTAAATAGGATGACTCAATCTGAAGAACGCAATCTCCAAGAAAATCGTATATCGACAAACTGTCCAATTTTATTATTCTAATATGTTATTTGTTTAGACTTATGTTTCATTATTGCATAATAATAATAATAATTAATTAAAATATTTATTTAACAATCTTAAGCTCATATATATATATATATTATTGCTGCTATCGAACATATAATTTAACATGTATATCATAAACTTGTTATCTTCGTATTAAGGAAAATGTGTTTTGCGTATTAATTAGATGATATAACTTGTCCATTTCCAAGCGCTTAGTGATAACGAAACTCTAAGTTTATACTCTAGCGTGATCATAATAGCAATAGACAAGAATGCGCAAATATAACTAGAAGTCTTTTGTAGAAAATTTTCTTTTCTTTACCAATAAAATTTTCATAATTATTTTAAAAAAACTAGAAGTGGTTTCGAGTCTTGGACCATTTAGCATATGACGTAGACTACTAATTCCAACTAAACCAATAGAGAGAACACCCAAGAAAACATAAGGCAGAGAGAGACAACGTTTTAGCTTCAAATTAGCTTAATTGTTTAGTATTAATTAGACTTTGGTGGAATTGTAAAATCATGGGCTGGACAATTCTTGAAAAGCCGAAAGGGAACAGTACAATTAGCATTTAATTTTTCCTACAAAATGCACCTTTCAATATTTTTGCTATTAATCTATAATTAATTGAGATTTAATGTTTTATCATTTTCCCCAATCCACGGTTAAAATGAGGTGGGGGCAGGGCTTTTAATTATGTTGGTACACTGAGCTCTTTAATTTGGAAAAGTTTTGGTTGTATTTGAAGATAACCTAAGCCGTTAAAGGTCATTAAGGGCTCACGGAAAAATAAAATTATGAATTTTGGTTCTTAGTACTAAGTTAAGGGGCCAACAAATGACCAGGGGGGCCATTTCTAGAACGGACCCTTAAATGTGTATATTGGGCTCATACATTAACGTATGTGGTGAGAAGGAAAAAATATATGTGGTTATTAATAAGGCTTTACTCAATGTCAATGGGCCTATTTTGTTAATGTTTTCTCATGCTTAAGTTAATTTGTGAAATTGATTAATAAGTTTTGGATTTTAATTGTGGAATTGGGCCCAAGCTTGTTGGGCAAGCACTACAAGAAGTCACCGCTGCAAACTTGTTTCAAATAACTTGTTTTGGGTTTTTATCTCCTGGAGTTTTCACTTGAGAACACGTCAAGATGTTAAAATGTGTTTTGTTTGTGACAGCTAGTAATTAATAGTTTAAATTTGAGAAAAGTCTATTTTAGTACCTTGTGGTATCACCAAAAATTACTTTAGTATCCTGTGGTAAAAAATTCATCAATCGAGTCAAAGCACACCTAATTAACATCACTTAGGTCCACAGGCAGCTGCCCAGACTTGCCCCAACCTGCCCGAAACCTACTCGGCCAACTAGACCTGCCACATCATTAAAATTCTGATGATGTGGCATCTTTTCGCCCACTCCCTCTTTCTCTCTCCTCTCCAATTCTTGATAAAAGCATCCTATTCCAAATTCAACCGACACAAACACCAAACAAACAAACAACTGACTAGCCTCAATTACCCAGACCAGCCGAACCAGTTTTCCGACTTGGAGGTAGAGCTCCACCAGGAGCTCCAGCGTCTCAAGATCCTCGCCGGCGGGCTCCAGCTCTACCCGGAGTTCGTCGCCCTCAACATCGTCCCCTCTATCCTTTACCCAGAGTTCCTCTCCCACGACAACACCGACATCGCCGTTGACATTGTCCAGCTCCTCCAGGACCTCACTGACGAGGACGTCCTCGAGGACAATGATGAAGAGCTCGGACGAATGGGGTGGATGTGGTGCTGCAGCTTGTGGCAATGTACAAGTCCCGGGATTCGAAGAGCTCAGACAAGGAGGAGAACTACCACGAGCCCCGCGAGTTGGTGACTTGTCTATTGATACTCGTGCCTTCCGAGGCCGATCGGGGCTTCGACGTCTGGCAACACGTCTCCACCGTCACGAGGTTTGTTTGCTCTCTCTCTCTCTCTCTCTCATTCTCTTAAGTTAGCTTACTGGTCAGGGTTTCGAGTTGTATGTTAATTGATTTTGTGATTTTGTTGTCGGGTGAGTAGCTATGGCGTCGTCAAGGATGTGGTAGCCAACTCCTTCGTAGCGGCAGAGAGGAGAAGTTGAAGAGAGGGAGAGGAGAGAGAAAGAGGGAGAAGAGAGGGAGAGGGAGAGGGAGAGGGAGAGGGTGGAAAGATACCACATCATTAGATTTTTGATGATGTGGCAAGTCTAGTTGTCCGGTAGGTTTCGAGCAGGTCGGGGCAAGTTCGGGCAGCTTCCCAAGCTTCCCATGGACCTAAGTGATGTTAATTGGGTGTAATTTAACTCGATTGATGGATTTTTTACCACAGAGTACTAAAATAATTTTTGATAATACTACAGGGTACTAAAATAGACTTTTTCCTTTAAACTTTGAGAATTGAGAGAACTCAATTTACTAGTTGCTCTGTACAACGGAGCTATAATTCCTTTGTACAGTGTATTGTCTAGATTTACGGGCTCTTCGTATACCGCAATATAGATTTACAATTTACTTGTTGTGTTGTACTTGCTTTCCATGTTTGGAATTTGATGCTGTCTTGCTTGCGAAATTTATAAGTAATATTGCGTTGCGATACTATAAGATACAAAAAATGAGTGAAATGAATGTCACCAATAACGTGGACGATGAGGTTCCGCTTGTGAAGGTTACTGGCGATGAGGCTGCGATACCATTGATAATCCTAATGTCATTTTCTCAATTTGAAAATTCGGAAAAAGTTCAATGATAATAACTTGAAGAGGTGATAACAAAATATGATATTTTTCTAACTACCTTAAACTTAATCCATTATCTAAAAATAGAATAAACCACGCGAAGATGCTGGTGATCCACTTGAGAGGATTGCTATATTCGACGCATGACAAATATTGATTATTATGTCTCAAATATATACTTAATTCTCTCGACAATGGAAATGTTTTTTGAGTTTCGTTGGAGAAAAAGTATAAATTTGACGACATCAGTGCAAAAAAATTTATCACCGGACGCTTCTATGATTATTTGATGATCTATGAGAAGAACATTGTAAAATCATGTGAAGAGGTACAATTGCTCTATGATCTTGCTACCGATGGTATGGTCATCAGTGATGTCCACCAGGTGATGACGATGATTGGAAAATTGTGGACATCTTGGAAGGACTTCAAGATGTTCCTCAAAAATAAGAGGAAGATGTTGAGTCTTAAGGACCTTTTGAGAAGATTATGTATTGAGAAAGAAAACTGAAAGGTTGAGAAGAAATCAAATGACATGGTTGCCAAGGCCAATGTGATCGAGTTTGGTGAGAGCTCCTGTGGAATAAATGGAAACGCCCAAATGATTCCAAAGGATATGTTCTGAATAAGAACTTCACCAACATGTATTTGTTTGTGGCGAATTCGACTATAGAGCTAAGAATTTCTACAAACCTCGTGTCGTCGAGGGCGGGGTGTTCAATGGCAAGAACAAGAAGCTCGCACAAACTAATATTGCTAAGGCTAGCTTGAGTTCTGACCTCTAAAAATATGGACCTCGCTTCTGGTGTGTCCGAGGTGAATCTTGTTGCTAGGTGGACACTGAGACCACATTTATGAACATAAATGGATGTTCAAGACATATCAACCAATGGATGATGAGAACTGTTAGATATGAAAGGCAGTATTCAAGTTTGAAGGAAAAAGGGTGGTCGTGCTCAACAAATGACTTTCGTCTCATGGTTTAGTTTGATTAATTAGTTGTGTTGAAGGGTGGATCATTTGTTGGTAGGGGCTACTTGACAAACAACCTCTTCGGGACCCAAAAAGACTTCAAACCTAGAAACGATGTCATTTTACTGCTGAATTGACACGCCACATCAAAAAATTTTGCCTAGTTGGTTTGCTGAGTTGACACGAAATAAAATATCTATTTCAATCATTTATTTCTTTATAGTTTTTCAAAAACTTCTCCTTTAAATAACCATAAATATCTCTTTCAAAACTGCTCTCCTCTCTCGTCCCGACTCTTCACCTTCTCTTCCCCGAGAATTCTCTCTCTCGTTTCCTCCTGCTCATGTCACCCTAGTGTTTCCTCCTCCCCCTGTTGCCCTCGCATTTGTCCTCTCCCTCTTGACTCCTCGACTCCTCGCCTCCTCGCCTTTCCTATCCTCTTCTTCTTTCTCTTCCTTTCTCTAGCACTCGTGAAATAGCAACATCGGGCCAATCTCACAAGTACATAGTTCTGCTCCTTGCAATTATAAGGTTTTTGTTGCTGTTCTAGTTTGGTTGGGTTTTGTTTGTTCCTTGCAATTTTAAGAGTTTTGTTGTTGTTCTCGTTTAGGGTTTCCTTGCAATTTTGCATATCTTCTAATTTTAGGGTTTCATGATGGTTCTCTTATGGATGAGGAGCGACTCAGGGTTATTTATCATTATGGTGGAACGTGGGTGGACGATGGTGGAAGGAGATATGTTGGGGGAAGAACATTTGAGATGGGTATTGGGTACGACGTTGATCATCTGGAATATTGGAATATCCACAGATTTTACAAGAATCTATTACAAATAAGTGAAGTTCATCTTTGGTTCAGGAGGGGTGATGTTGATGGTGACAATGGTATAGTTGACATTCTAGGTGACAACCAGATTATGCAGAAGATTGAGTGGCAAAGAGGTTATCCAACTACTGATATATTTGGGATTGAAGTTGGATAAAATATTGTAGATGTTGAGGAATTGAGCAAGAGGTTGGATGCTACTATGGTTGGAAATAATGGATTGCCTAATGATTTTGATGGAACACAAGAAGAAAGTTGGAGTGAAAATAATGAAGAAGAAGTTTTTGTTGTAGGTGAAAAGTCTTAGGAAGATTATGATTATTTGGAAGAAATGGAAGATTTTGAATGGAATGATGGAGAAGATAATGGAGAGAAAACTGTTGCAGACGAAGCTATTCATATTGCAGATGAAGTCGTTCCTCTTGAGAAAGCTGTTCCTGTTGCAGAAGCTTCGAAGGAAGCTGATCGTGTTGAAACCATGGATGATGAAATTGATCGACCCATTTATGGTGATAGTGATTTGCAAGATGTGAGGGATGAAGATGATGATTTCAGGTATTACCTTTGGTTTTCTGAGGAGTTGATGCAAGAGGGAAAGGTTATATTGACAAATGATATGAAGTTCAAGTCGTATCAATAATTTAAGACAGTTTTGAAAGAGTGGACCATACCTAAAGGGGCTGATTATAAGTAGAAGAAGAACAACAGCTACGCTACAACTGCTGTTTGTAGACATAATTGTGGGTTTATAGTTCATGCATTGTTGATAAATGAAGATAGGTGTTCTCAAATTAAGACTTGGTCGCCTGAGCGCAATTATGCAAGGACGTGGAAAATGGGCTAGTGAACGCAAGGTATTAGTTTGGTTATTATTTTTTTTGTGAATCACAAGGTTTTTATGTTTGTGTATTGATCTGCTGCCTCTTATGTTTTTTCTTTTGCCTACAAGGTATGTTGCTGAGAAGTTTCTAGAAGAGATTAGAAATAATCCTACTTAGCCAATAGTCCCTATGCAGAAGATAGTTCAGAATAAATTGCAAGCAAAAGTGTCTATTGGTCATTGTTATAGAGCTAAGCGGATTGCAGTTAAGATCATCAATAGAGATGCAAGAAAATTTTATGAAAGATTGAAGGATTCTGCGGTCGTCATACTTACGACAAATGAAGGAAGCCATATGAAAATTACCACACGTGAAGGCACACCAGGGTGGGATAAGATAGTTGAACCTGATTGTACATGTGGTTGTACACCTGAAGTTTTTGTACATGTACGTGAGGTTGCTGTACAAAAGTGAGCCTTCTTTTCATGTCTATGGACCCTTGTTGGATTGGAAGTAATGGAGGATATCTTCAGTTAGCATCAAATCCGGCTACCAATCAACCTGTGTTGCCAAGCCTTGATTCACGCCTCTCTAAATATGACAAGATTGGTTGTTCGTTACTCACCTATTGCGATCCCATGATCTGTGCACATCTGATATGGCAAGATTGCATATGAACCTTCCTAATTTCCAACAGCTATTAATTAACTCTCTTCTTGATCCTCGCTTGTAGATTGTAACTATAAACATAAGAAATGTGTATAAATGTATCACTTGAATATGCAATAAACATCAAGTATTCAAGCCTTTACATGGTATTAGAGCCACAAGCTCTAACTGAGAAAAATTTTCAGTTTCAGTCAAGAAAAATCAAGTTCGATGAAAGGCCAACAAAATCAAATTCCCTCCCTTCCCAACCCCTTCAGCCAATTCTCAGAAAAATTTACTCCTAGAAATTATCTGACATGGAAGGCTCAAATGGAGCCCCTGCTCAACAACTACATCTGAGTGAGCACATCAATGGCAGTCTTCCCCAGCCCGAAAAGATGGTTGATGCTACGCCCAGTGGTCCTGTGACACCCACCTCAGAGTACAAGCCATGGTTTAAGCAAGATACATGTGCGCACTCTCTCTTCATATCCTCTGTCACCAGCGTAATTCTATCACAAGTCATTGGTTATAAATCTGCCAAGGAGGTGTGGGATCGCCTCATGCAGATCTACGATTCTCAGTCTCCACCTGAGATCGATTGCCTAAAAAAGAGCTTTTACGACCTCAAGAAAGGTACCGACACCATTGATGCTTATCTCACTCATGTCAAGGCCATCTCCAATCAACTCGCTGCCTTTGGCGAACATGTGTCTGAATATGATCTTGCTGAATGAATCATTCATGGGCACGATGATGCCTGTCGTCCATTTGATAGGTCGGTCGAGGTTCGCCCTCATACCCTATCGGTTGACGATCTTCACTCCCTCTTGCTCAATGAAGAACATAATCTTCAGAGATCTGTATCCCTGGCTGTGCTTGTTCCCTCTGTTAATTATGGTGCCAAAACTACATCCCGTGGTGTTCGCGGCGGTCCTGAAGGCCCCAATGGTGGTGGCCGTGGATGATGTGGCTGCTAGTCCTCATCTTCTCCAGTAGACCGTGGTAATTATTTTGGCCAGAGGTTATCCTAATATCGGGCCTGGGCTTTTAGGGTTAGGCCCAACGCCCGTCCATTAGCAGCAACTCATGGGCTGCCAGCCCATTGGACAGACGATATACTAGGGTCCCAGAGGGTATAGTCATATGTCCCGAGATTGTTCGTCACGAAGGTTCGGGCAGAATAAGTCAAGAGGGCCTCAGATCAATCACACGACATCACCTCAAGGGTCCCAGTGGGTATTGGATTCAGGAATGACACACCACGTCACATCGAATCTTAGTAACCTTCAACTCCACTCTGAATACACTGGTCCCAAGAAAGTCCAATTTGGTAATGGTCAAAAACTCCCCATCTCTCATGTTGGTGCCATGCAATTTTCTTTGTCAAAATCCTCGGTTTTGCTTAAAAATATTCTTTGTGTACCAAAGTGCTGCACAAGTCTTATTTCTCTTAGTGCACTAACCCGAGATAACAATGTTATTGTTGAATTTGTTGGTGATCATTTTCTTGTCAAGAATCAGGTGACGAGGAAGATTCTACATCAATTCGGGGCACTTTGGTCAATTCCACTCTGCAAGTTCATTTCACCTTCGTTCCTTCAATAAGTACTTGGCACCAACGTTTAGGACATGCTCATTATAATACCGTAAAAACTACACTTAGTTCGTAGTCTATTACTTTTCTAATAAACGGCTTACCAAACCTTGTCAAGGCTGTAGTGTAGGAAAGATTCTCAAATTACCATTTCATGTATCTTCCTACCAAGCAACGAGTCCTTTGGATCTAGTTTGTAGTGATGTTTGGGGACCTTCCCCGATAAAATCAATCGAGGGATTTTCTTATTATTTTGTATTCTATTATCATTTCAGCAAATACGTGTGGCTATACTTCCTAAGACGCAAATCCAACATGTTTGATGCCTTTGTCCGATTTCGTACCCAGGTTGAAAAGTTGTATGGTCGGCCTAGTAACCAACCCCAATATTGAAGTATTGAAAAAACTTATGTAAGTAAAAAATCTCAAATAAGGAAAAGTTATTTTTTGCTGAAATCTTGAATTGTGAGCTCTTACAAAATATATTCAAACTCATGGGATTTTGCATTGCATATTATGCCCTACACACCGGAACAAAAGTAGTGTGCCGAAAGAAAACATCGACATATTGTTAAAACCGGCCTCTCCATACTCTATCATTCATTGATTCCAAAACATTTTTAGTCCCTCATTTTTTACTCTGCCGCATACATCATAAACTGCATGCCCACCCCGTTATTGCAAAATCATTCTCCATATGTTTACGGACCATCAGAATTTGAAAAGTTTACGGGTTATAGGCTGTTTGTGTTATCCGTGGCTTCGCTCACTGATATACGCAAAATTGAGAACAATTAAACGTACAACCAAATAGTATAGTGATTAAGTAAGGTTCGTAACTAAGGGTTGGAGCACGAAATCAAGGCAATCTATTATGTGAAGTGGGAGAATTAAGAGGTTTATAAGGTAGGTAATGGATTGGAAGAAAGTAAACTAAGCAGTACGAAAATAAAAGAGTTGTAAATTCAATGGAGAAAAACGAGCACGATTCCCTATGAATTAACTACCTATGTCGAGATTATGGTGCTTATTAAGTCCCAACTAGTACCAGGAGTATTCTAATGCATCCCCCGAACGCTTTCGCTCATTAGAGAGATAAAACTAAGATAGCAAAGGTCTAAGTTATTAATTAATGCTTTCGCTCATCAATTAAGCTTAGAACTATGCTAATTTAAATTATGATGATTCCTCCTAGCAGGTTATTCTCACGATATTAAAATATCTCATTAATACCTAAGAACATGTTAATTAGTTTATCCATCAACTTGAGTGTCTCTCGGTCCACTTTTATCAATTATAATAGTAACCTAAGTGATCAAGTTAGACTAAGCATTAAGTTTACCAATTAATAACTAATACTTAAGATATTCGAACTATAAATTAATCACATATTAGGGCATCGCACTCTAAAAAAATTTACTCGCTAAGCATGTTAACAAAGCAAGAGAAATCAATAGAAAATATCATAACGAAAAGCATAAGTATAGGAAAAGAAGAGGCTTAGTCATTCGAGCAAGCCTCGCCAATCTCCTCCACGAAGCTGAACAAAATTTTGACTTTATTGATCCCTAAAAATTGTTCCAATGTTGCAGTAGAAAGTATCAAATAAACCTAAGAGACTATGGCATATATATAGCCAAACGACTAAGCTAAAGAATAGGAAAACCTAGGGGAGTTTCACCTAAACTAGAAGTCTTGCTAGCCAAGTAATGCAATAAATAATTATAGTCCTAGGACCGAGACAGGAGGCCAAGAGTCGAATATAATTAAAACGGGTCAAAATTCTGACTAAATAAGAAGTAAATTTCCTTCAGCCTCGCGGGACCTAGCGACCGCAATGTACCTAGCGGCCGCTAGGGGTCAATTTATGGCATCTTCTATAACTCCCCCACCTAGTGATCGCTAGGGGATTGGCGGCCGCTAGGCTCCAAAGAGTTCGGGGCCTGGCGGCTACTAGCCTATTTAACTTAATTGTATCTTCGTATTTTATATTTTTGACCTTTTTTTACTTCGAATTTGGCCTTAACTATAAAATAAGAAATGTAGATCTCTCTTCTAGATTTCCAATGATATTTCATTTGTTATATTCCGATCCTCGAGCAATGATTTATAGCTCTTGCAATATAGCCTCTCGAAATCACCCCTCTAATTGCCTTCATTGAGCTCCACTTCCTATCACAAAATATGACAAAGGGTAGAAGTCCATGCCATGACTCAAATACATAAAAACGATATAAGACTCAATGGAACAAGGTGAAATTGGATGAAAGCATGACTAAACAAATACAAAATATACGACAGAACATGAGCGTATACACACTCATCACTCACTCACCAAAAATAAGCTTGAGCCTCGTTCTTCATCGTGCGTCTTTATGTGATATAGCCGCCAACATAAGGGTTATCGCTGTTATGATCTGAAAAGCCATAAAATTCATATATCTCATCATGTTCTATTTGACAAATTAGTCTTTCCTTTTGCAGATCTGAAATACCATAGTTCCAGTTTTGCTGAATCCAGTTCCCCATTCGACCCAAATACAATAGATCCAGGCCCTCTTCACTTTTTTCTTCCATCGATCGGGTCCACTCTAGTTCCACCTGAGCCCATGGAACTAAGCCCATTTACTGAGGAGCAAAATCCACTAGGACCCACACCTGGTCGGCTCACCCCACCTACTGCACCTCAACTTTTGCAAGTATACGCGCGGCGACTCCCTCCGGCCAGACAATCACCGGCCGCCCATGCTCCATCACCACCCTCTACACCGATGCCACCATCCCAGATTGTCGATGGGTCATCCTGTGACAACGAAATCCAAGGCCAAAATTCAAGCTTTGCCATAAGCAAATATGGCCAGAACGGCCAAGGACGACACTCTGACCTACTTCTCCAAGGCAGCCACGAATCCAAAGTTGCTGGCAGCCATGGCAGAGGAAATACATACCCAGCTCGCCAATCAAACATGGAGCATAATTCCTCGTTCTCAAGCTTCCAATGTTCTAGATAATAAATGGGTCTTTCAAATCAAACAAAAACTCGATGTCAAAGGTGGTAAAGGGATTTCAGCAGCATCCAGGCATTGACTTCTTAGAGACATTCAATCCAGTGATAAAGCCGGCTACCGTTTGGCTTTTGCTCTCGATCGCTATTTCCAGTGGGTGGCCAATATGTCTATTAGATGTACCGAATGCCTTTCTTCATGGAACGCTCAAAGAGGCTATATGTATGAGACAACCATAAGGCTTCCTTCATCTTGACTATCCTAATCATGTTTGTCATTTGATCATGTCCATATACGGCCTCAAACCAGCACCACGAGTATGGTTCTCTTGTCTGAAAGATGCATTATCAAAGTTTAGCTTCTGTGGGTCCAGGAAAGACGTATTTTATTATGCTCAAGGTGACTCGAGGCTATTCATTCTCTGTTAGGCTTGCTGTTAAAATTTTTGCAGCAACGTTTCAAAATCACAATGATTAACTGCAATGAAATGCAAACTCCGACAGCACATGTTCACAATGAATCCACCAATCACTAGGACTGTGACCCTATGCTCGACTAACATATTGTTGGAAGTTTACAATACTTGGGCATAATTCGCCTTGAACTTGCATTTGCTGTCGAACGGGCTTCTCAGGCTATGCATGATCCAACGCCTTCTAGCTGGGCCCGAGTGAAACAAATACTCTAATTTCTCAAAGGCACCTCGGACCATGGGCTACATTTGCGTCGCATTAGACACATAACTTATTCAGGTTTAGTGATGCCAACTAGGCAAATGATCCCACTGACAGACGATCCACCATGGGATATGCAGTGTTCCTCAGCCCCAATCTCATCTCTTGGATAGCTCACAAGAAAAAGTATGTGTCTTGTTCATCAATGGAAGCTGAATATTAAATAGTTGTAACAGTAGCCTCTAAAATCATACGGCTCCGATCACTTCTCATGGAAATTAAGCTACCTTGTCGCTCACTGCCAATCATCTAGTGTGACAATCTCAGTGCCATCTACCTCTCGGCTAATTCGGTGTTCCATAGTCGATCCAAACACATGAAAATTGACTTCCACTTTGTTCCTCCAGCAAAGACCAGATCGATGACGCCCTTATAAAACCTCTTCATTGGCTATGATTTCATGATCTTTGTCACAAGTTAACGGTTGTTCCACCCCCATCAACTTGAGGGGGCGTAATGAAGGATATCTTCAGTTAGCATCGAATCTGGCTACCAATCAACCTATGCTATCAAGCCTTGATTTACGCCTCTCCAACTATGGCAAGATTGGCTGTTCGTTACTCATCTATTACAATCCCATGATCTGCGCACATCTGATATGGTAAGATTGCATATGATCTTTCCTGATTTCCAACAGCTCTCAATTAACTCTCTCCTTGATCCTTGCTTATAGATTGTAACAACAGACACAAGAAATGTGTATAAATGTATCACTTGTATATGCAATAAATATCAAGTATTCAAGCCTTTACAAGACGGGTGTTGTCTGAAGGGTTCCATGGGTAGCCAACTGTTGTCGACGGTGGCTAAAGATGGGAATGAGACCATGTATCTCCTGGCCATGGATATGGTAGATGTAGAAGGCAAGGCCTTCTGGGGTTGATTTTTGGAGAATATTATTGAGAACTTCGGGCAACCAAATGAAACTCTTATGGTCTTCATGTCCGATAAACAAAAGGTAAAGTTGATGGTTGTGTTTAATAAGTTGTGTCTAAATAAAACTCTTATGATCTTTTTGGTTTGTTTTAGGAATTCTAAGAGGCTGTGAATAGGTTTATGTCCCATGTTGAGCAAGGAATTTGTGTGAAACATCTGTAAGAGAACTTCAAAGTCACGTTGAAAGGCCAAAGTTTAAGGAGCCAAGTTGGGTTTTCGGTGTATTAGGCTTCGTGTTGGTCGGGCTTTTTTGGGGTTGGGCCTCACCCCTAATTGTAGTGACCAAAGTTCCTCCCTCTTCTCCTCGACACATTCCTCCTGGGTCCTCGGCGAGGGAGACAACCGCCTGTCACTTTCTCCACCATCTGCGACCACCACATCATCAACCAGCTAAGCTGTAAGTCGTCGATACGTCAATTCTAGGGTTTCAATCTGTTGTACTTGACACCGGATTGAAATGAAAACTTGTTTGCATAAAACCCCCAGTTACTGGGTTGATTGAAACCCTTGATTTTCAATGAGATGGCCTAGGGATTGATGGCCCTGTTGGTTCTGGGTTTGTTGCCTTCTTTTAGCAAAGATTGTATTGTGTTTGGTGTGTTGTAATTGGACTGCATTTGGACCAAGTGAATTACGCTGAGAACAATTTGCTATGCCGAACACACGTTTATGGAGAGTTTTTGTGTTCAAGCTTCTCTTTTCTCTGATGGGCACTTGGTTACTTGCCTTTGTTTTCCAAAAAGTTGGTTTTTTCTCGTGTTTGGAATTTGACATGCTCGATACCAAGGTCAGCTCCTATATTTCTTCTATCGTGTTGGTCTTTCAGGTATTGCATTTTTTCACTTCTGTTTGGTTTCTGTATTCTGGACCTCCGGTAAGACACCTACCGAAGAGGACGGACATAGTATGGAGTCGGAAGGCGTGAAACCTAAGAAGTTGTCTTGTTCAGTCTACTTCGATGCTCTCTGGTTCTGCTACTGTAACTTCTCGTCTTCCTCCTCTTCAATTTCTCTAATTCAATATTTTATTTTTGCCACTATCAACTGATCAATTTGTTCTCTTTTGGGGTTAATGGGTTTAGCTCCGGTGCACCAGATGCAGCAATACTACCGACTCGGGTCCCTCGATAATTGCTCACATAAATGGAGCCTTCTTTATGATTGCTTGAACCTTAAGACCAAAAATTATTCCCAAGTTCAGGTACTTTTACTTGGTTGGCTTTCCAATTTTCGGTTGCCCCTTGGCTGCACGAAGTTAGGGTTAGGGGAATTGTGAGATGTCTGGTTCAGTTGGTTTTGTGGCCGGTTCGGTTATCTTTGAAGAAATTTAGCAGGCTTCTTTAGTGTCCATATGGCTATTTCCCCATACATAGTCTTACGACTTTGCAGGGCCTGTTTGCTGAGATTCAGGCTTGGCTAGTGTCGTTGTTGGTTCTTTATGGGGTCAGGCGCTCGAAATTTGGCCCCATGGTAGGATGCTAGACAGGTTCAGATTCTCGTGTTTCTCAGGTTCCGTTGTTTAGTTGCCTGTCATGAATGGTTGAAACGATGCTAGACAGGAATTGTATGTTCCTTGACTTGTGGATGTTTGTTTGAAACCAGAGACTAGGGTAGGAATCTGCTACCGGGACTGGTATGATGGTTAAACACTTGCCGAGATGATGCAAATGAATTGATGCTAGGGTGATGTTCTTTGATGAAATCTGCTTTAGATTCTCGCCATTTTGCTCATAGTGTTCATAGCTGCAAACACAGACGCTAGTTTTTATCATGCGTCTTTTTGAGAATCGGTTTTTATCCCTACGCCTGAAACATCTAACATGTTTTTTCTTGGAAATTTGCTAGTTTCACATTTCGAGTTCTATGTCTGAAAGCTGCCCAATTGGACTCTATTGTAGGAAATTCTGGAGGCTCGGGAGAAAGCCAAAACTCATATCTGGACCTTTCGGACTCCTGAAGAAGCATCGAATAACTGGAAAGATCTTTATGGACATTTAGATGAAGAGGAATAACACATTGAACATTTATCTGAAGAGCTTTATCGATTTACACTTTAGTACTTGTAATTTAAAACGCATAAAATGAGTCCAACTTTTTTTAAATATTTTCACTTGGAGGACCCGGGCAACTTTTCGTGACTGCCCGGCCATCCGCCGTTGTATTTTTCGTCTACAAGGTTCTGCCAGCTAGACTTTTGGGAAATATCAAAATGACCCCTATTTGTATAAACTTTTCAAAATTCATCCCCAATTGTCATCTCTCTCCCTTTGTTCTCCTCCAACTAGATTGTCTCCCACATGTTCCTCTCGGCAGGGAGCCCCAACATCTACATCTTCAACTCCATGATCAAGGACAGCATTTGGTTGCGGATTCTCCTTCAGATCAATAAAGCAATTAGGAAAATGAATTAGACAGAGAGAGAGAGAGAGGTGGAAATAACCGTAACTTTTTCGTGTTATTGAATGTTTATCTTCGTATTTTAGGGGTTGTAAGTACGTTTAATAAGATCCTTTTGTCAGGGATGTAGAGGAAGGAAGTGGCTGCTTGATTAATCGGTTCAAAACCTAGGTGGATTGGGGTGTGTGTTTATTGAGTATTATACAGGGGTCCTAAAAATTATAAATTTTTTTGGGTGTCCGGTGGACTTATATCAGTCAATTGCAATCGGGTCGCCACGTAATAACGTCGTTTCAAAAATATATTAGGAGTTTCCGTTTCATTTATCAGTATCTATTACAACAGGAAAATGATTATTTGGTAATAGATCTCTTGATCAGAGGTTAACGGTGTAATTTTGTAAATTGTTAAAGTGACTGTTTTGTTACCAAATAAATTGAAGATAGTGGTTGGACATCATATTGTTAAGATTGATGCATTGACGACCACTTTCTCAATGAAAAGAGCAAGAAGATCCCCAATGATTAAACTGGTGACTACTTATTTTTATCTCTGATATTTAGAGTTCCATAACTTTTATAATAATATATAGTTTTAATTCATAAGATTTGAGAATTCAAAATCTCTTACAATTTTCACTTTCATTACCGTCATTCCATTTATCCCTGGATAAGAAGCACAGGAAAATATACTGCCAATTAACTATTTAATTCCGTTATACTAAATATTATTCCTTTCCTTATAAACTCAAACACACATTTGAGTCCATTCTTGTAAATCAAAATCCGTTACCATATATACACAAAGACCGTTCTTATGCTTCCCTTTATGCATTTATTATTATCATAACATCCTCAATAAAATATCCCTTTAACAAGAAATACGTGTAACAATTGAGATCAGGAAAAGTTGATCAAGAACCCTAGATTTAGAAGGAAAGAGGGGGATTGAGATAGAAGAAAAGGGATTAGGGTAGAGAGGAAAACGATATGTTTTCTTTGATTGTATTTTCAAATGTCTGGAATGTTCTATATGTAACAATCTATCAACTATTTATATCTTGACCAATTACAGAATGGTCACCACAGTTATTCACACTACCAGTTGAGTACAAGATGTGTTACAATACGATACACAAAAGCAAGGAAGAGAGTACCCTTCTCAGGTGGCGCCACTTCCTAACCAAAATATTATCATGGGAGAAACGATCACAGAAGCCACAATTCCATCTCTGTTAGCACTTCCGACCACTGCGACGAACGCCGAACGCCGAACGAGAAAACCAGGAAGGGCCGGGCAGGGGCAACGGAGAGGCCAAAAGTGTTGGTCTACTACTTGGTTCGGGATCAATTTGTAAGAATATTTCCCGTAATCAAGTTACTTATGGGAAAAATCTCTTTCCATATATATATATATATATATATATATATATATTGTTGATTACTAGTTTTAAAGCTTATCTTCATATTGTAATTTCTTAAAGTCTATGCTTAAAGAATAATTTTTATTACTTATTATTATCCTGTTCCGCATCGCATATTGGTATCAGAGCCATTTATATCTCTAGTTCAACTGTTGAGAGGTGTCTCCAAATTGGACTGTCCTCGCATCCCTTGTGGATCCTAAAGGGTTAAAACTCCCTGGTGCCTCTTGGTAATCAATAGTTTTGCTATTGATCGGACTTTAATTGCTCATTCATCATTGTTACTGTTCATAGGAATAGTGAGTTACTGTAGCAACGCCATTTTCACTATTGCAGTACAGCTCCATCTTGCATCCACTATAGATCTCCGCCTTCATGGCTGGTTAGGGTTGCATATTGCATCTGAAGGGTTAGATCAGCATGGTAGTAGGCCGTAAGACCCTGGAGGGGCAGTGAGACCGTGGCTTTGTGTTGATTACTTCCCTGTATTTGCATATTGTACCTCTCATCTGTCATGGATCAGTTTGTTTGTAGTAATGCATCATGCATCTCATCTACGAGTGATCTGGCTGAATCCAGTAACGAACAAAGCCGAATAAACAGTAATGAGCTGATCATTAAGGATTTTAAAGGCTGCATAAATAATTGGAAATTGCCAAAAATTTCAAAACATGACATATATCACATTCCAAAGATTTCATTTTTGAAACATGACTATGTCATCAAACAAGAAGAACACTCAATGTCTGTTTCCAAACCTATTGAGACTTATCAACTATTGTCCAAAACCTCTCTTCAAAATCATCTGAAAAAGGGTTTTAATTTCATCCATATAGGACTCGTCCAGGTCGGTATTATACCCCTGACTGTGGCCGGATTGGATGCATCGATCCTAGCTATCCTCCGGGATGCTAGACATCTGCGTTTTAAAGATTCTTTAATGAGCTCCGTCGAGTCAAGCCTCGCCGGTGGTCCATTATCATTTGATTGCCATCCAAATCTTACTTTATCTCTTAAAGACCCAAACATTCTGCATGCCTTAACACTTCAATTAAAAACATTTAATTACTCCCTCATGCAGGGCACTGTTAACATCTCATTGAGTTTTAAAGTGCATTATAAAGCCATGATTTCTGCATTTGCAACGAAGCATCGTTTTCAACCAACCAAAGGACAAACCATTTTATTGCAAACTGACTTTACTCGGGCTAACACTGTCATTCCTAAAGCCATCCAATGGAAGGATGTAACCCTTCCTGACGAATGGATCTTAGAAGGTTTAGACCATTCTGAGACTCAAATGCCTGAAGCCCAACCCAGTAATGATGTTTCACGTATCAACCGTTATTCTGGTGGTACTGTTGGAATATCGTTCAATCGTGCTACGAGCTCGAGATTTACAGGGACCCCCTCCCTTTCTCGCTGTGAAAGCACATCTTCATCGATGAGAGCCCCCAACCATCTCCCATCTGTTATCCACCTACCTGACAAACCAAGGTTCTCAACATCAGATATACCCAACCCCACACTCCACCATATCAACTATAGATCCCAAATCCCACACCCTGTTTATACACAAAATAAAGTCCCTGTGGAAGAAGAGTCTCCTCCCTCTTCCCCTACCCCAAGCCAAATCACAGAAAATCAACAATATCGGAATGAACTTAACGTTCTTGAAGCCCCCTTCGAGATCGATAAGGATTTTCTCCGATCTGATTTCAACGCCCCTCATAACCAAAGAAAGGTCAAATGGTTCTTTCGGAACTTTTTAAAACCTGAACGTGATGGAGTTCAAACCTCTTATTATGAGTGGATTACAGAATATCGTTGCCAGATCTTATTTTTTGACTGGTTCGAACAATTCTTAATGCCTACTTGTATACAAGAGATGATTGACAGTTATAACTCTAAGACCCAAACTGCAAATCCCATCACTCGTGCCCAACGTCATCGCGAACAATGGGATACCACAAATGGTGAAACAATATCATCCCCTCACCCCCCTCTGAGACAAATTAATCTCAATATTGCCAATAATCCCATAGAAGCCGCTCCCTACAAGACCCCAACAGATGACGTCCTTTTAAATTCAAAACGTATAATTGCCCAGAACAATTTCTGTAATACTCACCTGAGTACTATAGAAAAACAACTGGAACGCATTGAAGGACATCTCCCATCTTCTCAAGACCTATCATCGTCTATTCCTGACCCTCCACCTGTATCTAAACCACAACAACCCATTTTTAGACCTTTTAAGGTCTCCCAAACAACCACACGCCAAATCCAGGAGAACAGAGATTTTGCTGATATTTTGCGAAGGCAAATATCCAATATTGATCTCACCCCTCCCTCTCCTCTCATCGCCCCTGATACTCCTCCCACGCAACCCAACACCATCCACACCCTTGAGAAAGATTCCGATTCTGAATCCAACCGATCATCTTCCTCATCTACCACCCCCATGATCCATCGTCTTCACTGGCCCCAACAGTCCATCCCTGTTCCGGGTCCAGACATTGCCATAGAACAAAAGCCCAGTACCCTAAACCAGGCTAAGTTCAATGCTAATTCCATTTACGAATGGAACATTGATGCCATGACAGAGTATAACATTCTCAGTTTACTCCAACAAATGACCATGGCCGCCAACGCCTACAAAACCCAGACGACCATATCTGACAAATCCATTGCTGAGATTCTCATTTCGGGATTCTCCGGCCAACTGAAAGGTTGGTGGGACTATTACCTCACTGAGACTCAACAAAAAGAAATCCTAGAAAGCCTTCAACGTGATGAGAACCATTCGTTAGTTCTTTCACCTAACAATGAACCGATCCAAGATGCGGTTTCATCTCTTATCTTTGCCATATCACTTCATTTCATCGGTGATTCGTCTCACCTTAAAGATAAAAATGCCGAACTTCTCTCCAACTTGAAATGTCACAAGTTGAGTGATTTTCAGCATTATAAAAACACCTTCCTCACCAGGGTAATGCTTCGCGAAGATTCAAATCAGCCTTTCTGGAAAGAAAAGCTCATTGATGGTCTTCCATTCATGCTAGGTGAAAAGGTCAGACGAACTCTTAAAGCCTCCCATGGAACCCCTATTAACTATGCAGCACTTACCTATGGTGAGCTCATCAGCATAACACAACAACAGGGACTCCAAATCTGTCAAGATTTAAAGTTACAGAAAAATATCAAGCGTGAGTTAAGGCAAACGAAACAAGAACTTGGATCGTTTTGTCAACAGTTTGATATTTCTCGAGTTCCTGATTCCAAGAATTGCAATTGCCCTTCCTCATCCAATCCTTCTCATCATAAAAGATCTTCCTATTACAAACGACCTGACAAGCATAATAAGGACTCTCACCTCAAAAAACGCTTTTCAAGACGTTTTCCAGACAACGACAAAAAGAAGTCCTATAGACGTGATCGTCCGCCAACGGATGACCGCTTCAAGGATACTATTTGTCACAAGTGTGGCAAAAAAGGACACATCGCCCTGCACTGTCGCATACACACAAAACTTCATGCCTTAAACATTGATCCTGATATTATTGCCCAAATATCCGCCCTTCTGATTAACGATTCTTCTTCCGACCCTGACTCAGTCTCGGAAGACTCTGACCAATTAGATGAACTTATCCATTCTTCATCTTCGTCTGATTCGGAACACAGTATATGTGTTTTGACTAAAGACCAAGAGTTTTTACTCGCCATGGCAAATGAAATCGAAGATCCCACCAAATGCAAGGACTATTTATCTAAAATACTTAACAGTGTTGATGAAGGCCCTTCAACTTCCATCACCATCCCTCCAAAGACTTATGATCTGACTCGCATCCTTCAAAAGAAGCAAGTTCAGAAGTCTAATATTCCCAGCATTCCAGAGCTACAAACGGAAATCAAGCTCATTAAAACTGAGCTCAAAGATTTACGTTTACAGCAACAGGAAACAAGTACTGTCCTCCAAAACCTTTTAACCAAACAGCCTATCGATCCAAACTCCAGCGACTCAGATGATGATTTCCCGCTTCAACCTGATTCCAATGAATTTTTACATGTTTTGAAACAGGTCACTTCTCGAAAGTACCTCATTAAACTTATTATCAAATTTTCTGATGATTTCCAACTTAATACTATTGCTTTATTTGATACGGGTGCTGATTTAAATTGCATCAAAGATGTCAAAGATGGTTTAGTGCCTAAACGCTTTCTACATCGTACACATGAAAAACTTTCTGCTGCCAACAATTCAAAAATGTTGATCACACAGAAAACTGACGCTTTTATCAAAAACAATGACACTTGCATCAAAACTACATTTTTACTCGTTTCCAATATGAACCATACTGTCATTATTGGAACACCTTTTATCAACTTAATCACCCCTTACACAGTTAACCATGATGGCATTGTTTTTAAAATTAAAAAACCAACTTCCAAAACATTGTTTTTCCCGTTTTTACAAAAACCAACAACACGAGAATTACACTTATTAAAACAACATCACATAAACTCATTAATTTCTTCTAAAGAACATGATCTTATTGACACAAAACATCATATTCATTTGCAACGAATTTCAACACAACTTGAAGATCTCGCTCTTCAAAACCAAATTGATTGTTTTAAAAATAAACTTCAAACTAATTTGTGTTCTGATTTGCCTACTGCTTTCTGGGATCGCAAGAAGCACGTGGTTGAACTTCCCTATGAATCAACATTTTCAGAACGCCAAATCCCTACAAAAGCCCGACCAATTCAAATGAATTTTGAAATTGTTGAATTTTGTAGAAAAGAAATCAATGATTTAGAAAACAAGGGTTTGATTTCTAAATCAAAATCACCTTGGAGTTGCGCAGCATTTTATGTTGTTAAAAACTCTGAAATTGAAAGAGGTGTTCCTCGCCTCGTTATCAATTACAAACCTTTGAACGCTATTTTACAATGGATTCGGTATCCGATTCCCAACAAAAAAGACTTACTCAATCGCCTTCATAACTCTTTCATCTTTTCAAAATTTGATATGAAATCGGGATTTTGGCAAATACAGATTCATCCAAAGGATCGGTATAAGACTGCATTCACTGTTCCTTTTGGCCAGTATGAATGGAACGTTATGCCATTCGGTTTAAAAAACGCCCCAAGCGAATTTCAAAACGTCATGAATGACATATTTGCATCATTTTCATCATTCTGCATAGTCTATATTGACGACGTTTTGATCCATTCCCAATCAATTGAACAACATTTCAAACATTTACATGCTTTTTATAATGTCGTAAAGAAAAATGGTCTTGTTTTGTCCCAAAACAAAATCGTTTTGTTCCAAACAAGAATTCGTTTTCTTGGTCATTACATCCACCAAGGGACGATTACCCCAATCGAACGCTCCATTACTTTTGCATCCAAATTTCCTGACAAAATCTTGGACACACAAAACTTCATGCATTAAACATTGATCCTGATATTATTGCCCAAATATCCGCCCTTCTGATTAACGATTCTTCTTCCGACCCTGACTCAGTCTCGGAAGACTCTGACCAATTAGATGAACTTATCCATTCTTCATCTTCGTCTGATTCGGAACACAGTATATGTGTTTTGACTAAAGACCAAGAGTTTTTACTCGCCATGGCAAATGAAATCGAAGATCCCACCAAACGCAAGGACTATTTATCTAAAATACTTAACAGTGTTGATGAAGGCCCTTCAACTTCCATCACCATCCCTCCAAAGACTTATGATCTGACTCGCATCCTTCAAAAGAAGCAAGTTCAGAAGTCTAATATTCCCAGCATTCCAGAGCTACAAACGGAAATCAAGCTCATTAAAACTGAGCTCAAAGATTTACGTTTACAGCAACAGGAAACAAGTACTGTCCTCCAAAACCTTTTAACCAAATAGCCTATCGATCCAAACTCCAGCGACTCAGATGATGATTTCCCACTTCAACCTGATTCCAATGAATTTTTACATGTTTTGAAACAGGTCACTTCTCGAAAGTACCTCATTAAACTTATTATCAAATTTTCTGATGATTTCCAACTTAATACTATTGCTTTATTTGATACGGGTGCTGATTTAAATTGCATCAAAGATGGTTTAGTGCCTAAACGCTTTCTACATCGTACACATGAAAAACTTTCTGCTGCCAACAATTCAAAAATGTTGATCACACAGAAAACTGACGCTTTTATCAAAAACAATGACACTTGCATCAAAACTACATTTTTACTCGTTTCCAATATGAACCATACTGTCATTATTGGAACACCTTTTATCAACTTAATCACCCCTTACACAGTTAACCATGATGGCATTGTTTTTAAAATTAAAAAACCAACTTCCAAAACATTGTTTTTCCCATTTTTACAAAAACCAACAACACGAGAATTACACTTATTAAAACAACAGCCTTCAACGTGATGAGAACCATTCGTTAGTTCTTTCACCTAACAATGAACCGATCCAAGATGCGGTTTCATCTCTTATCTTTGACATATCACTTCATTTCATCGGTGATTCGTCTCACCTTAAAGATAAAAATGCCGAACTTCTTTCCAAAAGTGTTGGTCTACTACTTGGTTCGGGATCAATTTGTAAGAATATTTCCCGTAATCAAGTTACTTATGGGAAAAATCTCTTTCCATATATATATATATATATATATATATATATATATATATATATTGCCAAGTTGAATATAAGATAATTTCGAGGTCCCTAGGCTCACTCACACATTCAGCATACCAATACTATCAAAGGGTGAGAGCGAGAGCTTACAAGAGCCGAGAAAAATTTGCCAGAACCAGAGCTCGCTGGAAACTGCTACAATGGCTGGAGGTAATTCGATCCTTTTGCTTCCGCTTTTTACGTGTTCATATTGTCTAGAACATATTCAGATCGTGTAGAAATACTTTCAATTGGTATAAGAGCCTTTTCATTACCTCTACCATGTTCATGGCATTCATGGCTCTTTAAAAAAATGGCCTCTTTAAAAAAATGGTTTTCTCTTTTTTTGAATTATTTTAGAAAACAGAGATCATGAATCTCTATGATATTATTTTTCAACTGATTTTGGGCTTTGAAATCACGAAACCTATTGAGAAACTATGGAGAACTCACCAGGCATTAAAAATGGGTTCGTAGGTAAGAATATGGGTTTTCGGGTGAAGAAGACGACCTACAAAGATGACGTGTTGTTTTGCCCTTTGTTTTGTCATTTTTGGAGGCATTAAAAAAAATAATAAAAAGGGGTCACAACCCACGGGGTTGGACTGGGTACGGAATGCCACTATTCCGAACAGTTTGGAATGAAGACACGCGAGAATTTTTTTGCAAATGCGCTAAAATACGGGGACCAAAATAAAAAAAGTAATGCACAAACACAGGTCGGATACAAATGCCATTATCACATAACTGTGCATGCCAGTATCACATAATTACACATGCCAGTGTGACCTTTTTGCAAAAATGCTAAAATACGAGGGACCAAAATAAAAAAAACTATGTGTGCCATTATCATCAACGGGGACTTGCCATTTTTACAAAAATAAATACCATTATCACATAACTGCGCTTGCCATTATCATATACCTGCGCTTGTCGCTACGGTCCCCCTTCACTCCAAACTGTTCGGAATCAATTCCTTTATTCCGTGCATAATGCAAAGCCTACAAAACACATGTACTTTTACCCCAGCTTTAAACCACGGCATGTCCTTTTCTTTTTTACTGTAATAAAGTACGACATGTTCTTTTCTTTTTTTTTGAGAATCACGACGTGTCCTTTTCTGAGATTGTAACTTGACACGCGGTTTATAGTTAAAGGAAAAGTTATCCAACCTCTTAGTTTTTGAAGAAACTCGAGTCGTTAATATAAACTATATGTCGTTTCTTAAAATATTCAGTTAAAATTTTATTATGCTGCCGTATATTTATTTCAAAGTTATATGTTGAATAATTATTATTTTATTATTAGTAATCTAATAATGGGTAGCACAATATAATTTCAGATTTTGTTATAATGTTTAAATCCTTATTTGAATAATAAATACTAAAACTTTAATTATTTGAGGTTTGGTGATCTATATAATCTTAATTAGTTAGAGAGTAGTCACATCATCTGTAATTAATCAAGATTATATATCTAGAATTAAGATCACATAAAACAGTAGTGGTAATTAATCATATGAACTATTATGGAATCTATTCACAGGAATTTCATAATATTTATATGATTAATTAGGATAAGATATCAAATTATATTTTCTAATCAATCCACGGGTATTAGAAAAAGGAACATACTTTGACAATTTGATCAAGATAGTGTGAATCTAATGGAATTAGAACTTTAGCCCACATGCAAGTTTTATGTCTTTGGATTCATTAATTACAAGTATGTTTTACATTGGTAAAATATGATAGATTTGTTAGCTTCAAAATAAATTTAATGAGCATGTTTATTTTATAAATTGTAGTTAGTCAACCTGTTAGTTTCTCTGATGTGCAGTGTGATGTTCCCGAACTCAAGGGTGACAATTTTAAGGTCTGGAAGGAGAGAGTTCTCCTTCATTTGGAATGGATAGGAAGCCTGAGCCACCTGCAATCACTGATGTGAGTACCCCAGATCTGATTGATCTTTATGAAAAGTGGGAGCGATCTAATCGCCTCTGCGTTATGTTTGTAAAGACCAAAGTATCTGCTGGGATTAGGAGTTATATTGAACAGTAGGACAATATTCGTCTCTTATTGAAAGCAATATAGGAACAATTTATCACTTCAGATAAGACTTTGGCAAATACCTTTATCATGTAGTTATCATCCATCAAGCTTACCAGAATAGGAGGTGTGCGTGATCACATCATGCGTACGAGGGATATTGTGGCTCAATTGAAGGCCTTGGAGGTTGATATGCCAGAAACCTTTCTGGTTTACTTCATTTTGTGCACTCTGCCCAAGCAATTTGGTCCATTTAAGATTTCTTATAATACACATAAGGATAAGTGGTCTATCAATGAACTTTTGACCATGTATGTTCAAGAAGAGGGAAGGCTGGCAATGGAAGAGGGCGAGAAAGTGAATCTCACTTTTTCTGAAAAGAAAAAGAAAGATCGTGCTAAAGAAAAAGGCAAAATCCCTGTCAAAACAGACATTAAGAAAGAGTCAAAGTATTTCTTCTACAAGAAGGCAGGACACATGAAGAAAGAATGCTCTAAGTTCAAAATTTGGCTTGAAAAGAAATGTATCCAACTTTCGTTCGTATGTTATGAATCAAATCTAACTAATGTTGGTCATAACACTTGGTGGATTGACTCTGGTTCTATAATCCATGTATCAACTACCTTGCAGGGTATGCAAAACCTTCTAAAGCCATTGGAAAATGAATAGTACATCCATTCAGAAGGAAGGATGAGCTCGTTTGTGGAGGCTATCGGTTTTTGCAATGTGGTGTTAAGTAGTGACTTTATTCTGCATTTAGAAAAGACATTTTATGTTCCTAGTTTTTCTAGGAATTTAATTTCAGTTTCAAGACTTGTGCCCTTCAATTTTGGCTTTAACTTTTTGGATAATGATTTTACCTTATTAAATAAATCTGAAGTTGTTGGTTATGGTACATTGTCTAATGGTCTTTATTCAATTGCATTGTAAAATAATATTATTTATGATGCCATGAATGTTACTATTAGGTTAAAGCGTTGTGTTGTGAATAAAAATTCCTCTTTATTGTGGCACTGGAGATTGGGACATATCTCTATTTTGAGAATTAGAAGGCTGGTGAATGAATGAGTACTTAGTGCAATAGATTTTACTGACTTTGTGACTTATGTGGATTGCATTAAGGAAAAGTAAACTAATAAGTCTAAAAAGGGTGCAAAGAGGAGCATTGATTTGTTAGAAATTATACAAATATATATTTGTTGTCTTGACATGAACGCAAGTAGTCCAAAGTACATTATCACGATATATGTAAGAATATTTCCTGTAATCAAGTTACTTATGGGAAAAATCTCTTTCCATATATTGCCCAGTTGAACCCACTAATTTTATGGACAAAATCACACTCAATTAAGGACCAAAATCTTTGAGAATATTTTCTACGATCATAGGATTGTAATATTCTCTAAAGATGGTAACGTAATATTCTCCATTGATGGTAATGGAGGCTATAAATACAAGACAATTTCAAGGTCTATAGGCTCACTCACACATTCAGTATACCAACACCATCAAGGGGTGGGAGCGAGAGCGTAGAAGAGCCAAGAAAAATTCACCAAAACCAGAGCCAAAGCTCGCGAAAACTGCTATAATGGCTGGAGGTAATTCGATCTTTTTGCTTTCGCTTTTTACGTGTTCATATTGTCTAGAACACGTTCAGATTGTGTAGAAATACTTTCACAATAGGGTCAGGCCAAACCTCTAGTAGTGATCATAAACTTGTTGGAGTTAGGAAAAAGAGAGGGAGGCCAAAGAAATATAAATTTGTAGTGCACCTTACTTATTTGTAATTAAAAATATAAATTCTCTGACCCCTCAAGAAAACCCTAAAAAAACCTCTCTCCCAAATGGCGATTTTGAGGTGACCGAATCTCCCACCCCTTTTCGGTGAGGCCGCTGGCTTGCCTCACTACAGGTCACCACGGCGAGGCACCCGCCAGGGAGGATGGCGCTCCTCTCTGTGCAGTCGTGCCACTTGAATCAGATCAAGGATGGCCCGATTATGATTCCATCGCTCCTCTAACCTAGCCCCTTGGCTAGGGTTTTGTCAAACTCCCTTCCCACAATCAATCCTGTGATCGCAAAGGCAGTTTCAGGAAGGTTGTCCGTCGGTGCTCCTATGCAGTCAGCTCTATTCTCTTCCTCCCCTCCAATGGGGATTTTTGTCCCGGGTCAAAGTGCTCCTCAAACTTGCCTCTTTTTTCTCCCCTGTCGCGTCTACGGATCTCTACCCTCTGGGTTCGATCACCATTTTCAGGCACTGTACCTTGGAGACATAGAGGGTGTGGTTCCATTCGTTGGAGGTATTGGTCGTATCTTGGCTTTGATGTTGCAGACTGGTAATGTACGAGTTAGATTTTAGATTGGGGTTGACACGTTACTGAATCTGTTATCCCTTCAAGTCCCAAGGCTAAGGTTATTTTCCCTTTCAGTGGGGATCAATATCTTGGTTCAAAGAGTTCTTCAGGCTGGTCTTTTTTTCCTCCATCATCGAGTCTACGGATCTCTACCCTCATGGTTTGGTCACCCTTTTCAGGCGCTGTTCCATAGAGACACAGAGGCTGTGGTCTCGTTTGTCGGAGGTATGGGCCTTTTCTTGGCTTTGATGACTGTTGAGTTTGGCGAGGAATAAGTAAAAGAGGAATTATTTTCCTGTTTTGTTTTGAACTCCTAATTCGACCTAAATAGATTACGTGATGTACAAGGGTTTTCCTCTTTATAAAGGCATGTTACCAAGGGTTTTGTATGGCTTGTGGCTCAGAAACTCATCAATAAAAGTTATCCTTTATCTCCGTGGACGTAGGCATTAGCGAACCACGTAATCTCTTATGTCCGTGTTCTTAGCGTATTTTGTTCTCTTGGTTGCTGAATTCCTAACTAGTGGTATCAGAGCTAAGGTTAGAAAATGTCAGATCACAGCGCAAAGTTTGCTCTTGTGAAGTTTGATGGTTCATCGAATTTTGGGTTATGGCAAAGGTGTGTCAAGGATCTCCTCGTGCAACAAGGGATGGTCATCGTGCTCTCGGAGAAGAAGCCCGAGAAGATAGAGGAGCAAGAGTGGAAGAAAATGGAGGCCAAGACGGTGGCGACAATTCACTTGTGCTTGGTGGATAATATAATATATCACGTCATGGATGAGGAGTCACCAACTGAGGTATGGAAGAAATTGGAGGCAAGGTATATGTCTAAGTCTTTGTCGAACAAGCTTTATTTTAAGCAAAGATTGTACGGCCTCAAGATGGAGGAGGGATTAGATTTGAGCCAACACATTAATATTTTTAGTCAACTTGTGAGCTACTTGAGAAAGGTTGATGTGAAGTTTGAGGAAGAAGACAAGGCATTGTTGCTCCTGAATTTCTTACCGGGCTCCTACAAAATTTTTGTCACAACTCTAACTTGGGGGAAGGAGTCAGTGGTATTGGAACATATCACAAGTGCTCTGCTAAAATTTCATTAAAGGAGGAAAAATGGCGATGAACAAGCAAAAGGGATGGTTGTGAGGGGTAGCCATGGTGGTCGTAGTGATAATTAAAAAGGATCCAGGTCGAGGTCAAGGAGGTTCAAAGGAAATTGCTTCGAGTGCAAAAAAAAGGGCACGTGAAGAAGGATTGTCCGAGAAGAACTCCAGATCACGAGGAAAAAAGATCGAGTTTCGTGAATGTGACCTCATATTTGGACAGGTCAGATGCTGATCTTCTTTCTGTTTTGTCAAGTCCAAAGCATTCTGATTCCTGAATTTTGAATATCACTTGTTCTTTTCACATTACGCCCAAGAAATGGTGGTTCAATACCTACAAGTTCGTTGATTCAGGTATGGTGACTATGGGTGATGGTTCTACTTGTAGAATTACTGGCATATGTGATATCTGAATCAAGATGTGGGATGGTATTAAGAGAAAGTTGTGTGGAGTTAGACATGTTCCAAAGTTGGAGAGAAATTTGATCTCATTAGGTGCCTTGGATTATAGTGGGCACTGCTATAAGGTTGTAGGCAGACTAATTGAGATGGAGAAGGATGCTGTGGTGGTGATGAAGGGTGAAAGGAATGCTAGGAACACATATATGTTAGTGGGAAACACGGTTGTAGGTGGAGTCACCTCGTTGGGTTTTGATAGAGGGGAGAAAAGCTCTTCTGTGATAGAGCGAAGGCTTGACATGAATAGTTTGAGTGGAGTTAGGATTCGTGGAGACAAAGTTAGCAAGTTTCTGCTATGGTTGTCTAAAGGCACGTGCAAGTCAAAGGTGTTGGATAGGTTTTGTATAGGGAATGTGAACCCATTGGTAATACTACGGGTGAATCAGGTATCTCACTCAAGGCTGAACGGTGGAGTTTGTGGCATGTCAAGGGTTCTACTTGGTGGAACAAAAGGTTGCATATTGTATGCTATGACAAGTAGCATTGGTTTGAGGCAAGAAGGTCCAGTGGAAAAGTAATTTGAGGTTGCGAAGCATGGGGTTGATCAAAAAATAGAAGGCGCGTCTATTGGTCATAAGGTTGCTTCGACAGGTAGACTTGCTAGTTGGGATTCAATGGAGGTTGGAGGAAAGACGCCAAGCAAGCTCGAAAGCTCAAGCTTGGGGGCTGGCTCCAAGTGATTGAACAAAGATGGTGAGAAAGTTGAGATGGTCGTATTAATGGCAGTGTATCTATGGTCCGAGGTGAAGTCAGATTGGTCTTGCAAGATCTCATCTCTTCATGGGGAGGTGTTTCGTCAAGGTGGAGTTTTGTTGAAGTTCGGATGGAGCTTCGTGATTTGTCCACGGGATAATTTCTCGCCAAGGTGGAGATTGTTGAGTTTGACGAGGAATAAGTAAAAGAGGAATTATTTTTCTATTTTATTTCGGACTCCTAATTCGACCTAAATAGATTACTTGATGTATAAGGATTTGCCTCTATATAAAGGCATGTTGCCCAAGGGTTTTGTATGGCTTTGTGGCTCGAAAACTCGTCAATAAAAGTTCTCCTTTCTCTTCGTGGACATAGGCATTAGGCCGAACCACGTAATCTCTTATATCCGTATTCTTTGTGCATTTTATTCTCTTGGTTGATAAATTCCTAACAATGACAGAGACAAGATATGCACGAGTTGGAAGCACGGCTGCCACATTCTTCATGCTCTCATCTGTTATGGAAAATACCTCCGGTTCAGTGGCATCCAAGCAACATGGGCAGCTTACTTCGTTAGAGGCTGCTCCTTCCAACAACAGGCCTTCTCCGGATCTCAATGCAGCATCCATGTCGGAGGTGTTAGTCACTAGATACGGTAGCATACAACTCTAGTCTGTTCGGGTGGATTAGCTTGAGTTGGTTACTAATTATAGAAGCGGGTTAGCTAGTTTAGTTGCTCGTTTAGGACTTAGAGTTTTTAAGCTTTTTATTTTTATTTTTCTCTTTTCTCATCTCCTTCTGTAATATTTTCTTTTCTATATTAATAAAAATTCTTAATTAGTATAAAATATAAATTCTCCGACCGAAAATTTAATATTAAAACTGTGCGACACATGTGGTTTTATAGGCCTCTTCAAATTAATATTGTTCATCGATTTTGTACATAGTTACAATGTGATCATGGTTTCTTGTGGTTCATATTAAGATCATGTTGGATTTGTTCCCAGCAACTATTGTAAATGACGTTCCACTAATGAAAGAATGATAATGTAAATATCATTAATATTTTCACATTGTTTTTTACCAATAAAATGAATTCATCATTTTATGATGATAATTCCCCTGTTGCGTATTCGGTTGACTGTGAACAATCGCAAAAAATTTCAAACAATTTAATCCGTGAGAGACTAAGAATCACATAGTTATATGAAACAAACATGTCTTACGGTGTCATATTGAATCCATTAGAAATGTATCAAAAGAATTTCTAGACAAATTTGCTTTTTGTTTTCCGATTGTGAAAAGTATGTTCCTCTGTTAAGGAAAGGAAAAATTATTGTATCTAGCGAGATAAAGTTGACTTAATGATTAATTGGTAAAGTCGAATGACTAGTTCTCACCAAATTGAGAAAAAAGAGAGACTAGTTTGGATAAACTTGGATCACATAGCGCAACTTATAGGTCATTTGGTATATTTATGCACTAGTTACTCTTCTCAAGCAGTTGTATCATTTTTAAGAAGTAAACTTTTATACCAATATCACACCTATCAACAATTGAACCCACACTACCGTTAATTCATCTTTACACATTGTGCTGTGGGGCAAATGCATTTTTTGCCAATTTTGGTGTTAATACATAGCACTTGAAGTTTTCATGGTGCAATGCTTAGAGTTAATTCTATTATTAGATTTGATTTTATTTATTGATAACAACATCTTAATGGTCAAACGACATTTAACCTAACGTCACAAAATATGTACAAATTTAGGAAGGTTCGCGGTTCAAACTCTGGCAGATGTAATATTGGTGTAAAAAAATTTACTTTTAAGAAAAACATCTCAATGTGTACCTACTTTCTTGAAGGAGATTTGGCGGCCGAAACAACAGGAGGAAGCTTCACTCCACATGTAGTGACTCTCCAAACAGGACAAGTATATTCTCATTTCTCATTTCAAACAAGCTTGGCCTTTGTTTGGTACCCAAATTTTATAAGGTTGCCTCCTAGCTGATAGTCCTTTTTTGCAGGACATTGCTAGTATGACCTTGTCCTTCTCTCAAAAGGATAGTCGAGCAATTTGCATTCTTTCTGTAGTTGGGCCTGTTTCAAGTGTGACATTATGTCAGCCTGGCATTTCAAATGGAATGTTAAGATATGAAGTATGATATTGTTTCTTGCTGTTATACCTCCTTTATAGCAATGTTTTAGAAAATGCGCTACATTCCTCAGGCCGCAGTTCGACCGGTCAAATCAGACGGTGAACTAAAATATTATTCTTTTAATCAAATTTAGTATTAGATTATCATATAATTCTAAATATTCTATTATTTTGCTACAGAACATATCATTTGCAAGTAACAAGCTCTTAATTTAAACATTTTCAATCAAACAAAACTCTATTTTCCAAAAAACAAATATCTTTTTAAAAAATATTTGGACAATTGGATCTTGACCGGCCAGCTGACAAGTTGGACAGAAGTTCATAGTCATTGGAAATGTGTAAATGTATGATATGTTTATTATTTTTTTCTCCTTTTCTTTTTCACACGGTCGCTTTGAGATTTTATCTTTGTCAGAATTATTTACTTGTGACGGGATGGGAAGTGGAAATGAAAAAACTGGCGCTTTAAGTGTTTCATTGTCTAAATCCAACGGTCGTATTTTTTGGTGGTGGCGTTGCTCGCTCTTCAATAGCAGCTGGCTCTATTCAGGTTGAGTGCTTTATATATTTGTTTGCAAGAGCATTATACGAAATGCATAATTCCATTGATCAAGTTTACAAATTGTATTCTTTCTTGTTACCAGCTCATTATAGCTAGTTTCAAGCAAAGCATTTCGAAGGAGCTGAAGATGAGGCAATTAGCTGAATCCTCCTCTGCTACTCCCAGTGTTGCTGCAAAAGTCGATGCGATCCCTAACA
Organism: Hypericum androsaemum; assembly: GCA_963995505.1. Taxonomy (NCBI): domain Eukaryota; kingdom Viridiplantae; phylum Streptophyta; class Magnoliopsida; order Malpighiales; family Hypericaceae; genus Hypericum; species Hypericum androsaemum. Next base: position 13,842,401 of record OZ023186.1, read on the forward strand.
ACGACGAGAATTGCAGGACGCCGACATTTGCACCATCAGAGCTGCAACATACATAAGATGTTTATAACTCGGTAAATAAGGACCAATAAGTGAATCTTTCTCCATAAAATGGCGAGTTAAAAAATGAGTTGGAGTCCTCCCCAAAAGAGCCCTTTTCTTTGGGATGATGTACATCTACTAATATCAATGTCAATGTCCCTTAGGACAGAGTGTTGGATGATTTTCATTTAATGTTTTGGATCGGGAGTCTTGCATAGTCCGTAAGAGCTTTGAGCCTAAAGATAACATATACTTTGTATTCAGACTATAAGGTTTGTCCCAAATTCTAGTTGAGTTAGAACTATATTTTGATATTGTATTTCTTATTAGATATGTCTTCAGTAAATAGCAAACTCTTAACCTGGTTAAACTTTTGTCGATATAAGGTGCAGTGAAAACAATAGGCCTGATGAAGTCCAATGGCATGGATGTTAGTATAGATGTCCTAGAGATAATCGATATAAGGACATTATACTTGATGACATTCAGTCATATTATTAATGTGTATTAATAATATTCGGCATTACATAAATGAATATAATGTTTGATTGTTTGCATATATTCATGTTTATGTTCCCATGAACTAGTGTTGTCATTGAGAATGTGAGATCTCAGATGACTATACACGTAGTTCTTAAAGAGCCACAATCAATGATCATCGAGAATAGGATATCGATGATGCGATTGAGATTGGTGTGCGATCTGCATCATATCCTTAGAGGATGTAGTGGTTCTCACAACTACGAGATACTAGGTATTTCATGATGGATGCACAGATACTTTGGAGAGTATTGGCATACCCGACCGAGAAACTGTTTAGTGTATTCTATTTACGTGTCTACGGGAATATCGGTTTGTGGAGTAGTGCAATAGTCCTCCGACTTGAGGTCAATACGCACGACATGTACGGAGAGATGGACTTTGACCATGACCAACGCTTGCACTCCTGACGGGGTAGATACGGCATGTGTTGGGTACATCACGAAGTGCATGTGCGTGGTAGTTGAGCCAAGAATAGGATTCATTCCTCAAATAGACTTGGAGAGAATACTTATCTTCTCATAACTAATTGGATCGTTAGTTATTGGTCAATGCACGTCACTTTTGGAATGGTGTCTAAAAGTGACAATATGATCAATTAGTAGAATGAGATAATATGATTAAGTTATTTGAATAGACACTTAATCATGTTCAAGACTTAATCGAGTATTCGTGAATGAAAGGACCGTATTACTATGAGCTTCACATTACAGGTAGTTGCAGTATCCTCGCAACGTACCTCATATGTTGAGATTGTCTGGTATATTGTCTAGAGTTCGACTAAGACCATTAGTTCGACTAATCGCTTGGCATGTGAGTATGGGTCACACAACATGTAGTCTTTGTTTACGAATTGAAGTTGGTTAGATTAAATATTAATTTGATTAAGAATATTTAATCTATAGAGAAATATTATAATTCTATTAGATAGAATTATAATTGTAATTATTTAATTAAGTTGGATTTAATTAAATACAAATATGTATAGTAAAATCTATTAGATGTTGGACATATTGACTGGGTCAAGAAAATAATAGAATGGGCTTGGAGGCCCAAAAGGGAAGTCAATGTTGGAAGCCACTAAGGGCTTCCAACCTTGCCTCCTCCGAAACCTACTCCTAAAAGGGTAGGAGTTGGTTAATTATTTTACTATATATATATGTGTGGGTATCAAGGGTTTTTATACAGAAATTCATTAACCTAGATACAAGACACATATTTTCTCTAGTTTCTTCGATAAAGAATTCTCCTAGCGAATTCTCGAAGATATCAACTGTCAAGAGTTCGTAGACGAGGACTACGTGGATACCGTAGTTGAGGATCGATCTACAACGCACTGTAAGCATCCTCTAACAATGCTGTTATATTTTATGTTATACTGCCATGATCAGGGTTCGTGTTGGTAAAAATTTTATCTTCCGCTGCTGCGAACCTAGGGTTCGTGTTTATAAAATTCAACAGTGGTATCAGAGCTACAGGCTGATTTTATGGCAGTATACATAATTATCTGTGTTATTCGATGTTATATATACGACTGGTATATATATTTAAAAAAATGGTTTAACCGTATGATCGATCGTCAACGACGTAGACGGCCACGCGCCGAACCACCACGAACGAGCTCGCCTCGTCGCGATCGGTGATGTGGTGCCGGCGGTGAGCATCGGTGCGGCGTCGATCGTCGCGTGTCGTCGAGGCGTTATCGGTTTAATTTCCGACCGCGTCATCGACGGACCGCGGCTATCACACGCTGTTTCACCAAGATCGGCTACCACCGACGAGCTCGCCTCGTCGTGAGCGTCGTCGTGGTACTGACGGTGACAATCGGAGTTGCTCCGATGGGGAGATCCAAGCTTTCGAAGCTTCGCCGACGAGTTCGAGCTTTCGGAGCTCGATTTCGGCGTGCACGCGCGAAAACCCGGCGGTTTGGGACCACCGGCGTGATCCACGTGTCGCGATCTACACAACGGCACCACCGGTGACGAGCGGCGTTGCGCCGTTCGGCCGATGGTTCTCAGGGACTAATCTGTAATTTTTCAGGAACTTGGTCTTGGAAATTTGATATTCTTGAGGGGCGTCTTTGCAAATTCAAGAAATCTGAAATTGCAGATAAGCCCTTGGGGCCTTTCTGAAATTTCGGCTTTATGGTTAATTACGGTATGGTACATGGATTAATCATAAAATTGCAATCTAGTCCTCGGTTAATTGCAGGGACTTATTTGTAAATTTGCTTCTATGGAAAATTACAGTTTGGTCCTTTAACTTTTCCTAAAATTTCAATTTGGTCCTCAAATATTTTTGAATTTTCGGTAGATCTGGCAAATTACTATTTGGTCCCTAAATTAATTCTAAAATTGCAATTAGGTCCCTAGACTGAACTGAAAATAATGAATTAGATTCTAATAACTGTTTACATTTAATTTCTAAGTTAGATCTTATGAAATAATATGTGAACAATATATGGATCTTGTTTGAGCAAGTTAAATACCCCGTTAAAATGTTCCTCAAACTTAAATATGATTTTCATTTAGAATGAATGATGTCTTCCGTCACAATTAAGTGAAACCGAGAATTCGTTCTATAGTATTTAAGACCCAAGTCTTTTGCTTGGAACTACATCTTATGGAACTCTTATAGGGACATGTAAATGTCGCCGCGTGATGGTTGTTAACCACCTAAATTATTTCACTAGCCCAAGCAAGGAAATAATGAGAGGACATCGATTGGACTGGGTCCGATAACTAGGAATTATATGAACTACAATTGGTTTGGAGACCTAGCAGTTATGTTATTACAATCACCAGCCCAAGCAGGGGTTGTAATAGTAGGAATGTGGATCCTAGTCCATTAAGATTTATATTAGATATAAATTCGTACTCTTCCGATGAGGTCGTTGAGTATGTGAAAATAATGGAGACAAAATAAAGCTAAAGACCGAGTTTATTTTGATTGCTGAATGATGATCATAGGAATTATGTGTTTAATTACTGTTTTAACTTATTTCCTTTAGGTGTGTTGAAATGGCGAACATGTCATTGAGAATTATATTGGAATTAAACAAGTTGGCTAGGACAACCTTTCTGGATTAGCACCGAAACATGCGTTTGATGCTAAGGCAAGAAATGATTGAGTATGTGTTAGACACGACCACCCCTGTTACCCCTGCGGCTGATTCTTCTGAACTTGCTACGTTTGACGTAGAAGCTCAAAAGAAGCATCAGGATGATGCAAAGCAGGCGCAGTGTGTAATGTTGCTTGGAACGGCTAGGCCTAAGCTACATAACATGCTAAAGACTTTTGAAGGTACTTCTTCAAAGAAAAGGAATGTGCTCATGGTGGGCACCTCTTCTAGCTCTGCGATTAAAGGCAGAAAGAAGCAGAAGAATAAGGCTAAGAATAGTTCTAAGCCAAAGTTCCTTAAACCTAAAGGTAGTATTCAAAAGAAAGAACAGGTAAACAAGGATGTGTGCCTCTACTGTAAGGGGAAGGGGCACTGGAAGAGAGACTGCAAAGTTCTGGCTGCTGAGAATAAGGCACTAGGTGTCTCTAGCTACGGAACAGGTATGTTTGTTGTGGAGATAAATATGTCTACTAATAGAACTGACTGCTGGGTATTAGATACCGCATGTGGATTACACATTTGTACAAATGTGGAAGGTCTCACAGAGAGCAGGGTGGTTAGACCGGGTGAAGTCGCCCTATGCGTAGGTAATGGAGCACGAGTTGCTGCCGAATGCGTAGGGACATATGGTATAGACTTACCCAGTGGGTATAGACTGGAACTTAATAATTGTTATTTCGTTCCATCCATTACCAGAAATATTATTTCCATTCCAATGTTGGACATTGAAGGTTTTTCCTTCCAATTTTCTAATAGTAGTTGCTACTTTTCGAAAAATGGTATTATTTATGGAAATGCCTCTCTTGAGAATGGTTTATATTTGTTAAATAGTGGACATGATGTTCTTAACGTGCAGAACAAGAAGCTCAAATTAAGTAATCAGGAAAATCTCACCTTCTTATGGCATTGTAGACTTGGTCATGCCAATGAGAAAAGAATTGCAAGGTTAAGAAAGTTAGACTACTTAACCCCATTTGACTTTGAGTCTTATGGAAATTGTGAATCTTGTCTCAAAGGTAAAATGACTAACAAACCCTTTACTGGAAAAGGGATAAGAGCCAAAGAAGTGCTAGAGTTGGTTCACAGCGACGTGTGTGGACCACTACCCACTCTAGCAAGGGGTAGTTTCGGATACTTCATCACTTTTACTGATGACCTCTCTAGGTATGGATACGTGTATCTTATGAAACACAAATCCGAGGCCTTTGAGAAGTTTAAAGAGTATAAAGCAGAAGTAGAAAAATAACTTGGGAAGAGTATCAAGACTCTTCGATCAGATCGAGGAGGTGAATACCTTAGCCATGAATTCCTGGATTATTTAAAGTTACATGGGGTCCAATCACATTGGACACCTACGGGAATACCACAAATGAATGGTGTGTCCGAAAGGAGAAACCGAACCCTGTTAGACATGGTAAGGTCCATGATGAGTTTCTCCTCTCTTCCAACATTTCTTTGGAGTTATGCACTCCAAACCTTAATCTACATTCTGAATAGGATTCTATCTAAATCAGTTGAAAGAACACCATACGAATTATGGTGTGGAAAGAAGCCATCATTCTCACATATCAAGACGTGGGGTTGCCCCGCGTATGTAAAGAAGATGCTCACTGATAAGTTGGAATCCAAAGGTGAAAAATGTTACTTTGTGGGATATCCTAAGGAAACAAGAGGATATTATTTCTATCTCCCTGAGAAACAAAAGGTTATTGTTTCTAGATAGGCGACGTTCCTTGAAAATGACTATGTCTTTAAAGGACAAGGTCGTAAAAAGATAGAACTTGAAGAAATTCAAGAACCACAAGGTAATGCTGAGGCTGAAGACTTGTCGAATAACCACGATAAAGAATCAGTAGGAGCATTCAGTGATTCTCATGGTGGGAGTCTTTTCACTAGGTGATAGTCTTCCAGCCAGTGGGAGCGTAGTTAGGGATAACTCGCATATGCAAGCTACCCCAATTAGACTGAATGAGGACAATTTGGAAATTGTTCAATCTTCTACTCAGGCAACGCTTGAGAGCGTAGCTCCTGAGAATTCTCCTGGCGTTGATCAGATCATCGTAGAAGAACCTCTTCACGATCAGAATGAACAGCCTGCACAAATGCAACTACGTAAGTCTACGAGGATTCGTCGTCCACCCATCAAGTTTAGTTTCCTCTTGGAGGAACACGATGATGTGGAGATCCCGGACAAGGACGAACCCAAGATTTATACTGAAGCGATGTCAGACATCAATTCAGGGAAGTGGCTAGAGGCCATGAAATCTGAGATGGACTCGATGTATACAAATAAAGTCTGGGACTTGGTAGAATTGCCTGAAGGGGTTAGACCTATCGGCTGTAAATGGGTTTTCAAGAAGAAGATTGATGCAGATGGCAAAGTGCAAACCTACAAGGCTAGGTTGGTGGCAAAGGGTTATAAGCAACGCGAAGGCATTGATTATGATGAGATCTTTTCACCAGTTGTGAAGATCAAGTCCATTCAGATTTTACTTGCTATAGCTGCATACTATGATTATGACATTTGGCAGATGGATGTCAAAACGGCTTTCCTTAATGGAAACCTCGAGGAGCGTGTGTTTATGACACAGCCAGAAGGTTTTGTATCCAAGTCAAATTCACAATTAGTATGCAAGCTACAAAGGTCCATTTATGGATTAAAGCAAGCTTCTAGGAGTTGGAATATCCGTTTTGACGAAGCTATCAAATCGTTTGACTTCGTTAGAAATGCGGAAGATCCATGTGTTTATCAAAAATGCCAAGGGGATAAAACTGTTTTCATTATCATATATGTTGATGACATATTAATTCTGGGAAACAGTATCCCGCTAATACAATCCGTGAAGGATTGGCTGTCCAAGACCTTTATGATGAAAGATTTGGGTGAAGCCTACTACATCCTTGGAATAAAGATTTATAGAGATAGATCTAAAAGGATGTTGGGGCTATCACAATCCACATACATAAACAAGGTACTAAAGCATTTTAAAATGGAGGACTCCAAGAGAGGTTACCTGCCAGCGAATCATGGGATTAAACTGTCAAAGAAGGATTATCCTACTGAAGAAGCAGAAATTGAGTACATGGAAGGTATCCCATACGCATCTGCGATTGGATCAATCATGTACGCCATGACTTGTACTAGACCCGATGTGGCCTACGCTATTAGTATCACTGGTAGATACCAGAAGAACCCAGGTGAACGTCACTGGGTTGTTGTTAAGAACATTTTGAAGTATCTTAGACGAACTAAAGAATATTTCTTAGTCTATAGTGGACAGCCAGAACTTGTGGTAACTGGATTTACCGATGCCAGTTTCATGACTGATTGTGATGACTTGAAATCACAGTCAGGGTATACCTTCATGCTCAATGGCGGGACCGTGAGCTGGAATAGTTCCAAGCAAGACACGACTGCGGATTCAACAACCGAAATAAAATTAGAACATATTCTCACAGAGGATAACCTGGCTGATCTTTTCACCAAACCACTGGGTGTGCAACAACACACCAGACACTTTGAGAGTCTGGGTGTTAGACAAATGGGTGATTGGCTCTAGGCCAAGTGGGAGATTGTTAGTATAGATGTCCTAGAGACAATCGATATAAGGACATTATACTTGATGACATTCAGTCATATTATTAATGTGTATTAATAATATTCGGCATTACATAAATGAATATAATGTTTGATTGTTTGCATATATTCATGTTTATGTTCCCATGAACTAGTGTTGTCATTGAGAATGTGAGATCTCATATGACTATACACGTAGTTCTTAAAGAGCCACAATCAATGATCATCGAGAATGGAATATCGATGATGCGATTGAGATTGGTGTGCGATCTGCATCATATCCTTAGAGGATGTAGTGGTTCTCACAACTACGAGATACTAGGTATTTCATGATGGATGGACAGATACTTTGGAGAGTATTGGCATACCCGACCGAGAAACTGTTTGGTGTATTCTATTTACGTGTCTACGGGAATATCGGTTTGTGGAGTAGTGCAATAGTCCTCCGACTTGAGGTCAATACGTACGACATGTACGGAGTGATGGACTTTGACCATGACCAACGCTTACACTCCTGACGTTGTAGATACGGCATGTGTTGGGTACATCACGAAGTGCATGTGCGTGGTAGTTGAGCCAAGAATAGGATTCATTCCTCAAATAGACTTAGAGAGAATACTTGTCTTCTTATAACTAATTGGATCGTTAGTCATTGGCCAATGCACGTCACTTTTGGAATGGTGTCTAAAAGTGATAATATGATCAATTAGTAGAATGAGATAATATGATTAGGTTATTTGAATAGACACTTAATCATGTTCAAGACTTAATCGAGTATTCGTGAATGAAAGGACCGTATTACTATGAGCTTCACATTACAGGTAGTTGCAGTATCCTCGCAACGTACCTCATATGTTGAGATTGTCTGGTCTATTGTCTAGGGTTCGACTAAGACCATTAGTTCGACTAATCGCTTGGCATGTGAGGGCCTATGGGTCACACAACAAGTAGTCTTGGTTTACGAATTAAAGTTGGTTAAATTAAATATTGATTTGATCAAGAATATTTAATCTATAGAGAAATATTATAATTCTATTAGATAGAATTATAATTGTAATTATTTAATTAAGTTGAATTTAATTAAATACTAATATGTATAGTAAAATCTATTAGATGTTGGACATATTGACTGGGTCAAGAAAATAATAGAATGGGCTTGGAGGCCCAAAAGGGAAGTCAATGTTGGAAGCCACTAAGGGCTTCCAACCTTGCCTCCTCCGAAACCTACTCCTAAAAGGGTAGGAGTTGGTTAATTATTTTACTATATATATATGTGTGGGTATCAAGGGTTTTTATACAGAAATTCATTAACCTAGATACAAGACACATATTTTCTCTAGTTTCTTCGATAAAGAATTCTCCTAGCGAATTCTCGAAGATATCAACTGTCAAGAGTTCGTAGACGAGGACTACGTGGATACCGTAGTTGAGGATCGATCTACAACGCACTGTAAGCATCCTCTAACAATGCTGTTATATTTTATGTTATACTGCCATGATCAGGGTTCGTGTTGGTAAAAATTTTATCTTCCGCTGCTGCGAACCTAGGGTTCGTGTTTATAAAATCCAACAATGGACCCAAAAGCTACAATCTATGAATTAATGTCCCTGAAGAAAGACAACATTGCTGCAATCACCGTGGAAATAATGACGGACAGTGACCTTGCAATCAACCTTGGAATGACATTTTGAGCACAGAATTCATCGCTCCTAGGATCTGAAAAATGTTTGCTCGAGGACTTGCTTTGTAGACTATAGATAAACCTGCATTCGCACCCATAACAAATAGCAACAGAGAGATATGAGAGAAAGATGACACACAATATACGTGATTCAAGACTATCATCATACATGAGTTATACATCTCGCCTAATTTATTGCCTATATTATTTTCCTCCTATTAATTGAGGGTGGCCGGAATGGGTACTGTTGGGCTCTTATTAACACCAAAGGGAATGAGATATAAATGATAAACTTGTAATATCAGATAAACACAAGGATAATTTTGGAAATTGTTAAAATGACATGCAAACATTGGGTCTTCACCTATTCAAGTAGCTTCTCCTCCAATGAAACAGAACACACAAAAAACTCTAATAAACTTTTTTCTTTCCTACAAAGATAATTTTTTCTAAAAATAAAGTATTTTTTGGGGTCAAAAAGTGAAAAAATTGCCTTCGCCTATTTGCCATCGCATAGAGCTCAAAAATTTTTACAAAATCAGAAAAAATTTCTCGATTCGGACACCAGAACAGCAAGATATTGCCCTTCAAATATTTTCAAATGAAAAAACAAAAACATATTAACACATGACATATCAATTCCAAAGCAAAAACACAAGGGCACATAAGTTTCAAAGTAAAAAATGCAACAACACATCGTAAAGATAAAAATCTGATGTGCCGTTAATCTTGAATGATGTGCCGGTGTACCTGAAGGACACATCAGGAAAGATCAAGGGCTCATAAGTTTTCAAAGGCACATAATGGCACATTAGTTTTCAAAGGCAAAACACACAAAGGCATATAAGTCTTCAAAGAAAAACACAAGTTGCAACAATTGTCTTAATTAGAATTTGGAACTTTTCCTGGAAGAAGACGAAGTTGTCTTCAACTTGTAAACTTTCTTCCATGAACAAGAACCTACACCTTTTCTCTTATTAAACAAGGTCCCAAGTTTTTAAAATTTTTTTTACATTTTTATTTCCAACACGAGTTTTCCCTCATTACAAATGGGTAAATCTAGGTATTGTTTGCATAAAAATCACTGGGTAAATACTAGGTATTGTTTAATTTGGTTATTTTGTTAGTAAAATTGGAAGAAGATATTGTAACGCCCCGTGATTCGACCGACTGTCTCTACATACCAACACAGGTCTTTTTCAGCGTGTTTTGTCCTCACTCGCACGCATCCAGGAAAAGTTCCCAGGAGGTCACCCATCCTGATCCTACTCTCGGCCAAACGCGTTTAACCTTGGAGTTCTCTCAGAATGTGTGCCAGAAAAGAAGGTGCACCTTGTTGATATGGATAGTACCAATCAAATCACTTAAGGCCTTTCAGACAGAACATATAATTTTCGGAGTATCACAGTTTAATTGGGTTATTTTGTTAGTAAAATTGGATGAAGATATAAAAATATATTTTGACTTTCTTGGTTACTGGTTTCATAAAAAGAAGAAGAAGATATGAATGAAAGAAGAGGGAGGGACAAAATTGAAAACCATATGATAAAATGGGAATTTACATGCTTGTGTTTTTCAGCCGCTTCATATTTGAGCGGCTTTGGATTGGGTACGAAGTGAAAGAATTGATTCCGAACGGTTTGGAGTGAATGGGGACCGCAGCGGCAAGCGCAAGTATGTGATAATGGCAAGCGCAGTTATGTGATAATGACATTTGTTTTTGTGAAAACGGAAAGTCCCCGTTGATGATAATGGCACGCATAGTTTTTTTCATTTTGGTCCCCGTATTTTAGCATTTTTGCAAAAAGGTCACAATGGCATGCGCGGTTATGTGATACTGGCATGCGCGGTTATGTGATACTGGCATGCGCGGTTATGTGATACTGGCATGCGCGGTTATGTAATAATGACATTTGTATCCGACCTGTGTTTGTGCATAGATGTTTTCATTTTGGTCCCCATATTTTAGCGCGTTTGCAAAAAAGTTCCCGCGTATCTTCATTTCGAACGGTTCGAAATCTAAGCATTCCGTACCCAATCCATACCCATATTTGAGCAGCTTAGTGTTGGTCAACTTACATTGCCAACACCAAATTGGTTCCCTTATTGAGGACACGTCCAATGAACTATATAATAGAAGTCTAACCCAATTAGAAGTTTCAGACAAATATTAAAACTAAGCATCAAACTTATCTTGTCTAGCTTAAATTTGTTTCGCTTGTTTTATCTGGTAGTTAATTAAAAAACTAGAATTAATTTTATCGGATGTCGAAAATTTTGTTACCCCAAGTATCTATATTCAACTGATTAATAGTGTCACCGGCATATATTATTTAACAGAATAAATAGGTTGTCAATATATAATTTGATAAGTTCCCATCTATAAAACTTCCCAAAAAGAAAAGTTCCCATCTATAACAAAAAAAACAAAACATTTCTCAATGAAATTCGTCAATTTGTATCTCATCCCCCGCGCTGTATTTGGTCATATATTTAAATTCTCGTCTAGGAGGGAAAGACAAAAATAAGTCAATAATAATAATAATAATAATAACAGCACAAAAACGAGTCGGTCCCAGTTAACTCAGCCACCAACTCAGTTCAAAGAATAAAAGCCCAATAGAAAAAGGAGTGTATCCAATTCAATTCCGGGGTTTCCCCTTTCTCTCCTTTCTATCGCTCTCTACGGCTGCCACGAAGCCCTAACGAGGTACCTTCTCTTCCTTATCCTTTCGATTGGCTTCGGTTCCGAGTGATTTCGAAGCTTTTAATTGATTAGATCTCAAAATCGATTCGGTTTCTCTAGGGTTTGGCCCGATCAATGGAGGAGGCGGTGGTTCAAAAGAGAGGGCGAGGGCGGCCGAGGAAGCGGAGGCTGGAGGAGGTGGAGGACGAGAAGGAGAAGACCGTAAGCGTGTTCAAAAGGCAGGCTTTCGATATTAGCTGGAAGCCGCTGGTGGGGAGGTACTTGTTGAAGGAATTCAAAGGGAGCGGTTATTATCTAGGTAAAGTAGTGTACTACGACGGGGGCTTGTACAGGGTGGATTACGAGGATGGGGATTGCGAGGATTTGGAAGGCCGCGAGCTCCGTGATTTAGTCTTGTGGGATAATGAGTTGGGGAATGATTTGAGTCTGAGGAAGTGGAAGTTGGATGAATTGGTGAATGAGAAAAGGAGGAAGGAACGCGAGAAGAAGGACGTTCGGGTTAATGGTGAGGTTGATGGTGGTTCTGGAGGACACGTCAGTGGGGATTGTTCGAGTGATTCATGCGAGTACGAGCAGGATGAGGAATTTGGGTCAAGGGAAGAGGAGACCCCTGCTGTGCCCTTGCTGCCACCGCGATTGCCTCCTTCATCTGGGACGATTAATGTTCCAGAGGAGTGCGTGGCTCAACTTTTCTCTGTCTACTTGTTTCTTAGGTCCTTTAGCATTCACCTTTTCCTGTACCCGTTCTCATTGGATGACTTTGTTGGGGCTCTTAATTGCCAAGTTCAGAATACTCTGGTAGATGCCATCCATGTTTCATTGTTGCGGGCACTGAGACGGCATCTTGAATCAATCGCCTCAGACGGATCAGAGGTCGCAGTTAGATGTTTGAGGTATTTTGGTTGCATTTTTATGAGCTTAGTGAGAGAATGCTCTTATAGAAGTATGAAATGCATATACTTGCATACAGAGGTTGCTGTCAGGCTCATATTTGTAGGGATATCTGTGTCAAAATGCAATTGTTTGGAGCAGTGATGTATGATTATTATGTCTTCCGTATGCCATAGCTTTCATCTTTTCCTCGTACAATTTTAAAGAGGCTTGTAGGGAAAGTTGAGTTATTGACATTCAGAAGTACCTTTAATTGTCACTCTTCTAAAACTTCTTTCCATTCTTCCCCTCTCTTTTAATTAAATTGTCACTCCCATGTTGTTGTCAATAATGGCTTCATTTTTCCGCAGGTACATGGATTGGAGCTTACTTGATCCACTTACTTGGCCAGCTTGCATGGTCCACTATTTCATAGTGATGGGGTATGCAGAAGGGTCTGAATGGACAGGATTCTGCGATGAACTTGTCAATAGAGAGTATTACACTGTTCCGGTGGATAGAAAGATTAGGATTTTGCAGTTGCTGTGTGACGATGTTCTGGATTCGGCAGAGTTCAGAGCTGAAATTAATATCTGGGCAGAGGCCGAAGTTGGATTTGACCCGGATTTGTTGACTAGCAATCTACCAGAAAATGGTCCAAGAAGAGTCCATCCCAGATTCTCTAAGACATCAGCTTGTAAGGATGGAGAGACTATGGAGCTTAACAGCCGCAGAGCTAATACTTCCCGTAGTTTTAAGTGCTTGGGTTCTGGAGGCATGGAAGGGCCAGATGCTTTGGATGTTGATGGTGATGGGAATGTTGATGAATGCCGCCTTTGTGGCATGAATGGTATCTTGATTTGTTGTGATGGTTGTCCATCAGCATATCATACGAGATGTGTAGGTCTGGTTAAAATTCAGATACCAGAGGGTCCTTGGTACTGTCCAGAATGCACAATTATGAAGATGGAACCTTCTATAACTGGGACATCACTTAGAGGAGCGGAGCTATTCGGAACTGATCCGTATGAGCAAGTCTTCTTGGGTACTTGCAATCACCTACTGGTGTATGTTTTAGCATCCTTTTTGTTATTATTACTATTGTTATTTCATAATTGATTATTTGTTGGTTAGTTGTTAATGAACTTCATGAAAAGACCTGGTATTTCCTTTGAGTTCTGTTTCCGATGCATTGCCCTCTGATCATGTGTATACTATTTGCTTCTTGCTCCTTTGTGTTAAATCGCAAAGGCTCTCTGCTTCCCCTAATTAAAAATGTGCTTTTTTCAGGCTCAGTATCAGTGGAGAACATTGTCACAGGTACTACAATGAAAGCGACGTTCTACAGGTCCTCGAACTGCTTTTAGGATCTACTGAACACAGGGCAATGTACTTTGAGATCTCCATGGGAATTGCACGGCACTGGCATGTCCTTGAAAGTTTTTCTGCTTTACCAGTTCCTCCTTGTGAGCAAAGCCAAAGTCAAAAAGCTATAGATACTTCTGCAAATGCGACCAGTCACAAGGACGTGAAGGGACGCGTAAATAATGTGAATGCTGGAGAGAACCAGATCTTAAGTAACATGAATGTTATGCCAGCCAATAATGTCAAGGTGGAGCAATCTGATTTAGCTGTCCGGCAATCAGATCCATCGTACGTATACCAGCAAATGAGGAAGTCCTTCACTGAAAAATCTTGCGTGACTGAGTGCATGTCAACAAATGGTTGTTGCAGCGACAGAAATCACACAAGTTCTCATTTATCACCAGTTCTGTATTCCCTGAACAAGGGAGGCAATGCAGGTTTGAGAAGGATTGAGGGGAAAATGGCAACTAATACTCTATTCACAGGAACACTATTTAAGCCTCATTTGTACATAAATTACTATGTGCACGGGGAGTTTGCTGCTACTGCTGCTGCTAGGTTGGCCGTTTTATCCGAGGAAAGTAAGGGTTCGGAGGTTCATAAATCAAGCAATGGAAGGAAGGTTGTTTCTGACATTTCATTGCAAGTAAAAGCATTTTCTGCTGTGGCCTCACGTTTTTTCTGGCCTTGTTCCGAGAAGAAATTGGTTGAGGTGCCTAGAGAGAGGTGTGGTTGGTGTCATTCTTGTATGCTTTCCTCTAACAGCAGAAGGGGATGTTATCTAAATGCTGCTGTTTCCAGTGCAACTAAAGGTGCCTGGAAGGTTCTCAGTGGCCTTCGCCCTGCAATTAATGGAGAGGGCAGCAGCCTTCGTAGCATTTCCACATACATGTTGTATCTAGAAGAAATGTTACATGGTGTTACAATGGGCAAATTCAGGACTCCTGGCTTTAGGGTTCAATGGCGTAGAAGAGTGGAGGATGCACCAAGTTTTCTTGCACTGAAAAGACCATTACTTGAGGTAAGTACATTATTCCCTGCATCTAACATAAATCTGTAAGCACTAAGTTGCTCTTGGAGAATGTATGCAATGGCTATAGTTGTTAACTGGTCCGAGATAGGTATGTTTAGTCTTAATTCTACACTTGGCAGCTGGTTCTTTTTCAAATTACAATTGGGAGTCTCCCCAAGTACCGAGTAGTCCTTTTAAAGAGAAGAAGCTTTTGTCCAAATGGGTTATCATGTCAAGTTGTGGGCAATCTATAATGCATAGGCACATAAAATTAGCCAACATGGACTACCCAATCTGTGTTCAGAAGGGTCTCTAACAGAAAGAAAGAGTTGGTTATTTAAGGAATCCCAAGGATTTTGGATTGGCCTACCTCAGGTTGCCTAGTGTGAGGTCCATGTTTAGTGCAAAAAGGGATCTATTAAATATCTGCTAGGAAATTGTTAACGAAATAAAAATGCCTATATATTCTTTGGAGGTCAGATTTTTGATTTACAACTGCGGACTGCCCACTGATTTTGGGTTTGTTTGCTTTTACTGGACGTTGTTGGATGTCTGAGGGGTTATTGTTTTTCTAATTTTTTCTGTAATTATGGAGTCATGGAAGACAAACAAAACCTCTGGAGTCATTTGTGGAGTTTTTCTTGTTAAATTGGATGGTATGTTGGCTTAATATTTTTTGCTTCTGGATAATGATGTGCCTAAATTTCCTAATTTCTTTCACGATGTTGTTACAGGGTCTCATCTTCATGACCTAGAACTCTGTTGACTGTTATAGGTGTTTATACGTTAGCTGTTAGGATGAATTGGCATAGTATAGGCAAGCAGCCTATGCATACCATCAATCATTAATAGATGATACCAACCGAATTTTATTGACTTGAACTTGCAGCTCGAGGAGAATGTCCGTGTTATAGCTCTCTTGGGGGAGTGGGTCAAGGCACGTGATGATTTGTGTTTCGAATCTTTGGTCATATCAAGTGCTCCACTCATTTCTAGCGCCCAAAAACGTGTCCCCAATTACAAGTATCAGAAGAAACAAATTGGTGTCCCTGATTTAATTGCAGATGATGGTGAGAACAACAGCTTTATCTGGTGGCAAGAGGGAAAGCAATCAAATTTTATTTATAATAAAGCAGCTTTGCCTCAGGCCATGGTGAAAAGGGCTGCTCGTCAAGGTAATCCATCCTTGGTACTCTCTGGTTTGCTGTGTTGTTGGTTGCATTACTGATAATCTAGAAGGATTGAGGCTAAGTATTGTCTCTTTCTCACTACTGATTAGGTGGTTCGAGAAAGATGTCTGGTGTTTTTTATGCTGATGATTCTGAAATTCCAAAAAGAAGCAGATGTTTGCTGTGGAGAGCTGCGGTTGAATCTTGCAGGAATTCTGCTCAGCTTGCTTTTCAGGTTTGTTTTGTTTGGTGAATTCCAGCGATCTGGTTGTTAATGGCTGAAAGGCAGGATATCTGAAATACATAAATTCATGCTAATTTGTATCAGGTTAGGTATTTGGACCATCATGTGAGGTGGAATGATCTTGTCCGAGCTGAGCAAAATCTACAGGATGTGAAAGGTCCTGAGACAGAAGCCTCCTTTTTCAGAAATGCTATCATCTGCGACAAGAAGACTGATGAAAGCCGTATTAGATATGGCATTGATTTTAAGGATCAAAAGCATCTTCCTTCTCGCATCATGAAGAACGTAATCGAGGTGGAGAAACTTGAGGATGGAAAGCTGAGATACTGGTCTTGGGAAGCAAACATCCCTTTATATCTGATTAAGGAGTATGAAGAAAAAGTAGACGGTGAGGAGTTGGCATCAGCTAAGAGGTGCTCAGATCAACTGTCTAAGTTACAGCGGAAGCAGTTAGGAGATTCTCGCAAAGATATCTTTACTTCCCTTGTCTGCAAGAGAGATGAGATAGAGAAGTGCTTGTGTGCTTCTTGTCAGAAGGATGTTTTGCTTAGGTAACTTTTTTCTGTAGTCAATTTTCTCTCTGTACATTGTGTTACTTTGCCAGCCTCGTTCTCATCATTACATCTTTTAATATTTCAGGGTTACAGTTGTTTGCAATGCTTGCCAAGGTATGCCACTAAGCTGCTGATCTTGAATATTGTCTCTCATGTGTATATTTACTTGTACCTATACAAATGTTATTATCTATTAGAAGGTAGAGTCAAAGGAATATGTCCAATCAAGGTTAGCACGTGATTGTGATGGTTTCTGCTGGCGTGCAGGGAAATGTGCGCCGGCTCTAGTTGTTGGACTGTATTTCTTTTTCAGAATGTGTAATGAAGAAGGATTTCTATTGGCACGGGGGAAACTTGTTGCTAGTTGTTAGGTTATATTTCATTTTCAGAACGTGGACTGTTGGATTATCTTCATGGCTTATATTATCCAGTTTTATCACTAAAAAATATTTTAGTTAAATAGTGAACAAGAAGTGTAGGTGTGAAGTAGAAACTTGGCAACTTGTTTCATCTTTGCACACTTGGATGGCCTTTTCATCTGTGAGCATGCACAAGTAAAAAGCCCTCTGCTGCTAATCTGAAATTGTAAGTTTTCACGGGAACCCTTTTAGGGAATGTGGAGTCTTGTTAGCGGAACGTGATGGCCTATTGCTGCTCTTATATTGGAGGTGCATTCATGTCTGGCTAATCAAATCTTTTCTTTTTGTACTGGAGGCTAGTAGAATTTATGTTGCTATAACACGAGTTATTAGCAAACAAATGCGATGTTGATATGGTTTGTCTGATCATGGTTTTTGCTCTCATTTTCTATGGTTATGCTCACAGCTTTGAGTTGGGCTTTCTCTGGTCTTCAGGTTATTGCCACAAGGACTGTACTAAGAGCTCAAGATTTGGCACGAATCAGGAGGTTTTCATAACCTGTGAGAGATGCTCAATTGCTAAAGACTTCAGACATCCTGAAATGATAGGCCATTCTCCAACGACGCCTTTACCCCAGCCCTTGCAAATGCTGGCACACAATGCAGGGACTGTGTTGAAAACCCCTAAGCTTAATGTTTATAATCAACCATTAGAATCTTTTAGGATCCAGGAAAGTCGTTCGGAGATGGCCATAAAAAAGGAGACTCATTCTGAGATGGTGAACAAGAAAAAGGAGATTCGTTCTGAGACAAAGCTGCATGGCTCTGCTTCAGAAGCCAAGAAAAGAATATGTCACTGGGGCCTCATATGGAAAAAGAAACCTGATGACCCCGATCCTTCGGGTGCTGATTTTAGGAGTAAAAATCTTCTTTTGAAAGGAAATCCTGATAAAAGTTGGTTGAAGCCTGTTTGTAAATCCTGCCATAAAGAGTATAACCGGGACTTGATGTATATTCACTGTGAAAAGTGCAAGAGTAAGCATTCTCCTATGATGGGTGTTTTCTTTTTGTATATCAAAGGCGCTATTCTAAACGTAAATGCTTTTTTGGCTTGTCTTCTGCAGGTTGGTTCCATGCTGAGGCAGTTGAACTGGAGGAGTCAAAAGCTCCTTTTCTAATGGGTTTCAAGTGTTGCAGGTGTCGCAGGATAAAACCCCCACCATGTCCTTACAGCGATGAACCTGAAAAGCCAGTCATGCAGAGTCGTCGTAACAGGCCAGTGAAACATGGCAATGAGCTAGTGGAAAACATTGTTCGGACTTCTGCTGAACCTGGAAAGCTCAAGCTTAGAGGAAGCAAGAATTTTTATGAGCATGGCCCTGCGAGATACATGGAAGAGGGTGTGCCATCAAAGAACGCAGTGGCGCAGAGAAGTGATAGGGCAGTCTTTGGTTCTATAATTGCCGATTCCAACGGCTCGGAGCCCAATACGGAGGTTCCTGTTGATGAGGTGTTTGTGCAAGATGATGACCCTCTGCTCCTCTCTCTTTCAAGATTTGAGAATATAATGGAGAATGATTTAGTGGAATATGACTCTGGCAGTATCGGGCCTGGCCCACAGAAATTGCCTGTCAGGAGGCAGTCAAAGTACCAAGGAGATGATGTGGCGTCTGAGGATAATCTTTATCCGGACGAACTGTGTGTTGGACTACATAATCTTATCGGTCAAGAGTTGTCGTCGACTTGTACAGAATGGCAAGTTCGTGCAAATGATCCTCAAGAGGAGCCACGCTTTGATTGTGAGGGTATTAACTACGAGGATCTGGAATTTGAACCTCAAACCTATTTCTCTTTCACAGAGTTGCTCGACGATGAGGGTGGCCAGTCAAACAGTTTTGATGCATCTGCTGCTGGTTTGGTAAACAGCAATTGTTTGATCGAGGCAAATGGTGATTGTTTCCAGCCAACAGTTACTCCTCCAGGATCATCAGGAAAAGACATATATTGCAAGAAGTGTTGTGGCTTTGACCCAGTGCCTGACCTTTGTTGTGAAATTTGTGGCATGACAGTGCACAGTCATTGTTCGCCCTGGGTCGAATCTCGGCCTCTAGACGATAGCTGGAGGTGTGGTCATTGTCGAGAGTGGCGTTAGGGTCGATGCTTGCAGAATTTGTATGCCGTCATTGCGGGTGTGTTCATCGCTCTTTGGACTTGATCTCTTCTGTCGAGCAACTCCAGCGCTGATTGATATTAGAAGATACGCAGGTTTTTGTAGTGCTTATTTTTCTCTCCTGCAAATCAATCAATTCTTCTTTTGCCCATTTTTGGCCAAGTCCTGTGTAAATCATCATATATCTAGTTCCTTGGCATAGGAAAATTATTTTCTACAAAAGCGAGGTTGCTTATCAGGCGTATTCGGTGTTTTTATTATTTATTTTCGGTGGCCACCTGCTGGAGTTTTTACTGTTATTTTGTCATCTACTTTTAAGCCAAAATCATATACAAAACAATTGACGCGAGGGATTCTTTCAATTTTTGGTGGAGTTGCAGAAACATATTTTGGTAAAGTATCGATATATGCCAAAATTATATCGAATACCAAAATTCATACCAAATATAACCGTGAGTCCCGAAATACCGATCCAAAATCAAATACCGAAAATATCAAATATTGTTTGCACACCCTTATTCATACTTCTAAAAAGTAGACTTTCTTCTAGAATTGATCATTTATTTGAAAATACAATGCCACATCCCCAATCAATATCATCAAAATCTACTGCAAACATCCTACTTGATATGATATTTTACAAGGCCCCGTCAACCTGTGACCGAAAGAAACTGAAGAAGCAAATGGATAAGCCCTCCCACCCTCAAAGTAACCTATGCTATGGAACAATATGTAAAAGAGAACTCGCTAAGCACGTTACAACTGTGCAAAAAATAATCTCCAAAACCCGCTCAACCCCAGCATCTAACTCAGCTCACCAATTCGATTATCGACAGTCCCGCCAGCCCTTGGATAATGAACTTCGAGACTAACCCCCTTGGTACAGCTAGGGTTGGTTGTCAGGCGTATAAATCATGTTTACAGGAATGTAGGTAGGATAAGCCATTAGCAGCAACCTGAAGCTTGTCACAGCAAACCAGCAAGGATCGCACCAGGATCTGTCAAAGCTGTTGTAGGGCTCACTGGCTGAGCTATAGTTGCTGACTGAGGCAGTACTGGTTGTGCCGTTGCACGTGGTACTGACGGAATTACAATCAATTGTTCCTTGATAAACTCCTTCAGCCTGCGCAGAAACAATAGACGTTTAAGCTCAAACAAAGTCTTTCTGCATAACAGGGCCTTCAAGTCTTGTAGACATACTCAAATGTTAATGTCGGATCCCCAGAGGCAGCAGTCATACGCAGCTGCGTCCGATCAGCTGGATCTGTTTCAATTCTTACCTGGACATTTTAACAGGACGAACAAAAATGAGTAATCCGAAAAACTTATAGCAACAAAGGCACAAGTAAAAGACATGATGACATATGCACGGATGCAGAAAAGCAGTAACAAGTACATGCTTTGAAAACTCCCTTCTCACTGACCAAGAGCTTTTGCAGAGCTAAGACCTAGATTTTGAAAAATTATGGTAGCCACGATTGCTTTAGTAGCCAAGGCAATGACACACGAGTTCAGTAATGTTCTTCTTACCAAACAAAGCATAGCACGCGTGCCCTCTGAGTAGAATGTTGTACTTGCAACTAAATTATTGGGATTAGGATCCTGACAGAAAATCAAACTTGTTAACAGCTAATATGTAATCACGATAAAATACGAGGGATTTTGATTGCAGGAGTTGAGAACTACTCACAAGTCCTGAACAAACCATCAAATGGAAGCTGTTAAGTAGGTTTGCCATTTCAGCAAGAGGCAGTGGTCTCATTCCTCTGAACTGCACAGAGCAATAGCGGAAAAGTAAAAAGTAAGCAGAGATCCAGAGGTCAATTGGTGAAAACTTGCAGCAAATGGCAATATGACCTGCAATCTGAACATAAGTCTTTTTCATGAGCTTAATGAATTACAAGTCAAGGCCTTATTCTGGTTAATTCAGCAAAAGTGAAAAGACACCTTTATTCTCTAAGAACGGGACTAAACCAACAACCTGGATACAGGAGTAAGGCATCAGATATCAAAAAGGAAGATTAACTACTAGTACAACTTCCACTACTTTGCTCCTATTCCATGACTCGGCTGAATTTGGCAAACAGAAGTTTGTAATGAACATGCTATCTGGACCAAAGGCATGACAGCAAATGGAATTTAACCACTGGGGAAAAGAAACAACAAGAAATATAAGCGAATTTCCTCCCCGAAATCACAGTTAATCCTCGAATAATACAGCATATACATACAACTTCTTGGACTCTCAATGGTGGGCCAGAAAGTGATCTCCATTGAGGAAAAAACTCTTCAGTTGATATCGAGATAGGCTGAAGGAACTTGTTCAGGACAGCTGGAAGGCGAAGCTTTACATTAACCTGTCAGAGAAGGCTCTACAGTTAGCATGTTCATCAGAAGAATCTAGATGCTTGTGATATCAGCAACAAGTCATAACACTTTCAATATATACCATGCTTGTACCAAACTGGTAGGAGAAGTCCAGCACAGCAACATCTCTGCTTGGTCGAAGATTAACAACTTCAAATGGGCATTGCACCTACAAAAGCAAAAATTATAATCTGAAATGTGGAATGGAAGAAATGGAGAAGCAATCAGATGAATGATGTGTAAATTGCAATGCACCTGTGCCCGGGGAGGGATAGTTTCAGGAACTAGTGATAGCTCTATCTTTAAATGGGCAGGAGGCAATATTATGGCCCGAACAGAAACAAGTGGTGAGGTGTTCTTGTTTCCCAAAAAAAGAACAAGACGACCATGATGTGCCCGCCACTCTGCCTTAATACCAATCTGCAAAAGGTATTTAAAAGATTGCAACAATAAGTTTAACATGAAAGAGATCTGGACCAGTAAGGTAATGAATCCCTAGCAACTGTGGACATCAATAGAACAATAAGAAACTTCTGACCTGAATGTGCGGATCCTCATATAAAACACCGCTGTCCTTCAAGCATAATGCATAAAATCTTTCATTTACACTTCCAATTGGCTGTAACAAATACATAGTTATAAATTCAGGGCTACAGTGAATATGAAAGCTGTGCCATGTCTTTTACTGAAAAAGAGAATTTAAGGCTCTGTCAAGTTTTCCAGGAACATTGTTTCCTGACTTTCCTATGCTTCACAGAAGATTGGAATTCCTTCTGTTAATAGGTTTTCCCTTACAGAGGCACAGAATTCACCTGAGATAAGTCCCAAATATATGCTGTAAAAAGGAAACTTGAAAGACAGCCGAGACAAGATGAAACGTTCCATGGTCTTGTATGAACAAGTGATAAACATCATAGCATGCACGATTCACAAATTCCTATAGTATCAAGTAGAGAAAATCACAACTGTACTACAACAGAAATTCTATAATATCCTGGAAGAAACACGCCTTTCAAGAATCCAAAATATCTTTTGGTTCATCAGTTAAACTAAGAATCATATGAGGTCTAGAAAATTGAAATGAAAAAATACCTGAACAAAACTAGACTGCTCATCAACAGGTACGATAGCTGCACCATCTGCAACACCTGGAACACTATCGAGCCCAGAAACTGAAGGTTGCTCTGACTGGACAGTAGCAGGAGGAGCTTCAATAGCAAGTGTACCCAAGAGATCACCAAGAAGATCAGCTGAGGGTTGAGGGTCAACTTCACTTAAAGCACCATTTGGTGGGGGCACAGCTTCTTGATAGGAAGCATGTTCCTGTCAAGTATAGAACATTGTTGTGATACTTTCTCCTTTTTCTTTAAAATCCAAGAATTTCAAGAATTTGTTGACCAAGTTACGGAACATAAACCATGAAATGAGACTTCAACAAAGATAGGAACCAACCCCATTGCTGCTCATGCTGGGAATCTTAACTAAAGAAAGTGGCTGGACAACAGATGTTTGTGGCCCATTAACTGGGCGTTGATCAGTCACAACCAAAGCACTAGACATCTGTTGCTGCTCCCGCAACTTAAGAGCACTTTGATCTGCGGTCTCTACTTCAGTGTCTTCTGCTTTTCTAATCAATGCAGACTGGATTGTGTAACAAAGGAGAAAACTAATAAATGCCAACATTACGCAATTGACTCTTTAGTCAGAATCATCAAAGAATAATTACAAATAAGTAGGATCTTTGTGACAAATATCGATAATAGAAGCCAACACGCACCTGACGCTCAGGGAATTTAGGCATTTCAGCTAAAATGTCCACCAAAGCATCACCTTTTTTGCTCAATGCAAAATATTCAATAGCTCTTTGTTGTATTTCAACATCAATGCAGCTCTCATATCTGAAAGTGTGTGTAATCAGGATAAAACAGTCGGCACTGATAGGGCAGCAGTTGAAAGAAGTTTGGAGCAGAAGGTTTTATTCAAGGACCACAAGTAATCTCACTTGCTGAATGTTGCCCATATCTGGCTCTGTAGTTCCACATCAGGTGGTTGGGTGTGCATTAAGATCTTGGCATACGATGAAAGAAGAATAGGGATGGTAGAGGTCCTGCAAATCCGTTGATCTATCAGATATTATGCGAAGTAGAATTACAGCAATGATACAGAAACGTGTTCCTTCGGAGGGGAACTAGGTTGAGGGTGAATATGAGAAAAGCGTCTCTTACGAAACAGTCGGAAGCTTCTCATGTATCATGTGAAAGATTTCCTTTGGACTACAACCAGGCCTTCTGGCCAAAAGGTGGCTGTATTCGCCGAGCAAATAGGCACTGACCTGCTCGATCCATTTGTCGATACCAAATGAAGTTAGGCATATTTCTAACTTCATTTTCTTTATTTGGAAAGTTATAAAAGATAAACTTTAAAAGCAACTTGATTTTGCCATTAAATGCAGACCTTCATCATTGTCTCATGTACTGCAGGCTTGTCAAGATACTCTCTGGCTTTTGCTGCTGCATAAGGCTAATCAACCGTTCCAGGAGCCATTGAAAAGCATTGTTGTTATAAATGCCTGTCAGTTAAGAAAAAATGAATGCTCATTTATCATGGTACATAACATTTGTTACCTGCAGGTCTTCGTTGTTTGTGACGAACTGCACAACTCTGAACCATATATCATCGCTAACAAAGTCTCCTGCCTTGTCAATCAACTGGAGGATAACATCCACGTACCTGTTTGCAACAGAAGCTTTGTCTTACTATTTGCAATAGAGAACACTTGATGCAATAACAAATAGCAGAGAGAATATTTGATAAGCATCTCAGAAGAATAGATTAACAGTTTCTGGCCACATTCCTTAATAATCGAGGATCAATCAGAAGATGATCCAACCCGGTAGCATTGCCACCATTAAAGCACTTACAGTGGTATATAAAATATAGAGTCTAATGCTTATAATGGCAATCCTCAACTTTTTATGTTGGAAATTTTCGTACCAAGACAAATCTGGAGCAAACTTCTCTGCTAAAATAGCAGCTTTAAGAGCCAATTCTTCGCGCATTGCAAAATCTGCTGTGCTGAGATACTGATATTGCACAAACTCAGTCCGTTTTTTTAATATGCTTAAGAAAATCAATCATTCACATAACATCAAACCACAGCATGACGAAAGTACCTGCAACAGCTCTTCCACAATGTCCTTTGCATTTGAAACATCACACATGCCATACAGTAAATCCAGAGCACGACGTCGGATACTGAAGAATTATTTTTCAGAACAGTAACATCTCTTAAACAAATTTAGAGGTCTCTCCACTAAATATGGTACTAATGAATGAATTCCAAGGAAATAACTGCCTCCTCTGTACCAATCAATTTATGTGCTTATCATTTAATAAAACTTACACGAAGAGCAGAGAGGCAACATGATTAAAAAAAATTGCCAGAACAACAAAGATCTAGTGCAACCAAGTTTAGGTGCAAATCCGAAACTGACCTTATATCAGGATCTTTCAATGACGTTATGATTTGAGCCTGGTGTCTTTTGATGACATCTTGCAGATCTGTAACCCTCAACATCCGAGTCATATTCTCCTGCAGTACAGGATAGTCGGTGAGTTGAAAGCTTGTACATTACAAGGTTACATGGGAAACTTCCCAGAGTTGCTAATATTAAGCAATCTTCATGATGCAGGATCACCAATTGTTCAAAGCTTACCAAGCCCAGATATCGAATATTTGGTTCTCGGACAGCAATAAATTTTCCAAGAAGTGCAACACATTGAGACATCATTTCTTTTTCAGCATCTAGATGCATAACCTGCAAGAGAAGAATCATCATTTACAAAATCAGAAATCATGTCGGTCAAAGTTGACCAACAGATAAAGTAAATAGCAAAATCACAAATATCGTAAATAGCACAAATAAAGTAAAAATCACTGAAATATATCCTGTTAACATGAGGTGGAGAGGGGAAAAAACCAAGAGAGGAGCATAGCATTCACTGGAAAAGGTGTCATTGCTTGGAAGGGAGGAAGCCATCCTCCAATTTTTATCATCGTTCCATCAAGCAAGTGAATTGAGAAATAGCTAATCAACATATAAAGTAAAAAATTTACTAAAATATATCCAGTTAACATGAGGTGGCAAAGGGAAAAAGGACCTACATACGACCTTAACATTCACTAGAAAAAAGTATCATTGCTTGGAAGGGAGGAATTCATCCTCCAATTTTTTTTATCATCGTTCCATCAAGAAAGTGAATTGAGAGTGCATCAGCCAATTAACTGGAAGCTATTAGTCCAAAGAAATTTGTCTTGACCATAGAAGGGAAGCAAAACTAATTACATGCATTTCTATGAACAAAAAATTTACAGAGCTAATACAATCATGTACCAAAAATTTGCTCTGTGAAACTTACAAGGGCAAGGGCTTCAAATAGGACAGCGTGAGATGCATTATTCTTGTTCACATTTTTTACAACATCTGTTCCCATTAGTATCCGCTGCAGAACCTGTGACCATCAGTTTCCAGAAATATCAGTACCAACTACCAAGAAACCAAATCACATGTAATGACAAACTACTTCAGGACACGTCTCGAGTAATACCTCAAACAAAGATCTTCTGGTATTAGGATCTTCAATAGTTGGAAAATACTGGAGAGCCCTCATTGTCTTAACCTGCATACCCAAGGATAGCAATCAAATAAACATTCATGGTACAACTTACAAAGTATTAATCATAGTATAAAGCCATGACAAATTGTTTTTTTTTTTGAGGGATGACAAATTGTTTTTACTGTCAACAGATATGAAAAATAAAGTTAAATATCTCATTTATATTCACAAGGGGACACATATACAGACCTGAAGCCAAGGAGATGGAATACCGTAGTAAGTGTACTCCTGTGGAATATCCTGGTTCCTAGCAAGTCGCTCCAATGTCTTTACACACTTTGGAAGACAACTCCAATAAGCATCGTGATTATTTGAAACCAGAGCCACAAGGAGGCTCATTGAGGATGTTAGAACCCCAAGATCACGCTCATCCAAAAGCTGAGCCATCCGATCAGCCCTAGAGGATGTTATATATAAGAAATCAACCAAGTTGGAAAAGCTAAATATACAATGCTTATAGCACGTTTATTCAACAGTCATCCATACCAGCCATCTACGTTGACAACATCCGGATTCTTTCTGTACAAGCGAAGCAGGCACAAAGCAGCCTTCTTTTTAACAAGTGGTCTGGCGCTGCTAGAAATCTGGGAAGAGGGTCAACTGTAAACATCTTTCATCAAATAATAACAACACTTCACCTCATGTTTATTTATCCCTAGCAACTTACTAGCAACTTTTGAACATCGGGTGCTAATGATTCGGAGAATTCTCTTCCGCCGATATTTCCAACCTACAGACATCAAAAACAAATCTTCTTCGGTGATCAAATTTTCAAAATTCAAACATTAGAAGCATATTCGAGTAAGCAAAGAAAGTAGAGAAACAGACAACTGAGCAAATGATAGCTAGCATCCTGATAGAACAAGTGACAGTATAAGAAACCATGGAAAGATGCTTAGAGAACAGCTATTCTATAGAAAGTTATAAACAAATTTAAAATGAACTTAATAAGACCAGAAGTACACATAGTTGATTCCATTTCAATCATTCCATTCTATTGCACAAATGTGTCCCATATCCAGATGCTTACATAAAGGATATTGATAAAAAAAAGTTAAGGACCTCTGCCTTATTTCTCCAAGCACGGGACACTGAACCAAGTAACCAAGCAAAATTCTAAGGTCTAAGTTTCCGAGCAGTTGAGCAGCCAATAGTGTAACAAAGAAGAGATAACTACAGACAATCGACCAAGCAAGTTTGACGCAGCATATAACAAATTACCCTGTATATTTATAGACAAACTCTTTGTTTCAGACAGAATAACATTAAGATATAAAGGCAATGACATTAAACAACGGTAACTTCTTTAGCACTTCAGGAAAAAAGAATCTTCCCAGGGAAAAGTTTTTCAACACAATGTCATCGAGAATCAGTTTACAACTTTACATCTTCTCCTAATAAGATACTTGATCTCCACAGATATCTAGAGTATACCAGATGTGTCCCATGCACCATAATTTTCTTCACTAAACCAAAAAGATGGCTCTTTTATTTAAAGGCGGTAACGGTAAAGAAGTAATTAAACCTATGGCTACTACAGCTAATTTCAACATGCAATTACAAGTTCAAAAACTCCAAGTAAGTTGTGTTACATACCATGGTCAATGCAAGGCACTGAAAGGTTTCATTGCGACCAATGATATCATTGCGGACAGTGTTGATTGCTAATCTCAGAAAGTCATGGTTCTCGTTGAGCAAGCATGATGTTACTATATACCCAACCTGCAGTAATTTGAAGAAACATGAAGTGCATAAAAGTATACTGGTAAAGCTCACAGAATAGTATAATGGAGTACAGAGAAATTTTAGTAAATTTTAGTTTCACATGGCCTTTAAGGATCAATCTAACCATTACAATGGTAGCATAAAAGGGCTAACACAAGTAAAATACAAGCATTATAGGACAGATCACATCCAGATGTAGAATTGACAGTGACGGTACAAGGCACTCACAATGAGAACGGGAAGTACACAGTTAGCGGCTTCAAAATGAAAAGAAGGCAAAGGAACTGACCTGCTTCTCGGGGTATTTTGGTGCAGATATTAATGATACTGCTTCCATGTGACCAAAATCTACATCATAGCCTAGCATATAAATGTAGAGCATTTTCCAAACATATTTCTTTTTCTCGTAAGGAGTCAAGCCCTGTCAACAGAAGGAAACTTTAATATTGTTTTTCCAAGAAATGCTAGGACTAACGAGCTTGTCTACACAGAAACATCAAAATCCAACTTTTAGTGCCAACTGCCAAAACCAGGCACATACACCAAAAGTTATAGAACAGGAACCAAAGACAACAATCAAAAGCAAGCATTTCAAACAATCCCATGAAAGAAACCCTAAATAATGACCAGTGAACCTTTCCAAGAATAAGTACGAAGTCTCTTAAGAATGAAAATTTGGAATAGAAATAGTAAATATCTACATTCCACACATTTGCACTGCTAGAAAATCCAGCTTGATAGAATCAAATTAACTTGAAAAGATTGCTCCATGAGACTGCTAGCCTGATTAATTAATGAAGCAACTGTCCTAGTTGAACAACCCACATTAGATAAAATGGTAATCAGCATCAGATAAGATTTGAACCCATAGGAAACTAATGCACAGGTTAAATACTCTACTCTTCAATATGCTCTCTTTTTTTAAATAAAAAAAGCAGCTAAAACAGTAACGGTAAAGCTGCTTTATTTTCCAACTGAAATCGGTTAACCCATGAATAACCCACCCACTTGGGAACGAACTTATCCCCTACTTAACAAGGACGACATTGAGCATCCATTTCAAAATTGCATACAATGGCAGATTAACAAGGCTTGGCAACATCCCTACCAAAGAAGAGTGCCTATCCAAACAAGGTAGCTAAAAAAACAGATGTCCTGTGACTTATATATAGCTCAGTAAAGACTCTGTTCTAGGTCCGCGCTAGCTTTATTAGAAAAATTCAGACGACAAGTAAAAAGGAAGCTACACAATCATTAAACCAGTGGCTTCAAAAGAAAACCTTCAGCACAATAAACAGCCTATCGGCAGTCACTAATCTATCTGCCTCCGCTTCTCGCATTTACGGGAATGCCACTGCACGAATTCAATCTCAATGTGCGACGAAGAATCAGCTTGGAATACAACACGGACATAGCCATCAACCACCAATCAGCAGTTAAAAGCCTCATATCTATCCTTCCTTCAACTCGGACCTCTTCCTAACCCGAACTCACTAGTAAAAACCCTCTACATTTCGAGCTCAAATTGAACACTAAAGAAGAAAGGAAAGGGAAAAACATCCTCGAAACGAACCGAACCGAACCTTGTCGTTCTTGAAGCGGGTACGGACGTTGCCGAGCTCTTTATCGACGCGGAGGCGCTCTTGTTCCTTGTTCTGGCAGTTCCTAACGTCGCTTATAAACACCGACAGCCCTCTCATTCCAGACAGCGCCATTCCAAAACCCTAGCTTTAACCCTCCGCCCCGCCCCCCACCCAATTTCCGAATGAATGGAATTCGAGATCTGAAAAGGAAGGAAATGGAGAGATCGTACGGAGAGGAGGATCTGAGTTGGAGCTGCGACTCTTCCTTAAATAATCTAATCTAATCTATCTGTAGAGAGAGAGAGAGAGAGAGAGAGAGAAGGGAGAGGAAAATAAGAAGAAGAAAAACAAAAATCGGTGGAGTTGTTTTTGTTTCGTCCAAAATGTCTAGAGAGAGAGAGAGAGAGAGAGAGGGAGAGGGGAGGAGAAGAGGTGGTGGACTGCGGAAATTGGAAAAGTCGACTGAAGATAAAGTAGGAAAATTGGAAAATTCGGGAGTCTAAATGTTTCATCATGATTCTCACAAAATTGAATCTCTCTCAACCTTCATCTCTTATTTGACTTTAATCTAAGATTGTCTTGATCACTTCGGTGCAAATTTTTTTGGTCAGGGGTGATCACAAATCGGATCGAACCAAATTTGAATTAGCAAAATTATGATTCCTATTCAATTCGTACAAGGACAAATTTGAATACGAATTATGAATCGTCGAATTCAAATTGAATTCATCTGAATTCGAATTTCTTTTTTAAATCAATTTTTTGAATTTTTGAAATTTTTTTTATAGTTCCCCGTGGAACTACTTCCTCAACGTTATCACTTGATCCGAAATAGGATAGGGCAGAATCAGCGAAAAATTCAAAGAGATATTACTAATTATTATATGACAAATAATACGAATAATTATATAACTAATAATATGACTAAAACAGCTATTCAATAAACTTTAAGCGCGAATACTTATAGAGATCAAATTATCATTAGAGATATTATAGAATTGAAATTTGAATTATTTTAATTTTGAAGAATCAAATGAGGTAAAAGAAGATTTTGAAAATTTAAATTCCCTCGTTTTTCCCCGCTTTAAAATTTGATCCTATTTATTTTCTTTTTCTTTTTTATACAAAATTCGACAAATTATTTGACAAATCGAATCAGAAATTTAATTCGTCGAATAATTCTACGAATTTACAAATTTGTATATACGGATTCGGATTGACGAATTCAAATCCAAATTGTGATTCGTTTGAACCGGTTCAAATTTGAGTCAAATTTTTGATGAATTAAATTTGAATCACCCCTACACTAGGCTAAATGTCATTTGGTAACAACAATATCATACCAAATATTGTAAATATATCTCTTTCAACAAAGTTTATGCCATTTTCTCAACAATTTCAAACACTTGAAATTGTCTTCAACATGGTAATCAATCTCGGTGTACCAAAATGTAATCCTCAATGAGAATCATTAATACTTTTGAGAGATATTTCCTGATTTAAACTAGGGTAAATTATTTTTTTGTTTCTAGTATTTGGTCACCCTTCTCCGTGGGTCCTTTGGTTTCAAAAAGAAATCATCCGTCTTCCGACTTTTGTTTTAGATACTCTTGGGTGGGTCCTATCGCCGAAATATGTTATTTTCTTACCGGAATATGTTATTTTCTTGTCGGAATATGTCATTTTCTCGTGTGTACTACCACTTAAAAAGATAAAAATGCTCCTTCCACTTAAAAAATAAAAAATTTATATTTCCTTCCCCTCCCGCTTCATCTTCTACCTCCCACCTTCGACCAAAAGACAAACTCAAATTTTCTTAGTAAAAATAAATTTAATTAAAGACAGAAACTTAGCAAATTGAATCAGGCACTAAAAACCAAATAGGAACCCTAATTTTGTGTGTTGGACTGGCTTCACATTAATCGACGTTGTTGCCTGTCGATTAGAATCAAATTTTGCTTTTAGTTTTGTTTTTGGAGTGGAATCGAGTGGGTTTTTTTTCTGAATGGTGTTACTATTCACGACTTTTTGTGAAAAAAGCGTCCGATTTGAAAGTATTGCGGGGACGGTGTCCACGAGGCACGGACGCCGGAAAAAGTCGGATCTTGGACCAAGATCCGACTTTTTTTGTCGGATGACCAAGATCCGACTTTTTTAGTCGGATATATCATCCGACTAAAAAAGTCGGATCTTGGTCCAAGATCCGACCGTTTTTGTCGGATGACCAAGATCCGACTTTTTTTGTCGGATCTTGGTCCGGTATAAAGTGGATTTCCGAAGGATATCGAGATCCAACTATAACAAGATCCAACAAAAAAAGTCGGATTTCGGTCGGTAGAAACACCAAAATCCGACTTTTTCTGTCGCTCACACTCCCGTCCCCGATATCGCCTTCCCGTCTGTCCCGCTCGCCTCGCCGCTCTCCGCTCGCCTCGCCGCTCCCCACCCCCGCTCCCCGCTCCCCGCCCCTGCCCCCGCTCCCCGCTCCCCGCCCCCGCCCCAGCTCCCCGCTCGCCGGCTCGCCCGCCTCTCGGTCCGGCCCCCGACGTCGTATTATGTAAATTTTTTAATTAGTTAATTGTGAATGTTAGTTAATTGGTAAATTGGTGATGTTAGTTAATTGGTTAATTGTTGTTGTTAGTTAATTGGTTAATTGTTGATGTTTTTTTTTTAGGGATGTTAATTGTTGATGTTGGTTAATTGTAATTTGTAGATAATTGGTTAAAAAAAATTTGGTCCGAATGGTGCGACCAAAATTTCGGTCTGACCGGTCTGGCCAAAAAATTGATCAGACCAAATTGACCAATTTATGGTCCGACCGGTTTGACCGATAAATGGTCCGACCGGTTTGACCAAAAAATGGTCTGACCGGTTTGACCGAAAGATGGTCCGACCAGTTTGACCGAAAGATGGTCCGACCGGTTTGACCGAAAGATGGTCCGACCGGCCAGTTTGATCAAAATAAGGTCTGAGTGGTTTGACCGTTAAACAATGTGACCGTAATATGGTCTGTAATAACGCTATTTTAATTAATTTTTTGATTAATGTTCTAATTGTTCAATGTTTAACATTGTTGGATTTGCTAAGTTTGTTAATATATTGGTATATAATGTTCTAATATGTCTATTGTGTTGTTTAGATATGGATGCACAGCCATACGGGCATCTTCTAGGGAATGGAGGACCCTTAGATACGTCGGTATTAGTGCACCAGGATGTGCACCGTTCTCAGGACGTGTGGAACCGTGAGGTTCGTGAAGGGATTAACGATAATCAGGACACATTGTTGAAGATACACCGACGGAAATGGACGGTGTCTCATGTGCAGAACGAGGCCTTTATAGCCTATATGAAGGAGGCAGGTTTCTGGGATGTGTGGTGTATTGGCTGGGTCGTTCTCGAAACAGCATTTGTTTCAGCCTTGGTGGAGCGGTGGCGGCCCGAGACCCATACGTTCCATATGCCTGTGGGTGAGATGACAGTTACTCTTCAGGACATTGCTGTGTTGTTCGGGCTTCCTATCGATGGTCACCCAGTAACAGGGTTGCAGACACCTCCTGATTGGCACGAGTTCTGCGTACGCCTATTTGGCAGTAACCCGGCAGATACCCCTGGAATGGTTTGGAAAAACCAAATTGCCCTTAAATGGTTCGAGGACCATTTTGACCCTGCTACTATCCCAATTGATGCTGGTGATGAGGTCGTAAAACGATATGTTCGAGCGAACATATTGCGACTTATCGGATGCATTCTTTTTCCCGAGTCTAGTGATGCCAGGGTGAACACATACTGGTTGCCACTTCTAGAGAATGTAGAGGCAATTGGTTCTTACAGCTGGGGTAGTGCGTGTTTGTCACACACGTACAGCCATTTATGTAGAGCCACAAGCTCGACACGTTCACTTATTGCCGGGGCGATGACGCTAGTATGTATGTGGGCTTGGGAACGGATCATCCCAAATCGTCCGGTTTTGTTAAATCCGGCAGTGCAACAACCTGGGCAAGCACTGGGCATCAGGTACAAATTATTACTTAATGCGCTGTAGCCGCTGATTAATCTTATAGACTTGACGTGATATTTTTATGTCACTGTGCAGGTGGAGTGGAAAATTTAACAGAGCGGCCAGCAAAAAAATAACAACCGTATCTGTTTACAGACGCAGGTTGGATGAGCTTAGAGAATTAGATGTAAGTAATTTGTTTATTAAATTTTAATGAATAGTTTTGACTTAAATCATACTGTGTTGCATACATATAACCATGACCATTTGGACGAGCTACGACTGTGTGCATTTGTTACAGGTTGTATGGATGCCGTATAACGACGAGATTCTTAGCAATCTCCCGACAATATGCCATCGTGATTGTGGCTTATGGTTGGCACGAGTCCCGTTGATATGCTTTTTGCATGTGGAGTGGCATTATCCTGATCGGGTGTTACGACAGTTCGGATTACTCCAGGGTATTCCGGCTAGCCCTGAGATCGATGAGGCGACACATAGTGCGGTGGATGGTCGGGGTCAGGCTGGCCAAAATTGGAATGCTATTTACGAAGGCCATGTGAAGATCTGGGTGGAATTTCGGACAAGATATGTGTATCACGGAGTACCTACATCGCCGTATATCCATTATCATGATGGATATATGGATTGGTACAGGAAGATTACTCGGCGATTCATCAGCCCTACTAGCGCAATGTTACACATGAGTGTAAGTCAATTTAGCTATGTTAAATAAAGATGTTGTCTATTTTAATTTTAATAGCGATGTTCCACAATGCTAATGATAATAAAATTTTATTTGTAGGCGGATGTTGTTGAGCATATACGCCACAGGTCTTCAAACATTTCAGAAATTCAGAATTTGTCGCAGGTTGCACTTGGGTTTGCCGGCGAGCAAAGACGGTACCTAGGTCTCCGCGACAGCCAGCCACCTGTGGGACTAGCGGAGCACATGACATACGATCTTCCTCAATCAGAGAGGGTATCTGTCGTGAGACGCAAAACCACCCTTTTCAACAAGCGGCAACCAATACCCCGGCCTGAGCTCGTACCTGGTTATCAAGTGGAGCCCATGGTCTGGGAAGATTATCGGTCGAGATCGCAGATTCCAGCAAACACAATGACGTCTCTCAGCATGGATACCTCCGCCTCTCATCCATTCTCCCAGCACACAGATTTTGGCACCCCCGGCTCCGCTTCCCAGCCGTCCCACCAGCACTCGAGTTACGGCCTAGCCCACACTGGGGTGCCGCATTCCCAGCTGTTTACTCCCCCTAGGCAGAGGTATTTGTTTATCTTAATGTGTGGTATTAATTATGAATTTTATTACAATATGTTCAATTGATTTGATTTTATTATTATATAAATTTTTGGGTTTGTTATTAGGGGTGTTCTCATTGGAGACGGTACAACGGCAGCTAGGTAGGTCTGTGCAGCCATTTTCTTACGGACTGGGCCCTTCCGGATTTGGTTTCGGCGTCGCCCCCTCCGCTGCTCATCCATTATTCAGGGAAAATATATTTGGTTGGCCCCAAACTGGGGCTCATACGTCCGACACGCAGTCCAGTTTTGGTTTGACCCAGTCTGGTGTACAGACATCCCAACTATTTGAGACACCTACACAGAGGTTGGTTCTCTACAATTTGGTGTGTGTAAATTATGAATTTTATTTAAAAATTTTGAATTGATTGTATGGCTTTATTGTGTTGATAACATAATTTGTTGATTTTGATAAATTTGTATGATATTTTATAATAGGACTTCGCCACGTGATACTACAACTCATGGTAGTGGTGACTCTTCATTTGACGATCCAACCGATTTTGAGGATGAAGAAATACCTCTGGTCCGGCGTCAGCCTAATCGGGGAGCTAGAGAGGCTGGTGTGCGATGTTTTACAGGAGGACACCTGAATGTGCCTGGAAAGGGAAAGGGGAAGGCGAATGCTGACGCAGATAAGCATCAAAAAGAGAAGCCTCAGAAGAAGAAGAAGTAGTTTATGCTTCTGTACTAGACATTCGTTGGATGCTTTTATGACTGTATTAACTTCACTTTTTTTATGATTTGTGTTTTAGTTCTCGAAACTTTTCAAACGTTATACCTTTCTAGATAAGTATGCCGTCAAGATATTAAACAAAGTACGGTATAAGGAAATACGACATGACAAAACTAAGAAGTGCAATACTAAAATAGGATGACAACAATTGAAATAACAGATAAAAAAATGTCTTTATGTTTCTCAACACGTTGTCACAATTCTCATCAGAATTCCCGGTAGGGACATATTTGCCACTATTCCTTGAAAACTCGTTTAACATTCTCGTGATCAACACTGAAATGTATTCGATTTTCTTCATACGAGACATAAATCTGTTCAAAAAATACTTAATTAGGTCAATGATTATATTAAAATAATTTACTGACGACGATGTAATGATAATATAAGCTTACATCTTTCACTAGCAACACACATCCATCACAGTAGGTACTCTCAATGTCTTGTAAACTCCCCGTGATTTCGCCAGTAGGATCCTTCATAAATTTATAGATATGAAGTCTTTGATAATTAAAAAATATGATTAAGAAATAAATAATACATTATATTATAATACCTGAAAAACTGCTCGGAAACTATTGCCGTATACATGTTTCTTCTTTTTCACGTACAGAACCATCTGCAAGTCTCTTAGTTAACAATAACATTACTTGCAAATTGTAAAATTTTCATATATGTACAAACCTGTGGAATTGTGATGCTTTCAGAGATTGTTTTTACATCCTCAATAGATACTCCATCAACGTTAGCTCCATACATCAAACCTAAAAAATTTAAAAATTAGATACTCCATAAATGTAAGTAACAAGTATGTATAAGTATTTTCGTAATACCGTGAGATAGAACAAATTCAATAGCTGTTGTCCATGGTTCATTGTTGAAAATGTCATTGGCTTTGCGGTCTGCTTCAGCTCGTATGGCTTTCCTTCGAAGGGCTGATTTAGCTTCAGCTTCCTTTTTATGCAGCTCTAACCTCTTTTGTTCTTGGAGCCACTCAAAGGCCTCTGAGCCATATAGTGCCTTCAAATCGGCACCACGTCCCTCAGGATATGGTGCTGGAGGATAAGGACGACGACCATCATAGGATGGTGCTGGACGAGTTTGTTCTTGGGAATCTTCATCAGATTCTCCATTTTTCTTGAACACTTTGACCACGTTCTCATCAGTAATGCTAAATAATTTGTTGTTCGGGTATGGGGACGAGTCAACTTTTACCTGTTGAAGAACCAGAAAATCAGTAAACAACTATCTGGGACTATTGAGAAAAAAAAAGGATATGCTCACATTTTTAAGATACAACACACATCCAGCTTCAACAAGACCGGTAGAGTCATTTATGGTACCAGTAATACTGCCTGTAGAATCCTGTAATATATTAAAAGTTTAAAAATTTTCTCACATAACATAAATATGTAAGAATAAATAAAATTCTTTTAATTGTACCTTTAATGTCGCAAGTGCGCCAATTCCGACACGCTGAAAACGGGTCACCTCTACAACCATCTACAAGCAAATACAAAATACTTGTTATAAAATTGACTATGATGCTAACTCAAATTAAAGGATAATGTAAAATTTCTTACCGACATAACTGTAGTACCACTATAGGTATTTTTGAAGCTCTGAATACTTGTCCCTTTAAAACAGGTCCCTATCATCATCCCTGTAAAATAAATTAAAATTTAATAAAAATATTATGTGATCCAATATAGAAATACGGAATACCTTCAACTGTCAGAAAGTCCATGGCTCTACTCCACGGTTTTGGATCTCGCTTGACAAGCTTGTAATAACAGTTGCTTTTGGTAGGTTTTTGAGGAGGGACTTCTGATCTATCGTTGGATGGCCTCTGTAATCGTTTGAAAATATACCCAAACTTAGAACCACATAGAGCATTCCAATCGATTTGAGGATGCTCCGGCTCTTCGTCATCATGTGCGATTGGCTCTTTGCCACTTCTCCTCATCGGCACACCTGAACAATTATGACAATAAACATATACATAAAATATGTAATGCGTCATTATTCTGCTAAGATAGAGTAACTTAAACTTCAGACTGTTACAAAGAAACTCAACACAACCCACATAGAGTTTCACAAAATATTACAAAGTACAATCCTTTCAGTTCAAAATTAATTACAATTCAACGTCCACGACGGCGTCTACTCGTACTTGCCCCTACGGATACAGCTGCCGCTTTAGCTGCTTTAGCCGCTCTTGCCGCCGCAAGTGCTCTTATATTAGTACAATTGGCTTTTGTGTGACCCCTTGTTTTACAGAGCGTACAGCGGACGAAAGGCACTGTATCCATTTCATTATGTATGCGCTTCCGTGGCTGTCCTCTACCCCTCGCTAATCTTTCATCTGGAATGAGCCTTACAACCGTTGGATCTTCAGGATACGGCCAATATTTAGGATTGCCCAGAGGAACAAACTTCAGTTGGTAGCAAGCTTGCGTGGTTTCCAGGCGATAATACTTATCCACAAATATCTTGTAATCGATGCCAAGTTCAGTACAACACGCCATCACATGTGAGCACGGATAGTGGTAAGCCTGGAATTTGCCGCAGCCACAAAATCCTGTGGAAAGATTAACTGAATGCTTTCTGTCCCCCTTTTGTCTTCTCATATCGTACCCAGTGCGAACTTCGTACGATCCAACTGTACTGTCAGAAACTCGCACTCTATGTCCATTGGCCTTTCCCTCCCACCGCTCTAACCTGTTTAGGAGCTTCTATGACATCAATATTTTGCCAGTACAGCTCTCTTTCATACACTTAGTTGATCTCTCTTCAAAA
Organism: Hypericum androsaemum; assembly: GCA_963995505.1. NCBI lineage: Eukaryota > Viridiplantae > Streptophyta > Magnoliopsida > Malpighiales > Hypericaceae > Hypericum > Hypericum androsaemum. The sequence continues at coordinate 13,881,016 of OZ023186.1, forward strand.
TATTCGGTTAGCTTGTTAAATGTCTCTGCCACCAAGGCCGTCACCGGTAAACGACGAACTTTTTTGAAGATCATATTTACGCACTCGGCAAAATTCGTCGTCATGTTACCATATCGGCGTCCGCCATCCCACGCTAAGCTCCACTTGGGCAATTCCTGTTCATACATCCAGTTGAAGACCTCCTGGTCGACATTCCATATTTCTCGCATGTTAGCTTCCAACTTCCACAGTTGAGCTTGCATTCCTATAACCAACATAGTAAAAATATTAAATGTGGAGTAACAACTTGTAAAATAGTTTTAGACTACAAAACATTTGTGCATGTCACCTGCAATCTTCATGACATTCCTCATGGCGTCGTTTTTGAAGTGTTTGTTAAGATTGCTTGCTACGTGTCGAAGACAATATCGATGGGCGGTATCACTGTCTTCTCCCCAACCATACTCCGTATTCATTGCCTTTAATATGCCAGCATGTCGATCAGAAATAACACATATTCTATGTCGGCCAGGCGTGACGTGCTTCCGGACTTGTTTCATGAACCACGGCCAACTATCCGTGTTCTCACCCTCTACCAGAGCAAATGCTATTGGAATTATAGCATTATTACCATCAATTGCAGTGGCGATCAGGAGGACATGCTTGTATTTTCCATACAAGAACGTTCCATCAATCTCCAAGACAGGCATGCAATGTTTGAAAGCTTCAATGCAAGGCTTGAAGCTCCAAAAAACTCGCTTAAAGATCTTTGTTCCAGGCATTAGTGCTTCCACGTAACCAGGGAGGGTGTGATAATATTCCCATTCAACAACAGTTCCAGGATTATTTGCCTTGCATGCTGCAAACCATTGCGGAAGGCGATTGTAAGATTCTTGCCAATCCCCCCATAAATCTTGAAACGCCTTCTCTTTTGCCCACCAAGTCTTCGTATACGAGGGTCTAAACTTCATATGGTCGTGGATCTCTGACCTTAAAGTGGCCACACGAATTTCTGGTTGTTCCTCTACTCGTTTCTTAATAATTTGTGCAATGAAAGCAGAAGTGAGTTGTTTATGATCCTGCGACTTTCGTAGGCGACCACAGGTATGGGGGTAGGTGTGTTTCACGATTTTCCATGGACTGAAAAGTGTGCCCCTTCTTTCCTGTGAGACACGGATCTCCCATTTGCAATCATCAGTCTCCCATTTTTTACACTTCACAGAAAAAGTTTCTGGCCTTGTTTCTTTTCGGACAAACTCACGCCCATCGTTCATTACGAACGCCTCGATCTCCCTCTTTGCATCAAATTTGCTCTTCCAAATCGTACCCTCTTTCAACAAACCAGAACAACTTCCATCTATTGCTCGGTCGCAATCCCATTCTTCACCATAAACAGTCATCGATGATTGTTCACCGGGATCAGTTAGAGCGAGTTCACCGTATTGTTGTTCTCGGTATTGTTGTTCCTCTTCTTCTACTACTTCTTCTTCATCTTCGTCTTCTTCTGCTTCATTTTCGTCTTCTTCTGCTTCGTCTTCGTCTTCTACTTCTTCTGCTTCGTCTTCACGATCAAAATTGTATGTGGCATATGGACCCGTCTCTCTAGGATCATTTTCAAACCAATCAAATATTGGTTCATGAGCAACATCCATCCCCGTTGACGTACCAGCTTCAATGACAAACGGGTTGTAATTATTAACCCTCTTTTCCACAATGATTGTAAGCTTAATCTCCTTCACCATTGGTCCAAAGAAGTTAATCATGGTCTCCAGCATTATCCTAACATCTTCATCGTCGTTAATAAACATTGGACCAAATTGTCCTCTTCCAAATGGACATCTAAATATCAATGGCCCAAATTCTTCATTTGGACCTATTGGGATCTTTTCGTTAACTTTTTTCCGCAAGATATTGTATCTAACAAATGCTGCATGAAACTTCAACTTCTCTTTCCTACCACTTTGGTAATCAAAACCGGTTTCATTGTGGTTGAAAATTACTCCATCGTATTTCAACTTTATTCTTATAACCCGGTTAGCCATTATGAATACTACAACAAAAGAAAACAGTATGCAATTCTATATTAGCAACACAAAACATAATTTATATTAACGAAAATATCATATAAACATACATTCTTCTCCATCAATTTTTTGGTCCGAGACCACCTTAAGAACCAGATGAAATTTTATCGGACTGGCAGGGTGGTCACTTTTTGTACTCGACCATCCGGAATTTACCAAGAAAAAATTCACAATCTGACCGGTCGGACCGGTCCGACCGACCAGACCGGTTCGACTGACCAGACCGGTCCGACCGGTCCGACCATTCTAACTCATTAAACCGGTCTGGCCATTGGGGTTGGTCAGTTTATAAAATCCGCACACCCACAAAATTTTAAACAATCAGATATCACACTCAAAAAATAGAAGGAATTAATAATTTCAAAGCTAAAATATACTAATTATTTTTAATTAATGAACAAACTCTACATATATACACCCACAAAATTTTAAACAATCAGATATCACACTCAAAAAATAGAAGGAATTAATAATTTCAAAGCTAAAATATACTAATTATTTTTAATTAATGAACAAACTCTACATATATACCAAAATATTAAAGTAAATTAATTTACCTGGTTTTGGGCAGGGTCTTCTATGGTGGTATGCAGGACGTCTTCGTATGGATGACAAAAGGCTTCTGCGAGGTATCCATTATATAGGCCATATGATCGACCAAGATCCGACCAAAAAAGTCGGATCTTGGACCAATATGATATATTCGACAAAAAATGTCGGATCTTGGTCATATCCGAAATCTCCTATTCAGATTTCGGATATGGCTTATCGACCAAGATCCGAGAAAAACGGTCGGATCTTGGACCAAGATCCGACTTTTTTAGTCGGATGATATATCCGACTAAAAAAGTCGGATCTTGGTCATCCGACAAAAAAAATCGGATCTTGGTCCAAGATCCGACTTTTTTCGGCGTCCGTGCCACGTGGACACCATCCTCGCAATACTTTCAAATCGGACGCTTTTTTCACAAAAAATGGTGAATAGTAACACCATTCAGAAAAAAAACCCAATCGAGTCTGCAACCCACTGAATTGCTTCAAAGACCACATGGATTGCTTCCTTCTCATTGCTCCAGTCAAAATTGTCGTGCCCATTCCCTGTGATTTTGGGCCTTCTCAATTGGGGGTAAGGTCTTAGAACCCTAAAAAAATTGCAAGATCTTCCACTGGTTTTCTACAGCTCCACTAGTGATTATTTTAGTGTCTTGGAAGGTCCCGTACAACTCCACCTTGGAAGGTCTTGGAACCCCAAAAAATTGGAAGGTCTTCCAATCGTGAAGCTAAACCCACTATTTATTTTGTCCACTGTTTATAGTTTTCTTAATTGTAATTAGGGGTATGTAATTAGGGATTGATTTTGGGGATCTTGTTCTAGGGTTAGCTATTAATGTTGTAGTGCTTTTGTTTTCGTGGCAACTGGAATGTTCATTTGGGATTGCTTCCTTTGAGTTGAATGTTCAATTAGGATGGCATCTACTTGATTTTGATTTCTTTTTGCTTCTCTTTACCATTTGATAAACTGTTGGAAATCTGAAAGATGTAGCAGTTGTTTTAGATCTGGGGGTCGGCAGAACCAAGAAAAAGATGGAAACTTAGAACTGAGTTTTGCTTATTGCGACAACCGAATATAAGAAGGCTAGCGAGGAGACTCGAGATCGGTTTGAAGAAGCGAGGAGATGTAACAACGATATCTCTCAGCATAGCGAGGAGTCTCACCACAGGCTCTCCAACCAGATCGATAAGGTCTACGATTATGTAGATGACTCAATTCATAAGGCAGCCAGGGAGCACCATGACCATACGGTTGATTACTTCAACCAAACTATAGCACCTATGATAACCAATAAAGTGTCTGAAGCTATGAACAAGGGGAAAGGCATCTGTACCCCGTTACCTGCCGAGCACACCTTCAACTAGACCCAAGGCACATCAGGAGTGATCGGCCGAAACCAATTGACCTGAACCCCTATGTACTCATCGCTCCAAGTGTCCTCCAATATAAGAACTCAAGGAATGAACAACTCAGAGAGACTGCTGGAGCAAGAACAAGCAATGTCCAGGCAGATCTAGGCTAGTACCAAACAGCCCAAGATAGGATGCACCCATCTAGGGTGGAGACCAATTGAAACACCTTCAAAAGGGGGAACACCCAAAATAACACCCTCTTTGGTGTAAGGACCCCTGCTCAGACTCCCTGGCAACAGTATGCACAATAAAGAAGACCAGAGTACGAGGAAGAGGAGGTCGAGCACAATAATTAATATATGGGACAACCCAAGCTAGGGCGGGTCGACAACTACCTCACATCAAGGATGTTGAGGACCTGTCTCCCTGGGGCCAACATAGTTACAATCAAAGACTCCAATAAGAGTATGAGGTGGTACATCAAAAGGAGCTCGTCGCTGAGGTACTTAGGGACATGGAGATTGAAGCAAGGCGTACTCCATGCCCTAGGTTCACCAAGCCATACCCTGAAATATATGATATGGAATCCTTCCCAAAGGGATACTGCATCCCAGACTTCACTCAGTTCTAGGGTGAAGTTAACAAATCATCGGTGAACGCATGGCACGATTCATCATCCAGTGTGGTGAGACATCGACTAGCGATGCCTTACATCTACGTTAATTCTTGATGACCCTTACCAAGATGGCATTTACTTGGTATATCAGCCTCCCACCGTGTTCGATGCGGACTTGGGCAGAGATGGAACAAAAGTTCCATAATTAGTTCTACCGGGCAGAGCCGACCATAGCCATCTCAGATTTTGCCCACATGCAACAACTCGAGGGTGAGTCAGTAGAGAAGTTCATAATCTACTTTCAGAAGGTGAAGAATTGATGCCCAACTAACCTATAGAAGTCTGACCTAGCATCCCTGGCCATGTAAGGGCTCACCTTTCACCTTTGGAAGAAGCTCGGGGTTGAAAGGTTCTGAGACCTCTCGGAGTTGGCGCAGAAGGCTATCGCGGCTCAATAGCTGATCAATGAGAAAGATAGAAGGGCTGCCTCTTCTAAGGGAACTTACTCCTAAGACCCTACTCTGGAGATTGATCACTTGGATAGCGTGCATAATTGGGGAGATGATTTGATGGTGGAGGAGATGGTGGCTGAGCTAACCAAGGGTAAGCCTTACGAGTGCGAGAGCCTCATTCAGAAGAAGGTGGTGGTACCCAATGAGTTCACTCGCCCTAGTACCCAACCTAATCAACCCAAGGGTCTCAACGAGGTCAGGAAGGAGTACTCCTTCGATGTGACCAAGGCTGATGACATCTTTGATAACTTGCTCAAAAATGGGCAAATCACCATTCCCAAGGGTCACAAGATCCCAGACGAGAAGATGTTGAAGGCCATCAGATTTTGCAAATGGCACGCAAGCAAGTATCACAATACGACCAATTATGTGGTCTTTTGGAACTAGATCCAGCAAGTGATTAGAGACGGCCGATTGAAGTTTGCCAAGGAGTCACCATAAACAGCCTCATTTACGGCTCTGATCGCAATGGTTGGCCTTAGGAGGGGTGAGAAAAGGAGTAATCCCAAACAAGAAAGAACACCCCCACGAGACCTGAGGGAGACACTCGAGTGGCAAGGCCCTGAGAGAGACTTGAGGGAGACACTCGGGAAGCGAAGTCAGTATGAGGCACTCGGGGGGCAAGGCTCTCGAAGAGACCTGAAGGAGACACTCAAAAAGCAAGACTAGCGTGAGACACTCGGGGAGCAAGGCCCTCAAAGAGACCTGAGGGAGACCCTCAGGAGGCAAAGCCAGCATCAAAAGAATCAATACACGAGGACACCCAAGTACTTCTTACCAAGGGTGTTGAATGACAATTAGAAGGTTCACCATCCTCGCATTAAGGTGGACCTCCAGGAAGATTCCATCCAACAATAAATGGTGTCTTCCATTGACTGGGAGAAAAGAGGCTCGTACTTGAGCCACCTGCACCTGAAGCCTTGACAAAAACTTAAAGACGTCGCCTCGAGAGAAAGGTCTAAGCCCACAAGCAGATTACAAAGGACCTTCAGAGACAACTAGCTGGACACAAGGCTCTGATAGAGATATAAGAAGCTATGTTAACCCTTCCCGTGATGCAACGCCATGCGACCTCTGAGCGAGGCCAACCTTTGGAAGTCGAAGCCCCAAAATGTGACAAAGGCAAAGCAATGATGAAGGAGTCAGATAAAGCAAGAAAACCAAGTGCGAAATATGACGAAGGTAGATCAGACATGAAGGAAATGAGGTACACTGACCTTAGGGAGAAGCTGGACAAGAAGATATGGACAACCAAGGCCAAGAAAGAAGTCCTCCCCAAGGATAACCCTTCAAAGGAGCCAACCAGCCCATAAAGTGAGGTCATAGTTGATCTAAACTCAAGTTACGTAAGGTTCGGGGCCATTGAGAAGCTGAAGATAGATGATGGCCATAACAAGAAGCTGAGTAAGGACATTAGCTCTAGTGAAGGCAACAAAGTCAACTCACCCTTTGTGAAGATCGAAAACTATGAAAAGCTGAGGCTATATGATGTCCACGTCCCTAGTTAGGAAGAGTTATCGAGTTGGCTTGACTAGGACGAGGAAGAAAATATTATTAATATCATCATCGAGGATGATGAAGATAAGGAATGGAGTTAGGAAGTTAGCCCCAGTAACGAAGAAGAATACATGAGATGGAAGATAAGAAAATGTCGTGAGAAAGACAAGAACAAGAAGGTAGAGCTGAAAGATAGTATGAGCGATGACAACTTCAATGAAGATGATAGAGACTTATCAATCAATATGTTCTTCACCCTACCGGCCATTTTTTGGCCAAAAGAGGGCCAGCCCAGCTACCTTGAGGGAGATGTGATTGAAGAAGATATGGTGGAACTTGAGATTAGGGATAAAGCCTTAACTGTACCAGTGGTGGAAGACTTCAGCAATACCATCATTATACCAAGACCTACCTGTAAGATGTGTGAGCAACTGAAGCCACTCTACATCTCAGCCCACATTTTCGGGAAGCTGATCAATAGTCCTCATAGACATTGGGGTTATTGCCAACATTCTCCCCTATATACTCCTCAAGAAGTTAAAGAGGGAAAATGAGAAGCTAGGCCCTACAGACATGATGATGATGGACTTTGCCGATAAAGCCACTCGTCCTCTAGGAGTGCTCGTTGCAGAGGTCAATGTAAGTTTCGTCACTCGAGAGTTGCTGTTCTTCATCATTGAAAGGAAGACCTCCTACAATGAACTAATAGGGAGGGATTGGATACACACAGGCCAAGTCATCCCATTCTCTCTCCATCAGTTCCTAATCCAGTAGAAGCCTAATGAGAAGGTGGAGGTTGTAGCTGGTGATGAGGACCCCTTTCAGGCAGCCATAAATTGTGCATAGGCGGCCTTCTATGATGGCTCCAGTGTACCAACAAGCGTGGCACAGAGTGACCTAGATGGTTGAATTGCTCAATATGCAAGCTCGGTTGAACGAGAGATCCCCTCTTCTAACCGACCTGTCAATGTCGCACCCAAAGGGCAAGCTCCTAGGTTTACCTTTCATGACTGACATAATAAAGGAAGAGCTAGCAAGGTGGTTGGAGATCTACGCTTTATCACAGCATGGAGTGGCCGAGTTCATCTTTGAAGATGATAGTCAAGATCCCCTGGAACTACTAAAGATGAGTGACCTTCACCCGACCTCAAGTAAGCTGGATGACTCCAAGGCTGAATTGAAGGACCCCAATGAAGAAGATATTACTTCACTAAGAGAAAGGAGGCCGACCCATTTTCATTAGCGAACGGCTTTCCGAAGACTTCGAGAAGGACCTGGTTGAGCTACTAACAGAATACCAAGATTGATTCGCTTGAGACTACGATGAGATGCTAGGCCTTGATAAATGTGTAATCGAGCAAAGACTCGCTATAAGGCCAGGTTTTCGGCCTTACCAGCAACCGATGAGGAGAATGTTGCCTGAAGTAGAGAGAAAGTCAAGCTAGAGGTAGATAGACTCTTAGATGCCGGCTTCATACGTAAAGCCGATTATGTAGAGTGGTTATCTAACATGTACCCATTGTCAAGAAGAATGGAAAAATTTGAGTTTGTATTGACTTTATAGATTTAAACTCTACTACTCCAAAAGATGAATATCAAATGCCTATTGCTGATATGTTGGTTGATGCTGCGGCCGAACATGAAATCTTAAGCTTCATGGACAGCCATTCGGGCTATAATCAAATTTACCTTGTGCATGAAGATGTTCACAAGGCGGCATTCCATTGTCCAGTGTCCATTGGAATATTCGAATGGATCGTAACACCATTTTGGCTCAAGAACGCTGGTGCTACTTATCAAAAGGGGATACACCTGGTCTTCCCCGACTTCATTGGTTGATTCATAGAAGTCTGTATAGACGATGCCTTTAAAGTGTGCCTTTGGGGTCTCAACGGGCAACTAGCTTAAGATGCCTTTGAAGTGTGCCTTTGGGGTCTCAACGGGCAACTTCTTAGGCTTCCTTGTTCATAAGCGAGGGACTGAGATAGATGAAAATAAAGTCAAAGCAATCCAACAAGCCCAGCCACCTCGGAACAAGAAAGAGCTACAACGCTTCCTCAGCAAGATCATCTTTCTACGCTTGTTCAAATCTAACACAGTTGGCCAAACTTGGTCATTTACCAACTTGCTTAAGTTGAAGGGAGGAGAGTTCATATGGGAGGACAAACACCAACAAGCATTTGACGAGCTTAAGGAGTAAATATCATCCCCTCCTATGGTGACTCTCCCATCTCTTGATCGGCCTTTACTACTCTACATCTCAGCTGCCTATGACTCCATTGGTTGCTTACTAGCCTAAGAGAATGATGAAGGGAAGGAACAAGTTGTCTATTACCTAAGTAGATCTCTCCTAGGTGCGAAGACTAGGTACTCATCTATTGAGAAACTATGCTTGTGTCTCTTATTTGCCTGCAGGAAGCTAAGGTACTATCTACTCCCCACGGAGGTAAATGTAATGGCACATACCGATATCATCAAGTACCTGCTCACTGGGCCCATATTGCGGGGTAGGGTAAGCAAATTTTGGTGGAGTTCAACCATACGTTCGTACCTTAGCGGGCGGTGAACGATCAAGCTCTAGCTAACTTCTTGGCAGATCACCCTAGCATAAATATCTCTGTCGATACCACGATAGATTTGGGGATGGTGGCCAAGAAACCTTGGTTATTATAATTTGACGGCCCTCAGACTAAGAAGTATGAGGGGCCCGGGTTCATAATCAAGTCTCCAACTGGAGTTAAGACGAAGGCCACCTTCTTTCTTAACTTCTCTTGTACTAATAACCAGGCTGAGTATAAAGTACTATTACTCAGGCTACTTCCCTCGCCCATGCATATGATAAGAAGGCTTACCTTTCTTAGAGGAGGTGGAGTCTGGGCGTCGTGTGTAGCAGGGGAAATCAGAGCCTAAGGGCTAGTTGTATCAAGAGGACTTGCATACGAGTCAAGGATTAGAGGAAAGCGACTAATGCAACAGATGTGCTTGAAGAAAATACTCACCTTTACTTTTTGGGTTGCCGTTATACTCAGAAGTGGCATCATCCCCACTAGCATCCCCATCGTCATCCTCCATAGCATCTTCGTCTTTGGCATCTCCAAAAGGGTCATAAGCGGAATCACTATAGGTACCTATGTGGGATACAAAATAAGAGTTATTACTAAGAGGTAAGGCGAAGGAAATATTTCAAGGTTAAGCTGGTTAGCCTCACCGGGAGTGGGCATCACTCGAGGCCTCAGAATGGGTCTCAACCTCAATAATGTCGGCTCTATCCAAAGGGCCACTGTGTGGTCCAGAGACTGAATTGTGGGATGACTTGATAGGTTTGATTTGTCCTGATGATTTCTGTTTCTTTGAAGGCTCTTTGGTCTTCTTCTCCCTCTTATCCTTGTCCTTGTCCTTGATTAGAAGAGGAAAATTCTTTGCTAGCTCAGGGGCACGAAGAGACTAGGAGTCAAGTGCATCCCACCAGGCAATAAAACGGGCTGTGACACTACTATTGAATACAACCTCCATTAAGGTACTGCGAGAGAGTAGGAAGTCACTTACTGTAAGAGCCTTTTTGGCTTCCTTCCACTTCTTGGTAGAAGTATCTAGGAGGGAAAGGTACATCCTGTATTAGGCCAAGCTGCCGGGCAACAAAGTGAGGGTGATATGGCTAAACCCGCATCTTGCCTGCAGTACAGCCGCTCACAAGATCTCTCGTGGTAAGAATCTTAACCCACTCTTTGGCACTATTAGAGGTAAGGTCAAACTGAAGGAATGAAGGATGGCAGCTGTAGTCAACGGTCTGATCTGCTTAATGCACTTCAATTAAATGTTGCATCTCAAGGCAATGTGTCTTGGTTTTTCAAATATGGCAAAGTTCTCCTCAATAGTGGTAGACTGGTTGACCTGAGCCCGATAAAGAGTATGAGCATAGCACGGTCCTGGGATGCTCAATGATAGGGCTGGCAAAGCTAGGCTCGAGAAGTATGCCAAGCTCCATAAGGCTGCTATCCATAAAGGGCCGAAGGCACTCATCACCTTTGTTTGCTTCTGAGTAAGGATATAGAAAGACATATGATGGTAAAGGTGACTGAGGATGAACTCCCCTAGTGCCCACTCGGTGCCCAAGGAGATAGAGTATGCCAGCTTCTCATAATCGGTGGACACTCGTTCACCACTGAGGCACATGAGGGAGCGACATACCCACAATAACAGGAAAGCAACATGTTCATCCTCATTCTTGGCGGCATCAGCTGACAAGGCATGAGCATCAACATACTTGACACATTCCTTCTCCTTGATTTTAGGCTCCTCCGGGTCCTGCTTCTTGGCCTTAAGTTCCTCTCGTTCTTTTTCTTTGGTCTTAAGCCTATCCCGAAGTCCAACCGCGTAGGCAAGAAGTCGAGAGGGGATGATATTACTATCCCAACATCGGAGTCCAAAAAGGGATGCCAAACCATAGAGGGTGATCGTCCTCATCCTTGTGGAGATAGAAATAGGGTTAGGAGACATTGTGACTAAAGAGGTGATGAAAGAGATGACCATTGCAATGTGTGTTTACCTGACCAAAAAAAGAAGGTGTTGGTGCTAGGACACCAATGTTGTAACATAGCACCTAGTAAAGAAAGACTTGCTCAAATCTACGTGCAGAGAAGGATATCATGGAGGCAATGCCTGCTCTCTCCCACGTGGTCCCATGTATTTTCATAAGGCGATTATACCATTGGGTGTATGGAGTCAAGAATTTATCATCCGTGTCAGGCCACCCCCGGTAGAGTCTTTCTCCCCATGGTGATGGACTGAAGCATTTACCCATATAGAGGGGTGCATCATCCTTGTGAATTAGAAGAAATTCGACGAAGGCCTTCGGGTTGATCGCTACAGGGCCAAGAACATGACTCTTCTCTCCCACAGAGTCCTCAATGGAAATGGCCTCCCCCAAAGTAAAAGCATCCATATTCTTCCCATCTTCACACTCGGACACTTTTTTGGATGGGGTTGTCATGTTAAGGTTGGTACCTGCAAGGCAAGGCAAATAACAACATCAAAGTCAAGCTTGGATAGGAGATGACAATTCTAAACCGTCTATAATAACTCTCCTAAGCAAGGCCGACCTCCAACCACTTAAGAGAAGATGAGTCGTCGCCAGCCCAGATGGGATGAACTGTCGCCAACCCGAGTAGGGCTGATCATCGCCCATCCAAGGGTGGGCCGTTTGTCATACGAGTTGGTCAAGCTGATGGATGGCCGGGTCTCTTAAAAAGAATAATCGGTCTAGTCTTTCAAGGTCAGGCTCGAGACAAGTAACAACAACTCAAGCCGATATAAGGTTACACATGTTCAACTATTTAACCTCAAACAAGCTCAACTCACTACCATATCTATCCTAGTGCACAACATAACAACATGGTGGGAGGTTCAATTTTGAGTTTCAAAACTCAAGACAAGGAGGAGTAGCCCAAGGTTCAACTATCAAATTTCAAAGTGCAAGGTGGGAAAGCATCCAAATTTGAAATTCAAAAATCCAAAGTACAAGGTACAACTTACTTTAACATTTCTACAAACACATTATGGGCATTATGAAAAGCTTGGAAATTTACCAAAGGAATTTCTACAAACACTTAGTGGGCATACAAACAAAGGCTTGAGGAGCGTACCTTTTTGGATGAATCTTCAAGAATGAGGATGAACAATCCAAGTCACCACGATGAGAAAAGAACGAGTAGGCCGATTAAGCCCTGAAATTGAGGTTTAGGATCGTCCAAGTGCGGGTTCACAAGGAACAAGCGGATTCAAAGTTCGAAGAGTAGAAAGCTTACCTGGTGAGGAAGAAGATCGTAGGCCCTCAAGCTTGGAAGTACCCATCCATGTTACTTCCTTGTGGAAAGAGACGGGTTTTCTTTTGAAAGTGGGAAGTGAAGAATGAGAAATGGAGAAAGACTTGGTCTTTTATGAGAGGGTCAAGGGCCTTTTTTTGTCAAATGACAAGTGAGTAAGGAAAATTACAAAAAGCCCTACAAAGGAGCCAAAAGTTATAAGGTGACCCTTCCTATTTGGTTATTTCAAAGCCTCACCACGCGAGGGGCATTGTTGAAGGCAATATATTCGAGGTATACTTGGAACCTGTCGGATCATCGTCAATCGATCCAGGGCTTGAACATCGTGGGCTTTGGGCAAGTCTGGTCATCACAGACCTCTCTGAGGTCGGACCATCGCAGGGCTAATATAGGCTAGATAGTCACAAGGCACATCAGCTCGAGTCATCACGGGAGTCAAAGTACTCGGATCATTGCGAGTTTTTTTAGTTTGGATAGTCACAGGAATTGGGCACCCTAGATCATCACAGGGTCGGATGGTCCCAGATCTTTGCAGGGTCGGATGGTCCTGGATTATCGCGGGGTAGATCAGGCCTAGATCATCACAATCTTAGCTAACCTTGGATTGTCGCAGGGATGGGCTACCCCGGATCGTGGCGAGCCTCGAAGGGCGTAGATCATTGCGGGCCTCGAGTGGTCTGGATCATTGCGGGAATGGTTCAGCTTGGATGGTCGCAGGTTTGGAAAGCCCAAATCATCACGAGATTGTTGAGGCTGTATCATCACGGGCGTCATAGAGGCCAGATCATTGCGGGATTTGGACCTCATTTGCCTCGGCCTGAATCATTGCGAGATTTGGGCTCTCCTCGACTTGGGTCGTCGCGAGGTGCAGACTTTACTTGGTTGGACTTCACTTGAGAAGGGTATTTATATAGAAGTCTCCCCCCTCAATCTTAAAATAAGGTAAAATGTCTGAAAAGCCCTCAAAATATCTAATTTTCTCAGGCAAAATTTGGCAAAAATGCCATCCAGTACAAGTAGCATAGTCTGGCGAGCAAAGCTAGCGGGCAATTTTGGTTTTTAGGCACCGACCGATGGGTGAAAACTTCAGTTGACAGCTTGGGCGCTGTCACGTGGGCGATTCTGCCATTCAGCAGGTTCTTTGTGAAAAGCTCACCTCATTCTCTTTGAACGTCGCTCAGGGGGTAGGGGGCACCGTCTGGTGGGACACAGAGGGTTGAGGAAAATCTGGATGAAGTCCTTCCACCGTTCGTCGGATGGGTCACCGTTCAGCGGGTTTCTGTAGGAGAGATGAGAGCTGGTGTAATTTTTCCCGTTCGACAGTTGGACCTTGGTTCCAGCTAGCTATCTTTCAGCCTGACTCTTCCAATGCTCGCCTCTTCTTACTTGATCCTCGCTTTCCTGCAAAATCCTCCTCCAGAAGACACGAAGACAAAAGGGTGAAACCGTTGTGGGCAACATACCTAAGAATGACATAAAATGACTCAAATAGATTCAAAAATAGGTCTAATTGACCCTAAAATGAGGAGATAAAATGAGCATTTCTTACGCTCATCAATAATGCTTGGTTAAAGATAAACTTCAAGAACTTCGAGTCTGACTACAACATAATTTAGGAGGAGGCCGTGTCATATTTCTTCTCTATATAAGCAAGGCACGGGGTTAAGGCAGGGACATCACCAGATCAAAACACACACATCTCTCAATCTTTTTAGCTTTTTATCTTAGTTTAGCTTAGTTGGTAGTCTCGGCTTCGGCCACCCTTGTTACCCTTAGCGTTAGATCGACCTTGGGACGAGCACTCCAGGCCGTCACGAGTTTGTTCTTGACGTTCTCACATTTTTTTCCCAAACAATATCATTACCACTTGAGAAGGGATACCATTTTGGTTTGATGTGGTATACCATTTTGTTTTCTCTACAGATGGTCCATATTAATTATTAGTAAAGTCGCACGCGCGATGCGAATACCATTCAGATTCAAAATTCACAAAATATATTGTTCATTAATTTTTTTTAAGCTATACAAAAAAAAATAGAATGGGGTGCGAGGCTGGGGTACGGGATTCAGAGGTCCAGGGTTCAATGGTTCATGTGTCCGGGGTTCGGGTGTCTGGGGTCCGGATGTCCGAGGTCCGAGGTCCGAGGATTTAGGAGTTTGGGTGTCCGGGGATTCGAGAGTTCCAGTGTCCGGGGCAGGGTTCTGAGGGTCGGGGGTTGAGGTCAGGGGTCAAGGTCAGGGGTCGGGGGTCTAGGGTCTGGGGTTCGAGGATTCGGGTGTCCAAGTGCCTGGGGGTCTAGGGTCAAGAGGTTGGGGGTTGAGGGTGGGGATTTAGGGTCTGGGGGTCCAATCCCATCATCAAGACGATCCTCTCTCCCTCTACAATCCATCGTCGAATGACGCTATTTTGCGAGACTGCACCGTGTGCTTGCTGGAGTTCCAAGAGAACGACTACGTGAGGACTCTCTCGGCCTGCTCCCACCCCTTCCACGTGGACTGCAACGACATCTGGCTTCGATCCCACGCCAACTGTCCCCTTTGTCGGGCCAGAATATTCCTCCCCATTCGTCCTCGTCATGTCCACCAGGATCCGCCTATCCCTCAACGACACTGTTCTCGTTTCTCTCCTCGACCAGGCCAACAACATCACGGTTTAACTGAAAGAGTAGTTTTGACATTTTCACGGTGTAACACCAAATCACCTAAAAAGGTGTTTTTAATAGTTTATTTTATATTTGTAAAGTTTTTAATAGGTATCTACTATTTCTCTATTGTGATTTTTTTCGCACCAAATTTTACCGCATTAAGATTTTAGTGAGGCCGGTGATAACAACCTCGCAAGAAAGGGTCTAAATATAAATATTAATATTAGGAAAATTTACTTACCAAAAAATACATTATAAAATGCACCCATCTAGTTTGTTTAGTTAAGGTTGTTTATAACGTACCGACCAAAACTAAAAAAAGGTGTTTGTAGCGTCATTTTATCGGCCGAAAGAGCATCTTCCCATATTTACAATTGACCCTCAAAAAATACATTTTCAATTGAAATGTCAACGACCCAATGTCCACTGGGCTTCTCGTAATTAATTGGGCTCATCTACTACCCAACACTCGTCACGTACCCACCGCACGGCAACAGAGGCCAGCAAGTGCCCACAATTTTGAACTTGACGGAAAATGGGGAGAGAGCCCTCCCATAAAAAGGAAATCCCCCTGTCCTCCTCCTCCTCCTCCTCGAAGAACAAACCCCAATCTATTATAAAAGGAGGGAAACAGAAAAAATAAAATCAAAATAGCGATGGAAGAGATAATGGTGGAGTGAGTGAACAACAGCCTTCGGCATCTGATGCACCGCAACGCCACCTTCTTCTGCGAGTGCCTTTCCACCGACTTCCCCTCCGAGATCGTGAGCCCATCCCACCTCTGATTTTTTATTGAAAGGGGTAGTTTTGTCATTTCTATCATGCCGGACAAAAAAAGGGAATCTTCGTAAGATAGTTGCAGAATGTTCTGCAAACCTAGCAAAGTTACTAGTGTAAACAAAAAGCTTTTGGAAAGCTGGGGCAGGAGCACGGACGAAAGAGTCAAGTTGATAAAGAAAGCAGGGTTCAGATTCTTGCTGAACTGGGATTTGGCAGATCTTGTCCCATTGGATATGAAATATTTTCTTAGCTATGGTCGTGTATGAAAAATTTACAAGGTCTTGTGTCGCTAGACTACGTACCATTTGGCATATGACAGATATTGAGTAGGCAAAACTCTACATCATCTATGACATAGCAGTATTTCTTGCGCCGACCATATCAGAGTCGATTAGGGAGAAGTTAGTGTTTTTGAATTATTAGTTGTGAATTTTTGGTTAGTATATGTCTAGCATCAATTGTTACGTATGTTGTCTGCGACTAATTATTGGGTTGTGTTTTAGAGAAAATTGTCACAGGAGCTGTATTCAAATATAACCCCTATGATCTTTAATATCTTAAAAATATTTGGCATTCTCTACTACTAATTTGTTAAATGTTATGATCAGATCTGTCGCTAATATCAATAGTCATTTGACTCGTGAAATGAGTTTTGTGCCCTTAAATATACAAAACAAAAAAAATCTCTCACTGTCGCTTCTCTCTTCCACTTCTCCTGGCGTGTCAGCCACCATTGGCACCTTCTCGACTAACCACGTGGCACATTCTCCTTCGATTAAATTGAATGTGGTGGGTTGAAAAGTTATGTCGTTTACGAACTCTCCGCAGATTTGGTGGAGATTGAGCTAGTCTCCATTTATGAGAATTAACTCAAACTAATATCACTACACATGCAAACTAATATCACTTCACATGCAAACCAATATCACTTCATATGTAAACCAGCCTCTTGCAAACCAATATCATTTCACATGCAAACCAATATCATTTCAGATGCAAACCAATATCACCTGGTAGGTTATTGACCATCAGATTTAAAGATAATCAAATCTGACGGCCCAAAATGTAGTCCCCACCTGTGGACAAATTTTCTTTAGTCCCCACTCAATCCGATCTCCTCCCCTTCCCATTACCTCTCTTTCAACTTTTTCTTTCCCATGATCCCATCTAATTGTTTGACTGAGAAAAAAAAAGAATGAAAAGCTTCACATTAAAATCTTTTAATGATTGGTCCAAAAGGGAACCAACAGTCACAAAACATGTCAGATTCTTGCATAATGATTGGCCAACTACACACTACTCTTTACACCTATAGGCAGTGATATAAGTACAAGTAGAAATATGCACATGGCTCCATTGCAAATCTGATCCACTTCTGCAGTCCAGATTTGGATTGGAGCTTGTTGCTCTGCTAAACATTTCCAGAATGTCTGAAAGACCGTCCTAGGCAATTGTCTGTAAGACAAGACCAGCTTGTATGCCCCCCAAGCAAATCCACGCCTTTGCCGGCTCTTAGAACACAGAGAAACTTTTCCGGTGTCTTGAAAAGCGAGAAGTTCGAGGTTGCTCAACTGATGCCCTTGGAGTAGGGCATGTGCTGTGTATGGTATCTGGTTCCACATCCGAGGACTGAGAGACAAGGTTGCATCCGATTCTCCTGACCAAGCGAGGGGAGCTGAGATGACTATGAGATTTGCTTACCCTCTTCATTTCTTGCTTAATTTTACTGAATTCTTCTTCAAGTTCCCCAACTCTAGACCTCATATTCTCCATATTTACCTTCAAAACCTGGTTCTCGCGCACAACTGATACCCACCCATCTCGCTGTACTATTTGGCCAGCTGTGTCACTTGGAGCATGCATCGGAGCAGCCGGAGCAGATTCAGCGTCCAACGTCTGAAAGCAGCCTGCAAGTGCGCTTCTCAGTTGCATCTGCTCAAAGAAAAGAACTTGCAGGACAACTCTAAGCGGCAGCCTGTCATTCTGGGAAGCATGAGTGCAGGCGTCGATCGAGAGTTTCTGGTAGTCAATTACATTGCAGAGGTCTTCCTTCTCCTTGTCAGAGAGCCAAGGGTGTGCCTGCAATGTGCTAATTATTAGCCAGTATGACTCTCTTCGTATACAAAGTAGCATCTTTCTAGAGATCCAGCAGAATCATACCTTGATATATATGTCAATTGCTCTATACAAGCCATCATGCAGCTCTCTTGATGGTTCAGGCAGTGCTTCTGCAAGAGAGCGTATCTTTCCGGGCTTCATATTTACATCTGAAGCGACCTCGGCCATATAATTGTCCACCAGTTTGGCAACTTTTCTTAGTGGTCCAGAAGTCGGCGATGCTTCTAGGTCCAGCGAAGATGGAGAAAACGTTGTTGCCCTTGATTCAGAAGACGTAAAGTGGTGGATCATTCGTTCCACAGAGTCAGAATTGTACAAGGTGTCAGAATCCGAGTAAGTAGGAATGAGAAGACTATCCAGGGTTGCGGCATCAAGCTGCACCCCTATCCTCTTCTCTAAGGAATCTATGCAAGCTTGACTGACGCCCAATATTAGCGCAATACGAAGCAGTCCAGCCAAGAACCTGCAGAAGGATTTTCCTTTCTTATCTGGAAGGAGTTCTACAATTGTTTCTATCAGAACCCTTTGATCCACAGTGGCAGGTTTCAGACTAAAACTAGCAACTGTTCTTGTTTTATGTCCACCTTGCCACCTGCCCAAACCTGGCAGGTACTTCCTGGCATAATATATTATTGCCCCAGCAAGATTTTCAGGTCTTATACCCCGTCGTTGCATTGTTCTGATCAGTCTTTCAAACAGGTCAACACTGAGATACGAGATGTCCTCGAACCACCAGTCAGTTACAGCGCTCTGGATTTTCGCACCAGTATTTATTCCATTCCATAGGATGCTACCACCAGGACTCTGTAAGCTTCCGTACATAAGCATTGGCCAACCAAACAAACTAGGATCCGTACATGCCATCATAGATATAGAATCCAAACACTTCTTGATTATCCGGAGTTTCTCAGCCCTTGCGAGAACAGGATCTGAACTTTGAAGAGCCAGAATGCAGTCTTTCCAATTGCAGAGTATGTTCTTCTGCAAAAAATTCTCCGACTGAGAGAGTAAGTTACCTTCTCCGAACTCGTCTGTCATCTCAAGATAATCAGTTCCACAATAAACTATCACTATGTTTCTTGGAGACAGCTCTAGTCTCAATCCATAACAAAATTTTGCTATAACCAAAAATGTTTCAGGACCGCCAGGGAATTCTTCAAGTTCTATGGAAACACCCTTTTCGAGCGATCCAGCACATAGCTGAGCGATCTTCCCACACTTTGAGACCAATGGAAACTGGAAAATGGCATGGCATTAGGGAAATGGCATGGCATTAGACTAAAAAACCATGCACGCATTGGTCCGAGCACATGAACTAATGCCAAAACATACAGATAAAAGAACATATTGATCTCGTATTATTTGGTAGCATAAAAGCTACAACTGATCAGTATATAAGTCTCTTTCTGCTGAGCAAATAGTCAATGCAAAGACTTTAAAAATTGAAGGACCAGCCTACAACTTTCTTGTGAAAACCATCTCCATTATGTACAACATGAATTGGAGCATATGTAAACAGGGATTAGCCATATACAAGTCAAAGGAAACCTTTTTGTTTCTTTAAATCAAGACAAAATCAAATTTACTTTTGATGCACCGGCTACCAAGTGTACAAATAAATGTCCATCAATCTAAACGTGCAAAATCTATATGCTCGTAAAAGAAAAATGGAACATTCGAAGTCAGAATAGATGTGGAGAATAAGCAACATTGGAGAAGTGAGTCCACCAACATGAGGATGCAAGACTTGGCCATAATGGCTGAGAAGAGTCAAAGCACAAAAGTCGAGCATCCATCCTGCCCGAAGGCTGTATGTTTCAGCGAAGAAAAAAGAATAAACTAGGACATGGACAGCTCCCCCGAACTCAAACCACTGCCAAGGAGCAGAATCAGAAACCAGGACTCAAGGTTCTTGACCACTAGCGGCTCGAATTGGAAGGATATTCAATAAAGGGTCAACCACATAGGAAGAAGGAAATTCAGACAGTTCAGTATCGTGGTCTTGAGCTGTTAGAACTATTTAAGCTTTGGTTCTGCACACGGGAATTACCGAAACCTCCAATTAAGCTAAAGCTACCATGACTTGACTAAATCTCACACCACCATCCATATGCAGACGATCGAGCCCTTCGAGCCCCTCACCTTGTGAAGATGGAAGCTCACGCCGTCGACGGAAAGAGTTACATCACTCGGAAGTCCCGAACTGTAGTACCTGCCAGCCCACCAAGTGAAAACATCCAACAATCACTCATTCATTCTCTACGATCAATAATCAAAATTCTCACCCAGATCATCAATCTCAATTTCAAACTACTATCAAACAAACATACCACACCCACATCCGAAGGTAGTAGATGTGTTTATAAATATTGAAAATCTATTCGCCTTAATCTTTTAGTTGGATAGGGAGATTCTAACGGCGGGTTATCCCGTGACACCAACCCATCATTCAAAATATCCTCCTCCACCATTTGAGAATCACATCACATCGTATAGAATCACAAATACAATTATCTCAGAAGAAACATAAAATAAACAGAAAAAAAAGGGGAAGAGTCCGTCCATACCAGTCATTCCCCTGTTTGACAAAGCTTGCAACTTTCTTTTGAGGGGCCATGGCCTAAAACCTCAACTGGGTTTCAAGAAAAACAACTTCTTTAGAGAAATGACATGGTAGGATTTTAATAAAGTGGAGAAGAAGAGAAGAGGTTACATACGGACAAGAAATAATACCAAGCCAAAAAGGAAAGTGTAGAACAAGGAAGAGAAGAGCATGGGTCCTAAGCCAGCCAGACGTCGCCGTTTCGGCACTTAACTACAAACATCCCTCTCTGGGAGGGACCCGCTTCAAATCAAAAGAAAGCTTAAAAGTTTTGCTTATTTTTTTTCCGGTAGAAAAAGTTTTCTTGTTTAAATAGCTAGCGATTGTTTTTCTTTGTTTATCAATATTTTAACAAACGAACCGGCACTTCGTCTGACTAACTTGGACTAAAATTTTTAATATTAAAATATGTTGTATTAATAAATATAATCTAATTTTATTAATAATTTATAAGTATTAAACTAACAATTTAATCATTTTAATATAATAAAATCCATTTAAAATATATTTTTCTAGATCAACCATTCTAACTAGGTGAACTGATCAGCTCGATCGATTGAATTGACAGCTATTGACCATCAGTTAAACCATCATCTGAATTTATGTGCAAATAGGACAATAGTTTGATTCTGAATCATGGTCGGACTACCTTATTGAAAACATTGTTGATTTCTTTCTTTTCCCTTAGAATGTTTGTTATTTAAAACTTTTCTTCCGTACCTCCCTACTCTCTGTCTATTTTGAAATGGATGCTAAAGTACAGATCGTTTAGGAGTTTGTTGTTGCGACTTATTATAGAAATGAAAATTACGCACATGAGAGAATATATGCAAGAATTTTGAAGTGTAAAAGAAAATGATGAGATAATTAGAGTGTAAAAACTATGCTAATTTCATAACTGAAGTTCTATTTATTGTATTTATAATGTGTACTAAATTAGAGTTTTAGTTAATGTATTTGTTATAAGTATTGTGGTTTAGAGAACAATGTGTTGATGTGGTTATAGTGTTGAAAAAGAAAACTTTCGTCCACTATCTTCACATGTTTATCCATAATCTATTGAAGTAAATCACAATAATACCGCATGAAACTAAATTGAAGTTTGGCCTAGATGTTTTCTATAGGATGCACTGACATCCAATACAAAATTATGATGTGATGGATATAATTCATTTGTTTTCAGAAAAATATAGCGCATCAAATTATTTGAGAAATCAACTTCACATCTTGCAAATTTAAACAAAAATAGAAGAAAAAAATATGAATTGGATTTTTTTAATCAAGAGAGATGGAATTATATTGCTGCTTGTAGCTAGGCGGGATTAATTTTCTTTTGAGAAGGTGAGACTGATAGCAAGAGAGAGAGGCAGAGAGAGAAAAAATGTGGGGTTAATAAGGATCATGATTAGTGTCCACCAAAAGCGGAATCGCGTGCGCCAAGGGAAAAACGTCACCAAGAAAACCACCGGGTCACCAACCACACCCAACACCAAGCATGGACCATAAAATTAACATTTGGGAAATATAAAAGACAAATAAAAGGAGACACTTTCAAAAGTGGGCAGCCAGATACTTTAGCAATGTTTTCTCTGGTGTCACGACGGTGAAGTATTTGTTTTTTAGAGGTCATGACGTGGAACTATCATGTAAGGATTAATTGAAAATTTTTGGATTAATTATATTGGGCATTTGACTATATCTCTACATTATTATTTTATGTGTAATTGAGAATTGTGAGATTTAAAATTCTTTATCAGAAGTATTTTACTACTGTTTTGATTCACATAGTGGAATGTCCATCGTGAGAATTCACCTTCTTGGAGTTTTCCATATAAATTTTGTGCGTGACTATGTTGATTGCGATCTTGTTTTTCTAACAGCTATTCTTAGAGCTGGAACTGTGAACACAAAAAATAAGAGAGGAAAATCTGGTCGTGAGGGAAGGGCGAATTGAGAAATTTGGATATAGGGTTTTAGCACTTGGAGCCATTGTCGCTCAACGGGAAGCGCCACCCGCAGCCATCAGACACCTAGAGTTGGCTATCATCTTTGCTACAAGTCTATATGTTGTCTCATCGCGATGAGGAGCGAGAACGGTGAAA
The DNA here is from genome assembly GCA_963995505.1 of Hypericum androsaemum. Taxonomy (NCBI): domain Eukaryota; kingdom Viridiplantae; phylum Streptophyta; class Magnoliopsida; order Malpighiales; family Hypericaceae; genus Hypericum; species Hypericum androsaemum. Next base: position 13,903,678 of record OZ023186.1, read on the forward strand.
TCCTCGTGTTTCCAAAGGTGAAAATTCTCACAAGGCCAATTCCATTATTTCCACCACCACTCAAAGAGTGTAATCTAAACATTTTATTTATAATTGATGGGAAGTAAAAGATTGTCGTTGGTTGAGTTTTTTTTTATTGTGCTTGCACGTTACATACGTGTTTGTTGAAGTGGAAAATTAACAATGATCTGTTATTACACTTTCAGAGCTGAGCATACTGACAAGGAGTTTTTACATCCTGATGCAATAAAGGGAGTAAGGGTATGAAAATGTCGAACCACAGGGAGCGGGTTCAAGACATCCCTAACGAATTGCACAAGTCGATTAGGTTAAAAATATTTTTATTTTGTTTTTGAGAAAAGTCAAGCCAAGACAACAAAAATCTGGGAAAAATATCAATAAGGAAGAAATTGGCAAAGTGCTTTCATGCAACCCATTGCAACTTGGTCTCTCATAGGCTTATTAAGTACCAGGTGGGCCTGGGTGAGCCTTAAACATGGTGCTTCACTTTCTGAGTCCATCACACCACAAAGTCAGGTTAAAGGTTTCAAACGGCCCACTCCATGGACACCCCTTCTCACAGTGAGTTGTCAACCTCACAAGAATGTACGAGTCACCAGTTATCCTCATAATTCCAACTAATTAATGAACCACCTTCCAACTAGCATCCTCTTTACGATGTCACTGACGTAGGTTCTGACATCATGAATCACTAGTTTAACGGATAGTATTTTTGTTCTTCCCATGAAAATTAAGTCTTTTGAGCGAAGCTAGAATCTATTGGCAAGAACCTATTGTCGGGAGAGGGTTCTAGACTCATAATCCTAACACAAGGTCCATCAAATTAAACCATTATGCACTCTACCCACTACACGCTCTCAAAGTAAAGCCCATTTCAAAACCAAGTCACTCGAGGTGCACTAGGACACCCAACCCAAAGGCGACTACTCATGCATTATCATCATTCAACAATAATGCATAAATAGAAGAACAATGTCACAAAAGCTAAATGACAGAAAAGGGAAAGAGAAAGCTCAATCGTGGAGAGTCGCTCGAACTCCCCCTCGCATCCGCTCCTTGCTCCAAATGCCCCTCTTCTGTTACTAAATCCTAACTTTAGTTCCTTTGTCAAAGCTTACAAAATGAGAGGGTTGGGGGGCTATTTATAGAGAGTCATTCCCCAAAATTTTAGCTACCACAAAAATGACCAAAAATGCCCTTAAAATATCTAATTTCTGGGGGAAAAATTGGGCGAGTACGCCGGTCGGTGGACATAGGCGCTGCTCGGTGGTCTGGAGTTCTCTACCGTTCGGCCCTCAGTGGCTATCTCGCCATTCGCCTTGAGATTTTGCAGATCGACGGATGTCGCAGGAATGACTTTCTCGTCGATCGGCGCATATTGCGCTGGGCCAAAGCGTCCAGAGATTTTCTTCGAAGGAGCCCAGAGTATTCATGAAACCAAGCATTCACCGACCGCGGGATTCTCCGTCGATCGACAGTTTTCACATTGCAAATGCCATTCGGTGTAGTTTTTGCCATTCGACGGGTGCAACTTCTTCCCGGCTTGCCTCCTCTTGACGTGACTTACTTCAAGCTCTGCATCTTCAGCTGCTCCTCACTCTTGATCTACCTCCAAAAGATAAAGTACACATGAGTGAAACCATTCAAGGAAACAGACAAAGAAATGGCACAAAAGACACGAGACTCGATCTAAAAAGATTCAAAACTGGGTATAAATGACCTTAAAATGACATAGTGAAATGTGCCTTTTTCAAGTGTATCACACCCCCACACTTGAATCTTTTCTTATCCTCAAGCAAAAGACTCGACTCAGACTAAAAAATAGACAAAATAGATCAAGATTTGGCATACTCTTAGCAACAAGGGTCCCTCAAAAATTAAACTTCCCATCACAAAACTACCCGACGAGCGTGTCGAGGCCCCTCAAAATAAACTGATATTCACGGCCCACTAATTTGTAGTAAGAAAGCAGAAATACCGAATCAGATCCAAGGAGGAACGAATACTCAATTAATCTAACTATTTAAATGAAAGTAAAAGGGGGGGTTTTTAAGAGATTTGTAGATCAAACAAAATCAACAAAATGCAGAAGAGAGAAGTAAGAGTAAAAATCAATGAGAGAAAAGTGGCAGATACGAGATCGGAGTACCACGACAGGTTGGTTGATCACTGGATCACAAAAGATAATCTAATACATGTAGCAAGTAGGTGAAAATCTCCCGCAACCGCAAAGAGACCATAAATATCCAACAATCAACTAGCCAAACGACCGCCTAACTAGTTGTTTATCACCTAGTAGATAGAATATCAACCGATTTCTATTCTATAAGATAATAGCATTAAGAACAGATGTTCCTACTCCTAGCGATTATACTCAAAACCTTGGTATCTACAAACTAGCCTTACTTATTTCTAGTTAATTACTTTGGTAATGACCGTTCCTCGCTGAATTAACCTTGCTCCTAGGTTCAATTCCTAACTGCAACCGTTAATTAAGAATCAAAGGCAAATCTGTTCAAGAATAAATTCACAACTACAAACCATTCAAGAACAATGATAAGCTCAAGGAAATAAGTAAATACTAATACATTAGAATGATAAAACCAAGATCTTTACAACCAAAACCTGGGTCTCCTCCCTCGAATCAACCTAGAGGTTTAGCTCCTCATAGTCGTGACAAAGACAAAAATAAGGTATATGTTCTCTGGAATCAAAAGTTCTCTTAAAATAAGTTTAGAGGGTTATATATAATCTCTCCTAAGTGTAAAAATCTAATGGGTCGTCCCCAGTGTCCTAAGGGATCAGAAGACCGAATTTCTAAAATTGGCCCTTAAAATTTGCTGATAATAATCTGCCAGACCAGCCTTCAGTGTTTTGGTCGTAACTTCCTTTTATATGCACGGAAAGAGGAAAAAAAATATCTTCAATTGTCTGTCAAATACGCATCCTCTGATTCGGCTCCAAAGTTGACCAAAATTCCTTTGCAAGTCAACTATCTCTGCTGGACTCCTTCTTCAAGTATAATTTCTTTCCAAATTTGCCTCCTTTTCCTACAATTTAGCACAAAGAACTCATTAGTCACCCAAAACTCAATTATTTACTAAAATGGTACTAAACTAAAGATAAACGTACATAAACGACTCAAAATCCTATGCGTTTAATGCGTATTTTAGACACACATCAAACATTCCCACACTTAAACTTTGCTTGTCCCCAAGCAAGACTGAAACTAAGACTTAGACACAAAACACTAAGGACTCAACTCTTAAGACAACAAGCAAATCACTCAACATATAGATATGCAAATAGATATTGTCAACATGAGCACTTGTATTTTAACCACACTGAATTAATAAACCTTCAACAACAAACTATCCTTAGGAATTCTCATGCAAAGTTAATTTCATAATTCAAGTCTAGCCCACAAATTAAAGTAGTTAGCCCATAATTTTAATCATTCAGAAAGTGGTGAAGACCACTAGGGACTCAACATCAATAAGTACCAGGCATGACTGGATATTAAGGCACTTATAGTGCTGTTTAGCTTGGCCTCATCCCAAAATATTTTAGGTTAGTATGGTTAGCACTCAAGTTTGCATGGCACTTGGGACTTCACTCTTAGATGTCAATAGGCCGGGTTACAACTTTTTATTGCTCCGATTGTACACCTATAACGATCCTCAAGCTCCATCCTAGTCAGGCCAGAGGCAATATCAACTCCAATTGTTTACCCGACTACTGCCCTTCCGCCAGCATTCATTCATATTCCACATTTCAATTTTCCTTCATTCCTTTCTCATTCCTTTCAAACATTTTTTTTTCACAACTTAGAAGGGCAGCAAGTTTTCTTATACGCCACTTGGTTAATCCTCACGCAAGTCAGCTAAAATATTTTTATGATACAGGCGAGAGTTGGTTACTATAGCCGTGCCACCCGAATTCTCTCAAGTGTTATATCAATCTTATACACTAGTGGTCGCTTAATCCAATTATGAGATTTTTGAAAAGCAAAAACTACTTCTCAATATGGGCTTTATTCTATCCTTGCTAATTTCATCTTGGTATGAGCTTTCCTCAGGATATTAAGTTACTAAGGGGTCAAAAATTCAAGGTAGTAAGTTCAAGCAGGTGGTTGACTCGACATACAAAACATCCCCACACTTAGAGAATAACATGTCTCTAAACATAATTATACTAGTGACTCTCTACATACCCACACTTAGAAAACAACATGTCCTCATGGTGTAGGTTAACTCTAAACATAACAAATAGAATAAAACACACAAAACATAACAAGACGTGAATAAATAAAACACAATAAATAAATGAAATTAAACAAAACAAATGAATTTAGGGTTCAAGGGCTCCCTCGGGTGGTGTGTCACATATTGTAGAAGGCGGTAGCTCGCATCCAAACTTGGCGAGAGAGAAGCAGAGCATGACTGTAGCGTGGGCTTGCTCGCGCTCAATGGTGGTGATACGTGCCTATAGTTCGCCTAGCTCAGATTGCACGAAAGAGTTATGTTCTTCCATCTTGGCCACTAGCGTGGCCAGTGTAGCTTGTATAGCTCCCGCTGTGGTCATAGATAGGGTTACTGGGATTCGATTCTCCTTCGATGCGGCACGCTTCTGTGGAGAGGTTAACGCTTGCCAACAGTTCCTCTCCTTTGCATCAATTAGTTTCTCACTGACGGTAATAATCTCTGCGCGAATTAAGGTACCGTATGTGATGTGGTCGAGGGTCAATGGTGGAGAGATCATCGTGGGGAGCGCATTATAAAACTTGGCAAGACCAGTGGAAAAATGTCCTAGACCAATGACACTATTTGAGCGAGTCAACGTGTTGTGCAGTGCCTGAAAAACTTGGTAGGTGGTGTTGACCGGCTTCTTTTCCTGCAAACATGCAAGCAAAAATAACTCTGGACCGGAGACTTTGTTGCTCTCCTGCTTCCCATAAATTCCATGACACATAAACTTGTGTAAAAGTAAATATGCAGGGTCAGTGATAAATCCATTAGAGGGGTTTGTCATGCAAAAGTTTGCTAAGCCAGTCAACTTACACCAACTCTTTTGATCACAAAATGTTGAAGAAATTTTGGTATAACCATCTATAGGAAATCCAAAAGCTGTATGCATGATGGTGTAGTCAATCTTATAATCTTGGCCATTCAAACGACATTGGATATATTTCAAATCATTATCAATTTTTAGAGTAGTAAAAAATTCTAATGTAAGAATGTCATAAGTGGCCAAAATTTTTTTAATAAATTTTCTCCATCCAATGAATTCACTCAATTCTGCAATTCGAGTCGTCAATCTAATACTCTCAATCATATGAAAATCAAACCACTTATTTTGCACAATTTTTCTAGAGGAGAGAGATTGAAAATATTTACCCTCAATGTCATCTCGAATAAGAAACAGAGCCTTGTATGTTTCGCGAAGGTCGATTGTCGGCACTGGATCGTCTCCTCTCTTCCGTTTACCTTAAATCGTACGGGTGGCTTTGTTCTTCTTTGGAGGCATGGAAAAATTATCGTGGAATTGAGACCGACTTCTATTCCTGTAAAAAGAATCGATAAATTAAATTGAGCATCCGGGGTATTAAATATATAATAATTGACGAAGAGAGGAAGAGTCCAAATCTCATTGCAAATATGTAGGAGTCCAATTAGGAATTAAAATCTTGGACACAGAGAAAAAAAAATTGACAACTCGGCTCCGAAAAATTCTCGCCCCATTTGGGCTTGAGTCTGTTGCTTGGCTTAGGCGGCTTGGCTATCTCTTGGCGAATTAGTTGATTTGTCGCAGCGTGAAAGCTTTTGCGGGCCGAGAAGAGGCATAATTATCTCGAATCTCTGTTCACTTTGCCACGAGCAATTTTTTTTGTCGCTGCGAGCAAATTTTGTTAAATTTCTCTGTTCACTTCGTCCCGTGCAGTTTTTTTATCGCTGCGAGAAGGAAATTTCCCTGTTGACTTCGTCCCGTGGTACTTTGTGCACCACGAAAAGGGGATTAAAATTTAAAACCCCTGTCCGCTTTGTGGCGATAACTCATCCTCGCCTCGACTTATGTCTCTTTTTTTCTGCAAAAATTAAAAGGCATAGATTAGACCCAAGTCAGGACTTCGAGACCAAAGAAAAAATAATAATAAATAAATAAAACTAAGAAAAGGGTCGCAAAAAAAATAATAAATAAAATTGGGTTGCCTCCCAATAAGCGCTTGTTTAACGTCAATAGCTTGACGGAACATCGAGATTACTTTGTAGTATATATTGGTCGTGCGAGATGCACAGTCTCATTTGGAGATCCTACAAAATTCTCAACGAAAGGTTTTAAACGATGTCCATTCACTGTAAGAATGTTGTTCGTGTTCAAATCCTGAATTTCAACAACTCTATTACGAAACACTTGAAGCACAATGAACGGACCAGTCCAACGAGATCGAAGCTTACCAAGCATAAGCTTTAGTCGGGAATTAAAGAGCAATACCTTCTGGCCCGCAATAAAGTTTTTGCGAAGGAGCAATTTATCATGTAAAATTTTGGTACGCTCCTTGTACATCGCCGTGTTCTCATATGCTTCTAGACGAATCTCCTCTAATTCTTGCAACTATAACTTCCGCTCTTTGCCAGCCATATGGAAATCCATGTTGCATCGCTTGATCGCCGAGTACGCTTTGTGCTCGATCTTTACAGGTAAGTGGCATAATTTTCCAAATACTAGGCGATAAGGAGACATACCTATCGGAGTCTTAAATGCTGTGCGGTATGCCCAAAGAGTATCGTCTAAACGTAAGCTCCAATCCTTCCGCGAGGGGTTCACCATTTTCTCCAATATTTATTTCACCTCCCGATTAGATACATCTGCTTGTCCATTAGTTTGGGGGTGATATGTGGTAGCAACACGATGATGCACGCCGTATTTATTCATTAATGCTGCTATGGTGCGGTTGCATAAATGAGTACCTTGGTCGCTGATGACCGCACGTGAAATGCCAAACCTACTAAAGATGTTAGATTTTAAAAATCCTGCAACAACTTTAGAATCATTAGTTCGGGTGGCCTTTGCTTTCACCCACTTCGAGACATAGTCAACTGTAAGTAGGATATAGATGTTGCCTAAAGAGCTGGAAAAAGGTCCCATAAAATCTATTCTCCACACATCAAATATCTCGCAGAAAAGTATAGGAACTTTAGGCATCTCATTTCTACGAGATATATTCCCTACTCGCTGACAGCGGTCACAACTCTTGCAAAATTCATAGGCATCCTGGAATAACGTAGGCCAATAGAATCCATTATCTAGCACTTTTCTAGCAGTTCTCCTAGGACCAAAGTGACCTCCACATGCATATGTATGACAATAAGTCAAGATGGACTCACATTCATGTAAGGTTACGCAACGACGGATGACTTGATCACTACCAATTTTCCACAGAAAAGGTTCATCCCAAATAAAGTATTTCGCATCACTACGAAGTTTATGCCTTTTTGCTTTCGTTAAACCAGGAGGAGTCTTACCAGTTACAATAAAGTTCACAAGGTCTGCATACCATGGTTCTTCAGTTTGGACATCGAATAGTTGTCTGCATACCATGGGTAGTGGTTCCTCAGCACGTTCCAAGCGGCTCAGGTTGTCCGATACTAAATTTTCGGATCCCTTCTTATCTCGAATTTCCAAGTGAAATTCCTGCAATAAAAGAATCCATCGAATTAAGCGTGGTTTAGACTCTTTCTTTGCCAATAAATATTTGAGTGCAGCATGATCAGAATAAACAATGACTTTTGTTCCTAAAAGGTAGGAACGAAATTTATCCAAGGCAAAAATAATGGCAAGTAATTCTTTCTCCGTGGTGGAGTAATTTCGTTGGGCTCCATCCAAAGTCTTCGAGGCATAATAGATGACATGAATGCTCTTCTCAACTCATTGTCCAAGTACAGCTCCTACGGCATAGTCACTTACATCGGTCATGATCTCAAACAGAAGATTCCAATTAGGTGGTTGCAGAATTGGGGCTGTGGTTAGCAACAACTTCAGTTTATCAAAAGCTTCATTGCACTCCTTACTGAAAATGAATTCCACGTCATTTTTGAGTAGATTGCTCAGAGGTAGAGCGATCTTGAAGAAATCCTTGATGAAACGACGATAGAACCCTTCATGACCAAGAAAACTACGAACTTCTCGAACATTAGTTGGATAAGGGAGATTAGAAACCGAATCAATTTTTGCTTTATCAACTTCAATCCCTTTTCCAGAAATCACATGTCCGAGGACAATGCCTTGAGTGACCATGAAATGACATTTTTCGTAGTTCAAGACCAGACTTTTCTCAATGCAACGTTGTAAAACTTTTGAAAGATTCTGCAAGCAGTGGTTAAAAAAATCGCCATACACGGTAAAATCATCCATGAAAATCTCAATGCAATTCTCTATCATGTCAGAAAATATACTCATCATGCAACGTTGAAAAGTACCAGGAGCATCACATAAACCAAAGGGCATACGACGATAAGCAAATGTACCAAATGGGTAAGTGAATGTAGTTTTCTCTTGGTCTTTTGGATCAACTACTATTTGATAGTATCCCGAATAACCATCAAGAAAACAGAAATAGGGCTTACCTGCAACTCGCTCTAACATCTCATCAATAAAAGGTAAGAGAAAATGGTCTTTCCTTGTTGCAGCATTGAGTTTGCGATAGTCAATGCAAACACGCCACCCATTCTGGACTCAGATAGGTATCAGTTCATTCTTCTCATTCACGACCAAAGTAAGGCCAGTCTTCTTCGGAACTACATGAATTGGGCTAACCCATTGGCTATCGGAGATGGGGTAGATGATACCCAAGTCAATAAGCTTGATGATTTCTTTCATAACGACTTCCTTCATGGCTGGGTTTAACTTCCATTGTGGATCTCTCTTCGGCTTGGCATTTTCTTCTAAGAGAATTCGGTGCATGCATATGGAAGGGCTGATGCCTTTTATATCTGCCAATGTCCAACCAATGGCTGTTTTATGTTCTCTCAGCACTTCAATCAATTGTTGCTCTTGAAACATGGCAAGATCCTTGGAGATGATCACTGGTAGGGTGTCTTTATCGCCGAGATATACGTATTTAAGATTCTCAGGTAACTTTTTCAACTCTAACTTGGGAGCCTGTTCAATAGAAGGATGAATATGTTCGTTAGTAACTGGCAGAGGGATTATAAAATTCTCGTACCTTCTTGGGGTCTCTCCGAGTGAGTAGAAAGACATGACTGTATCTTGATCTTTCTTCTCAAATTTTATGATTGTATCGTGATTGGTTGCAGAGTTTTGAATCACCCATTCTAGAGAGTCCTTCACACATACTCTTTCAAAAGCAACTTGGGCAAGCGGCTCAATCACATCAATAGAAAAAATAGTTGCAGAATCTTGAGGGTGCTTCATGGCATCAAATATATTAAAGGTCACTACTTCTCCATCAAATTCTAGTGAAAGAGTTCCATTATGCACATCTATCTTAGTTCTAGCAGTTTTCATGAATAGTCGTCCAAGCAAGATGTGAGAAAAATTAGAGCGAGAATCATCATACATATCAATCACATAAAAATCAACAGGAAAGATGAATTCATTTACTTTAACAAGCACATCTTCTAGAACTCCTTCGCTGAAGCATTTTTGCCAACTCTAACTTTGTCATCCATGCCTAACTTCTTCTTATTGGTGCAAAGATCTTTAAGAAATTTTGCATACCTCGGTATTTGCTTGATGGCATCGAGCAATGGAATATTCACTTCAACCTTGCGAAAAGTTTCCAAAATCTCTTGCTCGGCAGCGTCCTTCTTTGCTTTAGCAAATCATCCAGGAAATGGTGGAAGAATCTCTATTGTGGGCTTCAACTTAATGGGTTCCTTCTCTTTCTCCACCTCCTTCTCAATTTCACTTGTCTTATTCTCTTCTTGAGTATTCTCTTCTAGGACAGGTGTTGCTTCCAAAGTTTTTCCACTTCGCAAAGTGATAGCACTTGCATTCTCTCTTGGGTTCACCACTGTCTGAGATAGTAATCTCCCTTGAGAATTCTTCATTTCTCTCACATCAGCGGCAATCTGAGACACTTGCCTTTCAACATTCTTGATACTCGCATTAGTTTGGTTAGCAAGATTTTGAATACTTTGGTTAGTATTTTGAATACTCTGGTTGGTGCTGATGGCCAAAGACTTAATAAGGTCTTCCAATGATTGGGAAGAACTAGCAGCTTGTTGTTGAGGTGGCTCAGGCTTAGAGTTTTCATAAGCAGGTGGTGCTATTTGATTTGGTTGTCCTTGAGGTGGCCCATATCTGAAATTGGGATGGTCTCTTGTGCTTGGGTTGTAGTAATTGGAGTATGGATCATACTTCCTCTTTTGTTGATAATCACTATTACCCACAACATATGCTCCTTCTTCAACATCAGGACATGCTTCTGAATGGTGCCCTGGAATAGAGCAAACACCACATACTATTGGCTTGGCTGAGCTATTTTTGAAGGCTGACTTTACAAATATTTCTAGTTCATTGAATCTCTCTTCTAAGTTAGAAGTGCCCACTTCGTTGACTTTCTGCTCTCCTGAACTTTGACGTCCTCGTGTATTTTTAGCCATCCTTTCAATCAGCTATTTTGCTTGAGCAGGTGTATTATCCATGAGGTCACCTCTACTGGCAGCATCAAGCATGCTCCTTTCTGAAGGGAGGAGTCCTTCATAAAAATATTGTATGAGCTGATTCTCTGTAATTTGATGTTGTGGACAACTAGAACACACTTGTTGAAATCTCTCCCAGTATTCATACAACGTCTCGCCAGAGTGTTGGGTGATGCCACTAATCTCCTTCCTTTTAGATATCACTGTAGAAGCAGGAAAGTATCTATCCAAGAATTTCTTTTGCAATTCTGCCCATGTCGTTATTGATCCTGGCTCAAGACTGTATAGCCAGTCCCTAGCTTTGTCTTCAACAGAGAATGAAAAAGCCATCAGCTTGACTAATTCTGTAGAGACTCCTGCTTGTTTCATAGTAAAGCAAGCGATGTGAATTCCTTGTAGATGTCTGTTGGCGTTCTCTCCAGCTCGTCCATAGAAGGTTGGTAGCCAATGAATCAAACTTGACTTGAGCTCAAACGGAGGAATATTATCAGGAAGAATAATGCACAACAGTTGTTGGTTAACATCATTGTCCGTCATGGCGTTCATGGTAAGCTGTTGGTGTGCCATGTTAGAAATATCTTCAAGAGTCCTTTCAGTGTCAGATGAAAAAGTAGAGTCTCCCTCACTGGTAGAATCACTAGAAGTAATAGCTTGTCTTTTGGCCTTCCGGTTTGCCTTTGCAGTCTTCTCAATCTCCTGGTCAAGAGGTAAAGTACCTAAGCATGAAAAACGAGTTAACATACAGAGTCAGATCAATAAAATAAATCGAAACATCCCCGGCAACGGTGCCAAATTTTAACGAGCGTGTCGAGGCCCCTCAAAATAAATCGATATTCACGGCCCACTAATTTTTAGTAAGAAAGCAGAAATACCGAGTCAAATCCAAGGAGGAACGAATACTCAATTAATCTAACTATTTAAACGAAAGTAAAAGGGGGGTTTTTAAGAGATTTGTAGATCAAACGAAATCAACAAAACGCAGAAGAGAGAAGTAAGAGTAAAAATCAATGAGAGAAAAGTGGCAGATACGAGATCGGAGTACCACGACAGGTTGGTTGATCACTGGATCACAAAAGATAATCTAATACATATAGCAAGTAGGTGTAAATCTCCCGCAACCGCAAAGAGACCACAAACATCCAACAATCAACTAGCCAAACGACCGCCTAACTAGTTGTTTATCACCTAGTAGATAGAATATCAACCAATTTCTATTCTATAAGATAATAGCATTAAGAACATATGTTCCTACTCCTAGCGATTATACTCAAAACCTTGGTATCTACAAACTAGCCTTACGTATTCCTAGTTAATTAGTTTGGTAACGACCATTCCTCGCTGAATTAACCTTGCTCCTAGGTTCAATTCCTAACTGCAACCGCTAATTAAGAATCGAAGGCAAATCTGTTCAAGAATAAATTCACAACTGCAAACCATTCAAGAACAATGATAAGCACAAGGAAATAAGTAAATACTAATGCATTAGAATGATAAAACCAAGATCCTCACAACCAAAACCTGGGTCTCCTCCCTCGAATTAACCTAGAGGTTTAGCTCCTCATAGTCGTGACAAAGACAAAAATAAGTTATATGTTCTCTGGAATCAAAAGTTCTCTTAAAATAAGTCTAGAGGGTTATATATAATCCCTCCTAAGTGTAAAAACCTAATGGGTCGTCCCCAGTATCCTAAGGGATCAGAAGACCAAATTTTCAAAATTGACCCTTAAAATTCGCTGATAATAATCTGCCAGACCAGCCTTCGGTATTTTACTTGTAACTTCCTTTTTCGATCTCCGATTTAGGCGTTCTTTATATGCACGGAAAGAAGAAAGAAATATCTTCAATTGTCTGTCAAATACGCATCCTCTGATTCGGCTCCAAAGGTGATCAAAATTCCCTTGCAAGTCAACTATTTCTGCTGGACTCCTTCTTCAAGTATAATTTCTTTCCAAATTTGCCTCATTTTCCTACAATTTAGCACAAAGAACTCATTAGTCACCAAAAACTCAATTTTTTACTAAAATGATACTAAACTAAAGACAAACGTGCATAAATGACTCAAAATCCTATGCGTTTAATACGTATTTTAGACACACATCACTACCCCACAACCTAACAGTTTACTTCCTCAAGTGTAAAAGTAAGAATACGCAAGGAGTATACCCTCGAGGATGTAAACAAGCATTAACTCGAGGTGGGTTGAACCTTAAGGGATGACCACTCAGGGTATAGGAATTCATTTTAGCTCACTATCTGGTAGTCAACTTCCTATCACTCGCGAATACGTCCTGGGTCATGAGATATCTTACTCCCACTCGGGATTGTCTCATAAAAAATAGGGAATGCGATCAAGGGGACTTTGACTCAGGTTGTAATGGGGATAAGGTTTAGGTGAGGATAAAAAATATGGGCAGTGGCTAAACCACCCAATCCGAGGTACAAGTTACAAAGGTACTTTAACCCTCGTCTATTCTACTTGCTCACCCTAAATCTAATATAGCTCAACCCATTGTTCCCTAAGAACAATGTCCTCATGACACAAGCATGCCTCTCATTTGATGCCTTATTCGTACCAACACTTCTCTACTTTTTTTTTTGCTTTGTCTTCTTTTTTTTTGTTTTTGTACTTTTCACTTGCTTTTTCACTTTTTCCTTTTTTTTCTCTGACCTTCTTTTCTCCACTTTCTTTTATTCCTGCTTGACATCATTTTATTTTTGGCAATGCTTGGTCTTTTTGGTTTGACTCTTTTCTACCGAATTCTCCCAAGATCAAATCCAACCAAATGGAGCCCATTCTACCATGTTTTCCTTACAAAAATCCTAATAAGATAAATCATATGCGTACCTCAGACTAGGTGTCAAATGAAGGAGAAATTTGGAAAAGAATTAGGCATGACAAGTGTATACATGCAAAGAATGTCTTGGCTCAACGGGGTAAATCAAAGGAGAAATAAGGGGTTGGCTCTACGGCTCTACGACTCTAGGCTTAAACTTTTAAAAAATGGCCATCGTCCCCCCGCAAAAAATCCACTCGAAAGAGACAAATTAAGTGTTAGCAGGATACCCCAATCACCCAAAATATATTGGCACCTTATGAACAAAATAGGAGACGGTAATCTCCTTTTTTGGCTTAAATCTTTTCAAAAGGTCTCACATCAACCTCACAAGTTCACCCACAATAAGAGACAACGAGTTTAAACCACAAAGGGTGTAGAAATCTATATTTCTATGCTTTACACTGAGGTATGCTCCCTAAAAGGTGCAGGGTTTGCTTATAATGAAGAAACAAAATATTTGAAGGGGGTCCAAAATGTCAAAAACATGTCAAAACTTGACCTATTTACAATGATCTAGACCTAAACATGTAAGTTCTTATGTGAAACTCCCCCCACACTTGAATGACGCATTATCCTCAATGTGAGAGGGTGTAGGCATCTAAACTGACAAGAGAAAAGAATGCCTCAATGACCTATGTGGTCAAAGAAACTAAAAAGCACTTCAATCAAAAGCAAACATTAAGGCCTCCATGGCCACAATACATGCCAAGATTGAAAATAAACACAAGACAATCAAGATAAAACAAGACACAAACAAATATATAGAGGACAGTTTAGAGGACGTCCCTATTTGAAATAATGGGACGAGCACGTGATCTTCTTATTTAGCAGAGAGTTTCCCTGGCTTGGCCACCACTGGTAAATTAGGTCTGCACAAGTACCGTAAAGCTTGAGGCTTTCTTCGACAACTATCATCTTTGGAGTACCTGAGATGACATAAAAGTATTCCACCACCTAGTGATGGGTTCCTACAATCCTAAGAAAAGTCCTACAAGTCCGAATTATATTATACCACAAAATGTGCTAATTTGTAGTCTTTAGCTTGACTTACATTCCCTTTGAGCTTAAAAAGTATTGGAGAGTGCCCATGGTGGCACATAATCTCACAAATTCGATCTCGTACTGTTATGCCCTTTAGGAAAGGTCAGGGTAATTGAGCTTTCAAGTTCCATCCTCACTTCAATTGTTCATTGCTCTTGACTATCTTGTCGATATGCTGGTGGACCAACGATCCTGGTGAATCCTCCATCCTCTCCTCCTGTGGCTGACACTTGAAGTTCTTGATGACCAGACTCGAGGTCATTTTCTTCCATTGGAGAGGACCTCTGGTTGTCTCTTGTTTTGATAGTGCCGTAACCTTCCATTTCATAATTTGCTTCTTCTAACTTCATTATAAAGCAGCTCTTTCCCTCTGCATGTTTGTTGTCTTTTATTAAGAACTTCTCACTCACTTGATTTATCCGAAAGGTGCATGATCTTTCCTTCATATCTATTGTTGCATTCATGCTTGCTAGAAAAGGTCTGCCCAGAATCACTATTTCTTCGACCTCGCCCAGGTCCTTAAAGACTAAAAAGTTCACAGGGAAATTATGCTCCTTTACTCAGATGTTTACGTTAGTGATTTTCCCTGGCGGGACTGTGAGTGAAACCATTCGAGGCAACAGACCAAGAAATGGCACAAAAGACACGAGACTCGATCTAAAAATATTCAAAACTGGGTCTAAATGACCTTAAAATGACGCAGTGAAATGTACCTTTTTCAAGTGCATCACATAACCCAATGCCACAGAGCGAGGAGCAGGGCCCAGGGCCAAGGGATGAGGTTCGAGACACTTTGATAAGCCCATTATGCTTTTGGAGACTTGTGATTGTTGAATGCGTCTCTAAAAAATAAGCATTGTCTTATAACTCAAACATTGGATGGAAGTGGTTCTTATGGTTATTAAAGGATAAGACCAATATCTCCAAGTTTGTATTTATGTAGAGTTTCCTAATTTAGCATGGAAGAGGGTCAAATCTAGGTTTCAAGCCTCGGAGGTTAGTGGTGTCGAACTTCGGATGTCTAGCAACATGTCTTAATAAAATGATCATAAATCTTGACTCAAATATCTGCTTGAGGAGATTGAAGTATATATAGAAAGATAAGATACATGCCTACAATTATGCATTTTTATGTCTGTGTTAAATTCAGCAGGAAAAGTGGCATCGTGCAAGAAGTGGCATTAGTCTCATGAATATGTCTCGGGAAACAATCACAACTTTCTATATTGATATCAGATTGATACGATTCAAGTTACAACGTAATGCTAAGACATAGATCTACAACTTGAAATTTCTGTGATATCTTCGAGTTCAGAACAGAAAAGTGTCAAAAATATGTTTTAACATTGGAAACCAAAATTGGACGAGAAGGCTCTTTGATGATTAATAATGGACTCTCTGGCATCAGGTCATGCGCTGGTACCAAACGTAAGATCTCGTGGAGGATAACTTTGAGATTGGAAGGTGTGAAGACGCAAGTGATCCTCTTTGTCATTGACAAGAGATGTCTTCAGTCGGCTAAGAGAGAGAGTTCCCAATCCACAAAACATCAAAATTAAGCTTCACATTTTCTACAACAGGGAGCAATCCATGAAGTGTGATTCCTAGTTTTTTTGGTGACAGCTTAGCAGTTTGTTTTGGTGGTCCTAATACCTGCAAAAATTCATGACATATGTATTTATGTATAAATAAGATCTGATTTTATATCTTAAAAATACATTTATTCCTAGCTAACCAAATTCTCCGAGATATATACATTGGCCATGTTTGGCGAAACAGATTAGGGGCAAATAGCAGATAGTAATTCTTAGCAGATAGCAGAAAGTAAATTGAAGAATGTGTTTGGTAAAATCAACTAGCAGATAACAGATTCGTTTAGTAAATTATATATTTTTGGTAAAATTAATTATTAATTTATAAAATAAACTTCAATAAAATAATCTAAAATTTTATTTAAATCAAAATAGTAATAATTTTATATATTACTTATTTATAATTCTAAATAAATATTTTGATAAAGGAAAAATTGTTAATTTATTAAATATATTAATTTTTGACATTTGGCTGGAGATAAAAATAAGGATCAAAATAATAAGATCATGTCAATATTTGTTACAACATATTAAAAGAACATTGCATTATTATTTATTCTAATTCAAAGACAGGAGAATTCAGAATTTTACGATGAAACATAAACTTTTTCCGAGAAACAATCAAATTTATTTAACTAAAGAAAAAGAGCTAGCGGCAAAATTTATTGGAAAAGAAAAAAAATCTTTATTGTGAATATTAATCGGCTCTCTGTAACGCTCCCATATTTTTAAACCCTCGTCTTCAAATTAATTAGCTTGGTAGTTGATTTTTTTATCCGTTAAAAAAAACACAATTTCCAATTAAGATGCATACATGTTCTAATGGTTGTTGTGTATTTTTTTAATAAGTAGGTTGTTGTGTATCTGAAACATGTAGAACTACTCTCATTAAAATGTTTGTTTATGAAGTTCAAGGAATATGTGAAAAAGGTAATTAATTCATGTCGTACAATTTACTTATATATTCAATATGAAGAGAAAACTAATATCAACATAATGTAGAAAACTAAAACCTTCAAGTCTCGAGGTTTCGGACCTTCAATGATTTCTTGTTCTTGAAAATACGGATTATCAATGGTGGCATGATCAAGAAGGTGTGGTTTGCAACTTTACGTTGCAATTGAGTTTATTCTCATGCTAACCACCTTTTTTTCCAAGAGTGGGCTAGGGTTCGATTTCAACCATAAGATCGGGAGTTTGGCTATGTATTTCTCGATTTCGATGATAAGGTCGGGGTTTGGCTATGTAAATTTGAGTTTTATAAAATTAATCTATTTAACAAAAAATATAATGTAGAAAAATAAATTATAATTTTACCCAACAACTAAATCACTAGATATTAGAAACTACTAACATAGTAGTATGTGTTTGAGATTCTCTTTAGTTAAATAATATCTTTCATTTTTTAAATAATTTCTGAGCAAAATAAAATACTTATATTAGTTAAAAAATTATTCAAATTTGGAAAAAAAAAACCCAACAAACAAACTCTTGATATTAGGAATTGATATTAGTCTCCAATAATTCAAAATTATTTTTTAATAATTATGTGCAAAATAAATACTCTAAAATTTAAAATAGCATTTTAGATTAAAATAAATTACAAAAATCCCTCAAAAAAGTAAATTACAAAAAATTTAAACTACTCCTAAACTACTAGTTTTACCAAACAAGTAGAATCCCAATCTACTCCTAATCTATCCCAAAATTACTATCTACCCCTAGAATCTATTTCAACAAACACACCCATTATTAAAATAAATTATGGGATGTCATAAAACATAATCTTAATTGCGCTCAATTAATATAAGTACGTAGAGCATATATCTATTTATCTAGAGTAATTTATATAACCATCTCTGGATACACGGCCATCTTTAGATACTGTATCACGTAATAATATTTGTGTCATTTATTTCTCGATAAAATTTAGCATAAAAAAGTAAATTATGTAAAACTTAATCATTTTTCATATAATTCTAAAAAAATCATTTTTCATACCAAATCAAAAAAAATTTTAATTCTAAACTTTTTCATCTCGTACTCTCTATGATTGTGCATCGCAAAATTTTTCAAAAAAAATTTGTTCAGAATCAATTTCTTTTTAAACTGCGACAAACTTGCATGTATCTGCAATTGATTTTAAGAAAACTAATTTGGTATCTAATTATTTGACCAAAATAATTGGACGCATTTTCTGTCTAGAATTATTTTCTCCCTAAATGAGTATTTTCTCCTCATATTAGGTTTTTCACTTTTTTATTTCCTTGCCGCCCCATCACTTGCACACCTCCACTTGTGAGTGAACACGGTCCAAATTTGAATTCGTTGAATTCTAGTAAATAAATTGAAGTCCATTTAAATAGCAAAAAAAAAAACAACGATCAAAATTGTCAAAATGATTTAGAAAATAATTGAAAAATTAATAATCTATTGATAATTGGAAAAAAGTTATTTAAGAGTTTACCTAAATAAATAGGGACATGTTGCCTTTTTTTTCCCGTCCCTAGATAAAATCATAAGACCATCAGCATCCGCAACCTGTCCCAACCTAGGTCACGGAATAAATAATTAATTTCTCTCTCATCCACATCAACTCAACCCAATTATTTCTTTTTCTACACACATCCGCAACCTGCCCCAACCTAGGTCACAGAATAAATAAATAATTTTTCTCTCATTCACATATTATCTACTATTATTTTTTATTTATATAAAAATTATAATAAATATACGAAAATAATTATTCCGTAATTATAACAAGAAAAAATTAATGTCAGTAACAAAATTAAGATTACAAAAATTAAAATACAAAATTAGATAGAAATAAGATAACTCCAATTTTGGGCTACAAAGATAACACCAACCTAAGTTACAGAATAAAAAATTAATTTTTTTCTCATCCATATATTATCTACTATTATTTTTTGTTTATATAAAAATTATAATAAATATACAAAAATAATTATTCTATAATTATAACAAGAAAAAATTAATGTCAGTAACAAAATTAAGATTACAAAATTGAAATACAAAATTAGATATAAATAATTTGAGCTACAAATATAACTCCAATTTTGGGCTCTATTTACATAGATTTTTGAAAAATATGAATTTTTATATTGTTAAAGATAGTTCTAATTTTTTTAATCACACAAATAATATTCAAAAAATTTATTTATACGAATAATATTGTGTTAAGTGTACTAAGTAGATAGAAAAAGAAAAAAAAAGGCCATGCAAGCAGGGCGAGGGCGAGGCAATGGGGGCAACTTTCATCCCCCATTAACTTGAGGGCGCCTCACCTTTTTTGTTTCTTTTTTTTAAATTTCTTTTTCCCATGTGGCAGCCGACCTCCGAGGTCGAGGCCGCGGATGCGGCTAGTCTAAGTTTGTTCCTAACGATTTCAGCAAGATTCTGGACCACTGACATATTATTTGAAGATCTCTGAGTTTGTTTGTGCATGACAATTTTGGGAATTAGTTATTATAAAAAAAGAACTAACACGTCCATGTAAGTCGGTCCCATATTACTCGTTTGTATTGCTTGTTGATTATAAGTATCTACTACCTCTGTATTATCGTATAAATTATCATTATTATATGTTGATACTTTGTGATTTCTTATTTGATTTTATTGATATTTGTTTGGTTTCATTGGTTTTGTTTGCTATCCATTTGCTTTCGTTTGGTTGAGAAGGATATTAGTTTGACCTAATGTGTGTGGGGATCATTCCTAGCATTTTTTGGGCTACGTAATGCATATAGCGTGTAAGAAATTACAAGATAACCTAAGATATGTTAGTTCAAATGGACGGAGAGCGTAGGAATTATTTTTGTTCTCAGAGGATATTTTTTTGCATCTTTTGTGACTTATAGCGCATGCAGATATGTTCTGCAGCAGCAAAAGAGTATCAATTCTTGTCTCACGAAATTTCTGTCAATCATTAGAGAGAACTCTAGAAATTCAGTCGTACGTCACATTTGGAGTTTTGATCGAGTGTCCTATTTGGAGCATCAAACTTGTAATGTGTTTGGAGTCATAAAATTGAGATTTCTATATGCTTATTGTGGTGTCATGTAACATTTGATATGCATTTGGACTTAAAAAAGAATTAAACGACTTACTAAATTTATTAGATAACTCGTCAATATAAGTTAATTTATGTACCGTGAGGACGAATCGACGTACAAATAAGGCATGAACATAACATGATATGCTTCATAAGATTGATAAACTTTAAGTATTCAGATTGATAAATTTTAAATATTCAGATTTCCTTCCTATTGTACAAAGAAATGTTATTTAGATTCGTCAAGTTCAAGGTGTTCAAATATTTATTATCTCTTAAGTATTTTGAACATTTTCCTTATGAATTAAGTCTAAGGAGTAAATTACCATGTGACAAAATATATATTTTTCAATGAAAGAGTTCTCATGATTCATTAGGCTGTCAATCCAATGGAGAAGCAGAAAATGGACTAGTTAATTGCTGTCAACTTCAGAAGGACGCCACTCAATCTTCCTCACTGCAATCGAAATATGGTTGATTGGTTACACGTGGTTATATCATTCGAGATATTACTTATAGAGATATTTTTGTTTGGAGTAATCAGGTTAAAGCAGGAACAACAAATTGTTCTTGTTGTAAAAATGTTGCAGTAAACTGAAAAAAGATCAACCGAGATTCGGCTAGCATAAACATATAAAAAGAGTTAAAAAAATATAAATTATCACATGCAGAAAATAAGAGACTAAAAACAGAAAACAAATAATACGGGGACTGGGTTGAGCAAATGTGGGCCTCGATGGATCAAGGTCGGTAGGTGAGCTTAACTGGGTAGTGGGGCTTGGCCATTGAGCTTGGCGGTATAAAAAAGGCCGATCGGAACACTAGATTAATAGTGAATATCTTCATAATTAGATCGGACAGATTGCCAAATATTTATATGGACAAATTACCCTTAGGTCCTTGCATTATAATTTTATCACTCGCAGGTCCCTGTGTTTTGGAAATAGTATATGAGATCCCTATTTTTTAGAGAAATGTTGGTCTTGGGTCTCTGGCTGACGTCAGCGGTCTTTTTTGTTTTTTTCATAGAAATGACCAAAATACCCTCGAACTATTTTGGTCATTTCCATGACAAAATTTGAAGAATCGAGTGCTAACGTCCGCCAGGGACCCGAGACCAATATTTCTCTAAAAAGCAGGGACCTCATACACTATTTCCGAAACACAGGGACCTGCGAGTGATAAAACTATAACACAGGAACCTGAGGGTATTTGCCCTATTTATAATTGTTCATTTAATCAAAATAGATACAAGAAATCTAATACTTGGTTGAGATGACACGGGATTCCATGGAAGATAGACACCCACCAGAAACCGAATCCCAAAAAAAAAGGAAATGGAATATTCTTTTCTTACAGGCTCAGCCAAGTATGGAACAATGCAATAATAAGAGACAACTTAACAGAACCTTGATTAATTGCAACCAGATAGACAATTGATGGTCCATCATCTTAAAGGAGAATTATAATCTATCTACCCAAAGCATTAAATCATTGATTGGTAGTTAGCTGCCAGCAAGATGATGAGGATGATCAAGTCACCAAATCCTGAACAAAATTATACACAGCTTGGACCACCTCCTACTTGATAAGTAACAGCTGGCTGGTCTGGTCACTTATAAAGACCTTATGGCAAATTGCCTGTAAATTTAACATAATAAAGTACAGCAACTTCACAGTCGCCTACTCTGTCGTGTACTTTTCTTTACATTAAACTTCCTTCTGTCGTGTACTCGAAAGAGACGTAAAGGAGACCCTTGGGCAATATCAAAAGGAGACTTTAGAAGAAGTAGGAGAAAATCCACGAGTTTGCTTGCGCTAAACCAATAAATATAATGAATTAAATAAAACAAAGTAAGGGTCTTCAAATGAATACAACAGAACCCAGGTCAAATTTAAATGATGGAGAAGGCTAACCTCCAGATAAAGCACAACATAAATTATAAACGCCCATAACGCCGTGGCCCAAGCTCTGAGACAATTTTACCAGTACTCAAATCTAGTAGAATCTAGGTGACCTCTTCCTCTGGCTGATATTGCAGCAACAGTTACTAAAGATACACTGAGCCATAGACTACCGACACAACACCGAAAAGTTTGAAGCCTATATATATTGTTACTAAGATTTATATCGCCACTCGAAACAAACTACAACACCCACCTGTAACCTAGCCCATTCAAGGAGTTCGATTTCCAGCTCGCTAGGATTGGGCGTTCTACTTCCTTTTAACTTGCTGTAGGTTTGGCGATAACCTTCTTAATTGCTTCTGCGTAAGTCCTGTGTTGGTAAGTGAGGGTTGACTCTAGCAAGTCAAACAAGGATGTCTTGGGATTCCAACCTGGAAAATGCATGCATCAGCAAAAAGTGTCAAAACGCTTTCATGGTCGAGGTTTCATATCACTAATGTCGCAAAGGCCAAGATAAAGATACCAAGCTGCTTGTTGATGATGGTCATGTCTGGGATTCTCTTATCGCTGTCATCGTACCCCTCGCCGTAGAATTCTTTGGAGCTAATATCAACTGTTGGTGACTGCAAAGGAGGTTCTCCACTAACCTTTGAATAGACCTGTTCCATAATGAATCCCGTCAATATGTAACCCGGATTAAGTGTACAAGAACTTTGTAACTTTCATTTAAGGCTATTTGCAATTTTGATACCTCTGCCATCATTTCAGCAAGCTGTCGGACAGTAACCTCATTGTTAGGATTGCCCACATTAAAAATGTGGCCATTAGCCCTTGCTGGATTTTCCTGCAGAGAAAATAAAAGGCACCCATTAACTCTTTCGCAATGTGAAAACACAGACAATGAAACATGAGTAGCAGAAAAAGTTCCTCGTACAATCATCAGTAGAACAGCTTCAATGGCATCCTTGATGTACACAAACGTCCTCTGGGATTCCCCACCATCAACCAGCTTGAGGGGCTCACCCCGCAAAAGAGCCTAAGAGAAACAACAAGAAGAGTCATATTGAATGCAGAGAACTTCTGCTAGGTATTAAATCTAACAATTTGTTCACACACGAGACTAACATTGCTAAAGCAAGCGAGAACCCTAGGCACGCCCTCACTTGGCCCGTCAACTCCAGGAATGAAATCCATCCTTGGTCCAATCCAGTTGAATGGTCTCACAATGGTGAACTCGAGTCCATTCTCCGCACCCTCAGCTGTCACAGACCATGGAAAAGTTAAAAACACACCATGCTAGACGATGGGTAAAATAAGGTCAAACAAGATGTTGATGTACCATAGATCAGCCTTTCAATCAATTGCTTCGCGCAAGCATAAGACCACCTCTGTTTCTCTATGGAACCGAAAATGCAAGGGGACTCGTCTTCTTTGAGAAGATAATAAGCAGGATCCTACACAGAACATAAACGAAATCAGGAGGGAGAATCACGTCAATTAAAGCCCTGATATACACATATCCACATTAGCTTAAAACAGAACAGTGGAAGGCAACCGAGACAAAGACAGGCCTGCATTCTTCACTTACCACTTACACAGCCCAGCACAAGCGACCCTATTTCTAACCCAGAAATTATGTTTTAAACATAAGCATTTCATGCCCACAATTCAAATTCAACCCCAATTTCCTTATGCCTGATATTTCTTCAACCGACAAGTTTGAAAATCACAGTTCCACGTTACCCAGAAATAAAACAAACCCTGCCCTCCATCAGGAACAAATTGATTCGCCGGACGTCTCCACCAAGAAGATCATTACAGAGAGATCTAAATACATCCAATCCGAAACTGAACCGCCACCAACCACAAAGCAATTAACCCATCACGTGCGGTTAAACAACGAGAATTGATTACAATTTAGCTGAAAACCTCAAACAGAATCCGACCAGCTTCGTTCTAGCAAAGAAATGTCAGCAGTGTCGGTGTCGGTGGAGTTAGTTACCTGGCGAAGAGGACTATCCTTGGGGAGAAAACTACCGATCGTCTTCCCGTAAACCTCACAGGTGGAGAAGTGGATCAGCCTCTTCCCATTCTCCGAGCAGTACTTGACCTAAAAAAGAAAAACACCCAACCATTTATTAAATAATTTAACTATATACTATAAACAAAAATAGAAACAATAGCAATAAAACGCCCACCACAGGGAGAGCGTCGATGAAGTTGCTGTAGATAGTGTCCAGAGGACGCGTGTTGTAGTCCGCCGGAGTGCAGATCGCCGCCAGATTAATTATCTGCCGGAACAAAACCGCATTTTAATAATAAAGTTATGCAGGGGAGCACGTGGATAGGCAGTTACCAATCTGTTAATTTTACAGAATATCGGAAACAAATTATAGATTCAATCCGTTGATTCTAAAAAAAAAGAAAACCTTATAATTTTATTTATCAAAATCGACCAACCGAGCAAAGGTCATATTTATAAACAACAGAATAGAATCCTACTCTAAATTAAAATAATAATAATAATAATAATAATCCAAACGCTAATGATAATTAAGGAGAGAAAGGGGGAGAACCAGATCGGAGATCTTGACGAGGCCTTCGAGGCGGGAGTCGTGCTTAATGTTGATGCGATGGAACTGGATCCGGCCGGACCAGGGACCGGACCCGGACCCGGACTCGGACTCGTCGTCGAGGAGGTGCTTGATCTTGTCGTTGTAGACGTCGAGGGCGAGGATCTTGTGCGGGGTCTCCATGAGCACCTTCTCGCAGAGGTGGGACCCGATGAAACCCCCGGCTCCGATCATGCATATCGTCATCGCCTTAATAGGCTTCCCGTCCAGATCAACTCTCCCCGCCATTTTCCCCCTCTCAGTTCACTTTCAGCGGCGGTTGCGGATGCGAAACGCGGCGTTTTAAGGGTGGGGATATGATGGAGGGAAGGAGAGAATGTGTGGTTATATAAATTTCTGGAGAGTGGGAAAACGTAAAGAGGTGGGCCCCCCCCCCTCCTGTATTTAATTTTGGTTTCTTAGATTCGATTTTCTTTTCTTAAAAATATTTTACAAATTGAAAAGATGTTACTAAGTCAGGTCGTAACTCAAGATCTCGAAGTCGTAATTGGTAACATATGGTAACGCCCCAGGTAACATACGGTAGCATTTTTAATTGATGCGAGAAAAAGGAAACAATATTCTCACGATAATACAAATCTAGAAACTGTACAAATTAGAAAGTCATCGAAACATTTTTTTCCCCTGAAAATTGTTCTTCGTAACATGTTGGTCCTAAACGAACATTCTATTTAACCAAATAAAAATGTTTTAGCTTAATCATCCTTGGTTAATTAGAGTGATGTTTGCAAGCCAAAGGAGTTCGGGAGATTGGGAGTTGAAGACCCGCACTCAAGAATAACACGTTGCTCATAAAATGGATTCGGCAATTTCTAAGAAATCCAAACTCTCTTTGGGTCAATATGATACTTGGTATATATGATTTTTACCAAGATCATTCATTTTCTTTCCCTTCGGCTATGGCAGGAAGTATCTGGGCAGACATTTGTAAAGTTCCTAGTGCAAATCCTGCTCTTTTTTAGGATTTCATGTCTGGTTTTAGTTTATAGTTGGTAAGTGGGAACTTGATTTTCTTCTGGCTCGATGCGTGGTTGTTTGAAGGAACCTTGAAAGAGAGGTTTCCAAGGCTTTATCTACTCTTCACTCAAAAGTAAGCAAGAATCGGAGAGTGTGGCAGCTGGATCCTTTGGGAGTGGAGTTGGAACTTAACTTGGCGAACAGCTCTTCGGACATGGGAGGAAGAAGAGGAGTGCAATTTGAAACTCTTGCTCACGAACGCCAGGCTCGGAAGATCAAGAAATGACAAACTGCTGTGGCATTTCCTTGGAGAATTGATGGAGATGAAGCTGCCCTCTTGTTTCTGGATAAGCATGATAGGATTCCTCGTCTAAAGGCGTTACCTAGTTCTATTTGAATTCGTTATATTTATTATTATGCATTATTTTAAGTTAGGACTCTTTGCTTTATTAGATTAGTATTTTTTTTGAGAAAATATTAGATTAGTATTAGTATTAGTAGTTACATTTGCAGTAGAGATGTTGGTCGTATATCCCTTTTAAAAGAAGGACCTCATGTTACGTTTTCATTTGATTGATTTGATAATAAACTTCTAGGGTTTCTCCTTAATTCTGATCGCTTTCCGAGTATTCGTAGAATCAGGATTGAGAATCTTGTCTATTTTGTTTCGCATCTTACCGTTGCATCAGTTGGTATCACGAGAATAGTCTACGCTCCTTTACAATTCTCCTGAAGCGTGGTGCTTAATATGAGGCGTCAGTTCTACAACAGATCTCACGAACATGGAACACCAGAAGGATACGATGTCGCAACCGATAGATGTCCTTCAGCAAAATCATGACGAGGTCATAGAGTTCTTGCACGCACAGAAATGCCTTAAAACTAACTGTGCCACAGACCGCACCACACGAGTCGCCGCCACCTCTCGACATCCAGGAGTCATCAGACGATGAGGTAACCATCGACAACCCATGGTCACTGCTTTCATAGGCGGATCAACAAACTTCCTCCAATCGCTGGGATGCGTGTTTCAAGTTTGAAATCCCTGAATTTCACGGCAGACTGGAACCAGATGAGCTCTTGGGTTAGCTCGCTTCTCTGAAGAAAATTTTAGATTTTTGTGAGGAGTCTCTTTTGTAGTTACATATTTCTCGTGACGCTGGGTAATGGTAGCAAACCAAGGCTGCGATTATCAAGAACCGTAAGCCAAAACTCGTTTCGTTGATAAGATTCACTACAGACCTCAAGGTTGCCTTCTTGCACTATTCATCACCATTTTCCTATACCTCGTTTGGACGACCTAGTTGATCAATTGACATGTGATGTTATTTTCAGTAAGTTGGACCTCAAAAGTGGCTACCACCAGATTTGCATCCGCCCAGGGGATAAATGGAATACTGCTTTCAAAACTCGTGAATGCATTTTTGAATGGATAGTTATGCCATTCAGCCTCTCTAACGTGCCTAGCATTTTATGTGAGTGATGAATCAAGCTCTCCGTCCACTCATTAGCTCTTGTGTCGTTGTTTATTTTGACGACATACTGATTTATAATAAGTCTATTGAAGATCATTTGGACCACCTACGGGATGTCTTGCTCATTCTACGGACTGAATAGTTTTATGCGGCCCTCGCTGCTTCAAGAATACTTTTCCATCTCTGCTCTTTGCAAGAAATTTTATGCCGGAGCATTCAAGGATCAATACTGTCAGATTGCACCAAGGATTTGGAGGGGTAAGATACCTTCAAAATTGAATGCTTCATTTGGGTGATAATGAAAAGAAAATTGTGCACAAAATATATTCTTATACGAAGAAGAATGCTTGATCCTTGGGATTCACTTTGCCCTATATATGGAGATGTAGATGAGAGTATCGACCATCTTTTTCTCTCGTGCCCTTTATCAAGAAGTGTCTCAGACTTTCTTGTGCACTAACTTGGCATTTTGTGGTGTAGCTGCTCGAACATAACCTCCTCTATGGAGGAATGCCTAGGATTGGTACATGGTAAGATGATTAAGAAGGTGTGGCATGCACTATATGGAGTTATTCTTTGGGGACTTTGGCTAGCCATGAGTCAAGCAATTTTTCGAGGTAAAAGGTGCAACGAGGAGCTTCTCACTCATGATATTGTCTACCGAGTTCAAGAGTGACTTTGATGCTCAAACTCTATTTCGAAATTTGGGCACCAAGACTTATTTTTGTAGATGAAATCTTTACGAGATCGAGGGGATAACATGTAAATAACAATTAGCTTAGCTTTTTGTAATTAATGTAAATATCTGGGATATATATAAAATTAATCCATTTACCAAAATTACAAGACTTAAGGCACCCATTAATGACTTTATTTTTTTAACTTATGCATTATTAATAGATTGATTATGTTTCCATAATTTTTATCCTAAGCATTTATATAAATAGTTCATTCATAACTTGTGGATCGGTGAATACAAACAACATAAAATTTCTGGAATTTCAACGAGGCAATTCGGCTACATTTTCATTTAATTTATATTTCTAATGGATGGATGTTATCGAGTAAATTACAACGAATCAAGTGTTTCTATCAACGACTAATTAGAATTGAATAATGCAAGTATTGATGTCCAAGGAAAGTGGAGGTCTTCGCATGTATGTAAACTTTGTTTTCGATTTATAGAAATTTTAGTCCCCACAAGGCGTACAAACATCTGTCACTTATCGAAAGATTAACGGGTGACGAAATTGTTCCAACTTAATTACGAGATTTCAAATTTGAACATTAAAAAATATAATAATATTAAATATTTGTTGAGAAAGATTTATCATCTTTTAAATTCAAATTTAAATTAGCGAATTAGTGGATAATGGTAGGAAAAAAACTATGATAGTTTTCGCTTGCTCTATAATTGATTCTTTTGGATTAATTACACAGTAAGAAACTTAACTAATAGAATACACCTCGATCTATCTTACTTGTAAATAAGTTGCCAAATGACCCCTTTTCTAGTTTTAAATTTTTTTTCTTTACCAACAATCATAGATTTCATTAAACATAAGCAAAGAAAGATTATACCATAGTCCTTTCATAGTTACGATAAAGCAAAAATACAGTAAGAGAAGATCAAATCTGCTACCCGGAAATTCAAGCATAATAGTTGGAGCAACCATTGATTATTTTCTATAAACAAGACCAATAATTGAATAGAAAAGTAGATCCAGATTTCGAAATAAACTAAAGCAAGACGAAATTGTCAACCACCTCGATGAACCAAGGCTGGTTACTCTCTCCATCAATCGGACCTCACAAGTGGTGGGCAGATTTATATATTTTTTGTGTAGGACAATTGTACCTAATGTTACACTTGGTTTAACTATTATATTTAGAGTAATACAAACTTTACCAATAAAAAAAGTATGGTCAAAACCCACCAGATATTGCTGGAACTATGCCAGAAAGAGCTATCAGCGAAGACGACTGCCAAAAGGCATCTGCAGTAGAGATTGCCAGAAAAAAACGTCGTGCCGGTACGGACCTCGTGATGGGAGGAAGGATGAGAGCGAGTTATTTTTTTTCGAGAAAATTTAGACGGGTTGGCCTAAACTCTGGGACTCTAGACGGTATTGAGTTTTGTTTCTTCCCATGCAAAGTTTTGCCGTTACTCCAAAGGATGAGAATTGATCCACTAACTCTTGAAAAACGAAGCAGACCGGTTACCATCCTACTTACCTTGTATTAGTAGAGACTAGAGCGAGTATTATGTTAACACAACAAAAGTAAAAATGACACTGGAAACTTAAAAAAGTTACATTTCATCAACTAGCAGAATTTTAAAATAATTTTTAAAACACCTAGAAGATATTTTCAAAACTTCAAAGACTTAGTAGAAATCTATCCTTCATTTCTTTTGTGTCTAGCCAAATTTCCTGTCAAAAACTATTCTGAAGTGTTTTAATATAAATCAGTAGCCATAAAAAGTGGCCTAAAATATTTCAAAAACTCAGTGGGCATGCGTGTGTTTTAAACTTTTTTTTGAGAAATCACCAACGTCATATATTAATCAGGTACAACCAAACTAAGGACCCGAAAGTCCGCCAACTGGTCAATACACATAAAAACCCAAAAATTCAAGGGCAAGTCATTACACAAAAGGACCCTAAGATTCGCAGGTGGATGATGCTTCTAATTGGATGGACATATTCCGCAGGTTCATGTGTTTTAACCTTACTCGCCGCATTGTGTCATGTGTTTCTTATCTATCTACTTAGTTACACTTGGCACAATATTATTCGTACAAATAAATTTTTTCGGATATTATTTATGTGTTTAAAAAAATTATAGTTATCTTTAACAAAAAAAATAATATGTAAATTCATATTTTTCAAATCTCTATAAATAGTGTCCAATGTTAATATATTTTCACACACAATTTAAAATTCTCTCTTCTTTCACTACATAATATCTTTTTTAATCTTCTCTGTTATATTATTTCTATTACGGATCCAAATGATCCTAATTCCCCAAATTATCAACCATTTGGATCTTATAATCCTTCATCTTTTCCAAATTCTGAAGAGTATCTGAACTCTCAATCCTTTTTTTACTACCAGTTGTCACCAAATCTTTCCCAAATTCTGATACATCAATACCATAGCCCACAAAATATATCACAACATTTATTTTACAATGTGCTCGGCAACAAAAAATCTGAAAAGGTGGTACCAACTAGTTGGGGTGTTAAAGAAGACATTGTCCTAGTGTCATCTTTCATCTTCGCTAGTGAGTATAGCGTACAAGAAAAAAAATCAGAAGGGTGCCTCACTCTGGGGACAAGTGAGTGATTTGTACCATGAAACTCAAGCAGAAAATTCAGAAGAGATTGATGAGTGCAAAAACACTCTATCATCTATGTATGTTTTAGTGTTGGTTTTCCATTGTTTCTAGTATTTTTGTTTGTTATGTATTGATGTAATGTCATATTTCTTACTTTGAATATTTTAGTGTAGTTCATGTGATTTTCATTGTGTTTTGTTCATGTTTATTACTAGGAGATTTTGTGGAGATGCGAGGAGGATATTGGTGCACCTTGGATCGTGTCAAAGAATGGTGCACAATCGGGACCTCGATGACATTGGGTATACTGACCTTGAATGACTGAAATAAAGATAACTTTCACATACAAAGTCCGATGGAGACGAATGAGGCAGTTATGGAAAGAAGACATCCATGGCTACAACTTTATCTCTAATGGTCTTCTTCAAATTCGGAGTCTAAAAGGTTGAAAAATGTGTCCAAATTCAAGCTTTAAATCTGAGAACTTGCCTAGCCGAGATGGGCCGGAATTCATGAACCATTTTGGGCCCATTTTGGGATTGTCCATGGCTTTTCTTGGCTGGAACTTTAGGAATAGTTTAGTTAGTTTGAGTGAAAATTTTTGTATAAATAGCCATTGCCTTTCCTTGCAAGCCAACTTAGAACTTTTAGACAACTTAGATATTTTCTCAAAAATACTCACTAACCACACTCTCTCTCTCTTTTGGAAGAGAAAATTGGCTCACCATTGTTGGAGATTGTAGAGAACTTGAAGGAGAACTTTTGGAAGCTTTGAAGATCATCTTGAGCTTTCTTTAACCCTCTCTTTTATGTTCATGGTTTACTTGCTTTATTTAATGGATGTGCTTAGTTGTGTAGTTGATATGTGTGAGTAGTTGATTAGTGGGTTAGGTGCCTTGATGGCATCTACTTAGCCTATGGTCTAGTGGAGTTAAAATGCTAAGGTTTGTGAACTAGTTAATGAATTTAATACTTAATCTTGCTTGATCATCTTGATTATGATCGTAATTAATGATAATCGCCGGGAGGGGTTAGGATTGATGGACCATTTAACTAGTTAATTAGTTGTCTTTTGATGAGAGATCTCATTAGGTGATTAGTTATCCAACGGATAATGGTTATAGTTGGTAGTTAGTTAGATTAAGTAGTTAATTAGTCATAGAAGTATGATTAGTTTAATTAAGCTTAATTAATGATCAATTTAGACTAATTAATAGCAGGAGCATTGATTAGTTGCTTTAGAAATACCCGGACCATAACACGAACTTAATAAACTCCATAGGCCATTTGGTTATCTAGGTGTCATTGGTACCAAGCCCACTATTTCTTTTATTGTTAAAATCATCTTCTAGTTAGTCATTGTAGTAACCAACTCGTGTTTGGAATTGACAAATCTATTACTTGTAGTCCTAAACTAGTGGTCGAGTCGTATTTGTGGCCTAGAACTTAGTCATTGTGGGACGACAATCCCTTACTTACTCTTTATTGCAAGAGGGATGTAAAAATCCTTCCTTTCAATTGGCGCCATTGCCGGGGACTAGGTGATAGACACTTAATTTGACTTACGAACTTAGATTAGGACATTCATTTTTTGTTTACTTGGTTACTTAGTACCTTTGTTGCTTATCTTCCAAGGTACTTGTTTGTCGCATGCCTATAACTCATTCCACCAACAACTTTTCGGTAGAAATAGAAGTGGGCATTGGATATTTGGAAAGGATATTGCGATAAGAGAGAAGAATTTAAGCAATGATGAACCAACAAGCTCATCAAAGGGACGAGCCACACGGAGATGCGCAAGGAGATGGAGCTCCTCGAAGGACTCTCATGGATTATTCTAGGCCCACCTTAAGGGGGCAATGTCCGTAGTTCCTAGGCTGAATGTCCAGGCTAATAATTTTGAGATCAAGCCAGCTGTGATACACATGCTCCAAGCTTTGGTCTAATTCTATAAGTTGCTGAATGAAGATCCGAACGACCATATTGCTAACTTTTTAGAGATAGCCGACACCTTTAGGTATAATGGAACTTCCGATGATGCTGTGAAGCTTAGGTTGTTCCCATTTACTTTGAAAGAAAAGGCCAAGATTTGGTACAAGCAATTGGTTGGGACATCGATAGCCACGTAGGAGGAGCTAGCTAATGTCTTCCTTGAAAAGTACTTTCCCTTCTTAAAGACGAATAGGCTCGTGAAGGAGATTAACAATTTTTAACAATTTGAGAATGAGTCATTGAGTGAAGCTTGGGAGAGATTCAATGGATTGCAAAGGAAATGCGCACACCATAACTTGACGGAGAAATCTTTACTCTAAACTTTTTACTTCGGTCTTGGATCCTCAACTAGGGGCACGGTTGAAGCTGCCTCCAATGGATCCTTCTTGAGAAAGGATAGGGATGATGCCAACCACATCTTGGAGGAGTTGGCGGCAACAAACATTCTAATGGCCAATGAGAGAGCGAGGCAATCGAGTAAGGAGCAAGTAGAAGTTATTGATATTGATATTGCCTCCTCTATTCAAGCTCAATTGCCTTTGTTGACAAAGAAGGTGAATGATCTAAGCTTGAATAAAATCAATATGGTGGCCGTGCAAACAAATTGTGAAGTTTGTGGCAATGTTGGCCATGAGAACCAAGAGTGTGCCATGCTGGGTTCTAATACGGAGGAAGTGAATTTTATTGGTGGCCAAGGACAAGGAGCAAATAGTATTGGAAATTCATATTCCTCTACGTACAATCCCGAGTGGAGAAATTACCCAAAATTCTCTTGGAAGGGAGGAAGTAGTGGAGATAACATGGTGATTGTCCCAGATAAGGGACCTCCTCTTCGCAATACACCTCAAGGGCTTCCTCCAGGTTTCCAACCACATTTTTCTTTTATAGATCGGATGGGAGCTATTGAGGAGAAGTTCAACAAGATAGAAAATTTTATGCAAGAAGTTGGAGGGGCGGTTAGCCAACAAGGCCAAATTTTGGCCGCCATACAACAACAAGGATCAAGGCAAGATAACTTTGAACAAATCCTCAAGGGTCAAGCAACCGCCATGCATAATATGGAGAGGCAACTTGGGCAAATAGCAAATGCAAGTGCCCACATAGCGTTCGGCTCTCTTCCTAGCTCCACGGAAGCGAATCCTCTAGGAAATGTGAGTGTAATTACTTTGAGTAGTGGGAAGGGAATTTTTTCCCAAGAAATGAGAATATCAAGAGAAATCAAAGAGGAGGTCGATGAAAAAGAGAAGAATGAAGAGGAGAACGAAGAGGTGGAGAAGGAGAAATATCCATTTGTTGAGATGGACGATAAAGAGGAGGAGTATGTGCCGCCACCACCAAAGATCCCGCCTCTACCATTTCCTTAAAGAGTTAAGAAGAAGAACTTGATGGATAACAAATTTCTCGGCTTTATGGAGAAGATGAAAAATGTCCAAATTAGCGTCTCTTTTCTAGAGATGTTGGATCAAATGCCCCATTACTCTAAGTTTTTAAAGGAACTCATCAAAAAGAAGAGGAAGTAGAAAGATGGAGAGACGGTAGCCCTCATAGAGAAGTGTAGCTCTCTCATCTCCAAAGATCTCCCGACAAAGTTAAATGATCTGGGGAGTTTTACTATTCCTTATTTTGTTGGTGATGTTGAGTTTCCCAAATGTGATTTAGGCACTAGCATTAACTTGATGTCTTTGTCTATTCTGAGGAGACATGGCTTGTGTGAGGTGAAACCCACTTCTATGCATCTCCAATTGGTGGACCAAATCATAAAGAAGCCATTCGGGGTTGTGGAGGATTTCTTGTTGAAGATTGATAAGTTTATCTTCCCCGTGGACTTTGTGGTGTTGGATTTCGAAGAGGATAAGAGTTGTCCACTAATTCTTGGCCGACCGTTTCTCAACACGGCACGTGCCTTGGTGGACGTACATGAAGGAAGATTGGTCCTTAGGATAGGGGAGGAGAAAGTAGAGTTCAAATGTCCAATACGATGCGTCACCCTCTTGATGAAGGCGTGTGCATGAAGATTGATATGGTTGAAGATTGTGTCCTCAAGTTGGGCAAGGAGAGCGCATTGAAGATTGAAGATGGAATAGATGAAGAGAATGATGGAGAACAAGAAGAGGAAAACCTGGAAGAGTTTGAGGAAAAAGCTGATAAAAGAATTCTCCACGAGGATTTGGAGCTTCATTTGAAGAATCGTACTTCACCTTCCATCATTAAGGCTCTGAGTTTGGAGTTGAAAGAGCTACCCTCCCACTTAAGATATGCATTCTTGATAGATGGAGGAAGACTCCCCATTATCATCTCCAACATGCTCTCTAAGGAGCAAGAGGAGAAGGTACTTGAAGTTGTTAACAAACAGATTAAGGCCATGGCGTGCCAAATATCTGATATCAATGGGCCAAATCCCGATATGATTATACATTTTATCCACTTGGAGGAGGGAGCCAAGCCGGGGGTGGAAAGGCTTAGTAAGGAGAATACGAAGAAGAAATATGACGCCCAAATCGTGAAGAAGGAATTCAAGAAGGGTCATCAAGTGTTACTCTACAACTCTCGGTTAAAACTTTTTTTCGGAAAAACACAAGTCCAAATGGAGTGGACCTTTCAAGGTGGTAAAAGTTCTCATTTGGAACCCTCAAATTAGAAAGAAGTAATGGAGGAGTCTTCAAGGTGAATGGCCAAAGGTGCAAGATTTACCTTGGTGGCAATATTGAACGAAGTTCGGAGGTGCAACCCGTGACTTCAGCCTCCGATGAATGAAAAAGGGGAGTAAAGTCAAGATAACGACTATAACTTAGCATATTTTAAAATTATCTTTTTAATGTCTTTGTCTATATGTGTTTTTCATATTACGTTTGTTCTTATTCGGGTATGATTTTGAAGCATTGGTTCATGCTTATAGGATCTCTTGCATTTTGAAGGTGATCTCAAGAATTTCGGACTTGTCTTGGACGGTTGGATGCTCAACAAGGGCCATGGGGGGGCGTAGCCCCCGTCCAAACCTGGGATCAAACTGGAAAACACTCTATCATCTATGTATATTTTAGTGTTAGTTTTCCGTTGTTTATAGTATTTTTGTTTGTTATATATTGATGTAATGTCATATTTCTTGCTTTGAATAATTTAGTATAGTTCTTGTGATTTTCATTAGGTTTTGTTCGTGTTTATTGCTAGGAGACTTTATGGAGATGCGAGGAGGATATTGGTGCACCTTGGATCGTTTTAAAGACAATTGGATCAGCCGTGAAGAATGGTGCACGATCGGGACCTCGACGACATTGGGCAGACTGACCTCGAGCGACTCAAAGGAAGATAGCACATATGAAGTCCGATGAAGACGAGTGAGGCAGTTCTGGAAAGAAGACATCCATGGCTACAACTTTGTCTCTAATGGTCTTCTTCAAATTCGGAGTCTAAAAGGTTGAAAAATGCATCCAAAGTCAAGTTTCAAATCTGAGAACTTGCCTAGCCGAGATGGACCGGAATTCATGAACCATTTTGGGCCCATTTCGGGATTGTCCATGGCTTCACTTAGCTGAAACTTTAGAAATAGTTTAGTTAGTTTGAGTAGAAATTTTTATATAAATAGCCATTGGCTTTTCTTGCAAGCCAACTTAGAACTTTTAGACAACTTAGATATTTTCCCAAAAACACTCACCAACCACACTCTCTCTCTCTTTTGGAAGAGAAACTTAGCTCACCATTGTTGGAGCTTGTAGAGAACTTGAAGGAGAACATTTGGAAGCTTTGAAGATCATCTTGAGCTTTCTTTAACCCTCTCTTTTATGTTCATGGTTTACTTGCTTTATTTAATGGATGTGTTTAGTTGTGTAGTTGATATGTGTGAGTAGTTGATTAGTGGGTTTGGTGTTTTGATGGCATCTATTTAGCCTATGGTTTAGTGGGGTTAAAATGCTAAGGTTTGTGAACTAGTTAATGAGTTTAATACTTAATCTTGCTTGATCACCTTGATTATGAACATAATTAATACTAATCGCCAGGAAAGATTAGGATTAATAGACCATTTAACTAGTTAATTAGTTATTTTTTGATGAGAGATCTCATTAGGTGGTTAGATGTCCAAAGAATGATGGTTATAATTGATAATTAGTTAGATTAGGTGGCTAATTAGTCACAGGAGTGTAATTAGTTTAACTAAGCTTAATTAATGATCAATTTAGACTAATTAATGGTGAGAGCGTTGATTACTTGCTTTAGAAACACCCGGACCATAACGCGAACCTAAGAAACCCCATAGGCCATTTAGTTATCTAGGTGCCATTGGTGCCAAGCCCACTCTTTCCTTTATTGTTTAAAGAGATAATTACTGAGAGGACCCCAGGGTATAGTCAAATAGACTCTTAGGACCCTGTAGTTTTCCTACTAATTGCTAAGCCCCTGTAGTTTAATTATTATTATACACTCGGGTCCCTAGCTCATGTCAACAATCATTTTTCTCTTTTTTGTCATGTAAAATGACCTTTATGCCCTTACACAAAAACAAACAAAACAATTATTTTCTTCAACCTGTGAACTAAAAACAGCAACCCAGAAACGTGATTCATCATCGAAAGCAATATCAATCCTCTCCCATCTTCTTCAAGCGAGACAACAAAAGCAATCAGTGGCTTCACGATGGGCAGCGAGCAAGAACAAATTCAAACACAAACAAAAATGACGGGGAGGAGGGAGGACCACGGTGATGGGGAGCCATTCGACGGGGAGCAGGGAGGACCACGACGACGGGGAGTAACCTGAGAACTGAGATCCCGACCTCCGACAACTCCGGCTACACTCCAACCTCAATGACGGGGTTACAGCCTGATAACCCTTGATTACGTCCTTGCCCAAATCCCGAGAGTATGGTTCTAACTATTGGCTCGAGGATGGCCACCACCGCCGGACCTTCGATCGGAAGTGAACCAAGGGCTAACGAGGGTGTCGTCGCAGCACTTGATCGAAGACCAAAACCAAGGGCGGTGTCCCGAGCTACCGCCATAAATGTCCCCCATAGGCAATCAGATCAAGGAAGTTTCTGGATCTCTTTTTTTTGTTGATTAAGGATGAAGGTTGCTATTCTTTGTTTGTTAATTTAAGTTCTTAATCTCCGTTAGAACCCATGCCTCTGGACATGTTTTTGTTTTTGTTAATTGATGTTCATTATTTTTGGACTGAATTTGATTAATTTTTGGGTTTAGTGTTTAGTGTTCTTTAGTGTTCTTGAGAAAGAAGAAGATGATTTTTTTAGTTTTTTGTGTAACGGCATAAAGGTCATTTCCACAACAACAAAAAGAAAAAAATAACTGCTGACATCAGTCATGGACCCGAGAGTATAATAATAACCAAACTACAGGGGCTTAAAATTAGTAGAGAAACTACAAGGTCCTCAGAGTCTATTTGACTATACCCTGGGGTCCTCTAAGTAATTATCTCTTGTTTAAATCATCTTCTAGTTTAGTCATTGTAGTAGCGTAACCAACTCGTATTTGGAATTGACATATCCATTACTTGTAGTCCTAAACTAGCGGTTGAGTCATATTTGTGGCCTAGAACTTAGTCCTTGTGGGACGACAATCCGTTACTTACTCTTTATTGTAAGAGGGGTGTAAAAATCCTTCCTTTCAGAGATGCATCAAAGAAACGTGAAATCCATGAAAGGTCGTTATAAACGACTTAATGCAAATGTAAACAAGTGGATTGGTGCGTACAAGGAAGCATATACTCGAAAATAGAGCAGAATGAGCATGGCCAATGTTGAGACTGAAGCACAATTAATTTATACAGGGAAGAGCAACAACAACAAGTTTTCTGACTTGAAGGATTTTCACCCCTCTTTGCAATAATGAGTAAGTAAGGGATTGTCGTCCCACAAGGACTAAGCTCTAGGCCGCAAACTCGACTTCACCACTAGTCTAGGACTAAATGAGAAGGTTTGTCAAGTCTAAACACACAAACTATTAGTAGAAATAACACTACTACTAAATAAGATGATTTTACAAATAAAATAAAAGTGAGCAAGGTACCAATGACAAACTAAATAACCAAATGGCATATAGGGTTTATTAAGTTCATGATATGGTCCGGATGTTTCGAAGGCAACTAATCAACGCTCTCGCGACAAACTAGTCTAAATCGATTCTTAACTAGACTTAGATGAACTAACCACGCTCTCGCGATAAATTAGCCATCTAATCTAACTAAACACCAACTATAATCACCATCCTTTGGACAACTAGTCACCTAAGGTGATCTCTCATCAATAGGTGTCTCCTCAACTAGTTAAATTGTCCGTTAATCCTAACCCCTCTCGGCGATTAACATTAACCATGTTCATAATCAAGGTGATCAATCAAGAATAAGCATTAAACTCATTAACTAGTTCATAAACCTTAGCATTTTAACCCCACTAAACCATTGGCTAAATAGATGCCATCAAGGCACCAAACCCACTAAACAACTACTCACACATATCAACTACACAACTAAACACATCCATTAAATGAAGCAAGTAAAGCATAAACATAAAAGAGAGGGTTAGAGAAATCTCAAGATGATCTTCAAGCTTCCAAAAGTTCTCCTTCAAGTTCTCTACAAACTCCAACAATGGTGAGCCAAGTTCTCTTCCAAAACTAAGAGTTAGTGGAGAGTTCTTACCAAAAATATCTAATTATCCTTCCAAAATATCTAATCTCCCTAAAATATCTAAGCAAAGGCTTATATACAAGATTTTACCCCCCAAAATGTCTCAGCCACGAAATTATAGTTAAAGCCCAAAATGGGCCCAAAACAAGTCTTCAAATTTGGCCCACTCGTCAGATTTGTTGGCAGATTCAAAGGTCAACTTTGGACGCGATTTTCCTCCCACTTGGACTCCGAATCTGAAGAAGTTCATGAAGACAAAGTTGTAGCTCCGGATGTCTTCTTTCCAGTGCCACCTTGCTTGCCTCCATTGGACTTCGGATTAGAAAGTTATCGGCATTTGAGTTGCAAGGGGTCAGTTTTGCTCCACGCTTTCTTGGGTCTCGTAAAACGCCAATCGTCCCGGCTGATCCGCACGCCTATGACACGCTATAAAGTGCACCAAAATCCTCCTTGCATTACCACATAGTCTCCTAGTAATAAACATGAACAAAACGTAATGAAAATCACACGAACTATACTAAAACGTTCAAAGCACGATATATAACAGTACAATGATAAATAACACACAACAACACTAGAAATAATGGAAAATCGACACTAAAACATACATAGATGATAGAGTGTTTTCACACTCATCAGTATTTAATGAAGTTATGTGTAAACATCTCAAGTGGCAATTAGAACTAGGTCACGATTCAACATATTTCCCTCTGAAGAATGAAGAGGATCATGTAGAAAGTGGTGAAAGATCCTAAAGATCAAGGACCACTGAAGAT
The DNA here is from genome assembly GCA_963995505.1 of Hypericum androsaemum. NCBI lineage: Eukaryota > Viridiplantae > Streptophyta > Magnoliopsida > Malpighiales > Hypericaceae > Hypericum > Hypericum androsaemum. The sequence continues at coordinate 13,943,621 of OZ023186.1, forward strand.
GGTGATTATTCAATCTCCTCCAATCCAGAAACTCCAATTAGCGAATCATCAACACTTCCTCGTCCTATGGGTAGAGATGCTGCCAAAAAAAGAAAAGAAAAAGGTAAGACAGATGATGAAGTTGCTTCAGAAATTCGTGCATTGAGGATCACCCGAGATAATGAAATTGAAGTAATAAAGAAGATAATGGAGCTCGAGCAACAAAATGAGCAAAATAAAATTGAAAGGGCTGAAAGGAAGACTATGGAGATGAATCGAGTGATGTTAAATACTTTGCTTGGGAAAGATCACTTATCCCTAGAAGATGATGCGATGAAGTGCTATCTAATGTCAGTTTTGTTTGGAATGTGAATGGTTGATTATCATGTAATTTATTTTTGTATCATTTTAGTTGATGTACTTTATATAATTTTTTCTTAATTTGTGTAATTTCGTATGAATTGAGTTGTCAATTCAACTTTGACATCCAACCCATCCCTCCACGTACTACTTGTCTGGTAACTATTGAAATGACAATTCAACTTTGTCATCCAACCAATCCCTCCATTTGATACTTATCTCGTAGCTATTGAAATTTCAATTCAACTTTGTCATCCAACCCATCTCTCCACTTGATACTTATCTCGTAGCTATTGAAATGTCAATTCAACTTTGGCATCCAACCCATCCCTCCACATGCTAGTTGTCTCGTAACTATTGAAATGTCAATTCAACTTTGGCATCCAACCCATCCCTCCACGTGCTACTTGTCTCGTAGCTATTGAAATGTCAATTCAACTTTGGCATCTAACCCATCCCCCTACATGCTATTTGTCTCGTAGCTATTGAAATGTCTATTCAACTTTGGCATCCAACCAATCCCTTCACATGCTACTTGTCTATATATTTGGATTAATATCAAACTTCAACATATCCAAATATCCTTCAAATATCCTTACAAATGTCTCTCAGTTCTGGTTCAAGTTCTGATTCAAGTTATAGTGCTTCATTCACCATCGTATTTGATGAATGGGAAGGACGAGCCCGTGAACAGAATCATCATATTGATCACATACTCGAGGATACGTTTGTTGACAATCCTAATTTGATTGCGGCAGATCAAACTACTCCACGACCAAGGCAATTTCTCAATTGGGAATGCAAAGTTGGTGAAGAGCGCTTGATGAACTAAAGTTTTGTCAACATGCCAATGTATCCACATGAAGTCTTCCGACCTAGGTTTTGCATGCAAAAACCATTATTCTGTCGTATAGTGGAGACGGTGTGTGCCTCTGATGAATATTTTTAACAAAGAAGAGATGCTGCAGGTAGACAAAGTCTTTGAGCATTGCAAAAATGTACTGGAGCTATAAGGGTGTTAGCTTATGGGATATCAGCTGATATCGTTGATGAATACTTGAGAATGGGTGAATCTACAATGAGGAAAGCTCTCATGAAGTTCGTAGACGGTGTCATTTCTTGCTTCGATGCCGAGTATCTGAGAAAGTCCAATGAACAAGATTTGGTAAGACTACTCTATGTCAGGGAACGACATGGATTCTCGGGCATGATAGGCAGTATTGACTGCATGCACTGGGAATAAAAAAATTGTCCTAGTGCATGGGCTGGACAATATGCAGGAAGAAGTGGGAAGGCAACAATCATTTTAGAAGCAGTTGCATCATATGACTTATGGATATGGCATGCTTTCTTTGGAATACCAGGTACGTGCAGTAATATTAATGTACTTCACCGATCTCCTTTTTAGTGATGTATTGGAAGGTCGAGCACCAAAATTGAGTTACATCGTCAATGGTCGCCAAAAAGAAATGACATATTATCTCATTGATGGGATATATCCCACATTGGCTGCCTTTCTCAAGTCAATTACAACTCCATCAATCCTAAAGCACAAGTTGTTCGCTCAACATCAAGAGGCTGCTAGAAAAGATGTGGAACGAACATTTAAAGTTCTATAAGCTTGTTTTGCATTCATTCGATGCCCATGTCTTCTTTGGGACAAGAATTTAATGAGAAGAATTATGATGGCTTATGATAGTAGAGGATGAACGAGAAACACAACTCCATTATTATGATCTGACAGAATTTCTTAACGACAGACCGAGAAGAAGAAGAATAAGACAATGAAGAACCTTTCCAGTTCTCTACTGAACGCATCAGAAACCTATCCACCTATATGATTTCTATGGAACAACTTCGCAATAGAGAAGCTCAAAACGCTCTCAAAAGTGATTGGATTGAGCATATTTGACAAAAATTTGGCAATCGCATTTAATTATGTAATTTTTATTTTTCATATTTGTAATTTATCATTTTAGGCATCTATTTGTACCTCGAATTATTTCTAATTAATTTTGTATTCTAACTTTTATAATCTTAATTTTGTTACTTTGGCATTAACTTTTTTCTTTTTATAATTATGGAATAATTATTTTTGTATTTATTATAATTTTTATATAAACAAAAAATGATAATAGATAATATGTGGATGAGAGAGAAATTAATTATTTATTTTGTAATCTAGGTTGGGACAGGTTGCTGTTGTGGGTAGGAAAATATTTAATAGAATAAGTTCATTTTAGTACCCTGTAGTTTTACCATTTTTGTCTGGAGTACCATATGGTTCTAAATTGGTATTTTAGTACTCTGTGGTTGACCACTAATTTTTCGGGCAGGTCCAGGGCAGCTATCCATCCAAACCCGCCCGAAATGACGTTGTTTTGTGGAAGATACGTGGCGACATAGTGGGCTTAGTTATTACTGATGTGTCATATGACAAATTACCAAGATAGTCCTAATTTTTAAATACTTTTTCAGAAAAATTCTAACTTCATCTTTAACCTTCCATCCTCTTTTTAAACCTAAAACTCAAAAGAACCCATAAAAGAGCACCTGATCTACATCATGCTCGGGGAGAAAAACTCAAAATTATGATGATCACAAAGCCAATCCAAAAAAGAAACGGTCTTTATACGTAATTAAACAAATTCAAACAACACAACAGAACTCTATAAGATAAAGAACAAAGAAGAACCCTGAAAATTGAAAGTCTTTAATCCAGCGTCCCAATGGATTCTGGCTTCCCGGTTCGGGGTGGATGCTCCCCTAGATAAAATAGAGAGGGAGAGAGTAGGGTTTCGAGGGGAAAATAGAATGGGGGAACTTGCCGGAGGAGAGAGGGATGGTTCGTCATCGATGAGGAACTTGACGGTACCGGGGTTCAAAGTAGCGAAGAAGGAGAATGCGATATTGAACAAGACGAGGGGTTCAATCTCTCCTATGGGAATTCCTATCTCGATATTTCAATTGAGCCAGAACCCGTTAAAGTGCCTTTGTTCTCGGCCTTGGGTGGGATTCTGGGGTCGGGTATTGCTTGTGGGGGTGGGAGGATTAGAGGGGAAGGAGGAGGAGGCGAGTAGTTGGGGCCTTGGGTGGACGATTGGTTTGTGAGGTTGGATAGAGAGAGAGAGAGAGAGAGAGAGAGAGAGAGAGAGATTCTGAGGTGAAAATGGGAGTGATGAGGTTGGATAGAGAGAGAGAGAGAGAGAGAGAGATTCTGAGGTGAAAATGGGAGTGATGAGGTTGGATAGAGAAAGAGAGAGAGATTCTGAGATGAAAATGGGAGTGATGAGGTTGGATAGAGAGAGTGATTGAAAGGGGAGAAGAGTAATATTTAAAATGAGGGATTTTTTTGAAAAAATATAAAAAATAAGGGACTGAGTAGGTAATTTATCTCAATTCACGTCAGCTTTAACTTAAAAAGTTTTTCGCCACGTGTTTTCCATGTCGACTCGAAAATGACGTAGTTTCGAGCCCGTTTGAACGGGCAGCTGTCCTGGACCTGCCCGGAAAATTGGTGGTCAACCACAGGGTACTAAAATACCAATTTAGATCCACATAGTACTCCAGGCAAAAAAGGTAAAACTACAAGGCACTAAATTAAACTTATTCTATATTTAATTGGGTTAGGTTGATATAAATGAGAGAAAAATTAATTATTTATTTGGTGACCTAGATTGGAGAAAATTGATGGGTAGATAGGTGGAAAGGGCGGGCTACGATACAAGAAAACCGTGGCGCGTCGGTGTTGATGACGACAAAGCCATGTGACCCACATGAGCTGTCCATCTTTCGATGCTCACGTGCTTCCTTTTTTTTTTGGGGGATCCGAAGGAGACAGACCCAAAATAGAAAGAAAAAAGAAAACACGTAGCTCCATATTCCTGTCGGTGTCGCGTGTCTCTACGCTCCAATCCCAATGAGTCTATTCGGAATTGGGATGCCATCAGGATTTAATATTTTTTTAATGTAAAGTTGTATTATTAATCTATAGTGAATTGTTACACCTAGTGTGCGCACGAGTCTTCTAACCTAAATATACGTACAGTATCGCTCATTTGCGTCAAAATACAAAACCTGAAAATTCAAACGTACTCAAATCGCAAATTTCATAATCGATTTAAGGAAGTCTAATGCATCACACCTCTCATAAGATAAATACTTTTTTCCATTCTTAAAAAAAAAGATGAATAATTTTTCCATTTTTTTTCTTGCATTTAGATTCAGGATTTTACCACCCTCGCAGGAGGTGAGTTTTTGTTTTGAGCTGGGATTGTTCCTTGTTAAAATTTCTTGGCCCACCTGGTTCTATTATCCGGCCCATTTCATGAGACCCATTCGGGGGTTCATTTTCCAATACCCATCATTTTCGAGTGAGATTACACTTGTTACTTTCTTTTTCTTATTTGAACTTTGATATCATATATCTATTAAGTGTAATTATGACTTCTTTTAATTATAGAGTCATCCTAATACGCCACACTTTATTAGGAACTCATATCTAATTTACGACACTTGCTCCATATCTGGAAGGACTATGCGAATGGAAAATCAATAGAATTACTAGAAGATATTGAGGCTGAGCACACAAAAAAAATGATGACCATAATGAAGCAGAAGTTGTTGACCCCGGTGAGTGAGTTCATTTAAGCCTTCGAAGTTGGAACTGAAGGAACACGACAAGATTTAATGTTGATCAATGAAAAGGATATATAATAGCACATGTTTTAGAGGAAAAAATCAGACGAGAACTTGCTCTAATGGTAAAAAAAAAGAAAACCAAAGAACACTTGCTGGTAATAAAAAGAAAAAAAAATAAAGAGCACTTCTTTTAATTATATAAAGGAAGGGTGAGTTGATTTTTTCGATCCATCAATTTAAACGGGACATGAATTCGATGTAAGGTTAGAATAATTTTTATCTTGCACGAGTTATTTGTTGTGCCAAAATGGACTTTGAACAAATTTCTTGTCCAAGAGTGTCCCATGTGTACCAAACACACTCTTAAGATTCACCATTTATATGGTCCCTCGTATGATATGCTTTAGTTGTTCCCTTTCATATATTTATCCATCTAAATTTGTTGTTTCTAATTTGTTATATGCTAATTTATTATTTTCAATCTACTATTTTAGCATTTTATATCTTCAGTCTGTTATTTATTAAGGGACAAACTGCTGAACAAAACATCTGTAATTCTTTTTTTTAAATAAATTCTAACTAAACCAACTTTACTTTTAAGTTTTCGGTTGCTAGGTTCAACAACTATTTACCTTAGATGTCAGTCATGCATTTCAGATTGGAGGGTTGGCGCCTTGCTATTCGAAGGATGTAAAGCATAAGGTATCTAAATTCTAGCTTATTGTGTGGAGCTTTATAAGTTAATATTTCCTGTGGCATCTCCGCTTATAAAATTTTAGAGGATTGTGCTTGATGACTGTTTTTGGAAAATAATATTGAGATTGTGAGTTAGTATGATTAGGACAATGATTCTGAAGATTATTTTGAATTTATTTTCCTGCAAAGCAGTCATGTTACCAGAAATGTGATTCTCATGGTAAACCAGAGCGAATGGAAGGTCGTGTCGTTCACCAAGTGCATGCTTGCAGGCATTGTGGGGGCAAGGCCGACATGAGGGATTGCTTAGTATGCGATGCATGTGAGGAAATGTATCATGTCTTTTGCATTGAGCCTGCGATTAGTGACATTCCACAAAGCTGGTACTGTGTCAGCTGCACAGCTAGTGGCTTTGGAACCGAATCTCTCCATGAGAATTGTGTTTGGCTCACGTGTTCAGGTAGTGTGTTACTAAGAACATAATTTGCTAGGTATGCATACCATGGTCGCTATGCAGGTTTTAACCTAAATAATGACTCGTCCGGGAAGTGCTCGGTGATGCTCCCTTTTGTCTCCTTGCCTGTGCTATTTTTGAGCCGAGATAAATGGTCTGCAACTACATTCTCGATTTCCTTTTTGTCCTTTATATCCAAATTGAACTCATGTGGTAGTAGGACCCATCAAATAAGTCGTGGTTTGGCATCTTATTTGGCAAAGCACACATCCAATCGCCTCATTGCTCGCATCACACATTATTTCAAATGGGAGGTCCTATGATGGCGCGGTAATAATTGGAGCGATGACTAGTGCTTCTTGCAATCGCTTAAATACTGACAGGCATTTCACGTCAAAGTCAAAGGTAATTTCCTTATTTAGGAGGTTCGTTAATGGCATTTGCAATGGTGGAGAAATCCTTGATAAATCGACGATAGAATCCTGCATGTCCCAAAAATGCTCGAACGCCACGTACTGTGTTGGGTGGTAGCATTTTCTTTATAGCATCGGTCTTGGCACGATCAGTTTTAATGCCAACTTTGGAAATATTATGACCTAACACTATGCCTTCTTTCACCATGAAGTGACACTTTTCCCAATTCAGCACCAACCTCTTTTCTTCGCATTGTTCTAATACCCAATCCAGGTAGTGCAGGCAATTTTTGAAGGAATCTCCAAACACTGAAAAGTCACCCATTAATACTTCCATGATATATTCATTCATTCCCCAGAAAATAGTCAGCATACATCGTTGAAAAGTGGCTAGTGCATTGCATAGTCTAAATGGCATGCGTCTGTATGCGAACGTCCCAAATGTGAATGTTGTTTTATTTTGATCCTCTGGAAATATTGAAACTTGGTTGTATCTTGAGTATCCATCGAGGAAATAATGTAAGTATGCCCTGCTATGCGCTCTAGCATTTGGTCGATGAAAGGTAGTGGGAAGTGGTCCTTTCTAGTGACAATATTGAGCTTCCGATAATCAATGCACACTTGCCATCATGTTACTGTCTTAGTTGACATCATTTCTCCTTTTTCATTCGTTTGTACCATCGTACCTCCTTTCTTTGGTACTCACTAGATTGGACTGACCCATTCATTGTCAGAGATGGCGTATTTGATGCCTGCATCGAGGAGCTTGATTATTTCTTTCTTCACCACTTCTTTCATATTAGGTTTCAACCTCCTTTGCCTGTCAACTTTGGGTTTTGCTCTGCCCTCCAGGTTGATCCTGTGCATTACGATGTCTTGGCTAATACCTTGAATGTCAGATATTTGCCATCCCATTCCTTTTATCTTTTTTGACACTAATTGTACGACTTGCAGTTCTTGTTGAGGTGTCAATTTGTTTGATATTATGATGGGTAGTCATTTTCCCTCCTTCAGGAATGCGTAGCATAAATGGGGTGGTAATTCCTTGAGATCTAATGTGGGTGCTTTTACCGTAGAGGGCAATGTAGGAATCCCTATTTCGAGGTTTCCCTCCCTTTTGTCCTCTTCTTCATATTATGTTACATATTCTCCTTTTTGGCTTTGCCACATGTCTTCGGATATATAGATCTCGGCATCGGGTTCTTCTAAACTTACGCTCAGGGTACTTTTTAGAGGGTGTTGCATGGCTCTATTTATATAGAATTCCACCGTGTCAGTCCCCACTCGCAGGGTCAATTTTCCTTTATTTACATCCACTGTGGCTCTGCTGGTATTTAGAAATGGCATGCCTAAAAGTATGGGATATTTTTTGTCTGCTTCAAAATCCAGCACCACAAAGTCAACTAGTATAGTGAATTTTCCCACTTTTAGCATCACGTCCTCGACTATTCCCTGTGGCCTTTTGAGCATTTGGTCTACAAGTTGGAGACGCATTTCTGTGGGGCATAAACTGCCAATCCCGAGCTTTGTAAAGATAGAAAAGGGCATGAGATTTATGCTAGCTCCCAAATCACAAAGGCATCTTCCAAACTCGTAATCCGTAATGGTACACGAGATGGTGAAACTTCCTGGGTCCTTAAGTTTAGCGGGTAGGTTTTTGGGGATGAGGGAGTTACACTTGGCTGTTAGTGTGACTGTGGTTTATGTTTCCCATCCTTTGGCATCTGAGAACACGTTCTTCGGGAACCTAGAAAGTGTAGGTGTCTCCTTTGTAAGGCTAAATCGCGATGTAAGTATTTGCAGTTTTTCGGCCTTCTCCGAAGTATTTTGCAAGCTCTTCATTTCTGGGGTAGCTTCTCCATCCAGCTGATAATGGTTCAATTAGTGCACTTTGTGTGTCCCTATTCTGGTCTACAATAAACTTTTTAATCGCAGAGATGGCTCTCACTTCCTCTTGGTGCATATTAGATTCATCATTTTCTTTTCGAAAATAGTTTAGCTCCTTCTCCATCTCTTTAATTTGAGTTTTTAGACATCGAATTGTCTCCTTGTGATCTTCTTTTTGAGGTTGTACGATTTTTGTTGTGATCAACCTTACTTGAGATGAATCTCTTATTTTGATGAGCTCCATGTCCCATCTGTAATAATTCTCGATCATCTCTTCCATGTGTCGCATGGCGTTGTCTATTGCTATCTTCAAGAAGAACCCATTGGAGTTAGCGTTCAATAATGTTTGGTTTGTGTTCCTTAATCCATTGTATAGTATTCTTGTGAGGGCTTCTGGAGTGATCCCATGATGAGGTACTTTTTGCTGGAGGCTCTGAAATCTTTCATATGCTTCATATAGAGTCTCGTCCTCCTCTTGGTGAAAAGCATGAATTTCTTGTATCTGTTTGGTGTCTTTATCTAATGAATGATATCTGCGCAGGAATGCCGTAGATAATTCCTCCCAGGTTGTTCGGACTTTTCCTCTAAGTCCTTTGTACCAATCTTGGGCTTTATCTACGAAGGTGTACCTAAATAGATGTAATCTAATGGCGTCCTCGCTATCCCGTTGGTAGTACAAAAGAGTGCATACCTCGTCAAATTTTGTAAGATATTCCAGCGTGTCTTTGTCTTTTCTTTCAGAGAATTTTATCGATGATTGCAAGATTTCAAATAGTCTCGGTAGAATGGCGCAGGCTACCATCTAGGAAAAAGAGATTGATGGCCTGTCTCCCATCTAGGAAGAAGAGATTGAAGGACATATGTCATCATAAATTTTTATTTTAACCCAAGTTTTCTCGATTCCTAGCCTAAAGTCTTAGTCCACGTCGACGGCGCCAATTTGATAGGGGTAAATTTAGTGTTTAATCTACTTATCCTATGCAAATAATATAATAGTAAATAGTTAGAATTTAGGGAAATAACTAGTGACTCGTACACTCTTGTGTGAGGTTGACAGCTCACTGTGAATAGGAGTGTCCATGGAGTGATCCGTTTGAAACCTAGAACCTGACTTTGTGGTATGATGGACTCAGAAGGTGAAACACCATGTCTTAGGCTCACCTAGGCCCACCTGGTACTTAATAAGCCCATGAGAGACCAAGTTACGAAGGTGGCACATATAGTTACTTTTTCCACTATTCCTCTATTTGGTTACCTAGGTTTGTTTATATTAGTTTAGGTTGTTAATATTCTTCCTCCTTTAACTAAACACACTAACCACTATCATACATATAGTTCGAAAATAACAAGTGAGTCGAATTGGTGCTCTAGACCCCACTCCATGTTGGTACGACAATCCTACTTACTTTTAATGCAAGTTGGACTAAAACCCTACTTTATCATTCTTCCAGTCACCATGACATACCTTGTGAGTCAGAACTCATCATCAAAATTGATCACAAGAGTTTGAAGTTCTTGCTGAATTAGAAGTTATTAATAATAAATCAATGTTCCTGGCTGGCCAAGTTTATGAGTTATGATTCTCAAATTGTTTACAAGAAAGTGTTTGAAAATAAAGTTGTTGATGTCTTATTAATGCAACCATTGGATGGCCTTAAATTTTAACATTGTCTTTGGTCTCAGTTGAGGAGGTGGTGGATGAGATCAAGGCAAGTTAGTATTCTGACAGTCATTCGGTCAAGCTAATTACTCAATTGTAGGTTGGTGAAGAGAATAATAGTTCTTATGATTGGAAGCATCGTCAGTTATTGAGGAAGGGAAGTTGCTGAGTTTATTTATTATTATTTTTTGTAGGTAAAATTGCTTTATTAACAAACATCAAGAAAATACAAAGAAAAATAAGAACAAGAAACAACGGAGAGCTACCCAATTTACAAAGCGTCATAGCTCATCCTGACGCGTCCACCACAACTTACCTAATCTTTAGAGAATCCCAGTATAATTCAAGCTCTTGGTTATCAATGTCGCGGAGGGATCTAGCCCACGGAAGCCACTCGCGCGTCCTAAAATAATTCAAGCTCTTGGTTCCCGATCACATTGTCGCTCATCGAAGATCACATGATCTGATGCAACCATATATTCTACAGGATAGCTCCAAACAGTGAATACCAAACCTTCTCTAACATTCCACCCCTTTGCAACCCACACCAAGTCGACAAAGCCGTGTCAATAGACTTGAAGCAGCACCATGCAAGTCTACCCCTCTCCACAAAAAAGTCTCAAATGAAGCGCGAGAAGGGGCAACGTAGCAGCAGGTGTTCCTGAGTTTATATCATGCTTCTGCTCTAGGAGGACACTATAGGGTGCAGGCTACATACAAGAAGATTCAAGTTATGCTCTATTTGAATGTGTTGCAAAAGGATGTGAGAAATTTTGTAAGAGCTTGCCACTTGTTAAAGGTGTAACTATGATACTGATGGTTCACGTGCATTGCTTCAACCTCTGCCTATTCCTAATCAGGTATGGCAATGCATTTTCATGACTTTTATAGATGGACTTCTTATATCTATTCCATGGTTACTCATCTATATATGTGGTAGTGGATAAGTTGAATAAATGTGTCCATTTTTGGCCTCGGAAATACTCTTATAATGCTGAATCAATGACAAAAGTATATATTGATCAGGTTTTCAAGCTTCATAACTTACTTGAGAGCATCATCAGTGATACAGATTTTGTTTTACTCAATCATTTTTTGCACGAATTATTTAAGCTGCAAGGGGTGAATTTGAGGATGTCATCTCAGACTGATGGTGAAATAAAAATTATTGACACATGAAAATTCAGCCGATTGCTAGTGAGGAGAATTTGAAGCTTCTTAAGTTTCATTTGGAAAAGGCTCAACAAAGGATGAAGCAGCAAGCTGAGAGGAAGAGGTCAGAGAGAGCATATCATGTGGGTGATTGGGTTCTCCTCAAGCTGCAACCCTATAGGCACCAATCTGTTCGACACAAGGGCAACCACAAGATGTCTTCTCGTTATTATGGTCCATATAGGGTGGTTGACAAGATTGATGATGTGGCCTATACATTGGAACTTCCTCCATCTTCTCATATTTGCCCTAGTTTCCATGTCACTCAACTCAAGTTGTTCATTGTTCACGAGTGAACATTTGCTGCTAGCTCGAGAGCCTAAAGCCATTTTGGATAGAAGGTGGTGAGTCAGGTGCTGGTGAAGTGGATTGAGTCTCTAGATTGTGATGCTACATGGGAGGTTTATAATGACTTGAAGGCGCAATTTCTACTTAGTTCCTTCTTTGCACAATGGGCCTCCAATGAAGGACTCGGGCCCAATAACTGAGTAAAAATATGAGTACAGCTACAGTAGGATAATTGGGTATCAGAATTGGAATTGAACACTTTTCTATTGTAATCAAACGATTTCATCTTCTCTCCTCTCCTCCCTCTCCTCCTTCTTCTTGATGATTCTTGGAAACTTTAGCTGATCATTGCACGTTGCTGAAACTGATCGTTACCAGCTCCAAGGCCTTCCGTATAGCCTTGATGTAATAGAAATCGCATAGACTTTGCTTCACGACATTTTGTTGTTTTCTTTACCAAGGTACATTTTTTGTTCTTTTCTCCGCTACCTATTAAATGGTCAGTGTCTGAACTCAAAAGGTGGTGGGTCAAATTTTGGGTAATTAGCTAGTATGGGCTTCTTCTAAATTTGGCAAGTCCCAAGATGAACGATAACTCAAAAGTTGGGTAAATTTCGATAACGTGGAGAATAATATATATAACTAAACTTTAGTTGTATGACATTTTCATATCAGGTGTGCTTTTTTTGCATTGGAATTTAAGAGAGGAGTTAGAGTACGGGCTGTGGTTTTGTCTGCATTTGGAAATAGTGTTATACTGTTATAGTATATTGGATACTGTTACCTAAAATTTATTGGGTATCATATCTAATAGATGATATGATAAGACAAATCAAGGAACCACCAATATGGTATAAACTTTTTCGTTTAAACTAAGCAAGTGCTCAAAAATTAAATTTTTTTTACTGCAGGATATCCGAATACTTATTAGATAGATTAATCCAAATTTTAGTCATATAAATTTTTTGAAAAATGACAAAATTATTCCAAAAATATCCGAAGAACTCAAACTTTTGTTAGGCTATAACATCTAACTCGGTGATGAGTTAGATCTAAATATTTATTGATTCAAACAAATTTGGACACTTAAACTTTAACTCAATAGAAAAATTGTTCACATCCCGTTGAGATGTTCCGGGGCAAAATATGACTCATTTAGAAAGCGAAGTTTAACTTCCGAAAACGTCGAAATTACCAAGATTTTATTTTATTGTCAAGAACATCGGACATTGCACACCATATTATCTCCCTACTGATCAAGTAACGAAATTCCAATTCAAGAACGGGTTTGTTTTAACAAAATATCCTCGTATTCGTTGAATTAATTTATCTAGCTAGAGCACACACAAAACCTTTCAAGGCTTAAAGTAAATTTCCAATCTTATTTTAGAGAGTTTGAATCAAATAAATTTAATTAGACGATGTATTTAATAAATTATATTATTTAGCAAGTTATGTTACAAGTTACAACTACTACTGCTTTTGCCTTATTTCGTTCCCCAATTCAACCTTTCTAAAAAGAATCGAGAGAGCACTAAATAGAATCACAGAACAATCGAGAGAGAGCACTCACACTCAAATCTTCTTCTTTATTGACAAAGAAAGAAAGGGATGACAAAGTAAAAAAGCGAAACCACCACATTAATAAATACGGTGTTAGTTCTTAAATATAAGATAAGAGGATTGAGTCCCAACGACTATCCAACTTCAGAATTATAGAAATAATTTAAACCCACAATTTTATTTATAAAAAAAAGCGAAACCCCAAAAAGTTATAAATAGTAGAAGAAGAAGAAGAACGGACGCACACAAAATTGAGAAACGAACAAGTAATTTCTTTTGCATGCATAGGCCAAGACAAGTGTCCTATACTATTACAGAATCGAGAAGACAACAACAGGGTTTTATCTTATGTGTACTGTTATTTATATACATACAAAACCAAAACCAAAACCAAAACCAACTCTCCCTTCTTCCCTCCTCCTACTCCTCGGTATCATCATCTCTTTATCTTCAAGCACTGTTAGACTTTACCCTTTGATGGGTCTTGGTTGGTCCATGTTCTAATGGGTCTCCGGCTCAGGAAAATGTGTTACGTGGACCCTGTGAAGTTGCTGTCTTTACAAACCCAGAAGGCTGCTGCTGTTAAGAGGGAAGTAGTAGAAGCAGCAGCTGGTGGTTGTGGTTGTGTTGGAGATACGAGGAGGAGGAAGAGTGGGGAATGGAGGTGTATAGACAATTGTTGTTGGATAATTGGCTACATGTTCACTAGTTGGTGGATCCTGTTGTTGTTGTTCCATTGTTTGCCAGCTACATTGCCTGGTTTTCAGGTGCCCGAGTCCGCCGGTGCCCGGCTTAAGCGTGAGGGCTTGGCTGCTCTTCACCCTGTCGTTATGGTTCCCGGGATCATCACCGGAGGGCTCGAGTTGTGGGAGGGAAAGCCTTGCGCCGAGGGCCTGTTCCGGAAGCGCCTTTGGGGTGGCACCTTCTCTGAGCTCTTCAAGAGGTAGAAAGAATTCTCTGATATCTTCTTATTGCCAGTTGAACTAATATCCAAGGTTAAGCTCAGTTTGGAATTTGGTAGATGAGGTTTAGGTGATAATGCTCGTCGTCTTCGAGCCCCCCAACTTTCATTCTTGCTTAATGAAAACATAACATCCTTGGCGTTTCGCAGTTGTTCATTAATCCAAAAATTTCACCTCTGACTATGAAATACGAATGCCCTCGATTGTCCCTCCGATCCTTAAGGCCAAGGTCATCTTTGTTTAGGGTGTAGAATGGGACTTTGTCTTGAGGCCTGATCGAATTGTGGAATAGGGTACGAACAGAATTTACGAAATTTGTTTAATTTGGAATTAGGCCTTTATTTGATCTGGAAGATGAATTTTGTGAACTTATAAATCAGCACTGTGACATTATTTGCTTAGGCCCTTGTGTTGGTTGGAGCACCTTTCTTTGGACAATGAGACTGGCCTCGACCCGCCTGGCATTAGAGTACGTGCAGTTCCGGGGCTGGTTGCTGCTGATTATTTTGCACCAGGCTACTTTGTGTGGGCCGTTCTCATTGAGAATTTGGCAAAAATCGGTTACGAAGGAAAGAACATGTACATGGCGGCTTACGATTGGAGACTCGCATTCCAGAATACAGAGGTATATTGCATACATCTTGCTGTTATGGTTGTCTGAATTTACCTTACACCGACGGTTTTTCGTATTGCGAAACGAGCAGAAACGGGATCAGGCTCTTAGCAGGTTGAAGAGTACCATAGAGCTTATGTATGTAACAAATGGCAACAAGAAAGTGGTGGTGATACCTCATTCCATGGGGGTTCTGTACTTCCTTCACTTCCTTAAATGGGTTGAAGCACCACAGCCAGTGGGAGGTGGCGGTGGACCGGATTGGTGCGACAAGCACATAAAAGCAATTATGAATATTGCTCCTGCATTTCTTGGGGTTCCAAAGGCAGTGACTAAGATCTTTTCCGGCGAGGCCAGAGACGTCTCTTTTATGAGGTACTTATCAGCGTGCTCATATTCTCGGGTTTTCTTTAGCACATAATACACATCATTTTTTATTTTTTAGTTAATGTCATCTATCGCCATTGAACACATACATTCTGGAAACCGACACCGTGCATGTAATCTTTCACATGGTTCCCTTATATGCATTATACCGATACGAGTGTAGAGCGATGGACTCTGAGCTTCTGGGGTTGCAAACATTCCAGCACATGATGCGAGTGACGAGAACATGGGATTCAATTATGTCATTGATGCCTAAAGGAGGAGAGGCTATCTGGGGTGACTTGGATTGGTCTCCTGAAGAAGGGCTTTCGTGCATCTTAAACCAAAGAAGAAGAGCTCAACAATCTTTTCAAAGAGAGAATACTAACAACAGCAGAAGCAGCAGCATAACAACTAGCTTCCGTTTTAAAGATACAGTTAAATACGGAAGGATAGTGTCTTTTGGCAAGCCAGCATCGCATCTACCTTCCTCGCAGTTGCATTTTCTTGATACCAAGGTACCGACTCGCTCTTATCTGAACTTCAGAGACCACAGTCTTTACCAATTGTTTCCTAGTGCGTTTGCTTGAGCTCACTATTAATTATTCACTTAACCGGATAAAACAGCAGGATGGACTTCTTAGCGAGAGCAATGATAAGAAAGCTAATGCATCTTGCGGAGAGATTTGGACTGAATACGATGAGATAAGCCGGGAGACCGTCCAAAAGGCTGCAGAAAATAAAGCTTACACTGCTCAAACTATCATTGATTTACTTCGTCAGGTGGCACCGAAAATGATGCAACGGGTCAATGCTCATTTCTCTCATGGGATAGCTGATGATCTCGATGATCCCAAATATGCTCATCACAAATATTGGTCCAACCCTCTAGAAACCAAGTGAGTGCCTCTATGGTACTCGATTCCGTTTTTTAATAAGGGTACTAGATTCTTATGGATGCACATATTTCATTAACCCTTTCGATCTCTGTTTCAGGTTGCCTGATGCACCCGAGATGGAGATATACTCCTTATACGGTGTTGGAATACCGACAGAGAGATCATTCGTGTACAAGGCATCTCCAACAAGCAAGTGCAAGAGCATTCCTTTCCGAATAGACAGCACAGCGAATGGCGACGAGGATAGCTGCCTGAAAGACGGAGTGCACTTTGTCGATGGAGACGAAAGTGTTCCGGTAATCAGCGCAGGCCTAATGTGCGCCAAAGGGTGGAGGGGGAAGACTCGGTTCAACCCTTCTGGTGCCGCGACATACGTAAGAGAATACCGACACAAGCCACCGGCTAGCTTGCTCGAGGGAAGGGGCATTGAAAGCGGAGGACATGTCGACATTATGGGAAATGTTGCTCTGATAGAAGATGTAATGAGGGTGGCCGCCGGTGCCACCGGACCAGAGATCGGAGGCGACCGTATCCATTCGGAACTGCTTAAAATGGCAGAACGAATAAACCTCCGGCTATAATCATGTCCAAAATAACATGAGCATCTAAATGGAGGGAAAAAAGGAGAATCATACTGAGGTTAGAGTTGCACCTTTGGTGTGTGTTAGTTGTTGTTAATAGTTAATTAGTTTGTGTCCCAACAGGCTTAGCAATTCAGGTGTCCTTTTTTGGGGATTACATAATGAGGGCTTTCTTTTCTCTTTTTTTCACTTATTGGTAAGAATAATCATGGGTTGGGTTCTGATTATTAGGCAACTTGTTCTTGAGTTTCTTGTCTTTACGAGAAAAATCATGTGCATTTCTGATGTACCTTGAAACAAACAATAATCATGACCTGCCATTATCTACATCATGAACTAGAGTCCAAAACTTGACATCTAAAAGTCAGAGGTCAATGTTCCGTTCTCCGAGGAGAGAACAAAGTTGACAGGTTCATTGCAGGAAAAAAGATTCTGCCCATGAAAATGGGGTAGTAGATTTTGGGTACTTGCAAAATAAAAGAAATAGCATTTTTATTGTCCCCTATCGATACTACTGTGGATGCCAGGCAACAACTCGTACATAGTGTAGATTTTTTTATGGATAATAATACTTTACTTATAATATCAACTCTGACATTAAATTAGATACTTTACTTATCATGGCTCTCATGTTTATCTAACATAAATTTAAAACTCAAAATGTTGTTATGGTAGAGTAATGTTAGCTTAGAATATAAGTTTTAGCTGGGATTTAAGAGGAGATGAACGGTTAGCTGAGATTAAGAGAGTGTTAGTTAGACGACACAGTCCTCGAAGTGGTTTGGCCACTATTTTAAAGAGAGCAGGGGGAGGTAGACGGGCCGAATGGAGTAAGGGCCCAAAGAGAAAAAGAAAATGTGATTCATATAGATAATGTCTAAGATAGTACTACCTATTTAGTAGCATTTGATATTATATAGTTGTTTATCTTACATTCATGTTTTACGCCATTCAAAGTGTTTAGCGACACTTTTGGTGTAGTGCATTCGTGCACATTTGGCGTAACCTTTTGATAGGTAATAAATTTTTAGGTATTAAAAAAAAGTGTGTTAGTTAGGTGAGACTATGGGATTAAAAGAAGATGGAGAAAGTTCAAAAGAGATGTCAGCAGTTTTGCTCAAAACCAAAAGAATGTCATATTTTGAAAAATATCATTTAGGATTATAAGGTTTTAGGTGTTCCAAATATGGTGTTACACAATTATCAGTGTTGAAAATAAATACACAGGACTGCTAATTAAGATTGTCATTGACATTAACATACAAATAATAACAAGTAAGAGCATGCTATATACTTTCTTATCTAACAAAAAAAGATCCATTCTCTTTCCATAACCCAAAAAAGTTGAGGCTGAAGTCTACAATGATAGACTCTTAACCAGTCCACATCACAAATAAACTCTAATCAGATGTATCGTGCTTGTCTAGATCAAGGTTACTTCCTACCCCGTTCTTTTCCTATCTTTTCCTATACCAATAGAGCGAGAGCTCTTTGGTAAATATATAACATTCTATGTAGCCAAAAACTGAATCACACGACATCAATTGGTGGGACAAAATTTGACTTATGATTTGGACAAATTTCCATTTTGTTCAAGCCTTTTTTTTTTTCACAAAACACAGTCTTGAACAAAATTTCTTATCCAGTTCATTTAAACAAATCGCAGCTGACACTTTTGAAAGAACGATATTTTTTTTTCCTGAACTGGAGCGCAAAAGCAACACCTTTTTTTCTGGATTTTCCCAGAAGAAAATTATTCGATGAAAAGCAGACCGTTGAGTGGGGTTTTCCTACTCCTTGGTCATTTGGCTTAACCAAAATGATTGGGCCTTGGTCATTGGCTTAACCAAAATCATTGCGGCCGAGCTTGGTATCACTATTATAGGCCCAGGCGGAAGTTTTTGGGCCTTAGTAAGTAGGTACAACTTACGACACTAAGATGTACGAATTCGTCTCTAAAGCTTATAAATGTACGAACCGTTTAAGTTTAGATTAATCGTGTTTGGATATTGACTGTTTTGAGTCTTTTGACTGCTACGAAAATAAGTTTCATCTACTTGGTTGTTTCTGACAGTTTTAACGCGTAATTAACGAGTAATTACGTATTAAACCCGTTTAATTAACAAATTAATTCGTTAATAATAAATTACTTACTTGTTGAAGCAAGAGGTCCACAGGCTCGGGTCCACAATTTCTTCGTGCTAGTCGAATTACGATCACGTTTGAACGGATTCGTAATTGCTTTTCACGAGATTTCCTTTAATAAAAATCTGATTAAAATTCTGGAACTGATCCGGAATTTTCCTTTCTTATTGAGTGGTTGTGGGAAAAGTTTTAAATTGGTCCAGCCGGATTTCCCTTTTTATAGGGAAATCCGGACAACCAAAATGCGTCACGTGGCATTTTGGGCCACACGTCCGCCACGTGGCAAGGCTACTCATAGCTTTGCCACGTGGCACGCCACGTGGCGATTTGGACCACATGTCCGCCACGTGGCAAGGCTACCCCTAGCTTTGCCACGTGGCACCATGTGGGCGTGCCACGTGGGCTACCACATGTGATGTCGGTGCCACGTCGCGCTGACGTGGCGCTTGCGTGGCTTCGGGTCGGTCAACGCGGGTTGACCGGCCCATTCAACCCAACTTATGGGCCTAATGGGCCCGGGCCCAATTAGGCACAATAATAATTGCCTATTGGGCCCAGAGTCCAACATCTCCCACTCAATTATTATTGACCCTGATCAACAGTTATCAGATTTCTTTAAAAGATTTCGTGCGACCAGCACACGTCGAGTATGTTAAGCCAAATTCAAGAGCACAGACACTCAGGCTACTTGAATAGTAGCATCTCGACAACCTT
Organism: Hypericum androsaemum; assembly: GCA_963995505.1. Classification (NCBI taxonomy): domain Eukaryota; kingdom Viridiplantae; phylum Streptophyta; class Magnoliopsida; order Malpighiales; family Hypericaceae; genus Hypericum; species Hypericum androsaemum. Next base: position 13,963,054 of record OZ023186.1, read on the forward strand.
CTTGTATAATGTATGCTATTACCTCAGGACTCATGTCACATTCCATTGTTCACATCAGTGATTTCAAATAATTATATTCGGGTTCACTATTGTACTTTTCAATACAATTGGTGCACCTGAACCACGAAACTCAGAATGTGATGAACATAGTTCCTTCTCCCTTAACTATATTCCTTTCATAATGATACAGCTTACTTTTCTGGTCAGCCCTGCCAGGTCGAATCGCTATGCCATAACCTTTTCATGAACTTTCCAAGCTAGCAGCACTGGATCATATTTCCAGAATACGTTTAGGATCTTAAGGGTAGGTTTCGGGAATCACAGTTCTCGAAAATTGGTCTCACACCAGGGATTGTGAAATCACTCAACATTTTTATCCCATCCAGTGGTCGAGTAGCACACATGATACTGATCACGTGTTACGGTGTATTTTCCTTTTTAAAGGAACACATGTCATTTAACACCATACTAGAGTATCAGCCTTAGCTTAACTCTAGGCTAATAGGACAGACAATATGATAAGTTCTACTTATATCTTATCATATGGATTGTAGAAAATCCAAATGCAGCAACTTATTCCTGCATCCCATAAGAAAACTTGCTCTTAAGCAAGACGGCATTCCCTCATAGGACATGCACTTATGTATGTCCAATAACTGCCTCATCTCATCTAGGAATCAACTTCTTGACTCTCACTGAGGTAAACACCCGTGTGAGTGGGCTACTTCTCTATCTGACATGTTTCACATTTAACTCATATTGCCAAATAAAAATTCTTTATTCTAACTAATTGGATTACAAATGAAACCGTCGTAAACCCAGTGACTTAACATGTTTCTCAAACACTTCTCGAGGTAATGCTTTAGTCATTGGATCTGCGGCCATATCTCGTGTAGATATGTGTTTCATACACAGTTCTTTATATTTTATTAAATTTCTCACAAAGTAAAATTTAATATCTATATGCTTAGCCCTGCTATGGAATCTAGAATCCTTAGCATATGCTATAGCTGCCTGGTTATCGCAGAATAGACTCACTGGCTCTGTCGAGTTGATCAGGGAGAGATGGCTTAAGAATCTCTTCAACCATACCACTTCTTGTGCAGCATGAGCTGAAGCTACATATTCTGCTTCCATTGTTGACAGGGATACACATGTTTGCTTCTTACTGCTCCATGAGACAGCACCCCCGTTCAACAAGAAAACAAATCCAGATGTAGACTTTTTCTTATCCACATCACCTCCCCAATCAGCATCAGTATAGCCACTCAATATCAGGTCACGGCCTTGATAGTACAAGGAGTATTCTTCAGTAGTATTCAAATATTTCAAAATCCCTTTGATAGTCTTCCAGTGAGCACTGCCTGGATCAGACTGATATCTGCTTGCTATCCCAACAGCATAGCAAATGTCAGGTCTAGTACACAACATTGCGTACATCAGGCATCCAACTGCATTGGCATAAGGAATCTTCTCCATGTCCCTACGCTGTTTAGCTGTTTTTGGGCACATGTCCTTACACAAATTATGACCTTTAACCAATGGGACATACTTTGGGTTACTGTGATCACAATTGAAATGTTCTACTACTTTGCGAATATATGTCTCTTGTGAAAGAGACACTATTCTTTTCGAACGATTCCTCGAAATCTTAACTCCGAGTATGTAATCCGCTTCACCCATATCTTTCATTTCAAAGTTGGAAGATAACCAATCTTTGATTTTGACAAGAAATCCCATGTCATTTCCAGCTAAAAGTATGTCATCAACATATAAGGTGATGATAACAAACTTCTTTCCTGATCGCTTAACATACACACAGTGATCTTCGTCTATCATTATAAAATCATGATGCATGATCGTATTATAAAAATGAATATACCACTGTCTAGACGACTGCTTAAGGCCATAAATTGATCTATTCAATTTGCAAACTTTGTGTTCGCAGCCTTTTTGAATGTAGCCCTCAGGCTAAATCATATAGATTTCTTCATCCAATTCTCCGTGGAGAAAAGCAGTCTTTACATCCATTTGATGTAATTCTAGATTCATGTTAGCAACCATAGCTAAAATGATCCTAATTGACGTAAATCTAACAACAGATGCAAAAGTCTCCTCATAGTCTATCCCAGCCTGTTGTTTAAATTCTTGGGCAACCAAACGCGCTTTGTATCTTTCGATACTGCCAACTGCATTGCGCTTGATTTTGAGAATCCACTTATTCCCAATTGCCCTACGCCCCTTAGGTAGGTCAACCAGATCCCAAACCTGGTTTTTGATCATAGAAGATATTTCTTCATCCATTGCATTCATCCATTCATCACGTTTTGGAGATGACAATGCTCCAGATACATTTTTAGGTTCATCTTCATCATGTAGGATGGCCAAAAGAATTTCACTTGGACCATCAAATTTCTTTAGTGATACCAAGAACGCATTAGCCTCGCCTTCGATGTCAAATCGTCAGCGTGGTATGCTAGTTCTGCTAGACCTACGGTATTCTCAGTTTTGATAAACAGCTCTCATATATTCATCATATCCAGGAATCGCACTCCCACTGGGTGGAAATACCGTACTCCTACTGGAATAAGGAATTACCTCCCTATCAGGACTCAGATCACGACCTTCCGGATCATTTTGAGTTGGAAAATCTCTATCTTCCTCCTCAATTCTCCCACTCGGAAGAAGTGATCCAGATGACTCTGGTTCATTTGTCTCATAAAGGATAAGGTCACTACTAACATCTCCCAATTTTGGAAATTCATTATCCAAAAAAGTGACATCGCGTAATTCAAATTCTGTTACATGTCCATTGTCCAGTTCACCCACGAACACGTACCCTTTAGATACCTCTGGGTATCTTATAAAGATACTTTTTCTACCTCTCGGTCCTAATTTACCGAAAGTACTTGAGGTAGAATGGACATAGGACGTACACCCCAATGGCTTAAAATAGGATAAATCGGGCTTCCGATCTATCCACATTTCGTAAGGAGTGGCTGTAACAGACTTAGAGGGAACACAGTTTAGAACGTATGCGGCAGTCAGGAGCGCATCTCCATAGAATGATATAGGCAAACTTGCCTCTGCCATCATCGATCTAACCATATCAAGAAGGGTTCTATTCCTTCTTTCAGCAACTCCATTTTGCTGTGGTGTATAAGAAATGGACAACTGATGTTCAATTCCTTTTTCAATGCATAGAGCTTTGAACTCATCAGAAAGATATTCACGGCCACGATCAGTTCGTAAGGCCTTTATCTTTCTGTCCTTCTGATTCTCAACAAAACTCATGTATGTCATGAAGAAGTTTAAGGCTTCAGACTTGTGAGAAATCAGGTATATCAGACCATATCTAGTATAGTCGTCAATAAAGGTGATAAAGTAATATGCTCCATGCCTTGCCCTCACGTTCATTGGACCACATATGTCAGAATGGACTAATTGTAGTAGAAATTTGGCTCTAGCCCCAGTACCGAAAGGTTTTCTAGTGCTTTTCCCTTCTAGACAGGATACGAAACTAGGTAATATAGATTTCTCTATATTGCCCAACAGTCCTGCCTTAGCTAGACGGTTTAAACGATCCTGACCGATATGGCCAAGTCTAGAATGCCATAGTTTAATATCATCCTCTGATGAATTTGAACTAGTGACAAAAGAAAAACTTTCACAAGGATCAATATCCAGAATCAAAAAAACTTCCGATATATATCCAAGGCCAAAATAGGCATCATCCAAAAATAATCTAACGGTGTCGTTCTCAAATGACAACCGAAAACCTAAAGACATTAAGGCCGAAACTGAGATCAGGTTCCTTCGTATGTCTGGAGAAAATAATACGTCATGTAAAAGAAGGGCACGACCACCACGAAGGTGTAATCTACAAGTGCCCAGGCCTTTCACATCCACGCACGAGTTGTTACCGACAAAAATAGTTTTTGCTCCAGCCGGCAATCGCCTGTACTCAACGAAAGAACCACGGTCTCTAGCTATATGGTCTGTCGCTCCTGAATCAATCACCCACATAGAATGTGATTCAGTTAAAAGGGTACAAGAAGATACATACAATTTACTCACACTTGAGTTTAGATGTACCTGCTTGGGCATTTTGCAATCTTTCGCAAAATGTCCCTTCTGTTGACAGTTAAAATATTTCACTTTTGAAATGTTAAACCGCTTGTTCTTTTTAGCCTTGGAGCCATCCAACTTGGTTCCATGGTTTTCAGCCTTTGGAGTTTGTTTACACTTACCCTTCCCTTTACCTTTTTTCTTTTTCCCACCACTCCCAGTCGAACAAATCGAATGGGCTTCAGAGTGGGATTTCATAGCTAGGAGGCGATCTTCCTCCAGCTCAAGGTGTCTGGCAACATCATCAAATGTTACCAAATGATCAGAATGGGTAAGATTCATCTTCATCTGTTCCCAACTTGGTGGTAGAGAATGGATGACAGCTTGCATCTGCTGCTCGTTGCTGAGTATGTGACCAGCCTCTACCAGTTCACTGATCATATTGGACATCACTCTCAAGTGTTTCCTCATGGGAACCTCCAGACGCTTTTTAAAGGTGTCAAACCTTATGGTCAAAGCACACAGCTTTGACACTGAAAGCTTTCCGAATTTCAGTTTGAGAGCATCCCATAACTCTTTCGCGTTGTCATGCACGCAAAATTGTCTGGTGATATCATCCATCATTGAACTCAACAAGATCAATCGAGCAGTAGTATTTTTCCTCTTCCAAATAACATAAGCTTCCTTATCTCGCTTATGTTGAGCAGTTGTGCCTTCTTCAGGCTCATCCATTATGACATGTATGTGCTCCAGAACCTCTTGTTCCTCAAGCACATATTGGATTTTCATACTCCAATTGTCATAGTTTTTACCGTTGAGTTGTAACTCATGGTTTAACTCAGCTATGATGGATCTAGAAGCGACTGACATCTCTATAGGGATTTTTAATATGAGAACATATTAGAAATTTGATTTGGCAATATGATTCAATTTACTAATCACTCATAACTTTTAACGATATGGAGTTCTTGATTAATCTCAAAATCGAAGTGGGTCGCGGGCATGCTTCCCCTCACCATTCAAGTATTAATTTTAAACTTCAACCGTTTAAAGTTCATCGATAGTAAATTCAAGTGGAAGCAATTAAATAAACATTTTTATTTAATTACATGTTTGACACATGCATTTGTACATGGGGACAGTTAAACATATAATCACACAGTGATCAGATGTCCAGGCGATCCGGTAGGAGAATCCAGATACATATCTGGATCCGGGTCCGAGGACATTCCGGTGGGGGCCGGGTACGAGGACGATCCGACGAGAAGTTCCAGGGTACTTTCCGGAACTGGAATTGAATCCATGATCCAGATGATCAGGAGCGGAAGAAAACTATAATAGTAATCCTTAGCGAGGTAGCGGTTCAAGATCAAACCGCTTTGCAGCTCCAGAACAGGAGAAGGTATCATTTCTCTGCGAAGACCCTTATCCTCAAAATAATGGATCAGACCATAGAGAGCATCTCTGCCGAGAAGGCACTTATATCTTCTCGAATTTTCATCGTGACCAGGAGGTCTCGAAACATAGAGGGCCAGTCCTCTCCATGATTGTAACCTCCGGCCCAGATGCACTCTTGCATCTCCCGGTGAACAGCCTCAATGTGCTCAACGATGACATACATGTCATTCTTGGGCACACGCAGCGGTAAACGGCGCTTCAGAATCTTCTGTCGAAGTTCTGTTGCACAGAAGTTCAGATACCTGTCTCCAGTAGCCATCAAATCTTGCAACAATTGCAATTCAATTTTGGGTTAATACTCATATTTTCCCAAAATAGGATTGAAAAACTCATTTTCCAATCTTTTGATGATCATACTATAGATCAATTTATGTGATTTTAGATTAACTTTTACATATCTCGGAACTCGTTCCAAAATATTTTATTTTTAAGTTTATTAAAATATAATTTTAATAAACCTAATTGACAAAAATTTCTCAAAATTTTTATCAATTTATTGTATTTTAATTGAATAAAAACTGATTTTATCCAATTAAAAGAGAAAAACCCCAATTTTTAAGTCCAATCGGGTTGGGTCGAACCAAGAAACCAGGCCAATCCGTCCGTTTTTTGATTTTCTTGACCTGGGTATAAATATTTTCGGGAAAAATTATGAAATTACAATTTTGCCCCTCGCATATTTTCCCTCTGATTTTCTCTCTCCACGACCGCCGCGTAACGGCGACGAACCAATGGCCGAGACCGGTCGCAATCAACTCGTCTCGGCCTCGCGAGCACGGCCGTAGCGGCCTCACGGGCCGTCGTCTAGCCGTTCTCCGCCGCGATCGTCTGCTCCGTTCCGCGTCTCTCCGCCATCGCCGTCGTCGTCCTCGATCTCGCGATTCCGACGACGTCGATCCTTAAACGTGGTATTGGGACGTCGGGGAGAAGCCGGAGAATCGACTATCGTCGATCTACGATGTCGAAATTGTCGGATTTTCGACGAAATCGACAGAATTCAATTTTGGGCGAAATCGCCCAAATCGCCCGATTAGGGTTTGATTCGATTTTGGGATTTTTGGGAAAATTTCCAATAAATCCCCAAGTTTTCTGACAATTGCACCGAGGTCCATGACACGCAGGTGCCACGTAAGCGGTCAAATTTCATATTGGTACCTTAAGGTTTTGCGCGTGCGCGTATTTTCCCGCGTGGTTAGGCAAAATTTAATTTATTCCCGCTGGTTCCAAATTAATTACATTAAAGTCCAACATATTATGATTTTTCATAAAATCACGATTAATATGATTTTTAACTCAATAAATCACATAATTACTTGAATTAAAACATCATATTATCATCAAAACATGGTTTCAACCATGCTCTGATACCAATTGACGGTTTTGACACGTAATTAACGAGTAATTACGTGTTAAACCTGTTTAATTAACAAACTAATTCGTTAATAATAAATCACTTACTTGTTGAAACAAGAGGTCCACAGGCTCGGGTCCACAATTTCTTCGTGCTAGTCGAATTACGATCACGTTTGAAAGGATTCCTAATTGCTTTTCACGAGATTTCCTTTAATGAAAATCTGATTAAAATTCTGGAACAGATCCGGAATTTTCTTTTCTTATTGAGTGGTTGTGGGAAAATTTTTAAATTGGTCCAGCCGGATTTCCCTTTTTATAGGGAAATCCGGACAACCAAAATGCGCCACGTTTTAGGCCACACGTCCGCCACGTGGCGCTTCGGACAGCGTGTCCGCCACGTGGTGCTTTAGACCACATGTCCGCCACGTGGCGATTTGGACCACATGTCCGACACGTGGCATGCCACGTGGCAAGGCTACCCCTAGCTTTGCCACGTGGCGCTTGCGTGGCGCTTGCGTGGCTTCGGGCCGGTCAACGCGGATTGACTGGCCCATTCAACCCAACTTATGGGCCTAATGGGCCCGGGCCCAATTAGGCACAATAATAATTGCCTATTGGGCCCAAGGTCCAACAGTTTCATATAATGTGATGGATGTTTTTGTACATGAAAATCTTTTTTTTTCAGAAAATTGTAAATGAAAATCGGGAAAATATATTTTTCCCCGTATAAATAAAATAGATTGATTACTGTAAGAGGGGTGTATAAATGAGTCCATGTAGTCTGTACAAATGGATTTATCAGTTTCTTGCGTGACCAAAATACTCCTAGATCTTTAAAATAATTGTCTTTTATCTAGAAATATTTTGGTCACAAAGGTTGATTAATGTATTTAGGGAAAAGTACACATTAGTACTACGTTTTACACTTTTCGCGTTGAGTACCTTGTTTAAAATTGGTGAAACCAAATAATTGTGTCTTCCTTGTCCTTGTGGCTGAAACATTATTGGTAAATCTTAGTGACTAAATTATCAATCTTAAACTATAGAATATTCTACACAAAAAGCGTGAAACTATAGAATACTAAAGTGTACTTTTCCCATATAATAATACAGACTACAAAGACAAAAGACAGTTTGTACATCCTAGAATAATCACTGCATTTGTACAAACTCCAAAATATATTTTCCCCTGGAAAATTTAGAACTAAAGCTATGACCACCTAAGGTGACCACGAACCGAATCGAATTTGAATTATAATATGATTTGTGGGCACTTGTATTTGCTATTTGCCCAAATTGCCTCTCCATATTATGCATGGCGGTCGCTTGACCCTTGAGGATTTGTTCAAAGTTATCTCGCCTTGATGCTTGTTGTTGTATGGCGGCCAAAATTTGGCCTTGTTGGCTAACCGCCCCTCCAACTTCTTGCATAAATTTCTCCTCAATAACTCCCATCCGATCCATCAAAGAGAAACATGGTTGGAAACCCGGAGGAGGCCCTTGTTGTGCATTACGTAGAGGAAGTCCTTTATCCGGAACAATTGCCAAGTTATCTCCACTACTTCCTCCGGTACCCCTCCAAGAGAAGTTTGGGTGATTTCTCCAACCGGGATTGTAAGCAGAGGAATATGGGTTGTTTCCCATCTTATTTGCTCCTTGTCCTTGGCCACCCATGAAATTTACTTGCTCCATAGAAGAGCCCAACATGGCACACTCGTTCATCTCATGGCCTACATTGCCACAAACTCCACAATTTGTTTGCACGGCCGCCACATTGCTTTTATTCAAGCTTAGATCATTAACTTTCTTTGCCAACAAAGCCAATTGAGCTTGAATAGAGGAGACAATATCAACATCAATCACTTCTACTTGCTCCTTACTCGGTTGCCTAGCTCTCTCATTGGCCATTAGAATGTTTGTAGCCGCCAACTCCTCTAAGATGTGGTGGGCATCATCCCTATCTTTTCTTAAGAAGGATCCGTTGGAGGCGGCATCAACCGTGCCCCTTGTTGAGGATCCAAGAGCGAAGTAAAATGTTTGGAGTAAAGACTCCTCCGTCAAATTATGGTGTGGACAACTCCTTTGCAATCCTTTGAATCTCTGTCAAGCTTCACTCAAAGACTCATTCTCAAATTATTGAAAGTTGTTGATCTCCTTCACGAGCCTATTCGTCTTTGAGAAGGGAAAGTACTTTTCAAGGAAGGCATTTGCTAGCTCCTCCCACGTGGCTATCGATGTCCCGACCAATTGCTTGTACCAAATCTTGGCCTTGTCTTGCAAAGTGAATGGGAACAACCTAAGTTTCACGGCATCATCGGAAGCTCCATTATACTTACATGTGTCGGCTATCTCCAAAAAGTTAGCAATATGGTCGTTGGGGTCTTCATTCGGCAACCCATAAAATTGGACCGAAGATTTGAGCATGTGTATCACGGCCGGCTTGATCTCGAAGTTGTTAGCTTGGATATTTGGCCTAGGGACTCCGGACATTGCCCCCCTCAAGGTGGGCCTAGAATAATCTATGAGAGTCCTTCGAGGAGCTCCATCACCTTGCGCATCTCCTTGCGCGTTCATCCTTGCTTGAATTCTTCGCTCTTGTCGCAATGTCCTTTCCAAGTATCCAATGTCCACTTCTATTTCCACCGGAAGGTTGTTGGTGGAACGAGTTCGAGGCATGCGACAAATAAGTACCTTGCAAGACGAACAACAAAGGAACTAAGTAACCAAGTAAACAAAAAATAAATATCCTAATCCAAGTTCGTAAGCCAAATTAAGTATCTATCACCTAATCCCCGGCAACGACGCCAATTGAAAAGAAGAATTTTTACACCCCTCTTGCAATAAAGAGTAAGCAAGGGATTGTCGTCCCACAAGGACTAAGTTCTATGCCACAAATAAGACTCGACCACTAGTTTAGGACTACAAGTAAATGATTTGTTAATTCTAAACACGAGTTGGTTACCACAATGACTAACTAGAAGATTGTTTTAACAATAAAGGAAAGAGTGGGCTTGACACCAATGACACCTAGATAACCAAATGGCATATGGGGTTTATTAAGTTCGTGTTATGGTCCGGGTGTTTCTAAAGTAACTAATCAATGCTTTCGCCATTAATTAGTCTAAATCGATTATTAATTAAGCTTAGTTAAACTAACCGCACTTCCGCAACTAATTAGCCACCTAATCTAACTAATTACCAATTATGACCATCACCCTTTGGACAACTAACCACCTAATGAGATCCCTCATCAAAAGGCAACTAACTAACTAGTTAAATGGTCCATTAATCCTAATCCCTCCCGGCAATTAGTATTAATTACGTTCATAATTAAGGTGATCAATCAAGATTAAGCATTAAACTCATTAACTAGTTCACAAACCTTAGCATTTTAACCTCACTAAACCATAGGCTAAGTAGATGCCATCAAGGCACCAAACCCACTAATCAACTACTCACACATATTCACCAAGTAACATAACACATCCATTGAACAAAGCAAGCAAAGCATAAACATAAAAGAGAAAGATAAAGAAAGCTCAAGATGATCTTCAAGCTCCCAAAATATCTCCTTCAAGTTCTCTACACAAGCTTTAACAATGGAGAGCTAAAGTTTTCTCCAAAAAGATGGAAGATGAGAGTAGGTGAGTATTTTTAGCAAAATATCTAAAAGTTTAAGGCTAAAAGCTTTCTTCCAAAATAAGCCAAGCAAGCTATTTATATAAAAATTCCCACTTAAACTAACTATTCACCTCCTAAAGTGCCAGCCATGGAAAGTCATGGACAAACCCGAAATGGGCCCAAAATGGTTCATGAATTCTGGCCCATTTCGGCTAGGCAAGTTCTCAGATTTGAAGCTTGACTTTGGATGCATTTTTCACCCTTTTAGACTCAGAATTTGAAGAAGACCATTAGAGACAAAGTTGTAGCCACGAATGTCTTCTTTCTAGAACCCCTCATCGTCTCCATTGGACTTCATATGCGAAAGTTATATTTATTTGAGTCACTTGAGGTCAGTCTACCTGGCGTCGTCGAGGTCCCGATCGTGCACCATTCTTCACGGCTGATCCAATCATTTTTGACACAATCCAAGGTGCACCAATATCCTCCTCGCATCTCCATAAGTCTCCTAGCAATAAACACGAACAAAACGCAATGAAAATCACAAGAACTACACTAAAATATTCAAAGCAAGAAATATGACATTACATCCATACATAACAACAAAAACACTAGAAACAACGGAAAACCAACACTAAAACATACATAGATGATAGAGTGTTTCCACACTCATCAGTACCTTGTTTAAAATTGGTGAAACCAAATAATTGTGTCTTCCTTATCCTTGTGCCTGAAAAATTGTTGGTAAATCTTAGGGACTAAATTATCAATCTTAAACTATAGAATATTCTACGCAAAAAATGTGAAACTATAGAATACTAAAGTGTACTTTTCCCATATAATAATACAGACTACAAAGACAAAAGACAGTTTGTACATCCTAGAATAATCACTGCATTTGTACAAACTCCAAAATATATTTTCCCCTGGAAAATTTAGAACTAAAGCTATGACCACCTAAGGTGACCATGAGCCGAATCGAATTTGAATTATAATATGATTTGTATTTAATCTAAGGACGAATTCGAATACAAATTATAAATTGTCGAATTCTAATTGAATTCATCCGAATTTGAAATTTTTTTATTCTTTTTTCAATTTGATTTTTTTTAAATTTCTACATTTTGCATACAAAATTAAATTGCCTACTATTATTAGTTCTGAAAAAATCAAATCATACGTAGTTCATGTACCTTTATGAAACTACCCACTAGTCATTATTATCCTTTCTTATTTCGTGAAACCAAATAAGAAAATGGAAATAATACCAAATAAATTAAAAAATAACACGGCAATAAGACCAAATTAGAAAAAATAATGCCCATAACGGTAATAATACCAAGTGATAAACACAAATGTTTGTGCTTCCACCCTTTTCCTCCCTTTTAAAAATTTGATCATATTTCAAATATTTTTATTTTTTATTCACATTTCGGGATATATGTTTTCGGATTCGATTCGTCTAAAAATGAATTTGAATCCAAATTATCATTTGTTCAAGCTGATTCGAATCTGACTCGAATTTTTGACGAATCGAAACGGATTCAATTCATGTTCACCCTTGGACCAGCCTATACGGTCTCTCTGCTTTAGGGCTATTCCTTGCCACGCCTTTCTGGTACATTACTAAAACCTGTTTAGGAGGAGAGGAACATCAATTGGATGAAATTTGAGACACAAAATCTCAAATGGGCTGGCAGGAAGGACAAGAAACCTCAGTACTTATCCATTGATAAAAAACATATTCGTTCCGATGAAAAATAACAATAAACTTACCAAGAAAAAAACATAAAAATAATCACGCAAAAAAAATTCTACAGCTTAAAGAAGCGTAATTGTTGTAATGAAGCGTCACTGTTTGCATTAACTTCTTTTTTAAATGGTTTTTTGTTTTGAAAGGATTTGCATTAGCTGGACTAGTAAAAGTTTTGACAGCGACGGTAGAGCTGCTCGCAAGTAATTAATGGCTCCCAACACAGGGTCTTTTACTGAAGCATTGCGAGTATAGTCTCGAAGAAATTGCAAAATTAACACTCGAGAAATTCACGCTAATACTATGTGGTCTTTTCGACATGTACCATGTAATTTTTTTTACAGAGGTAAAAGTGCGACAAACTTATAGTTTTTATAGTCGAGCACTATCGTACTGCATTTATAATATTTTTTTAATGATATTTTTTCATTCGTAAGACTTGAACTCAAACCTTTATAACACTATCCGAATCCCTTACAAGTTAGAATTGTGGATTTGAAAAACTCTTGTCACCAAAAAAGATAAAACCAAACAACATGGTATTTGGTTAATTAAGCGTGAAAACTAAAGTACTAAAATGAATTTCCCATAATAATTATTCCAATGTAGTGTAGCCATTCCTGCAATTTGGTGCAAAGAAACATAAGGAGGCGTCCTCAAAAAAAAAAAGAAACATAAGGAGGCTATCTTAGAAGCTAGGACAGCTAATCTATGTCCGATTTTGGGTTTAGTTGGAACCACTGCCATTTTTTTGTGTGCGTTGCTTTACTGATTCACCGACACCGATTTGAAAGAATAGAAAAGAAAAGGAGTAGCAGATTTGTTTCGTTCAAACAGACATGGGAGTGACCTTCCATTTTATACAGTGCCACAGATTGTTTTTCTCAGATTCTAATTTAAATTAAAATTTCTAAATCTCAAATTTTAAATGACATTAAACTTTGTTCTCCTCCCAAACAAAATTATTTTAATTTCGGCAAGAGGTGAAATTGACCGTATTCATGAAAAATTAGGTAAAATCTGTTATTCTGAACTTCACGTAGAAGAGTACGTGTTAAGCAAGATTTGACCGGTTTGCAATTGACCCAATTATATAACTCTGCAAAGTAAATGAATCGTGTCACCCTAATTAGGTAAACTTGAACCTTAAAAAAAATATATTAGGTAAACTTGGAAAATGTTTACAGATATGAAACGTCTGTTACAATCACACTTTGTCTCCAATCTTCTAAAAGTTTCAGTGACGACTTAAATCCATGTTCACTAGTCCAACGAATAGTTTTGAGTAATTTTAGTACAAATCAGTTATCAGACAAAAAAGAACCTAATAGATCAATGATAAGATTTTAGGAAAGATAAATAAATAATGTATAATCCATAACAAATCTAGTAAATGGTCAAATTTTAGCAGTCCAATATACTAAGCCATACTATCATTCAAAAATATATTAAGCAATATCTATGATGTTACCGTAGTATAACTTTATAAATAGTACGGCTAAGTTAATTAATTTCTAATATTTTTTTATCAAAATCATTGGTATCCTGATATTTATTAGACCAATTTATCAATATTCAAGTCGAATACGATATTTGAATAGTGACAATGCTCTCTCTAACAAGTTTTCAACACTGAATAATGGTAACCAACGAATTACATTTAGGTATCATTAGTGCTCATATTAAACAAACAATTATATGATAATTATAAAAATCTATATTTGAGATGTTCATTTTTATCTTAGTTATCTATCGATATATCTTACATTCTCCTTTTTGTTTTCGTTTGTTTGTTAGTGTCATCTATTTTTTTAATTTCTAACAAATTCAACAACATGGAAAATTGCTCTGATCTCGATAACTACTACCTAGCACTATAAAGTTTGCACATGCGAGCCTTACCTAGCTACTCATTTGGCCACATTATTTGAAATCATAACACAAATTAATCCAACATCAAATGGGGCTTCCAACTCTTTCCTTTTCTTACATGGCACTATTTTGTTTGGTGCTCTATGTTGCAAGCAGCCAGCCTCTGGTCCCCGCAATGTTCATGTTTGGGGACTCAGTTGTCGATGTGGGAAACAACAACCACCGCGACACAATTGTCAAATCCAATTTCCCTCCCTATGGTAGAGACTTCATCAACCACGAGCCCACCGGCAGGTTTTGCAATGGCAAACTTGCATCAGACTTCACCGGTACCAAAAATGTTCTCCTTGTTTGCTTGAAATGCTGCATTACCCTAATTCGGATACGCACTGGACCAACTATTTCACGTACAAGCTGAGTAAGTTTTTTAAAATGTGACAAAACTCACTTAATAAGTATTTGACATTGATGCCATTATAGCGTTATTTGTTTTTCACCGAAACATTCCGGTATTTATTTCAACCCGAAAATATTTTCCGACCAAACAAACTGGGCCTTAGTACCATTGACAGAGAGAACATTAAGACAACTATGTTTTTTTTATTGGCTATATATACAAGATGCTATTAACTGGGTGGTTATTCATCTAATTTTGTGTTGAAACAGCTGAAAACATAGGATTCACTTCTTATCAGCCAGCCTACCTGAGCAAGGAAGCCCAGGGACAGAACCTAATAACTGGTGCCAACTTTGCCTCTGCTTCTTCTGGTTACTATGACGAAACAGCCAAGTTATATGTAATTCCCACCAGTATCTTACATTTATATATATCTCATATTTATTAGAATCAATTTTTTTTAAATTAATTTGTACCCACTTTAAAATAATCTTGATTGGGTCTAGGGTGCAATTCCATTGAGCCAGCAAGTGGAGTACTTCAAGGAGTACCAGAGGAAGCTAGTGGGAATTGCAGGGAATTCTAATAATGCCTCAGCCATCATATCTGGTGGAATCTACCTCATAAGTGGTGGAAGCAGTGACTTCCTGCAGAATTATTACATCAACCCTCTTCTCTACAAGGCCTATACACCTGATCAATTCGCAGATATACTCGTCAAAATTTATTCAAACTTCATCCAGGTCCACTTCAACCAATTAGCTTACTTCAGAAATTTGCTCAAGTAACATGATGCATGGTTTGTGTCGTTGCCAATTAATATATTGTAGTATGAACAACAGGAGCTGTATAAAATGGGAGCAAGAAGAATCGGAGTAACATCGCTGCCACCGCTCGGGTGCTTACCGGCTGCCATTACCATATTCGGGGAGGACAGCAACGAATGCGTGGCCAGGGTGAACAAGGACGCCATCTCCTTCAACAACAACCTCAATGCCACTTCTCAATACCTTGTAAATAAGCTTTCGGGTCTCAATTTGCTGGTTTTCGACATTTACCAACCTCTATACGATCTTGTCACCAAGCCCTCTGATAATGGTAACAATTCAGAATTCTTATAACATCTGATGATATTATTCTGTACATGTCTGGATTAATAGCGATATATATAATTTACGTGGACCGGAATAGGATTCGTGGAGGCAAGAAAGGCATGCTGCGGGACGGGGTTAGTAGAGACATCATATCTGTGCAACGCCAAGTCTCCGGGGACATGCGCGAATGCGTCCGAATACGTGTTCTGGGATGGCTTCCACCCCACCGAGGCTGCCAACAAGATCTTGTCCGATGATCTGCTTGCTCAGGGCATCTCTCTCCTTTCTTAATCAGTCAAATTTGATGCACAAGTATGTATCTGTAATGTGTATTAATCTGAGCTCTTTCTATTTGTGTCCCTAGTTGATTGTATGGCATGGATGAATAAGTAATTGGTACACAGCTTATGTAAAACTTCATGATTGGTGTAAAACTCTCCAGTATCTGAAATACTTCTGAGATGTCTTCCAACGTGTTTCTATAACTTTTAACACACAAACCAACGAAGATCCATTAGGTACAAATGTCTTTCCAGGCAGAAATTTTGCCAAACGACACTCCATCGCAAAGAAAAAGATCGCAATTATATTATAGGGTGAACGACGTCGAATACTAACTTCAAAGAACCAATACAATCTTAAGTACATTGTATAAAGGCAGGAACCTTGTTTAAGTCAACAAGGGTGTTGACCAATATGTCTCCGGCAGCAATCCAACAATCTTGGGATATTTGCATCGTCATCATCGTGATCTCCTGAGACAGTCTTTCCCTCGGTGTGATCCTCTGATGCGGCCCACTGGTCTACGATATTAACTATCTTCTGAAGCTATTGCCACAGGTAAAGGAAAAGAATGTGGAAGGAATAAAACATCACTACTATACGAAAGAACACATTACATGTGGATTGCAGGTTGCAGAAGTTTTGAACTCTGATCTGTGCTATTGATGATCGAAAGTGTAGCAAATTGAGATTAATAGGATACAGCTGCATTTCTAGCTGGTAATAGGGTGTCGTGACCGGAAGAGCTCCCGGATTCTTTGTTTGGATTATTGACTTGTTGGTCAAGGAGATCGTCCTCTATCAATTCAGATTTCCTCGATAGAAGCAGCGCATAGCGATGCAGACTTGCTGGGCTCAGCTCCTTTTCCTTCACTTGAACAAGTAACCTTGCCATGATACTCCAAATTGCACTTCTTGCTTCAGAATCACTTGAAGCAAAAGGGAAAATTTCTAGAAGGCCTTGTATGAAGTCTAGATCTGAAATCCACCTCAAGTGCTTGGGCAATTAGCAGCTTGATAAATGAATCAAATAATAAAAATTTGCATGAAATATTTTGCCATGTATTACACATGAACATCTTACCGAGTGACATCTTTGTTGCCAAATCAGGCACATCAGACAAAATGTTTGCAACCAACACAACAGCAGTCACACAGGAGCTGGCAACCTGAGAGATATTTTTAGCAAAAGCATAACAAAGTTTGTCAAGCATTGCAAGAATGCAGAACTGTATGAAGCAAAGCATGTGGAGTAGACTAATCAAGCATCATTCAATTTCTAATGAGAGGAAAGCATTCACGAGTTGATGTGCATTGTTGTAACAGAAACTAAGAACCATTGATTAACCATGACGATAGCATTCAAGTATTTACTATATTTTTCCAGATATTAAGACATTGTAGCCTACAAATATTATCAGCTACGCTGCCATTTGCAAGAAGTAACAATAAAACTGGTATCAAGAACAGTAAAACCACCTTTTGAGTAGACCACAGAACCCAATGTACCTCATATTTATCTGGAAGTTTGATCAGGTCAAGTAGTAGTTCAGAAAGTTTCTGGCTAGAGCAGATTTCTTTAGAATAACCGTCTAAAGTGGAAAGAACTTCAATTGCACGAAGAATACCATCAACAACAGAAAACCTGCAAGAATGGCACATAGGCAATGAGCAAATCTCGAGTTTAAATAGGTGTTAGGAATTTGTCACAGACAGAAGACCAACAGAAAACATGCAAATCCAACATACTTCGGAAGCACAAACCGCCAAGAGAAGATTCTGCAGATAGACCACGCGAATCAACCTTGAGTTTGGTGGCCAGTATTTCTATTGGTTTTCATATGATCATCTAATTTAATTAGTTTCACCAGTCAAGCGGTCACAAGCAATCAGTACAACACACACTTTTCCAGAATACCATCACGTGAATCCAAGGCCAAAGATTTTATACCAGTAACCTAATATATATACTCCTTGTCCAAATATTGGCAATATTTGCAGTCATCATCGAGAACTCATAGCTTGCCTAAACGAGAAGGCCCAAAACAATCATGCAATTATTAGTAAGCAATAACATACCTTTCAGGCACTCTTTCTTTGGTTAACTGTCCCATTTCAAAGGTGAAGAGGTCGATTAGTAGACTTGGCAAACTCAACTTCATCAAAGAGTCGAGCAGATGACCTGACACTTCCTCTTGACTCTCCAGGATAGCTAGCAGTAGTCCTATGCTCTATTAAAAGAGTAAGTCTCTATAGCTATGCAGAACAGCAGGTAACCAAATGATCAAATATGTAAACTAACTGAGATAAATGGATAAAATAATGTCTTCAAACAAAGTAGCACAACAATTGTGCAGTTAATGGCCCAACTTACCCACACAAAAAAGAATCAATCTCAGAGCCTTTTGCAGGACATTGCTTATGTTCTAAAAAGTTACAATTAGAATAAATGGCTGATTCGGAATGAAGGACATCCAAAAGACATGAGCAGAACTTTGAACAGCTCAAATCTTTCTGCAAGTTGGGTGACATAATATGGTAAACAAGCATCTAAATTTGCCAAAAGAAATCTAAATAAAGAAATGATGAGATCAGATCATAAAAACCTTTTGACCTTCAAGACAGAAGTTAAAACTTGAAACTTGATATTGCTAAATCACTGCAACCATGTATCTGATAATCTGAGTCATCATTGCAGGAACTCCAAGACAGATCATTTTCAATGCCACATTGAACTGGCCATTGAAGTTCGAGAGATAAAGTATTCTCATCACTAAATTTTTAGGGTGCAATGATTACTAATTTAGAAAATGAAGCAGATGCAAGTTTGCAGCAAGATTATGGTATTAAAATAGCTGGGTAGCTTTCCAGTGAGCACTGTGCAAAGATGCTTTAGCACAATGCATGAAACACTATGCAATATGCATGCAGATACTGGAACCAGTGCCCTTGAAATTATTTAATAAGATGAGCAGAGTTAACCAAGATGATAAGCTAAGAATTCGTCTACCTTTTCGAGAAGCATGGGGTTCAAGGTGTTCTCAACAATCCAAAGCATGCGGGACAAAGTATGTTCTGCCCTTATTGCCTCAGCCCAAGCACTACACTGGCTGCTTTGAATGCCCGAAGATAACAACCTGTGTGTGAAGACTTAACGGTTACGGTCTAATACAGCATGAAACAAAAGAAACAAAATCTTCAAAATGGTACATATGCTATCATGTTAAACAGAGTAAGACAATAATCAAGGGCTAGAAAAGCCCAAAGAAAATCCCACATGCTCATAGATACAAATAGGAAATAACCGTAAGATCTTTCCCAGAAGCGTTGGGTAGCAATAAAAGTCCTTGTGCATGTTTATGCCAAATCAATTACATTGCAAGACATAAGAATTCCAAGTCTACCAACACGAAACAAACAGGCAGGCGTCTAAATTAAGTTCTTTAGAAGGAGAAGGCTGAGAAGGGGTGAAAGTGAAACACTGGGAAAGCTGAGTAAAACATGTGCCTACAGCTGAAACTAATTGTCAATTTCAGAAGTTGAGGCAATTTTAAATAGCATTACTTGAGAAACACTAATATGCTTTAATCAACAGTAAGAAACAAACAAGATAACTGTGCCATACCGAAAAGCTTCACCCAGGCACTGGGAATCATCCAAAAATAGCTGCTCAACAATTATCTGAATAAGCCTACTATTCGAAGTTATGTGACTCAGTGAAACTTCATGGCAAGCCAGATTCCCGAGGATGCCAAGGCAGATTTCCTGATGACAGATGGAAATGGACAACCAGAGAAACAATTAACGAGTTGCATGGAATTTTTCACAAAGCCAGAGAATCGACAAACCTCAAGCTATAAGATTGTCTCAAATGTAAACTTCACTTATCATGCAAGAGATTTCAAAGATAAGGTCCGGCCAATGGCTTACCGTGACACGCACTGATTGGGACACCGAAAGATTAGCCAAAAGAACATCGAGGATGAAGTTTTCAACCTGCACATTTTTTTTCTTGTTAATCTTCATTACATCAGATACTAGAAATTCAACAAGTCCAAGCAACAAGATGCAGTTTATTCTTTTAACTAAATGATGGTAAAATTATATATCCGCTCTTAGCATTGCAGAGACTACAAATATCTCCTAGTGCTGACATGCTTCTTCTAATACTATGTCCGGCAGACTTCACACAACTATCCGGACTAAACGACCTAATTAATAACAGAAATGAAAAAAAAATGTATAAAAAGGGAGAGAAATCCTAAGTACCATAAGTTCGGCATGAGTTTTACTCGCTGCAAGGTCCCATAAAACACATCCATACTCTTCCCACGCTGCAGCATTCCCCTCGGCATTCATGTCACACGGCTCGCGACCATCTTGGCCTCCAACTCGACAAGCAGACTGATCGGTATCATCAGCGATATCCATGATATCGCCCCGAGCATCCCCCGCACCAATCCCGCGACGGGGACCACCATTACCGGAACCAGTCGGAATAAGTTTCCGAATCGAAGCTATAATGAAGCTAGGATCAACCGTAGTCGAAATATCAAACAGCTGCAAGGCAAACCAAATGAAGAATTAGGGGTAAATTTTTTTTTTAACAAATACAGATTACTTTCGCAAGGCTAAACAAAAAATTTAAAAGAATTAGGGTTGGGAAAATGTGGGTGACCTCGTGCGACGGTGGACAAGGGTGAAACGGCGGCGCATCACTGGTTTCTTCTTCGTCTCGTTGCTGTCCTCCTTCTTCTTCTTCTGTTGGTTCATTTTCCTCCGCGGCGTCTTTGGTCGGGTCGGGTTCGGGTTCGGGTTCCCGGGTCATGCTTGGGTAGGGTTGTTGGCGGGTGCTCTCTGCTTCGGGCCGGGGAAAGGGAGACGGCGTTTGCTTCCGTTTGCGAGACGGTCCAGCTGGGCCCACCATTGTAATAACGTGCTAACTATAGAAATTCCCCCGACGAAAATGAGAGAAGTACTAAGTAGTGTTACAATTTTTCCGATATGAAGAAATCACGTGATTTAAAAAACATATCATATGGTTAATTCATAATATGAATTACCCCAATCATCTGGTTTAAAAAGTATTGGAGTGACAATAAATTATATAAGATACCATTTTAAAATGTTTATTATTTTCAAAACCAATATCTTACCTAAAATTTTCAAGAATCATACTACAAACTTAGATTTCGCTAAACTTAAATGTATGGAACGGTAACAAGAGAGGTTTTTTTAATAAATGAGATTCTATTGTTATCAAAAAGAAAAGAAAGGAATACAACAGCGTAGCGTCTGATAAATTTAGATTTCAAAATCAATACGTCTTATAGGATGCAGCCACAAACCTCTATAAAAAACTTTGTCACAACTAAAATCATGTGAGCTTAGAATTAATGCTACAAAAATCTATATTCGAAAAACACAGATAAATCTATATTACGAAATATGCTCGCCAATGTACCGTCAATTTTTGTCCAATGTGCCCTTATCATCAAGCAGCACCGAATCCCTCCCCGTTCACTTGCACGGGTCCACTTGATTTTACTGGAGTGTGTTAGTTGCTAATTTAGTACTGATGCCTAATCTAGCCATAAAAAATAGAAACAAAGAATTCCAGTAAGCACGACTAACCAATTGCCAAGTGGCGCCTCTGAGAAAGTAGAATCTAACCCTCCAATTAGGATAACGAGACGAAACCCAATCCACCAGAATAAAAACTGCCGAGCACCAGATTCCTAATTCCATCGAATAATCAATTAATATCTCAATAAAACCGAATTAACCAACCCCGAAATCCAATCCAAAACTCTCTCCTCCCTCCAGCTCACCAACACTAAAACCGCTTGCAAGCCGCCGTCGATGATCAGAGCACCTGGAGACCTCCAATGGCTCTATCCTCCACGCGCCCTCTCCTCCTCACACCAAACAGCTCCTCTCCCTCTCCACCGACCAGCTTTTACTGTTCCTTCGTGTCCTGCAGGAGAAGGAAGCGGTTTCCTCTGCTCCCGATCTCACCGGACAACTCCCGAGTGAGCTGCTTCCCCCAGGCCACGCAGGAGGACTCCCGGGACGACGTCGCTGCCCGTACCAACAACGCCCTCCCCGGCGCCGACTCCCCCTCCCTCGGCATCCGTGAGCCGATTTACGAGGTCTTCTTTTCCCCCTTCTCCGTTTGTAAACTTCCTTTTTCTAGGCGATTGTTTTATTTAACATGTGGAGGAGGTTCTGTTATCAGATTTTTTTTTAATTTTGTAAAATAGGTAGTGGAAGTGAGGTCCGATGGGATGGTCTGCACCAGGAAGATCAACAGGCGCCAGTTGTTGAAGTCCAGCGGTGAGTGTAACTTCTCATTTCTGTTCGTTATTAAAGCTAAGGCACGTACATTTCGCTCTCTTTGACGGATTTGGAAGAGACGAGTCGAAGGCGTTCAGTCGTAAGATTAGGTAATATCTGCAATAAGCAGAGTAGTAATTTTATCAGAATCTGCAGTTCGCTTGGTCATCTCTCTTTGTTGTCTTGGAGAATGTATAATGTGTGATGTGGGAGTGGCTTTTTGTTTGGTGTTCAGGTCTTCGCCCAAGAGACATCCGTAGCGTCGATCCTTCGTTGTTCTTGACAAATTCAATGCCATCCTTGCTGGTAATAACTTGGTCTCTTGCTGCACAGTCGGTCATTCTTATTGGATTATGTTTTTTGTCGCTTTTCGTGTGGCTTCAGGACATTTAACTTTGGCAGTTCTTGGCACTATACTATTGAATTTTGGCATTAAACAAGG
Organism: Hypericum androsaemum; assembly: GCA_963995505.1. Classification (NCBI taxonomy): domain Eukaryota; kingdom Viridiplantae; phylum Streptophyta; class Magnoliopsida; order Malpighiales; family Hypericaceae; genus Hypericum; species Hypericum androsaemum. Next base: position 13,985,730 of record OZ023186.1, read on the forward strand.
TAGTTGCTACTTAAGGTTTCCTAATTTTATGACTGCTGATGAGCTGTTCCAGCACTCTGTACGAGCTTGTTCTATTAGCTCCCGAGTTCTGTTTACCAATAATTTGTTTATGTTCCATCTAATCTCATTCAATTCTTTGTTGGAGTTGTTTCTTATGGGTCTTCATATGTGTCATGGTTTGCTAATTTTTAGGTCCGTGAATATGCTATCTTGCTGAATCTGGGTTCCTTACGAGCTATAGCGATGCAGGAGTGTGTCCTTGTGTTTGATTATAATCGGTAATTTTCATCTGCTGCATGCTCACTTCTTTCTAATTGTTTACTTTGTTATCTACTTTTTTCTCTATTGAAACTAACCATTAAAGTCTTACTTTTGTTTTATTTTCTCTTTCCTAATTTGCTCTTTTAGTAAAGGAGGCAAAGCTTTCATAGATACGTTATTGCCTCGCTTGAACCCAAAAATTATGAATGGAGGACCATCCATGCCATTTGAGCTTGAGGTTAGGTTTATGTTCCGTATATTTCTCTGAAGCTAGGACAAGGTTTCTAGATGAGATGATTTATTTTACGCTAAATGGCTTGGTTCTTCAACTTTATTCCATTCTTAAACATTGAATTTTGGAGGAAAATCTTATTTCCTTCCGACCACATTTTGCTGGAGCATATTGAACCCATAGCAGTGCAAAATGGGAAGAAGAACTGGATACAATCTATTTGTGTATTCTATCATAGTAATGCAGTGACCTTAATTCAGATAAAGATCCTATTGACATGAAGTATGAAATTTCCTAGTTTTGGATTGTCGTCTCTAGTCACTTCGATCTCACACTCTTGATTTTCGCTTGGACCTCCGCATTTTTCTCTCCGACTCTGGTAAAACACGACAAATTTGGTGAATACTATTGCAGATCAAAATCATGGATCTGACACTAGGCTTTTTACATGACTAGTAGAACTGGATTGGGATTTTTTTTACTCGAAGAAACTTTTAGGGACCACTGTTTTGACAGGCTCTCCTCATTAAAACTTATAGGTTGTGGAGGCAGCTCTGCTTTCCCGAGTGCAGGGACTGGAGCAAAGGCTAATGGATATAGAACCTCGTGTGAGTGCGTAGACTTATGCTTATGCATATTGTGTTGATATTTATTTTCTATCTGCTCTCCAAGTTTTTCGTTTCCTGACGAATTGTTTAGGGATGGTACTTTTGAGTGCTGTAGTTATTATCGATAAAAAATGAAATTCAGAAGAAACTAATTTTTTGGGAATTTTTGATGCAGTTGCTTGGAATCATGACATAAATTTCACTAAATTTCGTTGGCACCCAAAGTATCATTTAAAATCAGACATTCTAAGTTGGCAACAGAGATCGTTGTTTCATCCTTGCATTTAAATAAAGTAATTAGAATTCCAAATTGATCATGAACTTGACTGTTAGCTGGTCAACTCAGCAGGTGAAGACTCATTTTCTGCTAATGGATAGCTTTCTCTGTAGCGTTTAGTGATAGTTAGTGTGCTTGTACTTGTCAAGAAATTGAAATAGCATGGTTTCATTAAATGCTTTTGGGGGCCTTGGCATGTTAGCATTTCACTCCCAATCTGTGATAGTTAGTGTGCTTGGGTCTTGCACTTCAATTCAAACTGAGTTTTCGGGTGCCGTTTCTTGCTTTGAATATGGGGTTATATAATGAGGGAGTTGGATCTGGAGGTTGATTCTCTTGTTATGACTCGGATGATCAATCTAGCAAAAAACTGCTTGATTCAAAGAATCGTGAAGATATCTGGAAATTATTGTCAATTATGGGAAGTTCAGTCCCGGCATGTGAAAAATCTAGGTAATTGTGAGAATCTTTGTAGTTGATTATGCTCTAGATATTCATGATTAGGTGGATGTTGTCACTTTTTTTTATAATTGTTTTTCTGGAATAATTTGCTGGGAAGAATCATATTTCTAGCAAGATCTCTTTCAGCTCGACTTGTTTCCATGTTTCGAGAAAATAGGAATTCTAAATCTCAATTCATATATTGACCTGGTTGCTTATACTTAGCATCCCAAATCTGTCTCCTATTATTACTTTTGTCAATTTGTAATGATGCAGACTTTGTGTTTGAGTCATCACTCACATAGGCTGTTCCCTTCAGGTTCAAGCTCTACTTGAGATTTTGCCTAACAAGTTTACTGCTGATATATTAGAGGAGCTCCGTATAAGCAAGCAAAAACTGGTATAATTTATATATTTGAAAATGGCAATGTCAAAATGGTGCAATGATCTACCATGCTTAAAAGTTTCCTTGTGTATGATAGGTTGAATTGGGTTCAAGGGCTGGTGCTCTTAGACAAATGCTACTCGATCTTTTGGAGGATACACATGAAATTCGCCGTATGTGTATCATGGGAAGGAACTGTACACTGCATAAGGGAGATGATGAGGTTGAGTGCTCTGTTCCCTTAGAAAAGCAGATTGCTGAAGGTATAGCATGTGGTTGATGTGACTTCCACACTGTTCTCTATCACATATGTGACGTCTAGTGACCTTGGATTACTGCTGCGGTAGATTCATTATCAAGCATTTTTTGTCATTGCAGAGGAGGAAGAAGAAATTGAGATGCTTCTGGAAAATTATCTCCAGAGGTCTGTACTTCACTCCTTTCAAGTGATGTCTATGATCATTATATGACCTATGTGAGTGTGCCTGGGAGTTTGATGAATACACAAATTTAGAAATTGATGGTTTGGCTTACTTCAATTTTAGTATCGACTCTTGAGCATGAGTGAGCCTTGATAGTTTCTACTTTGATAGAACTATCTGAACTCTCTTTTAGAGACAGTTCTTTTTCAAGTCTACATCTGCTTGGTGTCTCATGTACATACATTGTTTATCTACTTGGCTTCGTATGGCCTTTGCAGATGCGAATCTTGTCATGGTCAAGCAGAAAGGCTTCTTGATTCCGCGAAAGAAACAGAAGACTCTATTGCTGTTAATTTGAGGTATCTCTCTTTTTGCTCCTTTTTTCTTGTGCTGCTACCTTCTGGGGTGTTAGTCTTTGGGATGTGCCTATGCTCTTAGGGTGAGAAAAGGAAGCTGCTGGTGTCTCAGCTTAGTTTAGAGGGAAAACAATGCTTGATATTTCAATTTTTAGCTTAGTTTGGAGGCCTCCCCTTGGACTATGGCACCAGTGATGCAAGCCATTGGCTCTAGGTGACAATGGTATGCACTGGCACAATCCTTTCCTACATCCTTTTAGCTATAGCTTATTACCTTCTAGGAACTTGCACAATTTAAAGAAATCTTGATAAGCTTTTGCATATAGTTTGTAGACGAAACTTTCTTAACATTCTCCACTTGTTTTTTAGTATTGAATTTTCTACCTGTCTGTCTATATCATTTCTGCACTTGAAAACTAGACACTGGGCCCTTTTACGTCCAAGAGGACATCATGTTCAGCAAAACCAACTCGTTGCTCCACTACATGTCGAATCCTCCCCTCGGGAAAGAGAATCAAGAATAGAAAGCAAAAATGGAAATATTAGTGACTGATTGAATCACCCTGATTGTTGATCGTCTTTTTGCACTTGCTGGTTCTTAATGTGGAGTTATCTTGTGACATTCTCTATCAGCTCCCGGAGACTTGAGGTTAGCAGAGTAGAATTACTGCTTCAAGTTGGAACATTTTTTGTGGCAGTTGGTGCATTAGTTGCCGGTATGCTCACTAGAAGTTTTACCTCTGTTACTGTAATATTTCTTCTGTTTGCTTCTGGTTAGCTATTATCTAAGCCTATGACATTGTTGCCTGATAATTAAAACTAACATGGCAAGGGAAGAGCAAGGGAGCAATATAGCAATTATGTATTGCAGTTGAATGTTTGCTTCTTTTTAGCTATTATCTAGTTCCAACTTGCATGCTGAGGGACACAAGTGAGAATACAACTGTGGCTACCGAAAGAAGGTAGAGTAAAATTAGTTTTTGAAAGTTTGTTCAAGAGAGGAGCTTGTATTTGAATGATGCTAATTGATGTAGAACACAGAAAATTGCTGAATGCATAAGAAAAGTTACAGAAAGAAAATCAATTGCTGGTATCCTATGCCATGCAACATACTCCCGTGTTCTTTTGGTTTCCATCCAAATCAAATAGGAGATTCACCCCGAAAAGTCTTTTTCCCTTGAAAGAACGTGTGAATTCTGCTGCTCGTAGATCACATAGACCTTACGGAGTACTTTGAACTACTATTTCTGTCTATACGTAAGGAGTGCTCTTCTTGCAGGTATATTTGGTATGAACTTGAAGTCCTATCTTGAAGACCATCTGGTATGTTCATCTGTTCAGACAGCTTGTACGGCTAGGATTTCTGTTGTCTATTTCTACTAGGAACACTTCTTTCAGCACTTTCTGATTCACCCCCATATGTTTGTCCTTATCAACAAACATGGTCTGGCACACCCCACCAACATTTTTCCGGAGTTGCCTCTTTATCGAGTGTCTGCTCTGACTTTGGTCAAGATAACTGTAAACTAAATTTTTTGCTACTTGACCGCCTGCAGTATGCCTTCTGGCTGACAACAGCTGGAATCATTGTTGGTGCTGTCGTGGGATGTTTCGTGATGTATTGGTATTTGAGAGCCAGGAAGATACTGTAACTCGTCGACTATTCAAGATAGGTGAGAAGTTTCAGTTGGGGCCTAGCAGCTGGCAACCAGCATAGATATACAATTTTAAGGGTTCAACTAATGGGTGTCTGAATCTGATCTGGTTGTGTCCTTTTACAGGTGATTCGACAAATTGAACACAGGTTGCAAGCCAGGTGATTCTAAACGATTTTGCCTCAAACCAGTGGCTTGGACGATGAAAATACCTGGGTAACGGGGTGCTCTCAGGTCAACCGTTAAAGATTGACTTCCCACAAATCAATACAACAAATACAAGTGAATGCAAAGGTAAAAGAGTAAGTGATCCATCTGTTAGTGAAAGCAAGATTCATCGTAGTTGAAGTAGATTCAGGTTGCTTACCTGATCATTATTGCATCTCCAATGGAAGGAAACTGTGTTCCATTTATCCCAGATTAGAAATTCCCAGGGGGGGGGCATGCCAATTGAAATCATAATCGAATCAAAGATAGCTGTTAATATTGAGTGAACTTCATTATTTTAGAAAAGGTCGGTACTGATAACATTTATTTTTATACCAAAATTTGGATGGCGGTTAGTTCGGCTAGTTCACTTGGCTGGATTGGCCGATCTAGATCCAACGGACCAAAAATGATATTTACTTTAAAATTTGTTACATGATTAAAATTAAGATTTTAATATTTGTAAATAATAAACTTTGCAATAAAATTAGAGAATATTTAGTATTATTTGGCAAATGCTAAAATAGTAATTAACATCAAGTGCTATATATAGTTTATAGACAATGACCAGTCAAAAGATGAGAAGTATAAACATCTGAATACTAACAAGGAATAGCAGAAGGAATGCTAATAAAAAAAGCCTATAGATACTACAGCTATCCATCCAAATCATCTGCCTTGCAATGTCCAAGGGTAGACATGAGATTGCGGCGGCTGAGAAGCAAAGTCACTGTTCACCACTTCAAACCCAGGCATGGAAATAGTAGATTGGCAAAAGGGATTATTGCCATCAACAATCAGATCATCAAGCCAACTCAAGTCGCAATCAACCAAGTAATTATCGTTTGGCGCGACTCCGTAATTTATACCAACATCAGAACGAAAACAATCTGCAGTAACATCATCATCCACATTACCCAGAACGCCAGCCGTAGGATTATTGCAATTCTCCAACTCCAGTACCGAACTGAAAGTCTCATACGGACCACCGATCATCGTCCCTACGTAATCGGACACGTCAAGACTTGCCTGATCATCAACAACTTGCAACCCAATATCAGAATTCTCATGGAGATCACCCCCTTGATAAAAGAGTTCCTTCCTTTGGCAAGAACCAGCCTTCAATAACATACCACCCTCCATCCTCTCCTTAATTAGCTTCAACCTAGAATCCAACAAGCATAGGGAATCCGCCAATGCATCCGAAGGTAACCCTTCAAACAACCTGCACAACCCACTCGCGACCTCCTCGCAGTTTCTTTCCGCGTTCTCGCGAACCTTGGCCGCCAACTTCGTCTTAGTCGACTGCAAGAGCCCAATGGCGTCGCCCCCACGCTTCTCGCGATCCTTGGCCTTCTTGTACCCATTGATCATCAAGACGACTTCGTGTCGGTTCTCGGGCCACGTGTCCACATTCCCGTTGGAGTCGTAACACACCATGCAGACGGGGACGTCGCATAGTGTTTGGAGCTCGAAGGCCTTCTTCTTTAGGGTTGGCTTCCGCTTGTTGAAGCTACTGAGCTTAGTAGCCACGTCATTGTCAAGAATCTTCTTAATGTAAATAGCCTTCCTTGGCTCTCTTTTCCGCTTCCGCTCCGCCACCGGCAACGGAGGAAGAATTGCCGGTGGAACGCCCTCAAGACCCTCCATAACAGCAGAATCAGGGACAGACATTACAACTTAAATTTAATAGAGAGAAATTATTTTCGCTCAGAAGGCGTTAATGGAAAAAATTGGAACCGCTCTAAATTGGGTAATGGAACGAATAGCACCAAATTGGAATATATACCTAGAATTACTTGAGCTTAGGGTTTTGTTCTTCGATATCAATTAACTGGGAGTTGCATTTATGGTCTCCGGTCCTAATTGATTTTCTGTTTGGCCTCTAACGGTCTAATTGAGTCAATCAACGTTGACTCAATTAATGCCCATGCGCGTGAGTGGGCTGGTTTCATATTTTGGGATATCTTTATTAGATCCCTCCTAAAAAAAAGAAATCTTTATTAGATTCACGGAGTACCAAATTGGAGTACCGAACTGGATTTCTAATGGGGCAATTATAAATTTTTTAAATGAAAATTTTAATTACTGACGTTATTATGAACTAGAGTATTAAAAAGGCTATTTTTTAGGAAAATGAAAGAACTTTTTTTTTTACTCTAGCGGAAAGTACACGCAGTACAAAACTGGAGTACAAAACTGGATTACGGGACTGGATTTCTTACGGAGGCAATTATACCTTTTTAAAAAAGAAAATGTTAGTTACTGACGTTATTATGAAGACTAGAGTATTGAAAAGGCTATTTTTAGAAAAATGAAAGAACTTTTTTTTACTCTAGCGGAAAATTCCCGGTTAACTACTGCAATTTAAAAAAATTGAATTTTAGATATTGATTAAATTAGAACAAAGTAGAGATTGACTAATTCAAAATTCAACCAAATATTCCCCTTAATCCATGTGGTTCCAAGCAGACGGTTAGTAGCTACTAGACATATTAATCCATATTTAAAGGAAAAATATTCTCCTTAATTAGAAGCATTATCATTAACCCAAATTTAATAAGGCCAAGGTGCTTTCTTAAACCTAAGTCTATGCTCATACCATAGTCCATGCTTGGTAGCAAATGAAGTAGGAAATCATGTTGTTTCCCGATTATTCATTTAGAAATCAATCTTCGAGAAATTTATTCGTAAATGAATTTATATGAGAACCAAACATAAAAGTGTGAATCATCATAAGTAAATTTTGATATTTTCCAAAAAAAAAACTTTGATATTTAGGTTCGAACAAACTTTATTTGGGATAATTTTTGTTAGGCGTATATTCAAGACTTGTTTAAGCATACTCAAGTCCCTTATAAATTGGACCAATTGTTTTGGTAACTTTAGTTTGAGATTTTTTGGTCGGTAACTTGAATATAAGATTGATGTATAGGGAAATGTAATAAGATTCAGAGGAAGGAGAATAAGAAAGACTTTCACCTGGAAAAACCCAAAATTTTTGCAGGCGTCATCAATCTGTTGGACAAGTTTGGCTTTATCCTCTAGTTCCAGGTCGATCACCGGAACGTCCTCGCACGTTAGGACTTCGGACAGACGAGGGCGTTCCGACTCCGGACGGACATAACTTTCCGGCAAATTCGAGTAACGGACGCCGGTGGAAATGACTTTAGTGTCCATGGCATTGAAGAAATCAATTCCAATTCATATTCTTAGTTGAAGGGTCTTTCGAGATTTCTCTGAGTTCAACTCTCTCTCTGTTTTGGCTAAACTGAAGCACTTTCCTAGAAGATGAGATTTGGTTCCTTCCTCGGCTACGTATTTATAGTAGCGAGAGATGGGTTAAACAAAAACTCCAGCCGCAAAAACAATTTAACAGATGGGTTAGACAAAATATGCGGACAAATTTACCATTCCAATTCCACTCGCCTCTACTGATTTTTTTGTTAAAAACTACCAAAATTACAACTTATAATATTTTTAAAAACGGTTAGTTAGTCAACCTGTTAGCCAAGTGCCGCAACCATGCCTCATTTTTTTTCAAAATCTTGGGCGATAACTTGGTCATCAGTTCGTGATAAAAGATCTCGAACTCAATGTTTACAACAAAATATGAACCTTTTTATGAAGTCTGCGACCCGCTGATCGAGTTGAAATAAAGTATATCGATATGTTGAAGATGCCACAAACAGTAAAGATTCGCTTGATAAGTCGAAGAAAAATGCAACAAAATCACTCCTTTATCAAAATAATATGGGAAAAGTCTATTTTAATACCCTGTACTATCGTCAAAAATCACTTTAGTACCTTGTGATAAAAAATCTATCAATCGAGTCAAACCTCACCCAATTTACATCACTTTGGTCCACGGGCAACTGCCCGGAACAGTCCGTTCCAAACGACACCGTTTTGTATGCTCGCCACGTCAGATTTTCACTGATACATGTGCACTTGAGGTGGCAAGAAGGTAAATATCAAAATAATCACAAATTTACTTATAATTATTCACAAAAAACCACAATTTTATACCAGAACCAAGTTTCGAACCTCTGACCTTCGAGGTCTGAGTCCTACCGCTGTGCCACCATGAACTTTGGTTATTATTTCACAATTCTATATATAATACATAAAATGCCTTTATTTCCTCCACTTCGTCTCTCCTTCCCCAACCCCACCTCAACCCCAACTTCTATATATATAATACATAAAATGCCCAAGAAACGCACGCCCCTTCCCCCGACTAGCTGCTGCAGACTCGTCGGGACGATGCCGTCTCTCCCAAAAACTCATCTCCAACGGATACGCCGGCGAGCAGAGCAGGAGCAGCAGCGGCGATCGGGCGGTTTTTGTCCTAAATCCCAACGCTGCGAGGAGAGAGTCCTCCTGCCATCGAGGAGGTGAACTCACCGGCGATGGCGTCACTCCCGCCGGTAACAGACTCGCGGTCGGTAGGTAGTCCCCTCCATCTTCGGCCTCGTCTCCCACGATAATACGTCATTGCCGTCGACGTCGTCAGCTCGCTGAAACTGTTCTCGAAAGTGATGTCAAATTAATTAGTAAAAGGCCACCGTCGATTTCGTCGCCGTCGAGGAAAGCGAAGGGCCAGGCGTCGAGGTTGTCCATTTCTTCCTCCACTTCGTCCCTCTCCTTCAAGTATCGCGGCTCCATGTGGGAGTTGGCTTTTTTAGGGTTTTTGGTTGGTTCATTGCTAAATTAGACTGGGGGAAATGGTTGGTTCATTGTAATTTAAGTTGTTGGCTTGGGGGAATTGGGGGGGGGGGGCGGGGGGGGGGGGGGGGGGGGACGATGTTTTTTAAATTAATATTATAAATAAATTAGTGATTATTTTGATATTTGCCATCTTGCCACGTCGTGTTTACTAGTAAGCTAGAAAATCCGACGTGGCTTGCCACGTCACACACAAAACAGTGTCGTTTGGAACAGACTATTCCGGGCAGCTGCCCGTGGATCAAAATGATGTAAATTGGGTGAGCTTTGACTCGATTGATGGGTTTTTTACCACAGGGTGCTAAAATAATTTTTGGCGATACCACAGGGTAATAAAATAGACTTTTCTCAAATAATATTCATCTTCTCATTGCTTATGCCTCTATATGGGGTCCGAACTGTTAGGAAATTACTCACTTCCCGTGGACCCACACAACGCAACGGACAACACAAGCACGAGCAAGTACAAAGGAAAGCACAAAAGGAGGGACACAAAAATTTGTTCACCTCGTTCTATCCTCAATGATCTACGTCCGGGGGCGTCCAAGCCAAGAGAGATTCCAGTATAACACGTGTTGTTTATCAGAGGTAGTGTACTTGATTAAGATCTTAGTCGAGGCAAGCATTTGACTCTTTCTCCATAAGACGAGATTGTCCCGTATTCAGTACATACGGGCTACGTCAATCGTCTCCAAGATACAACGACTAGTTACTTCCAAGATCGTAGAACAACGATTCTCGAAGCTTCGACGAACTGCTGGATACTCGAAACTTTCTTGAGAGAGAGGAGAGAACTACAATGCTAATGAATGCTTATGCACTTGTTGTTGGGATCAATGCAAATGGGGGGGATGCCTATTTATAGGCTGCAGAGGAGAGGAGGCATGCATTTCTGAAAGGTTGCCTGGCAACTTTGAAGGGGCTCCAACCTTTCCGAAGAGGCATCTCAGGCCTGCCTGTAGGCCTGAAGGGGCGCCTGTTGCTCTTTCGCATCACTTCGCCATTCAGTTCTGGCTTTGGTCGTGCCCCGTTAGATTTTCCTGGCTACTACCTTCGTGACCCGTCGGTTGGATAGTCCTTCGCTCGCACTCCTTCGGCAGGCGGCCTTTTCTCACACCTCTTTAGGTAGCCTGTAGCTTCCCGGAGTTGGGCAAAATTTTTAAGGCTCCTCCAGCTCCTCGCGACACGTGCGAAGTATGAAATACGCCACAAAGTGCCCATTGCGACTTGCGTCCAATGCGCCATGTGCTCACGTGCTCGTGTGCATGCTCGTGCTCGTGCTCAGATGGTGCGTAGAGTTAGCTTTCCAGGTGGTCAACTCATTTTCTAGCTAACAAGGAGCATCTCCTTATAAACTAGAAAAAGCTTGTTGCACTTTCCAATGTGGGATTGCCATTTCCTACTTGGGCTTTCCACTTTGGGCTTTTCCACATTTGGGCCTTATGCTTTAATTAGCATTTACTCCAACAATTCTCCACATGAATGATGATTAATGCATGCTGACACTTTTAAGAAAAATTTTGACAAGTTATCATTCCATCGAGATAGGTAGCTTACAGCTTTGAACCTTCTCTAGTAAGATGTTATCGGATTTACTTGCTGCTCAGTGAATGCGATATCTTGAACTGGTCAGCTTTTTTAATGTAAACTAAGACAATAACATTTACACAATGATATCTCTAATATCCTTTGGTTCTCACGTTTTGTTCGTTTCAGCCATGGACTATATCTTGGATTCATAAGTATTTTTCCATCTGAAGCGGCATCACTTCACACTTATATAGGTGATCTCCTATCAAGAGTATCCTGTCATACTCCACCTTTATCTGGTATAAGAATCATTAAAAGCGTTGACGCTTAACCTAACCACACCTCTGCAGGTTTGTACTTAGGCAGCTTCTGAGAATGGGATGGGTTCCAAGTGATCATCTTAACCATCCATAACTTCGTTCTCTCATTTCCGCTTCCTTGGCTCTCTTTTCCGCTTCCGCTCCGCCACCGGCAACGGAGGAAGAATTGCCGGTGGAACGCCCTTATGGTCAAGACCCTCCATAATAACAGAATCAGGGACAGACATTACAACTTAAATTTATAGAGAGAAAATTATTTTCGCTCAGAAGGCGTTAATGGAAAAAACTGGAACTGCTCTAAATTGGGTAATGGAACGAATAGCAACAAATTGGAATATATACGTAGAATTACTTGAGCTTAGGGTTTTGTTTTCGATATCAATTAAGTGGGAGTTGCATTTATTGTCTCCGATCCTAATTGATTTCCTGTTTGGCCTCTAACGGTCAAATTGAGTCAATTAACGTTGACTCAATTAATGCCCATGCGCGTGTATTTTGGGAAATCTTTTGCAGATACACGGAGTACAAAATTGGAGTACGGGATTGGGTTCCTTGCGGGGCAATTATTATTTTTAGAAAACGAAAATGTTAATTATCAGATCTTAGGTTATTATTATTTTGGTTCGTTTACTGAGGTTATTACGAAGACTAGAATATTAAGAAGGAAGCTATTCCTAGAAAAAAAAATATATGAAAGAACGTACATTTTTTACTCTAGATGACAGTTCGCGGTTAGTAGTTTAAAAACTCTTGCACCAAATACTTGTCAAAAACTCGAACTTTATAAATTTATGCTGAAATGTTCAAATATTTTGTAGTGTGTTTACAGACCCGTGATCTGACCGGCTTTTTTTATAGACCAACATGAGTTTTTTCTAGTGTGTTTTGTCCTTGTTGATATAGATGGTACAATCAAATCACTTAAACCTTTAATAACATATCAAGCATTTTTAAATATATCCGGTGTATTACATTCACACATCATTAAATATGTGACATCCTAGTTGTGCCTTATCGATAGGGGTAACCACGATTGTGGAATCTCCGGTTACGGTTCCGGAACCGGAGATTACAAGGTTCCGAAAAGGTGTAACCGTATTCGGAACTTTGAAATAAGGTATCGGGACAGTTTCGGAAACCTACAGTTACGATTTCGGAACCTCTGGTTACAAAGTTCTAATTTTTAAATATTTTTTGGAGGAAAAAAACAAATTAAAGATTGGGATTACAATTAACCTACCAAATTAAGTTGGCTCTCTATCTTTAACTCTAAAGGAATCAAAGCCTACGTTGTTGTCTTTCATTTATGGAGAAAGAATACTTATTGAGAGCAATTAATAAATAGAGATTAAGAGAGAATTGAAAATGGATGGTGTAATTTTTGAAGAATGGAAGGGAGTATTTATAGTATTTTAAATTTATTAAAAAATACGATTTCAGGACCTCCGATTACGGTTCTGGAACTGAAACCTCTAGTTATGATTTAGAAAAATCACAAACCATAACCGGAACCTTCTCAGATGCCTCCGACACGGTTTTTAGAACTTTGACCATGATTTCAAATCCGGTTATCGGAAACCCCGATCCACAGGTCAAGTGGAACCATGGCCACCCCTACTTATCCATACAATCCAGAATCCCTCGTTTTCATGTGTGGGATCGGTTTGTATATCTCTCTCCACCTAGAATGCTTGCGAGTAGTTGATCATTATCTGTGCGCTCTCACACCGGCGATCACTCTCCTTCCTCAGGCCTCGAGCGTCAGATGTCCACCAACTTCAACTTGGTTTGTCCATGAACAAACACTATACTAATAGAGGTCCTGCTCTGATACCGCTTGTAATGCCTTGTGATTCGACTAACTGTCTTCATAAAATAACACGAGTCTTTTCCAGCATATTTTGTCCTCACTCACACGCACCTTAGAAAACATTCCAATAGGTCACACATCTTAAAATTACTCCAAGGCCCGCTTAGCTTTGGAGTTCCTTCAAGATGTTTGCTAAAAAAGAACGTGCACCTTGTTGATATGGATAGTACAATCAAATCACTTAAGACTTTCTTAACATATCAAGCATTTCTTAACATATCTGGGGCGTTACAATGAGTCCACGTGTAGGGTATGGATCTTGATTAAATCTTAAGGACCCCACGGGTCTGAGTGTGGATCATTACAACAGAATCTAGGGTAGGGTTTTGGTCTTATCTCTAAATCTGAAATATGTATTTGGATCATATAGACTCTTACCCTACCTTGCGTATTGTTACTCTTATAATCCTTACCGGAAAAAAAAGGAGGGGAGAGAAGTGAAGAGAGGAAAGAAAGAGGAGAGAGAGAGAGAAAAAACTGAAATATTTTAAAAATTTTACAATTGTAAAATTATCTAAAGTGATCATATAATAGTGATTTAATCTAGATTGGTGACCAAGAAAAGACAAAAAATTAGTGACAATTTACAGCAACAAAAAATGAATGATCACGAGTACTTTTTACCATGGTTATCAAATACGCAGTCTGACTGGTGGTCCGACCGGTCGGATTGCGATTCGGTACAAGGAGCGTACCGGAATTGGCCCAAAAATGTCAACCTTACGAACCGCCCAAAATCTGGTCGGATCGGGCAGTTCGTCAGAAATTTTGGGTCCGTATTTTTCGGTTGGTAAGGTTGGACCAAAAATCATGATTTTTTTTGAAAAAAACCAAAAAACATGAGTTGGTCACTTGGTTTGGTCAGAAATTTTGCACAAATAAAAAAGGAAAGAGACCAAAAAAATTAAAATCGAGAAAACTTTATCAATCTCCGTAGTTTCATCATGTATTTGATAATTTTTTGAGGTGTATATGTGATTACAATTTACATGTACAATTATACATATATATTATTTAAAAATGGTATTTAAAAAAATTTGGTCTGATCGGCGGTTCAACCGGTCGAACCGGTCGACCCGAGATTCGTCCCAAACTCCGGGTCGACCTCCGAGTCGTATTTGAAAACACTGCTTTTTACCTCGTTCCCCAAATATGATTTGACGGTTATTGATTCCGAAGAATATACTGAGTGATGGACAAACAAAATGACATATCTGTTGTTTGGTCTCTAAGTATTTTTTAATTGGAAAAAAAATTAACTCAATTGATACGTTTTAAACTACAAAATATCTATATGATATTCTCCGATACTACATAATATTAAAGTGTACTTTTTCAAAAAAAATTATTACCAATATTTGAAGTTGCGTAATTAAAAGTAGCTGCGCATATATATACATCAAGTATTAGTTGTGGAAGGAAATATATTATATACATCTCCTCTTCTACATATAACAAAATTAAAAAATATTTAAAATTATTTGGCATTCTAAAATCGAGCAACCTGTGCGCAAAATAACAAAAACAAATTATGAAAAAAACTAAAATAGTACTTTATACCAAGTACTATAGCTTAGACAATGACCAGTCAAAAGATGAGAAAAATATAAACATCTGAATCATCACAAGGTATTATAGCAAAAGGAATGTTACACAAAAAAGGCTATGGCTACTGCTATCCAAATAATCTATCTGCCTTCCATCGTCCAAGGGTAGTCAAGAGATTGCATCTGTTGCGGGGGAATCCAGAACCCAGTCATTGAAGTAGTAGATTGGCACAAGGGATTATTACCATCGACAAGCAGAACATCATCAAGCCAACCATAGGATTGGTCGCAATTGACCAAGCAATTATCAGATTGAAAGCAATTGGGAGTCACAACATCATCCACATTACCCACAAATCCATCCATAGGATTATTGCCGTCGACAAGCAGAACATCATCAAGCCAACCATAGGATTGGTCGCAATTGACCAAGCAATTATCAGATTGAAAGCAATTGGGAGTAATAACATCATCCACATTACCCAGAAATCCATCCATAGGATTGTTGCAGTTCTCCAACTCATACGGACACGTCATCATCGTCCCTGCATAATCGGACACGTCAAGACTTGTCTGGTCATCAGCTACTTGCAACCCAATATCAAAATTCTCATGGAGATCACCACCTTGATTAAAAAGTTCCTTCCTTTGGCAAGAAACAGCCTTCAATAACATACCACCCTCCATCCTCTCCTTAATTAACTTCAACTTAGAATCCAACACGCATAGGGAATCCGCCAATGCATCCGAAGGTAACCCTTCAAACAACCTGCACAACCCACTCGCGACCTCCTCGCAGTTTCTTTCCGCGTTCTCGCGAACCTTGGCCGCCAACTTCGTCTTAGTCGACTCCAAGAGCCCAATAGCGTCTCCCCCACGCTTCTCGCGATCCTTGGCCTTCTTGTACCCATTGATCATCGAGACGACTTCGTGTCGGTTCTCGGGCCACGTGTCCACATTGCCGTTGGAGTCGTAACACACCATGCAGACGGGGACGTCGCATAGTGTTTGGAGCTCGAAAGCCTTCTTCTTTAAGGTTGGCTTCCGCTTGTTGAAGCTACTGAGCTTAGTAGCCACGTCATTGTCGAGAATCTTCTTAATGTAATTAGCCTTCCTTGGCTCTCTTTTTCGCTTCCGCTCCGTCACGGGCAACGGAGGAAGAATTGCCGGTGGAACGCCCTTATGGTCAAGACTCTCCATAATAACATAATCAGGGACAGACATTGCAACTTAGGTTTAGGGAGAAAATTATTTTCGCTCAGAAGGCGTTAATGGAAAAAACTGGAACCGCTCTAAATTGGGTAATGGAACGAATAGCAACAAATTGGAATATATACGTAGAATTACTTGAGTTTAGGGTTTTGTTCTTTGATATCAATTAAGTGGGAGTTGCATTTATTGTCTCCGATCCCAATTGATTTCCTGTTTGGCCTCTAACGGTCAAATTGAGTCAATTAACGTTGACTCAATTAATGCCCATGCCCGTCTGAGTGAGCTGGTTTCATATTTTGGGAAATCTTTAGCAGATACACGGAGTACAAAATTGGAGTACGGGATTGTGTTCCTTGCGGGGCAATTATAATTTTTAGAAAATGAAAATGTTAATTATCAGGTCTGAGGTTATTATTTTTTTTGGTACGTTTACTGAGGTTATTATGAAGACTAGAATATTAAAAAGGAAGCTATTCCTAAAAAAATAAATGAAAGAACGTATACTTTTTACTCTAGATAACAGTTCCTTTTTTTTAGGGAATAGATAACAGTTCTCGGTTAACAATTTCAAAACTTTTGCAAAAAATATTTAACACTACATTATAAAAAGGAAAAAGTACAATTTTGTACCTTGTGGTATTACACCTTTTGCGATAGGACCATGTAGTTTAAAACCATCAATCAGGTCCAAGTTATTTTAATTTTGGATAATTACTATCAGGCCCCTGGTGTTTGGTATATTTGCCTCTCATCCTCTATCTTTTCACAATCGATTAAAAAATTCTCATAATTTGGTTTTATTATACTATTAGGCCCCTCGCTGACGTCAGCCAATTTTTTTCATTTTTTTATCATAGAAATGACAAAAATACCCATGAAAAAAACTAGAAATCAGAAATCAAAGATTGGAGATTTCGCCCTCAAATCTTAATTCAACAATCTGAGAGCCCCAATTCATTAATGACGATGGCTGGCGACTTCCCGAAGGACGACGAAGGCTACACATATCTGCACCGGGGTCTGCTCGACTCATCTCAGTTCCTGATTCCATCCCTGATTCAACGAGACAAAAAGATTTTGAACAACCCTGATGCAATCTCATCGAAGGAGAACGCTTGAAGATGGAGCCGTGTCGTTCTACGGAGTGAACAAGCCAGGGACTTGAACAATGCACTGGTCTCTGTTCGTTTTCTAGCTCACCCACTCAGTCCCTCGACAACGGAGGAAGTTGACTGGATCCCGACACAGAACCATCTAGCACGGGAAGGTGGCAACAGTATCTAGGTTTAGCGAAAAGAGAAACACGAAGTTCCCATGGAGGTTCAACTGTTTGTTTGTTTCGGTGGTTTTGTTTTCTGGAAAAAGTTGACCAGAAGAAGATCGGACGGCGACCATCGGTCATCCCGGGGATAAAGTCTTGGCCGGGATGAAGAAGTTTGATTTTTTTATTTTTTTCAAGGGTATTTTTGTCATTTCTATGACAAAAATACGAAAAAATATCTGGTGACGTCAGCAAAGGGCCTAATAGTATAATAAAACTAAATTATGGGGAGTTTTTAATCGATTGTCAAAAGACAGGAGGGTGAGAGGCGAATATGCCAAACACCAGGGGCCTGAGAGTAATTATCCTTTTTAATTTTTATCAGGATACGGTTTTGCTGAGGTTCGGGCAACTTCTTAACCTAGCTGGATTGACACGTCATACGAAAATGCTCAGTGTCTTGCCAAGTAGACTTTTGGAAAAGTATCAAAGTAGTCCCTATTTTATAAATATTTTTTTAGAATTATCAAAATTACCAAGTACACTTCATCCCGAACCTCACCCAGAACCTCACCAAACCAAACCAGCCCTTCCAAGAATCAAACCAGAGGAATTGCTTCCAACTCCAAAAAAGCCAAAACAACCGATTTCCTCCAAAAAGCCATAAAACTTGTAGTGCATTTGACCGAAAACACACAGAAACCCAATTCCAGAAGAGGAAAACTCAACCTCTCGATCCCAATCCCAGTTCCGGTCCCCGTAACCCAATTCCTGAACCTCCTGATTCCAATCGAAGAAAACTCAACATCCTCCCGCCTCGCCCGCTCGATCTGCTCCCTCTGCAACTCTGTTGGGTCCTTCACCGTCGTGTCGACGAAGCGGGAGACCATCGACGGCTTGCACTCGCCCAGCCACAAGAGGGTCCTCTCCAGGGAACTCATCCACGGCGGGGACATCAACCAAACTCTATCCCATGAGCCCTATAAGACCAACCTCATATTCCTTCTCTCTTCTTCTCCACCGGGCCGCTGCCGCTTCGGATCTAGGCCTGGGCACAGGCTCCTCGGCCCGATCGTCCTCGTCAGAGGAGGAGGATGACGTGGCAGAGAAGTAGGTGGACTCCGTCTGGAACATGGTCGGGTATCTGGTGTCGGCGCCGGACTTGGTTTTCCTGGTGATAGATCTTCTTTTTGAGGATTTTTAATTGGAAGTTTATGAGGAAGAAGAAAGGAAGAGGGAGAAACAAGTCAACTGCCCACTCAGCTTTTGGTTTTCAAGAAGAAAAGGAGGGTTTTTGAGCAAATAAAAAATTGGGGACTAATTAGTTAATTAATCGAGATGATTCATCCATTAACTCACCCATCCACTTTGCCACATCATAATAAAAAAGCATCGTGATGGTAAAAATTAAAATAATTTAAATTTGATTGATAGTTTTTAAACTATATGTTCCTATCGCAAAAAGTGTAATATCACATGGTACAAAATTGTATTTTTCCTTTTAAAAAATACGAACTTCCTAAATTTATAAATTTATGGCATGTCTCTCAGTAGGTCGAAATCAGATTTTTAGGAGGAACGGATCAGGCAATCAATTGGTTTGGAAGGAGAAACACGTAAATGTGGAAATTTTTAATATGGTCTCAACATATCTAATTTGGCATGTTTCACGTTAGGATTCAATTTTTTAAGTTCTATTAAAAAAAAGTTAAAATATATCAAATATGCTGTCCGATATGTCTGACTATGTTAAATTTACTCAAATTTCATTAGGTATAAGCACCAGACGTGTTTTTCACGTCCGTTGATGGTTGTTTTCAATGTCCTAGCTTGGGCCAATATATATTTTCCAAAGTGGATTTAGGGGTTATTGGACTTTCATTTGAGGTTGGTGTTATTGTAGAATTATTCTAAAATGGCATTCTATAAATTTTTAATCTTTTTAAATTGATAAAAAATCTGGTGCTGTCGTAATAACTAATATTTTTAGAAAATTTTAGTATTAAATTTTGGTTACAATTTTTGCATGAACTAATTTTCTTTATGAATACATCTATATTTACATCATTTTTCACCTTCCGAATGGTCTTCAAATAGATATTATAATTTTTCGTCTTGTTGTAACAATAATAGATTGTCAAAAATTTTGTTAATTTGAATATAGACAAAAAATAACTACATTGTATCGATAATTTTGTTGATTTGAATATCAACAACGTTAATTTTTTGGTTTACATGTATTTAGTGCTCAAAATTCTTTTTTAATTATTTCAAAGCTAAAATATATAAGGGATAAAGATAATTTAGTACCATGTATTATAGGATATAAACACTTTACACCCCCTATTATCAAAATACCCACAAAACTACCTTGTATTAAGAAAATCTAACTTTGTACTTATCAGAGCTTATATAGCACGTTCACGTGGCAATTACTTGATGATGTAGATAATAAGTCAAAATAATAATAAAAATCAAAGAATAAAAATCAATTAATCAAATTAAAAGCAACAAATCAAAGAACAAAGCAAAATCAAAACCAAGAAACGCAGCAAAATCAAAATCAGTTGACTATGAGAAAAAAAAATATACAGAAACGAAATCAATTAGATAACCATGGGTAATCTTTAAACAGAGACAAAATTAATTGCGAATGCTTCGGATTTGGTCTGGCTACTCTTATAACAGTCAGAGTTGGATCCGTAGACGACGGGGGTAGTAGACAAAACTTAAGTCTGAGACCGCTCTCGATTGCGGTTGAAATTAAGGATTATGGGTCGGAGAACGCCATCAATTCCAGATCTCGCTGTCGATTTAATTACTTCCCAGCCCTTGTTTCGGGAAGGGAAAAAAATTAACTTATTTATTATTATTTTTTTGTTATTTATTATCCACGTCATCAAGTAAGTGCCACGTGAGCGTGCTATATCAGCTCTGGTAAATAGAAAGTTAGATTTACTAAAAAACAGGGTAGTTTTGTGGGTATTTTGGGGTTTGGATTGGGTACGGAGTGAAGGAATTGATTCCGGACGGTTTGGAGTGAATGGGACCGCAGCGGCAAGCGCAGTTATGTGATAATGGCAAGCGCAGTTATGTGATAATGGCATGTGTATTTGTGACAGCGGCAAGTCCCCGTTGATGATAATGGCGCGCGTGGTTTTTTTTCATTTTGGTCCCCCATATTTTAGCATTTTTGCAAAAAGGTCACACTGGCATGCGCAGTTATGTGATACTGGCATGCGCAGTTATGTGATAATGGCATTTGTATCCAGCCTGTGTTTGCGCGTAGATTTTTTCATTTTGGTCCCCGTATTTTAGCGCATTTGCAAAAAAGTCCCCGCGTGTCTTCATTCTAAACGGTTCGGAATAGTGGCATTCCGTACCCAATCCATACCCGGTATTTTGATAATAAAAAGTACAAAATATCTATATCCTATAATATATGGTACTAAAGTGTCTTTATCCCAATATATAAACTCCTCTTATTTCGCGGCATTCTTCTACACAGCTTATTTACTCTCATACTTATTAGTTTGTAGTTGTTAAAACATAATTTATATCGAATAGCCTATATCTAATAGTGTTTAGTAAATTAAGATTCAATTGTTGTTGTTGAATTGTAAAATTTCTTGCAAAGACATACACAAATATTTATTTTTTTACTTGCCATATGTTATTAAATATTATTTTAGTTATATTACAGAGTAGAAAGTGAAGTTCCGAGCAACACATTTCCATAAATTCACTTTCTTGTAAAATTAAAAAATTATCTTGCATAAATTTAATTTTTACGAAGGAGGACGGACATGACTAACCATTTGCGCTTCGCCTGGCATTTATGGTTGACCGAGGGTTGCTATACATCCCCTAATGCGTTTGTTGAAAGCGCGCCGTGGTTAACGAATGGCATTTTCTGGAAATTTTGATATTTAGAATTGACTCTCGGACCATATTTAAGATATTATTTTTATATTATTTTTTAACAGTGTCTTTTATATTCGTAAGTCTTGAATTCAATTTTAAAATCTTAAATGATGCATTCGGAATAATGTATAATAATCTCATTAACATGCAAATCAGTTCCAAGTTTTACTTTTGGTTGCATATATGGAAATCAATTACTTTCACTATTGCAATAAAAATAAAATTAGAATGAGATTTCTTTAATGTATAGAATTGATTCCCATAAAAATGACAAAAAGAGCCGCATTCATGGATGGTGACAAAAAATAAACGAGCCTCAATTAACGGGCGCAAAGGCAGAATCTTAAGCAGATGTTACTACAACATAGAATCTTAGTCACCGCATTTTTAACTATGTAATACTGTTGGTGTATCTCAACAATCGAGTAATTCAAGTTCGAATCGGGCGGAATTTTAGAAACGTACCGTTACATTCTCAAAGACTCAAACTCGAAACCTTTTAGTTAAAGATCTGGTCTTAAATGGTCTTTGAGATTAGAAAGAAGAAAGAAGAAAGAAGAAAGAAAGGAGATTAGACAAGAGTTAAGCTTAATCGATAAGAGGCGGTGTGAGCACAACGATCGCGGGTGAATTAGCTGAAGAAGATGATGATCGACTTGATCAGGGGGACGATGAACCGAGGGTATCCTTGGAGATGAACTCTTCGCTTCTTACCCCTACTACAGAAGATGTTTCCCCAAAAAAAAAATCCTATACACCTTATGGTATGTCTCATATTTTCTACAAATATTTTGGGTTATTGTTGAGGATGATGATAAGAATATTGTGCCAGATGTACTTAATCCTCAAAAACCAAAGCAGCCAGGAACTTGTCCTCAGCTCATAGAAATACAATATAAAAGAACAAGTTTCCCTAGAAACCGGACAATTGTCATTGAATTGCAATACCTGACAAAAGAAATCAGTAACAAAAAAGAAATCAAGTGCCCAGTTGATAAAACATCTACCAGCTAAGAATTATTGCAATCATAGGGGAGCTGGTACCTAGAGCCTTCATCTCAACTTTGACACCAGTTGAAACTGCAGAAACATCTCCATGGCCACTTCGACTTCCTAGATGCTTCCAAATTCGAATCCAGGGAAAATTTTGGTCCCAATGTTGGTGCGGACAGAAGTCACTACTTCGGCAGACAGCCGCAATGTAGCAGGACAAAACCAAAGAGCCACCGTCACGGCCTACATGGTTTACATGGCTACTTCGAAGGGCTGACCGCAGATTGGGATTCTTTGGATGGATTTGAAGACCCGTCGATTGCAATACTCTCCATCCCAGCTTCCATTGCCTCCCTGTCATCCTTCTCTCTTTTCCGCTCAGTTAGATTTCCACTTACTGGCTCCTGTTTGATAGTAGGCATAGAAGGCTCCAGTGCACGAGGGCCCCCCGTTATCCATGGATGACTTAAGCATTGTGTAGCTGTTGGTCTCTTTTCAGGTAAAAAATCAAGTATTGGAATCAGGAAATCAGCCAAGTCATGTGCATCTTGCTCGTTGAAATTATATTTTTCCCTGAGAACCTTATTCAGAGGCCAAAAACGCAACCGACGAATGTGTCTCAAATCACCATGCCTATTGAAAAAATCTCGTGAATAGCGACCACCAAATGCAACCTGAGATTATCAGAGATCAAATGAGTACTAAGCTACAAAAAAAAAAATCAATTGCAAAGCCACCAATAACAGAAGCTAGCAGGAGCGATCACATATTAGCATGCTCAAAGTGCTAGCTCTTCTCAAACTAGCAGCATGTGTGCAATGCTCTTTACCTTGCGTGGCATCATCCCTAGGAGCTCCATCATTAGTGCCAAGTGATCCTGTAAGAATCAAAAACAAAATAAATCGAGGAGTTAAGAAGAATAAGCACATGTAAATGAAACCAAAAGGTGCAATTAAAACAAAAAATGAAGTTATTAGGCCATGCTGATGAATTTCAAAGGAAATCATTCAGCCTATTCAATGTATGTCCATTCTCTGAACTGGCATCTAATCAAGCATGCACAATGATGTTTTCTAGATTCTTCTCGGGTTAAACTTAATCAATGATGCTAAAAAACAGAAAAATTGCAACAAAAAGGGAAGGGAACTAGAAGCAAGTGTACCTCATCCCTATCATAGTTGTCACCGCTGTGAGGATCAAAAAGGACGTCACCAGTAGCCAGCTCAAAGCAAATACAAGCAAAAGACCACAAGTCAGCTGGAGTCGAGTATTTTGATCCGAGAACAACCTCTGGGCATCTATACTGCCTGGTCTGAATATCGCTTGTAAATTGTTTGTATGTCCAACAAGCATTTCCAAAATCGACCAGTTTACACTTTCGATCAATTGCATCTATTAGCTTCCGCCTGGTGCTACGGTTTCCCCTTTTGCTGCCCTGTTGTTCTTGGCCATCACCACTTGTCCCGCAACTATTTGCCAGTTCCTCTTTGGTTGCGGAGCCATTGGATTGCTCCTCCAAAGAATCTCCGTTCAATTTCACAACAGTATTATAATCTTCAGGCTCGAGTGCTTTCATATTGGCATCATTCTCTTCAGATACTTCTTCTTTCCCTACACAAGTCTGAGCTGCCTTCTTGGCTTTCATGCGAATTTTCTTCTTTTGGTTCTTGCTAAGATTCCCAGATAAGCTCTTCCCATCTTTTAAAGCACCAGACTCTGCCACGATCTTACTCTTACTAGTTGGAAGGATAAGAGGATCACCTGTCCTTCTAGGATCTTTAGACGGATCAATCACAGACAAAAGCAAGACGTTCTCTGGTTTCAAATCTGTGTGAATAATCGACAGCTGGCGATGCAAGTAATCCAAACCCGCCAAAATGTGAATACAAATTTCCTTAACCATGTGCAGCGGGACGCCTTGGTAGCTACTATACTTGATAAGGGTCAAGAGATTGTCTCCCAGGTACTCAAAAACCATACACACATGCTGACCATTTGGCCCAGAATGCTTAAAATGGTCCAAAAGCTTCACAACACATTTGTTATCTTCAGGGTCTCCCTCGGCAATCTGCTTGAGAATCTTAATCTCATCCATTGCAGCCTCAGTATAATGTTGAGCACTCTTTTGAACTTTCAACGCTACATAGCGCTACAAAAATGAATTCCTTTGAGTTGTCAAGAAACAGAAAGACAAGAAGACTACCAATGGTAACATCCCCAATCACTTTGCAACAATTTCTTCCACTAACACTCAATTCAGCACATCTAAGGATCAACCGAAGTAAAGTAAGAATCACAAGTTCTAGATAGTGCTAGAACTCGACCTCAAATAAGCAGCAAAAACAAACCAAACAATGTCACTATAACACGAGAAAACTGTTGATCTTCGTCTAACCCCAGCACTCCTCAACAAATTACTACAAAACCCGAACAGTTCAATCACTCGACCTCGAATAAGCAGCAAAAACAAACCAAACAAGGCCACTATAACACGAGAAAACTGTTGATCTTCGTCTAACCCCAGCAGTCCTCGACAAACCACTACGCGACCCGAACAGTTCAATCAGCTACTTCAACTAACTACAAGCTCAAATATCAGAATTACCCGAAACAATTAAGACAAAGAATTAAAAAGAAAAAATCACGAGAGAGAGAGAGAGAGGGAAGTACGAGAGATTGGATGTCCCAAGCAAGCCAGACGGTGGAGAAATGGCCCCAGCCGAGCTTCCTCTGGACGACGTAGCGCCCGTTCTTGAAGGCGTCACCGACCCGGACCGCGTGGTATCCTCCTCTCCGGTAGTCCTCCGTCCCTTCGTCCTCCGATGTGTAATCTTCCTCCTCAATATCATCATCGTCCTCCTCCTGCTCTTCCCTCACTACCCTCCTCTGCTCCCTCCCCTCGTCCGCCATTAACCCCACCAAACCAGCTCAAAAGACCTAAGCTTTTCGGTGCTAGGGATCAGACCCAGAAGCCTCGCCGCTCGAATTGAGGGCGGTTGCGGGTGCGGGCGGGAATTGGAAAGTTAGGGTTTACAGGGGGAAGGGATTTTTGGGCCTCTTCAGGGCTGCATAGTTTAAGTTTAGTTTAGTTTAGGGGAAGAAACGGGAATTCTGCGAGTAATGAGTGTCGGGTTCTGGCCGAGGGTTGACCACTTGCTAGAACTAGGATTGTGAACGGTAGAATTTAAATCGAATTCGAATTAATTTTTTTGAGGTTAAGGTTGCGGTTTATACTATTATAATAAATATTTGTGTTTATTTTGTTCCTCTTATTTTAAACTGAAATTAGACAAACTTCAATTTGTTGATCTATAGTATATTAAAAATTAATACTTTCAAACCTAAAATAAGATGAGAATTTTATATCTTGCATTTTGAAAATGAAGGATTTGATGTTTGGTGCTTGAACTAATCTAAAGTTATGTAGATTAACGTAATTTTGTAATTTACCTATCATCACGTCAGATTAAATAATCCAACTCACTACCACATAGCACTCCTCGTAGGCGTCAAAACGATGTCGTTTGTCAAAAAATCGTGAACCGGACTTGTGGACATCTTAGTGATAAAAATTACAATAAATTAGACTAGTTTATGGTTTTAAAACCACAATGTACTCAAGTAATAATCGGTGATACTGTAAGATAGTAAAGTGAACTTTTTCTACTTCTATTTTTATTAAAATTGAAATAGAATTTGGTTCCAAACAAGCTGTAATAGTGAATTTTCCGAGTTACATTTTTTTAACCAATTGGTATTCGTGCCACCGGGCCGACTAATCTGATTTCAAGCCAAGTATGACTTTTAAAAGGTGGCAAAACTCTCTCAACAAGTATTTAACATTGCTGCGTACCCAAGGACTCAAACCCGAGACCTTGTTGAGCTAGAACAACTTCATAACTAGTTGATTTAAGTGTCTGTTTGTTCTAGGTTGCATATATTGGATATCAATATCAACCTCTCGAATTACATATATAGAACATTAATATCTCATTTGCTCTACTTGGTGACATAATAATTAAATAGTAATATGATAAATAATATGATGACTAATATAGCTAATTTGAAATATTGAGAAAAAACTTAATATAAACCAAGTTATCAATAATAAAAAATTAGATAATTTAGATGGAATTGTGTAAATTTTAAAAAATGGAAGAAAATACTTATACTAGTTGGGCCCAATCGTGGACCAAGCTGAGAAGAAATGGGACGGTTAAAGGATTTATTGAATATCTTGAATTGGTCTATGGGCCCAAAGTTGGACAACACTGGCTAGACCAGATAACGGGCTTGTTAACCCACCGTGGTCTCCGTCGCTCGCGATCTCAGAGCCGACAAAAGCAAAAACGCGAGGCTCTCGTCTCAATCTTTTTTTTTTGAAACAAAAAGACGTAAAAGTTTTTTAAAATTTTGATAATGGATAGATATTCAGGGTTGAATTCATAGTATACAATTTTAATCTGTAAAAAAAAAAGACGTAGAAAAAAAATTTCTCTCTTCCCTTTCGATGGCACGAATCTCTTGGCCCGTCCTGTGCAGCCCGAGGTATGCTCCTCTTTTGTCCCACCGCCACTCGCATCCAAATCTTCAGCTCAGGAAGTTGATTGGGAACGTTGCCACTGGTGTTGTTTACTCCACGATCATAAAATAATGGTCGAGGCATCAATAGCCACTTATATCAAACGGTAAAGAAGTTGTTTTAGTTTAACTAGGTTTTGGGTTCGAGTCATTGGATACGCAACAGTATTAAATATTTATTGAGAACTTTTTTAAGTCCTATACAGCTCAAAATTCGATTAATCAATCCGATGGGTCAGATATTAATTAGTTAAACAAAAAATAATGGTCGATGCGAATTATGGTCCAGGTCTAAAAGGGTTCGATGATTTTATAAAAATCTTAAACTGATAATTATAATTTGATCGTGCGGTTTATGAAATCGTACCGACAAACCGCTCAGTTGATATATTTGTGATCTCGATTTGTACGGTTTTAGTCGGTATGCTGGACACGCCTAGCGTCATTAAACTTTTACGATTCTAATTGTCATTCGCGAGATTAGCAAAATCTTACCATTCGTATGCATTTCTCAATTCCATTTCTACAACAATAAACCTATGAACACATTCTAGATTATTATTCAAACTAAGAAGAGCCAAAAAAATATTTAGTCTAGCGTACAATAAATTTAATTCAAAGAGGTCCCAAGATAAAGCTAACATAATGTAAAAAATTACCTATTAAAACGAACAACAACACATCAACACTGCGCTTTGATACCGATGATGCATTTACATGAACAAATTCATTAATTAATTACATAACCATAAGTTTACTTGTTGAAGTGCATACAGGGGCGGAGGGACATTACGAATTGTGGGGCGATTGTCTCCACTTAATTTTTTTTTGATAATTATGTATATTTTTAAATATATGTTTCCACTAAAATTAGAAATTGATCCCACTAAAAAATTAATCAACCTAAAAATTGAAACCAAATCTTAAAAAAACTTAGACATTTCTTAATCTTTTAATATATATTATAAGATCTTAATTAGTCTAACTACACTACCATAAATAATAAAGTAATTAACTAAAAAAAATTAAAAAGATAGTACCTACCTACCTAGCCCAGCCTAGTGGCCCACGCAGGAAAACACATAATGAAAAAATAAAAAGCAAACGCACGCACCCCTACGCAAGCAAATAGAAAAGAAAAAAAAAACTCACGCTTAAAAAAGAAAAAATTAAAGGATTTCACTAAAAAGAAAAAAGAAAAAATTTATTTATAACTAATGTTCGATTCTGTGATCAAGGTAATTTTTTTCTTAAGAGGTTTATTTTTATATTAATTAATTCCTATATTTTAAGTACTTTATTGTTATTAATTATTTATGCATGCACAAAAGCTAATGAATTTTTTTCAACTTTATAATAAAGGTATTTGATTCCGTGATCAAGTTGATATTTTCTATGCAATTATAGATACGCAGCTTCATGAATTAAATAGTCGGTTTACTGAGATCAACACTGAATTGCTTCTTGGTGTGGCATGTTTGAGTCCGAATGAATCATTTGCTGCTTTTGATAAGAAAAAATTGATTGGTCTCACTAAGTTTTGTCCACGTGACTTTTCGTCATTGGATATCTTGACATTTGATAGTCAGTTGGATAATTATATTGCTGACATGAGATCTAATGATGAATTTTATGGTATAAAAAGAGGTTCGATATTTTGGCTCAGAAGTTGGTGCAAACACAGAGAGATCTCATTTATCGTACGATATTTCGGCTCCTGAAATTAGCTTTGATATTGCCGGTTGCAACTGCAAGTGTTGAGAGAGTATTTTCTGCCATGAATATTTTGAAGAATCGTCTTCGCAACAAAATGGGAGATCAATTGCTAGCTGATTGTTTAATTACATATATCGAGAAAGACATTTTTGATTATATTGACAATGTAGCTATTATGAAGCGATTTCAACGCATGAGTAATTGTAGACTATAATTATAAATGTTGTAATTACATACGTTGAACTTTTTGAAAAAATTATATTGCCCTCATTCTC
Organism: Hypericum androsaemum; assembly: GCA_963995505.1. Taxonomy (NCBI): domain Eukaryota; kingdom Viridiplantae; phylum Streptophyta; class Magnoliopsida; order Malpighiales; family Hypericaceae; genus Hypericum; species Hypericum androsaemum. The sequence goes on from OZ023186.1 coordinate 14,014,531, forward strand.
CAAATTTTCTGAATCCGCCCCTGAGTGCATATACCCAAAGTTTGTATTCCCAAGGTTAAACATATATATTACGTAATTAACATTTTTTTCTAGAAGAGATTATTTATTTATTTATAATGGTATGCCATTTTATCGTAATCGGCATATCATTTTATCATAATCGAACATTTTACTTAATTAATTAATCATATCCGTGCATTGCCATTTAATTAATTTATTTATTATCAGTTTTATTAAATATTTAACGGACATGTCATTTTATCATAACTTGATCTGCCAATTTATCAAACCTAGGCATTCCATTTTTTTATAACCGGGCATGTCATTTGACATAACCAGTCCTGCCTTTTGGTCAGAACTGGGTCTGTCATTTAGACATAATCGGGTATTGCTATTTGACATAACTAGGCATGCTATTTGATATAACCGGGCATGCCATTTTAACATAACCTTCCAGCGGCTTGGTACTCGATCGACTCTTGATTTCAAAAAAATTTTTGACATCCTTGCACTATAAATTGAGAGAAGTCATAAACTTCAAAGTTATAAATGTACGTCTCAGCTGCGCAGCAGCTTGAATCACCTCAATCAGACTTCGGAGTAAGAAATTGTGGCTCTCCAATTGAAATATGTCGACCACAACTCGGTCGACTCTTCACTTCAAATAAATTTTTCCCATCTTTACACTCCGAATTCGGAGAAGTCATAACTTCAAAGTTGTAAATATATGTATGCGCTATGCACAGCAACTTGAATTATCTCAATCAGACTCTCGAGTAAGAAGTTGTGGCTCTCCAATCAAAACCTATCGCCCGCAACTTGGTCAACTCTTAACTTCAAGCAAATTTTATACATCATTGTGCTCTGAATTTGGAGAAAGCATAAACTTCAAAGTTGTAGATATATGTCTTAGCTTCACACGCCAACTTGGATCACCTCAATCGGACTCCGAAGTAAGAAGTTGTGGCCCCCCAACCAAAATATGTTGATAGCTTCTCACCGTCGCCCCTTCTTCACAATCAGACTCCGGCCTGCTCCTCGTCAACACCAGAGTGGTGGTGGACGTTGGGCTCGTGTCAACGTTGTCGGTCAGATCTGTTACCATAGATTTTTAATTAGGGTTGGGAGGGAGAGAGAGGGAGGAGACTGGGGAATTGGGAAAATGAGTGAGGAGAGAAAAGAAAGAGCAAAAGTGAAGGGATAAAAGACAAAAATACTCCTGACAAATTAATACCGTCAAATCTTTGACGCGCGTCTAATCATCAAAATCAATGGCCCATGTTGATTCCCGGACGGTACGAGAAGCCCCTATTGGTGTCCGTTCTCGATCCCTTCCCCTTTTTATTACGTCTTTCTATTTTAATATATTTATCATATATTTTTATTTTTTTAATAAATAAATTTATTGTAGAATGCACTAGTATAACAAACTATATACAAAACAACCGAAACCGATTGTTAAGTCCAGTTATTTTATGTCATGCTTCTATGTCTATTCATCGAGAATTGGTATCAAAAACGCTTTTAATTTTTCTCTTTTATTAATTTGAGAAATAACACCTCTCTCTTTTTTTTTGCGGTAAAATAACCCCTCATTTTCGTGATTATGTTTCAACAGTACGCGAGTGCTGGTCCAGTAGTAAAGAAGAAATGGCTAAGAGAAAATTTTATCGACCATAACTCGAATACCATAAAGGCATATAAATGTGCAATAGTTGTAAGGAGTTGCCACTCCCTCCTCCGCCGAGAGAGAGACATATAAAAAAAGAAGTTTAATAGTTGTGAGAGTAGAATAAAAATATATATAAAAAAAAGCATATTAGTCGAGAATCATCCTTTTTCACAATGTTAAGCTCAATTTTTTTATTTTTGGAAAAAAAATGCCAATGGAGGTGTGATAGCTGACATTTCTAATTCCATTTTTTGTGCTGGTATGCTATTAAAAAATCAAAGAAATAGTGATATCTTTGCTCATGTGATGCCCACTTATAATATGTACGTAAACACTTGCAAATAGTTTTGGAGAACGCAGTATCCATGTCCAATCAATTTTAATATATGAAGAGATGGTCACGATTTTGAAACGGTCGGTCCTACGGTTCAAAATATGTGGAACATTAATTGGAACAATCCTAAAAAAATTTAAAACGGTTGTGAAACTATCCTCTCACTAGAAGTGCCTTGAACCGTGATCATGGGTCAGATTTCGACTACGAGAACTGTCAATTGAGAGTTTAGAACTAACCCGTAGCCTTCCCTAACAATATGAGGCGAGCTAAACATAATCATAAAATTTGCGAGAAAATATTTTCCGGATTCAAACTAAATGTTAAAAAAAGTCCTCGCATTAAAAATTATTCCACCAAGGGTCAAAAGCAATTTTCGATGGAAAAAGTGTAGGGAATCATTTTCTTTCCTATAAAATATTTTAGAACCTCAAAATCCAATAGTTTTGACTTAAGCTGAAATCAATATTTTATTAATTATTTAATCCTCCGATCTTTTAATTAACGGCAAAAATCAGCGGGGGAGCGATGGCTAATTGCAGTTTAGTACAAAGAGTGCAGGCATATGTGCGTCCAAGGGTATTGATATGGTGTCATTTTCTATTCCAAAATGATCGTTTTCGGACCACACCTCGCTGCAGTTGCAAGAAGCTCCGATCACTCTCCCCGGCATCGCGCTTCGTATGTCCGATAACGTTTTGGACATCACCGTCAATTCGTAGTTCAGATTGAAGAATGCCACGTACACCTCCCCTGAAAATGATGTTCAAAGATAACCTCACCAGAGTTCGTTTTTCACATGATATAGAGATACATGACATGTGAGAGAATAAACAAACCGTTTCTTCCTCTTGCTATCCAATAACGACCTCCGGTAGGTATCGATGTTTTTCTTTTTGGAGATGAAACTCCGGTAGGTGTGGCATTGGCTGCATTTGGAACGGAACGGAACGATGTCAGCGTAAGTCGATACTGTATCCGAGGCGAATCAACTTGAAGCTACATTACCTTCTGGCCTCCTCCTTGATCGCTGCTTTGCAGGAACCTCGACTGTTACTTGCTCACCCGGATCAGAAGCAAACTGTTTTTGGGACATCGATGTCAATAATATATCAAACAGACAAACAAATCCTACACCGTCTTGTCTTGAAGGTAGACAGACGATACTTACTTACCTCCCTGTTATTTGTGCTATAAGAGTTTAATTCCAGTATGAAAGGATTAGTGATTATATCGAAGGTGGTCTCATCGAGCTTTCTGAGATCTCCTCCGTACATGAGAGGAGACTTGGCCATTGCCCACAGAGTCATCTGCAGTCAGACAGTCGGATTGTACGTACGAATCACAAGACCATCTTTTCGAGTTGAGTTCCCACACAGACACAATACATACCTGAGTTAGTTGCTCGTTCAAATTTAGATTAGTCGGTCTGTACGGACCGTCATTAGAACCTGGGCGCAACGCAACAACTCAGATTAGTCATCCAGAGCAGTTACTCTGCAGTTTACATTGGACTAGACTAGAAGACCTGCATCAGTGAGCCATCCAAAGGGTAGCATATCTAGGTCAGGCCAGGATCTCCCGTTCAAGCCGCTAGTGCCAACCAGATTAGAATTAGCAAAGTCCCTGAAGCAAGCAAGCAAGCAGATATAAATAATAGCACAACACAACAGGTGAATTAAATCACTGACCAAAAATGGAGAGAAATTTGACCAAGAGAAAATTAAACGTACCTCGCAACATCAAAATGAGAAACTACGTCTGGCCAAGAATCCCAATCATCCCCAGTTACTCGATACATGTTGACTAATTCACTTACACCCTCCGCCATGGCTGGCGTTGCGCTGGTTCCGGGGGACAATGAATACACAATAGGCTTTGAATGATTTTGTAAAATCTGGACCACAAGGATGGATCCTGTCCTGTCAGCACCTAAACTCCATCCATCCAGAAAAAAATAAAAAATAATAAAAGAAATACACAATCATTTATCTACCAAAAGCTGCGTGTGTGTGTGCGTACCTCTGAAACATAAGTAATCTCGTCTATGTCCAAATCATCACCAAATACACAATCATTTTTCACTGCAAAAGAAATATACAACTAACTTATCAGATAGAGAGGGAGGGACCCGCAATGGATTAACTAACATCAAAATTTCAGTCAACAGTTACCAAAGTCAACGCCCCAGTCAGCATATTGCTGATAAAGCGACCTCAGGAAGGCCTTTCCGGCTTCCAGGTTAGTATTAACACTCATGAAACCATTTTGCATCCATTCACACGATCTCTCCACAATCCCTATGTCCTTAGCACCCCATTCGCGGCCCGAATCTACGAAAGCACCTCCCTGAGGAAAATGAGCATGGTACAAACATTATTAAGATCATATCAATCTCCTATCTAAACTGATAAAAAGTCTCCGTCCCGAGTAGGGATCAGTGTTAAAATTTAATAATTCTTCTATCGTAATAACTAATATTTTTAACCTCAAATTTCGCATAAAGTAATTTTTTTTAATAAATACATAAATTTTTACATATTTTACACATTCATAAGCCATTAATTTGTGCTAGACTTGCTTGTTTTATAAAGTTTACATTATTATTCATCTTCTCAATTGTCAATCCCTTTGTAGTAAAAAAATAATTCAATCAAATGTATCATTTGAACAATATTATAAGCCGAGATTTTAGGTAATTTGAATAAAGATAAAATATTTTTTTAATATTTATTATTCAAAAACTTAACTTTAATATTTTTGGAGACATAATATTTTTCTCCGGTCCTAAGATATGACGTTAGATAGGTTTTACTGTATACGGAAAGGAATGTAGACAAATTTGGTGCATGACGATGGAATGGAATGTAGTACCGTTGTGATGTCGAGGATAAGAGTGTTTGCATCGTATGCCTGTGTGCTTATTCCTCGCATGACATGAATCCCGAATTTTAAGCCCTTATCGTGCACTTTCCTTGCAACTTGTGTGAATCCGTTCCCACCAATGGAAGATGGCCATCGGTCTGGATCCGGTTTCACTCGTCCCCACTCATCAATAACATCGAACCCACGAGAATTAATATTCGCACCAGCTACCTTTCTGCGATACCACAGATAATCTACCACAACGTACTGCATGCATGCCAAGGCATAAAAAAATTAAAATGATTCATTCTTCAGAACCAGTACAAATGGATAGGATCAAAGTCACAACACAATGTAAGAAGGAAGAAATCCTTCCTACCTCGTACCCATGAGGCAGAAGACGTTGTGCAACAATATCTGCATTCTCCAAGAACTCTTCTTCAGATATAGTCCAACAAAAGGAATCATACGAGTTCCAACCTCTTGGTGGAAAGGCAGCTCGACAGGAGACACTATAATGGAGGATATGATAATAATATCATAAATAAATACAAGTAAATAATAAATTGAACTAGTAAAAACAGAATTAAGAAAAAGTGATCTTGGTACCTGGGAAGAGAAAGACCCAAGTGCAGAAACAGCAAGCATAAGAAGTACTGAAACATCATTATGAATTCCTCCTACTATTGTTCGATTCTAGGAGTTGGATTACCATTTAAACTGGCTGGTGGTGCTTTTATTTGGAAGGTTCATTTTGTTTGCTTCTATATTTTGGTAAGAAACTTCCCACTCAATTGCTTTCCATAACATTCATTAAGGAAAGTTCTCATAAATGGAAGTATTTGATCCATTACTTATCCTTGAGAAGAGGAGAAACCCAGCTTGCATTGATCCACATCTACTTACTAAACTTAGTCACCAATCACCAAACTTGATAATCTCACCTGAACCTTAAAACAAGAGATTGAAGATTGCACGGGCTTCATCATTTCACGAAAGTTGTGGCAGGCGACTACCACTTGATAAAATTATTTTTACTATTTTATTTTTTCCAAACTATTTTGGAAATACGTATATATTTATATCTATTTTGGGAAAATAATGAAGTTTTTTAACCATTTTAGAAAAAATCCTTCCAAAAGTAACTCAATCATCTTCACGAGAAATTGTATTCTATATGATAAATTACAATATTAATCTTCTTTGAAATTGTATTTTATTTGATAAATTACAATATTAATCTCTTTGACATTAATCATGTTCATTTTTCAAATCGTACAAATGTATAATCTGACTTTTTGCTCTGCCTTGAAATCTGCGCCAGCCCCCCAAAATCTCTAATTCCTCTTCGTCCCCCTGCTTCCCCAATCTCCTTTTGATTTCTTTGGTCGTTCCTCCTCCTTGCTCTCGTTTCTTGGGTCGCAAATCTAGGGCCTTCGGGCTGGCTGGCCCTGTTTCGTCTGCATCTCTCTATCCCGGAGGGGATGGGCCAGCGGTGACAATGGGGCGGAGTCTCTAAGCGGTGCTCTCTCGGTGGCATCCCTCCTGCCCTTTAGAAGGGCAGGGCTAGCGGCACCGAGAATCTCTGGAACCCCATCTGGGTTCAGTGCGTCGTAGCCCTCCTGGTGGCCTCTCCGCTGTGTCAGCTGTGTTCTATTTTTGATCTGGGCTTATGGCAGACTCGGACCATGCTAGGACTCTGTATGTCGATAACATGCCTCTTCAGTGGAACAAAGAGGCCCTTCTGAATCTTTTCTCTCGGAGTTTCAAGGTTTCAGATGTGTTTGCGCCTCAAAAGCTCTCCAAGAAGGGCTCTCGTTTTGATTTCGTTCGGATCTCACGGGAGGCGGATGGCGACTCTATGATTCGTGAGTTTAATTATAAGTTGATTGGCCATCGCTGTCTGCTTGTTGATTTCTCCAGATTTGATAAAGGGAAGAAGCTGATGTTCCCAGAATTAGGAGTCAAGTCTAAGACCTCGAGCTCTGGGTGGCCTGTTGGCCCCTCTCGGAGGTCCAGCCCAATGTATTATGCTGCCTCCTTGGGTGTTAATCCCCGTGCAAAGCCTGACTCAGCTTCTGCCTTCTCCTATTTTGTCCCATGTTCTCTGGATCTAGACTAGCTAAGTCGGGGCCTGATTATCAAGTTGAAAAAGATGTGTGATTTGGCTCTCACCTTTCAGAAACTCGTTAGCTTGGGCCTGCGCTCTCAGGTAATTAGACCCCTCGGTAGTCTCTTCGTTCTAGTTTTAACAGCCAATGCAAAGGACCTGGAATTTTGAAAAGGCAAGCTGGAGGTTGAATTTGAGCTATTGGAAGAGTCTTGGCTCACAGCTTGAGCGCTTTGCGTGGGTTTCATGCAGTGGCATCCCTCTGCATCTTAGAAGCTAGAACTTGCTTGATCTCCTTTTCAGCAAGGTGGGTAGTCTTGTCCATTTTCAAAGCCTGGAAGACTCGCCCTCACTTGATGTTACCAATGTCCTTATCTCTACGAAGGTCCCTCAGTTTATTGATCGCTCGATGGATATCGCCCTTAAGAAGGGCCATGTTCGCATTCATCTTAGGGAAGCTGGCATTATCCTTTGGCAGCCACTTTTTGATTCTTGGTCTAGAGTGGCTGCTGAATCTTCTGATGATTCTAATGAGGCTCTTTACCGGTGTATTAAGGGGAAGGGAATTTTGGTTCCCCCTAGCGTTGCACCTGCTGCCCCCCTTTGCTTGGACAACCTCTCTAGTAGCTCTGCAAGTCCCTTGCCCTCGCATCTCCCAGGGCATTATGAGTTGGTCCCCTTTTCGCTCCCTGCTGCCAGGTTGTCAGGCTCTCCGCCTGATGCAGGGGCTGATTCCTTGTATCTTCCTCGTGGCTCGATCGCTTCTCTAATCAGTTTCAATAGGGTCTTCCTAGGAACCTTTCTGGTCATAATCCAGTGGTGCTCAAGGAAGACAAGCTTAACTGGGGACCTAAGCCGTTCAGGTTTGTGAATCACTGGTTGAAAGACCCAAATTTTGTTCCTAAAATACAATCCTGGTGGGCCGATCTAGATAGCCAAACCTTTGGGCGGAATAAAATTATTTTCAAGCTGAAGCTTCTGAAAGGGCTCCTTAAAAACTGGAAGAGAAGCGATCTAAACAGTGGCTTAGATAGTCTGGCTCACCTGAAAGAGGAGTTAGACTTTCTTGATTTGTAGGACGAGGCCGATTTACTAGATAATGATGGTAAAATGTGCAAGAGGGGTTTGACCAGACAACTTTCGTACCAGCATAAGAAATTGGACTCCCTACTTAAACAATAATCTCGGCTGAAGATGGGTCTTTTCAGGGACAAGAACGCCACGTCGTGGCCTCTTATAGACTGTGAGAGAATCATATTGGGAGTCTCTTCGTCAATGGTAGATATGTCAGTCAGGTTGGTGAAGTGAAGGATACTATCTTTAACCACTTTTATACCATATTTTTGGAAGTGGAGTTGGAATGACCTTTCCTTGACCCCTCGCTCTTCGACCACATCAGTGCCTCCGAGAGTGTTAGTTTGGAGTGGGACCCCTCTCCGATTAAGGTAAAATTTGTGATTTGTGAATGTGCAAGCGATAAGGCGCCAGGTCATGTCATCTTTTCTGGCTTTGATCCCAAAAAAATAAGGAAGTCAGCTTTTGGATAACTTTAGGCCTATCTCTTTGATCTCTAGCCTCTATAAGATCATTGCTAAAGTGCTCTCTCTTCGGTTGAAAGGTGCTCTGGCGGGGGTGATTAGTCAGGAGTAATCAGCTTTTATTGAGGGCAGATAGATTCTTGACGGAGTGTTAATAATGAACAATATCATTTCACTTCTCAAGCGTCAAAAATGTCTGGGAGTTCTTATTAAGCTGGATTTCCGTAAGGCATTCGATTCAGTCACGAAAGTATCTTAACGATACCCTCTTGGCAATGGGCTTTGGTGCAAAATGGTGTAAGTGGATCATGTGCTGTGTGAAGGACACTTCGAGCTCAGTCTTAGTTAATGGATCGCCCACCAACATGTTTAAACTGAGGTGGATGATCCTTATAGCGGTGAGCCTTGAATTAATTAAAGGTGTGTCCATCCCAAACTCAGACTTCAGTCTCAATGTTCTCCAGTACGCAGATGATACTCTTCTCTTCTCTCAGCCGAATGATGAGTGCATCCTTAACCTCCAGCGAATTATTATGGGGTTCTCCTTAGTATCGGGATTATGTGTCAACTTCGCTAAAAGCTCTTTCATCGGGAATAACACTTGTCCAGATTGGCTTGAGAGTTCTGCAGCCTCGTGGGGTTGTAAGGTGCAGTCATTACCCTTTTCTTACCTTGGCTTACCAATTGGTGCTCAGATGTAGAAATCAGCCGAGTGGCAGCCAGCCCTACAGCTTTTTGACAAGTGCCTTGCTGGTTGGATGGGGAGCCTTATGTCGCTTGGTGGCAGAATCATAATCATCAAATCGGCTCTCCAAAGCTTGCCAACCTATTTCTTGCTTTACAAGGTTCCGGTGGGTATCCGAAAGACTTTGGTTTCCAAAAATGTGCATATTCTTCTGGTCAGGTGGCATCGATCAAAAAAAGCTTTGTTGGATTTCTTGGGATAACATCTCATTGCCCGTTGAAAATGGGGGACTTGGCATCTCTAAGCTTGACATTAAAAATGAGGCATTTCTTTCCAAATGGATGTTTCGCTACTTCTCGAATAAGGATATGTTATGGGCGAAGATCATCAGAGGAATCCACGGTTTTAGAAGCAGCTCCAACTTGACTTTTCCTATCTGCAAAATCCCATTTCATGCCCGCAAAACTGGAGTTTGGGATCCATTATTAGGCTTTCTCTAAGCAACGGTCTGGTCCCTGATTTACTTAGAAGCGGATGCTCCATGCTTATTCGTAATGGAAGGGATACGAGGTCAATCAAAAGATTTGGTATTTTATTTTCGCCTCCATTATCTGGTGCATCTGGCTCCTTAGGAACAAGGTGATCTTTCAAGGAATCAATCCAGAACTGGGAGCCCTTTTTGCGACCATCCTCAGGAATGGCATGGAATGGCAGAACTGGTCAGGCTCAAGAGATTTTTTCTGCAGGCAAGATCTCCTCTTGGTGCTCCAGAACATTATGTCGTAGACCTTTTGCGATCTTGGATCTCTGTGAGTTTGGTGTGTTTCAACCTTTTTGGGTCTTGCTTCAGTTAGCTTTGTCTAGCAATTCCTCTTGCTGAATTGCTACGCAAATCTCTCTTCTTTAGTTTTTGCTCTTGGCTTGGTTGGCCTTTTTGGGATGGGTTGTTTAGAGTTCATTTTTTGGGTATTCCTCTGTCTTTTGTGTGAGGGTTCTCTCCCGACTCATATTTGTACATATTCTTTGATTAATATATCTCTACTTTTTCAACAAAAAAATGTGTTCATAGGTTTTGGCCGAGACCAAACCACAGTTCGAATTCGAATCGAATTGGTTCGAATTTAAATTTATCAAAATCTTAAACCGTATTCAAGTCGTCCAAAGACGAATCAAATACAAATTATAAACCTTCAAATCTGGATCGAATTAGATTCGAATTCAAATTAATTCTTTAAATTTTAAATTTTAAATAAAAACTCAAAATATTTCAAATTTACGAAAAATTTCAAAATTTTGGTTTTTTTTTTGAAAATTTTCAAAATTTTCAATTTTTTGAAAAAGTTCCAAATTTTTGAAGTTTTTAAAATATTTCAAAATTAAGATTTAGGGTTAGTGCTAGAGTTAGTGTTAAGATTAGGGTTAGGATTTAGGCTAGGGTTAGTATAGTGCTAGAGTTTAGTGTTAGGGTTGGTGTGGATTTAGGGTTAGAGTTTAGGGTTAGGGTATCAGGATTACGGTTCAGGGCTAGAGTTAGTATCCAGGTTAGGGTTATGATTTAGGGTTAGGATTTAAGGTTAGTGATAGTGTTAGGGTTATAGTTTAGGGTTAGGGTAAGTGTTATGGTTAAAGATATAATTTAGGGTTAGGGTTAGTTTTGGGATTAGAGTTTAGGATTAAGGTAAAAGTTTACTGCCATAACATTGCAAAAAATATTTATGTTTATTTTATTCTTCTTATCTTAATTATTGTTTAATAAATAGTTAAATAAAATAATATTTTAAAGAAAAAAATATACTTAAGTACCATGTAGCTTTACGCTTTCTAAATTAAGGCCATGTGGTTTAAAATTATATTTTTTAAATCCTGTGGTTTTTTTTTTGCTTAGACATGCCTCAGTCCCGGGCAGCCGGGGTAGCTGGCCGTCCACTTGTCTATCCACATAGGCGCCACATCCTCTTAAACGATGTCATTTTTTGTCCTACGTGGACAGTCCATTTGTGTAAGTCGTAAATGATGTGGCATGTAGTAAATTACCAAAATAATTTTAAATTTAAAAATTTATCAAAAATGCCTTCTTCCTCGTCGTAACCCAAGCGAGTACGAGCTCTCCCAAACCCAGTTCTCCTCCTCCTCCAAAACCCCTCCTCCTTGTTGGGTTGGAATGAAAATTCAATGCAAGCCCAATAAAGGAAAGGCCCAAAGGAAAGGCCCAAAAGGGAGATGGAAGGTTGCAATCCCACATTGAATAGAGCAAGGAGGATTTCCTTGTTTATAAGGAATTCCCCTCCTTGCCTCTCAACTTGATTGACCTCCTAAAAGGCTGTTTCGCCGCTAGCTGCCTGCGAGCACGAGCACGAGCACGAGCACAAGCACGAGCACGAGCACGCGCTCGCACACGTGCACGCGCACGCGCACGTGCATGTGCGCATGGCACATTGGACGCAGGTCGCAATGGGCGCTTTGTGGCGCACTTCGCACTTCGCACGTGCGCATCATCGCGAGGAGCTGGAGGAGCCTTAAGTATTTTGCCCGGGTCCGGAGGCAGCTGCGCAGCTACCGAAGCGACGAGGAGCTGCGAGCGCCTTCAGGTTAGCCGCCGAAGAGCCACGACGGGCTGGAAAGTCCGGGAGACTTCCAGAAGGCCGAAGGGCTGTGAAATCCATCACGAAAGGGCGCCAGCACAGCCTGGGCTCGCCAGGAAGGATCCAGAAGCCACCGAAGGGCCACGAGCGCAGCCTGCTGGCCGAGCGGACGCGTCCCTTCGGGGTGGCTGCCTTCCTGCCTCCTCCAGCCTATAAATAGGCCTGCCCCCTGCCAGAATTCTCATCCCAGCAGCAAGTGCACCTCCTAGCATTGTTGTCTTCTTCTCTCCCCCCTCGTTCTTCACTTAGAAAAGAGTCCGAAAGTTCTGGGTATATAAGGGTTCGCCCGAAAGTTTCGAGATACGTGTGCAACATTCTTGGAAATGCCCTAAATAGTCGTTGTATCTTGGGGACGATTGCCGAAGCCCGTACCGCACTGAAATATACGGGGCAATCTCGTCTTACGGAGAAAGTGTCCAACACTTGCCTCGACTGAAGTAGATCCTAATCAATTACACCAGTCCGATAAACAGCAATCGTAAGACGAGATTGTGTACTTGAAAATGGCATCGACAAGCTCAGCACCAGTGCCAGCGGTCCCGGGAACTGTCCACGCCGAAAGGCCGACCAAGTTCAACGGTACCGAATTCAAGAGGTGGCAACAGAAGATGTTGTTCTACCTGACGACGCTCAACCTGGTCCGATTCTTAAAGGAAGAGGCTCCGAAGGTTGCGGAAAATGAGGCAGATCAACAGAAGATCAACGCCCTCGATGCATGGAGTCACAGCGACTTCCTATGCCGGAACTACGTCCTGAATGGACTAGACGACACGCTCTACAACGTCTACGCAGAAGCTAAGTCCGCTAAGGAGCTGTGGAGTTCACTCGAGAAGAAGTACAAAACGGAGGATGCCGGGACGAAGAAATTCATCGTCGGACGATTCCTCGACTTCAAGATGGTGGACTCCAAGAAGGTCATCGACCAAGTGCAAGAGTTGCAGCTGATCCTTCACGAGATCCAAGCTGAAGGGATGCAACTCAGCGAGTCCTTCCAAGTAGCTGCGATGATCGAGAAGCTCCCCCCGTTGTGGAAGGATTTCAAGAGCTACCTCAAGCACAAGAGGAAGGACATGGGCCTAGAAGACCTGATTGTGAGATTTAGGATCGAGGAAGATAACCGAAAGTCCGAAGTCAAGCAAGGCAAGGCCAACCTCGAGACCACTGTGCACCTCGCCGAGGGAAAAGGTAGCAAGAAGAGGAAGAAGTCCGGGGATAAGCAGGAGAAGCAAGAGCCCAAGAAGAAAAAGAAGATCAAGGGCGACTGCTACAACTGCGGCAAACCCGGACACATGGCTAAGGACTGTCGCCAGCCGAAGAAGGACAACCAAGGAAAGGCTAACCTGGCTGAAGACTTGTCCCAGATGGATCTGTCAGTCGTGGTGTTTGAAGCCAACCTGGTGGACAATCCGAGAGAGTGGTTCGTGGACACAGGAGCTACCCGCCACATCTGCTCGGACAAGGAGATGTTCTCGAACTATATCTCGATCACCGGCCGAAAGCTGTTCATGGGAAACTCCGCAACGTCCAAGATCGTTGGTCTGGGAAAGGTGGTCCTGAAGCTGACCTCAGAAAAGGAGCTGACCCTCAAGGATGTGCTGCATGTCCCGGACATCCGCAAGAATTTAGTTTCTGGCTCACTGTTAAGCAAAGCCGGTCTTAAGCTTGTATTTGAGGCTGATAAGTTTGTACTGACCAAAGCGGATCAATTCATAGGAAAGGGTTATCTAGAGAGGGGGCTCTTTAAGATGAATGTAATAACTGTACATCGCACCTTTAACGGTGAAAATAAAGTTAACGCTTCTTCTTACTTGGCCGAGTGTTCTGGCCGAGTGTTCTAATTTATGGCATGGTAGATTAAGACACGTAAATCTAAACTCGCTAAGAAAGTTAGTAAGTTTAAATTTATTACCGAATCTAGAGTTCAATCCATTCGATAAATGTGAAGTATGTGTGGAGGCTAAAATGACCAAAGCACCTTTCCATTTAGTGGAAAGAAGTACTACGCCTTTAGAATTAATTCATACGGACACTTGCGATATGAAACACGTGCAAACTAAAGGCGGGAAGAAATACTTCATCACGTTTATCGATGATTGCACGAGATACTGTTACATATATCTCCTAAAGGGCAAAGACGAAGCTCTTGATACTTTTAAGAGATATAAGAATGAGGTTGAAAATCAACTCAGCATGAAAATCAAAATGATCCGAAGTGATCGAGGAGGAGAATATGTAGCTCTGTTTGAGGAACTCTGTCAAGAAAATGGCATTATTCATCAGACGACTGCTCCATACTCACCTCAATCGAATGGCATAGCTGAACGCAAAAATTGAACTCTTAAGGAGATGATGAACGCTATGTTGATTAGCACGGGCTTACCCCAGAACATGTGGGGGGAAGCTGTGCTCTCAGCTAACCACATTCTAAACAAATTGCCACACAAGAAAAGGGATAAAACCCCATATAAACTATGGAAAGGAAAGAAGCCTTCCTACGGTTACCTTAAAGTGTGGGGGTGCCTAGCAAAGGTCGAAGTACCTAAGCCTAAGCAGGTGCGAATAGGACCCAAGACCATTGATTGCATCTTTATCGGATATGCGCAAAATAGTAGTGCTTATCGATTTTTGGTGCATAAATCTGAAAACCCTGAGATAAACACGGGAATGGTCATAGAATCAAGGAATGCAACATTTTTTGAAGATAGCTTTCCTAATAAGGAAAGAAAGGAAGCAAGTCCGAAGAAAAGGGCTCACGAGACTACGCAAGGGTCAAATCAGAAAGATGATGAACCTAGACGTAGTAAACGGACGAAGGTAACCAAATCTTTTGGTCCGGACTATCTAACCTATGCGTTAGAAGATGAACCCAGGACAATTCAAGAGGCATTGTCCAGTCCAGATGCTCCTCTCTGGAAGGAAGCTATCAATAGTGAGATAGAATCCATTATGCAAAACCACACGTGGGAAATCGTGGATCTCCCACCGGGATGCAAACCTTTGGGATGCAGGTGGATCCTAAAAAGGAAATACAAAGCTGATGGATCAATCGACAAGTACAAAGCTCGATTGGTAGCTAAGGGGTTCAAGCAGAATGAGGGATATGATTTCTTTGACACGTATTCACCGGTCACAAGAATCACATCAATTAGAGTACTCATAGCTGTTGCAGCACTCTATAACCTCCAGATCCACCAAATGGACGTAAAAACAGCTTTCCTAAATGGAGAACTGGAAGAGGAGATATACATGGAGCAACCTGAAGGGTTTGTGGCTCCCGGTCAAGAGCATAAAGTGTGTCGACTAGTCAAGTCGTTATACGGGCTAAAACAAGCGCCGAAACAGTGGCACGAGAAATTTGACAGAACAATGCTGTCAAATGGATTTAAGATTAATGAGTGCGATAAATGTATTTACATTAAGGGCACACCTGAAGCTTACGTAATTGTATGTCTCTATGTAGATGACTTACTAATTATGGGAAGCAATAAAGAGGTTATTGTGAAAACTAAGAACATGTTAAAGAACCACTTTGACATGAAAGATATGGGACTGGCAGACGTCATACTAGGAATAAAAAATTCTAGGAAAGTTGACGAAATTATCTTGACGCAATCCCACCACGTGGAAAGCGTGCTCAAGAAATTTGAAGCTTTTGACAAAGCTTCGGTTAAGACTCCAGTAGATTTGAATCTACACTTAGCTAAGAATCGAGCGGACCTAGTATCTCAACTGAAGTATGCGCAAATTATCGGGAGCTTGATGTATTTAACAAACTGCACACGTCCCGATATTGCGTACTCGGTTAGCAAACTTAGTAGATTCACAAGTAATCCAGGAAAGGATCACTGGCTAGCTCTAGAAAGGGTTTTACGGTATTTAAAACATACCATAAACCATGGCATACATTATGCTAAATATCCAGCTGTATTAGAAGGATACAGTGACGCAAACTGGATATCAGACACTAAAGACTCCAAATTCACAAGTGGATACGTATTCACCATAGGAGGAGGAGATGTGTCTTGGAAGTCCTCTAAACAAACGTGCATAGCTCGATCCACCATGGAGTCGGAGTTTATAGCACTAGACAAAGCTGGGGAAGAAGCTGAATGGCTCAAAAATTTCCTAGAGGATATTCCGTGCTGGAGTAAACCGGTGCCTCCCGTATTGATACATTGTGATAGCATGTCTGCAATCGGGAGAGCACAAAGTACATTGTACAATGGAAAGTCTCGACATATCCGTCGGAGACACAATACCGTTAGACAGTTGATCTCTAGTGGGGTGATCACCATTAATTATGTAAAGTCCAAGGATAACTTAGCTGATCCTTTTACGAAAGGAATCAATAGAGATCAAATGTACAGCGCAGTAAGGGGAATGGGATTAAAATCCACACACTAAAGAACGTCCATAGCGGTAACTCAACCATGATGAGTGGAGATCCCACAAACTTGGTTCAATGAGAAAACTAAGTTATTGAGGGTTCAGTTTAATCACCTGGAACCTATCTCATTCTCAGAAGCTGCCCAGGTGTTAGCCTGCAGCGGTGTGGTAAGGTTAAGCATTACGCTTTTAATAATTCCTATACCTTGATTAAGGTGGAGCATGACAGGATACTCCTGATAGGTGATCACCTATGTAAGTGTGAAGTGAGGCTGCTTCAAATGGGAAAAACACTTATGAATCCAAGATACGGTCCATGGCCGAAAAGGACACAACGTGAGAATCTAAATATACTAGGGTTATTATTGTGTAAATGTTATTGTCTTTGTTTACACCAAAAGCTGACGGTTCAAAACATCACGTTCACCGAGCAGCGAGTAAATCCGATAACATATTACTAGAGAATGTTCAAAGCCGCAAGCTACCTATCTCGATGCAATAATAACACGTCAGAACTTTCGATTAGAGTATGAATGCATTAATCATCATTCATGTGGGGGATTGTTGGGTTTGAATGAAAATTCAATGCAAGCCCAATAAAAGAAAGGCCCAAAAGGGAGATGGAAGGTTGCAATCCCACATTGAATAGAGCAAGGAGAATTTCCTTGTTTATAAGGAATTCCCATCCTTGCCTCTCAACTTGATTGACCTCCTAAAAGGCTGACTCACCGCTAGTTGCTTCGCACCGTCCGAGCACGCGCGCATGGCGCATTGGACGCAGGTCGCAATGGTCGCTTTGTGGCGCACTTGGCACTTCGCACGTGCGCATCGTGTGCAACGTTCTTGGAAACGCCCTAAACAGTCGTTGTATCTTGGGGACGATTGCCGAAGCCCGTACCGCACTGAAATATACGGGGCAATCTCGTCTTACGGAGAAAGTGTCCAACACTTGCCTCGACTGAAGTAGATCCTAATCAAATACACCACTCCGACAAACAACACTCCTTCCCTCACCACCTTCTTTCTTCCACCCCCAGCGAAAACATAAACCCAATTGCACATTTTGTCTTCAACCGAACAATCAATTTCAACCGATGTTGCTACCACAATTTAGAAAATGATAATCCCTTCCAAATTAATGATTAACAAACCAATTATCCGATCTGGTTCATGTAGAACATTAAATCAAATCCCCATCACACAGCAGGAACATAATCCCAACGATTAAATGAAGATGCCCTCCTATTGTAAGATGATTCCTTGCTAAACCCAAACCCAAACAAAAATGACGTGTCCGACGGGGGAGTGATTGGAGGGGAAGGGTGCGGCGGTGACTCTCGTGGAGAATCCGCCCTTGCCTACGCTACCTCGGGGAAAGCCGACGGGTTCCTCGATCTCGACTGGTGCGACGGTAAGCCCCTCGCTCGTGCCAACTTCAACCTCCACCGCTCCCTGGCCCGGGAGCTCGACGATGCCGTATCGTCGGTCTCTTGTGGCCCGAGAACGTCCCTGATCTAAGCTTGCTGTTTGTGTAGCCACTCCCACGGTCCGTCGATCTATTGTGGTGGTGGTGTTCCCTGCCGGGGATAAAGAGCTGGGGGCCTTGGAACGACGCACGATGGCGACCAAGAAGGGGAGGAATCCGACAAGGCCTTGGAGCTTGGAATTGGGTTTCTATGGTGGGTCTCCGGCATAATTAAAAGCAGGTTAAGTTCCTAAGTTTTAAGTTAATGTACTGAAAAGTTTTTTCGTTAATAAAATAGTCCCTAAATTTTATGAAATTGAACTAATTTGTCTTTCTGGCCAATTTATTTCACAAATTCAATTAAATTATAATAGAGATTACCAAAATACCCATAATAATTACCCAATCCACAATCAAAGATCTCTAGCCATAAGAAGAAACGACAACTTCTAAAAAGTAAAAGGATAAATTATTGGGTTCGTGCCGATTTTGTTTCTGGATATGGCTGTGTAGCCTTATTGCTGATTTGCTTTAATGTTTCGGTCCCAGCAGCTCTACTAGGATTAGCAGGTATATGTTAATTTTATTTTACAGCTAATTTGCTGATTTCCTATTTTAAATTGAACTTAGATAGTTGATTTCGACACAAAAATTTACACATATCCTGATGACGTGACACGAAAAACATTAAATACACGTTTCAAGTTTATGCAAGTCTATAACTTGTTAGCTTTGACTGTACCTGTATCACCTATACAATAGATATATAGGATTGATGTGTCTTATCCTATCGTGACACGCTTTACACCAAAAACTTGTAATTACATGTGTAAATTCGTGGAAACGTAACCTTCTCCCATCAATGATCAACCTATCCTGACTGGATGGTACGACTGACGACGGGGAGACGGGATGGGTGAAGAGGCGACGGGAGCTCTCCTTCAATCATTACATATATATTTTTTAATTTTTTAATAAATAATAGGGACGAATTTGCACGAATTCAATTTCGATTCAATTCGAATCAAATCGAATTTGTCGATTTGACAAATTTTAGAAAATTTGAAACGCATTCAATTCGTCTCGGGACGAATTCGAATCAAATTAAATTGTAGACGAATCGAATCGAATCATAAATCGAATTCTAAATTGATCTGGTTTAGGTTTCGGTGTGAAATCGTACGGACAAACTGCTCAGTTGATATTTTTGTGATCTCGATTTGTACGGTTTTAGTCGGTTTGTAGGACACGCCTAGCGTCATTAAATTTTTATGATTCTGATTGTCATTCGCAAGATTAGCAAAATCTTACCATTCTTATGCATTTCTCAATCCCAATTCTACAATAATAAACCTATGAACACATTCTAGATTATTATTAAAACTTAGAAGATTCAAAAAGCATTGGTACAATGAATGAATTTATTTAAGGAGGTCCTGAGTTCAAACTTAAAAAAAATTAAAACTAAGGAGAACATGTCAACGCTGCGCTTTGATACTGGTAGTGTATGTACATGTAACAAATTCATTATTTACATAATCATAAGTTTACTTGTTGAAGTGCATATACCCGAAGTTTGTATTCCGAAGGTTAAACATATATATTTCGTAATTAACATTTTTTTTCCTAGAAGAGGTTATTTATTTATGATTAGAAAAATATGCCAGTATTCTCGACGAATACTAAAGAGGTGTTAGCTTGAAATTTTAAGTCGTCTTATTTATTGAATTTCATAATTAATGATATTTTTAGCCGTCTATTCGTTTATATGATAGTTATTTGCACAGTTTGATCACAAAGAGCATGTGCAATTTATCTTTAGATAATATACCTTGCCATTAGAAATGAGAGATATATTTATAAAAACTCAAAAAAATTATGTCACTATCATAAGTGGGTTCCTAATATATTTATAGCGTGTATAATTCAATCAAACCAAAACTTACTTAAGTAAAACTTTTATCAAATTACTTTAGGAAGAAAACCAATCTTCGGAATAAAAAGTGTAGATTAATCACTTTCACTAGTGGGAGCATTGAATAAGTCCCGGACCCCGGTAATTTCAACGACTCAACGTTCACAACATTGATCTTATTTTTGGGTACGATAATTGGTCAACAATGAAACTTTTCAAGTTTAAAAAAAAACTCTATGCTTATGCAAAAGCTGGAAACGCGTACAATTGGCGTTCATTGTTAGCAACAGAAACTGTTCTGGTAGTCAATGGGACCCAGCGCATTACCAACTAGGGAATAAAAGTGTAGGTTCTGTGACACTTAGGTCTACTGCCGACCAGAAATAGGCGCCTCGTCCTGTGTGCTATTATTAGATTTTTTTTTAAAATTAGATCCGACTTGTATCTTTTTATTCTAGCTAACTCATATCAATGAATCATTAAGAAGGTAATGTCTGCTAATTAAGGTTGCTTAGAAGGATCTTGTCGACTTTAATTGTCTTTGTATATTTTCAAGACAAATGGTTGGATTTTGTGCTCAAGATTTGTATAATAAAAAATTAAATTAATGGGTTATACAGAATGTATAATTTATCAAAACTATAAAGACACATTTTCAATGTGCTTGCTGCTAATGTTTCTCCAAACATATTTAAAAGGACAAATTAATCTTAAGTCCTTCATATTTGATCTTATCTCTGATCGGATCTCTCGTGTTTGGTAAATGATTTTTTCGTTCCCATTATTTGATTTTATTATACATTCAGGTCCATGTTACCATAATCAATTTTTTCCCGACAAAGCCCCAGTTGAAAAGACAAAGTCAGAACTTTCTCCACTATTTGTGAATGTCTCACTGCTCAGCATGTCATCGGATGAATATTCATCAGATGAAACCCTGAACATGATATCACTCTCATCTACATGAGCCTCTGAATCATCCTCCAAGTCAGATTCTACACCACTATCAACATCACCGTCTACACCAGTTTCAACACCACCCTCCAAACCATCTACCACATTGACCTCCACAATATTCTCCATATCGACCTCCACACCAGCCTCCGAAGTGGCCCCAGCAACAACAATTTTGTCATATAGAGGCCAACATAGCCTCAAGATCGTATGCAAAAAATTCAAAAATTCATAACCTTCCCATTCGTGCTTATAGCACCAATGTGCATACCTTTTTTCTTGAGGATGAATATATATTCAAATAACTTCATCATACTTTTGATATTCAAAACGAACAAAAAATCTTGATCGCTAGTAATTTTCTTCCCTGATTTAAGTCTGAACTTGAACTATGCACTTTCAATCGTAATTGCCTTGTGATACGGGAAAAAGGGATACAAGAACTAGAGTAATTTGAGATGGATCCGGAGTGGTCGTCCTAAGGTCGGCCTAATGAAAGGAAGGATTTTCACCCCTCTTTGCAATAAAGAGTAAGTAAGTAATTGTCGTCCCACAAGGACTAAGTTCTAGGCCACAAATACGACTCGACCACTAGTTTAGGACTACAAGTAATAGATTTGTCAATTCCAAACAGGAGTTGGTTACTACAACGACTAACCTAGAAGATGATTTTGACAATAAAAGAAAGAGTGGGCTTGGTACCAATGACACCTAGATAACCAAATGGCATATGTGATTTATTAAGTTCGTGTTATGGTCCGGGTGTTTCTAAAGCAACTAATCAACACTCTCGTCATTAATTAGTCTAAATCGATCATTAATTAAGCTTAGTTAAACTAATTATACTTCTGTGACTAATTAGCTACCTAATCTAACTAATTACTAATTATAACAATCACCCTTTGGACAACTAACCACCTGATGAGATCCCTCATGAAAAGGCAACTAATTAACTAGTTAAATTGTCCATTAATCCTAACTCCTCCTGGTGATTAGAATTATTTAAGTTCATAATCAAGATGATCAAACAAGATTAAGCATTAAACTCATTAACTAGTTCACAAACTTTAGCATTTTAACCCCACTAAACCATAGGCTAAGTAAATGTCATAAAGGCACCAAACCCACTAATCAACTACTCGCACATATTAACTACACAACTAAACACATCCATAGAATGAAGCAAGTAAACCATGAAAAAAGAGAGGGTTAAAGAAAGCTCAATATGATCTTCACAACTTCCAAAAGTTCTCTACAAGCTTCAACAATGGTGAGCCAAGTTTTCTTCCAAAAGAGAGAGATAGTGGAGTGGGTGAGTGATTTTAGCTAAAATATCTAAGTTTTCTAAAAGTTATCTTGCAAGGAAAGCCAAGGAGGCTATTTATACAATTTTTCTAAAGTCAAAACTAACTAATCAACTCCTAAAGTTCCAGCCATGAAAAGCCATGGACAAGGCCGAAATGGGCCCAAAATGGTTCATGAAATCTGGCCCATTTTGGCTAGGCAAGTTCACAGATTTAAAGCTGGACTTTGGACGTATTTTTTACCCTCTTGGACTCCGAATTTGAAGAAGACCATTAGAGACAAAGTTGTAGCCACGAATATCGTATTTCCAGAATTGCCTTACTCATCTCCATTGGACTTTGTATGCGAAAGTTATCTTCATTTGAGTTGCTCAAGGTCAGTCTCGCCCAATGTCATCGAGGTCCCGATCTTGCACCATTCTTGCCGGCTGATCCAATAGCCTTTAACACACTCCATGGTGCACCAGTATCCTCCTCACATCTCCACAAAGTCTCCTAGCAATAAACACGAACGAAACATACTAAAATATTTGAAGCACGATATATAACACTACATCAATACATAACAAACAAAAATACTAGAAACAACGAAAAATCAACACTAAAATATACATAGATGATCAAGTGTTTCCACACTCATCACCTAACAGAAAGGAAAATAATACCAGAGCTACGCTAAGCTAGTCTACAAGCTAGGCTACGGAAAGAAAAAATAAGAGATATGTAAAGTTGTTGTGTGTTGTGTTGGTGATTTCTTCTCCTTTGTTCATGCCATCTTTATATAAAAGGTCTCGACCTAGCCCTAGCCTTCAATATAGGAAAAACTCTCGTTAGGCCGTTTCCAACTTAGCCCAGCCTAGAATAGGAAAAATTAGTATGTCTTCCAAAACAGAGAGATTCGGCCTCTAATAGAAACACATGAGCTGTGTCGAGCAAGCAACCTTAATCCATAATGAGAATTATCCCAGATCATAACCGAATACTAGAAGATCCACTCAATTTAAGAAAATCTCGATCTATGGCCGAATATAAGAAAATTCATCTCCATCTTGTCATTATACAACGGCCCAAGTCAAGGCCAATGTCTAACAAGCTAAACAAGTGCCAATGTCCAACAGTCTGAACAATGGTCGATGTCCAACAACCTAAACCATGGCTGATGTCCCACAGGCAACACAACGACCCCACCCCAAGGAAATGTGTGCTTCCATTTTGGCGCCCATGTGGGCGTGGGTACCATTTCATAGCCAGAGGGAGTAATTTCCCTCTCAGTGCCCATAAAGGTGCGGGTTTCACTCCATGGCTCGAGAAACTTCGACCACCCTTTGCTTAATGGCCCGAGCACCTTGGCCACCAACACCTTCGACCATCCCTTTGCTTAATAGCCCGAGCACCTTGGCTACTAACACATTCGACCATCCTTTTGCTTCATGACCTGAACACCTTGGCCACTAACACCTTCGGCCATCCCTTTGATTCATCGCCCGAGCACTTTGGACACCAACACCAACTTCGGCCAAGACCTCTTCGATGACCATGGCCCAAGTCCTCTTTGATGACAATAGCTCAAAACCTATAAGATGACCATGACGCGAGACCTCTTCATTCAATAACCTAAGTTAAGGCCTCAATGGGCATAGAATTTTCACACTCCAACACCTTGTATGCATCTTCAACCATCATTATATAACAATACCGATCAGGTCTACATTGTCATAAAAATGAGACGTACTGACGTATATTTTATTATTATTAGCTAGACTTTTATTATTTAGTATTTTGCTATATTGGGCTCGTTTGTCATATTTGGGCTTTTATATAGTTTTAGGCCTATTATATATTTAGGTTTGCTTGTTTCTTTATATAGTTTAACTACGTACTATTTTGGGGAAGATAGAGAGTTGATAATTGATATTTCAGAATTCTGAGGATTTTCTGTGAAAGAGTGTTTCTCTTTTGTTGCGGCCGAACCGTGTATTTTCAATCTCCCTTTCTTGATTCTAGCAGTAAAACGCTCAAACTGTCCTTGAGACACCCTAGAGATTTAGGTGTTGCATCGTACCTTTTCGATCTAGTTTTATCCAGGTAGATTCCAAATTAGAAATTGTCATATCCCCTTTTATATTCGCTTCCGCTACGCTACGTCACGTTCTCTTGAGGACAAACTCTAAAGAGTGCAACATGTCTTTCATCTTCCCACAACGTCAATTTGGTGTGCCAAGATAGATGGAGTTACAACATTACGGGAGAGAGGGGAGTTGGGGTAAAAATTTTAGTAGGGGAGAGAGACTGCAACATTTTTACAAAGGTTAAAAATATAGATTTATAAGGGGGTATTTTTGTCTTTTCAAATTAGAAATTGCTGGGGAGAGAGACTGGAGCAAATCACTGTTTTGAGAACACGGACGTGAATGTATAATAAAATCAAATACAGGGGGCAGAAAAATCATTTACCAAACACGGGGACCCGATCAGAGATAAGACTAAACACTAGGAAACTGAGAGAAATTTACCCTTTTTTAAATTAACACGAACTCCAAAGTAATTAATAGATAAACTTTGTAGTTTACAAAAGAGTTGTAGGAAAAAAATATAATAAAATTGATAAATTTAGTCGTTTAATAAACTTGGAAAACACGGCTTCAATTCCAAACTCGAGGAGACTAGATCTTAGGGGGGAAAAACAACTCTAGGCGATGAGTAAGAACTATATCAATAATTAAATTATAAATTTGTACTCTTACGAATCCGAGAATAATTGATTTAGTCAAATACGGTCAATGAATTTGGACATCTTGTACTTAGAATCAACTGGAGATTATAAGTTGATTTTTGTACATAAAATCACTAGGAGGGTAACAATGGTTGTACTTGCATGAGAGTTATTGAATTGTGGAGCTTCTCATTCTTTGCTGACTGAGTTTAGGCCAATTTTACGAAGATATAATTCTATCCAGTTATAACAAAACATCTCATTTTCTATCCATGCAGGTAAACCTAGTTTTGTCATTAAAAACTTCAAACTAACACGTAAATAATTGAAATAGTTACGTAACAGTGAAACATAAAAAAAAAATTTGGGACAAAAATTGTAACAAAGAACTGAGAAAAACCCTTGAACCATAAAATTCGGAAAACTAAGATTTACCCTTGCGCATCCGCCCAGGATCCAGCCCTTAACGAGAATCTCGAAAAATACGTGTGGGGATGATCTAATCAAAACACTAGATTAATCGATTATAGTTATGTTATCTTAATTAAGTATTGAGTTTGAATTCTGAATTTAATAATGTTAAATATTTGTTAGAAATAATTTGATACTTTTTTAAAATCTTATTTAACTAGAATCTAAATTTGTTGATAAAATGAACTAGATGCTATATTTTATTTTAAAAAAGGCACCAAATCAATTGTTAAAGTGCAACATGATTTAATGTGATGGTGCAAATGTGTTGGCTATTGTATTTGATGAGACTAACATTACACAATCAAAATTATGTTTGTGTAAATAAAACATCAAATTAAAATCAGAAACGGATTAAATATTTTTCTCGTACCTAGAAAGCAAAAGCAGCATGATCGCGTGGGATCCAGTTCAGTTAAGGCATTGTCGTTTCAATTGATTCGCCAGGGAAAAGGGTGCAAGGCCGTCGTTTTGACTTGGGAGCGCAAAAAAAAAGCGAGCCAAGCAGACACAAACTGAATTGTACTATTTCACGCGCCATAATAAAACAGAGGAGAGGTGATGATGACTCGTTTTCGTTGCCTTCCTTATGAATGTAGGTGAGTACTTGTTTGGCGACTGTTCGTAATTCATGGGGAGGCGATTTTTTTTTGGAAGTTGGAAAAAATAGGTTATTTTATTTAGTTAATATTTATAGAAATTAATTAAACATAATAATTCGTTATTATTGAGTCACTGGTGTATTTCAAATTAATTGATCATTTTTTTAATCAAATTTGATCACTTTCTGATGAGACATCATATAAAGTGAAAAAATATACTCTTAAGTTTATCCAAATATATAATAAAATTGGCAAGAGAAGAAAAACTCACATGCCTGTTCAAGTACTCTTAATCCTACCAAAAAATTATAAATTACCCCTAAGCAAGTAATATGCGATAATATTGACACTACCACAAGATCAAACCTGCTACGATAAGACTATCTTTATAAATGAACATTCACGACCTGGTCATCAAATAAATAAATAAATAATTTATTCAACTTATAATCCAACTCAACTCACTCTTTTACTATCTTTATTCATGACCACCAATGAATAGGTCACCAAATAAATAACTAATTTTTCTCTAATCTAGATATTATCTATAATTAATATTTTTACATATTAATTGTAATCAATATACAAAAATTATACGTCCATAATTATAAAGATAGGAATTTAAGTGAGATTTGGAGAAAATTAAGAGCTTTGATAATACCTGAATTGGGAAAAGATTGAGAATTACAATTAGATTGATTTGGTGGATAATTTTGGAAGTCAGGATCATTCGGATCCATAATAGAAATAACTAAGTAATATGAAGAGATTATGTAGTAAAAAAAGGATAGTATTTTAGATTGTGCATCAAAATATGTTAATATACAGTTTTATTTATAGAGAATTAAAAAATATATAATTTTATTTTTGACATTTAATTTTATTAAAAAATAATCTTAATTTTTATAACCACACAAATTATATTCACAAATATCTATTTTAATGAATAATATTGTGTTATGTATCACTCGGTACATAGAAAAAAAGTTGCTTAGTGGTTGTATGCAAGTGATGTCAGGTTGTCACGTTGGAGGTTCGCGACGAAGTTTTGTCACGTTGGAAGCTTCACGCGCCAGATTAACGATTACTTTTCACTCGCCCGAGAACTGAAGTTGCCACGTTGGAAGCTTCGCGTTGAAGTTTTGTCCACCTTTATAGGATGGGGAGGAAAAGGCAAACTCGTAAGAACTAAAAAGTAAAAGCCACATCTTTGGGACTGTATTCCACATGTAGGGACCACCTTTATAAATAGGATGGGGAGGAAAAGGCAAACTCGTAAAAACCAAAAAGTAAAAGCCAAATGTATTCCACACGTTGGGACCATTGGCCTTGGGGAGGCTGCCTACTTCAATTTATTCCAACATATATGTATTTTAATTCTGTTGAAAATCAAATTTTATATCCCGGTTACGAATTCTCTCTAAGCATACTTCATCCGTAGAATATGATTATGCCATTTCTAATAATTGATTTAATTTTTGTATATATATATATATATAATATGAAAGGGTCAACTTAATTTGATGTACTAGATCTTATATTTCATCACGCAATTAATAAAAATTAGTGTACATCTTCGCCTCTCGATTTTAACCCAAAAAAAGGAATAAATTAAAAAAATGCATCTGTCCCACAAACTCGTAAGTATATATTTTTTCTTTCCCTAAACCTTCCTTTTTGTAAAAAGAAAACTAAAACAAACCTCGGATACTTTGCCCAAAAACATCAGTTATTTGAAATCTGAACTGAATTCTTAATTCTGAATCCTGATCATGGAATTATTTTCTCTAGTAGATACATTTTGATCACCTAATTCCTTATTCCTTTAAAATAATGGCTTCAAACTTGCAGAAAACATTATCCATAGGATGGGTGTCATGGGCATATAAACGCATTTCAATTTGCCATCTCATATTTGGTCTGTCGATAGAGTAAATTGAGTAATAGAGTAAATGATATTATAGATATATTTGAGCAGAAAATAGGTGACAAACTGATTAGTCTGTTTGATAAGATTACGTAGTAGATTACAAAATGTATGTGAAATTCAAATAATTTTAACTAATATAATGATAATATAACAATTATATCTATTGGATTTTAGCACGACATAATTTTAGGGAGGCCACGGCTGTAACCCAGTACACATTTTACCGGGGGATTTAACAATCTTTTTTTTCTTCCTTTTTTACATAGTTAGTATAGTTTTTACATAGTTAGTATAGTTTAGGACATGCCAGCATCAAGTGAACTCGTCTAACCGATTCATTTACTAAGCGGTTATACGAGTTCACTATCATTTTTTATTTTAATAAAATTATCTACATTTCCAAAAAAAATAATATAACAATTATTTTTGCTAAAAACTTTATTTGAACATCAAGCGATTGAAAATTAGCATATTGTATATTTAGTATTTGATCACATTTTGTTATGTTGCTATTTCTATTAATAAAAAATGATGATGATTTTTTATGTTACACATTGTATATCCAAATTATAGTAATTTTAACAAAATTACGCTACTAAGTCTACAATTTTATATTAGATAAATTAATATACTCTCCAATTAATAATTGTGTTGGGTCCCAGCTCGAGGCAATTAAAAAAATACGTTATTTTTATAAATTAATAACATAATAATTATTAAAAATATCCTATATAAATATATTGTCACTTCCGTATCATAAATTAATAATCATCTAAAATTAAAGATATGTTTAATTAATGGCATTTAGTAAATTATGAATATCCAATGAATAATGAATACCTTCGTACAATGAATAATTTGTGTATTATAAACCGAAACAACGAATACCTTCGTACAATGAATAATTCATTTATTGTAAACATATACAACAAATACCTTATGTTCGTACAATGAATAATTTTAAGCATTAAAATAAATATTTATTACTTACATTTATCTATAATAATGAACATATTTTTTTCCTGAGTAAACATTCATTTCATTAATGAGATAATCAACATTCACATTCATGAAAGCACATACATTACATCTCTCTAACAATCCTAAAACGCCAACGCACAATAGCACTGAGGAGCTACTATCCATCTATTCCCACCACCCTCCACTTGGATTTACGAAGAAGCTAGTCTACTTACCCATCTTAGGGTCCAACGCACGACACAACGAGGACATTATCCTCCTAGATCTATCCTGCAGTATATAAGAATCTCCTCATACATAGTAAGAGGTTGCAACCGCCGACCTTGGTAAAAACCGATCCACACAACCCGCCCCCACCGAGAAAAAATGGAATAGCAAAAGAGTACGTCGCAGTAAGAACCTGCTCTAGCGATATCACTGCATATATGATTTCTATATACTGCCCCTTTTACAACCACTCCCCAATAAAGTAGTCTCGAAAAGATCCACCTCTGAAACCCTCCCTTATTCACCAAATCCCCTCCGTCTCCGCTGATTGCTCATGTTCAATAATCAGACAAATATCCTCCGGTTGAGATGAAAGGATCATCCCTCTTACCTGATCTGTAAGCTATCGCTTTGTCACAAGATGAGCTGCCATGTTACCTTTCCTCTGAACAAACTTGAACCTAACCTCCGTGAAGAGTTCCTCGAGCTGGTGGCAGTTGTCATCCACAAGCGCAAGGTCTGATGTCCCTCTCCACTGTAACACATGTATGACTGGTAAGCAATCCGTCTCTACCATCACTCTCTTTAGTCCCATCGATGCCCCTGTCTCCAAACCTGCATAAACACTAATAGCTACTAGTAAAGTAGGATGTTGTACCTGAGGAACTAATCTCGAGGATGTCGCCATAAATCGCCCTCTCATGTCCTGGATCAGCGCCCCTATCTAGCCCATACCATCCTTCTGAAAACCACCATCTACATTGATATTGAACAATACTGTAGCTAGTGGATGCCACTGTCGCACTTCTTCATTTACATGCCGCTTATAACCATTCTGGACGTCCACATAATCCCTTAGAAACTTCATGCCTGCATCCAGTATCGCCTCCTGATTAATTCATTCATCTGGTTGAAATACCGCCGAGTTGCGTAGCTTTCAAATGCACCACAAAGATGTCACCCTCCTCATACACTCAAAGTTATCCACTGGTGCGAGCAAAGACCTACAAGCATCCTCAACCTGCTCAAAGTTCCCAGCTGGTGGTGAAATGCCCACCTTCTCCCAAATATTCATTGACCATCTGCAATTTTAAAAAAATGCACTGTCATTTCCACCGACTCTCCACAACACTGGTAGTGCTCCTCATCATCCATTCCCCTCCGCTAGACCTGACCACGGTTCGAATTTGGACGAATTCGAATCGAATTTATTCAAATTCAAATTCATCAAAACATTAAACCGTATTCAATTCTTCACAAGACGAATCGAATACGAATTATGAATTTTCGAATTAGAATCGAATTATAATCGAATTCGAATTCGAATTAATTCTATAATTTTAATACTTAATTTGTGCTTTCACCGGTTGTGGCATCATCGAGGTCATATAGAGGTCATATAGTTGGTCGGGATTTTCCCGGACCAATTCTTGTTGTCGTCTTTCCGTCTTGGTCCAATCGGCGACCAATGCTTGTGCCTCGAAAGATTGCGGTGTCATTGAGTACCGATGTTCATCCAAAATATTACCCCCTGCACTAAATGCTTGTTCCACGGCAACCGTCGAAATCGGACAAGCAAGCAATTCTTTTGGAACAATTGACATAACTGGAAATTGTTCTACATGGTTGTTCCACCATTCTAATAAAGCAAAATTAGAAGATTTGACAAATGGAATATCAAATTGTGTGTTAAGATATAAATCAAATTTCGAATTGGTTAAACTTATTCCTTGGGGTCTTTTTTATTTTTTCATTAACAATCTTTCCGTAAATGAGATGTAGGATAATAAACACCCGATAAAAGATGTGTAGCATAATTAAAACATTCTAAAAGCTCATTTAGTTTTTCTACAAGGTCCAAATGGTAAGGTTGTAACATAATATTATTAGTTTGATCATAAGTCGAATTCCAACGATGTTGAACATCTTGTGAAAAACATTTTGGTTTCATGTTGTTTAATTTGCAAAAAATTTTCCAATCTTTTAGCAATTTTGGGCGAGCCCATAATAAATTAAGTGCTTGTTTAATTGGTCCTAATGTAGAGTCTAAAGCTTTAATTCCATCTTGGGTACAAAGATTAAATATATAGTAATATGAGTAATTATATGAGAAATATGACTAATATATCTAATTAGTAAACTTGAGGGAGAATTTATATAGCTCCAATTTTCAATAAGAGAAGTAGAAAATTGAGATTGGAATGTGTAAAATTTGAAGAATAAGAGGTGGTATTTATAGAGTTGGGAATAAATTCTGAATTTATAAAAAAAAATTAAAAAGTACCAATAGTAAAAAAACGGTAACCTAGGGATTAAAACGGTAACAAAAAAAATAGTAAGAAAAAAATGGTAATTTGCCCCTAACGCTGACGCAAGCGCTGACGTCAGCGAAATTCAAATACCCCCTTAAAAATTCCCGCCCCCCCTCCCCCTTTTTTTAAAATTCCCGGCCCCACCCCCCCTTTTTTTTAATTCGAATCGAATTCGATACGAATTGAATTCTCAAAACGAATTCGAATTGAATTCGCCGGTTTGACGAATTACAAAAAACTTGAACCGTATTCAATTCTTATCATGACGAATTCGAATCGAATTTTTCGACGAATCGAATCGAATTTTTTACGAATCGAATCGAATTGAATTTTTTACGAATCGAATCGAATCGAATCGAATCACGAATCGGATTCAATTCGTGGCCAGGTCTACCCTCCGCCTTAAATTACTCCGAAGTGTCAGGTTATTGTCCAATATGCGCCATAGTATGGTCTGAACCTTAGGTCGACAAGTGAGGGACCAACACTTCCGTAATAAAGTAATGTCACCACACTCGAGAGCTTCCCCACCACCAATATTTCTAGCACCTCAGTTGATGTTGCCGGGAATAGATCAAACCAGTCCTCAGTCGCAAGGCATCTATCTATTTCGCACTCCACAAATTCATCTCCTTTTTTTCCTTTGAACCAAGTATATCGCACTCGTGTCTGTCACACCTCCCTAAATCCACACCAACTAATGGCCTCCACGAAAGCATTCATTCTTGTTGTCGAGATAACACGACCGCCTCTCTTCTCGTCCATTGACATAATCTCATTAAAATATCCCGAGCACAACCAAAGGAGATTCGACCTCCTCTTTAGTTCTTTCAAGAGAATCCATGATAAGTGCTTGGTATTCCCTTCAGGCCAGCCATAGAAGCCATTAACCCGTCATTGATGGTCTTCCAAAATTGCAACATCTATATAGTGAAGTGAGAAAGACAACAGTACCACCTTGAGATTCCTCCTCCATACCAGCATGAGTCCGCCGCTACGCACTCTACCCATACCGACACAAGGAACTACAATCCCACGTAGCAAATTCTCCATCGTAGTCGTTCTACTTCTGTATCATTTAACCTGGTTTGCGATAGAAATAGAACCTTGAGATTACAGGCTTATACCAGCCTGCGAAGTTGAGGAACTGTCTCTGGGTTCCCCAACCCACGACAATTCCAGCTTAGCGTATTCATGGCTGTGGGCGGGACCGTTCCACGATTTCTGCCAATAAATCTGCCTCGGCTAAACCACCCATACAAACATAGTCAGATCCCGAGTGGTGGATGGCATGACACAATTCTACCGAGGGAGGTTAATTTTACCGACAATTCTCTGAATGGGGTTGCAGGAAAAAGTTTTTCCTGTCTGAGGTCGAGCATAAAAATGCTACAAAACGAGCATTTTTGTTTGCCAAAAACTGATGTAAACAGAGCATTTTTGCTTAAAAAAATGCTTCACTTACAACATTTTCTGCGCCCTGTCCAGGCGAATATTTGTGCTGGGTTCCAGCTCAGCTCGGCTCGGCGTTGATAAAAAACGCTGCATATTGAGCTTTTTCAAGCAAATTTAGTTTTCGGGCAAATTTAAATTCGCCCACCGGTTCCACATCTTCACATTTAATTCCAACCATAATAGAGGTAGTATTACAATTACGTTACATCTTGGGGAATGTATTCCACGTGTGGGGACCACCTGTATAAATCGGATGGGGAGGAAAAGGCAAACTCGTAAAAACTAAAAAGTAAAAGCCATATCTTTGGGAATGTATTCCACGTGCGGGGACCATTGACCTTGGGGAGGCTGCCTACTTCAATTTGTTCCAACATATATGTATTTTAATTCTGTAGAAAATCAAATTTTATAATCCGGTTACGAATTCTCTCTAAGCATACTTCATCCGTAGAATATGATTATGTCATTTCTAATAATTGATTTTAATTTTTGTATTTATATATATATATATATATGAAAGGGTCAACTTAATTTGATGTACTAGATTTTATATCAATTAATAAAAATTAGTGTACATCTTTGCCTCTCGATTATAACCCAAAAAAAATAACAATAAATTAAAAAAATGCATCTGTCCCATAAACTCGTAAGTATATATATTTTTCTTTCCCCAAACCTTTCTTTTTGTAAAAAATAAAACTAAAACAATTCAGCAAATGACCTCGGATACTTTACCCAAAAACATCAGTTATTTGAAATCTGAACTGAATTCTTAATTCTGATACTGATCATGGAATTATTTTCTCTAGTAGATACATTTAAAGCACCTAATTCCTTATTCCTTTAAAATAATGTCTTCAAACTTGCAGAAAACTTTATCCATAGGATGGGTATCATGGGCACAGAAACACACTTCAATTTGCTATCTCATATTTGGTCTGTCGATAGAATAAATTGAGTAATAGAGTAAATGATATTACAGATATATTTGAGCAGAAAATAGCTGACAAACTGATTAGTCTGTTTGATAAGATTACGTAGTAGATTACAATATGTATGTTGAATTTAAATAATTTCAATTAATATAATGATAATATACCAATTATATCTATTGGATTTTAGCACAACATAATTTTAGGGAGGCCACCCCAGTACACATTATACCAGGGGATTTAACAATCTTTTTTTTCTTCCTTTTTTACATAGTTAGTATAGTTTAGGACATGCTAGCATCAAGCGAACTCGTCTAACCGATTCATTTACTAAACAGTTATATGAGTTCACTATCATTTTTAAAAAATAAAATTATCTACATTTCCAAAAAAAACATAACAATTATTTTTGCTAAAAATTTTATTTGAACATCAAGTCATTGAAAATTAGCATATTGTATATTTAGTATTTAATCAGATTTTGTTATGTTGCTATTTCTATTAATAAAAAATGATGATGATTGTTTATGTTACACATTGTATATCCAAACTTCAGTAATTTTAACAAAATTACGCAACTCGGTCTATAAATTTATATTCGATAAATTAATATACTCTTCTCCAATTAATAATTTTGTTGGGTCTCAGCTCGAGTCAATTAAAAAAATAAGTTATTTTTTGTTAGGAATTCAGCAACTAGAGAACAAGATCGCACAAAAAACACGGAACAAGAGAATTACGTGGTTCGGCCTAGTGCCTACGTCCACGGTGAGAAAGGAGAACTTTTATTGATGAGTTTCCGAGCCACAAAGCCATACAAAACCTTAGGGTAACATGTCTTTATATAGAGACAAACCCTTGGTGTACAAGTAACCTATCTAGGTCTAATTAGGAGTCCAGAATCTAGTCAGAATAAGAATATGAATAGGAAATAAGTCTTTTCTATTTCTCGCCATCCCAACAATCTCCACCTTGGCGAGAAATCATCTCGAGGAAGAACCATGAAGCTCCACCCGAACTTCAACAAACTCCACCTTGACAAAACACCGCCCCATTAAGAACCATGAGATCTTGCAAAACTAATCAAACTCCACCGACTCCATCTCGGACCATAGATAACTGCATCAATAAGACCATCTCAACTTTCTCTTCACCTTTTGTTCAATCACTTGGAGCCAGCCCCCAAGCTCGAGCTTCTGAGCTTGCTTGGCCTATTCTCTCCAACCTCCATCGAACTCCAACTAGCAAGTCCACCTGCTGAAGCAAACTTGTGACCAATAGATGCGCTCTCTATTTTCCGGTCAACCCCATGCTCCGCAACCTCGAACTGCTTCTCCGCTGGACCTTCTTGCCTCATACCAATGCTACATGCCATAGCATACAAAGGGCAACCTTTTATTCTACTAAGTAGAACCCTCGACATGCCTCGAACTCTACTGTTCGGCCTTGAGTGAGATACCCGATTCGCCCGTGGTATCACCAATAGCTTCGCATGCCCAATGCAAAACCTATCCAACACCTTTGACGTGCACGTCCCTTTAGACAACCATAGCAGGGCCCAGCTAACAATGCTTCTCCGAGACAACCATGGCTCCTTGCCAACCATGCCTCCATGAAACAACCATAGCTTGCTATCCATGTCTTTGCGAATCCCAACTACACTCAAACCATCCATGTCAAGCCTTTGCTCCCTCATACGAACCAACCTCATATGACCTGAGCTTTTGCCAACTCCTTCAGACCCATTGATGTGACTCCACCTACAATAATGTTCTCCACTAACCTGTAGGTATTTCCTTTCACCCTTCATCCCTACCATCGCATCCTTCTCCACCTTCATTAGCATACCTTTATAACTATCACTGTTATAATCCAAGGTCCCTAATAAAAAGAGATTACCGGGATGCATTGGACTTGATAAGACAGAAAGCCAGTCACCATCCGACCCGTCTGAATATGTGGCCATGGTTGTGGATGCCGATCCCTCCTCGTTGTCTTGATTCCCAGTTCGTCCTGGATAGTCCCCTTCATGTGCCCTTCTCCGCACTTGAAGCCACTTCCATTGAACTTCTTTGACTCCGACCTGGATCCTCTTCCACAACCCAGCTGGTGGCTCCTCATCATCCGCCAAGCACAAGCGAATCTTCGCTACCGCCTTGGCCTCCAACTCTTCCCACTCTTGCTCCTCCATCTTCTCGGACTTCTTCTCCGAGAGCGCGATGACCATCCCTTGCTGCACGAGGAGATCGTTGACACGCCTTTGCCATAACCTGAAATTCAACGAACCATCGAACTTCACAAGAGCAAACTTCGCGCCGTGATCCGACATCCTCCAACCTTAGCTCTTGATACCACTTGTTAGGAATTCAGCAACTAGAGAACAAGATCGCACAAAGAACACGGAACAAGAGAATTACGTGGTTCGGCCTAATGCCTACATCCACGGGGAGAAAGGAGAACTTTTATTGATGAGTTTCCGAGCCACAAAGCCATACAAAACCTTAGGGTAACATGTCTTTATATAGAGACAAACCCTTGGTGTACAAGTAACCTATCTAGGTCTAATTAGGAGTCCAGAATCTAGTCAGAATAGGAATAGGAATAGGAAATAAGTCTTTCCTATTTCTCGCCATCCCAACATTTTTAAAAATTAATAAGATAATAATGATTTAAAATACCCTATATAAATATATTGTCACATCAATATCATAAATTAATAATCATCTAAAATTAAAGATATGTTTAATTAATGACATTTAGTAAATTATGAATATCCAATGAATAATGAATACCTTCGTACAATGAATAATTTGTGGATTGTAAACCGATACAACGAATACATTACATTCATACAATGAATAATTTATTTATTGTAAACTTATACAACAAATACCTTATGTTCGTACAATGAATAATTTTAAGCATTAAAATCAATATTTATTACTTACATATATCTCTAATAATGAACATATTTTTTTCGGAGTAAACATTCATTTCATTAATGAGATAATCAACAGTTACATTCATGAAAGCACATATGTTACATCTCTCTAACAATCTTAAAACGCCAACGCACAATAGCACTGAGGAGGTACTACTCATCTAGTCCCGGGGGCAGATTTGGTGGGGACTGGGGTAGTCCTCAAATATGGGGACTAACTCGAACCAATATCACTACATATGCAAACCAATATCACTTCACATGCAAACCAATATCACCTGATAGGTTATTGACCATCAGATTTAAAGATAATCAAATCTGACGGCCCAAAATGTAGTCCCCACCTGTGGACAAATTTTCTTTAGTCCCCACTCAATCCGATCTCATCTAGTCCCACCACTCTCTACTTGGATCTACAACGAAGCTAGTCTACCTACCCATCTTAGGGTCCAACGCACGACAGTACGAGGACAATATCCTCCTGGATCTGTCTTGCAGTATATAAGAATCTCCTCATACAGTAAAATCTCTCTAAAGTGATATTGTCAGGACTGGAGAAAAATATCACTTTAGAGAGGTTATTAGATAATAGAGGTTTTTTACTCCAAAAATATTAAAATTGAGTTTTTGAACAATAAATACGTAAATAACAAAAATTACTTAGTCTATATACAAATTACCTAAAATTTAGACTTATAGCATTATTCAAATGATATATTCGATTGAGATATTTTCTTAGAACAAGACGATGATCACAATAACTATTCTAAAATGATTGAGAAGATGAATGATGATGTAAAATTTATTAAATAAGAAAGTTTAGCACAAACTAATGTCTTACAATATTTTTCAAATTTGTAAAATGTGTAAAAATATATGTACTTATTCAAAAATATCAGTTTATGCAAAAATTGAGACCAAGATTTAGCACTAAAATTTTCTAAAAAAATACAAGACCCGACTCGGGACCGAAACTTTTTATCAATTTAGAGGGGTTATCACCTTAGAGAGGTTTTAGTGTACACAGTAAGAGGTTGCAGCCGCCGGCCTTGGTAAAAACTTATCCACACAATCCGCCCCCACCGGTAAGAACCTGCTCTAGCGATATCACTGCATATATAATTTCTATATACTGCCCCCTTTTACAACCGCTCCCCAACAAAGTAGTCCCAAAAAGATCCACCTCTGAAACCCCCAACCCTTATTCACCAAACCCCCACCGTCTCTGCTGATTGCTCATGTTCAATAATCAGACAAATATCCTCCGGTTGAGATGAAAGGATCATCCCACTTACCTGATATGTAATCTGTCGCTTTGCCACAAGATGAGCTGCCATGTTACCTTTCCTCCGAACAAACTTGAACCTAACCTCCGTGAAGTGTTCCTCGAGCTGGTACCAGTTGTCAGCCACAAGGACAAGGTCCAATGTCCCTCTCCACTGTAACGCCTATACAACTGGTAAATAATTCGTCTCTACCATCACTCTCTTTAGTCCCATCGATGCCCCTATCTCCAAACATGCACAAACATTAATAACTTCTGGTAAAGTAGGATGTTGTACTTGAGGAACTAACCTCGAGGATGCTGCCACAAATCGCCCTCTCACTTCCCGGATCAGTGCCCCTATCTAGCCCATACCATCCTCTTGAAAACCACCGTCTACATTGATATTGAACAATCCAGTAGCTGGTGGATGCCACTGTCGCACTCCTTCATTTACATGCCATTTATAATCATTCCGGACGTCGACATAATCCCTCAGAAACTTCATGCCTGCATCTAGTATCGCCTCCTGATTAATTCATTCATTCAGTCAAAATACCGTCGAGTTGCGTAGCTTCCAAATGCACCACAAAGATGTCACCCTCCTGATACACTCAAAGTTATCCACTGATGTGAGCAAAAACCTGCAAGCATCCTCAACATGCTCAAAGTTCCCAGCTGGTAGTGAGATGCCCACCTTCTCCCAAATATTCATTGACCATCTGCAATTAAAAAATAAATGCACTGTCGTTTCCACCGACTCTCCACAACACTGGTAGTGCTCCTCGACATCCAATCCCCTTCACCTTAAATTACTCTGAAGTGTCAGGTTATTGTCCAATATGCGCCACAGTATGGTCTGAACCCTAGGTTGACAAGTGAGGGACCAACACTTCCTTAATAAAGTTATGTCACCATACTCGAGAGCTTCCACACCACCAATATTTCCAGCGCCTCAACTGATGTTGCCAGGAATAGATCAAACCAGTCCTCCATTGCAAGGCATATATCTAGTTTGCACTCTACAAATTTATCTCCTTCTTTTCTGTTGCACCAAGTATATCACACCCATGTCTGACACATCTCCCTAAATCCACACCAACTAATGGCCTCCACAAAAGCATTCATTCTTGTTGTCGAGATAACACGATCGCCCCTCTTCTCGTCCATTGACATAATCTCATTAAAATATCCCGAGCACAACCAAGGGAGATTCGACCTCCTCTTTAGTTCTTTCAAGAGAATCCATGACAGGTGCTTGGCATTCCCTTCAGTCCAGCCATAGAAGACAGTAAACCGTCATTGATGGTCTTCCAAAATCGCAACATCTATATGGTGAAGTGAGAAAGACAACAGTACCACCTTGAGATTCCTCCTCCATGCCAACATGAGTCCGCTGCTACGCACTCTACCCATGCCGACACAAGGAACTACAATCCTACGTAGCCAATTCTCCATCGTAGTCGTTCTGCTTCTGTATTATGTAACCTGGTTTGCGATAGAAATAGAACCTGGAGAGATTATAGGCTTGTACAAGCCTGCGAAGTTGAGGAACTGTGTCTGGGTTCTCCAACCCACGACAATTGCAGCTTAGCATTTTCATGGCTGTGGGCGGGACCGTTCCACGATCTCTGCCAATAAATCTGCATCGACTAAACCACCAGTACGAACATAATCAGACTCTGAGTCGACCGCGATGGCATGGTCTTGTCATAATGAACATATTTATACAAAAAAATAGAGTTCTTGTTGTAAATACTCTCTCGAGATTGAATAGAATAGTATACTTAGCAAATCACCTAACAATTGCACGATTTTATGCAAAATTGCTAGAGAAATATATTCTTTGCGATCTACTTGAACAGACAGATATCCGGAAAAATTTAATCTGTTATATTATTAACTTATTTTGTTTACAATCTAAATATTAATTTAGTCGAACAAAAATATTATTTAAATTGTATCGGCAATCCGGTATCCATCTATCCAACATACTAAAAAGTATCACACAAATATACTGTCTCGGTGGTAAAAAAAAACTCTGAATACATCCGTACAAAAGTTTTGATGGGTAACCATGATGTGACGTTTGTTTCGTCACTGTTTAGCTTTAATTAATTCCCATAGCTGTCAGCCTTTCAACCTATTTGTCACGGAGCGCGAGGATGCAGGAGATAATTATAAAGACAAAAATGAAATTGCTGGCTTCACGCGCCAGATTAACGATTACTTTCCACTCGCCTGAGAACTGAAGTTGCGTTGGAAGCTTCGCGACGAAGTTTTGTCCTCCTTTATATCTCTGGACGTTTACCGGGGAAGTTTCTTCGCATTGCTCGGAAAGGGAATGTGGGTCATACACTTGCTAGGCGAGGCAAGTGGTGGTATATATGTAATTATCCACTCAGGCAGTGATTTGGCGTCGGGAGGCCACATCGGGCAGTGATTTGGCGTCGCGAGGACAATTTTATCCTTTGGAATTTTTTCGGTCACTCTCTCTCCTCGGCTCGTTTATATTGAGCGGTCCAATATTATTATTTTTTTAAGAAAGAGGGGTCCAATATTGTTGGGCGGATAAATTTGTTAAGGAAAAAGTTCATTTTAGTACTCTGTAATACAAATTTTTTTTTTTGTACCTTATGGTAAAAAATTTATCAATCGAATCAAATCGTAGCCAATTAATATCACTTAGGTCCACAGGCAGCTGCCTGGACATATCCGGATCTGCCCGGCCAACTAGACCAGTCACATCATCAAAATCTGATGACGTGGCATTTCTCCACCTTCTCCTCTCTCTCTCTCCCCCTCCTTGGCAACATCCAAGTCAAACCAGAAAACACTTCACACTCCTTCAACTCCCATTTCCAAATCCCTTCATGGATCAGCTAGGTCAAGGCAAGGGAGGGCAATTCTTGGAGTGAGGGGAAGCAACGCCGTCTTGGACGAACCTGCCGGGATGGGAAGGGTGCGGGACCCATCATATCTTGCTAATGTTGGGGGTCTCGACGAAGGTCATCGTGAACTCTCCCACCTACTAGAGGCGGCCTCTTTTCCCCGCCCTCAGGACGAGGCCATTGGCGTCGGTGTAGGAGAAGATGTCATTGGTGAGGCGGAGGATGTCCCCGCCATCGAAGGCCTTGCACTCCTCCCCCACAGCTGCGTGTGCACCGCTGCCGTGTTGACAACCGCCAGCCCCAAGCGCGTGCTCCCTCCCCTCGCCGGCGCCGCCTTCTCCCGCAGTATCACCTCCGCATTCACGTTGTTCTGGGCCGCCACTATGTCCCTCACCCTTATCATCATCATCCCCCTAATTAACACCGGAAAACTAAAGTGAAGTATTTAAAAAGAGCTTTAAAGAACCCATGAAGGGAGATTGGAAATGAGAGTTAGAGAGTTGACCCATGAAGAGATTTGGAAATGGGAGTTGAAGGAGTATGAAGTGTTTCCTGGTTTGACTAAGATGTTGGGGGGGGGGGGGGGGGGGGGGACAGATGCCACATCATCAAAATGGGGGGGGGACAGATGCCACATCATCAGATTTTGATGATGTGGCTGGTCTAGTTGGCCGGGCAGGCTTCGGGCAGGTCCAGGCGGGCAAGTTCGGACAGCTGCTTGTGGACCTAAGTGATGTTAATTGGCTACGGTTTGACTCGATTGATAGATTTTTTACCACATGGTACTAAAATAATTTTTTGCGATGTCACATGTTACTAAAATAGACTTTTCCCATTTATTAATGATGTACGTGAAACAATTTCGTAAAATTTCCGATCAATATTTTTTTTTGAGGGGTGTAAAATTTCCGATCAATAGGTAGCATAAATGTCAAATGCGTTATTGTCTTGCAGGTTTTTTTTTGTTGATAAAATGCCTTATAGGTTTATGGGGTGTTCTTTTTCTGGTAGGTTTATTGGGTGTTTCATTCTTCAATTTTTTCACAAAATATTGAAATTTTGTTGTTTGACTATATCCTTCTCATCTCCGATTCAGTGAATATTGAGTCGGTAGAGGTTGGACCATTGCATTAGGTTTTCTTTTTATAATTAGGACCAGTGTGATGCACCTTCTTGTTACGGAAATTATGGTGATTGTCTCATCCATAATTGGTTATCACCTTTAGATAAGGAATGTGTATATTTTATCATTAGGAAAGTGCATGTCTATTTCGGATGTAACGTAACCTAGAGGGGTCTGTAACGGTGGTGAGGATTTGGCGATTAATTACAACCGTAAATGGGCTTCAATTGGGTACCAGCGGCCCACGGGCTTAATAGTGAAGATTAGATACTTTTGTATAAATAGAAGATTAGAGAAATCCTTGGGAGGTATCTGAACTTTTACCAAACAATCAAGAAACTGAATCGTTTCTCTATCTTCTTGATTCTTGATCTCTCTCTCTCTAAATTTCTTCTCTGAACGTAACAAATTGGTATCAGAGCCAATCGACCCTCGGATTTCGATGGCGCGATGGAAATTTGTGGATGAGCCGGTACCGAGCATCCAAGGTAGCATGGCGAGGCAAGGGCAAAACCAGTTGGAAGAGGAAGTTGACCACCGAATTCAGCTGGAGGAGCTTCAAAGCAGTTATGGCGAGCTCCGCCAAGAATCTATGGAACGAATGGCGAGAATAGAAGCTAATATGGACGTGAGATTAGGCCAAATTGATGCAAAATTTGGGCAAATAGATGAGAAGTTTGAGACGATTATTAAGATGCTTATGACCACTCAAGAAGTGAAGAGCAAGAACGACGAGGAAGGTAGAAGAAGCGCACCTTTGCTTCTGACTCCGCAAGCTTCTTCGAGAATGGCAGAACGGGAAGATAATCGGGGACCACGTCAGAATCCTTCCTATAGTCCAACGACTACGGAGAGGGATATGCCGCGATGAAGGGGGCAGGTCCATGACCAGGTACACGTTCCAATTCCTAAGCTGGATATACCTATGTTTGTTGGAGTTAATCCTAGACCATGAGTAAGACGGTGTGAAAAAAATTTCATGCTTAATCACGTACCTGAAGAGAGGAAGGTAGGTATTGCAGCTTATTATCTCGATGAAGTAGCGGATGTGTGGTTTGTGTCTTGGGTATGTGAATAAGGAAGGGTGTACATGGAATCGATTTGTGGAAGCTTTGTGTTTGTGATTTGGGAATAAGGGCTACGAATCAACTGTGAAAGAATTCAATCAGTTGAGACAAGTGGGTAGTGTTGAGATGTATGTGGCCAAGTTTGAAGAGTTGAAAAGCTTGATGTTGATTGAGAACAAAGGGTTGTCTGAGAGGTATTTTATTTCTTGTTTCTTGGCGGGTTTAGAGGACGATATCCACAATATGGTTCTAGCTGCTAGTCCTGCTACTATGGAAGATGCAATAAGGTTGGCCAAGTTAGATGAAGCAGTTGTTAATGCTCTTTGTAAGAGGAAGATGAGGACTGGAGATGGAGGTTATAGTTCATTTGGCTATGGCAAAGGGAATACCAGTCATAATACTGCAGGAGGGAATTATGCAGGTAGTGGAAGTGGAACTAAGAGCTATGAAGGAAGTAGTATTGGTAGTGTGAATGGGAAGTCCGCTAACAATGATAATAAGAAGGATAAGACGTGTTGGACTTGTGGTGGCAAGTACTTTTCCGGTCATGTTTGTCCAGGAAAGAAGCGTTCTAACTTGAATTTGATGTTGGATAGTGAAGAGGAAGAAGGCTTGGGTGATTGGGAGAATATGGATCAACTGAAAGGGGAGTGTCCTGCCATAATTTCTCTACAGGCTGTAGAAGCTGTAGACACATCATCAAGAAGTGGGACTTTACAGATCAGAGGAACAAGCAAAGGTCGACCCTTGCTAGTTTTGCTTGATTCCGGTAGCACATTTAGCTTTGTGGATAAGGTAGTAGTGAGGGCTCTGTCCTTGTCTTTCGAATCAATCTCTCAAGTAGAAGTTACTATTGCTAACGGGGAGAAGATGTATTGTGATGGGCAATGCAAGAATTTTATTTGGGAAATGGGTGGTCAACCATTTCATTGTTATCTCAGAATGCTTAAATTGGGTGGGTATGACTTGGTTTTGGGTACGGATTGGATGAGAGGTGATAAGCCTGGTACCTCTGTAGAGTTTGATTTCTGGAAAATGCATGCTGTACTCAAGAAAGATGGAAGATCTACCATTTTAAAAGGGATGACATGTGAGGAATTGCAGCAGTTACAGCTTGATAAACCAGGACAGGGAGCACATCATGGTCAAT
Source organism: Hypericum androsaemum (assembly GCA_963995505.1). NCBI lineage: Eukaryota > Viridiplantae > Streptophyta > Magnoliopsida > Malpighiales > Hypericaceae > Hypericum > Hypericum androsaemum. Next base: position 14,058,440 of record OZ023186.1, read on the forward strand.
TGGCACTTATGGAATGTCAACATCTACATAACTCCTTGATTAAGAGTCGAAGAGATGCAATTGAAGAGGTGTTTTGGGTAGTTAACGAGAACAGTGAAGGGGATCTAGGGAAGGGTGTTGAAGCAATTAGTACTACTGATCCAATTTTTCGGGTTCCTCTGCAACGTTTACTGCAGGAGTTTGATGATTTATTTGTAGAACCTCACTCTTTACCACCTAAGAGGGCTTTCGACCATGAAATTCCTTTGATTACTGGTGCGAAGCCAGTGAATATCAGGCCTTACAAGTACTGTTATTATCAGAAAACAGAGATTGAAGAGCAAGTCAAGAGTCTGTTGCAGTCTGGGTTCATCCAGCCTAGCAAGAGCCCGTTTGCTTCTCCTGTCTTGCTAGTGAAAAAGAAGGAGGGTACTTGGCGGATGTGCATCGACTATCGACAACTTAACAGTTTGACTGTTAAGAATAAATTTCCTATACCAATGATAGATGATCTCTTGGACGAACTTAATAGTGCTACAATTTTCTCAAAATTGGACCTTAGATCAGGATATCATCAGATTCGTATGAGTAAAGATGATATCCAAAAGATGGCATTTAGGACACACCATGGACATTTCGAGTTCAAGGTGATGCCCTTTGGTCTTACAAACGCTCCTGCTAGTTTCCAAGCATTGATGAACACCGTATTTGGACCATTTTTGAGGAAGTTTATTTTGGTATTCTTCCATGACATTTTGGTGTATAGCAAGACAGTGGAAGAGCATCTTGATCATCTCAGAATCACACTGGAAGTCTTCAGAAAAGAGCAGTTTCACGCTAAGCTCAGCAAATGTCTTTTTGGAGCTGCAGCTATTGAATATCTTGGCCATGTTATTTCTTCTAAGGGTGTGCAGACCAACCACAAGAAGATTAAAGCGATGACAACATGGCAACCTCCTACTACTGTGAGTGATCTCAGAAGTTTTCTTAGTATGACTGGGTACTATCGAAAATTTGTTAAGGACAACGGCCTCATATGCAGACCACTCTTCAATTTATTGAAGAAAAATAGTTTTAAATGGAATGAGGAGGCGGGGAAAGCATTCCAGAATCTGAAGTTAGCAATGACAGAGGCTCCAGTTTTGGCTCTTCCGGATTTCACTAAGCCGTTTGTTGTAGAAACAGATGCAAGTCAATATGGCATATGAGCTGTTTTGATGCAAGAGGACCGGCCTCTAACTTTCTTAAGTGCAGCTTTTGGACCACAAAATACAGGACGATCTATCTAAGAGAAAGAGTTGCTGGCTGTTTTAGCAGCAGTAGATAAATGGAGGCCATACCTAGAAAATGGACATTTTCTTATCAAGACGGATCAATCGAGTATCAAGTACTTGTTGGAGCAAAAAGTTCACACTTCTCTACAAAAGAAGGCAATCTCCAAGCTGCTGGGTCTGGATTTTTCAATTAGCTACAAGAAAGGGAAGGAAAACGTTATAGCAGATGCTTTGTCAAGGAAGAATCATGATTTATAATCCTTTCCTAAAGCTGATTTAGTGTGTATGGAAGCTATGGCATTAAGTGTGATTCAACCAACTTGGATTTCTAAGATTGTAAAGTCTTATGAAGAGGATGAGAGGGCTACAGAAATCCAAGCTGCTCTGTTGGTCAACCCTGCAGCAGAACCTGACTATGCACTCAAGGGAGAGGTGATCAAATACAAGGGAAAGATTTATGTGGGCAAGTCTGGACCTTTGAGAGAGCAACTCATTGATGAATTACATAGATCTGTGGTGGGAGGACACTCAGGGATTACTGGAAGTTATCCTCGTATCAAGAAGCTATTTTTCTGGCCCAACATGAAGAAAAATGTTCAGGAGGTTATTGCCAAGTGTGAGATTTACAAGCAATGCAAGAGTGAAAGGGTGGCTTACCCTGGACTTCTGCAACCTCTTCCAGAACCCGATGGATTATGTCAAGATATTTCACTAGACTTCATTGAAGGCCTCTCTATCTCTCACAAGAAAGATACTATATTGGTGGTGGTGGACATATTTAATAAGTATGCACATTTTTGGCACTGTCTCACCCTTATTCAGCATTGCAGGTGGTAACCGTTCTGATGAATGAAGTCAGCAGACTTCATGGTGTGCCAAGAAGTATGGTCTGTGATCGAGATAAAGTGTTTACGAGTAAGGTTTGGCAAGAATTGTTCAGGTTATTTGGCACTACGTTTAACATGAGTACTGCTTATCATCCTCAGTCGGATGGTCAAACAGAAAGGGTGAATCAGTGCTTGGAAACTTACCTCAGTTGTTTTTTTTTTGACAAACCAAAAACTTGGAGTAAGTGATTGAGTTTGGCAGAGCTATGGTACAACACAAATTACCACCATTCCCTGAAGAGATCACCCTTCGAAGTATTATATGGGTATGTACCAACAGACTTGCCTGGGTTACATGTGGAACAGAGTGTTGTGGCATCAGTAGATGCGTTATTAGTTGAAAGAGCAGAGATGTTAAAGATGATTGTTGTGAATCTCAAGTAAGCTCAGCATCGCATGAAGGTGCAAGCAGATAGAAGATGGACTGAGAGAGAATATATGGTAGGAGATTGGGTATATTTGAAGCTTCAACCTTATCGACAGACATCAGTTGCAGTTCGCAGGAGTTTGAAGCTGGCTACAAAATTCTACGGGCCATTTAAGGTTATTGAGAAGATTGGAGTTGTGTCTTACAAGTTGCAGCTACCTCGAGGAAGTCGTATACATCCAGTCTTTCACATTTCATTACTTAAGAAAGGCTTACCAACTGGAACTAATACTCTTCCTGCTCTACCATTGTTGGATTCTGAAGGGGAAGTGAGAGTTCAACCTGTAGCATTGCTAGCTAGCAGGAAGATCAAACGAGGAACAAGGCAAGTAGAACAGGTTCTGGTGTCTTGGCAAAATTTGACAGATGAGGAAGCTACTTGGGAAGACCTTATGGATTTACAAAGCCGATTTTTAGAAACGGACTTGTTCCAACCTTGAGGACAAGGTTGTCAAAGAAGGGAAGAGTTGTAACGGTGGTGAGGATTTGGCAATTAGTTACAACCGCAAATGGGCTTCAATTGGGTACCAGCGGCCCACGGGCTTAATAGTGAGGATTTGATACTTTTGTATAAATAGAAGATTAGAGAAATCCTTGGGAGGTATCTGAACATTTACCAAACAATCAAGAAACTGAATCGTTTCTCTATCTTCTTGATCTCTCTCTCTCTCTCTCTAAATTTCTTCTCCGAACGTAACAAGGTCCTCTTGTAACTTGTATATATTCGAGTTCATGGAATGAGAAAAGGAATGACTTCACATCTTTCATGGTATTAGAGCCAAAACCTGGCACAAACCCTAAACACTAGCCTACCCACCGCAAAGCAATAATTCTATAAAAAAATGTCCAGCGAAGGATTTAACAACTCGAGCACCACCGCCATGACTCATGGGGATGCTGCTTCTCTCGCACCACCAACAAGAAGTATGGGCGCGACGTTGCCATACTACCTTCATCTATTCGAACACCCTGCCCAGATCTTCATTTTAGAATTGTTGAATGATGGAAACTACGATGAGTGGGTGACATACATGAGCAAAATATTGTTTGCGAAGAACAAGTTTGCCTTTGTTGATGGCTCGCTCCCAAGGCCAGCTCCGAATTCTGGCGATATCAACCACTAGATACGCAGTGACCACTTAGTGAAAGGCGTGCTCCATAACTCCATGGTGAAGGAGATCCGAAGTAGGGTCCGATGTGCCCAGACGTCTCAAGAGATATGGGCTGATAATATAGAATAGTTTAGACAGGGAAGCGCTCCTCGAGCATATAACCTTCGTAGGGCAATATCGGTCCTCTGTCAAGATCAGATGAGCGTCTTGACATACTATACAACACTTAAGGGACTTTGGGATGAGGTTCAAGCTATTCGCCCTCTACACAAGTCTAGTTGTGTTAATTATGATCATGATATGCAGAAACAGGTGCAAAAGATACACAAGGAGGAGTAGCTCTACGATTTCTTGATGGGACTCGATGATGCCTTTAACACCATTAAGTTGTAGATCCTGGTCCCTTGGCGGTGGCACAACCAACTCATAATTGTGTGAACATGGCTAGTAAGACCTTCATTGACCATACTTGGGTTATAGATACTGGGGCAACCGACCATAACACTTGCAATATAGACTGGATAACTAACTTCCAACCAAATAAATGGCATTCTCCCATTAAGATTACTAACGGTGATGACGTACCTGTTGAAGGCATTGGGCGATTCAAATTTGTGACAATTTCAAGCTTGAAAGAGTTCTTTATATTCCCAAGTTTCATTACAAGTTATTGTTAGTCAATCATTTAGCGAAGGATTTGAATTGTGTGATCACTTTTTTGGCTGATGTTTGTGTTATACATGACTTAGCTACGAGGATGCTGATTGGAGCTAGTAGACAGCAGGACGACCTCTATTATTTTGAGAATTGGGGGGTGGGGGGCGGGGGTTTAGCATTGACAACTTTGAAAACTAGGGACGACAAGCTTTGGCATCAAAGGCATGGCATGAAAGAGTGAAAAATTTGACGCTCGCAGTAAGGCATGTGTCTTTATTGGATATCCCTTTACTCAAAAATGCTATAAGGTGTACGACATTCAAACCAAGAAGTTTTTCGTCACCCGAGATGTCATATACGTTGAGAATTCATATCCTTGTAAGGAACCAGTGATGCTCGCCCCAAGTTCGATCATGCACAATGAGCCCGGTCCCTCAGCTGAGGCTATTGAAGTGGTGTTTGTCCCTGGCCCATCTCTGGCACATGAGATGCTCACTGATTCAATTCCTGATCAAAAGATTCCTGCCAATTTGAAGCCAGAAATTTAAGTGCCTGTACTCGAACTCCTGTACCCGTTCGACGAAGCAGCAGAAACATGGTACTTCCCTCACATCTTAACAACTACGAAGTTGAACTATCGCCTCGCTCGCCGTCCCGTCCATGTCAACCGCTCTGAGAGGTAACCCTGTATCTTATCTTTTGGCAAACTTTGTCAGTTATGATCACTTTTTTGCTGCTCATCGGGCTTATTTGATTAACATCATCTCCCATCGTGAGCCTCACTTTTATCATGAAGCTGCTAAGCTTCTTCTTGGTGAGATGTGTGCAGAGACACGTGTACTCGAGGCCAATAAACATGGGAACTTGTTCAGTTGCCCCCTGGCAAGAAGGTGGTTAAATCTAAATGGGTCTATAAGATCAAATATCGTCTCAATGGTGAGATTGAACAGTATAAAGCACGATTGGTGGTCTGTGGTTTCAAGCAAATTGAGGCATCGATTATCATGACATATTTGCCCCTGTAGCAAAACTTGTTTCTATTCGTTGTCTGCTTTCTATTGTTGTTAAGAAAGGATGGATCATCCAGCAGTTGGACGTCAACTACGCCTTCTTACATAGAGATTTGCTTGAAGAAGTATTCATGAAAATACCTCAAGACTTCTGTCAAAAGAGGGAGACACGAGTTTGTCGGTTACAAAAGTCATTATATGGCCTCACGCAGGCTTCCCGTAGTAAGTATAGTAAGCTGACTTCGACTTTCTTGGCAATTAATTTTTTGGAGGTCACGAGCTGACCATGCACTCTTTATTCATCGGAGAAATAGACTTGTCTTATTCCTGTTAGTTTATATTGACGATGTTATCTGTGACAACCAAGCTGCTTTACACACAACTCAAAAGCCGGTGTATCACGAGCGTGCCAAGTATGTGGAGATGGATTACTATTTTGTATGTGAAGGGGTTATTTTGAATGAGATTGCTCATTGCAAAATCAGTACCGCCACTCAACCAGCGGATATTTTTACTAAAGGTCTTGGAATTAGCCGGTTCAAGACCCTTGTTTCCAAGTTGGGCATAGTAAATTTACACGCTCCAAATTAAGGAGGAGTGTTACAGAAATTATGTCTCGTCCATAATTGGTAGTCACATTAGATAAGGAATGTGTATATTTTATCATTAGGAAAATGTATGTTTTTTCAGATGTAACCTAACCCTGTATATATATCGAGTACATGAAATGAGAAAAGTCACATCTTTCAATTCTATTGTGCACATTTTTTTCGTGGCAAACATTTTGGGAGGACTTCAAAATACGTAATAAAAGACTCGCATTGGTATGTGGAGTGAATAGTCTAGATATTTAGAGTCTTCTGACAAATATTCGAGATGAAGAGAGACATGGACAAATATATATTCTTAATTAAATTTTTTTGGGGTAAGATTTGGTATTATTCATTTATCTGAATTGATTAGTGAAATAGAGTTCTAATTGAGTGCATAAAAGATTAGTCACCAACTCACCAATAACAAACTTTTAGTCATTACTTACTTGAAGCTAATTAATTATTTTAATCCATTTGGTAATTGCGTGCAGGCACAATTAAGTAATAATACTTCACTTCCTATTAGTATTACTAATACAACTCCAATTTTAGATGTAGAAACAAAAAAAATTACCAAATTTGTTGGATATTATTTTGAATCTCAATTCTATCTTAGATGGAAGGAATTACTTCGAAAACAGACATCTTGATAAATATAACGCGAGTTGATAAATGTCATAAGGTATAATATGAATCACTTGACATCCCTTTGAATCTGTGATTGTCAAATTTTTTTGAGCAAATTACCCTCAGGTTCCTGGTGTTTGCTTAAATCACTATTTTTGTCCATGCTGTTTCGAAATCAAAACTTCGGTCCCCCTAGTTTGCTTTTATTGAACTCTAAGATCCTTCGCTGATGTCATCATCCGATTTTTTATTTTTTAATCAAGAAAATAACTATTATACCCTTATATTATATAAAAAATAAAATAAATATATCTAGTCATCATCTCCGTGATAAAAACTTCTCCGATCAACATAAAAAATCACAAAATCAACAAAAAAAGGTCTTCAAACCTTGACCTCGTAGTAGACTGACTTGGACCCAGACCTCGCTGTCTATGTGAGCACCACCGAACTTGGACCTCGCCGTCTTCACAAGCATAACCGAACCCAGGCGTTCCTGACGATGTGGTCAAGCAGTCGGATCCCGTAATCCAGCGGAGATTCCGATGCCAATACAGTCTCAATTCGACGCCAACACGGCCTTCGGAAGGTCGGCGTTGGAGGTCTGGTCATATCCCGTCGTAAAGCAGGCCATTGCCTGGCGTCACCACGGTCCATGTGACCTCGGCCCCACCAAGCCCATCTGTGACATCATCGTCGATGTCTTCTCTTTGCTCCTCACCGATTCGCCAACAACAAAACCAACAAAATCAAAATCAATTAATCGAAAGGGGGGAGGTGGGTTAGGGGCTCAGATTGTGGAGGAGGTCGTGGTGGAAATCAAAAGTTTTCCCCTTCGCCGGAGCTGTGTGTTTGCCGGTTGGATGGTCGGGGAAGAAGGATATATTTTTTTTATTTTTATTGAAGGGTATAATTCTCATTTCCTTGATTAAAAATAAAAAATCGGATGATGACATCAGCGAGGGACCTTAGAGTTTAATAAAAGCAAACTAGGGGGATCAAAACTTCGATTTCTAAACAACAGGGACAAATATAGTGATTTAAGCAAATACCAGGGACCTGAGGGCAATTTGCTCAATTTTTTTTTATGAATCTGTTTTAGTTATTTGGTACCCATTTCAAAAAATAGCCATGTATAATTTTCCTTTTTTGGTTATGTTATAAATTTTAATGGATTACCATATATGTTAAATTTAAATATTAATTCGATTTGATATGCAACACCCATTGAAAGTGTAGATCGAATGATAAGTGATTTTTCAAATTTAAAAAATGAGATTTGAAATTCAGGAACTCACAATTAGAGGCGTGTAAATAGTAATTAAAATTTGGTAAAAATTTGGTGATTGAGAGTTGAGGATCGAGAAATCGATCACCGAGATTTAATTTGAAAGAGTTTTTCTAGAATTCCAGTAAATATTTATATCCAGTAAAATTTTAGTAATTGGGTGTTCGACAACTAGATATCAATAACCAAGATTTAATTTGAAAGAGTTTTATTAGAATTTTGGTAAATATTGAATATTCGATAAAATTTTGGTAATATCAGTATTTTAACGAAATCTTGAATATAACAAATTACAAAAATGTAATTTGCCTAAGTTTTTTGGAATGCAAAAAATTGCCTAATTAATTATATAACGCCAGAAAACCTACCTCGCATCGTACCCCCGTGGGGGTTTGGATTGGGTACGAAGTGAAAAAATCATTTCGAACGGTTTGGAGTGAAGGGAAGACCGCGTTGGCAAGCGCAGTTATGTGATACTGGCATGCACAGTTATGTGATACTGGCATGCGCAGTTATGTGATAATGACATGTGTATTTGTGACAGCGGTAAGTCTCGTTTATGATACTGGAGCGTGTGGTTTTTTTCATTTTGGTCCCAGTGTTTTAGCATTTTTATAAAAAAGTCATACTGGCATGCACAGTTATGTCATACTAGCATGTGCAGTTATGTCATACTGGCATCCACAGTTATGTCATAATGACATTTGTTTCAGGCCTGTTTACGCGTGGCTTTTTTTATTTTGGTCCCCGTGTTTTAGCATTTTTACAAAAAAATTTCCGCGTGTCTTCGTTCCGAACGGTTCAGAATCTCGGCATTCGGTACCCAATCCACACCCCCCGCGGCATTTAGACACAAAGCTTTGTTAGTTTCCAATTTCCCCATCCCATGTTCTCCTCTCTGAAATTCTTGAGAGACCCCAAGTTCCACCGGCCAAGGTAACCTCATGCACCTTCATCTTCATCTTGTCTAGCCCTGACACATCTCAGAACCATGATTTCAATCTATGGTTTTGAAATTTTGGGGACTTATGGATTATGAACTAGGTTTTTTAATAACTATTTCGGTAAATTTGATAAAATCTCAATATACCAAAATATAATTCGATATTCGATAATCCTACCGAACATCGGGTCGGGGTCAGTGGAAACTTTTTTAGATTTTTGACAATTGATATATTCGATATTTGGTAAAAAAATTAATCAAATATCGAATGCTCAGCTGACAATTAATTGGATTAATGAGATGAGTGCATAAATAGATATTAGTGGTTTTGACAAGGAAAAAAGTGGAAGATAATTTAAAGTAAATTTTTCTTAAAATTTTTTTTTCTTAAATGAATAACTTACTTCTGAAGGCGAATATTTATTATCTTTGTTTATGTCTATCTTTCTGGATTTTTAAGTTTATTATGTACTAGAGTAAACCTAATTTGATTGGAAATAAATACAATTCCATCTTGTAATATAAGTAAATTTCTAAAACGCTCTAAATAATTCTTATATTATTTCCCTTTCTCTTAATGAAGAAATAGGATATTTACTAAATTTTTTCTCCTTATGCAAGTACACCCCAAAAAAGGAAACACAGGGGTCCTCGCCCCGCTCCCGAGGATTCAAAGAGGAAGATAAAAACATAGGAAAAGAGCTGGGGGCAAAATCGTCAAAAGCGCAAACACAACGTAATTTCCTATATCCCCCCGGCCCTCAACAATAACAAGACTCATTTCTCTCTCCTCAAAAAAAAAAAAAAACAAGACTCATTTCTCCCCTCTCCACAGCTCCGCGTATATATACCGCGACTCTCTCCCCCTGATTCGATTGATAATTTCCTCTCTTAACATACCAGAAACGAAAGGGAAAAGAAGAAGAAAAAGAGGGGTTGCCTTCTCTCTAGAAACCAATTCCTCTAAGCGCAACCGTTTTTTAGTGCTTGATCTGAAAAATGTCTGGCCGAGGCGGAGGTCGGAGACAGGACTACGGAGGTCGCGCAGACGGTGGAGGCTACGCTGGACGTGGACGCGGTTACGGCGGTAGGGGTGAAGGTGCCGACGCAGGTGGCGGCTACGGAGGACGCGGAGACGGTCGTGGTGGAGGTGGTGGTGGTGGTGGTGGCTACGGGGGACGTGGAGACGGTCGTGGAGGAGGAGGCGGTGGCTATGGGGGACGCGGAGACGGTCGTGGAGGAGGAGGTGGCGGCTACGGGGGACGCGGAGACGGTCGTGGAGGAGGAGGTGGCGGCTACGGGGGACGCGGGGACGGTCGTGAAGGAGGAGGTGGCGGCTACGGGGGACGCGGAGATGGTCGTGGTGGAGGTGGCGGCTACGGAGGCCGCGGCGACGGACGTGGTCGGGGTGGCGGCGGTTACGGAGGCGATGTGGTCCCTCCTGCGCCTAGACCGTCGGGCCCTCCGCCGAATATGATCCCGTCAGCGGCGATCATGCCGGCCGACGCTGCCGAAGAGCTCCGGATGCAGCTGCAGACGCAGCTCACTCTTGGAGCGTCTTCCTCGTCTTCCGCTCCGGCTTCCTCGAAGCTTGTGAAGTTCAACCCGAGGCCAGGGTTCGGGACACTCGGGAGGAAGTGCTGGGTGAAGGCAAACCACTTCCTTGTCGACGTATCTGACAAGGATCTGACTCAGTATGACGTGAGTGCCTTCAAAATAGTTAGTGTTTTTAGATTTTTTTTTCAGATCTGTTTATTTCTGCTCCGATTTCGTTTGCTTGTGCTAATGTTGTGATGTTTTTATTTTCATGTTTTTGATTTAAGATATTGGGATTTTATTAATTATTGTATTCTTTTCCTGTCCCTTGTAGTACGGGTGTTAGTTAAAGGTCTCCCAAAATATTTGGGCGGTTTAACTTTGTTTTCTGTAGGGTTCTTCATCCTTGGGTCTTAAGGTTCTTTACTTGTTGGTAGGGGCTATGTTCTATTATTATATTTTAATATTATAATGTGGACCTTCACCTTTTTTTTCTAGACCGGTGGTCACCAACTCTCCTTTTTTGAGAAAACACCAACTCTCCCTGTCTTTTGTTGACCAGCGGTCAACCCTAACTTCCCCTTTTGGTTACAGGTAACTATTACTCCAGAGGTAACTTCCAAGGCAATAAACAGAAAGGTTATGCAGCAGCTAGTCGACGTGTATAGAGTTTCTCATTTGGGCAGGCGTTCCCCTGCTTATGATGGTCGGAAGAGTATCTACACAGCTGGTCGTCTACCATTTGAGTCCAAGGAGTTTGAAGTAACATTGCCGGATAGAGAGGAGGACGCCTCCACATCACGCAGGTAAAGTATTCTTTTGCTGTTTCAGGTGTTCCAAGAACCTGTTTTAAAGCCTTGACTATATTATGCTTGGCAATGGCAGGAGGGACCGTAAGTTCAAGGTGCATATTAGATATGTTGCTGGACCAGAGCTGGAGCATTTGCAGCAGTTTCTTAGAGGCAGATTGAGGGAGGTTCCGCAAGAGACTATACAAGCGCTGGATGTTGTGCTGCGAGAATCTGCTTCAATGAAGTATTTTCTTGAAACATCATTGGGAGTTCTGTCTGTACATGCTATTGCTTGTAGTGTTAATAATTAAGTTTCATTTTGTCTAGTTATACTGTTGTTGGAAGATCTTTCTTCGATAGAAGACTAGGCTCTAGCGGGGAACTCGGTAATGGTTTGGAGTTCTGGAGGGGCTACTATCAAAGCCTGCGTCCGACACAGATGGGTCTATCCTTCAATATAGGTAAGCTTTCTATGCAATTTTGCTTAACACGGAACTTTTGTTTTTCAGTTGTACCTAATGTGTGCTTGTGCTTACCCAGAAAAAGTGTGCTCGTGCTTATTTTTTCTTATGTCTTTGGTCCTGTCTGGTGACTGTTTTGCAGACGTTTCAGCTAGAGCTTTTTATGAATCCATTTCTGTGCCTGATTTTGTTTCCAAGTACTTCAACCTCAGAGACATGCATAGACCCCTGTCTGATCAAGATCGAATCAAGGTAACCATATTGTGATCTGTCTTTCTCCTGATACTGCTACTTCATTGCTCTTGTTGATCTCTCTATTATATTTTCTGCTCCCAATATTCTGAGTCCTTTACATGTTCATAGGTAAGGAGAGCATTGAAAGGTGTTAAAGTCAGGACTTATCACAATGGATACCCTAAAAATCACAAGATTAATGGCTTATCTAATCAGCCTCTCAGCCATTTAACGTGAGCTTTACTGTGCCTTTTTCTGTATGATGGTACCAACTTAATCCTACTTCTAACATTGCTCTATATCTTTAGGTTTACCATTGATGACGACAAGACAACTGTTTCTGTAGTTGAGTATTTTCAGAGCAAGTATCAAATTGCTTTGAAGTTGACTCATCTACCTGCCCTTCAGATTGGAACTGATTCCAAGCCTGTGTACTTACCTATGGAGGTACTGATTTGTGTTCTTAAATCTCATATAATCTTACAGAATGCATTTGAATGTCCGATAATTAATTAGACAGATTATTGTTATGCATTTTGTAGCTTTGCACAATAGTTGATGGTCAAAGGTTCACCAAGAAACTGAATGAAAGACAAGTGACTGCTCTCCTAAGAGCAACGTGCCAAAGGCCAAGGGAAAGGGAGTCTAGCATTTACCAGGTATACATCGGTGAACATTTTAATTCTATGAAAAGTGAATGATTATTGTTATTGCTGATATTGTTTTGAAACTTATGTAGACTGTTAAGAAGAACAATTACTCAAAGGATGCACTAGTGAAGGAAGAATTTGGTATTACTGTCAGGGAGGAGCTTACAGTGATAGATGCTAGGGTTCTTACCCCACCAGTGGTAATTGAATTTCTAGATTATGTTCTTGCAGTGATGTGGTAGTTATCTGATTTTCTCTAGTTGATGAAATCACTTTTGTTGCTGCAGCTTAAGTACCATGAGTCTGGGAGAGAATCCAATGTGGACCCTCAGAATGGAGCATGGAATATGATAAACAAGGTAAAAGGATTTGTTCGTTGTTTCCGCTTACTACTTGATTTGCATGCAATTATTCATTTTTGCAAGTAAATATTATGATTGTATTTAAGAAATATTCATGCGCTTATTATTTTTGTTTGACGAGTGTTTTCTTATTCTTTGAAGAAAATGGTGAATGGTGCTAGAGTTGACAATTGGGCATGCATCTGCTTTTCTCGAATGCAACCTGAAATGGTTGGTGAATTTTGTCGTGAGCTGATTGCCATGTGCAACTCGAAAGGAATGGTAATACCAGTTTTAATCTCACTTCCCATCCTATCTTTTCAATTGTTTTGCATCTTTATTTTTTTATCTTTTGTTATAGGCGTTCAACCCGAAGCCAACTGTTCCAACAATTTCAGCACAACCGAATCATATTGAGAGTGCTCTGAAGCATATCCACCAGCAGTCCCAAAGTCTAAGGAAACAAATCCAACTTTTGGTCGTGATTCTTCCTGATTTTAGCGGATCTTATGGTGAATTTGGCATGTCAAACTGTGAAAGTAATTGAAAGCTTTGTATTTGGTGCTTACATCCTTTTTTGTTTGTTTGTAGGTCTCATCAAGCGTGTTTGTGAAACTGAACTAGGGATAGTTTCACAATGCTGTCAACCAAAACAAGCCGAGAAAATGAACAAGCAATATCTGGAAAATATTTCTCTCAAAATCAATGTCAAGGTTTGTTCTTTTTGGTTCTCATTTTGAAGTTCTTACAACAGCAGTATTTAGTATTTGAATCTGTTCCAGGTTGGTGGAAGAAATACTGTTCTTCACGATGCGCTGCTCAGGAGAATCCCAAAGGTGACTGATCACGAGACGATCATATTTGGAGCAGATGTCACTCATCCAGCACCAGGAGAGGACTCTAGCCCGTCAATAGCAGCGGTATGAACTTCATTACTTATTTCTTTCTTATGTTACCTAGATTTAATTTGTCTACATGTCCATGAGTAATTAAAATTATTTGATGCAGGTGGTCGCCTCAATGGATTGGCCAGAAGTGACAAAATACAGAGTAATTGTCTCTGCTCAGAAGCATCGAAAAGAAATTATTGAAGATCTTTACAAGTGTTCCACGAATGAAAAAGGGGAAGTGGTGCATTCAGGAATGATCAGGTCAAAGCTATAACTGAGTACATATTGCTAAATTTGACTCAGCTTGTGTTCTTATGCTAACATATAGTTGTTTTGCAGGGAATTGCTCCGTGCATTTAGGAGAGCTACTAATCTTGTTCCTAAAAGGATTATTTTCTACAGAGATGGTGTCAGTGAAGGCCAATTTAGTGAGGTTTTGCTCGATGAGGTGGATGCCATTCGCAAGGTACAACTCGTCAGTTGATCAATTGAACTGTTATTATCTTTAAATCTTTTACATGGTGGTTTTTTAGTTCTACTTGATTGACGGATTATCTCCCCAGGCTTGTCAGTCCCTTCAACCTGATTATCTACCCCCAATCACCTTTGCGGTTGTGCAAAAGAGGCACCATACCCGCCTCTTTGCCTATGATCATGACAAACGGAATGAGATGGATAGGAGTGGCAACATCCTTCCAGGTAATGTAGAGCCTATGGTTGATGATTTGATTGATATATTGCCTTAACTAATATCTTGAAGTTTCTTTTTCTGCTTTAGGTACCGTTGTTGATACACACATTTGCCACCCGACTGAGTTTGATTTTTATCTGAACAGCCATGCCGGAATTCAGGTATGGTCTTCTCAATTTGGCGAATTGAAAGTCCTTGGTGACTCATTTGTGAATAACAATGGATTTTGATGTTTTTGGATCGTTCATTTGTAGGGAACTAGCAGACCAACTCATTATCATGTTTTATACGACGAGAACAAATTTACTGCTGATGAGTTCCAAAGCCTCACCAACAACCTTTGCTACACGTGAGCCTTTGATCATTTTATTTGTTGGTAACATGTGCATGATTGTTAGTATTATACCCTTATTGTAATTGTAATTATGTTATTTTTTCCAGGTATGCTAGATGCACTCGGTCAGTGTCCATAGTTCCTCCGGCGTACTACGCGCATCTTGCTGCGTTCAGAGCAAGATACTATATGGAGGGCGACAATTCAGATGCGGCATCGAGCAGTGGTGGCACTGGTCAACTTCCTGCTGTGAAGGAGAATGTTAAAGACGTGATGTTCTACTGCTGATCTTCTATCTTTGTTATGATTACGCAATAAGAACTTGGGATATTCTATGGCATTTTGGTACACTACAATTATGGGTAGGGGTAGCCATCATGTTTGTTGGAAGTAACACTTTGGTAACTTGTAGGGCGGAGCTGTGTGCGCTCTAGCTGGTTATCTTCATTTTGATGCTTGTTTTGTTTGATCAGTCGCATTGTTTATTTGCATGGAAGGATTTAACGTTTCAAGTCTGGTTTGCTTCTTCAATTCACAATTGGTCTCTGTAGTTGAATTGAATTTCCTGTTCATTTCCGAAAAATATGGGGGATGCTGCAATTTAAGAAAATTTCAGGAGAAGCTATTCTTTGAAGCTTTGTTGGGGAAGGTGAACTCAAAGACACCGAATCAATTCAGACTCTTAAAGAGTTATAGATGGACACTAGTTCAAGAAGACGAGATAGACGTTGGATACAGATAGGCTCCATGAAATCAGATTGATCCGACTTGGATTAAGATAGACATTAGTAGAAGATAGATTTTAAGTCACCGTGTCCAAAACACTGCTTAGGGTAGGAGGTCGGATCAGTTTAATTTTTTTTACTATATAAGCATGGCTAGGGGCATTAGTAAGACACCACAGATCACATGCAAAAAACCCTAAGCTCATGCTTTTGTTCTCATTTTTCTTTCTCCCTCTTCAATAAATTCTTTCCTATCCAGTTTTTTTCGACTTTTTTCTCCATCTCTGTTAGATCGACTTTAAGACAACTACTCCAGATCCATCGCGACGCGACGTTCTTCCACATATTTGGGGGTTAAACAGTTGGACTGATTTAAAAGAGCCACTTGAAATGGTATCTGCGTATTTACATGGTGCAAGTATACAGAAGCGGTGCAACATATTTCCAAGGCAGGAGCAACTACCTGGAGAACAAACAGTAAGCCTATATTGCACAACAGTCAGCCACGCTGACTAAGTGACTATATATCTACCCAGAAAATGGCTCGGGCTTTAGGGTGTATATCTGGGGGAACCCATTCCCTACGTCTCTTTTTTTTGAGGGGTTATTCCCTACATCTCAAGAGAGCAAAAGAAGCGGGACGAAAAGGAGCTTGCATTGCAAATATATTACAGCCGGTTAAAGAATGCCTATTCTTTTGGCCGATGTTCAGTCCGATGCTTTCTTGGTTGGGACCCGAATTTCATTGCTTCGTCAAGATAATCCAATTGACACAATCGAACGCCTTCGAAATGGTCAATTTAATAAGCACACCTTCTCATTTTGTTGTATTGAGATAATTTATTAGCATGCTAGCAATTAAAAGAAGATATAAATAAGGATCTAAATCCACTAAAATAAATAGTCGGAGTGCTATAATGATGCCCATTTCCATGTTGGTGCATTTGAACAATTAATATCTAACAAATCACTGAAAAAATTTAGCAGGCTTTCTTCTTTCTGTTCCCATGGCGGCTTATTGCTTCAGAAAGAAGAACTAATCAGGACTATTCTCTTTTTCTTTTGGCATCACCTAAAGTATATTAGAATACCCTAAATAGTAATATTGTACATATGCTTTAAGAAAAAAAGTGATGTAGCAACTAGGATTATAACCAGAGATCAACCTTTTTGCTATTGATACAACTAAGACTATCTCTATTGGTGACATTGTTACCAAAATGTCACCAATTTTGTTGCCAAAAAAAAAAAAAACAGGATTGGGTTGGTGTCATGGTCGGTTGACAGACCCAATGTCACCAACCAGGTTGCTGGAATTTGTGAAGTGTTATTTTTTGCTTTTTTAACAATTTTGAATAAAAAGTTGGGTTGGATTGATGTCATAAAAAAATTAAAGTTGTAATTTGTGTAAGTGGATGTAATGAAAATTAATTGTTTATTAAAAGGTTGGATTGGGTTGTGAAAGAAGATAGTCTAAAGGAAGTATAAAACTATGAATAACCTACCTACTTTAATTAACTGTGAGACAAATACCCATTCGTTGAAAAACTTTGAACCTCATGTGAGAAGATAAAATCTGAATTAGTGAAAGAAGTGTTGGAGTGAGGGAGGAAGAGGAAGACAAATTTCAGTTTTTGTAGATGGTAGTTTTGTAGTTTGAAGAGTAAGAGTTATTTTGATACTTTTAGTAGAAATCGAATGCAGTAATTGATCAGTTTGATTTAAAAAATATCAAAAAATAAATAATATTAGATTGTTCTGATTAGTCACCACATTTTTTAAAATACGGATAGAAAGGATAATTAGTAGAAGCCCAATTCTAAGAAAATCTTGAATTAAATCGTACTTATCTTATACTTGTGCAGTAATTTAGTGAACTTTCTGACAATTATAAACAAACAAATTCCACAATCAATGGTATTTCGAAAAAAATGCGGTTACATAGTCATGCCTACAAGATTTTTTAATACTACCGAGGATTAAAAATGCGGTCACTATTATAGATTTGAGAAAGCACAATTTTTTAAGTTAGCAAAAACATCTCGAAAAAAATATGTATTTAACATTGTGCAATCTAATAATTTAATTTGTATTAATTCACTTACCGTTTAATCAAAATACTTGATAATAACCTAAAAAAAAGATAAAGACAATTTAATACCCTGTATTATAAGAAAAACACCCAACAAAGTATTCTGTATTTGTTTGAGAAGCTCCTTCCTTCATCCACTCCGTCCTGAGGATTTCGGATTCTTGAACAATCCCTTTGCTCCTCATTCTTCGAGAATAAATTAACTTTTAAGTTACCATAGCTGACATGACAATAATAGCTGACATGATAATAATGTGAATAAGTTAATAAAAATTATTTAAAAAATTACATAACACCTCTTTCCTTCCGTAAGTTAACAAATTTTTTGTCATTTTTTTCCTCCTTTTTCCATATTACAAATGAGGCAAGCAATTGTCCTATCACTAGCCATGCTGTGTAATCTCGTCCTACTATCATCAAAATGGGATTCCAAATATCAACACACCTAGCAGTAGAGATCAATGATCCACCCACCATAAAGATATCAACTTTACAATAATCCAGTAGAGAAAATTCACCCAAATAGCCGAACAAGAATATCTCAGTATATTCACTCTTCAACAAATATTCCAAATGAAAAATAAAATAGTCTATCAACCGTCTAAAACGATTCAACATCTCAAAAGTGTCAAAAACTTATTATCTAAGTTTCAGCACTTGTTGATCTTGCAGCAGCTGATGTAGATGCGGATGCTGATGTTGTGTTAGAATTTTGCTTCCAAACTCTCCCGTGTCGATTTGTCTCTCCGGTTAATACTGCTCCACAACTCCTACTATTGTGTCCTTCTTGCTTACATTTGCTACATCGCTTCATTAACCCGACTCTTGACACTTTGGATGGATGTGGAGGTTCATCTTAGAAATATCACAATCAGAATGACTTTTAATCTCATTGAAGAACTTCTTGGCTATAAATGTTTAATTCACAAGATTCTTATCAAAACATTGTCAAATATGGACATGATTCCATGTTTTGATTTGAAATGTCTCACTACCCATGTATTGGCTAGCATGACTACGAAGCCGCAACTATTTTCACACACATCAGTCACTTTTCTACATGTGTTCTTTTTATAAACAAAACTCAACCCCCACTTCAAACACCATTCTTCAGCGCATCTTTAAAAACATTTTTGTTCTTGAATAATATACCTAAGCCTAGTCTAATCTTATCAAATTCTCTAACTTCTTCAAATTCAGGTAACTTAGCATTCTCATCATAACTATCATGAATCTGATCAATTATAAATTCTATCTCACGACCAGGATAAAAGTAAAATTCATTCAATTCACCACCATCTGCATGACTGAACTCACCCAAGTGCTGCCTAATGTCAAATTCTTCATCGATAGCCCGCTCTCGATCAAATAAAGAGTCACTCCCATCAGACCCACTATCTATATCACCCTCATTAACTTCCTCTATACGATCAACCATATATTATCGGCAACCTCATATTGGACACCTGACGCTTTCTGACTTTGGATGACAACTTCTTCCCCAAAATGAACAACTTTCTCTGACGTCACAATCATATAACCAGAACAACATAATTAATCAACGAATAATTGAGCAACCCCAGCGGTAGATAATCACAAACACCCTAATCTAATTCTGGGGTTGTCATCCTCATTTCACCATATCCTCGTCTTGGGTCGTCTCGAGTTAGAGAATGGATATGAATCGTTAGTATTACCAAACTAAAAAAAAGAGTAGATAAACTAACCCATTAAATTCGAACACTCAATTTTTTGACAAGGGTCCTTCCGAGTTCTTCAATTTGGGAACTATGTCTCCTCATAGCCCTTCGATTAAATTCGGACGTAAGTGGTGTATCTGCAAAATAGTGAGGCATGTTAGCAGATTCTTTCAAAGTAAGTAAGGAAGAAAAGAGGGAGAAATGGGGGAGTTCACCTTTCGAACGTGTCTTGACAGGAGAAACATGAGAGAGAGGAAAAAGGATGAGGAAAAAGGAGAGGAAGGGAATGCAAAATGTTTTAGGGAAGGAAAAAGTTTACATGTTTTTTTTTAATTATTCATGTAATAAGTTATTGCCATGTTAGCTATCCATGTCATAAGTTATTGTCATATTAGCGTCGCCATACCAGCTACAATCAACAAAAAGTTAGATTCATATAAATACATGATACTTTATTGAGTATTTTTTAAATAAGAGATGCAAAATCAGGTACTAAGGTGTCTTTATAAAAAAAAATAGAAGAAGCGCATCCCACTGAAAAAGTAGTGGCTTTCTCAGAACATGAAAAAAGTAGTGGCAAACAACACTCAAATTTAGGGATGACAATGGGTAAGGTACGGTAGAGTATTGGTAAGACCTTACCCATACCCCAGTTTGGAAAGTTGGACCCATACCCTACCATAGATCCTCGACATATCTCATTATTAGACTCATACCCTTACCCTTAGGGTTTGCAAGGTCTATGGGGTCTTGCAGGGTGCGATTTCTCAGAACATGATATATTTGAATTAAATGCAAGACATTTTTTATAATTTTTAAATATAAAATTTTAATTCTTTCTATAAAATTCAAATATATCATAATGAAGATTAATCATGAAATATCTAGTATATCAATAAAGAAAATTAAAATTATATATACTTCAAATTTCTTAGTCGATATCATGGAACATATTTCAGAATATTTGAGAACTCGATTATAATTTATAAGTAAAATTTAAAGATAAATGGGTCTAATTAGGGTTTAAGTAGGGTTTAGTTAGGGTAGGGTCTAAATTAGAGTAAAATGGTAAGGGTAAGGTAGGAATTCATATGATTCATACCTTACCCTAGACCCTACCTCGAAAAGTGGACCCATACCCATACCCTACCCTAGATCCAGTCAAAGTCAACATACCCTCGACCCACGGGGTAAGGGTAGGGTCCGACCCTCTGGGTATGGGTATTTCTGCCATCCCTACTCAAACTAGTGCTGAAGAAGAAGAGAAGCCCATCAAATTTGGGCTGGTTCCGTTCTTTTTCCACTCTTCAGTCCTCTCGCTGTCCTCTATCGACTTCCCATTTTTCACTCACTCCACCTCCTCTCCTCTCCTCTCTGCTTTGTCAGTCAACTTGGATCCATAATTCGAGTCTTTTTCCTTGGTGGTGTCAGATTTTTTGACAAATCCTAGAATAGAATTGTCAAAAAAAGTTTTTCCTATCTCAGGTTGTGTTAGAAATC
Organism: Hypericum androsaemum; assembly: GCA_963995505.1. Classification (NCBI taxonomy): domain Eukaryota; kingdom Viridiplantae; phylum Streptophyta; class Magnoliopsida; order Malpighiales; family Hypericaceae; genus Hypericum; species Hypericum androsaemum. The sequence goes on from OZ023186.1 coordinate 14,079,182, forward strand.
ACACAAAATAGTGCAGTTTTTGCAAGAAACTGCATGATTATATGTGATTTCTTAGAAAAACTACTAGCTGCCAGCATCCGAGAATCTTCGCATCGGGCTCCGACATTGAGCTCGGCTCATCCGCTGCTTAGAAGAGACGCCCTATTTTCTGCATTTCTTGGCAGTAGGTGTACCATTCATTCCTCCTCTATATATTCATATCTCTGTGAGTCCATCCGAGCAAATAAAATACTACTTTAGTATTTTTAGGTAAAATGAGCAAAGGAAAAAGGCCCATTGTTGAAATAGATTATAAAGCTCTGTATGGTTCAAATTTTGACATAATAGAATAGAAATGAGATCTATTGAAAACCTTCCTAAAAAATGAGTTAAAAGCAAGGGCTACGATAACTTATTCAAAAGAAAAACGTGGACGTCCGCTGTTCACTTTGTTAGAACTGAAGGTATTCCATATTTGTAACTTCAATTACCTAATTTTTTAGATACAAATACTTAATCTTTTGTATAGGTTTGATGATTAAAAATATATTTATTGGGGAAATAATTGAGGACTTAAAAAATACCCATAGTGGTACCACAATTTCACATGTAATCATTTTAAAATTATCCTTTAAATTGAGTTTAACTGTGATATTTGATAGTTAATTTTATAGCAAGTATTTTGTATTTTCTTATAGATGGTTGTGTACGTGAAAAGTTTCACTCGTATAGATATCTACACACTCGGCACATTTCAGGTAGAATTAAAATAATTTTTAATAATGCTTAAGTATCTTGTGTTATGAAAGTTACTTTACCTTTTATATTTTAAATGATCCCACCGGCAGCATTTTTGGTAGCATAAAAGACTCTATCGGTACTATTGACGATGTATGTGTGTTGTTGCTTAAAAATCTGAGTTTATCCTATTATTATCCTTTTTAACCCAATAAAGTTTGAATACTTCTTGACTGGTTTATATGCTTCAGGTAAAAGTGGATTCAGATCAGAACAATAAATTATTTATGGTTACTGATGAGAATGTGATAAAAAAATCTTCAAGAAACATGGTGGAACTTGGTCAATAATTTAACATTGTTATGTGTTGTTATTCAAGAATCATGCAGTTTTAGTGTATTATTTGAGACTACTATGTATGGATTATTAATATGCATTTTTTGCGTGTATTATTTGAGACTACTATGTATTTGTCACGACAAGGATTTCCAAATAATTTTACATGAAATAACAATTAGACAGTCTAGTCTATAAAATTAATTTTTATCATGTGCGCGCCTAGTCTTTGAAATCAACTTTTATCTCCTGCACGCCTGGTCTCTGGAATCAACTTTTATCGCCTGCACGCCTAGTATCTGTAATCAACTTTTATAACGTGCACACCTATTGTACCTGTTTAAAATATCCTTTAAAAATAGTCAAAAACTAACAGATAATACTTACAATGTTCGATAGATAATACAATTTGATAAATTAAAATTACAGTCCACAGATATTGTTCCATGATTTTAATACAACCAAATCATAAAAGTACAAGGAAATACATCTTAAGCACTAACTCGAAGTTTCTCCACATTTTGAGAATACTTTGATCACATTATTTTTGGTAATGCTGATAGCAAAAACTCGGCGTAATTGAGAAAAGAGTGGAACCTGTATAGAATGTACAAAGATTATGTAAATTTGATTCACATATTTAATAATAATACATTAGTATAATATCGGATATTGTCACGCCCCAGAAAGTGGACATGTCAACCGCCACGGGATAAACTTCCCCCGCAAGGCCACAACTAATTCACAGAATTCGAAAAGGCCCAAAATCCAAAACATAAACAACTTAAGTCCAAAATCCAAAAGCCAAAATCAAATATGAAGAACATGATGTCCTAAATATCTAGGATGCATGACCTCACCTACCGATCCACCCCCGAAGAATCTGAAACAAAAATGCGTATTTTGATGAGATACGCAACTCAGTAAGCCGAAACACAACAATACAGTTATACCAATATATAATCATATAACAATACTGTCATATCAGACACTAAGTACATAATAAGCGCAACTCCGGAGTTCCACTATCGGGATCCCTTGGGTCACAGTAGACACTCAATTTCATTATAGCGCACTGAAACAAAACGAGGTCTCACCAAGGGGCACTGATATCCCCACACTCGCGTAGAGTACAGAGACCATATAAAACAGAACTCTACGGGCACAGTAGTGAAGGGATAATCTCGACCAGTACAGTATTTAGTACCCAATATTTAGTATTCAGTATTCAGTATAAAGTCCAGGTGAACAGATCAGACATGATCAGTTAGATACGGATACATACTCACGAACGAAACAACAAGTCTCGCATATAACATAATCCAATTCGCACAACACTTCAATATTTTAATCCACCTAACACATGTCTCGTATGCCACATCACCAAGATCATACTATTATCATGCTCATAGAAACACAAACTCACTTACATGGTATAATAATCAATGAATATAATATATTGACATAGGGGAACGCACATAATAGAAACATTAAGCTCAAGCACAAGCCGACGAACACAGAGTTAAGATCATATACTCAGAATTTAGATGATTCGATGACACAAATTATAGGCGGACAATCGTAAGCAGAATAAACCCAGAACATAATACTTTCAGTGATGCAGACACCAAGCACGTACATAGTACGGAATACAAACAGAGATTCGAACTTACCTCCTTCCTCTCGGCGTTCCAACGTGATTAGCTCACGTACCCACTATCCCTCCACGATTTCCTCGAGATCCTACACATTCTTGGTCTTTTACAATCGATCTAAAATCTATAATACAACAAGGACAAGACATAAGCTTACCCTAACGTCACGAGATGTAACGTCACGCTCGCCTCCAACCCTAGGCTCCCCTAGATCACCTAGTTCTCTTCCTCCACCTTAGCAAAAGTGAATGAAAATATCTTAGCAAAGTGGTGAGGTCCTTTTATTGGCAAAAACTTTAGTGGGATTAGGTTTGGCCAATTACAATTTGGTCCCTGGTCAAATTATGTTATAGTCCCCAATCAAATCTGAAATTTTTGTTTTGATTGCTTGGTCCTTACAGATATACTCACATTTGTTAATATCAACGCATTTCCCACCCCAATATTAAATTCTCCTTTGGTGAAAATGGTGTGACGTATGCTTGCATTTATAGTACCGGTAGGGTCCGTTAAAATATAGAAAAATTATAGTTAATTTAATTTTTATTAAAAAATTATTTAGTATAAATATTAAAATAATACCTTCAAGACGACCATAGCATCATCGAAGTCATTTCGCGTGAAAGACTCAACTATCACAACCATCTATAACAAACAAACACTCGATTATAATAATGCCTATGTGAAAAAATGATAATTGAATACATGAATAAATATGTTACCTGAGGTATTTTTGCAGTACCTATTGAGCAATAGGTTTTAGCCTCCTCAATATTTATCATAAAATTATCTCCATCCACCATCCCTAATAAGATAAATAAATAAATAAAATTATGTTAATGAAAAAATTAAGTAAAATTTCTAACACATTATACCTTCAACCATAATATAAGCGATTGATGTTGTCCACGGATCATGGTCAAATGAGTGGTCAGTGATGCGCTTGTTGAATTCTCTTTCAGTGCGTTGTTGAGTTGTGAGATTGGGTTGCGAGTAAGCTATTGAACCATGTTTATTCTTAGCATTCCTCATAGCCATCTGGTATATGCCTGCAGGACTAGGGATAATATGTTGGTGGTTGTTGGTATGAGGATCTACGTAGGGATGAAGGAGGTTGTTGGGACGAGGATATGCGTACGGATGAAGGAGGTTGTTGGGGTGTGGATCTGTGTAGTGATGGAGGTTAGGGTGGATGCTCTGTTTCTTCGTTGCTATCTAGATTAAGTGTCTCCTTCCAATTTTCATATTGAGGTTGTCCAGAGGACCAACCGCGGAGGGATGATAGAATTTGTTGGGAAGAGCGTACCAGTGGTATTAGAGATTGGTTTAGAGACCGTGGTTCATTTTCAGATGAAAGTTGTCCATAGGAATCACTACGAAGGGAGGATAAAATTTGTTGGGATGATCATCTTGGAAGTCTATAGTTAGTTTCCTCATTCTCCATGTTTAGAACTTTCTTCCACCATCTAATGGGTCCATGGTGAAAAGAAAATAACACAAGAAGATAAATTAGTAAATTAAATTAAAATATGTCAATGAAAATCAACTGATGGGTCGATATTGAAAAGAAAATAAGATAAGAAAATTATGCCATACGTTCGTTTATTTATAGGCGACTTAAAGCAAAAAATGAAAATTTTGTGCATTTTTGTTAAACGTTAAAAATGCAATTTTTTGTGCATTTTCATATATGCACGTTAGGGGTAGGGGGTATTGATAGCCTGTATTGACTCATATCATTACTCTGCCAACATGAAAACACGTGGTTGAGAAATTTATTTTAAAAGGAAAAAGTAAAAACTGTTCAATAGCATGACTTATATTGATTACTTTCCAAAATTTTAGCATTCACCTATTATGATATGCACGTTAGGTCTAGGGGTATTGATTTGTTTCATCACTCTTAACCTGTATTGACTCGTTTCATCACTCTGCCAACATGAAAACACATGGCCGAAAATTTTATTTTAAAAGGACAAAGTAAAAACTGTTCAATAGCACGAGTTGTATTGATTAGTTTCCAAAATCTTAGCATTCACCTATTATGATATGCACGTTAGGTCTAGGGGTATTGATTTGTCTAGTCATGCTTAGCCTTAGACTTAGCTTGTATTGATTCGTCTCATCACTCTGCCGACATGAAAATACATGGCAAAGAAATTGAATCGCTTCCAAGATAGGTCTCTCACACTCCCAAAATGAAAAAAGGCCCATGTGTTATCATGAGTATTTGTAGACTTAAATTTGTAGGCCAATTTTCAATTCGTGAATGTGTATCATGAGATGTATTGATTCGTTTTCAAAATATTAGTTTTCCAGATTAGGAGCTCTTAGGCAGTAGTGGGGGGCAAAAAATGCTATTATGTTAAAAGCAGAAAATATGCACGATTTTGTGCGGTTTCTAAAACACACGATTTTTTGCAGTTTCTTCTAAAACGTAGAAAAATGCACGATTTTGTATGGTTTCTTCTAAAATGCAGAAAAATGCACGATTTTGTGCGATTTCTTATAAAACGCAGAACACATCACATTTTAATCCAGGGCCACGCTATAAATAGTCTGAGCTAAATAGGTAACATTTTATAATTCATATTTTTCTATTTCATCTTCAGAAAGATATTTCGTAATTCCAGCTAGAGAACGAGGTAATTTTTTAATTTGCCTACATGCTTCACTTTTAATTTGAGTTTCATTTATTAATTTGTTATAACTGCATAGGTAATTTATTATACTGATTTAAGATATATTTTTTTGTAGTCCAAGCATGACATGGTAACCCATTCTTATTGAGTTATGATGGCAATTACTTTAATGGTCCTAATGGTGTGGATTATGTTCAAGGACGGAAAAAAGTGATCAAAGTTCAAAATCTAGTTACATATGATGTGCTTTGTGGAGAAATTAGACATAAGATTGGATTTGGTCAAAATGAGTACATAAGTAAGCTGCTTTATAGATTGCCAGTAATATTTGGACCACCAATTCAGTATAATAGCATGGAGGTTTGTGATGATGATGATATGGGCACAATGATTAATAGTTTGAGAGATGTTCCTAGTTTAAAGTATCTAACACTTTATGTTGAGAAAGGGACAAATGCTATACCACAAAATGAATATACTATTATTGATCAACTAGTTATTAGTAGTATAATACGAAGTTCATGAGTACCATGCAATACAATCTTAGTGGAGTTGGAACTTCAAGAGTGAATGAATTTGATATAAATTATGTTCCTGAGAATGAGCCTGAGGATGATTATCATGTTCCTCATGTCCATGATCCAAAGATTCAACTGTCGGTACCATATCATGAAAATGATGCGGTGGAAGCCCCATATCAAAACCCCAATTTTGATACAACTGATGATGAAGTTGAGCCAAATTTAGATGGTGATGGCATTGGTCGTGTATGATGAAGGCTAGGTTGTCAACAACCAAACATGAGGAAGAGATGCTAATTTGAACGAGGATATGGTTTGGGTGACAAAAGTAGACATGATGTAGGCTGTTAAGAGATACTCTATGAATGTCAGCTGCGACTATCATGTCAAGGAGTTAAAAAAACATTGTTGGAGTGTTTGGTGTTTACTTGCGGATGGAGGTTGTAACTGGTATTTCCATGCATCAATTAAAAAAGGTTTTTGGGTGGTTGCCAAGTCCTGATATCCTCACACTTGTTTTGCTGATAGAGCGTCTGAAGATCATAGGCAACTGGATTCCAAATTTATTGTTCGCTACATACGTCGTAGGGTGGAAAATCAACCAACTATTCAAGTTATTTCCATTATTACTAAGGTGCAAGACAATGTGAAGTTTAAGCCCTCTTATAAAAAGGCTTGGGATGAGAAGTAGAAGGTAGTAGCCATGATATTGTGAGGGGTGGTGGTTGGAAAAAATCATACAACATGTTGCCTAAATGGTTTGCTGCTTGTCAGACGGCAAATCCAGGAACTGTAGTGGAGTGGGAATATCAGTATTGCTACACCGGCACCAGTATTGCTTCAAATCCGATTTCATGTGACACCTCCTTCTGGAATATGTATTATTTTGGATCGTCACGATGGCATCAAAAAGGTCATGACTATCGATGTTTGCTACTGGGGTGAGTCGTCAGGAGCTGTGTGGCAATTTTGTCTTCACCATGTTGCGAGCAACTACAACAACAAGTTTAAGTGCCCTCAAATTAAAAATTTAATGAAGGCGGCATGTAACTCATTTGGAATAGTTACGTACACATACTAATAATCATTTGACATTTACAATGCAATGATAATATTATTTTTTACACAAGATCAAAAGCACAAAAAAGAAAGTTGGACCGTCATTTAAATCGGATCAAGGAAGCCCATCTGAAGTCACACCAATGGATTGAAAACTTGACAAAGAAAAAGTGGAGTTTAGTATATGATGGCAGATATAGGTATGGTCATATGATAATAAATATCGCCGAGTGTGTTAACAAGGTGTTTAAGAAGGTACGTCATTTGCTGGTCACATATTTGGTTACTGAAACATTTGATAAGTTGCATGACTATTTTTGGCAAAGAAGGATAGCATGCTCACAAGAACTTGGCGACAGTGTCATGTATTTGGAAAAGTTGAATACAATTTTGCAAAGGTGGATGGATAAAGTGCGAGGGCATCATGTGAGAGTGTTTAACCATGAGGATGGCATATGCCAATTTACTACAAGATGGGATGCTGTGTGGCAAAAAGGTCGACACGATTTCAAAGTAAAGTTGATTGCCAGGAAATGCTAATATGGAAAATTTGAGGCATTGCATTATCCTTGCTCACAAGCAATTGCTTGTTGCATGGAGCTACGCCTCGACCACATGTTGTTCATTGATAAGTGCTATACAATTGAAAACACAAGAGATTGCTATGAGAGCTTGTTCCATGCACTTGGAAATGAAGCTTATTGGCCACCGTGTGAAGATTTTGATGTGACGCTTCTTCCAGACGATACAGTCGTGAGTCAAAAAGGGCATCAAATGAAGAGAATACAGAATGAGATGGACCAGACACCTTGACAAGTTGTGTGTTCAATTTGTAAGAATGAGGGACATTCTATCGCATATTGTACCAATGTTGAGAGTCTTGGTCGTACGAGTGGAAGAACACATCGTTGGCGTTGATTTCTCCAACTATCCTAATTTTTGGGTACTCTTTCCCTGTTGTTGGTTTTTCCCGAAATGGATATCAGAGTAGTTGCTCATTTTATTTCTTCGTAGTTTGCTAGGTTTGATGTATTGTTGCAACCTTGATGTATCTTGTTTACGGATTTTGAATTTGTAATATTATGTTAAACCTAATATTGAATTTGGCAAAGTTTCTTGCTTGATTCATAATTATTTCACTTCTTTTAGCAGGCAAAATGACGCATTATACTCTAGGCAACATTTTTAGGAATATGGGTCGTTGGTGGACTCTAGAAGATGAATTTTATTACCCATTGGACCCGTTGATGATTAACTTACCCATAGTAGCTCGGACAATGGTGAATGAATGGTCTCTTCGTATTAACCAATCACATAGTCTATGATCGGATGCACGGAGAGTAAATGTCAAGGTTTCTCGAGCAATAGCTATCAACATGCCACACTTAAATGCAGAACTTATGCAGAGAGCTCTTTTTCGAATAAGGGAAGAAAATAATCGTATTAAGATACGTCTCAACCGATATGAGTGGAAACTGAATATTAAAGAGTTTATTAAAGATGGTGATATTCAGAGAGCACGACAATATATATTTATGCTAAAAAATGGCACAAATTCAGTATTGGAAGTTGAAGATGATGAGTGCTCTACCAGTCAAGTAAACGTAATCGCATCAGATATTAAAATGTCAGATGAAGATAGCTAGGACATTGATAATTTAATCCTCATCGGACATGTACTCATCATAGATATATTTGGCATTATTAAAAACATTATCATGATACATATCTGATGGGTCCTTACTTAATATTGAAACTTCCTTTCTTGCCAAATCTAGCATATGGTATCGATTTCATCTTCGCATCATGAAGTTATTCTCTTAAGCGATCATGATCAGTGCTAATTCGTATGAATCTATATGGCTTTTTTCCACATCCGGTGACCTCCTCTTCAAAACAGGTGCATTCAACATTCGCAGACCTGCAACAAGTGTTTGACACTCGACAACTCAAAACACCCACTCTCGTTTTAGCTTAGCATAATACTCTCTTCTATCTGTACGACGTTCCTGCATATAATCATCGTTAAATTGAGGAAGTATCCATGTCCGACAGTTCCTGTGGTTCATTTGATATTATTTTTTCAGTTTGCAAAAGCCAACTGTTTCAATGCTTTGGTGTTGGTGGAGTCCACGAGGGAGTTGCAAGTAAGTGATATTCAGGTTTTAGAGGAGGTTGGTAGGGTTACGCTTGTGCATGCAGTGAATGCACCTCCTTCACATACTGGAAAATTTGGGCAGCCTGAGGCTGAGCTTGAGACGTCCCTTGTTGTCAAATCTCCGAAGCATGACAGGGAGGATGTGCTAGAGTTTGATGGCTTTGGTTTAGCTAGTTTGTTCGAAGATGTTCTCTGTGGTTTGAATCCAGATGTGCCTATCCCCAGCTCCCCTAGCTTAACTTCAGATTCTTGGATGAACATAGCATATGGCGAGGTCTCCACGAGCTCTAAATCCAGGTCCCGTTGGTCTTTCATTACCGATGAGGAGGAGCCAATTCTTCTGTAGGAGGACAGTCCTTGTAGCCAGGATGCACAAGTTGGAAACTCGGAGGGCTTCCCCAGAGGTGATTGCGACTAGGAAAGTCACCTATGTGGCGGTAGGGGGTTTTTTTTGCCTAAGGTATCCCGTAAAAAGAATGTGTGTTCAGGTGGTTCGAATGGGAAGGGATTGAAGCCTGGTTTCTTGCTAAGGGTATTTCGATTCTTCAGGATTCTATGTCCTCCGTCCTTGGCCGGGCTTCTGCCCTTCCCTCTACGTGTCCTATGCCTATTCTAGGCCAGACTGGTCTAGGCGTTGAGGTAGTTTTTGATCCCGAGGAGGCTTTGTTGAAATTTATGGGGGACTTGGTGAGGCAGGCGAAGTCTAACTGGGTGGACAATGATGTTGTGTGGCCGAATTCAGATGACTTGGAGTATGGTTTTGATGATTACTATCCGGCGCCGTATATGAACACCACGTCTAGGAAGAAGAACGTGAAGGTTGCCCTTCAAAAGTGTTGACTTGTCTCCTAGGGAAACTTTCCACTCTTGATTACCTGTCTTGTGGTTTGCTTTAGCTGGATTCCTAGTTATGGCAGTGGATTTGTTATTCGTTTAAGCCTTTGGTTGTTTTTAATTTTAGCTTTTGTAGTAGGTTATCTCTCTTCTCATCCCCTTTTTCTTGCTCCTCATCCTCTTCTGTAACTTTTCTTTTTCTCTGGTAATAAAATTTTGTAATTAAAAAATGTATTTGTTTGTTGAAAGGAACACATTAATTTTTCAACAAAAAAATGGGACATATTGGTTCTGGAAAAAAGGAACACATTAATGTATGATTTAGTTGACTAATTAATGGAATATAATTTTTTGTTAAGTTTATATGGACGATGGTTTGTTTCGCAAAATATGCTGGTTAGCTTAATTGATCATGGTGATATTAAATTTGGTAAATGACAGTGCTTCTAATTAAGGAAAATATTTTTGGTTCAATATGAATTAATCAATCTAGATGCTGATAGTCTGTATGGAACCACCAAATCTGGATTAAGGAGAACATTTTTTGTTGAAATCTGAATTCTCTATTCTATTATAACTTTCGAGTTTGAGTCTTTTACCACACATTAAGTTAACCTTGAACTTTCCGCTAAAGTAATAAAAAATAAACAATTTTCATTTTTCTAAAAAATATCGTCGTCCTAATAATCTAGTCTTCATAATAACCTCAGTAATTAACATTTTCGTTTAAAAAAAATTATAATTGCCCGGCAAGGAATCCAATCCCGTACTCCAATTTTGTCTTCTGTGTATCTGCTAAAGATTTCTCAAAAGGTAGATTACTCCCAGGTCCTTCGTGTATAACTAAATTGACGATTTAGTCTCCGTGTTTCGAACATGATTTTTTCGTCCTCCATGTTTGATTTTATTATATTCTCGAGTTTCTTCTGATGTCAGCCACAAATTTTTTTATTTTTATCACTGAAATGACCAAAATACCATTAAAATATCAAAGAGGTCATCCCTTTCCTTGATTCTCGCTGACGGCCTCGAAGTTCACTGGCGTCGAGCCTCCCTCCCTTCACCAATGTCCTATTTTTATCGATTCTCATCGGACCCCGAGGTTCACCACCGTCGGGCCTCGATGTTCACTACCGTCAGGCCTCTAATTTAACCGACCTTGAATAGAACTGGACCCATCTTCGTCGTGGTGAGCCTCCGAGAAAAATGTTTCCACCCCCTCTCTTCGTCGTGGTGGGTCAGAATCTAGGGTTTTCGATTTGATGATATATCGTTGGGTAGAGTGGAAGTTTCTGGAGAAGACGATGATGGCAATGGGTTTTGCATCAAAATTTGTGGAAATAATATTGTGATGTGTGAAAACTGTCCAGTACTAATTGCATGTTAATAGGGTGACCCGCTTTTACTCTAGGCTGGGGGCTTTAATAGGGTGACCCGCTTTTACCATGCCTATTTCTATTGGTATCTAAGAGATTGGCTGCCCTGCTCGAATAGGCCTACCGAATCCAGCTTATCCACTGCCTGCGATTGACGAGGTACGCACCCCCTTTGAAAGATTTGTTCTTTGCTGATGGCTCTTTAGTTTTCACTAGGGCATCAAATGTGAAGTTGCAAAGTTTGATTGGCCTTCTGAAAGTCTATTAAAAAGCTTTGGGTCAATGGGTTAATATTGGGAAAAATGCAGTCACGTTCAGTGCGAATATTTTGGCTGTAGAGGTAGAACATATGATGGCCTTCCTGGGTATCAGCTCAGGGCGATGTTGATGTTTATTTGGGATTACCTACTATCACGGGGAGATCAAAGAAGCTGGTATTATAATACCCTACTCTGTTAACCATATTTGTCCGACTTAAGTAAAGTATTTGTCCAATATGTCAGACTTAGTCGTATTGACATACTTGATTAGTATTTGGAGTAACATTGCTATATAAATAAAGTGTCGATGATAGTTGAAAGGAAATGATTTGCTATCTTGAACTACCTCGAATGGTTCCGAGCAAGATGTGAGAAGCTATTCATAAGTTATTCATCCGGGATTCAAAGGAGGTGGTTCTAAATGATTTTGAAAGGAAAGATATGGATTTATAAGCTTTGGAAGATATGAATTTATCACGCTTGCAATTTTGACTAAGGCTATCTAGTGGAGAAACAACACATTGTGTTATCGGTTCTTAAAGTACTTTAGTTGGACTTCTCGGTCTTTATTTCAACAAGAATTCATGTTTCTACACCTTTATGAAGTGTGTATAGACACGAGTTAGTCTTCTAAGGATTCTAGATGAAGCTCAACAAGTCAACTCAATTAATTCTCAAGCCTTATGAAGATAGTTGGACATGTTTGGACAGAATTACTCCTGTTTGGTAATTTAAGCAGAACTTTTTCAACATTGCTCCAAATTTGATAAATAAAAATGATTCAGAAATAAAATACCTAGACCTACAATTTATCAGAAAACAAATTGGGCAAAAAGCAACTGAGGTTGTTGCAAAATAGGACACAAGTTACTGCATCGAGATTGGACCACAAGGGAGGTGGAACCAATAACAAGTTTACATTTGCCAACCTTGTAAATAGATACAAGAAGCTTATGGTCGTGGATACTCATCCATCCAAAGACCATATAAGCCAGGAAAATTTGCAGAAAATAGAAGAAAACAAATGGCAAAGATATAGAAATTGAAATTGAAGAAAGAGTAGAGAGAGCAAGAAGAAAGAGAAAGAAGCAGGTCAAGAAAGATTGGTTCGGTAAGTTAGTTTTTTTTTAAATTAGACTTTAATGTCTTCATATAAGTTGTAGAGGACTCAAAGAGCTTTCTAAATATGTATCTGATGTCCTGTTTTGATCAAAGTATTAGCGTGAAATCTATTTTGAAATAGGGACTGATTACAAGAGTATATAATTGAGCTGATAGAAGAAGAAGTTCTTGGTATGTCTATTTGGTCTCCAAATTGGAATTTGGTGTCTTTTTAAGTATTATAGAGGAGTTTATTAAATTTCCTGATACTATATTATATGCCCTGTTTGGATGAAGGAATCACCCTAAAACCCTAGTTTAACAACGAACTTATTGGCTAGATTCAGAATTGAGCGAGATTCAAGAGTAAAGACTTGGTAAATGGATTCTTTGGACTCCAAAATTGATTTTTGGACTTGGTGAGATGATGAAAGAATATAGCACTTGTATATTGATGAAGATATGAATTGGTTTCGGTATGATATTGAGTTATATATGGGCTTCTTTTCGATGTTAAAAGTGATTGGATATATCTTGTTCTTGGTATGTATACGGTTGGCCAAAACAGATTCTTTTATGAAATTCTGATCATGAAGAACTATTGTACATGTTGGTTAGTTAATAATGGACCAGAGAGTAAAATGAATCAAGCTACTTTGATGGCTTTAAGTCATTTTTGACATTGGTTCTCGATTGTGTCGTAGTTGGTTGTTCTCAAGCATTAGAAGTAACTTGCTTTGGAAAGTGAGGAACTGACCTCATTTTGTAAATTGGGATTGTTATACAGAGTATGTGAGGCTCCCTCAAGGTTTTTAGTGAAATAAATATTATTGGAAAGAATGGGTGGACGAAGGTCCAAAGTAAAAGAATAATTGAATCGTGAATGATCATTCATCAAGTGGTCTTTAATTATGTAAGCATATAGATCATGACAACTTTAGTTTGTTTGGTATATTTATATATTTTAGTACATAAATATGTGTGTCTCATGCATATGAGTTTTATCTATGATGTCGTCATGTGCTTATATGATATGTTTGGTCATACTTATATTGGTTTGTGATGCGTGTGGCATATGTGTATAGCCAGCCAGAGAATATGTGCTTCGTAGATTGAGGCTGATTTATAAGTGCTTGACATGTCTATTTCTCTTGGATATGGTCTTGGACCTTTGATTGTGTGATGGGTATGTTATGTTTATTTCTGGTGAGAAATGGACAGGTTTTCTCGAGCTAACCGAGGATGTTAGCCTTTGTGCACATAGACTGGTGATATCCTATTTTGTTACTATAAACTTAGTATGTGATTATGATGATGGAGATCTGATGCCATGTTGGTATCCCTATGCCAGAGAGGAAGTGGCCCGTCTAAAACTGTTTAGAGCTCACCATTTATTGACTATGTGATTATGGGATAATTTGCATGATGGAATGGGATATCACATAGTTTTCTCATGTTTCTATTGTCTGTGTGTGGTCATATGAATAATATATATTTTAGTGTGGTCTTGAATGATGTCAGACATAGTTAAGTTCTGTTTGTACATATTTGACATAACCGATATGTTATGTTCTATCTACTTATAGAGTATTTCACCAAATACTCACCCCACTCTCACCAGCTCTGCAGGCTCATTTGTATGGCCATGTATCCTTTATAATTTTAATGGAGTAATGCTTGCGAAACAAGCAAAGATGCAATGACTCTTTTTCTCCCAGATTGCTTAAGATGAAGTACTATCTGCTGGTGCATGTAATGAATGCGCCGTTGGGATATAATACCAGTTATATATGAAGGAGCATTCAAGAAGGTATATCTTTGCTAAAAGAGGGACTGAAGTGGAGAGTCGGGGATGGCAGGTCTATTAATATCTGGCATGATAAGTGGATCCTGGGGACTAAGGAGGGGCACCCTCGGTTATTATACCCTAAATTTAACACAGTGCAGTAGGTGTGACATTCGGAAAAATGGTTAGTCGGAATGCATCGCATCGAGATGGTTACATGAGATATGTGATTGTAAGTGTTCAAGATGTGAATTGGTATCATTGGAGTTCTATTTCAACCATTACAAGTCTTAGAGAAAATATTTGCTTGAGAAGTTGTTTATTGAATTCGGACAGACAGACCTTTGGTTAGTAAAAAAATCATAACTTCTTCAATATGGCTTCAAATGGTGTGATTCTACTTGATTCAGAAACTAGAGATGTTGAGGAACAAATAAGTTGACAATTAAATTTGACAAAAACCAGAGCAAGGCCGTCATATTTGAGCTGCTTGCTTGTGAACGAATCTGATTGGACCCCAAGTTCTTTGTTTGCTTCTTAGAATTAAAGGAAGAGGTGAGTTGATTGCTATTGGACCTCACCCACCTCTTCATATATCTCAGAGACTTTTATGAAGAGGCAGAACACTTATCTCCTTGGTCATAAAACGAAAATTTAAGAGAAGAAGAGAGAGAGTTGAAGGAAAGAGAAAGAAGCTGCTGGATAAAGAATCAAGAGGCAAGCCTACTTCCGTTCAGATTTAGACTTTGAACCTTTGAAGAGAGTTGTAGAGGACTTCAATACCTTTCTTTTGGTATATCATATGTGGAATTTGGATCAGGGAATCGACGGGAAATTCGTTTTGAATCAGACTATCGTTGAAGAAGCACACAGCTGAGGTTGTTGAGAAAAACGTGATCGGTAAGCATACTTAGGCTTCGAATTGGGACATGAAATTTTGATAGATTATAGAGAACTCTATAAGCTTTCTAACCGTATATCATATGCCTTATTTGGATGAAGAAATCTTGTTCAAGACTTGGTTGAAGTTCGGACTTGTCTGCTGTGTTCAGATTGAAGGGGCTCAAGAATAGAGACTTGGTAAGTAGTTTGTTTGGAAATTTCAGTGAATATGTGGATTCTGAGATATCAAGGACATACAGGGGAAGTCATGTAAAGTGTTATTTGAAGTGGTTATGATCTGAGATTGAGTTATATGTGATAATTGTTGAAGATGAAGTGGTTGAGCTTCTCTTGTGTTTGGTTTGTGTTGTGATTGCCAAAACAGATTGTTGGATGACATTTATGACCATGAGTAGGCTCTAAAAAGATTATACATGTGTGGTATATTTGTCAAGAAAGTAAGGATTGAAAGAGATTGAGATATTTGGACATGTTTGATGCTTGTTTAGATGATGTGTTGTGATTATGTCGTTATCTGTTGTTCTGAAGTATTGGCAGCGATTTGGTTTAGGAATTCAGAGGTTAACCTCGTTATTGTAATTTGGGATTGTGAACAGAACATCCGCAAGGTGTGGGGGTGAAGGAGAATAATTTCAAAAGCTTTGAGTGAAAGGCATTGGATTCAGAAATCAGTGTGATTGGTGGATCTTCGTTGAGTAAGCGGATAGACCATGATATGTTGGTTGTGTTTGTTATATGCATGTTTCAGATCTTGATTGATGTGCGTCTCATGCATATGTTGTTGGTTATGAGATGAGATTGTGCATATGTGATACGTTTGGTATATTGTGATCGGTTTGTGATGAATGTGAGATTTGTGAATGGCCGGCTAGATTGCTAGCTCGGGCTGAATTGGTACATTTGGCATGTGTGTTTTGTGAGAGAGATGAACAGGTTTTCCCGTACTAACCGGGGATGTTAGTCTATGAGCTCATAGTTTGGGGATATCACTAGTTTACGTATGTAAGCTAGCTTTGTGTTTGTGTGGACGGAGATTCGTTTGGCCATTTGGATATCCCTTGGCAGTCAGAGGAAGGGGCCTTTCAAAACCTGTTCATGGCTCTATGTGTCTGTGTGTTTATATTTTTGTTTTCGGTAATTTGTGCATCATATGGTCATCATGCATTTCGAGTTCAGTTACGTCGAACATGGTTGAGTTCTGTGGCACGTATATCTCAGACATAACTAATATGTTATGTTCTATCTTCTTACTAAGTGTTCCCAAACACTTACCCCCTACTAATCTATCTCAGGTTCCAAGGTGCCATAGTAGCGTTGATTCTGGAGTCTGTATTTTGAGCCATCTTATTCGTTCGAGGGCTACACTTTTGAGGTCTCCAGACTTGTGCTTCCTTGTACATCTGTATAGATGCTCCGTAGTGGTTAGATCCTGGTTTATGTCCGATTTTGGATTTGTCATTTGGAGATGGATTGTTCAGAATTTCGTTGATGGTTGCGTACCATCTTTGCATGTGTTGTATCTTTCTCAGGTTTGTATGATGTGAGTATTGATGAATTTGTGTGAGGCTTGCTAGATTGCACATTTGCAGATGTTTGTCGTGGAGTCTAGCGCCGGTCACCGACCTGAGAGCGGGTCGTGACAGTAGGTTTCAGAGCTAATGACAGAAGATGGCTGGGGCTGGGAGGTGCAACTATTGAGACCATTTTTCAGTGAGGAGGATGTGGGGAGGATTCAGGCTATAAGGATAAGTGCAAGAAGACTAGTGGATCTCCTGAGATGGCGACATTCCGTGGAAGGGTGTTACTCAGTGAAGAGTGGCTATAGAGTGGATTTTAATAGGTGGTGGGGAAGCTCTCGATGGGCGGATGCTCCCTGTGGTGACATTGCTTTATTATAAAAGTGTTGGTCCCCCACTTATCCACCTAGGGTTGAGACTATACTATGGCGCATATTGGATAATAACATATCAATTCAGAGTAATTTAAGGCAGAGGGGAATGGATGTCAAGGAGCACTGCCTGTTTGTGCGGAGTTAGTGGAATTGATAATGCATTTATTTTTTAATTGCAGATGGTCAAGGAATATTTGGGAGAAGGTGGACAGCTCACACTAACAGCTGGGAACTTCGAGCATATTGAGGATGCTTGCAGGTCTTTAGTCGCACAAATGGATAACATTGAGTGTTTTAAGAGGGCGACATCTTTGTGGTGCATTTGGAAGCTACGCAACTCGGCAGTATTTTGACCGAATGAATGAATTAATCAGGAGATGATATTGGATATATGCATGAAGTTTCTGAGGGATTATCTGGAAATTCGAAATGGTTATGTGTGGCCTTGATATTAAGGAGCACGACACTGGCATCCACCTGCTATGGGATGGTTCAAGATCAATGTAGTTTTCAAAAAGAACTAGTATGGGCCAGATAGGGGCAGTGATCCGGGACGTGAGAGGGCAGTTTGTGGCGGCATCCTCCAGATTAGTTTCTCAGGTACAACATCATACTTTACTATAAGCTATTAGTATTTGCTCAGGTTTGGAGACAGGGGCATCGATGGGACTAAGGATATTGATGGTAGAGATCGATTACTTACCAGTTGTACATGTGCTACAGTGGAAAGGGACGGAGAGGTCGAACCTTGCGCTTGCTGCTGACGATTGCCACCAGCTCGAGGAACTCTTCATAGAGGCAGGTTCAAGTTCGTTTAGTGGAGGGTAATATGATAGCTCATCTTTAGCAAAGCGAGGGATTACAAATCAGGTAAATGGGATAATCCTTTCATCTCAATCAGAGGTTATTCGTCTGAATATAAAGAGGAGTAGTCAGCAGAGATGAAGGGGGTTGGGTGAATATGTGATGGGGCTTTTAGAGGTGGATCTTTTTAGGGCTATTTTGTTAGAGAGCGGTTGTAAAAAGGGGCACTATATAGGATGATATCGTTAGAGTGGGTTCTTACCGCGATATACTCTTTTTATATTCCAATTTTTTCCCAGTGGGGGCGGGTTGTCTGGATCAATTTTTACCAATTGTAACCTCGTACTATGTATGAGGAGATTCTTATATACTGCAAGATAGATCTATGAGGATAGTGTCCTCGTATTGTCATGCGTTGGGCCCTAGAATGGGTAGGCAGAGTAGCTTCATTGTAGGTACATGTGGTGGACAATGGGACTAAAAGGTTGTGCCTCCTCTTGCTATTGTGCGTTGGAGTTTTAGAATTGTTTGAGAGATGTAACATATGTGCTTTCATAGATGTAAATGTTGATGATTTAATTAATGAAATGAATGTTTGCTCAAAAAAAAGTTCATTATTAGAGTTTATGTAATTGTTAATAAAATTATGATTGTATGGATCATTTTTATACACCTAAAAACTATAAAATAATGTTGAAGTAATCTCAGACATTGCTCAATGTTACTAATATGTTTTTTTGTGTGGTATGAGTAAGGCTGAGTTTAAAACTGATAAAAATCGACACACCAACCAACTCGACCAATTCGATGATGGTTCAAAAGCCAATCTGATGAATTAAACGGTGTCGTGGGTTGGTGGTCAGCTTAAACCGACCATTCGGTGTCATTTCGGTGTTGATTTTTCCTAGCCCATTAAACCGCTGCACTGAAAAAAATGATGCCATTTTCAATAAAATATAAATACCTACTTAAGTAGTTAAGTTATCCATTTGAGAAAACCTAGCCAAGAACCTTCTCAATTCGCCGCTCCTCTCTGTGTACCCTTCCCTTCTCCCTGTTTGAAATCCGAATCCGTCTCCCTTCTCCCGTCGCCACGGGCCACGGGCCACGGGCCTGCTCCTCCTCCATTCTCCCGTCGACCGTCGTTCTTGCTCCGTGGTTCTTCCTACCGTGGCCGTAGTTTTTAGTAAAACCCAAATTGACAGGAACCCAAAAAACTCAATCGTTCCCAAAGTCGCATTTCTCGTTCACTTACCGGTCTCGACAGCTTCTGTAGGTAAGAGTCCTAACTCATAAGACACTATTAATAATGTGTTTGTCACTTCTCAGCCTCGTTCGTTGTGTGGGTTTTAACAATCGTTAACAATGTGACTGTAGGTTAATTAACAAGGCATTCTCTGTGTTCCTCGATCACTTCCTGCGATTCAATACGATGGTAAGTGACCAGCGTTTCCCAATTGTTTGAGATTTGACTTCTTTTCTGTTGATTAATAGTGACGTGTTCGTTAACTATGGGTGTTCTATGTTGATGGTTCTGCACTTTGTTATTTTAAAGCTCCAATTCATTTTAAAGGCGATTCACTTCACTTTGTTGTTATAAATATTGTTTTCTTGATTTGATGATCAAGTAGAATTTTCTGAAGGGTAGATATGTCTTGTTTGTACTGATATATGTCTTGTTTGCTGCTTAGTGTGTAATCTTATTATTGTTTTTTTAATTACATGCAGATGATGATGTTAATTAAAAGTTTGTTGCTTCCTTGCTTTGTTTTGTACTGTCAATTACAAAAATTCCTCATTCTTGTGTGCATTTCTATTTTCAGAGTACGCATTGGAAGAAAACAGGTTGAGGCTTGAATGAAGATTGTCGAAGTGCTAAAGTTCCTCATTCTCCTTCTTAGTTTCAGAATTCATACTTATACTTTTGTAATTCAAGTTTGGTGGATTTGAAGCTTGATACTTGGTGGAATTAGGATGCAATCTACTTTTGGATTGTTAATTTAGATGAATTATTTTGGATTGATTACCTTTTATGATGGATATTTTAATTTTGGAAGCTATTTTAATGCTAATTAGATTAAAATTTGCAATTTAACATTCTGAGCTAATGGCCCAAGAATATGCCCAAGTCAAAGTTTTTAAGAAATTTTTGTTCACTTTCGGTTTCACAAACACCGATATACCGAACTCAAGGCCCATCACACCGCCAGCCCGATACACCGTCGATAAAGGTGAAAATTGTGCAAATATCGGTTTTACTTTTGGAGAATATTGTCCATCAGTGTCGGCGTCAAAGTTGGACATAAAACCATGAAACCGATCATTCCTCACCCCTAGGTATGAGTAAGACGAGGAATTAAATTTCGTCCGGACCGTAACGTATCATAATTAACGAATTCATGATATCATTTTGTTATTGTATGTATCAATATTTATAAAGATAAATGTAAATAATTAATATTGATTTTAATGCTTAAAATTATTCATTGTACGAACATAAGGTATTTGTTGTATATGTTTACAATAAATAAATTATTCATTGGACGAATGTAAGGTATTTGTTGTATCGGTTTACAATATAAAAATTATTCATTGTACGAAGGTATTCATTATTCATTGGATATTCATAATTTACTAAATGTCATTAATTATACATATCTTTAATTTTAGATTATTATTAATTTATGATATTGATGTGACAATATATTTATATAGGGGAATTTTTAATAATTATTATCTTATTAATTTATCAAAATAACTTTTTTAATTGACTTGAGTGGGACCCGAAAAAATTATTAATTTGAGAGTATATTAATTTATCGAATATAAATTTATAGACTGAGTTGCGTAATTTTGTTAAAATTACTATAGTTTGGATACACAATGTGTAACATAAAAAATCATCATCATTTTTTATTAATAAAAATAGCAACATAACAAAATCTGATCTAACACTAAATAAACAATATGCTAATTTTCAATAGTTTGATGTTCAAATAAATTTTTTAGCAAAAATAATTGTAATATTATTTTTTATGGAAATGTAGATAATTTTATTAAAATAAAAAATGCCAGTGAACTCTTATAATTGCTCAGTAAATGAATCAGTTAGACGAGTTCGCTTACTCCTGGCATGTCATTATCTATACTAACTATCTAAAAAGGGAAAAAAAGATGGTTGAATCCAGCGATACAATGTGTACCGGGTTACAGCCGTAGGCTCCTTAAAATTATGTCGTGCTAAAATCCAATAGGTATAATTGTTATATTATCATTATATTAGTTGAAATTATTTGAATTTAACATACATTTTGAATTCTACTATGTAATCTTAACAAACAGACTAATCAATTTGTCACCTATTTTCTGCTAAAATATATCTATAATATCATTTACTCTATTACTCAATTTATTCTATCGAACAGACCAAATATGAGATAGCAAATTGAAGTGTATTTATATGCCCATGATACCCATCCTATGTTTTCTGCAAGTTTGAAGACATTATTTTGAAGGAATAAGGAATTAGGTGACCAAAATGTATCTACTAGAGAAAATAATTTCATGATCAGGATTCAGAATTAAGAATTCAGAATTAAGAATTCAGTTCAGATTTCAAATAACTGATGTTTTGGGCAAATTATCCGAGGTAATTTGCTGAATTGTTTTAGTTTTCTTTTTTACAAAAAGAAAGGTTTAGGGAAAGAAAAATATATGTACTTACGAGTTATGGGACAGATGCATTTTTATTTATTTATTGTTACTGTTTTTTTCTTTGTTTGGGGTTGATATCGAGCGGTGAGGATGATCATTAATTTTTATTAATTGCGTGGTAAAATATTAAATCGAGTGCATTAAGTTAAGCTGATATTTTTATATTATCTAAATACATATTAATACAAAAACTAAATTAATTATCAAAAATGACATAATCTTATTCTGGAATATCCTTAGAGAGAATCCGTAACGGGAATATAAAATTTGATTTTCTACAGAATTAAAATACGTATATGTTGGAATAAATTGAAGCAGGCAGCCTCCCCAAATATCTATTTGACGATAGAAAAATTAATTCTTTATTTGACGATCAAGTCATGGGTGTTCATTTATAAAAATAATCTTATCGTAGCATGTTTGATCTTGTGGTAGTGTCAATATTAGCACATATTACTTGCTTAGGGGTAATTTATAATTTTTGGGTAGGATTAAGAATAATTGAACTGATATGAGTTTTTCTTCTCTTGCCAATTTTATTATATTTGGATAAACTTAAGAGTATATGTTTTCGCTTTATATAATTTCTCACAAAGTGATCAAATTTGATTTAAAAATAAATAAATCAATTAATTTGAAATACACCAGTGACTCGATAATATCGAATTATGTATAATCAATTTCTTTAAATATTAACTAAATAAAATAACCTATTTTTTTCCCACTTAAAAAAAAAATCGCCTCCCCATGAATTACGGACACTCGCCAAACAAGTACTCACCTCCATTCATAAGGACCCCGGCCCTCAAGAATAATAAGAGCCATTTCTCCCCTCTCCACAGCTCCCTCCCTCCGCTTATATATAGTGAGCCCCTATAACCGCAACGCACACACTGCCTGATTCGATTCACAGTTTCCTCTCTCTTAACATACCAGAAATGAAAAGGAAAAAGAAAAAAGAGGGTTGCCTTCTCTCTAGAAACCACTTCCTCTAAGCGCAACCGTTTTCTAGTGCTTGGTCTGAACAATGTCTGGCCGTGGCGGTTACGGCGGTAGGGGTGAAGGTGCCGGTGCAGGTGGCGGCTACGGAGGACGCGGACCAAGCTACTGCATATGCTCATCGACAACGTACATCTACAACGGAGCGAAACAACTATCCTCGCATCCGTACGCCAACCCATCTCCGAACATATGTTGAACAACAAAGCAAACCCTAAAAACATGGGTTTTACCTGTTGAAGTAGGGTCAGGGTCGCCGAGCATTGGGGATGGGGTCGGATCACGATGGTTGTGTTGGAATTAAAAGACAATAAATGCATAGGAAGGCTCAAGTTAGGAAGGCCCAAAGTAGAAAGACCCAAGGTTAGAGGAAAATCAATTCCACATTGAAAAATGGCACAAACATTTCCAAGTATATAATGAGGAACTCCAAGCTAATGAGATATTAAGTATTCTACTTGGAGTGCTGTCCAAGGCTGTTGCAAGGATAGTGCGAAGCACCATCCGAGCACGCGTACATACACGCGCAGGGTACAATGGGCGCTTTGAGACGCACTTGGCACTTCGCACGTGCGCATTGTCGCGAGGAACTAGAGGAGCCTTAACATTTTTGCCCGAATCTGCTGTGCGAAGGGGTGTCTCTGGCTGGCCGAAAGGATGCGTCCCCTCGGAATTGCATGTCTCCCTCCCATCCAGCGCCTATAAATAGGCCTCTCCCCCTCATTTGCAATTAATCCTAGCAACTCATTGCATAATCATTTATTAGCAATAGTTGTTCTCTTCTCTCTCTCTCAAGAAAGTTTCGAATATCCAAAGGTTCACCGAGATTTTGAGAGTCGTTGTGCTATGATCTTGAAGTGTGAAGTCATTGTATGTTGGGGACGATTGCTATAGTCCGTAAGTACTGAATAAGAGCAATCTCGTCTTATAGAGAAAGAGTCAAACTCTTGCCTCGACTAGATCCTAATCAAGTACACCATCATTCGGATAATCAATAGGTTGAGCATTGGGGCTGGGGTCACGGTCATACGACCATGGGGGTTCATGGCTGAGTTAGCGCGGGTTACATCGGGGTCGTCCGGAGTCGGGGTTTTAGAGACAGGAGCGTCACCGGGTGCGTCGGGGTCGTCCAGAGTTGGAGTCGCGGGCTAAGGTCGAGACGGAGGCGGGGGCATGGTTGGGTTTCAAAGGGAGGCGACGGCGGGACTGGTTTTAGGTAGTAACTAATTTAGGGGTAAATGGGATATTTACGGAGGGAAAAAAGTTCAAATTAGTGGAAAAGTTCAATTTAGTACCTAGTTAAAAGTTTGCAATGCCACGTTAGCAATCACGTGAATAAAAGTGTCAGTCCACGTGGCAACCTTAGATGACATGGTACGCTAGGTGGCGAGATAACAGGGAAGGAAGTCAAAACCTTCAAACCTCAGGTACTGTTGTGATGCATTTTAAACCACATATCACCTAAATCAAAAAAGCTGAAACCATATAGCGAACTTTTTCCTAGACACTTTACACACCCTATTTTAAAAAAATCCAACAAAGTAACATGTATTTAGGTAAACCTAACTTTTAAGTTACCACAGTTGACATGCCAATGATGACATGAGGATAAGTTAATAAAAATTACTTAAAAAGTTACATAATACTTCTTTCCTTTCGTAAGTTAACAAATTTTTTGTATCACCAAAAAAAAAAGTTAACAAATTTTTTGTATCACAAAAAAAAAACAAAAATTTTTATTTTTTTTCATCCTTTCCATATTATGAATGAGGCAATTGTCTTACCGCTAGCCATACTGTGCTAATCTCGTCCTACTATCATCAAGAGGGAAACAGTGAGGCATGTTAGCAGATTTTTCGACAAGGGTTCACCTTTCGAAGGTGTCTTGACTAGGGGTGAGCAAATGAGCCAGAAACTGCAAAACTAGACCAAATCAGACCAGAGTGTGAAACGGTCCAGTCCGGTCTCGAAAATATCAAAAATCTGGTTTCTGGTCCGGTTTGGTCTTTTTTGCACAGAACTGAAAAGACCAGAATCGGACTGGAAATTTTCCACCTATATATAAGGTAAGTGGCAGCCACTTTCCCTTCTCTGTCGAGAGCTCACTCTCTCTCACAGTCTCAACTCAAGTCTCAACTCTCTCTCTTACTCATGATAAAACACTACCGACTGAGACAGCCCATCGACTGTCAACCGCCCATCACCCACCACCGAGGCACCGACGCATCCAGAGGCCACCCGCCACCAGCCACCTTGCATTTTTTTATTAGGGTTTCAAAATAAATTAGGGTTCTAGAATTGGGGATTTTTTAAAATTAGTATTTTTATTAAGGATTTAAGCATGTAGGTACCATGGTTGGCACTAATTTTTGCTTGGGATGGTTGTTGTTTGGAATCCATAGCTACGGGTTTGGAATCCATAACTCGGGAGGTTGGAATTTGTATAAGTTATACCGTATAACTCAATACAAATAATGGCTGTGGAATGTTTGTGATTTGTGAGTGAATGTGTGAAACTGAAACCTACTCCAACAATGCCACAGTTTTTTTGGTTCGGTTTTGGTTTAAATCGGAACTACGGTCCGGTCACGGTTCGGTCTGATGCTGATTTCGGTCCAGTCTGGTTTTTGTTTTCCCTTGTTTTCTGATTTTGGTTTTTCCAGTCCAGTCCGTGTCCGGTCCAGTCCAGCACATTTGCTCAGCCCTAGTCTTGATAGGAGAAACATGAGAAAGAGGGGGAGGAAAAAAAAGGAGGGAATGCAAAATGTTTGAGGGAAGGAAAGAGTTTACATGGTTTTTAAAATTATCCATGTAATAAGTTATTGCCATCTCAACTATCCATGTCATAAGTTATTGTCATGTCAGCGTTGTTATGTTAGTTTCAGTCACCAAAAGATTAGATTCACATAAATACATGGTACTTTGTTGGGTATTTTTTAAATAGAGGGTGCAAAATTTATATTTCTTATAATAAGGGTATTAAGATGTCTTTATCCAAAAAAAAATAGAAGAAACGCATTCCACCGTAAAAGTAGTGGCATTCTAAAAAAAATGAAAAAAAAGTAGTGGCAAACAATACTCAAATGGATTCAGATTCGAACCGGCTCATACGAACCAAAATTCATATTCAAACTCGTCTGAATTCATCAAATTATTTGGCAAATCAAATTTTCAATTTCGAAATGAGAGAGAAGGAAGGAAGTAAAAGGCGAGAGAGAAAAAAAAGATTGTGATATTTTAAAAATTTTACAATTTCAAAATTAGTGATTGTGACCATACAAGAGTGACCTAATATAGATGAATGACCATAAAGGGAAAAAAAATAGATTAGTGTGACCATAGGCTAAAACTTGTAAAAAATTAGAGACCATATGTATTTTTTTACCCCTCAAACTAGGGCTGAAGAAGAAGAGAAGCCCATCAAGTTTGGGCTTGTTTAGGTTCTTTTTCCACTCTTCGGTCCTCTCGCAGTCCTCAGTCGACTTCCCGACCACTCACTCCTCACTCCACCTCCTCTCCTCTCCACTTCGCCTTGTCAGTCAACATGGATCCACAATTCCCAATTTCTCAAACCTAAAACTCGATTTGGGGAAGTCCCAATGTGGTAAAGGTAACTCTAGTATTTAATCTTCTAATTTAATTGCTGGTCATTGATTGCCACTTCCACGTCATTCAATAACTTGAAAGTGCAGGTAATTAGCAAATCAATGGCTGCTCAAAAGCACAGGATCTTGATGGTCTCCGATTTTTTCTACACCAACTTTGGTGGTGTGGAAAACCACATTTACTACCTATCACAATGCCTTCTTAAGAGGGGCCATAAAGAGTAAAGCCCCCGAGCTGACATTAATCATTTAAAGAAAGGGCAGACTTTGCTAGTTGAAGTGAGAACCACCACCTTTTGGGGCTCTACAATGCTCGACTCTTTACTTGTCGTTCCTAGATACTAGAAGGTGATTGACTAGAAAAAAAAATTACTCGATCAAATAGACCAATAAAATATACAACACTGGCAACATCTGTGCAATGTATCATTCAGTCCCACTGTTGAAAAGTTTTGATAGTAAACCCATTATCTTGGAATATAATTTATTAACTCTTTCACCGTTGCCACTTCCAAAAATGATGAAAAACAATGTATGTTTGTTTGTAAAAAGGAACACATTAATGTGTGATTTAGTTGATTAATTCAATGGAATATAGATTTTTGTTAGAGTTTATATGGACGATGGTTTGTTTCGCAAAATATGCTGGTTAGCTTAATTGATCAGGGGGATATTGATCTATCTGAGAGAATTCGTTTTGAAATTTACACTTTCATGCTTGATTGATTAAAAAATAGAATTAATTTACAAATTCAAAACAGTCTTATTTGATTGGATATATATTTTATTTGTAAATCTACAACTTAAATTCTTTGGATTTATATTTTCCTAGGAAAAATCTTACCAAATTTGATGAAATTTGTAAATTCACACTTTTATGTTTGGTTCTCATATAAATTCATTTATAAATAAATTTCTCGAAGATTGATTTCTAAATGTATTATCGGAAAACAACATGAATTCCAACTTCATTTGCTACCAAGAATGGACTATGGTATGAGCATAGACTTGGTGAATTTAAGAAAGCACCTTGGCGATATTAAATTTGGGTTAATGAATAATCTTCTAATTAAGGAGAATATTTTTCTGTTAAATATGGATTAATAAGTTTAGTAGCTACTCACCGTGTGCTTGGAACCACCAAATCTGGATTAAGGAGAATATTTGGTTGAAATCTGAATTAATCAATCTCTATTTTTTTCTAATTTAATCAATATGTCTAAAGTTCGAGTTCTTTAAGTCACAGTAATTAAAAAATTTCCGCTGGAGTAAAAAAAAAGTTCTTTCATTTTTCTAAAAAATAGCGTCTTTTTAATACTCTTATCTTCATAATAGCGTCAATAATTAACAATTTCGTTTTCTAAAAATAATAATTGCCCCGCAAGGAACCCAATCCCGTACTCCAATTTTGTACTCCGTGTATCTGCTAAAGATTTCCCAAAATAGGAAACCAGATCACTCAGACGGGCATGGGCATTAATTGAGTCAACGTTAATTGACTCAATTTGACCGTTAGAGGCCAAACAGGAAATCAATTAGGATCGGAGACAATAAATGCAACTCCCACTTAATTGATATCGAAAACAAAACCCTAAGCTCAACTAATTCTACGTATATATTCCAATTTGTTGCTATTCGTTCCATTGCCCAATTTAGAGCGGTTCCGATTTTTTCCATTAACGCCTTCCGAGCGAAAATAATTTCTCTCTATTAAATTTAAGTTGTAATGTCTGTCCCTGATTCTGCTGTTATGGAGGGTCTTGAGGGCGTTCCACCGGAAATTCTTCCTCCGTTGCCGGTGGCGGAGCGGAAGCGGAAAAGAGAGCCAAGGAAGGCTATTTACATTAAGAAGATTCTTGACAATGACGTGGCTACTAAGCTCAGTAGCTTCAACAAGCGGAAGCCAACCCTAAAGAAGAAGGCTTTCGAGCTCCAAACGTTATGCGACGTCCCCGTCTGCATGGTGTGTTACGACTCCAACGGCAATGTGGACACGTGGCCTGAGAACCGACACGAAGTCATCTCGTTGATCAATGGGTACAAGAAGGCCAAGGATCGCGAGAAGCGTGGGGGCGACGCCATTGGGCTCTTGGAGTCGACCAAGACGAAGTTGGTGGCCAAGGTTCGCGAGAACTCGGAAAGAAACTGCGAGGAGGTCGCGAGTGGGTTGTGCAGGTTGTTTGAAGGGTTACCTTCGGATGCATTGGCGGATTCCCTATGCGTGTTAGATTCTAAGTTGAAGCTAATTAAGGAGAGGATGGAGGGTGGTATGTTATTGAAGGCTGGTTCTTGCCAAAGGAAGGAACTTTTTAATCAAGGTGGTGATCTCCATGAGAATTCTGATATTGGGTTGCAAGTAGCTGATGACCAGACAAGTCTTGACGTGTCCGATTATGCAGGGACGATGATGACGTGTCCGTATGAGTTGGAGAACTGCAACAATCCTATTCTGGGTAATGTGGATGATGTTATTACTCCAAATTGCTTTCAAACTGATAATTGCTTGGTCAATTGCGACCAATCCTATGGTTGGCTTGATGATGTTCTGCTTGTCGACGGCAATAATCCTATAGGTGGATTTCTGGGTAATGTGGATGATGTTGTTACTCCAAATTATTTTCAATCTGATAATTGCTTTGTCAATTGTGACCTGGGTTGGCTTGATGATGTTCTGCTTGCCGATGGCAATAATCCTATGGATGGATTTGTGGGTAATGTGGATGATGTTGTGACTCCAAATTGCTTTCAATCTGATAATTGCTTGGTCAATTGCGACCAATCCTATGGTTGGCTTGATGATGTTCTGCTTCTCGATGGCAATAATCCCTTGTGCCAATCTACTACTTACATGTCGATTCCCCCTCAAGTGGTGAACGGTGGCTTTGCTTCTCTGCCGCCGCAACAGATGCAGTCTCATGGCTACCCTTGGACGATGGAAGGCGGATTATTTGGATAGCAATAGTTTTAGGCTTTTTATATTAGCATTTCTTCTGCTATTCCTTGTTAGTATTCAGATGTTTATATTTCTCATCTTTTGACTGGTCATTGTCTACAAGCTATATATAGCACTTGATGTTAATTACTATTTTAATTTTTATTATTATTAATTTTTGTTATTTTGATTTTTGAGTATAGGGTTGCCGCAACATGCATTCCATTTTAGTATGCCAAATAATTTTAAATATACTCTAATTTTGTTCCAAGATTTATCATTTACAAATATCAATTTTAATTTTAATCACCTTTGAAAAAATAAAATAAAAATTGTATCAATATTTTTTACAAAAATATCATTTTTGGCCAATTAAATCAGTCCAATCAAGTAAATCCATCCGTCCAACTACTCCATACGTTTTGGTATATAAAAAATGCTCCCAGTACCGTATACTAACTCTCCCTTTCAATTGGCTTCCCGTGTGAGAATGTCTAATCTGGGATAAAGGGAACACAATTGCCACAGGATATACAATAATGACCAGGTTAGCAACCGATTAATCTAAATAATACTTGGTAATATCCTAAAAAGGAAAAAAAAAAGTAGTGGGAAACAACACCCAAACTAGTGCTGAAGAAGGAGAGAAGCCCATCAAGTTTGGGGTGGTTCGGTCCTCAGTTGACTTCCCAATTTCCACTCACTCCTCACTACACCTCCTATCCTCTCCTCTCCGCCTTGTCAGTCAACTTGGATCCACGATTCCCAATTTCTCAAACCTAAAACTCGATTTGGGGAATTCCCAATGTGGTAAAGGTAACACTAGTATTTAATCTTCTTCTCCTTCTAAAAAAAAAAGTATTTAATATTCTAATTTAATTATTGGTCATTGATTGCCACTTCCACGTCTTTTTTTTTTTTGCCGTAGTTTCGTAAAAAATAATATGGATGGTTACTTGAGATGAATTATTTCCTGTGGGTTTGCATTTTGTATCCAATAACTTGAAAGTGCAGGTAATTAGCGAATCAATGGCTGCTCAAAAGCACAGGATCTTGATGGTCTCCGATTTTTTCTACCCCAACTTTGGTGGAGTGGAAAACCACATTTACTACCTATCACAGTGCCTTCTTAAGAGGGGCCATAAGGTGAGATACCAAATTGTTATGAACCGGATTGCTACGCAAGTTGTAGCGGCGTGTGGTGGGATTTCGAGGTTTCGAACCTCGTCGTCCTCGCGTCGCTTCTTGATGTGCTGGCTTGAGGAATTATGTTTTCATGTGTGTGTGGATAATGTTTTGATGAATGTTCGTTCCTTCAGGTGGTCGTGATGACTCATGCTTATGGGAGTCGTTCTGGGGTGAGATACATGACCGGAGGCCTGAAAGTTTATTATATACCATGGAAACCCTTTCTTATGCAGAACAGCTTACCCACACTATACGGGACTCTTCCAATTATAAGGAACATTCTTGTTCGAGAGAAGGTTTCACTGGTCCATGGCCATTAGGCGTTCTCGACTCTCTGTCATGAAGCCTTGATGCATGCACGTACTATGGGTTACAGAGTTGTATTCACCGATCACTCGCTTTACGGGTTTGCTGATGTTGGAAGTATCCACATGAACAAGGTGCTGCAGTTCACTCTAGCAGACGTGAACCAGGCTATCTGTGTTTCTCATACAAGCAAGGAAAACACAGTTCTACGGTCGGGTCTGCCACCGGAAAAAGTCTATGTGATACCCAATGCTGTGGACACTGCCATGTTCAAGCCTGCACCCGAGCGACCAGCTGGGGATGAAGTTGTTATAATTGTGATAAGTAGAATGGTTTACAGAAAGGGAGCAGATTTACTGGTTGAAGTCATTCCTGAAGTGTGCCGCTTGTATCCCAGTGTATGCATGGCTCTGATTTTTCTGTAATTTTTACTTTTATCATCCACTCAAACGTAGAGCTTCCATTGATCTATCATTTGGCTTGATAGCGTCTACATTTCTGAGCAACAATCATGTGGTATAGGATGCAACTAGTGTTGATGTTTTGTGATAGTACTACTAACGGGATAGATATAGTGGATAGTCCATGATGTGTTAGGTATCTGACTGTTATTCTGCTTGTTTATTAATTTCCCGATGTGATATATGTCTTGTATTAGTTGCATTCAATCGTGTGATGATCTTGTCTAATTTTATTGAGAGATTAACTTTCCTATTTGACAAACAACTAATCTTACTCTATTGAAGCTTTGGCTCATATCAATTGCTGTTGTTCTTTTGTTTTCTATGGAAACTATATATTCATGGAAAACTAGATTTTCCTGTCTCACTTGACATGAAATATCTTTTCATGTTATTAGGTTCGCTTCATCGTTGGCGGAGATGGACCAAAATGGGTACGGCTAGAAGAGATGAGAGAGAAACACTCTCTTCAAGATCGAGTTGAGATGCTGGGTGCTGTGCCTCATGCTCGTGTCAGATCGGTCTTGATTTCTGGCCACATCTTTCTGAACAGGTAAGCAGGTTCTTTGTGGATTTACATCTGAAGACTTCTGAGATTAGATGCGCCAGAGTACTGCTATCTGCCATAAATTTTTTTTTTGGTTTAAAGTCATAATTTAATTATCTCTGACCAAATCAAGTTGGAGTACTCGGTTGTTTTATGATTATCGAATGCTTTCTAAGTCATAACATTTAAAGAAATAGTGCTTGCTAAATCATCTTCTTGATTTCCATGGAATTGTAATCAGAGAAACATGTCATTAATCACAAGCTCAACGTTCACTTATAACCCAGGGCTCCTTGTCGCTCTTATTTATCAGAGACTCGCAGTAATATTGTGCTATGAACAAAGTCACTTGAAACTTCTATCTTTCTTGTTTTAAATTCCGTTTATACGTTGAAGCACAATGAGAACTTGCCTCGAATTATTATCTGTCCCTTTCTCCCCTGAAGTACATCTCTAGCCATTCTTGTCTTTATGCACTTGTTTAGTAAAGATGATATCTTAAACTATTTCGGGTTATTTTGCTCAAAAGTCAAAGGAGGAGATTCTTTTGTTAATATTTGCACCAAGACATGGTTCACCTTCATCCTTTTGTTTACTATATTTAGCATTTTTTCTAATTTGTTACATTTTATAGCTCTTTGACGGAGGCATTCTGCATTGCTATATTAGAGGCTGCAAGCTGTGGGTTGTTAACAGTCAGCACGCGCGTTGGTGGAGTCCCAGAAGCAAGGATTCCTTAACATCTCTTTCTTTAATCATGCCTCTGGATATAATTCCTCCGATGATGATCTCTTAGAGATTTCAAGTTTGTGACTCTTCTATCATTTTTAATTCCTTCACGGTAATTTGTTCCCCTCCCTTCATGTAGTTTTTGCCCGATGACATGGTTGTACTTGCAGAACCGGATCCTCATGATATGGTGCAAGCTATAAGGAAGGCAATATCTCTTCTTCCGAACATCGACCCTCAAGCTATGCATGATCGAATGAGTCCACAAACTTCTGTATTCCAAACAAATATTTTTCGTAGGTCAGACTGGATAATGTATCACATTTTCCTAGATCCGGTTGGCAGATGAAGAAGCTCTATGATTGGCATGATGTTG
Source organism: Hypericum androsaemum (assembly GCA_963995505.1). Taxonomy (NCBI): domain Eukaryota; kingdom Viridiplantae; phylum Streptophyta; class Magnoliopsida; order Malpighiales; family Hypericaceae; genus Hypericum; species Hypericum androsaemum. The sequence goes on from OZ023186.1 coordinate 14,112,082, forward strand.
CTCAGAGAACAGAGATTATCTACGACCGTGCTTCGGAATGCTCTGATCAAAGCTTTCTTCAACGACTGTCGAGGTATGATGAAAAGATATTCTCTGATTACTCTTACTAGTCTCTCTTGTTTAAGATCGTTAATCAGATTAGTTTTTGATGCTAGTAAGGTGCTCTTGACATACCTTACTTTCCGAAGTAATGTAGTAGCCACATAATGATATGACAGCAATCAGGGTATTTGTTACTACTGTAGTTTGCTCGCGCTCCAAGTAATTCCAATCTGGCTCATTAAAGCTACAATTGGTTGCGGCTAGATCTCTCCAAGCATGCATTCTTTGCTACATTTCTTTCAGCTGAGCAATCTAATCCTGACACAAACCTTGGAATTGCTTGCACTACGAGCACTTCATTTTACACGTTTGATGACCAAACCACTGGTTGCTTCAATCTGCATAACTTGCCACACTGACTCTTGGTCTAGCTAATCATGGACTATGATTTTCAGATACCTGTCCTGCGGTGCGTGGGCCGGCAACTGTTTTGCTTGGTTATGATAGTTGATTTTTTGCCGTGGCGTTTGCTTCAACTGTGGCAGGTGCTATAATCTTTTCCTACACTCACAAGTCTTCCAATTTTTTTTTTCCTCCCCTTTTTAACCTTTGATCCTGCGTATTTCCTAGCCATCGGAGAACATAGAGGAAGTGCCTGATATTGTTGTTGGCCAAGATGGAAGGGGTAATTCATGTCATCACAAAGAGTAAAGCCCCCAAGCTGACATTACTCATTTCAAGAAAGGGCAGACTTTGCTGGTTGAAGTGAGAACCACCACTTTTTGGGGCTCGACAGTGCTCAGTGGCTCGACAGTGCTCGACTCACGATTTGTCGTTGCTAGATACTAGACCAGAAAAAAATATACTCGATCAATTAGACCAATAAAATATACAACACTCGCAACATCTGTACGATGATGTATCATTCAGTCCCACTGTTGAAAAGTTTTGATAGTAAACCCATTATCTTGGAATATAATTTATTAACTCTTTCACCGTTACCACTTCCAAAAATGATGAAAAACAATGTATGTTTGTTTGTAAAAAGGAACACATTAATGTGTGATTTAGTTGATTAATTCAATGGAATATAGATTTTTGTTAGAGTTTATATGGACGATGGTTTGTTTCGCAAAATATGCTGGTTAGCTTAATTGATCAGGGGGATATTGATCTATCTGAGAGAATTCGTTTTGAAATTTACACCTTCGTGCTTGATTGATTAAAAAAATAGAATTAATTTACAAATTCAAAACAGTCTTACTTGATTGGATATATATTTTATTGGTAAATCTACAACTTAAATTCTTTGGATTTATATTTTCCTAGGAAAAATCTTACCAAATTTGATGAAATTTGTAAATTCACACTTTTATGTTTGGTTCTCATATAAATTCATTTATAAATAAATTTCTCGAAGATTGATTTGTAAATGAATTATCGGAAAACAACATGAATTCCAACTTCATTTGCTACCAAGAATGGACTATGGTATGAGCATAGACTTGGGTTTAAGAAAGCACCTTGGCGATATTAAATTTGGGTTAATGAATAATAATAGTGCTTCTAATTAAGGAGAATATTTTTCCGTTAAATATGGATTAATAAATTTAGTAGCTACTCACCGTGTGCTTGGAACCACCAAATCTGGATTAAGGAGAATATTTGGTTGAAATCTGAATTAATTAATCTCTATTTTTTTCTAATTTAATCAATATGTCTAAAGTTCGAGTTCTTTAAGTCGCAGTAATTAAAAAATTTCTGCTGGAGTAAAAAAAAAACGTTCTTTCATTTTTAATACTATAATCTTCATAATAGCGTCAGTAATTAACAATTTCGTTTTCTAAAAATAATAATTGCCCCGCAAGGAACCCAATCCCGTACTCCAATTTTGTACTCCGTGTATCTGCAAAAGATTTCCCAAAATAGGAAACCAGCTCACTCACACGCGCATGTGCATTAATTGAGTCAACGTTAATTGACTCAATTAGACCGTTAGAGGCCAAACGGGAAATCAATTAGGATCGGAGACAATAAATGCAACTCCCACTTAATTGATATCGAAAACAAAACCCTAAGCTCAACTAATTCTACGTATATATTCCAATTTGGTGCTATTCGTTCCATTGCCCAATTTAGAGCGGTTCCGATTTTTTCCATTAACGCCTTCCGAGCGAAAATAATTTCTCTCCCTAAACCTAAGTTGCAATGTCTGTCCCTGATTCTGCTGTTATGGAGGGTCTTGAGGGCGTTCCACCGGCAATTCTTCCTCCGTTGCCGGTGGCGGAGCGGAAGCGGAAAAGAGAGCCAAGGAAGGCTAATTACATTAAGAAGATTCTTGACAATGACGTGGCTACTAAGTTGAGTAGCTTCAGTAAGAGGAAGCCAACCCTAAAGAAGAAGGCCTTCGAGCTCCAAACATTATGCGACGTCCCCGTCTGCATGGTGTGCTACGACTCCAACGGGAATGTGGACACGTGGCCCGAGAACCGACACGAAGTCGTCTCGATGATCAATGGGTACAAGAAGGCCAAGGATCGCGAGAAGCGTGGGGGCGACGCTATTGGGCTCTTGGAGTCGACCAAGACGAAGTTGGCGGCCAAGGTTCGCGAGAACGCGGAAAGAAACTGCGAGGAGGTCGCGAGTGGGTTGTGCAGGTTGTTTGAAGGGTTACCTTCGGATGCATTGGCGGATTCCCTATGCGTGTTAGATTCTAAGTTGAAGCTAATTAAGGAGAGGATGGAGGGTGGTATGTTATTGAAGGCTGGTTCTTGCCAAAGGAAGGAACTTTTTAATCAAGGGGGTGATCTCCATGAGAATTCTGATATTGGGTTGCAAGTAGCTGATGACCAGACAAGTCTTGACGTGTCCGATTATGCAGGGACGATGATGACGTGTCCGTATGAGTTGGAGAACTGCAACAATCCTATTCTGGGTAATGTGGATGATGTTATTACTCCAAATTGCTTTCAAACTGATAATTGCTTGGTCAATTGCGACCAATCCTATGGTTGGCTTGATGATGTTCTGCTTGTCGACGGCAATAATCCTATGGGTGGATTTCTGGGTAATGTGGATGATGTTGTTACTCCAAATTATTTTCAATCTGATAATTACTTTGTCAATTGTGACCTGGGTTGGCTTGATGATGTTCTGCTTGCCGATGGCAATAATCCTATGGATGGATTTGTGGGTAATGTGGATGATGTTGTGACTCCCAATTGCTTTCAATCTGATAATTGCTTGGTCAATTGCGACCAATCCTATGGTTGGCTTGATGATGTTCTGCTTCTCGATGGTAATAATCCCTTGTGCCAATCTACTACTTACATGTCGATTCCCCCTCAAGTGGTGAACGGTGGCTTTGCTTCTCTGCCGCCCCAACATATGCAATCTCATGGCTGCTACCCTTGGACGTTGGAAGGCAGATAGATTATTTGGATAGCAGTTGTAGCTTTAGGCTTTTTTTATATTAGCTTTTCTTCTGCTATTCCTTGTTAGAATACAGATGTTTATATTTCTCATCTTTTGACTGGTCATTGTCTATAAGCTATATATAGCACTTGATGTTAATATTACTATTTTAGTTGTTGTTATTATTGATTTTTGTTATTTTGAGTATAGGGTTGCCGCAACGGGCATTCCATTTTAGTATGCCAAATAATTTTAAATATACTCTAATTTTGTTCCAAGATTTATCATTTACAAATATCAATTTTAATTTTAATCAATATTTTTTACAAAAATATCATTTTTGGCCAATTAGATCTGAACTGATCAAGTAAATCCCTCGATCCAACTGCTCTATAGGTTTTGGTATAAAAACAAATGCTCCCAGTACCGGACACTAGCCCCCTTTCAATTGGCTTCCCGTCTGAGAATGTCTAATCTGGGATAAATGGAACACAATCGCCACAGGAGATGCAATAATGACCAGGTTAGCAACCTGAATCTACGAGGATACTTTTATTGAAAAATATAAATCATAGAGTTCTACTTACCTATTAAATAATTGATCTCTTGGGATGTATAAGGAGTTCCTCGCAGTTTTTTTCATGGATAAAAACTGTATTGTGTTTGGAATGAAGTTCATAATCCTGTTTTCCTAAAAAAAAAGTTCATAATCCTGCGCAATCCAAGAAATCTGTCTTCCCATAAGGTCTTCCGGGTCTTTACTTTCAACCTTAGCTCAATTTAGTGACTCGTGCAATACTTATAATGAAATTCTTTACATAAATTGTATAGTCCAATGATATTTTTTACATTTGTAAGAGCTAAGCGAATCCAAATCAATTCCCGAGATATATCAACAATTTGGCTACAATGGAAGGCGCTAATAGTGTGATCAAATGTTGTCCGTCCTTGACATGCTGGTTTGGGGAAGATATCCACAATCCCGAATCCAAAAACTTTAGATTCTAAAAAATTGTAAAAAAATTATTAACAAACTGAAAAAATATGAAAAATTAATTTTTTTTTAAAATAAAATAAATCCTGTCAAACTGAAAAAATCGTAAAAGATTACTATTACAATATTCCAACTTAGGAATAATTTTGGGTTGTAGTTATTTAAAATTATATTATTAAGAAATTATTAAAGACGGATTGCACCTTTCCAGGTTGCAGAATTATTTCCAGCACCAGGCTGTTTGCATAGATTCCTAAAGGCCCAGTCCTTCAGACATAGAAAATGACATCTCTACAGAAACAAACCATTAGATACAAAGACTGATACTTCCAACCTATAAACGAAAATTGAGTCATTGTAAAACATTTATTATATAATAAGCTCTTCACTGAACTTCTCATCCAGAATCTTATGGCAGCGTTCATGAACATTTAATCTTCAGGTTCCTCGTACTAATTACGCAAACCAAGTGCTGTCTATTCGTAACTGCCATTTTGTTCTTCCTGTATCTCGATTGAGTTTGACCCAGATCCCGCTACATTATGGTCGATGGCACTTCCCGATTCAGATATTTTTGTTATCCGCTGCAACTCATCGGTCACATCAGATGAACGAGGTGGAGACTGATCGGCAGCTGCTGTTGTTTCTTTTGTAGCTGGTGGTTTTGGCCGGCGGATGGCTTCGGCAGCTTCTGGCATCACTACCGGAGGTGGTTGGGGAGGAACCCATGCGCGTTGAATCGGCCGCTCAATGGTTTGCCCACCGAGAAGTCCATCTTCATTCTCGATTTCTGTGATTCTAGCATTCTTCTGTTGCCACCAAGGAACATTGCTCTCCCCCTCACGTTGATAGGTGCCATTATTAGCTTCTACCCTGGTATTTGAAGCTCCGTAACTCAATTGAGTCTGCAGGACTTGGCTCGAGTTGTTCTCCACTTGACTTGCCTCCCACGGCTGCTCCAACATATAAATTGGATGTCATTAGAAAGGAACATTGACGAGCATGCGTCAAAATTGCTGCATGTCTTGAAGATTTTCAAGGAAGGTGGAAATCTCACAATCATGCAGCCACTATGAATAAACAAAATGAGGGAATAAAATTGAATATAAGATGGTGGTCTTCATCTCAAACGGGCAAGTAAGCAGCAGTGAACTCTCTCTATGATGCATCATTAGCAGACCTAGTTTGAGAAGAACAGTGTGAGTTCCCTCAATTCGTTCACGTGGATGGAACCGACACAAATAAGATTAGATTATCCAATTTACATGCACAGGTAACTGCATGTAACAAGCTAGCATCAATAAATAATTACGCACCAATGAGTTGACACCCTTAATAAGTACCTTAGTTCTGGGCACCAAGCGCGGATTAGAAATTGGTTGGTTAGGGTTGGGAGGCTGGTCGTTTATTTCCTGCATATCGACAAAAGTATTCAGCAACTTCCTGAAAATTTGAACTCATTCAGCAAGAAGAGAAGCAATGTTTACTCTGATGTTGGGAGGTTTTTCTCCTCGCTGGACCATGGCCATTATCTGCAGAAAAATTGAAGACATGAGAATGCCATACCCCATTAAGCATCCGTTTAACGCTACTTGATAAGCAAATAGTTATATAGGCCTAGTTTGTCTCATGAAGACAGCAAACCTGTATGTTATACAGAAAGGCTCTAAGAATGACGAAAGAAAAAGTTGAAAACTCATTTCAATAAGAACAAGAATCATTACTCAAAGCAACAAAAGATTCTTGTAATTTGCAAATCTACAGTAGCTGCATAAGTATTTCAATCATAGGACAAAATAAATCATGGTAAATACAACTGCAACTATATATATCATAAAATACACAACTTAAGAGTGATATTGAGATAAATCCACAAACATGTGACAAGAGCCAAAGCATTTTTACCTCCATGTATGATTTTGAGTGCGGTGCAGCTGAGGGTTCGGCGGAAACTGGCGGTGAGGTAGATCTTACTGTTCACAGGAAAAAAGGTTCCTCAGAAAATTATAACTAGAACAGAAGGAAAAACTCAAAAGATTTATTCCCGTAAGGTACCTGAGTGTGTATCATACTCTGACTTGCCATTTGCATAAGTAATCTGTAAAAAGAAATCACATTCAGAGCAGTAATAAGCTACTCTTTTCTTGTTGGATCTGAAATAACCTAAACATAATTCAGTTAGTTTACACAAATCTGCCCTCTTCAACGGAACACTGTAAAAATCAAATAACCTTGGGATGAGCCGTGGACACTTTGATATCTTCTTGATCAGCAACGTATGTTCGGGGTTGGTAGTTGTTTTGCTCTGATAGTATAAATTCATGTCAGAAAAAAGTGAATAGTTCCCAGGAGAAAGCATTTTCAGCTGGCAACTATTACCGCTAGTTTAGGTATTATCTGAAATTTATGATGGATACCAATAAGACTCACAAAGTTCCGTTATAAACACAGACAAGTTTGGATGACATGCACAATTTTGTTTCTAATATTGTCAAATAATTGAAAAGCACTTTTTCCAGATTTGCCTATCTGAACACGTCAACAAACTTAAAGCATGGACAATAATAGGACTCATCAAAAGAGAAAAGGCCCTCTGCTTCGTGGTAGCTTACACAGGTGATTAGAGCACTTCCTGTGATTTATAACACTAAATGGAGTTACCTTCCAACTTGCGAACGGCATTACTCACAGACTTCAGTTCCTGTATTTGCACGTCCAATAGATGCATAAATTCACCAAAGTATTTCTTTTCTGCAATGGATTTCAAAGTTATTAAGTCAGTAGCAAGTGAAATAGCTGAGCAGTAATCTGATTTGAACATAACAGTGTGAAATTTGAACAATACGCAAAAAGAGAAAAAAAAACACTATCAGTCTGACCTTCATTTCTCGAATTCACTAGTTCTTGACTTGCTTTTGCAACATCAGTGGCTGCAGCTGCAGCCGCTTTTGCAGCAGCAGCTGCCTCCTCCGCCACAGTTGGCTTCGAATCAATCTTCTTGACCAAGTCGTCTTCTTCTCGTACAACTTTCCGTATCCAAGACTTTAACCTTGGAACAATAGTTTTCTGAAGAAAAGAGTTGTTTCATTTGTTTTGAGTCATATCTTGTAAAAGAAAAAAAACTGAGAACTAGCTACACTACTTAGTCATTAACTAGTTCCGATTTGGAGGGTTGCAACTATTTTTAACAGCGGCAGTTTCTACTCGTGCTAATAGTTTATCCCATTGCCTGTCGTTTTCTAGTAAGTTGTTTGACTCAGCAGGCTGCATGAAGAAGAGGGCCGCCTACATAATAGCTACCAATGAAAAGTATTGCTAAGATGCGAGAGACAATTGCTGCTCATACCTTGATTAATACAGCTGTTCCAGCCCCGGAAACTGCCAATACTCCAACAGCAATTACAGCATGATACCAGAGAAACCGCGTCCTTGTTAAAGTTCCACCAGCAGAAATGACACCAGAAGGAGCAGAAGCTGCAGGTTGCACTGCTTGTATTGCGCCTGGTTGCTGGATGTTTGTTGTAGATCTCGTCTGCCCCTCTGTATATTTCAAGGAGGAAAAAAATCGTTTAAAAGGTACTACACTTCTGCAGCAGCATAAAACATTTTTCCAATTATCCATACAGATTGTTAATAACAATAACATACCTTGGTTGATATTTGTTGCCTGTGCAGTCGGAGGCGGGTCCTGTCATGGGAAACACAAGTATCAAACAAGAAACATCTATAAACGGTTTCGCCCATGAAAGCTAAACCTAAAGTTCAACTCACTGGCACACGGCGGAATGCTTCATCAATCTCCTCCTTTGTGAGGCCCTTCTTCTCAAGGAAAGAGCGTCTATAAACGACCGGAGAGCCCCTGACTTTTGGATGCGAAAGAAACTTGACAGCATTCTGAACTTGGTCCTCACGCATAGGCTCCGAATTCACAAACACCGAAGGAGGAATAGGTTTTGCGGCCTCCAATCCTGCATTCTGCACCTGGTCTTCACGCGTAGGCTCCGACTGAGCCGCACTTAAAGGTTCTGCCACTTCTGCAGCAGTACATTCAAGAGATTGTCACTCTATTGTTGTACCAACAAGGGCTGTGAGATCGGCCGAATACCGATCCCATACCATAATAACTTATATCCGATCCCGATTACGAAAAAATAATCCCTAAACCAACAAAAAGAATCAGACAATACGACATAGTTTTGGCGAAAATCAGAAGTCCATATCAACAATCAGCTAATAAAAGCAGGGTATTGCTATCCTATAAACATGATTTTAAATAATAATACCCAAATGGAAAAAAAACCCTAAATAAAAATCCAAAATTGATGTGAGCTTATTAAAGGGGTTGAGAGAGAGAGAGGAGACATGCCGGAGGCGGGAGGCCGTTGATCGGAGGAGGAAGTAGAGGACATCGCCGTTGAACTGCTGAAGTCGACTAAAACTGGTGAGAAGACGGGCGCCTTTGACCGGTCGTGGTCCCCGGGGTGGGGAGAAGGAGGGAATTAATTAGTAATTATAAGGGGGGAGAGAGAGTGTGTGTGTGTTGTCAGCAGGTTTAGTTGGCCGAGGTTCTAGATAAGATGGCTTTTTTTTTTCAACGACGACGACGACCCGAGTTGCTGAGGCTTTTTTTGAGAACCACAGATCAATCAATCGGTTTGATCTGATTTTTTGATTCGGACAGTTCGATTTGACCGAATTTTTTTCAAAATTAACATAAAATTAAATAAAAAATTGCAACACGAGCTTAATTTTTTCAAATCAACAAAGAAAAGTGGACTCGATAAAATAAATTAGTAGAATATGGCGTTTGAAACCTATATTTAAACTATTCAATCTATATATTATTTTAAAATAGTAAAAAAATGTAGAAATAGAAGTTCAATTCGATCGGTCGGTCGGATCGGTCAACTTGGAAAATGGGAGAAATTCTGGATCAGCCTCCGGATCATTTTTTAAAATCTTTATGTTAAGTTGGGAAATTATTGTAGAAACAAGATAAGTTCATTTTTTTTTTAAGGTCAATTTTTACGCAATGTATCTAACAATACTTTGTGCTGTTGGGCTCAATGTGAGTTACTCTAATTTTTTCAGAGTCTAGTAGCTACTTTATTTTTTGATCTAGGCATTTTAGCTTACGACTATATTCTAAAGTAAGGGTCAAATTGGGCCAAGATTATCTTATTTTCCACTTCCACTTGCTAGTCAATTGAAAATGTCATATTATTGATATATTCTGGATTGCCTTCATCTCGTCTTCCAAAGCTGACATTGTCTTCATTGAAAAGTTCTGACTAGCTTCGTGGTTTCTAGCGAATGTTGCCAGTCTAGAGAAGAGATCTTCTTTTCTCCGAGATGCATCACATTCATTATCACCCCTTGTTATGAAGCTGGTTGGCATCCATGGCTTAGTGAAATTATTTCACCTAGGGCTCTTTTGTGCCTCTCACTGTTTTGACTATTTTGTCCATGCCTCATGTGCTCTTTGAGATGTCAATGAACGAATTAGTTTATTACCTTAAGAAAGGGCTACATTTCTAAGTCTTCGAGACCTGCCAAGAGAGGCATATGATTAGTGACAATAATTTTGTTCTTTTTTGAATCTACGGATCCATGACCACTTTGTTCATTCCCTCCTCTTCTCTCTCTGTCTCTTCTTTCTTCCGAAACCCTTTTGAGTTCTTGGTTCCGATCATTACAATCAATATTACTTAATTTTTCACATCTGATTCTACTCAATTTAAAATTACGTAACCATGAATCTATTTGAAGCTTGGTTTTCTTTTTCGATCTGATTCTACTCATTGTTACTTAATTTTCTTTTTAGTCACGCACACCGTCAATACCTAGAATATTTGAAGCTTGTTTGATAAGTAGATTTATGTATATTTTTCCTTAAAGATAATTAAATAATTATACTCCGTTTACACTAGAACTAGAAAGAAGCTAAAAGATACTACATTTCAAATACAAGATTAGATCCCGATTGCTTAGCTTGGAAGTAGATTGAGACAATCACAATCACTCTTGGTAGATGATGTTATGTATGCGAAACTTCTGATTACACTTGATACTTTAAAAGAGTGCACGATTCGTATGGATCCATATTCGCCAAAAAAAGAGTTCGTGAATTAGTATATAAGCAGTAAAAAAATAAGTTTCTAATAAAATAATGAAAAAATAAGGTCGTGTTGCAGTCCTTATCATTTCAAAAAATATATTTAAAATCAAAAGAACCACATCAATAATAAATGTATATATTACGTGTTGGGATTAAGACTGTATTAATGCGGGAAATTCAACGAAACAGAAAGAAAATAAACTTCAAGATTTAGTGATCCAAATCGTCAATATGACTGTCTAGGGATATTGTCAAATCAGAATTATTTCACTATTTTTTTTGCGATACCGATCACATTGTAGTACATGAGTTAATCTGATTGGAAATAACTAAACAAGCAAAAAAGGAAATAATTAAAGTTTTTGTCCGATGAGACTTGCGACTGCCATACCACTTGCGATCGTAAGTCCATCGCTCCATATTTGCTTATGTAAGTCACCCTAGCGATCAAAATAATTCTACCAATCACACCACTCTCATTGGTGACCGCAAGTGCTTATGCATTTTCTGCCTCTAATCTTGCTGCGTGGATCCAAACGTCTATTGTGTAGACACTCATGCTCTAAACCCAACAATCTCCCATCTGGAGACTGACCTCAAATGCAATCATCTCTCAACGGTGCCCCATCTCTATGTAGTAGCGCCGGGCCTTCATCTCAGTTCAATAGGTCAGCTAAAGCCATGCATAACTTTAGCTTCTCTATGGTAACTACCTTGGTCAACATATCTGCATGATTTTTGCTTCCTCGAATCTTCAAAATATGTAAGATCTTCCTCTCCATAAGATGTTGTTTGCAGTGATACTTCAACTCAAGTGCTTTATCTTGGATTGGGATAGGAGATTCTTAGCTAAGTGAATAGCACTCTGACTACCGCTATAAAGGATACTATCCTTCTACTCCTTTCTTAATTCAACCAAGAAATTCTACAACCATACCATCTCTTTACTCGCTTTAGTCATTGCTATATACTCTGCTTCTGCAATAGAGAAAGCCACGATCTCCTATAGTTGCAATATTCCTTCTCTTGTCAAGGTCATTTGACCAAATCTATATCAACAAATCCTGCCAACTCAACTTAACTACCCTCAAAAGATAGGGCCTTATCTGTAGTGCCTCTTAAGTAACCAAGGATTTACTTCATTGCCATCTAATATTGCTTACATGTATTGTTCATAAACCTGCTCACTATTCTCACCACATGCACTATATCTGGCCTTGTAAACACTATGTCATATATTAAACTGCTCACTACAGATGCATATGGAGTCTTTTACATGTGAGCCTTTTCGGCTTTATTTCTAGGTGAGTTCCTGTTAGACAGCTCAAATTGTCCACTAAGGGAGTGCTCATGGGTTTGGCATCATGCATATTAAAACTTTTCAACACCTTATTGACGTATTCAGCCTAGGAAATGAAAGCTTCATTGCCGCCTTGTCTCGCTCAATCCTCATATCCAAGATCTGTGTACCCTCTTCCAAACCCTTCATAGCAAACCTCTCACACAATTGCTTCTTCAAACCTCTTGAAGTAGAAACAATGGTCCGTCTCACAATGCACAAACTTAATATCGTGCATAAATCTATCAAATTTCTTGTACCAATGCCTCAAAGCTTGCTTCAAACCATACAAGCTCTTCTTCAGTCTGCACAAAAGTGCACTGTTACCTCATGACAAGTAGCCCTCTGGCTACTCCATGTAAATCTCTTCCTCTAGATCACCATAAAAAAAATGCCGTCTTCACATCCGTATGCTCCAACACCAAGTTTTATGTAGCAAACATACTTAACACCAGTCGAATAGTGGTTAGTTTAACAATAGGAGTAAAAATGTCGGTAAAGTCAGTACTATATTTATGCAAAAATTATTTCACAACCAACCTCGATTTGTAACATTTGATGCCATCTGCCTCCTACTTAACTCTATAAATCAACTTATTTTGCAATGTTTCTTGCCTTTAAGGAGTTTGACTAGTTCCTAGGTCTCATTGGTCCTTAACGACTCCATCTCATCATCCAATGCAAGTATCCACTTGCACACTTGCTCACTACGGTGTGCCTCTATAAAGTCCTCGGGTTGACCTCCATCTGTCAATAGGAGATAGTAGTTAGCTAGCAAATACCTATCCGGTGAACCACGATGTCTGGTGGATCTCCACTACGAAACCACTGGTGGTCGAGAACTTGATTTTACCTCCTACATACTCTATAAATGTGCACTTCATGAACCAAGAATCTAACATACTTCTATCAGCAGTATCAATATGAACATATGCAACACAACCAAATATCGAAAAAAGATATATCAACCTTTTTACCCTACAAGCCTGCTATAGTACCCACTCTCCAAAGCGGTTGATGGTTCTATGTTGATTAAGAAAGCATCAGTGTTAACTCCATCTACCTAAAATATATTTGGTAGTCCATACTTCAATCTCATGCACCTAGCCCTTTCATTAAGTATTTCTATTAATACTCTTTGCAATTCCATTCAACATGGGGGTTCCACTCACTGTCTTCTCCATGTGAATGCTATTCACTGCACAATACTTTTTGAACTCCCTGAGCTCATACTCTTCACCATTATCTGATCTCAAGCACTTCACCGTAAGACCTATCTCATTCGCAACTATGGCTCTCCACTTTGTGAACACGTCAAAGGTATTAGATTTATTTTTCAAAAAGTAAACCCATATCTTTCTTGTGGAGTCATCAATGAAGATCATGGAGTAAGACGCACTGCCCAAGGAAGTCACTGACATTGGTCCCCACAAATTGGTATGGACCAACTTAAGCTTCTAATCATTCAGATATCTGCCACTTTCGAAAAACTAACTCTATTTTACTTCCCGAAAACACAATACTCGGAAAGACCGAAGTTAACTATCTTGAGGTCTGGTAGCTTTCTTTTCGAACACAACACCTTCATCCCCCTCTCATTCACGTGGTTAAGTCAACTATGCCACAAATCTGTATCATACGTCGCACCTACAAGGCAATGCTATCATCAAAATTCTTTATCATGTATAATGTACCATTCTTCATTCATCGAGCCACAGCCCTAGCTCCAATGATGATTTTCTATGATCTGCAAAGGTCACCGTATAACCCTAACATCCAGCTGCCCTACAGAAAGTAAATTTCTCCTCAATCATTGACTATCCCTTACCCTTTTAATCGCAATATAGAACCATTTAGGGTGTTGATTAGAATATTTCCCTTCCCTACAGTCTGTAAAGTTTCATCGTTAGCAACAAAAACCTTTTCAAAACCACCTGTGATGATCATGGATCCAACACCCATGACTTTAATGGACTACTCATACTTAGTATCAATGCATCTACAATAACGTTTGTGGTTGCGTTAAGTGAATTTTTCTCCTTCGGTGGTGTATGACACTGGTTCCTAAAGTGACCATATAAATAATAATTTCAGCGCTTAATCAAGTTTCTGTCCTTTTTTGGCGTGATCCTCAATTTGGACTTCAATTTATTCCGATTTGACTTAGACTTAGACTATGACCTGCCTCTATTCTTGTACTCAAAGCTAAACCTCATGCTATTCCCGATATTCTCCTGCAAATCTCTTCGCTTAGAGTAAATCTCTAATCTCGTCAAACTTAACCTTCACTGTCTATTAAAAAAAACTTAAGCTTCACCTTCCCCGTTGAAATAATGACAACCGTAATAATTTTGCTTCAACTTTTAGTTAAAGACGAGAACAAAATTAGGCTAGTAAATCATCATCAAAATCAATCTCAATCGAGCTGAATAGGATAATTATTGTATTGAACTTGTTAAGTTGTTTGACCATCATAGTGCTCTCTACCATCCTGAGGTTGAACAACCTCATCATCAGATGCAGCTAGTTCGTTACTAACGACTTCTCATACATCTCGGATAAAGTCTTCAGTATCTCTTTGGTAGTATTTGATTTAACCGTATGCAAGGCTACGTTCCTAGACAGCGACAAGCGCACCACGCTCATCGGCTTCTTGTCCAGCAACTTCCAGTTTCACGTGTTCGGTTTCATACCAAGAGGTTGATGCAAACTCTTGCCATACAGGTAGTCCTCGATCCGCATCTTGCAAAATCCAAAGTCTGCTCTATTAAACTTTTTTCGAATGGTGGCTTTCCTTCACCCATCTTGACTGCTCTCTCCCACCGCCCTTAACCTAGAAGCTATGATACTAGTTGTTGGAATTAGGACTACTATAATGCGAGAAATCAAACAAAACGGAAAGAAAAAAGACACAAAGATTTGGTGATCCAATTTGTCAATATCACTACGTCTTAGGGCACTACCAAACAAGAATTTCTCTACTAAATTTTTTTTCTTATTACGACACCGATTACATTGTAGTACATGGATTTATATAGTAAGACCAACCCTAATTTGGTTGGAAATACCTAAACAAGCAAAATATGAAATAATTAAGGTTTTTGCCCGATAGGACTTGCGATCGCCATACTCCTTGCGACCGCAAGTCCATCGCTTACTATTTATTTTTGTAACTTGCCACTAGCAATCAAAATGACGATCACATCATTCTCATTGGCGACCGAAAGACCTCTTGCGACTGCAAGTGCTCCTGCAGTTTCAGCCTCTGGTTTTGCTGCGTGGATCCATACGCCTTGTGCAGAGACACTCAGCTTCTAAACCCAACATCATAGACTTGAGAACAATTTGTCCAAAAAAATTATAATAGTTTGCTTGCCAATTATCGCAAAAAATTGAAGACGACATGATGAGCTGGGATTTTGCGTGGAGGAAAAGGGAAACATAAAAAAGAAATGCGAGGGAGGAACTAATTTTTCTTAGGAGATTGATGTTTGTGTAGAATTTAACCGTAGGGAACTTTTGCCACGCTTTACAAACGCAATTCCAGTCTTCATAAATCTTTAAAAAAAACTCTTAATCGATAAGTGTCAATTGCTTATATCCCTTCGAGGGTCAATTTTTTAAGTTGCTTCGTTTCAAAGATGAGCATAGTACCCGGCGATCCATTCTTGTACAATATTGACCTCAATCTTTCTTTGAGCGACCAGCCACTCTGGATCTTTCTCGTTTGCTGGGTGCATATCCACGCAATGAGATCCTACATTAAAAAATTAGGTGTCATTGCTCATTTGAATTTCATTGGTCATCAAGTAAGCCAATATTTGCACCAACAAATAGTGGCTCAACTAGTTTCTCATTTATTTTAGGTTAATCAATAAGTTTCAAGTTTGAGTCTTATAGAATGTAATATTGTTTTGAATATTTGATGGGAAATTTTTTTTACCTTTCAAAAATTATACTAATTCGAACTTGAATTAGTTGGTTCGACGAATTGTATTATCAACCAAAAAATTAAGCCATCCACATTTACTTGCGATAATTGAAATGTGATACTTTAGATGTACAGTTCTATTTGTTCTATATATTTATATTTTTCTAAATTGATAATGATTAATGTTGCGAATAATTTAGTGCAGAGTGAGACAAATAATAGTACAAACCAAAAAGTTTTATATAAATCCAAGAAAAAAACAAAAGAGAAGAATATTGGGTTTATAAAAAAAGTACCATTGACCGTATAAACAGCACGAAGAGATTCCGACAAGTCTTCCAATACCCTGAAAATGAATTAATAAAGGAGAATCGGTACAATTTTGATGGTCTCTGGTTCGGAACAAAAATCTATTAGTCACTTTCTAAAGTTAATAAATAGTCTGGATTAGTATTAACCGAGGAGAATTCAGAATTCAATTTTTGACATATAATAATTAATGTTTTAATTCCAAAAAAAGTTAAGTAATAGCCAAGTGGATATGAACCCGGCAATGCTATAAGGATCTCTTAAGCCGTTGGAGAATATAATGTTGCTTCCAAACATTCGCAAAATTGACTTAATATCCTGCAAATACCAATTTGTAAGTAAATCGTATTATTTTCATTACAAGTAAGCATAAATTACTGATCGAAATCTTTATATATATATATAATTAGAGGGAAACTTACATGGCCTCCGTAGTAGGCAGTAACCCAATGAGGTCTAGGCGAAATTCCATATTTCGTGTTGCATTTCTTTACCAAGGCATTTGAATCATAGGAATCTGACGGGAACATGGACATGGAACCGTTCCCATGGGCGACGGGGAACACCATCTCTGTGCAAGTCTGAATATTTAAAAGAAAAAAAGTGATTTTGGTTACATCTTTTCACCGTATATACATATGGATCAAGATACTTTTTCTTTGAGGGAAGATCAACAAGATACTTTGGTTACACCTTTTTTAGGTGTTTTATAAATCTTTTGGTGTGCTTTATAGGATGTTTAGTTTAGTTTCTATTTGTTTCGGTTACATTTGGTTAGTTTGGGTCTTTTTCGCTCTTTATATAGTTTTATCATTGTTTTCGAAGATGCAGTCCGATCGGTCAGACCATGAATCAGAACTTTGGGCGGGTTAGAAAATCATGTACGTATGTTTACCTAATGAACCGGATAATTTCTCGTCAGACCAAAAAAATCTGGTTTGTTAGGTTTGACCAAAAATTGAACCCAAAAATCCAGAATTCACCCAACCCAAAAAAATTAAAAAAAATCAGATTACATACTCAATTTTTCCAAATCAACACAAAATAAACTAAACTACAAAGATAATTATACCAAATATGAAATAAATTGACCAACATATCAAAAATATTAATTTTTAAACCTATTATTTATTAAATATATATAAACCTCTGGTCCGACTGGTCGGACCAGTTGATCCAGAGGTTGGACCAAAATCTGGGTCACTCTCCGGGTTGTTTTTGAAAACAATAGTTTTTATGTTATTTTTCCTCTAGAAAATCTTTTTTTGTTGAACCTCTTGAAAATCTTGATATGACAATTTGGAAAATTTCTCGGGCGTCATTGACTATTTCCCAAGGTGTGCATGGGCGAGTTGATATAAGTCTTTCGTTGAATTCTTAACAAGTGCAATAATTGATATAGAAATTTACTTATAAAGTACACCGGGAGGAAAAAACTACGGGCGAGTTTTCGTTGCAATGTTGATGAATATGTTCTCTGAGTTGTTTTTTGGCCATAAATTTTTGCCTAGAGCACGGCCATAATCTGAGACCGAAACTTAGCACTTTTTGCCAGTTTTGAGCTATGTTTGGACCCCTTTCGGATGTTACGAGTATTTTGGACCTAGCACTAATATAAATACCCATTTTGTAATTAGGAAAAGCTTCGACCACCAAGTCATTCTCCCTTTATCTGTGAATTCTCTCACTAATAACCAAACACTCCATTATTGAAAATTTCTAATTCTCTCTCTTTTCTTGTTCATGTTTTCTTGACAAGTACTTGTTCATGTTCTTATTGATTCCGTTAATGAATTTTTGGTATTTGTGTGCTTATGATGACGTGTGACTAAACATAATCTTTTGTATCTGTCTTGACTAGTTAATAAACGAAGGCGATGAATAGTTGCATTAAAGAATATGGGTCCCTATTATGAACATCGATAGGCGGACAGAAAATATGGGTCCTATCAATTTATTAGAGTTTCGCCTCCATAATTTATTATTTTTGGGTCCACTCCTGCTATTAACAAAATCTTAAAATGTTAATACCTTTGTGATAAATACCAAGTAGTAGCATATTAAAAGGAAAAAATAACCAATTTCATCTTCCAACAATTTAGATGGCTAAATAGATTGATCGATGCATCTACGTCCTAGAAATGATAGGCATAATCCAAAATGGAATTCAAATTAAATTGAAGCAAAAAGAAGGAAAAATTTTAATATAAAGGTAAACTAGAGTAATTTTAGTTACCTGCCAATCCCATCCCCCATAGTACTCTGAGGCATTACTTTGTCGAACGGAATAACAAGACAGGTTTCCTTTAGCTACAACAACACCGGCTTGTACACTGTCCAAAATATCTGCTCCGGCGGAAGCCGCCTTGTCAATGCCACCGCAGACGGTGGCCAGGCGGTTTCCGGGTGGTCCGTTGTACTGAGCAGTTGCACAACATAATGTGTCCAAAGAATCCTTAAGGTTGAATGGATCATCCAATGGACTAATGGAAAATAAATGTCATTAGTAATAGCATTAAAGCAACACAGACAATTATATCAACCAACAAGTAAATATATCGTTAGAAATAAGTTGCTCACACTAAAAATATTTAAAAACAGATGTATTTGCATATTCATAGTAGTAGCATATCGATGGAACTTGGTATAGGTGGTAAGAGACTTGGATTTTCTTTAAAAGGTATTGAATTCATTGAAAAAAAATACAGTTATGAGTCTCACTCCCTAAATAGTTCCCGATAATACTGATTCTGAATATTAGAGGTTAAAAAATAATAGTAGCATATGTGGTTCAAAGAGCTTAATATTTTATGCCCATTACGTAGAGGCTACTAGAACTAAATTAAGAAAAGTCTACACCTACCTGCAGAGTTTAAATTTCTCGGTTAAGATAGAAAGGCCGTTTGGTTGAGAAGCAACCTTATCTATCTCTCGCCACGATTGCTTTATGGTCTGGAAGCAAGTTTCACTGGTTTCCTGTGCAATTTCAATTTTGCGAGTTGTACCAAGTTAAAGACATAGACTACGCTTATTTTATTGGAACAACAAAATTATGGTTAAAATAAAATAAATCAGCGAGCTAAATGTAAAATTTGTCTGACCCTAAAATCCTTGGACACTACAGAGTAGTATCCATCTGATGGCGTAATATCGTCGAAGTAAAGAATGGGAGCTGACGAAGCAAGTGCCCCGAGAGCTACGTGAGGATATTTTAGTCGAAACCATGAAGCAAGCACTACAAATTAAACCAAGAGAAGTAAATCTTTATTAGCACAAAAAAATAATAACTTGAACACTTAATTTAAAGTGACTGAAAAAATAATTTGTATTGAGTAGTAATCAGTCGTTTACTTCCGCCATATGATGCTCCGATGACTATAACCGGAGACTTTTGAGCTTGAAGCTTGTCTTTGATATGTAGTATAATTTCTGCATAGTCAGCAATTGCTTGAGCTGAACTGAAGTACCCCAGATTGGTTGCGTTGGTTAAGTCCTCTCCAGTTGAGTTAAATGGTATTGATTCCCCGTAGTACCTATGCTGAAACACTCGAAACAAATTAGGAGTCCATAAGTTAGTTCAAATGATAAAATATTCAAATCTGTTTTTTAAAATAAATTTTTACACTATGCCAGGATTTGAACCTGGACTTCTATGAAATGCTCCAACACCTTGTGCCATTACAACAAATGTTTGTCGGCAAAACTAAAGATAAAAAAGAAATTGAGTCTTACCTCCATATAGAGCAGGAGAGCATTGAAATGGATGGCATTATCACTCATAAAGCCAATAGAACCAAGATTGGTTCCCAATGGTGACTCAGCTCCAAGGTAAGCAAGGATTGGTGCACTCACATTGGCACCACCCCAGTACTTGGAATTGATCACATACTTCTGAGGGAAAGTGGTGTAGCTCTCAGGCCTGTAGTTGAAATGGTCAAGTGTTTGGTTGTAGTAAAATACTTGGAAGTCCTCTGAATTGGGTGTGGCTGGTAAGTTCACCAAAGAATCTTCAAACATGGATGATGGCTCAAATGGATTGAGCCTTGGAATGTGAATCCTCATGGCAGAGGTTGAGCCCACTAGAAACAGAAAGACCATAGGAAGCCATTGGAGTAGATAAATTAAAAATCTCATGGTAATTGGTCAAGAAAGAAGAATAGGGTTTTAGGGTTTCTTATGGACTTCTTAGGATGCTTTCAGCTGGATTTGTTGGCTGAGATCTCTAGGGAAGTTGTCGTTGTCTTCATGCCATTTGGTATCATTGCCTTGACAAGTAGAAGAATATTGATGCATAGATAGAAGAAACTGAAGAGTCCAACAATGAAAGCTCCCTTCCTAATTTAAAATTATCTTGAACGGATGCTAAGGATTATTATCTCCCCGAATGATTGAGTGATGGGATTTATTTAAATGGAAAATAATTTTATTTTTAAATGAGGTTTTCTATTTGATTATTATGAATAACGCTATAACAAAAGCCAACAACAAACTCCAGATGTATTCAACTCTTAGTGGTCAATCATCGGCCCAGATAAAACAAAGAAAAGAACAACACAAAACTCTCTCTAGCTTCCGGTCCTTAATCAACAAAAGGTTTCATTTATGAAAAAAATCAACAAAAGGTTTCGCCGAGGAAGCCCTGGTGAGATTATTGAGTTTTATTAGGTAAGTACGTTTGTAGACGTTATCACAATAGGAATTGTTGTTGTTGCTTTTTTTTTGTGGAAAGGGAATTGTTGTTATTACTTTTTTTTTGAGAAATAATTGTTCATGTTAATAGACATGGGATAACCCTAGACTTGGGAAACCCTAGCAAGAGTTGTATATATAGGCCTTAACACATTAATGAGAAACAATCAGCTTATTTTACATAGTATCAGAGTGAGTTGACTAATAATTAACCTACCAAAATTTAGCCTTCCTAGTGCATCATCTTACCTTATTCAAATATGTCGAGTGTGAGTGAATCTTCTGTAGGAGGAGAGGTCAAGGTGACTTCACCCATGTCAAACGAAAACGTGGATACATAGTCGTCCTTTCACATACATGCCTCAGATAATTTGGGACATGTTTATATTAGCGATCTACTCAGCGACAACAACTATGGAGAGTGGATCGCTGACATGTCAAACACATTATATGCCAAGAACAAGTTTGGGTTCATAGATGGAACCATTGGGCATCTGATGACATTCTCACCATAGTTGTCTCCGTGGATGCGTTGTGA
The DNA here is from genome assembly GCA_963995505.1 of Hypericum androsaemum. Classification (NCBI taxonomy): domain Eukaryota; kingdom Viridiplantae; phylum Streptophyta; class Magnoliopsida; order Malpighiales; family Hypericaceae; genus Hypericum; species Hypericum androsaemum. The sequence goes on from OZ023186.1 coordinate 14,133,456, forward strand.
TGCGATGGTGAAGGGCTGGCTCAAGAGCGCAATGGAGAAGAACATACGCTTCAGCATATGATACGCAAGAACAACGATAGAGATATGGACCGATCTCGAGGAGCATTTTGGAAAAGAAAGTGCTCACAAGTCTATGAACTCAGGCATTCTGGTGTGCAGTTAAATTAAGGTAAGCTTACTGTCTCAACTTATTACACCAAACTAAGAGGGCTTTGGGATGAGATACATGCTATCAATCCACTGCCCAAGTGCATGTATGGAAATTGCACAGGCGATGTCCAGAAATAGATGTCAAGCATGAGGAAAAAAGGAGCATTTGTTCGATTTCCTCATGGCCCTAGATGAGGCATTTGGCATCATGAAGATCCAGATTTTAAGCACCATGCCAGCTCTTGCTCTCGGAATGGCTTACCATCTAGTTTCGGAGAATGAACAACAATGAAATCTATCCATTCACCAATGAAAGACTGGTGGAGCAGCCTTCCAGGTTGGGACGGACAGAAACAAGGCTTCTAAGGGGGAGAGACTGTGATGTGAATATTGTAGAAAAGTGGGCCTCACCGATGATCAGTGTTGTGAGCTGATATGCTATCTGCCTGGTTATGTAAAGCAAAACTAGCGAGATAGCGAAAAGAAATAGGTTCGAGCAGCACAAGCAATTGGATTAGGACCCAAGGCGGCCTAAGTATCCAAAGAAGGTAGCATCGTGCCGGGATTGACGAAGGACCAGTATGCAAACCTAATAAAGTATCTCAGCCTTGATGGAGAATCGCGTAAGCAACAAACATCTGAACCTATTGTAAACATGACCGCTAAGGTCTTTTCCCCTTATACATGGATAGTTGATTCTGGTGCATCTGAGCAAATTATTTTGAATGTCAATATGTTCAAAATAATGGTTAAAAAAGGACAACATCTTCTAGTAAAGATACCAAACGATGATGATATTTTTTTTTATGGAATAGGAGAAGTGCAGCTGACCGAGAATCTTACTCTAGATCAAGTTCTTTGTATTCAAGATTTTAAGTACAATATTTTGTCAGTGAGTTGCATGACGAAGAATCTAAACTGTTCATTCATCTTTCTTTATGACTGTTATGTTATGCATGACTTACCTACTATGAAACTAATTGGTCTGGGTAGGCGATGCGGTGAATTATACTACTTAAATCCAATACACGATGGAGGGGTGGTAATGAAGGTGCAAGGACCAAGAGATTCACAGACGTGGCATAGGAGATTGGGCCATCCATCGAAGGAGAAGATGTGGCATATTTTAATTCTCAAAGATCAATTAGGCGATAAGGACAATTTACATTATGATTCTGTTGAAGAGTAAAGCATATAAGACTTCCTTTTGCTAGTAGTTCAATAAAGATGATCGCTTGTTTTGATGTAATGCACTGTGACATATGGGGCCCTATCGCACTGCATCTTTACCTGGAGCTCATCATTTTCTCACAATAGTTAATGATTTTAGTCGTGGTGTGTGGGTATTTTGATGCAGCAGAAGTCAGAGACGGGAGAGATCTTGAGAAAATTTCATGCTATGATTGAACGACAATTTGGAATGAAAATCAAGAGAATACAAAGTGACAATGGAGCTGAATTCAAGTCGAGGCAGATGGTACAATTCTATGAGGATTTGGGCATAATTTTGTAGACTTCTTGCGTGAACACACCAGCAAAATTGTGTGATTGAGCGCAAACACAGACACAACACAAATACTGGAAATAGCTGGGGCGTTGCATTTTCAGACTGGCTTATTAATCAATTTTTGGGGTGAATATGCGCTTATGGCTGTTTATCTCATAAATCGGCTTCCATCCGCACCGATACAACATAAAATTCCATATGAGGTAGTGTTTAGGAAGCCAGTGTATTATAACCACTTGAGAGCTTTTGGTTGTTTGGCCTATGTACATCAACACACCTCAGATAAGTTGGCGAAAGGGGGAGAAGATGCATTTTCTTGGGGTATCCTTCCACTCAAAAGGGATACCGAGTCTATGACTTGGAGACTGGAGAAGTCATAACTAGTCATGACATTATGTTCGTAGAAGATGATTTTTCCATTCGCCAAATTATCACTGAAGGAGGAGGTTGAGAAAGGGGAGATAAGCAGGAGCAGCGAGGTTGTAGTAGATGATGAGGTTATTGGTGTACTGCCTGTATGTCTAATAACATCGATTCAGGAACCTGAATCACTAGCAGCAGAGAGTGATCATGGTGCACTCGAACCCGAAAAGGGAGCATTAGAAGAGGCAGGAGGTTCGGCTGAAGGGGGAGAGATTGTTATAACTGGACAGGAAAAATATCCTCAAAGAAATTCCAAGGTGCTCAAGAATTTGGAGAACTTTGAAGTTACATTACCACCCTCCTTTATATCGCAAGAGTTGAGCCAGCCATTAAGAAATTCTACGGTACATCCTTTATCATATTTCATAAGTTATGCTAATTTTTTGAGATCACATAAGACATTGCTTGTAGCTATTGGTTCTCATGACGAGCCAAGAGATTTCCATTAGGCAGTTAAAAGGAGGCACAAGAGAGAAGCCATGTAGAAAGAAATTCAAGCTTTAGAGTCTAATGGCACGTGAACGTTAGTTGAACTATAGATTTGTAAGCGAGCACTTGACTCTAAATGGGTCTACAAAGTCAAGTTCAAGCTAAATGGAGAGATAGAAAGATACAAGTTGAGATTGGTCGCAAGAAATTTTAAGCAGGTTGTAGGGATTGATTTCCATGAGATATTCGCGCCATTGGCAAAAATTTTGACTTTGAGATGCTTGCTCGCTGTAGTAGTCAAGAGGAACAGCTTGATTCATCAAATAGACGTGAACAATGCGTTCCTCCATAGTGACTTGCAAGAAGAAGTTTACCTTAAAGTACCGCAGGGTTTTGGTAAGAAAGGTGATACAAAGGTTTGTAAGTTACGCAAATCATTGTATGGTCTACGAAAGGCTTCCAGGAGTTGGTACACCAAGTTTTTCAATGCTTTATTAATGACGGGGTTTGCTCAATCGGAGGCTGATCGCTATTTATATACAGAGATGGCGAGCTTGTTGTGATGGCACTTATATACGTCGAAGACGTCATCTTGGCTGGGACTAGTGAAATAAAAATCAGTAAAGTGAAGAGGTACCTGGATAACCAGTTCGGTATCAATCATTTAGGACCCTTGAAGTATTTTTCTGGGATAGAGGCAGCAAGGACAGAGCATCGACTTGTGCTCAGCCAGCAAAAATATACGCTGGACATATTGAAAGATTATGGCAAGCAGGGGAGCAAGCCAACTACTTTTTCCATGGAGCAGCACCATCATCTTGTGCCAAACAATGGAAAAGAGCAGCAAGTAGATCAAACCAGGTATTAGAGGCTGATTGGTCGTCTCATGTACTTTATCATCACATGGCCAGACATTTCTTATTCGGTCAGAGTGTTGAGCCAGTTTGTCATCTCCCCACCTGAAGAACACATGATAGCCGCAGAATGGGTGGTGGAGTATATAAAAGACACAGCTGGCCAAGACATTCTTTTGCTCAGTAATGGAGAGGATGCACTAGTGGCATACTGCGATGCAGATTATGGAGGTTGTCCGACTATGAGACATTCGTGGAAATGATATTATATATCATTAGGAGGATCACCAGTGTTGTGGCGAAGCAAGAAATAGTATGTAGTGGCATGTTCACCAGCTGAGGTAGAGTACATGGGCTGGTTCCACGGTGAGAGAAATGATATGGCTGTATAGGCTGCTACGAGAGTTGGGAATGCCGCAGCTGAAGGGAACATCGGTATATTGTGATAGTGAGGCGGCATTGCATATTGCAATGAACCTAGTGTTTCATGAGTGAACGAAGCATGTGGAGATAGACCGTCACTATTTTTGCAAACGAGTTCAGACTAGATAGATATTCGCATGGAAGATTTTGACGCTCAATCAATTGACTGATGTTTTTATCAAGGCATTCGGAAGAGAGCGATTTCATGAGCTTCTGGGCAAGTTGGGTGTCATCAATTTGTACATGCCACCTTGAGGCGAAGTTTTGAGATTATTGAGTTATATTAGGAAAGTATGTTTGTAGAAGTTATAACCATAGGAATTGTTGTTGTTACTTGTATGCCAAGTTAGCAGAGATGGGAAAACCCTAGACGTGGGAAACCCTAACAAGAGTTGTATATATAGGCCTTAATACATTAATGAGAAGCAAGCAGCTTATTTTACACCTCCTTCTGACGTGGAAGGATCGGGGTGCGGTGGAATCAGGAGTCCAAATGGCGACAGTGACTCTCTTTTTGAACCAGCTTCCTCCACAATGAATGGAGAGGAGCTACGCAAATTCTTCTCCAAAAAGTCCACTGTCCGAATGGCGACAGTGATTCTCTTTCGCTTTTTATCTGTCTTATATTTGATTAAGTAAATTTTACAAAATAAAAAATATTACTCGAAAAATCACACTTGATATTATATAACAATCCTCCGGCAAGAGTCTCAAATCGGAAACCCAAAATTGGAATGCTTTTGGAGCAACATATCCCAATTATCCCTGGAAAATATTATAAGTATTGACGACATATTCTATGCAGACGAATGATGTCAATAAATTATGCTTGGAGCATTTTATTTATATGCCTTCTAGTAGCAATTTATTTTCTTGAATGATGATTGGCTTAACACATGGACATCGGTCTGATTCAAATGTATGCTTTTGTGGTTCCGACATGAGTTACATTTCTCATTCACTGTCACTTCGAGTATTGTTGTTTGTCCTTTTTATTCTTCTTTTGTCTTGTCGTTTACTTGCCCATTAGTTCGTAAATCATCGTAATACTTGTTAATCCAATCTTCAATAATCTTGATCTCTGTTGCTCTCTGTTCAACTAGCCAATTTGGGTCAGTTGGGCTTGATTTTAGTATATCCAAGCAATGGGACCCTGAAATTATATAATTAATCAGAGTAATTAGAACTCCTAACGAAAAGTCATCTAGAATTATGGGAACCATAAAATTAATTTAATAAATTTTCAGCTTTGGAGATTACCATTTCTCGTAGTCACAGCAACAAGGCTATCAGATATATTCTTCAAGACCCTATCACAAAATTTAGTCCAAGCAAATGTTATAAAAACCTGAATTTTAATATATGAACAAATCAAAAAAAATGTATGCGTTACCCGCCGCTACTAAAAGGATCTCTTAGCCCATTGGAGAATATGATGTTGGTAGCAAACCTCTTAAGAACTAGAGATATTTTCTGCCAATAGAAGTTTAAATCACGAGCATTAGCATTTATTTTGTTTTGGTATAAATTGATAAAATAAAAGTAAAAAAGCTGGTAAAAGTTAGACATTGTAGTTTGACCGACTAGTATATCAATATTCTGTAGTTTCAAAATATTAGGTGAGATACTTGGGAATATTTTTGTCAAAACAATTGTTCAAGTAGTAGGTGCAACTTATTTTTTTTCATTCAGACATTTAAAAATGGGGTAGTGTGCAAAAGTGCAACTTGGTCAAACCACAAGTGTAGGTTATGTGTATGATTCAAAAAGACTCTACCAATATCTTAGTTTGGAGAGTTTGATCCATATTAACCTCGACCCTAGTAAATTTTTACTATTATCCTTACATTTAGGGTCTATACGGTCTATTGCATATTCGTTCCTTGAACATTTTACAATTTGTAAATTCTTATGTAAAATTTTAATGTTGAATATATAAATCAAATAAATTTGATACATTTGATACATTATGCATCAATATTAAAAAAATGGCAAGTAAGATCAAACTTTGCAATATAAATTTAATGATAAAAAAGTAAGCCAATAAAATGATAGGGTATAAGGTCTAATATAAAATTCATACAATACCCTATAGACCCTACCACAAACTCTAGCACTAAAAATAGACCCATATTCATATCTAACTGAATCCAAAATCAATATACTCTATACGCAGAAGGTAAGGATAGGTACCGACTAACCTATTATGAGTATTTATGTAGGAGTTTAGGTTACATTATTATTGAAAATAATAGAGAGACGAAAGAGTAGGAGCGTACCTGTCCTCCATAGTAGGTGGTAGCCCAATGGACCCGTGGCGATACACCAAACCGGGCCTGACAGGATTGCGTGAACTGGCCCAGATCGAAAGGTTTCGGTTGGAACATTGGACCATCGCCGATGCCAATTGGAATGACCATCTCACTACATGACTAATACAGTAAAACATCGGTTAATGTGAGTGGACGATTAAATTCGGGTTAGTTTGTCGAGCGAATGAACTTACCTGCCATCTCCATCCTAGATCAGACTCAGATTGATTAGTTATCGGAGCATTCACATAGCACGAAAGGTTTCCCAAAACACTATTCATGCCAGAGAATATTTTTGCAAGAATACCAACTCTTGAAGAACTAGCAGCACTATTTATGCGATCGCATATCACGTTCACTGGGTATGTTGGAGGGGCATTGAACTGGGCGACGCTTGCGTACACCAATTCCAAATAGTTCTTAAGCTCTTCGGAATTATTCAGGTGTCTACATAACAATTAAAAAAAAGTCAGAAGTTAGAAAATTATAAATGGTTTCTAAGGCCAAGAGTAAACAAATTTTCTTATTTTTAAAGGAGTGTGCGTTAATATTTTTTTAGGGGAAGTTTATTGTTGTTACTTGCAAGTCCTGAAAGTCTTGCTGAGGACAGATAGGCCATTTGGTAGCGAAGCAATTCGATCAATTTCTGCCCAAGAATCTTTTATAGTTTGGTAACAAGTCTCGCTGGCTTCCTGGAAAAAATATGCTTAGATTAAAGATAATCCAAACCCAAAAGAATTAAAAGTGGGTAAATAATCAATTTTATTACTTGAAAATCCTTGGAGACTAATGAAAAGTATGCTTCGGGTGGAGTGACGCAATCGAAGTACAGAATTGGTGCCGAGGAGGCCAGAGCTCCAAGTGCGATATGAGGATATTTAAGTCGGAACCATGACGCCAGCACTAGAAATTATCAAATTTTGAGAAATGGGTAATAAGAAAATCTTTACCAGAAAATAGAATTTTTAATGTGATTTAATTAATTAATGCTTTGTCACCTACTTCCACCATAGGATCCTCCAACTATAATAACCGGAGAATTTTGAGATTGAAATTGGTCCTTTACGTGAAGGATGATCTCTGCGTAGTCCGCAAGAGCTTGTGCCGAGCTAAAGTAACCACGAGTTGTTGAATTTTCCAGTGCCTCCTCGAGTGATCCAAATGGGATTGAACTTCCGTAGTACCTATGCTGGTGATTTTATTTGAAGCAAGAATTTATATCAATAAGTGAGTATAAGAAAACAAACACTGGTTCACAGACAAGCTCACCGTACTGTTTGCTAACGTACATTGAAACAAGATTTGTGTGAGATTAACAATTGAAACAAGACTAACTCGTTACTCTGATACTACTATTAAAATCTCTATATCTAATATAAAATATTAAAATAATGAGTATGTAATTTTTATCACATATATAAACAAGATTATCAACCAGCTGTTTCATTATTTCAACATATAATAGTAATTTTTAATGAAATAGAAATGGAAAATAAAATACGTCAAAATGAATTAATCAAGAGTACCTCGATATACAGCAAGAGAGCTTTCAATCGGATAGCATTATTCGAGAGGAATCCAATTCCACGTAAATCGTTATCAATTGGTGCTTCTGCACCAAAGTAAACCAAGATGGGCGCACTGGAATTAGCGCCACCCCAGTGCTTGGAATTTACGACGTACCGCTGTTGGAAAGTAGTATAGCTCTGAGACTGATAGTTGAAGTGATCAAGGGTTTGGTTATAGAAAAATGTCTCATAATCATCTGAGATTGATTGGGATGAAATTGATTCAGTGTCATGGAAAATAGAAATCCCCGTTGGGCTAAGCCTTGGGACATATAATTGTTTTCCGGTTGCGGAAATAGCTAACAAGAGAAGAAGGGAAGCTAATTGATGCATGAAAATCGAGCACTTCATGGCTTTAAGATAGATACACCTTGCAAAGTCCTTCCCTCGCTTAATATATTCCGGTGCTTTGTTTAGATGAATTGGATCGGAGTGGACAAGAAGTTTTGTCCTAAACTATTTTTGTTGCAAAAACAAAGCCAAAGACAACTATAGGCAATGACACATTTATTATGTTACCTAATCATTATATTGATTTTACCTTATCATTATAACACTTTCTTTTTTATCACGTCTCTTTCCATTTTATTATATTCCTCATGTATTCTTTCCTACTTTGTAAACAATTTTGTACTATATTACCAAATTATACATAACTCAACAGTAAATAGATTGTGTTTACCAAACTATGAACGATAAATAATTTGTGAATAGATTGTTTAGTTCAGTAAATATCTGTCATATTTCTCTACGAACAAATTGTTTGTCATTATCTACTATTTCCGGATATATTTGCCCAAAACATATCCACTCTATTTTGATAATTTATGTTGGTTAAATTATATCAAATGACAAAGGAAAATTATAAGAGACGAAGTGAGTTACAATTGAAGAAATTATAATGTTTGTGGCTTACATCGGACGACCGGTCACACACATCTCTCCTCGCGCATTCTCCTCTTCCTGCATCCAGCTGTGCTCAACGGCTACATCTTCACGTGTGATCCCAAGCGTGCAACGGCTAGTTGGAAAATGTATCCTTAATGATCAAAACAGGTAGTTTTGGTAATGTAATTGTGTAATTAATACTTACTTAGAATAGATGCCTTTGTATATAAATTCTCTATGTACATTTCTTGATATCAATAAGATTATTCCAACTTAACATGGTATCCGAGCTATAATCATAAATCAAAATGAGTGAAATTGAGAAAAATTCTCAAAAAATGTCACCTGCAGTGTCTTCATCCACTCGAGTTCAAAACTATCTGAAGAAAATTGCTGAAATGGACAACAATACATGCATCAAAATTACTTTTTTTAAGGTAAATTTTTATTACTCCAAATAAAAGGATTATACCATAAGTACCAAAGGTACATAACTCCGCTAATCAAATAAAAGATCCAAGAAATGATTCGCCAAAAACTATCACCTAAAATCATTCGCCTAAAAATCAAGGCACCAAAGGTAGTAGTAATAAGAAGCTACACCCCTTTCAGTCCATTAAGACCAACTAAAACCTCATCCTAATAGCCGCATCCTTAATGTCATTAAGAAGCTCCGACATGTCTCCTTTCCATAGAGCAATTAAGTTACTCATAAGATGCCCAGTCTCCGTGGAAGTTGCACCCTCAATATCTCCATTATAATTTGGTATTTTTTGCAAAAAGAGGTTCACCATGCATTGTAAACGATTCAACTTATTCGGTTTAGGCTTTGAGTAAACTCTCCTCAGACAATGCTACTCATTTATGGAGGTCTTGCAATAAATTGTGGTAGAACGTCAGAAACGATCTTAAGAACGGGTCCGGAGTGGTCGTCCCAAGAGCGATTCGAACGAATAGGTAAAGATGGAAGAAATATGGGGTTGAGAGGAGAGAAGAAAGAGAGTGGGGAGGAGAAATTTTTATTGATAGGGATAGGAGAAAAACATGAAAAATATGAAAGATAAAAGCTACGAAACTACATAAGATAAAAGCTACGATAAAAGTTATGAAGATAAGAATTTGGTATTTGGTTTGTGGGTGTCTTCATGTCTGTACCTAGCTCTCCTTATATAGAATAAGCTGGCCCCAACCCCATAGAAAAATCCTAGGCCATTTTCAAACAGGAAAACTTAACATAGCCCCGGCCTAATAAGAAAAATATAAACTATCAAAACTTATAACCTAAATTTTGTCCCTTTCTGTGATAAATTTGAAAAAGTCATAAACTAAAAAGTTGTAGATATCTGTCTTCTTTTTTTGTGACTTTTAGAATCACATCAATCCGATATTTGAGCCGAAAGTTACGGCTTTTTTACCAAAATAGGTTCAGCAGATCCGCGGCCTAATAAGGAAAAGCCTACTCCCGAAACATCCGACCCAAGTATGACCTCATTCTGCGCCGAATTTAGAGAAGTCACAAACTAGAAAGTTCTAGATCTATGTTTTATCTTTTTGTAACTTTTAAAATTGCATCAATCAGATACACAAGTAAGAAGATACGGCTATTTTACTGAGATATGGTCAAACAAATTCGAGAATTAATTTTCCGCTCCAACAATGCCCCCCACACGTCAATGTTTTGACGCTAGCAAAAGCATTGACGTGTATCTGTCCTTGAACACGCGGAAAATTAACTCCACTCAAAAAATAACCGGCTAAGGCAAGACCGTAAGTATGTGAAGAATGTACGATCAAACCGGTCGAGACCTAGCCGTTGTAGGCGTGCAGTTGATCACTCATCTCGCGATATCCGTGTGCTCACGGCCTTCTCGCAAAAACTTGATTTAGGCCTATATAGTTGAGTAGGAGCTCTATATCCTTCATTATAACGACCATACAATTATTGTTGAAGGTCTCTGAGCTTTTTTCTTTGCTTTTGAATTTTTCGCTCCAACCTTCTTCGTTGAGTCTTCGTGAGAGTCGGTCGATGAGACTCCAGACACTTGCCCCCCGAGTGTGGGTTTGGCTTTCTTGGCATCTCCTTTCGCATAGGCTTCATATGATAACTTAGAGACCTTGTAGGCCGATCACTCCTTGTGGGTCGTGTCTCACATGGTTGTTTCTCGGACCGCGAAAGTTCTTCCTTAGGCACCCAAACCTTGAAGAGTTTCTTTCTTTGGAGAACTCCTTGCTCGGTTGCCAATTGAGTGACCACGTCTCTCTTAACCCACGCGTACTCAGGTGGCCTTTTTCTGTTGCTGGCTGATTTTGACCATGTGACTTAAGGACATTTCCTGTAATTTAAAACCTTTGATGGCCGAGGTTGAGCTGGCCCATTAGGTTGCTGCTTCACAGTACTCTTACTTGGTTGAGGAGGAGTTGAATACTTGACTTTATCATCATCTACGTTCTTCACTTTGTGCATGTCTTGCTCCCCGGCCGGGATAATTTTGACCAAAGTAGGAGCTTCGTCTGCAATACTGCATTGCTCTCCGTACCCCCCAGGTGAGATAGAATTCTCAATAATATTTTGAGGATGGGCTTGCCCTCCCGTGTCTCGTCGTTGAGCTGAGATAGAATTGGGCAAGCGAAGGTAGCTCACTACTCGTGGAATAAAATATGACTCAGATTTTTGCAACAGGTGACTCGGCGGAGGCCCTAAAATTCCCTTTTCTGGTGAAGGCCCAAAGATTCCCTTAGTCGGCGGAGGCCCTAGGATGCCTTTCATAGTTGATACAGCACTTAGGGTTGTCTCGGTTGTCGATGAGACTTGTGTTGGGCATGGCTTTTCCTTTTCCTCAAATGTGGGCCATGTAGGCTCGATGGCCGTGCTGTCGGCCAACTGTGGACTAGTCGTCTGTTCAACCTCTTCGATAACAGAAAAAGAAGATTGTGTATATCCGGCCGATTCATGTACGGCTGTCTCAATACTCGTCTCAGAATCGTGGGATTCAAAAACTATTTGATCTTCATCTTCACATATGTCACTTGATTGTATGACCATCTCCTTTTCCTCGAATTCGGGCGTTGCAAGCTCGATGGCCGTGGTGTCGGCCAACTGTGAACTAGTTATTTGTACGACGTCTTGGCTAGCCGGGAGAGAGTATTGTGTAGACTCAACCGATTCATGTACAACCGCCTTGGTACCTATCTCAAAGTCATAGAGTTTGGAAACTACTTGATCTCCAACTTCATGTACGACACCTGATGTTGCTTTGATTTGGTGATTTGATATAATCTATACCACTGGTATTGCCATATACCCGGCATTCCGAAGATCTCTTTCACAATCTTGTATAGTTTCTTGACTAAGAGGAAACGACCTCAACCACCTAATGTAACCAATTAAATCTTGTTGTCCAGTCATACTTGGGGTAGCTTTATAATTAGCCCATAGTGATCGAAGTCCTCTCACCCTCCTGCGGTAAACTTCCATAACACGAGATTCAAGATCTTTATCAAGGGATGCATAATCAGCATAACCATAATAATAGAGATACCATCTTGAAACTATTGAGGTAGCTTCATCAAAGGTTTCTCGCACATCAGCTTCCTCGTCTAAGACACGTAACAACCATTTTGGAGCGGACGTCATCCTTAATACACAATTTTGCAATCAATTTTCAAAATGACCCACCTTTACTTTTGTAGTCGTAACTTCTTCGTCTAAACTCTGATTGAGGCTATCTTGATGTCTCTAGAAAACTGAGAGACATATATACAATTTTGTCAGAAATAATTATCTCCTAATTCGGAAGAAAAAAAGATCAAAATGCCCTCCAAAGCCGACTAGATTTCTCAATCATACAGATCGATCAGTCTTTAGTATTTTAGTTATATCTTACTGGTACGAACTCCGATTTTGGTATTCTTAGTATCCAAAGAAAGAAGAAACAACAATCTTCAATTTTGGTGAAGAAAGATTCTTCCGATTCACCTCCAAAAAGGGCCGAAAAACTCTCCAAAGTTGGCTGACCTTGCTGGACTCTTTCAGCATAACTTTTGACCAGTTTTGTCCCTTTTGAGGAAGGACTCAAAACCGTATGTCAAAACTCATATTTTTGGATGCAACAATCACTCTTCTTAGACGCCCTCCTTAGTCCCACCGAGCGTGCCAAAAAATATGTTGCAATAAATTGTGGTAGAACGTCAGAAACGATCTTAAGAACGGGTCCGGAGTGGTCGTCCCAAGAGCGATTCGAACGAATAGGTAAAGATGGAAGAAATATAGGGTTGAGAGGAGAGAAGAAAGAGAGTGGGGAGGAGAAATTTTTATTGATAGAGATAGGAGAAAAACATGAAAAATATGAAAGATAAAAGCTACGAAGCAACATAAGATAAAAGCAACGATAAAAGCTATTAAGCTAAGAATTTGGTGTTTGGTTTGTGGGTGTCTTCATGTCTGTACCTAGCTCTCTTTATATAGAATAAGCTCGCCCCAGCCCCATAGAAAAACCCTAGGCCGTTTTCAAACAGGAAAACTTAACATAGTCCCGGCCTAATAAGAAAAATACAAATTGCCAAAACTTATAATCTAAATTTCGTCCCTATCTGTGATGACAATGGAAAAGTCATAAACTACAAAGTTGTAGATATATGTCTTTCTTTCTGTGACTTTTAAAATCACATCAATCCGATACTTGAGCCGAAAGTTATGGCCTTTTTACCAAAATAGATTCAGCAGATCCGCTGCCTAATAAGGAAAAGCCTACTCCCGAAACTTCCAACCCAAGTCTGACCTCTTTCTGCGCCGAATTTGGAGAAGTCATAAACTAGAAAGTTCTAGATCTGTGTTTTATCATTTTGTAACTTTTAGAATCGTATCAATCGGATACACGAGTAGGAAGATACAGTTATTTTACTGAGATATGGTCAAACAAATCCGAGAATTAATTTTCCGCTCCAACAGAAGGCGTTAGCAACTTTACTCGTTAGTTTTCTTGCTCGAGAGGAGGTCCTTTGCTGAATAGTTTGATACCTTATTTCCTGTATACTTTTGTGAACTGCACACTTATCTGCGACAACCACCACCACTAGGGAAGAAGAGAGGTCCAAGATAGGAGGCACGATAAATTGAAAAGTGTTGTTGGGCTCGTTTTGTTGGACTTGGCAAAGAATTGGAGTTGGAGATGGCGATTGGCCTTCTAGGAAATCGGGGCTACGAGGAGGTGACAAGTGAGGTCCAACGTCTAGGCTCAGAGGGGACAGCCCAAAGCTAATGTTGGGGTTGGGAGACGTGAAAGGGCATAAATGCCCTTCATCCACATCATTAAAAGGCAAATTATTTGACCTGGACAGCAATACATGCATCAAAATAACTACTATATCCTTCAACATGATAAATTATTTGACCTGGTCGAAGGCTGTTCAAGTTGCCCTCAGTGGAAGAGGACAAATTGGGTTTATCAGTGGTGAATTCCTTGCTCCCGCTACTAATGATCCTACCTTTCACAAACTCTTTATTTGTGCTAAAATTCAGAATGAAGAAACAAGAAAAAAATTGACAAATTTCTAACAGAATGCTGATTCAAGTGATGGTACTAGCATTCACTACTAATCTGGAAGTAACACTTAATGCTGCAAAAAGTTTTGTTAACTCTATAGAAAATTCTTCTCGAGGCAGAGGAGGTAGGAAAAATGGAAGGAGTAATATTTCTTGTGATCACTGTGGTAAGCTTGGACATAGCAAGGATAGGTATTCGATTCTGCATCCTCATATGAAGCAATCAAGGGAAAAAACCATGATCAACCTAAAGCCTTAACCACTACTTCAACTTCTTCCAATATTCCTCCAAACATAATTATAGACGAGCTTGCTCAAAAGTTGTTGCAACACATCAGAAGCACTGAACCTTCCAGCGACAACAAGTCACACAAGCTGCACGACGAAGGTAAATCAGGTAACTTAAATGTTAATTCATCTGCTGCTTATCAAGTACATGCACTGAATACTATCTCAAGTTGGATAATAGATTTCAGGACTGCACCACGCAGATGACGATTGGTGAAGAAAAACTTCACAATAATTTAAACATTGTTGACTCTCACTGTTAAAAAAGAAACAACAGAGTTATGGCATTGTAGATAAGGTCATCCTAGTTTTAGTATTCTTAAGAATCTATTCCCCGATGTGGATAAGTTTAATCAAAACTGTGAACGATGTGATTATGCAAATAATAAAATAATCTCATTTGAATCCTCTGAGTTTGTTATGATTCTGCTTTCGAAATTATGCAATCAAATGTTCGGACTGCTCGTATGTGTTCTTATGATGGTTATCATTATTTTGTATCATTTATTAATTACTATAGTTGTGCCGCATGGATATACTTATTAAAGCATAAGAGTGAAGTCTTCTCCACCTTCAAGGAGTTTGATTCAAAATTTAATTTAATACCAGGATTAAGATCTTTAGATCTGATAACAGAACTGAGTACAAGAAGAACTTCATAGATTATCTAAAGAACTCAGACATTGTGAATCAAATATCATGCATTTGATCAATAGAATTTCATGTCAACAATTAAAGCTTAAATCTCCTATGGAAGTTCTATTAAACAAGAAATCTGATCTGACATATCTTAGGACCTATGGTTGTTACTTTTTGGTGCATGTTCCCTCTGAGAAAAGGGATAAAATAGATAAAAAGGCTACTAATTGCATATTTTTTGGATATCACAATCCCAAAATGATTAAAAATGTTATAGTCCCTCACTGAAAAAGAAGTTTGTGTCTAGGGATGTGTATTTTGTAAAACACCTGCCTTCTTATACTAACAAAACTGATCACATCATTCAGGGGGAGATAAGTGGTTCTAATCTTGAGAGACCACTTCCAACCCTTTTCCAAACAAAGGAAAGGAAGATGTGATTGTTTTGCAGGATCAGAGTACAATGGTTGAACAACCTGCAGGATCAGAAAATAGCAGAGAAGATGCTCTAGATCAAGGTATGTCTTCTAATTCTGAAGTAAATGAGAAGATTAATAACAACAGTCCCAAAGTGAGAAGATCTATTTGAGTAAGAAAACCTAACACCTTAATCAAAGATTTCAAAACCTATCATGTTCAGTATCCTATTGAAAATCATGTCACTTATGATAAATTTAGCTCAGGATACAAAGCCTTTCTGAGTAATATTGATGAGTACGCTGAACCAAATAGTTTTGAAGAAGGTTCTAAGAACCAAGAATGGAGAGATGCTATGCAAGAGGAGCTTCAAGCTTTGATTAAAAATGGTACTTGGGAACTAACAGATCTTCCTAAAGGAAAAAAGATTGTTGATTGCAAATGGATATACAAGATTAAGCACAAAAGTAATGGCTCTATTTAAAGGTTTAAAACTAGATTGGTTACTAGAGATTTTACTCAAACTTCTGGAGTTGACTATAATGAAACTTCTGCACCAGTAACTAAAATTAATACAATTCACATCGAAGAAGAGAAATATGGATGTCAATCTAGGATGGACTATGGAGCATATGGATGTTAACAATGACTTCTTGCATCGAAGAAGAGAAATAGTTAACCATCCCTCCTAGGCTGATGATTGAGAAGGCTGATAAGGTATGTAAATTAAGAAAGTCTATATATGGATTGAAGCAATCACCACGAGCTTGGTACAACAAGCTCAACGGTGAATTGCAGAAACTTAGCTTCAAAAAGTGCTATTCAAACTCTTCACTCTTTATATCAGATCTCAAACAAGGTAAGATAATTGTATTGATCTATGTTGATGATATTCTAATCACTAATAGTAATGTAGAATTGATCAGGAACTTGAAGATTGCATTGCATACAAGATTTGACACAAAGGATCTTGGCAAGTTACGATATTTTCTTGGTGTAGAGTTTGCACATTCATCTAAAGGAGGTTTTATGAATCAAAGAAAATATGTACTTGATCTTTTGAAAGAAACAAAGAAAATTGGTGCTAAACCGTATATGACACCTATTGAGCATAACCTTAAAGTATCTAATGAGAAAGGAGAAGCTTACAAGAATGTTCTAAGATTTCAAAGGATAGTTGGAAAACTAATATATCTTACAATTAAAGAATTCCACACGTAAAGGCATTCTTAATGAGAAAACATGACAATTTTCACATTTTTACATTTGCAATTTCATACTTGGGAGGATGTGTTGATTCCAGAGGATCTACATCAGGTTATTTGCTCCTTGTAGGAGGTAGCCCGGTCATTTGAAGGTTTAAACAGCAAGATACAGTCTCTAAATCAAGAGCTGAGGCTGAGTACAAATCAATGTCAGCTACTGCAAGTGAACTAGTTTGGGTACGAAACCTTCTGACAGAGCTAAATTTTTTTACTCCGCATCCAATGGAGCTATACTGCAACAATAAAGCTGCTTACACAGCAACTAAATTTGTCAACATAAATTTATCCGGTTATTGTACTAGAATTTTCTAAACAATTTTGGTAGAGTGGGAAGGCTAACCCATCGCTATCATTCTTGCGCATCTTCTCTTCATGTTAAAGCAAGATGTTATTTGAAGCATGAATTTATATCAGTTAGTAAAATGAATTCAACCCGAAATTTGAAAGTGATGAAATTTTTGAGGTTATCACACTCCCAACTAACGATTTCATAATCTCACCTCGATGTATAGCAAGAGAGCATCGAAGTGGATAGCATTATCGGAGAGGAATCCAATTCCACGTAAATCGCCATCAAGTGGTGCTTCTGCACCAAAGTAAACCAAGATGGGCGCACTGGAATTAGCGCCACCCCAGTGTTTGGAATTTACGACGTACCGCTGTTGGAAAGTGGTATAGCTCTGAGGCTGATAGTTGAAGTGGTCGAGGGTTTGGTTATAGAAAAATGTCTCATAATCATCCGAGATTGATTGGGATGAAATTGATTCAGTGTCATGGAAAATAGAAATCTCCGTTGGGCTAAGCCTTGGGACATATAATTCTTTTCCAGTTGCGGAAGTAGCTAACAAGAGAAGAAGAGACGCTAATTTATGCAGGAAAATTTGTTCAAATTCATGGCCCAAATATTATGCCACCAATTTCCATGGGTTAGAAATTTTGTCATATGAAAGTAGGAAAATATATGTGCCTATGACTAATTTATTATCCCTTTTTTTCCATATTGTGATTGCCTATTTAATCATCGTGTTTCTTTTTACAAAATAACTCTTTCTTTTTTATTATGTCATTTTCTATTTTATTATATTCATAACATATTCTTTCTCTAATGTGCATTCTTTTCGTAGTGGATGTACTGTATTTGCAAACTATAGACAATAAATTATGAATGTAAATATATTGTGGTTACCAAATTATGAACTACAGATAGATTGTTTCGTCCAATTCTATCCTATTTCTATAAGCATGTCTAAGATATGGACCCATAGTTTATCATTATGTACTATTCATTGATTAATTCACCGAAAACAAATTTACTCTTTTTTGATAATTTATGCTAGTTAAATTATATCAAATGACAAATAATATTTTTAGTGAAACCTAAAGAGAAGTGAATTACGCATGATTCCTCAGAAGTATAAAAAATATTAAATTAATATATATCAAATTAAATTTATCAGGTAATTATACTAGAATTTTCTAAACAATGTGGGTCGAGTGGGAAGGCTGACACGTCGCTATCATCTAGCGCATCATTTACTCCTCTTGGCTTCAAGCATTGGTCTAAAGTGGCAAAATTTGAACTAGTCAAAATTGTGATTCTCTATTTATTTTAAATGACACTTTATTGAAGATTATTCAGTGATATTGACTTAGAGCCATGTTTAACATTCATATTTAAAATTTGCAAGAGAAATTTTTTAGAATTCAATGGGTACTACGTAATTATAGAGGGTCAAAACTATACAAAAAATTATAGAGGGGACAAATTGAATATTGTGTTAAAATTCAGGTGTAATTTATATAACAAATCAAAAATTGAACCGTCGTCCACTATTTGTGTGTACTGCAGCCCTCGGCAACAGCAATACATATAGCTCTGAAATTAAAGTGAATTATTTTTTTAAATAATCTACCAAATTACTGTAAATTGAAAGAAAATTAGTAATTTCTGGAAATTTAAAGTGGAAGAAACAACACATTTCGTGAATGAAAAATGATGGGAATCGGAGTAACGAAGTGCTGAATATTCAAAATAAAATGACAGAATTTCGTTCTTCTCTTTAATGATTTTGAGACGGAAAACTTTGTTGGGAAATTTGCACGTTTGAGGAATGTACTTCATCGATAATGGGCCACTGCTGCTTTCAAATTAATCATATTGCTGAAGAACACTGCAACTCGGACGCCGCATTATGGTCTCTGTTTCTATTTACTGATCCCCAGGCAAAGAAGGAGTACATTTTCGCAAATGAATATATACTCCAAATTATAGACTTAGACAGAGAGGAACAAGGTTGATATTGCTTTGTACCGAGAGATACACTGCATCATTATTAGTTAGTGTGGTGAATTTCTTTATAAGAATTAAAAAATTTATTAATTTATATATATTTATGTTGTATTATGCAATTTATTGTTGTATCTATGATAGCACAACACGTCCGTATATAGAGGAAATTGTTTTTGTTGGTCTGTTCATATCATGTCATCATATGACATGTTATGTACCAATCAATTCTCAAGTGCCAAGTGGATTAGATTATGTATTTGATCAAAGGGTTTGTAGTCAAACGACACAAGGCGTT
The DNA here is from genome assembly GCA_963995505.1 of Hypericum androsaemum. Lineage (NCBI taxonomy): Eukaryota > Viridiplantae > Streptophyta > Magnoliopsida > Malpighiales > Hypericaceae > Hypericum > Hypericum androsaemum. The sequence continues at coordinate 14,152,746 of OZ023186.1, forward strand.
GTAAATACCTAAGATGTCTAAGGTTCAAACCTTGACAATATCATGTTGTAATAATTTATCTTTCAAAAAAATTAATTAAATGACTAGAATAAATAATTATGCAAACAAAATCAAGACATTATCGTGTCATTAATTAAAAATAAATTCTTTCCTAAATAAAGTATTCTATTTTGAAAAAACACAATCAAGTAGAGAAAGATATTCTAAGTCTTGCTATATTTTAGTTCTATAAAAAAAATCAACAATTAGTTAGAGAATTTATTTATTAAAAAAATATGCGATGATGATTAACATATATATTTTTTGAGGTGCATTGCGAGGGGGCTTGATTCAGTGCTGGTAACATGGGGCTTGCAACAACATGGGGTCTGCAGCACCATGCTGCAGGTCTAACGCGGGTGTGTTAGAATTTTTTTTCAAAAAAATATAAAAACTTCGACGTACCATAACTTTTGACTCGTTTGAAGTTTTTACTATTATAATATATTTTCAGAAAGAAAATTTAATAATTTACACGAATTACGACTTTATTTTCTGAAAATTGATGTGCCGTTAATTTCTGGCATTGAAATTTTTCTACCGTTGAGATTTTTGTGCCGTTGGGATGATGTGCCATTGAAAATTTTGTGCCGTTGGGATGATGTGCCATTAGATTTTTTGTGCCATTGGAATTTTTGTGCTGACGGAAATCCATATTGCCAGAATGGTGCTGCTGAGGGATTAGCAACACCGAATCCAACCCGTGAAACGAATCAAGTTGATATCGTATTGGTTGGATCATACATTACTGGGAAGCCGATTGGGTGCGGGCAACGCGTGCCCCGCGGTACATACTACAAGGCAAGCAAATTTCATTTTAGTACTGCACATTTTTATGCAATTTTATTTTAGCACATTATAATTTCAATCGAGGATAACTTTTGACTCGTTTGAAGTTTTTGCTATAATAATATATTTTTGGAAAGCAATTTTCAATGAAAAATTGAGTTTTTCAATGGCACATCAAGTTTTTCTATGGAAAAATTACTACGGTACATTAATTTTCAACGACAAATTAAAATTTTCAACGGCACTCCAAGTTTTTTAAGGACAAAAATCACAACGGTACATCAATTTTCAACAGCAAATCGAATTTTTCAACAGCAAAATGACAACGGCACTTCAATTTTCAACGGCAAATCTTCAACAGCACGTCAAGTTTTTTAACGGCAAAATTATAATTATGGCTCTGCCTTTTAAAAATCAATGTGCTGTCAGGTTTTTCCGTTAGGATGGTTTTGCCGTTGGAATGATTTTCCATTGAAAAACCTTATTTGCTGTTAAAAATTGATGTGCCGTTGAAAATTGATGTTCCATTGTGATTTTTGCCATTGAAAATTTTTTCTAGTGAGATTTTTTGCCGTTAAGATGATTTGCCATTGAAAATTGATGTGCCATTGTGATTTTGCATTGAAAATTTTGATGTGCCGTTGAAAATTGATGTGTCGTCGTAATTTTTGCCATTGAAAATCTTGATGTGCCGTTGAAAAATTTGATGTGCCATTGAAAACTTGATATTGAAAAAAATTGATGTGTCATTGAAAAAACTTGATGTGCCGTTGAAATAGGGCTTCAACGACAATAAAAATGTACAAAAATAAAATTGAGTAAAAATATTCAGTACCAAAATAAAGTTTAGCCGTAGCTAGAAAAAAATAAATATGTACGAAAATGAAATCACGTAAATTTTTTGTACTAAAATAAAATTTAGCCATTCTTGAAAAAATTAAAATGTACGAAAATAAAATTACGTCAAAATATTAATTACCAAAATGAATTTAGCCATTCCAACCCAAGATGAAGGGGGTGCGCGGGTTGAGGCGGGCCCTTTTTTTAATTATCAGATTGGTTCTGTTTGGGGCCCACATCACCTAATCCAACCCAAAAATACTGTAATATATGTTGATTATTGTTCAAAAGATAATTAGATAATCCTGATATTCCCGCGAATAAATATCACGAGTTAATTAATAATAATAAGCATATTTTAAAGTTAAATAATAAAAATTATGCCAGTACAGTCTAAGCCAGATCATTGGGCAATGATAATGAAGATGAAGATAACAGAGAAAATGAGGTTAAAGCACCCGACAGATAATGGGAGCGTGAGATCCAAAACCAGCTCTACTCCCAGTAAATGCAGTGGCAAATAGTTCCGAAGCGTTCAACATGAACATGATGGCTAATAATGGAAACTTTTGGTCGTAGGTAGTTTCAAAGGTTCATGTTTACAACGAAATCTTATCCTCAATTGCCAAACTAGTGGTCAAAAAATATTTTGACCTAATAGCATAAGTGTCACATTTCGAATATAAACATGACAATTGTTCGAAATTTAAATACTTCGACGGTACCAAAATTTATTAATAAAAAGAGAATCAAATTATTCGTAGTACTTATAAATTAAAGCAACAAAAATTGTCTTCTAACCGGATTAACTGAAAGTCGATAAAACAGTAGTCTTTATTAATGAAATAAACGCTATGAATGCTTGCAACTTGAGCCTACTCCTGATCCGCAATCCCTCCCGAACGATCTGAAAAATGTAAAACTTGTGTGAGTTTATTAAACTCAGTAAATAGAATATAAACATAAAAGAAACTGAATCTTATCATGATTGGCTTATAAGGCAAAACAAAGATTTACGAATACAAAGTATACGCCATTAGACTTTTCGAAACAGTAACAGAGGTCTCCTAACTAGCTAAGAGAATAGGACTCCGGAGCCTACAGAACTATGGCCGGATTTTTGTGGGGCACATATAAATACTCTTTCGTTCCTGCGTTGCGGGCCTAGAAGACGAAAGAGTATCCCCTCCATGAGCCCAGATAATTCTCACGCTCCCCGTCCATTCAATTACACACACCAAAGATTACCCGGTAGCTTCTTATATCAAGTTTGTAAACTATGGGGCCCAAAAAGATGCGAGAATAATGTCGCATCTCAGAAATAGAACAGAGACACAATACTCAAATCAAAAATTCGAAACAAAATCAAAAATCTGAAACAAGTTAGAAATCAGTAACAAATCATAACTCAGAACAAATCATACATCGAATAGTTTATCCACGAAACCGAGAAATCAAAAATAGGTTCACAGAACATAAATCACACAAGCATAATCAGTATTTTGTATTCCGGAACAACCAGAATTATGAACGTTTGGACCAAAACGTGGATATCTCAGGAACACTAAAACCCTAGATCAACGGGTAATCACAAAAATTCATTTAGCTAGTGTAGCTTTTAATCTTAATCCATAGAGCTTCCCGGTAACTCCTCCAACGCAACACCCAAGGTCCTATACGAATTCCATGTTAATACCTACAGAACACAATCCTGCACAGTCGAAGGAGGTGCTAGCAACGAGACTTACCCTCCGATATCTACGGTTCTGGGTTGATCCCTTAAGGGTCCTTCATCCGTTCGATCACTCTTTCTACCTTTTGGAAACGTGGCTCGTGAGTTTCCAGTATACAAAAATCAGATTGACAGGGCAAAACTCATACTTACTCTCTACCTCCAGAGAATCTTCTATGGTCTCATCATCTCCCAACACGTTCTCCTCGGTCTGGATGTTTCCGTAGTCTTCACAGAGATGGAAAATATCGTGAGTCTCTTTTAGGTGGCAGAAAAGGAGGACAGCCAGCCAGCCATTATTTAAAGAAAAATTTCGAGCTAAAACCTTAGCTTTACCTTAATGAGGCTATGATCCCCAAGTTGTTAAGAAAAACTAATTACTGCCAAAACTTAGATAACTTATCAGTTAGGTTATTCGATTCTTATAATAAGAGTATTTGACGAAGAAGTTGTAGTGTTTAAATTTTAGTAAGGTGTATTATTAGCATAAAAATTTATCCTTAAAAAGTTGGCATACTAGTGTAGTTTCCCTTTTATGAAAGATGGAAGAAGATCAAAAAGAAGAGACTGCACCCCGTAATTACGAAAACAAAACTTTATCATACAGAAAAATCCTTACTATAGATATGACAAGGATACTTTCAAGGAATGTAATTACAAATTTTAACATCTAAATTTGTTACATCATTGTTGGATTTTGTTCACTAAATTTTATAGCGACAAATTTTTTTATAGAAGTTGCGACTCCAACTTTGTACGCGTTGGCACGAGGGAGTGTATAGGTCCACTTTTGGCGGCTTTTGACTATCCATATATGGGCTAACTTGAGTGAGTTTAGTTTGGTAAAGGATGCTAATGTACTGACACTTTTCATTTCCTTTATTTAAAATATCATCATTTATATTTTTTTAAAAGTCCAATCATCAATTTGCTTAAGGTTAATAGTTTTTATAAATCGTAATTAATAATTTTTCTAATCGTAATTGACAATATCGTAACGGTAGTCATCCTTAATAAAACCCCAGAAAATGGGAATTCAAAATTTGACTAATCAGTTCTCTTATAAGATAATTCTATTTGAAGTCGTAAAGTTCATTATAAATGACGTTGATTTCGAACTTTGAAGTGCCATTTTTTTTCCAAAACCACATACGAATAGTTAGTTGTAAAAATGGTGGAGTTATTTATAGGTGTGGATAATTCATTAACTCATTCTTTTAAGATATTCGGTTAAATACTAAAATTTTAACAATCAAGACTAATTTTTCCTACTAATTGCTAGATTTTTTCTAGCTTTATTAAGAGTCACAGATATTGTCAAAACTCTTTTAACCAACTCCAAAGCAATCTGATTGTTTTGTTCTCTGCCTCCAAAGCTGACCTTGGTTTTATTAAATAATTTTATATTGGAAAACAACAGTTCTGCAGAAGGAACCTGCTGCAATATTTTGTAGCTAACTTTTGATTAATCGCATGCCTCGATGTTCAATAATCAAGATGATGTACTTGTGTAAATAATTAGTTGGTTGTTGAGTTAGTCATTCTGACTAGTTAATTAAAAGTTATTAGGGAAAAAATGGTTAGGAAATTAACTGTAATAAGGTGGCAGTAAATGGGTTCTAGCCGTTTCTGGCTGTCTATTGGTATTTAACAGACATATATATATATATATATATAATAACTTATTGAGTACTTGAGTCTTATCAATACAATAATACACTTTTCCACATGGTATTAGAGCATCTTCCAACGAAAGAGCAAAATCCAGTCATTCAAAATGTTTAAAGGCCTGCAGAATTTGTGAATGCAGACACATAAACATCAATGTCATCCAAAAAAATCACAACATCTGAGTCAAACTCCAATATAATCCTCAAGTTAGCCCCTATTCTCTTGCAAAGAAAAAATTATATATCTTTGTCTAGAGTTGCAGCAAGAAATCTCAACAGTAAGGGCATGTTGGGATTACAAGGAAGATTCCCCAACCTAATCCAATGGAGGAGCATTATGAGAAATGGTCAGCTAATGACCAACTAGTAATCACTTTGATTCTAAATTCTTTAAATTCTAAGAATTATGACATTTTTTTGTTAGCATATAGTGCTAGGGAACTATGGGCATCTATGAAAGATCTGTATGGACAACAAAATAGTTTATATACGATTTTTGAACTTAAAAAAACTATTGCTAAAACAAAACAGGAGACTTATCTTTCACTGTATATCTAGCTAAGATGAAGGGTATGTGGGATGAACTATCTTTGTTTAGACCCCCAAAGCAAAGGACAAAATGACAGTATCAAGCAAGAAGCTACCCAAATGGGATCCTCCAACGATACCCTTCATCAACAGCATTAATTGATGGGTTGTCACCTACTTCCACCAAACGATCCAGCATAGGTCCTTTACGCGGAGGATGATCTCTGCGTAGTCGGCAAGAGCTTGTGCCGAGCTAAAGTTAACACGAGTTGTTGAATGATCCAAATAGGATTGATTTTCCATAGTACCTATGCTGGTGATTTTATTTGAAGCAAGAATTTATATCAACTAGTAACAATATTCAAGTGAGTAAAAGAAAATATAAAATATTGAAACAAGATTTTTGTGAGAATAACAAGATTATCTTGATACTTTAATACTGTTAAAATCTCAATATCTCATATAAAATATTAAAATAATGAGTATGTGATTTTTATCACATTTATAATATCAATGTTTTATTATTTCAACATATAATAATGATTTTTAATGAAACAGGGATAGAAAAACAAATATGTCAAAATGAATTAATCAAGAGTACCTCGATATACAGCAAGAAAGCTTTGAAGCGGATAGCATTATCGGAGAGGAATCTAATTTTACATAAATCGTTATCAAGTGGTGCCTCTGCACCTAAGTAAACCAAGATGGGAGCATTGGAATTAGCGCCACCCCCCTACTTGGAATTTACGACGTACTGCTATTGAAAGTTTATGTTGATTCAAATATAATCATAATTATGTACATAAACTGCTAAATAAATAGCCAAAATTAAAGAATTACTTCTTGAATTGCCTAATCTACTCAAAGTGTTCTTCAAAGATTTTTCACAGGATCGATGGTAGAGGCTCGTCACTGGTCAATCCTTGCTCACGTATGAACGAAGAAGGGGTCGGATTCTACAGCCTAAAAATCTGTGCTTTTATCAGAGAGCCAGAGAAAAAAAAGAGCGTTTCTTTTCTCTATATTTTTTATCCGTAGAATTTTTCCCCCTTTTTCTCCTGCTCAACCTTTTCTCTTATTAAAAGAATTTTCAGGAGAGATAGTAGGGATTGAGTTGTTATCACGTATAACAACCTCACCCTATAAAATCATAATCTTTAACTCTTTTAATTAATTTAACTTTGGATAAATCATGGGTGAAAAAATTAACATCTCCCACTCACACAAGATTGACCATAATCAATCGACTCTCTCATTTTTTACGTTTGGCAGATAGGCCGTGCGACCAGCATACATCGAGTGCACTTAACTAAACTTAAGAGCACAACGCGGCCACATGATGATAGCATCTCGATCAGCACCTCCATCATATAAAGTATGCCTTACCCTAGGTCTTATATCACATTCATTATTTTTACATATGATTTCTGATACAATCTATTCATGTTCACTATTGTATTGATATCAACACAATAGGTGCACCAGTAAACCATGAAGCTTTGAGAATGTGATCGATAGAGAACCTTTTCCTTTAACGATATTTCTTCCATCATGATCCAGTATATTTTTCTAGTCAGTCTTGCTAGGTCAAATCTAAATCATAATCCTTTAAAGACTTTCCTAGTTAGCAGCACTGAATCATACTTTCAAAATACGTTAAGGATCTTAAGGGTACAGTTCCGAAAACCATAATTTTCGGAGTTGGTCTCATACCAGGAAAACTGAAATCACTTTTTAATAAATTAATTTTTCATCCATAGGTCGAAAAAGTACACATGACATGAACCATGTGTCATGGTATTCTTTCCTTCGGAAAGGAGCGCATGTCTATCACAAAAAATACCATACTATAGTATTTTAATAATACGATATAATTTACTATGCATTCATAACTCTAAATAATATAAATTTTTTAACTAATCTCGAATGGAACTAGGTCACGGGCATATTTTTCCTCACGGGTATAGTACCTCGCTGACAAATGGGTACCCAGCTTGAAGGTTTTTCCTCCTCTTCTTTTGTTCCTTCCCCTTGTGGGTCCCTTTGAATTCCTCCTCTCTTGTTCTAGGATCAACAACAGCTGCAATGGCCGGACACAAGGAGGACGAGACCGGCGGATCTCTGCTGCAATTCCCACCATTTCAGAGCTGCGTTGATGATAGTTTCTGGCACAAGTTATCGTCTTTAAAGCTGGACAAGCTCGGCGTCGATGATTCTCCGTTACCCATCACTGGCACTTCTCTTAAATTTACTCCCAATAAGCTCAATTGGGTTCATTTTCATAGTGGAAGATATAAAGATAGAAGATTGATGGTTCTATGTTGGTTCTGCTTTGTTCTGGGTGATAGGTTTTTATTGAAGTTGGAATCTTTAACTTGGGTTGAGCTTAGCTTGGTGGGATATAATTTATGTTTTGTTGAAGATATAAGCTCAATCTGGTTTCGTCGCTGTTGCAGGGAAGGTTCTTGGTGTTCTTTGTCGAGGATGGAAATTAGAGTTCTTGATTCTACATCTTGGTGTTTAATTAGATATTATTAGGTGTTTAATTGGATGTTGTTAATTATTTAGTTAATTGGGATGTTATTGATTTTAATTAGGATGTTCTTGATTTTAATTGGGATGTTCTTGATATTGTTGAATTTGTTCTTGTTCTTCTAAAGATGAAGATGAAGAGAGAAGAGAGAAGAAAATTTTTTTACAAAGAGGGGGCATTTTAGTCTTTTCAAGTGGGGGTTCGCCGGAGAATATGGAATATTCTGGCTCCAGGGACCCGAAAGTCTATTATCATCAAAACTTAGGGACGGGACAATCATTTTCTAAAATTCAGGGACCCTAAAGGGAGGGTGACCAAAGTACATGGATGTGAGCGTAATTTGCACAACTATTTTTGTTGAAAAAAAGAAGAAGAAGCCAAAGACAACTATAGACAATGACGCATTTATTGTGTTACCTTACAATTATATTGACTTTACCTTATCATTATAACACTTTCTTTTTTATCATGTATCTTTCCATTTTATTATATTCATCGTGTGTTCTTTCCTACTTCGTATACAATTTTGTACTACATTACAAAATTATACACAATTGAACGGTAAATATATTGTGTACACCAAACTATGAACTGTAAATAATTTGTGAATAGACTGTTTAGTTCGGTAGTAGATTGAGTACGGACTGAAGGGGAGTAGTCCGAATAGTTCAGACTCGAATTTGGACTATTAATTTTGATGATTAGGTGCACACATCAAAGATTTGACAGTAGTAACTGTTGGATTTTATAAACACGAACCCTAGGTTCGCAGCAGCGGAAGATAAAATTTTCACCAACACGAATCCTGATCATGGCAGTATAACATAAAATATAACAACTTCGTTAGAGGATGCTTACAGTGCGTTGTAGATCGATCCTCAACTATGGTATCCATGTAGTCCTCGTCTACGAACTCTTGACAGTTGATATCTTCGAGAATTCGCTAGGAGAATTCTTTATCGAAGAAACTAGAGAAAATATGTGTCTTGTATCTAGGTTAATGAATTTCTGTGTTCAAACCCTTGATACCCACACATATATATATAGTAAAATAATTAACCAACTCCTACCCTTTTAGGAGTAGGTTTCGCAGGAGGCAAGGTTGGAAGCCCTTAGTGGCTTCCAACATTGACTTCCCTTTTGGGCCTCCAAGCCCATTCTATTATTTTTTTGACCCAGTCAATATGTCCAACATCTAATAGATTTTACTATACATATTAGTATTTAATTAAATCCAACTTAATTAAATAATTATAATTATAATTTTATCTAATAAAATTATAATATTTCTCTATAGAATAAATATTCTTGATCAAATTAATATTTAATCTAACCAACTTCAATTCGTAAACTAAGGCTACTTGTTGTGTGACCCATAGGCCCTCACATGTCAAGCGATTAGTCAAACTAATGGTCTTAGTCGAACCCTAGACAATAGACCAGATAATCTCAACATATGAGGTACGTTGCGAGGATACTGCAACTACCTATAATGTGAAGCTCACAGTGATACGGTCCTTTCATTCGCGAATACTCGATTAAGTCTTGAACATGATTAAGTGTCTATTTAAATAACTTAATCATATTATCTCATTCTACTAATTGATCATATTGTCACTTTTAGACACCATTCTAAAAGTGACGTGCATTGGCCAATGACTAACGATCCAATTAGTTATGAGAAGACAAGTATTCTCTCCAAGTCTATTTGAGGAATGAATCATATTCTTGGCTCAACTACCACGCACATACACTTCGTGATGTACCCAACACATGCCGTATCTACCCCGTCAGGAGTGCAAGCGTTGGTCAGTCAAAGTCCATCACTCCGTACATGTCGTGCGTATTGACCTCAAGTCAGAGGACTATTACACTACTCCACAAACCGATATTCCCGTAGACACGCAAATAGAATACACCAAACAATTTCTCGGTCGAGTATGCCAATACTCTCCAAAGTATCTGTGCATCCATCATGAAATACCTAGTATCTCGTAGTTGTGAGAACCAATACATCCTCTAAGGATATGATGCAGATCGCACACCAATCTCAATTGCATCATCGATATCCCATTCTCGATGATCATTGATTGTGGCTCTTTAAGAACTACATGCATAGTCATCTGAGATCTCACATTCTCAATGACAACACTAGTTCATGGAAACATAAACATGAATATATGCAAACAATCAAATATTATATTTATTTATGTAATGCCGTATATTATTAATGCACATTAATAATATAACTGAATGTGATCAAGTATAATATCCTTATATCGATTGTCTCTAGGACATCTATACCAACAATCTCCCACTTGGCCTAGAGCCAATCACCCATATGTCTAACACCTAGACTCTCAAAGTGTCTAGTTTGGTGAAAGAATCATCCAGGTTATCCTCTGTAGGAATTTATTCTAATTTTATTTCGGTTGTTGAATCCGCGGTCGTGTCTCGCTTGGAACTATTCCAGCTCACTATTCTGCCATTGAGTATGAAGCTATACATCGATTGTGACTTGGAAGTTATCACAATCAGTCATGGTCGGTAAACCCAGTTACCACAAGTTCTGGCTACCCATCATAGACTAAGAAATATTCTTTAGTTCATCTAAGATACTTTAGAATATTCTTAACAGCAACCCAATGATGTTCACCTGGGTTTTTCTGGTATTTACCAGTGATACTAACAGCGTAGGCCACATCGGGTCTAGTGCAAGTAATGGCATCCATGATTGATCCAATCGTGGATGCATATGGGATACCTTCCATGTACTCGATTTTTGCTTCTTCAGAAGGACAATCCTTCTTTGACAGCTTAATCTCATGATTCGCTGGCAGGTAATCTCTCTTAGAGTCCTCTATTTTAAAATGCTTTAATACATTGTCTATGTATGTGGATTGTGATAGCCCCAACATCCTGCTAGATCTATCTCTATAGATCTTTATGCCAAGGATGTAGCAGGCTTCACCCAATTCCTTCATCATGAAGGTCTCGGACAGCCAATCCTTCACGGATTGCATTAGCGAGATACTATTTTCCAGAATCAATATGTCATCAACATATATGATAATGAAAACAGTCTTATCCCCTTGGCATTTTCGATAAACACATGGATCTTCCGCATTACTAACGAAGTCAAACGATTTGATAGCTTCGTCAAAACGGATATTCCAACTCCTAGAAGCTTGCTTTAATCCATAAATGGACCTTTGTAGCTTGCATACTAATTGTGAATTTGACTTGGATACAAAACCTTCTGGCTGTGTCATAAACACACGCTCCTCGAGGTTTCCATTAAGGAAAGCCATTTTGACATCCATCTGCCAAATGTCATAATTATAGTATGCAGCTATAGCAAGTAAAATCCGAATGGACTTGATCTTTGCAGCTGGTGAAAAGGTTTCATCATAATCAATGCCCTCGCGTTGCTTATAACCCTTTGCCACCAACCTAGCCTTGTAGGTTTGCACTTTACCTTCTGTATCGATCTTCTTCTTGAAGATCTATTTGCAGCCGATGGGTCTAACCCCTTCAGGCAATTCCACCAAGTCCCAAACTTGATTTGTATACATCGAGTCCATCTCAGATTTCATGGCCTCCAGCCACTTCTCTGAATTGATGTCTGACATCGCTTCAGTATAAGTCTTAGGTTCGTCCTTATCCGGGATCTCCACATCATCGTGTTCCTCCAAGAGGAAACTAAACTTGATGGGTGGACGACGAATCCTCGTAGACTTACGGAGTTGCATTTGTGCAGGCTGTTCATTCTGATCGTGAAGAGGTTCTTCTGCGATGATCTGATCAACGTCAGGAGAATTCTCAGGAGCTACGCTCTCAAGCGTTTCCTGAGCAGGAGATTGAACAATTTCCAAATTGTCCTCATTCAGTCTAATTGGGGTAGCATGCATATGCGAGTTATCCCTAACTACGCTCCCACTGGCTGGAAGACTATCACCTAGTGAAAGACTCCCACCATGAGAATCACTGAATGCTCCCACTGATTCTTTATCGTGGTTATTCGACAAGTCTTCAGCCTCAGCATTACCTTGTGGTTCTTGAATTTCTTCAAGTTCTATCTTTTTACGACCTTGTCCTTTAAAGACATAGTCATTTTTAAGGAACGTCGCCTGTCTAGAAACAATAACCTTTTGTTTCTCAGGGAGATGGAAATAATATCCTCTTGTTTCCTTAGGATATCCCACAAAGTAACCTTTTTCACCTTTGGATTCCAACTTATCAGTGAGCATCTTCTTCACATACGCGGGGCAACCCCACGTCTTGATATGTGAGAATGATGGCTTCTTTCCACACCATAATTCATATAGTGTGCTTTCAACTGATTTAGATGGAATCCTATTCAGAATGTAGATTGAAGTTTGGAGTGCGTAACCCCAAAGAAATGTTGGAAGAGAGGAGAAACTCATCATGGACCTTACCATGTCTAACAGGGTTCGATTCCTCCTTTCGGACACACCATTCATTTGTAGTATTCCCGGAGGTGTCCAATGTGATTAGACCCCATATAACTTTAAATAATCCAGGAATTCATGGCTAAGGTATTCACCTCCTCGATCTGATCGAAGAGTCTTGATACTCTTCCCAAGTTAGTTTTCTACTTCTGCTTTATACTCTTTAAACTTCTCAAAGGCCTCGGATTTGTGTTTCATAAGATACACGTATCCATACCTAGAGAGGTCATCAGTAAAAGTGATGAAGTATCCAAAACTACTCCTTGCTAGAGTGGGTAGTGGTCCACACACGTCGCTGTGAACCAACTCTAGCACTTCTTTGGCTCTTACCCCTTTCCCAGTAAAGGGTTTGTTAGTCATTTTACCTTTGAGACAAGATTCACAATTTTCATAAGACTCAAAGTCAAATGAGGTTAAGTAGTCTAACTTTCTTAACCTTGCAATTCATTTCTCATTGGCATGACCAAGTCTACAATGCCATAAGAAGGTGGGATTTTTCTGATTACTTAATTTGAGCTTCTTGTTCTGCACATTAAGAACATCATGTCCACTATTTAACAAATATAAACTATTCTCAAGAGAGGCATTTCCATAAATAATACCATTTTTCGAAAAGTAGCAACTACTATTAGAAAACTGGAAGGAAAAACCTTCAATGTCCAACATTGGAATGGAAATAATGTTTTTGGTAATAGATGGAACGAAATAATAATTATTAAGTTCTAATCTATACCCACTGGGTAAGTCTATACCATATGTCCCTACGCGTTCGGCAGCAACTCGTGCTCCATTACCTACGCATAGGGCGACTTCACCCGGTCTAACCACCCTGCTCTCTGTGAGACCTTCCACATTTGTACAAATGTGTAATCCACATGCGATATCTAATACCCAGCAGTCAGTTCTATTAGTAGACATATTTATCTCCATAACAAACATACCTGTTCCAAAGCTAGAGACACCTAGTGCCTTATTCTCAGCAGCCAGAACTTTGCAGTCTCTCTTCCAGTGCCCCTTCCCCTTACAGTGGAGGCACACATCCTTGTTTACCTGCTCTTTCTTTTGAATACTACCCTTAGGTTTAAGGAACTTTGGCTTAGAACTATTCTTAGCCTTATTCTTCTGCTTCTTTCTGCCTTTAATCGCAGAGCTAGAAGAGGTGCCCACCATGAGCACATTCCTTTCCTTTGAAGAAGTACCTTCAAAAGTCTTTAGCATGTTATGCAGCTTAGGCCTAGCCATTCCAAGCAATATTACATACTGCGCCTGCTTTGCATCATCCTGATGCTTCTTTTGAGCTTCAGAAGAATCAGCCGCAGGGGTAACAGGATGGTCGTGTCTAACACATACTCAATCCTTTCTTGTCTTAGCATCAAACGCATGTTTCGGTGCCAATCCAGAAAGGTTGGCCTAGCCAACTTGTTTGATTCCAGTACAAATCTCAACGACATGTTAGCCATTTCAACACACCTAAGGAAATAAATTAAAACGGGAATTAAAAACATATAATTCCTATGATCATCATTCGTAATCAAAATAAACACGGCCTTTAGCTTTATTTTGTCTCCATTATTTTTACATACTCAACGACCTCATCGGAAGAGTACGAATTTATATCTAATATAAATCTTAATGGACTAGGATCCACATTCCTACTATTACAACCCCTGCTTGGGCTGGTGATTGTAATAGCATAACTGGTAGGTCTCCAAACCAATTGTAGTTCATACAATTCCTAGTTATCGGACCCAGTCCAATCGATGTCCCCTCATTATTTCCTTGCTTGGGCTAGTAAAATAATTCAGGTGGTTAACAACCATCACACGGCGACATTTACATGTCCCTATAAGAGTTCCATAAGATGTAGTTCCAAGCAAAAGACTTGGGTCTTAAATACTATAGAACGAAATCTCGGTTTCACTTAATTATGACGGAAGACATCATTCATTCTAAATGAAAACCATATTTATGTTTGAGGAACATTTTAACGGGGTATTTAACTTGCTCAAACAAGATCCATATATTGTTCACATATTATTTCATAAGATCCAACTTAGAAATTAAGTGTAAACAGTTATTAGAATCTAATTCATTATTTTCAGTTCAGTCCAGGGACCAAATTGAAATTTTATAATAAATTTAGGAACCAAATAGTAATTTTCCAACTATACCGAAAATTACAGAAATAGCCGAGGACCAAACTAAAATTTTAGGAAAAGTCTAAGGACCAAATTGTAATTTTCCATATAGGCAAATTTACAGATAAGTCCCAGCAATTAATCAGGGACTTAATTGAAATTTCTTGATTAATTCAGGTACCATACCGTAATTAATTGCCAAAGCCGAATTTCAGAAACACCCCAAGGGCATATCTGCAAATTCAGATTTTACGAAATTGCAAGGAGGCCCCTCAAGAACATCAAATTTCCAAGAGCAAGTCCTTGGACAATTTGTAGATCGGTCCCCGAACACCAACGATCGATCGGCGCCGCTCCGGCCGACACCGCCAGTCGCCAGGCGTAGCCTGCGACCCGCCAAATTTGCCGGTGGTTCCGAACGCCGATTGGCTGCGCGTGGAAGCCGTAATTCGTCGACGACGTCGTCGAAAAGTAAACCGACGACACCGCGACGATACGCGAAGATCGACATCGCGCCGGATCTCACCGGCAGCACCACGACGACGTCCGCGACGAGGCGAGCTCACCCGTGGTGGCCGTGCGTGGTGATTCGGCGCGTGATCATCTCCGTCGTTGACGACCGAACGAGCCCGGACGGAGCTCGACGACAGAGCTTCATTGACGCCGTTCCGATCTACACCGCCGCCTCCACGATGAAGCTCGCAACGGGATGAGCAGACGGTAGTCCTAGACCGCCGTTCCGCCGCGCGTGGCGCCCGGTATTGGGTCGAAAACTTTTCGATCCTAAACCGTCGCCGAAGCTTCTAAAGCTTCGTTCTCTCCGTCGGCGCATCACCGGTCGTCACCGCCAGCACCACGATGACGCCTGCGACGAGGCGAGCTCGCTCGTGGTGCCCGGTCTCCGATAGGCAGCGCGTGCCGCCCGCCGTCTTTGACGACGCGGAGCCGCCTCCGAGGCGCTCCCCATTTTGTTTTTTTTTTGTTTTTAATTATATACCAGTCGTATATATCAGATCGAATAACACAGATAATTATGTATACAGCCATAAAATCAGCCTGAAGCTCTGATACCACTGTTGGATTTTATAAACACGAACCTTAGGTTCATAGCAGCGGAAGATGAAATTTTTACCAACACGAATCCTGATCATTGCAGTATAACATAAAATATAACAACTTCGTTAGAGGATGCTTACAGTGCGTTGTAGATCGATCCTCAACTACGGTATCCACGTAGTCCTCGTCTACGAACTCTTGACAGTTGATATCTTCGAGAATTAGCTAGGAGAATTCTTTATCGAAGAAACTAGAGAAAATATGTGTCTTGTATCTAGGTTAATGAATTTCTGTGTTCAAACCCTTGATACCTACACATATATATAGTAAAATAATTAACCAACTCTTACCCTTTTAGGAGTAGGTTTCGCAAGAGGCAAGGTTGGAAGCCCTTAGTGGCTTCCAACATTGACTTCCCTTTTGGGCCTTCAAGCCCATTCTATTATTTTCTTGACCCAGTCAATATGTCCAATATCTAATAGATTTTACTATACATATTAGTATTTAATTAAATCCAACTTAATTAAATAATTACAATTACAATTCTATCTAATAGAATTATAATATTTCTCTATAGAATAAATATTCTTGATCAAATCAATATTTAATCTAACCAACTTCAATTCGTAAACTAAGACTACTTGTTGTGTGACCCATAGGCCCTCACATGTCAAGCGATTAGTCAAACTAATAGTCTTAGTCGAATCCTAGACAATAGACCAGACAATCTCAACATATGAGGTACGTTGCGAGGATACTGCAACTACCTGTAATGTGAAGCTCAAAGTGATACGGTCCTTTCATTCGTGAATACTCGATTAAGTCTTGAACATGATTAAGTGTCTATTCAAATAACTTAATCATATTATCTCATTCTACTAATTGATCATATTGTCACTTTTAGACACCATTCTAAAAGTGACGTGCATTGGCCAATGACTAACGATCCAATTAGTTATGAGAAGACAAGTATTCTCTCCAAGTCTATTTGAGGAATGAATCCTATTCTTGGCTCAACTACCACGCACATGCACTTCGTGATGTACCCAACACATGCCGTATCTACCCCGTCAGGAGTGCAAGCGTTGGTCATGGTCAAAGTCCATCACTCCGTACATGTCGTGCGTATTGACCTCAAGTCAGAGGACTATTACACTACTCCACAAACCGATATTCCCGTAGACACGTAAATAGAATACACCAAACAGTTTCTCGGGCGGGTATGCCAATACTCTCCAAAGTATCCGTGCATCCATCATGAAATACCTAGTATCTCGTAGTTGTGAGAACCACTACATCCTCTAAGGATATGATGCAGATCGCACACCAATCTCAATCGCATCATCGATATCCCATTCTCGATGATCATTGATTGTGGCTCTTTAAGAACTACATGCATAGTCATCTGAGATCTCACATTCTCAATGACAAAACTAGTTCATGGGAACATAAACATGAATATATGCAAACAATCAAACATTATATTCATTTATGTAATGTCGTATATTATTAATGCACATTAATAATATAACTGAATATGATCAAGTATAATGTCCTTATATCGTTCACCTCCTTTTTTCTCTCCCTCTCTCTTCTCTTTCCTTCCTTCCCTCTCTCCTCTGTCTCCTCCCTCCCCTTTCCTCCCCCATTTATTTCTCGCTTTCTCTCTCCAACTTTGCATTTATCTCTCTCTTCTCGAGCTTCCCACGTAAGTTAGCTTTTAATTTTTACTCATTTTTCTTCCTCCATCTTCTTCTACGATTTATCTTCATCTTTTATCTTCTTCTCCTCTTCCTCCTCCTTTTTTCCTTCTTCTACGATGTATTCTCTTCTTCTTCTTTTCTTTCCTTCTTCTCCTCTTCCTCCTCTTTTTCTTTTTTCCCCTCTTCCTTCTTCTTCTCCTTTCTCCTTTCTCCTCCTCTTTTTCTTTTTTTTTCTCACCTGAGATGTCCTTTCAGTCAGCAAAATATGTGTTTTGATTTGCTGCCCTTGTTATGTCAGATGACATAACCTCTTATGTCAGAATGACATGCACAGTTAATATTTAATTATAATTATAATAAAAAATTAAATATTACTCTAGTTATGGCAATGCCCTATTATGTTAGAATGGATAACATGTTATGTCAAAATGACATACACAGTTAATATTTAATAATAATAGTTATAATAAAAAAATTAAATAATATTTTAATTATGGCGTGCCCTATTATGTCACAATGACATATAAGTTTATGTCAGAATAACATGCACGGTTAATATTTATAATAAAAAATTAATTAATTATTCTAATTATGTCATTGTGATTTCAAAATGACATAACCTGTTAATTAAAATGACATAACATGTGATGTCAAAATAACATGAACGGCCAAACTAATTTCCAAAAAAAATAAAGTCCAGGCATGGTGCCCCTCTGTGACATTCGTGTCACTTTGACCTTTTGATCATACTTTTTGAATAAATAACAAAAATATCACTCCTTATCCCTCTGGTCCAAATGGTCGAGAAAAGTCTATTCCGGAATGAATCCGGCCTGTTTAGTTCGGTCAAATTCTGTCATTTTCTCTAGGAAAAAATTATTCGTCATTATCTAATATTCTCAGATATATTTTCTAAAAACATATCTACTCTATTTTGATAATTTATGTTGGTTAAATTATATCAAATGAAAAATGAAAACTTTAAGACACGAAGTGAATTACTTAAGATCTATCATAAAAAAAATATAAATTAGTAACTACCAAATTTGTCAACATAAATTTATCCGGTAATTGTACTAGAATTTTCTAAACAATTTTGGTATAGTGGGAAGGCTAAATCCTCGCTGTCATTCTTGCGCATCCTCTCTTCATGTTAAATGACACAGGTTTTTTAGATTGAATTAGGTGCTTACAATGATATTTTCTTTTTGAAAAGGAGGTGCTCAGAATGATAAGATGGTAAGTATCATCTGTTGCCTAAATACGGCAAACTATATGCATGGACTTGACACAAATTGGGACAAATGACGTTCAATAAATTATGGTTAGCTTAACACACTGACATCGTTCTAACTCAAATATATGCACGTATGGTTCTGAGTTACATTTCTCATTCACTATTTTTTTAAGGGGTGATTTAGAATCATTTTACTCACAATAAGTTTATAACTAGTTACAAGACAACGTAAACGCTAATAACAATATTAAGATCCAACTTGGACAATTGTAGATTGCCACTTCGAGTTCTGTTGTTTTCCCTTTTTATTCTTCTTTTATCTTGCCGTTTTTATAAGCTCGTAAATCATCGTAGTATTTTTCAATCCAACCTCCAATAATCTTAATCTCTGTTGCTCTTTGCTCAACTAGCCAATCTGGGTCAGTTGGGTCTGATTTAAGTATATCCAAGCAATGGGACCCTGGAATAATATAATTTTTCAGAGTAATTAGAACTCCATTATTCTCTAACAATTACCAATATAATGAGAAATCATTTAGAATTCTCACAAGCATAAAATTAATTTTAAAATCGTAGATTACCTTTTCTCGTAGTCACGGCAACAAGGCTATCAGAGATGTTATTCAAGACCCTATCAGAAAGTTTAGTCCAATCAAGTATTATAAAAACCTGAATTATAATATATGAAGAAATCAAAAACAATATATGCGTTACCCGCCGATACTATAAGGGTCTCTTAGCCCATTGGAGAATATGATGTTGGTAGCAAATCTTTTGAGAACTAGAGATATTTTCTGCCAATAAATTTAAATCACGAACGTTAGCAACTACTTGGTTTAGGTATAAATTGATAAAATAAGAAGTAAAATTATTTTCAAAAAAATAGAGAAACAATATTGTTTTTCAAATCATGGTTTGGCCGATGGTCTCATGAAACGGACTGCAACTAGGTACTTATGATGGGTATTTTTATACAAAAACCCAGAAGATGGTTGGAACAATGGTCAACGATATTGACCACATGTTCAATCAGCCAGAGTGACCAGTATAACTGGTTAGATTAGTTAGACATGACCAAATTGTCATAAAGCCAATATTGTAAATTTGTTTTGTGTTTCATAAAATTTAAGGTAACTAAATTAGATAAATTTCGCAATAAAATTAAAAAGATACTAAAACTGTTTGACATTTTAAAATTATAAAGAAATTAGTAGGAACGTACCTGTCCTCCATAGTAGGTGGTAACCCAATGGGCCCGCGGCGAGACACCAAACTTGGCCTGGCAGTTTTGCATGCGTTGGCCCAGATCGAAACGTTTCTGTTGGAACATTGTACCATCGCCGATGCCAATTGTGATGACCATGTCACTACATTTCTAATACAAAAACATCTGTTAATACCATGTGCTAATTTTATCTCTAAAGTTTCGATTGTGATAAGAACGTGTTGATGCTAAAAATCATGGTTTAGAAAAATGACTCGGAGGTCGACTCAAGATTTTTTCCGTCTTCCGGATCAACTAGTCCGACTATCTATGGGGTCAATAACTTTTTAATTAAAATGGAAATTATTTATTATATTTAGTATTAAATAGGAACTAATTATTAATATTATCTAATTTTATTTCAAAATTATAATGTCTGAGCCAAAATCATAATTTAATTGCTTTTAAATTAAAATATATAATTAAAAAAACATTTTTTTTGCTAGTCGGCCAGTCTGACTGATAAAATAAAAACTGTTGACTGTTGGTTGAATCAGAAATCGTGTTTATGGCAAAACTCGGACTGGATTGGCCCCGATCGGGGTCCAACCACCAGTGAGGTTGTAATTTTTAAAACTATGCTAAAAACTCTAATCCTTTTGGATTAACTATTTCCAGAATTAGTGGACGATCAAGTTCGGACTTAGCTTGTCGAACAAATTTGCTGATATCAAAAGAAAATTGGCATTAATAGTGGTGCTTTTCTTAGTCATTGTCACTGTTGCCGAGAATAGATTGAGTGGGGATTAAAGAAAAGTTATCCACAGGTGGAGACTTAAATATAGACTATTAGATTTGATTTTAAAACAGTTTCTACAAATTCAAGGGCCATTAATCTATCAAGGGTACTTTTGACCTTTTACCCATCTCATACAAACTAGGGTTTTCACCCCATCCATTTTAACCTTTTTAAACACAACCCACCATCTCCTACGTCTCTTCCTCTTCTTCTTCTTTTCTCTCTCTCTCACACATCCAATCTCTCCCAAATCCGATGGCGTCTCAGCAACGGAGCAACACAATGCCATCTTCGATCTCGACGATGACGACCGATCGTCCTAGTCCCATGATGACCTCGAGGACGATCCCGAGATTATGGATGACGACGACGACGATGAAGACCTCCGCCCCACCTCCTACGACACGGTCGTCCTCCCCTCTCCGCCGCAGCTCGACCGAAAGTCCCTCCCGCTAGATGAGATGCGGTGGCTGTTCCAGCGGCTGTGGACCGACGAGGATGAGATCCAACTCCTCCAGGATTTCCTCAAGTACTCGGCTTAGTTTTAGTCTGTATGATATTGGTTTCAGTCGCTAATGATATTAGTTTGAGTATGTATTAATATTGATTTTCAGATGTGATGATATTGGTTTGAGTACATATTGATATTGGTTTTGGTCTATACTGATATTGATTTTACTCTATACTGTTATTGGTTTCAATTGCTAATAATATTGATTTGAGTATGTTCTGATATTGGTTTGAGTACGTATTGACACTGGTTTCATATGTACTGATATTGGTTTTCATATGTAGTGATATTGGTTTTCATATGTAATGATATTGGTTTGAGTTTGTATTGATATTGATTTTAGTATGTTGGTTTTAGTCTGCATTGATATTGGTTTCTGAATGTATTGATATTGGTTTCCGAATGTAGTGATATTGATTTTCAAACAAAGTGATATTGGTTTCCGAACGTAGTGATATTAATTTCTGAAGGTAATGATATTAGTTTGTGAACGTAGTAATATTGGTTTCAGTCGCTAATGATATTGGTTTGAGTATGTATTAATATTGATTTTCAGATGTAATGATATTGGTTTGAGTACGTATTGATATTGATTTTAGTTTGTACTGATATTGGTTCAGTCGCTAATAATATTAGTTTTAGCCTGTAATGATATTAGTTTGAGTACGTATTGATATTGATTTTAGTCTGTACTGATATTGGTTTCAGTCGCTAATAATATTAGTTTTAGTCTGTACTGATATAGGTTTTCAGATGTGATGATATTAGTTTTTAGATGTAATGATATTGGTTTGAGTCTGTATTGATATTGATTTTCAAATGTAGTGATATTAGTTTTCGAAGGTAGTGATGCTGGTCTCCGAACGTAGTGATATTGGTCTCCGAACGTAGTGATATTGGTTTTTGAACGTAGTGATATTGGTTTTCTATTGAGATTTCGTCTTTGGTTCTTTGAATTTAGTTATTTAAAAAAAACTAGAGGCTCGTAGGATTTTTGAAGTTGACAATAATTTAGAGAGAGAGAGAGAGTCCTTCCTTCACCAAAATATGAAGCGTCCCTTTCTCTTTCCATAAAAAAAGTGTGCCAGCTAATTTTTAATTTTTTTATATTTCTGTTAGTTTTCCAATATTACCCCTTATTGCTTTAATAATATCTAACTTAACACCAGAACCTCTTTAGTCCCTAAATGGGGACTACGTCTGTCCCCACCAAATCGCTCCCCCACTGTTGCCCTCGTAAATGGTGGGGCTAGTACTAAAAGAATCTACAGATATAGAATAATCACTATCATGATAAATAAGGATGGCCATTCGGTTTAGGGATAATTAAAACGACCAAAACAATTATAAGGAATATATTTACCTGCCAAAAGTCAAACCAACTCTAAAAAGCACAAGCGAAAAATGGTCCCTTCCTAGCATAGGGTTAGGGTTTTCTCTATCTGGGAGAATGCTTGTCCCTTTGGAGGGTTTCTTGGTGCTAGGGTTATTTAGATTTCTTTCGGTATGCAATCAAAACCTAGAAGAAAATGAGGGTACTAGTTTGATCTCCTGAGCGGTCTAGTTTAGATGGTTTGGGTAGAAGTCCTAGGTCACTTTTCGAGTTTTGGGGGATAGGGTTTTCTGGTGATCAGGGGCGGTAGAGAGGGAGCCTGAGGGATGATCTCATCAGGGTGAAGAGACCGGGGGCGGTAAGAGGAGACTGAATAAGGGTAAGGGGAAGGTGGATGATGAGCAGGAGAGGATTATAGCCTCCTTCGCAGAACTAACACAACATGGCCCCTATCCACGTCGTGGTGAAGAGGGCTGGGATCTGGCAAGACGGGAGGAAAACACTAGGGTTATGATAAGCGGAGGGGCAAGACTGGTGGTGATGCCCTCTTCTGATGCTAATAGCCGTCCCAATGAAGGAGGAAGCAGTGCTGAAGGAAGTAGGTTTTCAGAGAACGTGTAGGCAGAATAGGACATGGATGTTCTTGACATGCCCTTCGATCTTGCAAATCTTCAGATTGATTCAGAGGGAGGAATATTAATCAGGACGGTGTGGGCTGAAAAGTCGATTAATGCAACAGCTTTCATGAATATGATGAAAGATTTATGGAATCCTCGTAAGGGGTTGGAGATAACAGAAGCTGTCCCTAACAGATTTCTCTTTAAGTTTACAGATCGCAAAGAAATGTTGAGAGTGCTGCGGGATCAACCTTGAGTTTTGATAGACAAGCGGTCCTTCTGTAGGAAATACAAGGTAGTGACCAACCGTTTTCAATCCATCTCTTTTTCATCTGGTTATGGGTTAGAGTTAATGACGTTCCTCTTGGGGGTATACTGCTACTATGGCCGAAGCTCTTGGATCATTCTTCGAAACCTTTATGGAATGGGACTCAAGTCTGGAATTTTAGGGTAAATATTTGAGGCCGCGTGCTCTCTTTGATGTGCGGAAGCCCATTCCAAAATTCAAGACACTGTGCTTTATGGGAGGGTCTACAGTTACAGTATATTTTAAATATAAAAACTACCATCCATCTATTATTGTTGTGGTACTATAGGACATATAGAGAAGAATTGTGAATTGGCTCCCCTGGAAGATGAAGTGCCAATATCGACTGACAAATATGGGGCATGGATGCGAGCTTCCCCTTATAAACCAAAGCGGGTGGTAGTCGAGCCCAGGTCAAGACAGGGCTCTGTTCGTCATGCGCGATGTAACATCTTCGAAGTGAGGAGTGCTGGTCTGATACAAGAAACTTCCATTAATCTTGATCGTGCTGGTATGGAGGATGTTGAGATGGATACTCTTCAGGGGGAAATCTTGGCAAAGGTGAACCTGAAGGATGATAATAGTTATATGTAAACCCATGCAACCATACCTCCCCACACTCCCACCCCTAACCCGGATATAGCTACCTCCCATCACCAAAACCCAAACTACCACTACATCCATCACCAAATACATTCCCCCGCACCTACTCCCAAACACTATACCCACTGCTGACACTATTCCTACTGCCAACACGACCCCTACCACACCACCAATCCTAACCCCAATCCAATCTCTACCTACCCACAAGGACCTAACTAACCCAGACCCCAACCCAACCCTCGTACATCAAAAACCCCCACCTAGTATCCCCCCCACACCACTACAGCTACTAAGCAACCTGAATGTGAAAACCGTGCCACAGGATAGCACTTCACCTTTGCCAAGTAAAACTACACTAAGAAGGTGGAAGAAACAAACAAAATCATCGGCTTCTAATGAGGACCAGATAATGATGCCTGCAAGCGAAGGAGCCCTGGGCAAGCGTTCTAGCCCCGAGAGTGACCTATCATTAATCCAAATTAGCAAGAGGATTGCCATTTCTTTTGAGGACCGAAAGGAAACTATTTTATCGACAGAGGCTGAGAATCAGCCTCGTCGAGAGCCATAAATCTCATTTGTTAGAACTGTCGTGGGTTGGGAAACCCTGAGGTAGATCAAGAGTTAAGTAAGTTGATCAAGGTTTGCAACCCCATGATCCTTTTCCTTTCAGAGAGAAAGTTAAAGGAGAATGAGTGTGAGAATTTAAAATGGAAGATGGGCTACAAGTATGGATTTTTCATATCTTGTGTAGGTGCTGACAGAGTACGTAGTGGCGGGCTAGCACTTATGTGGCAACGTTCCTTGCATGTTCATTTATTATCTCTATCTCAACACCATATTGATGTGGAGATTGGGGATATTGAGATGTGGCATTTTACAGGAGTGTATGGATGGTCAGTGACTGGTGAACATTTCAAAATATGGGAACTGCTAGATACATTAAAATCTCACTCTACCCTACCTTGGCTATGTGGAGGAGATTTTAACAAAATCCTATAGAATGATGAGAATAGGGAGAAAATGTAGTCACGACAGCCTGTATTGAGGCCTTTCATGTTGCGATACAAATATGCAACTTTAGATGTGTGCAGTAAATGGGGCTACCATTCATTTGATGTAACGGACGGGAGGACGAGGGGTATATTGAGAGCAAGCTAGATAGGTGCCTAGATATGCTCAATTGGCTAGCACTTTTCCCGGCCTCCTGGGTGGAAGTGAAACTAAGAATTGAATCAGACCATTTCCCGTTGGCCTGCCAGATCCAAAAATCTGCAGATAAAGTTATGAACATGAGATTTTGTTTCGAAGCTATGTGGCTCCG
The DNA here is from genome assembly GCA_963995505.1 of Hypericum androsaemum. NCBI lineage: Eukaryota > Viridiplantae > Streptophyta > Magnoliopsida > Malpighiales > Hypericaceae > Hypericum > Hypericum androsaemum. The sequence goes on from OZ023186.1 coordinate 14,178,181, forward strand.
AAGTGATGAGATTACATAGCAGATTGCAGACAGTTGGGCTAAATCTTCGGAAGAGCTGGACATCTCTTTCTGAATTCAAAGATGTGGGGAATCTCAGCAAGTTTGGGATCTTAACGTGTTCAAAAATATAAAGCAGAAGACCAGCAAAATTGAGGCACAGATTCAGAAAATTGAGGAGGTCCCATTTAATGCGGAAGGTCGAAAGAGGTTGGAGGAATGCTTGAAAATAAGGGGAGAGCTCCTAAGAAGAGAAGAGACTTTGTGGGCACAAAGATCTTGGGTAGAATGGCTCAAGGAAGGAGATAAAAACACCCATTTTTTTCATAAGAAGGCGAGCCATAGGCGTGATAGGAATTGGGTAGAGAAGATTAGGACTGATGAGAGAGGAGTGGTTCAGGAATTGGGCGGGGTTCAGGAGGTATTTAGGAACTATTACTACTCACTTTTCTCTTCTTCTGATTATATACAGGTTGAGGATATTACTGACAAGGTGGTGTCGAAGGTGAGGATTGATATGGGGGCCTCCTTATGCCTACCCTATACCAGGAAGGAGATTGTAGCAGCACTACACCAGATGCACCCCACTAAGGCCTCAGGTCCTGATGGTATGCCTCCTCTTTTCTACCAGAAGTTCTGGTCAGTTGTGGGGAACACAGTCATCAATACCACCCTGGCAGTGTTAAACAATGGGAAGGATCCATCTCACCTCAATCGTACACTGTTGACTCTCATCCCTAAAGTGAAGAAACCGATGGTTTGTGCAGAGTTTTGTCTGATAAGTCTGTGTAATGTGGTGGTGAAGATTATAACTAAGACTATTGCCAACCGACTGAAATGTCTTCTGCCTGATATCATTCATGAAAACTAGGGTGCATTTTTCCCGGGTATACTGATTATGGACAATTATTTGATCGCCTTTGAGGTCTTTCACCACCTGAAAAAGAAGAAAAAGGGACGAAAAGGCTTTTGTGCTCTAAAGTTTGATATGATGAAAGCGTATGAAAGAGTCGAGTGGTTATTTTTTGAGAAGATGATGATGGCACTGGGGCTCCTTGCGAAATTTGTGGAATAGGTGATGAGATGCATTAGTACAGTTCAGTATGGCATGCAGGTTAATGGTACGATTGGGAAGTTCTTTTCTCCTAGCAGGGGGATCAGGCAAAACGAACTGCTTTTGCCATACCTATTCCTTATGTGTGCAGAAGGCCTAGCATTTTACCTATTATACGCAAAAATTTGGGCCATTCTAAATATATTGACTATTTATGAGAGGGCTTCGGGATAAAAAATCAATATGCGGTGGAGCGATTTGGTGGGGACAGACGTAGTCCCCATTTTCACTTCCATGCGGTGGAGCCGATTGATATGCAAAGAGAACTGGCTAGGGCTCGTAATCCGATCACTAACTATCTGGAGACCCACAGGCGTGAGACAACTAGCTCCAATCGAACTCCCCAGAAGTGGTCGCGCCCACCACCAGACTGGTTTAAAGTTAACTCGGATGCCAGGCTTAATGATGAAGGCTATGGACCGATTGGTGTGGTTCTGAGAGACTCCACAGGTTTGTTTATCTCAGCCACAAGCCACCCCATGCCCCATGTTTCCCATCCTACGCTCCTTGAGGCTCATGGAGTAGCGCTTGGTATTGATCTGGCAATCCAAATGGGGGTCTCGAAGATGATTATTGAATCTGATTGCCAACCAATAGTCATTGCTTTGAATAAATCAATCCATGATTGCAGCGACTTGTCAACTATTATTAAAGACTGTCAGACAAGAGCTTTGTCCTTGGAAGATTACAGCTTTAGTTTCGTTAGATGTGAGGCCAATATGGTTGCTCACTCTTTTACCAAATCCTGTGTAGCTCCTGGTTCGGAGATAACCAGTTGTAGTAGGCCTCCACTAGAGATATAATAGCTCCTTGAGCAAGATCTGATGTAATCCTGATCCTTTGATCTTTCTATGAATGTCATGATGCATTTTCCTCAAAAAAAAGAAAGATATTTACCTGCCATTTCCATCCTAGAGCAGTCTCAGATTGATTTATCGGAGCGTTCACATAGCACGAGAGATTTCCCTCATAAGCAACGACGCCAGAGAATATTTTTGCAAGAACACCAACCCCTCTAGAATTAGCAACACCATCGCATATCACATTCACTGGGTATTCTGGAGGGGCATTATACTGGGCGGCACCTGTGTACACCGATTCTAAATAGTTCTTGAGCTCTTCGGAATTACTCAAGGGCCTAGTAAACAAGAACAAAAATGTAAGATGAAGCTAGTCAGTAATAAGAAAACTATGGCTTAAAAAAAAGAAAATTATGAATGATTTCTAAAGTTAAGAATGCACTATTTTTATTTTTTTAAATGGTGTGCGTTAATTTTAGTTTCTAGGGAAAAACTGCTTTACTTTTTTTTGGTGGAAGAAAAATGCTTATACTTTTTTTGCTGGAAGAAAACTGCTTAGATATAAAATAAAAGAAATAATACAAAATAAGAAATATAGACAAGACATGCAGAGGAAAAGAGGGGTAGAAATTACTATAATAAGGTGTGGCAAAACAAACTCATGGGTGTTCTACTGAGACATGTAGGCTAGATAAGTCGGCGGGCATCAGGTTAAAGTCAGCGAACCGGGGCTTCCCCTTGAGGGTCAGCGACCTGACACGAGTGAACCAGGTAGTGGCCCAGGCAGGGGAGATAGCATAGTAGTTTCTGATGAAGAGGTCGGGCCGGGTCATGGCTGGGTCATGGCCTCGACGCGGTACCACAATCGGCAGACCAATGAGGCAGAGTTCTGGTCTCAGCGCGAGGTCCGAAAGCAGAGCACGTTCTTCAGGACATTCTGAAGCACCTGATCCGGGTTTGGGGGGATGTACCCGGGCGGGTTGTTGGGCAGCGGCAGCCCAGATAAACAGGCAGCGGCAGCCCAGACAAACAGGCAGCAGTGTTCGAGTCGGGCAATCGGTCGTCATCTTCAGACATGTCAGCCCGGTCCTCTCGCATGACGGTGGTGGTCTTCTAGGTCTCGTATTCTACTCTTGGCCTTTGGTTGATAATCATATATAGTTTGGTTTTTTTGGGAGAAAACCACAAAGGGGTTTCCAAATCTTAAGTAGTATCTAATCCGAATTAATAATACTATAAGGGTAAGAAGATGAGGTGGGAGGAAGAAGATTAAGTAAGAGGAAGAAGAAGGGCAAGGAAAATGGTTTTCTTTTTTTTTTTGTGGGAGGGACATTGTGGTCTTTTCAAGTGGACCTTCGCCAGAAAAAATTGAATATTCCGGTGACATGGACCCGAAAGTATAATAAAATCAAACACGAAAGACGTTGGCGTGTATTTTACAAACATGGGGAACTTTTGAGTATATTTAAACAAGCCCGGGGGACTTGAGAGTAATTTCCCCTTTTGGTTTTGTTACATGTATCCAAAAATTAAAGTTAAATTTATTTTAATTTTGTGCCTTGACATACTACTACTTTGTAGTTTTAAACTACTTACTTAATTTTTTCTTTTATCTATTTTTTATGCCATATTAATAATTTTATCCGCGTAAATATACGTCATTCATATCTAGGTTCAACAATATGTTATACATATATAATTAGTAATGTGATAAGACACTCAAACAAAATTAATAATATATTTTTTAAAAAGTATAATTATATTACTCCAAAATAGCAACCAGAGTACCACACCTAATAGTAATCTATCCTCGCCCCAAGGTAATACCTCAACACCTAGAGATCGCGTAATATGTGATATGATAATTCAAATAACTGAGATTAGTGATTGTCACGATAATTAAGAGAATTTAAAACTTTAAAATAGTGTTATGTCAAAATACGACATCACAAATTTTTAAATTAGACTTTAAAAAGCTAATTGGTTGTGACGAAGTTTGTTGTTGTTACTTGCAAGTCATGAATTTGTTGCTGAGGACAGATAGGCCATTTGGAAGAGAAGCAATTCGATCAATTTCTGCCCAAGAATCTTTTATAGTTTGGTAACAAGTCTCGCTGGCTTCCTGGAAAAAATATGCAATAGATTAAAGATAATCCAAACCCAAAAGAATTAAAAGTGGGTAAGTAAACAATTTTATTACTTGAAAATCTTTGGAGACTAATGAAAAGTATGCTTCGGGTGGAGTGACGCCATCGAAGTACAGAATTGGTGCGGAGGAGGCCAGAGCTCCAAGTGCGATATGAGGATATTTAAGACGGAACCATGACGCCAGCACTAGAAATTATCAAATTATGAGAAATGGGTAACAAGAAAAATCTCTACCACCAAATATTATAATTTAACAAATTAATTAATGCTTTGTCACCCACTTCCACCATAGGATCCTCCAACGATAATAACCGGAGAATTTTGAGATTGGAATTGGTCCTTTACGTGGATGATGATCTCTGCGTAGTCGGCAAGAGCTTGTGCCGAGCTAAAGTAACCACGAGTTGTTGAATTTTCCAGTGCCTCCTCGAGTGATCCAAATGGGATTGATTTTCCGTAGTACCTATGCTGGTGATTTTATTTGAAGAAATAATTTAAATCAATTAGTAACAAAGAAAACAGACGGCATAGTTCACAAGCTCACCATACTCTTTGCCAACGTACATCGAAATTAGATTCGCGTGAGAACAACAATAAACATAAGACTAACTCATTTTGATACTATGTTAAAATTTCTATATCCAATTTAAAACATTAAAATAATAAGTGTGCGATCTTTCACACAAGATATAATAATTTTTTTAATAAAATAGTGATAGAAAATTAAATATGTCAAAATGAATTAATCAAGAGTACCTCGATATACAGCAAGAGAGCTTTGAGGCAGATAGCATTATCGGAGAGGAATCCAATTCCACGTAAATCGTTATCAAGTGATGCTTCTGCACCAAAGTAAACCAAGATGGGCGCACTTGAATTAGCGCCACCCCAGTGCTTGGAATTTACGACGTACCGCTGTTGAAAAGTAGTATAGCTCTGAGGCTGATAGTTGAAGTGATCAAGGGTTTGGTTATAGAAAAATGTCTCACAATCATCTGAGATTGATTGGGTTGAAATTGATTCATGGACTTGGAAAATAGAAATCCCCGTTGGGCTAAGCCTTGGGACATATAATTGTTTTGCAGTTGCGGAAGTAGCTAACAAGAGAAGAAGAGACGCTAATTTATGCAGGAAAATTGAGCACTTCATGCTTCAAGAGAAAGAGGGAGAAAGTTGCCTAGCAAAGCCCTTCGCTAACAAAAGGGCGAGCATGTAATATATACCTCGCTGACATGAATTAGACATGACTCGACAAGAATTTTCATCTTCGGTTATGTTTATTGCAAAAATTGTTTAAATAAAATGAAAAATAGTCAAAGCTTTTACCCGGAATTATGGTCCAGTATATTTTTAAGGACAGAAATTTTTGTCCTAACAAAGAAAGGCAATTATTTGTCACACTTTGTTGAAAAAGAATTTAGAAAAAAAATGAAATTTTGTTCAAATTCATGGCCCAAATATTATGCCAACAATTTCCATGGGTTAGAAATTTTGTCATATGAAAATAGGATAATAAATATGCCTATGACAAATTTATTATCCTATTTTTCCATATTGTTATTGCCTAATTAATCATCGTGTTTCTTCTTACAAAATAACTCTTTCTTTTTTATTATGTCATTTTCTATTTTATTATATTCATTACATATTCTTTCTCTAATGTGCATTCTTTTCGTAGTGGATGTACTGTATCTGCAAACTATAGACAATAAATTATGAATGTAAATAGATTGTGGTTACCAAATTATGAACTGCAGATAGATTGTTTCGTCCAATTCTATCCTATTTCTACAAGCATGTCTAAGATTTGGACCCATAGTTTATCATTATGTACAATTTCCTGATTTATTCACCGAAAACAAATTTACTCTTTTTTGATAATTTATGCTAGTTAAATTATATCAAATGACAAATAATATTTTTAGTGAAACCTAAAGAGAAGTGAATTATGTACGATTCCTCAGAAATATAAAAAAATATTAAATTAATATATATCTAATATATATAATTAAATTTATCAGGTAATTATACTAGAATTTTCTAAACAATGTTGGTAGTGTGGGAAGGCTGACCCGTCGCTATCATCTTGCGCATCATTTACTCTTGATTTCAAGCATTGGTCTATAGTGGCAAGATTTGAACTAGTCAAAATTGTGATTCTCTATTTATTTTAAATGACACTTTATTGAAGATTATTCAGTGGTATTGACTTAGAGCCATGTTTAACATTCATATTTAAAATTGGCAAGAGAAAGTTTTAAGAATTCAATGGGTACTACGTAATGATAGAGGGTCAAAACTATACAAAAAAAATTATAGAGGGGACAAATTGAATATTGTGTTAAAATTCAGGTGTAATTTATATAAAAAATAAAAAATTGAACCGTCTCCACTATTTGTCTGTAATGCAGCCCTCGGCAACAGCAATACATATAAGCTCTGAAATTAAAGTGAATTATTATTTAAAATAATATACCAAATTACTGTAAATTGAGAGAAATTTAGTAATTTCTTGAAATTTAAAGTGGAAGAAACAACACATTTCGTGGATGAGAAATTATGGGAACTGGAGTAACGAAGTGCTGAATATTGGAAATAAAACGTCAGAATTTCGTTCTTCTCTTTAATGATTTTGAGACGGAAAACTTTGTTGGGATATTTGCACGTTTGAGGAATGTGCTCCTTCGATAATGGGCCACTGCTGCTTTCAGATTATTCATATTGCTGAAGAGCACTGCAAGTCGGACGCAAAGAAGGAGTATATTTTTCGCAAATGAATATATACTCCAAATTGTAGACTTAGACAGAGAGGAACCTCCTTAATAAAATATAAGGCTTCATCATCAAAAATCATATATATAAGAGTTATAAACTTGATTATCAAGTAATTATTGATTAAGAATTTAACTTGATTACTAAGTAACTAATTAGCAAGTAACTATTGATTAGAAATCTAACTTGATCACCAAACAACTAGGACTAAGACGTCTATACGAATATGACTTCTATTCCTAACATATATTGCTTTGTACTGAGAGATAAACTACATCATCATTAGTCGTTAGTGTGGTGAATTTCTTTATAAGAATTAAAAATTTTACTAATTTATATATTTTTATGTTGTATTGTGCAATTTATTGTTGTATCTATGATAGCACCCCGTGCCCGTATATAGAGGAGAAATATTTTTGGTATATCCATACCATGTCATTATATGACTTGATATATACCAATCAATCTCCAATTGCCAAGTGGATTAGATCATTTATTCTATTAAATGACTAGAATAAGTAATTATGCAACCAAAATCAAGACATTATCGTGTCATTAATTAAAAATCAATAAATTTTTGTTCCGTTGGGATGATGTGCCGTTGAAAATTTTATGCCGTTGGAATTTTTATACTGTCGGAAATCTCTGTTGCCAGAATGGTGAATCCAACCCGTGAAGTGAATCACGTGGATATCGTATCGGTTGGATCATTGATTACTGTAATATATGTTGATTATTGCTCAAAAGATAATTGGATAATCCTGATATTCCCTTGAATAAACATCATGAGTTAACCAATAATAATAAAAATTAAGCCAGCACAGTTTAAGCCAGATCATTGGGCAATGATAATGGAGATGAAGATAACAGAGAAAGTGAGGTTAAAGCACCGACAGATAGTGGGAGCGTGAGATCCAAAACCAGCTCCACTCCTAGTAAGTGCAGTGGCAAATAGTTCCGACGCGTTCAACATGAACATGATGGCTAAATGCTTGTAGAATCCATGCCTGGATGAATAATGGAAACTTATGGTCGTAAGTAAGTAGTTTCAAAGGTTCATGTATCTTACAACGAAATCTTATCCTCAATTGGCAAACTAGTGGTCAAAAAACATTTTGACTGTAACATGACAACTGTCCGAAGTTTAAATACCTCGACGGTACCATAATTTATTAAAAAAAAGAGAATCCAAATTATTTGTAGTTCTTATAAATTAAAGCAATGAAAAATCTCTTCAAACCGGATTACCTTAAAGTGGATAAAATAATAGTCTTTATTAATAAAATAAACGCGACGAATGCATGCAGCTTGAGCCTACTCTTAATCCATAACATCTCCCGAACGATCTAAAACACAATTTAATTGTGTGAGTTTATTAAACTTAGTAAGTGGAATATAAAAAGAAAAGAATCTGAATCTTATCCTAACAGGCTTATAAGGCAGAACAAAGATTTACGAATACAAATTATACACAGTCAGACTTTTCGAAACAGTAACAGAGATCTCCTAACCAACTAACAAAATAGGACTCCGGAGCCTACATAACTATGCCAGGATTCTTGTAGGGCACATATAAATACTCGTATATTTTTGCATTGCGGGCCTAGAAGACGAAAGAGTATCCCCTCCACGAGCCCATATAATTCTCTCGATCCCCGTTCATTCGATTACAAATACCAAGGATTATCCGGTAGTCCCTTATATGATGTGTGTAAACTACGGGGTCCAGAAAGGCTCGAGAATAATTCTTAAATCAGAAATCCAATACTTAAATCAGAAATTCAAAATAAGTCAAAAATTAGTAACAAATCGGAACTCAGAACAAATCATACAACGAATAGTTTATCCTCAAAACTTAGAAATCAAAAATAGGTTCACAAAACATAAATTGCACAAGCATAATCAGTATTTCATATTCCAGAACAACCCGAATTATGAACGTTTGGACCAAAACCTGGATATCTCAGTAACACTAAAACCCTAAATCAACGGGTAATCACAGAAATTCGCTTACCTGATGTTGCCCTTAATCTTAATCCCTCGAGCTTCTTGATCACTCCTCCAATGCAACTTCCAAGGTCCTATACGAATTTCATGTTAATTCCTACGGAACATAATCTGCATAGTCGAGGGAGGGTTAGCAGCGAGACTTACCCTCCTATATCTACGGTCCTGGCTTGATCCCTTGAGGATTCTTCGTTTGTTCGATCTCTCTTTCTACCTTTTAGAAATGTGACTCGTGAGTTTCCTTACACTATACATAAATCAAATTGACATGGCAAAACTTATACGTACCCTCTACCTCCAGAGAACTCCTATGGCCTTGTCTTCCCCCAATACGTTCTCCTTGGTCTAGATGTTCACGTCTCCTTCACAGAGAGGGAAAATTTCGTGAGTCTCTTTTGGGTGGTGGAAAAGGAGGACAACCAGCCATTATTTAAAGCAAAATTCTGAGGTAAAACCCTAGCTTTACCCTAATGAGGCTAGGGTTACATGGAAATCTTCCCATATGATACGCAAGTTATTAAGAAATACTAATTACTATCAAAACTTAGATAACTTATCAGTTAGGTTATTCGATTCTTACATTATTTCCCTTTTAATTAAAATGTGTCCTCAAACTTACTTGTGTGTATAAAGAGATGTGGGTACTTCTCCTTCATTTCAGAGCTTAATTTCCAGGTTGCCTCTCTCTTGGCGTGGTTACTCGGCTGTACTTTAACATATTTAATTGTCCTTCTGCGAAGTTGTTGAAGCTTGACATCCATAATCCTCAATGGCACCTCATCGTAATTGACATCTGGATGAATCTCTGTTGGGATTTCTTTCATCACCCGTCCTTCTCTCAGAATGTATTTCTGTAGCATAGACACATGGAACACATCATGCACCCCAATTGGTATACAGGCTTTTATATTCTCTCAATAACGTCAAAGGGTCCAATATATCAGGGATAGAGTTTTTCCTTGACTCCAACCCTTCAGATGCCTTTGGTAGGCAATACCTTTAGGAACACATGGTCTCCAAACTCAAATTCCATTTCCCATACGATATCAATATGTAAATTTCTTATGTCGATCCTGAGCTGCCTGAATTCAACTTCTTATTAGTGGTACCTTTTCGGTTAGTTCCCTGAATATCTCTAGACTATGGATCTCCTTTTCTCCTATCTCATTTCAGCTAATGGGTGATCAACACTTCCTATCGTACAGAGCCTCGTACGAGGCCATTCCTATGCTCGTCTAAAAGCTGTTATTATAAGCGAACTCCACCAATAAAAGATGTGCTTCCCAATTGCCTCCAAAGTCTAGCATACACGTCTTAGTAAGTCCTCTAAGATCTATATTGTCCTTTCAGTTTGTCCATCTGTCTATGGGTAAAATGTAGTACTGAATTGCAAATTTATCCAAAGTACCTTCTGTATGCTGCCCCAGAATTTAGACATGAATCTGGTATCTCGATCTGAAATAATGCTCATTAGAACTCTATGTAACCACACTATCTATCTTATCTAGAGTTCTGCCATTTGCTCGATAGATGTACCTATCTTATATGCCAATAAATGAGCTGACTTGGTAAGATGATCCACCACTACCCATAAATCATCCTTGCCTTGAAGGTTCTTTAAAAGCCCAGTTACAAAATTTATCATAATCTTCTCCCACTTTCACTCTGGGATCTCTAATGGCTGCAAAGGACCAGCTGGCCGCTGATGTTCTAATTTAACCAATTGACACAACATGCAACTGGCCACATAATCTACTATCTCCTTTTTTATGCCAGACCACCAAAAATTAAGCTTGAGATCTTAATACATTTTAGTCCCTCCTGGATGTCCCGCAGAGCAAGTGGAATGTGCTTCTTCCAATACTTTGTTCTTTAATTCTTTAGCTGCGGGCACACATATTATGTTCTCGAAATACATATAACCACAATTCCTATGTGGAAATCCTCTAACTCTCCTTATTTAACTTGTCGTCTGAGAGCAGTAAGAGTTACGTCCCTGCTTTGTTCTTCACCTAATTGGGTTCGTAAGGTGGGCTCTAACTCTATACTTTCTACTATATCCACTAAACCTTCAGTATCTTCCAACTCTAGAATTCTCAACTGTCGCATCAATTCTTCTTGTGTTGTGAGCCCGTTCATGGTTACCCCACTTTGACTCTTCCTGCTTACGGCATCTACTACTATATTGGCCTTCCCTGGGTGATAGTAGATCTTAATATCATAATCCTTTATTAATTCTAACCACCTTCGTTGCCTCATATTCAATTCTTTCTGTGTGAAAATATATCTGAGATTTTTATAGTCCGTGTACATTTTACAGCGTACTCTATAGAGATAGTGCCTCCACACCTTCAGTGCAAGAACTACGTTTAACAGTTTCAAGTCATAGGTAGGACAGTTCCTCTCGTACGACTTTAGCTATCTTGATGCATATGCGATCACCTTATCGTCTTGCATAAGTACACATCCCAACCCATTCCTCGAAGCATCACTTTAAATAACTTAATCCTTTCCTTCGCTGGGTTAAGGCAATATAGGTGTTGACACTAGTCTTTTCTTCAGTTCCTAAAAACTTTGCTCATACTCTTTGCTCCATGAATACTTCACCACATTCTGGGTTAACCTGGTTAATGGCATTGCTATCTTGGAGAATTCTTCTACAAAATATCGGTCATAGCCAACCAAGCCCAAGAAGATGCGTACTTCAAACATAATACTTAGTTGTTTCTACCCCACAACAGTCTTAATCTTGCTGGGGTCTACATATACCCCTTCCTTGGATATGACATGCCCAATAAAGACGACATTCTCGAACCAGAATTCACACTTCTTCAGCGTAGTATACAACTGCTACTTATGTAGTGTTTGCAGTACCACCTTTAAGTGTTCCTTATGCTCCTCTTTACTTGGAGAATATTTCAAGATATCATCAATAAACACCATAACATATTAATCCAAGTATGGTCTAAAAATTTGATTCATTAAATCCATGAACTTGGGTGGGGCATTTGTTAGTCCTAAGGGCATTACCAGAAACTTATAGTGTCTGTATCTTGTGAAGAAATCAGTTACGTGCACATCTTCCTCCCTAATCTTCAGTGAGCTTGTTTAACTCTCGATAATCAACACACATCCTCATGGAACCATCTTTCTGCTTCACAAATAACACGGTTGCTCCCTATGGTGACATACTTGGACAGATAAATTCCTTTTTCAGTAGGTCTACCAGTTGAGTTTTTAATTCTTTTAGCTCCACCGGGGCCGTATGATATTGTGCTTTAGAAACTGGCCTTGCCCTGGGAATCAACTCAATTTGGAACTCCACTTCGCGATCTGGTGGTACCCCTTATACATCATCTGGAAATACATCCGGGAAGTGTCTAGCAACAGGGATTTGATACAATGTAATCTCGCTCTGAGTGTCCATTGTAGCAGCTAGGTAAGCCACTACACCAGTATCCCTGCTTCAAGTGCAAAAATTATACCTAAACGTGTTTTAACACCCTCGTTCTCATATATGAGTTCTCCTTTTTCCTGGAAAGAAAACTGTATTACACTTGCAGTCAATGAAAGCATAGTGCCCTGCTAGCTAATCCATTCCCAAGATAACCTCAAAACCTATCATTTCCATAATTCAGAACTGTCCATCGAGCAGCTGACCACTTATAACAATATTGCTCTAATTGCCATCTCCTCTGTACATCTAATTCTAGACAGTTTATGTCTCCTTGCAAAATGCTCAGCAATAGATGAATAAGTTGCTCCAGAATCGAACAACGTACTCGTAGAAAAACCAGCTACTAAAAAATTACCCGCGATAATTTCCTAAACTCATAATGGCAGTCTTGTCATGACAATAAGTTATTAAGCAATTTTTTTTACTTACCTTTCACCACATCTGCCATTTGGCCAGGTTTTGCCTAGTTCAATGCATACACACGTGTCTTGGCTCTTGCTCTCAAATTTCCTCATGTAGGAGCTATAATGCGGTTATTGGTGCTCATTAGGGCATTGGTGTTTGCTGATGTTGGAGTTCGTGCATGAATCTCATGACAAGTTTTCAACTGATGCTGGAGTTTGTGCATGAATCTCGAGATAAGTTGTTAGTTGATGCCCCATCTTCCCATATCTAAAGCAAACCCCAGTAATCCACCTTTAAGGCGAACACGTGTTATTACACATGTACATTCCCAAATTTAGAATTTAAGACTTTTGATAGATTAATAGTAATTAATGTATTTACCTGTATTGATTCTAAGTGTCTCCCATCCACTTACATCTTCCACACCACACATATATGTTTTTTGAAGGATTTCCCCCCAGGATTGTGTTGCAGGGTCTCTTTGTTGGTTCAGTGTATTAACTCCCTACTTCTTGTCCCATCCTCCTCTTTGCATGCTCCTTTTTCACCTTCTTTCTGCACAAGTTCTGTTTAATCACCAGTGCCCTCTGAAGCATGTCTGAGTATGTGGGCAAGAGAAGAGGCACTACAAGATCCTTGATATCCTCCCTCAGCCCAACCGCAAACTTTTTTGGCCCAAGTTTGTTCGTCCAAGGCAGCAGCTGACTTGAACATCAAGAGCCTAGAGAACTTACAATCGTACTACGACACAGTCATATTCCCTTATACCAGCTAGTCAAATTCTTGTGCCTTCTCTCTTCTCGAGGCTGCCGAAATATGCTGGTCCCTAAAATCTCTCAGGAATGCATCCCATTCGTACATCTCCACCTCTACCACCTCATTTGTATGCTGGTAGCCTCTCCTCTCCTCCACATTCCTTCTATCTTGTCAGATTCTCTCCTGAGTTTCCCACCATCTACAAGCATCGCCCGTCAACATATAGGACATGAACATCACTCTGTCCATAGGTCGGGTGCTGGAAATTTTAAAGGCCTTCTCCATTTCCATCACCCAGTCCTCTACCTGCACAGGTTCTTCCATACCATCAAAAGTAAGCAGCTAAACTCTCTAAAACTCCAGCGGTTGTTGCTGCAGTCGGCTGGTGCTGCTAAGCTAGTAAATTAGAATCTGCAGGTATGCACCTTCGACATTTAACCCTGTCGGGTTCAGAGGTGGCAGAATAACAACACCGGCAGGAGCATTGGCAGGGGGAGCAGGCGCATTGGCCGCAGCACTGTTAACATCAGCAATCTCAACCTCAGCAACATTAGCAACATCCACGGCATTAGCATCATTAGCCACATTAGCAACATTAGTAGCAGCGTCAGCAAGCACTTCATGGTTTGCACCTGCCCGTCCCCCCTCCCCTAAATCTTGCCTCGAACCCTGTCCCATGGATACTTGAGCTCTCGTATGTGGTGCCACGGTTTCCTACCCTCTTGTGTTATCGCTAAAGTATTAAAACACTAAACTCATCTAATAACACGCCTAATTATATATCCAAACACTATAAGCGCATCATCATCCTACCTCATCAGAATTATATAAATCATCTGCCACAACGTTATTAACAATGGACCACATAAAGACACTAATTACGTTATAATCACTTCAAGGACACAATGAACCACATAAAGACACAATCTGTAGGGTTTCACATCATTTGTATTCAATCGGAACATAAAAATTTCAAGGCAATTCAAAATTTTCGAATAAAACCACTTCAAGTTTTTGACAAAATCTTAAAATAGCTTTAACTTTTAAACAGTTGCGAATTTGACCCGCAAAGTTGATCTTTATGGCGAAGCGATAGTTGCTGTAGATCGGGAAATTTCTTATCTAAAAATATACGACAAATTATGCTCAGGTCCTTGGTATTTGGTCTCCCTCACTCTCAGGTCCTTGCATTTCTAAAATCCATGCTGACGTCCCCCGTTATGGTTTTAGAAACTCTCGGGTCCCTCGCTGACATCATTGACTAATTTATTATTATTTTATATTAGGAAAGACCATTATACCCTTATAAAAAATTAAAAAAATGCCTTCTTCTTCCTAGAAATCGTCCGTCGAAATCAAACATCACCACCATCACTCCTCCTCTGCCGATAAACCAAGAAAAATCACATCTCCATCCCTGACCCTCGTCCTCGCCTTCAAGACAGGTTGTGACGGTGACCAATTTCAACCAATAAGAATCCTAATACCTCTTCCACTCAAGAATCAAAAAATGAAAACCCTAAACAGGTTATTGATAGGGACGGGAACGTTCTTGAGGATCCGACGAAGCTCAACTTCAAGGTTCTCCACCGTCAACCTCCCTGGAGATCCAGACCGATGACCTCCCCGATGAACTCGTCAACCACACCGTCCACCAGATGGGTTTGATATTCAACTGAAACGAGATTCAAATTTAAGCAACGAATTTGAGATACCGGTGATGGGGAGGGTGACATCGGCTAGGAGGAGGATGGGGTTTTCTCCAGTTACGAGGATGAGAAGGCAGCGACGGTGATTGGGAACGGAGGCACTGGGTCGGGTCGGAGCACGGTGGTGATGTTTGATTTCGCCGGACGGTTTCAAGGAAGAAGAAGGCATTTTTTTAAAATTTTTATAAGGGTATAATGGTCTTTTCTAATATAAAATAATAATAAATTAATTGATGATGTCAGCAATGGACCCGAGAGTTTCTAAAACCATACATGGGGGACGACAGTATGGATTTTAGAAACGCAGGGACCCGAGAGGGAAGGAGACCAAACCCCAGGGTTTTGAGCATAATTTGCCCGAAAATATATTATAATAGCGAAACGGAGAAACGAGTCAAAAATTATAGCATGTCAAAGTTTATGTAGTTTTGGACATTAAGACCACTTATTTTGACCTAAAAACCACCATCAAAACCACTTCCCTCCCAATGCATGACGCACGAACACCATCAAAACAAAAAAAATTTCTGATACCATCAGTTGTCGTGCCTCGAATATAAATATGACAACTGCCCAAAGTTTAAATACCATGACAGCACTAGAATTTACTAATAAAAAGAGAATCCAAATTATTCGTAGTAGTTATAAATTAAACAATGAAAACTGTCTTCAAATCGGATTAACTGAAAGTCGATAAAATATTAGTCTTTATTAATAAAATAAACACAAAGAATGCATGTAGCTTGAGCCTACTCATGATCCATAACTTCTCTCAAACGATCTGAAACACATACAGTTTGTGTTAGTTTATTAAACTCAATAAGTGAAATATAAACAGAAAAGAAATTGAATCTTACCCTGAAAGGATTATAAGGCAGAACAAAAATTTACAAATACAAAGTATACACTGTCAGACTTTTCAAAACAGTAACAGAGGTCTCCTAATCAGCTAACAGAATAAGACTCTGGAGCCTATAGAGCTATGATGGGAGTCTCGTGGGGCACAGATAAATACTCTTCTCTTTTCGCATTTTGGGCCAAGAAAACGAAAGAGTATCCCATCCACGAGCCCAGATAATTCTCACACTCTCCGTCCATTTGGTTACACATGCCAAAGATTACCAGATAGCACTTTATAACTAGGGGGCCTAGAAAGACGCGAGAATAATCCCGCATGTCAGAAACAGAATAAAGATACAATACTCATATCAGAAATCCAAAACAAGTCAGAAATCAGTAACAAATTGGAACTCAAAACAAATCATAAATCGAATAGTTTATCCATAAAACTTTGAAATCAAAAATAGGGTCACAGAACATAAATCACACAAGCATTATCAGTATTTCATATTCCGAAACAACAAGAATTATGAACGTTTTGACCAACACGTGGATATCTCAGGAATACTAAAATCCTAGATCAACAGGTAATCACAGAAATTCACTTACGTGGTGTAGCTATTAATCTTAATTCCTAGAGCTTCCCGGTCACTCCTTCAATGCAACACCCAAGGTCCTATACGCATTCCATGTTAATTCCTAAGTAACACAATCCTGCACAGTCCAGGGAGGGATAGCAACGAGACTTACCCTCTGGTATCTACGGTCCTAGCTTGATCCCTTAAGGAACCTTCGTCTGTTCGATCGCTCTTTCTAAATTTTGGAAATGTGACTCGTGAGCTTTCTTACAGTATACACAAATCAGATTGAGAGGGCGGAACTCATACTTACCATCTACCTCTAGAGAATCTCATATGGCCTCGTCTTCTTCCAACACGTTCTCCTCGATCTGGATGTTCCCGTCGCCTTCACGGAGAGGGAAAATTTTGCGAGTCTCTTTTGGTTGGCAAAAAAGGAGGACGGCCAGCTATTATTTAAAGCAAAATTAAAATCCTAACTTTACCCTAATGAGGCTAGGGTTACGTGAAAAACTTCCCATATGATCTCCAAGTTGTTAAGAAAAACCAATTATTGCCAAAATTTAGATAATTTATGAGTTAGGTTATTCGATTCTTACAATAGGAGTATTTGACAAAGAGGTTTAGTGTTTAAATATTGGTCAGGTGTATTATTAGCATAAAAATTTATCCTTAAAAAATTGGCAAACTCGTGCAGTTTCCCTTTTATGAAAGATGGAAGATGATAAAAGAAGTAACTGAACTGCCTAACTACGAAAACAAAACTTTATTATAGAGAGAAATCCTTACTATAGATATGACAAGGAACCTTTCAAGGAATGTAACTACAAAATTTAACATCTAAATTTGTTACATCATTGTTGGATTTTTTTTCACTTGAATTTTATAGCCACAAAGTTTTTATAGAGGTTGCGACTGCAACTTTATACGCTTTGGTACGAGAGAGTGTATAGGTCCACTTTTGGCCGCTCTTGACTATCTGCATATGGGATAACTAGAGTGAGTTCAGTTTGGTAAAGGATGCTAATGTATTGACACTTTTCATTTCCTTTATTTAAAATACCATCATCATTTATATAAAAAAAGTTCAATCACCAATTTGTTTAAGGTTAATAGTTTTTATAAATAGTAATTAATAATTTTTCTAACCGTCACTGACAATATCGTAACGGTAGTCATCCTTAATAAAACCCCAGAAAATAGAAATTCAAAATTTGACTAATCAGTTCCCTTATAAGATATTTCTATTTTAAGTCGTCAAGTTCATTATAAATGACGCTGATTTCGAACTTTGAAGTGCCATTTTTTTCCAAAACCACATACGAATCGTTAGTTGTAAAAATGGTGGAGTTATTTATAGGTGTGGATAATTCAATAACTCATTCTTTTAAGATTTTCGGTTGGATACTAAAATTTTAACAATCATTCATGGCTCAGACTAATTTTTCCTACTAATTTAGTTTTGATTCAACAAATTAACATGTAATGTTTTATAGAAACTTACTTATAAAAACAATGTTTATTAGAAACTTTAACCCTACTAATTTTTTTCTAGTTTTGTCCTTCATATATTAAATTGCTGAATCATTGTACATGAGCTAGGTTAGATGTTTTTCTAGGTTTATTAGGAGTGACAGATATTGTCAAAACTCTTTTAACTCCAAAGCAATCTGATTGTTTTGTTCTCTGCCTCCAAAGCTGATTTTAGTTTTATTAAATAGTTTTATATTGAAAAACAACATCAGGATTGTGCAACTTTTAGTGAATTTAGTAAATCATTTTAGGAGACCTTCAGACCATCGTGCTGCTGCTGCAAAGTGTAACTGCAACAGTTCTGCAGAAGGAACATGCTGCAATGTTTTGTAGCTAATCTCTGCATAATCACATACCTCGATGTTCAATAATCAAGATGATGTAATTGTGTAAATAATTAGTTGGTTGTTGAGTTAGTCATTCTGACTAGTTAATTAAGAGTTATTAGGGAAAAAGTGGTTAGGAAATTAACTGTAATAAGGTGGCAATAAATGGGTTCTGGCCGTTTCTGGCTGTCTGTTGGTGTCTAATAGCTTAGTGAACATCAATGTCATCCAAAAGAATCACATCTTCTGGGTCAAACTCCAATATAAGCCTCAAGTTAGCCCCTATTCTCTTGACAATACAAAGTTACATATCTTTGTCTAGAGTTGTGGCAAGGAATCTCAACAGCAAAGGCATGTTCCCGAACCTAATCCAATGGAGGAGCATTATGAGGAATGGTCAGCTAATGACCAACTAGTAATCACCTGGATTCTAAATTCTTTAAATTCTAAGAATTATGACATTTTTATGTTAGCATATAGTGCTAGGGAACTATGGATATCTATCAAAGATCTGTATGGACAACAAAATAGTTTATATAGGATTTTTTAACTAAAAAAAACCATTGCTGAAACAAAACAGGGAGACTTATCTTTCACTGTATATCTAGCTAACATGAAGGGTATGTGGGATGAACTATCTTTGTTTAGACCCCCAAAGCAAAGGGCAAAACAACAGCATTAAGCAAGAACAAACAACCTCATCCTTTTCATCTTATAACTTCAAATTCCTGTCATTTACTACGTAAAATTATAATAAGATGAGTTGGATCATTGATTCTGGTGCTAACCAGCACTTGACTTATGATTCTTATGATTTAGTTAATACTAAACTGAGAAATGATGGATTAACAGTAATGGTAGCCAATGGAATTAATGCTGCAATATCTTGTAAGAGGGAGAAATGCTTCTCTCACAATAGAAAACCATGTGAAGTGTTTACTGATTCCTAATTTTGCTCCCAAACTCATGTGTATTAGCAAAATAACTAATCAACTTCAGTGTAGAACCATAACTTTTCAAGGGTACATGTGTTATAATCCAAGAACAATGAAGAAAAACATATCAAGAGATGTAAAATTTATGGAATATGTTGTTTACTATAATACCAATTTGAATAAACAGATTCATAATGAAGAATAGGGGGAGAAGCATGAAACAGAAATTCAGAAGAATCAAGGAGAGACTATTCAAGGCTCTATGAAATTCAGAAATTCAATCGGATCAAGATTCACAGGAGGCCAGCAGGGAAGAACGTGTACAAACTCTTCTGCATAAATTGTTCAAACTAACCCTTCTGATTTGCAGGGGCAAGTAGATGAGCAAGCCAGCTATTGTGGTCCTCCACTGCAATCAGAAGTGTTTGTTAGCACATAAGAACTTGAAAGAATTGTTCCAGAAGAAATTGCAAATCAATCCAGCAGCAGACTCACCAACTATATGCCACCTGAACCACTTGAGAGATTGATGAGAATGTGACGAGATTAACCAGAACTCATAAACAATCTATAAGGCTAAAAGATTACAAGGTATATGTCTATCAATTATATCCAATCTGCGGTTATTTTATATCATTATGTTACTCCTAATTATTTTAATTACTTGTCTAAGATAGATCAAAATAGTGAAACTACAACTTTTGAAGAAGCTAAAAATATAAAGTTTTGAAGAAAGCAATTCATGAAGAACTAAAAGCTCTAGCTAAGAATAAAATGTTGTTTGTCGGAGTTTGGTGTACTTGATTAGGATCTACGGCAGTCGAGGCAAGTGTTGGACACTTTCTCCGTAAGACGAGATTGCCCCGTATATTTCAGTGCGGTACGGGCTTCGGCAATCGTCCCCAAGATACAACGACTGTTTAGGGCGTTTCTAAGAACGTTGCACACGTATCTCGAAACTTTCGGGCGAACCCTTATATACCCAGAACTTTCGGACTCTTGTAAGTGAAGAACGGGGGGAGAGGAGAAGACAACAATGCTATGGATGCACTTGCTGCTGGGGTGAGGGATTATGGCAAGGGGCAGGCCTATTTATAGGCTGGAGGAGGCAGGGAGGCAGCCACCCCGAAGGGACGCGTCCGCTCGGCCAACAAGCTGGCTGGCTGCGCTCGTGGCCCTTCGGTGGCTTCTGAATCTTTCCAGGCGCGCCCAGGCTGCGTTGGCACCCTTTCGCGATGGATCTCGCACCCTTCGGCCTTCTGGAAGTCTTCTGCACATTCCTGCCCGTCGTGCCTCTTCGGTGGCCAACCTGAAGGTACTCGCAGCTCCTCGTCACTCCGGTAGCTGCGCAACTCTCTCCGAACCCGGGCAAAATACCTAAGGCTCCTCCAGCTCCTCGCGACGATGCACACGTGCGAAGTGCCAAGTGCGCCACAAAGCGCCCATTGCGACCTGCATGTGTGCGAGCGCGTGCTCGTGCTCGTGCTCGTGCTCGGATGGTGCTCCGCACCATCCTCGTCGCGGTTCCGAGTTGGCTTTCCCTCCTGGTGGTCAACTTATTTCCTAGTCAACAAGGATTTCCTCCTTATAAACTAGGAAATGTTGGTGCCACTTTCCAATGTGAGATTGCACTTTTTATTTCCCTTTTGGGCCTCCACTTTGGGCCTTTCCACTTTGGGCTTGCATTGAATTTTCATTCAAACCCAACAATCCCCCACATGAATGATGATTAATGCATGCAGACTCTAATCAAAAAATCTGACGTGTTATTATTGCATTGAGACAGGTAGCTTGCGGCTTTGAACCTTCTCTAGTAATATATTATCGGATTTACTCGCTGCTCGGTGAACGTGATGTCTTGAACCGTCAGCTTTTGGTGTAAACCTAGACAATAACATTTACACAATAATAACCCTAGTATATTTGGGTTCTCACGTTGTGTCCATTTCGGCCATGGACCATTTCTTGGATTCATAAGTATTTTTTTCCATTTGAAGCGGCCTCACTTCACACTTACATAGGTGATCTCCTATCAGGAATGTCCTGCCATACTCCACCTTTATCAAGGTATAGGAATCATTAAAAGCGTAACGCTTAACCTTACCACACCTCTGCAGGTTAATACCTGGGCAGCTTCTGAGAATGAGATAGGTTCTAGGTGATTGACTGAACCCTCCATAACTTAGTTATCTCATTGAACCAAGTTTGCGGGATCTCCACTCATCATGGTTGAGTTACAGCTATGGACGTTCTTTAGTGTGTGGATTTTAATCCCATTCCCCTTACTGTATTGTACATTTGATCTCTATTGATTCCTTTCGTAAAAGGATCAGCTAAGTTGTCCTTGGACTTTACGTAATTAATGGTGATCACCCCACTAGAGATCAACTTTCTAACGGTATTGTATCTCCGATGGATATGTCGAGACTTTCCGTTGTACAATGTACTTTGTGCTCTCCCGATTACAGACATGCTATCACAATGTATCAATACGGGAGACACCGGTTTGCTCCAGCACGGAATATCCTCTAGGAAGTTTCTGAGCCATTCAGCTTCTTCCCCAGCTTTGTCTAGTGCTATAAACTCCGACTCCATGGTGGATCGAGCTATGCACGTTTTTTTAGAGGACTTCTAAGACACAGCTCTTCCTCCTATGGTGAATACGTATCCACTCGTAGATTTGGAGTCCTTAGTGTCTGATATCCAGTTTGCGTCACTGTATCCTTCTAATACAGCTGGATATTTAGCATAATGTATGCCATGGTTTATGGTATGTTTTAAGTACCGTAAAACCTTTTCCAGAGCTAGCCAGTGATCCTTCCCTGGATTACTTGTGAATCTACTAAGCTTACTAACTAAGTACGCAATATCGGGACGTGTGCAGATTGTTAAATACATCAAGCTCCCGATAATTTGCGCATACCTCAGTTGAGATACTGGGTGCCCTCAATTCTTGGCTAAGTGTAGATTCAAATCTACTTGAGTCTTAACCGGAGGTTTGTCAAAAGCTTCAAATTTCTTGAGCACGCTCTCCACGTAGAGGGATTGCGTCAAGATATTTTCGTCAGCTTTCCTAGAAATTTTTATTCCTAGTATGACATCTGCCAGACCCATATCTTTCATGTCAAAGTAGTTCTTTAACATGTTCTTAGTTTTCACAATAACCTCTTTATTGCTTCCCATAATTAGTAAGTCATCTACGTAGAGACATACAATTACGTAAGCTTCAGGTGTGCCCTTAATGTAAACACATTTATCGCACTCATTGATCTTAAATCTATTTGACAGCATTGTTCTGTCAAACTTCTCGTGCCACTGTTTCGGCGCTTGTTTTAGCCCGTATAGTGACTTGACTAGTCGACACACTTTATGCTCTTGACTGGGAGCCACAAACCCTTCAGGTTACTCCATGTATATCTCCTCTTCCAGTTCTCCATTTAGGAAAGCTATTTTTACGTCCATTTGGTGGATCTCGAGGTTATAGAGTGCTGCAACAGCTATGAGTACTCTAATTGATGTGATTCTTGTGACCGGTGAATACGTGTCAAAGAAATCATATCCCTCCTTCTGTTTGAACCCCTTAGCTACCAATCGATCTTTGTACTTGTCGATTGATCCATCAGCTTTATATTTCCTTTTTAGGATCCACCTGCATCCCAAAGGTTTGCAGCCCGGTGGGAGATCCACGATTTCCCACGTGTGGTTTTGTATAATAGATTCTATCTCACTATTGATAGCTTCCTTCCAGAGAGGAGCATCTGGACAGGACAATGCCTCTTGGATTGTCCTGGGTTCATCTTCTAACGCGTAGGTCAGATAATCCAGACCAAAGGATTTGGTTACCTTCGTCTGTTTACTACGTCTAGGTTCATCATCTTCCTTATTTGACCCTTGCGTAGTCTCGTGAGCCCTTTTCTTTGGACTTCCTTTCTTTCTTTCCTTATTAGGAAAGCTATTCTCAAAGAACATTGCGTTCCTTGATTCTATGACCATTCTCGCGTTTACCTCAGGGTTTTTAGATTTATGCACCAAAAATCGATAAGCACTGCTATTTTGTGCATATCCGATAAAGATACAATCAATGGTCTTGGGTCCTATTCTCACCTGCTTAGGCTTAGGTACTTCGACCTTTGCTCGACACCCCCACACTTTAAGGTAACCGTAAGAAGGCTTCCTTCCTTTCCATAGTTTATATGGGGTTTTATCCCTTTTCTTGTGTGGTAATTTGTTTAGAATGTGGTTAGCTGAGAGCACAGCTTCCCCCCACATGTTCTGGGGTAAGCCCGAGCTAATCAACATAGCGTTCATCATCTCCTTAAGAGTTCGATTTTTACGTTCAACTACGCCATTTGATTGAGGTGAGAAAAGAGTAGTTGTCTGATGAATAATGCCATGTTCTCGACAGAGTTCATTAAACGGAGCTACATATTCTCCCCCTCGATCACTTTGGATCATTTTAATTTTCACGCTGAATTGATTTTCAACCTCATTCTTATATCTCTTAAAGGCATCAAGAGCTTCGTCTTTGCCCTTTAGGAGATATACGTAATAGTATCTTGTGCAATTATCGATAAACATGCTGAAGTATTTCTTCCCGCCTTTAGTTTGTACGTGTTTCATATCGTAAGTGTCTGTATGAATTAACTCTAAAGGCATAGTAGTTCTTTCCACCGAATGAAAAGGTGCTTTGGTCATTTTAGCCTCCACACATACTTCACATTTATCGGATGGGTTGAATTCTAGATTTGGTAATAATTTTAAACTTACTAACTTTCTTAGCGAGTTTAAATTTACGTGTCCTAATCTACCATGCCATAAATTAGAACACTCGGCCAAGTAAGAAGAAGCGTTAACTTTATTTTCACCGTTAAAGGTGCGATGTACAGTTATTACATTCATCTTAAACAGCCCCCTCTCTAGATAACTCTTTCCTATGAATTAACCCGCTTTGATCAGTACAAACTTATCAGCCTCAAATACAAGCTTAAGACTGGCTTTGCTAAACAGTGAGCCAGAAACTAAGTTCTTACGGATGTCCGGGACATGCAGTACATCCTTGAGGGTCAGCTCCTTTTCTGAGGTCAGCTTCAGGACCACCTTTTCCAGACCGACGATCTTGGACGTTGCAGAGTTTCCCATGAACAGCTTTCGGCCGGTGATCAGGATATAGCTCGAGAACATCTCCTTCTCCGAGCAGATGTGGCGGGTAGCTCCAGTGTCCAAGAACCACTCTCTCGGATTGTCCACCAGGTTGGCTTCAAATACCACGGCTGATAGATCCATCTGGGACAAGTCTTCAGCCAGGTTAGCCTTTCCTTGGTCGTCCTTCTTCGGCTGCCGACAGTCCTTAGCTATGTATTCGGGTTTGCCGCAGTTGTAGCAGTCGCCCCTGATCTTCTTGTTCTTTTTCTTCTTGGGCTCTTGCTTCTCCTGCTTATCCCCAGACTTCTTCCTCTTCTTGCTACCTTTTCCCTCGGCGAGGTACACGGTGGTCTCAGGGTTGGCCTTGTCTTGCTTGACTCCCCCCTCTCAGGGTTGGCCTTGTCTTCCTCGATTCTAAGTCTCACGATTAGGTCTTCTAGGCCCATGTCCTTCCTCTTGTGCTTGAGGTAGCTCTTGAAGTCCTTCCAGAGTGGGGAGAGCTTCTCGATCATCGCAGCTACTTGGAAGGACTCGCTGAGTTGCATCTCTTCGGCTTGGATCTCGTGAAGGATCAGCTGCAACTCCTGCACTTGGTCGATGACCTTCTTGGAATCCACCATCTTGAAGTCGAGGAATCGTCTGACGATGAATTTTTTTGTCCTGGCATCCTCTGTTTTGTACTTCTTCTCGAGTGAACTCCACAGCTCCTTAGCAGTTTTGGCTTCCGCGTAAACATTGTAGAGTGTATCGTCTAGTCCATTCAGACCGTAGTTCTGGCACAGGAAATCGCTGTGACTCTACGCGTCGAGAGCGTTGATCTTCTGTTGATCCGTCTCATTTTCCGCTATCTTCGGTGCTTCCTCTTTCAGGAACCGAACTAGGTTGAGCGTGGTCAGATAGAATGCCATCTTCTGTTGCCACCTCTTGAACTCGATACCGTTGAACTTGGCCGGCCTTTCGGCGTTGACAGTTCCCGGGACCGCTGGCATTGGTGCGGTGCTTGACGATGCCATCTTCAAGTACACAATCTTGTCTTACGATTATTGTTTGTCGGAGTTTGGTGTACTTGTTTAGGATCTACGGCAGTCGAGGAAAGTGTTGGACACTTTCTCCGTAAGACGAGATTGCTCCGTATATTTCAGTGCGGTACGGGCTTCGACAATCGTCCCCAAGATACAACGACTGTTTAGGGCATTTCTAAGAACGTTGCACACGTATCCCGAAACTTTCGGGCGAACCCTTATATACCCAGAACTTTTGGACTCTTGTAAGTGAAGAACGGGGGGAGAGGAGAAGACAACAATGCTATGGATGCACTTGCTGCTGGGGTGAGGGATTATGGCAAGGGGCAGCCACCCCGAAGGGACGCGTCCGCTCGGCCAGCAAGCTGGCTGGCTGCGCTCGTGGCCCTTCGGTGGCTTCTGGATCCTTCCAGGCGCGCCCAGGCTGCACTGGCACTGTTTCGCGATGGATCTCGCACCCCTTCGGCCTTCTGGAAGTCTCCTGCACATTCCTGCCCGTCGTGCCTCTTCGGTGGCCAACCTGAAGGTGCTCGCAGCTCCTCGCGATGATGCGCACGTGCGAAGTGTCAAGTGCGCTACAAAGTGCCCATTGCGACCTGCGTCCAATGCGCCATGCGCACGTGCTCGTGCTCGGATGGTGTAGCACCATCCTCGTCGCAGTCCGAGTTGGCTTTCCCTCCTGGTGGTCAACTTATTTCCTAGTCAACAAGGATTTTCTCCTTATAAACTAGGAAATGTTGGTGCCACTTTCCAATGTGGGATTGCACTTTTCATTTCCCTTGTGGGTCTCCACTTTGGGCCTTTCCACTTTGGGCTTGCATTGAATTTTCTTTCAAACCCAACATAAAACTCATAAAATAACTGAACTACGCGATAGAAGTCAATAGGATGTAAATGTATCTACAAGATAAAAAAATACCAACTGTGGTGGAACCATAGAGAGGTATAAAGTAAGGCTTGTTGGAAGAGGCTTTACGTAAGTACGAGGTATAGATTACTTTGAAATTTTTGCACCAGTAGCCAAGATGAACATCATAAGGATAGTAATTAGCACTAATGCAAACAACAGTTGGCCGATGTTTCAGATTGATGTAAAGAATGCATTCAATAGAGGAAGAAATTTACATGGATCTGCCTCAAGGTCATCCTAAACATAATTCTAACTTAGTTTTCGATATATGGACTTTAACAATCACATAGTGACTCGTATCATAGATTAAGTAGAGAATTTACAAGTTTAGGAATTTAAAAAAAAAGCATCACAGACTACACTATTTATTAAAGACCGAAAAAAGAGGAAAGATTGTTATATGCATCTATGTAGATGATATTATAATAAAGGGAGTAATGTTGAAGGGATTAAGCACCTAAAGAAGACATTGAATGAGAGGTTTCACATAAAAGATTTAGGAATACTAAAATACATTCTAGGAAATTGAATTTGCATACTCTAATAAAGAAGTTTTCTTGTTCCAAAAGATATGTGTCAAGTTTTCAATAACTACATAATACAAAGTTGATGATGTTGGACAATTTGAGAGGTTTGTTGATAAACTAATTTACTTAACTATTTCAAGACCTTATATATCGTATGTTGTTAGCTTAATTAGCCAAGCTATGCATAAAAAAAAAAGTCAAGTCATATTGCTATAGCTGACATACTTGAAAGAATATCGTGGAATTTGTTTCCTATGCAGAAATAATGGAGACACGAAAATCCAATGGTACTTTGATGCTGATTGGGCTGAATCTGTTGAAGCTAGTGGCTTTTGTGTTTTTCTGGGTGGTAATCTTGCAATTTGGAAAAGAAAAAAGTAACTTGTTGTCCTTGATCTAGTGTTGAAGCTGTGTATCGAGCTATGACACTCACTACCCAAGAACTGGTTTTGGTTAATCATATTCTTACAGATTTAGGATTTAGAGCAAAGGAAAGCATGTAGATATATTGTGATAATCAAACTACAAAGCGACATTGGTGCCAATCCTGTTTTCCATGAAAGAACCAAGCACATTGAAGTGAATTGTCACTTTATCAAAGAGAAAATTCAGAAGAAAGAGATCAGCACACCATTTGTTTGCAGCGAGCTTCAACTTGCTGATATTGTTACGAAGGCTGTCTCTGTCAGAAGATTCTAATTTGTTACTAGCAAGTTGAGATTGTTCAACCTTTTCTCAAAATCCAAATTGAAAGGGAGTGTTGGAGACCTACAACATGATTGTGCAGCTATTGGTGATCCTCGTGCTGCTGCTGAAAAGTGCAACTGCAGCTGTTCAGCAGAAGGAACTTGCTGCAATATTTTGGAGCTGGCTTCTACATAATTACAGACCTCGATGTTCAATAATCAAGATGATGTAATTATTAGGAGCCGCTGAGCTCCTTGTGTTGTACCGGTGAATTTGGCATCCTCGAATCCTCGGGCTCTTGGGCTTCGGAGCCGTATTTGCGGGAAGGAGACGAAGACAAGAAGAAGACGAAGATAATAAAATCTCTTTTTTTTATTTATTTTGTTTGATACCTTTACATATGGTAATTTGATTCCTTAATATAGGAAAAGGAATCCGAAAGGATTACAAACAGATACGAAAGGGCCATGTCTAGGTTCATGCCTAGAAACATGTTCAAATTATTTAATGACAGAAGACTGAAATTTATTGCGAATAATGCATCCGAAAATCCAGCGAATCACTCGTGGCGAACTCTTCGTTTCTTGCGGTGGTACGAAGTTCCCCACACAACATCACTCCCACCGTTGAGAAACAGCTTGTCCTCGAGCTGAAATGCCGGATAAAGGCGGCGGAACTCTTCTAAGGGCACCCACGAAGACTCGGACGCGGGGGCATCCTTCCAAGCGACCAAAATCTGCCAGCTATCACGACGACGAACGGCACGGAGAACCGAGGCCGGCGTAGACAAAACACGCCCATGGGAGACCGAAGGTAGCGGGGGCGGAGCCGAAGGGGGGTTGCCGTAAAACGTCTTTAAAAGACCCACGTGAAACACGTCATGCAAACGAGTACCCTCCGGAAGGCGAAGCCGATATGCCACCGTACCGACCCGGTCGAGCACCTGATAGGGACCGTAATAACGGGGTCCCAACTTGCCAGAAACCCGACCAGGAAGCGACTGGGCCCTGCGGGTGATTAAGCAAAGCCAAACCCAGTCCCCGATGGCAAAATGGACCTCCCGATGGTGTGCATCATAATAGCGTTTGGCGTACTCCTGAGCCTGGAGAAGACGTAATCATCACGAGCCCGTAAGGAGCTGTCCACTGCGGCTACACGTGCCGAGTATTGGTGCAAAGGCAAGAGGGAGGGGGGATCCCGTCCTTAAACCACTTGAAAGGGTGTCGCACAAAGGGCAGAATGATACGAGGTATTGTAGCAGTATTCGGCCCAGGGCAACCACGACAGCCAATCCTTCGGATGGTCGCCGGAAAAACAATGGAGGTACATGGCAATCACTTTATTAACCACCTCTGACTGTCCATCCGACTGAGGGTGGAAAGCAGAACTAAGGTGTAGGCGAACACCAGACAATCGGAAAAGGTCCTGCCAGAAGTTGCTAGTAAAAACTGGATCGCGGTCACTAATAATGGATTGCGGGAACCCGTGCAATCGAACCACCTCATCAAAGAAAACGCGAGCAACTGAAGTGGCCGTATAAGGATGCCCAAGAGGAATAAAATGGGCATACTTGGAGAAGTGATCAACTGCTGTGAGTATGACAGACTTGTCGTGAACCTTGGGTAGACCCTCAATAAAGTCCATAGTGATGTCAGACCAAATTTGTGACGAAACAACCAAGGGCTGGAGTAACCCGGCGGGATGAAGGTGGTCGGTTTTGTTCCGGTGGCAGACCGCACAAGCGCGAACATATTCCTGAACCAACTTTCGATCAGATGGGATGTGGAAATCGGAGCGAAGTCGGTGGAGTGTCTTCTGGACACCCTCGTGACCCATGGAGTGAGCAAACTGAAGCAGGGAGGGCAGGAGGGTAGATGTGGAGGGAACGAACACCTTGTGGCCATACAGGATAAGCTCATCGCGGATTGTCCTAGGTGGCCCTAGCTGGCCAGTTGTAATCTAGTCCTGTAAGGCATGATAGTTGGGGCTACCAAACGCCTCCTTGTGTAAGTCCTCCAAGACGGTGAAGGTGCGGCCGGACTAGGCATGAAGAACTGCGCCATCGCTGTCGCGGTGGGAAAGTGCATCGGCCGTAATATTCAGACAGTCGGGATGATATTCCACTATAAAATCGTACCCGAAGAGCTTACTAACCCACTGATGCTGGGGAATAGTGGAAAGTCGCTGATCCAGTAAAAATTTTAGGCTGTAGTGGTCTGTCCGGACTGAGAAGGACTGGCCCCATAAATAAGGACGCCAATGGCGTACTGCATGTACCAGGCCGATCACCTCACATTCATAGGCAGTGAGCTTGGCGTGTCTAACAGCTATCGGACGGCTGAAATAGGTGAGTGGGCCCGCTCCCTGATGCAACACG
The DNA here is from genome assembly GCA_963995505.1 of Hypericum androsaemum. Classification (NCBI taxonomy): domain Eukaryota; kingdom Viridiplantae; phylum Streptophyta; class Magnoliopsida; order Malpighiales; family Hypericaceae; genus Hypericum; species Hypericum androsaemum. The sequence goes on from OZ023186.1 coordinate 14,208,223, forward strand.
GCTCCAAACCCAGTTCCTGAAGTGTCACAATCGACGATAAATGGTTGAGTAAAATCTGGCAAATGCAAGACCGGCGCAGAGGAGAGAGCCTTCTTAAGAGCAAAGAAAGCGTTGTCAGCTTTGGCTATCCATCAAAATTCTTCTTTCCGGAGCAGCTTGGTGAGAGGTGCAGCAATAACCCCGAAGTTTTGAATGAACTTGCGGTAGTAACCCGCGAGTCCTAAGAATCCCCTCACGCCCCGAACGGAGGTAGGGATAGGCCACGATATCATCGAGTGGATATCACATGTCCGAGGTACGCCATAGACTCCTCGCCAAAGGAACAATTGGAGCGTTTGACAAATAACTGATGCTGGCATATCAAGGCGAACACTAGTCAGACATGCTGCAAATGCTCAGAACAGGAGGCACTATATATGAGGATATTGTCAAAAAATACAAGGACAAAACGGCGGAGGAAAGGCCGTAGTATACTGTTCATAAGTGCCTGAAAGGTGGCCAGAGAATTTGTCAACCCGAACGGCATTACTAGGAACTCGAAATGACCATGGTGAGTTCGAAAAGCTGTCTTATGGATGTCATCTGGGTGCATGCGGATTTGATGGTAGCCCGAGCGTAAATCCAACTTGGTGAAGAATCGCGCCCCCTTTAGTTCATCGAGGAGCTCATCGACCACAGGAATCTGAAACTTGTCCTTCATCGTTTGTGCATTGAGGGCACAGTAGTCGACGCAGAAATGACAAGATCCATCGTGTTTTTTAACCAGCAACACCGGAGAAGAGAAAGCAGAGTTGCTCTCACGGATCAAGCCCTGCTGGCATAACATTGTCGCTCTAATTCATCCTTCTGCAGCTGAGGATAGCGGTATGGCCGAACTGCGACTGGGAGGGTTCCAGGGCAGAGCTGGATCCGATGGTTGCGGACCCTATTGGGAGGCAACCCTATTGGTTTGGCGAACAAGTCATGAAACTCTACCAAGAGTGCCTCGAACAAGGGTCAGTCCACTTCTTGAACTACCCGTAGCATCGGGGAAGGAGGTGCGACACCAGTCCATTGAATCCGCCTTCCATCCCGCCACAACGTCATGCAAAGGTTGTTGAAGTCCCACAAAATTGGACCCAAAGTCCGTAGCCATTGTAATCTGGTCACCGTTGGCCACCGTAACTTTGAGGGCCCGATGTGTGTTCTCCTGTAGGCCAGTTTGAGCCACCACCCCCTCATCGAGAAAATTATGGGTAGACCCCGAGTCGAGGAGAGTAAGGAGCCAAACTGAACTGACGTAGACGTGCAACTGCATCGTGTCTCCAGCCCGAATTCCTGTGAGCGCATGGATGGAGACGACCGGGGGTGCCAGAGGGTCGGTGTCTCTATTGTCGAGATTGCCTATTGCCTCCTCATCCTCAATATAGTCTTCTGCTTCAATATGAAAAAGACGGTGGCACCGATGCCCGCGAACATATTGTTCATCACAGTTGAAACAAAACCCTTGTTTCCGACGTTCTGCCATCTCCACTGGGGACAGACGTCAGACCAGAATGCTAACAGAAGAATGGCCCGGCGGAGTGCTCATGTTGGGCGAGTTGCCTGAAGGAGCAACGGTCGGCTTGGCAGGTACCAGAGTGGGATGCGAGGGCCGACTCCACCCTCGGGATGCCTTGGTCGGTGCTGGGGAATTTGAGCCACCCTCAGTGCGACGCTCGTAAGCCCGGGCCAGACTCATGGCTTCCTAAAGGTCAGAAGGGTATAGCAGCTCAATGTCTGTTCAGAGCGGGTTGGGTAGGCCCGTTGTGAACAGGTCAACTTGATGTCGAGCGGACACCGGGGCAACTCGACATAGTAGTGCTAAAAATTATGCCTGGTACTGCTCCACGGTACTAGGATATGTTAATCGAGTAAGTTCCCCCAAAAGGTTGTTCCGGACCGGGGGCCCGAAACGTTGGTGACACAACTTAGCAAAGACAGGCCACGTCAGGGTTCCGTAATCCCTCTCCATCTAATAAAACCAATGCTGGGCATCGCCGGTAAGATGGAAAGAGGCCAACCACACCTTATCCTCTTCGGGTGTCCGCTGCCCCCGAAAAAATTATTCGCTCCTATTGAGCCATATTAGCGGGTGCTCCCCTCCGTCGTAAACTGGAAATTCAAGCTTATAGTAGTGGGGGACAGCCGCTCCTCCTCCTCCCCCTCCGCCCAACAATGGTGCCTGGTCAGGAGCCTGAACGTCCACGACAGGAGGGCTAGCAGCCTGAGCCCGAGGTCGCACCCCGTCATGACCTAGATAGTCGGCGATTGTTGGCTGCGCCAGGTACGCAGCAGTGGTGGTGCTGCAGCTGCCCAGAAGCTGTCTGGTGGGGCTCTCCTGGGTGGCCAGAGGATGGGCATTCGCCCCTGTCGCCGGCGAGGGCGCTGGCGGTGCCGGATAGGGCAGCGGCTGGCCGGAGCTGTTGGACCCCTCCTCGGGCCGCTTCTCCAGAAACTTCAACCGCTGATTAAATTCACTTATCAGCTCTCGCTGCTGGACCATTTCCAACTGAATCCCCCGCTGGCCGTCGGAGAGGGTTTTCATGAGTCGGAGATATTTTTTCTGATTTTCTCCAAGATGCTCCTGTTATGGAGGAATTTTCCATCTATGACTTCCTTTTCTTTTTCTACTTGGTACTTGCTTTTCTATGTTTGACCATTCCATTCTTGGTGTGCCCCAATTAGTTTGTTGCCTTAAAAAATGGTTGCATACCTAGTCTTCTACTTTTACTAGTAGTGATATGAATCCTAATAATTTTATAAAGTGTCAATTTGATCAATTATGAGAGCATACACAAAATGTTTAAAATTATAACTTAACGAGGTGATTTCCAAACTTATAACAAAAAGTTGGACTCAAATTAATTTATTAAATTATATTGTTGAAGATCCATGAATTCATGTTGATTTTGGAACGTTGATTCCTGGGAATTTTTTCTTAGATGGGTAAAAGACGTACATATATTTCCGAAATAGCTAAAACCATTCCCAAAAAAGCTAGAAAATTAATTAAAAGCATGATAAAAATTCAGAGGTTACCCGTTACCAGGTCAACTCCACCACTGCTTCTGCCACGTAGTAATTGGAGGAAATTTTAAATTTAAAAAAAGTAACAGAGGCTGAAAATTTCATTATTTTTTGAACTTTTTAAACTGTTATACTTTGTTGTTCGGTTTTCTCAATGAATTATTTTTTTTCATAATTTTGATACCTACGCGTAGAGCCAAAACATTATCTGAAATGAAAAAAAATAATTAAGAAATATTAAAAAGGAGGAGATCCATTGCTCAGTCGCATCCTCTTTTCTTAATTTTTTATTTTTTCAAAATTAGTAAGTTATTACTTTAGTATCCGAATGAGTCAATTTTCTTTTAGGGAAAAGTGCACTTTAGTACCCTGTAGTAATTGGAGGAAATTTTAAAATTAAAAAAAGTAACAGAGGCTGAAAATTTCATTATTTTTTGAACTTTTTAAACTGTTATACTTTGTTGTTCGGTTTTCTCAATGAATTAATTTTTTTCATAATTTTGATACCTACGCGTAGAGCCAAAACATTATCTGAAATGAAAAATAATAATTAAGAAATATTAAAAAGGAGGAGATCCATTGCTCAGTCGCATCCTCTTTTCTTAATTTTTTATTTTTTCAGAATTAGAAAGTTATTACTTTAGTATCCGAATGAGTCAATTTTCTTTTTAGGGAAAAGTGCACTTTAGTACCCTGTAGTATCGCGAAAAATCCCGTCAGTACCCTGTGGTTTAAAACGTATCAATTGAGACATACTTATTCCAATTAACATCAATTAGAGGCCCGGGCAGCTGTCCGGACCTGCCCGAACCTACCCGACCGCTACCCGAACTACGTGACCAGCCAATTTGGTGACGTGGCTGGCCACATAGTTCGGACAGCGGTCGGGTAGGTTCGGGCAGGTCCGGGCAGCTGCCCGGGCCTCTAATTGATGTTAATTGGAATAAGTATGACTCAATTGATACATTTTAAACCACAGGGTACTGACGGGATTTTTCGCGATACCACAGGGTACTAAAGTGGACTTTTTTCTTTCTTTTATTTTGGATAAATTTATTCGATACCTTCGTGCAAAGCTCAAAAAATAACGTGAATAAAGAAATTAACCAATTCGAACAAATAACCTAAATTATTGAACATTAAAAAATTTCCAAAATTTGAAAATGAAATATTACAAAGGAGGTGACCCATTAGTGAGTCACCTCCACTTTTTCTTTATTTTTTTCAAAAGTCTTAATAATTAAAAAGTTGTAATTCGGGTATTTGAATAAATTATTCTTTTTTCAATAATTCTGTGGTGCTTTGTGTGAATAAGTTTTTTTGATTTCACATAATTTTTTTAACTCTGCGCGTAGTTATCAAAAATTACGTGAAATGAAAAAAATAACTCATTTGAACAACCAACATCAACTTATGACACTTTAAAAAGTTATAAAATAATTAAAAAAGAAATAGGAGGCGGCATTGTTACTTGATTTTTTAATTTAAATTTCCGTGCAACCGCTAATTATTTTTTAAATAATAATAAAAAAGAAATAGAGGCGACCCACTAATTTTTTGAAAATAGGACACGTTTTAATTTTAAATTTTTTACCTATTTTGGTAATATATATGTTACTAAGAAGGAAATTTCAAGAAGTTTGGTTCAAAAAATTTATGATTATTTAAGAATTATGTTTCAATAACTTTTGGTTTAATTATACTTACTAATCAAGTTTGTAGCCTTCTTAAAAAACTTAATTTCGTTACTTTTTCATTTTCTCTTTGTAACATTGATATGAAACTTGTGTGTGTCTTCCTAAGCGCCACATTATGGTAAAGCATATTTTCGGGTAAAGTATGCACCGAAATTTTCAGCTCTTCTTCTTTCTCCTTTGTTTGTAGCGAATCCGACTCCTCGCCAATGATCCCGTTACCAAATTCTCCTCCAAAAGAGTTTGAATACTTCTAAAACAACGTAAAAATACGATAAAAAGGATTCGATGTCAAAATATGCAAGGTTCAATTAATGACCAAAACACGAGTAAATGACGACAAAATACAATAGATATGAGTGCAAAATAGGTACTAGCAAAACCCGCCTTCAAAAAGGATGGAGGCCGGAGGGGTTGGTCACTCTGAACCTCCCCTCCGGCAAATTGTGATTTATTGATTTCCATATGTTTATTTTAATTTCTGTTTGTTTAGGCCGGCGGGGTTTACGTCTGTCTATGTTCGTGTTGTTATTTTTACTGTTGTATTTTGCTTGAATCAGCCTAGATTCGATTTGAGATCTGTACAGATTTTAAAATTTTTTATGTTTTTGCAGATCTCAAAACTTTTTATGTTGTCGCAGGTGGAAAAATTTGTCTCGGTTGAACTCATTCGATCTTGACTCTCATTTGTGTGCATCTTCAGTGCATTCAAATGCCAACGAGGTTGCGTCTATGACGTTACCTTGTGCTTTATAGCCGTAGCTTGTCTTGGCATAACTCTGCTTCGGTCGCTGACTTTTGTAGCTTCTCGACCGCCCATCGCTTCCACCCTTGCCACTCTATTAACTACGCATTGGTTTTCTTTATCTGTTCGGTGTTACCATTATTTGTCCATGTATTTTTTTCTCGTATTGTAGTCTATTTATATTAATACAGGCTCCGCGCCATAATTTTTTTTAAAAAGTTACTCCTCTTTGAGCGACACCGACTTCTGGGCAGCCACAAGAGTCGCACAATGCGGTGACGCCAGGCGATCAACGGCGGCCACTTGTGATAGTGGCTGCTAGATCCTAGGGTGATGAGCGACTTGCTAATCCATGAGTTCAAAAGCCTCACTTTCCTCCCCTCTCTCTCTCATGAACAACCCACAACCCTTTGTTAGTGTTGTCAACAAGTTATAGCAATTCGTTAAGAATTATATTTTTGGTTTATACTATACAACCTATTATCCCAACACTCAATAACATGGCTAGATTTTTCAATAATTCTTGAACATTGTTGCGTTTAAAAAGTTGAAATCAGGAGATTTCTTAGTGTCCTTAAAAATATATATGTAGTAATAATAAAAATAAAAATAAAATATACTTTCGTATCATATGATATCGCGAAAAGTCACTTGAGCACTATGTGATTTAAAGGCATTAATTTAGTCAAACTTTTCTAATTAAAATCACTTAAAACTTCGGGCACTTATTCGAACTTTGCCCGCCCACCTGGACAACCACATTGTATATTTCGTTGATGATGTAGCTTGCCATGTAAATTTTCCTTAAAACAAAGATTTTGAAAAAGTTTCAAAATAGTCTCAAATAGTTTTATTTTTATTTCAAAATAGTCCACCCTCATCCTTCACCTCCACCTCCTCCTTCACCGCTCATCCTCCTCCTCCTCCTCTACCCTCCTCCCCCACCTCCACCTCCACCTCCACCCACCCTCCTCCTCCTCCTCTACCCTCCTCCTCCACCTCCACCTCCACCCACCCTCCTCCTCCACCCATCCTCCTCTTCTACCACCCACCTTTCTCCATCAACCCTCCAAATTTACTCGTATCTAAGCTACTTCAACTCCTCTAAATCACCAAACCTATCAACCTTCTCCCTGAACCCATTTTTTCACCAAAACGATGAGTTACATCAAGCAACAACGCAAAGGAACATCTTGAGAAAACACAAAGCAAAATTCAACTTGAAAACATATTACATCAAGGTATGTGCTTGTAGAGCTTTTCCACGGTCCGCCACCAAAAAATACTTCAATATATTGTAGGAGAGCTGTAACATACAGTGATCCAACCAACTATTTTCACAGATCAACACAAGCCTTTTCCAGCTTATTTTATCCTCACTCACACGCATCCTGGACAACTACTCACGAGGTCACCCATCTTGAAATTGCTCAATGCCAATCGCGCTTAACTTTGGTGTTCTCTCAAGACGTGTGTCAGAAAAATGGGTGCGCCTTGTTAATTTGAATAGTCTAAATCAAATCACTTAAGCTTTTTTCAGAAAAATTATTAATGGGGTATCACATTCTAACCTTCTTAAATACACGACGTTCTCGTCGCGCCAGATTCAGACAATCCCAGAGTCTCTCATTTTCAGATGTGGGATCGGTCCCCGAAATGTACCATACTAGCCGAGGTCTTGCTCTGATATCACTTAAATTTGTCACCGGCCAGAAATTTGGCATGTCAACCGCCATGAAGTAAATGTCTTCGTAAAGCATAATTTATTTCTCAAATCTGAAAACATGTCTTAAAATCCAAATAACAATGGTCTTAACATAACAAAAAGGTCTTAAATGAAATTTTTTGATGAATTCCCTTGCCTCTAGCTCTCACTCCTATTCTGCTCCCGACATATCTGAAATAAAGAATGTATTTTGATTAGATTAAGCAACTCAGTAAGCCAAACTCAAAATGACACACATACGTAGCAAACATAATCACACAACAAAATAATACACTTAACACACATATTTAACAAAATGCACATCAACAGACGCAAATCTAGAGTTACGAATATCGGTATTCCGTGGGATACACTAGATAAGTCTTTCCGCTCCCATGGGACGTACATCCAACATGGCACATAAGCAGAAGGAGAACATCACAACGTGGCACATACATCCTTTACACTCGCGTAGGGTATGAAATACATACAGAATATCCTACGGACATAGTAGTACATAGATGATTTCGACAAGAACAGAGCCCTCTAGGACAAAATAGATGAATTGAATGCCAACCAGAAACAAAATACATACATAATATACAACATACGAATACTGTCATAGACCAAGCATAATATCGAATACCATACAGAAATTAGTTGCCTAGCATCTCGTGGTGCAACGTCGCCTTCAACTTCATTCCTCAGTTTCCCCATATCGCCTCTTCCACCTTAGAGCAGGGAAAACGAGTTTTAGAGAGGGAGGAGATGGTAGGGTTTTTGAACAGTTCTTTTATTGTCAAAATCCTAAGGTTCTAGGTTAGGGTTTGTCAAATTACACAGTAGCACTTGGTAAATTACAGATCACCCCCTATAGTTTTCACTAATGACATTCCATTTATGTTCTTTACCAGAGCACTACAAACCTATGTTGTCAATAGCGAACTATAGTGGCGCTATGTAGCATTTTTCATGCCTACCGCTACGATATACTGCTGTTAAACACTATTGATAATAGCGGCCGCTATAGCGGCCAAATAGCAGTGCTATATCGGTATAGCGGCTGATATCTTACTTATACAAAAAATTTCTTAAATATCCCTAATTTTTTAAATATTTATTTATTTGTGGAGGGCATATATATCATTTTTCACCTCAATAAGTTACCCAATTCACATGGGTGCCCTAATTTATCCTCATCTCAATCTTCTCTCTCCCTCACATTTCAAAAAATGTCTCCTCTCTCCCTCACTCAGAACTTGATTGTCATTTTGATGGGATGTTATTTTGAATTTTTAATTATTTTTAGATTATAATTCTTAAGTATGATGGTCTGTTTAATTTTGACAAAGTTAATTATAATTATTAAGTGTGGTGTTCTCTTTAATTTTGTGTATGTTTCTATTTTTGAATATTTATATTTACTTTGTACACTGATTTTTAGTTTTTGCAATAGGGGTCATCCCGCTATCCGCTATACCATTTTAGGGATTCGCCACTACGCGACGCTATCTGCTATTGACAATATAGCTACAAACCTCTCTCATCTTACTTCAAGTAGTTAAAAAAAACAAAAAAATTGTAGCATAAATGTGCAAAGGACACCAGTATCCGAAGACGGGCTTTGGATTGGGTACAGAGTGAGGAAAATGATTCTGAACGGTTTGGAGTGAAGGGGATCGCGTTGGCATGCCCAGTTATGTGATACTGGCATGCCCTTTATGTGATACTGGCATGCGCCGTTATGTCATACTGGCAAGTGTATTTTCTGTGTTTGTGAGACTGGCAAGCCACGTTATGTCATACTGGCCTGTATGGTTTTTTTCATTTTAGTCCCCATAGTTTTAAATTTTTATAAAAAAGTCTCCGCGTGTCTTCACTCCAAACCGTACGAAATGGGGGCATTTCGTACCCAATCCATGCCCCCGAAGATAGCCCAATTTTTGCATACTCCAAGAAATGGTAATCCTAGCACCACGGTCGGATCCTCTTGCTCTGTGGTGACATAGCTGCCAACACTTCTTAGGAAGCCTCGTGCTCTTCCATACCGATAATCCTCCCTCATCCACTTCCATGGATCTGTAGATATGGGGCCCACCCTCACGATTAGAAGGTGATATTGTTAGTTACAAAATGGGTGAAAGAGAGGAAAAAGAGAATAATATTGATGGAAGAGTGAACATCAGAGGGCGAGGGATTGGAGTGGGGGGCAGAGTGCCTCATAGGGTTTGCCCGTGGTTGGTGGAGGGAGGTGGGTGGAGGATGTAAGAAATTTGCATATCCAACCCAAAACCTTAAGACATTGGGTAGGTAGTTTTTTATGCTTATAAAATAGCCCACGACTCTTGCATTAACCCATGTGAGATTCTCAAAAGAGAACGAGTAGGAGGGTTGGTAGAGGAGGGGTGGAGAAAGAGGGTGGATGGAGGAGGTGGAGAAGGTTACGGCGGCGAGTGGAGTCCTCCACTTTCACGGCCGGGGAAGACAAGAAGATGGAGGCATCCTTGTCTCCGCCACCCAATTTCAAACTGTTGGAACCCAAGCGATTCGAGGTTAGGTCGAACAAGGCCCTTAACGTCAATGGAGCTTCTCTCACTTTGTTCTTCTGGTTTGGCACTGGGGTCTTTGTTTCTTGGTACGATTGATTTGTTATCTGGGAACCGATTGTGTGGACATTTGGAGGGGATATCAATGACTTTGAAGACTCGATGATCAGTGTGGAGGGTGAGGTTTTATGGTTATTAGTGATGAGGTTTGTTGTTTTGGTTACAAGGTTCATGAGGTGGGTTGGAGATAGTGGTGGGGTGTTAGTGTCGGGAAAAAGAGGGGAGAGAGTTTTGGGATTTTTTAAAGGGAAAATTACGCTCAGGCCCCTGATATTCGGTATATTTCACGATCGTCCCCTTGTATTCCGGTAATCGATTAAGAACTCCCCGAGGTTTAATTTTATTATATTCTAGGGCCCCTCGCTGACGTCAGCGGTCAAGATATTATTATTTTATTACTAAAATGACCATTATATCCCTAATTTGTCTTCTCCGACTCATCCCCTCCATCTCCCCGACAACCGGACATCACCGGCAACCCATCTGCAATGGCGACCCGGACATCTTTGGCAACCCATCTCCATCATTGTCCTCCTTGTGGGTTTAGGGTCTGTCCTCCGGCGACCAAAAATTTCGTAGAAGTTCTCCTTTTATCAATCCAATGAAGCCTAGAAAGAGCCAAATCGAGTGTTCTAAGTTGGTTTGTCCCCAATCAAAAATCCCCAATTGGTGGCCTCCAATGGTGAAGAGCGAGTCTAGTAGTTCCAGGAAGAGCGAGACAGTTCCAGGGAGGGGAGGAGGGGAGAGAGATAAATTAAATTTTTTATTTATTTTTTAAGGGTACTTATGTAATTTTCGTGAAAATCTTGATCGCTGACGTCAGCGAGGGGCCCTAGAGTATAATAAAACCAAATCTCGGAGAATTTTTAATAGATTACCAGAATACAGGGAGGTGAGCGTGAAATATACCAAATACCAAGGACCTGGACATAATTTTTCTTTTTTTTAATGTAATAAATAAATCGGTGGCTATTTTATACAAGTGCAATGTAAGAGCTGATGTAGCGTACCACATAGTTACAACAACGATATTGTTTGACACATAAGATTAGGACAACTATTCCTTGCTCTTAGTAATTTTAATTGAAAAAAATTGACTCAATTCATATATTTTAAAACACATTGTGCTCATGTGATTTTGGTGATTTCACAATTACTAAAAAGATGCGAGCTTTATATGGAAACCACGAGCGAAAGTATGCTAGCTGTAGCCTAAAATATTTCTGCTACTCAATATTTCACATCACTCACCGAACACAATAAAATGACACATTTACCAATCCTAACACTGTGAATCAGATCACTGAATTTGAGAGAGAGAGAGAGAGAGAGAGAGATTTACCAGGCAGGGAAGGCCATTGGTCGAACAGCTTCTGGGCGAAGTCAGGGTACGATTTCATCCACCAGGCCGTGTCTGAATAACATAGAATGGATTACAAGAAGATCAAGGACGAGGTGAACTTCCAAATCCTCACCAATGTTGCTGCTTTTTACCATTTTGCCCTTGTACCGTTTCTATTGTCGGCCTCCGCGTTTCAGGAGGATCGATCAAGTTTGTGTTGGATTAGTGAATAAAGATAATGCAGAATCGGTGTGAGGCGGGGAGAATCAAATGACTAGGGGTTTAGTTTGAGGGGTTAATAGGATTAGGGTTTAGGAATAGAAGAATCTCAGGGAAGGAGAAGGGGGAAGGATGCGCGGGTTTGGGTTCGGGTTCTGTAAATAGAATTACCGCCTCTGTAGCATAGATCGGGGTTGAGCCGAAAACCAACCCGAATGGCATTGACATTTCATTCCGTGGTGCTTACTTCTGTGCTTGAGAGGAACCAGAGTCACCGCGTGGTTTGTCTCTGACATTTCTACTCTTTTGAGGAGTTTACAGGATGAAGATTTGGCTTCCAATGCGGCGGATGTTGAGAGTTTGAGAACCAGAGTAGCTTCAGGTTTGTTTCCGATTCATTTTGTGGCGTTCTTGTTATTCTCTGCGCCACAAGATTCAGAACTTTCTGAGACAGTCTGTGTTATTGATGTGAAGGTTTTGCAAGCAATGTGTCTAGCTTGGGTGGCGGCTCTAATGACCGGTCCAAGTGGAAGCGCAAGTGAGAAATGTTTTCTTGTCCGATGGCAACTTTCAGGGTTATTCTTTTGACCCTGACAAGGAGTAATCATTGTCTATGATGCTTTAGTCACATGTTCTAATCTTTTGTTTCTATGCCAAACAGGTCAGCTGTCACTCTTGCATTAACTTTTCTTACAAGTTCACAAGCAATACTTATTGTCTGGTCCAAGAGAGCTGGCAAGTACGAGTATAGTGTTACTACAGCAAATTTTATGGTTAGCTCTTCTAACTTGGTACTCAAATTTATTCTGCAAATTAGAATTATAGCTAGTGCGTGAAGGCATGTGGATAGTTTTTGTTGCCTGTTTCTTTACCATGATTTGGTTGTGATGTTGGTTATGGGTGTCAAGTTCTTATAAGTTCACCAGGGATATCTGTTCCGCTACTAATAAATTCACCTTTAATATCTATCTCTTCCTCTTCTTCTAAATAGGTTGAAGCTCTTAAATGTGCACTATCACTATTGGCCTTGGCAAGAATTTGGAGGAATGAAGGTGTCAATGATGATAACAGGTGTCCCATCGACGTTCCTTCTTTTAGTCAAACATCCATTTACCAGATTTATCAATTGTGATTTGATTGGGACTGTTGAGTAAAAAGGAAAGGTTACTGTCTTTTCTATACCTTTGCTTCTCATCTCTGTGATGAAAAAGCTTGTTGTTTTCAACTTTCGTAATTATCTAATTGTACCAATAGTTGTATTATGCATTGTCATTATCAATGTTCTGAAATTTGTTCTCTTATACCAGGTTGAGTACCACATTCGACGAAGTTAAAGTCTATCCAATTCCCGCAGCTCTTTACCTAGTGAAGAACTTGCTTCAGGTACGGTCTCATGTTATTTGTTGATAACAAATCAATGCAGAATCTTGTTGTTTCCTAATGTAACTGTTGCTTGCTCCTTGGATTTGGTGGCAGTACTATATCTTTGCGTACGTCGATGCTCCAGGATACCAGATACTGAAGAACTTCAATATTATCAGCACTGGTATTCTGTATAGAATCATACTTAAGAAAAAGTAAGGCTATAGGAGTGCTGGCTATAAGTGGGTCGTACTTTTAGAAACTTAAGAGGCCCATATTTGGTTGGCTGCACAATAAAATTTGTTTTGGAATAACCGGTTTTCAGGTTAAGTGAGATTCAATGGGCAGCTTTCATTCTCTTGTGTGCTGGTTGCACCACAGCACAACTGAACCCATCGTAAGCTTGTTGATGGACTAAATTCTTTTCATTTTATAAGTCTGGGATCTCTTTGCTTGTCATGTCTTGTTATTTCACAACTAATTATCCAAAGGTTACTTCTTGTAAGTGGCTGGAGGAAAAACACTGTTTGTCTTGTCCTTACTATTTGGCTCATGTTTAGAATTACTATTGCAGTCCAGATAGACGTAACATGTGATCTGTATAATAGGACACTATGATCGGACTTCATTCTGCATACAAGCAAGAATTAACAATTTGGGATCTGATCGTTCACTTTGATCTAGAGATCTTCTGTTCTGATTTGATCTTCCTTCTCTATGTTGTACAATGTGACTTTCATATAGTATATCATTGCTTAATTGGTCGATTTAGTGATTGTTTTGCACCGTCTTTTAACTGAGGAGTGATAAATGGATATGTAGTTATGAACTAGTAGATTGATTTCAGTTTTCAGTGTTTCTTTAAGATTAGTTTTTCATATTACATGTTGGTTTTGCAAATAATTGTGCCTTTTCTTGTGCAGTTCTGATCATGTTCTTCAAACACCTCTTCGGGGCTGGATAATGGCGATTGTGAGTCATCACCATTCTTCGTATATAGACTCTTTTTTTGTGGTATTCTTTGCATTTAGACTAGTGCTGGAAACATCGTACGAAAAGAGAAAACCTAAAGGCCTATTATCTTACAATGCCTTCAAAAGTTTGTGGTAATGGACAACAGTTTTTTGCAGGTGATGGCACTTCTAAGCGGATTTGCTGGAGTCTACACTGAGGTATTCATTTTTGTTTCCTTTTTTGCATCTATCTACTATCCATTTGTTGCAAATAGATAATGTTTTTAAAAGCTTTTTCAGCGAGCATACCTGACCCAGATTTCAACTAAGTTGGTCATTTTTTTCTGATTTAAAAGGAAACAGAAAATCTCCATTTAGTCTTACTGTGTTCTATTTTTAAAATTCCTTTCAGTTGCCTCCAAACTCAATAACCATAAGATGCTTTCAATCTGTTTCCATGTCAGGCTATAATCAAGAAGCGCCCTTCAAGGAACATAAATGTCCAGAATTTCTGGTTGTACGTCTTCGGAATGGTCTTCAATGCTTTCGCCATAGTTGTTCAAGACTTTGATGCTGTGATGAATAAGTAAGGCTTTGAACACTATCTGTAAATTGATATTCTCTCTCTTAGTCTCGATGCTTTTTAAAGGGAAACAACTACGTTATTTTCGTCCCTCCCTTTTTAGTGAGTTCCACTATGTGATTGTCACGTAGTATTTTTTCATAGTATTCTCTCTTTATTTTCCAGGGGTTTCTTCCATGGCTATTCTTTCATAACAACTTTGATGATTCTCAATCATGCACTCAGGTTCGCTTATCTCTATCTTATTTTATGTTTGCTTTTGTTTCTTTTTGGCTCTTAATGTTAATCTGAATGTTCCTGACACTAGTTGTATGTACTTTATGAATCTCTGATAGCTTAATAGAATACACAAACAGATCATGAATTCCGAAAGCACCTTCGATCTAATTTGTTGCTTATTGGAATTTGGATGACTACTCGGTCTCAGCTACACATTTACATCCAGTAAATATTTAATTGCATTCTTGAAAAAGAAAGGGAAAGATTCATCAAGTTGATCTTTTGCCTCAAATTAACTACTTTTTTTTATTGGGCCTGCATGGATTACCTCAAACCTTGCAGTAACCACTTGCACAACAACAGAAGAAAATTTGCTCATTGTTCACTAAGTATCCAAATTTTTTATTCTGTGCAGTGGCATTGCCGTTTCCATGGTGATGAAATATGCAGACAATATTGTAAAGGTAGGCTATTCATTTATCAACAGACATATTAGAAATATTAACAGTCTCTTTTGATAGCCTCATGTAATGGATAATCGGGAAGAGAACGCCAAGGGGCATATATGGTAGCTCTAGGCGTCCGACCAATAACGTAGATCCTTGCCTTTTGGAAACTTGCTTTAGATGGATATGAGATTAAGTGTCCATTGTTACTTATAAGAAAAAAGTCTCAGTTGATAGCGAGTGCATGGGGGCAGTATGTTTATTTGATTGCTCGGCTCTTTCCCTGGTGCATTCTTGCATACCATCAAATTGACTTAGAAAGTACCAATACAAAATGGCATGTTATAGGGTTTTGCACATAGGAGCTGAAGGCCGACTGCAATCTTGATCTGAGTTGATCTGAACAATTTCACTCCTGTTTCAACTTCTGCAACCTTGGTTAAAAAAAATTCTTAAAAGTTATGTAGTAGTTACAGAGCCATCTTACGTCTTGCAGGTTTATTCGACATCGGTGGCAATGCTTCTCACAGCTGTTGTCTCTGTGTTTCTATTTGGCTTCCATCTTTCCCTCGCCTTTTTCCTCGGCTCAACGTAAGAAAACGGAGCTTACTCGACCCTTCAAAGTTCACAACCACAATCAGTCCGTACTCAACTGTATCGTTGCTTAATATTCTGACTCGAAGGTTCTTTTTCCTGCAGGGTTGTCTCGGTCTCAGTTTATCTCCACTCCATAGGCAAGTTAACAAGATAATGATAACATTGCCCTGCGATCTCCAGAATATATTTGTTGCTGCAAAGGCCCTCTATCATTCATTCGAAGATGAACAAAGTTTACATGTCACTTTCTGCGTAGGAACTCTCAGTCGACAAGGTACTTTATAGTTAACTTTTAAATTCTTCAGAATAGATAATTATAGAATTGGAACAGGTAAATGCACCAGGGTAAAAAGGAGTGATCAGTACTCACACCAGTTATAATTTACTGCGAGAGACATGTAAAAATGAAAATACATTTTTAATGTTATTCTTGCCCATCCAAGGGTTTGCAATTATGAGGAGAGCTTGGAATAATACTGAGCCAGCCACATTGCTATGATCTTAGACTCTTTGTTTCTTTGCTCAATCAACCAATCAGGATCATTTGGTGCTGGGTTCCCAAGATCCACGCAGTGTGCACCTAAAAAATCGATATTGTTGAGATTAACATATTGTTAGTTATGAGTGTGAAAAATGTATTTACTCACTGTCCTAAAGTTTTTGATATATGAAAATTCTGAGAGAGATTCTTTATATGCTGTACTGAACGCGATTGATTGAGTTTAACTTAAACATTTGGCAGGGGACAGAATATCTATACCTTGTTCTGTTTTTATTGCAACAATACTGTCTGATATGTCCTCCAGTACTCTGACAATGAGAATATAATTGAAGGGTAAGCGTAAATATATACAGTAAAAATCAAATATCATATAGTTAATTGAAGTTCTACATGTCCTTACCCTCCGGAACTGTACGGGTCCCGAAGCCCGTTGGAGAAAATAATATTGCTTCCGAAGTTGCCAAGCGCCATTTTTATGTCCTGGACATGTTCCATTGGATAAAAGTCGTTAACATACAATACACTAGATTTACGTAGAAAATTTGAAGACAGAAAAAAAATCACGTTCAAAGGAGAATTTAATATGCGAGTCAAATCTGTGTAAGGTACAATAATTCTGTGAATTTTTTTATCTAACCTCGCCATTCTCAACTACACACATAAAACCTAGTCATAGGTTTACATATATAGGATGAGGTCCGAGCTCAAGGTCTAGTAACCTAATTTGTTCAAATAACCAAGTTTGTATTGTAGAAAACTTGGATGCCATGGATAGATTGGGTACGGAATGTAATGTGAGACGAGAAAACTTACCCTTCCACCGAATTCAATTGGGACCCAATTAGGCCTTGGAGTGATCCCGAAAGCATTTTGGCACCTCTCGATATAGTTGGTCAAGTTAAATGGAGCAACGGCGGACTCGAACATGGTGTCGTTATTCACTAGTCCCATTGGTATGACCATCTCAGTGCACGTCTGGAAGGAACAAGAAACCCGAAATTGGTAAAAGTCATTCAGAATATTTTGGTTTCGATCAAATTCAATACAATCTGACTAACATTTTTGTTAGGGAAGCATATACATAAATAATTATAAATAATAGCTGCAGACAACATTCACTTGTATTTCGGAAGATCTACATCCACGGAGAGATACAAGACATACTTAGATCATAAACGAAGTTATACTTACCGCCTAACTCTCGTGCCTATACTACTATGTTATATGAGTCAAACCCAATATATTATACAATAGTTCTAACCAATCCTAACAATTTTCATTTGGAGTTGAAGTTCATGAACAGATTTTTCTTTCCTGGTGTTGGATCAGCTATTGTATATAACTTATGTTTTATTATTAATCGCATTGCTAAAAATAAAAATATTTTCGTCCTGGAGGCTTCATAGGACGTACCTGCCAATACCAACCAAACGCCTTATTTATTTGAGGACTAGATATTGGATAGCAGGAGTCCTGACCTCCATATGCTATGACACTTCTATTCAAAGCTGCTGCAATTTTAGTTAGTATATAGGTCCCGTTGAGCGCTTCATCGATCGCGTTACACATGTTTTCGACGAACAAATGGGGCGCAATGTCGTATTGCGCGGATACCATGTACGCTATTGCCAGGAAATCTTTGAGATCTTGTGTTGAGTTCAGAGGACTTGAAGAAAATTAGAGAGATGGAGGAAGTTAGTTGTAATTTTGTTGTAACTAGATGTTGAGTTGGAGTAATTGTAGTGTAGGGTCGAATTGGTTACTTGCAGGAGCTGAAGGTAT
Source organism: Hypericum androsaemum (assembly GCA_963995505.1). NCBI lineage: Eukaryota > Viridiplantae > Streptophyta > Magnoliopsida > Malpighiales > Hypericaceae > Hypericum > Hypericum androsaemum. The sequence continues at coordinate 14,226,026 of OZ023186.1, forward strand.
TGCCAAGAGTGAGGAGGCCATTTGATTGAGATGCAACTCTGTCGATTTCGGACCAGGACTGCCTGATTGTGTTGTAGCAGTTCTCACTTGTGTTCTGCAATAACCACAATTAATTGTTTATCTATCAGGTGTTATGTTCAAATTATGGTCGTCACAATGCTGGTTAAAGACTTACTTGGAAATCCCTGCTGACAACAACAAAATACCCGTCATGTGGTGTGATATCGTCGAAATAAAGTATCGGAGCAGACGAAGCCAATGCACCGATGGCGATGTGAGGATACTTGAGGCGAAACCAGGACGCGAGCACTTGATGTTATGATCATATCAGGATTTGAAGTCAGATAAATCAAAGTATATGATATGAATATATGTGATTGAAAGTATGGACTTACTTCCTCCATATGATCCTCCAACGACAATGACAGGAGAACTTTCAGCTGATAGATTCTTTTTGACATCTAGAATCACTTGTGCGTAGTCTGCCAAAGCTTGTTCTGAAGTGAAGTGGCCAAGAGTAGTCGCATTCTGGAGCTCGAACGGTCCGAAAGGAACTGAATCACCGTAATATCGATGCTGCAATTACACAGAAACATATGCAATGTGATCATGAAACTAGTCAATACAATCGTAACACGTTGATGATCTGCAGATACATACCTCTATAAACAACTGCAAACCATTAAACCGAGATGCAAGTTCCGAAAAGAACCCAAGCCACGGAATGTCATCGGTAACATCACTCTCTTCGCCTGCGTAAACAAAGATGGGAGAGCTCGTATTTGCGCCACCCCAGTACTTGGAGTTGAGAACAAATCTGTGTTGGAATGTCTGATAGCTTTCAGGCTTATAGTTGAAGTGATCAATTGTTTGTGTGTAATACTGCACAACATCATCAGGAGTTAGCCCTGTATCAGACTTGATCATCCCCGGTTTTCGAACCGCGCCTAGTCTTGCCTGCCATGGATAACTTGCAGACACACAAGTCGAAAGAATGAGAAGCACGGCAAACAAGTTGATCAACGATTCGTTTCTAGCCATTTTTCGGTTGCTAGCACTTCTACATTCATACCCGGAAGAAGTCATGATTAAATAGATTGTAATATCTGGTATGTTTTTCGGTCTTGTCTTTTGCCTTCCCTCTTGTTGCTTGGGACGTGATTCACCAAGTGACAGTTCAGAATATTGGTCCGGTCGCCGGCTAGTATTGTTCGAGAAACCAAACAGAGAATGTCTGAAAATTGATTCAGTTTTAAAGTAAACTACAGGTGCTAACTGGGATTTTATACAGAAGTTGATACGATTAATGTATATATCTAATAAATCCAATTAATGACAGCTAATGGTTGGTTTACTAAGGTAACAATTAATTTGTACAGAAGCCACCAAAATACACTTGGATCCCTGTAATTTGACCTAAAATACTGATTCATCCTTGCAGGTTTGTTAACGAACAGTTTAGTCCCCGGAACATATATATATATATATATGTTAGTTTGCGATGGCTAGCTACACATTCCCCTTGACTTGCAATGTTGTGGACTAGTTTACAAGTGCGAAAAATTTGCTGCCCATTGCTTTACGTTTTAAGGTTAAACATGGAGATTCTAACATCCGGAATTAGTTGCACAGATACCTCGCCTAACCCCAGTTGCAGAGAGCAGAAGTAAGCAATCCAGAAGTCAAAGTCGAAGTTAGTTAGTCGAACTCAAAACTTTTTTTTTTTCATTTCTGTCGAATTGTTCTTCAGTACATGGGAGGAAGCTTGGCATAGTATTCTGCAAGCCATGATGCAATGATCTTGATTTCTTTTTCCCGTTGAGCTACCAACCAATCCGGATCTTCTGGCGTCGGAGTGTAGATATCCAAGCAGTGATGTCCTGATGACATTACCATCTTTTTTATAATCAAAATTGGGCAACTAGCTTCCCAAGTACTGATATGTTGCAACAAAGAACTAGACCAAAACAGAAGTTGCTCCTGTGTTGTATATATCACATGTGAAAATTAATTCAGAGAAAAATCATTAGTAAGTCCAAAAGCACTACCTTCTTCTGTATGTATGGCAACTATGGTATCTGATATATCCTCTGGGACTCTGCAAAGCAAAAGGAAAAGAAATATTGTAATTGTTAGGATTTATCTCAGAATTCTAACTAGAATAGATTTCTAATTGTTGGAGAGAATTCCACATTGGAAGTTGCAAGTAGGTTGGGCCTGTTTATAAAGGTGGATGATCCACCTACTCACTACCTTAAAGTTTTGGGTAGGATATGGAAATTCCTATATGGTATCAGAGCCAATTGCTCTAACGAGCCCATGGCCCGTTGTGCTCGCACGGCCTGCCTTTGAAAGCATGAGAGGCAGTGTGAAGCCCGTGCAAACTTCAGCCCGGTGGCTAAAGTTTGAGGGGGTGTGTTGGAGAGAATCCCACTTTGGAAGTTGCAAGTGGGTTGGGCCCTTTATAAGGGTGGATGATCCACCTACTCACCACCTTAAGGATATGAAAATTCCTATACTAATTCTTATTGTAAAACATATTGGCTTGTCCTCTATAAATAGGAGGGTAGAGGTTAGGAGTTCTTTGACTTACTTAGTTGACAATAGTAGTATAGGCAGAGATTTAAGCTTATGTACTATCTCCACACAATATAGTGATGATTGTCTCGGCCCCATGGATATATGTCTTTTGACTGAACTACGTAATATCGAGTGTCCTCTATTCTTTCTATTTTTCATACTATTTGTTATGAGTGTTATACTTATTCGTATTTACGCTTCCGTTGCCCTAAAAGCAATCATCATGAACTAGAGGAATGCAAAGCAATCAAGCAGAAGAAATAAAGTAGAAAGTTGTTTTCTTATTTACCCTCCAGCACTCCACGGATCCCGTAGCCCGTTCGAAAAAATGATGTTGCTTCCAAAGTTTGCAAGAACAGTCTTAATTTTCTGAGCATATTTATTAGAAACATCAGTAACATGTCTTTATAATTAATAAGTTAAGATGAAGAGGCAGCATTTAACCAGCTTACATGACCACCAAACTCAGTTGTTGCCCAATGAGGCCTTGGTGCTGTACCAAAAGCACCAATGCAATCTCTTGTGTGATTGTTTATATCAAATGGAGAAGGTTGGAACATGGTTTCGTTTTCTTTGTATCCAATTGGAAAAACCATCTCTGTACATGTCTGATCGTATAAAGTGCGGAGTCTGCAAGTGTTAGAATCTCATTCCCGACCCGAAAACTTAAGGCAATGAGTTATATATGGAACAATTACCTGATATTCCCATGAGCTGTGGTTGTAAATACCAATATCAGGGAATATGTCGTTACATGTATAATTTGGTTATCACTCCATAAGTTACTGCATAAGTAGCATTAAGACCAGCTGCAACTCTTCCAAGAACATCCGTCCCGGCCGGTGCTCCATCAATGGCATTGCATATTTGATTGACATAAAGATTAGGCGGACTTCCATTCTGAGCCGAAACTTCGTAGTTAGTTTGAAGGATATCCTTGAGATCTTGTGAGTTGTTCAAAGGACTTCAATGTTTGGGGAGAAGCATGTTAGTTTTCCTTGAGAATCAAGTAAATGACCACAGTCCTGAGAGATTCTCTCACCTGCAAGTATAGAAGATTTTTCCGAGTGACGCTAGCCCGTTCGGCTCAGCAGCGACTCTGTCAATTTCGGACCAGGACTGCTTAACTGTATCGTAACAGCTTTCGCTGACATCCTGAAGCCAAATATGCATGGATATGAAATCAGGAAAGCGATTACCGAATAGTAAGTTGACGACTTACTCTGAAGTCCTTGGTGACAACAGCATTGTATCCATACTGAGGCGTGATGTCGTCGAAGTAGAGAATCGGAGAAGATGAAGCTAGAGCTCCGATGACAACGTGCGGATATTTTAACCGAAACCAGGATGCAAGCACTGATAAGCAGAAGAATCAGTTTGTTGTTCAACAATGTTCAAGGAAAGCTCTTTTCTAAAGTAGCCAATTAATCCACACTTACTTCCACCATAAGAGGCTCCAAATGCAACTACCGGGCTGCTTTCTGCAGACAAATTTTTCTTCACTTCAAGCGTGATCTGTGCGTAATCCGCCAACGCCTGCTCGGAGCTCAAGTGACCAAGGTTACTAGCATCCTCGAATGTTTCTTCCCTAGATCCAAACGGAAATGAAGTTCCGTAATATCGATGCTGGTGAAAGAAAACAGAGAAATCGTCATTCGTATAACGTGAAGCAGAAGAAATTAACAAGATGGTCGAGCTTACCTCGATGTACAAAATCAGACCATTGAAACGAGCTGCAAGAGTAGTGATGAATGAGTCAACATCATACACCACACTAGACTCCTCTCCTGTATAGAGGAAGATCGGCGAGCTCGTATTCGCGCCACCCCAGTACTTAAAGTTGAGGATATATCTCTGCTGGAATGTAGCATAGCTCTCTGGTTTATAATTGAAGTGATCCAACGTCTGTGTGTAGTTATGCACTTCATTCTCTGGAGGAAGTACAAATTGAGACTTAAGGGCTGCTGATTTTCTCAGCCTTCCCAGTCTTGGTGCCCGAATACGGGCCGATGAGAAAGACGCCATAGTAAGCAGCAGTAGCCCTAGAAGTAGCACTTGGTTATAGTTTGAGGCCATCTTTACCTGTGCTTGGTTTAGCCTCCAGAATTATAGGACTTAAATAGGACTTAAAAAATACTTTAGGACTTGAATAGGACATGGTCCTCGACTAGTCCGTTCTTTTTTTGCCAACGTTAGAAAGTACCAACCAATGTTTTAAAAACGCGGCCAACCGGTCGGCCGATTTTTTACTAAAAATCAGAGAGCAGTTCAACCATTCAAAATTCGGTCAGATCACCCAGTCATATATTTTTTGGTAATCCGGTTTATCCGAAACAGAAAATATTAGTATTTATTTTTCTGTTTTATCCGAAAACCAACATCTCACTTCCACACTCGGAGCATGTACATCAACTTTGGATCACAACAAACTTATCATTATAACAATTCTCGACAATATGTCAAATAAGTCAAGCACATTTGACTAATATGTCAACAAGAACACGCGTATCATAATCTTAATGTACTTCTAGACTTGTTAATTAATGTTTGAAGACTTTATTTGAATAAATTTTATACAATAAATATTTAAACTTATTTGATATTTTATCATTTCTATACTAAATTAAATTTATTTCATATTATTTAATAATTATTAGTATAAAAAGAAAAAATTTCGGTCCGACCGACGGCCTAACAAGATGGACCGGATGAGCTGTATAATTGAAGATTTCTGGGTGAGCTTCCCGTTCGATTTTTAAAACATTGGTATAAACACAGGTAGTGCTTAACTTTATTTGCTTGAAGGAAATTGATGGCTTTTTGTGCTGGTATCTTTCAATGGCCGGCCAGGAGTGCTAGAACCATAAAAGAAAGTCCAACAGGGTAAACCACATTTTTGGCTGTTGATGAACTCTGTCCTGGCTTCAGGCAAGAGCTATCATATTCTTTGAACTATATCAATCGACAACATGCGACTGAATTATATGATATTAGATATTCATAATCTCCATACTAAATAATTATGCAACTAGCGAACCATATTGCTTTTTTTTAAAGAGAGAAAAACGTGCAATGTTTGCCTTTTGCATGTGTCAGTTGCAATCTCCATATCGAATGGGTTGGTAGATTTTCACGCTTGCATGAGCTCAACTTGTGGTAATATTATTCATAATCTTCATATCCAATTCAAAATCTTTAAGACAATGAGTTAGTAAATTTTTAACGGATATAAGTAAGCCAACTACACTTATAACTAGTAATGTGATAATCTTAATACACCCTCAAAACGAAGCACGACAAAGGTAAATGATAATTTATTGAGTTATTGTCAAGTATTTCCAGAGTTCTTGGAATTGTACTGAGCAATCCAGAAGGCAATTATCTTCGTCTCTTTCTCTCGCTGAGCAACTAACCAATCAGGGTCTTCTGGTTTAGAGGCGTGCATATCCAAGCAGTGAGCACCTAGCCACATTATACATAAATCTTAGTTTTAGTAATCACTTAAAGCTTGCTCTATGCAAAAATATATAGATTTTGTTAGGATTTGTCCCAAATTCCTAAATAGAATAGAACTCTATTTCCTATTGTAAAGCATATTGGTTTGGATCTATATATAGAGGGCTAGGGGTTAGGAGTTCTTTGGTCTTTGCATAACGCAATGATAGTATAGGCACGAGAGAGTTAGGCTTGAGACACCGCCTCGCCTATGGCTTATGTACCATGTATCTCCACATAATATAGTGATGATCGTCTCGGCCCCGTGGAATAGGTCAATTGACCGAACCACGTAATATCGTGTGTTCTCGATTCTTCCTATCTCTCGTACTATTTGTTATGGGTGTTCTACACATCCGTGTTTACGCTTCCGCTGCCCTAACAAATTTATATACCTTGCTCTGTGTGAACAATAGTATCTGATAAATCCTCCAAGACCCTGAAAGGCGAGGACAATGCGTTAAATGGCTTCCCACTTGTCTGTGTTTTCTGGATTTCGAAGAAGATAAGAAGTAGAATTCCATACCCTCCTGAACTGTAAGGGTCTCGCAGCCCATTAGAGAAGACGATGTTGCTTCCGAAATTTCCCAGTGCAGACTTTATGTTCTGATGAATTTGTCAGGAAATCAATACAGAAATTGCATGGAGACATATCAATAAGCAAGTTTAACTCACATGGCCACCAAAGTGGGTGGTGATCCAATGCGGCCGTGGCGTGGCTCCGGCATGATCTTGGCAATGTCTTGTATAGTTGACTATATCAAATGGAGACTCTTCAAACATTGTGTCATTGTTATCTACCCCCTTCGGCATGACTATCTCGGTACAAATCTGGAACAGAAAGTAGGAACGGATGGATAATCCCGGAGTTGCAGATTTGATGTTAGCATGTTCCTGAATTTTGTACCTGCCATTGCCATGGAAACATTTGCACAGGCGGCTCCTCGTCGCTTATCGGATTACATGAACCTCCAGGTGCAATGTAACTTTGATTTACACCTGCTGCAACCCTTCCAAGAATATCGGTCGTTTCTCGTGCTCCATCAATAGCATTGCATATCTTTGCGACGAAATGATCCGGGGGATTGTCGTATTGAGCTGAACCAATGTATGACCCTTGTAGGTAGCGCTTGAGCTCCTGTGATGTGTTGAGGGGTCTTGGAGAAACAAGAGAAAATGAAAAGAAAATTAGTTGAAGATACTGATTTAGTATCTAGAGCACAGGTTTTCTGGACTTACAAGCATGAGCTGAAGATACTGCTGAGTGTCAAAAGACCGCCTGGTTCGGACGCGACTCTATCGATTTCAGACCAGGACTGTTTTATTGTGTGATAACAACTCTCGCTTGTATTCTGCGTCATCATAATCGACACGGAAAGTTACGATCAATTTCAATCAATTAAAGAGCTTGAGCTGTGATAATGATTCTCATTTCTTTACCCTGAAGTCCTTGCTGACCACTGCATAAAATCCATCCTGAGGTGTTATGTCACCGAAGTAGAGTATAGGAGCAGAGGATGCCATTGCACCAATAGCAATATGAGGATATTTAAGCCGGAACCACGACGCGAGCACTGGAAAATTACGAGCATCTTAAAGTTCAGCATGTGCTTAATTAGTAACAAGCATCAGTATAAACAGCTTTTAAACGCATCGGACTTCCGCCATAAGACCCTCCAACTGTGATTACAGGGCAATTCTCTGCTGATAAGTTGTTCTTGACGCTCAGGATCACTTCTGCATAATCTGCCAATGCTCGTGTTGAGCTGAAGTATCCCAGAGTAGTTGCTGTTTGGTTATCTATTGGCCCGAATGGAACTGATTCTCCAGAGTAACGGTGCTGCGATTGTTGAGAAATAAGATCGAAACGAGTAAAATACGAGACACAATAATTACGTGAAAACCCCAAAACGGGGAGAAAAACCACGGGCAAAGGAGAGTCGTCCACTATGTGAGTCTAATCGGTTACAAGGCCTCCGTGAGGGTTCTCTCTACCTCACAACTCTCAACTAGTACAAATAAGACCTAGGCATAGGCCGTATATATATAGGAGACTAGTACTCTATTCTGATCAGGAAATAGAGCCCTACTCTAATTAAGAATTTGGAACAATCCCTAACAAATCTCCACCTTGGACCAAATTCTATGACTCCAACATCAACGTTTCTCCACCTTCACCACCAGCCCCTAAGGGCTATCAGCATCAAGCATGAACACCTACCAAGTCCAAGCAATGCTCGAACTTAGTACCAGAAGCGGCTTCGTCAACATGTCTGCAGGATTGTCCTTTGTACCCACCTTACTCACAATAATGTCACCTTGAGCAACATGCTCCCGAATGAAGTGGTACCTCACATTAATGTGCTTTGTCCTCTCATGATACATAGCATCCCTCGTGAGATGGATAGCACTTTGACTATCACAGTACACTGTACCGACCTGCAGCTTCTCACAGATTTCACTGAAGAAACCTTTCAACCAGATAGCCTCCTTCACACCTTCAGTTATAGCCATGTACTCCACCTCAGTGGTAGACAACGCCACTGTGGCCTGTAGACAAGCTCTCCAACTGATAGCACATCCTCTAAGAGTGAAGACATATCCAGACAAGGACCTAGACTTATCAAGGTCTCTAGCATAATAATCTGAATCAACGAAACCAACAACTCTATCATTGGTGCTTCCAAACTGTAGACACACGCCCTTGGTACCCTTCAAGTACCTCATAATCCACTCCATTGCTCTCCAATGACCTTCTCTAAGATTTGCCATAAACCTGCTAACGACACTCACAGTATAGACTAAATCCGGGCGTGTGCAAATCATAGCATACATCAGAGAACCAATAGCATTAGAGTATGAAACACCAGACATGTAATCGACCTCAGCAGCTGACTGTGGAGATAAGGCAGACGAAAGCTGAAAATGTGTACCAAGAGGAGTACTCACAGGATTACCAGTCACATCAAACCTGTCAAGTACCTTTTCAATGTAACTCTCCTGACTCAGAAATAATTTTCTTGCTCCTCTATCTCTGGCAATCTCCATGCCAAGAATCTTCTTAGCAGGACCCAAATCTTTCATCTCAAACTCGCTACTCAACAGAGCTTTGAGCTTTCTCACCTCTCCTTTGTCACTTGCAGCAATTAACATGTCATCTACATACAGGAGCAAATACACTTGAGAACCGTCACGTAGCCTTTTCAGGTAAACACAACTATCATACTTGCTCCTCTCATAACCATGAGAAATCATAAAGAAATCAAACCTTTTATACCACTGCCTCGGAGACTGCTTAAGGCCATACAGGGACTTCTTCAATAAGCACACATGGTCTTCTTTGCCTTCAACATGAAAATTCTCTGGCTGTGCCATATAAATCCGCTCCTCAAGCTCTCCATTCAAGAAAGCTGTCTTCACATCAAGCTGTTCAAGCTCCAAATCCTGCATAGCAACAATACCAAGAAGAGAACGAATTGAGGTATGCTTCACAACTGGTGAAAACACCTCATTAAAATCCACACCAGGAATCTGACTATATCCTCTAGCCACTAGTCTAGCCTTGTATCTAGGCTCTTCAACTCCAGGTATACCATCCTTCTTCTTGAATACCCACTTGCAACTGACAACCTTCTTATACTTAGGCAGCTTAGTAATCTCCCAAGTCTTGTTCTTGTGAAGAGATTTCATCTCTTCCTCCATAGTAACCAACCATCTATCAGAGTCTTTCGACTTCATAGCATCTGAGTAACTAGATAGTTCTTCACAACTATCAACTTCTTCTACCACATTCAGGGCAAAAGCAATAATATCAGCCTCACCCAACTTCTGTGGAGACCTGATAATTCTTCTGGGCCTGTCTCTAACAATAGAATACGCTGGCTCCCTCTCAACTCTGCCAACATTCTCAGCTTCATCAGACAACCCACCATGAGTAGGACCATGGCAATCAACATCACGGAAGGAACTCGCTTCTGGATCAGCATCAAACTCTACCTGCACTTTTGACTTTTGCAAGTCCACACTTGGAGCACTCGGAACACCAGGTGAAGAAACATCCTCCCTCTTACTCAGCATATCTGTCTCTTTGAAAATAATATTCCTACTCAACAAGACCTTAGACAGCTCAGGACACCACAACTTGTATCCCTTCACTCCAAAAGCATAGCCAAGGAAGATACACTTCACAGATCTTGGCTCTAACTTGCCATTATTCTCATGAGCATAGGCAGGACACCGAAATATCTTTAAAACAGCATAATTAGGAGGATTTCCAGACCACAATTCTTCAGGTACCTTGCCATCAAGTGATGCATGAGGTGAACGATTGACAAGGTGACAGGCAGTGGAAGCAGCTTCAGCCCAAAATGACTTAGGCAAACTAGTATTTGACAGCATACAACAAACTTTCTCTAAGAAAGTTATGTTCATTCTTTCAGCGATTCTATTCTGTTGAGGTATACCAGGGATTGTCTTATGCCTGACAATACCCTCATTCTTGCAGAACTCATCAAACTAACTGGAGCAAAACTCCAATCCATTGTCTGTGCGGAGATGCTTGACATCTCTCCCAGTCTACTTTTTAATCATGGTCTTCCACTGCTTGAAAGTGACAAAGACATGATCCTTGCTCTTCAAGAAGAAAGCACACACCTTCCTCGAATAATCATCAATGATAGTCAGCATATACTTGGAACCATTCTTTGTTGCAACTTGAGACGGTCCCTAAAGATCAGAATGAACATAGTCAAGTTTTCCCTTTGTAGTGTGCACACCTTTCTGAAAACTGACTTTCTTCTGCTTGCCAAACACACAGTGCTCACAAAATTCCAGCTTCCCAATACCCTGTCCACATAATAATTCTCTCCTATTTAGCTCGGTCATGCCTTTCTCGCTCATGTGACCAAGTCGCATATGCCACAATAAGGTATTCTCAGAATCTGTCAACGAGCCAGATGCAGCAACAGCAGTCCCTGTAACTGTAGAACCCTGCAAAATATACAGATTTCTAACCTCTTTCTTGGCCTTCATATGCACTAATGAGTTCTTACTCACACGAAGAACTCCACCTTCTCTGGTATACTTGTACCCCAATGTATCAAAAGTACTCAGAGAAATCAAGTTCCGCTTCAAATCAGCGATATGCCTCACATTCGTCAAGGTTCAAATGACACCATCATGCATCTTGATCTTCACTGTGCCAGTACCAACAACCTTGCAGACAAAATTATTTTCCATGAGAATATTACCCTCCGCATGTTCATATGTTGAAAACCAGTCCCGGATGGGACACATATGAAACGTACAAGCAGAATCAAGGACCCAATCAGCATCAACTTTAGACTTCCCATCAATCACAGACAAAAGGTCTCCATCAGATTCTTCTTTCTGAGTGGTGGTGGCAACACTAGCACTGCCGCTATCAAAACTTTCTCTTTTCGGAGCACTGGACTTTTCGCCCTTCTTCTTGTTCTTCAACTCCGGACAGAACCATTTAATATGCCCAACCTTATGACAATTGAAACAAGTCTTATCCTTGTGCCTTGACCTTGATTTGCTTCTGCTCTTCTTCCTCGAACCAGACTTAACATTCCTCTCCTCAGACCTCCCTCTGACGACCAAGCCAGTCCCTTGGCTATTTTCAGAGGAACTCACAGTGTGCTTATCAATTCTCTCTTTCTCCAAGAGCGAATCATGAACATCATCCCAACTCAGAGTATCATGGCTGAACAACAGAGTATCTCTGAATTGCTGATAAGAAGTAGGCAACGAGCACAATAACAATAAAGCAAGATCTTCATCATCATATTTCACATCCAGAGTTCTAAGATCAACCACTATATCCTTAAATTCATTAAGGTGGTTGTGAGCAGACTTATCTTCTTGCATCCGGATAGAAAATAGTCGTTGCTTCAAGCACAGTTTGTTGGTCAAACTCTTGGGCATGCACAACTTTTCAAGCTTTGCCCATAATGAGGAAGCTATTGTCTCCTTCAACACGTCCCGCAAAATATCATCTGACAGATGCAACTGGATCTGACTCACAGCCTTATGGTTCTTCATCGCAGCATCCCAACTCGAAGGCATCGACTTTTCTTCAAGTAGAGTCTCATCTAGCTCTAAATGTGTCAGAATAGCGCGCATCTTGACCTGGCACAGGGAAAAATTAGTTTTTCTCGTCAACTGAGGAATCTCGTACTTCATCGAAGTCATCATGAAATAACTCGAACCAAGAAAACTGCTCAAAATAGGTTAGAAAAATAAAATCAGCCAAAACAGTTGACTTTTGGTCAACTAGTCAAACTGTTGACTAGTCAAATCGTTGACCAAGTCAACTCAAAAATAGTGATTTTTTTAAAAGCCCAAAACTCCTTTTTTCTCTCTCCCCCTTTTTTTCTGTTTCTTCTCCTCTCTTCGCAGCGACCGGAGGAATGACGGCGAGCAGCGGCGAGCTCGGGTTCGTTTCTTCTTCCCGAGCTCTGGGGCGGTCGCCTCCTCCAAGCGACGGTGGGGCGGTCGGACGCGGCGGCGGCAACTCCAAGGGTGTCAAAACCCTAAATTCCGATTTTCTCCCAAATCGGTTACTATTCACATTTTTTATGTGTCAATACTCGAATACTCGAAATTCAGATCTAGCTCTGATACCAATTGTTGAGAAATAAGATCGAAACGAGTAAAACACGAGACACAAGAATTACGTGAAAACCCCAAAACGGGGAGAAAAATCACGGGCAAAGGAGAGTCGTCCACTATGTGAGTCCAATCGGTTACAAGGCCTCCGTGAGGGTTCTCTCTACCTAACAACTCTCAACTAGTACAAATAAGACCTAGGCATAGGCCGTATATATATAGGAGACTAGTACTCTATTCTGATCAGGAAATAGAGCCCTACTCTAATTAGGAATTAGGAACAATCCCTAACAATTGTAACAAAATTATCAAATAATTGTAACTGATTCTCCATAGATCCATCAGCATTGTTAGATTAAAGAACTAATTTAACAATCTATGCGAGACACTCACCTCTATATACGTCTGCAACCCATTGAATTGGGCAGCAAGATCTGCAATGAATCCGATTCTAGGAAGAGCTCGGGTCACATCAATCTCCGCGCCTGTATAGACAAAGATGGGAGAGCTAGCGTTTGCTCCACCCCAGTACTTGGAGTTCATTATGTACCTCTGCCTAAATGTCTGATAACTCTCGGGCCTGTAGTTGAAATGATCCACTGTTTGTGTGTAGTAAAATGTCTCGAATTCGGGTGGCAGATCAGTCTCCGTGCCCTTCGAGGATCTATCAGGTGATGAACATGTTAGTTGAATGGTAAGAAGCAATGTCAACATCGGAACTTGAAGCCATGGGACCATTTCGATCTGCAACATTGTGACCAATTCTAAGCAGGTCAATTAAAGTTGGGTTACAATTTTTCTGTCCCTGGTCATTGTTTTTCTGTCTTCTGAAAGTGAATTACTAAGTGAATTCGGACTTTGCGAAACATAAAAATATGCTGTCGGAACTTCTTGTTTGGCATATGCCCTTTAAGGATACTTAACAAGGCGGCCAGCTAACCACGAAATTAATATATACTTATTTGGAGACCACTGAAATGATGTGTATTTTCCTTGATTAATCATTGTACATCAGATGAATTTGCATACACATTTACATTGTTGGAGAGAATCTCACATCGGAAGTTGGCAAGTTTCAAATGGATTGTATCAGAGCCAATTGCTCCTGTAAGATATGTGGCCGTTGCCCACCCTTATGTCATGGTACGTTGGTAAAGTGGAAAAAGGCCGTGAAAATTTCGGCCCGATGGGCTTCGTTTGAGGAGAGGAAATTCTTATATAGTATCATAGTCGATTGCTCTAACGAGTAGGTTGGGCTGGTTTACAAGTACGGAATATCCATCAACTCATTATCTTAAGATTTTAGATAATATATAGAAATTTCTATGTATCATGGCAAGAGATCAAGAGAGTATTGGCCGAAATCAAGCAGCAGTAACTGCCACGGATCTAGCTGGAGAATGGAGAAGATCGTGGCAAGGTGTTGGTAAACGAAAGAAATAAAGATCATTTAACCCCTTGTAGTTGTATATTAAGAATAATTAAGATCCCTCTACTTAAAATTAGTCCACATAATATTCTATACTCTTTAAAATGAGTCAATTAAAATCTTAAGACAATTTTTTTGGTGACAAGTGACATGTCACTAATCACGTGGCATACATGTCATCGTAAATTTCTAATATTAAATAATTTAAAATTAATAAATATGGATTAACCTATTGAAAAGCTCCACCAAACAACCTATGACCATGGGTCTGGATTGGGCACGGAATGCTCAGATTCCGAACCGTTCGGAATGAAGACACGCGGGGACTTTTTTGCAAACGTGCTAAAATACGGGGACCAAAATGAAAAAAACCACGCACAAACGCAGGTTGGATACAAATGCCATTATCGCATAACTGTGCATGCCATTATCGCATAACTGTGCATGCCACTATCCCATAACTGCGCATGCCAGTGTGACCTTTTTGCAAAAATGCTAAAATATGGGGGACCAAAATGAAAAAAACCACGCGCGCCATTATCATCAACGGGGACTTGCCACTGTCAAAAATACACATGCCATTATCACATGACTGCGCTTGCCATTATCACATGACTGCACTTGCCATTATCACATAACTACGCTTGCCACTGCGGTCCCCTTTCACTCTAAACCGTACGGAATCGATTCCTTCACTCCGTGCTCAATCCACTCCCTATGACCATAACCATGTTATGTAGGCCTTGATATTCGTTGGGAGGACTACAAATAGTTACAGGCAGCCACATAAGATGGAAAAATTTACCGAGGACCACCCATAACACTGGTGTCCAACATGGAGGGTGGATTTGGTGGGGACTGTGTTAGTCCCCAAATATGGGGACTAACTCAAACCAATATCACTACACATATAAACCAATATCACTTCACATGCAAACCAATATCACTTCATAAGTAAACCATCGTCTTCTAAACCAATATTACTTCACATGCAAACCAATATTACTTCACATGCAAACCAATAACACCTGATAGGTTATTGACCATCAGATTTAAAGATAATCAAATCTGACGGCCCAAAATATAGTCCCCACCTATGGACAAATTTTCTTTAGTCCCCACTCAATCCGATCTCGTCCAACATGTGGCCTCCTCCGCGTAACCAAGGTTAAATGTCGGTGAGATTACATAGCCCTTCGACCAGCCACATTCTTTTGGGAGACGGTGTTTTTGGATGAGGAGGTTGGTGGGGCTGTGCTAGGGCAGACGAGAAAAGAGATTTTTTATATTTATTTTGTTTTAGAAAATGTTAATCCACATTTATTCATTTTAAATTATTTAGTATTAAGATTTTATGATGACATGTATGCACGTAGTGATATGTTATTTGTCACCAAAAATATTGTCTTGGGTGAAGAATGAGGCGAAGGGTTTGCCTAAGAAGGAGGCAAATTATTTGGAGAAAAATGAGGTGAAGAGTTTGGCAAAGAATGAGGCAAATAATTTGGTGAAGAATAAGGCGAAGAATTTGGCGATGATTGAGGCGAAGATTTTGGTAAAGATTGAGATGAAGAGTTTTCATTTGGAGAAATGATTGAGGCAAAGAAATTATCGAAAGAATTTACTAATTTTAAATAAAGGGTTCTAATTGTTCTTTTTTACAAGTACAAGGGTTTAAATGACCTAAACGAAATGACCCTCAAGTTTGAGAGGGGCGGAGAATCACCAAATAATTTTGTATAAGGCGAAATGATTTTTTATAAGTAAATTATATTTAATAAGAAAAAAATTCATGAATTGCTATATGTTACACTCATTAATGTTCGTAATCACATATCACCTAAAAACTATAATAATACATATAAACCAAAAAATTACTTAATTTATATTCAAATCAAAAAAAATTTATTTTTGTTATATTTAGCAAAAAAAAAAATTGTTTTGCTAAAAGATATTTGGCTTAGCAGCATTAAGGTGTTGGATGACATGACATAATTACAGGATTCAGGGCAGGTGTAATATTGATTTAACTTTACAAAAAAATTGATATATTATTATTACAACATAACAACAATTACAATGACCGTTTGACGATGGTTATGAAGAATTATGTAAAAATAATCAAACATTGTAAGCCTAGCTCAAACTATTATTTTATAATATTTATCAGATTCATAAAATATGTATTTATTTAATAATATCACTTTATGTGAAAGTTGGGATCGAGATTTAACACTAAGATTTTCAAATGCAACATTGATCCCGACTTAGGACCGGAACTTTTTTATTAATGTAGAGAGGTTATTTAGAATATCATTTTACAGGGTTTTACACGAAGAGATGTGAATCACTACCATAGTTCATAGAAAATGACAGCTCTTGCTTGAAGCGAATGACCAGATTATTATCATTCAAGAATGTTGTTCACTCTGTTAACTTATATTTTATGGCTATAGCTGTCCTGGCCGGCCATTGGAACATACGGGAACAACAACTCATAAATCTTGTCCACGCAAAAGAAGCTAACAGCATTGTCCAATGTTTGCGAATAATGGACGGATCGCTCGAGAAGCATGATGACCTATTTAAGTCCTGTGGAGTTGAGGACCTTACTTAAACCTTGCACTAAAAGATGGCCTCAAAGTGTATCAGCCAAGTTCTGCTTCTGGGGCTGTTGCTGCTTACAATGTCGTGTCTCTCAACGGCGCGCAATCGGGCACCAAGGCTCGGTCGGATGAGAAAATCCGCGACACTCGAGTCTGATTACGAACTTCCTCCAGAGAATGAAGTGCATAACTACACACAGACTTTGGATCACTTCAATTATAAGCCAGAGAGCTATGCCACTTTCCAGCAGAGATATATCCTCAACTTTAAGTACTGGGGTGGCGCGAATACGAGCTCGCCAATCTTCGTTTACACGGGAGAGGAGGGCAGTGTGATCTATGATGTTGACATTTTCATTGTTAATCTTGCAGCTCGTTTCAATGGCCTGCTCTTGTACATTGAGGTAAGCTTGTTACACATGAATGCATCTGTTCCGCGTTCTTTATCTACGCGCGTCATTAATTGTCAAACATTGCTCCAGCACCGATATTACGGGACTTCATTTCCATTCGGATCCAAAGAAGAAGCATTCAAGAGCTCTAGCAACCTTGGATACTTGAGCTCAGAACAAGCTCTGGCTGATTATGCACAAATAACACTTGATGTTAAGAAGAAATTGTCCGCAGAAAGTAGCCCGGTTATTGCAGTCGGAGCCTCGTATGGTGGAAGTAAGTTGGATTAGACACAACCAGAGAAGGTTTTGCCGTGAGCATTGTTAAATAACACACCGATTCTTTCATTATCCAGTGCTTGCATCATGGTTTCGGTTAAAATATCCGCACGTTGTCATCGGAGCTCTGGCTTCGTCTTCTCCGATTCTCTACTTCGATGACATCACGCCACAGTATGGATACGGTGCTGTTGTCACCAAGGACTTCAGAGTAAGTCATCAACTTTAGTCTCACATTATTTCTCGTTCCTGATAGAAGCATATAATGTACATTTTTCTGCTGCAGGATGTGAGCGAGAGCTGCTACAATACTATTAAGCAGTCGTTTTTCGAGATCGACAGAGTCGCTGCTGAGCCAAATGGGCTCGCGACACTCAGCAAAATCTTCACTACTTGCAGTCCTTTGAACGACTCGCGACAGCTCAAGGAAACCTTTGTAAGTAGCTGCGAATTTTCAGCTCAGTATGGCAGTCCGCCTAATCTTTATGTCAATCGAATATGCGACGCCATCGATGGAGCAGCACCCGGAACAGACATTCTTGGAAGAGCTGCAGCAGGCTATACTACTTCTTTCGGCAATGGCACATGTAACTTGGTATACTCCGACGACGATTTTCGTATCTACAACCAGAGTTCATGGGAATATCAGACGTGTACAGAGATGGTTTTTCCGATGGGATACAAGGAAAACGAAACAATGTTCCAACCGTCCCCGTTCGATATAAACAACTACACAAGAGATTGCGTTGCTGCTTTTGGTACAACACCGAGGCCGCATTGGGCGACAACCGAGTTTGGTGGCCATGTAAGCTTTTGTTAAAATTTTGTTTCTCCTCATTGAACCCTATGGATCATAGAAGACATGTAACTGAACTTTCTAACATATATCCACAGAACATCAAGACTGTTCTCGCGAACTACGGGAGCAACATCATCTTCTCGAACGGGCTTCGCGATCCGTGGAGCGCTGGAGGGTAAAATCATCAAACAAGTTTGTTGGTTATCGGTTACCATATCTCCTTTCCTTTGTTAACTTGTTCTTGGTATGATTCTGCAGAGTCCTAGAGAACATATCAGATACCATAGTTGCAATACATACAGATGAAGGTACATTTCTCTCTGAATTACTACTCTTCACACATACAGATGAAGGTATTTTTGGAAGATATTTGCCGGAATTTGATGCGAATTTTTCGTCTGTCAGGACATCACTGCTTGGATATATACACTCCCACGCCACAAGATCCTGACTGGTTGGTCGCGCAACGGGACAAGGAGATCAAGATCATTGCTTCATGGCTTGCAGAATACTACGCCAAGCTTCCTCCTGTCTGAAGAAGATGTCATTTGATTTGTCTTCCTTTATAGTCAGTCCTTGACTCAAGTAAGAGATTTGGGTCAAGGCATCGATGCCTAGGCACGTGATATTTTTCCCTTCTGCAGATTGTTGAATAACAAAAATATTCCTTCAGAATTTATAGAATGGAATATCTTATTCATGGTTACACTTTTGGAGGGAAATTGTTTATTTGTCTCGACCAACATGTATATAATCCACGTTCGAATCGGTTGAGACTTTTGAAAGTTAACAAAACTCTAAATATTTTAACATTGTTGTAGTTAACAAGTGCTCGAACTCGAACAAATTATTCAATATATCGCTTCCATTTTATCCTTCCAAGTTCTTAATCCCTGATCTCCAATGTCGGAAAACTCGTTCTTGAAGCCTTTCAAAGTTGGAAGCAGTAATCGGCAAGTAATGACTGGACATCCGAAAATCCAGTAAGAAAGTAATTTCTGCTCACTTGATTTAATTAGTACTAGTAAATACGTGTGATGCGAGTGCTGTTCTGATTCAAAATCCGCAAAACATTTCGTTCGTTGATTTTCTTTTATAAGCTGTACAAAAATAAAAAAGAACGGGTCCAGGGTTAGGGTTCGGGGGTCCGGGGGTCGGGGGAGTCTGGGGTTCCGGGTCTGGGGTCGGGGTCCGGAGTCGAGGAGTCCAAGGTCGGAGGTCCGGGATCGGGGGGTGCAGGGGTCCTGGGTCCAGTGGTCCAGGAGTTTGGGGGTCCGGTGGTCTGGGGTCAGGAGGTCCGAGGGTCTCGGTGGTTCGGGAGTCCGGTGGTCCTCGGTCGAGATCCATAGTCCGGGGATCTGGGGTCCGAGGGTCCGGTGGTCCACGGTCCGCGGTCTGGTGATTCACGGTCTGGTGGCATGCGGTCAGGAGGTCCGGGTCCAAGAGTTCAGGGTTCGGGATTCGAGGTTGGGGATTTGGGGTTTTAGGTTTTTGATTTGGGATTTGAGTTTTGGGGTTTAAAATTTTAGTTTAAAATTTTAGTGTTTAGGGATTATTTTGACATTTTTACGTGACACAGCAAACTACCTAAAAAAGGATATTTTCTTTATTATAGTAAGAAGATTGAAGTTGCTGGTTGATAACGAAACACCTAATGGGAAATTCTCCTTACCTTAACTGTGCCACCAAATCCTCCGACTCTTTACCATATCTGTCACACCCGTGGATTGAGTACCGACTGATAGAAACAGTCCAAACAGTTCGGAATTTAATCTACACCTTTGATTTTGATGATTAGACACGTGTTAGAGATCTGACGATAATAATTTTCCAAAAGTATTTTAGTCTTTGGCCTCTCTCTCCTCTTTCCTTTTCCCTCGTACTTTTCTCTCCACCATTCTCTCTCCCCCATATCGAAACCAAAATGAGGCGACACCGACCCTCACTCTCTCTCCCCCATTCCTAAACCAAAATGAGGAGCGACGATGACTAGGAGCCTGTCATCGACGCCGATGAGGAGCAACCCCGACGTTATGGCTAAGGTTGACGATGCTGCATCGGGGAGCCGGAGCGGGAGGAAGATATGGCCTCTGATCTCGGGGCTGGTCCGGCGATGCCTTCCTCCTTCACACTGACCTTCACCCTCGTCTCTTCTCCTGCATGGCCACGTCTCTAGCTGTGAGAACCAGGAACGTCACCGGCGGTTGCGAAGGCGACTTTCTTGGCGGCGGTCTCGGTGGTTGCTGCGAGGGAGAGAAGGCCGAGGTGCACAGAGATCGAGGAAGACGACGTCGCCATCTATCTCTTTTCCTCGGTGCTGGAAGACGTTCTCGACGATGAGGAAGCTGAGGTCCGGATTGAAATGGTCGTTGGCAAGAAGCTCGTGCTTCACCACCTCACCGAATGCATCCGACCTCTGTCGCTTTCGTTCTTTTGGTTTTGTAGATGAGCTTATTAAGAACGCTACCTACATCGGAACGCCGTGGAAGGGTAATTAAGTGTCGGTGTCGATTTGGATCTAGATGTTGATTTAATAAGATCACATATTTATCGTTCTTGGTACTCTTGAGTTTGATATGGTTCTAAACCAAAATCTGAATCTCTGTGTGCAATTGATGGTAGTGATTGGTCCAGTTTTATGTTATGGAAGTAAGTTATTCTTTGGTTTCATTTTACTCTTATACTTTGGTAGGGCCTGTGAGTTAAACAAAGAGATTCGTGGTTCTTGGTCCTATCTTTTCTAGAGGATTTGGATGGCATATGGTTATGTAAACATAGTAGTGGGCTATGTTAGTTTGGGTTTGTGTTTTGATTATTGTATGGTTGCGAGAAATGGCTTGACTAGTTATGTCAATGGCATGCTGGTAACGAGAATGGCATGCTCGAATTACGAGAATGGCAGGCCCGTGCAACGAGAATGGCATGCCCGTATTACGAGAATGGCAGGCTCGTGTTATAAGAAAGGCAGGGTTACGAGAATGACATGTCCTCGTTACAAGAATGACAAGTTCGGGTTACGAGAACGACAGACTCGGGTTAGGAGAATAGCATGCCTATTTGCGAGAAATGGCATGCCGGTAACGAGAAAGGCAGGTCCGGTTTACGAGAACGGGAGGCCCGGGTTATGAGAATGGCAGGTCTAGGTTACGAGATTGGCAGACCCGGGTTAGGAGAATAGCATGTCCAGTTGTGAGAAATGGCAGGTCCGGGTTACGAGAACAACATACCCGGGTTAAAAAATAGCATGCCCAATTGCGAGAAATGACATGCTGGTAACGAGAATGGCAGGCCTGGGTTGCGAGAATGGCAAGCTCGGTTTACGAAAATGACATGCCCGCTTAATATTTAATAAAACTTATAATAAAAAAATTAATTAATCAAATATCATGTCCGGTTATGTATAATGGCATGCCCAGTTATCTATAATGACATCACCGATTAATATTTAATAAAATTTAGGGAAAAGTCCACTTTCGTACCCTGTGGTATCGACCAAAATTACTTTAGTACCCTGTGGTAAAAAACCGATCAATCGAGTCATACTTATTCCAATTAACATCAAAAAGGGCCTCGGGCAGCTGCCCGGAGCTGCCCGAACCTACCCGCCCGCTGCCCGGGCCACGTGGCCAGCCACGTCACCAATTTTGGCTCCTCCGATTTTCCTCCTCCTCCCCTCCTCCTCCTCCTCCTCCTCCCCGCATCCCCCTCCTCCTCCTCCTCCTCATCCGCCTCCTCCTCCTCCGCGTTCCTCCTCCTCCTCCTCCCCGCATCCCCCTCCTCCTCCTCCTCCTCCTCCGCCTCCTCCTCCTCCGCGTTCCTCCTCCTCCTCCTCCTCCTCTCTTCCTCCTCCTCCTCCTCCTCCTCTCCTCCTCCTCCCCGCATCCCCCTCCTCCTCCGCGTCCTCCTCCTCCCCGTGTCCTCCTCCTCCCCGCGTCCCCCTCCTCCTCCGCATCCTCCTCCTCCTCCTCCTCCGCGTCCTCCTCCTCCGCGTCCCCCTCCTCCTCCTCTCCTCCTCCTCCCCACGTTGCCCTCCTCCTCCGCGTCCTCCTCCTCCCCGCGTCCCCCTCCTCCCCCGCGCCCCCCTCCTCCTCTCCTCCTCCTCCCCGCATCCCCCTCCTCCTCTCCTCCTCCTCCCCGCGTCCTCCTCCCCCTCCTCCTCTCCTCCTCCTCCCCGCGTCCTCCTCCTCCTCCTCCTCCTCCTCCCCGCCTCCTCCTCCTCCTCTTGGTGACGTGGTGCCACGTCACCAAAATTGGTGACGTGGCTGACCACGTGGCCCGGGCAGCGGGCGGGTAGGTTCGGGCAGCTCCGGGCAGCTGCCCGAGGCCCTTTTTGATGTTAATTGGAATAAGTATGACTCGATTGATCGGTTTTTTACCACAGGGTACTAAAGTGATTTTGGTCGATACCACAGGGTACGAAAGTGGACTTTTCCCTAAAATTTATAATACATTAATAGATAAATTAAATAATTAATAAAATGAAAAATTATTCTCAAGTCCCTCGGGTTTGCTTAAATATACTGAAAAGTTTCCCTATTTATAAAATACACGCCGACGTCTTTCTAGTTTATTTTATTATACTTTCGGGTCCCTAAATGAGTTTTTTTCTTTTCTTGTCAGTGAAAAGACAAAAATACCCTTTGAACAAAAATAAAAAAATACTGACATCATATCTTCTTCAACCTCCAATCCAAACATTATCAACAACGGAAGACAGTAGTTAGAATCCATCCACAAATTGAACCGGAGAACAAATTTTGTCGCAAGATAAACCTGTAAATCAGTCCAAATCCGAGGGGAGGTCGAAGGGGATACCGGTTCTCGGGGACCATCGAGACCAGCGAGTAGGCCCACCAGAGTACAAGACGTTGCAGTGCACAGGAATTGCACATGGGTGGAGCTTCGATGGCTAGGTTTTGGTCCCCATCCAGATCCGTCGACGGCGAGATCCTGAGGGCCCTTCTCTGTCATCAACCGAAGGCAATCCAGGTCCATTGTTCAATGGTCTCTCCTCTTCGTTCAATTTGATTTCTGGCTTTGGGCAAGAGGTATGAGATCTGGATTTTACTAATTCCATCTACGATTTCAACGACGTCGTCCTCCGCCCCTCTCGGAGTCTGCGGAGAGAAGGAAGAGGAAGGATTCGATGCCAATCAACTCTACGGCTCCATTCGATGGGTCTCGGAGTCTGCACAGAGTCTGTGCTTCTCCTCGAATGCTTGCTTCTTCATCTTCTCTCCTCCCCCTTATTCCACACACACTCTCTCTCTCTCTCACTCCAAACCCTAGCTAAGGCTTTTCCCATTGATTCGAATACGGCATCGGAGAAGGGAAAGAGGTAGGGGAATTTTTAAATAAAAATCAACTACCAAGTTGAGGAAGAGGGTTTATAAATATGGGAGCGTTAAAAAATTGTTGAGCCAATTAATATCCCAAGAGGTGGGGGATGGTGGGGGAATTTAGGGAGCAACTGTCCAAACTTCTTAGAAAACCCAGAAATTGATTTAGATTTAAACCCAGAAACGAAATTTAGGGAGGAAGGTGGTTTTAGATTTAAACCCTGAGGAAGGAGGAACAGAGTAAGAAGACTTCAATGATGTTAGATTTTTTTTTATTTTTTGTACTAAAGGTATTTTGGTCATTTTATTGACAAAAGTAAAAAAAAAAGAGTTGCTAACGTGCGCCAGGGACATGAAAGTATAATAAAAATAAACTAGAAGTACGTCAGCATATATTTTGCAAACAGGCGGCACTTTTGATAATATTTAAGTAATCTTGAGGGTCGTGAGAGTAATTTTTCCTGAATAAAATGGCATGTCCGACTACGTCTAATGCCATACCCGTCTATGACGGCATACACGATTTTGCGTAAATGACATACCCAGTTAATATTTAATAAAACTTATAATAATTAATTAATTAATTGACATGTCCGATTATGAACAAATGGTAGGCCCGGTTAAAATAAAACAACATACTCTGTTTAAAAAAATGGTACCCATTATTTAAAAATGAATTAATTAATTAAATAAATAAACTATTAAAAAAAGGTTTGCACGTGCATTTACCTGTCATGCCAGGCCTGTTGCCTTTTGGTTTTCCACTGTAGCACACGTGTCATCTTATCTGTCGCATCTCTTGACAGATAGTAAATATCAGTCCAATCATGCGCCTGATCCCTTCTTGTAACAACTTAAAAGTATAATGAATCAATGACTTTTTTGGGCAAGTATTTTGATTTTATTTCTTCAAAAAATTTACACCAAAAGCACTAGGAACCAAATACAGAGGACAGATTGAGTGGGGACTACATAAAACTTGTCCCCATGTAAGCTCATTAACTTATCACGGGTATTTTTGACCTTTTACTCAAGAAGAGTACCAAATAGGGATTCCACATACATTCATTCCAGTTTTTTTTCTCTCCTTAATTTTCTATTAAAAAAAAGTAGCCGCTAACTCTTTCTCCTCTCCATTTTGGACTGCTTGCCTTCCCCTCCGTAACGACCGCCTCTCCTTTCCATCTCTTCCGACCAAGACCATGTTGGAATAAATGCTTATTTAATGCATTTGGCCTAAGCTGGAAGGCCCGAGCTGAAAAGTCCAAGCTGAAAAGCCCAAGTTGAGAATGGGAGAACCATTACCACATCGAATATCGCAAGGAATTTTTTTTCTATTTATAAGGAGAAGTTCCAAACTGGTGTAACATTAAATATTTTACTTGAAGAGCTGACCGAGGCTGCCTGCGAGGATGGTGCGAAGCACCATCCGAGCATGAGCACACGCTCGTGCACGTACACGTGCACATGGCGCATTGGACGCAGGTCGCAATGAGCGCTTTGTGGCACACTTGAGAATAATCATGGGATTGTATGTCTGTATGTAGACGACATGCTAATCACGGGAAGCAGTAATGATCTCATTGTAAAAACTAAGAATATGTTAAAGAACAACTTTGACATGAAAGATATGGGTCTAGCTGACGTCATACTGGGGATTAAAATCTCTAGGATGACTGAAGGAATTGTCTTGTCACAATCTCACTACGTTGAGAATGTACTCAAGAAATTTGATGCTTTTGATAAACCTCCGGCTAAGACTCCGGTAGACCTAAGTCTACACTTGGCTAAAAACAGAGGTGACCCAGTATCTCAACTGAAATATGCAAAGATCATTGGAAATCTAATGTACTTAACAAATTGTACACGCCTTGATATTGCATACTCAGTTAGCAAGCTTAGTAGATTCACGAGCAATCCAGGATCAGACCACTGGATAGCTCTGAAAAGGGTTCTAAAGTATCTAAAATATACCATGAACTATGGCATACTTTATACTAGGTATCTAGCTGTATTGGAAGCATACAGTGATGCGAATTAGATATCAGACACTAAAGACTCTAAATCTACTAGTGGTTATGTGTTCACCATAGGTGGAGGAGCTGTATCCTGGAAATTCTCTAAACAAATGTGCATAGCTTGATCCACCATGGAGTCGGAGGCTAAAGTCCAAAGTCAAGACCAGCAGGACCAACTCCGAGGCTAAGGTGCATCTCGCCGAAGGTGGCACTGGAAAGAAGAGGAAGAAACCCAGGAATAAGTAGGAGAAGCAAGAGCCAAAGCAAAAGAAGGCTAAGAAGATCAAGGGCAATTGCTTCAACTGTGACAAGCCCGGTCATATGGCCAAAGATTGTTGCCTCCCTAAGAGGGACGATCGTGAGAAGAAAAATCTTGCCGAAGACTTGTCTGAGCTAGACTTATCCACTGTGGTGTTTGAAGTTAATCTGGTGGATAACCCAAGAGAGTGGTTCATTGACACAGGGGTAACCCGACACATCTGCTCAGACAAGGAGATGTTCTCGACCTATATCGCGATCAACGGTCGGAAGTTATTTATGGGTAACTCTGCAACTTCTCCCGTAGTCGAACTAGGCCAGGTGGTGCTGAAGCTGACCTCCGGAAAAGAGCTGACCCTCAAGGATGTGCTGCATGTCCCAGACATTCATAAGAATTTAGTATCCAGCTCACTGCTAAGCAAAGCTGGGATGAAGCTAGTATTTGAGGCTGATAGGTTTGTTCTGACCAAGGCCGGTGCCTTTGTAGGAAAGAGTTACCTCGAGAGGGGGCTCTTCAAGATGAATGTAATAACTGTCAAATGCGCCTTTAATGGCCATAATAAAGTTGTTAATTCTTCTTACTTGGCTGAATGTTCTAACTTATGGCATGATAGATTAGGACACGTAAATTTGAGCTCACTAAGGAAGTTAGTAAGTTTAAATTTATTGCCAAAAATAGAGTTTGACCCGAACAATAAATGTGAAGTATGTGTAGAAGCAAAAATGACCAAAGCACCTTTTCATTCAGTGGAAAGACATACTACACCTTTAGAAAAATTCATACCGACATAAGTGATATGAAATACGTGCAAACTAGAGGTGGGAAAAAGTATTTCATCATATTTATTGACGATTGCAGGAGGTACTGTTACATACACCTCTTGAAAGGAAAAGACGAAGCTCTAAAAGCTTTCAAGAGTTATAAGAATGAGGTTGAAAATTAACTCAGCACTAAAATTAAAATGATACGAAGTGATAGAGGGTGAGAATATGTAGCTCTGTTTGAGGAATTCTACCAACAAAATGGCATTATTTATCAGACAACAGCTTCATACTCACCTCAATCAAATAGCATAGTTGAACACAAGAATCAAACTCTTAAGGAGATGAAGAACGCTATGTTGATTAGCTCGGACTTATCCCAAAACTTGTGGGGGGAAGCTGTGCTCTCAGCTAATCACATTGTAAATAAATTATCTTACAAGAAAAGGGACAAAACCCCATATGAACTATGGAAAGAGAGAAAGCCTTTCTACGGTTACCTTAAAGTGTGGGAATGCCTAGCTAAGGTAGAAATACCTCCGCCTAAAAGGGTGAGAATAGGACCTAAGACCGTTGACTGTATCTTTTATCGGATATGCCTACAACAGTAGCGCATACCAATTTCTAGTACACAAGTCTAAAAACCCTGAAATCAACGAGGGAATGGTCATGGAATCAAGGAATGCAATATTTTTTGAGAATATCTTTCATAAAAAGGAAACAAAAGAAGTAAGCTCAAACAAAAGAAGTTCTGAACCTACACAAGGCTCTGATCAAAGTGCTGAGGAACCTAGACGGAGTAAGAGGGCCAAAATGGCCAAATCATTTGGTCCAGATTTTCTAACGTACGTGTTAGAAAATGAACCTGGGACAATCCAAGAGGTATTATCTAGTCCAGATGCTCTTCTCTGGAAAGAAGCTGTCAATAGTGAGATAGAATCCATCATGCAAAACCACACGTAGAAAATCGTCGATCACCCACCAGGTTGCAAACCTTTAGGTTGCAAGTGGATCCTTAAAAGGAAATACAAAGCTGATGGATCAATCGATAAGTACAAAGCTCGGTTGGTAGCTAAAGGGTTCAAACAGAATGAAGGATATGATTTCTTTGACACGTACTTGCCGGTCATAAGAATCACATCTATTAGAGTGCTCATAGCTATTGCAGCACTCTATAACATCGAGATACATCAGATTGATGTAAAAATAGCTTTCCTAAATGGAGAACTGGAAGAGAAAATATATATGGAACAACCTGAAGGGTTTGTTAGCCCCAGACAAGAACATAAAGTATGCAAACTGGTCAAGTCACTGTACGGGCTGAAACAAGCGCCAAAACAGTGGCATGAAAAATTTGACAAAACAATGATGTCAAATGGCTTTAAGATCAACAAGTGTGATAAATGTGTATATATTAAAGGCACACCTGATTCTTACGTGATTGTATGTCTGTATGTAGACGACATGCTAATCATGGGAAGCAGTAATGATCTCATTGTAAAAACTAAGAATATGTTAAAGAACAACTTTGACAAGAAAGATATGGGTCTAGCTGATGTCATACTGGGGATTAAAATCTCTAGGACGACTGAAGAAATTGTCTTGTCACAATCTCACTACGTTGAGAATGTACTCAAGAAATTCGATGCTTTTGACAAACCTTCGGCTAAGACTCCGGTAGATTCAGTTAGCAAGCTTAGTAGATTCACGAGCAATCCAGCACCAGACCACTGGCTAGCTCTGGAAAGGGTTCTAAAGTGTCTAAAATATACCATGAACTATGGCATACTTTATACTAGGTATCCAGCTTTATTGGAAGGATACAGTGATGGGAATCAGATATCGGATACTAAAGACTTTCAATCTACTAGTGGTTATGTGTTCACCATAGGTGGAGGACCTGTGTCCTAAAAATTCTCTAAACAAACGTGCATAGCTCGATCCACCATAGAGTCAGAGTTTATAGCAGTAGACACCTGCAGAGGTGTGGTAAGGCTAAGCGTCTACGCTTTTAATGATTCCTATACCAGGAAAAGGTGGAGTATGGAAGGATACTCTTGATGGGAGATCACCTATATAAGTGTGAAGTGAGGCCGCTTCAAATGGAAAAGTACTTATGAATCCAAGATAAGTTCCATGGCCAAAACGGACACAACGTGAGAACCAAAGAATATTAGAGATATCATTGTGTAAATATTATTGTCTTGGTTTATATAAAAAAGCTGACCAGTTTAAGACATCGCGTTTACTGAGCAGCAAGTAAATATGATAACATCTTACTAGAGAAGGTTCAAAGCCGTAAGCTACCTATCTCGATGCAATGATATTTTGTCAGAACTTTCTTAAAAGTGTCAGCATGCATTAATCATCATTCATGTGAGGGATTGTTGGAATAAATACTTATTTAATGCATTTGGCCTAAGCTAGAAGGCTTGAGCTGAAAAGCCCAAGCTGAGGATGGGAGAACCATTACCACATCGAATATCGCAAGAGATTTTTTCCTGTTTATAAGGAGAAGCTCCAAGCTGGTGTAACATTAAATGTTCTACCTAAAAAGCTGACCGAGGCTGCCTGCGAGGATGGTGCGAAACACCATCCGAGCACTGAAAGGAAGGATTTTTACACCCCTCTTGCAATAAAGAGTAAGTACGGGATTATCGTAACACGAGGACTAAGTGTTAGGCCACAAATAAGACTCGACCACTAGTTTAGGACTACAAGTAATAGATTTGTCAAATCCAAACACGAGTTGGTTACTACAACGACTAACTAGAAGATTGTTTTAACAATAAAGGAAAGAGTGGGCTTGGCACCAATGACACCTAGATAACCAAATAGCATATGGGGTTTATTAAGTTCGTGTTATGGTCCGAGTGTTTCTAAAGCTACTAATCAATACTCCCGCCACTAATTAGTCTAAATTGATCATTAATTAAGCTTAGTTGAACTAACTGCACTCCCGTGACTAATTAGCCACCTAATTTAACTAATTACCAATTATGACCATCACCCTTTGGACAACTAACCACCTAATGAGATCCCTCATCAAAAGGCAACTAACTAACTAGTTAAATGGTCTATTAATCCTAACCCCTCTCGACGATTAGCATTAATTACGTTCATAATCAAGGTGATCAATCAAGATTAAGTATTAAACTCATTAACTAGTTCACAAACCTTAGTATTTTAACCCCACTAAACCATAGGCTAAATAGATGCCATCAAGGCACCAAACCTACTAAACAACTACTCACACATATCAACTACACAACTAAACACATCCATCAAATGAAGCAAGTAAAGCATGAACATAAAAGAGAGGGTTAGAGAAAGCTCAAGATGATCTTCAAGCTTCCAAAAGTTCTCCTTCAAGTTCTCTACAAACTCCAACAATGGTGAGCCAAGTTCTCTTCCAAAAGAGAGAGAGAGAGAGTGGAGTTGGTGAGTGAATGGTGGGAAAAATATCTAAAGCTAAGTGTTCTAAGTTAAAAGTTAGCTTTCAAAATAAGCCAAGGAAGCTATTTATACAAGTTTTTGGCTTAGGAAGTGCCAGCCACGAAATTCACTATTCATGCCCAAAAATGGGCTCAAAACAAATCCTAAAATTTGGCCCACTCGTCAGATTTATTGGCAGATTCGAAGGTCAACTTTGGATGCGATTTTCCTCTAACTTGGACTCCAAATTTGAAGAAGCATATGAAGACAAAGTTGTAGCTCCGGATGTCTTCTTTGCAGTGCCACCTTGCTTGCCTCCATTGTACTTCGGATGGGAAAGTTATTAGTATTTGAGTTGCAAGGGGTCAGTTTTGCTCCACGCTTTCTTGGGTCTCGTAAAACGCCAATTGTCCCGGCTTATCCGATCGCCTATGACACGTTCTAAAATGCACCAATATCCTCCTTGCTTCACCACATAGTCTCCTAGTAATAAACATGAACGAAATGTAATAAAAATCATAAGAACTACACTAAAACGATCAAAGCACAATATATAACAATACAACGATACATAACACACAAAAACACTAGAAACAATGGAAAATCGACACTAAAACATACGTGGATGATAGAGTATTTGCACACTCATCACACCCCCACACTTGAATCATTGCTTGTCCTCAAGCAAAACTCAACCATGGTATACAAACACAAACACAAAACACCTAAGAAAGAAAAACACGACAAGGACAAGACTAGGCATGATTAATTAATAAATTGACTCCCCTCAAAATCTCAAACTCACATCAAAAGTCCACCCCACTACCTAGCTAGTTCATCAACCCAAACACAAAGAGTAAGACCCGGTAGACACTCACCACTCGGTGGTTTAATCAAGTGTTATCACTATGTAAAAGACACTAGAAGGTTAACCGCTCAGAGGTTCGGAAATTTTTAGCTCACGATTTGTAAGTAGCCAACTTCCTATCTCTCGCGTACATGACCGATGTCTTTCAAAATATCCTACGTCCTACTCAACAGTGTCTCAAAGTCATGTGGTTGCTCGTGAATAGGGGGCTTTCAATCGGGTTGTAATGGGGCTAAGGTATTGGTGAGATAATATATATGGATAGTAGTTAAACGACCCAATTCGAGGACTTGTTGCCAAAGCATTCTAGTCTCTAGTCTATTCTAAACATCCTCACCATAAATAATTAAAGCACACTTTCAAAATTCACCCATTTCCTAAGACCGCGTAGCACGAGTTGTGCCAATTATGAATGCCTTATTCAACCTTCACTTCCATTTCTTTCTTCTTCTTTTTTTCTTTTCTTTTTCATCCCCTTTTTTTTCCTTTTTTTTTCTTTTTTTTCTTTCTTTCTTTCAACAAACACAAACTTGGCATTTTCTAGGCAAAAACTCGGCTTCTTTGTATGGCCTCTCAACTACCCAAATTCCCAATAAATTAACCCATATGAACACTAAGCTACCAACTAAACCCAATACATAACATCCCCAAAAGGTGTAAACCTATGTGTCCTCGGATCGGATGACCAAAGGTCGGGAGGATGGTGGATATAAAGCTTAAAGTTGATTTTACATATAATATGATCAAAGAATGGCTAGGCTCAATGAGTTAAAACAATGGGTATAAAGGTTCTTGGCTCTAAAGCTCTAGGCTCAATTTCAAAAGATTAGCCCCCGTCATTCACTAACGCCACACAACCAAGACCATGTCAAGTACTAGTAGGATATCTCGATCAACCGGACTCATGTAGGCACCTCATGAATGAATGAAGACGGTTGTCTCCTCCTTCGGCTCAAAGTTCCTCACAAGGTCATTTGTCAACCCTCTAGTAAAATCTACATAGTGAGACCACTAGTCTAAACAACCGAGGGTGAGGCTTCTACAAGTTCTTAGGCCTTGTGTTCGAGTTCATTTCCTAACTAGATGTGTGGTAAGCTTCTAACACAAGTTAAAGAACTTTGAAGGGGGTCAAATTTTGAAAATTCATGCCAAATCAATGCCTAACAAAACAACCTAGACCTAAACACGCTAAAGATTCTTAAGTGGAACCACACCCCCACACTTGAAGTACACCTTGTCCTCAAGGTGTAGGGAGCACGTAGACATCTAAACAATTAAGCTATACTAACAAACACATTAACAACCAAGCATGAACATCAATCAAACAAGAAGAACAAGACATCACAAAGACATATAGCAAACTCAAGACATCACGAAGACAAGAAAATAACTAAAGAAAAATAAAGTGCTAGGAGACTGCCCTTAGTCTTGAGTTGGAGAGGGTGGTGGTGGTGGAATGTTATATCTGGATCGTTCCACTATTTGCTGGATGTAGTAGCCTTGATGCCGAAGTTCTCATTTCATTCATTTGTTATGGGCATTTAGGGTGTGCATTACCTCTAGGACCTTGCTCCATCGATCAGTTGGGTGGATTGGGAGGATTTAGGAGGTAGGGTTCTAATAGGTTTAGTTGGAAAAGATTTGAGACCCCTTTTACCCCGAACTCGAAGAAGTCATCAAATACAAAGTTGTCAGCCTATCTCTTAGCTTTCCATAGCAATAAGAATCACCTCAATTTGATTCTCGAGCACCAAGATATGGCCTATTTATGACAGGGGGTTTCCTACCCCCTTTTACGGCACCCGGCGGCCGCCGGGTTGGCTGGCGTCCGCCAGCAACAGGGGCTCCTCTTCCACCCGGCGGCCGCCGGGTGGGCTGGCGGCCGCTAGCAACTTTTTTTTAGCCTCGTCCACGTTCCCTGATGAGCTTCCAATCGTCCATGATGTATCCATGAATCCTTGAGATGACCTTCAAAATTTAAAAGATATCCCATAAGCATGAACCAATCCTTCAAAAATATACCCGAATAAGAACAAGCGTAATAAGAAAAATACATATAGACTATGACAATAAAAAGATAATTCAAAAACATGCTAAGTTATAGTCGTTAGCTTGACGTTACTCCCCTTTTTCATTCATCGGAGGATGAAGTCATGGTTTGCACCTCCGAACTTCGTTCAATATCGCCACCAAGGTACATCTTGCACCTTTGGCCATTCACCTTGAAGACTCCTCCATTACTTCTTTCTAATTTGAGGGTTCCAAATCGAAAAACTTTTATCACCTTGAAAGGTCCACTCGACTTGGACTTGTGTTTTCCCGGAAAAAGTTTTAACCGAGAGTTGTAGAGTAACACTTGATGACCCTCCTTGAATTCCTTCTTCACGTTGTAGGCATCATGTTTCTTTTTTGTATTCTCCTTATTAAGCCTTTCCACCCCCGACTTGGCTCCCTCCTCCAAGTGGATGTAATGCATGATCATGTCGGGATTTGTCCCCTTGATATCAGATATTTGGCACGCCATAGCCTTAATCTGGTTGTTAACAACTTCAAGTACCTTCTCCTCTTGCTCCTTAGAGAGCTTGTTGGAGATGATAATGGGGAGTCTTCCTTCATCCTTTAAGAATGCATATCGTAAATGGGAGGGTAACTCGTTTAACTCCAAGCTTGGAGCCTTGGTGATGGAAGGTGGAGTACGATACTTCAAATGAAGCTTCAAATCCTCATGGAGGCCTTTTTTATCAGCTTTTCCCACGAACTCTTCCAGGTTTTCCTCTTTTTGTTCTCCATCATTCTCTTCATCTATTCCATCTTTAATCTTCAATGCGCTCTCCTTGCCTAACTTGAGGACACAATCTTCAACCATATCAATCTTCATGCACATGCCTTCATCAAGAGGGTGACACATCGTATTGGACATCTTGAACTCTACTTTTTTCTCCCCTATCCTAAGGACCAATCTTCCTTCATATACGTCCACCAAGGCCCGTGCCGTGTTGAAAAACGGTCGGCCAAGAATTAGTGGACAACTCTTGTCTTCTTCGAAATCCAACACCACAAAGTCCACGGGGAAGATAAACTTATCAATCTTCAATAAGACATCCTCCACAACCCCAAATGGCTTCTTTATGGTTTGGTCCGCCAATTGGAGAAGCATAGAAGTGGGTTTCACCTCACATAAGCCAAGTCTCCTGAGATTAGACAAAGGCATTAAGTTAATACTAGCGCCTAAGTCACATAAGCACTTGGGAAACTCAACATCACCAACAAAACAAGGAATAGTGAAACTCCCTGGATCTTTTAACTTTGTCGGGAGATCTTTGGAGATGAGAGAGCTACATTTCTCCATGAGAGCTACCGTCTCTCCATCTTTCCACTTCCTCTTCTTTTTGATGAGTTCCTTCAAAAATTTAGAGTAGTGGGGCATTTGATCCAACATCTCTAGAAAAGAGACGCTAATTTGAACATTTTTCATCTTCTCTATAAAGCTGAGAAATTTGTTGTCCATCAAATTCTTCTTCTTAACTCTTTGAGGAAATGGTAGAGGCGAGATCTTTGGTGGTGGCGGCACATACTCCTCTTCCTCGTCCATCTCAATAAATGGACGTTTCTCCTTCTCCACCACTTCATTTTCCTCTTCCTCGTCCATCTCAATAAATGGACGTTTCTCCTTCTCCACCTCTTCATTTTCCTCTTCATTCTTCTCTTTTTCATTGACCTCCTCTTTGTTTTCTCTTGATTTTCTCATTTCTTGGGCAACGATTTCCTTGCCACTCCTCAGAGTAATTGCACTCATATTTTCTCGAGGATTTACTTCCGTGGAGCTAGGAAGAGAGCCGGACGGTCTGTGGGCACTTACATTTGCTATTTGCCCAAGTTGCCTCTCCATATTATGTATGGCGATTGCTTGACCCTTGAGGATTTGTTCAAAGTTATCTTGCCTTGATGCTTGTTATTGTATAGCGGCCAAAATTTGGCCTTGTTGGCTAACCGCCCCTCCAACTTCTTGCATAAATCTTTCCATCTTATCGAACTTCTCCTTAATAGCTCCCATCCGATCAATCAAAGAGAAACGTGGTTGAAAACCCGGAGGAGGCCCTTATTGTGCATTACGAAGAGGAAGTCCTTTATCCGGAACAATTGCCAAGTTATCTCTACTACTTCCTCCGATACCCCTCCAAGAGAAGTTCGGGTGATTTCTCCAACCACGATTGTAAGTAGAAGAATATGGATTATTTCCCATCTTATTTGCTCCTTGTCCTTGACCACCCATGAAATTTACTTGCTCCATAGAAGAGCCCAACATGGCACACTCGTTCATCTCTTGGCCTACATTGCCACAAACTTCACAATTTGTTTGCACGGCCGCCACATTGCTTTTGTTCAAGCTTAGATCATTAACTTTCTTTGCCAACAAAGCTAATTGAGCTTGAATAGAGGAGGCAATATCAACATCAATCACTTCTACTTGCTCCTTACTCGGTTACGTAGCTCTCTTATTGGCCATTAGAATATTTGTAGC
The DNA here is from genome assembly GCA_963995505.1 of Hypericum androsaemum. Taxonomy (NCBI): domain Eukaryota; kingdom Viridiplantae; phylum Streptophyta; class Magnoliopsida; order Malpighiales; family Hypericaceae; genus Hypericum; species Hypericum androsaemum. The sequence goes on from OZ023186.1 coordinate 14,261,438, forward strand.
CTCCAACTCCTCCAAGATGTGGTGGGCATCATCCCTATCTTTTCTTAAGAAGAATCTGTTGGAGGCGGCATCAACCGTGCCCCTTGTTGAGGATCCAAGAGAGAAGTAAAATGTTTGGAGTAAAGACTCCTCCGTCAAGTTGTGGTGTGGACAACTCCTTTGCAATCCTTTGAATCTCTCCCAAGCTTCACTCAAAGACTCATTCTCAAATTGTTGAAAGTTGTTGATCTCCTTCACGAGCCTATTCGTCTTTGAGAAGGGAAAGCACTTTTCAAGGAAGGCATTTGCTAGCTCCTCCCACGTGGCTATCGATGTTCCGACCAATTGCTTGTACCAAATCTTGGCCTTGTCTTGCAAAGTGAATAGGAACAACCTAAGTTTCACGGCATCATCGGAAGCTCCATTGTACTTGCATGTGTCGGCTATCTCTAAAAAGTTAGCAATATGGTCGTTGGGGTCTTCATTCGGCAACCCATAAAATTGGACCGAAGATTTGAGCATATGTATCACGGCCGGCTTGATCTCGAAGTTGTTAGCTTGGATATTTGGCCTAGGGACTCCGGACATTGCCCCCCTCAAGGTGGGCCTAGAATAATCCATGAGAGTCCTTCTAGGAGCTCCATCACCTTGCGGATCTCCTTGTGCATTCATCCTTGCTTGAATTCTTCGCTCTTGTCGCAATGTCCTTTCCAAGTATCTAATGTCCACTTCTATTTCCACCGGAAGGTTGTTGGTGGAACGAGTTCGGGGCATGTGACAAACAAGTACCTTGCAAGACAAACAATAAAGGAACTAACTAACCAAGTAAACAAAAATAAATATCCTAATCCAAGTTCGTAAGCCAAATTAAGTGTGTATCACCTAGTCTCCGGCAACGGCGCCAATTAAAAGGAAGGATTTTTACACCCCTCTTGCAATAAAGAGTAAGTACGGGATTTTCGTCCCACGAGGACTAAGTGTTAGGCCACAAATAAGACTCGACCACTAGTTTAGGACTACAAGTAATAGATTTGTCAAATCCAAAGACGAGTTGGTTACTACAACGACTAACTAGAAGATTGTTTTAACAATAAAGGAAAGAGTGGGCTTGGCACCAATGAAACCTAGATAACCAAATGGCATATGGGGTTTATTAAGTTCGTGTTATGGTCCGGGGGTTTCTAAAGTAATTAATCAATGCTCCCGCCACTAATTAGTCTAAATTGATCATTAATTAAGGTTAGTTAAACTAACTGTGCTCCCGCGACTAATTTACCACCTAATCTAACTAATTACATTTTATGACCATCACCCTTTGGACAACTAACCACCTAATGTGATCCCTCATCAAAAGGCAACTAACTAACTAGTTAAATAGTCCATTAATCCTAACCCCTCCTGGTGATTAGTATTAATTGCGTTCATAATCAAGATGATCAATCAAGATTAAGCATTAAACTCATTAACTAGTTCACAAACCTTAGCATTTTAACTCCACTAAACCATAGGCTAAATAGATGCCATCAAGGCACCAAACCCACTAAACAACTACTCACACATATCAACTACACAACTAAACACATCCATTAAATGAAGCAAGTAAAGCATGAACATTAATTAGAGGGTTAGAGAAAGCTCAAGGTGATCTTCAAGCTTCCAAAAGTTCTCCTTCAAATTCTCTACAAACTCCAACAATGATGAGCCAAGTTCTCTTCCAAAAGAGAGAGAGAGAGAGTGGAGTTGGTGAGTGAATAGTGGGAAAAATATCTAAAGCTAAGTGTTCTAAGTTAAAAGTTAGCTTCCAAAATAAGCCAAGGAAGCTATTTATACAAGTTTTTGGCTTAGGAAGTGCCAGCCACGAAATTCACTATTCATGCCCAAAAATGGGCCCAAAACAAATCCTAAAATTTGGACGCACTTTTCCTCCAACTTGGACTCCGAATTTGAAGAAGCCCATGAAGATAAAGTTGTGGCTCCAGATGTCTTCTTTCCAGGGCCACCTTGCTTGCCTCCATTGGACTTCGGATGAGAAAGTTATCAGTATTTAAGTCGCAAGGGGTCAGTTTTGCTCCACGCTTTCTTGGGTCTCGTAAAATGCCAATTGTCCCGGCTTATCCGATCGCCTATGACACATTCCAAAGTGCACCAATATCCTCCTCGCTTCACCACATAGTCTCCTAGTAATAAACATGAACGAAATGTAATAAAAATTACAAGAACTACACTAAAATGTTCAAAGCACAATATATAATGATACAACGATACATAACACACAAAAATACTAGAAACAATGAAAAATCGACACTAAAACATACATGGATGATAGAGTATTTGCACACTCATCAAGCACGAGCACGAGCACGAGCACGAGCACGAGCACGAGCACGAGTACGAGCACGAGCACGTTCACGTGCACGTGCGTGTACGGATGGCGTATTGGGCGCAGGTCGCAATGGGCGCTTTATGGCGTACTTGGCAATTGTAGGCTCTCTCTTCCTCTCTCAGAAAGTTTCGAATATCGGATGGTTCGCCCGAATCTTCGAGGGTCGTTATGCTACGAACTCGAAGTTTGAAAGTTATTGTATCTTGGGGACGATTATCGCAGCCCGTAAGTATTGAATACGGGACAATCTCGTCTTACGGAGAAAGAGTTTAAGTTTTGCCTCAACTTTACAATATCCTAATCAAGTATACCACCTCTGACAAACAATAGACCGTGTACGTCAATGTTCCCCCACGAAAGCACCCTTTCTGTCGCCGCACTTGAAATGGGTAGAAGAGAAGAAGATCCACACCGTCATTCGTTGGAAGAAGGAGAAGAGACCTCATGAGGAGAAGGGTTTTGCATCACCCATTAACTGATGCCATCGAGACTGATGTGACGACTGCCGCTCTCCTTGACCCGCTTGGCGTGCGCTGTGACGACTCCTACAGGGACCTTCGTTTCGTGAACCGCTTGTTGTGAGATCCACTTGTGTTCAGATAAACCCTAATTTTTACCATAGCTAAGTCATCGTCCATTGTTGCCTCTTATAAGTTTCAGTCGATCTTTTTTTCCTTCAATTTCAGAACTCTGTTTCATCTTCAATTTTAGTTCTCTTAGAAGAATTATGCATGCCAGGCCAGTCAAACTAACGTTTTAAATTTTGGTTGCAGAGCGCTTTCGAGTTGGCCACATTCTTTTGGTTTTAGGTATGTTCTTCTCTCACTTTGAGATGGATCATAAACCATGGAACTAGAAATGACAACTCATCTTTGTTATTATCTATATTTTTCTGCGCAAGTTGTTCTTATGAGTCGATTATTTTCGATGGCTTTCCTATGTGCAGATAAAAATGGAGGAAGCTTCAATGGCTGCCCATGTGCAGATAAAGATGGAGGATTTACTGTAAATTAATTAGAAGTAGATAGAGATTGTTTTGGTGTAGTGGGAATAGTGCAGGAGATTTACAATGGTATATACCATTAGCTTCACGTGATGTGATAATAATGATATTCGTATATTTGTGGAGTAAAAATGATATATTTATGTAGTAATATTGATATATTTTTATATTGGTATATTTCTGTAGTGATATTGATATCTTTGTATGATATTTTTGTATTGGTATTTTGATATTGGTTTAAATGTGTATTGATATTGGTTTTAAGGTGCATTGATATTGATTTTTAAATGTGTTGATATTGGATTGATGATGTATTGATATTAGTTTTTAGCTGTATTGATATTAATTTTTAGATGTGTTGATATTGGTTTGATGAGATATTGATATTAGTTTGATGATGTATTGATATTGCTTTTTAGCTGTAGTGATATTAGTTTTTAACTGTAGTGATATTAGTTTTTTGTTGTGTGTTATATTGGTTGAAGGTGTATTGATATTGGTTTGAAGGTGTATTGATATTAGTTTTAAAGATCATTAATTTCTTTATAAAATTATCATATTTGAAGCTTTATTAATATTAGTTTTAAGGTGTAGTAATATTAGTTTTTAACTGTGTTGATATTAGTTTTTAGCTATATTGATATTTGTTTTTAGCTTCAGTAATATTGATTTTTTGCTGTAGTTATATTAGTTTTAAGGTTTTTCAATATTGGTTTTAAGGTGACTTGCTAGACTGAAACCATGTACAATTTTTTCAGTTTCAAAAGTGTGTTAATCCTATTTATTGGTACGGAACTTTAGGATTATGCAAATTTTTTACCTCTACGACCAAAATAATGAGCTTACCTTTTTCCTAAGGCAGCTTAGGGTCAAACCCAAAACAACATGGTCAAATCTTATATCCTGTGTTCTTTAAGCCCTGCACGTGTCAAAGCATTTTCCATAGTTTATACCTTCAATGCCATTTTTCCACAGTCAAAATTTGACACTTCAAAACCTCAAATACACAGTAAAAAAATTAGAAACTGAACAGAATATAAATATGAAAGATTTATGATATGGTATTAGACAGTTGCAAATTCAACTTTTGGATAATCTTTTGCTCTTTACAATATGCCAAGTTCATAAATAGCTAAGTGGCCGATTCAGGTCAACGTCCAAACGATTATGTTGAGTACCATCGGTAACTTCACATTCTTGACCAAGTATTCTATCTATGCTTCGATCTGCACATGCAAATCGATATCAATTCACATGCATACCAACATCAATTCACATGAAAACTAATATCAATTCACATACAAACGAGTATCAATTCACATGAAAACTAGTATCGATACACATTCAGGAGATTTATAATGGTATATACCATTAGCTTCACATGATGTGATAATTGTGATACTAGTATATTTGTGGAGTGAAAATGATATATTTATGTAGTTATATTGATATATTTTTGTATTGGTATATTTCTGTAGTGATATTGATATTTTTGTATGATATTTTTATGTTGGTATTTTGATATTGGTTTAAAGGTGCATTTGATATTGATTTTAAGGTGTATTGATATTAGTTTTTAAAGGAGTTGGTATTGGTTTCTAGTTGTATTGATTTTAGTTTTTAGCTATATTGATATTGGTTTTTAGATGTGTTGATATTGGTTTAACGATGTATTGATATTACTTTTTAACTGTAGTGATATTAGTTTTTAACTGTAGTGATATTGATTTTTAGCTATGTGTTATATTGGTTGAAGGTGTATTGATATTGGTTTGAAGATGTATTGATGTTGATTTTAAAGATCATTTGTTTCTTTATAAGATTATTATATTTGAAGCTTTATTGATATTGGTTTTAGGTGTAGTGATATTGATTTTTAGCTGTGTTGATATTGATTTTTAGCTGTATTGATATTGGTTTTTAGCTTCAGTGATATTAGTTTTTTGTTGTAGTTATATTAGTTTTAAGGTTTATCGATATTGGTTTTAAGGTGACTTGCTAGACTGAAACTATGTACAATTTTTTTAGTTTCAAAAGTGGGCTAATCCTATTTATTGGTATGGAACTTTAGGATTATGCAAATTTTCTACCTCTACAAGCCAAAATAATGAGCTTACCTTTTTCCCAAGAGAGCTTAGGGTCAAATCCAAAGCAACATGGTCAAATCTTAGCTCCTGTGTTCTTTAAACCCTGCACATGTCAAAGCATTTTTCATAGTTTATAACTTCAATGCCATTTTTTCACAGTCAAAATTTGACACTCCAAAATCTCAAACACACAGTAAAAAAATTGGAAACTAAACAAAATATAAATATTAAAGATTTATGATGTGGTATTAGGCAGTTGAAAATTCAACATTTGGATAATCTTTTGCTCTTTACAATATGCCAAGTTCATAAATAGCTGAGTGGTCGATTCAGGTCTATGTCTAAATGATTTTGTTGACTACCATCGGTAACTTCACATTCTTGACCAAGTATTCCATATATGCTTCGATCTGCACATATAAATCGATATCAATTCACATGCATACCAACATCAATTCAGATGAAAACTTGTATCAATTCGCATGTAAACCAGTATCAATTCACATGAAAATCAGTATCAATACACATTCAAACCAACATCAATTCATATGAAAACTAGTATCAATTCACATGCATACCGGTATCAATTCACTTGAAAACCAGTATCAATTCACATGCAAACCTCTATTAATTCACATGTAAACAATTATCAATTCATATGAAAATTAGTATCAATACACATTCAACCAACATCAATTCACATAAAAACCAGTATTAATTCGCATGTAAACCAATATTAATTCACCTTAAAACTAGTATCGATACACATTCAAACCAACATCAATTCACATGAAAATAAGTCACATGCATACCAATATCAATTCACATGTATACCAGTATCAATTCACTTAAAAACCAGTATCAATTCATATGCAAACCACTATCGATTCACATACAAACCAGTATCGATTCATGTGAAAACAAGTATCAATAAACATTCAAACCAACATCAATTCACATTCAAACCAACATCAATTCATATTCAAACCAGTATCGATACACATTCAAACCAGTATCGATACACATAAAAACCAGTATCAATTCACATGCAAACCAGCATCAATTCACTTAAAAATCAGTATCAATTCACATAACCAGTATCAATTCACATGCAAACCAATATTAATTCACTTAAAAATTAGTATTAATACACATTCAAACCAATATCAATTCACATGAAAACCAACATCACTACATCTGAAAACTAATATCACTACACATGAAAACCAACATCAGTACATCTGAAAACTAATATCACTACACATGCAAACCAACATCACTACATCTGAAAACCAATATCACTACATCGGAAAACCAATATCACTACACATGCAAACCAATACCATTAAGTCTGAAAACTAATATCACTACACAATGCAAACCAACATCACTACATTTGAAAACTAATATCACTACATCTGAAAATCAGTATCACTACTCGGTAAAACCAGTATCACAACTCGGTGAAACCAGTCTCAATTAACGAAATTGAAGATGACCAAATCTAGGAGACGATCGAAGATCACCTCAAAGCCAGAGCTAAGTGACCGGAGACTACCTCGAACCCAGACCAGAGACTGCCTTCGTCTTTCCCGCCAGCAAAATGGAAGGCGAGAGAGAGAAATAGAGAGTAACCTTGACGTCGCAACAGCTCGATGCTGCCACCACTTACCTGCTCGATGCCCATCATCTTTCACGTTTAATTGATTTGGGGTTAATTGGTTTGGGGATTTAATTTTTCTCTCTCCATCTTTCACGAGAAGTGATGGGAGGTAGGGAATGACCATTTTTTTAATTTGTTTATTTTGAAGTGATGTTGGAATTTGAAGAGTCCTTCTTTCGCAAGAATGAAAAGGGTCCTTCACGTGTGGTGTGTTTGATTGGTTTTGATGGTGGTTATTTTTTTACCTTTTTTGAAGTTTCCATTATTTTTAATTTTTTTCTATTAGTTTTCTAATATTATCCTTAATTATTTTATTAATACCTAGATTGTCACAATCACTTCTTTAGTTCTCGAAGATGAGGACTACCCTTGCTTTCTCCAAATCCTCCTCCCCGAACCCAACCCCCCATCATCTGACTGATTCTAAGTATAATGACTCACTTGATCTTTATTGATTAGCAGCATGCTTTAAATATATATATATATAAGGATGGCTTACAAGTTGATTAAAGGTCTATTCGGATTAACACAATGCATTATCGTGGGTCCACTCCATTCTGATTGAAATCAAACTCCCGAACTAGCTGCTTCAACCAGACAATTGCACATGTAGTGTGAGCCATGTCATGGTTCATGTCCCAGAGATCTAACCACCACAGCTTGTTTTGTTGCGAATCTTGTCAATTAATTTAGGTTCATGTCCCAGAGATTATATAAGATATTGAGTTTTTCTTATCAAATTAAATATTATCTTCTATGCCGTGGACATCTAGTTACATGCTCGGTTGTTTTTTTCTTTGCTATATTTTCTGCATTGTGAGAAAAATATTATCATTTTTTGATTAATTTAATTGGATGCCTACCGGTAATTTTTATTTTATTTACCTAGTTTCGTGAGGGTGTCACAATTTGATTCAAGAAATCTATATTGTTAACTCATTTTTTTCATTGGAACGCAGAGTCGCAAATTCGGTCTAGAGTCTACATTTTGTTCAAGCCCATCCAAAAATATAATTTTTTTCATAGGTGTGGATGATGTCAAAATTGTTATATATTTTCATTGATATTAGTGGTTGATTAAAAAAAGGAAAAAGTCTACTTTAGTACCCTGTAGTATCGACTAAAATTACTTTAGTACTCTGTGGTAAAAAACCGATCAATCGAGTCATACTTATTCCAATTAACATAAAAAAGGGCCTCGGGCAGCTGCCCGGAGCTGCCCGAACCCTGCCCGGGCTACGTGGCCAGCCACGTCACCAATTTTTGATGACGTGGCACCACGTGGACATCCATCTCCTCCTCCTCCTCCTCCTCCTCCCCTCCTCCTCCTCCTCCGCGTCCTCCTCCTCCTCCTCCCCTCCTCCTCCTCCTCCTCCTCCGCGTCCTCCTCCTCCTCCTCCCCTCCTCCTCCTCCTCCTCCGCATCCTCCTCCTCCTCCTCCCCTCCTCCTCCGCGTCCTCCTCCTCCTCTCCGCATCCTCCTCCTCCGCGTCCTCCTCCTCCTCCTCCTCCTCCCCCTCCTCCGCGCGTCCTCTTCCTCCTCCTCCTCCTCCCCGCCTCCTCCTCCTCCTCCTCTCCACGTGGTGCCACGTCATCAAAAATTGGTGACGTGGCTGGCCACGTAGCCCGGGCAGGGTTCGGGTAGGTTCGGGCAGCTCCGGGCAGCTGCCCGAGGCCTTTTTTGATGTTAATTGGAATAAGTATGACTCAATTGATCGGTTTTTTACCACAGGGTACTAAAGTGATTTTGGTCGATACCACAGGGTACTAAAGTGGACTTTTCCCTAAAAAAATGAGTGGCTTTGGCTTTTGATATTATACACATATTTTCAACAGGAATAATATTATTACTGAAATAAATTTTAATCCACAATTTGATGAAATAATAATCGTTTCATATTCCAAAATAAATTTAAAATTTAATTTCAATCATTTTTTTGGTTGTCCCTCGCCACATTTTAGAGGGAAGGAAGAGACAAGGTGATAATGCAACTGAACTGATTGAAGGTTTTTTTTAATAAGTAAAGATTGTAGGGTTTTATTTGTTATAAGTTAAAAAGTATGGGATACTGAATGATCAAAATTATAATATAAATGTGTAATTGAATTTTATAAATAAATACAAGGTGTATAAAATTTGACGAGAACCTAGGTTTAAATTCATTGGTGTAAATTATAAAAAAAATACAAGATTCTGTTTGCAATTAATTTTTTGATATTTTTTGTTATAATTAATAATTGGAAGGCTTTTATGTTAAGAACAGTAATCATTATTTACCAAAAAACACTTGGCTCTAATAGTATAAGGGAAGAGTGGGGTGGAAAATGATTACAGTTAGAATTCTTCATGTTCCCAAAAAAAACCTATACCATGTATGTGTAAAAAATGAATTATTGAAGAGCAAATTATTCTCAGGTCCCTGGTGTTTGCTTAAATCACTATTTTTGTCCCTGCTGTTTCGAAATCAAAACTTCGGTCCCCTAGTTTGCTTTTATTGAACTCTAAGGTCACTCGCTGATGTCATCATCCAATTTTTTTTTAATCAAGGAAATGACTATTATACTCTTATATTTATATTAAAAATAAAATAAATATATTAGTCATCTTCTCCGGTGATAAAAACTTCTCCGATCAACATAGAAAATCAAAAAATCAACAAAAAAGGTCTTGAAACCTCGACCTCGTCGTAGACAGGCCTGGACCCAGATCTTGCCGTCTACGTGAGCACCACCGAACTTGGACCTCGCCGTCTTCACAAGCACAACCCAGGCATTCTTGACGGTGTGGTCAAGCCATCAGATCCCGTAATCCAGCGGAGATTCTGACGCCAATACAGTCTCCATTCGACACCGCCACAGCCTTCGGAAGGTCGGCGTTGGAGGTCTGGTGGTATCCTGCCGTAAAGCAGGCCATCGCCTGGCGCCACGAACCCCATCCGCGACGTCATTGTCGATGTCTTCTCCTTCCTCCTCACCGATTCTCCAACAAAAAAAATCAACAAAATCAAAATCAATTAATCGAAAGGGGGGAGGTGGGTTAGGGGCTCAGATTATGGAGGAGGTCGTGGTGGAAATCGAAAGTTTACCCATATTCCAGAGCTGTGTGTTTGTCAGTCGGATGGTCGAGGAAGAAGGATATATTTTTTTATTTTTATTGAAGGGTATAATTGTCATTTCCTTGATTAAAAATAAAAAATTGGATGATACCATCAGCGAGGGATCTTAGAGTTCAAAAAAATAAACTAGGGGATCAAAATTTTGATTTCGAAACAGCAAGGACAAAAATAGTAATTTAAGCAAACACTAAGGACATGAGGACAATTTGCTCATTATTGAATTATTGGAGCAGAAAATTATCTACGGATTAGTATCAAATATGTCTTGGTAAAATTATCATAACTTTCTACTCGAGTATCGAATTGATACAATTTCAAAGGTTAGAGAAAGATAAAATATAGATAGGAAAATTAGTGTGTAGTCCTTGGGATTTACTTAAATCTACTAAAAAGTCTTTCTTGTTTGTTTTTATTATACTTTTGGGTCTCTGCGCAAGTTAGCAATTATTTTTTCATTTTTGTCAATAAAATACTGACATTCTCTTCTTCTACCTCTCTTCCTCCGATCAAATTCCCAAAACCAATGACATCATCTCGTAACCAATTCAATACTAAATCAATACCCGTGGCAGTGGTTGTTGAAGAATTCCTTCCTGGATCGCACCGGGCTCCCGAGCTCGTCCATCACTGCTCCCGTGCATGAAGTCGCGGCAATGGCAGCTGCCATCACCGAAGATGGAGTGCGAGGACCTCTTCTCCCTCCTGCGAATCAAAGACTCTTCGATTCCTCGGGCTCCTCGTCCTCGTTCTCGTTGCCTCTCGACTTCTCGGGCTAGAGAACCTGGAGGGCGGCGTCATCGTCTTCCGTCGTGAGTGAGTAGAGGCTGTCGTCAATCTCCTCGAGGGAGAAGAGGCCGCCGTCGAGCTCTCCAACTTCTGGTGTCGACGTCATCTTCTAGATTCCCAACTACCCTCTTATCCACACATTGCCGACGGAAGGGAGAAGAGGCCGCTGTCGATCTCCTTGAGGGAGAAGAGGCCGTCGTCGATCTCCTCGAGGGAGAAGAGGCCGCCATCGATCTCCTCGATTGGGTGGGTGTTAATTCTGGGTTCGGCTTCTCTTCTTCGCCTTCGTTGAGTTTGGTTTGGGTTGGGGTTTGCGAAGGTCAAACCCAGAAAAGGAGGAGACGGGGATCCGAGGCGGGCAGGCCGGGAGGACGGTGGCGTGGGGGCGGAGGACGGGATATCGACGGTGGCGGTGACGGTGACCCACTTACTCTTCCAGCTTGTCGCCAGACCCCCACGCCTCTGGCGATGCTTCAGTGTGTAGGTGGCTGGGAAAAACTTTAGCAGAATGGGGCCGTATGCTCTGCCATGCGGCTTCCCGGATGGCTATCAAAGTGATGGTGCTGGACCCGCTTGAGCATTGCCCCGCTAGTGCTCTCACATACCGCCATATCATTGGGAGCTTCGATGATAGTGCCACCGTTCAAGAGTTCGCAAAAAGGTTGTCGTCTTCTCGTGCCCGAATGAATGGGATCCGATTGTGTTTGATTCCTTGGAGAAGCTTTATTGTGTTTTGGTTTTGATTTTCGATTGTGTTTTGGGGGTATATTTTTTATTTCAATGATAAAAATGAAAAAAAGTGTTGCTGGCGTTATTTAGGGACCCGAAAATATAATAAAAGCAAATTAGAGGGACGTCAGAATGTATTTTGTGAACAGGAAAGACTTTTGAGTATATTTAAGCAAACTCGAGAGACTTGAGAGTAATTTTCTCAATATAGATCTATAATTTTATATTTATGTGGAAGTGATGCAATAATCATTACGAATGTTAATTGTGATGCTTTTATTTCAGGGAAAGTCCACCTCTTTTCTATCCACTTAGAATCACCAAATGCAACGAATTCTGGAAGAAAATAAATACCTGGAGAGTATGGTGTGTGCTAAAAAATTGAGTGGCGAACTTTCTACAAAGTGGGTGGCAAAGTAAGCGATTAAATCAAGAATGAGCAGAGTCTTAGATTAGAGGTCCCAATTTCGGGCTTTACTCAATCAAGAATGAGCGCAATCTTAGATTAGAGGTCTCAATTTCAGGGTTTCTCAAAAGTATTAATTATCGGAAGAAACGTTGCGACTTTGGGTATCTATCCTTCAAAAATCTCCCCCAAGGAAGAAATAAGAAGTAAGAAGAGAGTGGAAGTGAATGGTAACCTGGCAGCTGGTCGGCTGGTTGCTGGATCAAGTTGTCCGGTTCCGCAACCTCCTCTCTGAATGTTTCTGATGAGAAAACAACCGGCTGCTTTTAATCGGATTTGGATTCAGGGGGACTACATAAAAGCCATCCCCATGGTATGGACTAAATATGGACCCTTAGATTTGATCAAATACTTTTTTTATAGATCTGACGGCCAAAATCTGTTGAGGGTATTTTCGAGTTTTTACCCAAACATACTAACAAATGAAATACCTCCTCCTAACAAATGCTAGAGATTTCTAGGGCTTTTAGTCCCTCATCTTTATTGTTTCACAATCCCGCCGCCTCCTCCCCCAACCTTTCTCCCTTCCGCCCAGTGACCCTCCACCACACACCTCCCACCTCCTCGTCGTCGTCTTCATCCATTTGCCTCCGTCCCGTCGTCCTTCGCAACCACCGCTCCTGTCGCTCGCCTCCTTGCTTCGCCGCTCCGTCACTCGCCTCCCCGTCATCTCGCAGCACCGTCGCTCGCCTCCCCGTCAACTCGAAGCACCGTCGCTCAACCGGACTTCGCCCGCCTCAGGTCGCCGTTGCTCCCCGTCGTCCTCGCTTCGTCGAACTTCGCTCGCCTCCCTGTTAACTCACCTCACAGTCGCTCAACCAGACTTTGCCCCCGCCTCACCGTCGTCCTCCTTCTCTGATCGCCTCCCCCCCCCCCCCCCGGATCCCGCCACCCCCCGGTCGCTGTGTTTCTTGGTTTTGATTTTATCGCGTTTAATTTGATTAATTGAATTTTATTCTTTAATTTTTATTATTATTTTGACTTACTTTAATTGCCACGAGAAAGGTGGAATGAAAACCAATATCACGGTGGAATGAAACCAATATCATAGAAGAATGAAACCAATATCCGAGAAGATGGAAACCAATATCATAGTAGAATGAAACCTATATCACGGTGGAATGAAACCAATATCACAGTAGAATGAAACCAATGTCAGAAGATGGAAACCAATAACATAGTAGAATGAAACCAATATCATAGTAGAATGAAACCAATATCCGATAAAATAGAAACCAATATTCCCATAAATTGTATTATTTTGCTGATATTTTTTAAATTATTTTAATTATTGTATTTCCAATATTACCCCTGTCCCTTTCAGTGGGGATTACCCATGTCCCCACTGAATTTGAACCCCTTTTAATCACACCAATAAAATGGAATCAATTAATTTTGAAATGGAGGAAAAGACTAACCGGCGATGATGAGGATGAGGCCTCTGCCAAGTAAATCATTATGGACAATCGAGCCTAAATTTGTTCCGCGCGCGGTAAGTGTTCTGTACATGCTCCATTCTGTCCCAATTCAAAGATGAGACACTGGAGGACAAACCTATCATTCGAGTATTAGTGAACATTTTACCTCAGTTGGGAGCATGGAGACCGTGGTAACGTTTCAGTCGGTGCTCATACAACGAGCAAAATTGTTCCGGCTGGAGGGCAAGACACACATATGAATAAGAAGATGCCTGAAGATAAAGGCAAGTCGTCGACTGTGAATAATGGTGAGCGGTTGTCCGGGTGTGCATGGATTATGAAATACATGCTCACTCGATTGAAAGGCGAACAATTATTTCTTCGAACTGGTAAAATATTCAAAATTTGGGTGCCCAAGGAGGAGCTATCGCGGTCCAAGAAAGGCCTATGGGAGGCACCATTCGTGAGGAGTGATTGGCCTATGAGATATCATAGTCACCACACCAAGCCTATACGTAAGGATGTTCCAAGAAGGCGGACACCAGCCTCAGGGGCAAGTGTCCTAGATCTCATCGACCCACTCTTACCAAGACACAAAGAAGAAGGTTGTAGCGCATGATCCAAAAATAAAAGAAAAAATTTAGAGACCTTCAACAATAATTATATGGTCGTTGCAACTGATGTGGTGCAAAATATTATCTCGGTATTGGTGAAGGTGCGAGCAAGGTTATGATGATCATCGACTTAAGGAGGACGAGTGTCGATCGTCAATTTAAGGAGGTCGAGGCGAGATCGTCGACTTAAGGAGTTCGAGTGCAGATCTTCGAAATAAGCAGTCGACGTCGGATTATCGTATTAAGCATTCAACGTTGCATCATCGAAATGAGCAGCTAAGGCCGGATCATCGAAATCAGCGTTCGACATCAAATCATCGAAATAAGCACTCTACGTTGGTAAGCACTCGGCGTCGGATCATCGATTTAAGGGTTTAAAGTACAATGGTCGATGTAAGCATTTCATGTTGATGCCAGACTCGGCGCTAGTGGAAATCGTAACTTGAGTTGGACAGATTTGGAAGGATCGAGAAGGACAACGAGTTTACTTCATTAGGTCAGATTAAGGCTTTCCTATATTGAACACAGTCTAATTGAGATTTCTCATATACGAAGCACGACCTGATTTGAGTTTTTCCTATTTTGGAGGTCAGGACTAGGTCAACATCCTCTATATAAGGAGAGCTTGAGAAAAGGAGCACATCACATATCATCAACACAACAAACCCCACATCATCTCTATTGGTCTGAGAACCTATCATCCCCCAATGCGATAAAAGAATACACGTCAAACTTATATTTCCTATGGTTGAATAGGTGATCATCCATGCGCCAATATTGCCTATGCCTAGACCTGTTACATAATATGATTTGTACATATACAGTCTTGATTTAGCCAGTTTTATTATGTGGAGTGGAGGTAATTTTTTGCACGTATAAGGACGGATACACGTCAATGTTTTTTCTAGCTTCAAAACATTGACATGTGGGGAACATTGTTGGAACAAAAAAATATTCACGTATACTTGTCAAACTGTCTAGGTAAAATAGACGCAACTTTCTACTCAAGAATCAAATAGATGCAATTCCAAAGGCATTTTTGTCTACATTAATGAAGTGTGAGTAGTTCTCTTAGGGTTAGGTGTCCTAAGTGCACTTTATCGACTTAGTTTTGAATGAGCTTTTAGGATTAGAGAGCGTATTAGTTGGTAGACTTTGAACTTTTGGCTCAATGGACCTAGGATTCGAGTTAATGGCGGGAGCGTTAATTTCGATCTTAAGGACTTGCTAAATGATCTAGCAGAAACCTGAAGTACGTGACTGTGACGGGAGGCCACGAAATTCACCAACTAATCGACTAATGAGTCGGATTAAGAGTTAGAGTAGTGACTCGGGCGTTCTCACAGTTAGGTTGACAACTATCAAGGCAGGGTGCCCAATGGTTAGGCTACTTGACTCGATAGCCTTCTGTGTGGTGTGAAGTACGTGATTATGAAGCACCACGCATTAGATTCACCTAGGATCGCCCCGAACTTAATAAAGCCCAAGAGAAACCAAGTCGAGAGGGTTGCGCAATAAAGGTACCTTGCCCACTTTCTTCATTGTTGATCTCTCCTCGCATTTAGATTTGTCATTAGTTATTTACTCTTTTTGCACTTGTTACCCGAAAACAAGCAAAAAGATTAACCTAGAATAGCTAGTAGATCTCATAGGTGACCTAGATCTTCTGTGGGTTCGACATCTTACTTCCTCTTTATTGCAAGCGGACCTAAAAAAAAATGTCTTGTCAATTGGCGTCGTTGCCGGGGAACGGTGTTATCTAGACATCGTTAGTAGATTTACGAATTGGGAGTAGATTGTTTTTCTTTTTAAGTTTGACCTTAGTTGTATTGCTTTTGTCTCTCAAGGTACCCATTGTTTGCGCATGCCCAACACTCGTTCTTCAAGGCCACCTGTAGATAGAGAAGAGGTTGGGCAAGACATCCGGGAGATTGAGAGGAAACTTCGAAGAGAAAGATGTGCAAGTGCAAGGATGAACTACGAAGAGGAACTGGAAGAAGTACCCATGAGGAGGGCACCTCGAGTTGAGGAGATGGACGACACACCGTTCATGAACTTTGCCCGCTTGACTCTTGATGGAGTTGCCAAAGGGGTACCAATCCCTATGGAGGCCAACAACTTTGTGATTCCACCAGCCATACTTTCTTTGATGACAAGTTCCCTCCAATTTGGAGGCTATCCTTATGAAGACCCAAGAGATCACATCACTCAATTTCTCGCTATTTGCAACACTTCAAGATTAATGGAGTGTTGAAGATTAGGGATTAAGAAACTTGGAAGGATACAATGGAAGCGAACTATTTTATAATCGACCAATTAAATTGTTCGAGTTCAACCCCTTGTGAATTGTAACAGTATTAAAATACTTGAGAGTATTTTCACCTTCTAAACGTCTCAACCGGCTCGAACGTTGATTAGTCAGCGCATGACAAAAAAAATATTTTCCCTCCAAAACCGTAACCATGAATAAGATACTCCATTCTATAAATTCTGAAGGAATATTTCTGTTATGCAACAATCTGCAGAAGGGAAAAAGTATCACGTGCTTTAGGCATCGATGCCTTGACCCAAGTCTCTTCTTCAGACAGGAGGAAGCTTGGCGTAGTATTCTGCAAGCCATGATGCAATGATCTTGATCTCCTTGTCCCATTGCGCGACCAGCCAGTCAGGATCTTGTGGCATGGGAGTGTATATATCCAAGCAGTGATGTCCTGGCAGACGAAAAATTCGCATCAAATTCCGGAAAATATCTTCCAAAATACCTTCATCTGTATGTGTGAAGAGTAGTGATTCAGAGAGAAATGTACCTTCATCTGTATGTATTGCAACTATGGTATCTGATATGTTCTCTAGGACCCTGCAGAATAATCATACCAACAACAAGTTAACAAAGGAAAGGAAATATGGTAGCCGATAAACAACAAACTTGTTTGATGATTTAACCCTCCAGCGCTCCACGGATCGCGAAGCCCGTTCGAGAAGATGATGTTGCTCCCGTAGTTCGCGAGAACAGTCTTGATGTTCTGTGGATATATGTTAGAAAGTTCAGTTACATGTCTTCTATGATCCATAGGGTTCAATGAGGAGAAACAGAATTTTAACAAAAGCTTACATGGCCACCAAACTCGGTTGTCGCCCAATGCGGCCTCGGTGTTGTACCAAAAGCAGCAACGCAATCTCTTGTGTAGTTGTTTATATCGAACGGGGACGGTTGGAACATTGTTTCGTTTTCCTTGTATCCCATCGGAAAAACCATCTCTGTACATGTCTGATATTACCATGAAAATTCGCAGCTACTTACAAAGGTTTCCTTGAGATGTCAAAGGACGGTTATTGGAATTCAAAGGTATCCAATTTTTGTACAATTAGATAATGATCTTAACACTAATGAATTGGAAATAGCAGTTAAGAGATCGTGTTTACCTTATCTGTTCTCCTTCTGATTTGTCGCGCTAATTTTTGAATTTTAAATTTTTCCTAATTTGCCCCTGCGTGAGTCCAGAATATTATAATTTCGGATCCAATCGCTACCCTGCAATGTTGCTTAACGTTTTTGTTTAATTTAAGCGAGTGCATAGTCAATGGGAAGACAATGCATTTTCTAGGTATTCGTTGTCTTGTCTTAAATTAAAGTTACATTTTTGTCTGATCGCCGAATTTTATCTAAGCTAGTTAGTCTCGCAATAATATACGGGCATTTCCTTTTAATTTATTTATTTTTGTGCATTATACCAAAGCGAGTCCTCTAAAAAGTGCGTGCATGCATGTGGGTGTGGTGGAATTAATCTGGCAGGGAAGTGAGCGACCTACAGTGCCAAACGGTTGGCGAGGAGAACGCCATAACGGACGAGCTGGCCGGGTGGCAAGACGGAGCGAACGACCTCCTGGGTCCTTCCACGAGCGTGAAGGCGATGATCGGTCGTCTGGCGGCTGTCGTTCAGAAGGCGGATGATCTGCGGATGAGAACCATTAGGAAGCTGGTGGAGTTGCTGACGCCACAGCAAGCGGTTGGGTTCCTAATCGCTGCTTCGGAATTGCACTTCGGGGTCCAAAACATGGGGAGGGAGAAGGATCACCAGCCTGAAATGACGACCAAGTAGTGTGAATTCTTGTTTTTGTTGTTTTCCATGATGACCAAGACGTGACGTGACTAATGAAAAAAAAAAGACTTCGGAAATTATGCTGGTTGGGCTTCTTTTTTAAACTCTATTTTTGCCAGTCAACTGCTTGAGCTGGTTATCCAGGTTTCGTGTTTCTCATTGCTACAGGTTGTTTGTTATTTTTATAAGTGAACTTTTATTACTAAAAGGTAGATGTATACAAATAAATAGAAACAGCCTTGACAGGCCTGGTCCGGAATGCCAAGTATAACAACCTCTAAACGTTTTTAGTCGTTGTTAACGGGTCAGATTGGATCCGAAATGGTAAATTTCGGACTCTTAGGATCAAAGAAATCGTGAGTAGTAAAATATCCGGACTCTTAGGATCAAAGAAATCGTGAGTAGTAAAATAACACATTGTTAAAAAGGTAGGGGTAAATTTGGAAAAGGGTTTGAAACTAACCACTTTTCATTTACCGCCGATGCCGGCACCCAATCCGAGGGCAAGAGAGAGAGCCAAACATCCTTCCACCGTCTCCGATTTTAAAGAGAAGAATCGCTCACACGTCATTCTCTATGCATTCCCACCCCCGAATGACCCCCGCCCATGCCACGTATTTACCATCCATGCGAGGAGAAATATAAAAAAATTTGGCACCATTTTAAAATTTTATGACTTATCACGTCATCAATTGCATGGATAAAAAAGGATGAGATGGTATGCCATGTAGACCATAAATATGACATGGCAAATCCAGTTGGCCGGACAGCTATCCTGAACCTGCCCGGGAAAAAATGTATAAATCACAGGGTACTAAATTCTCAATTTAAAATTACATGAACTTAATTCTGAAAGTCTGAAACTACAGGGTACTAAATGAGATTTTTTCCAAAAATTAATGAGGGAAGTAACTAATTATCTCAAGAGCCCCTCTTCTTGTTAGGGAATTAGATTGCGATGATAACACAAGACAGAATTTTCGTGGAAAACTTCAAGAGAAGAATAAAATCACGGGCGAAGGAAAATTTTCTATGGAGTCAAAACTTTTTAAGTGCAATGATTCTGAGAGACTTTCTTCAACTTCACAACTACATATAAGATCAATAAAAAAGGTCTACATATAAAAGAGGAAATTATTGTCCATACTCAAGACCCAATAACATTTTTTGGATCAAATACACAACAAAGGGTATGGCTTAAATCTAAAGCCAGCCTTACGAATGGTCCATCTGTAACTAAAACATAAGAAATAAAGAGAATATATATTGTTGCAAATCCATTAATTGAATTCAAGAATGAAGACGTGCTTACATTCAATAGTCTTAAAAATGAAATTGTCACATGAACATATCCTTATAACAAACTTTTTTGAGGAATACAACAGACGATAACTGAAGTAAATTGTTTATCCAAGCGGTAAGCAAAAATCTACGACAAATATCTATCGACATGCATTTAACACACTATTATAGCTGTCAAATTCTTGTAGCTGCAGCTGCTAAGCACAACAACAATGAACAAGGTTTCAAGCATTTCTCACCACTTGGGTTTTGGGGTGGGAGCTCCATGGAATGGGTTTCAAGTGCAAATGAACTTTTCTAGTGGCTGTAAGACCAAAAGCTTCTGACATGTCTAAACTCTCCGCTTCCATGCCATTAGGTAGTCCCCAATCAAAATGGTAAAGCAAGTTGGCCAGAGCAAGCTCGACACCGGCCATGCCAAATAGCACTCCGATACACATCCTTCTTCCAGCGCTGAAAGGAATCAACTGAAAGTGTGTCCCCTTGTAGTTGACGTCACTGTCGAGGAACCTCTCCGGAGAGAACTTTTCGGGTTCCTTCCAATAGTTTGGATCTCTCCCAATGGCCCAGGCATTTACGAGAACAGTAGTGTCCATTGGTATCTCATATCCGTTCACATTCACATTCTCACGAACTTTTCTGGGGAGTAGAAATGGGAAAGGGGGATGCAACCTCAAAACTTCCTTGATGACCGCATCAAAATATGTAAAAGTGTGAAGTTTTGTTTCGTCCACCTTGTCCTCGTCCTTGAAAGCATGCCTTAACTCGGTTTGGACCT
Source organism: Hypericum androsaemum (assembly GCA_963995505.1). Lineage (NCBI taxonomy): Eukaryota > Viridiplantae > Streptophyta > Magnoliopsida > Malpighiales > Hypericaceae > Hypericum > Hypericum androsaemum. The sequence goes on from OZ023186.1 coordinate 14,281,861, forward strand.
TTTGCATGGTTGTCGGATTAGCCATCAACTCCGACATCGCCCACTCTAAAGTCGTACTTGAGGTCTCAATCCCTGCAGAGAACATATCCTAAGATACAAGAAATCAAATGAAAATAAAGTGGTCACGAGGTGGCAAATGGTGTCGTGGGTATTTGAGATTGTAATCTAAAACTAAGATTCAAAGCACAAAAAAAAATTTTTGTCAATTTAACTTTTGATAAGTTTTTTTCAGATGTAAATCCTATATTATAATAAATGGATTACAATACGAAAAATAAAATAGATAAATAACACACGAAAAAATTGAAATAGAACACGAAACTAATCCGAGAGAAGAGAAAGAGACATGGGTAGGGGCGGACAAAAAATTACGAGAACGGATCGTCCAAAGCGAAAGCTGCCCACACAAACAACAACTATAAATGCATTACTAGTGTATACACATCGTCTTTTTTTGTCAGAAATTTCGGAACCTATTCCAAGTTTGGAATACGTAATCTCAGAAATGAATTTTCAGGAAATAAACACAAGAGATTTACCCATATGATTGCTTTGATGTGTTCTATGGTCAACGGGAACTCGAGCTGGTCACCCCGATGTACTTGGAGGTCTAAAAGAAAATCAAGAAGATTCTCTGGTTCACCATCTCTAACTTTAGTACCTCTATGTTCATCAATGATACTCTGAAGCATGTCGTCCGCTTCTCTGTGAAGCTTCATTATATTGGATTTGAGCCCAGTAACTGCAGGAAGAAACCCTATTGAAGGGAAGAAATCAACGACACAGAACCCTCCCGCTGCCTGAACTAACCTTTGAACCAGAGGCGCGAACACAGCGTTTCTCTCCTTGGACGACTTCCCAATCGAGGCCCTTGCTATAATACCACTCGCAAGAGCAAGTAGCATATCATTGATATCCACGGTCGACCCTTGGGAAGAAGCAACACGAATCGATCCGACCATGGAAGACACTTCCTCTTCTCTTATGCATCTATAGGATTGGACCCTTTTCGTGCTCAGCAAATCTATGATGCATATCTTCCTGAGCCATCTCCAGTAGTCCCCGTAGGGTGCGAATGCGACGTCTTTGCAGTTGTAGGTTATGATCGACACTGCAAAGGAGCTCGGCCGATCTGCGAACTCCAAGTCGTGGTTCTTCATCACTTCCGTGGCGGCCTCCGGGGAGGAGACGATGAGGTGGGGGACTTGCCCGAGTTGAAGATGCATCATGGGTCCGTACGTTTTGGCCATGTTGGCAAGTTTGTGATGTGGGGAGGAGCTGATTATCTGGTGCAGGTTACCAATGATTGGTAGCCTCCATGGCCCTGGAGGTAACTTGTTCTTCTTGTTGTTGGATTTGGATTTCTTCTTGTAAGATATAATTAGTGTTACGAAAAGGACTAGGATTAGGGCTACAACAGGTGGGGAGAAGAGTGATTGATCCATAAATGGATAATATATTTTTGTTGAGCAGAAAAGCTTCCAAGGATCTTAATTATTAAAGCCTGTATGATCTGACTCAATGACAATGGAGCTTCAAGATATATTCTGATGCCTTCTTCCCCGCATGTTCTCTTCCCTGTTCCAAAGAGTTTGGTTCTAATTTGGACCGTCTTTCTTGACTTGTAAGCTTTATGTGGAATTCAACTTTTTATGATGGCGTCTGGAAAAGGGTTGGATCGCCGGGATTGGGCCGCAGGTATTCAGCTGGTTGGGACAAGTCCGAATTTTTGATATTTGAAATTGAGTATTGTCAAAGATGACTTCTTTTGAATTTGTAAATTTTGAAATTAAATCTCAAGTTAAAATTAAATTAAATAAAGGGTAAATAACATTTTCTATTTGTCCAAAAGGTACAATTATCACCCTATACTTAAATTTGGGTCAATTAGCACTCTATACTTGATAAATTTGAGCAATTAACATCTTACAATCAATTTTAGTGACATGTCATTACTTGGGTGGCATCCATGTCATTTCAAATATAATTTAATTATTTATTTAACTTAATTTGATCCTTTTATATTTAGAATTAATTATTTAAATAAAACATCTAAAAAATATTTCAAAATAATCAAAATCCAGAAATTCTAAAATGTGAACAAAAAAATTTTAAATAAAATTTCGGAAACTATAAATAAAATTTACAACAAAATTAATCAAAAATATTAAATTTTAAATTAAAAGTTAAAAAACTAAGAAAAACTCTAGCCTACTTATCCTCCTTCGTGGCAATTTTTTATTCTTTATTTTTCTATTTAAATTTTAAATATTTGAATATATTATTTTATGTTATTTCTATTTTTAATTTCTCTGGAATATTATTGAATTTAATATTTGGTGATAGTTTTTATGTCATTAATTAAATATTTTATTCTTTTTTCATTTTTTTTAGTTTTTGTATCTTAATATTTTTTTATCTTTTTTTCATATTCTTATTTTTTAATATAGAGTTTCTGGGATTTTTAAATTTTAAATTTTCATATTTTAGTATTTCAAGTTTTTTATTTATATTTTAAATAGTTTTTGTATATATTTTATTTAAAAATAATTAACTCTAAATATAAATAGATCAAATTAAGTCAAATAAATAACAAAATGGTATTTGAAATGACATGGATACCACCTAAGTAATGACATGTCGCAAAATTACTTGTAAGGTGTTAATTGCTCCCATTTATCAAGTATAGGGCTAATTGACCAAAATTTGAGTATAAGGTGTTAATTGCACCTTTTCAACAAGTAGAAGGGGCTATTTACCCTTTATTCCTAATTAAATCTTTGGAAAAAAAATTCAAAAGTCCCAAAGTTTCAATATAATATATTATGAAATCCAATACTTAGTAAATTAGTCCTTAAGTTTTAAAAAATTAAACTCATTAATCCCTCTAAAAAATTTATGTCTCACATTACAACACAAAATTACTAAAATAGCTAGGGGTGAGCAAATGGTAATTGGAATTCGATAAATTTGGTAAAATTTTGGTTAAATTTTGGTAATCGGTAGTTCGGGATTGGTAAATCGGTATTCGATAATCAATTCGGTAGGAGATTTTTGAAAATTTTAGTAAATTTCGGTATTCGATAAATTTCGGTAAATACCGATATTTTACCGAATTTACGAAATTTACCGAAATGATAATTTACCAAATATATTAATAAATATATAAGCCAAATTATAGATAATTTATCAAAAAATTTCTTGGCCTCGTCAAAAAGTCGATGCTCTAAATAGACTTTATACTAATTAGATTTGATGGACTTTTATTTATTAGATTAAATTTATATTTATTGAATCTATGTTCACATTTTTGGATTAAATATAATGATAATTTATAATTTTTCCAAAATTTTGGTAAATTTGGTAAATACCGAATTTACCAAAATTTAATTCAGTAAATACCAAATTTATCGAATAATATTCGGGATCGGGATCGATAGAGCTTTTTTTAGCATTTTGGTATTCAATAAATTTGGTATTCGGTAATCAGGATCGGTAAATACCAAATGCACACCCCTAAAAATACCCTTACCTCACATTAAAAATCATTAAAAAAAATTCACCCACAGTTAAAAACCCAAGCCATTAAAAGAAAAAAAAACCCTAAGCCTGATTCAAATAACCCTAAACCTTAAATAAAACATTGTGACGCTTTAGCACCTAATCAGACTTCATGGAGCGCTCCTTCGAATGGCTTCGTGAAGCTCAATTGTGACGATGTTTGGATGAATCCTATCTCTCCTGCCGCGGTGGTCACAGTTGCTAGGAACGGTGAGGGCCTCCTTCTTGAAGGTCAGAACGAAATGAAGACAACTCCCTCTGCACTTGCCGCAGAATTGGATGCTATTCTTCTTACGTTACAGGTCTTCAAGGCTGATGTCCCTCTTGCCAATACCATAGCAGAAATGGACTGTCTGCTTGCACATTTTGAATCAATGACTCGCATCCCTTTCGGCAACGTTTGCAGCATCCACGTCCCATTAGCTTCCAAGGCTTTTATCTCTTTTTGCATTGCTTCTCTCTAATGCTCATGCTTTACTGCCTGGTAAAAATCTTTTGGCTCATCGTGTGTAGCGATGGCCGCAAGTAAAACCTTATGCGTACTTGAAAAATTATTATACCTTATAAAGTGGGACATAGGAAATACCGTCGAGGTGCCTGAAGGCTAGGTTGGCTCTCGGATGTGATGGAGGGTGGTAATGTTACATCAAAGTTTTCCAAATGTGTAGGTAGCTTGTGATTTCTTGAGGGACTAGTTCTACCTTCTAATTTTGGAATTTCTGTCATAATTGTTATATCATTTTCACTTGACCCAACTGCCTCACCAGATTGATTATTTATCTCCGGTGAACTTGTCTCTTCTATGGATACATGCACTTCCGATGATGAATTTTGGATAGGCACATCGATGGCATCATCAACACTTTCACATCCAGTGACCACCTTAGATGGCCAACGTCGACTATCCTAATTTTCTTCCTTCGCCGTACTCGAAGTTTGTGTGAACGGAAACTTGTCTTCGAAGAAAACCACATTTCGACTCGTGATAACCTCTCCAGTCTCTAAGTCATAGACACGATACCCCTTTTGACATGAAGGATATCCTAGGAAGACACCATTTCTCCCCCTTTCACCAAACTTGTCAGAGGTGCGTTGGTGTACGTACAAGCATCCAAAACTCCTTAGATGATCATAGTTGACTGCCTTGCTGAATAAGACTTCGTATGGTGTCTTATTACCAATCACAGTGGATGGTAGCCTATTTATAAGATAGACTGTCGTAAGGATGCACTCGCCCCAGAACTCTATCGGCAAGCTTGCTTGAAACAAAGCGCTCGAGCAGTGTCAAGTATGTGCCTATGTTTGTGCTCGACCACACCATTTTTTTGCGAGATTTCAACGCAAGAAGTTTGCAAAATAATCCCATGTAGTTGTAGCAGTTATGGCTTGTAGCAACATTAGAGATTTAATTATGCATCCAATTTTTTTGGTAAGGATTTTTTGGTAATTTTATATTATAATTTGAGACAAAAATAGTCGGAATGACTAATAAATTTAATTTCTTAAAACTCAAGGAATAACTTACTAAGAACTAAACCTTCTAGTATATTATTAATTCTTAGGGATCTCTAAATTTTTTCTCCTAAATCATTTTATCATTTAGTCTAACGCGTAAATTTTAAGAAAAATTTTACTTTAGTACCTATAAAATTGCAGCCGCTTACTTTTCTCATTAGCTTGGGTTTACACGTTTCCTACTCTGACTTGTCTACAAATGGCACTTTCCTATTCAACTTCATATTAACATATTTGTTTCCTAATCAACTAAGCCAACTGTGAAAGTCACGACACTTCAACAGTACCCTATGATTTGATGATTGACGCTGAAACTTAAAATCTTGTGGTTTAAAATACATCAAAACGGTCCGTGTAATTTTAAATGGACTTCACGGATTGCCCGAAACCAAAATGCAGTCATGTAGTGCCCCCGTGGCACGCCAACTTGGCAAAAATTGTAAGGAGGTGTTGCTGAGTTGTTGTGAAGTCAATTTTCAAAATAATCCCAAGTTTATTTATTTTTTTTTTTAAATGCCCCTTCTCCTCTCCCACTCGAGATTTATTTTTTCTGGGCAATCAAACTTTCAATTTCTGTATCAGATTTGCGGATATCAAAACTTGATAGATATAAGTTTTTCGTGGGCTTCAACTTGGATTAATACGATTAACATATTTAGAATAGCCACTTCATTATGAATCAGCTAAATTACCCTCTATTTCCCATATGATATGACATCAAATATTGCAGGACTGTGTTTAAAGCTACATTCTGAGGAAGACAAATTGTTCAATTCCGCGAATTCTTTTTCTTCTTCAGACAGGAGGAAGCTTGGCGTAGTATTCTGCAAGCCATGAAGCAATGATCTTGATCTTCTTGTCCCGTTGCGCGACCAGCCAGTCAGGATCTTGTGGCGTGGGAGTGTATATATCCAAGCAGTGATGTCCTGACGACGAAAAATTCGCATCAAATTCCGGCAAATATCTTCCAAAATACCTTCATCCGTATGTGTGAAGAGTAGTGATTCAGAGAGAAATGTACCTTCATCTGTATGTATTGCCACTATCGTATCTGATATGTTCTCTAGGACTCTGCAGAATAATCATACCAAAGAACAAGTTAACAAAGGAAAGGAGATATGGTAACCGATAATCAACAAACTTGTTTGATGATTTTACCCTCCAGCGCTCCACGGATCCCGCAGCCCGTTCGAGAAGATGATGTTGCTCCCGTAGTTCGCGAGAACAGTCTTGATGTTCTGTGGATATATATGTTAGAAAGTTATCTTCTATGAGGAGAAACAGAATTTAACAAAAGCTTACATGGCCACCAAACTCGGTTGTCGCCCAATGCGGCCTTGGTGTTGTACCAAAAGCAGCAACGCAATCTCTTGTGTAGTTGTTTATATCGAACGGGGACGGTTGGAACATTGTTTCGTTTTCCTTGTATCCCATCGGAAAAACCATCTCTGTACACGTCTGATATTCCCATGAACTCTGGTTGTAGATACGAAAATCGTCGTCGGAGTATACCAAGTTACATGTGCCATTGCCGAAAGAAGTAGTATAGCCTGCTGCAGCTCTTCCAAGAATGTCTGTTCCGGGTGGTGCTCCATCGATGGCGTCGCATATTCGATTGACATAAAGATTAGGCGGACTGCCATACTGAGCTAAAAATTCGCAGCTACTTACAAAGGTTTCCTTGAGCTGTCGCGAGTCGTTCAAAGGACTGCAAGTAGTGAAGATTTTGCTGAGTGTCGCGAGCCCATTTGGCTCAGCAGCGACTCTGTCGATCTCGAAAAACGACTGCTTAATAGTATTGTAGCAGCTCTCGCTCACATCCTGCAGCAGAAAAATGTACATTATATGCTTCTATCAGGAACGAGAAATAATGTGAGACTAAAGTTGATGACTTACTCTGAAGTCCTTGGTGACAACAGCACCGTATCCATACTGTGGCGTGATGTCATCGAAGTAGAGAATCGGAGAAGACGAAGCCAGAGCTCCGATGACAACGTGCGGATATTTTAATTTAAGAATGAACAAACAAATCCATTAAATCCCATTAAATTAAAAAATCCATTAAATTCAAATCCATTCAAGAACGAATGAACTAACAACGAACCCCTAACCCCATACTTCCTGGACCAACCAGAAAAGGGCAGGAACGAGATGGTGGAGAACACCGATGGAGACTGCTGGACGACGACGTCGTAGGGCCGCTGGTGCCTGGCATCGCTGCTGGAGCAAGAGAAGACGAAGACGAAGATGAAAATGAAGATGAAGTGATCATCAGGGAACGGGAAAATTTAATAATGGTTTCAAGTTAGGGTTTCAATGCGCCGCGGAGGTTTCAAGTGTTTTAGTTCTCTGTGTCGGGGAGCCAGAACTCCAATTATTTGTGTCCGAGAGATCAGAGATCAACATAATCGCGCGATCTTTGATAGTGCAAAATGCGGCGGAAAGCTTTTTCTGCATTCTATTTTTTGTGGCCAGAAAATGGCTAATGTAATCGAATTCAATATGGGATTTGATTAGGCTAGATCCAGTCCTATATATTGTTGGTCTAAATCACCTTAAGGCATATAAACAAGTTCATAGTACTCGCAACATGTAAAGCTGTACCCGGTTTGTAACTAGCAAATTCTGCACATAGGGAATATAAACGCAACATAAGTTTTCCAATGAAATTCCACTATACCCGCGGTAACTATGGTACAACAATTCTCGTTGTGTAGATGAACCAAGAAAGAAAAAGGAAAACGAAATGAGGATATAAATAATTGCAAACAAGATATGGACAAAAAAAATAAGGATGGAAACACAACAAGGAATACCAAAAACCCTCATACAGCAACCTTCCTCTTCTACGACCCTCAACGCAACAATAAAAAAAAGGTAGAAAAAACAACAAAATCACGCCCCACGAACTCAACTAGCGGCTGTAGTACACAAGATACATCGATAGCGAGGTACACTTGAATGATTATCATCATCGTCGTCATCGTCTTCCTCGTCGTCATAGTCATATGTCGTACTGGAGCCTCTTTCGCTGGTTACGGTATGCATTGAATCCATAAGACAACTCATGTGATAGGAGTGGCAGCAGAAGAATACAACAACTGATACGCTTTGTATGGATAGGGAATCGAAGCACATGCAACATCTGGCATCTCCCCTAGTCTTTGACTTAATCTCCATTGTCTTCACGCTCAACGGTTTCTCGCTGCCCTGGGTCTCCCGACTATCTCGTCGTGCTCTAGCATTGTCTTCTTCGGTGCTTAAGCAAACTGCTCTGGTAGCTTCTTTGTAATATTTAACCAGTAGGTTAACACAATCGGCCTGTACATTCAAAAGACAGCCATAACAACATCATAATTTATTTCTAACTCAAAAAAATGCCAGCAGCTTTTTAATATATTACCTTGAGAATGTCGTTGCATCCTTGTCGAAGAGATGTTTCAGTTCTGTAATCCGTGATTATCTTGACTAGACGGTCCCTCAGCCTAAGAAATTGTAATTTCATGGCGGTTTCCCATGCATTACAGAGTCTCACTTAGAACAGATCATAGTGGGAGGCATGACTATCTAACAAGAGAAGTGACCAAGTCTTTTGGTCCTACGAAATTGGAATGACATAAGCAATCATAGCTTGTCTGGAAGCATTGCACAGGAAATATCTTCTTCAGAAAATTGTGATCATATCCCCAAACATCCATCTAGTGAATTCTAACCTGGGCTTTATAAGATCCTCAGAAACCCATTGCTACGAACAACATTGACGTCACATTTCAGATTTTTTTACGTCACATATTAGATTTGGTTCAGATAAGAAGGAAACCCAAAGCTCCAGAGAAACTAATAGCAGATCCATAACCAGATAATAGAATCTGAAATCTATAGCTGAGAAATGCATCAAATTGCCAAAATTAAGTACTAACACCTACAATAAAATGTGGTTGAGAACCGAAGCACAATTTTTCAGAGGAAGATTTTAATCCATACTAACCGAGGTATCTCCAAGCCATTGGGAACCATGTTCACAATATACAAAGGGTCTAGATTGCCAACAGTGTGCTCCAACAACATCCCGACCTGCAATCAGAAAACGATATTCCAAAGTACAGAAGGCAAGATATGCAGAATCAGTTAACTTGGAAATGCATTGGAGAAAAACAGCAATAAGCAGAGGCCAAGATTACCATTTCAGGCTTGTTAAGACATTGTTTGATTAGTTCTTCCCAGAGGTCTTCATCATGCTGCAGAGTTACAAATTCTACAGCCTGAAAATAGATTGCACGTTTTTACGTTAAATGTTCTAATACTATAAGAAGCAACTTGAACAGAAATGGATACGCCAACTGACAACATCAAGCACCTCTTCAATATCTCCCAAACTGTTTATGATAACAGCTAATGCCTTCCTGGCATTTCCCATCCGCCCAAGGATGAAGACTTGCTCCTTTAAGAGATCTCTTCTGACACAAATATCATATGCCTGAAATTTAGGTGCCATGATTCAGCTTACCCTCAAATTCCTAAATGATTGACCTCGTGTACTAGTCAAAACACCAAACCTTCTCAAGGGTATAATGCTGGCTACTACGCAGAAAAGGTAAGAGCATTTTCGGATCATATTCTGCGTAAAGCTCAACCTGTCAAAGCAGAGGAAAACGATAAACCCCCACCATGAATAATCACTGACGAAATATGGAAGCATGACTGGGCAATTGTCACTCAACCTGCATATCATGATAATCCCTTCCAGCATGCGGATTCGCTTCAAACAAAGAATGCAAATACAAGTGCAAAAAGTATCTCGAATCACACTTCTTGTTAGCAGCCAGCAACTGTGAGACAACTTCAGACGGGGATATCAAGTCCCTGTTAAAGATAAACAGAGAAACTGCTCGCTTGCCGTCAAGCATCATCAACTGCGCAACCTGCATAAACGAAAAGGGAAAAAAACCGTGCACCTTTCTTGTAAGATATCCATGGGAGGTAGATACTGATTACTGAAGAAACAAAATCTTCTTAAATCACTAGTCCAGTTAACTACTCATAGTAAATATCATGGATGAGGCTCAACGAAGTTTTATTAGGTCGCCAGTAACTTATTGATCTCTATTGGCACAAAATTAACTTCAGAAATTTGTTCAGTTGCTAAATTTAACTTCAGAACATCTTAATAAAACTTTTCGAAAGCCATCTACTAAAACACCTTCTTAAAGGCATATCTATCACCGGTTGGTAAACTGTGTAAGCTGAGTCCAAAGTTCTGGAAGCTCCACAGACAGCTAATTACTGTCAACGGAATATTTGTTGCCTCTGTTAAACTATGTAAAGTAGTGTCCATAAATTATGGAAGGCCAAAAGAAAGCACAACAATGTAAAATTCAAACCTTTTCGCGAATCACATCATGCAAGTTGTGCTTTTCAATAAAGTCAAACACCTCTGGCTTCATGAGCTGGAAACAATGAAGCAAACAGCATGAGAAACAAAAAGCAGAAGTGCAGCATCAGAAGCAAAAGAGATGCAAATGTAGAACTGCTCTTTCCTCAATAAAGCTATCAGCAAATGCTTACATCAGCATAGAGTGAAAAGGCTTTCTCATATTGACCATCAATTACATATAGCTCCGCTAGTGCCTGATGCATGATAGCAATAAAGATCATTGTAGGTTCAAATATTCAACATTAAATAAACAAATAATTTTTTTAGGGTAAATTTCTCTCAGGTCCCTGGTCTATAGAAAAATCACCTCTAGGGTCCCTGCTTTATTAAAAATTATTTAGCCATCCCTGCTTTATGTAAAAATGTTGGTCTCACGTCCCTAAGGCTCTGTCGGAGAAAATCTTTTAGGTGCCTCTTCGCCGGAGAAAATCTCCGATTCCGGCCTTACGGACCTAAGACCAACATTTTTACATAAAATAGGGACGGCTAAATAATTTTTAATAAAGCAGGGACCCTATAGGTAATTTTTCTATAGACCAGGGACCTGAGGGCAATTTACCCTTTTTTTAAGGCTTAAGCTCACCTCTTTAAGAGCATCAGTCATGGACGAAGTATTCAGCTGGGGTTCTATTGCAGATATCACAGGCAAGGCAGAATAAATGGGTGGTGGCCAAGATTTGACGGTTGTCAAAAGCTCTTTGTGGAACGACGGATTTGTTGCCAATGCCACCAGAGAAACCTAAAATGGGTTAAGATCCAGAAATCTTTACATGTCACGAAAAGCAATCTTGACAGACCAACAACAGAGCAATTTATTCTCACAAACCTCATAAGCAGTATCACGCAGTCTGGGATTTTCTATTGGAATGTATGGAACCAATACAGGAAGCTGACGCAGCTGGGCAAAACGGAAAACCCATCTGAAGAAAGAAGCATCTAGTTAGCTTATGCCAGCAAGAAATAATTGGAATACATAAGACAGTCACTCTTCTTACCTCTCCCATGCAGAAGCAGATCCTCGCAACAACTTGGGGCATAACGATGCTGCTTCAGCATACTTTCTCTCAACAATCAAGTGATCAAGGTATGTAGACCCCACCTAAAAACGTGTAATTCATTAATGTGTTCAGCAGACAGGTAGGTTTCCTAGACCATAAAATTAGGTAAGATGATACAACTCAAAAGAAACAGAGTAAATCAATGGGAAGATACTGCTGAACACTTGACATGAAAACATGCAACAACAGAAGGGCAATCGGCTATCACTTATTCATTAAATCCTTCAGCCTAACAGCCAACCTGACTGGAGATTTAGGAAAAAGTCCTCGGAAGCATGACATGCATTATCAAGTAGCTGCATGAGTTAAGGCATAATATTTTAGGAAGAAGAGATGCGCAAATAGCGAACACTATAGTCTATACATAAAGACTCCTGTCCTCGGGATAAATTTTTAAAAAACTTAAGTGAAATTTCCCCAACCAAAATTTACCTACACAGAATGTGGTCCATGTCAGGATAGATATGTTTACGTGCAGCAACAGCCAGCTACTATCAAAAATCATAAACATGAAACATTGACCAAAAACATACCAGAAGGTATCAAGAAATTTTCAACAGGATTAATACAAACTGATAACAACCAAACAGTACTAATTCCTTCAGCATTCGTGCTTAATTTTGCTAACACTTTTCAAGGCAAGCAGAAAAACAATTTATACGCATACAAGTACCTCATCAAGGAGCTCACTACGACCCTGACCTGCTTCAACGGCAGCTAATGCTTTTTCATGCCAACCATGTTGTAGAAGCCATGCAATATGATCTTCTGCGTCCCTGCAATGCAGATATGTAATAAGCCCCCAAAGTAAAGATGCTTTTTAATAAGTAGATTTTTATCGTGATCAGGATTTGAAGCCTGATCACACTCCCCAACCATCCTTCCCTTATACCATTAGAGCAAGTGCTCTTTGGTTCAAAGTAAAGATGCTTAACCACAGAATGGGAGAGTGGCAACAGAATAGAATAGAGCAGTGCAGTGTTAATTTTTTTTTTTTATAAGTGCAGTGTTAATTGTTACTTTTCTAAAGGGAGTGTTACTTATTACTAGGTTCCTTAAAAAGATCAAAAGCTATCTGCAGCTTAAGATAACGGGTCAGGGGAGCATAGTAGGACCCAGTAATACAAGGTAAGAGGTATAATCAACAGTAAAGGCTTCACAGGTCCATCTTGCTGATCTCCTAACTGCTATTACGCCATATTAATGTCAACGACCTTATTCTCTGAAAAGAATTACGTAAGAGTTGGCATTCCCTCAACATGTACGACTGAATAAAAAACAAATACAATGCTGGAAGACAAACCTTGGTTTTGCAATCACCACATCCTTCGGAGAGACAATATAGTACAAGGGTTCATCCCCAGCAGCCCACTGGCCTCCAGCATAACTACTACCTAATCATCATAAAACTGTGTTATAACAGCTCAAAAGCAAGCACGCGCTTTTTCCGTAGATAAACAAAATAGAAAAGCATAAACCTGAGAATGGAGCATGAGCAAGACAATAGTCCTTTGCCTTATAATGTTCAAATCCAAGTACGGGAAGAGCATCAGTTGAAAGTTCTTCGTTGTTCCATTTAACAACTCGTACTTCTGGTCTCTGTGCATTTCCCTGAGTCAACAGAAACCAAAATTACACAGAAGGTACCATTCAGAACTATGCAGTAATCTGTACATATTTCCTCCTCAATGTGAGATTCCACATTAGAGACGTGAACTGTGTTTACAAACTATGACCCAGGTCAATCTAAATCAATATGTCACTCAATAGATCGACTATCACGTGATAGATGGAATACCTGTCTCGACGGAGCAGCACTACTAAATTCTTTCTCCCCATTTTCATCCACAGGAATATATGCTAGGACAACCAAAGAATCACCAAAAGGAGCAATTCCGGAAATGTAGTAGCTGGTTTGGAAAGACGCCACAATGTCGACCTGATTTTTGCCAAACAAAGGAGCCTGCTTGTATGTCCCATTGGCTCCACTATACAGGTTTGTGCAGATAGACGCAATTTTTACATGCATTCCCCAGCCTATAACCAAGTGGGTATCATCCTGAATTTTGCATTCGGATCCACAAAGAGAAACACATCATCAGAGAAAAAAGTGAACCCGATAAGTTCCACAAGGGTTTGATCAAGGAGCAGAAAACAAGGAAACAGATTGTTAGAGTTGTCCAAACAATACAAACATCCATCTACGAACATGCCTGCCAGACTAAGTGAGGACGCAAGAACTCGGGCCGAGGGCTCCCCCGGGGTTTTTCAATGAATGTAATCCGCTGATCATTGGCAGCATCATAAACTTTTACTCCTGCGTCGTTCGCCCAAGCAATTAGACTAGTTCTCCACTTTATAGCGTGTATGGGGCCTTCACCAGAATGCAAAACCTAATTACATATCCACAACGAAAAAAATTCAGAAGCGTCATTATCAGAAAAGGAAACTTCACGGATAATACAATGGACCTACCCACGAACCTGGTCCCGGAACCCAAGCCATTTCTTAGTGTTAAAATACAAGTGACCTGCCAAACCACCAGCCATGAACCTTCTAGAATTCTTCCTCGAATAATCCGGGTCCAGGGAAACTGCTTTCATAGGACGGTGGTACTCGAACTTCATTCTCTCATCAGTGAAAAGACTGCTTATTACCACCGTGCCATCATCCGAGCAACTCGCTATGAACTCCCCGTCCATATCAAAGCTAAGGTCATTGACAGCAGCTGTATGAGCCGGGAACTCCTTCACCTAGAAAACAACAAACATTCTCAAAACCAAATCCTATCTCACCTTGTGGTCTCTAGATTCACAAAATCCACCAGGCAACCAGATCAGGTTGATGTAGAATCTAAAACAGAAACTTCTGCCTTTATCTGATTAACCAGAACACTACTCAAAACTACAACTTCGGACCGAAAGATCAAACACTCTCTTGCTGCCTTCTCAAGAGGCCTACTACTCCTACAACTGGCAATCAATTCATCACTCTAGGTTTCCATTTGGCAGCAACCGTCGACACGCAACTTAACATCCGAATATAGTTCCATTCACCAATCCGAAACCCGAAACCGGCCTATCAAACAAATCCTACAGCTCCGGTGGATCCAGAATGCTCTTCTATCGGTTCAGAACAACACGAAAAGGAGAAAAAGTGACCGGCGAGGTAGGACCGATACCGACCTGGTTGCCGAGGAAATCGAGGATGTGAACGGTGCCGTCGAGGGTGCCGAGGGCGATCATCCGCTCCGCGACGGCGATACACGACGCGGCGTCGTTGGATAGCAAGGTAGGGATGCTACCTCCCATCCTCTGGTACTTGAGCCTCGGCTCCTCTTCTTCCTCCTCGTCCTCTTCCACTTCTTCGTCTTCGTCGTCGTCTTCTTCTTCTTCTTCCTCGCGCTCGTCGTCGCCTTCGACGCCGTTCTCCGACGGAATCGGAGCCATCTGGAGGAACTTGTGCGGTGGCTTTTCCAGGAGGGGAGGAGAGGAAAGGTGTGAATAATTGAGAGAGAGAGATCTGTTTAGTTCTTTTTTTTTCTTTTTTCGGGTTTTCTGTTTTTTTCTGGTATTTATGTGTGTTTTGCTTGGGGTGGAAATTTTAGGCGGCAGGGGGAGTGAATTTATTTATTAATTGAGAAGGGAACAAAGGAGTGAATGGTTTGACAGGCGATGCGATGGATGCCACGCCTCGCGATTAAAAGCTTTATTATTACTGACGTCAATTGATATGTGCCATCGCCAAAGCTATCCCACGATTTTTTGGGATTAATCTTCTAACTATGCAATTTCTGGGTCGTTATCGTACACCTCTACCTTTTTTCAAGGATATCGGATGAAGTCTATAAACGTAACAACAAAAGACATAATGGCAGACATTGTATTATGAATCGTTGATAGTGCTAAGTAACTATTGACGAAAGCGTCAGCTAATAAACACTAAACTATTATGAAATGCAACTATGTGATAACGAACATTATGGTACATACGAGAGGGCCTATAAATGAGAGCCAAGATCAAATGAATCTTACTAAGACAGAGTAAGTAAGATATGACAGAGTAAGTAAGATTCAGCAACGTGCATCAATGGGATAGACAAAATAAGTAAGATATGATATTAGATCTGACCAAGTGTAATGCTCCGTGATCCGACCGACTGTCTCCACAGACCAATACGGGTATTTTCCAACGTGTTTTGTCCTCACTCGCAAGCATCCCGGAAACATCGCGTTTAACCTTGGAGCTCTCTAAAGATGTGTGCCAGAAAAGAATGTGCATATTATTGATATGGATAGCAACAATCAAATCACTTAATGCTTTTTAGAATTGGGGTATCACATTCACCACTCCTTAAATACGCGATGTCCTCGTCGCGCCATTTAAAACAATCTAGAACATAGAAAAATCTCAGAATCGTTTTTGTTCGGATACCAAATGTAACGCCCCGTGATATGACTAACTGTCTCAACAGACCAACACGGGTCTTTTCCAACGTGTTTTGTCCACACTCACACACATCCCAAAAACTTCCCAAGAGGCCACACATCCTCATTCTACTCTCAACCAAACGTGTTTAACCTTGGACTTCTCTCAGGATGCGTGCCGGAAAAGAAAGTGCACCTTGTTGATATGGATAGTACCAATCAAATCACTTAAGACTTTTCAGAATTGGAGTATCACACCAAGGCTGATCCAAACTGACAATAATAAACATATAGAAGTTGAGTAAAAAAGACAAATCACAAAATAAGCAATATAAAAAAATAAATTATGTGAAATCAAAAAATAATTTCTCGATTCGAACACTCGAGTACCAAGATATTGCCCTTCAAAAAATTTCAAAGGCAAAAACACAAGGGCCCATCAATTTCAAAGACAAAATCACAAGGGCACATCAATTCCAAAGTAAAAAACATTAGGAGATATCGGTTCAAAAGGTAAAAATGCAACGGCACTTCAGTTTCAAAAGCAAAAAATCTCATGTGCCGTCAATCTTGCATAATGTGTCGTTAATCTTGTCTCATGTATAGTTGTACCTAAAAGGCAAATCAGGAAAATTGCGACGTCACATTAGGCAAGATTAATGCCACATCATGCAAGACCAACGACACATCAATTTTCAAAGGTAAAAAATACAAAGGCACGTCAATTTTCAAAGGTAAAACATAATGGCATATCAATTTTCAAAGGCAAAAATACAAAGGCACGTGAGTTTTCAAAGGCAAAAACACAAAGTTGCAACAATGATTGTAATTAGAACTTGGAACTTTTCTTGAAAGAAGACAAAGTCATCTTCAACTTGCAAACCTTCTTCTATGAACAAGTATTTGCACCTCTTCTCCTCTTAAATAAGGTCTCAAGTTCTTAATTTTCTTTACATTTCTATTTCCAACAGGAGTTCATCCTCTGTACCAATGGATAAATCTAGGTATTGTTTGCATAAAAATTACTCGGTAAATCTAGATATTGTTTAATTGGGTTGTTTTGTTAGTAAAATTGGAAGAAAATGATAATAAAAAAAGTGTATTTTGACTTTCTTGGTTACTGAGTTTCATAAGAGGAAGAAGAAGAGAAGAAAGGGAGAAGATGAAGGGGAAAAATTGAAAGCCATATGAAAAAAAGGGAGGGTTACACACGTTTGTTTTTAGCCGTCTACATCTTTAATTCAATGTTCCAGATTTAAGTAACTTGGTGTTGTGCAACTTACGTTGCCAGTACCAAATCTGTTTCCTAATTACAAGCACCAATATATTAAGCGACGTTTTTTCCAAAGGTTGTGCATTGAGCAATTTTTTTGTGAAAATGGAGGGGCAAGCCCCAATATATAAATACAAAATTAATCACAATATCATCCTAAATAAAATATTCTACTTGCAATCCAGCCTCCTCACTAAAGATTTCTCTAACTCATCATCGTGATGGTCAGTACTACTCTTATATGACATGAAATTCCCTCTTACAAGGTTGCAGCCTCTGGCCTCAAGAAAAACCCTTATGCGGTAAAACCCTATGGAAAAAATCTACATGAGGGAAAAAACACCTCGACAAGCTAGGAACCCGCCTTGATGTTGATACCACTATACAAGATCCCACGTTATCTGAATTATTAGCCCTACAAGAATAACAAGGGAGGCTAACTCCCCACAAATCAAATCCATATAAAAAGCTAATGGCACATTAAATATAATATGGTCAAATGAGATCTCCAGGTCGTGACTCAAGAGTGAATCCGCCACTCGAATATCTTCACGCCAGGTATGCTGAATATCGACCTCCCAAGCTCTCGCAAGCAACTCTCGGGCTCTTGCAGTCAAGGATGCTAGTGGGTGGTCCCAGACAACATCATGGCCCATGCAAAGGATAGTCAATGCTGGATCTATCTCCACCTGAACTCTCTGGAAGCCCCTCTCCTAATTCAACTCCAGACCGACAATAAGCGCATATAACTCTGCAGCCAATGAGGTATAATTCTCGATGCCTTTGGCAAACCCGCAAACCAAAAAATCACTCGAGTCACGGGTAATACTAATAAAGTAACTACTGCCCGATATTTTCTCCGAGATTACATGACCAGATTGATCCTCTACAGCTGGCCTCCAACTGCATTTTCTCTTGCCTTATCTGCAGATACGATTTTCATATCAATTAGTTCCACACAATATACTGTAATTAAATATAGATAATCTTGTTACCATTGCAAGCCACTCAAGCTGTGTATAAATGTAAACTCGCTACTGTCAATGAAATTAAGTAAGACAAGCATTCTTTACATATTATCAGAGCCATTAAACTCTTAACGAGTCATTCCTTTTCTTTTCTTTCAATCCTTGCTTGTTCTTGCTCCACCAGACACAACCATGTCTCAGATAACTACAAACTTAACCCCACCCAACTTGAGCCATTTTATGCATCAATTAACAGCCAACAACTACCACTTTTGGAAACTCCCAGATGGAGGCGATGCTGTATGGCCAAAGCCTATTCAACCACATTGAAGAAGATGCAGTTCCACCACCAACAACAACAACAACTGGCGTTGAAGGTGTAGCATTGATGCCAAACCCGGCATACAAACCTTGGTTCCAAGAGGACAAACAGATCCTTTCGTTGATCATTTGCTCGGTCACTGAATCTGTTCTACCCCAAGTGATCAGTTGTGCCACAGCCAAGGAGGCGTAGCAATGCCTTGTTTGCGTCTATGGTCAAGGATCATGAGCCCAGATCATGTATCTCAAGCATGCGCTTTCTGCCTTGAAGAAATGCACTGATTCCATTGATGAGTACCTCTAGAAGACAAAGACAATTGTCGATCAGCTGGCTACTTTTGAGAGTTCCGTATCTAACGATGATGTTGTCCAGAATGTTCTTGCAGGCCTGGACGAAGAGTTCTGTTCGTTCGCTTGCCAAATCGAGTCTCAGTTGGATCCCATTACCTTGGACGACATGCATGCCTTTCTTTTGAGCGAAGAATTGAACCTCAAGCACAACGCTGCTGGTGCACCCCCTTCTCAGGTCCTGGCGGTGAATTACAGCAACAAAATATGGGGTCGAGGCACTAGAGGTGGCGGACAGAATAGAGGCAGAGGAGGAAGAGGAGCGGGCCAGCGAGGTCCTAACTCTGGGCCTCAGTATTCATCAGGCCCACATTATTTTAATTCTGGAAGTGGGACCTACACACCTCCTCAAGGTAATAACAAAGTTCAATGCTATAATTTCTCGGGTTATAGTCATCTCTCTCGCGACTGCTCGTCTGCTAAACGCATCAATCAGCCATGGTCTGGCCCACCACAAGCCCATCATGCAGTATCTCCCCAGGGTTCTCAATGGGTCCTTGACTCAGGGTTCTCAATGGGTCCTTTACTCAGGTATGGCCAAACCGTTCTGATCTCACATATTGGTCGTCCATCATTTATGTTATCTCATTCCAATATTTTATTATCTAATGTCCTTTGCGTGCCTCGGTCAAGTACTAACCTCATTTCGCTAAGTGCTCTCACTCGTGACAATAACATGTCTGTTGAATTTGTTGGTGATCATTTCTATGTTAAGGACCAAGTCACGAAAGCAATCATACACCACGGCCAGAGTAAGGATGGGTTGTATCCACTCACCAGCTGCCCCGTTTCCTTAGGTCCCCAAGCTCATGTCGCATCATCTTCGCCGTCCCTTTTCACCTGGCATCAACGCCTTGGGCATGCCAATTTCCAAGCCGTCAAGCATGCTTTGCGTTCTCAGTCCATTTATTTTTCCAATAAAACTTCCTCACATTTGTGTTATGGTTGCAGTGTTGGTAAAATGCATAAGTTACCTTTCACCGCGTCTAGTTATCAAGCGTCTAGTCCTTTGGAACTCGTCTTTAGTGATCTATGGGGTCCTTCCTCGGTCAAATCATTTGATGGCTATTCTTATTACATCGTATTTTATGATCACTTCAGTAAGTATATCTGGCTGTATTTCCTTAAACGTAAATCGGAGCTACTTGACACCTTCATTTTGTTTTATACCCAGGTTAAAAAGTACTTTGACCAACCTATTAAAACCTTTCAATCCGATTGGGGGACGAATACCAGCCATTGAGCAAGTACCTAACAAAAACCGGTATCATCCATCGCATATCATGCCCATATACCCCAGAACAAAATGGGTGTGCAGAGTGCAAACACCGACACATAGTAGAGACCAGCCTAGCCATTATGCATCATGCCTCCATACCCATGCGCTTCTGGTCACTATTCTTTAACACTGCTGCATACCTGATTAACCGTACACCAACCCTGTTATTAGATAACATATCACCATACACGAAACTGTTTGATGAGTCACCACCTATCACGAACCTAAGAGTCGTAGGTTGCCTATGTTACCCATGGTTACGACCCAGAAACCAACATAAGTTACAACCAAGGTCAGCTCTGTGTGTATTTTTGGGATACAGCCGAAATCATAAGGGCTATTTCTGTCTTAATTTGTCAACCAATAAAATTGTCGTGTTTCGCCATGTTCTATTTGACGAATCGATTCTTCCTTTTACAAATCTGAGGTATACCGGTGGTCGTGCCAACTTATTTAACCCACATGAGAACTCGGGGATCACTACAAATGGGCCAGACAACGAACCAGGCCCACTTTTATCCACAAGTGCTCCTGATGATAATGGACCTGTACCACCGCCCTCCCAACCTGGACTCCCACCAAATGAAGATGGGCCGCTTATTGGGCCACAATTACCTGGGCGCCCGTACCACCTCCCAGCCCACTGCCTTCCAGTCCAAACGTAGGAGAGATCAAAAGTGAGCTACCGTATCTTCATATGTACACACGATGGAATAGATCGACTGATGAGTGTGGAAACACTCTATCATTTGTGTATGTTTTAGTATTGATTTTCTATTGTTTCTAGTATGTTTGTTCGTTATTTGACGGCATTGTCTCGTATTATGTGTTATGTTTGTTTTAGTATAGTCTTGTGATTTTTATTGTGATTCTTTCTTGATAGGAGTCTTGTTACGGTAATGGCGGACGTTCGTGTGCCAAGGGACGCATCATAGGCGATCGGATCAGTCAGGACGATTGGCGTTTTACGAGACCCATGAAAGCGTGGAGCAAAACTGACCCCTTGCAACTCAAATACTGAAAACTTTCTCATCCGAAGTCCAATAGAGGCAAGCAAGGTGGCGCTGGAAAGAAGACATCCGGAGCTACAACTTTATCTTCATGGGCTTCTTCAAATTCGGTGTCCAAGTAGGAGAAAAATCGCGTCCAAAGTTGACCTTCGAATCTGCCAACAAATCTGACGAGTGGGCCAAATTTTAGGATTTTTTTTTGGCCCATTTAGGGTTTTGAATAGTGAATTTCGTGGCTGGCACTTCCTAAGCCAAAAACTTATATAAATACCTTCCTTAGACTCCCTTAGTGGAGCACTTAGATATTATTGTTCCACTTTTCATTATTGTATTTGCTCTTCCACCAACACTTCCACTAACTCTCTCTTTTTGGGAGAAAAAGCTTGGATCTCCATTGTTGGATCTAAGAAGCCATTGTTGAAGCTTGTGTAGAGAACTTGAAGGAAGAATATTAGATGCTTGAAGACCATCTTGAGCTTTCTCTTACTCTCTTTTTTAATGTTCTTGCTTTGCTTACTTTGTTCAATGGATTTGTTGAGTTGTTTGGTAAATATGTGTGAGTAGTTGATTAGTGAGTTTGGTGCATTGATGGCACCTACTTAGCCAATGGTTTAGGGGGTTAATATGCCTAGGTATGTGTACTAGTTAATGAGCTTAATGCTTGATCTAGATTGATCACCTTAATTATGAACTTGGTTAATGTTAATCACCGAGAGGGGTTAAGATTAATGGACCATTTAACTAGTTGAGTAGAAACCTATTGATGAGAGATCACCTTAGGTGACTAGTTGTCCAAAGGATGGTGATTATAGTTGGTGATTAGTTAGATTAGATGGCTAAATTGTCACGAGAGTGTGGTTAGTTCATCTAAGTCTAGTTAAGAATCGATTTAGACTAGTTTGTCACGAGAGCGTTGATTAGTTGCCTTTGAAACATCCGGACCATATCATAAACTTTATAAACCCCATAAGCCATTTGGTTATTTAGGTTGTCATTGGTACCAAGCTCACTCTTGCTTTAAGTGTTTAAACTATCCTTGTTTAGTTGCGATTTTATTTCAAGTAGCATATTGTGTTTGGAATTGACAACTCCATTTCTTATAGTCCTAAACTAGTGGTAAAGTCGACTTTGTGGCCTAGCTTAGTCCTTGTGGGACGACAATCCCTTACTTACTCTTTATTGCAAGATGGGTGAAAATCCCTACTTTCATCGACCCCTGCTCCTCTCGCCATCCCGCCGCCCGTGCTGCCAGAAGCTCTACCGTCGACTCCATCCTCGGCCGTCCAGCTTGAAGCACCACAACCGCCGCCTTCTCAGAGAACTCACCCGATGAAGACCAGATCCCAAATGGTCAATCCGACAATCGCTCTCGTTGCCAAGTCCCAAAATCTCTATGTCCCGACTTGCTTCTCGAAGGCACTCCAGGACCCCAAATGGCGTGAAGCCATGGTTGACGAATTCAATCTTTGCTTAAAAATCAGACATGGGTTCTTGTTCCTCGGACATCGACAACCAATCTACTAGGAAACATGTGGGTTTTTTGGATAAAATAGCACTCGGATGGGATGGTGGCTCGCTACAAAGCTCGGCTTGTTACAAAGGGTTTTCAACAATGCCCAGGCATCGACTTTCATAAGACATTTAGTTCGGTTGTTAAACCTGCTACGGTTTGCCTATTGCTCGCAATCTCTGTCTCCAAGGGCTGGCCAATACGTCAATTAGATATCTCTAATACATTTTTACATGGGCAATTAACAGAGGTAGTGTTCATGGCCAACCTCCCGGATTTATTCATCCCCAATATCTAGATTATGTCTGCAAATTGAGAAAATCTTTATACATGCTAAAACAGGCACCGAAGGCGTGGTTCCACTGCTTAAGGGTGGCGTTATATGAATTTGGATTCCAAGGTTCTAAAACAGAGCACTCACTCTTTTATCTGCATCGTGACTCTATGCATTTGTTCATCCAGGTCTACGTTGATGACATATTATTAACCGGGAACAACATGACATCCTTACAACAACTGGTGGTATTCTTGCAAAATAAATTTGCTGTCAAGGATCTTGGCTTGCTTTCCTATTTTCTAGGAATATAGACGATCAGAACTACAAAGAACCGCTTCTTATCTCAATCCAACTACATTACAGAGATTCTTGAGAAAGCTAAAATGTCAAAGTGCAACACTCTGTCCACTCCAGTAGCAGTAAGTGACTCTGGGTCGGCCCATGATGTACAGTGTGACCCGGAGCTCTACCGTCAAGTTGTCTGCAGCCTCCAATGCTTAGGTGTCATGCGCCCAGAAATTGCATTTGCTGTTGGACGAGCCTCTCGGTACATGCACAGCCCCACACCAGTTCACTAGGGTCATGTCAAGTGTATATTACGCTACCTTCAGGGCACTAAGACTCACAGACTTCTCCTCAAGCCGTCTCGATATCACACATTGCCTGGTTACAGCGATGATGATTGGGCCAGCTGTCCAAAAGATTGATGATCAACCATGGGCTATGGAGTATATTTGGGACCTAATCTTATCTCCTGGTCCTCTTGGAAGAAGCAAGCATTATCATGTTCCTCTACAGAAGCTGAATACAGAGCCCTTGCAACCATCGCCTCGGAAGTAATCTGGATTTACTCCCTCTTACATGAGATTGGCATTCTGTGCACTTCTCCTCCGACATTATGGTGCGACAACCTCGGGGCCACTTACCTGTCCGCCAACCCTGTTTTCCATGCTCACTCCAAGCACATGGAGATAGACTTTCACTTCGTTCGCGAGTTTGTTGCTGCCGGGAAGCTTCTTGTTCGCTATATCTCAGGTCATGATCAAGTGACAGACATCTTAACTAAATCTCTACCTCGTGCTCATTTTCAAGAGCTTCGGACCAAGCTCATGGTCGATGACTATTCACTTGCGGGGGAGTAATGAAGTAACTACTGCCCGATATTTTCTCCAAGATTACAGAACCAGATTGATCCTCTACAGCTGGCCTCCAACTGCATTATTTCTTTCCTTATCTGCAGATACGATTTTCATATCAATTAGTTCCACACAATCTATTGTAATTAAATGTAGATAATCTTGTTACCATTGCAAGCTACTCAAGCTGTGTATAAATGTAAACTCGCAACTGTCAATGAAATCAAGCAAGACAAGCATTCTTCACAAATACCTCCAGTACCTCAAGGCCTCGGGTTTCCCATCAAAACTTTATCTGTATTGAGCTTGACGAAGACCTCCGGGGGTCGCTGCTAAGAGACTAGTATCTCACGTCTGGGTGGAATGAGTAGAATGGTCTGTCAGGACGCGGGCAAACTCATGTTCATGTGAGATGATGAGGGAGAGGGTGTTCCGTGGTTGTACAGAGATGGAAGGCAGCATCGATCCGCCAACGCCATAGCCACCAGCATGTCATGAACAGAAGGGGTAGTAGGAGTTGAAATGTTGGCCTAGAGCCACCTACGAGGGTCTGTCTCATTGTAGAAGTCATGTGGGGGCCGAGATGTATTAAGCGAGTTAGTATAGATATTAGAACATAGTTGTGATGTCATGATAGAGAGCCGTTAAGAGGAATCTAATTTAAGCCTTTTCTTTGTTGATAAAGGAATTAATCTTTTTATGGAATCCATTTCCAAATTCATACTCTTGTTGGTTAAAAAAAGAATTCATTTGCAAATTCTAAGTGCTCTTGCTTTAATTTATTTACAAAAACAATTTAACCTTTATTGTATTTGGCTACAACTAAACCAAATCGCACCATGTTTGGTAGAATTATATTCCCTCACCTCTTTAAATAAAATACAATATTACTATCCCTATTTGAATTTTAGGGATTAATCTTTTACATTCAAGGGTTTTGTTAGGAATTCAGCAACTAGAGAACAAAACACGCAAAGGACACGAACGCAAGAGTTTACGTGGTTCGGCCTAATGCCTACATCCACGGGGAGAAAGGAGAACTTTTATTGATGAGTTTCCGAGCCACAAACCCTAACCCCTCTCGGCGATTAATATTAATCAAGTTCATAATCAAGGTGATCAAACGAGATTAAGCATTAAGCTCATTAACTAGTACACATAACTAGGCATGTTAACCCCCTAAACCATTGGCTAAATAGGTGCCATCAAGGCACCAAACTCACTAATCAACTACTCACACATATTCACCAAATAACATAACACATCCATTGAGCAAAGCAAGCAAAGCATAAACATAAAAGAGAAAGATAAAGAAAGCTCAAGATGATCTTCAAGCTCCCAAAATATCTCCTTCAAGTTTTCTACACAAGCTTTACCAATGGAGAGCCAAAGTTTTCTCCACCAAGATGGAAGATGAGAGTAGGTGAGTATTTTTAGCAAAATATCTAAAAGCCTAAGGTTCAAGTTAGTTGGCTTCCAAAATAAGCCAAGGAAGCTATTTATACAAGTTTTTGGCTTAGGAAGTGCCAGCCACGAAATTCACTATTCATGCCAAAAAATGGGCCCAAAACAAATCCTAAAATTTGGCCCACTCGTCAGATTTATTGGCAGATTCAAAGGTCAACTTTAGACGCAATTTTACTCCTACTTGGACTCCGAATTTGAAGAAGCCCATGAAGACAAAGTTGTAGCTCCAGATGTCTTCGTTCCAGAGCCACCTTGCTTGCCTCCATTGGACTTCGGATGAGAAAGTTATCGGCATTTGAGTTGCAAGGGGTCAGTTTTCCTCCACGCTTTCTTGGGTCTCGTAAAACGCCAATTGTCCCGGCTGATCCGATCGCCTATGAAACTCTCCAAAGTGCACCAATATCCTCCTCGCATCACCACATAGTCTCCTAGTAATAAACATGAATGAAAAGTAATAAAAATCACAAGAACTACACTAAAACGTTCAAAGCACAATATATAACAATACAACGATACATAACACACAAAAACACTAGAAACAATGAAAAATCGACACTAAAACATACATGGATGATAGAGTATTTCCACACTCATCATGGAAGAACCATGAAGCTTCACCCGAACTTTAACAAACTCTACCTTGACAAAACACCGCCCCGTGAAGAACCATGAGATCTTGCAAAACTAATCCGACTCCACCGACTCCATCTCGGACCATAGATAACTGCATCAATAAGACCATCTCAACTTTCTCTTCACCTTTTGTTCAATCACTTGGAGCCAGCCCCCAAACTCGAGCTTCTGAGCTTGCTTGGCCTATTTTCTCCAATCTCCATTGAACCCCAACTAGCAAGTCCACCTGCTAAAGCAACCTTACGACCAATAGACACGCCCTCTATTTTTTGGTCAGCCCCATGCTCCGCAACCTCAAACTGCTTTTCCACTGGACCTTCTTGCCTCAAACCAATACTACATGTCATAGCATACAAAGGGCAACCTTTTGTTCCACCAAGTAGAACCCTCGACATGCCTCAAACTCCATCATTTGGCCTTGAGTGAGATACCCGATCCGCGCGTGGTGTTAACAACGGCTTCGCATTCCCCATGCAAAACTTACCCAATACCTTTGACGTGCACTTCCCTTTAGACAACCATAGCGGGGCCCAGCTAACAATGCTTCTCCGAGACAACCATGGCTCCTTGCCAACCATGCCTCCACGAAACAACCATAGCTCGCTATCCATATCTCTGCGAATCCCAACTCTACTCAAACCATTCATGTCAAGCTTTGCTCCCTCATACGAACCAACCTCATATGACCTGAGCTTTTGGCAACTCCTTCAGACCCATTGATGTGACTCCATCTACAGTAATGTACCTCACTAACTTGTAGGTATTTTCTTTCACCCTTCATCCCTACCATCGCATCCTTCTCCACCTTCATTAGCATACCTTTATAACTATCATTATTATAATCCAAGGTCCCTAACAAAAAAGAGATTACCAGGATGCATTGGACTTGATGAGACAGAAAGCCAGTCACCATCTGACCTGTCTGAACATGTGGCCATGGTTGTGGATGCCGATCCCTCCTCCTTGTCTTGATCCCCAGTTCATCCTGGATAGTGCCCTTCATACGCCTTTCTCAGCACTTGAAGCCACTTCCATTGAACTTCTTTGACTCTGACCTGGATCCTCTTCCATAACCCAGCTGGTGGCTCCTCATCATCCGCCAAGCACAAGCAAATCTTCGCTATCGCCTTGGCCTCCAACTCTTCCCACTCTTTCTCCTCCATCTTCTCAGACTTCTTCTCCGAGAGCGCGATGACCATCCCTTGTTGCACGAGGAGATCCTTGGCACGCCTTTGCCATAACCCAAAATTCGAAGAACCATCGAACTTCACAAGAGCAAACTTCGCGCCGTCCGTCATCCTCCAACCCAAACTCTAGATACCAATTGTTAGGAATTCAGAAACTAGAGAACAAAACGTGCAAAGAACACGGACGCAAAAGTTTACGTGGTTCAGCCTAATGCCTACATCCACGGGGAGAAAGGAGAACTTTTATTGATGAGTTTCCGAGCCACAAAGCCATACAAAAAACCTAGGGTAACATGTCTTTATATAGAGACAAACCCTTGGTGTACAAGTAACCTATTTAGGTTGGATTAGGAGTCCAAAACCTAGTCAGAATAGGAATAGGAATAGAAAATAAGTCTTCCATATTTCTCGCCATCCCAACAAGTTTCATTTTGGAAATTATTTGTATGTGAATTACCAATTGTAAATGAAATAAATTCCTTATTATTTGTAACTACATGTGGGCTAAAGATGATGCACGAACCTTAATCTAGATGATGAGCATGCTTATATTAATCCTCACTCAATGAACATGATCCAAATCATATAACCAAGAACGCCGTGGCATGCTCCTAGCGACACGATTCACATGATCTTGGTGTTCCTTCCACGTCTACTAGAATAGACCCTTGGCTTGGTCCCGTTTAATTAAGTCCTCTTACCCTATATGGCTCTTGAATTATTTTTTTATACAACTCGGGTCGACTAATACAATTTTGTCAAATATAATTTTAAAAAAATGTCACAATACTTTCAACAAATATTTAATATTGTTATTTTTTTAAATATTTGAGACCCTGGTTAAGTTTCTCTCACTAGATTGAGAGTAGCCGGGATTGCTTGGACAACAACTGACTACCACTCTATATGGTCCAGGCTTGTAGACTTTTTGACAAAGGAAGTACAAATTGCTAGACTTTTGAAACTGTAATCAGAACTTCTAAAAAAATTACGAAGAATTAAATTAACAAAACAAAATCATATGCATTTTTTTTTAATGTTTCAATGGTTTAAACTCGGGTCGTGGAAAATAAACTCAAATCTACAGATAAAAGAGTCAGAGTTCAAGCATAAATCAGTACACAATTATTGGAGAATTGGTTAAACTATGGAAGAGATGCCCAATACAAGTGAGTGTATTGAATTTTGGGCCCAAGTATTTAGTTAGAAAGAGAATCCTAATTAAATATAATAACTAAATAATTGTGGGCAACTTTGAGCTAATTTAATTGGAGGTCACACCAATTGGTTTTGTGTGTTTGTGAGATAAATATAAAGCTCGTTGATAGAACTTCGTAACTGTATGTAACACTTGTGAAAAATTAATTCTTGGGGTGAATGAAAGTTGGCTTGAAAGTAGTATCGGAAACCTTTGCACGCCTCCGTTACCTTTTGGGGGGCGTAATGAAACATTTTCCCATCAGATCTCGCGTTGTCCGGCTGACTCGGCTCGGCACGCGCGCACGCGCCCTGTCTCATCCCGGGTTGGGCTCGGGCTCGGGTGTGGGTTACGACAGATCTTTCTTCTCCTTCCAAAAGGTGACTCTTTGAATTCAAAAAACGTGAGATTTTGAATTCAAAGGTAACATCCAAATGAATATGAGATTTTATGGGTCTTGTAACCACCCATTTAATGGGTGGGTTAATAGCCCTATTAAATCCAGATTTGAATGTTGGAGGTCCCAGACCCCTTATAAAAGGCCGCCTCCTCTTTCATTCCAAATCACCCAAATTTATACTCTTCTTTGAGCTCTCTTCTTCTCTCCCGCTTTGCATAGCATTTCTCATCATCGTAAGATTCGGAGTTCTAAGGCTACAGAAAGTTTGCAAGGTGTACGAAAGAGCTTCTTTTGTACACATTATGTACACGTGATTGTGTGTTGTACCTTGGGAACTCTCTTACCCACAGAGGCCTGAAGTATATAGGTGGGTAATAAGATTTTAAGGGCACACAGCTTGCTGTGGCCTCATCCAGTATTGAATGTGAAGTCCCTATCTTGAAGACAACGGTTTTACACATTTACCCCAAAGTTTAATTTTGAGTACTCTCTCTCTTCTATTTTATTTCTTGCGATTTATATTCGTGTTCGAACCGTTACTTACTAATATATTTCTACCATGAATATAACTGACATCTGGTTTCCGTTGGGCCAGAAAAAATGACAGTCTCAGTTTTGAACAAAGATGAGAAATGATTTCTTTCCCCAAAACTCTAAAGTCCTAGAAACGGCCCACTGTGTCAATTGTCCTAAAATCAGAATATATTTTGTAAAAGCCATCCACCATTTCAGGAATTATAATTTACAGATCAAGCCTCGGGAGAGAAAAAAATCATCAAGCTCGGAAATGGCAGATTGTGTCGATGTGCTTCTACTTGAAAAAGTCACACGCATGGAGGATTTTGTCAATCAGAGCATAGTTGACATTTAAATAGTTGCTAATCATTAAACAATGAAATTGAGGAATGGGCACAGATTGGGTCCTTCCAGGGGGTTTGGATTGGGGGCATGGATTGGGTACGGAATGCTTAGATTTCGAACTGTTCGAAATGAAGACACACATGAGCTTTTTTGCAAAAAAGCTAAAACACGGGGACCAAAATAAAAAAAGTCACGCTCAAACACAGGCCTAAAACAAATGCCATTATGACATAACTGCGCATGCCAGTATCACATAACTATGTTTTAGCATTTTTGCAAAAAAGTCATACTGGCATGCGCAGTTATGTCATAATGGCATTTGTTTCAGGCCTATATTTGCGCGTGGCTTTTTCATTTTGGTCCCCATATTTTAACATTTTTACAAAAAGCCCCGCGTGTCTTCATTCCGAACGGTTCAGAATCTGGGATTCCTTACCCAATACATACCCCCTTCTAGGAAGGACTATCCATAATTATTTATATATTTGATTTTTTTGTTAGTTTTGCTTTAGTAGTTGTTAATTATTGTGGTATTTGCATATATTGTCTTCCAAAGATTTTTAGTTAGTTTCTTCTTATTTTGAAAATCGCGAGATCGTGATGGAACACTTTTGAACATAATTATGTTTCAAATCAAAAATAGATAGAATCAAAAACCCTAGAGAGAGAAAGAAACAGGCGATGGCGCTCCCCTAAGGATAAAGGCGGTAAGCTCTCTTTCTCGAGAGATCCAAGCTTACCTCCGGTGTTATTTCCATTGCTCTGTCATTTGGTGGAGCTTGCTGGAACTATTCCCTGCTTCATCGTCTGGCAGAGCTTGCTAGATGTTTTGATACTTTTAATGGTGATCGACACCTCTGTTTTCACTTTTGTTCCCTCACCCATACTCAGATTCGTGTCCAGCAAGTTCTGATCTCATTCGACCCTTCTGTTTACATTTTTTTCCCTCCCCTGCACTAGATCTCGAGCGGCCATCTCCAGGTCCGGTGAGCTACGCCCGAACCCACATCCTCTCAGCCTCACTTAGAGCCCGAAAACTCTCCCCATGTCAGTCTGACCAGTTCCCTGGGTCTCCTAGGTTAGGTAGCTTCAGTCGTACACTGTTAGCCGGCCTCTGCTAGGCTGAGTCGTCCGTCTGTCGGCCTCTGGTCACTTGGCTTCAGCAAAACCGATTCCAGTCATCCCCTCCCTGTAGCCTGCCTTGCTTGCCAGCGATTGGTCGGCCAAATGTTAGGGGGGCTGGCCTCCAAGTTCTTCTCCGGCCCCCCTTTATTCTAAGTGGCAATCTTTTTATTTTCTTGTCTTATTTATTGTCTTTTGTTGTTTGTTCTTTTTTCAACGTGTTTCTTATGTAGTTATGTTCGTTATTTTTGTTTGCTCTAGCTGGCTCTATTTCTGTATCGGCTATTTGCTCATTGCAGTGTTTTGTTTTGCAGAACAAGCAGTTGTCCCTACTTTATTCAGTTTTTTCTGGACAATAATATCTCCATCAAATAATATCTCGTATGATATGACCACGTGGAGATTGAAGTTGGAAATTGATATTAAAATTAGGACATTTCTTGTGTATTTGGAAATTGAAGTTGGAAGGAAGGAGATTGAAGTTGGGATGAAGAAGATGAAAAGTTTTTTTTAAAGGGATTAATTTGGCAATTTACTACAAGCCACGTCAGCAATGACTTACACAGTAAGCTGTCCACGTGGAAGACCAAATGGCCGGACAGCTACCCGAGCTGCTCGGGACTGAGATATATAAAAAAAAACAACCACAGGACTAAATATGAAACTTTAAACCACATACCTTAAAATTGGAATACGCCAAACTATAGGGTACTAAAATGTACTTTTATCTATTTTTGACCTAAGTTAGAATTTTTTGAGGGGCATTGATGATATTTCAAGAAAAGACCTAAGAGCCATGCGATCATAAGGCTCCTTTCCCGGAGCTTTTACCACTTTGTGGTCTTGTTGGCTTAGCCTAGCAGAAGTTAGATTGAAAAGAGAACAATGCAATGACAAGTTAAGTTTTAAGTTACATGTGCCACTTTATTAGATCCTCTCTCGTCTAAAACACTTTCTTCTCTAATTGATCGGTTCCACTGCTGGCGTCCTTCTTTCAACCAGAAGGAAGGGCGAGTGGGGGGCGATGAAAGTCGTTCAATGATGGCAATGGTAACGACAAGGACTACCAAAGATTTAACAATACAATACGTAAATAACTTCTCGTTACAATGGAACGTTGAGGTCTTAAAAAATGGTTTTGACAAATAGTGTAAGATGGAAGACGTTTTCATGCCAAACAAACTATCACGAAAAAACTTAAGGTTTGGGTTTATCTGGATAGACAAGCATGTGGTTGCTTATCGACTGATTTTGCTTCTTGGGGAATAATGAATGAAAGCAAAATGTTGTTCAAGACACTATCAAAGTTTGATCGTGGACAGCATGCAAAAAAGGGGCGAAATAAGAAGGCTAACAGAAAAGGAAAAACCAATAGGGGATTAACTTACTTAGGTTCAGAAGGAACAAACCTATGCAGACGCTATGCTCTGCTAAATAAACAGCAATCGGCAACAAATGGAGGTTCAAGAGGAGGCAGTGGAGTATGTTACACGAGAAGAGGCGTCAAATAATTAGTTGCAGTGGAGTCTGGTGGCAGAGCTGACAGATATGAAGCAAATTAGGTATATACTTCTTAATCCTTAACTATATATTAATGGTCTATGTCAGGTTTCTCAGAGGAAAGGCAATCTTAGTCACTTTCCAAGGAAAATAGGAAGCGGAAGAGTGGTGTGTGAAATTAGTGTTCGGAGTTGCAAGACCAAGTGGAGCTAGCGATCGTTAGGGTGTGGCGGCCGTAATCAGGGCACTAGTGGTCGCCAATTGGATTTTGAAGTGGCAATTTACAGAAGCAAACATAGAGCGATGGACTGGCAACCGCAAGAGGTCTTCCCATCGCACGACATTCCCATCGCAAGGGGTCTTCCCTTTGCAACTCTGTAGGGCCAAAGCCTTTATTATTGCTTATTTTTCTTAGACTCTTATTTTGGACTCCAAGGATGACCAAAGGCAAGTTTCTTGGTATGGAGGGGTTTATCTAATATATAAAGGCATGTTACCTTAGTTTATGTATGGCTCTGTGGCTCAAAACTCATCAATTAAATACTTGTTCTCTCCATAGATGTAGGCAATTGGCCAAACTACGTAATCTCTCGTGTTCATTATTTGCATTATTTTTTTCTTGGATTTCCTACAACTAGTATCGGAGCTAAGGTAGAAGATGACAAATCATTATGTGAAGTTTGGCTTAGTGAAGTTTGATGGATCATCAAATTTTGAGTTATGGCAAAGACGTGTCAAAGATTTGCTGATGCAACAAGGTAAAGTCAATACACTCTCTGGGAAGAAGTCTGAGAAGACGGAGGAGCAAGAGTGGAAAGAGTTGTATGCCAAGACGATGGTGATAATTTTCTTGTACTTGGCAGATGATGTGATGCATCACATTATGGATGAAGAGTCACCAGCTGGGGTTTGGAAGAAATTGGAGCATAGGTATATGTCAAATTCTCTATCGAGCAAGCTTTATCTTAAGCAAAGGTTGTACGGTCTTAAGATGATGGAGGGCTCTGATTTGAGCCAACAGATCAATGGTTTCAATTAATTATGAGTGATTTGATAAGGATCGATGTGAAGTTCGAGGATAAAGATAAGACATTATTGCAGCTGAATTACTTACCAAGTTCCTGCAAAAATTTGGTTACAACTCTAACTTGGGACACAAAGTTCTTGGTGTTGGATGGTTGGTCAAGGGAAGAAGACCGGCGATGAACGAGGAGAAGTGTTTATTGTGAGGGGAAACTATGATTGTAGAGAAGGAAAAGGTAGAAAATGATACAAGTCGGGGTCAATGATGTTCAATAAAATTGCTTCAAGTACGAAGAAAAAGGACACATGAAGAAGGATTGTCCAAAGAGATCTAGGGATCGTGGCGGATCGGGTTTCATGAATATGACCTCATATTCAAATGGGTCGAATGATGACTATCTTTTTATCTTATCAAGTCCAGAGATTCCTGTTGATTTATGGCTTTTGGATAGTGCGTGCTCTTTTCACATGACACCCAAAAAAGATTAGGTTGATTACTACATATTTGTTATTTCAGGTATGATGACCCTGGGTGATGGCTCTACTTCTAGAATTGCTGGCATATGGGACATACAAATTAAGATGTGAGATGATGTCATGAGAAAATTGTGTGGTGTTAGAGATATTCCAAAGTAGAAAGAAATTTGATCTCATAGGAGCCTTAGATTATATTGAGTATGGCTGTAAGATTCAAGGTGGTCTAATAGAGGTAGAGAAGGATGTGATGGTGATGAAGGGTGAAAGGGATGCTAGGAATTCCTACAGGTTAGTAGGGAATACTATTTTAGGTTGAGTCATCGCAATATGGTCTGATGGAGGAGGAAAAAGCTTTTGGCATTTGAGGTTAGATTGTATGAAGGAGCAAGGGCTTGACATGAATGGGTTGAGTGTAGCCAAGAGGGTTCTTGGAATGAAGATTTACGGGGACAAGGTTAGCAAGACAGTATGGTCATCCAAAGGTAGCTACAATACAAAGGTGTTGGGGAGGTTAGACATTGAGAATACAAAACCATTGGGAACACCATGGGCAAATCATGTTCAATCTCACTCAAGTGCGAACACTGAAGTTTGTAACGAGTCATGGCTTCTACTATGTGGAATAAAAGACTGCCCAATATATGATATAACTTGTACCATTGATTCGAGGCAAAAGAAACAAGGTCTAATGAGGAAGTAGTTCGAGGTTGCAAAGTATGAAGGTGACTGAAAAAATAGAGGGGCATCTGTTTGTCATAGGGTTACTTTAGTAGGTGAACTAGCATATTGGGTTTAATGGTGGATGGAGGGAATACACCAAGCAAGCTCGAGAGATACTCGAATTTGGGAGATGTCTCCAAATGATTGAACAAAGGTAGAGAGAAGTGAGGATGGTCTTGATGAGGACAGAAAGGTCTATGGTTCAAAGTGGAGTCATAATGGTTTCATAAAAAATTGTGTTTCTCCAACGGGCGAGTTCTTACTAATATAGAGATCGTTGGGACTGGCGAGTACTAAGTGGAGTTAGCGACCGACAAAGGTGTGGTGGACGCAAGTAGGGCACTAACGGTCTCCAATTGGATTTTGATAGTAAGTGGCGAGTTACATAAGCAAACGAGGAGCAATAGACTGACAATCGCAAGAGGTCTTCCCATCACAAGGGGTCTTCCCGTCGGAAGTCTATTAGGCCAAAGCATTAAATATTTTCTGTCTTGCTCGAACTCTTGTTATGGACTCCTAGGATGACCTAGATAGGTTCCGTGGTGTGCAAATATTTGTCTAATATCATGTTACTTAAGTTTATCTGTGGCTTTTTGGCTAAAAACTTATCAATAAAATACCCCTTCTCTCTGTGGACGTAGTCAATTGGCCGAACTATGTAATCTCTTGTGTCTATTATTTGCATTATTTTTTTTTGGATTTCCTAACAATTACAACCTTCAAGAGTGTGGAGTTTTGGAGACTAGATTTCTAGATACATGCAAGATATATTTGGTTGAGAATTGTTAGAATTCCTTTAAATGCTTGGACTGTTGAGTTCATGTAGTGTGTCATATCTTTTATGGAAGATCTCGTGCTGCTTCACGAGTATTCATCCACAGAGAAAAAGGTGAACATGGGACATGAAGGTGACATAAATATGAGATTTTTTCACGCATCAACTTCAATTCACAGAACATGAACTTTATTAGATGTGTGAAATTAAATGAAAAGTTTAACTATGATCAGAGGTGGTCAAAGGCAAGATATATAGGCAATTCAATCTGCAATTTGGCAAGGAAAAGACATTAAGACCAATGTTTACAAGCTCACTTCAGTCCCTGGACTATATGCCATCACGTGAGGAAATCAAAGAAGCAACGTAAAATTGCAGAAGAGACAAAGCTACAGACATGGCTGGTTCAAATTCAACTTCATCAAGAGCATATGGGACACAATTGGTGATGATATAATTACCTTTGTTCATGACTTCTTCGAGAATGGGAGAATTCATTCCATGGCTATTAGATACAAAAAATTGAATGAATGAGACTGCTTATACCCTATATGCTATGATCAGAATGAATTAAGTGATCATTTGCTAATGCATTGTCAATTCACATGGTCTATTTAGTATTATTTTGCTGATTTGATGGGGCTAAAATGGTGCACAAGCTCCTCATTAAGATGTGATCTCTCAAACTGGAGGGGATTGAGAAGAAGAGGAATGCAGGCGAAGGCTTGGTATGCGTTATTCACATCGATTATGTGAAGAGCATGGCTATAAATGAATCATGTGATTTTTTAGGGAAGAAAAACACAACCACGAGCTTCTAATACATTCAATCTTCTTAAGTTTCCAAGAATGGTTAAGGTGGGCAAACTTAACAAAGGATTGAGAAGTCAAGATATAAGACTATACTTGCAATCCTTGGCTGACTCAATGTCGCATGCGACGCAAATGTATTATTTTAGGGGTCTTGGGCCATTAGCGAGCTTGTTCGCTGACCAGTGGGATTGAATAGTTGACTTTTTATAGTGGTACTATCGAGGTATCTCTTTTTTCTATCATTATTTAATGGAAAAATTACGCTCAGGTCCCTGGTATTTGGTATATTCGGTGCTCGCCCCCCTGTATTCTGGTAATCGATTAAAATTTTTTTGAGGTTTGGTTTTATTATACTCTCAAGCCCCTCGCTAATGTCATCAATTTTTTTCTTGTAAAATGACTAATATAACCTTACAAAATTAAATAAAAAATTTGACGAACCCGAGCAGTTGTCCGACCACCATGAAAAAACATAGCCTCCATCCTCACAAGGAGGAAGGGTTCATGTGGGTCCTATCGCTCCTTGTCGGCAGCTACCGGCCGTACCCATTTCTGGGGAGGACAGGAAAAGCTCGACGTGGCCTAGCTGGTGGAAGAGGGACATGAGGAACCACTTGTCATCGAGGTTTCCGCTACAAAGCAGAGGGGAGAGGGGAGGAAGGATGCTCCTTCGGCTCTGAAGACGACACCGATGTACAGACGGATGCTGAGGAAAAGATCGTGACGAAGGTTCGACCGGGGCTGAAGTAGGAGCTCGAGTTTGCATTTCGGGCCCACTCCTAGATCTGTGCCGGGTCGTTCGTCTGGGATGGCCTGTACCCGATCGGGACGCTCAGTGGCCAACCCATTCTTGAGGACCACCACATCATGCCCTGACTTTGCTCTTTTCTTTTTTGGATGCTTCCCTGAAGACTTTTTTTTTAAACATCGCTTCCTGGAAGACCTTGAAATTGGAAGTTGTACAATGATTGCAAATTTCATATTGCAACGATTGGGATGGAAGTTATACACAGATTGCAAATTTGGGTGGAAGACCTTTGCTCTTTTCCTTGTAAAAGATGAAGCGCATCATCTTATACACAGGTTGGTTGTTGCCGGAAAACTCACTGGAGGGTGGCCAGAGATGATGAAGGGTCACTGGAGGGAAGGTAAGAGACGACTATAGGGGTAGAATAGTCATTTCAGGATTAAAAAAATAATAAAAAGTTTGATGACGTCAGCGAGAGGATAATAAAATCAAACCTCGGAGAGTTTTAATAGATTACTGGAATACAAGGGGGCAAGCACCGAATATACCAAACACAGGGGGCTGAGCGTAACTTCTCCTTATTTTATCCTATTGAATTTACGACAAAGATATTCGGTTGTAACCCCATATTGTTGTAGGAAGTGTCACCATTCAAGTAGAAGTCAACAATCGTGTAAATATTACTCTTTATTAATTTTTTTTTGAAAGACAAATTATTATACCATGACATTGCCAATGTTTGAACCTTGAACCTCTAAAATATTTACAACGCCTTGTGCCGTTGGGCTACAAGTCCTTTGGCATTACTCTTTATTAATAAACATAATTTACCCATAAAAAAATCTCTTTAGGATAGACTGAATGACAAATTTGGGCGTTTCACTTTTCGATCAAGAATGAAAATTGGAAAAATACGGCACAACCACAACAATAACTTCATAAAACTTCCGGGATTCTAAAATAATAATCAAGTCTCTCTATAACTATAAATAACGAGTATGCTCAGATGTCTACATTATTAAGCTAACCCTAAATATAACCTAAATGGATTAAAATTCATAGAAAGCCCCAATTCGACGAACGAATTCAAAATACCGAAATGCCAAATAAATATTAAAAATTCGACCTAAATCATAAAAATATCTATCCTACCGTCCTACGTCACTTGCCCACTAGAACTCCCTCTCTTGGTTCTCTTTAGAGATCTTAAGCTATTAATGAAGCTTGAATA
The DNA here is from genome assembly GCA_963995505.1 of Hypericum androsaemum. Lineage (NCBI taxonomy): Eukaryota > Viridiplantae > Streptophyta > Magnoliopsida > Malpighiales > Hypericaceae > Hypericum > Hypericum androsaemum. The sequence continues at coordinate 14,320,133 of OZ023186.1, forward strand.
AGGAGAAATTACGGGGAGCTCTGGCAGATTTACCATAAACTATACTCTTATTCTGCTTTAATTAATGTTTTCATAAATGTAATTTTCTGCATAATAACATATAATTCTCATATATAATATGCATATTAACAAACTAATAAATAATCTATTTTTAGTTTTGTTTGTAAGGTCTTACTTATATCTGAATGAATACGATGATATTATTCATATTTTGAATTTTCGAACACATTGATATGTTACATGTACAATATATATTTTCTTTTAATAACATAATTATAAATAAAAATATATAAAAATAGAATAGTTGTACAAAAAGTCGGTCAAGGACTCCGAAAAGTCTACGGGGCAAATTAAGTTAACAGCCAACAAACTAACCTCACCTCTCTCCTAAATCTAAAACTAAAAAGCCGTTATTTTTCTTATTCTTCTTCTTTTTCGTGAAAAATCCTAATTAAATTATAAATCTTAGTCACTCTCCACTCTCCGATCACCGAAACGGGCGGCTAAAGTGAAGCAACCAGCAACTAACGGAACGCGAGGGGGGACGGAGGGATCGGATGGCGGATCGTTTCCACCTTGGCGTGGCGTCCCCGTGAAATGCGAAATCCGACGCCGTCTTTCCCGTCGATCGGCGCCGCGTTGGGGAATCCGTCGTCTTCGTTCCTGTTGAGCGATGGGGAGGTGAGCGAGGGCGGGTTCGAGATCTCTAGGGTTTTCTTCTTGGTTCCGTTCTTGTTGTTCCAGGGCGGGGGAGGAGGGGGAGGAGAGGAAGGGCCGGGATTAGCGATGGACTTATCCAAGGTCGGGGAGAAGATCCTCAGCTCCGTCCGCTCCGCCAGATCCCTCGGTCTCTTGCCTTCGGTCGCGGAGGATCGTCCCGAGGTAGTCAATCCCTTTTGCCTTGTGTAGTTAGTTAGGGATGTGTAGGTAGGAAGGAAGGGTGTTTTAGTAATTTTGGCAGCTGCATTGAGTTTGATGTAGTAATTTTGCTAACGCGTTAGGCTAGCGTTTCGTAGTTGTGATCATCGTGATAAAGTTTGATGCCTTGACTTTATCGAATTAGATTAAACTGGCCTTCTTAATGGCTTGTTTTGCAATGTTTCGGGTTGATTTGGACGGAGAGAAATAAGAGTCGAAGGAACCACTGGTTCTCAGTTGCATCAACTATGTGGTTCTAGTTTATTTAAGACTATAGAGAGAGATGCCTTGGTACTACAGTGCAGATACTTATAAAATTTGAACAACATGCAAACATCTGCAGGTCCCAGCTCGAGCTGCTGCAGCTGCAGCTGTAGCTCGTGTAATTGCTGCACTGCCTCCTCACCAGCGGTTTAGTCTTCCTTCTGGTTCGGAGGGACTCTGTTCAATCTATGGAAGCAGGCCCCAAGGTCAAGTGGTAGAGGAGCTGGAAGAAAACTTTTATGAAGAGGTCTTTTTCAGTTTAAGCTTTCACTCCTGACTATGAATTAGGTTTGTATATTGCATGTGAGATTCCCTTGACTTATTGGAAGCAGAAGAATGTTAAAATTGAAATTGATATGGTTTCATTCTGCACTTCTTCTCTAGGCTTAACTGGGTGTCAAACTAAGAAGTCCTACAATATACAGTAGCAGCATAACATTTCTTCTCGCTTGATTGACCACTTTGTTTTACTTGGTTATTTCTCATTCACTAAATTGGTTTGGATCTCATCCTTTTGTCCAGGACTTTGATCCAGTCAGGCATATCTTAGAGCATATTCCAGAAGAAGACAATGATTTGGACCATTTGGAGAAACAGGCATTTACTCTACCCCTTTTAAGCCGTGCTTCCTGATTATCAATTCAGTTCTTATCGGGGTGGGCTCACTATTGTTGTGTCTCGGATAAAGGTTCTCATTTGACTAATTTCTTAGGATAAATATGATTACCAAGCTGAAAAGTGCTGCATCCCTTGGGAAAGGAGCGCATATAACACCTTCTCTTGTACTTTATGGTTGCATGCATTTATTTTTGTGCTTTTCATTTCTTGCTGTTTGAAAATTTACACTATTTCCTTTGCAGGCTACACTTAGATTGGCTCAATTGGATTTGGTATCAGAACGTTTGTCTCGCCAAGTTATGCAGCATTACGAAGTGATGGGTAAACTCCAATAATTTTGATCACTTAGAAACTTTTTTGATTTTGTAATAGAAGTAGTTAACAGCTCCATGAAGGTGTAGGTAGTGTTCATTGGTTGATTTCAGCTACCTTCTTGTGTATTAGCTTTTTCCTCTTCTTTTTTAATCTTGTTGGTGCACATATTTTTATGGAATTAGCCTCTATCATCTTTAGTTGTAGGAAACTGAAGCATCCTTGTATGATAATGTACCTCAAAACACAAGATTGACACTGTCACTTAGTTGTGCGTAAAGATTTACATATCCAAGTTTCCCGAATGAAATGTTTATACATTCTTTTGGCCAGTGAAGGGGATGAATCTGGTTAGGGAGTTGGAGAAAGACTTGAAGATAGCAAATATTATTTGTATGGTAAGCATTGTTGTCTTCATTTCAGACAAGATTTGAGATTTTATTGCAAGAAGAGTATATCTGTAGTTCTCCCTCTCTCTCCATCTGTTAAGTATTATTGCTATCATCACTGTTTTGGCTCTCTCTTTTCTTATTGGAAGTGGCATTCTTTAAAGTCTGTTCATTTTCGGGATGACCTTAATTTGTTCTTTTTTACTGATGGATAGATAAGTTAGACTTTTGTTCTTTATGGTATAGATGTTGGTATTTTGCTAGTGATCCAGATCTTGTGGATTTCGTGAAGGATTGTAATAGATCTTCTTGATGTACATGCCTGCCCCAACAGCCCCACCCCACCCAAATGGACTTTAATGAAATCTTTTCTTTCTTATAAAAGAAATTCTTTAACTTGCAGAATGGTAGAAGGCACCTAGCATCATCAATGAATGAGGTTTCTAGGGATCTGGTTGTGAATTCTCATGCCAAAAAGAAACAAGCTCTCCTGGTAAATTGATCTTTCTTTATGCCTCAGAAATACCGATATATTTTATATCTTGGTGCGTTTGAGAGAAAGGATCTGAAATATCAGTTTAACATTTCTTCTTTAGGTCAAAGGTTTTGGATTGCATTAGCTATAGTATTCAGAAAAATTAACTTGATCATGAATTTTGCTCCTTAATTTGGATTAAGAGTTGCTATCCTGTTTTGATAATCGTAGATGCATGTTGGGTATCTTTTATCCCTGGCATTGTGGTTAGTGGCATCAGCTGTGAGTGGAATTAGGGGTTTTTCTTTCTGGTGGGTTGGTACTGGGTCACGAACAGCAAACTGTGACCTGGCAACTTGTTCATTTGATTTGTATTGTTATGGTCCGAGGTGCATCCATTTAATTGCGTATATACTGTGGTCTTGAAATCCAGGATGTGCTTCCAGTACTGATAGAACTACGCCGTGCCTTGGATATGCAAGAAGCCCTTGAATCCCTAGTTGAAGATGGAAATTTTTGCAAGGTGGTTGATTGTTTACAAGTTGTATGGTGTTTTCCTATTTCTGCATCTGTTATCAAGGTTTCAGTCATTTATGTTTGCTAGAGTCTGTTCTGAGCTACCAGTTCTTTGCTGCTTAGGCGTTTCAAGTCCTGTCAGAGTATTTGCAACTATTGGATAGCCTTTCAGAACTTTCAGCGATACAAGAGATGAGTCGCGGTGTTGAGGTGAAATTTAAGACCACTATTTCGAATCGATGGGAAAAAAGCATACTTGTGTCTCTTAGTTTCTTTTGGGTTTCTAACTGTCATAGTAACTCATTGCTGTTCACTCTCACTGAATTCAGTTCATCTCTTAAAATAATAGAGAGGTCCTGTCTAGTAACTTGATATAAAGTTGACTAACTTTTTTCCTATTGTTTCCATATTTTTACTGTTAGGTTTGGTTGGGAACAACACTCCAAAGGCTGGATGCACTTTTGCTAGGAGTGTGTCAACGGTTCGAGGAACATAACTATCTGACAGTCAGTATCTTGTTCTATTTGCTTCCAAACGGAATGTCATCAGTGCTTTATGACTTTGTAACTCACAAATGTGGCTTGGCCTTTCTTATAAAATTTAATTTTACTCACTAAAAAAAAATGTGGATTGACCTTGGTTCTGTTTCATTCTTCCACCATGCAGAATTGTTTTAACAATTGGAAAATTGTAGGAGTTGTCCTTTTGTTATTTCACAAGTTTGACATTTAGATGATAGGCCGATATTTGTTATTATGATGTCAGGTGGTGGATGCTTATGCATTAATAGGGGATGTCTCTGGTCTTGCTGAGAAAATACAGAGCTTCTTCATGCAGGAAGTGCTCTCGGAGACCCACTCTGTTTTGAAGACCATTGTGCAAGGGGTAAGCTTTCCAATAGTAATATGTGGAATGATCGAATACTTGTTGTCTATTACTTGGTATTACTTGCTGTACAATGGTTGTATATATACATAATACTTGTAAGTGGAACAAGTTTCTAGAGGCAACTAATACTACAATAACTTCCGAGCAATATATGAGAAGATAAGAAAGACCATTAAAGGGGAAAAGCCGAGGAGGCCATGAGAACACCAATCCTTATCAATATGCCCCTCTCTAAACCTCTGTTGCTGAGTATCTTCGTTTTTTGGGGATAGAAAAATGTTAATTTTTGAACTTCCTCTTCCTGCATTTTTTTTTCCATTGTATTGCATACTTCTCAATCGTTCAGCACTCACTCTTGTTTGTTTTGTTTGCTTCCATATGGTTTTTTTTTTTGGTTATGGATCAGATTCATTGAGGCTCTATGGATTTCTCATCTAATGTTTATTATTTCTCAAGTTTTTAGAGTACTTGGATGATCATCTCCACTCATAATGGTGACTTTTATTTGCAGGATCAGGAAGCAGAAAGGCTCAATACCAGGTTTTATAGCCTCTTTCAAGTTTCAACATGTTCCAGCTCTTCCATCATTTCGTGCTTTATAACCTTTTCCAATTCATGACAGACTTACCTACAGCGACCTATGCTGTCAGATACCTGAATCCAAGTTTAGGCAGTGTTTGTTAAGAACACTAGCTATCCTATTCAGGTTGATGTGCTCGTATTATGAAATTATGAGCTTTGAGCTGTATAATAAGGTACCGTTCAACGTTTTTATATGTCACTTGGAAATCTATACGAGCTTCCCATGCTGGAGAGCTTTTGATCACTCGTTAGATTACTTTGCACAGGATTCAGTTTATGGTAATTTACATGGGGATTCTAAGGAAGTTGAACAATCTTTGCATGCTGGAGAGCTTGACCAAATTCATCCGGTTTCATCAACTAATAACCATTACGAGGAGGTTGATCACCCTTTAACTGATTCTTCATCACTTGCTGAGGCAACCAGAAATAATACCATAACCAATCATTCAGCAACTATGGGTTCAGTCTATACAGTTCCCCATCATCAAGACAATGAAAATAGGACTGATGGCATTGGAGCATCAAGCAGTGAATGCCCTTGGTATCTGTTACGAAAAGATGCTGCAGCATTTGTTTCACTTACTCTTGAACGAGGACGGAAAAACCTCTGGCAACTTACGACCAGTCGAGTATCTGTATTACTTTCTGCAGCTGCAGTTGGTTCAGCAAGCATTCATCAATTTCTGAAGAACTATGAAGATCTAAATGCATTTATTTTAGCTGGGGAAGCCTTCTGCGGATTTGAAGCGGTTGAGTTCAGGAATAAGTTGAAAGTTGTTTGTGAGAATTATTTTGCCTCTCTTCATCGGCAGCACGTTCATGTAAGTATTGATCAGGCTTTACATGTGGTGTAAAGTTCCCTGTTTTATGCAGACCTCGTGATATAGCCTATTTGTTCTTTTGTTTATGTTTCTGTCGTATGCCCTTTCAATTATCATTTTGTTGTCTGATTTTGTTAGAATACGGTTAATTAACCAATACGATTGATTTTCAGCATTCTGGTTTTATAATTTAATTTTCATGGTTTATTCTGTAGAATTTCATCGGCAGCACGTTCATGTAAGTATTGATCAGGCTTTACATGTGGTGTAAAGTTCCCTGTTTTATGCAGACCTCGTGATATAGCCTATTTGTTCTTTTGTTTATGTTTCTGTCGTATGCCCTTTCAATTATCATTTTGTTGTCTGATTTTGTTAGAATACGGTTAATTAACCAATACGATTGATTTTCAGCATTCTGGTTTTATAATTTAATTTTCATGGTTTATTCTGTAGAATTACCAGTTGAATCTCTTGTCTTGTATATGTTATATGGTCATTACTTGCTGATATTTATTATTGTAGCAGCATATGTTCCTGTTGGGATTACGACATTTCTAGTTTCAAGTGTGGTGGCTTGTTTATAGGGTGGGAAATCCACCTACTCGTTGTCATAAGGTTTTGGGTAGGATATGGAGATTCTAATAGTTCTCTTTCTGGAAACATGCTGAATAAATTTCGTGTTTGTGTTGGTCCTGATTTATCCGTCCGCTTATTTATCTGGTACCTGATCGTAGCTTATTTCCATTGGGATCCAGGCACTTACAATGGTGTTGGAAAAGGAAACTTGGGCTATTCTGCCACTGGATACCATGGGAGTAGTCAGTTTTCCTGGGCTGATTGGAGATGGGGCACCTTTGATTGCTCCATCTAATATGAACTCTGTCAACGTCGGATTTCAACATTCTGACAAATTACTGAGTTTGACTGACTCGAAGTCTCAAAGTAGTGGATTTACTAGTTGGCTTAAAGGTGGAAACCCGTTTCTGTCAAAAGTTGTCAGTACTGCGAAAGAAGGTCACAGTTATTTACTTAATGGAGGAATCACCGATGACCATGATGGTGAAAGTGCTGTTAGTTCAGGTGACAAGATGTCACCAAGTTATTCTGATGTTAATCATATGAATGGAAATGCTGCATCAGAAGATGAAGATGAAGATTTATTGGCCGATTTTATTGATGAGGACAGTCAACTTCCTAGTCGAAGTTCAAAACTCAAATTTTCAAAAAGTAGCTCTTCAACCTTGAAATGCCAGGATACATCCTATCAAACAGGGTCATCTCTTTGTCTTTTAAGGTTATACTCCCTAGGAATTATTCACATCAATCTTCTGTTCATAACTGGGATGTTGATCATGTAATTTAACCATTAGCTATTTTGTCTTTTTTCTTCTGTTTCCTGTATTGTAGGTCAATGGACAAATATGGTAGGCTCATGCAGAAACTAGAACTAATGAACGTTGAGTTCTTTAAGGTCTAATCTGGCACGTCTCGTTCGTTTCTTTTCCTTTTCCCACAGCTCCTTCACTTTTCTCTAAGTTATTTTTCCTGATTCAGTACAATGTTGCAGGGTATATGCCAGTTGTTTGAAGTCTTCTTCTACCACGTATATGAGATATTTGTTCATTCAAGTGGAAGAGGTTTACCCAACTCCATCAATTGTAAGTTTCTTTTTTTCCCTGGCCATCCAGAATTTAAGATGGGTACTTTTTCCTTTATGATTGCATTCTTCTTCCTTAAAATAGTGAATGGATTAACTAGTACTGGAACTTTATTGTGGAATTTATGTCTTTCATTTCGATTTTCAATTTTATATTACCCATAATTTTGATGGGAGATGATTGAACAAGAAACATGAACTAGATTATGAGATTAAATGGCTGACATTGTAGGGGATTAATTACCTCAATATATTTGGATACTGATATGTTGACATGTTACAATCCACATACATGGCCACCCCCACAACTACACAAACTAGCAGACCACATCCCTGAATGATTCCAGATGAAGGGTGAGGTCTTGACCTCCAAAAGTTGAGCCACGCCCGACCAAAACATACATTCGCGAGCTCTCAAGAAAGTAAAATAACGAAAAAGTTTCAGATTGCAGTTCGTAACTTGGAAAACGGCACGACATAAGTCTGCTTTGTAATTTTTCTGTCCAAATTGATGAACATGGGAAACTTCTATAGGTGTTTGTGACAACATTTGGGTGCGGCTTTGTTTCTGGATGTAGGCAGACAAAATAAATATCACACTCCTTGTTCTTCCTAGCCGAGAATTTTAAGCAACGATATTCTACCTCTTTGGAAGAACCCAGCATTAAAATGTTATTTGAAAGAGCAAATGTCAGACAAAGTTGAATCTAGCATGTAATCCCCACCTTTTTTATACTTTATAAAAGTTATTAGAGGGAATGGCTGGACTATCCTTGATTAGATACTCAATCTCCACAGTGCAAAGACTTTCTTTTCGGGAACCTTTATGTTTCATAGCATGGTCTTTTGTGTTTCTCAGATAAACTGAAGGCAGCATTGTCCAGAATAACGCAAGACTGTGACCAGTGGATAAAACCCCCGATGACAACATTATCTTCTTCCTCGCCTACATCTTTGAGTGCATATATGCATGCAGATGTAACACCAATGAGCCCCTCATTGGTTACATCATCCAGTCTGAAGGTAAATTGCGTCACATTGGCACCAAATCATGCATTTAGGCGTGCTTGGTTGGGGTTGTTATAGAGACTTATCTTGTTGGTTTTGATGCAAAATGATAATGGTAATTTGATATACTAATATCCTAAATGGGATTTCTCTAAGAATGAAAACATCAAGTTGGCTGCTTCTGCATCTTCTATTCTTTTCTGGTAGCACTGGAGAGTTCTCTGCCTTTTACCAACTCTGTAGCTATGTCTCCTGGTGTTAATGTCGAAATATATTTTAGTGTGTCCAAGCTCCAACTTCAGGTGTTGATGTGAAGAATATGTTATCCTGCTAGTGCTTCTTTTAGATTAGTCTCTTGTTTTTGTTTCTCTAAACCAAGCCCATTGCCATTTACATATATAACAAATGTCAATTAACGTCGACAGTTGAGTTTGTTTAAGTGCTCCCCTTGAAAGCAAGCAAACAAAGCCTTCAATCATTGTTCCATTCGCTCTCTTTACTGGGTTCCTTTGCACTTCTTCTCAATCATCTGCTATCAGCTCTTCTTAATTTCCTATTGAATGTGTTCATTTCCTAACTTGACGATTTAAGGATTTCATTTGCACATGTTTCCGATTTTTGTGAAGTCATTGCTTCAATATTGTAGTAAGAAAACAGGCACCCCTTTCCCATCTTCACTGAAGTTGGCCCATCCACTCCCTGTTATCTGGGCTCTTTTTGCATCTGTTTTTCTATGGGACTCTTTATCATCCTGTTAATTTCATGTACCTCAAGATCATGCACTGATGGTCTACTTGAGTAACCTGTTTATCCTGTTAAATTCATGAAACTCTCTTCAATTATTTTCCTCCTGGGAGTCATGGCTATGCTTATCAGCCAATTTTTTTTCAGGAAAGATGTGCAGCCGCCAATACCATCTCTTTTGTTGCACAAATCTTGAAGAGATCTAAGAGCCATCTTCAGTCAATGCTTCTTCAGAAAAATCCAGCTATAGTGGAGGATTTCTATTCCCAACTGGTACTCTTTTGCTGCTTTCTCTTGGAATTTACAGAAGCATGTTGGGTTTAAGAACTTTAATTTTAATTTAATATTGGATGCGCCATTAGGTAAAACCGAGTGACTAGTGTACAGCTAAATTCCGTGTGATGTTCAACTGCAAAGTAACCAATCAAATACACTTAGATAGATGAGTATTTAAAGACAACTTGTATAACTGATTGCAGACGCTCATCTATGGACAAGTCTTGAATAATTCCATTGGAATACATAACCATTAGGATTAGAAATGCAGGGGGACGCTTTTACATATCTTGTTTGTGTATGTCTAGCATCCTCTTCTCTTAACCATGTTGGATCTTAAGCCCAGTACTTGTGTTAAGGAGAGCATTAAGAATTTGGTTTAAAATTTAATTACGAAGATCACGCCATGACCATTTTGTGACTATTCTGGGTGCTTGCTGGGTTCCTCACCATCCCATCACTGACAATTTTTTTGGCCTTCCAAAGGTGGAAGCCATTTACATCTTCTTTTTTAGGTTACCTATTTGGTTTTTTGTTCTTTAATAATTCTGGGGTTTTGGTACTCTTGTGGAAACAAGAGGCTCCTAGGACAATGACACGATGAAATGGGTCAAACTAGTTGGGGCAACAAGGTTTTTCTTTGGCGTAAAATGTAGGGTGGTTGTCATGAAGACATGAAATTTAGCATGACCATCCATCTTTCGTCTAGTATCTTCTTTGTTTAATCATACTTCGCTGCTTTGATGCTTGTCTTTTAAAAGTTTAACCTTATACTGTTCTGATACACTATGTTCTTGATTCTCCTTGTTTTGAATGTTCCACTTAATAATTTCTCGTTATGTTTAACCAGGTTGATACTATACCAGATCTTACAGCTCAAATCCATAGGACAACGGCAAGACTGATACTTCAAATTCAGGGGTAAAGCCTGAAACCTTACAAAAAACAGAATCTTGTCAGCTTCACTGAATTGCTTTTGTTGTGCTGTTGTGCTTTTAGTGCCTGTACAGTTGAAATTTCTCTTGGAAAAGCCGCTGCAGCACTGAACATTTCTGATCCATTTGAGCCATCATTTTGCTTGTTACCTTTCTGCAAGAACTGCTGTGGTGAACACATCTTTTGGATTTCGTGTGTATACCCGAGGCTATATGCAAGTTTATAAACCAAGCCTGTCTGCTGTGGCATCCATTTGTCTAGAAAATTGTAATTTTGTTTTGCTTGAGAATTGGCAGTGATGCTCCTAAAATTGTTGACTGTTGACATGCTGCTGTTGATTTGTGTGGAGAAATTTTTAACCTTGGTTCTTTAACCAGAAACTCTTTTGTTGTTGAATCATTCTGATTTTACTCGGTTATATTATGAAAAAAAAAATATCTCTATGATTATTTTTTCCCCTTTGTTGGGAACTTTTACTGAATTTTGACATACATCCATGATGAGTGTCTAATTTCATGATTTGGAATGCTAGTTTTGCCATCTATTACAATTCAGCATCTTGTTTCAGGTTTGCTGATAAGATTGCCAACGCTAAGTGGGAAGTAAAAGAGCTTGGGCTGGAACATAATGGGTGTGTGCCCACCCCTCTTTGCAAAACTGATTACTGAAATCTTTGTTTGTATTGGTGGATGGCTTTTATATTTGGACTTGTTTTATTATATGCTGTAGATACATTAGCTTTTTTTTAAGCTAGAGATATATTAGCTTGGGAATCAAGTGTTGCCAGAGTGAACGTATCTTCAATATGCTGTTTAATGAAAATGAAGAGAATATGCAATAAAAATTGTTTGTCGAGGATTCCTTCACATAAATCTGTTTTTCGTCTTGATCCTTTCAAACCCTGCCGAACCGTGGAAGTTTTTTTGCACCCATGTGAAATTGGCATGTCAGAGGCTGCTTTCAAGTTATATGTGCTTGTTAGTACTCTTGGCTTCATCTAACCAATGTGTTACAAGACAGGCTTTTATACTGTATGTTCTGTCACTGTTTGAACGGCCCAAGTTCATGCATTTTTGCAGTTCATTCTCTTTTCATGTATTTTCATCTTGATTTGACTAGCTGTCGAGGTCGGTACTTGAATATCTAACACGAATCCTTTCTATAGGTATGTTGATCTTTTACTGGGAGAATTTAAGCATTATAGATCAAGGCTTGCAAATGGAGGGATTGACAAAGAGGTATCCCTGTTCCTACATCATATGAATTCTTTATTAAATGATTTCTTAACAAATTTACTCTGGAGCCCCCTCTTTTATGCTGGATGTTTGTTGTTGTCCAGCTTATAAATAGATTGAAATTGTTAAGAGGCTTCTGCTGCTTCTAGATGCAAAGAGCTATGTTCTGGGCTATAGCTTTTCTTATAGTTCTGATCATGTTGCGATAGTTGGGAAGAAGAAAACCTATAGATTTGGGGACTGTTTGGCTAATTTTCTTTTTTATCTCTTTTCTAGACGCAAGACCAACTTTTGGAACATGGTCTTGAAGTTGTTGCCGAAATTCTCATCGAAGGTCTATCACGGGTAAAGAGGTGCACAGATGAGGGTCGAGCTCTCATGTCACTAGATATGCAGGTGTATTTTAAGCTGACTCGAACTTTAGCGTGCTTTAAGAATCTTACGTCCCTTAATTTCTCTGTTGCTTCTCCAGATGTTAATAAGAGTAATGGTTTTCATTTTCCTAGGTCCTAATCAACGGTCTAAAGCATTTTGTCTCGATGGATGTCAAGTCCAAGTTTCTAATAGTTGAAACTTTTATCAAGGTAAGATGGCATGGTAAATTTATCAACGCATACACACTCATATTTATAATGCATTCTTGCTCCCTTTTTGAAATTTGAACAGAAAAGATAAGGTATATCGTCGAGTAGACGAGTATAAGAATCATAATTTTGGTGGCCCATACGCTTCCTTTGTTTACTAGTTGATTCCAATTCTTAGTAGTTGGCTATATCCGTGGCATCTCTATCATTTATATGATCGTACCGTTGCTATCATCTATATCAAAATTCTCACTTCTGAACATATCACAGGCATACTATCTTCCAGAAACCGAATATTTACACTGGGCTCGTGCTCATCCGGTATGAAATAATCCTCTAAAGATGATTGCTTTACAGCCGGATGCTCAGTCTTCTGATCGACTAAGCGCTTGCCTTCGAGTTTTGCAGGAATACAGCAAAAGTCAAATTGTTGGGCTGATCAATCTTGTTGCTACAATGAAAGGCTGGAAGAGGAAAACTAGGCTGGAAATACTGGAAAAGCTTGAATGAGGGAGTCCACACTGTTCGGGTTCTAACAACAGTTACCCATGTTAGGTCCCAGGTATACAAAACCCCACCTGCTTCACCTAATTCTTTATTCGCGTTTTAATTTTTGTATATCCAATAGTCTTTTTTCTCGTCTCCTTAAATCAAGTAGGGCCTGTATATTCTGTAAATTGTATCCTTGTCAGGCAGTAACTGAATGTACTTGGACGCATCATAGTTGAAATAATAATGAGTTAATAGAAATTTTTTGATTGTTTACAAAGTTCCTCAGCTCAATCGAAGATGCATTGTAATTGGAATGATATCCCGCTGTTATTATTTTGGGAAAAGTTAACTTACATACCTTGTGGAGGAGGAACGGCGTCGTGGAGAGAGGCATTGGAGGTAGAGAGAGAAAGAAGGGGAGGGAGAGAGAGAGAGAGAGAGAGGAACAAGGGGGAGGTAGATATCGAGTAATAGGAAAAGAGATGCTTCAAAGATTTCAACAGAGAGAGATTCAGAACGAAAATTAACCACAATTCCTACTCTCTCGTGCAAAAATTATGGCTTCTTAGCGAGAAAACTATGGCTTGCCTTTCTGCAACATGAACCTAATGCCATGGCTCCAACTCAACCTGGAAATGACCCCATAGAATGAATTCGGATATTACATGGAACGTTCTATTCGTCACGATCTGCAGGTGGACATGGCGATGGAGGAATTTATTTGGCCTTTGATACTGTCGACATTCAAGGTGACAAGAAGTCCGTCGTCTGCAAGCAACCAAGCCAGAAATTTTGAAAGCGCTTGGAAGAACATAATTTCTCAGGCTACATCTCATAGTCATGCTTCAGCAGTCACACAGAACATTGACCACGCCCCAGCGAGGTTTCAAACTTAACACAGATGGATGTTCGAAAGGAAACTCGGGGCTAATTGGAAGTGGGGGTGTAATCCGGGATGCTTCTGGCAAATGGTGCATTGGTTTCGATCACCACATGGGCCGTTGTAACGCAACGTTGTCTGAGGTTCGGGCATTGTGGCGGGACCTACAGATAGCGATTCATGGGAAATTCAGCCTAATGATGGTCGAGACAGACTCATAGGTGGCATTAAAGTATCTTATCGAGGGTGTCGAGAAAAAAAACTCGATCGTCAGTACTCGTGAGTAAATGCAGAGATCTTATCTGCCTCCACGGGCAAGTCGAGATTTTCTATTGTCCTCAAGTGTGTAATAAGGTAGCGTATTCACCTCGAGCTTCTACGAGATTTTCATGTACTAGGTAGACCGACAGATGGTTGCCTCTCTCTATCAAGAGACGATCTACCAAAATCTATCCTTTTGCAATTTCTATTTTCTTTTAATGAAAGAGTATTAATACACTCACCATTTTCCAAAAAAAAAGAGAAAGAGATCGGCAAGTCGAAAAATGATGGCATTTTGATGAGATTATCACTTTGACTATGTATAGCTGTAAACTTCAATACACAGCTAATGAAAATTTAGTGAATTGAGTAATAATGATGATTATGTACGTCCAATTGGATATCCGCCATCCAAACTATACTCACTTTTTATTGTAATTTTTGGATATAATTTTAATAATAAGATGTTTATCTTCTCGAAAAAAAGTCATGAGAAGAGAAAGTCAAATTATCTCCTAATCGACCTACCATCTATCGATCCGTTAGTTACTCTTTTATGGAAAAAGAGTGAAAGACGTCAAGCAAACCAACTTTTTTTTTTACCCGAGTTGAATACTATGATATTTTATTTGAGAGTAATTCTCTAATAATGATATTTTTTTTAACTTGTAAGATTTGAGCTCTAAACTTTTTTCAATTAATGCATGGCCGATGTTCATTTTGCATGACTACAATTGATGTTAATTTGATTGCTTAATTGGATATTAAAACTCTATTTAAAGAGGGAACAATTTCTTGTAGTGAGTTTTTGAAATCTCTGTATTAAGTGTCCAACACTGTCGGGTACTATTTAGAAGTGACTTTTTTAATAATGTCTTTTACATTAGTAAAGCTGAACCTAATACCTCTTTAAGTAAATTAAAGAAATCAAATGTATTAAGAGTCGAACACTATTGGGCCTTATTCAGAAGCGACTCTTTCAATGACGTATTTTACATTCGTAAAGCTGAACCTTACGGCTCTTTTAAGTGAGAATCATGACTATATTTGGGGAAGTTATTAGTCAAGAGCAAACAACATTCATTTCGGGGAGAAAAATTTCAGAATGCATCCTAATTTCCTTCTTGAGAAGAGAAGAGAGAGAAGTTATCCTTCTTAAACACGATTTCGTCAAAGCATTGACTGCGTTAACTGGGCAGAGGTAATTGAGGAATCCACCATTACACTTCCTCTTCAAGCACATCCTTCAAGAGACCATCAAGAGGTGGAACTTAGAGCTCAATTGCCAAGCTGGTCTAAAGCGTATTATTTTTCAAGGCGGACAATTCAGTCTGGAGTTGCTAATGCATTCTATCACCAATTGTGCCCGAGAATGGATTTGGTGGGCGGATTCATATAATGAATTGGTGCTCCGGGATTTTTTGCTCGGCCTAGATTCTTTAGGTGGGGATTAACTTGATTACATGTCCTATGTAATTAGGTTTTTGTACAGTGGGGGCTTCTTCTTTTGGCTGGGAGATGTAACGAGTACCTGATGATGTAATTAGCAAGTGATGGAGAAATAAATCTATCCATGTAAGAGTACCCTATGATGTAATTAACAAGTGATGGAGGAATAAAATCTATCTACGTATAAAAAAGTGGATTGTGATTAGAGCGCTCTTTCGACAATGCTACCGAGAGATTCCATGGTAAATATTAAACCAATTTGCTTCCCCAAGCATTCTGTCAATTCGGTTGGCCAACTATCTGCATCTCCAGGTGAACTTTCTTCAGAGGAGAGAGAGGTCTACTATACTTAGATCATTAATAAATTTCTTGAAGGCATGTTGTTGGGATAGTGAACCAATGGAACCTACTCTTTTTTTTGAAACGGTATAGTGTTTTTTTGAAAAGTAAAAATTATATTATCACAGAAAAATACAAAAGTATTACACCAAACTGTATCAAAATACAGATGCTATCAAACTGTATCAAAATATAACTCCTTAGGTACTAAATAAACTACTATCAGGGTTAAACAATAATAGACGTTATCTAGTATACACCAACAAAAATTCCACAGTTTAAACCCCAAAAGAATTCTCCCGAAACTCCTAGGAGTAGGATGAAACGGTATAGTGTTATTATTCTACATATATATAGTGTTATTATTCTATATATATATATATATATATATATTCTGCGTATTAATTGTAGTCACAAATATTACTAAAAATTTTCATGATAAAACCCATTGAAAAAAACTACGGTGGGAAACCCAATGGAATCTAGATTGCGCTCGTTGTTAGATGTTTACCACTAAAGTCACTCAATGACACAAAGAAAGACATTAAATTGTAACCAATTAATAGTCACGAACTAGTTTTGCAAGAAAGTGTTGGATTTGTGAATGAGTCCAAAGAAGGCCCAAAGTCCAAAAGTCCAAAAAGGGGAAATGGAAAGTGTCATCCCATATTGAAAAGTGGCACTAACATTTCCTAGTTTATAAGGAGAAATTCTTTGTTGACTAGAAAATAAGTTGACCACCAGGAGGGAAAGCCAACTCGGACTGCGACACACCATCCGAGCACGCGCTCGCGCACGCGCGTGTGCGTGTGCGCATGGCGTATTGGACGCAGGTCGCAAGTTCAAGAAAGTCTGTCCGAAAGTTCTGGGTATATAAGGGTTCGTCCAAAAATTTCGAGATACGTGTGCAACGTTCTTGGAAATGCCCTAACAGTCGTTGTATCTTGGAGATGATTGCCGAAGTCCGTACCGCACTGAAATATACGGGGCAATCTCGTCTTACGGAAAAAGTGTCCAACACTTACCTCGACTGCCGTAGATCCTAATCAAGTACACCACTCTGACAAACAACAATCGTAAGACGAGATTGTGTACTTGAAGATGGCATCGACAAGCTCAGCACCGGTCCCGGGAACTGTTCACGCTGAAAGACCGGCCAAGTTCAACGGTACCGAGTTCAAGAGATGGCAACATAAGATGTTGTTCTATCAGACGACGCTCAACCTGGTCCGATTCTTGAAGGAAGAGGCTCCGAAGGTGGCAGAAAATGAGGCAGATCAACGCCCTCGATGCATGGAGTCATAGTGACTTCCTATGCCGGAACTACGTCCTGAATGGACTAGACGACACGCTCTATAATGTCTATGCGGAAACTAAAACCGCTAAGGAGCTGTGGAGTTCACTCGAGAAGAAGTACAAAATGGAGGATGTCGGGTCGAAGAAATTTATCGTCGGACGATTCCTCGACTTTAAGATGGTGGACTCCAAGAAGGTCATCGACCAAGTGCAGGAGTTGCAGCTGATCCTTCACGAGATCCAAGCCGAAGGGATGCAACTCAGCGAGTCCTTTCAAGTAGCTGCGATGATCGAGAAGCTCCCCCCGCTCTGAAACTCTGAAAGGACTTCAAGAGCTACCTCAAGCACAAGAGGAAGTACATGGGCCTAGAAGACATGATCGTGAGACTTAGGATCGAGGAAGACAACCGAAAGTCCGAAGTCAAGCAAGGCAAGGCCAACCCTGAGACCACTGTGCACCTCGCCGAGGAAAAAGGTAGCAAGAAGAGGAAGAAGTCCAGGGATAAGCAGGAGAAGCAAGAGTCAAAGAAGAAAAAGAATAAGAAGATCAAGGGCGACTGCTACAACTGCGGCAAACCCGGACACATGGCTAAGGACTGTCGCCAGCCAAAGAAGGACGACCAAAGAAAGACTAACCTGGCTGAAGACTTGTCCCAGATGGATCTGTCAGCCGTGGTGTTTGAAGCCAACCTGGTGGACAATCCGAGAGAGTGGTTCGTGGACACAGGAGCTACCCGTCACATCTGCTCGGACAAGGAGATGTTCTCGAGCTATATCCCGATCACCGGCCGAAAGCTGTTCATGGGAAACTTCGCAACATCCAAGATCGTCGGTCTGGGAAAGGTGGTCCTGAAGCTGACCTCAGGAAAGGAGCTGACCCTCAAGGATGTGCTGCATGTCCCGGACATCCGCAAGAACTTAGTTTGTGGCTCACTGTTGAGCAAAGCCGGTCTTAAGCTTGTATTTGAGGCTGATAAGTTTGTACTGACCAAAGCGGGTCAATTCATATGAAAAGATAATCTAGAGAGGGGGCTGTTTAAGATGAATGTAATAACTGTACATCGCACCTTTAACGGTAAAAATAAAGTTAACGCTTCTTCTTACTTGGCCGAGTGTTCTAATTTATGGCATGGTAGATTAGGACACGTAAATTTAAACTCGCTGAGAAAGTTAGTAAGTTTAAAATTATTACCAAATCTAGAGTTCAACCCATCCGATAAATATGAAGTATGTGTGGAGGCTAAAATGACCAAAGCACCTTTCCATTTGGTGGAAAGAAGTACTACGCCTTTAGAGTTAATTCATATAGACACTTGCGATATGAAACACGTGCAAACTAAAGGCGGGAAGAAATACTTCATCATGTTTATCGATGATTGTACAAGATACTGTTACGTATATCTCCTAAAGGGCAAAGACGAAGCTCTTGATGCGTTTAAGAGATATCAGAATGAGGTTGAAAATCAACTCAACGTGAAAATCAAAATGATCCGAAGTGATCGAGGGGGAGAATATGTAGCTCCGTTTGATGAACTCTGTCGAGAACATGACATTATTCATTAGACGACTGCTCCTTATTCGACTCAATCGAATGGCGTAGCTGAACGCAAAAATCGAACTCTTAAGGAGATGATGAACGTTATATTGATTAGCTCAGGCTTACCCCAGAATATGTGGGGGGAAGCTGTGCTCTCAGCTAACCACATTCTAAACAAATTATCACACAAGAAAAGGGATAAATCCCCATATGAACTACGGAAAGGAAGGAAGCCTTCCTACGGTTATCTTAAAGTATGAGGGTGCCTAGCAAAGGTCAAAGTACCTAAACCTAAGCAGGTGAGAATAGGACCCAAGACCATTGATTGCATCTTTATCGGATATGCACAAAATAGTAGTGCTTATCAGTTTTTGGTGCATAAATCTGAAAACCCTGAGATAAACGCGGGAATGGTCATAGAATCAAGGAACGCAACGTTCTTTGAGAATAGCTTTCCTAATAAGGAAAGAAAGGAAGGAAGTCCAAAGAAAAGGGCTCACGAGACTACACAAGGGTCAAATCAGCAAGATGATGAACCTAGACATAGTAAACGGACGAAGGTAACCAAATCCTTTGGTCCGGATTATCTGACCTACGCATTAGAAGATGAACCCAGGACAATTCAAGAGGCATTGTCCAGTCTAGATGCTCCTCTCTGAAAGGAAGCTATCAATAGTGAGATAGAATCCATTATGCAAAACCACACGTGAGAAATCGTGGATCTCCCACCGGGCTGCAAACTTTTGGGATACAGGTGGATCCTAAAAAGGAAATACAAAGCTGATGGATCAAACGACAAGTACAAAGCTCGATTGGTAGCTAAGGGATTCAAACAGAAGAAGGGATATGATTTCTTTGACACGTATTCACCGGTCACAAGAATCACATCAATTAGAGTACTCTTAGCTGTTGCAGCACTCTATAACCTTGAGATCCATCAAATGGATGTAAAAATAGCTTTCCTAAATGGAGAACTGGAAGAGGAGATATACATGGAGCAACCTGAAGGGTTTGTGGCTCCCGGTCAAGAGCATAAAGTGTGTCGGCTAGTCAAGTCACTATACGGGCTAAAACAAGCGCCGAAACAGTGGCACGAAAAGTTTGACAGAACAATGCTATCGAATGGGTTTAAGATCAATGAGTGCGATAAATGTATTTACATTAAAGGCACACCTGAAGCTTACGTAATTGTATGTCTCTACGTAGATGACTTACTAATTATGGAAAGTAATAAAGAGGTTATTGTAAAAACTAAGAACATGTTAAAGAACCACTTTGACATGAAAGATATGGGTCTGGCAGACGTCATACTAGGAATAAAAATTTCTAGGAAAGCTGACGAAATTATCTTGACGCAATCCCACTACGTGGAGAGCGTGCTCAAAAAATTTGAAGCTTTTGACAAACCTCCGGTGAAGACTCCGGTAGATTTAAATCTACACTTAGCCAAGAATCGAGGGGACCCAGTATCTCAACTGAGGTATGCACAAATTATCAGGAGTTTGATGTATTTAACAAACTGTACACGTCCTGATATTGCGTACTCAGTTAGTAAGCTTAGTAGATTCACAAGTAATCCAGGGAAGGATCACTGGCTAGCTTTGGAAAGGGTTTTGCGATATTTAAAACATACCATAAACCATGGGATACATTATGCGAAATATCCAACTGTATTAGAAGAATACAGTGACGCAAACTAGATATCAGATACTAAGGACTCCAAATCCACAAGTGGATACGTATTCACCATAGGAGGAGGAGCTGTGTCTTGGAAGTCCTCTAAACAAACGTGCATAGCTCGATCCACCATGGAGTCGGACTTTATAGCACTAGACAAAGCTGGAGAAGAAGCTGAATAGCTCAGAAACTTCCTAGAGGATATTCCGTGTTGGAACAAACTGGTGCCTCCCGTATTGATACATTGTGATAGCATGTCTGCAATCGGGAGAGCACAAAGTACATTGTACAATGGAAAGTCTCGACATATCCATCGGAGATACAATACCGTTAGACAGTTGATCTCTAGTAGGGTGATCACCATTAATTACGTAAAGTCCAAGGACAACTTAGCTGATCCTTTTACGAAAGGAATCAATAGAGATCAAATGTACAATGCAGTAAGGGAAATGGGATTAAAATCTACACACTAAAGAAAGTCCATAGCGGTAACTCAACCATGATGAGTGGAGATCCCACAAACTTAGTTCAATGAGACAACTAAGTTATGGAGGGTTCAGTTAATCACCTGGAACCTATCTCATTCTCAGAAGCTACCCAGGTATTAACCTGCAGAGGTGTGGTTAGGTTAAGTGTTACGCTTTTAATGATTTCTATACCTTGATAAAGGTGGAGTATGGCAGGATATTCCTGATAGGAGATCACCTATGTAAGTATGAAGTGAGGACGCTTCAAATGGAAAAAATACTTACGAATCTAAGAAACCGTCCATGGCCGAAACGGACACAACGTGAGAACCCAAATATACTAGGATTATTATTGTGTAAATGTTATTGTCTTGGTTTACGCTAAAAGCTGACGGTTCAAGACGGAGCAGCGAGTAAATCCAATAATATATTACTAGAGAAGGTTCAACGCCGCAAGCTACCTGTCTCAATGCAATAATAACACGTCAGAACTTTCGATTAGAGTCTGCATGCATTGGTCATCATTCATGTGGGGGATTGTTAGATTTGTGAATGAGCCCAAAGAAGGCCCAAAGTCCAAAAGCCCAAAAAGGAGAAATGGAAAGTGCCATCCCACATTGAAAAGTGGCACTAACATTTGCATGAGCACGAGCACGAGCACGCGCTCACACACGTGCATGGGCACGCGCGTGTGCGTGTGCGCATGGCGCATTAGACGCAGGTCACAATGGGCGCTTTATGGCGCACTTGGTACTTCACACATGCGCATCATCGCGAGGAGCTGGAGGAGCCATTGGTATTATGCCTGGGTCCGGAGAGAGCTGCGCAGCTACCGGAGTGACGAGGAGGTGCGAGCACCTTTAGGTTGGCCACCGAAGAGGCACGACGGGCAGGAATGTGCAGGAGACTTCCGGAAGGCCGAAGGGGTGCGAGATCCCTTGCGAAAGGGCGCCAGCGTAGCCTGGGCGCGCTTGGAAGGATCCAAAAGCTACCGAAGGGCCACGAGCGCAGCCAGCCTGCCTGCTGACCGAGCGGACGCGTCCCTTCGGGGTTGCTGCCTCCCTGCCTCCTCCAGCCTATAAATAGGTCTGCCCCCTTGCCATAATCCCTCATCCCAGCAACTCATTGCATAATCATTCATTAGCAATAGTTGTCTTCTCCTCTCCCCCGTTCTTCACTTACAAGTCCGTCCGAAAGTTCTGGGTATATAAGGGTTCGCCCGAAAGTTTCGAGATACGTGTACAACGTTCTTGGAAACGCCCTAACAGTCGTTGTATCTTGGAGACGATTGCCGAAGTCCGTACCGCACTGAAATATACGGGGCAATCTCGTCTTACTGAGAAAGTGTCCAACACTTGCCTCGACTGCCGTAGATCCTAATCAAGTACACCACTCTCACAAACAACAGAAAGAACTTGTGATAGTTAATTAATGGAACTCCAAGTTTCTTGCAATCCCTTCTCTATTATTCCCCTCCATCTACTAAATATTTTTTTTGCCTGCTTTGTTGTGTTTTTCTTCACGTTTCCGCTTTGCCCTATGCAGAAACAGCTGAAGCGGGCGACTGTGTGATCGAACGGATCATGTTCAGCGCTATGCAGGGCTGGTCCACTGGCACCTGTAACAACACCACCACACAAACTGATTAGAAAAATACAATGTCCTTAAAACAACATACGTCACAAAACCTGAATTTATGTTAATTAATTATACTGTTGAGACAAGTCACAATCACGTTTAGCATATAAAGGATTGTTAGCAGAGCAATCACTTTAATACAAATTTTTACCCGATATAATATGATATTGTTGAAGCGAAAAATTATAAATTTATTCTCAACAGATATTTAAGAGATGAAAGATGGCTCAAAATACGTCATTTACTTTTTCAACATGCAGTCTAAATGTACCCGGAATTATTTTTATATTACACAACTGAGCCGCGGAATAAAGAATTACGTACTACTACTATTGTTGTAGGTGAGAGGCCACAAAAGTCTCAATCCCTAGGGCTTTGCATTTTACGTAACTACATTTTCATGTGAGATTATTTCCAAGACTGTTCAAGAGCACTGTTATGGCTCACGAGTGGGAAATACACACTGTTGACCACCGATTTTTTTTAATAAGTAAAAGTTGTATTTTACCAAATATCTACTAAAGTACATTAAAAATATCAAATAATATATATCACAAGCATCGCGATGATAAATATTATCTGATGACGGATACAAAAATAGTCAATCCAAAAAATCCTACGGTGTAATGTCGGGCAAATAAAAGCCTGATATTACACCGATGTATAACCATCCTCTAGAATTTGTGGTTGACCAAACTGGTCGGAATTTTTTTTAAATAATGAAAATTATTAGGTAACAGTGTCGCTTATTTGGGTGGAATCCTAGACTAGAATTTCGTTGACTCTTCACATAACAATCTACTGAAATACACCAGGTCCTTGCTATTGACTTTGTTCCCGTCCAAACAATGTGTTTATTGTGCTTTTACTACCATTTATTTTTGATATATTGTGCTTGTACTACCATATCCCGTCATAATTTGGTAATGATTTAGGTCAGTATGGGCTAATTGTGGACAATGGATGTGGACTGCTCATGTTATTTACATGCGATTAATAAATTCTAATATCTAATATTTAATTTCTACTCTAGAAAGACAAACATTTTTTGTTTCAGGCGTGAAAAATTATGAAATTGACTCACAAAGTGGCCAGCTCCAAGAATCCAATAGAAGTGTAGGTTCTTGTAAGACTTGGTGAATCCCCTCGTGATTTTGTCGGTGCCACAAGAGAGAGGAGTCCTGTCGAGTCCTAGAAAGCTACCTAGCCCTTCCCACCTGGAATGTTAATCATGATTAAAACACAATTAATTGTCAGGTAATCAAAGGGAACACACGAAGATCAAGTTAATTAATCTTGTCAATGCTCATAATTTGGATAGATTGCTTACTTTAGCTTTCCGACCCATGCTTCGGTCCCTTTAGTTGCACAGATCACGTCAACCTACGAATAAAACGCATGGAAATAGCTCTAATTGTGAAGCAGCATAAAGACGGTTTGACCTAGTAATAGTGGCAAGTTTTTTTCTTCAATATTTCATTGTTTCTGTTTTGCATTTCTACCTTGTTCTTTTTCGAAAAAAATCTACTACATCTAACATCCTTATCCAAATCCAACCCTTCAGAAACCCAATTCTAGAAAAACAAATAAATCAAGTTAATCTATACAAAGACTAATCAATTAAAAACAAATGCTATAGAAAGCTTACTTGTCCATTATAAATAGTGACATTGACCCCTTTTGTTAGAAGCTCATCTACCTGCAAAATTATTTTAATATTTTATAACACACAACTAGATTCCGTGACAATCTCATTAGGGCATTTTCTCTATTTTCAAAAATTTTAAATTGTAACAAACTTACAAAAAAATTGAAATCAGTAATTTTTAAAGGACAAAATTTTAATAAATTGGCAGGTCGCCTCCAAATTTTTTCTAAAATAAGAATTAAACTACCATTACCTCATTAATCCTTGGTCTCATGAAATCTCCACTCATTTTGTCAAAAACATCATCTGATTGCCCTCCCCATCTGTGAAAACAACAGCAACACTTGAATTAATTTGACGAAGAACGTCATGTTTTGAGTGATAAATCAGGGAAGATCAAAATCGTACGTGACATTTTGAGGGATGATTTTGAGCTTGTTCTTGATAACACCGTTCATGAAACTATAAATGTTTTTAGTATTACCGCCAGGAAACGACGTCGCAGAGCTAAGATATCTCGAGTATCTCCTAACTGAGACTTGCGCTAATTCTTCTGCCACTGCCAGTGATACTGGGTCCGTCGCATCATCTAACAGAAAGTTGTAGAAGTCCTACAAATCTCACAATGATTATTACAAGAAGAAGATTAATATTTATTCATCATCAACTTAAAAGTGCAAATTATATATCGTGTACTCGATTAAAAAATTTTGTCACTCAATCAGAGATTCTGAAACCATAAGTTACGGTGTGCAAATCGGTCAAACCACATGGGACTAAAATTGACTTACAGCTAACAGTGCCTTTAATTTTTCGGGATATTAGTCGGATGTACTCGGTGATCGGAAACAAAATAGGAAAAGAAGTAAGTTGGAAGGAAATAATACGGTACCACCGCATTACTGCTGCTGACAATGGCATTCTCCAGATCCATCCAACTAGTTGTGGCGGCGAGATACTGCCCATCTTTGATTTGCTGCTTGATCTTCTCCGCCAGACTTTTTTTTTTGTCACAAAAGAAATGATGTATGATTTCTTTAAAGATGTGTTGTGGGTAAATTAGTGAGAACGTCGAAACGAACTCGAGAACGGGTCCGGAATGATGAAGTGATAATTGTTAATTGGGACCAAAATGCTGACCTGTTTGCCTTGGTTTCTCCATTGGCATCCAGCCTGGACACATCTCTGAGAAGAGGACCCCATGAGAGCTAGACAACATCCGAGAAATTAGCCCGTCACACAATACTTAGAAGCATACTTACCCAAAAACATTTCCAAGCTAATGAAATATACAAATCTACTAACCACAAAGTCTTCAGGAGAGATCCAACTATCGCCCAACGCGACACCTAAACACGTAAGGATCAAGTTAAAAAGCGTAAGCGCCTTGTGATCTAATGCAGGGGATGCACTTGGACTAAATGTCAGAGAGACTTGATGTTCTTTGTGGAGTGGAGGGAAATTTGGTTACCTCCAAGTTTGGCCTTCAATTTCCCCGATTCGATGGCTTTTAGAGCAGATAACCCGAGAGTGACCGCGAATTTTCCTCCATAAGACTCTGCAACTATGTACAGAGGGCTTTTCTGGAGGTTTTGATTTCTATTGAATAGATTCTCAAGCAATGTGGTCAAGTCAATGGCTGCTTCCTCATCTGTTTGGACAAACAGATTCTTGTCCTCCACGTAGCTGTATCCTGTCCCAACTGGGTTGTCCTGTTACCATAAATTTGGCTATTAATTTCGACCAAATAAACAAAACAAAAAACAAAATCAAAAGGAAAAGGAAAAAAACATACCACAAACAAGAGATCAGCCATTCTTAGCCATGTCGAATTCCGCGGGTTCAGATCAGTGTCCAATGGCCCAACCTCCTTAAAATTGCCAAACCCAACTCCTGATGCTCCCTGAATTTAATCAACAGCAAATGGAGCACTAAACCAAAAGACCAAGTACAAAATTGCTGGAATTGAGAGAACAAAAAAAAAAAGAAACTTACAGGTCCACCCTGCAACCAGAGAACTATTGGCCATGGCTTGCAAGGATCTTCTACCCTATATAGGCTTTTATAGAGCCACCAGAACATGTGTGCTTCTGTTTTTTTGACACATGCAAGAAAATCCCAGATGAAGGAATTGCCCATTGCATCTAAATTTTGTCAAAAGAAAGAAAAAATATATATATAGAAAAGGATCAATTGAAATGCTTACTGGGTCTCACTTCAACATATCCCCACTCCTCTGGCCCTTCTTTAATTGTCACATCAACTGCCCCAAGAATGTTGGAACTGGCCACTAGTGAGAACAAAAGAGATAGGCCAAGAAGACACATGCTGGCCATCCCAAGGGAACAAGTGCAGACCAGGCTAATGCTGTTATGATTTGGAGGCAGTTTGTAATCAAGTGATGTTTTATGTCCAAGAATGGAGAAATTTATATTTGTCTAAATTAATTAAATCACTATAATACAATTATGGAAACATATCGTACTTTCTAAACAAAGAGCAACAATAAAGTTGTTACGATTTTTGGAAGACCTAAAATATGAAAGTACTTAATTTTTTGAGCGTTACTATTTTTTAGCTTAGACTATTTATTATATTAGAGAAAAAAACTTTGAAGTTCGAAAGGATTGTTATAATGTACAAGATCCATGAGTTTTGAGAATCATACCCTTTAGTCTCTAGATTATTTTTCCATCTCAAAGGACAAATAGAATTACCAAAATACTCGTCATTAATTTTAAATTTTCAAAATCATCATAAAATTTCACGGGAAAAAACTCAACGCATCCCATAAAAAACAAAAAAAAACTTATATTTATCTTACTCATCTCATTCAATCCAATTGATTAACCATAAATTCAAACAGTAAATCTCTTTCCCCATCACACTTGCTGGGTTTATTTTATGTGTTCTCTTTTCTTGAATTATCTAAAATATCCGAAAATTTTACTTTAGGCCTAATTCTCTTACAGACCCAGGCAACGCATGGGCATCACTAAATTCATCAAATTCACTCATCAAACCCTAAATTCCCAAATCCCGACTCCCGATTCCTGTGTGAACTGAGAAATTGGTACTGGTCCTGTGGTAGAATAGGTGTTTTGGCACTCCAGGTTCGTTTTTCCATCATTTGGTCGTGTGCTATTTTTCGTTCTGTTCTCTTTATGGATCGGAATCCAACTGGTGAGTTAGCAACTGATGCTTTATATTTTTTATTGGTAAAAGTGCACTTTAGTCTTTGATAGTTTTGTGCTTTAACATTTCAGTATCGTGTGATTTCAAAATGTTCGACCAAGTGACAAAATTTTTTTATTGACATCCCACTACATGAAAAATATTTTGGACCGAAATACCTCCACCTATGATTTGTAAAAAATTGGATATAAATTATCCGTCGAAACAAATTAGAAAAAATATGTTAAAAAATTTTATCCTGCTCTTGTAATATTTTTCTTAATTTTTAAATAAAATTTAATTCAATAATACTTGGGGATAATTCTGTCAAAAATATTATTTAAAAAGTGGAATGTCATTAGAGAAAACTCTATCACTTGATCAAACATTTTAAAACTACTGAGTAGTGGAGTATCAAACCATTATATAGTAGTAAGTGAAATTTTACCTTTTATTCCTGTGTTTCCTTTGGTAGATAAGGGGCGCTCCTCGAAAAAATCTCCTATGTTTATCAAGTTATGTTTTTTTAATAAATTTGATTTTATTCCTCTTTTTTTTTATAATTACAAAGTGCTCCCAAAATTTCACCGGTAAAGGAGAAATTACCACTATACATGAACCTAATTACATAAGCTATGTGTTCACTAAAAAAATTATATAAGCTATGTAATCAAGTTAGTCTCTACTTAAAGAGTCTAGATAGAGCAAAATATCTTGGTGCGCCAACTCGTTTAATGAGTCAGTTCATTAAATTTATTCTCGAACACGAGTAGTGATGGAATGTAAAAGAAGTTCCGGGGTAAAACACTCTCCCTAGAATACACCATGTTCTGGCATAGCTAGATACCTCATATAATTACCCCGAAAAGCGACAACCAAACCTTCTTTAGCATTCCATAGTTAGTTTAAAAATTGTTTTATAAATTGAATTATCCGTATTCGCATCTTAAAAAATTTAGAATATTGCGGGTTGGATTTGATGCTGCTGAGGGAAGGCAACATTAAGACATCCCAATGCCACATCATCCCAACGGCGCATCATCCCAATAGTACATCCTAACTTTACATCCCAATGGCACATCAAAATTTACAATGGCACATACCAATGGACAACGGCACATCCCAATGGCACATCAAAATCTACAAGAGCACATCCCAACGACACATAATTTTTTCAATGGCACATCCCAACGGCACATTGATTTTCAAAAAAAGAAAAATCATCGTTAAATTATCTTTCCAAAAATATATTATAATAACAAAAATTTTAAACGAGTCAAAAGTTATGATCCATCGAAGTTTTGATAATTTTAGCCCCGAAAATCACTTTTTTCACAAAACCCCTGTCACGTGCGCATCGGACCTACATCATGGTGCTGTAGGACCCACGTTGTACGTCCCCATCCAGCCCCAAAATATTGAATATTTGATAGTTCATTATCCAAATTTGAATTCAGATGATAAAATAATTATTTCGAATAATTCGGATAATTTAAAATTAGATAATCCAAATACTCCCTCTTATCATATCGAATTACTAGTAGTTAAAATTATATAAATCGAGGCTCACTCCGAAATAAAAATGGGGCTCCGACAAGACATTGTATTTCTTTTCCGTTATTAATACCTAGAAATAGATTATTGATCAATACTCCTTCCCGTGAGTTGCGTTCTGCATCTCCGCCACCAAGTTATTGGTCAATTGATTAGGAACAAACGCTACAGCTTAGACCTCTTCTTCAGCGGGAGTTTCTTGTCAGACGACTTCATAACTCCGGCTGAAGAAGAGGTCTAAGCTGCAGCGTCTGTTCCACCGGTAATTGGTTAACTAGAAACGGATTACAGCGTTTCAGGTTTGGTATCCTCCGTTGACTTTGTTTCTCAGTAAATTCTTGGTTTCATCAATTCGTAATCTTGAAAGAATAATTAGGTGGTCCATAGCTATACTGGTTCTCGAAAAGTTACCATTGATAATTTTCTTTTCAGAAACATTGTTTAATCAAGACAATCTATTATTTAATATTGATAATATGTTCTCTGAAAGATTGTTTCTTAGAATTCGGAATTTTCGATTATAATAAGTACAATTCATTATGTTTCATGATAGTATTTTTTTATTAGATTATTTTTCTTGATGTTCAAATAGCGATTAGTTCGATGAGATATTGGATTTTTTATTATGAAAAGTTAAATTTTATTTATATTATTTATAATAGTCAGAAGTGTCCGTAATCTCGCAACCACGAGTCTTTTTAAAATTTTAATACGACAAAATTTATTAGGAAAAAGCCGCATAAAAAAATCTAGCTTCTATAAAATCACGACTACGAAGTCCTTTTCCGACTCCATGATGTAAGCTTAGAGCTAATAGATTCCAATGCAATTAATCAAGCGGCAATAGCAATAAAAACCTACCCTCCCTGCCAAAATCGAAACCTTGAAATCCGTATATACAAATAGTAAAAACCTATCCCAAATTAATTTCCCATCAAACTATTACTCAGATTCTCAAAAAAAAAAATCAAATTATTACTCAGTCACGCAATCTTGTATTTGAACAATCTATTATTCAACCGAAGAGTTTGTGATGGTTCATTGTTGACTAACAGTAGGCAGTGGTCAGAATTAATACGAGGAAAATGTGTAATAACAGCTTCAGCTAAACGGAGTCTCCTAAATAAAGTGAACTTTTCTCTCAAAAAAAGGAAGATAAAGTGGACTTATCCTTTTTTTAAGGCACTAAAGGGATAGAATTAAATATTTTTAATCATTGTATTTTCTATCGTTTGACCAATTAGTTCCTCCGTTTCCATAATATTTCTAGATATGAGAAAAAAAATAAATGTCTAATAGCCCTTTTATTAAGGCTGGCAATGGATAGGATATAGTAAGGTAGGGCATTAATAGGATCATATCCATACTTTAGTTTTTGGAGTTAGATTCATACCTATTCTCGACCCTACAAATTTTTTTTGTTAGATCTATATCCTGCCCTCCAGGAGACCCAGAGTCTACAGGGTCCGACCCTTTAACGTTCTACTTTTTGATAATTTTTAATCACAAAATTAATTTTCATATAAAACTTAAATAAATTTAAAATATCTATTATGTTACACATCAACATTCAATAGAAAATTAAAAAAATAACAATTTATAATTTAAGTTAAATTGTACAAGGTTCTTCTTTTCGAGATTAAAGTACATAAATAATTCAACAAAAGAAAAATATGGAAAGTCAGATTCTGGTGATTCATCATTCACGATATTTTCTAAGCTGCTTCTGTAATAACATACTTCGATGAGTACTCATTATCCTACCTCATGTGCAAAAAGGCACTTTCCGAGGCAACGCTAGAAACATGAATACATAGCACATCTTTAGCAATGGTGCACAAGGTAGGATACTTGAGCTCATTCATCTTCCACCAATGTAATATGTCAAAGTTTTATGTTCTTCGTAAAACAAACTCTTCCAAGTAATTATCTAATTTATTTTTTTACACTGTCAACTTGCATTTCTTTTGACTCCTCACAAAAGAATCATATCCTGATAATGATCCACCCCAAGAACTTTCACTTTGGCTCTAAACTCAAATGCTTCAAGTGCAAAGCCCATGGACACAAGTCTAGCGAGTGTCAGAGAAGAAAGTTCACCCAACTCTGTGAAAAAGAGGGAGAACTGGAGCAAACTAGTGCTTTTTATTATGCTCCAGCGGAAGATAGTGGTGATGAAGAACATGGGTATTCTGAAGGTGAAGAAGAGATCCACCGAGCGGCGCCCTTCCTAACAGACGGTGGAAAGATTTCATCCGAATTTTTCCCAGCTTTCTGTATGCCACCGGTCGGCGCTCCTAGCCCGTCGAGCAGCGTTTGAAGAGAAGAAAAGTGAGCTTTCTATGAAGAACCAATCGGATGGCGCCCATGCGGTTGATGAGTGTGCAAACACTAAAGTATTTATCATATGTTTTATATGTATTTAATTATGTTTTCATTCAATTTTGACATGTCCAGTAGAGTCTTTTGTCGTTCGTATGTGTTTGAGTTATGGAGTAGACTTCTACTATTTGCTGTGTATTTTTGTAGGAAATTAGAACGGTTCGAGAGCGTTTGGAGCATGGATGAAAGGATGAGAAGGTTGGCCCAAAAGAGCAGATAGCCAAATGGCCGCTACTCATTTGGCCTCGATGGGGGGCTGGCAGAAGGCACTGGAAATGCTGGCCTAGAGGCCGCTAGGTCCCCGATGGCAGCTTCGTTCGGACCTCCTAATTAGCTGGATTTTCACCCCGTTTCGGTTTTGGACGACTTTGGGCCTTTGTTTTAGCCCGGAAACATTATGTTCTACTTTTTCCATATATTCGGCCATTTGTGATCGGCCGTAGGACTTCTAGTTTAGGTGAACTCCTCAAGGTTTTTCTATTTTCTAGCGAGATGTTTGGCTATATAAAGCCATAGTTTCTTACATTTTATTTACAATATTCCTATAACTTTGAGACAACCTTTAGAGATTAATAAAGTCAGAATTCTGCTTAGCTACGTAGAGGAGATTGACAAGATTTGCTCAAACGACTAAGCCTTCTCTTTTTCTACACTTATACTTTTCGTTATGATGTTTACTATTGATTTCTCTTGCTTCATGAATATGCTTAGCGAGTAGATTTCTCTAGAGTGCGATGCCCTAATATGTGATTGATTATCTATGTGAGTTTATGGTTTGAATATCTTTTCACGTTAGTTATTAATTAGTGTGCTTAGGGCTTAACCTAACTTGATCACTTAGGTTATTATTAGAGTTGATAAAAGTGGACCGAAAGGAACTTGAATTAATGAAAAAACTCAATTAACATATTTTTAGGTATTGATGAGACGTCTTAATATTATGAGAATAACCCATTAGGAGAATCTTCGTAATTCAGATTAGGTTAGTTCTAAGTCTAATTGATGAGCAAAAGGGTTAATTGACAACTTAGATCTTCTCTATCTTAATTTTATCTTCCTGGTGAGCGAAAGCGTTGGAAAGATGCTTAGGAAACTCCAGGTACTAACCATAACCTCAACATAGGTAGTCGATTCATAGGGTATCGTGCTCGCTTATCTCCATTGAATTCACAACTCATTTCTTTACGCTTTTGATTTCTTTTATTTTCTTACAATCTCATTACTTTCTCACAAACTTTGATTCCCACTCTATATAAAATTGATTGTTTAGATTTTGTATTCCAACCCTCAGTTTGAAACCCTACTTATCCACTATACTATTTGATTGTGTGTTTAATTATTCTCAATTTCTCGTACATTACCGGTCAGCGTCTAAAACCCAGAATTGCCTGCCAGCTCAGCTCGTCGGACGGCACCACTTGCATCGGATGGCATTTTTGCCAAATTTTACCCAGGAGAAATAGATATTTTGAGGGCTTTTCAGACATTTTTGCCTTATTTTAGGGTTGAGGGGGTGACTTCCTATAAATACCCTCCAACCCCTCAATTTGTAAGCCTTGACAAAGGACTTAAACTTAGGATTTTTAAGTAGTTAGAGGAGGAGCTCAAGGAGCAAGGAGTGGATGTCGGGAGAGGATCGAGCGGCTCGTCACGACGATGTAGAATTCTCTATCCCTTCCATTTAATTCCACTTTTGTGACATTGTTTCCTTTCATGCATTGTTGTTTTAATTAAATGATGATTTGTGAGTAGTTTTCTTTTGGGTCGGGTGCCTTAGTGCTCCCAAAATGCTTGGTTTCGAATGGCTTAACCTTTAGAGTGTGTAGTGGTTAGAGGGCGTAATATGTTGGATAATGGACCTCTGTTGGAACCTAAGGGCACGTAGCACTAGCAACGACCTAGAGTCATTTCCAATCGACTTAGCAGTGAAGTGCCATGCCTTAGTCCACCTAGGCTCACCACGGACATAAAATCCTAAAAAGACCAAGCACGTAGGGATGTACGACGGGTACCTAGCCCGATTTCCTTTAAATTGTCTTTATACCTTATCAACTTAATCTTTGTCATTGCTTGTTTCACCCAAACCTTTCATAAAACACCAATCCACCTAATCTTAATTGCAACTCACTTGGGATATCTTGAACCCGCTCTTTGTGGTTTGACATTACACCCGACTCCCTATTATTGCAAGGTGGACCCGAAAATATACTCTTCAACAGCTTACGACAGGAAGCCTCTGAGTGGCCAGACCTTGCAATGACCACAAAAGCTTGGTGGGCTTTCATAAACCAAATTCACCAAATAACTACCACATGTCCATTCCAATAAGACCTTATCTCGCAGAGGCTTGGACATGTCTATTTCCACCAGTACCCGAATCATAGCTCTATTGAACCTATTAAGTGCATTCGAGTCCCAATTAATTGGCTTTCATGCCATAGTGGCAAGGCATAAAATAAAAATTGTAGCAATATGCTCCATACCAAGACCATTGAGCTCAACCCAAACCTTTGCATAATAAATGGAACCCAGGGTTGCAAATACAAACTACCATGAGGGAGCTTCCAAACCGAAGATTTCCATACTTCATTCCTTGGATTGAAACCCAAAGTAGCCTAGCCCAAGAGGGAGTATCAAGCACGCTTGAATCTTCCAACACTAAGCAATGACACTACGAAGCTCAAAAGAGGAACAAGGCTTGGTACCTTTCGACATGATTAATCTCCCAATTAATGGATGGCTACCAAAATTCTCTTATGCAGTTGAGCGTTCTTGATTTAAGACCACTGCAAAATGATCACCTTTAAGAACATGTTTGATGTTACCATTAGTAGTCCATCTCGTGGAAGGCAAACGAAGGTGATCCACATAAGACTGTCAACCCTTATCTGATGTGGTCTCTGTTAAACTTTTGTGGACTTCAGGAGGGGCGGCCGCAGTTGCACAAGGGGTAGCAACTGCAGGAATGGGCAGATTGGTTGCCACCCTATTTCCATTATGCGTGAACTACAGGCAGTAATCGAAGGGTTATCAGAGCCTTTTGGGGATTGACCCACGCCTTCCTGCAACCCATGGACCGGTGCCTGAAAAGGGTGACCAAGCGTAGGGGAAGCGCGTAGACCTGTTGCATGAGGGGTAAAAAGCCTGCGTGAAGAGCCATAACTGCAGAGGCATCCATCACAGTCAAGCGATTAGAGAGGACCGACGGTATGGGATTGATACCAATATTGCCGGGAGCTGATGAAGCGGCAGCTGAAACCCTAGCCGCAGGGCTAGGGTCAAAAACTTACGGAGCAGCTGGTAGCACGAATGCCCTGATCAGGGCCGATAGGAGCGACGACAAAGGGTGGGCTAACTCCCTGTTCGGGAGGGATCCATGCCATGGCCACCAACAAAGTACGACCGGCGCCGCCGCCAAAAATTTGGTAGAGAGGAAGGTCAGTAAAATTGCCCTAAAATTACCTAAGGAGGGAGAGAGAGAGAGGCGTCTGGGGTTTGAGGATTTAGGGTTTATGTTTAGGGTTTAAGGGTTCGGAGTTTCAGGGGTTTAAAGGTTTAGGGTTTTAGGGGTTTAGGTTTTAGGGGCTTAAGGTTTAAGGATTTAAGGCTTAGGATTTAGAATTTAGGATTTAGGAGTTAGGATTTAGGGTTTAAAGGGGTTTCAGATTTAGTGATTAATGTTTAGGATTTAGGGTTTAGAATTTTGAGATTTATGGGTAGTTTTAACATTTTTACTGTGTGATACTGAACCACCTAAAAATGAGGTTTCTTTTACTATAGTGAGATTAGTTTGGCACGTCCCTTGGCAAACACACCAACAGATTAGATATTTTTTTCCTTGTGAATATCCTTTTGGAGATATCTAGCAGCTCACAATTGGGGAACGTGATTCGATTTTGGCAACGTAGGACCTGCAGTACCATGCTGCAGACGCGCGCGCGTCAGTGTTTTTTTCCAAAAAAAATATCAAAACTTCGAGGGACCATAATTTTTGATTCGTTTGGAGTTTTTATTATAATAATATATATTTTTGGAAAGAAAATTCAATGTTCTACACGAATTACGGCTTTGTCTTCTGAAAATTGATGTGACGTTAGCGATGTTCCGTTAGAATTATGTGCCGTTGTGATGTGTCGTCGATAATTTTGATGTGCCGTTGAAAAATTTTGATGCGCCATTGAAGAAATTTGATATGCTGTTGAAAAACCTGATGTGGCTTTGAAAATTGATGGGGCGTTGTGATTTTGCCATAGCAAAGCTTGATGTGTCGTTGAAAAATTTGATGTGCCGTTGTGATTTTTCCGTTGAAAATTTTGATTTGCCAGTGAAAATTTTTGTGCCATTGGAATGATGTGCCGTTGGCTGTCCCGTTGCCAGAATGGTGTTGTTGGGGCGTCAGCAACACCGAATCTAACCCGCACAATTGGTGTATTTTGTTTACCAAAGAGTTATATATTTATACTGAAAAAAGAGACTTAATAAGTACTGAAGAACCACTTTTGTGAATTAAAAAAAATGCCAACCAAGGTTTTTAAAAACGTCCTAGAGGCCAATCCAGAATTCCTCCCGTCCTCTAGATCGACTGGTACGACTGGCAATCGAGCCATTTTTTATATTAAAATATATATTTCAATAATATTTAATTACCCTTCTCCCATGTCGTTACTCTCCAAAAAAAATTAATTTGCTCCTTATCTTTCCTTTATTTATTTCACGTTTCTAAGTACCTAACTCAGCGTCACGTAATTATTTTTACTTTCTTCTTCCCCTCTTTCTCAATTAATTAATTTAATATCAATTCACAAATCTTTATCTATCTTCTTCCCCTTTCCTCACCCAGAAATCTCAGCCCTTCTCAAACCTCACTTTCCTCGTGGTACGGTATTATGTCCTAGATAGTGTCACGTGATGGGATAGGGAAAATTGCAATGAATTTGTCGAAATCGTCGTGGGTTTTGGGGAAAATTCCAATTTCGCCCCAAAAACATTTCTAACCGGAGATTTCCAGTCTAAAAATCCAAACGAACCGTCAAATCGGATTCTGGGTAGTTTGTTAGGTCAGCGTCTTAACTACCAACTTGGTACAATATTATGTTTGATTTGTGATTTGACCGGTCGAACTGTATTTTTAAAAGTCTGATGCCAACTATACAGGCCGAAGCCAGACAGGCAGAGGTCGGACCCCACTCACAAGAAACCCCCTATGACGACGCAGCACGTGGAGAGGATGAGAGAATCGCGAAGTTTCAACCGGAAGCTTGAACTGCTGACATGGACGGCGTCAGGCTTCAACTTATAAACCACAAAGGCGGAGGAAGGACGCCCCTCACAAGATTCCTCTGGACCACTCGAGAGGGGAGAGGCGGTAGAGGCCCGAGATAGGCTGGACGACAAAACTGGGCCGAATTCAACAAGAAGTGTGAGTAGTTGGGAGGAGTTGAGTTGAGGTTGAAAATCCACATTTTGGGCTTGGCGCTACTCCACTGGGCAGAAGTACTAGGCCCAAAAACTAACAATCCAATTTAATGATGGGCCCAACAATGCGATAGAAGAGAATTTCGAAGGTCAAGAATCGGATAGCTCAGATGAAGGTGGATAGTTCAATAAGTGGCCCGGCTAATATATCGAAGAGGGAAGGATAAGGTAAAGGGGCCGAATGGAGTAAGGGTCAAAAAGAAAAAGATATGATTAATATCAAAGATGCTATTTATTTAATAGCATAAGTAGTTAGATAGTTGAATATTTTTTTATTTTTTTAGGCGATAATTAGTAATTTTGGCATGTAGTGCATATTTGTTCCCGCAAGATGGCCAATTGGATATGCAACGGCTCATCAACTCGATCTTCGGACGAACCACGGAGTGGCTAAACTAGTCCGAGAGTAGCATTTTATAACATAGACAAGATACACTGATTTTTTGACAAGTACAAAATAAACTGATTGCTTTGCAATTACTTGCCTTGGACAATTGCAATAGAAATTTAGCGGGCTAATCATGGGGCTAGCTTATACTTACTACTATAAGAACGTAACCTAAATATATATAAAACATTTATCTTTTAAAAAAATAGTTTTCTTATTCACTTAAATATCTTGTGGTTGCACACATTTTTACTTAAATAATTTGTGGTTTTGCTTTCTCTATTTTTGGTGACAGAAGTTTCCAAATTTGACAAGGTGACATAGGTTTCCAAATTTGACATTTTTGGTGATAAACTCTTAACCAATGTTAGTTTTTTCTAGTTGGCATTTCCATGATTATCTACGTAAGCACCACGTAAGCGCCACATCATATTTTTCTCAAGTGCTAATGTGAAAAGTTGAAAAAATTCTTCTCTTAAGTCCCTAATCTCCTAAATCTACTAAAACGAAACTAAATATGACATAAAACGTGGAGCCTTAAGTGGACAATTTTTTAACTTTTCCATGCGAGCGTCACCTATGATAAAGAAATATGATGTGTGCTCACATGGACAACCATGAAAATGCCAACAGAGAAAAAACTAACTTTAATTAAGAATTTGTCACAAAAAGTGTCAAATTTAAAAATTTCCGTCAATATAGCGGAAAAAGTGAAACCAAAAGATAATTAATTAAAAATGTGTGAAGCCATAAGATACTTAAGTGAACTTATTCTTAATATATAATTGTGCAAAAATAGGAGGCTATAGGAAAACCACTACAACTTGGAAAGAAATACGTTCTACATACAATTGGCAGGATCTAAGAGATACAAAGTTTAAACCTTAGTAATGTCATGGTTTAATAATTTATCCTAAAAATAATAATTGGCAGGATCTGAAACCTAATGGATGCCATATACTCTAAATTACATTAGCCTTAAAAATACTCTAAATTACACGACATCTGTTAAAATAATTCTGCTAGAATGAAATTAACTCGTTTAAAATTATAAAATATTATTAATATGATCGAGTTCTCCCATGGCTTCCTTCTTCGTCCCAACCCTCTCCTCCCAACCTTGCCCTTAATCCTCTCACCTTTCTTCCTCTCTTCAACCCTTTTCTGCTTACTGATTCCCCTCTTTTCCAAATCAACCGTATCAGCTTTTCAACATTTTAGTTCCCATTTCTCCCTCATGGCGGAAAACCCTCTCTCTGCCACTCTGTTTGTTGATCGACTTTCGTTCGTGTCCCTCTTGGCCCGGAGGTAACAACCAGGGGCGGAGCCAGAAATTTTGGGAAGTGGAGTAATATAATTTTGGGAAAAGTCCACTTTCGTACCCTGTGGTATCGACCAAAATCACTTTAGTACCCTGTGGTAAAAAATCGATCAATCGAGTCATACTTATTCCAATTAACATCAAAAAGGGCCTGGGCCACGTGGTCAGCCACGTCACCAATTTTGGTGACGTGGCGCCACGTCACCAAGAGGAGGAGGAGGAGGCGGGGAGGAGGAGGAGGAGGAGGAGGGGGACGCGGGGAGGAGGAGGAGGAGGAGGAGGAGGAGGAGGGGGATGCGGGGAGGAGGAGGAGAGGAGGAGGAGGAGGAGGAGGAGGGGAGGAGGAGGACGAGGAGGAGGAGGACGAGGAGGAGGCGGAGGAGGAGGAGGAGGAGGGGAGGAGGAGAAGGAACGCAGAGGAGGAGGAGGCGGAGGAGGAGGAGGAGGAGGAGAGGAGGAGGAGGAGAGGAGGAGGAGGAGGAGGAGGAGGGGAGGAGGAGGAGGAGGAGGAACGCGGAGGAGGAGGGGAGGCGGAGGAGGAGGAGGAGGAAAATCGGAGGAGGAGGAATTGGTGACGTGGCGCCACGTCACCAAAATTGGTGACGTGGCTGACCACGTGGCCCGGGCAGCGGGCGGGTAGGTTCGGGCAGCTCCGGGCAGCTGCCCGAGGCCCTTTTTGATGTTAATTGGAATAAGTATGACTCGATTGATCGGTTTTTTACCACAGGGTACTAAAGTGATTTTGGTCGATACCACAGGGTACGAAAGTGGACTTTTCCCTATAATTTTTTTCAAAAATTCAACGTATGTAAGTACAATATTTATGGGGTCAATTTCTAATTTTAGTGGGAACATACATTAAAAAAATATACATAGTTATCAAACAAAAATAAAATTAAGTGGGGGCAATTGCCCCCACAATGCCCCACGTCCCTCCACCCCACTGTGTCACGCCTAAACTTGTTTCTCGCTTAGTCATGCCGATACTTGAGGTTATCTCGCCCCAAGTCAGCCTTCACTCTCACACTCGCACTCTCTCTCGCGGAAAGAAGTTAAGTATGCCTCAGAATTTCTGTAGCACTCACTCACACTTTGAATACGAAAATGGCACAAGGAAGTAAGTACTTTATTCACTCTTATTTTCTAGATGTTTACAACTGGTGGGGGTCGGTCCTATTTATACACAATGTGGGAAGGCCCCCTTCTTTACAACTCTTGGCTGAAAGGCCATGTACAAGCCTACACTAGAGGGGCACCTTTGGTGCTTATAATCTGGCCAACTTGGCCTGGAGGGTGGCCTATTTCATGGCCCCTGGCTGCCCTTTGGTACCCTTCTTTCCTTTCTGTCACAGCACTTCATGCTTAGGCTGTGAGCCCATCGCAACCCTTCGTTGATTGGTTTGCAACCTTTCGCTGGCTGGCTAAATTCCTTCGCAACTCTTCATATTTTTAGCCGTCCCCTACATGGCCCTTCGCTATGCGCTAGGAAGACCTCCTCACTCGTACCCCCTTGTATGTCTAGTTGTCCTTGGAGGTGCGAGGTGTGACATTCTCTCCCACGCAGGGCGTCGCGGCTTCGAACTCGGCAATCTTCTCACAAGATTGCCAGAGATCGTAGTCTCTTTTCCAACTAGCCTCGTTGTCCAGTTTCTCTTTCCCTTGAACGAGATACTCCTTGTAGCTCGGGTTGGGTCCCCTTGCTGGAATTATTCGATGCGCCTCGATCTTCTCTATCTCCCTATCGTAATGGGAGTGGATGTTGGTCGAGGCTCGCTGCGACTCTTAGCGACTTGGATCCTCCTCATCCGCATGGTAAGGCTTGGACAAACTAACGTGAAACACCGAGAAAACTTCAGATTGCTCGGTAGATCAAGTCTGTACGCCACCTTTCCTACTCGCTCTACGACTTTGAAAAGGCCTTCATAATGCCTTATCAAGGCCTTATTTAGCTTATGTGCGGCCTTGGACTGATGTGCTAGGAGTTTAACTAGCACGAGGTCTCCTTCCTTGAAAGACACGTCCCTTCGCTTAGTGTCCGCCCACTTCTTCATCTTCTTTTGGGCTCGAGCCAAATAAGTCTTTGCCACCTCTGTCTTCTCGTGCCAATCCTTGGCAAAATGGTAGGCAGCAGGGCTTACGCCTGTGTATCCCATCGCAACTATTGACGGGGTGAGGGGTTGTTACCCTGTTGCGATCTCAAACAGACTTTCTTGCGTCGCCTCACTCTGATACAAGTTGTAGGAGAATTGTGCCACGTCCATTAACTTTGCCCAATCTAGTTGGTTGGCGTTGATGTAGTGGCAGAGATAGATCTCCAACAGCCCATTCACTCACTCCGTTTGTCCATCGGTCTACGGATGTACCATTGATGAGAAGTTGAGGTTAGATACCATAATCTTGAAGAGCTCCCTCCAAAACCGTCTAGTGAACTGCGAATTGCGATCACTCACAATAGACTTAGGCACGCCCCAATACTTGATGACGTGCTTAAAAAATATCTTGGATGTCTCTTCTGATGTGCACTGTTTCGGTGCGGCGATGAACACTCTATATTTAGAGAACTTGTCCACACCACGATGATTGTTCCGCAACCTTCTGATTTCGGAAGACTTATAATGAAGTCCATCGAGATACTTTCCCATGGCCTTTTCAGTATCGGCAATGGTTCAAGCAACCCTCCAGGTCTTGTTTGCTCCACCTTATCTTGTTGGCACACCAAGTACTTCCGAACATAGAGCTCGATGTCGTCTTGCATATTTGGCCAATAAAAGCTTTTTTCGACAAGCACCTGGGTGCGCACCATTCTCGAGTGTCCAGCCCACTTAGTATCATGATACTTCTGAATAATTTTCCTCTGCAAGCCTCCCCACCGTAGAATGAACAACCTGTTTTCGATGGTGTAGAGTAGCCCATCCTTCTCCCAAAATCTGCAGGTCTTGCCTTCCTGCACTTGTAATCATAACTGCTCAATGATAGGGTCGTGCCCCATCCCCTGCTTTACCCTGTCCATCAAGGGTGATTGTGGTAGGCTTATCACAACAATTGTGGTCAACCCAGTTTTGCGACTAAGTGCATCAGCTACCACATTGGTCTTTCCCATCTTGTACTACATCACGAAATCAAACTCCGCGAGGAAGTCTTGCCACCTTGCTTATTTCGGCAAGATCTTCTTTTGCGTCAAGAAGTAACTCATCGCAACATTGTCTGTCTTCACTACAAATTTGGAACCCAGCAAGTAGTGGAACCCAGCAAGTAGTGTCTCTATGTCTGAAGGTATTGTACCATCGCAGTCATCTCCTTCTCTTGGACAGCATAGCTCCTCTCGATGTCATTCAACTTGCGACTTTCGTACGTAATTGGATGACTATCTTGGATCAAAATACCTCCAATAGCAAAGTCAAAGGCATTAGTTTGTACCTTTTATTGCTTCAAGTGGTCGGGTAAGGCTAGCACCGGCTCCTCTGTCATTGCTGCCTTCAATTTTTTAAAGGCCTCTTGGCATTCCTCATCCCACTTTCAT
Source organism: Hypericum androsaemum (assembly GCA_963995505.1). Classification (NCBI taxonomy): domain Eukaryota; kingdom Viridiplantae; phylum Streptophyta; class Magnoliopsida; order Malpighiales; family Hypericaceae; genus Hypericum; species Hypericum androsaemum. The sequence continues at coordinate 14,361,857 of OZ023186.1, forward strand.
GCTCGGTCTTTCTTCGTTAGGTCCATCAAGGGTGTGGTAATCGCTGAATACCCTTTGACAAACTTTCGATAGTAGTTTGCTAACCCAAATAAGGACCACAATGCATGGACCTTCTTTGGTGGCTCCCACGCTCGAATTACCTCCACCTTCTTCGGATCCATCTGTAGGCGTCCTCCTCCAACATAGTTGCCTAGGAAAGGCACCTCTGTTTGTGCGATTACACACTTTTCTTTCTTCACGAACGGTTGGTTTTCCTCCAATGCCTTGAATACTTATCGTAGTTGGTGCATATGTTCCTCCAACATCTTACTATACACCATAATATCATCCAGATATACAAGTTAAAAATGATGGATTGCCAAGCTTTCGACTTTGAAAAATAGTGTATTATATTTTTGTGATATGGATATTAGAGATGTAGTGTGCAAATATGAGCAGATCAAATGAATGTATTTGGAATGCTTCTGGTTACTCAGAGATGTTATGATTTCGTGTACGGAATAATGGACAAATTGACTATGTCTGATTATATTTCTTCCTGCAAAGAGAACTTATGATGATTCTAAATTTGCTTAGTGATTCAAAATTTAGAAGATATAATTTGAGCTAGTGCTTTCTACATTTAGGAAATTGAGACTATGATGGATCTTTTTCAAGATTAAGTGATTGATATTGGAAATAAGCTGAACCACTAAATTGGTAAGGCAACAGAATTAGAATAGTAAATATGATGCCGCAAAATTTGTCTGACTATTTGTTGATCAGATTGTTCGACTGCATGGAGTTCCTGTCTCGATAGTTGCTGACAGAGGGATACATTTTACATCTCGATTTTGGAAGAAGTTTCAAGATGCCATGGGTACTCATTTAGATTTGAGTACAGCTTTTCATCCTCAGACAGATGGACGGTCAAAATGGACAATCCAAATATTTGCGGATATGATGCGAGCATGTGTGAAGGATTTCGGAAAAAATTGGGAACTTTATTTATCTTTGATGGAGTTTGCCTACAATAACAGTTACCAAGCTAGTATTCAGATGGCACCTTATAAGGTATTGTATGGTAGAAAGTGCAGGTCACCGATATATTGGGGAGAAAAAAATATTGAATTTGAAGTGGGTTCCAATGTGTTTCTAAAGACATCTCTAATAAAAGGGATTATGAGATTTGTAAGGAAGGATAAATTGAGTCCAAGATATGGAGAGCTTGTCTATAGGCCACAGTGACTTTGTCTACCACTGAGGTGGAGTACATGGCTATAACTGAAGGTGTGAAAGAGGCTATCTGGTTGAAAGGTTTTTTCAGTAAATTTGTGAGAAGCTGCAGGTCAGTGCAGTATACTGTGATAGTCAAAGTGCTATCCATCTCACGAGGGATGCTATGTATCATGAGAGGACGAAGCACATTGATGTGAGGTACCACTTCATTCTGGAGCATGTTGCTCAAGGTGACATTGTTGTGAGCAAGGTGGGTACCAAGGACAACCCTGCAGATATGTTGACGAAGCCACTTTCTGGTACTAAGTTCGAGCATTACTTGGACTTGGTAGGTGTTCGTGTTTGATACTGATTGCCCTTAGGGGCTGGTGGTGAAGGTGGAGCAGCGTTGATGTTGGAGTCATAGAATTTGGTCCAAGGTGGAGATTTGTTAGGGTTTGTCTCAAATTCTAGATAAATTAGTACTCTATTCTTATTTAGAGTGGGTAATAATCTCCTATATATATATCGGCCTATGTCTAGGTCTTGTGTGTGTAGTCGAGAGTTGTGAGGTAGAGAGAACCCTCACGGAGGCCTTTTAATTGATTGGCACATAGTGGACGATTCTACTTTGTCCGTTGTTTTCTTCCCGTCTTGGAGTTTCCACGTAATTATTGTGTCTCGTGTTTTACTCGTTTCGATCTTATTTCTCAACATGCTCGATTTGCCTCTTTCTAGAGAGGAGATAAAGGAAGCTGTATGGTCGTTTGACTCTAATAAAGCCCCGATTTTGGATGGTTTCAGCCTGGCTTTCTTCAAAATGAGTTGGGATGTGGTCACCAACGATGTTGTTTGTCAATGATTATTTCGAGAATGGTTTCTTGTTTCCCCAGTCTTCATTTATTGCCCTCATCCTAAAGGACACAATGATCGAGGCTTCTAAAATTATCGCTCTATCTCGCTGATTGGTAGCCTTTAGAAAGTTATTTTGAAGATTATTTCCAACCGTACCATGGGGCTTAGGAGCAGGTGATTAGAGATGAGCACTCAACTTTCCGTAAGGTGCGACAGATCCTGGATGTTGTTCTCATTTGTAACGAGTTAGTTAATTATATGAAGAAATCGAAGCTGAACGGTGTTTTGATGAAGTTTGACTTTCTAAAGGCTTTTGACAACATTTCATGGGATTATATGAGACGCTGGTTGTCCAGATGCTTTAGAGGTGTCTTAATAAAGTTGGACTATCTCATCTGTGTACGATAGATTTTGGTCCCTGTATGAGACGCTGGTTGTCTGGATACTTTAGAGGTGTGGCGTCATCTGTTATTATTAATAGATCCCCTACTGGTCTCTTCTCATTTGAAAGATGGCTCCGTCAAGGTGATCTTCTCTCTCCGCACTTGTTCTTAGTTGTAGAAGAAGGTCTTCGATGCATGATCAAAAAGGCTGAATTATTGGGCATCATCAAGGGATGGTCATTCCCGGGTTCCGCCAACGAACTTTTCCTTCTTCAGTATGCGGATGACACCTTGTTATTCGCTAATGCCTCCTATGATGAGCTTAAAGCTTTTAAGCGCATTTTGGTATCATTTTCAATGGTGTCCGAGCTGTCTCTTAATTTCAGTAAGTGCTTAGCTATTGGTTTTAATCTTGAGGCGGGCTGGCTTGATCCGATCTTGGATGATTGGGGGTGCAAATTTTCTTCCCTCCCGTTCACTTATCTTAGCGTCCCTATCGGTGCTTCTATGAAGTGCCTCTCCCACTGGGCTCCTGTTCTTGAAGCTTTTGACAAGCGGCTTGCCCTGTAGAAAGGTGATATGCTCTCTCTCGGGGGGAGGGTCACTGTGATTAGGTCAATTCTCTCAAACATCCCATTGTGTTTCATATCTCTTTTTAATATGTCTAATGGGATCCTAAATTGGTTGGAGGCAAGAATGAAGAATTGGGTGGGGGATCAATCCAGGAAAGGCTTCGCTTTTGTTTTTTTTGGCACCACATATATGCTTGCCCAAGGAAAATGGGGGAGTTGGTTTAGTGCATTTGGATCTTCAAAATGAGGCTCTCCTCATGAAGTGAATTTGGCATTATCTCTATGAGCTGAACGCCCTGTGGGTTAGAATTATTAATGGTGTCCATGTGGTTCGCGGTGTGCTCTCGATTAACTACCATTTTCCCCCCTCTCATTTTCGTTACAATGCTGGCCGGAAGAGTTTTTGGATAAATATCTGGCAGGTGGCCAACTCAGATAGGTGCTCTGCCATTTCTTTCAGGAATAACATCAAATTGGAGGTTAAAAGTGGGGATTTGGCCAGGTTGTGGTTAGACCCTTGGATCAGCTCGGAACCTCTTAGCTCCTTGATCCTGAGGTTGTTCCTTCTTACGCCCAACAAGCAAGCCTTTGTACGTAGTTTTTGGGCGATGGACGGGTTGGTGGCGAGTGGGGCCTCTCTTAGAGATGGTCTCCGCTTGTGTGAGAGAATGCTCGTGTGAACGTTGATTCTTATGAATTTTTGGTTTCTACTCCAGGGGTTCTTAATAGCATGCTCGCGAGGCTCATTCCTTACGAGATCAAATTGTTTCTTATGGATTGCTTTCCAAGGGCGACTCAAAACGCAAGATAACCTAATGCGTATCGGTGTTGTACAGGCCCATGATTGCTATTGTGCTTTGTGCAGTCAGGAGTTAGAGTCCTCTGATCACTTATTCCTCCACTGCGACTTCATCGCTAAGCTCTGGAATTCTTTCTTACGGAGGGTTGGTATCAGTTGGTGTGTTGGGAAGTACGCGCACTCAAGTCTTGACGGTTGGATGGGCCTTGTGCATGGGGATCTCCTCCAGAAGTTACGGTATACATTGTTTGCAGCTTGTTATTGGCATGTTTGGTTGATGAGGAATCATGTGATTTTTGAAGGCCGTACACCTTTTTGGAATAGTGTTCTGTTATATATCCTGGTCTGGTTTGGCATCTGAAATTCAGTTTCAAGACCTTTGGACTGCGCTAGTTTCACTTCGGAACAATGGTTGACTGGGGATGCTCGTTGTGGGATTCTCTTAGGCAAACTTTGTCAACTTTGGTCACTGTGACCGGGTCCTGCACTGCCTGGCAAGTTCTTACGTGCAGTGACAAGTTGAAGGTTTTTGATTATATATTCAATATCATATAGTCAAACACCATGAAATAATTAATGAAACGAAATTTATTAAACCGTAAATACAATTATTTGTTGAAGTGCAGCTCCTCGAAATCGTAACAAGGTTTTTGTCATCGATTAATTCTTGCTCACGGATTAATGAGACGAAAAATAATTTTCACGAATTAAATGCCTTTGAGATGTCGAGTGAATTGTCAAAACCAAAGTCGAAACTTTTGGCTTACTGCGCGAGACGATCTGTCTGGAATCTTTCGTCCCCCACTATTATCTGTCGCAAGGATCTTTAATCCTTTGGTGTGGGGAGTCCCAGTTTTTTCTTTTTCACACTCCAAGTCGTCATACTTTGTCCCATTTTATCCCAAGACACACTTGTAAAGAGACGTGACCAAGGGAAGAAATAACCTCCAGGAGATGTGGCATGTACGGAAACCAACCAAAATAAAAACTTCCCTCCGGGAGAGAGACGTGGCATGTCCACGTTGGTGATCATTCACCCCATGATCAACATGGGTGTCCAAATAACCAACAATAATATATTTTCAGTATTTATAAATAAATTTATTACACGTAATTTACGATACAGTATTATAAAACTGTAAGTTCATGTTACCATCACACAACACATTTCTTTGGCGTTGACAAACAGACAGAAAAGAAGGAAAAGCAGGTGTAGGAACTTGCATAGAGATGCTCTGTCCTTCCATTCACTGTACATATATCCAACACCCAAACACCTTTCGAAAATTTTTTGGCTCAAATCTTACAAATATTTTTTTTTGAAATCGTTTATATGATAAAATCTGATAGTATTCAATCAATACCATTTTATGTAGATTTATTTGTATGCAGACGTATTAAATTTGAAAAGCACCACCACCGCTGTATTCTGACAATATTTGTATCCTTGCCTCTCATATATCCAAATAGCGTGTGTCGGCAAATAATAATTGCCCGACTTGCATAGAGTTTCGTCAGGGAATATTTTTAGACAAGGCACCGATTCTGCATGTTCCATTAATTTCATGCATATATCCGAAGTAAAGATGAGCACTGGAAAATACAGGAGGAAGAAAGGTTCAAATTCTGGTAAATAATTACGCACATTAAACGAGCTCAATATCAATAAATACAAGCTTCACGTTTAGCCTAACCTTGCATGTAATTCAACAGTAATTTTTGTAATTTAACAGTAATTGACAAAAATTGTTAGTGTGGGGTACCATAAAATAAATTCAACACACTATCATTTTAATTATTCAAAATAAAACCGGCATTTGAACCGTCAAATATTTATGCATTAAATACACCCACCCCTGTGCCATATGTAGGATCAGAAAAAGAATCCTATGATTTCTTGTATGTGTAAGCGAATAATCCGCAGTTGAAAAGATTGACAGGTTAGATACAAAGTACCAATAGCCTAAATTCCCGGGGGTACATGATAAAACATGCCTGAATTATAAAAAAAGGGACTTTCAACTTATATTTGTAAGTACAACATTACAATTGGTACCTTCGTTTTCGCGAGCGAATCATTTAGCGTTCTAATTTTTTCAAAATGAGACAACTGTTATTTTTCAAACAATTTTCAATATCCTGTTGAAAGATGATGCCCAAAAACTTGGATGACGTGTCAAATGAAGTAAGATAATTTATCCGTCAAAGCTTATTTAATAAAATAAAGAGACAAAAAATATTAAAATACTAATCATCGATAAATTACTAAACTTGTTGAATCTAAATTCAAACTATAAAGAAAATTTAATTATTTAAACTTTATCAAATCTCATAAAATATATCATATCATGACCAACCCTTATCGTACCCCTTTCATCGTCTCGATAAACTGAAATCAGCGTTTGTTGATGAGTTACCAGACTCATTAAAGCGTCTCTATTTCATTCACTACTCATGTACATCGATAAAGTAACCATCATATTTCACAAACAATGTACCAAAATCATCATTCAAAGACACAAACTTGTTTTAATGGAACCTCGAGAGCTCTACCTAATTTATGGCGGGATTCCAGAGGACACAAACATGTATACCTCAGCTCTCATATAATGGAGCATAAAAGCATAAAATTATACCCTTTTCGCATGGCACATAACGCTCCCGTAGGACACATATGTGCTCCATGGGGCACAAAAATGTTAAGAAGAATCTCACACACACATTAGACCACACCACACAGATGCACTTATTCAGAACAGACGGATACATTTTAAGATCATAGTTTGATTTCCAATTCATGGGATCAAATAGAAAGCACACACATTAAAAACAACCAAACGAATTTGAAAAAACATGTTTGTTTCTTGTATTAATTGATCTGAAATACTTCTTCTATTATTAATGACTCATTTTAGTCTTCTATACATGAGGAGAGAACAATGAAAGCTCTCATGCTTTTCTGCAGAATACAACGACTAGTTCTCATATTGAATATTTGGAGAGATGGCTAGTGATTAGCCATTTACAATGATCTAAAATAAGTGTACATTTTATCCAATGGATACGCTACATTCTAAACTAGTTTTATATATATTCTAAATCATTATAATCAACATGTTTTCTATTCAGCGCAGAATCTGCAATCTGCAGAGTGGGAAAATGATGTTCGGATATAGCAAGATGCTGAGCTTGTGGTCTTGAGGATGAACATCTTAAAGCCCTCTGAAACTCCTACTTCTAGCCACACATCCTCACATATTTTAGATATGCACTTAACATAACAATAATTAGATAATAGACACTGATCATTAGATAATTCAACACTCTCTCTCAAGTTGGGTTTGTATGGATTAATCAAACCTAACTTGGTAGATATATATTGAAACTAATTTAGACTTAATTTCTTAGTGAATATGTCTGCTGTTTGTTCTTCCATACAAGGATAGGGTGTAGCAATTTCTTTGCTTTGCACCTTCTCTCTCACATAATGACAATCATCAATATGTTTAGTTCTCTCATGGAAAACAGGGTTAGCTGCAATGTAAATTTAAGATCTATTATATATAGTACATGAGCATAGCTCCAGGATGTTCAAATCCTAAATCAGATACCAAAAATGTAAGCCACATTAATTCACATGTTGTAAGGCCAATAGTCTTGTATTCTGCTTCAACAGAAGATTTGGACATAATATTTTACTTTTTGCTCTTCTTAGTGACTACATTACCTCCAACAAATGTGCAAAATCCAGTAGTGGATCTTCCATCATTTTTGGCCCTGTATAGCTTGCATATGAGTATGCACTTATATTCATGCGCCCAAATTTTCCCATGAGCAAACCTTGTCCAGGATTGGTCTTTAAGTATTGGAGAATTCTATCAGCAATTAGCGTAGATCTAGTGATGTGCATTGCTTGGCTTATCAAGCTTACACCAAATGAAATTTCAAGCCTAGTGATGGTAAGGTATATTAGTTTACCACTAATCTCTGAAACCTCATTGTATTATTTAGTGGAGTTTCTTCAGTCATGGAAAAGATAGTTGCACACTCAAGTTGTGTACTCATAAGCTTACAATCAGATTTGGTAGTTTCCCCTAATAAATTAAGTACTATCTTTCTTTGACATAGAGGGATGCCTCCTTTAGAGTAGACAAATTCAATGCCCAAAAAGTATTTAAGCTTTCCTAGATTTTCAATGTCAAATTTTTGTTTCAAAGACTGTTTCAGTTTATCAATACCTTCCAGATTACTTCCAGTTATAATTAAATCATCTACATACATGCATACTACAATAATGTCTCTAAATTTTCTTAACACAAATAATGTATAATCTACCTGGCTTTTGCTAAATCCAAAGTTGGTTAGTTCTTTACTCAGTTTGTTATACCAGACCCTAGGAGATTATTTTAAACCATAGATAGCCTTTCTTAGCTTGCAAACTTTGTCAGAGTATTGCATAAGATGTCCCTCAGGTAGTTCCATGTAGATTTCTTCCTCCAAGTCTTCTTGGAGGAAGACATTTTTGACATCCATTTGAAAAAGAGGCAAGTTGTAGTTTACAACAGCACATATGATCACCCTAACTGTGTTCATCTTTCTAATAGGTGCAAAGAACTGTGCATAATCTATACCTGATGTTTGTGTAAATCTCTTAACTAGTAGTCTAGTTTTTTTGTCTCTTTATGGTTCCATCATTCCTATACTTAGTTTTAAACAACCATTTGCAACTCATAGCTTTTTTATTAGGTGGTAGTTCAGCTAAAATCCAAGTTTTATTCCTTTCAAGAGGAGTGAACCCGTAGTGTGGGGTACGACCCCGACATAAGGAAGAAGAGAGAGCCGAGGTGGGAGACTCGTCGAGGAGAATCACACGGCAAACAGAGGGGACCTAGTTCGCACGCGCTCCTGCCTTTCTCCACTTGCCAGCGCAAGTTTCTAAGCCGAGGAAAGTCGAGTGACGCTCTGCCTTGAAGCCCAATCCATCGCAGTCAATACTTGTCATTTTTGCATTTGGGTTGAAAAACCATTTATTCTACTTTTTGACCTGCTTTCAGATATATTTATTGATTTTGTCCATATTGTTATGTGCAGCCCTGGTAGATGTGATTAAGCTTGATTTATTAGTGTAACCACATTTGTTTTTTAGCGGCTATTATTGGTTGATCCTTGACGAAGGTGCATCTTTGTTGCAAATATCTATTTTATTTTGACCGATATGCTTTGAAGTGTATCTCTCAGATTCTCACAAGGATGTTTTGACTGAAAAAATTTGGTGTTCACATGAAGGTGGAGGTTTTTCTGTGGAGGTTGATTTCTACTTTGTCAGTTGAGAGGTGAATGTATGGTGCTGAGAAGCATGGTTTCTTGGTTTGAGAATTATTCTTGTGAGAGTACACCATACTCGAGAGAGAAATTGTTCGTCATGTATCTTTTGGAATCCAAGCTGACCTATGAGATTTATAGGCTTGTTGTGGGCATTCGAGTGGTTTTCTTCAATGATCTCCTAGTTTATGCGCATACTAATTTTCTTTGGTCGTTTTGATTATTCGCAGTTGAAAATGTGTAGTGAGTATATGATGTTGTGATAGTTGTGGAAGATCTATTCGATGTGGAGTTTTTTTAGTTTGAGGAGGATGATATGTTGACCATGAAGTTTACATGAATATGCACATCGTAAGATGGTTTGATGTGGATGATGAGTTGTTGAAGCTCAAGAAAAGATGATTGATTTTGAAATTTGGTCTAAGGTGAAGATTTGTTAGGATGTGTCTAAATTTTATTGTGTTAGAACTTTATTCCTCTTGTATAGCATATTGCTTTGTTTCTTATGAATAGGAGGATATGTATAGAAGTTCTTTGGCTTTGTCATTTGACAATGGTAGTATACGTGGAGATTTAAGCTCGAAGCATGGCCTCGCCTATGACCTATTTATCCATGTATTTTTACATAATATCGTGATGATCGTGTTGGTCACATGGATACATATCTTTCGACTAAACTATGTATATCGTGTATTCTCATTTTTCCTATCTCTCATTACTATTTAGTATGGGTGCTCTTAACATTCATATTTATAGCTTCTACTTCCTTAATAGAAGTTTTCTTAACGAGCTTACAAAAGTAATTGGTGCGACACATTTTAATTACCAACTTAGTGATTATGTTTAATTACATTTTTTTAGGAAAATTAGATTTTTTTTAGTTAACCTCAACTTTTTGGTTAAAATTCTAATTCTCAGACAAGAATTACTTAAGAATCGTATAATTTAAATAAGAGAATTCCATGATTTTGAGACTAAGCTTTTGAATTTTAAATTTGCATTTACCAAAAACCGGTTGAAACCTTGATTTCACCGTTATAATTAACCTACTCATGAGAGCCGGCAGCCAGCTATCCATCTAGTTAAATTGTATCGAAAGGGAAGGACTGATGTTAAATGTCCACGTGATATATATTTCTATCAGCAAGCATTTATAATTGACCAGAGTTTGTTCTAATTTATCAAAAAGAAATCAAGTTTAAATTTTGAACTTTTGTTAAATTTTTGTTTTTTTTTTACAAAGTCTGACGTGAAGTCGAACATCGATTAGGCATATTGTTGGGATTGCATCTAGTTTAAGAAAACATGATATATATTACCGCTTCTCTGTATCTAGTGGGAATTATATGTCTGTCTTCTTCGAAGTTGTCAATTTTTCTGTACGCATCCAAAAGGGTATCCTATGCATGTACGTGCGTAACGACAATCTAGTAAGGAGAGGGAGATTGGAAGGCAAGACAGGTGATGAGAACGAGCGAAACAGACAAGGAGAAGATAAGGAAACACTATATATGTTGCATGGGATACTTCATGAGATTAGGTTCATGAAATTTGGCTAATTATGTACGGCCATTTCATTAGAAATGTTGTTCTCTGATTCATGTTGAAGAGACATACCCACATGACATTTACGGAAATTAATTTAAAAAACCAAGTCTTCTTTTGTCTTGTTGGTGAGGATTCTTTGTCAATCATAAGTAAATAATGCAATTTTCTTTCGGTGGAGAACGTTCTCCTTCTTCATGTGTTGCTTCCTCCGTGATGCGTATCCATGAATTAAATTAGCAAGTTTTTATGATTCAGCGAATATTTTATAATAATCGCTTATTCTCAAACTTCATAAAAACTAGCATTATTCTCAAACTTCATAAAAACTAGCATTCTTAAGACAAATGGTGATGGGGATGGAAAAGCTTTTCGCTCCTAATTTTCCGGTAGTTTGATCCTCTAGAACCACAAAAGTCGCTAATTAAAATCAGATCCCCACTTAGCACTTTTTTGAGATATCGAGAAGTGGTGTGTTGGAGAGCACAGTACAATAAAAATAATGCGGAGATCCCTCTCGACTATTCGGATTAAGGGCTATCTTGAGATTACATGATATTGACACTCTTTTGGTCTATTGGCGAGAGAATGCCCCCTCTCGACTACTCAGTCTATGAGTTATCTTGAGATTAGGTCTAGGTGGTACCATTTGACTATCCGCATATAGATTAGCTAGTGGTGAGGTCTCAGTGCTGTAAATTTGCAACTTTTTTGGAAATTAACGAAAAAACAGTACAATGAAAATCATAAGTTGTGTTCGGGAAATTTTTTCTATCGTTAGCCTATATGGTAACAAATAAAGATAATTTATTATACCTTCAAACTTCATTACATTTTGAAAATTGTCAATGAAATTATTTTTCTGAAGGTAATATCGACAGGATGCATAATTAATTTATTAGAATTACCCATTTTTGTAGAGCAAAAACTAATCACTATAAGACCACGTACATCAGTTGGAAACGATAATTAATTATGTAATTTGAAATTCTTGTATTTGTAATATGAAAATTTCATATTTGTAATTTATCATTTTTACCTTAAATTATTTTTATCTAATTTAGTATTCCAATTTTTGCTTTTGTAATTTTATGACTTAATCACAATATTTAATCGTGTTATTGAAAACATAATTATTTTCGTAATATATAATTTTAATCTAAACAAATCAGAGTAGATAATATGTGGATGAGAGAGAAATTAATTATTTATTCTGTGAACTGGGTTGTTGATGTGGGTAGAAAATATGTAAGTGGATTGGATTGGGTAAGAATTGGGTATGGAAGAGAGAGAAATTAATAATTCATTCCGTGACCTGGATTGAATGAGTTGCTGATGTGGGTAGTCTAAGCAGGGAAGAGTCCGAATTAAATAATTGGAGATCAGCTTGATGAAAGGGTCCTAATCAAGCCATTGATGTTGATAATTTATGGCCGTCCAGATTTGTCCCTGTACGATCGATATTTGCCAGAGGAGCTGCCCCTCTTATTAGCGGAAATTTGTAGCGTACGCTGGAATCCTTATTCAAAAAAGTCTAAGCATATCTAGAAGCTAATGATACCAATTTTCTATCATATAAATTGACGGCTGGGCGAGAATTGAAAATTTTAACGTTCCGTGAAATTTTAGTCAACCCTAAACTAGAGACCGTTGCACTAGATATCATTTACTTTGTTACTGGTGTCTCTTGTGATAAAAATTGTATACAAATTGGTTTTGTTCTATTAGTTCGTCAGAAAAAGTAGTAATTATTCAAAACTTTCTACTCCATGACGCAAATACACTAATATGTTTACATGTTCCAAAAAAACCAAATAAAAAAATAGTTACAAGTTTTATCCCACTTTGCATTAAAAAATAAGAATCATATTGACAAGAACTCCTTGGATAGAAAAGATAGTAGAACTGTAGGAGTAGATCAACTACTATGGAGTGGAAAGGCATGACGTCGATGGTAATAAAAGCAAAACATCAGAAAGAAACGACAACTTTTCCTGGTGTGAAATCTAACATGCAGAGAGAGAAACTATTCTTTTTTATACATATCAGAAATGGAAATACCTCACCATTTAATCAATCTCTCCCTCTCTCTCTCTCTCTCTCCCCCTCTCTCTCCATGTCTAATCTCATGTCCCACCAAGATCATCTTCATGAGCAAACTCCACATGAAAATAAGCAAGAGGATGGAGATGATCAAGGAAACCAATTAGTTGAAGCAACAAAAGATGATCAAAAGGAGGATTGCACAACACCAACTTCAAGTGATCACAAGATACCTACCATTCAAAGCTGCCCACCAACACCAAGAAAGAAAGGCCCACAAATCTTAGCTCATCACAAGAGGAAGAAGATTCCCAAGTTGCAATTCTTTGAAGCCACAAACAGCGAAGAGGTGGAGTCCTTCTTCAAGTCAAACCTTGAGGCTTCATCGGCTAGTAGCAGCAGCCCTACTCCTCAATCTCGTCCTAGAAAGAGGAGGTGTAGAAGCTGTTGATGATCACGAGGTTTCAATTATCTCTTGAACCCTTTTTTGTAAATTCCCTATATCTTATTTTCTTGGTCATAATTTTCTTCATCGGGGATAATATTTTGATATTTGTAATTATATTGGTATCTGGATTTTCAATAGCTAGCGTATCAAAGGGTACTAGGTTAGCCCTACCATGGAATCTCATGCTTGAAAATTGTAAAGTTATGCATCAACAGTACAACATAAAGTATTTTGGACGGATAAACGACTCAAATATGCTTAATCAAGATTTTGAACTGGATTCTTGTGAGAAGATTAGATTTAAGTTGAAGATACCAAGAGAGCATAAGCCTAAATTAAATTTTGAGATGGTTTTTTTCATGAGAACTCAAAAACTAATTAAGAGAATTCCACTTGGAATGGTTTTTTCAATTTTGTATTTTCAATTTGTAAGATTTGAAATCAAAACTTCAATAAAAGAATCCAAATTTCTTATCACTTGGAACTGTCATCCTATAAAATCATATGTTTTCCGAGATCAGTCATCTAGCAAAATCATGATTCTTGAACTTTGGATGTTTGTTTATCATCCCAATCCCTGTGATAACAATCATCGCAGTGCCAATCCATCTCTCTTAACTAATACAAAGTACAAAATTAGCTTGTGGAACAGTCTCAAGCGATTCACATTTTGATCTGCTTCCTACAATTGATCATCATTTATCGGCACACGAGCGTAATATAGTTAAAGATCTGAACTCCAAACTTCTAAGTTTATAAAAGTATGTGTTTTATTCTTGGTCTAGATGACGCTTACAAGCATTCCACTATTGTTAAGTAGTGTGTGCTAAGTTCCACAAAAAATTAGTATGTGGTAAATCGAAGATACAATAGAAATCTGTTATTTAAAATTTGTCGTATTTTCTTATATTGTACTTTTTAAAAATGGATAGTGTTACAACTATTTTCCTGGTTTTGATTAATAAAATTAACCGTAATGCCTTCGTTAACTAATTTTGCAGCAATCTTAAGATAAATACTCATATCTCAATCTTGTGGCGGTGCAATTACGATCTCTAGTTTATACGCTTCTTGGCTTTGCGGGATCTCTCCGGTACCGCGGTTAAATGGTAAAAGTAAAAAATGCAATGGTTAGCCATTAATAATGGCATAGTTATTGCCCTTAGAACGATGCATCTCTTTTCAAGTGATATTTGAATTTTTTATCCTCTAAATTACATAGGGGAATGGACATAATGGCCTGGTATTAGTTGCAGCATGTTTCTGAAGTTGTTCACTTATTTTATAAGTGTGTATTATTGCTCTAACATAACTCAGAAAACAAGTTTACCTCCGGAGAGTTCGAAATTGATAGAGATGGAGTTTTTTTCTCTGAGGGGTGGGAAGAGTTTTTTTTTTTGTGAAAAGATAATTAGAGGTGGAGTTAGCTTTTCTTGATATAAACGAGACGTATAAAACCCTTGATTATCAAGTGTGGGGCAAAATAAGACATGTACATTATTCAGAAAGGACATCCGCAACAAGATTAAAAAAATATTATTTTTTCTCCAACTGTAGAGTTGGAGTTTGGCTTATGATAACAGCGGTGAGGTACAAAATTGGGCTTCTATAAGTCTGACCCAAGAATCCCCATTTTTCTTGGGCCATAGGATGAGTAACAAGTAAAATCCTTGTGACGGCCCACAGCAACAGCCACAAAAAGGACCAAGAACGTTTCACTTTAAAAAAAAAAAATATATGGGCAGCATCTTTTGTTTTTACCATTTGGTATTTAGTTTAGGCTAACTAATCTAAATTTGAAATAAAAAAAACATTTGAAATGCCCAAATTTTTGCTAACAAATATTTAACACTATTATATTAAAAAACTCGATCGTTAAGCTAATAAGAACTTGATCAAAACATCCTATTGCTAAGATTGTAATCATTACATAATGTCAAATCATATAGCAGATCACAACAAACTTTTCCTGCTTCGTAATAATAAATATTATTAACTTAATCAATCTCTCACACATCCAGCACAGTACAAATCTCGAATCTCGATTTTTCTGTCTCCCGATGCACCCATGTCTACCCAGTTACTGTTCCTTACTTTCCTCACTTTTAACCCACGTAGTCCCCATTGTTGCCTGCTTCGGACACATGTCCCTTACACATGTCAATCTCTAAACATCAAAAAACTCCATTTACCCGTCGATACTGTAAACTTGTAACCCACGTACCCATTTTCTACCGCTTGGATATAATACTACCACTCGTCATCAAATTATCCCTAAACAGT
Source organism: Hypericum androsaemum (assembly GCA_963995505.1). Classification (NCBI taxonomy): domain Eukaryota; kingdom Viridiplantae; phylum Streptophyta; class Magnoliopsida; order Malpighiales; family Hypericaceae; genus Hypericum; species Hypericum androsaemum. The sequence goes on from OZ023186.1 coordinate 14,377,304, forward strand.
TAACAAAATGGCTCCAAAGCGTGGGGGGCAGAAGAAGAAGTTGGTGGGGACAGTGACGAGGAAAGTTGTGACGGAGACGGTTAGTGTCGAAATTATGGAAGGGGAATCGCAAGAGGTAACACAGGAGGGACAGAATGAGGAAACCCAGGAGTTGGTCGATGCCTTAACGAAACAGACGCCGGTGAGGACGATTCCTGTTCAAGAGAAGGTGCGAGAGGAGGAAGTTGAGGTGGAGAATGCTGAAGGGAAGAGGGCTAGCAAGGGGGAAGAGGAAGGAAGTGGAGTTGAGCAGGAGGAGGCAGAGGAAGAGGAGACACAAGAAGAAGCCCAAGGGGAAGCAGGAGCGGAGGAGAAGGGGAAGGGCCAAGAAGGGAAAGGAAATATTGGGAAGAAGAGGAAGAGGAGAGGGAAGGCGGCAATGGAAGAGTACAAGAGGTACGTGTTCAAGGTGCTGAAGCAGGTGCACCCGGAGCTGAGGATATCTTCAATGGCTATGAGTATTATTAACAGCTTCATGAAAGATATCTTCGAGAGGCTGGCCGATGAGGCGGCCAAGCTCTCGCAGTACACCGACAGGGCGACCCTCTCGGCCAGGGAGATTCAGGACGCGGTGAAGCTCGTCCTCCCGGGCGAGCTTGGGAAACATGCTATTGCTGAAGGGTCCAAGGCTGTTACTAACTATATCTCCTTTGAGGGGAAGAAGAAGTCCTCAAAAGTCTAGCTAGTGGTTAATTATATTTTTATGTTTTTTTAGGAGTTCATGTATTTTCTAGATTAGGAGTTCTATGGTTTGTTTTTGTTGTTTATTAGGAGTTGGCTTGGAGTTGGTGTTGTTTATGGGTATGTATAGTCTGACGTTTGTTTATGGGCATGTGTAGTGTTGATCCTAATAACTTTTCCAAAACTTTCTTCACCAATTCGAAGTCACAAAGAGGAATTGTGGGTTCCACCCAAAAAAAAAAGAGGAATTGTGGGATTTTGAGGGTGATCCTTTTTTTAAGGAAACGAGGGGCAAACGACTTTCTAATATTTGTTCATTAAATTAACTTTTTCGATCAAGAGGTATGTAGGGGCCGATCTCGTAATGCAAGTAGAGACCCTGAAACCGATTTGAAAATCAAAACGGGTGGACAAAATGGATTGGGTACGGATGTTCCCATTCCAAACGGTTTGGAGTGAGGGTACGTGGGGTTTTTTTGCAAAAATTCATAAACATGAGGACCAAAAAGAAAAAGTCACACGGACCAGTATCATAAGCGGGAGATGTCACTATCGCAAACACGAAAAATACACTAGTTAGTATAACATAACGGGACATGTCGGTATTTTATAACGGGACATGCTGGTATCACATAACAGGACATGCTAATGCGGTCTCTTTCACTCCAAACTGTCCGAAATAATTTCCTTTATTCCGTATCCAATTCAAGCCATGTGATTCTGTGAGATTCACAGACAATGGTCCTGTTTGGTGAAATTTTTTCAAGTAATAGATGGTAGTTCTAGAGTAGATTAGGAGTAGATAAAATATTACTTATTTGGTAAAATTAGTAGATTATAATATATTAGTAGATGGTAGTTTAGGAATAATTTAGATTCTTTTGTAATTTATTTTGATTATCAAAAGTTAAATAATTTTTTTAACTTTAATAAATATTTTATTTTACTAGTTCATTCTTTGATAAATTCAAGATTCTAATTTATATACAAATATTAGTAGATTTTTTCTTCAAATCTTATTTAAAATATTAGGATATTCACACAATTAAAAAAATAGTTTTAAATTAGTTCCTAATATCAAGAGTTTGTTTGTTGGATCATTATTTTGGTTTTTAAAATTAAATTAATTTGTTAATGATATAAATATTTTACTTTGCAACATGAGCTTTCATAATTATCTTGGATTGAATTTTTTAAAAGATACAATTTTGACAAGGTTTGGCAAAAATTTATTATTCACTATACCTAATCAATTAGATGATATCTAACTATAAACAAATTCATAGATTTTTAGAATGCAAATTGTAATTCTTTCTATTTTTGGAGTATAATGATAGATCGAGAAACTAGACTGAAAAAAATTGGTAGAGAAATCTTATGTTGTATGTAGTAAGCTTTCTAATATTCAAATTAGATCTAACTTCCTATTTTATTTGGAAAAAAGAACAAATTTATTGTTCTATAAAGTATTCTCTAAAAGAACAAGTTTATTGTTTCTATAGAGTATTCTCTTGCTCCTACATTCCTTAATATAATACCTCAAGAAACTTTTAGGAAGAATTGAAAACAAAAATTAATTTCGGAAGATTGAATTAACGAAGAATCGACAATATAAAATTAGTCAAGATCAAAGATTAATGCATCTACATACATTAAGAAATCAAATTTCTTTTAGTTTGATGTAATTATAAGAATTATAATAAATGATAATGTAATATTTTTTTAGATGTTGTAATAAATATTAATTTAACTACTACAATAAATGACATGATTTTGTTATTCTTATTGTTATTCCTTTCTCCTACCAAATGTAAGAAATTAATATATTTAATAAGTTAATCAATTGACCTTTAAATAAATATTTATTTAGAAATATAAATAAGTAATATATTAAATTATTTCTATTTTATTTTATGTAAATAATTTAGATTATTTTATTTAGGAAAAAATTATTAATTAATAATTAATTTAACCAAAAATATATAATCTAATAAAGTGAATCTGCTATTTGCTAGTTGATTTTACCAAACACATTCTTGAATCTGCTATCTACTATCTATTCCCAACCTGCTATCTGCTTCTAATTTGTTCTGCCAAACAGAGCCATATTGCCGATTATTTTGACATAGTCTTTGTATTTACAACTTATCTTTTATTTGGAACTAACTGCTAGTTTGATTTGATAGGACTTGTATTGTAATCGAATTTGTGTAACATTTTCTCAATTTAGTAAGAATTTATGTAACATTTTCTCATGAGATTGTGTTACAATATATGTTCCACCTCTCTTGAGCACTTTGCGACCAAGTTGACATCTACGAGACCTAAGTCCTTGTCCTTCACGTCAAAAGTTACTTTAAAAAATCTTTGGTTTCAAGCTAGGTGGGGATGTGGTTCTTATTTATTTTGCCTCTCTTGAGAATTCGCTTCTCTGGATCTCCAAGCTGAAGCTATTTTTCAAGTCCATCGAGCCCTGGTCTCCGGGTTTTCGTCCTACTTCGAGAAGCCTGTGGCTTCAAATTAGGGGTATTCCTTTGCAGGTCTGGTCGAGCTCTTTCATCGAGTGGCTCGTGGAAAAATTTGGTGTTTTTAAAGCTGTTCATCGGTTAACTGCTTGTCGGGATCGTTTGGATGCTGCTTTTGTGCATATTTCCTCCACCATTATGGATAGAATCAATAGTAAGGTATCGGTCAAAATTGGATGAAGTGGTGGTCAACTTGGTTGAGGAGCAACCTATTTCTGAGTGGTGGTCACTTTTGTTTCCCCCCACGATGCTTTTATTGTATTGCCTTTCGAAGATGTCCTATTGCAGGTGGATACAGTGTCTTCTGAGCAAAATGTTGAGAGGGATTTATCTGCTGTTGCTGTCCCACTTTTTTGCAACCTTCCGCTGCGGTTGAAGTTGATTCGCAATGGTCGAGTGCTGCAGTTTCTATAACAGGGGGCTCCACATCAAGGGCTTCGTCTTGTGTCACAGCCTCTTCATATGAAGTGCATGTTGTCGTGCCGCCCCTCGCTGCTCTAATCTCGTCTTTAGATTTGGTGCAACCTCTTGTTTTAGATGTACAAAGTTTGTCGCAGCCACCCACTGCTTGTTGTGTTGTAGTTAGGCAGTCTTTTACTACTGCTGCGATGGTAGGGGAGGTTGGTTCGAAAGATGCTGCTGGTCGCATTTCTCCAGTTGGTTTTGCTACTGATTTGGAGTTGTCTTCTGAAGAAGAAGCTGCTACATCTTTCATTTCTGCGACACCTTTGAATGAGATGATGCAGCCCCTTGCTGCAACTTCAGGTCGGCTGGTCAATCTGAAGCTCTTGGCTTCCATTGGAGTGACAAATTTGGAGTGTTTGGATGAGGTTAGTACATCGCTCTTGGAGGAAAGGTCCTCGCCTATATTGGTTTGACCTCCTTCTGTGTCCAAGCAGCTCAACAAGGGGAAGTCTTCGTTGTTGACCCCGATTAGATCTAGCTGTCAGGTCAGGAAACCCACAGCCAAAGCAGCGGCTCTCGAGTTGCCTCCATCAAGGAAAAAATCAAGCTCTCCAAAGAGGTCTTTAGCGGGGCCAAGCCTTTGCTCGCTTTTGTCTACTTTAGACAAGACGTTTGACGATGCTCTTAAAGAGGAGCTGACTACCGAGGCTTGGCGTTTGGCAATCCTTACGGACTTTTCTTGGAAAGAAGACGCCTCTTCCATCATCAAGGAAATCAAGGTTGCAGCTCGAGGGCAAGCAAGTTTCTTTTCTTTCTTGCCTCCTTAATCTAGGTGTTCTTTGCTTAGAAGGTTGGACTATTGGTGGTTTGGTGAAACTTGTCCTATTTAGGTAGTTGGGTTTCTTTTTGGACTTTCTTAGGGGTACATGAGTAATCTTTTGGGAATACTCTTGTATTGTACTTAGATAGTGTTTATCATCCTTTGATATGCGTTATCTAGTATCTTGGGTAGGGTTCGGTTCTTTATTTTCCGTTGGTGTAATTATCCTTGGAGGTATTTTGAGTGGCAATAGAATTTACTTATCAAAAAAATATATTTGGTTTCATTCACATTTCATGTCCGAACGAAAAATAAGCAACTCATCAACGTATAAAGTCACCACTACTTTATACTCAAGACTAATTTTAGTAAAAACATAACATTCTACTTTGCTAATCTTAAATCCAAACTTTTAAATTTTTTGTAACATTGTCTTGGTTCCTATTTAATCTCATAGGCAGACCTTTTTAATTTTCATATTTTATGTTCTTCATCCTCAACAAAATAATCTTGAGGTTGGTGCAAATAAATTTTATCATCCAAGTTTTCATTCAAGAACACAAATTTAATATCAATTTGATGAATTTCTAATCCATAAATGGACGTAATCGCAAACATGATTCTACTAGATGTAAATTTATAGACCGAAGAAATTGTCTGAAAATAATCTATCTCCTCTTTATAACTATAACCTTTGACTATTAACCTAGCCATGTACTTATCAAAAGTACCATTAGTTTTGAGTTTCTTTTTTTAAACTTATTTGCAGCCAATAGGTTTAGTCATGTGGGGTAAATCAAGTAGAGTCCAAGTTTGATTATCAAGTATGGACTTGATTTCATCATCCATGGCACTTTTTCACATATCAGAATCTTATTGTAACATAGGTTCTTAAAAAATATATCAATACCAAAATTCTTTTCAATTCTAAGTTTCTATTTCTCCTCAATTTGATTAATTCATCATTCTTCTTTTCTTCTAAATTTTCATCATGCACAATTTCATTGCTATATGCATCCTCATCAATATCAAGTTCACCAAATAAGTCATTACTTATTTCTACTGTATCAACATCTCTAATATTTTAAGTGTTCATAAATGCAGCATGCAGAGCTTCAAATATAATATTCTCACGAAGTCTGAGAAATCTATGTGTTTTTTACTCATAGAAAAATAAAAAATAAACACAGAATTCTCAGTTATAGTACTAAGTTTTAACCTTTTAAAAGTAACATCTAGAACATATGTAAATGTTTAACACTGGGCTTATGCCCAATAAATAATTCATATGAAGTTTTCATATTTTTCCTGTTGACAATCCTATAACTAATGTTATAAGAACTCAATAGTGTATCTTCTTAATAAATCCATAGTAGCTTTGAATTTATAAGCATGGAACTAACCTTTCTATTAAAGATCTATTTCGGCTACTCTATTTTGAGGTGAAGTATTATGTGCTAAAAATTCTCTAACAATTCTATTTAATAAATTTGTTAGATAGATATTCACCACTCATATCCAATCTCAACCATTTGATCTTTAAAATAGTTTTATTTTCAACTTCCTCCTTGAAATGTTTTTAAACTAATAAAGATCTCATATTATTTTAAGTAAATACACATATGTATTACATTAATCATCAATAAAAGTTATAAAATATATTTTACCATATCTAGCAATATACTTTTTATTATCACAAATATTTGATGAATAAGTTTAATTAAACTAGTTGATCTCACAATATTTTTAAAAGAAGTTTTAGTCAACTTAGTTTGAGAGCATCATTCACATATATTTATAGCAAAAAAAAATTAATATTTAGAAATTAACTCTTATCATACGACTCTTAGCATTCCAATATGTCCTGATCTTTAATACCGATTAACATGCTCATCAATATTAAGTTAAAAAAGTAGACAGAATATGTGATTTTATGTAATGAACATTTAACAAATACATATTGTCTTTCATATAACCTTTTCCTACAAACTTTTAATTCTTGGTGATAGACACTTTTTGAGAACCAAAGGCTACATTGAAACTATTTTTGTCCAATTTATGAGTAGATACAAGATTCTTCTGCATAGTTGGTATATGATACATAGTTTTCAAAGTTATAGTATTCCTGTAGTGAGGGAAGAATGACAGTCCTATGCCGAGAACTTCTCTTGAAGAAGAATTTTTAATGTCAACAACTTTGGCCTCTTTTATCACTTTATATGTCTTGAACAAACTCTTGTTTGAGGTGACATAACAGGTAGCTTTTGAATCGACCCTCCAATCAGTAGTGACATTACTAACAAGATAAATTACAGACATAGGAGCAAAAAGTATTTGTCGTCGACCACATTATTTTGTTCCATTTTCTTATCGTGCCTCTCGCGGTGACGACATTCTCTAGCATAGTGACCAGGTTTGCCACACACATAACAACTACCTTTTTCCTAATTTCAAGGATGTCCAGGATTGAAGCCCTGGCGAGTGTCATGGTGTAAAAATTTACCTTTAAAAAACTACCTTTTTCTTGTTGCTGTTATTTTCATTCCATTTTCCTTGAAATTCTTCCTCTTTTTGGACTTTTCTTGATTGTTCTTAGAAGTTCTAGAACGATTTTTATCATCAACATTATTCACACCATCATTCTTCGAAGAAACTAAATCATCTCTTTTAAGACTTTCGGTCTCAATTTGAATACCCTGAAGAAGTTCATCAAAGGGATAACTTCTTCATATATTTCAGTTTCTTTTAGTAATCCTTTTCACAAAGGCAGAAGTTTACCAATGATGGTTGAAACTTGAAAAGTCACAAATAGGTTCATCAGCATCAGCACATTATGTTGCTATGTCATTTAATTCATTGACCTAATCAATGAGCAGTCGAGTATCCACCATCTTGTATTCAAAATACTTGTTAACCAAAATGATTTATTACTAGCATCTATATTGAGATACCTCATTTTTATTGTATTCCAAAGTTCTAAAACAATTTTGTGGATGTGGAACTCGTTGAACAATGTGTTGTTCAACGACTACAGAATGGTGTAGCGGCAGATGAAATCTTCATTCCTCCATTTCTTTGCCTTCTCCTTAGTCTGAGCCTTTTGTTCCTTTTTTGCTGCTTGATTAATGACTTCCATCAGACAACTTTCAGATAGAACAAAAAATACCTTTGCGTCTGTCAAAGGATATTGCATCTTCATACTCTAGCACTTGTAGTTCAACCCATTTAGCCTCTCAAGTTTGTTTCCGTCATTCAAATATGCCTTTACCAACACAAACTTCATTGCATGAATTTATTACCTTTAAAACTATTATTTAATGTGAGTAAAGAATTTAAAGGTAAGTCAGACACATTAAAAAATAATGTTTTTTAAAGGTATTAGTTCTTGCCATTTAGCCGTAAATAGTTCTTAAGGAATTAACCTTCAGGATACATAATATATGTGTCTCAGAATTTCACAAGTTATACTCTTACGATTCTCAGAAACAAAATTCGCAAGTTACACACTTAAGAGGGAAGATTCAATTATTGTGTCTACGGCTCTAGAAATAATTTGAGCATTTATAGATATTCAAGAGTTGCACCAAAGGGTGATAATAATTCATTGGAGAGAGTCGTTGCATCCATAGATTGCAACTTACACCGAAGAGGTCTGCAATTCCAAGAAGAGCACCTCTTATTCGAAAAAAATTTATTGTCGTTGAAGAAACTGGATAAGTTGTCACTCTTCCTCTCCCTTTATTTAATATTTATTTATTTCTTTTTTTGGAAGGTAAATTTTTTTTACACCATTGCCAGGGTTTGAATTCTGGATCTTCTTGAATCTAACAACGCCTTATGTTGTTAGGCTACATGCTCTTTGGCTCTTTCTTTCTTTTATATATATATATATATATATATATATGAACTAATGAAACTACTATTATTTTTCCATGATAATGGATAGAAGCCCAAATGAGTTTGACTAGTACTCAAATTCACTCACTTATTTATAAACTATCAATAGACCTCTAATTTCTACTCTAGTCAATGTGCGAAAAAGCTAAATGACAAAATGCAAGACTCTGTTATTATGTAAATACCACTATACTCTTATATATAACACTTATTGTCATAGTAGACAAGTCCTGACCGGGCCAGGAAGGCTGAGCTATAACTACCACTTTTGTATGTCGCATGGTGTACCAATATACACTGCAGGATGTACATTAATGTACGCCACATGTTGTACCATTATTTGATGCTTTGTGTACTAATTTATGTCGCATGGTACCATTGTTTGACACGTATGTAAGCGCATGATGTACCAATATATGCACACATTGTAGTACTGTCTCACGCATACCATTTTTCAGGTTAAATACTAAAAATATTGTAGTATATTGTGCGAGTGGATCCCAATTATAGGAGTAAAGGACGCGCCTCTCAGCCTTAATCAACAGCCAGGAATTGAATCCAGGTGATACTTCTCACCCTATTAATGATAGGACCTAATCCAACCTCGAAGTTTTTGTTTGGTGTCGTCGGAGTGAACTTGTACCACCTCTCACATAATTAGTCAAAAAAATAATTACTTTGTTTATGTACTTATTTTCGTGAAATATATTAATCTACAATGAATACGCTAATCATTTAAATAAAACAAAATCTTTAACATGAAATCAAGGAATTAAGAGAAAATAGTTTATCTGAGTCATCTCTATCCACAATTCCACAAATACGACAATGAACCTCCATATTCCTCCAATTATTAAAAAATACAAACCCAAACCCCGATATCTCTTTCGGCAACCAGAACCTTCCCTCTCTCTCTCTCTCTCTCACCCCACCTGACCTCTATCATCCGAAGATGAAACCCCATAACCGAAAGCTCCAACTCCTCCCACCCGACGACGCCCCTTTCACCTTCCCCCCGCCGCCGCCGCCTCTTCAACAGCTATACCCAAACCCGCCCTTCGACTCAGCCATGGCCATTACGGTCCTAATCCTCCTCACCGCCCTCTTCTTCCTCGGCTTCTTCTCCATCTACATCCGCCGCTTCGCCGGAAACCCGTCCGCTAGCTTCCCCTCCCACCGCCGCTGGACCCACCAAACCGCCCGCCCACCGCCACCACGGAGCTACCCTCGAAATGTCTATAAAGGGGTCGACCCAGAAGTGATAAGCTCGCTGCCGGTCTATGGTTACTACCATGGGGAAGCGAAGCAGCCGGTGGAGGAGTGCGCCATCTGCTTGGGCGAGTTCGAGGAAAGGGAAGCCGTGAAGATGATACCTTACTGCAGGCACGTGTTCCACGTGGTGTGTATCGACACGTGGCTGAAGAACCACGTGACATGTCCTGTCTGTAGGGGGACACGGTTATTTGGAGAGATGATCGGACCGGAGGCGGCCGGTGGCGGCGTATCTGGCAGTGACACGTGTACGGCGGAGGGCGAGGTGGGGCAGGCTGGTGGGGTTAGGAGGTGTAGGAGTTTGTCTCGTGTTGGAGGTGGGACGGTAGCCATACAAAGGAGTCCTAGTTGGTGAACCACGTGTAAATTCATGTTTATATTATTATTTTTGTCGGTTGTACAGTTAGAAACATCGACTGTTGGGACAGTTAGGTGGTCGTGTTAGAATGTAGGAGAAGAATTGATGAAGGGGTATATGATCTTGTTGGTTTTCACTTTTAGTCCTTCCTTGTGTGGATTTTTTCTTAAGATATAAAAGTAGGAGTATATGGTGCAGTTTAATAGTTCGATTACATCTAATAATACTTTCACATAAGTCACAACTAAAAGATAAACTTGTAGGATAAAGTGGTTACTCGTCATAGACCATGTATTAACTTCTAAAGTTAAATTAACTTCTATACAAAAAGCGACAAATCAGTAAATTGTTGAATACAACGTCAACTAACAGTGTCCATAATATTGCACGCACGGAGCCACTAAAGAGAAGAGTCTTTCTATGACAGATTCATTGTGTAGATTGGATGGATGATTTTCTCAAATAGACTCCAATCCTATTTGATTGGAGTGGCCACACAGAGTTTTGATGTGTGTTGCAAGCATCGGGATTGGGTTGTTTCGAGCAGATGTCTTGACTTTCCGTCTTAGAAACGTAGAATTTTACTGAACTTTGATATTTGGAGTAACTTGATTAATAATTATTATTTTGGCAATAAATACTGAAATATATAAGTTGCCTTACATATAAGATTTTAAGAGAAGTTGAGAGAATGGGGTTGAATTGGTACGGAATGTCACTATTTCGAACCGTTTGGAATGAAGATACGTGAGAACTTTTTTGCAAACGCGCTAAAATACGGGGATCACATAACTGCGTATGTCAGTATCACATAACTGCGTATGCCAGTGTGGTCCTTTTGCAAAAATGCTAAAATACGGGAGACCAAAATGAAAAAAATTACTCGTGTCATTATCATCAACGGGGACTTGCCGTTTTCACAAAAACAAATGTCATTATCACATAACTGCACTTGTCATTATCACATAACTGCGCTTGCCATTATCGCATATCTGCGCTTGCCGCTGCGGTCTCCCTTCACTCCAAACCATTCGAAATTAATTCCTTCACTCCGTACTCAATCCAAAGCCGAGAGAATGTGCCTTTGGAATCGGGATTTTAAGATTTGAAGTCTCACGGTCAACTATTGAGACATTTGGCCAATATCAATTGGATGGTTCATTGACTTCTGATGTAAAACAAACAGAGGAAAAGACAAGAGTACATAAAAAAGATGGGGATTTTTCTAGGAGTGACGTATATATATATATATATGCAGGTTTCTAAATCAGTGGATCCCAAAAGCAAACCCATTGTGGTGATCGCGACGTGCTAGTCTGATGTAAGAAAAGACGGATTTTATTACAAACTTTACAATTGAAGTAGTCTCGTCTCTGACTGTACATAGCAAATATAACTGAGTATAAGTCGGGTCCTATTTAGGACCACATCTTCTTTTCTTTTCGAAAACTTAAGACGTAAAAATTTAAGAAAATTCAAAAATCTACGAACTCCCCATTAGTGAAGTAGGACACGCCTTTGAGAGAAGCATGCATCCACATTTCTTACGGGCCATTCCATTGGTTCGCAGTGGCTCCTAGAAATGTCCTAACAATTTTCTAAGCAACAGGATACACATCACTATGTTGATGCTTAGTCTGAACTCAAAATGACGATTCGCGAAGATGGTTAATTAATGTTTGGTCTGATTCGAAAATTTGCAACGGAGAAACCAAAATTATCTCTGTACCTATTTGATTAGTCTAATTGCAATTGATTGGTAGATGGTTCTGCGTTCTCAAAAGCAAATAATCGAAGAAGCCCAATGGAAATGATTTCGCCAACCTTCTAAACAAAGCAGAGGACCGACCAGAAATTATTTTAAAATTTCCAACCTTGTGCGTAAAGCCAAAGGAAAAAGACTTTGACACCTTTGAAAATAAAATACCATGGTTTCATTTTGTCTTTTTTGGTTGCCCAACTAAAAATGTGAATTCGGGAAACCTCTATCACGCAAGTAGACTAAACGAAATCACAAGGCACTTGGTTAAAAAGACGTCGAGAAATCTAAAGTGAAATTTTCTGTAAAAGAAAAAGTAAAGAAAGAAACAGCACAACTGTAAGATTGCAGATCTGCAGAATTGCTAAATTATTCGTATGAAGATGTTCTTGGTAGAAATTGGTAAGATTGTGGATCAGTATGTCTCTTGCACTCGGCATCTTTATCCATATCAAGACAATGAATTAAGAAGCCGATCGTTTGATCAAATCATACAAATCGATATCATCAAAATCTATCAGAGGAACGAACACTGGAAAAAATAAGAAATACCTTGCAGGAGATGGTGTCAAAATTCCAATGTTTAGAATATCTTTCTTCCAGACTTGTGCCCTGCATCTTTCTATACTACCGTCGGGTTATAAAATGGAGTATGCACGAATGACCTCGATTACAGGCGCCCAACACATTGGACACTTTCCCCCACTCTGGAATAACTCGTTTGCACATTTGGCACATGCACACATGTGCCCGCATCTGAAGGAAAAAGACGGGAGAAGTAAGAGATCAATCACAGCGGAGCTTTCGAGCCCATCCATAGCGAAAAGAAGTTGCAGAAGATAGAAAGGGTTTGGATTCAAGCTCACCTGTACAGCAAAGAATCAATATTGCTACCACGACACATACAACACAACCCTTTCCTCACGTCGTCCCATTTAGATTTATCTTCCGGAAAACTGGTCTCACCTATACCTGCAGCGGAGAAGCGCATTCTTGCCCAGTCACATGACACGGACATACTCCAAGAAACTTAATGATGCTGTGCTAAATATAGACGATACCAACATAACATCCTCAAAAGCATGTCTACTACACAATAGACAAAATGTCTAGATAAAGCTGAAGGATGGAAACATATTTCCAATGTTTGCTACTTCTCCCATCACTAGCTTGTGGACAAAAATTTAAAGTGCGCAAAATTCAGAACACGAAGAACTTTTACCATTTGGCAGAACACAAAATCTTGAATTTTCGAGTATTTTCAAGATTGGTGATCCCTCAGATCATGTAGGATATTAGAGGGAATGGAAAGCTTATAAACATGAAAGCTCGTATCTGGATTTAGCTCAGAATCTAGCTACGATGGCCTATTTACGAGGTAGAAGAACCATAACATAAATGAAGCAATCATGATAGCAGACAATTAGACAATGTGATAAAAGGAGAGGAGAAAGTGACAAAGAATCAGGCATTCACACCTGATGTACTTGCTGACCGGTTCAAAGCAGCTGAAACTTCCTGCCTGATGGATCGCTGCAACTCAAGTTGCATGTCCATGCATGCTTCTAGCGTCCTCTGCATGTTGTTCATTCGTTGCTGGAGTCTTGCCATGTCAATCCTCAGATCGTTAATGATGTCCCATTCCTGAAAAGAAGATCAAATCAATTCAAGCGGTGATATGCAAGACAAATATAAGTTTTATAGAAAATCTTGCCCAAAAGAAGCAAATTATCGTCAAGCCAATTAAGCTGGATAGCATAAGTAAAAGAAATTAAAAACAGAGAAGAGTTTACATGCTTTCTGCAACCATTTTAAAAACAGCTTCATCATCGGGAAAAAAAAACTATTTCCCACTTTCTCAAACCACAAAGTGTCATTTCCTAAAGGGAAAATAACGAGGATATGCAAAGCGCTATGTTTTAAGGGTATCGGACTGAAGCATCATGTCATCCAACCCATCAGATGGAAAATTGAACTCACAATTCCAAATTGTGGATGCATGTCAGATTGTGGCCAGGCATAATGGTGGGACTCCCGATCCCAAAGCTGTTGAGAAGGAGGAACCGATGGAGAAGGTAAAACAAAAGGAGGACTCTGCTGAGCATCTCCTTGATCCTCGGTCTGATCTCTTGACCTAACAGGATATTGCTCCCCTGATGAAGGAGAAGGAGATGTTTCTTGCATTTCCACGTCAAGGGAGGCATGACTTTGCCTTTGCACATACGACTGTATAAGTTGGTCAAGGCTCTGACGGAAGCCACTGCGAAGAAGGGTAGACACGCTTCTCCTGCAATAAAGCAGATAACTTTAGATTCTACTGAATAGCCAAACAACTATTTTTTCCAGAAAGATTCATACCTATTTAAAAGTTCCCTGAGCTCTGAATTATGCACATTATCGTTATCAGGCAGATAAAATGGATCCATCCTTCTAACTGGAACATCATCCTGATCATTAGGTTCTAGCCAACTTTGAACGGCCTCCTGGAAACTGCCATCTTCACGCCAAACTTCTGAAGCCTCCTCTGTATTTTCATTTTCAAACCACTCACTTGTTGTAGTTCCATGCTGATCCCCCTCGCTGACGTCACGGTTTTCAAACTGTTCTGTAGATTGAAGACTATCCCCAGAATAACCAACATGCTCAGTATCATTCCCTTGTAACTCGGAAGACTCAAATCTATCCATTGCGAAGTCTCTTCTGTCACTTCTCGATACCACGGCATCATCCCGAAGTTGTTCCATGTGTACCACAGGTTCATGAAAACTATCAGATGCAGATCTAAGTGAAACCTCTGCATCATACAGAAAACTGGGGGTGGCCCTTCCCTCCAAATTTATATGATTTTGCTGAGAGGGAGCTTCTCTGTCTGAGAGCAAGTAATTAGGTTCTACATTTTCCGAAAATTCCATGGAAGGTCCACAATGTGGAACTTCCGAATGGAGCTCAACTTCTTCATGTCTTTCACTTCTCCTTTCAGCTGCATCTGTGCCAGCAGCCTGCTGCCTGTCTATCCCTTGATTCTCAGAAACGTTTACTGACATCTCATCTAAAAAATCAGCACCTCCTTGTTGATCCGCATCTTCAATACCAGTTCTACCATCCAACATCCAAGACCCACCACATTCTGCATAATTCAAATCAGTTTGTGCACCAGGTATATTCTGACGGTCACTTCCATCACCATTACTGTCGGTGTTTGAGGAGGAATCTGAAGATTCATTGCTGCTGCCCACTTGTCCGCTAAGAGAATGGTCCAATTTGGAGAAAAATCCAACCCTGCAAAAGCAGATAATTTCCATCAAAGTGTACCCTTAAGGGCCTTAACGAAATTCAAGGAAAAGGCAAAGGGAGAGGAGATATCTTGAGATAAGAACTCCATTACTCAATACCAAGAAACACCTTGGTTTTCAACAGAATTTAAACAAACTGTTCCATCACAGAGCTGGGTACGCCAATTAGATTTAGTGGCAATGGTGGATGCTGACTACAATGAAATAATGCTCGTATGAACCACTAGCTGAGTGCAGCAATGAGAAATAGCAAAGTTGACCATTAGGAACCAAAAAACATAGAGTTGCTTCCCCTAAAGACTGAGCCTTGGAAAAAATTTCTAAGAAAATCTCCATATTAAATAAAGAAAACTTTGCATTGATAATTTCATATCCATGAGTTTCATTTGAGGCCAGTGATACTGAATTCCACATGCCATCAAGTTAAGGAAACTAATATTCACAACAATCAAAATTTAAATGTATTTGACAGCATTTGGAGACATTTAAAAAGAAGAAGATTTACCTAAGGTCAGACACAGTATGGCGTTGCCTCAATAAGCCTAATTCACTCGCTGTTCTGGAAATATGTCTCTCGCCCTCAATCACTCGGTCATTTCGCAAGAATCTTCCTCGTAGTAATGACTGCAAAACAATATAAAAGAAAGAAATGATCGAGAGTAACCTCAGAAGCATGAAAAAATAGTCCTTGTGAGCAGAATCAGGTTGACTTTTTTTTCTTTTTCTTTTGACAAATTAGGAAAGATTATTCATCATGCATGTAATGACAACAGCAAAAAGCTGCTAACTATGGAATATATACTTAAGTAACATCATCCATTTTCACTGAAACAAATAGATATTACTCAAAAAGACACTGTAATCTTTTACCTTTTATATCTAACCTTCCAATTTATATACAGAGAGCAGATAACAATTATCTTCCTATGTTATATTAAGAATATAGCCTATTGGTGCACGAGCAGGCTCATAAATGAGTACCCCCACTTGATGCAATATTTAACAGAAATTTTATCATAATAAAAAAGGGTTCGGTTTGACATCTATGTGCAGGAATAGGGCCAACAAGCCGACAAGACAAGGGCTTGTTCGTTTTTCAAGGAAACCTTCAGAAATTCACAAGAACATGGTATTGAATAGATTACAGACCTGGATGCGATTACGATGAGCGAATTGAGATACAGCATGATGCTCCAAAAGCCCTTGAATCTCGATTTTCCTTTCTCTCTCGGCCTTCTTCACCATGTCAAGTAAAGCCTGTCTGCCACAAAGCCGCCGTATGCCTCTCCTTGAAAGTTCACTTCGGCCTTCATTATTGTTGATAACCTGTCCATCAAGAACTTGTTCAATTTGACCAACTACTTCGGCATCGTGTTCCCCTCTTCGATCAACACGAGCACCTCTGTGCCGGCTGTTCGTCTGTACCCATTCTCTTATGATTCTCACCCTCTCCTGCTCTGTTTCTCCAAGCCACTCTGCTCTAGCAGCATTTCCCCTTCCCCGGACACCGGGTGGACGTTCCCTAATACCACTAGTCATCCAATCTCGGAAAACCTGCCTTACGCGTTCTCTTTCTACTTCACCAAGATCAGAAGAATCATCTTGACCATTCTCTGATCCAGCCGGACTTGGAAACCATTCTCTGTACTCAGTCTCTGGGGCATTCAAATCCTCAGAGTTGACACTCTGTCCAACACTTTGGCTATCAGATACACTCACCCTAGAGAAATCAGCACCCAAGCCATCACCTCTATGCTGGAGGATCCTCTCTCTCCCGGGGGACGATTGGCCAACCAAATGCTCATCCTCAAGCTCCCTCCACATCTGCAGGATAGAGGATGCACGGCTACCAGACCTCCCTTCGTCATCCCGTCTTCTAACAACCTCAGACTGAGAGTCCCTAAGGAATGCAGAATCAAGGGCAGAAACATTGTGCAGGCCAGCAATAGCCATCACTCCGAATCGCAACTAACTATTCCTATTACACAATCAAATCCCAATCTGCCTAAAATGCATCAAAAAGCTGCATATACGTACGATAAATACAAGAGCAGATTGGTTAACTTCCTCGGCTCAAGTCATATCGAAACCGCAACTTTCCAGAACATCAACGATCCTCAATCTCGTCATACCCGCGGTATCCATCAACGCCTCCTTTACAACAACTCTCCAATGGATTTCACAACACGCAAAATCAAATTCACACTCTAAACCGCGACGAAACCGCGCTCCTTCACCTACATCACAAAGAAATAAACTAAATCAATCTCTCGAGGTACAATGAAACAGTTCACCTAAAATACACACACACACAAAAAAAAGAATAAATAAAACGAATTCCAGTTTCCAGATCGAACGACTCGGCGCTCCAGAAGAAGCGAACTCGTAATTAAATCCAGAATATAATTCCTGATGCGTGAAAAATTAAATTTAGATTTTAAAAAAAGATTTAATAAAAGGAGGAAATTCAAATCTCCAATTGAACCTGTGCAATCTCCTATCTCCTGCTCGCTCGCTCGTCGCATTAGAAAGGTTCAATTAAACCGACATATAAAGAAGCAAAATGGAGAATGAAATGAGAAAATTGGATCGAGGAAGAGGAAACGGAAACGCAGCGTTTTTGGGAGAAAGAAAGAAAGAGAGTAGAACAGTTAGTTACCGGGGCAGGGAGATGGAAGGAGGAGGAGGAACGGCGTTGATGGTTTCCAAGTAAACAACACCAAAACTATTTTCTATTTTCTATTTTCTATTTTCCTTCCTCAGAGAGAGAGAGAGAGAGAGAGGTCTTTGTTTCTATTTATTTTAGGTGGGGAGAGAGAGAGAGAGAGAGAGGGAGGAGGGAAATAGAGATTTTGGGAGAGATAAAATGGGAAGGTGAGGACACGTCACCACCGGGGTAGATGGAGAGGATTTCGCTTCCCATCTTCCTTGCTGCCGTGACACCAACGTCTTGATTAATTGGGAGTTGGCGATAAACAAAATTGATGTTTTGGATTCGAGTTTTATTAATATAAAAAATATTATTCGAATATTTATAACTAAAATTTTTGATTAATTATTTTATTTTAAATCTTTGAATGAAATATTTTCAAATTTTATTTAAAAAATAATATTCTCAATAGTATAATTTGTTAGTTGCAAGTACCAAATTTAAGTTTTTTTAAAAGTAAATTTCTTACTATTTAAATCAATTTCATTATTTTCTTTTTCTCGATATCCCGTTTGCGCTTTATCATATTGGTACGGTAAATTGTCAATTCTTTTTTTCTCAATGAAGAATGCTAATTGTCAATGTTTCATCGGTTTATTTGGGAATTTAAGAGTCTCTATTAATTGCAGAAAATGCCAATACTCTCGCCCAGGGAACCTTGACCTTCTTTTCATTTGTATGGTTTTATCAAATATGTTGAACATTACTTTTAATTTTTTATCTGTGAATATCTAACTTTTAGGGAATAAATTATTATTATAATATGGGTAATAATATTATTTTTATGATAAATTATTCTGAGGTCCCTGGAGTTTGGTCTTATCACGTCTCGGATCCTTTAGTTTTAGGAAATTATTTCCCCGCTCTCCATATTTGGTTTTATTATACGCTCGGGTTCCTTGCTGATGTCATCAATCAAGAAATAATTTCTCTGTTCTCCAGGAACGTCAACCACAATGGACGGTAAAAATAATTTCTGAAAACTAAGGGACCCGAGAGACTATAAGACCAAACTCCAGGGACCTGTGTGTAATTTATCTTTATTGTCATATTATATGTTGGCATAATGTCCTAGATATTTCCTTTTTAGTGTAATGTTTTTTGAAATTATACTAAAATAAATAAAAAGGCAGAAAGGTCTTTAATTTTCTTTTTAAAGATATTTTATTTCGCGTATTAATTTTTGAAACTTTGAGGGGGGAAGAAGTCCGTGAATCTGGTTCAGCGGGAGGTTGATTACTTGATTTGCTTCTTGTTGCGTGGGGGTAATACCGGAAATTTAGCACAATCCTAGTCTTAAACGTAACGAGAAGGGAAGAGAAGGATTAAGAAAAGGACTAAAACGACGCCGGTGCTTCGGGCATTCGCTTTATCACCTACTACAAACGCAAACGGCGCCGTTTGACTGTGCCTGGAAAATTAATGTGGGGTCCGGAAAAGTGAACAGATTTCTTGTTAGTTGCTAGGGGTTCTGTTCTCCACGTGGCGCTACAACGGTTGTGGAGTGAGGGAAATAGGAATATAACGACAATTTAAAATTGAGGGAAAATTGGCCGTTGGATTAGCTGATTAAGAGAAGAGCGGAACTACTTTATTTATGACATTTGTGCAGTCTCCGTCTCACCTGTTACCGACGAAAATTGTTCTAAGAAATTAGATATTTTGTTAAGGGCATGTTAAGTTTAAACAAACGGATGGATGGAAAAAACAGCATTGAAAAATTATTTTTTAAGAACTAATAATACTAGATTTTGAATAAACAGAGATAAAAAAAACTAACCATGATGCTAGGAAGTCTATGAGCAGAAATTAGTTGACTTGACGAGAGAGTTTATTTTGTTATACAAGATTTCAGTTTTGAATTTTAATTTTATCAGTAAATATGTATTATTTAAATAGCCGCTACTAAAAGTTTAAGTTGGTTAGTTTGTGTACAAAACTGAATCGGTTACCTTATAAAAAATACGTACTTGGTTCGCACCAAGGCAATAACTCTATGCACATTCCATGTTTGTGCATTGCTAAACAAAAAGTTATTCCGAAAAGAAGTTGGTCTCCTGACCTAATTTCCAAATGAAAACTTGTTACTATTTTCTGATATATGCAGGCTCCATTTGTTCGTCGCCGCCACAAAATCTTTTTTCTATAGTGGAAGAATGCTTAATTAAGATAGAAAATATTTTTTTCGTAAAAGAAATTTTTGAGGAAAATTGCCAAAATTAATTCAAAATTTTAAAATAATTAGTGTCTCTATTTTCGATGTCTAATTCTAAAATGTGCAAAGTTTGTACGAACATGATTCTACTTTTCTTACCTGTTGGGTATGGAAACCTAAGGGTCTATGCAGTAGGCATTTGGATTAAGAGAAGATCATGTTGCAAGACCAATGGCGTGAAACGCAAAAGACACTAGCGGTCGAAAGAGAGATGTTGAGCGCTAGTCGTCAAGGCGAAATGTAACTGGCGGCCGCAAGGGCTCTGCCGGTAGCTAGTGTAGAGAAACATAATCTTACATGGAGCGATGCCCTAAGGCCAGCCTCGTCGGGCTCATGCTTGATGTTTCTTGTTTAGTTTGTTTAGGACTCTACAACAAGATTATAGTTGGTCTTGTTGTATATACTCATATGTACCAATATGATCGTTGTCGCAGAAAAATCTAAAAGTGGAGAAATCATGGCTTAGCAGAGCCCCCAGACGTAGTCAGTTTGACAAACTGGGTCACCAATATTATTTTTCATTCTTTTTATTTCGTTGATTTTTTGTATAACTGCAGTTTTATTCCTAACAACTTGTATCATAGCTTATAGGTTAAGGGGACGGTGGGAGAGTAATCATGATGGGTGAAGAAAAGTCACTAGTCAATAAGTTTTATGGAGCAAACTTTGAGTTTTGGAAGATGCAGATCGAGATTTACCTGTATGGCAAGGATTTGAATCAACCTCTTAGTGTGAAGTCTGAAGACATGAAGGAAGAGGACTAGAAGTTGTTGGACAATTCAAACCCTGCCATGTGTAATCATGGTGTAAAAATTTACTTTTCAAAAAAAAGTTGCTCGACAAGAAAGTGATGAGCGCAGTATGTTTATCCTTGTCCAAGAATGTCACGCTGCATACAGTTAAAGCGAAGACTAGCAAGGAGATGCTGAAGATGTTGTTTGAGATGCACGAGAAGTTGTTTGCCGCAAACAAAGTTCACCTGATGAGGAGGTTGTTCAACCTAAGAATTCCAGATAGTACAATGGTGGCCAAACATCTTAACGAGTTCAACATTATGATTGCCTAGTTGAGCTTGGTTGAGATTAATTTCGAAGATGATGTACAAGTCCTAATTATGTTATCTTCTTAACCTGGAAGTTGGAGCGAAATTGTCACAAATGTCTTTCAGCGTGAAAGGTGAAGCTCAAATTTGATGAGGTTAGAGATCTAATTTTGAATAAAGATATTCACATATGAGAATTAGGTATATCCTCAGGATCAAATTTAAGTACAGGAAATAGAGGCAGGTTAGAGTCAAAGTCGAAGTTAAATTAGAGCGGATCGAAGAAGGATGATAAGTCAGCTAACGCAAGCACAGACGAGATTGCAGATGCATTCGTCTTGATTGAGAGCTATCCATTGTAATCGTGAGTTTTGGATTCAGGAGCATTGTTCCATTCATGGAGTAGCGCAGAGATAATGGAGAACTATATCTCAACTAATTTTAGAAAGGTTCTTCTTACTGATGACGATCCTTAAACAGGAAAAATTGCCAAATCGACGAGACCGTCGCTCCCGTCTCTTCCTCGCCGCTCCTCCATCATCACGGGTCATCCGTCGTCGGTGCTCATCTCTCATCCATCGTCGCTCGTGGGTCCTTGGCCACCGCTCCGGGTCATCGGTCTACCTCTCATCGTCGCGGCTCTCTTCTTCACTCTGTCTGGGTCTGGTCCTCGGCCGTCGTGCCAACTCCAGGTCGTTGTCGTCGTCGCTCGTTGTCGTCGCCGGTCGGTCATCGTCGTCGTAGGTCGTTACTTACGGTAAATTTTTTTACTTAGATTAGTAAATTATTTTACTTAGATTAGTAATTTTGGATTCGATTAGTATAATTTTTTATTCGATTGGTTAAATTTGGATGAGTTTAATTATGTTGATTGATGTTAATTTGAGAATTTTGTGAACTGATGAATTTTGGATTATGTTGATTAATATTAATTAGGTTATTGATTAGTATTGTGGTTAGTGTAACATTTGCGAATTAGAAAATTTTGGATTACATGAATACTGTTAATTAGGTTAATTAGTATTAATTATATTAATTATTATTAATTGGTTAAATCATGAAACATTTAATTAGAAATTTGGATTTAATTAGTTTGTTTGTTGTTAATTAATTTAATTATGAATTATTTACTCTTAGTGTTAATTAGTAAATTAGTTAAATTATGATATTTGTATATAATTTTAAGATATTATTGCATTAATTATGAATTAAGTTGGATTGCTTAATTTTGTACTAAGTTGTTATGCTTAGATGTTGTATTAGTTATGCATAAGTTAATTAGTTGATGCTAGATGTTTAATTTGTTAATTTAAAGTCATTTTGCTAAATTAGCAATGTTAAATTATCTAATCTGGCATACTTATGTAATTGTTTATATGTTGTTGAAATTTAGATGATGTATTTTTTATTAGTTAATTAGGTTATTGTTGTCGTATGTTTATTGTATTGTTCAGATATGGATTCACGGTCATACATAGATTTTCTTAGGGATGGAGGACCTAGACCTGGCCATGAATTGAATCCGATTCGTGATTCGATTCGATTCGATTCGTAAAAAATTCGATTCGATTCGACAATAATTCGATTCGTAAAAAAATTCGATTCGAATTCGTCATGACAAGAATTGAATACGGTTCAAGTTTTTTGTAATTTTTCAAACCGGCGAATTCAATTCGAATTCGTTTTGAGAATTCGATTCGTATCGAATTCGATTCGAATTCATAAAAATTCAAAAAGGGAGGGGGGGCCGGGAATTAAAAAAAAGGGGGTAATTTGAATTTCGCTGATGTCAGTGCTTGCATCAGCGTCAGGGGTAAATTACCATTTTTTTCTTACCATTTTTTTTGTTACCGTTTTAATCCCCAGGTTACCATTTTTTTACTGTTGGTACTTTTTTAATTTTTTTTATAAATTCAGAATTTCTTCACAACTCTATAAATACCACCTCTTATTCTTCAAATTTTACACATTCCAATCTCAATTCTCTACTTCTCTTATTGAAAATTTGAGCTATATAAATTCTCCCTCAAGTTTACTAATTAGATATATTAGTCATATTTCTCATATAATTACTCATATTACTATATATTTAATCTTTGTACCCAAGATGGAATTAAAGCTTTAGACTCTACATTAGGACCAATTAAACAAGCACTTAATTTATTATGGGCTCGCCCAAAATTGCTAAAAGATTGGAAAATTTTTTACAAATTAAACAACATGAAACCAAAATATTTTTCACAAGATGTTCAACATCGTTGGAATTCGACTTATGAATGTTAAAAGAAGCTCTTCCATACAAAAAACTTCTATGTAATTTTTTTGCATCTAATGATCAAACTAATAATATTATGTTACAACCTTACCATTGAGACCTTGTAGAAAAACTAAATGAGCTTTTAGAATATTTTAATTATGCTACACATCTTTTATCGGGTGTTTATTATCCTACATCTCATTTACTATTTTTAGAATATTGTAATATATCGGAGACAATATGTAGCGCTTATCAAGATTTTGCATTGTCATCATGCGTTTCGAAAATGGCTAACAAATGGTTAAAGTATTTCAAGGAGATTCTCCAACTTAATTTAATAGCAACCATTTTTATGCCGAACATTAAAATTGATGGTTTACAAAATTTATTATATGCGTATTACACAAATTTAGAAATTGGGAAAGGATCATCCCAACTCAGCCTTTTTTTTTAAATCCGGTGGTGCAATAACATGGTCAAGCACTGGGCATCATGTACGAAACAATACTTAATCTCCTTTAAAATTGAATAATATTTTAAACTTGTCGTAATATATCTGTATTTTGTAGGTGGCATGGTAAAATAAATAGAAGAACGACAAAAAAAATTACATCTGCATCTATTTACAGACGCATATTGGACGAGCTCAGAGACTCAGATGTAAGTAATTTATAAAATAGTTTTTAGTTTCTTCAAATTTTTTGAATTATTCAATTTGTTAATTTTTGTCACCTTTGATTTTATGAATGTGTGCATTTATTGCAAGTGATTTGGATACCGTATACCGATGAGATCATTAGAAAGTTTCCGATTATATGTTATCGTGATTGTGACTTGTGGTTGGCAAGAGTTTCATTGATATATTTTTTCTGTGTGGAGTGGCATTATCTTGATCGGGTGTTACGCCAGTACGGATACCTCCAGGGTATTCCGTCTAGACTTGAGATCGATGAGGGGACACATAGTACAGTGGATGGTTGGGGTCAGCTTGGGACTGAGTAGGATGATGTTTACAAAGGCCATGTGAATATATGTCAAGAATCTCAGACGAGATATGTGTTTACACGAATACCCGCATCGCCATATATCCATTATCATGACAGATATATGGATTGGTATAGGAAGATTACTCGACTATTTATTAGTTCCGCTGGCACAATGCAATACATGAGTGTAAGTAAATTTATCTATGTCATATATATATACATGAGTGTAAGTAAATTTATCTATGTCATATATGTGTGTGTGTGTGTGTTTTTTTTTCAATATTATTTGTCTAAAGATGTTCGACAATTTTAATGATAACATGAATTTATTTGTAGGAGGATGCTGTTATAAGCCACAAGTATTCCGACAATTCTGATATTCAAAATTTGTCTGAGGCAGCACTTGGGTTCTCTGACGAGAAGAGGCGGTACCTTGGTCTTCCGGACAGGCAGCAACCTGTTACACAATTTGAGCCTATGTTATATAAAATTAACTAAAATTTTTAAAATAATTAGTGTCTCTATTTTTGATGTCTAATTCTAAAATGTGCAAAGTTTGTACGAACTTGATTCTACTTTTCTTACCAGTTGGGTATGGAAACCTAGAGGTCTATGCAGTAGGCATTTGGATTAAGAGAAGATCATGTTGCAAGAACAGTGGCGTGAAACGCAAAAGACACTAGCGGTCGAAAGAGAGATGGTGAGCGCTAGTCGTCAAGGCGAAATATAACTGGCGGTTGCAAGGGCTCTGTCGGCAGCAAGTTTAGAGAAACATAATCTTACATGGAGTGATGCCCTAACGCCAGCCTCGTCTGGCTCAGGCTTGATATTTTCTTGTTTAGTTTGTTTAGGACTCTATAACAAGATTATGGTTGGTCTTGTTGTATATACTCATGTGTACCAATATGATCGTTGTTGCAGAAAAACCTAAAAGTGGAGAAATCATGGCTTAGCAGAGCCCCCAGATGTAGTCAGTTTGACAAATTGGGTCACCAATATTATTTTCCATTCTTTTTATTTCGTTGATTTCTCGCATAACTGCAATTTTATTCCTAACAACTTGTATCATAGCTTATAGGTTAAGGGGACGGTGGGAGAGCAATCATGATGGGTGAAGAAAAGTCACTAGTCAATAAGTTTTATGAAGCAAACTTTGAGTTTTGGAAGATGCAGATCGAGATTTACCTGTATGGTAAGGATTTGAATCAACCTCTAGTGTGAAGTCTGAAGACATGAAGGAAAAGGACTAGAAGTTGTTGGACAATTCAAACCCTGCCATGTGTAATCATGGGTTAAAAATTTATCTTTCAAAAAAAAGTTGCTCGACAAGAAAGTGATGAGCGCGGTATGTTTATCCTTGTCCAAGAATGTCACGTTGCATACAGTTAAAGTGAAGACTAGCAAGGAGATGCTAAAGATGTTGTCTGAGATGCACGAGAAGTTGTCTGCCGCGAACAAGGTTCACCTGATGAGGAGGTTGTTTAAGCTAAGAATTCCAGATAGTATAATGGTAGCCAAACATCTTAACAAGTTTAACATGACGATTGTCTAGTTGAGCTTGGTTGAGATTAATTTCGAAGATGATGTACAAGTCCTAATTTTGTTATCTTCTTAACCTCGAAGTTGGAGCGAAATTGTCACAAATGTCTTTCAGCGTGAAAGGTGAAGCTCAAATTTGACGAGGTTAGAGATCTAATTATGAATGAAGATATTCACATATGCGAATTAGGTATATCCTCTGGATCAAATTTAAGTACAGGAAAAAGAGGTAGGTTAGAGTCAAAGTCGAAGTTGAATCAGAGCGGATCGAATAAGGATGACAAGTCAGCTAACGCAAGCACAGACGAGATTGCAAATGCATTCATCTTGATTGTGAGCTATCCATTGGAATCGTGGGTTTTTTATTCAAGCGCATTGTGATGAGTGTGGAAACACTCATCTTTTGTGTTTATTTTAGAGTAGTTTTACCGTTGTTTCTATTGCTTTTGTTTGTTCTTCATTGTCGTAATGTCATTTATCGTGCATTGTTTGTTTTAGTGTAGTCTTATGTTTTTGTTGTATTTTCTTCATGCTAGGAGATTTGGTGAGGTGAAGTGGAGGAAGTGAAGTCACCTTGGGTCATCATATGCGATTTGATTTGCCGGGAGGAAGGACGCTTAATCGAGACCTCGAAGACGTGGGCGAGGTGGACCTCTTATGACTCCAATGCTGATAACTTTCTCATCCGAAGTCCGATGGAGATGAGTGAGATGGCTCTGGAAAGAAGACATCCGAGGCTACAACTTTGTCTCTAATGGTCTTCTTCAAATTCGGAGTCTAAGAGGGGAGAACGCTGGATTCAATATCGTGGTCCAATTCTGTCAAGATTTCATCACAAGTGGGCCGAATTTGAAGGCTTATTTTGGGCCCATTTTGGGCTTTAATTGTAATTTCGTGGCTTACACATTTTGGGGGGAAAATTCTTGTATAAAATCCTTTGCTTGGCTTTCCTTTAGGAGGGGAGATATTTTGCTAAAAATACTCACCAACTCCTCCACTAACTTTCTCTTCTTTGGAGAAATAGCTTGACTCTCCATTGTTGGATCTAGGAAGCCATTATTGAAGCTTGTGTAGGGAACTTGAAGGAAGAATATTGGATGCTTGAAGACCATCTTGAGCTTTCTCTTACTCTCTCTTTTAATGTTCTTGCTTTGCTTGGTTTGTTCAATGGATGTGTTGAGTTGTTTGGTGAATATGTGTGAGTAGTTGATTAGTGAGTTTGGTGCCTTGATGGCACCTACTTAGCCAATGGTTTAGGGGGTTAATATGCCTAGGTATGTGTACTAGTTAATGAGCTTAATGCTTGATCTAGATTGATCACCTTGATTATGAACTAAGTTAATGTTAATCGCCGAGAGGGGTTAGGATTAACGGACCATTTAACTAGTTGAGTAGAAACCTATTGATGAGAGATCACCTTAGGTGACTAGTTGTCCAAAGGATGGTGATTATAGTTGGTGTTTAGTTAGATTAGATGGCCAATTTGTCGCGAGAGCGTGGTTAGTTCATCTAAGTCTAGTTAAGAATTGATTTAGACTAATTTTTCGCGAGAGCGTTGATTAGTTACCTTCGAAACATCCGGACCATATCATGAACTTTATAAACCCCATAAGCCATTTGGTTATTTAGGTTGTCATTGGTACCAAGCTCACTCTTGTTTTAAGTGTTTAAACCTTCGCCTTGTCTAGTTGTAATTTTATTTCAAGTAGCATATTGTGTTTGATATTGACACCTCCATTTCTTATAGTCCTAAACTAGTGGTAGAGTCGAGTTTGCGGCCTAGCTTAGTCCTTGTGGGACGACAATCCCTTACTTACTCATTATTGCAAAGAGGGGTAAAAATCCTTCCTTTCACATTGTTCCATTCATGGTGTAGCGTAGAGATAATGGAGAACTATACCTCAACTAATTTCAGAAAGGTTCTTCTTACTGATGACGATCATTTGCAGATCTTAAAGAAATGAGATGTTCAAACCAATCCTCTGAATGGATCTATGTTGTCGTTGAGATGAGTGAGGTATATTCTAAGATTAAAGAGGAATTTGCTTTCCATATGGAAGCTGGATGATGAAGCTTATGTGGTGACCTTTGGCTGCAAATCATGAAAAACTACCATCGGAGCTAGGTTAGTGGCTCAAGGAAGAAGGAAGGTACGTTGTACATGCCGAAGAACACCCGTGATAGTGCTGATCTTGCAGGTGCAACAAGTTGTGCAGATTTGTTGCATAGTCAACTTGGCTGCGTGAGTAAAAAAGGGATAAAGGTTATGTGTTCCAAAGGGAAACAATTAGGTCTCAAGCCAGTTGATGTCGGTCTATGCGATGATTATATTTTGCAAAGTAGAAGAGACTGAATTTTTCAAAATGTGTGAGGTTCCCGAAAGAGTAGAAGTTTAAGTTGGTTCACAGTAATATGTGGGGTAATATGTGGGGTTCAGTATCAGTGATAAGGCTAAATTTATCAACTGAATAATTACTTTTTGTAAAACTAAATAATTGTTTGATGTTGGAGAATTGAATCTAATAATCCAACTACACTTTTCATCTTGAAAAATTGATTGCGCGTTGAATCTTGTGCTCTGATGTTGGTTCAACTCAAATGTGTGAGTTAAGTTTCGCCTAAGATATTAATTAGAGACTAATCCAATTATTAAATTGACACCGTTGACCTAATTTAAATGTGGGTTGCATTAATTGATCTTGATCAATACAAAGTTAGTTAAAGAAAACTTGTAACGATATATAATACTTACAAAAAATTAATTCTCGTTTGAATTAAAAATTGCCAATGGAAAATCCATTTCTTTTTTTTTCGCGGTGACCACATTGTACCTTATTAATATAAGAATTTTGAATGCTTTGTTAGATGCATATAATAGCCAATCCTGTACCCTACAAGTTACAATCTATAAAAAAGGGATGTGATCCGCTAGGAATTGGCAATGGCCGATCAAGCACGTAGATCACATTATCCAATTACAAATGTTGGGCAATGCATTGACTATCCCCTTTCATGTTGTCATTAAAGTTAGTGGCCCTCGTTACTCATTATGTACACTTACGTGGAGATAATATATGTTTAACTCTTGGGATTATACTAATCAAGGGAGTTATTTTAGACTGAACAAGATCTTTCGATTTCAAGCTCTTGGTAACACAATTGTGTTAAATAATTGTTAGAAGAGTTTTGCCACTTTTCATTATTAGAAAATGGTAAATTATGCTCAAATCCCTAAGATTTGGCTTTATCAACGATTTAGTCCCTCAATTATCAAAATGCATTATAAAATTCCCCATGTTTGGTGTTGTTATACTCTAGAGTCTATCGCTCACGTTATCCACTCCTTTTTTCTTTTTTATCATTAAAATGACAAAAATACCCTCAAACAACAAAAAAAAATCATCTCCTTCAACTCTCTTGCCGGAGCTCCACCACCGATCTACCATAACACGGCTCGTGGCAGGGATTATTGCACGCTCGCAACCAAACAACAACGTCCAATGCCTCCCCAAATTTGGGTAACCTATTAGATCTCATATTACCTTCCTTGGACGACGGAAAGCTGCCGGAGCAGGGAAGCTATCGCGGAGGAGAAGATAGAGCACTTGAAGGCAGTTTACGACCTCCTGAAGGAACCTTTTAGAGAGCTTGCCGAGAGTACGACGGAGAGTATATGAAGTTTCTGGGAAGATAATGGGAAAACTCGTTTTACCTGTAGGGTTGCTAATTCCGGACAAAGAAACGTATGGAAACAGTGTAAAGAAACGGGTGGAAACGGTGTTTTCGGCGAGTTATGGGAAGGGATATCAGAGTGGATGGAAGGCGGGACCTGCCACACAGAGGTGGTTGTGGCTTCTCCTCCAAAAGATTTCTTGGGTTTCTTGAATTTTCAATCGACTTCTCCTCCAAACGATTTCTTGGGTTTATTGAATTCTCAATCGAGTCAAAAAGGTTTTCTATCGGGTAAGCTTGCTGCTTGGTTCGTTGTATTGACAGGGTTCTTAAGGATGACCGGAAGTTATTCGCCGGAGAAGATCACCAGAAGTTTTGCCGGAAAAGATAATCGGAGAAGATGATCGAAGGCTGGACAACGATATAATAGTCATTTTAAAGATAAAATAATAATAAATTGACCGATTACTTTAGCGAGGGATTGCAAAGTACAAACACGGGGGACTTTATAATATATTTTGATTATCGAGGGACTAAATGATAGATAAAACCATACCCTAAGGACTTGAGCATAATTTACCCTTAAAAAATATTTCAGAAAAAGCTTTATCACCTTTCACAAGTCTTTTCTGGCTTGAACCTAAATTAGTCGATACAATGTCCGGATATAAGGTGGTATAAAACAAAAACAAAATGTTTAAATCTCGTGATTATACTAACCATCATCTGATTAATTAGAAGGATTCAAAAGGTCGACCTTTTCTATATAGTAAAAAATGATGATGGATTGAGTGATGCCTATAATAAAAGTGGCAGCACTATTCTGCTGAAATATGGATTATTGTTTAATCTGGACGACGAAAATTACATGTGTGCAACCCTTCTCCTTATTCATGTATTTTCCCTATTTTGTCCCTCCTTGTTCATGCATACAACCCCTAATGTCTCGCTAATCTATGCCCATTCTCCTGTAAGAAGCCAACAGATGCTCGGGAACAGTCTGGTTAGGGACCCACGCCACCTCTGCAATAATGATAAGTAAGAGTTGTCGTACTTAGGGAGCTATGCTAGATGTGGCAATGTGCAGCTAGAAATGTAGATCTAAAACATATTTATTTTTTTAGTTTTAAATTGGGGTGAAGTGAGTAATCAGAGCACCTTAAACACGTTAGGCAAATTATGGAAAGTAGGGCTGGGCACTCTTCTAGGAAACCTCCCTAACTAGGCAACCTTGTGGGCTTACTAGGTTTCTGACGGTTCAGGGGTTCTACTATTGCTTGTTACTTTACATTCAATCGCGATCCAAAGCAGGTACTGGGGAGAGTCTCCAACCTGTCACGTATCAAGTTTCATCGCACCCGGCTTGTCAAACAGAATGGCTACTCCCTGACGATGGAACCTCAACCACTAGCCCCACTCTTTAACATAACCCTATAGACAACTTGCATTGACCATCGGCGCCCAGCGTCTACGATCGGCCTACTAGTCTACTCCCCGGCTATCAATGGTCACCTTACACCCAGTGTTTAGGTCAAAAACTACTAGATCATCTAGTGTGAACCTAATCGAACTAGCGCACCATTGACTATCTAGCTCGGACTAGGCACATTCAAGGCTAGAAGAATTAAGAAATCTAGTTCGTACGTGCTCTAAGGTTATTTAGCCCATTTTGGTCGCCTAGCTAGTTCGATGCCCTTTGGGGCAGCTGACCTCCGAGTTCTCTACTCTCGACTCATTCCAAAAGCACAAAATAGATAGATAGAATAAGCCATTGAATATCACAAGAAAGATAAAGAGGAAGGGATAGAGGGGGTTAGTCTTGACCGACACCCTCGGATCTCGCCCTCCGATCTAGCTCCCGGTCGGCTACCTACCCGAGAGAGAGAGAAGCCTCTCTTCCTAGCTAAGGGTCTCCAAAAGCACCCATAAATTTAATGTAAGGGGTTTATTTATACAGGTCTTACCCCACTTACCCTAATAGAAAAATTACAAAATGGTAGCTACACCAAATATATATTACAGTCATTTCGGCAGGAATATTTCCTTGAAGATCCCAAGATGTGGCAACTGGTGGTTTCAAAATATACGTGGCAGCCAAGGGGAGACAACTTCGCAAGGAAGTCTTCTATAGTGGCAGCCGCCTACCTCAGCTCAGGTAAGCCCGACTATGAGCTCCATGCGGATTGTTCCTTGTTCATACGGCGGGGGGGAATGGGAATTAGCATTGTAGTCGACCTTTGAAAATCTTTCATGTGTGCAGACTTCAAGCTTTTGCCTTGTCCTCAACTCCGCGCAGATTTTCCTTGATCAATATGACCCCGTGTTATTGACTGCCTTTGACCATCGAACGACAGCTCGTAGTGCACGCTTCGAGGTCATTTTGCGCTGGCTTCACCACTCTCTTATGCTGCGCCTTGCATTCTTCATCCCTTTTGGCTCTCGCGTGGACTCATCCTCTTCCTTGTCTCTAATTATGCTCGTTCTCCCTGAATTCCTCCTAAGGACACAAAAGATTCAACAAATGAGTCCATTGAAAGTAACAAGCCTAAAATAGATGAAAAGACACAAGACTAGGACTAAAAAGACTCAAAACTATCTAAAATGACTCTGAAATGGCCTAATAAAATGAGTGTCTTAGACACTCAACACAAACCTCCCTTTCCCATTACATTTTGAGATCTACAGTTCCCTAGTTGTCTCACGCGTTTAGCTATGAGAGTGAAAGAGGCAAAGGAGGTTGGAACAACGTCGTTGCAGGCGAAGGGGAAGGAGGGGTTTGATCAGGTGGAGGCAAAACCGCTGCCCCTAAATGTGGTGGAGGATGTGGCCGTTGCGGCTGTGATGGAAGGACCTACCCGGTCATATTTATTTGTAACTATACAGCTTAAGTGCGATCATATTTATTTATAACTATGTTGCTTAATTGGCTCCGATCAATTCTCAACTTATCTGATGTGTCGTTGTCGTGTAACTCATGTGGCTTTGTCGTAGACCTGATGTGTTGTTGTTCTATGTGTATTGTTGTTTTGTGCATATATTTCGTTATTTTATGTGTGTCGTTATTCTATGCTGAAGGGTCATTGTTTTTGTGTAGGGCGTTGTTCTGTGCTGATGTGTCATTGTTCCATGTGCGTGACGTTATTCAGTGTATTTATAAACGCCATCGTTTTCTAAATTTTTAAAATTACCTAGTGTATTCTCTAATATTACAAGTTTGTATTTCCCTTGCTCGCTTGATGCTACTGGCCCCGGCACCTAATCTAGCCGCTTAAAACACTCACCATATTCACCAAAAAAAAAATCTAGCCGCTTAAAATATAGGCCGACCTAATTTTTTTCTTGTTGGGTTTGGTGTACTAGTGTTAATTATATGTGTTCTAAACAGAAAAGGGTAACAATGTATGAGGACAATTACGTGCTTCGGGTTCATATCGCTCAAGTACATGACTCAACCTAGAAATTTCGACTGTGATGCTTTGTGTATTTACTAGATACATCTATCAGATGATATGGATCAATACCTTTATCTATACATTAATATTTATTTTTTCACCAAAAAAATTTATTATTTTCCATTTCTTATGCATTGTGTTCTTATTTCATCAATTAAATATTTTATTCTGATACATTTTTTTCAAGTTGCTGTAGTTTAACAATCGACTGGTCTTTCATTTTCAGAGGAGGTGTATGTATAAAGAAGTTAAGCTCGGTAATCTTTTTAGGTCTATAACAAAATTTCATTTAACATAAAAAATTTATCAGCAAAAGAAAAAAAATCTATCACACTAAGTAGGTTGTATATACCATGGAACTCAATAAAATTTACTTTTGAAACAAAATCTTATCCAAAATATATATTTATGGTATGTTACTAGTTTATATGTTATGAACATATCAGTATAAATATGAGAATATTTATTTATAAGCAAATAAAAATTAAAAACAGAACAATAACATTAAGAAAGAAGAAAGACCGATAAAGAAGAAGAAAAAAAAAGAACTCCTACAAGTGGAAATACAGTCTCCATTTTTCAACCACAAATTAAAAAAACGATTTTTAGATAATAGTTTTGTATTTCAAAGAGGGGAGATAAGCTTCTTTTTTTTTGTAGAAAGAGGGGAGATAAGCTTGGTAAACTTGAAATCGTACTTAGCAAGTGATTTCTTTTTTTCTCCAACTTGGCCAATATATTGAATTGACCCTAAAACATAAACCTGGTCAATATTGCGCCCAATAGTTGAGGTTCTAGATTTAGAGATAGGCTTTAAACCTTGTGCAGATATTTTATCTAAGTATCTAGACCGAGACTTTGACAATCTAATATAAGATCCGTTCCCTACCAATGGATCTAGTAGTTTACATAATAATTTTAACCTTTCAATGTAAAATTATTAAAAATATATATACTCATATTTATCTCCTATCACATATTTAAGATGGGTCCAAGTCTTAATTAGGATCAGGTATGGGTATGGTCTTTATCTGAATTTACTTAGACCCAATCCAGACCTAGATCCCAACTTCAAAAATTAACCCGTAGTACTCTTATCGTATCCTAGAACCAAAAGACCCTAAATCTATAGAGTAGAACCAAAAGGACCCTAGATCTTTAGACTTTGGGGTAGTGTAAGGTCCCACCCACGGGTATGGAATATTTTTTGCCATCCATAATTTCTCCCATGGAAAATCCAAGGGGAAAAAGAAGCCGAAGCAACAACCCCACTTGTTAGGGTCTGCTTGTCCATTTCCATTATTACACTCTCCATGTTTCCTAGACGATACGTACTTGTCCATGAAGCTGCCTGCATGTGCAAACATAAGTATCAACATTACTCCTAAGATTAAGTGTTGACCCTTCGCCTTTTGTCAACTTGCTACCAATCAATTTATGGACTCGAGGCTCTCATTTTATGAAAATCTTGGAGTTAATTAATTATATATTAATAAAGAGGTAGGAAAAGGACGAACTGAATGAATAAGAAAAAGCTAAACTAGGGTTGCTTTTAGATAGGATATATATTCATATGGATTATTCGTGTAATAATTGAAGGTTCATGCATGGGATTCATGATGAAAAAGGTAGCAGAAACACAGATCCTTCCATTAACATCGAGACATTTTATACAAGTTGATGAATGGGAAGTTGCTAAATGAGTTGGGTCCCTGACTGTTAATTATTTCTCAAGTTCAAGCCATTAGAAACGCATGAATATTAAATACTAGTTTAAAAGTCTTGCCGTCTTTTATACATTCTATCCAGTTTGAACCTAGATTAGTCGGCCTAGATAGTGTCCGGACACCACGTGGTATAAATTAAAAACATTTAATACAAGTTGATAAATGGGAAGTTGCTAAATGAGTTAGGTTACATGTCTCTCGATTAGTCATCGTCCATGAATCTTGTTTCCTCCTCCACATCATTCTCTTGCCACTCCATACATTTCATGAATAGGGTCTACCTCAACTGTAGTACGATTGTTAACCAATATTGTGGCTTCAAAGGGCACAACCTCCTATTACTTACTTTTTTTTAGTATAATATGTCCCATTTTCCATTTAGGGACCCATTAAAAACGTGGGTCTTGATTTGTTCATGTTATGCTTTTCTGTGCAAGTTGCATCTCTTTATGAAGCAAAGTGTAAAACTTATTGTTGTTGGTATAAATAAAAAAAAACTAAATTTTCAAGGAAATTTTTAAGTTCAAATTTTGAGAATACAAAATATTATTGGGAGAGATTTTTTTACATGGTCTAACCATGTTCAATTCTGAAATTATCAAGTCCGAAAATATGATAGATATAAGAGGAGATATACCAAAGAAATAATGCTAATTTATTTGGATTAGGCCGTAATCATGTCGTTGCTTTAGAGCGTGGAACGTTTCCACGTAAAAGAGAGGCACTTATTTCTTGTCTGGCCTGGATAGTTAATAGCCAATCAGGACTTGATCTTTAATAATATATCTTTAGCATGTAAATGGAGCCACGTAAACTCAGATGAGATTCCATGGGCCTGTACTTTAAGATTAATTGTTTAATCATTAAACAAGTGGCACCCATGTTCATAGCACTAATGCCTAACTCCATGAGTAAACATTGTATAAGTCAAGAGGTCGAAATTAAAATTAAAATAAGTATATCCCAAGTCTACTAGATCGTTGTAGAACCAGTTTCGCTACATGCTTTTAGAAAGCTGCGTTAATACAAGGATAAAGAAACAATTAGTAATGTTGTACAAGCTCGTTTAGGTGTCACGACACATCAAATCGTATCGTAGTACCACGCGTCAATTAAAATTGACCCCAGAATGCAGAGAATTATGATCCTATGAAATTTCTAGAACTTGCCAATTAACTTGGTATCCAATGAACATCCCAATCAAAATAATTACAAGAAAACCAAAACGAAAAGTTGCACAACAAGAAAGAAAAGGACAAGACACCAGCTCGCTTCTAGATTTGCCAAATTTTATCTTCTTGTCCGATTCTGAGTCGTTTTTAATGTTTTAAGAAAAATATATTAGACCTCGAAGTCTTGCCACTGTAAGGAATAGTTTCCACTTGGCGTGCAAGTCATATCTCACATTATAAGATTTCACATTTAACTTCGATTTCTCTGGGAACGTCAAATTGTGTGGTCCATATTCTGTTTGTCTTCGCTTCTAGTTGTTGTTGTGTTTCTTCTCTATTTCTGTCCAAGTCGCACTTAACTGCAGAGCCCATCAACTATTGGGCCAAGATGGAGTTAATAGGGCGACTGGAATTGGCTCCTTGGTAATAAATCCATAAGGGAGAGCCTGGTTTCCGACGTGATCTAAATTCTTAAAAAACGTTAAGAAATGGTCAAAATAGTAACATATTTCTCAGAAAAAAAGTAATATATTTGGAAATTTCAAAATAGTAAGAGTCATAAATAAATAGGGTAATAGTGATAGACTCTAAATACCAAATTTGGTCGTCCTCTCCAATTCAATTTTGCACCTGCTGCGTGCATGTTGTCGCTTTCTTCACCCCCGGTATTTGTAGGAGATTTAGTTAGATTATTATGAGTTTATTTATAAGTATGAAAATTTAATCTACCTAAACCATATTAAAAAGAATATGTTGATTTTTAATGAACAATCACAAAATAGTTGTAAATATCTATATGATTATCTCAATAGAATTTGATAGTTTGTGCCTTCTATATATATCATTTTTATATTCTGTAATAAATTTGGTAGATAGTAGGATATGTCTTTGTACTTTGCTTTTGTTTTATTTGGTAATGAAGTTCTTTTTCCTGTCAAAAAAATATTCGGTAATAAAGATTTAGGAAGTCTTTTTGTGCCTCTTTGTCAGAAAAAAAACAACTCGATAGAGAATCCGATGAAAAATCTCAATCGTACGTAATTAACCGGGAATTATGACAATATTTCGTTGTCTATAATCTGCTTTCGTCCTCTTTTACGATCTCTATCTCATCGAAACATGTAAAACACAACAGCACCAACTTTGAAAAGTTTCATGAAATATATATATCAATTATCAGTCCTTAAACATGCTTGTTTGTTCAAAAAAAATGTAAAACAAGAATTTAAAGCAAACACAAAGTATAATATCAAACCCGCAGAACACAAAATTCAATACAAAGAATTCAAACCCTATAATTGTCAAGCACAAACAAGAAAAAAAAAATTATACGGCAAATTTACTTCAGTAGTCCACATCACAATAGACCCTGTCAAAGCTCTTGGAAGAAGAGAAATGCACGGTGACGTCGGGACAAAAAATCTTCATCTTGTGACGTCTTATCTTGATCGCACCAACCTTGTACCTCGTCTTTGCCTTGAGGCGGACCTGCAACTTGAGGCTGGCGGTGTGGGCCTTCTCACTCTTCATGTCCCGGGACATCGAACTCCAAAGCGCGATTTCTCGGGACTCGAGCCTCGCATGAAGCTCGGTCACATTGTGTTTCCGCTGATAGAACGGAGCCAGAGTGGTGAACCCGACGGTTTGGCTGTTGTACGCCACCGAGACATCGATTAGGTCGTAGTAGACCGAGATTCTCTTGTTAGGGTTGTGTGCCCTAATGAGAAAATCGTACTTTGCATTGAGGTGGTCATTTGTTACGTCGAAGTTTTTGATGGAGGCGTCCTCTATGGTGAAAGCCAGGTGCTTAGGGTGGACAATGAGCCAGGCAATGAGCACGGCCAGACCCAATATGACTATTAGCCCTAGAATGGCTAGGGCTATCATCTGAGGAAGGTTTGAGCTCGCCGGCCGGGTTGTTACACCCGGCCGGGAGGGCACATGGGTTGGCCGGGTGGTGGTAGTGTTAGTAGTAGTATGCATTATTGCAAAGGATAAGGAGCAAGATAATTACTCTTGTGGGTGATCAATGATCAAATGTGGATTGTGTCTTATAGAGGACAGAAAAGTTTGGAATGTTTAAAATTTAAGTTAAGAAGCAACATATTGCTCAACTGGGAAGAAAACCCATGTTCTTTTCTTTAGTACAGAGGAAGGTGTTCTTGTCTTATGTTCTGTTTGGTTAGAAATAATACAACAGATACATGTAACGTTGGAATGTTTAATTTCGTTCATGTTCTTTTGAATTTCCACTTTAATTAGCTTTCTCGTTGTCATGTATGAACCTTTTCTCTTTAGTATATATATCTTGCGTGTGACTCAAGACATCTACACGGAATCATGTTTCATATATAGGCATAGTTCTTTTCTTCGAAACTTGTGTTTGATGATTCGCATCTACCATCAAGTTGTAGCTTTTTCTTTTTTGTGGAATCCATTCCTATATTGTATTATTCCACTCTGTGCTTCATTTGGGATTGAGGAGGAAGCATTAAGCCAAATACTGAAGTTAAAAAAAAGACAGTACCTACTACCAAGTAGGTAGGATCAAATCGCACGGATTGTTCGAGTTTAAACAGACATTTTAAGTTATAATAATAAAAATAAACATTATTAAGATATGTTAGAATTTTTTTTTGCATAATGTGGAATCTCATCTAACTCAAATATGTACTAATTTAATGAGTGTGGGCAGTTAGTTGAACATGAGAGCTTTCAACTGGTGTGACGGGTGTGGAAATGTTGGAACATATATTTAAATGCGAGCCGTAGCCTAGAATCTTCTTCTGTGAAGGATCCAATCAAATGAAGGACTAACATATGCAGTAGCAACCAAAATAAATTTTTAGATGACGCAGACTCGATTTTAAACAAAGTTTTGAATTTGAAACTTAATAGCAGAGGTCTCCTAGATAATTTACATGATTAAACTAATAGAAGTTGATTTCAGTAATAAGAGATTTTATTCAATTAAAGAGATTTTGGGTTTAAGCATCACGAATGCAAAAAAGCACCATGGAAGAGTTATCCCTAAAATAGTAGTCACTACCCATAATACAAGAGATTAAAAAAATAATTTTACATGATTAATTGATGTGTACCAGTATTAATCACCTCAAGCGTCGGGCTTCAGGACGGTTCAAGCAGCACATCGTTTAAGGAGAGATTCGGAGAAGCCCAAATGCAAGCCCGATTCGGCCCACAAGTGCGACCAACCTACCAAAAATGTTCTAAAGAATTATTCTAACTCCATTAAAAATGTCAAAATTATTCTATAATATTGCAGCCTAATTACGGGTATCAAGTTCATTCTATAGTATTGTAATTTTCGTAAGTCTTACCAGAAGACGAACAGTGATTGTGGAAACCAAATGCAACTTCAATCAAAGAGATTCAACCTAGAGACTTGGTCTTAAGTGACAAATGATTGTGGAGTGAAAAAAAAAAATCTTCAACCCCTTCGCATTTCATTAGAGGGGTACTTTTTCTTTTGAAGAGTCTTTTTCTAAATAAATTTCGTACCTTTTATTACCAAAGAAAAAAATGAGTACAAGTCATTTCGCCATCTAACCTTTTAAATAATTTTCACACCTTTTATTTCTTTTGAAGAGTTCGTTTAGTGGTTTCTCAATATCCCACACACACAAAATCCAACAAACATGGAACGCAGTAGATTTTCATTGTCTTCAACGTGGTAGTCT
The DNA here is from genome assembly GCA_963995505.1 of Hypericum androsaemum. NCBI lineage: Eukaryota > Viridiplantae > Streptophyta > Magnoliopsida > Malpighiales > Hypericaceae > Hypericum > Hypericum androsaemum. The sequence continues at coordinate 14,416,826 of OZ023186.1, forward strand.
TCCTCAAATATGAGAGAGTATGTTCATCTAGCATTTTGTTTTTATGGATTTTTAACTCAACATTTAATATCAAATGAAGCTTATCAAACCAAAATTTGCAAGAATTTAACCGTCTATTCAGATATGTAACTCAAAACTTTGAAACAATTATTCGAAATTTTTTTAACACTTATAAATAAGTCCGCCACTTATCTCAACACCAATGCTTTTTTTATGAGTAAAAACTATATTTCATTCAGAGGAAAATACTCCGAAGTTTTTCAGTATAATGTACTAAAAAATCTAGTCATTAGTAAATTTGTCTCTCTGTTTTAAGAAATCAAACCCATTAATCACTCTAATCAATTTTTTATCTCAACTATCACTTGAAATTATCAAAATACCCTCCTTCAGTTCAACTCTTTACCTACCTCCATCAAAATAACATCACCATTCCAGAAATACTTCCATGACTTTTTGGGTGAGAAGTTTGTGTTGACTTTTGTTTTTGAGTGGAAGATGAAAGATTTGAATTTGGAGGAGTTTTTGGGAAAATTGAATGGGTATGGTGGTTTAAATTTCTGACTGTCAAGCGGCTGCCTCTTTGTTGGAAGGCATTTCTTTTAGTTTTGTGCGTCGTAATGCAAATAGTGTTGCTCATGGGCTCGCAAAGCTTAGTTTACCTGCTGGTGTTTTGTCGAATGTTTACGTTTGTCCACCAGCTGAAATTTGTTTGCTTTTGCAACTGGACTCTTTTTGACACTTGTGTTTTGAGATGCTATTGGAATGAAAGTAAACCAGTTTACCCAAAAAAAATTGAGGTAAAGGTTAAAGTGAGGGAGGAGTATTTTGATTATTTCAAATCACAACTTAGAGAAAAATTATATCAAGGACTAATGAGTTCGATTTCTTAAAATTTTGGGACTAATTTACTACTCATTGAACTTCCTAGTACATTATCTCAAAATTCAGAGACTTCTGAGTATTATTCACTTTCATTTATCATACCAAATTGGAACAATTGTCGCGAAATACTCAAATCACCGAGACCCTGATCCTTGACACTACCCACCTAGCACTATTCATCAACACGTAGAATTTCCCTCATACATATTAAGAGGTTGCATCCGTCGGCCCTGGTAAAAAATCTATTCAAGAAAATCCACCTCCATTGGGAAAAAATAGCAATAGGAAAAAAAGCACACTAACGATAGCACTGCTGGAATGCAAATACTACCTGTTGGGTGTTAAGGCTTGGGGCGGGTAGCCTGTTGTGCTGGCTTCATGCAAAGGGACTGCATCGGATGACCTTTACTCGACACCTACGGACTTGGTTGTGCACGTAGAAAATTATCCCACAACGAAGACACTTTCCAGCTCCTTTACGACATCTTGGAGAGATCCATCATTGAACACAATCGAGTTACATCCCTTTTAGATTCTCCACATACACGCCATCCGTCTAGCTCTCTCCTTATCATCATATGTGGAGATCAGAGACTCAAAATATGCAAGAAAGAAACATACCACAATCGGGTCAATATTAACACAAACTTGCCCTAATAGGAGCGCACAACCGGAAAGGAAATACGTAGATGGTCTACTATCTCCCTATCGCTGAGACATAATGGATAACGATCATTAGCAAGGAATTCTCGCTTGCCACAAAAAGGTCCTACGCCTGGGGGGAACTCAGATGGACCAACAAGCTCACCAGAATTCCTTTGCCAACCCAGTATAATGCGTATGCTCTGAAGAGCTCCACCAACCAACAAAATCCACAAAATAACTATTCCTAACTGTATATTCCCTGCCCTTCGTGTGTCCCCAATGTGGTATATTCTGACCCCTTGTTTCACTAATGAGAATGGCCTTAATGTATCTTGCTTCCTTAACCATAAATAAAGAGTCGACTGGTTGTGCGTTCCACCTAGGCTACTCCAGAAATAAGAGCTCATTAACCATCTAAAATGCATCGGACCTTGGCGATAAATAAGTTGGACGACCATATTGTATACCTGGAACCCGACAATCTTCCCAAATATGCACCTGGGCACCTCTTCCAATCATCCACTCTAGACCTTGGCCCAAAAGGTCTCGTCACTCTAAGATACTACACCAAATGTAGCTCGGTTGTAGCCTAGAGGGGCGGTCAGAAAATCACTGCTCGAAAAGTACCTAGCTTTCAACACGCGCACTGTCAAAGACTCTGGTGAAATCACTAATCTCCAAGACTCTTTTGCCAACATTGCGCGATTAAAATTAACCAAACGCCTGAAGCCCATTCTGCCATCCGCCTTTGAACGGCATATACGCACCCAAGATCACAAAAATATGCCATGTTGCCCTTCCAAATGTCCCTAAAAGAAAGTAAATAAGAGATGCATGAACACCTGTTTACAAATAAGAGGTGCATTAATCGAAACCCAAGATTGCATTCAGTCTCTCTTGATCGGCAAAGTCCACAATCCTACTGAAATAGACTGAACTCTTGTACATATTAACCTTCTGTCCTGAGGCCAGTGAGTAAACATGGAGAATTTGTAAAAGCGCACGAAGTTTAGGTTCTAAAGCTCTTGCGAAAAGGAGCACATCATCAACAAAAAAGAGATAAGAGATATCTGGGGCTCGTCTAGCAACTCGTACACCATGAATTAACCAGATCTGATTAGCATGAAGAAGCAATGCCCCCAAACCTTTCGTACAAAATAATGGATAAGTAAGGAGAAGTGGATCCCCTTGCCCTGGATAGAATACTCTCCAACTTGCTTTTTGACTTGCACTATACTTTACCTTGCGGACACATTGCATGACAAGATTTACAAAGTGGCGTGGGAACCCTTAAACTACCATCATCAGCTGAAGGAAAGAACATTCAATTCGATCATATGCCTTCATCAAATCAAGCTTAAAAGCACAGTGCCCCTGTCCGCCTGACTTCTTATGCTTAAAGTAGTGAAAACCTTCAAAGGCAATAATAGCATTATTTGTAATCAACCTCACTGTAACAAAAGCGCATTGCTTGTCATGAATAGTGTCTTGGAGTATAGTCTTAAGTCTATTAGCAATGGTATTTATAATGATCCTCATCACCATATTACAAAGGCTAATCGGTTTAAACTTTGAGCAAGCACTAGGAAGCTTGACCTTAGGAATCAGGGTAATAATAGTGTTGTTAAATGCAGTTGGGTCAACTCCATCATTGAGAACCGCAAGGCAAGAAGCAACCTCCCTCCCAACAATAGGCCACAAAAAAGTGGAGGCATACCATCAGGACCTGGGGCCTTTGTGGGATACATCTCAGATAAAGCACAATAAATTTCCTCTCCGATGTAGGGAGGAGCGGCCAAAGAAGCAAACATGTCTACTGTTACCCTCTCCCCGACCTTACTTGTAATCTTGCCCAAAAAGTTTTTTTTCCAATCCCGCTCAACTTCAAACCACACCCCCTTGTCAGTCTTGATCTCTGTTATCTTGTTCCTCGAGTGATGACGCTTGGATTTCCTATGAAAGAAATCACTATTTTGGTCCCCTTTAGATAGCCAATCTACTTGTGACCGTTGGGCCCTTATCACCTCTTCCCTTGACGATAATTCTTCTAATTCCCGCATTAGACCCTGTCGTTGAACCTTCCTCTCAGCAGTTAATGGTAATGCCTGAAGGTGCACCTTGTTGATATAGATAGTCAAATTAAATCACTTAAGCATTTCAGGCAGAACATATCATTTACAAGGTATCACAGTAGCCTTATGAGAAAAGTGTCTAAAACCTACAACAAAAAGGGTTTATATAGCACTAGGATAAAAAAACCTAAAGCGGCAGGAGACCTCCAGTAGGAAAAAATCCAAGGGCTATAATCACCCAATAATAATAAAATGACTAAACCGTTTCGTGACATCGACTAGACAGGTGACATGGCTCTGCAGAGGGTGGCGCACGCTATAGCGCATGCGTACGGATGCCAAATCAGGATCTTTCACGCACACCTTGTACCTAGCGTGCTCCTCATCCGCTATGTCGGGTATTGTGGCGCACGACAGGTTGGGGCTTAAATCGTGCTTCAAACTCCTCTGCTCCTAAGCTCCACGCTTCACATCCGCTCCTCGCTACAAGCATCTCCAAAACTCTTACAAAATACGACAAGACGTAAAAGTCCACTCACTAGATTCAACAAACACAAAATGACAAAGATGCGATAGAACGAATACGAAAATTAACAAAAGACACACTAAACATAACAAAAAAACACAACAAATAGATGTGTGATTTGACGCGCGTTACAATCTATCTATTTTACCAAACAAACAACCAGATTGTCACTGTATCCCTAATATATTCCTTATCTAAACTATTTTAACAAACAGAGCTTAGAAAATATTTGAAATTATTGACATTGAAAACTAAAAATAAAATAAGAGAATTATGTTTTTAAATAATCTCTAATTTGGAACCACGAGGCAATCAAACCAGAAAATAAAAAAATAAACTAAAAACCCAAAAGGAATCCACCTCGAGAACCTCCACCTACTTTTGTCCTTATTTACCCCCACACACAAAGAAGGAAGAAGAGAAACAACCAAAAGGACAGAAATAGAGAATACTCCAAAGCGAGGGGTAGTCTTGTAACTTCGACAACGGATTAAAAACCCCCGCGAATCTTTTTCCTCCCTCCTACTTGCCCCCTTCCAAAAAAATTTACACGTCATCGGGGGGCCGTAGATGATGGCCAACGGTACGGACGCGGAGGAGAAGACCGCGACGAAGGTCCGGCCGAGGCTGAAGCGGGAGCTCGAGTTCTTGCTGCGAGCCCACTCCGAGATCTCTGCCGGGATGGGCCGTACTCGATCGGGCCGCTCGGTCGCCGCCCCGTTCCCTGCCCCGCCGCGTAAGAGGTCCAAGGCAGTTCCGAGCCCCGCGAGGAGCCCGGGAGGCGGGGCCCAGGCGGACGAGGAAGCGGAGAGCGACATTGTGGAGCTTGGGAGCGGCGACGAGGAGGCGAATTCCGGAGTGGTGATCGAGTCCGTTAGGGTTTCTGAAGAGGCGGCTGGTTTGGTTCGTGGGAAGGTTGAGAATAGGGTTGCAAGGAGGTTGACGAGGTCGGCGTTGAAGGTGAAGAATGAGGTGGAGATGGAGGGAGCGGATAGTGGGAATGAGAGGGTTAAGGAGGTTGTAAAAGCCGAGGGGCCGGGGAACCCGGACGCTGATTATAAGGCGGCGAAGAGTGGTGCGGGTAAGAAGATCCCCTTCGAGTTGAAGGAGCTTCTGGATTCTGGGATACTTGAGGGCACAAAGTTGAAGTATTTTCGGAGTTCAAAGGTAATGGCATTGTCTGAAAAGCGTATTTGGAATGAGTAGAATTGTTTAGAGGAATTGAGGGGGTTCGGGTGACAATTGGATTTGAAACAAGTGAAGTTCTCAGTGGATCTGACAATTTGAATTTGATTTGGCACATTTAGGATTTAAAAAAATGGCTGTCCGAGTTGGAATGTACTTGAAATTTTTGTGTGCAGCGTGCTCAAACCGTGGAGGATTGGGTTGGCTCTAATTGCTTCTTTGTTTTGTAGACAAGAGCATCTGCTGGGAAAGCAGCACTAGAAGGAGTTATCAAGGGGTCGGGTATTTTGTGCTTTTGTGAGGGTTGCAAAGGGGAAAAAGTGAGTTATCGTTGCTTGCATTTTGTCTTTGATTTCTACGAGACATTTTGGTCGAGAGCTGAAGTTTGTTCATGCCTGAATTATTACATTTTAGGTTGTTACTCCTTCTGTGTTTGAGCTGCATGCTGGAAGCCTTAACAAATGTCCTGCGGAATATATTCACTTGGAAAATGGTAACACACTTCGTGATGTCATCGATGCTTGGAAGGCTGCTAATGTTGATGTACTTGATGAAGCTTTGAGGATTTCTTGCGGGAGTTCGAATTTGAAGAAGCCTAACTTTTGTCTCAACTGCAGAGGTTCGTCTTGCATTGTTCTTGTGTCTGAAAGGATTCTTTGAAGTCTTGTCCTAGATGTTTCCCATGTGCTTAGTGACTTAGTCATACCTGGCAAATTACAGGGCCAATAGGCACCAGGAAATCAGTGGTATGTAGATCATGCTTAGAGTTGAAAGAACCTCAAATGAGCTACCCTGTAATGGCAAAACGGTATGATTTTATTGGCTCATCCGTTGTTCTCAGATTTTCCTTAGATACAGATGGATGACATTGAGGAAGTCTCTACAATTTGCCTTCAATAAAATGGCATACATTTTCTTGCTTCTTCTGGAATCTTATGGGAAATATGCTGATTCTGGTTCGATATTAGGGATTCATAGGCATTCACATTAAAAGACAATCGTGTTTGACTGCATTCATGCTTCACAGTGCAATTTTTTTGGAAACCATGTCGTTTCGTTGTTTCATTATTATCAATATGAATGTTTTGACTAGCTACTGTTCAATGTTCAGTAATGCAGAAAAGCATGCAACTCCAGCGTCATGTGGCAGTGTTTCGAAGTCTAGTGTGTCAAGGATCAAAAGTCAAGGGAAGCTAACCCGAAAGTTAGTATACTTATTTCTGGTACCCTTCTGCACATGTTTTTGTCTAATATTTTTTGTTTGTTTGACTATGGAAATTCTGTTTTGCTGATTTTCTAGAAATTGCTGACGTATGTAATCTTCTTGTTCTCTATCTGTGTAGGGTCCTTAGGCTCCACAAGTTGTTATTTGAAAAGGATATCCTTCCAGATGGCACCGAAGTTGCATATTTCGCCAATGGAAAGGTTGTGTTCACTCAAGCTAGAGCGAAATTCCCTTTCCCATTCAGAGGTTACTGTTTTGACAAGTTGTGCCCTTATTATGCAGAAGCGGCTTATGGGCTACAAGAAGGATTATGGAATTGTTTGTTCTTGCTGCAATATGGAGGTAACTCTTCTAATCATGTGAGTAATGGTTATTTGACATTGTTACAGGGATCATTACATCTTACCATTTCATGAGCAGGTCAGTCCTTCACAGTTCGAAGCTCATGCTGGCTATGCAGCACGTCGGAAACCGTGAGCAAATTCATCCCAAACTTTTTGCATGGTCTTTTGCCGCATTCGTCTTGTCATGATGAATAGATAAGATAAATAGACCCTGTTATGTTTTCCTCAATAGCCAATGGATATCACCGAATCACATGAAAGTGTTGCCCGCCTTAGTTTGAAAAACACTTGTGTGATATATAAGTTCAGACATGTGTACTTATTTTAAATTTTACGTACTTGACATGGGCTTTTTTGTGTGTCCAGCTATCTACACATATACACATCCAATGGGGTGTCTCTTCATGAACTTTCAATGTCTTTGTGCAAAAATTGGAAGATTTCTACCTATGAGAATGATGACCTCTGCCAGATTTGTCAAGATGGTGGAGATCTCATTTGCTGTAATAGATGCCCAAGATCGTTTCATCAAGGTCGGATAGTTGCTTTCTTGTTTTTCTTAGCTCATCCTATCATGTTATGATAGTAATCAAGCTGGTTGCTGAATGATGTTTCCTCAGTGCCTCACTATTATTTCGATTGAAGATGCCTCATCATTAGAAGTTCTAGCAATTATGTTGCCTTACTTCCTCACTTTTCTGGTTGAAGTTGTCTGCCCTGAATTTGATTTCACTAATTTGGCTGAAAGTGCCAACCTGATGTGTTCGGATGTTATGGTGTTGCTACATTATTCATATTTCATACTAAAATTCTGATACTAGTCTTTGCTTTCTGACGCATAACGCATTTAAAGAATTGGTTGTAATCTATGTGGTAATATATTTTGGAAATTAGTTAAGTAGGTCTGCCCCCTTGAGAGATACTGTTGGTGGTATCCGTTGTTTGATACCACATGTTGTGTATATAATCACAGTATAGTAATTCAAAATTTCTGTTTACATATTTCTCTGGCATGCCCTTCATTATAGTAATTACTATAATCACAGTATAGTAATTCAAAATTTCTGTTTACATATTTCTCTGGCATGTCCTTCATATTGTTTGAACAATTTATGATTTAAATGCTAGTGGTGAAGTTAATTGTAGTATGGAATATTAATCAATTAATCATATTCTGACAAGTGCATTTCAATACGTTTGAGAACCCTTCATACCTTTCTTGATCGTCTGCTCAGATAACTTCCATATTGAGGTGGCCAATTTTAGTGACTATTGCTTGTTATATGCCGAATTTAGGGTGCATTGATCTACCAGCTGTTCCCGAGGGAGAATTTTTCTGCAAATATTGCTTGAATTCTCACCAACTTGATAATGGTAATGAGGGTAGCTCCAATGCCGTTGCCGCTGGACGAGTTTCTGGCGTTGACCGTATGGAACAGATAACCCGTCGTTGCATACGTATTGTCAAACTTCCTGGTGCTGATTTTGGTGGTTGCTTACTTTGCAGGTTGTGTTGACTTCTTATAAGTCATTTTCTATCTTTTTGTACTTTTTCCAGGAAGCTAAAATTTATGTTATATATTGGCACGAGCAAACACATTGTTCCCTTTGCTCCCAATTTTGGTTTGTCTAGGCTGTTGTTGCTATTGAAATTGCCCCTCATCTTGCTGTGTGTTTTATCTGATTCAGTATTGGCACTGAGGTTCTTTATTCTTTCAGAGACCCTGATTTTGAAAAAGGATTTGGACCCCGCACTAATATACTATGCGATCAGGTAAAGCTTTCTTTGGAAGCATAATCTTCTCTACCTTTTCTGTTTGCTGTTCATTGGTTAAGATTTTCTTAATTTACAGTGCGGAAAGGAGTTCCATGTTGGCTGTTTAAGGGATCACAAGATGGCGGATTTGAAGGTTCTTTCTTCATGGCATGGTTCGTTTCCAGCATTTTTCAACTTTTTCACAAGCTAACAGTTTTTACAACAGGAACTACCTACTGGGAAGTGGTTCTGCTGCAAAGAATGCAGCACCATTCACTTAGCTCTGCAGAAAATGGTGATTCGTGGAGAAGAGAAACTTCCAGATTCTGATCTAGGTGTTATAAGGAAGAAGATCGAGGAGAAATCTTCTGAGGATGAGAGCAATGTAGATGTAGCATGGAGGCTTTTAAGTGGGACACATGATTCTGAGGATGCTGAGGGTTTGCTATCAGCTGCGATAGATATTTTCCATGTGAGTAATTATCATTTTATGTTCTCGGACGGTGTTGAGGTTGCTAGATACTGCATCTTTACTGTACTGTTCTTTGTGTTGATGCTTGTGGACTTGTTGCAACATCCGCCTGAGTGACATTCCAAATACTGCCCAATAGATTTCACTTCTAACTTGTCAAGAGAAAAAAAAGAGAAGGAACTGGCAGATATTGCTCGAGGAAAATGTCTGTGAAGGTTGCTCATTGTGCTGTCAATTAGTGTATGTTGTCGCTCATTGTACGATGAAGTAGCGTTGTGAATTTATGTATTGATTTCTTTTTGTACCCTTCACTTAGGAGCAATTTAGTCCAATAATTCACAGACGTCACCGTGATATCATTCCTGCCATGGTTAAAGGGTTAGTAAAACCGGACTCTTTAACCAACTTATCATTTTTTTAATGTTCCTCTTTTTTTTCTAACAAATGGATCGCATGGTACATTTTTGTAGAGGGACTACAATGGAGCATGAGTTCACAGGCATGTATTGTGCCGTGCTGCTGGTCAAGTGGGTAACATGATGAATTTGTTCTCTGCAGTCTACGACATCCTACAGTGAATATTCCTTTTGCTAACACCTTGCATTGTGAGGCAGCCGAGCAATTGTATCTGCTGCCATTATTAGGGTTTTTGGTTCGGAGGTGGCCGAGCTTCCTTTGGTTGCTACTCATAGCAAATGTCATCGAAAGGTAATGCCGGAAGTTAATGACAAACACATCAGCCCTTTCAGTATATTTTTAATGCCAATGCTACCACTTTCCTTTCTTGTGAAAGTAGCTAATTATTATTTCTGTTTTATAGGGTTACTTCCAGGCACTGTTTAATTGCCTAGAGAAGATACTGAGTTTTCTCAATGTGAAAAATCTAGTACTTCCAGCAGCTGAAGAAGCAAAATCAATTTGGACTAACAAATTTGGTTTCAACAAAATTGCAGAAGATCAGGTACCTGTCCGCCATTTTTATTTCAGTAACTATGTTAGTGCTTGTGTTCTTTCTGTGTAAATCATGCACTTTGTGACTTGAAGTCTATCTGCTCGTCCCATTCTATGTTTTTGTGTTGGTTTTTCATTTGACTCTCTTTTGTGCCCTTCCGCTTTTCCCTTGAAGACTCGCTTTGAAAATTGACTTTTCACAGCTCGGTTTTCCCTATCCGGATGTGCTCCACATGACTTGTCCATTATCTATATTATGCAAGCAATGCTCATCTTTTACCCCTCTATTTGCTTGAGCATGCATTGGGGGTGTTTGACGTCTAAAGCACTAGTCGGGGCATTCTGCCGATATTTGCTTGGATGATAACTTTGCTCTGTCATGTATGCTGCAGCTATTGGAGTACAGGAAATTTTATGAACTAATGGTATTTGAAGGGACCTCTGTGCTCCAAAAGGCGGTTCCCAAGTGCCTGCATTGTTGGCAAATCAGAAGGCTCTTGACTGCTGGGTGATGCGTTAACATGGGCATCATCAAATGGGAAAGCAATTTTGTTTATGGACAAGCTCTCTCTTTTCGGAGAAATTTCTTTCGCATTCCTTTTTCGTACAGGGTACAGGTGAAATAGGGTCAAGGTAGCGGGGGGCTATTCGGAAATTCGTTTTGCAGAAAGGGAAGATGTCCGAGATTTTAGCTGGTAGGAAAAAAAAGGGTACAGAATTAGGGGGTGAGGGGCAGTTTGATATTGTAGTGATTTGCTAGGTGAAGCTCTGAATTTGCGTACTTAGTATACAATGATTCAACTTTTAATGAACAGAGATCATGAAGGGAAGGTATCAGTCTGAAGGGTTCCATTTTGGAAGGCTGTTTTCTGCAGATGACTACTTTTGCAGGTGCCATATTTTGTTTGCTTGATTCATGTCTTTTTCGGACAACATTCTTAATTCCTGTTGGTGTAGCGTTGGAATGAGAGAGAGAGGTAAATCTCCCTTTATGCATCACATTCTACCATCTACTAGAATTCCATCCCATTTGGAAGCTTCCCATTCGGAGGACAGATTGCGCATGCAACCTCAATAATAATTGAGTATCTGGGGTATGAGCAATTTTCTAATCCGCTCTTACTGTTCATATAATTAATTAATTATTTTGCGGCGTTGGATTTGGTACGAAATATTGGATGCCCTCCGTACCATCCGGAGCTTTCCTAGAGCTGTTGGATTGGATTCCTGCAAGATCTAACAGTCAGGCTCAACGAATCATAGCTATCGATCGTTGAGCCTGAGGCTGAGGAGTTGTTGTGTACACAATTAGAAGAAGGACATGCCCATGTTGAGCTTGTTGAAGAAGTTGGCGTCGACGTCGGCCATGGAAGGCAACAGTAGTTCAGAGGTTTGAGGAGTCCAGAGGAAAGATATGATGTTGGGGCCAGGATGGACTTGGAGGAGGAGGAGTATTTTTTTGTATTTTCACATAACCAAAAACTAAACGACGTTGGAGAGTAACTGTAGAGTATAATTCTTTAAACTTCAGGGACTGCAAAATAATATTATGAATATTAGGAACCGCGAAAAAAATTTGATCATACCATGAAGACAAAAAATCATTATTGTTCCAGTACATTAAAGGCTACCATTAAAAATGTGTACAATAAAGGCTTAGTTACGTTGTAATTAGCTATGTTAGATGATTACAAAATTTTTTATTACGATTTAAAAAAATTATCGATTACGATATATGAAAATTATTGAGTTTAATCTCATCCCGGGCATATAATTACACTTATTGCCTAAAAGCTGTCACTTACAATTAAACCATCCTTAAAGCATTTCAAAATGGAATAGAACTCAAATATTTCCTTATGCTTGTTCATAAAGTGCGACTAGGGTCCTATATAAAAAAAATACTCATATATCTCCTTGTATTATCGAAATTGGAGCAAATAGCACACTCTCTTCAATTTTAGTGATACATCACATATGTTAACAAGAATATGTCACACCATCCAATCGACTGAACTTAATAAGTTGACTTGGCATTAATTATTTATAAAAATTAAAATCCAATTTTTTCATAAATTATAATTTCTAAATAAACTAAAAAATTAAATAAAAATTAAGAAAAATTATACTAAGAAATTGAACTAACTACAATTTTTTTATTTATACCACCTAGTATCTAGCTCACTGAACCGACTAATCTAAGTTAGAGTCATGTATGACCTTTGACAAGTGGCCAAATTCAAAAAAAATGAAATGTGTGGCTTTTGACAAGTGGCCAAGTTAGAGTCATGATTTACCATCCGAAAAAAAGAAAAAAATGAAGTTTTTTGTCTAAAGAAATGTGTTGAAAATGGACAGATGTATATAACCTTTCAACGAGATAGTACTTTTTCAATTCTCTCAAAATAGAATTGATTCCACCCTAGTAAGGTTTTTCGCTTTGCATCGTATTAAACTTCTACTGCTTGTGCGGGCCCCCATCAGTTCCAAAAGAAAATGGTGGATACTTCCGGGCAGAAGATGACGACCCGGTAGGAATCATCTATGATAGCGGCTGTGAACTACATCGACGCTTCATTTCCTTCATCTTTATTGCCATTCCCATTGGAGATATTGCGGATTTCTGGCCGTCTAAGAAATCTTGACCGGGATCTTCTATGTCAGTTTTAACGACATCTTTAAGAACATCCCAATGATTAGGATAAAATCTTCACCCAGTGAAGTGTCCCGAACAAAGAAAATGAGACCATGTGAGATCATTCAATCAAGTTTTAGCCTATAAGGATTTGTCCTCGATCACGTAAATAAGTATCTCGCCTGCCGCACTTGCTGTCACTACAACTTTTTCTATTTCACTATCCTTTTGAAGCGGATAGTTCACAATGCTCTTGCACGAGTGGTGACTTCTTTCATGAGCTATATTTTCATTTCTTCCGATAATCTCCCTTTTCTTTTTTCTTTTCAAAATTAATTATTTGAAATTTTGAAAAAAAAGAAATAATAAAGAGTCCCACATATTAAATAATGTGAGGGGCCAATTCTATGACAATTCTCAACAACTTACCCTCTATTTTTGTACATTTAGTGAGTTTGGTATTTCTAGCAATTGTAATAACTTCTTTATTTTTTGGGAAAATTAGTCTCAAGTCCTCGGATTTGTTTAAATATACTCAAAAGTCTCTCCTGTTTACAAAATACAAGCCGACATCCCTTTTGTTTGATTTTATTATACTTTCGAGTTCCTCAATGAGTTTTTTTTGTCATTGAAATGATGAAAATATCCTTGAAAAAAAAATTACTGACATCATCTCTCCTTCTACCTCGTAGAAGGACAAAAATTGCTAAACAAAAAGACATCCCTCTCCCCTCGTAACCACCTTCTCCGTCTTCCTGTAATTATTCCCACCGCCCCAACGTCGAGGGCCGGCCGACAAACCCCCCGTCCCCTCCACTGTTGGATGGGGCAGCTCGCGGTGGAGGACACATGCCCCGCTCTCTGCCGTCGAGCTCGCCGTGGAGTCGCTCTTCCACGCCACCGTCTGTACCCAGACCCTGCTCTCCGCTGTCGAGCTCGCCGCAGAGTAGCTCTTCCACGTCGCCGACTCCTCGAACCTCGTTGCTTCCCACTCCCGCCCCGGGCAGCACCTCCAGCTTTGGGTTACCGACGCCGAGAAGCCTTCGTTCCTGGCGATTGCGTCGCCTCCAGCTCTGCCCGCGGAAAAAGGGGTTTTCAAGTTCCTGGTGAAGAGCGTTGTCGAATCGAGGGGACATAGTAGAGCTGATCGCCGCCATAGGGAAAGGGTTCAAATTGGACCAGATCGACCCGCCCGAGGACCACCCTACCATCCTCATCTTCGCTACTGGCTCCGAAATTATGTACTTTTTTATTTTTATAAATGGGTGTTTCGATGGTTGACCACTGTCCCAGAGGGCAATCCGAAACTCTCCGTCTTGAGCTAGGCCAAATTGAAAAGGAGAGGAAGAAGAATAGATGATGTCAGCAGTTTTTTCTTTTTTGTTCTAAGGGTATTTTGATTATTTCATTGACAAAAATAAAAAAAGACTGCTAACGAGTGCCAGGGACTCAAAAGTATAATAAAATCAAACACGGGGGATGTTGGCATATATTTTGTAAAAAGAGGAGGCTTTTGAGTATATTTAAGCAAACTCGAAGGACTTAAGAATAATTTTTCCTTATTTTTTTATATAAAAAAACAAGATTCTTTAGATCTGATGTGAAAATGTTCCATTTTTTTAATTTCAAATAATCGGGAAAGTAAAAAAGAATATAATATCTATAAGGAAAATACATAAGAACGTTATTCAGTATTAAACCATATGCAACCACGAACCAGAGCGGGAGAAATTCGAAATTCGAAATTCCAAAAACACCACCACCACTTCCCGGCCCTCAACCAGGAAAAAATAAATAATAAAAGAGGTAAAAAAAACAACCCTCCTCCACGTACGCTCCCTCTTATTTACACACGCTCCCTTCCTTCCCCTTAAAACACACACATAAAAAAAAAAAACTTATAAACAACCAAAAACCTAAGAACCACAAACAGTCTCACTAGGAATTCTCTCTCCGTCCCCGTCTCTCTTAGCAGGTAAGAGATCGATCTCTTCTTCTTCGATCTAATTTCTCCTTTAATTTATATTTTTCTTTCCATTATATAGGAAACATCAGAAAACAGTCGTGATGGGACAGATCCAGTACTCGGAGAAGTATTTCGACGACACCTTCGAGTACAGGTTTGCGCTCTTCTTTATAATTTCTTTTTTTTCTATTTTTTCCAATTTTTTTTTGTAGTATCGATTTTAAATTATTGAAAATAATAATTGTCCGGGTGATGATTGTTGCAGGCACGTGGTTCTTCCTCCCGAAGTGGCCAAACTTCTCCCCAAGAATCGCCTCCTTTCCGAAGTAAGTTCGATTTTCTCGATTAGGGTTTTTTTGTCCCTTTTTTCCTAGAATAATCCGTGAAATTACAATTAGGCCCCTGGATTTGTTCATTGTCGTCGTTGTGGGTGTGACTTTCTACGGTTATTGTGTGGTGGTTGGGCTTTGATCAGAACGAGTGGCGCGCGATCGGAGTCCAGCAGAGCCGAGGCTGGGTCCACTATGCCATCCACCGCCCCGAGCCACACATCATGCTGTTCAGGAGGACGCTCAACTACCAGCAGCAGCAGGAGGCTCAGGTCCAGCAGAATATCCTTGCCAAGTGACGGCCCGGCCGTTCCAGTTGGAGCCACTTGAAGACTTCTTCGACGGATGTGAACTTTTTTTTAAAATTAGGTTATGCAGTGCTTTGCATAAACTATATCGATACATGTATGGGATATCTAGCTTGCGGACGTGTTTGTTGTAATTCTCACTCGTTGAGAATTGGGTTTGTCTCGAGTGTCGTTGGCTGCTTGAACTCTTGATGGTGTTTGGTTGGTTGGTTGGCGGTTCCTATTAAGATGTTAGATACATCATGGATTACTTGTTTAGTCGCTATCAGACCATCTCCGTGTTAATGATATCATGTCTTGCAGTCGCAGATGTGGTTTTTTGACGTTCTGCTGTCGAATTTGTGGTTGGTTCCATATCACTTGCTTGCTCTGTTGTCATCTTTTTGTGGTAGATAACAAAGTGTCGTACAAGTTACTAGTTGTTGTGGCCGAAATCGTTGATGCTTAATTTTTGTGGCCCTTATAAAAACTAGAGGGGATTCTGGAGGGTGCTCGGATATTTGCTTCTTTGTTCTTTGGCATGGCAATAAGATGCATCAATCTCCGTCATCTGCTAGCCCGACCGCAATGTGGATTGCAGCAAGCATATGTTGGCTAGTAACTGTTGTCGGTGTCAATGGTTGTTCAGTTGCTGCAGACTCTAATCCAAAGGAAGCTTCTTCTCCATTAGAGCATATCAAACTTGTGTTCTGAACCTTCTCCTTGGTGATTCAATAAAATCTCAGTTTTTGATATTAAACCTGGTGGTCATAAGCTACCATCTTGCTGTTGTGCAAATAATGAATGATGTGGATCTGTTGGTGAAATACTGACCTTCTGAAGATTAGGAAAATACTGAGCTCCTTGGTGATTCAAGTACTTGCCATCCGCGTCTAATATTAGCTTCAAGAATAGGTACAAGTAGACCTGATCACGAATCGAATTGGGTCGAATTTGAATCAAATTGGATCGAATTTGAATTGAATTGGGTCGAATTTGAATCGAATTGGGTCAAATTCAAATTCATCAAAACCTTAAACCGTATTCAATTCATCCAATTCGATTTAATTTTAATTATTTCTTTAATTTTAATATTGAATAAAAAATTCAAAAAACTACCAAATTTTTTGATACTTTCAAAATTTTCGTAAGGTTTTTGAAAAAATTCAAAAATTTTGCATTTTTTTATATATTTCAAAATTTAGGTTTAATATTGAACATTTTTTGGGAAAAAGAAATAAATTAAAGATTAAGGTTGTATTTAATGTACCAAATTAAGTTATCTACATATTATTTGCTCTACTTGATGACATAATTAGATAATAATATAAGTACTTCTTGGTACTTTCTTAAAACAATTACATAATATGGGCGAATTTTAATCAAATTTACACGAATTGGACTCAAATCGAATTTGATACTCGAATTCGAATTCAATTTACCGGTTTGACGAATTGTAGAAATCTTAAACCGTATTCAATTCGACTCATGACGAATTCAAATCAAATTTTGGACGAATCGAATTGCCACTGAATCGAATCGAATTGAGAACGAATCGAATCGAATCACGAATCGGATTCTAACAATGGCCAGGTCTAGGTACAAGGATGAGAAGAGGGTATTATTTCCACAAGGACAAGCATTTCCTGAGGAAATTTTATCGGGTATTATGAACTAAAGTGAGTATTTTCCTATTGAAAATAAGCTTATATATTTTTTCTGTTTTATTTAAAAAAATAATTAAACCATTTTTTTCCAAATTATATTTAGGGATGTTTTTGTCCAAAAATATATTCAAATAGTGTAGTGCCAACTAGCGTTTAGACAAATTTATGTCGCTCGGTCTAACATTTTCAAACCTGAAAGTAATGGTGTGCAAGTTAATCAAATCATTGTAATTACTAAAAAATTAAGTTATAAAGATGTGTTAAATAAACCAAAACGCATATTGACATTTACCTTAATTTTTAAAAGGAAAAGGAAATATTTAATTAGAATAAAAAACGCAAAAAAGCAAAATAAAGAGAGCAATAACAAATATTTTAATGGGCATTTCCCTAAAAGCCCAATCATCTCCATACATAGGTCCACCGTTAAACAGATACCCCAACCTTCTCTACAACCCTTTCCCTTCTACGGTTAAACTTGAACTCGCTGACCGTTGAACTCACCGAGTCACTGTTCTGGAGGCGTCCGAGTTCGAACCGTGACTAATTCTCCTCCTCCATTTCCAGGTAACGCAGGCAACTCGAGCTCTTCTTCTGGCCTTAACAATTAGTAATTTCCATCGTCAGTTTTATCAGGGCTTTTGTGATTAACAGAAAAAAGAATCAAATTTTTTTAGGGTTTTTGAGATAACTGGGCTCTGGATGGCCTAATGGTAATTTAGATGTAATTGCAACTGCTATTGGTGCTTATTAGTTTTTACTACTAGTGATTAGAAGGAAGGCTTGATCATTCCGATGAGCCGCCGGAGGAATTTGATTGTGGCTACTGGGTTGCTAGCTTTTGCTGGGGCAGGGCTGGCATTTCCGTTTTACATCGTGTAAGTAGACTGGCTTTTCGGTTTCCATCTTTTGCTTGCTCCTTGATGCGGAAGTTCGATTTGTGAACCAGGGTCGGGTTTTTTCCTGCAGGTCGGCGAAGCGTGGAACCATGATTGACTCTTCAAAGCCGCTGCCGCCTCAGGCGACTTTCCGTGGGCCTTATATTAACACCGGCTCGCGTGACATTGGCCCTGATCATCAAACTTACCCTAAGAAATGAGGCTCAGGGGTGGGCCGGGCGGCAATTGCAGGATGCTTGGTTGCCTCGCTTGCCAGTTGATGGAAATCTTTGAGGAGCATGGGTTGAGAGATTCTCCGCTCGGAGGGTCTTAAAGTTTGGGGTTATACAAGTGTATGAATTTTGATGGGAGCTGGTTAGGACTTTTAAGATTTTTGTTTATGCAACTCGGAATTTGAAAGCTGTCCAGTGACTGCAATGTCTCGTGTCGTGCGCGGAGACATTGTCTGCTGTAGACTCTCAACGTCTTCCAGTGTGCGTAACATGAGCTCCAAGGGCTTTACAATACAATTTTGTTTACAGCTCTTAGCTTGATGAGTTAGTCAAGTAGATGAAAGCACATATATGAAGCCGCCATTGGCACGAGAAGTTTAACGCTGCATTTTGGATCTCTACACTTGATTTTTGATCTATGGTGTAAATTATTCTTCTTTTGAACAGCATTCTTGAAAGTAACAAGTCTAAGTTTGGTGTCTTGTCTTGTTTGCTTCTTGTTTTGTTTTTGGAAGATTGTGTCTTCTAGGCTTAGCCTAGCCAATTTCCCCAACTTGCTAAAATTGGATGGGGAACTCTGTGTAGGATGTTCTGGAATTCTCTTCATCAGAATGATTCTGGTGCAAGGATGAACCTAGCTTTAACTTGCATTTCTTTCCAGCCTTGAAACTCATTTTGTGTTATCCATGTTTTTTCTCTACATTTAGTCATTTTGATCAGTTCATTCACTGAGATGTTTTTTGTGAATCTATACTGAGAGTCGAGTAGTATCGGGTTCTATTTAGAGAGTAAATGATAAGCAGAGTAGTTGCTTAGGAACCCCCAACATATGTACTGTATACGAGGAAGTTGTGTGAAGCAAAATGAATTAAATAATTGTGGATTCTACTATGGACATTATTCACATCACTGATACGATCATACGATGAGTAGAATTCCGAGTTTGATGGGTTCTTAACAAAGGGGATATATACTTACCCAAATAATAAATAAAAGGGATATATGCAAGAAAAAAAAGATCTATTTAACTCTAAAGTGGAATTTCAGATCACTGAGCTGTATATAGAAAAAAATTAATCATGGATTTTTCTGTTCTCTCTTCGGACAAAAAAGTTTGCGCTGTTCCAACTACTAGCAAATCGAACCCTCGCCTCTAAAATAAACACTAGCACATGTCCAAAAGTGTTTTTTTAAATAATAACTAGATATTTTTATTTCACTACGATTGATCCCCTTTTGCCAATTGATTCAAGTTTTATAAGTAAATAACCCTGAAATGAAAGGTTGAAAGTTATTTCGCTATGAGACATTTCTATTCGAGTTAATTTCAAACTACATTGTAGTTATGTGCTAAAATGTAAAATTACTTGGACGTTCTCCAAAAAATCAAGCCACCGTTGACGTAGCAGAAAAGATAATATGACATGTCACGTTGATACAAAATAGAGTAACCTAATTACGGTTAGTCAATAAATTTTGACCTATAAAATAGCGATGTGTCAAGTACGGCACCAAAATGTGAAATCACTGCTAGGGTGATTCGGTGGAGTGTCGTGGTGTCGGTGTTAAAAATAACACCGGACTGCAAATTTTTTTAGGAAATTGGCAATGTCAAAAAAAATCATCGGTGTGTTATAAATTAATTAATATGTGGATGTTCATTTCTTCATGATCACTACTTGTATGTCCATTTCTTCATGATCACCACTTGTCCATTTCTCCATAATGTATATTTAGTGGAGTAATAGGTAAGTAGTAGATAAGGTGATATATTGGTAAAAGACACCCATGGTCACTCATCTTTCATAAATTTTTGCCCATGGTCATTAATCTATTTTTTGTCCCTTTATGGTTACTCATCTATATTAAGTCACCCTTGTATGGTCACTATGACTAATTTTGTAATTATAAAATTTCCAAAAAATCCCAAACTTATTATTTTCTCTCTATACGGACCAACCAAAGATAAACTTTTGTGATAGCAACTGGACACGTCGAACTCTAATCAAAACAATGTTGGTGCTTTTGTTAATAAAAAAAAAAGATACTTTTGTTGATGCTTTCCTGGCACCCATTTTTCATGTTCTTAAGAAAAATGAGTATTTTTTACGGTGGAGTAAGATACGGAAGTAGATAAGTAAAATTTTGAGTCATTATTTCTATGCTTTTTTTCGTCCGAAATGACTTATTGAAATAAATTAACCAATTAATTAGCATTTCACTTTTTTTTAATAGCACTTCGGTTTCTAACTGTAGTTTTCGTTGCAATTCCTAAAGGGTTGGCAAATCAGATTTCATGGGTTATTTCTGATATATAATTTAATCGTATATTAAAATTTTTTGTACCAACTCAAAACTTTAAGAAAATAAGTAGATGTATTTTTATACCTATAAACAAATTCATGCTCAAACCTTTGATATCAACATACCATGACATAGGGAGGTGCGTATAGAGAGAATAATAAGTTTGAGATCTTTTGAAAATTTTATAATTACAAAATTAGTCATAGTGATCATACAAGGGTGACTTAATATAGATGGGTGACCATAAAGGGACAAAAAATAGATTAGTGACCATGGACAAAAATTTATAAAAGATGAGTGACCATGGGTGTCTTTTACCCGGCTATAAATAGAAGTTGTAACCTTTGACATTTCACTCGAGGTTGATTAATGAGAAGTTGGTTTCATTATCTACACTTTTCTGTCCTCTCTAAACTTATTCTCTTAGTTCATTATCATTAGATAGGAGATTATTTGATAAGAAAAGGGAAATATTTATAACACGTTATCAACACGAGATTCTACCGTATTCTCAACACTTTTTTGAAAAGATCAAGCTACAGCTTTGTAAGTAATTCGTACAATTTTTATTTTGTTGAATACTAATATAATCATGCTTCACAAACTGATTTTATGGTTGTATACATAAATATCTGTATTTTTTTCGAGTATATATATCACTGGTATATAATTAAAAAAAAATCACCGCGGAAGGCAGAAGCCAAAACTCACCGAGAGCTTGGCCCAGGGACTTCTACGTAAAGAATTGAGATTCTGCAGGGACTTTTCTGTATATTTACCACTCAGAAAAAATTACGGTTTGGTAATTTAATATTTCTGTAACTTCCCAATTTACTGGTAAATTGCAAATTGGTCATTAATTGTAAAATTTCAATTTGGTCCCTACTAACTGCAGGGACTTCTTTGAAAATTTTGAATCTGGAAAATTACAGTTTGGTCCTTGGGTGGTTCTGAAATTTTTGGATTCGCTGGTAAATTACAGTTTTATCCTTGGGCGAATCTTAAAATTCTGAAAAACTAAAATTGAACAAAATAAATTAGGATTACAAACAAACTCCAAATTTTCGGTCAAACCTTATTAGTACACTATAGTCTATAAAAAATATTGAATTTAATACACTGATGATATTAAATGATGGGCCTTTTGTATTACCAATGAAATGTAACTAACTTAATTTGTTTGCCTATGATATAATTATAATGTCGAATCTTGCAAAATTGATTTTGTGGCTCTTCAAATCACTGGCAAGAATTATTTGTCATGGATTTTGGATGCTGAAATTTATCTTGATGCTAATGGTCTCGGAGAGAATTAAAGGGAAAAATGCAGCTTGTGTCCAAGATAAGGCTAAGGCAATGATTTTCCTCCGTCACCATCTTGATGAGGGATTGAAAGCCGAACACCTAACGGTAAAGGATTCACTAATTCTTTGGATTAACTTGAAAGAAAGATATGAGTATCAGAAAACTGTGATCCTTCCAAAAGCTCATTATGATTGGATGCATTTGCGATTCCAAGATTTCAAAACTGTGAGTGAATATAATTCAGCTCTATTTCGCATAAGTTCTCAGCTGAAATTATGTGGAGAAAAGATTACTGATTCTGATATGCTAAAGAAAATATTATCCACATTTCACGCATCGAATGTGCTCCTTCAGCAACAATATCGTGAAAAATATTTCAAGAAATACTCTGAATTGATTGCTTGTCTTCTTGTGGCTAAACAAAACAATGAGCTTTTGATGAAAAATCACGAGGCACGTCCAACTGGTTATGCTCCATTCTTAAAGTGAATGTGAAAAAATTTAATTATAGAGGATGGGCTCGCGGTTGTGGACGTGGTAATGGTCGTGGAGGATATGGTTACCGTGGTGGTAATTTTAAGAACACGTCTCGCTACCTGAAGTGAGAGAATAAAGAAAAGAAATCAGTAAGAGATGGTGATGGTAGAATAAAAATAGAAAACTCATGCCATCGTTGTGGATGCAAAGGCCACTGGGCTCGTACCTATCGTGCACCCATTTGGATGTTGATTTTCTTATTGAATATGTAGTTTAATACTCATATTCTTGTTTATTTCTTTAGTATGTTTCCTAGAATTTTCCTTATCATATTTTCAGTGCTTGATTTTACTGTAATGTTTCTTATAATTTTTTCTTATTATGTTTTCGTTGCTTGAGTTTAATATAAATATTTCTTTTATTATGAAGAGTATGGAATTGACACGAGTTGGCTCATTTATTCGAGAAAGATATATGTGTTTAGCAGAAAGTGCCACAACGCACACTATACTTAAGGATGATAAATATTTTCTTCATTTGCAAATGCAAGAACCAAATATTAGTAATATATCGGGTACTGTAAATTTAATTAAAGGTTCCGGAAGAGCTAATTTATCATTACCTGAAGGTACGAATTTTTGCATAAATAATGCATTATATTCTCCTAAGTCTCAAAGAAACTTATTAAGTTTCAAAGATATACACCAAAATAGATATCATGTTGAGACAACAAATGAAGGAAACAAAGAATATTTGTATATCACAAATATTATTTTGGGTAAAAAGTGCGTGTTGGAAAAGTTACCCGCTTATTCATCTGGTTTGTATTATACATATATATTATTGCAATTGAAGCACATGCAACAATAAACCAGAAGTTTACTGATTTTGTAATTTGGCATGACCAGTTGGGCCATCTCGGGTAAATAATGATGCGGAGAATAATTAACAATTCATGTGGACCTATTCATCCACCATGTGAACCGTTTAGGTACTTTATGGCATTAATTGATGCATCAACTAGATGGTCATATGTATCTTTATTATCAACTAGTAATTTAGTATTTGTGAGATTAATAGTTCAATTAATTCGATTACGAGCTCATTTTTTCAGATAATCCAATTAAGACGATTCGTCTTGATAATTCTGATGAATTCACTTCTCAAACATTCAATGATTATTGTACGACCATTGGTATAAATATTGAATATCCTGTAGCTCATGTTCATACTCAAAATGGTCTTGCCGAATCATTTATTAAACAGATCCAATTAATTGCAAGATCGTTACTTGTGAGAGCAAAACTCTCTATTTTTGCTTGGGGACATGCCGTTTTACATGCATCAATGTTAATTCGCATCAGGCCAACAAATTATCATGAATTCTCCCCATTACAATTGGTTTATGGTCAGGAACCAAATATTTCTCATCTAAGAATTTTTGGATGTGTAGTTTATGTTCTAATTGCTCCACCATAACACACTAAAATGGGACCTCAAAGAAGGTTGAGAATATATGTTGGGTTTGAATCTCCATCGATAATAAATTACATTGAGCTACATACTGGAGATATATTTACGGCACGTTTTGCTCACTGCCATTTTGATGAATCAATATTCCCAACATTAGGCAGAGAAAATAAGTAGCCTGAAAAAGATATTAGCTAGAATGAATTATCATTGTGTTATTTAGATCCTTGCACAAAGCAACGTGAACATGAAGTTCAAAAGATAATTCATCTGCAGAATTTAGCTAATCATTGCCCCCAATGAGAGTGACTAAGTCACATATTCTGGCTGCTAATGCTTCTTTTAGAATTGATGTCCCTGAAGGAAGATCAATTATTGCTAATGAAAATAAGGCACAAATTAAACGTGGTATATCTATTGGTTCCAAAGATAAAAATTCTCATAAAAGAAAAGGAGCAAAATATGAAGATGGTCAAAATGAGAATATCTTGATTCCCGAAGAGTCCCCAATCAATATTAATATCAAGGAAGGGCAGAATCTAGAAGAGCCACTTCCAATGGAAGATCAGGTACCTGAACATTATGATAATCATGAGATCTCAATAAATTATGCTATGACTGGAGAAAAATAGAACCGAAATGAAGTTATCGTCGACGATATTTTTGCCTACCATGTAGCGCTAAATATTATGGAAGGTGAAGAGGATCTGAAGCTAAAATCTATTGAGGGATGCATGCATAGAAAAGATTGGTCAAATTGGAAAGACGCAATAAAATCAGAATTAGATTCACTTACGAAACGTGAAGTTTTCGGACCTATAGTTCGCACACCCAAAGGTGTGAAACCCGTAGGATACAAATGGGTGTTTGTGCGTAAATAAAGTCGTGAGATATAAAGCACGACTTGTCGCACAAGGTTTTTGTCAAAGACCTGGTATAGATTATGAAGAGACATATTCTCCTGTGGTGGATTCAATCACATTTTAGTATTTGATAAGTCTGGCAATACATGAAAAGTTGAATATACGTCTTATGGATATTGTCACAGCCCTATTTATATAGTTCACTTGATAGTGACATTTATATGAGAATTCCAGAAGGATTCAACGTACTAGAAGTACGTGATTCTAGTCAAAAAGGACTATACTCAATCAAATTATGCCGATCTTTATATGGATTGAAACAATCAGGGTGCATGTGGTATAATCGTCTTTGTAACTACTTATTACAAGAAGGCTATAAGAATGATCCAATTTGCCTATGCATTTTTATAAGGAGATCTGAATCTGAGTTCGTTATAATTGCAGTTTATGTTGATGATCTCAATATCGTTAGAACTCCCGAAGAGCTCCAAAGGGCAGTTGATTGTTTGAAAAACGAATTTGAAATAAAAGATTTGGGAAAGACCAAACTATGTCTCGGATTGCAAATTGAACATCTTGAAGATGAAATTTTTATGCATCAATCAACATATATAGCAAATGTACTAAAGCGTTTTAATATGGATAAAGTGCATCTGTTGAATACTCCAATGGTTGTAAGGTCACTTAATGTGAAAAAGGACCCTTTTAGACATCGAGAAAATGGTGAACAATTTCTTAGTTATGAAGTACCTTATCTAAGTACAATAGGTGCACTAATGTATCTCGCTAGTCATACACGACCTGATATATCATTCTCTGTTAATTACTAGCAAGATATAGTTCTTTGCCTACAAGAATGCATTGGACTGGAGTAAAATAAATATTTTATTATCTTCGAGGTACAATGGATATGGGTTTGCATTATCCTAATGGCTCAAAGGCAGACGTAATTGGATACGCAGATGCAGGATATTTGTCCGATCCTCACAATGGTCGATCACAAACTGGATACTTATTTACATGTAGAGGTACTCCTATTTCATGGCATTCCATGAAACAAACTATAGCAGCCACCTCATCCAATCCATGAAATAAACTATAGCAGCCACCTTATCCAATCATTCTGAGATTTTGACTATTCATGAAGCAAGTTGGGAATGTGTTTGGTTGAGATCTATTGTCGAACACATTTGAGAATCATGTGGATTACCTTTTCAAAAAAGAATACCTACGACCTTATACGAGGCTAATACCGCATGCATCGCACAATTGAAAGAAGGGTATATTAAAGGTGATCGGACAAAGTATATATCACCAAAATTCTTTTTCACGCACGATCTTCAAAAAGATGGGGAGATAAGTGTTCAACAAATTCGTTCAAGTGACAATTTGGCAGATCTGTTCACAAAATCTCTGCCCAATACAGTTTTTGAGAAGCATGTTCGTAACATCGGTCTGAAACGACAGAGATCTCAAGTGATGTAGACATGAGAGAGAGAGATATCATTTTATACTGTACTTTTTTTCCTTTAACTACGGTTTTATCCGAATGGGTTTTCCGGTTAAGGTTTTGATGAGGCACTAAACTCTTGAAAGAATGATGTACTTTTCCTTAATTAGGATTTTTCCCATGTGGTCTTTTTCTAATAAGGTTTTGACAAGGCATATTCTTCAAATGGACATTCAAGGGGGAGTGTTATAAATTAATTAATATGTGGATGTCCATTTCTTCGTGATCACCACCTGTATGTCCTTTTTTTCATGAAAACCACTTTTCCATTTCTACATGATGTATATTTAGTGGAGTAGTAGGTAAGCAGTAGGTAAGATGATATATTGGCTATAAATAGAAGTTGTAACCTTTGACATTTCAGTTAAGGTTGATTAATGAGAAGTTGGTTTCATTCTGTTGAGTTGCAAAATATCACTTCGAGTTTTTCGAGTTCGTGCGGAGCAATTCGTGCGGAGCAATTCGTGCTTGGAGCCGGATGTCAGGGTAAGCATTTTTCCTTTGACATCTGGGTAGGCGCCCTATCCTTGGAGGCCGGATGTACGCCTTGCTTTCAAAGTCGAGATGGGCGCCTCGAATTTGAAGTCGAGGTGGGCGCCCTATCCTTGGAGTTGAGGTAGGCGCCCCATCCTTGGAGTCCGGATGGGCGCCTTGTTTATGAAGCCCGAGTGGGCACCCCATTTTTAGAGCGGGACGTCTGGATAGTTGCATAATCCTTGAAGCCGAGTGGGCACCTCATTTTTGGAGTGGGACGTCTGGATGATCACACGGTCCTTGAAGTCCGATTGGGTGCCTCATTCATGAAGCCTGGGTGTGCGGTTCATGCTTGGAACGGGATGTCCGAGACAGGATAGGGCACCTCTGCCCTAAGCCTCGGCCCAAGACAGGATAGGGCACCTCTGCCCTAAGCCCGATAGGGCGCCTTGGCCTATTAGGCGGGAGCCTAATAGGGCATTTTGGGTTTTCAAAGAGGTGGCCCGGATGAGTGCTTTAAGGGTTAATTTGGATGATGACGGGCATAAGACGAGATTTTACATGGAAAGTTCGTGAAGGTTGAGACGGCTTATATTTTCTAGGTTAAGCCGGGATTCCCGAGATTCGGGCAAGATTTGGTAGGTTCCTCTTTAGACTACGATTGCTTGATCGGCACGATCGGGATATTCCTATGAGAGGACGAGATCTGCTCATTTGGAGAAGGCGGCTTAGATTTTTCTGTTCTGAGCCGGGTTGATTTGGAAGTGATATATTCGTTCGGGATGGATTTTTCTAGTGCGGAAGGACGGTTTAGCTAATTCCTATTCCGGGCCGGGTGAACGGAGGCGGCCTAATAGGGATTTCTCTTAACTTGAAGGCCTAGGCTAGGTCAAGGCGTCTACTATATAAGGAGGACTCGGGCGAGAGCAGACATCGCCGACACAACAAACAAACCTATTTACACTTTATCATTTCTTTAGCTCGTAGCTCATAGTCTAGCTCTTTTTCCACCCTCTCCGTTAGGCCAACCTTGAGACGACCACTCCGGATCCGTCTCGGATAGTCTTGACATTCTTGTACCCACTTTCTTCTCAACACATTCTCTATACTTTTCTAGCCTCTCTACACTTATTATCTTAGTTCATTATCATTAGATAGGAGATTAAACTCACCTCTACAACAGTTGGAGTGAATAGGAAGATTTTGGCTCGTGGTCAGCCCACCGTTTTAATCTTCGGTGTCTGTAGCTACACCGCGGAAGGCATTAACCAAACCTACGTGGTGAGATAATTTTCCCGACAATCACTTTCGAGCTCCTTCCAGTTGTAGAAAAATTGAGACACCTCTTTCCACAAGGACATGGGGACACAAAACTTACCAAACTTGCACGCAAGCAACTCCTCCTCTTGGCTCTTTGAATCAATCCACCACAACATTCTCTAACAATCAGATTAATTAATTAAATCCCAGAAATTGAATTAAAAAACTGAAACCCAAACAGACCTAGAAGAGAAGAGAAGAAATGGCACTGCTCTCTTCTACTACTTGTGTTATACCTTGCATGCCCCCCAAGACCCTAAAGTCCCTCTTATCAAATGACCCTAAAGTTCCAATCTTTGTGTCCCCCAAGAGCTTGAGCTCCCAAAGACCGAGGCTTTTCGAAAGGAGACGCCAAAAGATTGGTCCTTTGCGTGTCGCTGCCTCTCCCTCGGCGTCTGCTCAGGAGGAGGAGGAGGAGGAGGAGGAGGAGGAGGTGGGAGAAGAGAGCAGAGAAGGTAAATTCTCTTGGAGGGATCATTGGTACCCGGTTTCCTTGGTTGAAGACTTGGACTCCAGCTTGCCTACCCCGTTTCAGCTTCTGGGTCTTGACTTGGTGCTCTGGTTCGACAAGGCGAGTCGGGATTGGGTGGCTTTTGATGATAAGTGTCCTCACAGACTCGCTCCCTTGTCTGTAAGTTTTTCGAATTCGATGTCTTTACGACATACCCTTTTGCTGGACTAGGAATTTAAGGCTTGTGGTTTGTGGAATTTGATGGGTTTTCTTTGGTGTTGCAGGAAGGTCGGATTGATGAGAATGGGCATCTGCAATGTTCTTATCATGGATGGTCATTCGACGGGTGTGGTTCTTGCACTCGCATCCCTCAGGCCGCACCCGAGGGTCCTGAAGCTCGTTCGGTTAAGTCTCCAAGAGCCTGTGCCACTAGGTTCCCTACCATGGTCTCTCAGGGCTTGCTCTTTGTTTGGCCCGATGAAAATGGGTTGGAAAGAGCTAAAGCCACTCAGCCACCGAGGTGCGTACTTCTGTTTTGCACGCATTGTGAATGCTGTATGATGAACTGTATTATGGTTACCCGATGCTTATCTATTTTTCTTGTTGCTATTAAGGTTGCCAGATGATTTTGATAAGCCTGAGTTCTCAACGGTGACGATTCAGCGTGATCTGTTTTACGGTTATGATACCCTTATGGAAAATGTCTCTGATCCTTCTCACATTGATTTCGCCCATCACAAGGTAATAACGCAAGGAGTGTGTGTTAAGTTAGTAAGAAAGATTCGTCAATCTCACGGGTTAGTAAACGATAGTAGCTGAAATTCACAAATCTTACTATTTTTTTGAGAATGAGCTAATTGTAACAGTGGAAATATTCCTGTTTTGAGACTGACACTTATGAAAACGGGGGATCAGAGCATTATCTGACAGAGAAGTGATAATGTAGGTCACCGGAAGGAGAGACAGAGCCAAGCCTTTACCATTCAAGATGGAATCAAGTGGCCCTTGGGGCTATTCCGGAGCCAATGACGGAAACCCCCGCATCAGTGCTAAGTTTGTAGCACCTTGCTACTATATAAACAAGTAAAGTCTTATGTATCCTTTGTGGCAAGAATTGCATGCATTTTCGAGGTTGTTGCCCTGTTGTCCGATGGGGTTTGATTGCTTCTACTTATGCTGCATGCTTTTATGGTTGGGGATTCGTTATACTGTTTCAGGCAAGACTTCAATATTAGATACCTTATTCTATTCTCCTATGGAACTATAATCACAAGATTCTTCATGATCATTCTCCAATAACGAGTGTTGGTTGCCAGTTCAGTAGGTTGTATGTTGTATGTTTGCTTTTGGTCCTCATGAAGGTCAGGCATGCACATGTCGGGATTTTTCTTGTGATCCGAACTTCCTGGTTTTATTCCAGCTTTATGTGTTTTTGCTTGAACATGAGAGAGACCTTCTTATTCATCTTTCTGTGGAATTCAGCCAAAGTTTGAATCCAGTTCAGAAAAGCTGAAGTTTAACTCTGGATTTTCGCAGGATTGAAATAGACACAAAACTTCCTATAGTGGGTGATCAGAAATGGGTCATATGGATTTGCTCTTTCAATGTGCCGATGGCTCCTGGAAAGACGCGATCAATTGTTTGTAGTGCTAGAAATTTTTTCCAGTTTACAATGCCAGGACCTGCCTGGTGGCAGGTGAGTACCTTCAACCCACCTCTCCACTGTTTCAAGTGACAAAAGACAACTACTTTGACTTGGGATGGTGATTCGGGTTTGTATTTTAGGACGAGGGTTCAAAACCTGGTGGAGATATCTACTTATAAAAAAACTACTTTGACGTGGATTCTCGTTTTGGATAGCTCGGGATCTTACATAATGACTACACATACTGACTGTACGATTCTTAGTGAATTAGGAAGCAAGAAGTGAACAAGTTGATCATTTGTCGTATTGTCTTGGTGGTGTCAGGTTGTCCCGAGATGGCATGAGCACTGGACTTCAAATAAGGTATACGACGGGGACATGATTGTCCTTCAGGGACAGGAGAAGGTCTTTCTTTCAAAGTCAAAAGAAGGTTTCACTGATGTTAATAAGGAGTACAACAAAATCACTTTCACGCCTACTCAAGCTGATCGTTTTGTCTTGGCATTCCGCAACTGGCTAAGGAGACATGGTAACAGTCAACCTGAGTGGTTTGGCTTCAGTGACCAACAATCTTTACCGTCTACTTACTTATCGAAACGTCAGGTAAATGATGGCAACTGTCTTGCATTCACATCGATGTATCATCCCCATAGTTTGACGCTGTAGGATCCATATATCCAAACCCATCTCATGGGATAAATATTGTTGTTAGTTGTTGCAAGTTAACGATTAACGGTCTCGTCTTTCTTTGACGAAGATGCCGCCTGTCTGATGCTAGACTTGTCTGCATTTCAGATGATGGATAGATTCGAACAGCACACTCTCAAGTGTTCGTCTTGTAGAAACGCTTACAAGACATTTCAGACACTGCAGAAGGTTTTTGTTGGTGCGACCGTGGCCTTCTGCGCAACGGCCGGGATCCCTTCGGACATCAAGTTTCGAGTCATTTTGGGCGGGCTGGCGCTCCTAAGTGCGGGGTTAGCTTATCTGCTTCAACGTCTTGAACAGAATTTTGTGTTTGTTGATTATGTACATGCAGAAATTGAATGACGGGTACAGTTCAGTTTACTCCCTGTAGTTCGATGAAATGTACTGTCCGATCTCGTAGTTCGAAAAATGTGCTAAACCTTTGCCCTTTTTTGGGGTTAAATACGCTTAAGTTCCTTGTATTATAGACAATAGACACTTTAGGCCCTGAGTTTTAGAAACACCTACAAAAGGTCCCGTGTTATTTAACATCCTAAAATTATCATAGTGAAATGTCGATTATACCCTTCTAAAGAAAACAAAATTTCACTCTCCTTTTTCCTCCTTTCCTCCCAGCTTCCCCTCTCTCACGTCATAGGTTCACCCTCTTTCCCAACCTCTTTCATTGATTTTCCAAGAAATTAAGATTCTAAACATGTTGGGACCAACAATCCTCGTTGCGAAGTAAAGAGAGGAATACTATTTTTTTGATAAGTAAGAGAGGAAGACTATTTCACTGGAAATCAATTCTCCTCGTGGCACATTGAGACAACGAAGAAGACGCCGGAGACCTGAATGTGTTGATCAGGTCACTTGGAACTGCCGATGATCAGGTGGCTGCAAGGAAGCTTGGTTTTGAGCTCCCAAGAAAATGTTTTTTCTTGACATAAATGCAATTACTCTAATAATAAATGATAAGGCTAGGGAAGACGCATGACTTATATCGTGAGAGGGAGGAAGAGATGGGAGGGGAGGGGAGCACGAAAAAGGAGAGTGAAATTTTGTTTTCTTTAGAAGGGTATAATCGACTTTTCAGTATGATAATTTTAGGATATTAAATAACACTGGACCTTTTGTGGGTGTTTCTAAAACTCAGGGTCTAAAGTGTCTATGTCTATAACATAGGGTACTCAAGTATGTTTAACCTTTTTTTCCTTCCAAATCGTCCCTAATTCCCTATGTTTGGATTCCTCGCACTTGAAAAAGTAGAATGGTTCACTGGTATTGACTAATTAGATGTTGGTATATTATTGTCACTAGGATATTTATTACATACACATTTCTCAAATACAATATTAGACTTATTAGATCCCTCCCATTTTAAAAAGTGGAATTGTTTCCTAGTATTGAATATTGATTACATCTCTTACTTCGCAAAATTGTAGTGATTCTTGGAGTTTATTCCAGAATATTTAGTCTTATGCAAAATGTCTCATCTCTTTTTTTGTTTAACACTCTTCCATCAACCTACGCTCTCTGTGTCAGTTACATGACTATTCTTGCTTCGTGTCCACTTGATCAATGTCCAAGTATGAGTTCTCGGGAGCGGATCAAGTATGGGTTCTAATAGGAGGGTCCAGTACTGGACGGTAACATCATGGCCGTCCACGTCATTAAAAATTTTACAAGGGAGATCCAATGGTTTAAATTGTTTAGGCGTATTTTTGTCTATTAACAGATTTTTCTCTTTTCTCCTTTCTTCTCTCTCCTCCCTCATTCTCGTCTCATTTTCTTTTCCTCTCTCCTTTATCCATCATTCTCTCTCTCCCAAGTCCCAACCCTAATTAAAAATTCATGGTTCCAGATCTGACGTTGGCGACGTTGGCACGCGTCCGACATCGACCACCACTCCGACTCCGACGAGGAGCATGCCGGAGTCCGATTGTGAAGAAGGAACGACTGTGAGAAGCGGTCGGCAGGTTTTGGTTGGAGAGACACAACTTCTTACTCCGGAGTTCAATTGAGGTGATTCAAGTTGTTCTGCAAAGCTGAGACGTATATCTACAACTTTGTAGTTTATAACTTTTCTAAATTTAGAGTATAAGGATATCAAAAATACGTTTGAAGTTAAGTGTCAGTGAGTTATAAGCGACTGGACAAGTTTCGGTTGGGGAGCCACAACTTCTTACTCCGAAGTCTGATTGAGGTGAGTGTAAAGATGTCAAAAATACATTTGAACTCAAGAGTCGACCGAGTTACAAGTGGCTGAAAGGTATTTGACTATGGTTTTTCTCTTCTGTATTGATGATTGGTTTTTCTTTTCTCTAAATGGCATGCCCGACTACGAGAAATGGCAGGTCCGATCATAATAAAATGGGCATGCCCAGTTATGATAAAATAGCATGCATGGTTACAATAAAATGACATGCTCAGTATTGACTAAATGGCAGGCCAGGTACGATTTAATAACATGGGTTATGAACAAATGGCAGACACGGTTACGATAAAATAACATATGCCCGGTTATAATAAAATAGCATACCCGGTTATGACCAAATGGTAGACCCAGTACGATAAAATAGCGTACCCGGTTATGACTAAATAGCAGAACCGAGTATGATAATGGCATGTCCGGTTATAATAAAAATGCATGCTCGGTAATGACCAAATGGTAGGCCGGTTACGATAAAATAGCATGCATGGTTATGACTAAGTGGCAGACCCGGTTACGATAAAATGACATGCCTGGTTACGATAAAATGACATACCCGGCTATGACTAATTGAATGTCCGATTATGTCTAAATGGCATACCCAGTTAATGGCTAAATGGCATGTAAGGTTAATATCTAATAAAATTTATAATAAATTAAATTATTTATTAAATGACATGCCTGGTTATGAAAAAATAGCAGGCCCAATCACAATAAAATGGCAGGCCAATTATAATTAAATGACATGCTCATTTATGCAAAAATGACATGCCCGATTACGATAAAATGTCATGCCAGGTTACGATAAAATGTCATACCTTGTAACGATAAAATGACATACCTTGTTATGATAAAATGACATATCTTGTTATGATAAAATAGCATGTCTATTTATGTCCAAATGACAAGCCCAGTTACAATAAATTAACATACTCGGTTATGATAAAATGGCATACATGACTAATATTTATTATAGACATTAATTATTTAATTAAATAATATTCTAATTCGATTCACTATGGTATGCTCTGATTTTTTTTTAAATATTAATAATAAGAAAGAAAAAAAATCAAAACTCACCAAATTTAGGTTAGTGCGTGCGTAAACTCGCATCAGCGTACGTCCCTGAGGCCGACTCGGATTTTGGTCCGACATCTAAGTCAACTGGTCTGACCGGTCAGACCACTGGTCAGATCAAATTTTTTTACTTATATATTTTTATATTTTAAAATAATATATAGGCTAAATAATAGGTTTAAAACATTAACATTCTCGATATATTTTTTAATTTATTTCATATCTAGTATAATTTCCTTTGTTGTTTTAATTTATTTAGTGTAAATTTAGGAAAATCGAGTGTATAATCTGATTTTTTTAAATTTTTTGGGGTCGGTTGGGAAAAATCTGGTCAGACCGGGTAGTCCGAGTCAAAAAAGTGACCAACCCGGATTTGGTCCCGCTGGTAAGGTGGGCGTTCTTCCTACCTTTTCTGACCCGGGTTTATGTCCGATTCGTGGTCTGACTGGTCGGACCAAAATAATGCTATTTCCTACATTTTAAGACATTATAGTTCTAGAAGTGAATTTCTATAAATTGTTACTTACAAATCTTAGCATTCTTGAGCAATCTGAGAAGTATAATTGCTGGAATTAGAATCCATTGACAACATGGGGACAATTAATATTTTAGAGAGTGATTATCAATCACGTCTCAAGTACACAAATTTGAAGAGTCCTATTGGGTTGGTTCGTTGAGATCAATCATTGATAATTCAACAATGAGTTTTAGAATCTCAATTTTTTCTCCAAGATTGTTGGTGCCTCGACAAATTTGTCGACATTTGAAACCACCAGGGAACGCATATAGATCGATTTCGGTGTTGTTCATGATAGCGGAGTTGGGGTTAGGGAGGCCGAGCCAACCCGGACCTCCTCGTCATTGGAGAATATAGAAATCGAAAATACTAGTTACCATGCAAGCTTATGCATGAGAGAAGGGACTGGCCAACCATAGTTGGCGATGATTAAAAATGTAACATACCTCAAAAACATTTTTTGGAACAGTAAATATTTTATTCCTTAACCAAAATGTTACACCAGGACTTCAAATACATTATCGATCTATATTACATGCATTATATAACCATCCTGAAATGATATATGTTCAGACATTTACCTTATATTACATGCACCCCACCAAGGAATTGTAATTACTTTTAGGACCGATGCCTTTCATGGTAGTTCAATGATTTACCATGAGCAGACTCCGTAGCGTGACGATTCTTGAATGCACAAATCCGCTCTCTTTAGAGTCTTCATCCCCTATATACCGTAAATTATCAACATAATTATACATATAATTAACATCCTAGCACGTACGCATTGTAATATTTGACACATTAATTGCAAATGCTAAGAAATAAACTAATTAATAATTGATCATATTGCAAAATGTAGAAGTGCCTAGCTCCCTGTCCTCTAATTAAGAAACCAAGTATCTAATGTGTTTTCTAGAAATAATTTTTTACACTATTATCACACTGATAAAAATTGAACCAGGACTTTCGTCAATTCATTTGTACGCTTTGTGTCGAAAGGTCAAGTGCCCTTTAGCAAGTATCTACTTATGTTCAACCAACCAATAGACGGTGTAATTACCTATCATATGGCTGCTGTATCTCTATGGCTTGAATGTTGGTGTTCCCTCTCCTAATAGCCGGTGCATGGCCAATGAACAAAGCAACATGTCCCATTAGCTTGTCCTTCCTTGAAAAAGTTGTACCACAAGAGCACAGCCACTTGAGATCCCCACAATGCTTCTCATGTGTCCTAAGATCCGAAAGCACCGAGAAATGCTTCGTATTGCACCTCTTGCACACATACATCTTAGGGCAGTGGCTCCTTTTGTAGTGGTTCTTGACACAAATCATTGACTTGAGAGGCTGGAACTTGGCGTGCTTCTGGTTCCACCTACAACCTTCATGCGGACATGAGTACTTCATCGGCGACTCCCCGGCCGGCGAGTCCTTGCCCCCTGTGGATCCACTCGGTTTGCTCAAGGCCGCGCTGGTCTTGTACTCGTCGCCATGAGCTCTCATGTGCATCCTCAAGTTCGCGTCGCGCTTGAACCCTTTCCCGCAAACATGGCAATAATGTGTGTACTTGGCTAGCAAATTCGCAGCATCCAATTCAATGATGTCGCCTGAATTTTGTCCCGAACGGAGATGCAATTCTCTCATTTCCGACTTTTTACTACTATTAATGTCGGAACCAACATGCACACCACCTCTTTTGTTGTTGTTGAGATGATCATCATCATTATTGTTACAAATAGTACCATTGTAATTGTCACCATACCAATCAGAGACTTGGTCACTGGTGAACAAGAAGCTTTGCCCTCTTTCCTGGCCTACCGCGGCGCAGTTGTTGGCACCGTAGTTCGGCTGAGATAGGATGCTCTCTTGCGCCTTGTCGCACGGTTCTTGCACATGATCATCCGCGCTATGGCCGGAGCCCGGACCTATAGCCAACTGCTGGCAAGTGAACATCATTGAAGAGGACGTGACTATAATCTCTTGGATCATGGTAACTATGTTTGCTATGGCCAAAGAGTTCGACTCCGGGTGGCTCTGATCCTGCGCAATAAGGAGGCTAACCAAAGATTGCACTTGATGAACCTTTTCCTTGAGAAGAGAGAGGCTATAAAGGAGAGAATTGGAGTGAGTTTCTGACTCAGAACTTCCTTCAATTGGAGGAAACATTTGCAACCCTTGTGAGACACTAGGGAAACAATGAGAGGTGGCCCCTGAAATCATTTTCAGGAGATCTCGCTTCTCTAAATTCTTGTTCAAGTGAATTTTCTTTTCAAGTGGTACTTGACAGAAAAAAAACCTTTTTTCTTTATACAAGTTGTTATATATGGTAGACATTTGACCAGGCCTATCCTCATTGATAAGGTAAATAATTGAAAATATATTTTAATTATGGTTATTTAAGTCATTGAAAGAGAGGTACAAGGTCAACTTGTTTAACGTTTCAGTTCATCCCCACGTAAAGCCTCCCTCGCATGTTACCCATCTCAAATAGAGACAACCCTAAGAGAAGAATTTTAAGCCAAGGCTGGCACGTACTTGCATTAAACTATATGATATATAGAGGCCAACCAATAACTTATTATAAGTTCTTCTGACGTCTCGCGAATTTTATATTAGAATATGTCGAGTACATCTCCCGGCGTTTACCTGCTTTATTTTCCTTGGGTGAATCTCGTATTAGCTACTTTATTAACAGCTATACTAATATTTTTACATTTGTAAGACTCAAATCTATTAACTCATTAACTAAATCTAATCCAAGTTTCTTATCACTTCAACTAATTATTATTAGTTAAAACCAGGGTGAGTCGAATTCGGACCGCAAAAACTATTTCAGAGGAAATATGAGAACTAAACTAGACCATTTATTATTCGATTCTGGTCCAGAACCAATCCGATCTTTTTTTGTTTCTATTCTAATTCTAACCGAGAAAACCCGAAATTTGAAAAAGAATAGAAAGATAGGGGCGGAAGGAGGGCGATGCCACTTTCATAAGAGAAATTATGATGTCTTTAGGGTCTTTCACTAATCTATCAGAAACAACATACAACTCAATCCACAAATTTGAGAAAATCTTCAAGTCACTTTAACAAAAAGCATAAGATATTTCAATCTAGACAAACAAATAGATTGATTTAGTTTCCTTGAACAAAAACAAGACAGATATAACTTAAATGAGAATTGTAAAATTAATAAACTAAATTATATCAAACGCACAATGCAAAATTTGAAATTGTAATTATGTTCGAGTCTTTATGATTCTTTTCGATAAGACTCGACCCATAACTGAGAACTATTTCACAATGCATAATGGAATTGAGCGAGACCCGATCTTCTTTGGTTTCGGTTTAGAACCCGATTTATGGTCCAATTTGGACCTATTTGCAATTTTTTTCTCACCCCTAGACTTGAATATTAATAATGATAAAGTCAAATTCAAGGTCATTTCAAGTGGTAATCTTCACCCCTAGTTGCATTTTTATAATTGATATATACGTGATACCACACGTCATTTATTAGTTGAGAAATTTAAGGTCATTCTCGCTTTTTAATCGCCGGTTCGTTATGGTAATCTTCCAACTCCGGTTATTCACAGGTTAATTATAATGTTGTGTATATTTACATTATTATACTATGTCTATTTTGTCAATTAGTCGTTTCGCTTGTTACCACATTGGAAATAGTAGGTCTTGAAGGTTGATTAAACTAGTATAAATAAGTGAGTTTTGTTCGATACTAATCAAACTCATTTGGACTTTCATACATTGTGGAGGAAAACCAATATAAACTTATTAGTTCAAATCATATATATATATATATATATATTGTAATGTACGAAAGGATCCAAGTGAGAAGTAATAGGAGTTTTGGGACTGAAATATAATACTTGGTCTAATGAAGGAGATTGCAAGTATGCGGATGTCGGGTTTCTGTTGAGGATATTGAATAACAAGGGAGCATATGAATTTTTTGATGCATTGAATTCAAGATTTGGAGACGAGGGCTATGGATTTTTTATCGCAGGCAGCATTGAATTCCAATTGCAGCTGGTGGGAGTAGTTAAGAAATATGTGAGCAAGTTTGAGAAGCTGAAAGCCATTATGGTGTTCAGAGTTAAGGAGAAGGGCACGATTGTTCTTGACAGTGCGTATTCAGAGGTTTGTGAATTGTTGAGAGGAAACTACTTACCGCTACTGGTTTATGCACTCTCTCAGATTCTGCATTCTAAAGAAGTTGGCATGTCCAAAGTTGAGGTGATCGATGTAGCATATAAATTTGTGGTCTCTTCCAAAAAGAGGGCAGGTTACAGAAGTTTTTGAACAGCATCTGGGGGTACTTTTGGAGAATAAGGGCTAAATCCTTGAGTGACAACATAAAGATTGATTTCCAGCTCTGTAGAGATGAATCCTATATCAAATCTGTAATTCAAGTTCCAGTTCATGACTTAGCTGGCATGGCACATTTTTCTCGATCTAGTCGTTCAGCTGTGAGGAGGTTTGATGATCTTTTGGGTGCCGACTTGGATGAGAATTTGATTTTGTGCGATGTGATAAGCAAACAAATTGGGATCTTTATAGAGAATACTTCTGTGGTACTTTCTGTTTGGATTAGCGATATGGAACCATGGGAGGCTGGATTAGGTTATTTCGTGATGCTTGATGCCCTAGTTGAAGACTCGGATAATGATGCAAACAAGGTTGGACATAATTATAAGAATTGGGAGAAGGGGTTATCAGAACCTGATGCTAACAAAAGTGAAACAGTTGATGTCAAAATAGGTCTACCAAGCTACATAATTGAGGATGCGCCATTGGTTGAAGAATTACGGTCGAATCCAGTCATTCAAACCACTTATATGAGACGAGGACAATCTGAAATGCTACCTAATATTGGCAGCAATCACTTGGAGAGGTCTGCTGATATATTAAGAATATGCTATGAATCCACAGATTTGGATACTTTATCTGCTGAGGGAGTTAAGTCATCCAATAGACTGTTTGAAGATGTGGAAATGAAGTTGATTATGGAGCTATCATTAAAAAGGATTGGAAAGCACATTATCATTCTTGCAGTTAAAGCATTTGGGTTGAGAGCAACTTCCCAGGTAATTGATTTACAGGTTTTTGCTTCACCTCAAATAACTTTGAAGCCGTCGCTTCCAAGTTATCCTTATTTGCACAAGTCTTGGTTTTCCTCATGGAAAAGCTGTGCATACAGTTTTGGCTACTTGGGAAGATGTTACAGGAGACGATGCTATGGACCTGCGAAAATGTTGCGTGCTTGTTATATTGGTTATTGGCTACTAGTTTTGTACTGGATATTTTACATTCAGATTTTATAGTTGGTTCCGATACTGCTTCATGCTTCTACAGCCAACAACAAGGCTGGGATTACTAAGTGCATGCTTAATCAGAAAGGAGTAAATGCAAAGAGCATGCTTGGGGAGCATCCATTGCGTGTGGCAGCAAAGAATGGGAAGAGTGGATTTTCTGATTCATCACCTAACACTACAGGTCTGCAAGTTTATGCAGGTCTGTCAGTCTCTGCACTCTTGGCAGCAGATCTACCCTCGGTAGCAGATCTGCAATTTTATGCAGGTCTGCCAATTCTTGCAGTCCCCGCCTGTTTCTCTCCTGCAACAGTCAGCAATCACGTTGTTCACTTCTGCCGAGTCTTTTGGAGAGAGTTCATTATTTGTCGAGAGATATGGTTGCTCTTTCAGGTTGTTTAAAAGTGAAGAGGAGCAGATTTGGCTGGTGCATATCAAGGCAGAAGTTCCAGAGCATATTGAATGTTCTCCTGTCATTGCTGCTACAGATGTTAGGCATACATTTAGATTGATGGCTGAAAGTGCTATCCATTTGGTTGCAGAGGTTGTCTATTGGATTGGTTCGAAGGTTGAGCAGATCATGGCACGTTACTTGACTGTAAGTTGCACTAGGGATTCAGCTGTAGTTCAATGAGAAGCCATGGTGCACGGACGAGTTCAATGTTTCAATTTTGATGTTCCTTGAACCTTGAGGACTAGGTTCTTCCGAAGGGAGAAGCTGTAATGTACGAAAGGATCCAAGTGAGAAGTAATAGCAGTTTTGGGACTGAAATGTAATAGGTTAGGTCACAAGGATATAAATAGGAGCCAATGTAACTGTAGAGGGATTGGTCCAATTGTAAACATTTGCTAAGGAAACACGTTTTCCCCTTCTACCTCTCCTCTCTTTCCATCTCAACTCTCTCTTTTCCCCAATTTCTACCAATTAGGATTCTTGAATCTTAATCTCTTAATCAGGGACATTATATATATATATATATAAAGGGGAGAAAGGTGACAGATCATATCAATCGAGTCACCAGTTCAAAAACAAAATTTTTTTAAATCAGAGGTACCTCTTCGTGAGTTGCAGATCTCTTCGGCTTGAGTTGCGACCTTTCGGTGCAAAAGATATTTTCTGAGAAATGGTTGCCACCTTTCGGGAACAAACTCTTTAGTATGTATAAATAGTAAGACGAGTTCCGAGGGCTAAACAATCAGAAATAGAGTCTTCCTTTGTGAGAATTTCTTCTTTCTTTTTTCAAGTCTAAACTTGCGATTCTTGCTTCAAGAAATTTGTGAAAGTGTAACTCAGAATTTTCTAGTTCGTAGGCTTTGTATCTTGGAAGGTTGATTCTTTGAGTACCATTTACACTATAGTGGGAGGACTCAATAACTTTAAAGAAAAGTATCGTTTTTCAGTGTGCTTAGCCTATACTTTCTTTACTCCATTAACCACAAATAAATAATATTTTTAAAGGTATTCATTTTCTACAATGGAATCTGTACTGGTGAAGGCATTGTTGAATGACGGAGACAAACTCGAGAGGCTGAACGGGTTGAACTACAAGCGTTGGAGTTTGAAGATGGAATATCTTTTGAAAATTGCAAAAGTAT
Source organism: Hypericum androsaemum (assembly GCA_963995505.1). Taxonomy (NCBI): domain Eukaryota; kingdom Viridiplantae; phylum Streptophyta; class Magnoliopsida; order Malpighiales; family Hypericaceae; genus Hypericum; species Hypericum androsaemum. Next base: position 14,458,120 of record OZ023186.1, read on the forward strand.
TCTATGTTCTGACCGAAACCTGTCCACAATAAGTTACTGCCATAGAAGCAACATAGGAGCAAAAATTCGAGGCTTCAGAGAAGGTGAGAAAATGGAAGAATAATGACTTCATTTGTCGCTACACAATTATGCAGTCTCTGAACAACACACTTTTCAACGTGTTCCACTTCCACAAGACCACATCAGAACTTTGGAATGCTATCAAAATGAGGTATGTCAACGAAGATGCTAGTAATAAGTCATTTTTGGTTAACAAGTATGTTGAGTACAAGATGGTGGATTCTTGATCAGTCATCGATCAGGTCAATGAATTAAATGATATTGCAATAGAATGTGCTGATGCTAGTGTACCCATTTCAGAGACTTTTCAAGTTTCGGCGATCACTGGTAAATTTCTATCTTCATGGAAAGATTACCGAAAGAAACTGAAACATAAGAAGAAATCTATCTCTTTGGATGAACTTCTGCATGGTATTCAAATTGATACCGAAAGTCTTAAAAGAGATAATTTAGTTTCTTTGAAGAATGATGTTGTGAATCATGTGGATGAAAAGAACCCTCGTGGACATTCTAAGGGCAACCAAGGAAAATCCAAAAAGTGGAAGAATTTCAAGGAAGATGGGAATGAGAACAACGAAATGAAGAAGAAGAAGGTTAGCTACTTTGTGTGTGGCAAATCTGGTCACTATGCTAGTGAATGCCATCACCAAAAAGGTGACAAGAAAAAGGAATAAGTAAATGTTGTTGACGAGAAAGATTTTGTGGCTCTTATGTCCAAAATTTATCTTGTCAACGACAGGACTACTGATTGACGGATTGACTCGGGTGTTACCTGTCATGTCACACTAAAACAAGAGTTTGTTCAAGACATACGAAGAGATGAAAGAAGCCAAATCATTTTATATGGGAAATACTTCTTCAAGCGAAGTTCTTGGCATAGGAACCGTCGTTCTTCCTCTCACATCGGAAAATAATATTACTTAGAAGAATGTGTATCATATTTTCCGCTATGCGAAAGAATCTTGTATCTGTCCATAAATTGGACGAGAATGGTTTCAAAGTAGTCTTTATAGCCCAAAAAATGTCTATCACTAAGAATGGAAAATTTGTAAGAAAATGCTACATAAAAGACAATATGTATTTGTTAAATATTGACTATAATAAAGCCACATCTTCCGCTTACTTCTTTGATTTTTTATTTGATGTTGATGAGCATATTAATTGAAATTATAGATTAGGACATATTGGAATAAATGCTATGAGTCGTATGATAAGAAATTAATTAATTCTAAAATCATCTAAAACTTTTATTATAAATACATGTGAATGTTGTGCTCAATCTAAGTTGACAAAAACTTCGTTTAAAAGTATTGTTAGATCAACTAGATTACTTGAATTAATTTATACATATATTTGTGATAATAAAGAGCATATCACTATGGGTGGTAAAATATATTTTATAATATTTATTGACGATTATTCTAAGTTTCTTTATGTATATTTGCTTAAAACTAAAGATGAGGCCTTTAATAAATTTAAAATCTTCAAGGAAGAAGTTGAGAATAAAACCAATTTAGGGATCAAGTGTTTGAGATCGGATAGGGGCGATGAATATTTATCTAACAAATTTATATCATTTTGTTCGTAAAATAGAATTATTAGAGAATTTTTAGCCCCTAATTCTCTACCACAAAATGGAGTAGCCGAAAGAGAAAATAGATCTTTAATAGAAATGGTTAGTGCAATGCTTATACATTCGAAGCTACCAATGAGTTATTGGGGTGATGCACTACTGAGTTCTGTTATATTAGTAACACGATAGTAAACAAGAAAAATATGAAAACTCCATATGAATTATTTATTGGGCATAAGCATAGTGTTAAACATTTACAAATATGGGTTGTATTGCGTATGTGTTGGACGCTATTTAAAAAGGGCGAAACTTGGTAGTAAAGCTGTTAAATCTATATTCATTAGTTATTCTGCCATGAATAAAGCATATAAATTCCTTAGACTTCATTATAATAGTGTATTTTAAGCTGCGTATGCCATATTTTATGAACATTTAAACATTAGAGATGCTGGTAAGGTAGAACTAAATAATAATTTATTTGGTGAACTTGATATTGCTGAGCATGCATCTAGAAATAAAATTGTGAATAATGAGAATTTAGAAGAGAAGGAGAATGAAAAAATAATCGAATTGAGGAGAAGTAAGATACATAGAATTGAAAAGAATTTTGGTCGTGATATGTTGACATATATGTTAGAAGAGGATCCAAAAACTTTTCAAGAAGTTATGACACAATCAAATTCTGATATGTAGAAAAGAGCCATGGATGATGAAATTAAGTCCATACTTGATAATCAAACTTGGACTCTAGTAGATTTATTCTCTATGACTAAACTTGCTGCAAGTAGATTTTGGAAAAGAAACTCAAAACTGATGGTACTATTGATAAGTACAAAGCGAGGTTGGTAGCCAAATGTTAAAGTCAAAAGAAGAGATAGATTATTTAGAGACATTTTCCCTAATTTCTAAATTCACATCTATAAGAATCATGTTTGCGATTGCATCTATTTATGGATTGGAGGTTCATCAAATGGATGTTAAAATTGCATTCCTAAATGGAGACTTGGATGAGAAGATTTATTTGCATCAACCAAAAAGTTATGTTGTTAAAGGTGAAGAACATAAAGTATGCAAATTAAACAAGTCTCTTTACAGGCTTAAACAAGCACCGAGACAATGGTACACAAAGTTCAAGCAAGAAATTAAAAGGTTTAGATTTATGAGTAGCAAAGTAGAAAGCTGTATTTTTACTAAAGTTACTCCTGAGCATAAGGTAGTGGTGACCTTATATGTTGATGACTTGCTTATCTTTGGTTCACACATGAAATGTGTAAATGAAATCAAAGATTTCTTAAAGCAAGTTTTTGATATCAATGACTTAGGTCCCGTGGATGTCATCTTGAGTGTCAAAGTACTCAAAAGGGGTAGAACTTATATTCTAACACAGTCTCATTACATTGAGAACGTGTTAAAGAAGTTTGATTACTTTGACAAACCGAACAGTACAAGTCCTATAAATCCAAACGTGAAATTAGTTCCTAATAAAGGAGAAGCTGGGGTGTCAAAGTACTCAAAAGGGGTAGAACTTATATTCTAACACAGTCTCGCTACATTGAGAACGTGTTAAAGAAGTTTGATTACTTTGACAAACCGGACAGTATAAGTCCTACAAATCCAAACATGAAATTAGTTTCTAATAAAGGAGAAGCTGTAAATCAAGAAGAATATGCCAAAATAATTAGCAGTATTATGTATGTGGTGAATCACACAAGACCTGATCTTGCGTGTCCTATTGGCATATTGAGTAGATTTACTAGCAATCCAAGTGAAAAACATTGGAAGGAACTAGAACGAGTACTAAGGTACTTGAGATCAACAAGAAATTATGATTTGCATTATAAATGCAACTCATCCACACTTGAGTATTTTAGTGATGTAAATTGGGCATTGGATGCGAATGACTCTAAGTCAACTAGTGGATGGTTATTCACCATTTGAGGTGCCATAGTTTCTTGGGGGTCGAAAAAGTAAAGTTGTGTTGTTTTATCTTCTATGGAATCTGAATATATAGCCATGTCCATGACAGGCAATGAGCTTATGTGGTTTAAAAGATTCCTAAGAACAATTCTTTTTACAGAACCAAAGAAGGATCCTATAACTTTGTATTGTTATAATTAAGCTATCATTCACAATGCAAAGAATGAGAGAATATCGAACCATAGCAAACACATTTCTATGCAATATAATCATATTAGAAGTTTGGTTAAAAAGAGAAAGATAACACTTGAGTATCTCCCGACAAATCAAATGTGTTGATTGAAACCAACTCTATCTTAAGGTACAAGTCATGTACTTGACACCTATGTATGGTAGTTAAAAAGGTAATTCAATATTAGACATTGGTGAAATGGAAACTTGGATACATTTCAAAGTGCATAACTTGGAAATAGTGGGGGTGATACTATTTCGAAAGTCTTATATCTGACTTATACACTTATAATTACCACAACAAGTAGAGGTTGGATTCCAAATCGTTAATAGACTTATAGCTTTGTAGAATGCGTTGTGAACATTCTTGATAAGTCTAACTATACAAGTAGAGAAGTGAGAGGCCGCTTCTTACAGATTATCTAGGTAAAATCTTAGAGTACTTATGAACACCAGGATTCAGCATAAGCCCAATTCAAAGATGTTGCCAAAGATCAAAGAAGCAACAAATCATGCACGATGAGAATATGATTCCTTAGGAGTTCATATTCAACCATAAGTTGAAGGCTTAGTCCACTTCATGGCTATTCGTTGAATGATGCAAGTTGTATAATGTAAATAAGTTGGGAATTGTTGTGTATATTTATATTATTATACTATATTTTTGTCATTTAGTCTATTTTGTCATCTAGTCACTTAGCTTGTTACCACATTAAAAATAGTTGGTCTTGAAGGTTGCTTGAACTAGTATAAATAAGTGAGACTTGTTGGATACTAATCAAGCTCATTTGGACTTCCATCTATTATGGAGGAAAACAAATAGAAGCTTATTAAATCAAATTATATATATATATATATATATATATATATATATATATATAAATAAAGAAAGAAAGAAAAGAAAATAAATAAAAAGGGGAGAAAGGTGGCAGATCACATTGGTCAGAGTCACGAGTTCAAAAATAGTCAAAAATCTTAAATCAGAGGTGCCTCTTCGACTTGAGTTACGACGTTTCAGTGCAACGGATATTTTCTGAGAAATGGTTGCCACCCTTCGTGAACAACTCTTGAGTATTCTATAAATACTAAGACGAGTTCCGAGAGTCAAACAATCAGAAATAGAGTCTTCCCTCCTAAGAATTTCTTCTTTCCTTTTCAGAGTCTAAACTTATGATTTGCTTGAGTAAATTCGTGAGAGTGTAACTTAGAATTTCCGAGTTCATTGATTCCTTGAGAACCATTTACACCATAGTGGGAGGACTCAATACCAGTAAATCGACGTGGCCATTGTTAGAATCTGATTCGTGATTCGATTCGATTTCAATTCGTTCACAATTTGATTCGTCCAAAATTGATTTGAATTCGTCATGAGACGAATTGAATACAGTTTATGATTTTTATTATTCGTCGAACCGACAAATTGAATTCAAATTTGGTATTCAAATTTAATTCGAGGCTAATTCGTGTTAATTCGATTTGAATTTGTCCATTTTATGCAAACAAATTTAAAAAGTACCGAGAAGTACTCATATTACTATCTAATTATGTCATTAAGTAGAGCACAAGATACATAGATAACTTAATTTGGTACACTAGATACAAGCCCAATCTTTAATTTATTTTTTTTCCCAAAAATATTAAACATTAAACCTTAATTTTGAAATATATCAAAAAAATTAATTTTTTTGAATATTTTCAAAAACATTACAAAAATTTTGAAAATTTTCAAAAAATTTAGTAGTTTTTGAGTTTATTTTATTAAATATTAAAATTAAAGAAATATTTCAAATTCGATTCGAATTCGAAGAATTATAATTTGTATTTGATTCGTCTTTGGACGAACTGAATACGGTTTAAGGTTTTGATGAATTCGAATTCGAACCACTTTGATTCGAATTTGATCCAATTCGAACCGTGGTCTGGTCTACCTTTAAAGAAAATATCGTTTTTCGGTGTACCTAACCTATACTTTCTTTACTCTATTACCCACAAATATGCAACAATTAAACCTTAATTCTGATAACTACCAATTAACGGGGCTCACCATATCAGCCACTTCTTTCCAACATTCTTGGTTCGTTCCGGGTAATTTGAAGTGGTTTGAGTAGTTGCAGAGACAAGTCCAACGTTGTACTTGTAGCGACAAGTAATAGATTTTTTTGGGTTTAACCAATTGGTGTGTGGTCTATTGGGCCCACTAATCCAGTTTACAGTCGGGTATGATCTTTAAAAAGTGGTAAAGTTCTTCCAAAAAGTATTTAATACTGCTATGTACCTAAGAATTCGAACTCGAGACCTGGTTAAATTAGAACAACTCTCTTTGCAGTTGATCTAAGTGCCTATTGATAGCGACAAGAATTAGATAAAATACAAGAGAGAGAATATAAATATCTTACAATGTTAATTGGCTGTTGATCCGGCAGAGCATAATATGGAAGTTACTAACTAGTCGATGATGATTTGTTATGCTGTGGAGGAATAGTTAGCCTTAGACCGCCTTTGGATTTGGTCCGCCCACTTCGGACCGTTTGGACCGAAAGTTATTGATAATGTATGCTTTAATATCAACAATAGCATATCTTGATTACGACAATGGTATTTAGGGTTACTGATAATGGCATGCGGTTACGACAATGACATTGCCCCGGTTATCGATAATCACATGTCGATTATCTGCTTGGATTCCCTGTTACGTGCACAATCTTTTTATTTTTGCCCCTATTTTTTAACTTATTTACAAAAATCACCGCTTGTTTTTTAGTTCAAGCGATCTGGAATTTTTGACATTCGAGACCCAATCCGCCCTGTAGATCAGACAAATCAACGGGCAGTGGCTTTCTTTATAATTTCATTTTATGAACTCGTTTCTTTCATTGTAGCCCATGGCTTCCTAGGCCCACTAAAAGTTTCTTTCTTTAGGAATAGATAGCCGATGATGAGTTAGTTTTTTTCATTGTAAATTCTTTCTATCTTTTTTGCATATTGTGGTTGGTAACTAATATGCGCTAGTCATACCTCTAATCGTTTTCTAAAACAAACCGATCTTCGAAGAATTTACATGCCTGGTCAATTATGAAATGTGCTATAAAGAATGAATTGATGAATATGTAAATTTCCAATCTTCATGGTTGCTTATAGGATGATCACCTATCGTAAGAATAGAAGTTCAATGGGATTGGTCGTAGCTTCACATTTGTCTTGCTATCCAGTAATTGTCTCAACAGTAAGGTAGCTATAACTTCACTTTATAGTTTTTTTTAAGGGTGGCACAAAACCTATATTAAACAAGCAGATTACAATACATGAGAAAAATACACATAACAAAGATACTAACACAGAACAGGAAACTACACGGTGAGGAGACTGAGAGACATGGGTGGAGGCGAAGGGCAGATGAAAGGCTACGAGAGCCGAATGTCCAAGGCAAAAACTGCCGAGACAATCTACGGCTAATAACCACGAGGTCGCATCATAGACACAACCTCGTGGGCATTTGAATGCATACGAGATGCACGCAAATGAGAGCCAAGGTCGGACGAATCCAACTAAGACAAAGCTATCTACCTGCTCCACAGGGAAAGGTTTCAAGAGCCGAGCAGATATCATATCGAACATAGGTCAAAAGCAGATAAAAATAAAACAAAGCCACACTAAATCACAAGACAAACGCGATTCGTGATCAAAGGCAGCAACATAGATAGGAACGCAAAATATAGGCAATGAAAGCATGAACAGAACAAGAAAAATAAAGCGGCTAAGAAAATGAGCCAGTCTTGGTTGGCGACGACCCACCCCCGGGGACCACCGGTGGCCTCAAAACTAGCCTAGCAGGAACCAAGAGCTAAACGGCAGACGGATCGAAATAGCGGAACGACGATAAGAGGAAACAATGGACTGCGGATTCAGCAATCTCGGTGAGCGACAGTGAGGTGGCTGATGAGCGACGGTGCGGGTCTCGGAGAGCAATGTGCGGGCCTCGGTTAGGCAAGCGATGAGCTACAGCGACGAGCTGGGCACAAAACTCGGTGAGGTGAGTGATGAGCGACGGCAGAGCGGTGAGTGATGAGCGACGGTGGAACTCGGTGAGGTGAGTGATGAGCGACAGTGAGGTGGCTGATGAGCGATGGTAGAGTAGAGACGGTGAGGTGGGCGATGAGCGACGGTGCGGGTCTCGGTGCACGAATAGCGGGTCTCAGTTAGGCGAGCGATGAGCGACGGCAGCAAGCTGGCGATGGCTGGGAGCTAGGACGGCGACGATCTTGGTGAGAGACGGTGGGGCGGCGTGAAGTTGAGTGGCGAGCTGGGATTGGTGGAGGGAGGGGTGGTAGCGAGGGTGACGACGGCTAGGAGCTGGGACGGCGAAGGTAGCGGTGAGTGACGGTGGAAGGAAGAGGAAGATAGAAGATAAGCTCCACAAACAAAATATCTAGATATTTTGGAAGGGAGAGAGTACACCACAGTTCTTTTCTTTTTTGATAGGGAGAGAACCTTATCACGCGTTAACTTCACTTTATAGTCTGGTTCTCTTTTCACTTTTTTTTCCGTAGCTGTCAATGGACATTTCACTATCAATTTTCCGCTCACAGTTGAGCTAATCATTGTATGATTCTACGAATTCGAACATCGGTACTACGATAATGGCAGAGTACTTTTCAATGCGTGGTACAATTTTTCAACGGCCCTCCGCAATCCGCCCATCGGCACACTTCTTCGTGTATTTAGAGTCCCGGTAGACATGTCCTCCAACGACGAGCAAGCTTTACGTATTGCTCCCCGGCCTTGCATTCAACTGATTGCAATGCCTACTGACCAAATCGTATTGGCAAGCTTCTGGAGAGAACAGGACAGATTATGAGGATTTACAATCCATTGCCTTAATCCACTTGGCAATGTCTGCCCTGAATAATTTAATTTAGGTCAGAGGGATTACTGGTATAACATCTACGATTGAATTCATAAAAGCATAGACTTCGGGTAATTCTTTGAAGAAATTTTTTTTTTCTCCTCCCTTTCTTTCCAATGGCTATTTTGCTTGTCTCAAAGAAAGATGTTAGCTGGTGGTATACTAACTGACGGACTCCTAGAAGTAAAAATAAAAATAAAAATAAAAAACAAAAACAAACAGTTGTTGCTGCCCAGGATCGAACTGGAGACCTTTAGTGTGTAAGACTAACGTGATAACCACTACACCACAGCAACTCGTTGGCTCTGAAATATCCAATTTATAAATTTTCGTAATCAAAGTTCTGAAACTTATAATTCTTGGGCCAATGTAGAAGCTGGCCCGGGAAGCGAATCCAACACGATCCAAATTTCTTATTCCTGAGTATTTAATATTACTATATAAACTTGAAACATTTTTGATTAAGTTAAAACAAACTCACCTAAATACCGTGATATTTACCTAAATATGGTAAATATAATATTTACCTCTATTAGATGTATGAATCAACAAAACAAAAAATCCAGACAGAAGCACCTTTCCCATATCACATCCGACGCATCAGACACCAACCAGAATATAAAAGTGTCGAATCCCATTCAAGCACAAAGAAGCACGACCAAGTATATAGAGCATCTCAGTGAAGGTATGTACACTAGTCATTGTCAATTCCTATGAATTTTTCTGGGGTCACACCCTTTTTCTATTTCTTCTTATTATCCTTTTGTAATCCCGACACTAAAAAATGTTTGTAGACTTGGTTTTTGGCACTCTAATGAGTTGTCATTCAATATCACGCTCTAGCATTTGTTTTGCTCGGTCAAAAAAAAATTAAGATACAACCCTACTTAGAAATCAACATTTAGAGTAGATTTGTGTTCTAACATTATTTTTTGTCGAAACTGTCGGTATTTTTGTATATCTGTTAAACCGACTATTCTAAATCAAAGTTGGATATAGTCTTAAAATAACCAATACACACGTTTATATTTCCCCTAAAAAAATACACGTTGATATTTAGAACATTTACATTTAAATTTCCGCACCCTTTTCATTGTGCAACTAACATAATCAATTAGGACCTAACCCGGAGCCTGTGAACCAATTACTCTCCAAATATTCAACCAGAAATGAGATCATCCTGCGATTAATTAATAGCCACACGGATTATATATAATGCGACGGGTAAGCCTAATTAGATCTCGAAGTTACAGGCATGCCACGTGTGACCCAACTTATATATCTAATTTCCTGTACCCACAGGCCAAAAATGGCTGGACCTCTAGTTACCTATCCTTATACTAGCAGATTAAGGACACCAATTTCAGTGATTCAGCATTGGATACGTATGAGACATCGGTTTTAATTTGTTCCTCTCACGAAAGATCACATAGTAGTTTGGTATATGAACGTGTATTTTTTTTATTGCATCGGTATTCAGACACTCACTGAATCGATTAATTAAACTTGATAAAAATTTTAGAAAATGATAAATATTTTCTTAACAAATATTTAATATTACAATGTTTCAAGTCTCGGAAAACCCTTTCACATCTAAGTTCTTTGTGTTGGTATATGAAATGCATAACCAGTGAAGCTAGAGAGTGATGAGTACGAAGTGTTTTGGAGAATCAAAATTGAGGTAGCCATTCGAAGGTGTATTGGGTCTCCAGCTGTGAAGGTAGAGAGCACGTAGGATGGTTCAAGAGATGTCTTGAACTGTCCACGTGTCACGTTAGTCGATGATGTTGAAACTTTTTATACTGAAAAATACAACATGGTTTGGCTTTACTCAAAGTGCCAGAGGGAACTGGATATCTTGTTTTCTTTTCAATTTTCGACCACGGCAGGCTCTGAGTTTTGGTTGTAGTAAGAGCTAGTCTTGTCCATATATTATAGGAAACGTTCCTTTTAGTATTCGTATTTTTTATTTTGTTTTATCTATTTTGATGAAAGTAATTTTCCGAAAATTTCAATTTTTAAATTTTCTGAATTTTTAATTTTTCAATTTTGAATTATAAGAGTTATGAGTATTTTTTTAGAAAAGTTATTGGAAGTCAAAATATTCATGGATGTAACTAAAGAAATTTTCGTTCTTAAACCACATCTTACTAGTATAGAAATGCTTAGAAAAAATATATCCACAGATCTAATTGCTGAAGTCCGAGGCTTCTATTGATCTACCAAAGGTTTAATTCCGCATTAACTCATGGCATAGGAAAAGACAATTTGTGTCAATTTGATATTTTCAGCACTGATTGACTTGGTGCTTCAAAGCATTAAGTTAACATGAAAGTGACAAGTAGTGGCATTCTATTGCATGTACATCAATTCTATATACACTCAATAAGGAGGATAATAGAAGAAAAATCCTAGGAAAAAAATAAGTTGACAATATGACAATATATAATTCCAATGGGTAGCAATGATAAGGAACTTATTGGGGAAGCAACAGGAGGAATCTTTTTGAGTTCATACAGACACTTAAGCATGTAACTATCTATATGTTATACGTTCTCGTGTAATAATAGGTCTCGAGTTTGAATCTTTTAAAAATAGAGTTGTAAAATATTTGTTGAGAAAACATTAGTATTTTTTAAATGTTTTATTCGGTTCGAATTTAGATTAACTAAAGTGAAAGTTCAGAAACTAGGTATTATTAACCCAAAAATCTATATGTTATATGTATTCAACGTGTGGAGGTTGTTCACCGTAATGTTGAAATTGTATAATATTAGAGGATGGTATTGATTTGTTGTGGTATACGGGGATAATAATGGGGAAGTAATTAGATGACAAAATGATGAGGCCCCTCACTACATGTGCCAATGTATAATGACGAGGATGTATTTAGACATCCCACGCAACACATATCCACATGTTCCGCTTAACAACATTCGCTCAAACGTGCACAAAACCAACTCCCCTCTAACACTATGGAAAAAGTGTTGAGTGAGTTAAACAACGGATTATATCTACATCAAATTATCAAATACGATTTTTGGAGAAGTCAACACATTACAGTAAATGTATGACGTGTATAAATGTCGTTAAATATATAGAAAAAGTCACAAATCTTGATAATGACGCTTGATAAACATAAAAAAGAATGTCTGATGTAACCATTTGGCATCAATTTACTTAGATGTTAATAGAAAAAAACGTTAATAAAAATAATAAGAAATTTTTATTATGATAAAGCACATGTGCTTTTTATTTGTAAAGCACATGTACTTTTTATTTGTAAATATAAATTTTTATGCCAAGAATTACATATATCAGAGTGTGAATCTTAAACTCCCATCAAAATGTCTTACCTCTTGTACAACTAGTCCAAATGCTCTTTGGGTAAATCATATTTGCTTTTGGCCTTGTTTGACTATGAGCAACTAGTTTTTCACGCAAAAGTTAGGATGACACAAAATTAATCGACTAGTCAATTTTTTTATTATAGAAAGATGAATGAACATATATCATCTAATTTCTTATTAATGGTTAGTTTGATTTAAATAAAGAAAAAAGTCTATTTTAGTACCCTATGGTATCGTAAAAAATTATTTTAAGTTCCTGTGGTAAAAAATCCATCAATTGAGTCAAACAGCAGCCAATTAACATTACTTAGGTATTCGGGCAGCTGTCTGAATCGAGCTGGTTGAAACGACGTCGTTTTAGTGACGACGTGTCACGCTACATCAGATTTTCTAGCATACTTGTAACATGACATGGCAAGGTGATAAAATATCAAAATAATCACTGATTCATTTATAATAGGATAAATTACTATAGCAGTTCTCTTGTTAGACTTAATTGATAATTTAGTCCCTCTAGTTTCGAAAAATATTATGACATCCCTCGTCTTCGATTTTATTATACATTTAGGTCCCTAAATCACGTTAGCAACTCTCTTTTTTTCGTCACTGAAATGACAAAAATACCTTTAGTAAACAAAAAAATGCATCCCCTTCCTTGGATTGGATCCCTTTTGGCCGCCGGCGACGTCACACCCAATTCTGAAAAAAAGACGAATCCCGACCAAATCTACTCAACCCCATCATCCCGTCCCGCCATCACATTGGTTCATCCCAACCAAATTGACTCATCCCCTTCGTCCCGTCCCGCCGTCGCATCAGTTCATCTCGACCAAATCGACTCATCCCCTTCGTCCCGTCCCATTGTCGCACTGATTCATCCCGACCCAATTGATTCATCCTCTTCATCCCGTCCCACCCTCGCGTGGCTGAGGATGAACAGACATCGTTGGGCCTCGGCGGGGAGGTCCTCGTACAAGCCCTTCTATTTTTTATACTTCTTGCTGCTAATTTTTTTTGTCGTCGTTGGAATTAACAATTGGTGGTTCTGAATAGTTATCTCATTTCTCAACAATTTTTTTATCTTTTAAAAAGTGAATCGATTTATTAACAGTTGGTGGTTATTAATTGATTTAATCACTTATAAAAGAAAGCAATTCATGATTCTTGGGGGAGAGGGGGGGTTGGATGTGGCAGGGGTTAAGATACAGAGAGTGAGAGGAGAGAGGTGGAGCGGAAGTTGATCGGAGTTTGCTGGAGAAGATAACCGGAAGTTGTTGTTCACCAGAAAAACTCACCGGAGAAGATGACCCGAGACATGGGTTAACTGGACAAGGGTATTTTTGTCATTTTAATAACAAAAAAAATTGCCGATGACATCAGCGAGGGACCGAAAGTATAATAAAATCAAACATGAGGTACGGGAAGATTATTTTTGAAACTAGAGGGACTAAATTATCGATTAAGTCAAATAAGAAAGATGCTACAGTAATTTTCTCTTTATAATATTAATAAAAAATCCATTATTTATCCCTCTCTTTCAAAAACACCCCTCGTCCTCTTCCCTTCTCTTCCTCCCACCTTCACCTTCTTATCCAATTCCATCACCTTCACCCATTATTTATCCAATTCCATTGATTTAAAAAAAACTCCTGGATCTAGTTTTATGCCAAGAATTACATATATCAGAGTGTGAATCCTAAACTCTCATCAAATTGTCTTACCTCTTGTACGGCTAGTCCAAATGTTCTTTGGTTAAAGCACATTTGTTTTTGGCCTTGTTTGACTATGAGCAACTAGATTTTGAGGCACAAGTCAGGATGACACAAAATTAACCGACTAGTTGATTTTTTTATTATAGAAAGATCAATGAACATATATCATCTAAGTTCTTATTAATGGTTAGCTTGATTTAAATAAAGAGAAAAGTCTAGTTTAGTACTCTGTAGTATCGTAAAAAATTATTTTAATATCTTGTAATAAAAAACTCATCAATCGAGTCAAACAGCAGCCAATTAACATCACTTATGTCAACGAGCAGCTGCCCGAATCAAGCTGGTTGAAACGACGTCGTTTTAACCAGCTTGATGTGGTAAGCCATATCAGATTTTCTAGTATACTTGTAACATGACATGGCAAGGTGATAAAATATCAAAATAACTACTGATTCATTTATAATATTATTAAAAAACCCAATATTTATCCCTCTCTTTCAAAAACACCCCTCTTCCTCCCACCTTCACCTTCACCTTCCCCTTCACCTTCACCTTCACCTTCACCTTCTTATCCAATTCCATCGATTCCAATTCCATCACCTTCACCCATTATTTATCCAATTCTATTGATTCCAAACAAAACAAACTCCTGAATCTAGCCCTTCTTGCTAAAATTAAATCAAATCATCGGCTTCCACTTATTGCTCTACTTTCCTAAACCCAACTCCTGGATCTAGCCCTTGCATTCTCAGTCAACGCTCAATGCTTCGTCAATGGCACTTTCTAACTAGACGAGGAGAAGATAAGTGGTGGGTGGTGTTAGGGGGGTTGGTGGTGAAAATGGCAGTAAGAGATGTCGGGCCACCACCACCCCGTCCCTCTCCTTCCTCCTCCCTTCGAGGATCCCCTGGACGATGGCTGAGATGTCGGGGCTCCTAAAGGGCTTCCCTTTCAAAAGCCTGACGATGTTCTTGTAGGGCTTGTCGGGGAGGGACCCGAAATCGGAGAGGGAGTAGAGGAAGGGGTGGTCGAGGTTCTCGACGAGGTTGCGACGACGGGTAGGCCTGCGGGGAGTGGCGGCGGTTGAGGAGGAGGAGGAGAGGACGGATGGAGAAGGAGAGGGCAATAAGGAGGAGGGGTTTTGGGGATAAGAGATTTGGATGCTTGGCTTCCTTCTTCCACGCATTTGCCATTGAAACGGATCGATTATGTTTGTGATTTTTTTGGAATCGATGGAATTGGATAAATAATGGATGAAGGTGATGGAATTGGATAAGAAGGTGAAGGTGAAGGTGAAGGTTAAGGTGGGAGGAAGAGAAGGGAGGTCGACGAGGGTGTTTTGAAAGAGAGGAATAAATAATGGGTTTTTAAATAATATTATAAATAAATTAGTGATTATTTTGATATTTTATCACCTTCCCATGTCATGTTACAAGTATGCTAGAAAATTTGACGTGGCGTGTCACGTCGTTACTAAAATGACATCTTTCAACTAGCTCGATTCGGGCAGGTTTAAGCAGCTGCTCGTGGACTTAAGTAATGTTAATTGGCTGTTGTTTGACTCGATTGATAGATTTTTTATTACAAGATATTAAAATAATTTTTTGCCGGATACCACATGGTACTAAAATAGATTTTTTTCTTAAATAAAACTAGTGGTGACATACATAGAAGAAGAAAATAAAATATTCAGAAGTTCCTTTTATGGAATCGGAAAATAATTTTATTCAACACCTTTATGGTAACATACATACAAAGTTAGCCTCAACCATTTGCACTAGAGGTGCAAAAGGTAAATGAACTAATTCAAGTCAGGCGTGTTACACATAATATTCAGAAGTGTCTAAAGTTTGATAATAATAATTAAATAAAAAAATTTCCATAAAAAAGTCAAATAAAGAATATTAAATTCTATTTTTCAAATTCAGAGAATAATTTACTAGAAATTTACTTCCCCGTACTTCTTCAAAAGAAAATATTCATGGGCATCTTCTTGTATTCCACCGACGGTTGTGTCCATTTCGAAAGGTGGAACGGTAATGGGTATCGAGTACATGGTATTGACCAATTTTACCATACACTGTGACTAAAATGGAGGGTTGTGGGTGGCAATTGTGAGTGCCACTAATTGGACATTGTATGTGCAATTTATAATAATAATAGTCCAAATTCTGTGGTATACGAGAGTTAGCTGTATCTTTCTTGAAGGTATCTAAAAAAATGGTGTGGGTGGCCCACCTTGTAGTGGGATTATTTCAGTTAAGTTGAGTGACTTGTAAAGTAAGTGATAGAAAATAGTTGGTTAATTAGGTGTAACGAGTAGGATTGAGACTCAAAGCAGGGTGGACCTTTAACAAATTAAAAAAGAAAAAAGGGTAATAGGAAAATGGAAGGTACAGGTGGATACACAAGGAATATGGATAGTAACCAACTCATCTTTTTATCCATTTATTCCTTTATCAATTAATTGGAAACAACCCATATTTGGTTGAGACGGAGAGCGCATTGAATCCACGAAAAAGTTGTCATAAATTAATTAAGAGTTTAAGTTCGAATCCTGATAAATATAACAGTGTTAAATATTTATTATAAAATTTTATCGTTATTAAAAATTTTATCCGACTTGATTTTAGATGAATCGATTAAGTGAAGATTATACAAAGGGACATCCTAATCCACGATGTTCAGTTGTGGTGGCAGTGATGCCGATCTCATGATCATTCTCTCCCATACTCACAGGAATTATACGAACTCGCATCAAAAAGAGAGAAAAAACGAATTTGGGAAATAAAAGAAAAGTGAATTGAAAAAAAGAGAGAGTGGAAAAGGAAGCAAGAAAAAAGATGCGGCCATATGAGTTATGACTCACTTTTCGTGAAGGAAAGACAACGATAACACCAGCCACTTGCTTACTCAAAGTATTCAACTTTTTTTTAGGGTAGATTACATCCAACTTAACAATAATAGAAAGAAATTAAATCCTGGCATTGAGGATTAAATTCTGTCATTGTCATAGTGTAAAAAGTTTTACCTTTTAAAAAAAATAGAAAGAAATTAAATGGGCCTAAGAATTCAAAGAATTTCATATTAATGCATATGAGTGGAAAATTTAACATCCAAAATAATAAATGTCACCAATTATAAAAAATATCCCCAAATTAATTGATCCTCAGAAGGACCTATCTACCCCTTTTATTTATTCTATCTCTTACCCCACCTATACATATATTGTTCAATAATGGCAGTCCACCAAGGTAGAGGCGGAGAATACTAGAGCTTGCTTAGTAGTAACAAACTCGAACTTGGGTTCACGGTGGTGTTGGTGCTGGTAGTGGTCGTCCTCCGGGGCCGGCAGGTTCAAATCCAACGATAGGACGGTCTTCGGCTTGATCGTCCGATGATCTTGACCGGTAAATCCGTTACCACTTGGCCCAACTTGAGTAACGATAGTATTGCTACTATTGTTGGTCGTATTGGCCCTGTGCCTCCTCATGTGACCACCAAGAGCCTGACCCGAATTGAACTCTGACCCACAAATAGAGCACTCATGGACCTTGGCAACCTTGTTAATGTTGTTCCCTTGATGACTTTTGTTCGGATTCGGATTCGGATTGGTGGTGTTGCTTGGTGTCCCGATTTGGAGGGAGACGTGGACATGATCCTTGGGGCTAGGACAATAAGGAGATGTCTTGTTCAATGAGCAATCTTCAAGCTTGATGTTGTCTAGCAACAAGGGCAAGCAGCTTGTGGAAGGAGGCGGCTTCTTGGTCGTCGACTCTTGATCAGCTGTTGGCTTAGGCCTCTTGTGGCTAGCCCTGTGACCACCTAGAGCTTGGAAAGATGGGAAGCTACGGTTACAAGTTTTGCACTCGTAGACATAGAAGCTAGCCTTGTTACTGGCTGTCGCGAATGATGAGGTGGCAAAATCGGAGAATTTTCGAGCCATTTTACTAATTCCAGAAGAATTGGTATTAGTAAAAGTAGGATTAGGGGTAGGAGTAGTACTGGTAAATATTTTTCTTGCTTGCCTTGGACCATCTCCCTGGGCCAATAGGATCAAACAATTGGCCATGTCTTCCTCCTCTTCGGTGCTCTCGTAAACATCACTAGAAGTTGTAGTAGAGGAAAATACCGAGCAATTTTCCTCTACTACAACTTCTTGTTTTTCTCCACCTCCTTCTCTTTTTTTGCAACCGCTGGACGATGAGCTAGCGGTTAGCCCTGCCTTGTACGGGGAGGAGGAACGCTGGCGCTTGGTCCTCCTCCCTTTGACTACGAGGGCTCGATCGTTCGACCCCATGATGGAATCTTCTCCAATTTCCATCTCCATAAAAAAGCTAATAACAATAAATATATAGAAAACTCTATAAATATACAAGGTGTTTGAAGATGGGTAAGATGTGTTCACGTGACCTAACAAATGATCAGAAAGAGAGGAAAATTGAGAGAATATGAATTTGAAGTAGAGATGGAAGAAAAGGACTAATAGGTGGAGAGTATAATAAGAGAAGCGAAGGTGGGGATAGTGGGAGTGAGTTATATATAGGGAGGGTAACAAGCAGGTAGTCGTTGTTGTTATGGTTATGTACACCTAGCAAGTGAAAATTGTCTCATAAAGTTTTCTATTTTCTCCTCTCTTTTTTGCTTTTTGGGGGGTTTGTTTTTATTTCTTCCCCGCTTGTTAGTCAAAAAACATTGTCGAATCCTATATAACAAAGACTCTTTAAATTATGTATTTTATATCTATAAGACTTAAACCTACTTATAACCCAAGAATCTGTCTCTATTATTTTGTGGTTCAAACAAAAAAAGTGTATTTTTAATTTCCGGTCTGAATTTATTTCAGCTGTACATAAGTGGAAATAAAAATAGTAGGCCAACTAATTAACAAAAATTAAATTCGAGTGAATCCAAATAGGAAGAGGAAAGGTCCTTTCAGAAACCAGTGGAAGCCTAACTAGTAGTTATACTCACGTCACGTCAAGTGGTAGGATCTTGGATCTAATTTCCTCCAAAAAAAATCAGAATGTGAAGGTGAGGCTTAAAATTTGGAGGCTGGAGTGAAGCTTAAGATAATGGATTGCGTGAATAAAAGAAATAATTATTAATTTTAAAAACCACATTGTAAAGCATTTAATCGATAATTTTTGATATGATGCGTGATTCCCATGTTGCTTTCAACGGATCATGGTAACATGTATTGGGATCCTCTCCAAATCAAACTTAATTGGCTATTTATTTAATGTCACAGAATAATTACGTAACTGCTTGTTAATTAATTTCCCTTACTTATGTGGAATGTGAACATTGAAAGTAACGTGAATATTCTTTAAGAAATTCACCACATGAATTTTATAGAAATATGATCACCCACGCTAGAAATTTCGGTACTGAAATTGTCATGTTTCGAAAATTCACGGATAGACGAGTATTTAAATAATTCGAATTAGCTACTATCCAAAATATCCGAACTCGCATTCCGTGTCAGAATTTCGAATTATCATGTATCTAAATGTTTTACGGATGCAAATAAAATCATCTGAACTATCTATTTTATTTCGGGAAAATATAGTTTGATCAGTAAATTGTGGTAGAATTCAAGAAAGGCTGGTTCTTTCTTCTTTCTTTTTTTCTCTCTTTAATTTCCTACTGGAATTGCAAAAGAAGGGTTGGTGTATTTGGTAGTAGAGGAGTAGAGAGATGAGTGATTTATCACTGGAAAGGCATAGCCAAGTCACACGAATAATAAACACAAACCCAACAAAAGCAAGAGGGGCAGTGTGTCCACGTTAAAAGCATGCCAACCTCATTCACTCCACGTCTCGTTTCAAGTAAAGTGCTGTGCCACCACCGCCGTTTCACTACTTGGCCATTCCTTTTCCTTCTAACCAAGCTTTTTACATTGCCTTTTTTCTAAGTTTTTTTATATAAAAAATTCCACTGGTTAGGCGTGCGAGCCCTCGACCCGGACTAAGGTGAGGCGTGTGTGCCAACTTGAGGAACTAGACTCGTACCTCATGACTGTCCGGTCTGTGCGCCAGCTCGAAGTTAATTATAGGTATTTTGACTTCTCTGTTGGCCTATAGGTCAACAGACCACCTCTTTGAATGTCCGTAATGTAGGCTAGGTGGAAGTTAGATAGTAAAAAATTTATTTATTTTTTCTTTGGCAATAAAGATCCGCGATTTATTAAAAATCATACCAATTTAAAGAGAATTTTTATTTACATCGGAAACTAACTTTTAGCAAGTGCTACGTCACGAATTTTTTTTAACTAATTTCACATTGATTTCACACTCAAAACTAAGTAGTGTGATTCATATTTTAATTAGCTACAATTGTTCATTAATCAACTTAATTATTTCATTAGTTATAATCTTCTCTAATTAATTACTTTGGACCTAACTCAATGTAAAGATTCTTTACATTGGTAAAATCTCCACACTTGGATTAAATAATCCAATTCCTTTTCCGTATACAACACAGCAAGATAAGTACATAATTGCTCAAGTAGACCTGAAATTTTTCAGTTTACTTTAACATTTTTTTTGCAACGGCCCACAATATCTGGACGGTTGCTTGGATGACGTCCCATATTGTATGATCAGCTTCAGCCACTAACCATAATATCAGCAAAAAAAAAAATAAAGGTCAAGTAAGATGAATTGACTCCGAGTATTACTGCTATAACTACATATATTTACTTCACTTTTTTTTGAAAGGTAATATATTTACTTCACCTTATTAATCTTACTGAACTCGAATTTGGATTTGTTCTATAAACACACAAAAAATATGCACTTTTTAAGGAATTTATACCCCTAAATAACTTTGATGGCCGAAAGGGCTCTATTATTTAAGTGCCAACCTATGTTCAATTAACTTGGTCGTGTTCGTTTGAATTGTGTACCCGCAGGGAAACAAACTGTAAAATAATTTTATTAATATTTTTAATTACTATCAACTAAAGTTCTTTCAATTGTCGAAATGTGGTTGGTTCATGCACCGTTGACTTCGTTGATACAAAGTTCCGATTTATATCAAATTGCAATTAATATTGTCCTTCGGAGTAATTAAGGCCTAATGATCTCGCTCATCGTAAACTAATTTGTCTTCAATCACCGAATGGTTAGATGCACACAACATGAGAAACAAAAACCAAGAAAAGAAAAAAATTTGTTTTTCTACCATATATTGAAAATATTTTATTTTCTTGCCATTCGTTTTATTAAATTATAATTTTGGAGGGATCATTCTAAAAATTTTGTCAACCCACGGACAGTTGTGCTTGACCATATAGTTAGATAATTTGGATGACCAAATCGAAAAGGATCATAACGCACGTCAATATAGTTCGAGTCCCATATATATATCCAAACATTTTGAACTATGTAAGTCAGGAAATAATTAACTTAGTTTTGTTCACGTTACTTTTCTGATAAGTGATTATAGTCTTGCACATATAAAAAATATGATTATTCATAGGGAAAAATAAACGATTGAAGATAAAATATATAATGTAAAAGTAGCAAGCCTTTTTTTTGGGTAACGAAAGTGGCAAGCCTGTTTTGACTTTATAAAGTCGCACTTCTCCCCACCAGTAAATAAATAATTATATAAATAAAGTCGCACTTCAATTATTGGCCAAGTATATTATGGACTCACCAGTATAAAAACTAACAATGAACAGACGATTCCTCATCTTTAACGAATAAATTCTGAGCGTAAATTCATTTTATACATAGGAATCATCAGTCAATAAAAATAATGAACTAATTAACATATATGTAAACCATTAATCCAGAGTTAGATGAAGTGGTTAGAACTAGATGGTTAGTGGACAATACTAAACGGGTTAGTACTACCAAACACTTTTACAAGATTTACCCACCAAATACTAACTATATTGAGGGAGTAAATCCATAATAAAGTCTTATAGTGCTCATAAAGTTTTGATATCAATTTTTTTTGTAAGAACTCTCATGTTCAGAATCGATGACTGTTGGATTCTATTTTATGGGTGAGTTTCTAAATAGTATTTTTTATGTTACTGAGACTTAAACCGAAGACTTCCATCATTGGTGTTTTGATTTCAAATTTTATGAATAAAAAAGACATCATTGGAAGATTCACCCTCTAAATAAGGTTTGATAGTACTCGACTATGTTTACGAAACAAACTTTCCAAGTGACGGAACCAAATTAATTGACTCATACCCAATATCTTAAACAGGTTTATGTCCATTTTCCAAATTAAGCTTAATTTTTAGTGTGCATTTAACTCAAAGAAAAGAAGAAGATGCTATGAGGCAATGAAGGAATGGGGCGGGTGATATGGAGGATTCTTGGCGTAATCACATGGGTCGATCATTTTTTTAGAGGCACGCAAGCGAAAATAATGTTGCGGTGCGGCTATTCCTTGTGGCCTTTTGCATCCAAGATTAAATACCAGGAACAAGCAAACCATTAATTTTTTTTGCCACTTTTCTTATTTTAATTAACGTGTATTATTTAAGATTACGTGCATGTGTGGGCTTTATTCGATGGTATTTTTTTCCATGTCTTGTATTTTTCCCAATGAATTTCACCTTCACATGATTTTTAGTGAGAACAAGTGAACTATCTGCTGGGGATAGCTTTAGGATAACTTGGGGCTAGATAGCGGATTGTGCTATCAGCCGAGCTATATGGCGCTTTGTAAATTGGTGTATCATTGGTGTAAATAAATAAAATCATAATCCTTTTAAAAAAGTAGTCAAGCCAGTTTATAAAAAATGAATATCATGAATGATCACTAGTTTATAAAAATTTGTAGGGAGATAGAGCTTTGCAACTATTTTCAAAGGGAGAGTCTTGCAGCGGTATCACCGCAATATTATTTGTCATTTTTTTTGTTGATTAAATTCTTTTTCGACCGCTATTATTTTTACTCGCAATAGCTCGTGTCATGTATCAATAGGCAAATAAATAAATAAGAGAGGACGCTTATATAAAATATTTAGATTAAAATACACTTTAATATCCTGTGATGTCATTTTTTGATATACTACTATTTTGTGATTTTAAATTCTATAACTAGGTGATATAGGGTTTACTTTATTAACAATCAAATGATACCCGCTAACCCTAGTATTTTCTTATCCCACATGCCATCCCATCTTATTAATTTTATTAGTATGTCATATCACATTACTAATTTTATCTGCAATACATGTCATTTCATTAAATTTAGAGAAAATAAAATAAACTCAGTAGCATTTAGATTCTAGGACACAAAGGAGATTCACTAATTCAAAATCGAGGGGCAACAGTAAGGCACGCGACTACAATTAGTGATACAATATGATACGTAAATAAAATTAGTGACGTGACATGACATACAAGATAGCTTAAGTAAGTGAAATTAGCAATGTCACTTGATGATTAGTATGGTAAAATCTTTGTTATTTGGTTAGATAATTTAGAACACAAGATAATAGTTTGTCAAAAATGTTAGTAAAGTATACTTTAACCAATTATTTATCCAAAGAGTTTACTTTGGGTACACTCGCACCTAACGATCATGATCTCTCTCTCCACCCCCGTCGGGTTTATTCGTGAAGGACATTTAGTGGGTAGTCGCTGTCTCAGTTCGTTCATCCAATTTCATGAGCTAATTATCATCACATGTACGTGCTACTTTCCAAAGAATTTAATGTTAAGCTCAGATTAATCAATTATTGTCGAAATAATTCTCGACCTCCGTAGCGTCCCAGCAAGGCCAAGTGCCTAACCCACCTACTAGTTCTAAATCAGAGTCTAATTAATACAATACAAAGGAACTAATTTAGTGAATGAAGCAGACCTTATTATGTACAAAAATTCTAACATTTCGATTAGTAATTATTCGTAAATGGCGATGGATATATATCATATGTCATTTTCGGAAGTATTTTCTTTTCGAATAAAATTTAGGCAGATTGGCTTAAACTCCCGGTTTTAGACTGCCTTGAGTTTTATTTTCCTCTCAAACAAAGTTTTGATGTTTCTACAGAGGTGAAAATGATTCACTGAACCTTAGAAAATAAGGTAGCATCTATTGTCATCCTACCCACGATGCGTTGGTTAAAATATTTTAAGAATGTGATTTTTTTTTGTGTACGAGAAGATTATTAATGACCGATCAACAAAATAATCAAAGAAACACAGACCATACGTTATTAATGAAAAAAAAGCAACTCGAGTGAATTTTTTTTAGAATAGTAACTCGAGTGAATATAGATTTATATTTAACTTATACCAACTTAGTTAGGATTCGAGGAGTAGGAGCTCTCTTCCACACGTTAGGTCTACCGAAGAAAAAGGAAAGGCATCGCATGTGGGGTCGGTTATAAGCCCATGTCACACTGCCTTTATCACTTGAGTAATATTACCACTACTCTTTTAACACACTGAACTACTAGTGAACTTAATACTCACTCCACTTCACACCCCACTTCCCCCCATCTCACTATGTAACAGCACTATTCAATTCATTCTTTTCGGTGTTCAGGAGTAGTTAAATTGCCCGTTGCAGAATTATGGAATTGAATAGATGACTTACTGGAAAATCTTCGAGTAGCTTAACGGCACAAATTCAGAAAATTTAAGGTTTTAAATTCTGATATGTGTAATATTGGTATAAAATTTTATTTCTCAACAAAAATTATGTAATCGGATTTTTTGTTGTACTTAGAATCATTTAGGTAAAAGTAAATAGAATTTTTTACACATTTGTGTAATTATTTGGAGTGTTTTTGTTGTTTATCCAGATGATGGTGTACTTGATTAAGATGTTAAGTCGAGGCAAGAGTTTAACTCTTTCTCCGTAAGACAAGATTACCCCGTATTCAGTACTTACGGGCTATGGCAATCGTCCCCAAGATACAATGACTTCGCACTTCAAGTTCGTAGCACAACGATTCTTAAAGCCTCGGCGAACCTTTGAGATACTCGGAACTTTCTTGAGAGAGAGAGAGGAGAACAACTATTGCTAATGAATGCTTATGCAATGAATGTTCGAGATAATTTACAAATGAGGGGGAGAGGCCTACTTATAGGCTGCGGAGGGTTGGAGGCAAGTAATTATGAGGGGGCACGAGTGTGGCAGCCTGCACTTCCGAGGAGACTCATCATTTCGGACAACAGGCATGCTGCCCTTCAGGCACCTCTTCGGCCAGCAGTCTGCTCGTGTCTTTTCGGTGGACATTCTGGATAGGCAACCCTTCAGATAGCGGCCTATACTCGCACTTCTTCAGGCAGCCTGTAGCTTTCCAGAGTCGGGCAAAAATCTTAAGGCTACTCCAGCTCCTCGCAATGATGCGTACGTGCGAAGTGCAAAGTGCGCCTCAAAGCGCCCATTGCGCCTCAAAGCGTCCATTATTCCTCAAAGCGCCCATTGCGCCCTACGCGTGCACGTGCACGAGCGCGTGCTCATGCACGTACTCGTGCTCGTCCTCGCAACCAACCTTTGATAGCACTCCGGGTGAAATACTTAATGTCACACTAGCTTGGAGCTCCTCCTTATATACTTGGAAATTTTTGTGCCATTTTTCAATATGGGATTGATTTCTCTCCAACCTTGGGCCTTCCTACCTTGGCATTTATAGTAATTTAATTCTAACAATCTCCCACATGAATGATGATTAATGCATGTTGATAATTTAAAAAAAATTCTGACGAGTTATCATTGCATCGAGATAGGTAGCTTACAGCTTTGAACCTTCTCTAGTAAGATGTTATCAAATTTACTTGCTGCTCAGTGAATGCGATGTCTTGAACTGGTCAGCTTTTGATGTAAACTAAGATAATAATATTTACACAATGATATCTCTAATATCCTTAGTTCTCACGTTGTGTCTATTTCGGCCATGGACCTTATCTTAGATTCATAAGTATTTTTTCTATTTGAAGTGGCGTCACTTCACACTTATATAGGTGATCTCCTATCAAGAATATCCTGTCATACTCTACCTTTATCTGGTATAGGAATCATTAAAACCGTAGATGCTTAACTTTACCACACCTCTGCAGGTTAGTACTTGGATAACTTCTGAGAATGGAATGAGTTCCAAGTAATCATCTTAACCATCCATAACTTAGTTATCTCATTGAACCAAGTTTGTGGGATCACTATTCATCATGGTTGAGTTACCGCTATAAAATGTGTGGGTTTTAATTCCATTCTCCTTACTATATTATACATTTGATCTCTGTTGATTCTTTCGTCAAACGATCAGCTATGTTGTCTTTGAACTTCATATAATTAATAGTAATTATACCACCAGAGATCAATTGTCTAACGGTGTTATGTCTCATACGGATGTGTCGAGACTTATCGTTGTACATAGTACTTTGTGCTCTCCCGATTGCTGACATGCTATCACAATGTATCAATACAGGAGGCAGATGCTTGTTCCAACAAGAAATATCCTCTAGGAAGTTTCTGAGCCATTCAGCTTCTTCCCCAGCTTTATCTAGTGCTATAAATTCTGACTCCATAGTGGATCGAGCTATGCACGTTTGTTTAGAGGATTTCTAGGACATATCTCCTCCACCTATTGTGAACATGTAACCATTAGTAGATTTGGAGTCTTTAGTGTCCGATATCCAATTCACATCACTGTATCCTTCTAATATAGCAGGATATCTAGTATAAAGTATGCCATGGTTCAAAGTATATTTTAGGTACTTTAGAACCCTTTTCAGAGCTAGCTAGTAATCCTTTCTTGGATTGCTTGTGAATCTACTAAGCTTGCTAACTAAATATGCAATATCAGGGCATGTACAATTTGTCAAGTAGGCTCCCAATGATTCTTGTATATTTCAGTTGAGATACTGGGTCTTCTCAATTTTTGGTAAAATGTAGAGTCAGGTCTATCGGAGTCTTAGCCAGAGATTTGTCAAAAGCTTCAAATTTCTTGAGTACATTCTCAACATAATGAGATTGTGACAAGACAATTCTTTCAGTCATCTTAGAGATTTTGACTCCTATTATGACATCAGCTAGACCCATATCTTTCATGTGAAAGTTGTTCTTTAACATGTTCTTAGTTTTTACGATAAGATCATCTACGTACAGACATACCATCACGCAAGTATTAGGTGTACCTTTAATGTAAATATATTTATCATACTTATTGATTTTAAAGCCATTTGATATCATTATTTTGTCAAATTTCTCATGCCATTGTTTCAGCCCGTACAATGACTTGACCAGTTTACATACTTTATGCTCTTGTCCGGGAGCAACAAACCCTTTAGGTTGTTTCATATATATCTCTTCTTCCAGTTCTCCATTTAGGAAAGCTATTTTTACATCCATTTGATGTATCTTAAGGTTATAGAGTGTTGCAATAGCTATGAGCACTCTAATAGATGTGATTCTTGTGACTGACGAATACGTGTCAAAGTAATCATATCCTTCCTTCTGTTTGAATCCTCTAGCTACCAACCGAGCTTTGTACTTATCGATTGATCCATCGGCTTTGTATTTTCTTTTCAGGATCTACTTGTAATCTAAAGGTTTGTAACCTGGTGGAAGATCTACGATTTTCCACGTGTGATTTTGCATGATGAACTCTAACTCACTGTTGATAGCTTCTTTTCAGAGATGAGCATTTGGACTAGACAATGCCTCTTGGATTATCCTGGGTTCATTTTCTAATACACATGTCAGAAAATCTGGAACAAATGACTTGGCTACCTTGGTCCTCTTACCACGTCTAAGTTCCTCAGCATCTTAATCAGAACCTTGTGTAGCCTTATAACTTCTCTTATTAGAACTTACTTCTTTCCTTTCCTTATTAGGAAAAGTATTCTCAAAGAATATCGCATTCCTTGATTCTATAACCCTTCCCTCATTTACTTTAAGGTTTTTAGATTTGTGCACCAGAAATTGATACGCACTACTATTGTAAGCATATCTGATAAATATGCAATCAACGATTTTGTGTCATATTTTTACCTGTTTAGGCTTAGGTACTTCTACCTTAGCTAGACACCCCCACACTTTAAGGTAACCGTAGGAAGGCTATCTCCCTTTCTATAGTTCATATGGGTTTTGGCTCTTTTCTTGTGTGGTAATTTATTTAGAATGTCGTTAGCTGAGAGCACAGCTTCCCCCCACATGTTCTGGAGTAAGCTCGAGCTAATCAATATAGCATTCATCATCTCCTTGAGAGTTTGATTCTTACGTTCAGCTACACCATTTTATTGAGGTGAGTATGGAGCAGTTGTCTGATGAATAATGTCATTTTGTTCGCAGAATTTCTCAAACGGAGCTACATATTCTCCCCCTCGATTACTTCGAATCATTTTTATTTTACTGCTAAGTTAATTTTTTACAGCATTCTTATAACTTTTGAAGGCTTCGTCCTTTCTCTTCAACAGATATACACAGCAGTATCTTATACAATCATCGATAAATATGATAAAATAGTTTTTCCCACCTCTAGTTTGCACGTGTTTCATATCGCAGACGTCGGTATGAATTAATTCTAAGGGTGTTATACTTCTTTTCACTGAATGAAAAGGTGCTTTGGCCTTTTTTGCCTCAACACATACTTCACATTTATCATTTAGGTTAAACTCCAGATTAGACAATAAATTTAAACTTACTAACTTTCTTAGTGAGCTTAAATTTACATGTTCTAATCTATCATGCCATAAGTTAGAACACTCAACCAAGTAAGAAGAATTAACAACTTTATTCTGGCCCTCAAAGGCACGTTGTATAGTTATTATATTCAACTTATAGAGTCCCTTATCTAGGTAACCCATTCCTATAAAATTACCAGCTTTGGTCATTACAAACTTATTAGTCTCAAAAACTAGCTTCAGCCCTGTTTTGCTTAACAGGGAGCTGGATACCAGATTCTTGCAGGTGTCTGAGACATGCAACACATCCTTGAGGGTCAGCTCTTTTCCCAAGGTCAGCTTCACGACTACCTTACCTAATCTGACTACCTTGGAAGTTGCGAAGTTACCCATAAACAGCTTCCATCCGGTGATCGAGACATAGGTCAAAAATATCTCTTTGTCTGAGCAGATGTGGCAGGTTGCCCCTGTGTCGACGAACCACTCTCTTAGATTATCCACCAAATTGGCTTCAAATACCACGGTGGATAGATCTAACTCAGTTAGGTCTTCAGCCAAATTAGCTTTCTCACGATTGTCCTTCTTTGGTAGACGATAATCCTTTGCCATGTGATTGGGCTTGTCGCAGTTGTCCTTGATTTTCTTGACCTTCTTCTGCTGTGGCTTTTGCTTCTCCTATTTGTTGCCGGACTTCTTCGTTTTCTTGCCGGTACCTCCTTCAGCAAGATGTACCTTGGCTTTAGAGTTAGCCCTATTGTTCTTGACTTCAGACTTCTGATTGTCTTCTTCAATCTTCAGTCTCACAATCAGGTCCTCAAGTCCTATATCCTTCCTCTTATGCTTAAGGTAGTTCTTGAAATCCTTCCACAGGAGTAGTAGCTTTTCAATTAGTGCTGCCACTTAGAAAGACTCACTCAGTTGGATTCCTTCGGTATGAATCTCATACAGAATCAGTTGCAACTCTTGCACTTGGTCTATGACCTTTTTGGAGTCTACCATCTTGAAGTCGAGAAATCTTCTGATGATAAATTTCATCAACCCAGCATCTTTCGTCTTGTACTTCTTCTCCAGAGAATCTCATAATTTTTTTGCAGTCGTGGTTACTGCATAGATATTATAGAGGGTGTCATCCAATCCATTCAGGATGTAGTTACGACATAGGAAGTCGCTATGATTCCAAGCATCCAGAGCATTGATCTTTTGTTGATCAGCCTCATTTTCTGCCACCTTCGGTGCTTCTTCCTTCAAGAATCGGACTAGGTTGAGCATTATCAGGTAGAACAACATCTTTTATTGCCACCTCTTAAATTTGGTGCCATTGAACTTTATCGGCCTTTCGGCATAGACAGTTCCTGGGACAGTCGGGACTGGTGCGTGAGCAGAGCTTGATGATGCCATCTTCAAAAACTGGACTAGGTTGAGCATTATCGGGTAGAACAATATCTTTTGTTGCCACCTCTAGAACTCGGTGCCATTGAACTTTACCGACCTTTCGGCGTGGACAGTCGGGACTGGTGCCTGAGCAGAGCTTGATGATACCATCTTTAAGTACACAAGATCTCATCTTACGATTGTTATTTATCCAGATAATGGTGTACTTGATTAGGATCTTAAGTTCAGGTACGAGTTTAACTCTTTCTCCGTAAGATAAGATTGCCCCATATTCAGTACTTATGGGCTATGTCAATCGTCCCTAAGATACAACGACTTCGCATTTCAAGTTCGTAGCACAATGAATCTTAAAGCCTCGGCGAACCTTTG
Organism: Hypericum androsaemum; assembly: GCA_963995505.1. Taxonomy (NCBI): domain Eukaryota; kingdom Viridiplantae; phylum Streptophyta; class Magnoliopsida; order Malpighiales; family Hypericaceae; genus Hypericum; species Hypericum androsaemum. The sequence continues at coordinate 14,488,242 of OZ023186.1, forward strand.
AGATACTCGAAACTTTCTTGAGAGAGAGAGAGGAGAACAACTATTGCTAATGAATGCTCATGCAATGAGTGTTCAGAATGATTTGCAAATGAGAGAGAGAGGCCTATTTATAGGCTGTGGAGGGTTGGAGGCAGGCACTTCCGAGGAGATACATCCTTTCGGCCAGTAGTCTGCTCATGTCTCTTCGGTGGATATTCTACAACACTTCGGATAGCAGACTGTGCTTGCACTCCTTCGTGAGGCATCCCTCCTGCTAGTGGCCTATACTCGCACTTCTTCGGGCAAAAATTTTAAGGCTCCTCCAGACGATGCGCACGTGAGAAGTGCAAAGTGCACCTCAAAGCGCCCTGCGCATACATGAGCGCGTGCTCGTGCTCGGATGGTGCGAATCTGCACCATCCTCGCAACCATCCTTGGACAGCACTCCAGGTGGAACACTTAATGTCACATTAGTTTGGAGCTCCTCCTTATATACTTGAAAATTTTTGTACCATTTTCTAAAGTGGGATTGGTTTTCCTCCAACAGTTAGAAAATTTTTGTACCATTTTCTAAAGTGGGATTGGTTTTCCTCCAACGTTGGCCTTCCCGAACCTTCCTACTTATAGTCATTTAATTCCAACAGTTTTACTTGTATGATCTCTTATGGTATAATTTTTATGAAGTAATAAAATTTAATCGGATTGTTGTAGTTAATTTTTATGGTTTTTAATTTGGGCCACAAGAAAAGGCCAAGAGCCATGAAGGGCACGTTAGTTGCTGCTAATTAGTGGTACGGCCAACAGACAAAGCACTTGTTTTGTTTGCTACTTCACTTGACTTGTGATGGATTTTAATTTTTTTTCTTCTTGGTTGCCAGTGACCAAACCCAAAACTAGGCCTACCCAATATGAGTTTCTTGGTTGTCAGTGAACAAACTGTCTTTTGAAAACGAAATTGGATATATAAAATAACATTTGTGGAAACACAAGTAGGGAACTGGTAAAAAAGATAATCTCAGTACCACATAAAATATCTAAAAAGCTCCGGATGGTACATAGTTGGCCATATATTTAGAGAGGCACATCTCTTGTAGGAAAAAGCCAGCCTTTAGTTGTAGATGAGTGGTAGGAGTGGAGTGGGGAACCAGAAACATTCAATTGGAAAATGTCAAAGTAAGAGTTGGAGCCCCATATATATATTGTTATAATTTGTGAAGACTTCAAGGATTAATAGTTGTCAATTTTATATATTTTGGGTGGTGATCACACTATCCTTTCTTGCTTTTTAGGTGAATATGTGTAGAAATGGGGCCGAACCAGATTAAATTTTGTCTACGCCGTAGGAGATAATTCAAGTCAGTAATATTTTATTTTTACAATTTTGAGTTAAATATAGAATTTCTAACTCTGATTAGATAAAATATTAAAAAGAATGAAATCGAAGAGGTTCATCGCACATTCCACTTATAACAAATAGTAGACCGTTAAACCAAACCATGTTAAGCCTATTATTATATGATCTTTTTAGTACCAAACTTAAGCCGATGAGCTACATCGACAAAATATGTAAATTGTTACCCATTTTGGATTCCTTGGTCGATGCTGCTTATCCAAGAAATTAGTCAGCAACCAAATTAATTAAACTAAATACTTTGATATATTAAAGGCTTGCATAAAACTTTATGTTATAATCAACACATGCTAGAGCCTAGCTAGTTGCACATTTCACATGTTGGAATATGGGTTTGCTTGCCCTAGTAGCAGTGTGAGCCTTCTAGGTGGTTGGACCAGGTTGTGAGCTACTAGAAGTGTACTAGTGGCTAACTGTTGAGGTTTCATTACTGGTACGGTGATGGGTTGGACAACCAAATTGGGAGTTGTAGCTAATTAAAACACAATTAAAGAGTAGTAGAGTTGAGTGGTGGAAAAATAATGGCCACAAAGAGTGGCCAACTTCAATTTTTTTATCATTGAAATCATCTGGCATCGACATAATTACTAGTCTGACTAATTTAAATTTTAAATTTCACATGACTTCAAATGGTGGTGAAACAATTTTGATTAAATCTTAACACATCTATATTTGTGAATCTCAAATTCGAGACATCTAATTCCATTGGTCGGCCAACCTTATCCACGACACTGACTTAATGCCAACTTCCTCGACCGATCTCATCAGTTAGGCTTTGGAGTTCGTTACACCACTCTTTCACTCCACTTGTGTGCCATCTCACACTAAGCTCGTGAATTTTACATGTCATATCAGACATAAAAAGAGAAACCCAGCAAGCATCTTCCATGCTCGTCCTGACAACTTTCAATTTAATTATATTTGTTTGATTGGTACATGCCCACATGAAAATTTCCCACATCGAAATAAATAGGTCAAGAATATTGTGCATTTTTTTAGTTGCTCTTTATTATTGGATGATATGTTTGTGGGTATAACAAGTAATGGCTATCTATTTTAAATGTGAATGTTGTGAAATTCTATGTAAGTTGGAGCTGATAATGCTACACTACTCCAACACTTAGACCATCATCCAATCTGATTGTCAAATTGCAGTTAAATTTATCGATGGGACAGTGAAAAATCAAGCATTTATGTAGCTTAATCTTAATTTACTTACAAATTGTAAACTTGGCTTCATACCAAGGAAGGGAGATCAGGTTGTCAATTGGGTCGCGATGAAGTTGTTGATGGGACTATGTGTGCCCAATTGAAAATAACATTCGCCCTCGGAACTTAGGTTCCTTTTGTGTAAATATTTCCCTACATAATTAATATATAACGACCTTGTTTTCTCAAAAACAACGAGGGAAGGAACCATGCGGTTTTTTAAGGGATAGGGTACAACCCCGAAATTCTAATACATTTAATTATCGAAAATTCGTGAATGATTTTATTGGTCGAATACGAAAATTGATTTGAGTAAATAGAAATTTTATCTTGTACTCAGGGTCACTGAGTAAGTTGATAGTTACCTGCTCAAGTTATAATATATCTATCCACTTATAAAAAAACGAGGACATGTCTTCTCATACTCAAGTGAAAGGTATTTTATGATTTAGGATTTGACGGAAACATCCAAGCAAATCGATGAAAGATTGCTCGCCTAATGAAATAGATGTATTATTTAACTTCAAGTAAAATTGATTGATTATTAAAAAGTAAATTAAGTAGAACATCTACTGGCCGGTACGTTACACCTGATGAATGACATGATCGGCACCGCCCCATGTGTTAGTTTTGAGCAATGCAATGTGTTAAAATGCATATGAAGACCAACGTTTACTATTTAAAAAATGAAGACAAACATCTAGTAATTTAAATTAAATTAATTATCAAGCATAGATAAATTTATATCCATAATCAATTAAAATTAAAAAAAAAGCTAACGATAGAATTCCAACTTACATTAGTCGATTTATTGAGTAAACAAAATTCATATAATTTCGACCACAAATGGTGGTTTTGCGAGTATCGATTGCAACATCTAATTATAATAAATAATATATTAATAGCAAATCTACATCATCAAGCTTTGCACTGATCACCAAATAAAATGACAATTGATTTCTCATTAATTAGTCATATATAAGTGGATTAGTATATTTTCGTTGGCGTGATTTAATCTATCATATTTTACGGTGCCAAGATTTTAATGAGCCTAGCGACTGTTACATAGTGAGAGAATTTTATACTCACTAAATAGATTGTAAATACTATTCGATTGATCAAATTTTAATTATAAAAAACTATATCAGTGGATTAGTATTGACTAATGGTGTCTATCGTTTTCAGTGTGCATCGAATAACTATGTGCTTTATGAAAACTTCTTAAGATAATTTTTCAGTCGGGTTAACTCAGCCCACATATTAGTTTTCTATTAAGGATTGAGACTTGAGAGTCCCAACTAATAGCACCGTGATATAACCAGAAACTTAGCTACCAATAATCACTTAAAAGGAAATTGATCTGGCTTCATGAATAATTATTGAGTTTGAATACAACATAATAATGTTAAATATTTATTAAAATTTTCTTTTCAACTTTCAAAAACTTTAACTCGCTCGAATGTGGATTAGTCGGTCAAGTGAGTATCCGGTACTAGTAACCTATTATTTTCTGGAAATGGTTTCTAGAACTTGAATCAAATTAGTGTGTTTGAAACCAAAACTTGCGAGGAAATGGCAATCTGATTGAACTGGAAACAGGTCGGTTTCCTTAAAAAGTCAGGAAAATAAATTATTTCAATTCCTCTTGCGGGTTGGTTCGAAATTGGATCCAGGAGGACAGGAAATTTAGAGTCAAAAAATCATATTTCTAACAATTAGTTCCTTGTGTGGTACACCGACGTGGACAATATCTGACGTGTTCATTTAGTAAACAACACATGTTCAACATAACCTTTTTCAACGAAAAAATAAATCAAAAAATTAAAATCTTAAGTAAGTCAACGTCATTTCGACATTTTTAGCTTATGCTTTTTTTTCTAAAATAAATTTCAATCAAAACGGCATATTTTTTATTTGAGTGGCTTAATAAACAACCACGTTAATAACTTAATATGCCATACAAACAACTAAGTTCCAGAATTACGGATTTTGTAGTAAATTAATGTTTTCCCGAAAACATTTCATAGCTAACAGAAAGATCTAGTTGTACACGTATTATATGATAGGCCAAAATGATAGTTCAAGATTGTAGAGACTAAATTATTCCATTAAGAAGTGGGGAAATATAAATTTGAACAAGGTACATTAAATTAAATCAATTTTTAGGTAGAAATATATTAATTAGAATAGGCACAATATACTCCCACTGGATTACCAAACCCACCAGACATGCATCCACCGTCCCGAAACTACTGTTTATGTATTTTGACTTTCCATTATTTTTTTAAAGAGGGTTTCACTGAATAATTGACCTACTTGCCTAGTGTCTTAGGTTAATGGCAGACAAACAAGATGATTGTTTCAATTACGGTTTAATATTCGTTAACAAACATGCAATGCACTTCCCCGTTGTAACAATTAATTCTTTGGAATTGAATATTTTCAAACACTATATGTTCTTTTATTTATCTCGAAGTTAATGCATGTACTCATGCGTTCGTAAATTTTGCTTTATTTTTACGTTATTTTACTTTGTTTCTCCTCCGGATTGTGTTGAAAGACAACTCCAATGTATTTTTTTATCGTGTCGGTAACAAAAAATTTAGGAGCCTTTTTACCACTTTCATGAAGAAGAAAAAAAACTAATTCAAGTTAATAGATCTCGCTAAATCTAAATTTATTCCTTATTTCATTGGGACAATCACTAATCAATTGATCGAAATTACGAGACCAATGCACCAAAAATTAAGTTTTTCAACTATCGCGTGTTGATGGTGTATAAATTCGTACGGTTATGGTGCGTTATATCATTATTTAGGGGAATTAGATGCCTACATGGTCTAGTTTTTCAAACAATGTAATGAGAGTTGTACATCCAAAGGATTGATACTTGAAGTCCACGTCAAGCAATTTTCTAGAGCCGCAATGTTATACCTCCAAACGCAATGGGAGGTGAAGAACAAGCATATCTATCGAGAAACTAGGTTGTGTGCGGATTGGATGGTAAATCATAAGCTTACACTTCTTGTGATACCCCAATTCTAAAAAGCCTCGAGTGATTTGATTGGTATTATCCATATCAATATGACACACATCTTGAGAAAACTCCAAGGTTAAACGCATTTAGCTGGGAGTAGGATCACAATGGGTGACATCCTGAGATGCGTGCGAGTGAGGACAAAGTACGCTAGAAAAGATATGTGTTGGTCTGTGGAGACAGTCGGTCAGATCATGGGGCGTTACATTTGGTATTAGAAAAAAAATAATTCTGGGATTGTTCTGTGTTCTGGATTGTTATGATTGGCGCGATGTGGACGTCGCGTATTTAAGGAGGAGTGAATGTGATACCCCAATTCTGAAAAGTCTTAAGTGATTTGATTGGTACTATCCATATCAACAAGGTGCACCTTCTTTTCTGGCACACATCTTAAGAGAACTCCAAGGTTAAACGCAAACCGGGAGTAGGATCACAATGGGTGACCTCTTGGGAAGTTTTCGGGATGCGTGCAAGTAAGGACAAAACACGCTAAAAAATATATGTGTTGTTCTGTAGAGACAGTCGATCGAATCATGCAGCGTTACACTTCTATTACAATCATGTGCGGATTGGATTAGGCATTTGTTATTAAGGGTCATAAGTGACACATCTTTCCCAAGAGCAATTCTAATTTCTAAGTAAATTTTCAATAAAGTAACATAAGGGCTCTTCCTGCCCCTCCTTCTCGACAAAAAAAAATATTCACTACTCAATAGGCAATGTACAAATTAAAAATATTTAATTATACAGTCGTTTGTTGAGATTACAATATTATTAGTTACGAATGTGATAAGTTTTTTATACGTGTTAAAAATATATCAACCAATTACATTAAAGAACGGAATAAGAGTACCTAAATAAAAAATAATCACATGACTTCTATAAAGAAATCTATGTTGCGATCTCATGGACAAAATATGCAAGTTCATCAACATTGCAAAACTCAAATTAAGATTTTTTTTTTTACAAGTAGAATTTGTGTGGGCAAATAATCACATCTTAAGGAGAGAAAACTCACATGGTTTCATCTAATTCCCGTAAAATTCGCCTAATTATATATAATTTAATTTATCCGATCACCCTAAGAACCGAAGCCAATAGCAACTTCCTTGATTACTTAGAGGTTTCCCTTTCCAAAAAATTAACAATTTTTCCACCGTGCTCCTACCCTCCATGATGGTTTTAGCCGCAACGGATTTGTTGGCGGGTATTGCTTTGCTTGATGGTTTCCTCATAAATAAGATGTTGTCTAGTGGAATCAATTTTCCTTGTTCTTGAAATAAAACTCCATAAATAAATTATAATGTTTTTGGACGCTCCATGCATGCGTATGCATTAGAATGATGAGTGTTTTTGGGCAAGAGAGCCCATTTGAGCCTTTTTTTATTTGTTGACTTTGAGTTGGCGAGGCTGCTTTGTTAACAACAATTCGACGTCAAAAAAAAGAATTTTATTGTTTCATTTATTGTATTTAGTATAAAGTTGTGTATTATACTATATTTTGGATCGATGTGCAATTTTGCTCTGTAGTTTCAAAAGTCAACGATAAATTGGGATCAATTGATTCAGATCAACGTTTTCATCGACTACAAAGATGAGCGTGCTACTTCATAGACCTAAGGATCTATTATCCCCAACTACGGGAATCCAATTATATTTTACTCAAAAAAATTTGGCCCATTCAACTAACGGATAAGAGTATTTGTAGTAAACATAATCCCAAATCAGGGGATTGGGGGCCCGATTGGGTGCTCATAACGCGGGCCCTGTTGCGAGTCCGCCACGTGTCTTTTTTTTTGTCATTGGATTTTCGCCGTTGCTGTTGGGATTTTGCCGTGTGTCGTTGATGACATGTTTGTTGTAGGATTCAAATTCGCGTTCGAAAAGAAGAAGAGTGAGAATATCACCACTAGACCAAACACTCTTCTAAAGAAAGACGCGCAGACCACCTTAATAATATTAGTTGGCAGAATGTAGCCCAACATCACCCATTCCAACCCGAGGGGATTGGAAGAAACACGTACCAGTTCTAAGCTTTATCCAAAGAGATAACAGCAGGATTGGACGTTGCTTCAGGATGCTTAAATATAATAAATAATGTGGGACAGAACTGCTTTGTTCTAAGAACAACGACCTTTATCCACGTCTATCTCAAGTTGGTTTGTTGGCTAGGGAGAATGCATATACTGAATTCAAGCCTTGTATTCGAAAATATCGTATCGAGTTCAAACTTTGTGAATAATACGGAATACAAGATTCAAAATCCGAGAATCTGACAGGTAAAGTACAACTTCTCAGGTTGACAAGAATAAAAGGGTGGTACCCAAACTTTATTCAACAGCTCAAACTACAAAAAGAAAACAGTGTGGTTGCAGCTCAATCTTGCTTCCTTCCTTCTTAGTCTACATTTTATGCGAGGTGGCTGCGAAAGAAGCTCCGGGCTCTATAAAGCAAGCAGCAAATGTTGCAGACCACGCTGGTTCCGGCGGACAGCCGATGCTTAGATTGGTGTCAATCCCACGACACCTGCATCAATATTGGAGCCCCAGAGATAAGCTTCTATGACTAGGTTTATACAAGGGACTTGCATAAATTCGTGTTGCCCGGTGACGAGGCTAAATATTTCGGTTCGAAGGTACAGACATGTAAGTAAATAGTCACAGACATGTGAAGCTGTAACACATTCCAATGAGGTGTGATGAATATTGCAACATGCATGCTACAGAGCCGGCTAAGCGCAAGAAATTAATTGTTGATGCACTAATTCCCTGTTCTATGTCAACTAATTGTTAGTGCACTAATATGCATGCTAGAACCGGCTAGGCGCAAGAAACTAATTACCATTTACCAGCTAGAGGCTCAAACTAGCCAAGAAGGTTACTAGATGGTATTTCTTCCTCTCAGTTGATTTACTTTGATAGTGCCTAACATGATCTGAAACTTCAACATACTAACTATAGAAGTTTGGAACCTCCACAACATTGTTCACTGAATCCAATTCCACGCCTAACCAAAGAAATATGCTTTCGGACACGACTTCATACTGTTTATCCATAGAGACACATATCCAGCAAATCCACACATTGGTTAGACATGTCTACTCTTTGGTATAATCAAGTTTAACAGCACTAAGCAGACGGAAACTAAAGCTTGCATACAACCTGGGCACCCACTATTTAAGGAGCATCAGTTCTTATAGTATTGCAGAGAATGCATATGTGTGACATCCGTGGTTTACCGATGATTTTCTGATTTCATGAGCAAAAGGCCACCTAACATGGAGCCCCTCTTAATTTTTATTTTATTTTTCTCAACAATAACGAAATTTTCCCAAAGACAAAGTTACTGGCTTACTGCATCTAGAAAAGACAAGTAGGACATCGCTTCGATTCCCAGATTGGTCAACTAGATTCTAAAAGTTGTATTTGCGGTCTGCTAAAAATGCAGTAAAAGACTTGTTTATAGTGATTTCCACCGGTGCACTAATCAAACCTACTAACCAACAAGCAACTTTTCCAATTATCATTGTTGTAAAATTTTTTGATTTACCACTATAGAGAGGCTTGGCCACTAACAAATCTTTCAAAGCTGCCACTTTAGTCATTACTACTTTCTTTTCCAACAGCTTTTACGAATACGCTTTCATGTGATACGGTACCTTTTTTCGGGGGACTGCAGCAACTATCATTTAAGCAAATGAAGTGGTCAATTGGAAACCAAAAGGCAAGTAAACAGAAAGGGCAAGCAAACCCAAACATAAACACAGAAGGCATAGACACTTGGGCTCCACGAGTTTACTTTCATCGACGAACATAAAAATTAAAATGCTTACCACAGGCCAACCTTCCTCCTGCATTCCCAGTTGTCAGACTGAGTTCGTGCCCACCTGCAAATACAAAGCGAACATTTGATATATGAAGACAGAAAGTGATGACAATCAGAGACTCACTTAAATTGGTCTCGTGGAAAATTCAGTCTTTAAAAAATGTAAGCCTCCATTGCATCAATCCATCTCCCTCCCAACAAGGCATATTCTCACTAGTTGCGAATAAATGGTACTAGATTAACTAGGTTATAGACTGGTGCAAGTATAGAAGAAATGTTTTTCACTACAGATGTCCCAGCCTAGAAATCGAGCAAATAACAATGATGTGGCAAAAAAATGAAATCTGCATTGAACTTACCCTTTCCAAGGTCATCTTCAAGCTCGTGGACCACAAATGCTCTACCAACCACGGCGTTTGGACCACTCAATGGTATCTGAACATTTTCAACACAAAGGTCCCATTTCAGTGAAAAAGTCCAATCCAAATGGACTCAAGAAATCACATAAACTTATCGTCGCCAGGAAGCAACAAAGCAGAGGGGTAAAACATTTTGTAGGATATGAGACTCAAGAAGTATATTATGTACCAAAAACGAGTTTCTTATTCTTGAAGATTACCTGGCTATCAACGATTGTCACTTCTGCCACCCCTGCATCAATCAAATTACAACAAAAGCATTTTCAGTAGATGTGCAGAAAAGCACATATCAAACTTGGGGAACAAAGGAAGACATTATCACATTACCATCAGCATTAGCAACTATGTTTCCCAGGTCACCCGCATGTCGGACTTCATCTTCAGGAGCACCATGGGTCAAACCATTGGGGTTGAAATGGGGTCCTTCCAATTTCATTCATAGCCAGAGATATTAAACACGTGTAAAATTGCATTATAAATGCTCTGATATCAATAGAAGAATAAGAGCTAAAAGTAAAATAATAAAAGAGAAGCAGCCTTCAGTTCGCACCTGTAGAAATGCAGCCATTTGTTGTATCGCCATACTCGTGCTACACCAAGCACAGATTAACACAGGTCAATAAGTAACACAAAATATTTCTCTCTCTATCAATAGATGCTACAATCAAAATACTCACAAGGTGAAACCCATGAAGCCCAGGAGTAAGACCAGTGATACGAACATTCACGGTTGTTGGCCCTATATAATGCAGACCCAAGTCACCATCAAATTCCAACAATAGATAAGCAAGCAACAAAAGTCAACAACTTGCAGCATCAACACTCAATATGAAACTTCCCCAAGATTGAAACCCATTAGGCGCACAAATATTCAGACTTTCTTCACAGTAACAACAACTTCCAATTCCAATTCCAATTCCAATTCCTAACTAAAGATTAAAACTTTAAATCCTGATAAACAGATAACTCGAAACCCAAATCCTATCCTCGATGCTAACTAATTCTCATCAACACTAACTTCAAATGGAAGCTAAATCTTCCACCCCAAAACCCATAAAAGCTAAACACAAAACGGCACAGACCCACAGACCAAAACCCATAAAATCCACCGTCCAAATTCCAATTAAACAAAACAAAATAGGAACAGATAGGGGGAAAAATGAAGAGAGACCATCGTCTTCCTGGGTCAAAGTAGCGACCCCTTCAACGCTGGAGGTGCCCTTGAGAACAGCAACAGCCTTCTTGGTGGCGGCCACGACAGTGAGCGGCTTCCTCTGGAATTTGGTAGCAACAAAAAGGGAAAGTGGGCGGCTTTGGAGCCCATGTGAGACGCCTTGGAAAGACAGAGGCTTGGCCGCTAGGAGTGGCTGAGCCGCCGCAACTACCACTGCCACCATTTCTTCAACAAGGTGATTGTGGGAGTTTTCCTATTTGGGTTTGGAGAAGGGGAGTTTAGTGGTAGAAGACAGTGATGATGATGTGGGGGTTGTGGTGTTTGGTTTGGTTGCGCTTGTTCCTAGATAAGGAGGGAAGGTCCTAGGACTTTCGATACTCTTGTCCCATTAGTTATGTTTATGGCTTTTTTTTTGGAAGTAAATTTTTTTATTATAACAATTGCCGTGCGACTTAAATCATGAATCTCCTCAAAATTTAAAATGCCTTATACGATTAAGTTAGGCTATATATTATTTAGTTTGTGTGTACGGTTTTGTTATGAATGTTAACATTTGTGTATTTTAAGATTTGAACTCAATATTTCTAATATAATTAGAACATTTTTTTAGGGGTAAAAGGCATTTCATTCATTAATTGACAAACAGATCACAGCATCTAAAGGATACATATGCGAAGCTTTACCTGTCACACCTAGAGCTCTAAACGCACAATAGCACGAGAAGAGCACTACCCACACCTAGTCTCACCACTCACCGCCTGGCCCTACGTGTTGTCTCTGATACATCCAGACCTCAAACACAAACCCAAAAAAACCCAACCCAAGGGATGAGCACAGAAGAACTGGAACCGAAGCTCTTCAGGCAGTTGGTTTTTGGTAAGCGTGTGAGCTGCTTTGTTCCCTCTACGTCGAACAAACATAAAGTGTCTATTCAGCGCCTTCACTAGAGGTAAACAGTCAGATTCCAAGCAAACATACCTGTGACTGAGAACAAGAGTGAGCACAATGCCCACGAGCATCCCACGAGTTTCCAGCACAGTTGGGTGGGCAGGGCCTTCATATCTTCGAACAAAACCTGCAACAAAATGACCAAACTCATCATGAACAAGGGCGCCCACTTGAGCAGCCCTAGAAGGAGTGATCCCTGCATCTGTATTAACTTTAAACCACCCTGTCTCTGGGGTGGGAGTCGTGTTATTTGCTATCACAAAGTCAATTCAGAGCCGATGCACTGTCTCGAGCACCCTTTGCGCAACCTCGAAAGAAACATCCTTAAGTACCATCTCATTTCGCACTTTCCAGATACCCCACATCCAAGCCGCTCTCCGTCCTCTTTCAGTCTCATCTTGGGCTGCAAACAAAGTCATACACGCCTCAACCAAAGATATGCCAAGAAACACTTGAGGATTGATACCCGCCTTCCTCCACAAAGACCACGCGGCCATACACCCAAAGAAGAGGTGGTAACTGGACTCCTCATTATTCGCACAAAATGGGCAGCCAACGTCCACTTCAAACCCCTCCTCGATATATTAACTCTCACAGGGAGGTTATTGTTTAGAAGCTGCTTCACGAATGTACGAATCCTGGGGGGCAGTTGAGATTCCATACACAATTCCAAACCTCCCTCGCATGAGTCGAAATCAAAGCCCACCAAGTCTTTAGGTCAATATAGCATCCTGATCGCACTGTATAAATACCATCCTTGTTATGATGCCAACGTATAATATCCTCCGGAAGCCTAGCACTAACTTAAATCGCACTTATACGCTGTATATCTTCCTCAGTAAATAGACACTACAAAAGGTCCTTATCCCACTAGTCTATCCCAGCCACCAGAAGCTCTGTAACTCGTTGGTATAAGTCTGTACGGATGTCCTAACTCATCTCTGGAGCCACCTGTCATTCCAAATTCTAACCTTGTTGCCATTACTGATCCTCCATTCAAGATTAGGAGCAAGTAGTGCCATCGCCTCCCTAATGCTCCTTCAGGTGTAGCTCGGTCTGTAACCAATATTCGCTGTAAGAATATCATCCCGTGGGAAGTATCTTGCTTTCAATACTCTTACCGGCAAAGAGTCTGGAACAGAAAGTAGTCGCCAAGCCTGTTTGGTAAGCATTGCCCTGTTAGAGCTAACTAACCTCCTAAAACCCAATCCCCCTTCAGCTTTTGATCGACACATCCTAATCTAACTGCGCCAATGCATCTTACGTTGACCCTCCTTACTGCCCCAATAAAAAGAACACAATTTTCATCATGTCACATATCGGCAGGCTATAATAACTCATTATATATGTAGGGATCGATAGTAATACCGACTTAATTAAGGTCTCCCTCCCAGCTCTCGAGAGGAAACGCTCCTTCCATCCCATTATCTTCGAAATGTACGGTCCTCAATAGAAGAGAAAATTAGCCTTTTTGACCTTCCCACCATAGTCGATAATTCGAGATACGTGTCCCCTTCGCATCTCCAAGAAACTACACAATCAGACTTGAGCCACCTCACTCATGTTACCGCTGAAGAAAACCAAACTCTTCTGTATATTCACCCGTAACCCTGATGCCCGAGAGTACGTGTCTAACAGTGTAAGAATATTCCTGAGCTTCTCCTCCGTCGCCACCCGAAGTCCATGTAACCGTTGTGCCCCTTCTGCATGCCGAATAAGAGCTGCCAGCCCCTCTACACATATCAAAAAGAGATAGGGAGAGAGCAGGTCCCCTTAACGCAGTCCCCTCTCCAGTGTAAAGAAATCTCCCACCTGTCCATTAACCTGCACTGCATACCTAACTGTGCAAACACATCTCATTATGAGGTCAGCAAAAGACTCCTGAAAACCCATAGCCAACAACATCTTTTCAAGAAAATTCCACTCTATCTTATCATATCCTTTCATCATATCTAACTTTATAGCACAACACCCTGCCTACCTTTCTTTTTTTCTTAAGGTAATGATATGACTCAAAGGCGACTAGAGCATTATCCGTAATTAAATGACCTAGAAAAAAAGCCCATTAATTCTCGTGAATGATATCATGCAAAAAAACTTTATTCTATTTGTGATTGTCTTATTAACAATTTTTATGACCACATTACACAAACTTATAGGCCTAAATTCAGAGCAATTTATTGGTCGTTTAACCTTCGAGATTAAAACAATGATAGTGTCATTCATATTAGAAGGGTCAGCCCCGTTATTAAGCACAGCTAGAGAGGAACACTTTATCGATGGTCCGACAAATATTCCAATGCTTCTAAAAGAAGAGGGGACGCATCCCATCAGGCTCCGGTGCTTTTGTTGGGTTCATCTCGCAGAGGGCTGCATACATCTCCTCCCTCATGTAGGGTGCACCTAGCTGTATGTTCATGTCTTCTGTCACTCCTACATCTACCAAGTTCATCACCTCCTTAACCTGCCCAAAAATCTCAGAGGCAAACAAATTAGTGTAAAAAATTCAAAACTCCCGCTCAATCTCGATCCACCCTCTCAACTTCTAGCCATTCGGACCATCTAGCTCGAGGATCCAATTTCGTACACCTCAATGTTTCACCTTTTGGTGGAAAAAATTTGTATTACAATCCCCTTCACGTAACCAATCCACAATTGACCTTTGTGCCCACATCGCTTCCTCCCTGAATAGCATTTCCTCCTACTACCTACATAAGGTCTCCAACTCATTTTTCCTAGCCGAAGTCAATGGTAGACCCTGCATAGCACTAATTCTCTTTTCCAGTTCTCCTTTCTATTTTCGCACTTTTCCAAACACAGACTTCTCCAAGACCTTTAGATGTTGTGCACATGACTCTAACTTCAAAGTCAGGTCAGTTCCCAGCGTGCATTCCCATCCAAGTTTAATTTATGTCTCAATGGCTTTATGTCTTTCCCACATTTGCTCAAACCAGAATCTCCTATGAGGAGACCTCGTATCTTTGATCTACAGTTGCCCAACCAAAGGAGAGTGATTTGACCCCAATCAAGGATGAGCCTCCACCCAAGTATGCGGGTAGAGCTCAAGCCAATCAGCCGAAGCTAGAATATGATCAAGCTTGCACTCAATATGACCTCCATCCTCCTGACCATTTGTCCAAGTAAACCATAGCCCTGTCTGCTTGACTTATAAAAAACCAAAGTGTTGTATAACCTCCTGGAAATCATCAATCCTTCTTTGAGGGATAAGATTACCCCCTCTTTTTCTACCATAGATCCAATTTTATTAAAATCTCTCCCATAAAGCCAATGCAAAGATGACCGCCCTTTTAGTTGCCTGAGGAGAGCCCAAGACTGATGCCGGTCCTCCGTATTTGGCCACCCATAGAAACATGTAAATCTCCACAGACAAAAATCCACAACTTCCACATCTATATGGTAGAGTGAGTAAGAAAGCAAATTAACATACATACCTTGATGCCATATGAGAACAAGCCTGCCACTATGCGATCTGCCCGTCCCCTTGCATGAGACATAAACACCACATTCGAACCCTAATTTCCAATTCAGATTCTCCGCTTCCACATCTTTGAGCTTTGTCTTAGAAAGGAAGAGGAGATGGGGAGAGTAGGACCTTACCAGCCTGCTCAGCTGAAGAACCGCTCGCGGACTCCCCAATCTGTAGCAGTTCTACAAGACGGCCTTCATTGCGCCCGGCGGGGCTGTTGACCAGCCATCGCCTGTGTAGTTGAGGTATCCAGAATATCTGAAACAGCAAAGACCCGTTTGCTAACATGATACTCTGAATCATCCTAAAAATGCCCTTATTTTTTCCTCAAACTGTTGAGACCTCTGCCCAACCACTTTGTGCAGCACCACTGGTACCTGATGAGTGTGGAAACACTCATCTTTTGTGTTTATTTTAGAGTAGATTTACTGTTGTTTCTATTGCTTTTGTTTGTTCTTCATTGTCGTAATGTCATTTATCGTGCATTATTTGTTTTAGTGTAGTCTTATGTTTTTGTTGTGTTTTCTTCATGCTAAGAGATTTGGTGAGGTGAAGTGGAGGAAGTGAAGTCACCTTGGGTCATCGTATGCGATTTGATTTGTCGGGAGGAAGGACGCTTAATCGAGACCTCGAAGATGTGAGCGAGGTGGACCTCTTGTGACTCCAATGCTGATAACTTTCTCATCCAAAGTCTGATGGAGACGAGTGAGATGGCTCTGGAAAGAAGACATCTGGGGCTACAACTTTATCTCTAATAGTCTTCTTCAAATTCGGAGTCTAAGAGGGGAGAACGCTGGATTAAATGTCGTGGTCCAATTCTGTCAAGATTTCATCACAAGTGGGCCGAATTTGAAGACTTGTTTTGGGCCCATTTTGGGCTTTAATTATAATTTTGTGGCTGAGACATTTTGGGGGGAAAAACCTTGTATAAAAGCCTTTGCTTGGCTTTCCTTTAGAGAGACATGAGATATTTTGGTAACAACTCTCCACTAACTCTTAGATTTGGAAGAGAACTTTGCTCACCATTGTTGGAGTTTGTAGAGAACTTGAAGGAGAATTTTTGGAAGCTTGAAGATCATCTTGAGCTTTCTCTAACCCTCTCTTTTATGTTTATGCTTTACTTGCTTCATTTAATGGATGTGTTTAGTTGTGTAGTTGATATGTGTGAGTAGTTATTTAGTGGGTTTGGTGCCTTGATGGGATCTATTTAGCCTATGGTTTAGTGGGGTTAAAATGCTAAGGTTTGTGAACTAGTTAATGAGCTTAATGCTTATTCTCGTTTGATTACCTTGATTATGAACATAGTTAGTGTTAATCGCCGAGAGGGGTTAGGATTAACGGACTATTTAACTAGTTAAGTAGAAGCCTATTGATGAGAGATCACCTTAGGTGACTAGTTGTCCAAAGGATGGTGATTATAGTTGGTGTTTAGTTAGATTAGATGGCTAATTTGTCGTGAGAGCGTGGTTAGTTCATCTAAGTCTAGTTAAGAATCGATTTAGACTAGTTTGTCGCGAGAGCGTTGATTAGTTGCCTTCGAAACATCCGGACCATATCATGAACTTAACAAACCCCATAAGCCATTTGGTTATTTAGGTTGTCATTGGTACCAAGCTCACTCTTGTTTTAAGTGTTTAATCCATCACCTTGTTTAGTTGCAATTTTATTTCAAGTAGCATATTGTGTTTGGAATTGACACCTCCATTTCTTATAGTCCTAAACTAGTGGTAGAGTCGAGTTTGCGGCCTAGCTTAGTCCTTATGGGACGACAATCCCTTACTTACTCATTATTGCGAGAGGGGTGAAAATCCTTCCTTTCAGTACCCGCCCCCGCCCTCCTTTTCCATGCCCAAAGAGAAGCGCCATCTCAATTGCCTAGAGTTTCCACCAACTCTGATTCCATTAGCTCATTATCTTTGCCCCCTTAGTCATTCGCTAAACCCTGCTGGATATGAGGAAGGAGCTTCATCCCCTGATGTGTCACCACTATCAGCCGCTCCTGGTTTTAGCATGTTTCCATGCATAAATCCATCATCTGTCGTGAAATAGGGAGCATCTTTTACTGTGAAAAAAGAACTCTACGATGAGGAGGAATGTAGCGTGAGATACTGAAATTAGAAGATATTGAGTAAGCGTTAGAGGTAGCCTAGGGAGAGGGGCTGGAGCCCTCCCCTATCAAAAAGGCCACTCCCTACATGACCAAGCGACTCGTGGCAGAGAGCTAAACTCGTGGGCTAGAGCGTGACCTGCAACTCCTCTATAAGCATCGATTTATCCATAATTGTTGGAGCAATAACAGCTTTGGGCCCCCTACTCGGATTGCTATTGTCACAGACAAGTTAAGCTTGCATGCTAGCAGAGAAGTACTCCTGCTCTGGGTCGGCCCACTGGTGCAACACATAGGTGAAGGTCCTCATCCACTTCATGTATCCATTATTCAGAGTCATTATCGAAACATCATCTTCCTCCAGGTCACATGTTTTCTCGATGTGACCAAGGCAACCGCACCGGTAATAAAAGGACATCATCTTTTTATACTTGAAGGTCATTGTTGCTACTACGCCCCCATGAAAGCGGATCTTCTTGGACCTCAAGAGCGTAACCCTGGCATCCAAAAGAACTTGGATCCATATGAAATTTCCTTGTAGCTCTTCCGCACTGTCCATGGCTATAAAGGATCCCACAATATTGCCAATTGCTTGTGCCGTAACTATGTTCCCTCCATTGGTAGATCGTGCACTTGCACCCAGAAAGGGACGTGAAAAAGGTCAACTACGGATAGTTGCACATCTTCGGTGATCTCCTTGAGTAGGAGGACATTCTTACCAAATGACCAAGGCTGATTCTCCAACACCCTATCTAGGTCACGCCTATCCTAAAAAAGAAATTGGAACTTGTTCTGCCCTATTTTGGAGATTGTCAATCTGTATCGTGGGTGCCTGGCGTCCCTGATGAATAACAAAGGATCAGAGATTGTTATGTAGATCAAGAGAAGTGAGCGTAGTGTCGTAACATTGTGAATAGATTGAGCAAATAGCAAGGATTGGGATTGAAAGTTGGTATGAGCGCTTCATAAACCCTAGGAAGGTCTCAGACTCCAATAGGGACTAGAAACCCTAGCAGAGGGCTTTTTTTTTAATTGCCATCCCTAGTTTAGTTAGAACATTCTTTTGAGTACGTTGTGTGGTTGTATAATATGATTTTTCTATGAGTTTATTTAGGAGGTTTATTTTTTGGTAAGTAAAATTCTATTGTTTTTAGTTTGGACAAATTATCCTCAGGTCCCTGGGGTATGGTCTCCCTACCCCTGGGGTCCCTAGGTTTAAAAAATCTATTATGCCATCCCCCGTGTTTGGTTTTAGAAACTCTCGGGTCTCTCGCTGATGTCATCAACTATTTTTTTATTTTTGCTAATAAAATGACAAAAAACCCTTAAAAGATTAAAAAAATCATCTCCTTCCTCTTGACCAGCCCTTTCTTGCCGACCGCCACCGGCGCCAGCGCTGAGCAGCTCCCGTCGGCTCCCTTCTTCATCCTCCTCGCCGGCTCAAACAAGATGATGATGACCGGGAAGAGGAAGAGAAGCACTCGTAAAAGCAGATCCAGTCGTCCAAGTCTCCTCCTCCCGCGCTGTCGCCGACCTATGCTACATAAGCAAAGAGAACCTCATCCAAGGACACTACCATGACGACCTCCTCAGAAGTTAAAAGCAGATCCAGACGACCTCAACTTCACATCTCGGCCACCGATCGCCCCTCCAAGGTCGACCCAAATCCCACCCACCACTACGAAACCTGCCGCCGGCAACCGCGTGGGCCATCAAGTACGGGGAGGCCTAAACATAGACTTTTGCATCGAAGCTAATTCTCCTCGTGACCCTCTCCCTCTCTCCCTTACGGCCCTAAACTCCTTGTCCTTTTTCCCCAAAAAACAATTTCCTGATTGGAAGCCCAAAAAATAAACTCATTGGCCCTAAAGAGGCGTTTCTCTCTTTTGTGTTGTTAATATTTCACCACTAAACTGCCATTAAAGCTGAGATCTCCAAACACTTCAATGTCAAGAAACAATAGCAGAGAATTAGCAAGCAACTGCAACTTTTACCGGGGAAAGTGGGTTCTCGATCTGGGTTCTTACGTTTAAGTGTGTTCATGGTTTCGTTGGCTTCCATGTTTATCTGGGTCCATCGATTTTGTTTTCTTTTGTTTGGTGTTCATCTTTTGTTTGTTGTTTATCTTTTTATTCGCCTGAGCAAATTTTGGTCGCCAGAGAAGATGACCTGAGGGGTATAACATTTATTTCATAGATAAATTAATAATAAAATAGTTGATGACGTCAGAGTGAAACCCAAGAGTTTCTAAAATCACGGAAAACGGCATAATAGATTTTATAAACCTAGGGACCTAGGGAGTATGGAGACCATACCCCAGGTACGTGAGGATAATTTTTCCTTTTAGTTTTTAGTTTTAGTTTAGTGTGAGATGGCGAGTAATAGGGTAGGGTATATGTAAGACTCTATTTATATGAGATTGGAGAGTTGAACACATATCATACCCTCAATCCTAGAAAAATTTCAGTATTAGACTCATACCTTACCCTACGAATCGATCTTCAGAGTCAACCTTTGAATTAAATGTAAGACATATATGATATTTAATATACATAAAATTGTAATTTAATATATAAATTAAACAAATTATAAGTGTAAGACATTTCAAAACTTCAAGAACAAAACATCAAATTTTATAATTTAGGTAATGGTAAAAGGTTATTTGTTTCAAATTATAAATACATAAAGAATTCAAATATACTATAAGCAAATTTTGAGTGATTCATTCTTTAAGATGTCTTCTGGTTGGTTCTGTAATAATATAATGAATATGTGAAGATTAATCATGAAATATCTAGTATATCAATAAAGAAAGTTAGAATTATACGTACCTCAAATTTAAGAGAATATCTTCAGTAACCGAAGCATATTCCAAAATATTCAAAAAATATTTTTTGAAGTTCTTAATATATATATATATATATATATATATATATATATATATATATATATATATATATATATATATATATATATATATATATATTCTAATTAAGGTCTAACTATGATAAGTTAAGATTTAATTAAAGTTTAATTAGGGTAGGCTCCAAAGTATGATAAAAAGTCAAAGGTATGGTAGAAATTCATATGATTCATATCATACCCTAGATCTCATTTCTAAAAGTTGACTCATGCCTATATCATATCGTAGATCCAGTTAAAATTAGCATGTCCCTTGTTTAGTGTAGTGTAGGCTACAAAGTAGTGTAAAAAAACAAGGGTATAACCCGACTAACGGGTATGGATTATTCTGTCATCCTTATTTAGTGTAGTGTATTTTGAAATAGTTTTTGTACAAATATAAAATTAAAGATTAAAAACTTTTTAAGTGGTAAGATTTGTGTGAACAAACAAGAGAATCTTAAGAAATGATTATTTTGAATTCCAACATGTGAGAGGATTTTGAATGAAAATGATATAAATCAATTAGAAATGTATGGAAAATGGACTTTATTTTTGTACCCTTAAGAATTAATTCAAAAAAAATTTGAAGATATAAATTCCATGTTTGGCGAAGATGTGTAAATTTAGTTATACATGTTCACTCTATTTATTAAATGTGTGAACATGAATACTGCACCTCGAACTAAAATCTTCCACAACAAGTACCATCAATAAAATATACTAATCATAGGTCTTCGACGCATGGATTTGCTGGCTATGCATCAGCTTGCGCAGACTAAGAGAGTCCATTGAAGAAAATCACTCCAATGCTCACAAAAATGTTTAAATTTTATAGGCAATTTTCAATCTCAAAAACTACAACACGATCAGTACTTCTTCTAAGTATGGTATACTCTCGTAGGGTAACTCTCAAACCAAAATTCATGCTTCATATCTACATGCTTTCATATTCTCTTCATCTACAAAGCAGACTTCCACGTCCACGAGGACACCAACTACCAGACTTTCCATTACCTCACATGAACACCTTGTTGGACAATAATCTTGAAATTTACATATCCTTCTTATGAACACCAAGAATATACTAGTGTCGATGTAATTAAAACATACATTTTGTCATTTTAATAATTTTAAGCAATATTTTTCAAAAGTTAAAAATTGTATTTCATATAATTTCATAGGAAATAAGAATATACTTTTAGATTAAAGTTTATAATCATATGCTTATACTTCTAAAAAGAGCTTAAATTTATAAAATATAAATAATATATATGATTTCTTTTTGTTAATTTTTCGGTCAAACGTTGGTTAACGATTTGAAAATACATTTAACCTGACCCATGCCGATAACTCACGGTTACGATCGTGGTTTATAACAGTAATCACGTTTAACTAGTTTTTAAACAGGAATCATCCATTAACTGACTAACAATTTCACTATTAAAAACGGAACCGTGATCCGGACTGCCTAAGGGCTATGCTTTAAAACTGTTTGGGAAATGCTTCTTTTGTTGTGAGCGATGGAACAAGAGAGTGCAACGAAGTGCATCCCTGTTTACCGGTACACAATCGCGTCTATACCATTATACAAATCCTATTGAGAACGAGTACAACGAAGTGATAGAATGTATAAGACATTGTTGAAAGAGTCACTCCTTAAATAGTGTCCGAAAATGCTCGACTCCAAATATCAAAGATATAAAAAAAGCGGGCAAAGTTTGCCTGAAGGCAGAGTTACTAGCATATTGCGGCTACAAGAAAGAGCCAAGTCATTTCAATCATAGCACAAAGTTACTATTGTTGGCCAGAGGATGCTATACTTGATTAGGATCTAAAGTCGAGGCAAGAATTTAACTCTTTCTCCGTAAGACGAGATTGTCCCGTATTAAGTGCTTACGGGCTATGGCAATCGTCCCCAAGATACAACGACTTTCTACTTCGAGTTCATAGCACAACGACTCTCGAAGCTTTGATTAACCTTTGGATACTCTGAACTTTCTTTAGAGAGAGAGAGAGAGAGAGATAGAAGAGAACAACTATTGCTAAAGAAATATTATGCAATGAGTTATTGGGATAATTTGGAAGTGAGGGGGCAGGCCTATTTATGGGCTACGGAGTGTTGGAAGCAGGCACTTCCGAGGGGGCAGGAATGTGGCCTGACCAGCCCTCCAGACATCCCTTCGGTTAGCCAGTTTGCTCGTGACTCTTCGGTGGACATTCTGGACAAGCAACCTTTCGGCTAGGCATATACTCGCACTCCTTCATGAGGCACCCCTTCGACAGCCTGTAGCTTTCCGGAATCGGGAAAAAATCTTAGGGCTCCTCCAGCTCCTCGCGACGATGCGTACGTCCGAAGTGCAAAGTGTGCCTCAAAGCACCCAATGTGCCATGCGCACATGCACTTGCGCATGCGCGCTTGAATGGTGCTTCACACCATCCTCACGTCATGTCCGAGTTACCTTTCCAGGTGGTCCACTCATTCCTAGCTACCAAAAGGACACCTCCTTATCAAATGAGGTTCCTTTGCTCCCACAACCAATGTGAGATTTGTATCCCCTCCCACCTTGGAAACTCCAACCTTAGGTTACAACTTTAAGCATTAATTTTTCATTCATCCGAAATTAGATTTGAGAAAATAAATATACTAGAATTACTTACACGAAATGTAGAATTCAAAATTACCACTTAATTTGAATTTTATCTAATGGAACTATTTGTTAAAATTGCACAAAGTTTGGTCTATTTCCAATATTATATGCCAATTTTTAACAATTCCTTACATGAATGATGATTAATGCATGCTGATACTTTTAAGAAAGTTCCAATGAATTATTATTGTATCGAGATAGGTAGCTTATGGCTTTGAACCTTCTCTAGTAAGATGCTATCAGATTTACTTGCTGCTAAGTGAACGCGATGTCTTGAACTTGTCAGCTTTTGATGTAAACCAAGACAATAATATTTACACAATAATATTTCTAATATCCTTAGTTCTCACGTTGTGTCCGCTTCGGCCATGGACCTTATCTTGGATTCATAAGTATTTTTTCTATTTGAAGCGGCCTCACTTTACACTTATATAGGTGATCTCCTATCAGGAGTATCCTACCATATTCTACCTTTATCTAGTATAGGAATCATTAAATGCGTAGTCGCTTAACCTAACCATACCTCTGCAAGTTAGTACTTGGGTAGCTTCTGAGAATGGGATAAGTTCCAAGTGATCATCTTAACCATCCATAACTTAGTTGTCTCATTGAACCAAGTTTGTGGGATCTCCACTCATCATGGTTGAGTTACCGCTATGAATATTTTTAATGTGTGGGTTTTAACCTCATTCCCCTTACTGCATTATATCTTTGATCTCTGTTGATTTCTTTCGTCAAATGATCTACTATGTTGTCTTTGGACTTCACATAATTAATGATAATTATACCACCAGAGATCAATTGTCTAAAGGTGTTATGTCTCCTACGGATGTGTCGACACTTACCGTTGTATAGTCCTACTGCCTTTAACAGCCTCAATAATGTCAGAGTTATGAAAGTATAGTCTTTTGAAAATTTTATAGCACAATGAACTCTTGTTTAAGTTTAATTTTTAGGCTTGTTTAGCAAGTAAATCTAGGTTGAACAATTTTAAATCCTTAAAAACTAATCCACCAGAATGTTTAGATAGTGTCCATTTTTTTCAATTCAACCGATGGATTTTTCTATGCTCAACATCTCCCGACCACCAAAATTTTGCCAATAAATTGTTTAACTTATCACAGAAAGAGATAGGAAACAATTACACTGCATAACATAGCAAGGAACTGTAGATAAGACAACTTTTATAAAAACTTTCCTGCTAGAAGTGGCGAGAAACTTTTGTTTCTACCCTTAGACTTTATGTCTTATTTCGATCTGCCCCAAAAGGAGGGTAGACCAATGTACTTATCCTTTGTGTCCATTTGCTACATTTCCAGAATTGAGCAGATCGTCAACATCTTTTCTTCAATTTTTCCTCTTGGAAAACATATAATAGACTTTTGGAAATTTATTTCCTGGCTTGAAAGAGAGAAGAGTTAACTAGAAGTGCTTTAAGCACTCTAGCTTCATCAGTAGTAGCTCTCCTAAATAAAAGAGTGTCATCAACAAATAATATGCGAGTGAGAATAGGACACTGACGATTGAAAGCAAAGTCTTGAATCTGGCCCATGATTCTGAGCTGATTAATATATGTGTAAATGTATCAGAGATGAACAGAAACAAAAAAAATGAGATAAATGATATCCTTGCCTAATCCCCCTTGAGGGATCAAACCAATGAAGTGGTTCACCATTAAATAGAATGCTATAGAATGTTGATGTAACACAACTCATGATACAAGAAATTCATTTAATGTTACGTCTCATATTACTCCTCCTCATCTCTTTTTTTCTTCTTATTTCTTTGTTTCCTCTGCTTTCTTCTTTGCAACATGTATACCATTTTCACTTCACAAATGTATACCATTATGACTTTACATGTTATACCATTGCGACTTCACGTGGTACCATTTTAACTTCACAAGGCATTACCATTGGGGACTTCACAATGTATACCATTAGGACTTTATATGGTATACCATTGCTAGGGGTGCATAAACGATATTCAGTATTTGGTATTTTTAGTATATTTTTGGTATTTGATATTTCAGGATCGGTATTTTGAGATTCGATCTTAATTCAGTATGAATTTTTTTTGGAAAATTTGGTAAATTTTGGTATTTGATAAATACCGATATTGAATGGCCAGGAGACCGAGGAGGAGGCGGAACCAAGTTCTACACTGCCAGTATTTCCGCAGCGGAGATCCACCAAATTGCATGGATTACCGTACATGTATTCGTCAGCTAACTACTATCTCTTGTTGGCTGATGGAGGAGAGTCCGAGGATTTTGCAAAAGTACAGCGGAGTGAGTTGGTGCACAAGTAGAAGCTTGCAATGGATGACAAAATAGTGTCATTGAGGACCAACTAGACTTGAGAACTGGTCCTACTCCCTAAAGGTAAGAAGACACTATAGAATAAGTGGGTATATAGAGTTAAGCTAGAGACAAATTGCACCAAACGTTACAAGGTGAGACTAGTTGTGAAGGGATTTTACCAGAAATACTGTTTGACTTTACCAATATTTTCACTCCTATTGTGAAGCTAACTACTATTCAAATGTTGTTGAGTATAGTTGCTGCAGAGAAACTGATATTGGAGTAGATGGATATGAAGATTGTCTTTCTCCATGGTGATCTAAAAGAAGAGATCTACATGGAATAGCCAGAGGGGTACTTGTCAGAAGGTAATGGTGAACTTGTGTACAGGTTGCAAAAGAGCTTGTATAGGTTAAAGTAAGCTTCCCATGCCACTAGAATATGTTTGATGGATTAATGCACGAGATTGAGTTCGTGCACTGTGATGCAGACTATTATTGCTACTTCAAGAGAGGTTTAACAATGGCTATATTATTCTCCTGCTTTATTTTTTAGGACATGTTGATAGCAGGCTCTAGTGCTAGAGAGGTGAGCAAGATGAAGAAGCAATTATTTGAAAGTTTTGCCATGAAAGATTTGGGTGAGGCTGAGCAGATCCTAGGGATGAGGATTGAGCAAGATAAGGCAGCATGAAAGTCGTTTCTTACACAGGAAGATTATATCAAGAAGGTGCTAGAGAAGTTCAGCATGTAGGATGCCAAACCCATGTTAACTCCCCTGGGTGGACACTTTAAGCTGTCTAGCAGGGATTCATCTAAAACTAAGGTAGAGAAGGCTCAAATGAAGAAGACTATGTATGCATCAGCAGTGGGTAGCTTGATGTATGCTATAGTCTGTACAAAGCTAGACATAGCACATGCGGTGGGAGTGGTGAGCAAGTTTATGAGCAATCTGGGCAAGCAACATTGGATGACAGTGAAGTAGATCATTGGATACTTGAGAGGTATTGCTGAGAAGGTCCTATATTTTGGGGGCAGTGACGTGAAGCCGATAGGATATGTCGACGTGAACTTGGGGTTCAGCGACCTTGACAGGAGAAGGAGTACTAAGGGTATGTGTTCACGCTGGAAGGGACAACGATCTCCTGGGCTTCAAATTTGCAGCAAATTATGGATTTGTCTACTGTAGAAAGTGAGCATGCGGTAATGATGGAAGCGAGCAAAGAGATGGTATGGCTGCAAAATTTTTTGGTTGAATTTGAGAAGGAGCAGCATGATAATATCCTCTACAGTGACAGTTAGAGTGCCATTCACTTGGTCAAGAATCATGCATCCCACTCAAGGACGAAACACATTGAGTTGAAGTATTATTATATACGGCATCTCTTGGAACGGAAGATCTTGCAGCTTGAGAATATTCAAGAAAGTGAGAATCATGGAGATATGTTGACCAAGGTGGTTACCTTGGAGAAGCTGAATATAGTTTCGGCTGGCCTAGTGAACTGATAAGAGACCTAGCGTACCGAGTAAAGAAGAGGGTCATCTAATGAGAGGTGACTGGTGTTAAGGTCAGTCTCCAGGTGGGAGATTGTTGGGTTATGGAGCCTGATTGGTACTCAGAGAATGCGTTAGATGATCGAGTGAAGACCACGCGAGAATACCGGCACCTATTAAGTGAATGGTGAAAGAAAAATAAAGTTTTGTGAAGGGCCTAGCAGCTGCTAGAGGCCTAGCGGATGCTAGGGGCAAGAAACAGAAGGTAGTTCTGCTAATGGGTCAGCGCCCGCTAGGGGTTCATTTTCAGCTTTAATTTGTTTCTTGTTTTATCTGTTTCGGGATTCTAACTCTAATTATGATTGTTCCTCTATATAAACAATTATAAGACTTCTTGTAATGTTTGACAAAAAGTGTAGTGACACACAAATAACCTAGTAAAAAAATTAAAACTTATCACGACTCTAGACGTAGTCATTCTTGACGAACAGGGTCACCAAATTGTTTTCTTTCTTTTGTTTTGTTTCGTTCTTCTTAATTTGTGACCGTTATTATTTGCCAACAGTGACGAGCTTCCGAGTTGCCCGCTGCGGGAGAAGACGAACACCCAGCTTCAGCCACAGAACCGCCAAAGAAGACGAACACCCATATTCAGCTTCACCCCGAAATTTATGATCTCCATCTTTCACTTAATTTGAGAAAGCATCAGGTAAAATCGAAAAAAGGAAATGGTTCGCTTCCGCTTCCGGGTCACCACCTCCCTTCCCTTTTTTCACTCTCTTTTTGCTTTTGCTCAGAATGCGCTAGAAGAGCTCAAATTCCTGTTCGATTTTTAGATTTCTTGTCTCAGAGTGATGGCCATTTCGTTTCGCCTGCTTCATTTAGGTTCCTTTTTTAAAGTGTGTCAATAATTAGTTTGGGGTTTGGTGTTTCGGCTAAGATCAGCAAGACAATATTTTGAAATTGGAAGCGGTGGATTGTCGTAGGGGTGACAAAAGAACCAAAAACCCCTTTCAAAAAAATAAAGACAAGAGAACCAAAAATCACATAACCACATTTGGCAAAACAAAAAAATCTGGTCCAGAATTAGAACAAAAGAAAATTCGTCTGGATCGATTCTTTGTTTGCTAAAAAATAGTTCTCGGATCTGGTTCAAATCTTTTTGAAAAGAACTATGGAGAACCGGACCAAACCAAGAATTTTTTTTTAGAGAATGAAACCAAGAATTTTTTAGACAAGGATAAAAGGCCCACCTGTGGCAAGGTCATACAACCAATTTTTTTTTTCTCACACAGTACAATGACAAACAATTTATGAGTGCTCGACATCCCCAAACAACAAATCTAAATGTCAAAACCCGGACCAAAGAAAAAAATTTGTTTGGTTCTGGTCTAGAATCAATGAGCAAATGGTCTGGTCGGATCTCATATTTTTTCTTAAATGATTCTCGATTATTATGGGCTCGATTCGGATCGATCTGGACCATGCATTTGCTCACCCCTAGATTGTCATTAAGATTTTGAAGGAGACCCGGTACTGGAAAAGACGAACATGATGACCGGAAATGACCAACAAGATTATTGTCAAGGAGGCCTTCAGGCTGGCCAAGGGAAAGAGGATTGTCGTGGTCGACGTTTCGTCTCTGCTGAGGATGGGGTGTTTCGTCTCTGGTCGGAGAAGACGACCTTAGACTAGCCGCACCCGCAGCCTTAGGGCTAGGTCGGCATGCAACAGTCCAAAAAAAAAGAAAAAAATTAAAAATGAAATTGGGGGAACGGCCAAGCCGCGGCCTTGAGAGCCTGACAGGCTCGCGGGCCTCTGGCCTGATTACTTTTTTTTTACTTTTTAATCTACTTTAGTGATAACACAATATTATTCGATAAAAATATAAAAATTTGTATTTTTTTTATTCTCTATAAATTGAGCCTAATATTTTTAATTCATATTGTTATTTGTCCGGATAATAGAAGAATTTGACTCTTTCTCCATAAGACGACATTGCCCCGTATTCAGTGCTTACGGGCTATGGCAATCGTCCCCAAGTCACAACGACTTCGCACTTCAACATCATAGCACAAAGACTCTTGAAACCTCGGTGAACCTTTTTGATTCTCAGAACTTTTATGAGAGAGAGACTACAATTGCTAATGAATGCTTATGCAAGTTGTAGGGCTCCTTCAGCTCCTCGCGCCAAGTGCGCCACAAAGCGCCTGTTGCGACCTGCGTCCAATGCGCGTGCTCGGATGGTGCCATCCTCGCAATCGGCCTTGGATAGCACTCTTAGTTCCTAGCTAACAAAGAACAACTCCTTATAAAGTGAGATTTTCTTCCTTCCACTTTCGATGTGGGACAAGAAGTGTACCCCACTTTTGGACTATTCCACTTTGGGCTTTTACACTTTGGGCTTCCTTTGCTTTGATTGTCATTCAAATCTAACATGAATGTGGATGAGAGAGAAATTAATTGTTTATTCCGTGGCCTAGGTTGAGATGGGTTGTGAGTGTGGGTAGAAAAATATTTAATTGGGTTAGGTTGGGTGTGGGTGAGAGAAAAATTATTTATTTATTCCGTGACCTAGGTTGGGACGGGTTGTGGGTGTGAGTAGTCTTATGGCCGGTGGCGCAGGAGCAGGGACGAGACTTTATGGGGCCTTACGGATGATGTCAAAAAGAAACCCGATATAGACCAGAGACCAGAGGTAATTTGTCTGGTTATGAATTTATTATTTGCAACTTGCTTTTAAATATACCAACCGTTGACTTGGTCTAAAAATCCAGAAGACCATAAAGAAGCAAAGTTCACCATTTTCTCCTCAGTTTCTGTTGCGGATATTTCCCTGTGCACCGATCGAAGAAGGTAAACTCTTCTTTCAACTATCTCAGATCAGTTTCGTTTCTCTCTCTGTTGTTGTTTTTTTAAGGGTGTTCTATTCACATGGTTGGTTGCCTTAGAAAACATATTTCATCTTTCTTGGTATGCAATACTGGTGTGGGAGTACCGATTAGAATTGGTCCAGAGATAAGAGATTCGCATTCAATTAAGAAAATTTTTGGTTCAAGTCTCACGAATGTAAAAGATACTATTGAGAGAGTCGCTCTAAAATATGGTCCGAACTTTGGGAATATTACCAATATGCTTATTTGGTGACAAAATATGCCTTCACCGGTAAAAAAAAATCGGAAGTCAATATGCTTAATTGCAGGTAGGGGCTTGCCATGGATGGAGCAGTAATAGGAGGAGCATTGTTATCCTCTTTTCTAAATGTTCTATTTGAGAGGATTGCATCCAAGCAGGTCATTGCCTTCTTTGTGCATCAAAAGCTCAATGAAGGATATCTAAAAAAGCTGAGGGCAACCTTGAGATCTGTTAACAAGCTACTGGGTGATGCCGAGGAGAGGCAGATTACCGATGCTGACGTGAAAGAGTGGCTTGATGACCTCAAGAATGCAGTGTATGAAGCTGATGACTTGCTTGATGAGATTGCTTATGAAGCTCGACGAGCAGAGTTGAATGCTGATTCTCAAGTTGCTAGCTCCGAGAAGGTGAGGATGATTCTTGCTTCTCTCAATCTGTCTAATGGAGAGTCAGCTTTTGTTGCGAGGATTGAAGAGGTTCTGGAAACGTTCAAAGATTTGTTGGATCAAAAGAGTGACCTTGGCTTGACGGAGGGCGCTGAACATAGGCCAACTCTGCAACTTGAGAGACGAACTACCTCGCTAGTTGTTGAGTCTAGAGTTTATGGGAGGGATGCCGATAAAGAAGCCATCATCGGAGAGCTGGTGTCTGACAAAGGTGAGAAAGGAGACACCGACGGCCTTGAAGTGTTAACGATTGTGGGGATGGGTGGGGTTGGGAAAACCACCCTTGCTCAATTGGCTTATGGTGATCATAGAGTTGAGGCGTGGTTTCAGCTTCAGGCTTGGGTCTGTGTAGGTGAAGAATTTGATGTCTTCAAGGTTACAAGAGATATATTGAAGGAACTGGACCCTGAAAACGAGAAAGTTGATCGCCTGACGGAGAACCAACTCCATAACGAATTAAAGAAGAAATTGAAAGGGCATAGGTTTTTGATTGTCTTGGATGACATTTGGGATGAGAATCAGCGGCGCTGGGATCTTCTAATGGCGCCTTTGAGATGTGGAGGCCAAGGGAGCAGGATCCTTGTCACCACCCGCGGTGAAACTGTGGCATCAATTGCAAGTACTGCCCAACCTTATCCTCTGAAGGTGTTGAGTGATGACCATTGCTGGTCAATATTTGCACAGAGAGCCTTCCGGAGTGAAAATTGCGGTGGATATTTGGATCTTGCAGAAATTGGTAGGAAAATTGTTGCAAAATGCAAAGGCTTGCCTTTAGCAGCGAATGCTCTTGGGTGTCTGCTCAGCAAGGAGCGAGAAGCGAAAGCATGGCAGCGGATACTAGACAATAATATTTGGGGCAGAAAGAATGACGACATCCTTCCAGCATTACGATTGAGTTACAATTATCTTCCATCAAATCTTAAGCGGTGCTTTGGTTATTGTTCAATAATTCCTAAGGACTATCAGTTCATGAAGGATAAATTGATTCTTTTATGGATGGCAGAAGGACTTGTGGACTCACATCACCGGGAAATGGAGATGGAAGAAATTGGTAAGGAGTGCTTTGATGGTCTTGTGGCAATGTCATTTTTCCAACAAGTTGGTGATGGTTCTCCATGCTTTGTCATGCATGACCTTATAAATGATTTAGCCAAATCTGTTTCTGGAGAATTTTGCTGCAGGGCTGAGGGAAATAAGTTGACATCCGTTGCAGCGTCGAAAAGAATTCGCCACTTATCGTATGGACGGAAAATATACACCGATTGTGAGGAATTTTCTTGCATCCGTGAAGCTCAAAACTTGCGCACATTATTGCCAAATGATTTCTTTGAGCAACCAATAAAGATCCGAGGCATCAATCGAGAGGTAATAAAAGGCTTGCTGTCACACAAGAAGTTACGAGTCTTGAATCTTTCTCAATATATGGATGTTGTTGGGTTCCCGGAGTCAATAGGAAGGATGAAGCATTTGCGGCTCTTGGATCTTTCCGAAACAGGCATAAGAAGGTTGCCGGATTTTATTACTCGTGCATTTCACTTGCAGACGTTGAACTTGGAAGGTTGTATAGATCTGGTGGAGTTACCAGATTCTATTGTTACATTGAAATACTTGCATTACTTGAATCTTGGTCAAACAGGAATCAACAAGTTGCCTGCGACGATGGGTCATTTGTGCCAATTGCAAACTTTAATCCTCTCGTATTGCAGCGAGCTCGTTGAGTTACCAGATGATATCACAAGCTTGATCAGTTTATGTCATCTTGATCTCAGAGGAACAAAATTGCAGCACATGCCTCCAAACTTTGGGAATCTAATAAAATTGCAAACTTTAACATATTTTTGTGTGGGCGATCGGATCGGGTCTAGCATCAGAGAATTGCAGAAACTCCACAACCTGCAAGGAGATTTGAGCATTGGAAACATCCAAAATGTGGTGAATGCTAACGATGCCATGGAAGCAGACTTGACGGACAAGAAGCACCTGGAGAGATTGAAGTTGATTTGGAAAGGGGATACTGACGATTCGTTGCATGAGAAATTTATACTTGAAAGACTGCAGCCTCATACGGG
Source organism: Hypericum androsaemum (assembly GCA_963995505.1). Classification (NCBI taxonomy): domain Eukaryota; kingdom Viridiplantae; phylum Streptophyta; class Magnoliopsida; order Malpighiales; family Hypericaceae; genus Hypericum; species Hypericum androsaemum. Next base: position 14,520,835 of record OZ023186.1, read on the forward strand.
CCTTCAGTGCCTGTCTGTTGTTGGTTATGGAGGTACAAGATTTCCAAATTGGGTTGGAGATCCATCCTTCACGAAAATGGTTACTTTGATACTTGTCGGGTGCAAGCATTGCTACGAATTGCCACCTCTTGGACAATTGGAGTTCCTTAGAGAGCTCCGTATCGCAAGGTTTGATGCAGTTGTTTCTGTTGGTCCTAGTTTCTATGGTCATCGCGATTCTACAACAAAATCTCCATTTCAGTCACTGCAAATTCTAGAGTTTGAAGGGATGTGCCAATGGAAGATATGGGAAAACACAGAAGACGCTTTCCCGAGGCTTGAAGAACTTTACATTGAAAACTGCCCTGAGTTGACAGTAAGCTTACCAAGCTTCCTTCCTTGCTTGACAAAGCTCCAGATTCGGAGATGCGCGCAGTTAACTGATCCTTTTCCCAGGGTCCCGGCTGTGCATCACTTGTTATTGTGGGATAACTACTGCAATCTGTCTTTGCATTGGAGAGTGGATGAATCGCGGCAGGTTCTTCGTGTTGGAAGGGCCGAGTCCTTGGATGCAGTTTTAAGAGGTATTGTGAAGATGGGAGTCCTCAATTCCGAGACTCACCTCGAGTACTCCGATGTGGAATCACTACCCTTACATATGCATCCGCTCCTCCCTTCTCTTATGCATTTGAAGCTAAAGAATTGTCCTGAACTTGGATCCTTTCCAGAAGTGAGCTTGCTTCCCAAATTAGAATCACTTTTTATTAAGGGATGTCACAAGCTCGTTGCCAATTATATGCAGTGGAACTTGCAGCAGTTGCCTTCCCTGTCTCATTTGGGAATTGATGGGTTCTACAAATGGCTAAAGCCTTATGAAGGGGACGTGCAATGTTTCCCTGAAGAGACGCTGCTTCCCTCCACCCTCTCCTACCTTAAAATTAAGGGTCTCAAGAATTTAGTATATTTGCAATGCCGGGGGCTTCGACACCTTTCCTCTCTCAAAAGATTACATATCTCCCAGTGTCCTCAATTGCAGAGATTACCGTTCGAGGACGGACTTCTCCCCGGCCTGACCTCTCTGCAGATTGAACATCTCGATAACCTGACATCTCTCGATGGCATACACCACCTCTCCTCGTTGCAAGAGCTCGCAATTGTTCGATGCCATCGGCTGCAGAACCTGCCAGAGGAGGGCCTCCCTCGCACTCTCACTTTCCTTAAAGTATACCACATGAAGTGTCTCAACTCCATTACGGATTCCCTTAAACACCATGCTTCCCTCCAACGCCTATCAGTCGGACAATGTCCCATGCTTAAGTTGGTCCCCGAAGATGGACTGCCTTCGACTATTACCTCTCTTACCATAAAAGGGTTTAGAGACCTGAAATCACTCAACTACAAGGGGCTGCAACATCTTACCCGCCTACAACAACTGACCATCTATTATTGTCCGGAGCTATGGTCGGTGACAGAAGATGCACTGCCCGCCTCTCTCATCCGCCTCGAAATCCAATCTCTCAGGAATGTGGTGTCCATTGACTACAAGGGTTTCCAGCACCTTCAGAATCTCGCGACCCTGTGGATTAAGTACTGCTCTAAGCTTCAGTCACTGCCAGAAGAGGGCCTACCATCTTCCCTTTCTGAACTAACCATCTTTAGCTGTCCCGAGTTGGAGAAGAAGTGTGGTTGGGAAGGGGAATATTGGCCCAACATCTCTCACATTCCCTCTTTAGAGGTGGGTCTTAGGCGGCTCAAGTGAGCCTCACGCCACAACGAAGGCAATCCACTTGAAGTTGTCAGAGTTCCATTCCACGAATTCTTTGAGCCTCCATATTGGATCATCAGGTAAATCCCGATCATGTACAACAGAAGTTTTTAGCTTAACGACATCGACAAGATTTCGTGATCGAATACTTGAAGACATCAAGGTTAGGATATACCTCTTCCCAGTTGAAACTGAGGAGAATGTCAGCTGCAGCTGCTGTTTCCAACTGTAGAAGCACAAAGATTACTGTGTACTTTGCATATATAGTTTTTTCCTGTTTTAAGTTAACAATTTTATCAATTTCAAATGCAAAGACACAAGGACATGTCAGTTTCAAAGGCAAAAAATATAACGACACATTTTCAAAGACAAAAATCTGATGTGCTGTTGATCTTGCCTAATGTCGTTAAAGGCACATCGTTTTTCAAAGAAAAAAATACAAGAGCACATCAGATTTGAAAGAAAAAAATGCAAGGGCACATCCTATTAATTGCTTGCTTTTTTTGAGGGGTTGTTAATTGCTTTCTTCGTCATCAATTAAAAACAAATAGGGAATCAAACTATGGTCTTCCATCTTGCCACGAAAGAAAGCGAAAATGTAACGATATCTTTGTCAAATGGCTCTGCCACCAAAAAGAGTAGTGAATACGTTCAATCTTCTTAATTTCAACAAACAAATATTAACCAACATTAAATTAAAAAGTGGCACGTTGAAAGTTGATTCTTCTCATCCTGAGGTTTGACACTTCAACGAACATAAGCAAACTTGGCCATCACGATCAGCCATAGTTGTTAACTCGGCCCGTTGCAGCCGACTCGGAGCAGCCTTGACGCGGGGTGGAGCGGCCGCTTCACCCGAAATCAGTGACGTTGCCCTCGTTTTAAATTTTTTTTAAGGGTATTTCTGTAATTTTCAAAAAAAAACCCCAATTACCTTCCTTTTCTCTTCACAGAAGGCAGACCCACTTGGTCTTTTCTTCCTCCTCTCTTCTGTCTCTGAAAGCTCCCTCCCTCGCCTTCTTTTTCATTTTTTAAGTAAGAACTCAAGAAAATCATGAAGGGAAGAAGTAGAGAGACGAGGGGAATAGAGGGGGAGAGAGAGAGAGAGAGAGAGAGAGGTGAAAAGGAATATCTCTGTACAATGTTATTATTTTTTATATCTAATGAGTTCTAAACTACTTTAATTCTAGACTTCCACCTCAATATGTATTGCCACCTCAGCATGTGACATCTCGGGCTTCTTCTATTCTTTTAATCGTCCAGGTCATCTAATAATTTTCATGTTTAAATTTTTATTTTTATTTTTATTTGAGTTTTGATGTTTAGTTACTTTAAATTTTAGTCTCTTAAATTATTTATTTTCTTGAATTTAATTGGCATTTGCAAGTATGTTTTGATTTATTGTATTGACTTTTGTTATTAATTATGAATATTTACAAGTATTTATTTCTAATGAATATCTGCAAGTGTTTATTTCTAATTATGAATAACAGTATTAGTATCTGCGTCAAACTATAACTCCCCGCTCCATGCCGCGTTACCGCACCGCGTTAAATTTGGGGTTGGCCACGCCGCGCCGCGTCACCCGTTTTAACAACTATGCGATCAGCAAAATCAGAAGACGAGTAAATTAAACTATGGTCTATAGGAATTTTCATATCCTACCCAAAACCTTAAGGTAGTGAGTAGGTAGATCCTCCACCCTTATAAACAGGCCCAACCGACTTGCAACTTCCGATGTGAGATTCTCTCCAAGATGGTCTTTTTTTTTGGTCTGGTAAAAAAAGGGAGAGGACCAGGTTCGGGGAGTTAGAGTACTGTATTGTCATGAAGGTGAACTTTTTCTTTTTCGTTTTCGTTTTGTCTTATGAAGGGAGTTAGAGGAGCGAGGGGCGAAGTTAGAATATCACGCGAGAAACGGGTGTACATATTTTTAAATGGGTAAAGTGTTTGGTCATCGTTTCTCTGGGATCCATTGGTTTCCAAAAATAATTTTACCATCCTGCATTTTTTATTGGGAGAGAAATTAAGGAAGAACCTTTCAATTAGGGTTCTTACGAAATTGGGAATCAAACCCTAAAACTCAAACCCAAATTTTGTTAGTTAAGAATCAAAATAAATTAGAGAATCAAAACTTTAGGTTTTGCTTTTGATTGAGGGTGAGAGGTAGAAGATGAAGTGAGAGGAAGAAGATGATTTTTTTTGATTTTTTTTTAGTGGGAAAAGCATTTTAGTATTTTCAAGTGGGGGTTTATCGTAAAAAATTGCATAATCCGGCGACATGAACCCAAAAGTATCTAAAAGACTAAAACCAAACATGGGGGACGGCAAAATCATTTTTTAAAACCAAGAGACCCGAGAAGTAGGGTGACCAAACACCAAGAACAAAGAATAATTTACCCCTTTTAAATTAATGGACCAAATCCCGCTCATCCTCTTTTGTCCGTACCAAATCCACCTCTGTGATATAGGCATGTTTACGATGTCATTATATCCAATCCAGTAAGAAAAATAAAAATGAAATTAGTACAAGTAGTAAAAATATAAATTCTCTTAATAAAATTTTTATTCGAATGTTATGAATGAAAAAAACATTAGGACTTTATATCGGCCACGCTGGAAAAGGCCATCAAACAACTAATTAAGCCATGAGGTGACCCAGATGGGCTTGATATTGGCCCAAAATATATAAAGAACCGCAGTCTTCTATTACTTGCAAGAAAGAAAGGACTCGGAACGAGGACGACTTCCACTTCCAAGTGGAAGCTCTCCTTTTTAGTTTGATCTGTTTCTTTCGAGTTCTAACAACATGGCGACAGATTCTCCAAGTTCTGTCCAGAAAGGTGAGCCCAGATTCCGAATTGCCCAATTTTCGAATCCCTATTATAAAGTTTCTGTCTTGTCATAAAAGCGTGAACTTGGTTTAGACGTTTTCGTTGAAGGCGAGTTTCTTTAGAGTGGGAGGCTGTTAACTTTTGTTCTAATTCTGATTTGGGTTTTTCTGGGTTTCTGTTTGGGATTGAATAATGCAGTGATTGTGCAGCTAAAGGCCACAGCTGATGCTCCCATACTGAAGCAAACCAAGTTCAAGGTCTCTTGTTTCGCTACCTCTTTTGTGTGTTAATTTTCTTGATTTGATCTGGTTCTGGACTTGGAGATTGAATTGGGAAACTGGGTTGGTGAATTCTTAGGTTACGGTACCGAGAATTCGATGTGGGCTTGCTTTGGATTGGAGTTCTGGTGATCTGTTTCATTTGATGATTGAACTGATATAGTTTGTGTTTACTTTTAACCGAAATGGTGACTTTTGAGGTCAGTTTGTTCCTTTTGATCCTAGAAAATGCTATATAAATCGGGCATCTTTGTTCCGTGCTCTTGTCCTTGCCATGGATATCAATAGTGATGAGTACTAGTTAGAAGGTTTATGATTGGCGTAATCTGCTAAATGTTTTTTAGACTTGCTTGGAAGAGTGTCCAGTTTCATCCAAAAGTACGTTCATATGGAGAACAGCTTCCGGACTGCAATTAAATTAAGTGCTCGTCTGGACCCCTGGTATAGATATGCCTAGACGATGTGGCACTAACTGCGAGATAAAAGATTTTGATTTCCGTTGAACATTAGCTCCTGAAATTTGCAAGTTTCTCAAGTTAGCTTTTACTTATTTTGCAACCCATGTCTGCAAAAAAATTTCTCAATTGTGCTCAGAAACATGCTGATCATCCTGAGATATATTTCTTTACCCTGTGTCCTGATCTGTCTCGCTTAACATGACATAGACCTTTTCCAAAATAGCATTGGCTGTCGCATGAAAGCAAGCTCTTTTAAGGCTATAATTTCTCGATTGTGCTCAGAAACGTTGGTATTTGTTACGAAAATAACTCTATTTAACTTCTGCTCATTTGACAGATAGCAGGGAATGATAAGTTTGCTAAAGTGATAGACTTCTTGCGCCGCCAACTTCATAGGGACACAGTGGTACTGTGGTACAATATCTCTTACATTGTTAAGAGTCCATATGATTTATGTGGTAGCGTACTTATATTATTTTTTCCGTTTCAGTTTGTATACATCAACAGTGCATTCTCGCCCAACCCTGACGAGTTGGTGATGGATCTATTCAACGTAGGTTATGATTAATCACATCCTCTTTCACGGTTAATTTATTTCTTTGCAGTCCAATGCAATATTATGTTACCTCAACACCGCCTCTAATTTGATTGCGAGACCAAACTGAGATGTTCAATCTTCATTTATCTGTTTTTTTGGCTCCCTACTTCTACCTTGTGCTTCAAGCATTGTCTTCTGCACTTAAACATCTCTGATTTATCCTTTGCAGAATTTTGGGATCGATGGTAAATTGCCGGTCAATTATGCATGTTCGGTTGCATGGGGCTGAAACTCTCAGCCTTGTTTCATAGTGTAAGAACATTTGGGTACTCTTGTTTCTTCAGTTTTTGAAGTTTCAGCTTTCTTTTCCATTAAACAAAACAAATACCCTTTTCTTTTCCTCTATCCTTCACATTTTTCTGTTTTTAATTCTGCTCAATTCCGTTCCCAAATGTGACGTTCGATTACACTGTGCCATGGAACACTCCTACTAATCTTATTTCGTTTCCTTTATCATACTTAACAATTTTAGATTCAACAAAAATAAGCGATAGAAGGAACAAACTTATGATTTAAAAGTAGGTTTTGGTTGACTTGTTAGAAACTCCGTTGCCCGGATTTGAACACATTAACCAAAAGAATCCATTTTTAATGTTTTAAAAAAAAATCTTAGAGTGTGGCACTAATTTTAGGAGGTTCAAAAGTCCACATATTCCAATAGCTAAGTTCCGCACCTTGAACCAAGGAGAACTTGCTCTAACAGTATAAACGAGGGGTAGAGATTTGGCTTCGAGTGACCAGCAAAATTTGGACTTTTGAGTCTCAGTTCTTTGTGTGCAAGTGCTGAATAATAATAATTGGCTGGCGCTTTAGGGGTTGTGTAACTCAAGTTCATGCCTTCGATTAGCGAAATAGGCTCCCATGGTCTCTTTAGCTGTTGCAGACTGAGAACAATTACTTTAGGAATCTGTAGTCTTAGGGCTCTTTGGGATTTGTGTATGCTATAACAATTTTGGAATGCTTTGAGTTGCCTTGAAGATGTGGTCATCGAGATTTTAAGAAGATTACCCCTGAAGATATCCTTAATTGTCGTACGGTGTGCAAGAGATGGATGTTCCTGACCTCAAACTCCCACTTCCATGATTTACACCTGACAGCATCCCCTCCCGTGATCTTGCTTGATCTCTGTGTTTCAGAATATGACTTGAAGTTGTATTTCCTTGACCTCGCCCTTGAAGAACCCCGCTGCGTAGGAAGATTTGATACAACTAAGCTGCAACCAAACAATCGTTGTTGTGTTTTTGGAGGAACATGTGACGGACTGGTATTATTATGGAGATGGGAAATATTTGGTACTCTCATTGTATCTATTTGCAATCCTTTAACAGGAAGACAAATAATGGCGTCACTAGTCGAAGATCGACTTCAAGCCTCTAATGGCTCCCTAGAATTGTATTATGATTTTTAATATTGAGAGCGAGAAAATCGACTTTGGGAAGTGGGATCTCTTTAGGATCTACTCCAACATTTAGAAATTGATTAAGCCTCATCCACATAGTTATGATTCTGATCACTGGACACACTCGCAATTACAATGAGTTTAATGAGGATATGTGCTTGTTGGAATTCGAAGAGTTATTGGGTTTTGCTCACTCGTCTTCCACCACCGAGCGTTACCTTTATTTATGGATTCTTGTGGAATTTGCAACTTGGAAATGAATCCCAAGGTATAAAATTAATCTTAATCATGATAGTTCAATGGGTTCTACTTGTGCGTTAAGTGGTATACAAAAAGGTGAGATGCTAATGCATTATCAGTACTACAGATTATTCGTTGTCAATTTCGAAACAAGGCGAGTTAGAAAGATAGATATAAGTATTGATGATCCCAAAAAGAAAATTCTAAGTGCAGGCACCTATGTGACCAGCCTTGTTAGCTCGAATCACGTGGTGTCTCTCACATGACATGGTTACTTGTCTTTGTTATTTTAGCAAGACTAGGAGCTACTGGTCGTTTGTCAATAACTTGGTGCTTAGTTTGTTCTTATAATGCAATTATTCCTGATATTTGTTCTAATGCAAGCACCATAAATTTGTTTTTGCTCTACACTCTCTCACTCATAATATTCTGCTCAATATAGATTACGTAAATATAGCTGCTATGGATATTTGGGAAAGAGGAAATCATGGGATTGGAGATCATGATCGGCCTATAATTTGGGGAAGAGAATATCATGGATGTAATTAGGATTTATCTCAGGGGAGTTTAATATGGGGTATATTTACTTGTGATCCTCGTTATCATAAGTAGATGCACTAAAAGAAAATTTGCATTAGTAAGATTTTGAAAAGATCACCGAACACTTCGAATTTTGATCGAGATTGTTTCAACTATTGCGGTATCCGAAAAAAGTTTAGTTGAAGACTAGCAAGAAATACAACCATAACCTCGTAAGTTACATGTTAATAGCAGAATTAACATTGTACATCACTGACCACCTTCAAGTTTCTAGACCAATTCGCCAAGTCTCGGACATGTATAAACATGTTCCGCAATATCCACCGAAAGAGTTAACGAGGAAGGAAGATGCATGAGATTATTGATCACGACAGTGGGACACAACTTACCGAAAACCCCATTTTACTATAGGTTGTTGTGACTTAGGCTAAACAAATATAAACTAAAACAAGTTATCAAAAAGAAACACGATGTGAACTAAAATACAACTAAGCTAAGACAGGAAACCAAAATCTAATAACTGATGCAACTCAGAGTTAGGAAACTGAGGACTAGAACAGCATTCATGAAAATGGATTAACTGAAACACCCTTATGCTATTGATGTAAAGATAAATTCCCTATAAAGATCAAGAAACATGAAAAATGCTAGATAAAGGAAGACTCCCGGTCCCGTATGCATCATTCAGATTTTCTCTCTAGATCAAGATTGTTGTAGGATGGTCTTTTTATTTCAGTAGAATGATTAGATGTGATAAAAAAAATGTTATTTGTGGATGAGTATGATCATAACATATATGTTACTAAATGTATTTAAAATAAAATATGTTGTCATATTCAGCTCTAGCTTTAAATTTTAGAATTTTCGCCGTAAATCATGACGTGTTACAAAACTCGTCAAGCTCTAAGTCATTGTTTAGGAGTGGCCCTGCCTCGAGCAACTTGGTGATAATATTTTTCCTATGATTAAAATAAGTATATGAGCCATGGAATCGCCTTCCCCACACACCTATATATAATTATATGTGTGTTTAGATATGTATACATGTAAATTTATTATAGCTGTACATCAAATATCATTACTATAATATCTTAACTTAATTAATTTATAAATAAGAAAATAAATCATTATTTGAAAGATTAAGATGAAAGGATTTACTTTCCAACTCTGTGGAAATTTAAATTTTCTCAAACCTTATTAGGAATAGAAGTCATGATCAAGTTAGATTCTTAATAAGTTAGTTAGTTGGTGATCAAGTTAGATTCCTAATCAATTAGTTATTTTGTGATCAAGTGAGATTCCTAATCAATTAGTTACTTAGTGATCAAGTTTGTAAACTTATATATATATATATATATATATATATATATATATATATATATATATATATATATGGATGGCCTTATGACGATGAATAAAATCAAGCGGCATGCAACATATTTCATCAAATTTGTGACTAAGATTGGTGAAGTATTTCCACCAAACAAAGCCATGTCCGCCGTTAGTAGCACACGACCGATTCCATCCCATTCTAGCGGTAACACTCGCTTCGGCAATAGTATGGATAAGATGTCACTATACTATATTCACCCGTCCGACAGTTCCATTCAGCTACATTTCATGGATCGTCTCACCGAAATAAACTATAGCGAGTAGGGGAATGACATGAGCATTGTTCTTTTCACAAAGAACAAATATGGCTTCGTTGATGGAAGCCTCGTCAAACCGGCGGCAACTTCTAGTGATCTGTAATACTGGATTCGTGCCAATGCGATGGTCTCTATTACTTCAAAGATGTGAGAAATCCCACCAGTGAAGATTCCTACAGATTGTTAGTTAGCTGGTGTGTTCACCAAAGCTCTACGTCAGGATCATTTCAAAGAGATTGTTCGCAAGTTGGGCGTTGTTGATCTCCACGCTCCAACTTAAAGGGGGAGTATTAGGAATAGAAGTCATGATCAAGTTAGATTCCTAATAAGTTATAAACTTGGTGATCAAGTTAGATTCTTAATCAATTAGTTACTTGGTAATTAAGTTAGATTCTTAATCAATTAGTTACTTGGTGATCAAGTTTGTAAACTCATATATATATATATATATATATATGGCCTTATGACGATGAATAAAATCAAGTGACATGCGACATATTTCATCAAACCTCCAAGAGGTCATTTAACATCCTCCACACACATTTGAGAAAAAAAAATCTAAAAGAACACATTTGAGAAAAAACAAAAAAGGGCCCCGGATTGGGTCCGAAGTATTAGTCCTTTAGACTGTACAGAGCAAGGAAGCTCGTAGTGTCAAATTCGTAAATTGGACAATAGACATGGGCAATATTAGTAAACGTGATTTTACCAACCTAGCTACAAATCAGGAAATCGGCTTGACCAGACATATCATTGTCACTCTATGAGACATACTATTAATAATTGACGAGGCATACCATTATCACGTTTATCCGAATACCATTATCACTTTATGATGAGTGTGTAAACGCTCATGTTCTGTCGTATGTTTCGAGTGTGTTTAGTCAAGTTTTGAGTTATATTCATCATGTCATGTCAAGTCTTATGATCATTTTAGTATATTTATGTTCGGGTTTAGGACTTAAGGTATATTATTTATATTATTATTTGGCTAGTTAAACTTCCAATTTAGATTAACCTCCTCTAGGTTTTCCTAATTTTGTATTAGATTCGTGGCTATATATAAGCCTTAGGAGACAATTCACGGGGGACGTTTTTGGAGGATATTACTACTGCAATATTTTGAACAGCCTTTAGAGCTTAATAAAGGGACGATTCCAGTTAGCACGGGGAGAGGATTGGCAAAGCTTGATCATCACGACTAAGCTTTCTCTACCTCTATCTTTATGTTAATTGCTATCATGTTCTTCGTTAATCTATTGCGCTTTGTTAACATGATTAGCGAGTAGTTCTCTTGTGAGTGCGATGCCCTAATTATGTGATTACTCGTCTATGTTAGCTATGGTTTGATTATCTTTTGTAGTAGTTGTCAATTGATGATCTTAATGCTTAATCTAACTTGATCACTTAGATTATGATTTTAGTTGATAATAATGGACCGGAAGGCATTAGAATCAACGGAAGAGTCAATTGACATGTCTTAAGGTATTAATGAGGAATCTTGATACTAAGGGATAACCCGATAGGAGTTAACTTCATAATTGAGTTTAGTTTAATTCTTGGTCTAATTAATGAGCGGAAGCGTTGATTAGTAATCATGAACTACTCTAGCTTAGTTTTGTCACCCTAATGAGCGGAAGCGTTAGGGAGATGCATTAGAACACTCCGGGTACTAGTTAGAACTTCATAAAAACCATAGTCTCGACATAGATGGGTAGTCCATAAGGGTATCGTGCTCGTTTATCTCCATTGATTTACAACTCGTCTTTTATTTGCGTTTCCGATCTAGTTTTATTTACTTTACAATCTTTATAATCTTTTAATTTTCTCGCTTCACATAATTATTGGCATTGATTTTGTGTTCAACCCTCAGTTCGAAACCCTACTTACTCACTATACTATTTGATTGTGCATTTAATTGCTTATCAATTTTGCGTACATCAAATTGGCGCCGTTGCCGGGGAACTGAGATTTTAGGACATAAACTTAATAGCAATTAGTTTTGTGTGGCAAACTTGCTGATTTCGTGTGATTTCTTTTTCAGGATTCTCTAGTGCATGCCAAGAACCCGGAGTGAAGGACTAGACCTTGACACAAACACTGTGCTTGAGGTTGACATCGGAGTACTCGAAAGGGTAATTAGGCGTGAAAAGAGGGACCAAGCGAGAGCAATGGCACAAAATCAGGAAGACAGAGCGCTCCAAGCTGTAGGGGACGCTCCACGAAGAAGGACGCTGTTGGAATCATCTGTTCCTACATGGAATGGGAACCCTAATAGTCTACAACAACCACCTGTAGGTCCCCACTCGTTCCAGATTCCAGCAGCAATTGTCGGACTACTGCAAAACTCGGTCCAATTTGGCGGCTCGCCAAGCGAAGATCCTCAAGACCATCTATCTCGATTTGAAGATATCTGCAACATCATGAAATTCCAAAATGTCGATGATGATGTCTTGAAGCTGCGCCTCTTTCACTTTTCTTTGAAAGATCGAGCTCGTGCTTGGTACAACAAGTTGAAAGGAGAGACGATTCAGAGTTGGAATGATCTGGCTCATGCTTTCCTCCGAAAGTTCTTTTCTATGGCCAAGTCATCCAAACTCTTGCAAGAAATCAACACGTTCATCCAAGGAGATGGGGAGAGCATCTATGAAGCATGGGAACGGTTCACGGATCTCCAAAGTGCCTTCCCTCAACATGGTATAACTCAAGACAACCTCATGAAAATCTTCTACAATGGGTTAGATGGCCCATCCCGTGACCATATTAATGCCTCCTCTCAAGGGGTATTCTTGAGGAAGACTGCTGATGAAGCTGCTCGCTTAATGGAGGAAATGGCTGAAGTCAATGGTATGTGGCCAAAAGAACGTGCTAGGCAACCACGTAAGGAAGCAGCCCGAGGAGTACTCACAGTAAATGCCAACATGAAGCTCGAAGCTCAAATAGAAGCACTTACCAAAAGACTTGACAAGTTGACCAAGGATAAGGAACAGACAGCTGTGGTGCAAGATACTTGTCAGCTTTGCAAAGGGGCACATCCCACAACTGACTGTCCAATGTTGGAAGAGATCCAGGCCATTGCTGATAGAACACCACCAGGAATGGGTTACTCACAACAAGCTAATGCTCATCCAAATTTCTCTCGATTTGGTCAGCAAGCACACAACACTAGTGCCCAGCAAGACTCCAGGAAACCATATTTGGGCGAGCAAGTCAAAGAAATGGGTGACAAGATCGATAAGTTAGTGGGGGTAGTCCAGCAGTCCATCCAACAATAAAGTATAACTGTGCAGCGGCTGGATCGTTGTGAAGCACGTCAACAAGAGTTTGAGACATACTTAAAGGGGCAAGCCACACAACTCCAGAAAATGGAGATCGAACTCGGAAATTTGGCTGCAGCAAATACTCAAAGGGAAATAGGTGCTCTACCCAGCAACACCGAGTCGAACCCGCGAGGACAGGTGATGGCCATCACAGTGAGGAGTGTGGACGAGGATGATGAACCATATATTCCTCCACCATCTTATGTCCCTCCACCTCCATTCCCGCAAAGACTCCGGAGAAAGCCACCACTTGAGAACAAATCCTCTTCAAAAGAATGTGCCAAACCAATCAAGCCAGCCATCGAGGAGGAGGTAGTTACTGAAAAGAAGGAGCCACCAGTCTATATCAGTGAACAAGAGGATTCTTATATTCCTCCACCATCACCTCAACAAGTCAAGAAAGTAGCAGTGATCGATGAGAAGGCCCTTGAATTCATAGCGACAATGGAAGAAATTCAAAGCCATGTCTCTTTCTTGGAGATGTTAGATAAAAGGCCACAATATGCTGAGTTTTTGAAGGAGATCATCGCGAGGAAGAAGAGGCAGAATGATGGCAAGACGACCCCTTTGGTAGAAAATGACATACCGCCAAAACTAAAAGATCCATGGAGTTTTACTATTCCTTGCAATATTGATGGTATTCAATTTCCGCATTGCTTATGTGATTTGGGTGCCAATATTAATCTTATGCCTTTGGCTACTTTCAGGAAACTCAATTTAGGAGATATCAAACCTACATCTATGATGATAGAGCTTGCAGATCACACTAAGAAGAAACCACATGGAATTGTGGAAGATGTGCTAATCAAAATCGACAAGTCTCTTATACCCGTAGACTTTGTAGTGCTGGACTACGTTGTAGATGCAAGTTGTCCATTAATTCTAGGACGTCCATTCCTCAACACTTGTCATGCAATGGTAGATGTTCACAAGGGCAAGTTACTTCTCCGTATAGGCCCAGATGAAATAGAGTTCCAAGTAACCGATAAGCGCCTCCATCCACCATAGTGCCACAGGGAGTAACAAAGTCAAGCTAACGACTCTAAATTAGCATGTTTAGTATTTAATTTTTCTTTTATGTTTGTATTTGCTTCAGTATTGTTATTTTGATTTAGTGTTTTAATGGCCTTCGCAGGAGGTTTCAAAAAGAGAAAATTGAGCTGCAGCAGAATTCGCCAGTCCATACACAAACTTTGTTGTGCACAAAGACAATTAGAGCAAAACACCACCAACCTTCCCCACCACCTCCTATCAATTGACAGGGCAGTACCAGTCCTTTCCTCTGTTCCTCTATGTTATGTGTCTGTTTTGTGCCTCGTGATGTTCATGTTCGTACGTGTGATGTTGTTGCTGTCTTGGCCCTACATTGAGGACAATGTGTTCAATAAGTGTGGGGGGGTCAACGTGCGGTTTCATTGTGGTTTGGCATATGTGATGGGGTCTAGATTTGAATTTAGGATTGTGTTTGTGATTGAAGTGGTGTATTTAAAGCAAATGATGAATCTCCCCCTTGAATTTTTGAACTTTTGTTAGAAGTTAAATCCCATACCATGTTAGGAATCAAGCCTGAGTATGATGAGTATGGACGTGTAGGAACAACACCCTTGGTTGTTTAGGTTAGTGGTTGCACTTGGTAGATTATACTAGTGGCATTGATGAGTGACCTTGTGAGATTTTAGAGCCGAAGGAGGAGACAACCGTCTTCGCATAGCATGAGGTGCCTACATTGCTCCGGTCATCGGGTTTCATGCCATCACTTGGTACCGTTTTGGTGGTGTGGGTGTAACTGACAGGACGGGGGCCATATTTGATTTTGAGCCTAGAGCCTTAGAGCTGAAAACCCTGTATATCTCTTGTTTAAACACGTTGAGCTTAAGCCTTTTCCTTTGAAATATTATATGTAAGCCATTATGCAAGCCATATATCCACAATCTTACCCACCTTTGATTACTTTGGTCCGAGGATGCATTAGGTCTTAATCTTTGGGGTATTGTTGTAAGGGTTCATTTGGTAGAATAGCTTGGGAATAAACAATGAGGTAATGGGTAGAAATGAGGCCAACAAAGAAGCCGAGACCAGTTGCTTTTGATGTGTAATATGATGAATGTGATTGAGGAATGTTGTGAAAATTGAAAAGGAAAAAAGAAAAGTAAAGGAAAAAAAGAAGAAAAAAGTGAAAAAGTGATGAAAAGGGAATGGAAAAGTTGGAAATGGAACAAACGTTGAATGATGGAAAGTGGAAAGTTTGGAAAGTGGTTGGAAAGTGGATAAATGGCACAGCTCGAGCTAAGTGGTCAATAGGATTTGGGTGTAATCTTGGGATGAGTGCATATTAGATATAGTGTGAGGTATTTAGAGTAGACGAGAGCTAGAACATTTTTGTGAGCTCCTCGGCCGGGTGGTTTAGCTACCTCCCACATATATTATCCTCACCTGACCCTAACCCCATTACAACCCAATGAAAAGTCCTCTTGATCATGAGCCCCACATTTATCGAGGCACCACTAAGTGAGACGTATGAAACTTTGAGAACCCAGACGTGTACGCGAGTGATAGGTAGTTGACTACTCATATATGTGAGCTTAAAATTTCGAACCTCTGAGTGGTCAACCCTCTAGTGTAATCTACTAAGTGCAAAAACTAGGTTAAACCATCAAGGATGCGGTGTCTACACGTTCTTACTCCTTGTGCTCAGGTAGGTACACTACTTAGTTGTGGGGTGGTCTTTTAATAAGAGTTTGAAAGTTTGGGTGTGTGTCTGATGCTCCTTACTTGAGGACAAGCAAGGAAATAAGTGTGGGGGTGTGATGAGTGTGTAAACGCTCATGTTCTGTCGTATGTTTCGAGTGTGTTTAGTCAAGTTTTGAGTTATATTCATCATGTCATGTCAAGTCTTATGATCATTTTAGTATATTTATGTTCGGGAATGGATTTCTACCCATTGTCCTATTTTGTAGGAAATTGGGGCTCAATGAAGGTCGTTGGAGGGGTGATTTCAAGAGATCATATTGCAAGAGTTATAACTTTCTACTCGAGCATCGGATTATAACGCATAAGATACCGTTGGAAAGCTTGAAGAGAGATCTACATTTTGTCTTTTATAGTCGAAGTCAAATTCGGAGCGGAAGAGGATCAAAAATGAAAAATACGAAGATTCAATGAAGCTGTGCAGGCCAACTAGTGACGGGGAGTCAACTAGCGGCCGCCAGTGAAAGTGGAAAGGCTCCCCGTCGCTAGTTGACTAGCGATCGCTAGTCGGGAAGCACAGAGATTTACGAAGGGGTCGAACTGGCGGCCGCTACTCAACTAGCGATCGCTAGTTCGCCCAACGCAGCTTTAGTCCGACTTCTTATTTAGTTATGATTTCGGATCCGCTGATGGAAATATTCGACTTTTAGCCTCCTGTTTCGGCTTTAGGACTTAAGGTATATTATTTATATTATTATTTGGCTAGTTAAACTTCCAATTTAGATTAACCTCCTCTAGATTTTCCTAATTTTGTATTAGATTCGTGGCTATATATAAGCCTTAGGAGACAATTCACGGGGGACGTTTTTGGAGGATATTACTACTGCAATATTTTGAACAGCCTTTAGAGCTTAATAAAGGGACGATTCCAGTTAGCACGGGGAGAGGATTGGCAAAGCTTGATCATCACGACTAAGCTTTCTCTACCTCTATCTTTATGTTAATTGCTATCATGTTCTTCGTTAATCTATTGCGCTTTGTTAACATGATTAGCGAGTAGTTCTCTTGTGAGTGCGATGCCCTAATTATGTGATTACTCGTCTATGTTAGCTATGGTTTGATTATCTTTTGTAGTAGTTGTCAATTGATGATCTTAATGCTTAATCTAACTTGATCACTTAGATTATGATTTTAGTTGATAATAATGGACCGGAAGGCATTAGAATCAACGGAAGAGTCAATTGACATGTCTTAAGGTATTAATGAGGAATCTTGATACTAAGGGATAACCCGATAGGAGTTAACTTCATAATTGAGTTTAGTTTAATTCTTGGTCTAATTAATGAGCGGAAGCGTTGATTAGTAATCATGAACTACTCTAGCTTAGTTTTGTCACCCTAATGAGCGGAAGCGTTAGGGAGATGCATTAGAACACTCCGGGTACTAGTTAGAACTTCATAAAAACCATAGTCTCGACATAGATGGGTAGTCCATAAGGGTATCGTGCTCGTTTATCTCCATTGATTTACAACTCGTCTTTTATTTGCGTTTCCGATCTAGTTTTATTTACTTTACAATCTTTATAATCTTTTAATTTTCTCGCTTCACATAATTATTGGCATTGATTTTGTGTTCAACCCTCAGTTCGAAACCCTACTTACTCACTATACTATTTGATTGTGCATTTAATTGCTTATCAATTTTGCGTACATCACTTTAACATACATATTATTAACACTTGACGAGACATACCATTATCGCATGAATTTTTTTAGCAAAAATCCAAAAATATCCTGTGTAAATTTTAGCCACCAGATCTTGCGTGTAACTTAATGGATTGAAATTGATGGCCCTCTTCTTGCTCTGGATGGTCCGGACCTTGTTACAACAGTCGATTTGGAACTGAATGGCTCTCTGCAACTTCGAAGCTACTAATTTGCTCCGAGAGTTTTGGAGAAAGGCGAGCGCCACCCCCAACCACCACCAAGCCATGCTCCAACCACCACTAAGTCGATTTGCAATGGAATGGACTCCGAACTCTTGGAAGCTGGTTTAATGGACATAATTAGATCTGGGCCGATTGTGAACTATTGGTCGCGATGGAACGATCAATTGGAACAGAACGGTCGATTTGGAACCCGCGTGTCTCTCCCCCTTTGTTTTGTTTAGCTCCAATTTAGACGGCAAGGAGGTAACGTCGCAAAGGAGGATGATAGGGTAGCAGCCGTCGGAGTCGAGCCTCTGCTTCTTCCGACCGTCAGAGTAGGTCTTGCGGCCGACGAGCTTGCAGAATCCTCAACCAACACAAAAAACAGAAAACACCTTAAACCCTAAATGCACTTAGGGAGCGGAGGCAGCACTGGGTCGGCTCGGCCTCGCATGAAAACTAGGAGGACCCATAAAAGTTATTGAAAATAGTAAAGATTAAACTGGATGTTTTGTTAAACACTAGGAAACTAATGGCAATTTACCTATAAAAAAAAGAGGGTAAAACCCCTGCCTGGAAGGTTGGAACTTCTATGACAGACTTTAATCTCACCCCTCTCTCTATGGACTCTCGAAACCCGAACCCGAACAACCCACCGCCTTCCATGCGGGTTCTTACCCGCCCGCCGGCGAGCCCGACTCCTCCACCCGCCTCTCCGTCGGATCCCCGCCAACCGGACGGGGTGGTGGTCGTGGGTTTCATCTCCCGGAGCCCCGAGGCGTCTTCCCAGCTCATCAACCGGGTCCTGGATTCCAACGCGTTCGGGTCGGGCCGCCTCGACAAGCCCATCTCGCCGGACGACAAGGCGGAGGAGGAGCTCCGGGATTGGTTCAGGCACCGGAGGATCAGTTACTACCACGAGGAAGATAAAGGGATGGTGTTCCTCTTGCTGTCCGCCACCCGGTGCCCCGTGTTAGGTGGGTTAACGGGTCAAAGCTCGGGTCTTTACCCGTTTTCGGACAACTGGGAGTTCGAGGAGCTCCAAGGAATGATCTTTATGTTCTCTGTGAGTGAATTTCGTCGTTGATTGGAAATTCCTTTAATTGGTAGTATATTTTTAGAGTAAATGTAGTTCAGAGAATGCAAAATAGCATCGAGGATCTGATATAGTCGAGCTCCTACGATGGAATCATGCTCCGCTGCTGCTGCTGCTGTTGTTGTTGGTAACTCTTGTTCGTTACTTTGGATAATGTTGCCACCATCGTCCGAGTTGGGACATTTTATGCGAAGAGTTAGTTGCGCGGTTGGTTTTACTGTTACCCGGTTCTTCCCTTTTTTATTTGGCAATTTGTGGTTCGCTTGAGGCGTTGACTGATGCCGACGTTCTTCGCTCGAGGTTCACTGGCTAATGGATTAGGTGTTTTAGGGGTGTGAGAGAACCATTTGTTGTTCATGCGTTATAGGAGTTTGATATGATGGATTTTAGTGGGTATTGGCGGGTGGCAAACTCGTCAAGAATATTGGTGGGTGGATTAGGTACCTTGATAGCTCAGATGGTGATGGATGTTAAGGAATTTTGGTAGCGGGGAAGGTGGTTGTTGCAGCAGATGGCAGTTTAGACTTTGCTAAAAGATTGCATCGGTAGGAAACATCGGGATCTTGATTTAGAAATTAGTATAATTGTTTAGAAAATAAAGCAGGAATGTTTATTGCTTGGGCATACCTTTTGAGATTTTGATGCTTGCTTTTCTTGTTGGTGTGATCCCGCCGCCGAATGACTAATTCAAAAATGCAGGTCTGCCATGTAATCTTATACATTCAGGAGGGGTCGAACTTTGATACTCAAGCTTTGAAGAAGTTGAGGGTGCTACAAACAGCAAAGAATTCCTTGGCTCCATATGTGAGATCCAGAGCAGCTCCACCATTCCCATCTAGGCCCAATTCTTTGTCAAATTCGGGAAAACGAACTACTCTTGCTGGTTCTTCTCCTGGTAGAGGTGGTGGTATTGTCAGCCGTAATGCGTCCGCCGTCTCTCTCATGTCTGGTTTAGGTTCAATCACCTCATTATTTCCTGGCCAATGTACTCCAGTTTTACTCTTTGTCTTTGTAGATGAGTTTCCAGATGTATCTGAACCCGGTTCTAGTTTGGAAGAGTCAACCGACAACTCTTCACTTAACCCGTCATCTAATTTGAGTAGTATAGCTAGAACAAACTTACCTGCTAAAGGTTCGGGTCCAGTGGTCATGTTAGCACGCCCTGGAAATAAATCAGAAGGTGGTTTTAGGAAGAAACTGCAGTCATCTCTTGAAGCTCAGATACGTTTTCTGATTAAAAAGTGCAGAATACTCACAGGTTCTGAAAGTGGTCATACTGGTTCCAGAAGTGGAGCTGTTTCAAGTTCTACCCCATTGTTTTCACTAGACACGTCAAGGGCTGTTGCTTTACTTGACCGGTGTTCAGTTCAGAGAACTGAATCCTTGGAGTTTGCTATTGACCTTGTGGAAGATGTTTTGAACGGAAAGGCAACATCTGAGATTTTTTTGCTTGAAAGCCATGCTCAGAGTTCAAACAAAGAAGATATTCTGATGATAAAGGATTTTATCTATCGTCAGTGTGATATGGTACGAGGTAGAGGAGGATTGGTAACCGGTACAAATAGTGGCCCTTCTGGTGTTGGCATGGTTGCTGTTGCTGCAGCTGCTGCAGCTGCCTCAGCTGCATCGGGAAAAGCATTTGCTACTCCTGAGCTCCCAACACTGGAAACATGGTTGTCATCGAGTAAGGCTATTCTGAACGGGGTTCTGTCTGCCAAAGGTGGGTGTATAGATGATCCTGAATTAGTGAAACGAAAACCTAATCAACGGAACAGCAGTCCAGTTAAAGCTGAAGGTGTTGGTTTGAAGGGAGCAGATCCTATAGATGTTGCAGTATCTCAACTGGAAAGTGGCAGAGGACTGATCACAAAGTTTTCTACGTCGTGGTGCGAAAAAGCCCTTCCAACTGCAATGGATGTCTACCTGAAGGATTTGCCTGCTTGTTATCCCACTTCCCAGCACGAGGCTCGTTTGGAAAAGGCTGTACGTTCTTTTCACTCAATGGTAAGGGGACCTGCAGCGAAGCTCTTTGCCAAAAAACTGGAAGATGATTGCATGTCTATATGGAAGTCCGGAAGGCAACAATGTGATGCTGTTAGTTTAACTGGGAAACCTTGCATATACCAAAGGCATGAGGTTACCAATGGTGAGACTACATGCTCTCCTCTTAATTCACATTCAAGTGGGTACTTTTTTCTGCATGCCTGTGCTTGTGGCCGTTCGCGTCGACTGCGACCAGATCCTTTTGATATGGAATCTGCAAATGTTAGCTTCAATTGTTTTCCCGACTGTGAGAAGCTCCTTCCTGCAGTTCAACTACCAGAAGACAGAAATGCGGAACCTGTTCAGTCATCATCTTGGAAATTGGTCCGCATTGGTGGTGCAACTTACTACGAGCCATCTAAGGGTTTACTTCAAAGTGGGTTCTCTGCCAAACAGAGGTACCTTTTAAAATGGACAATATCACCAGACAGATCTAGAAGCTTAAACACTTCACCTGCCAGAAATCTGCAACAAGGTTCTCTCAACATGTCAGGGGTAGATCCCGACATTGTTAGTACGGAGATAGATGTTAAGAGAAGTGGGATCATGCGACTTCAGTGGGGGAATATACAGAATGTGCTTGAAAACCAAAGAGAGATGACAGAGAAGAGCCAAATTGATGACAAGAAAATTAGCTTTGGTGCTGGAGTTCCCAATTTCACCATGCGAAAGCCATTCGCTGAGGTTGTTGCTGGATCATCAGCTTCTGATTCTTTTCCTCCTCTTAAGCAGAGGAAACACGCTTCTTCCAGTTCAGAGAAAAGTATCAAGCAAAATAAAGCAAAGAATTATAGAGAGCAGAGTTATATGGCTGCTGATCAAACTTCTCAAAAACCTGAAGATAATCCATCTGGAAGAGACATTTCCGGTGAAACTTCTAACGGTGTGGCCAATGACCCTCTTCTGCATATTGGCAGTAATGTGGTTCCTGTTAGCGTTATAAGTGGTGAAACAGAAAAAATGAGCAGCTTGTCGGAGCCAGCATTTGTGTATGTTGGTTTTGAACATGAGTGCCCTCGTGGCCATCGTTTTTTGTTGAACCCAGATCAACTTGACGAACTCGAGACGTCGTACCCTTTGACTGAATCCAGTACCTCTTCTTTTGAAACTTCTGACCCAAGTTCGGCAGATCCATCAAATGGTAAGAACAACAGTAATGACAAGGTCGATCGTAGTACAAGGAGCATGGTCGTCAACTCCTCAAGTAAATTGAAAGGCGCAGATAGATCAAAATGTGTATTAGCAAATGGTGATGTAGGCATTAATGGAATGGTGAAGTTTCAAGGGTTAAGAAAGGAACCCGATCAGGCATCTACTCTTACAAGGGCAGACTCTCATTCTTTGAAAAATGTACATGTGGAACTTCATAGACTTAGGCTTGATGATGGAGGGAGTGTCTTCAACATGCTGAATCGAGATCTACCGATTTACATGAATTGCCCTTACTGCAAGAAATCAAAGGACAAGAAGGATGAGACAAAGATTAAGTTTGCTGGTGCAGTCTCACAACTTCAGAGAATTTTTCTGGTACATATCGTTGCTCAATTTCATGTTACTTTCTTCGCACTGACTTGACCGAACCAGGGTATTGAGTATGTTAACTTGTCAGTGATTCTTTGTTTGAAATGCTCTCTAATGGCTCTTCTGTGATGACAACTGACTAGAAAGGAGAATATATTTCCTGATTTTTTGCAGTGACATTTAAAATTTCTCTGCTTGAAGTTGTGTAGAAAGTTTTTTTTGCTAGTTATGTTGCTGACATGTCATTTGAGATTTTCTTTCTTATGATGAGTGGTCATTTGAGACTCTTAGTTTATTGTGTGCACTAGTTCCTCGATGATTGTGAAAGTATGTCGAAGAACTTCTCTAGGAAGATGGATACGAGAGAGTGCGGTATTTTGTTGACTGAAATCAGCTTTGTATTGTTTTATTTTGTTCTAGTTTGGTAGTGTCACTGAGAAATCCAAGTTCAGCCACTATTATACTTTACTGGGTTGAGCGCAAAAGTAATTTATATCATCGGAGAAACTTGAATTGAACTTATTCTATTAAATATACAGTCATAGTCGTATTTAGCTTCCATGTGACAGTTGCTGCCCTAGCATTTCATGCATGAAAATCAGCTTTGAATTTGAAATAACAAGGAACATAAATGCCATCTCTTGGGATGTTCTATTGCTATTCCCATTTCTATTAACCGACACTTACTTTGCTCTGATGTAGGTTACGCCCCCATTACGAGTTGTGCTAGCAACATGTCCTGTCGTCCAATTTGAGGTATGTCTTATTGATTTACGTAAGAACCACCTTGTTTACTCTGCAAATACTATGTTTCGTGGCTAAGCCTCATCTATGTTTAGGCTGAAGGACCGAGTCATTAAGTTGGGGTTGACCCTTTTCTTTTCGGTGGTACGGGTTTGTTGGTTCGCTGCGGGTCCAATTTTCGTCCTGTCTGATAAGCAGCAAACATCTTTCAGAAAGCTTAATCTTTGCTCTCATGTGATTGTGAATATTTTGTATCCAGGCGTCATGCCTTCCAGAGACGATTCTAGAGAAAGGCAAAAGATTGCAATTCAGCTTCGGATGTCCAGTAATCCTGCCCCCTGAAAGCTTCCTTACGCTAAGACTTCCGTTTGTGTATGGTACGAAACTGGAAGATGGAAGCTTGCATCCTCTTAAAGCACTAGATACTCATCCAGAGAGGACAGCCTGGATTGAGAAGGGCACAGCAATACAGGTCCTTTCCAAGAAAAGCAGCGCTAATGAGAGACCCCAAACATAGTAACACGATATCGAAGACCGAGTTTGGCCTCCCTTGTGAAACCCGTGGGAAGTCTTCGACACCGATACCTAGCATCGACGAGATCGAGGTCAGAATTCGCTACCATCTTTTTCTCTGATGACAAATTTATCTGCGAGTAGGATTGTCGAGCTGGTAGGATTGTCGAGTAGGATCTTTTTCGCTACCATCATTCTGCATACTTCTCTTTTGAACACCCCTCTACAGTATCTAGCTCCCGAGCATATGTCGTGTCATGGCAATGAACACTTTCCAACCCGAAAGCCGAGGCAGTGTCGCGAGCTGATTGACAGAAAACAACTTGCTAGCGAACTCGTAAAAGGTGAGTACTAAAATTTATAACCTGTGTTTCTTTCAGGTCTTTAGTAGCTCACAACTTGCGCAGGTAAATGCATTGTTCTTGTATGTACGCAGATGATAGTTATGGATTTCGTTGATCAGGTGACGGCAGGCCACATCATTTCCTAATAAAAGAAGAAGCTTCAAGATGAAGTGATTATTTTTCCACAGTATTTGTGGTACGCACAATTTTCAATATCATATTTTGTTCTAGAAAATCTAAATTTATTATCAGTTGGACGAATTCATCTTTGGTCATTCCAAAGATTGATGCTGATGCATGTATTTGGTGCAACTGATTATTTAGCATGAGTAACGGATCGCAAAAGTATTTTGAGTTCAACTTATCAGGCAAACATTTGAACGTAAAACTCAGAAGGATCTCTTGGAAAAAAGCTATTCTAAAAAGAATTGCTTATTTATTTTAAATAATATTTTGGAAAAAGTCCACTTTAGTACCCTGTAGTATCGCTCAAAATTACTTTAGTACCCTGTGGTAAAAAACCGATCAATCGAGTCATACTTATTCCAATTAACATCAAAAAGGTCCTCGGGCAGATGCCCAGACCCTGCCCGGACCCGCCCGAACCCTGCCCGGACATCCATCTTCTTCCCTCTCTTCCTCTCCTCCTCCTTTTCTCCTCCTTCTCCTCCGCCTCCTCCTCCTCTACTTCGTCCTCATCCTCCTCGTCCTCCTCCTCCTCCACTTCGTCCTCCGCCTCCTCCTCCTTCGCCTCCTCCTCTCCTCCTCCTCCTCCTCCTCTTCTCCTCCTCCTCCTCCGCCTCCTCCTCCTCCTCCTCCACTTCGTCCTCCTCTGCCTCCTCCTCCTCCTCCTCCTCCTCCTCCTCCTCCTCCTCGTCCTCCTTCTCCTCCGCCTCGTCCTCCTCCTCGTCCTCCTCCGCCTCGTCCTCCGCCTCGTCCTCCTCCTCCTCCACGTGGCGCCACGTCATCAAGTTTTGGTGACGTGGCTGGCCATGTAGTCTGGGCAGGGTTCGGGCGGGTCCGGGCAGCTGCCCGAGGACCTTTTTGATGTTAATTGAAATAAGTATGACTCGATTGGTCGGTTTTTTACCACAGGGTACTAAAGTGATTTTGGGCGATACCACAGGGTACTAAAGTGGACTTTTCCCTAATATTTTTAGTTGAAAAAGATGAGAACCTATGCTAGGAAAACGGGATTTGTGGAATTCAGTAATTAGGGTTCAGTAACTGAGATGATATTTTACTAAGTTGGTAATTGTAAGTAGCATTTTGGTTTATTGGACCATTTACTGGAGGCGGCGAGAAGAGATGGGCTTCTAATTACATTGATGGGTAGTGATTACCTTTCTTGGGCCTAATTCGCCAGCTTTCATACGAGGAAAAGAGATTTTTATGCGGATAGCAATGGGCAGGATCCATAGCCTTATCTTCTTTTTAAATGGTAGATCCAGATCCTTACCTTTATCCTCTTTAAAAATAAGGATTTGAGCAGGATCTGGGTCCGAAAAAATCGGGCAGGATCAGGGCGACCCACGGGTCCAATTTTTTTTTAATTAAATTATCTTTTGATAGTTTTTAAATAGCAGTGGAACATTTTCATGCATTAAACAAATCAATACAAAGAAAACAAGCAAATCCAAAAAAAGTTGAAGTTGGGTAAGTTAAAATTAAGAATTTGGTTCGTAATTTTAGCTGTTATTACTAGGGGTGAGCATTCGGGATATCCCGATCCCGAATACCGAATACCGAAAATCTCGAATACCGAAATTCGAAAAAAATCAATCCCGATCCCGAACCGAAATAATTTCGGGTTATCCCGAATCCCGAATTATAATTTTGGGATTATCCCGAATTTTGCAAAAAAAAATTAAACGAAACCCTACTTTTCTAAATCAAAACCGCTTCAACCTCACCTCTTTTTCCTTGAGAGCAACACCAACTCACAATCTATTGACATGCATCAACTTAAATTAGACACAAACTCACAATCTATTGCAAAACTCCCAAAATACGAAACCCTAAGTCAAAAAAATTACTAATTAGAACAAGTTAGAGAGAGGAGAGGAGCGTGGTGGAAGAGGGCGGCCACGATGGTCGCCGGTCGCCGTCTCGTGGTGGTGGTTTGCCGGAGTGGGTTAAAGAAGAAGAAAAATGGTTGGTTTTCTTGTTGATTAAGAGAGAAGAGGGGGAAAGAGGAAAGGAGAAAAGGAGAGGGAGAAAAAAGAGGGGGTTGCGTTATGTAATCTGTGAGTGGGGGGTGATTTTTTTGTTTATATATATAGGTTGGTAAAATTACATTTTGGTACTTTGAGATTTTCGGTATTACCAAAATAATACCGGTATATACCGAACCGATCCCGAATACCGAAATTACTGAAATTTTCTCAAAAACCTTACCGAATTAACTCCCGAATACCGAACTCCCGAATACCGAAATAATTTTGGGATATCCCGAATACCGATCCCATTTGCTCACCCCCTAGTTATTACATGGGGCATGGGGCTACTTCATACAATATTATCTTGTGGCTGCTTCGTACAGTATTATTTTTAATAAGACGACGTGCGATAATGAGCTTCTCCTGCATTCTGTCTTCTTTCATGCTCAAGAGTGGATTCTTTGGACGGATGGCTCGATCATTCACAATTAATCGTTGCTCAATTTCTTGATTGCCTACAAGAATTTATAGGTTCCTCTTCTTCACCTCTTGAGATTGAGGGAACGTTTTGGTCGAGGCTGGGGTTGTTTGTAACTGATGTAAATATCGGGCCCCTGTATCATTTTTTTTCTTTTTGTGCTTGCTTTGTTTTGAACTATCGTTTTAGTAAAGAATATTTAGCTACCAAAAAAATTGAGAATTTAGTATTATGTCTAATAATTAATATATATATTATTTTAATATTAATTTATAAAATTCGGGTAGGATCAGGGCAGGATCTTATAGATCCATATACATGTCATTATCCTTTTAAAATATCAGGATCCGGGCAGGATCAGGGTCTAGACCCGGTCAAAGTCAATAGATCTTGGACCCTTCGGGTCTGGATCAGGGTAGACCCTCAGAATAAGGATCTAATTGCCATCCTTATTTATGCCGCAACTTCATCCCACCATAACCTAATCTTACCATGGTTTGCACGAGTTTTGGAGAACCGGATAACGCCAACTCTCTTGATGTCAGATCCTGGTCTTTCGGATTTGGCTGCCGGACGATTTCGTCAATCTCAATACTTTTCACCCGATAATTATAAGACATCGGGTGCACGCAGAGTCATCCGAAACGCAGCAGTCCATTGGATATGTGATTCACGAAGGATATTGGTATTTGCACAGCTCTTGTTTTTTTGTTGGAATGCACAGCTCTTGCTAGCCAAGTTTTAGGCACTCATCATGGGACTAGAGCTCGTATGAGCCCGATCTTATCGACGACTGCTTGTTGAAATTGATTCTTCCTTCGTCATATTCTGTGTCGGCTGAGATATCCCGTGCGATCATCCCCTAGCCAATTTCATCTATTGTGCATGAGAGCTTTTGGACCGTGACTATGAGATACATATTCGATATCAATGACGGGAAGGAAATCGCGTTGCTAATGCTCTCTCAAAATATGCCGTCTCACTTTTCCTTTGATCATGTTGTGTCGGGTATTTTGCTTCCTACTTGTTTAGATTATTATCTTGATAACTTGAAGGGGATTTGTTTGCACTTACGTACCCGCTCGACTTTGTCTGATATTTGATGGATAAAAGTTACAGTACCGTTTATATATATATATATTTATTTATTTATATATTTATATATATATAAAAGAAAAAATTACTGTAGCACCCCTCTTGTTTGACTTAATCGATGATTTAGTCCTTCTAGTTTCGAAAAAATATTCTGACATTCCACGTCTTTGATTTTATTATACGTTTGGGTCCTTTGCTGACGTTAGCAATTCTTTTTTTCATTTTTGTCACTGAAATGACCAGAATACCCTTAAAAAAAAGCATCCCTTCCTCCGATCAATGACTTCTTGCCGACCGACGACGATTCCCCAACACCCAACCCGTTCGAACCCAGGGATAGTCGGGATCAAAATCGGAATTAAACAAGCAGAAAGATTCGTCGCCGGCAAGCAGAAAGCCTCCCGACAGAACCCCCAAATCGACGCAGAGTCCTCACCTTGGCCGGTGGGAAGCTCGACTGGAATCGAAGGATTCGGCGGTGGAGCTCCGTCCCTTCAAACAATGAGGAACAAAAATTGACCCACTCTGGTGGAGCTCCAAGCACAACAACTGCAGCTTCGTCATCTCTGACCTCGGGGGGTTTCGATTGCAATTTCGATCCGGACAGTGCGTGCCTTCTCCTCTTCGGGGATATCGACCCACTCCAAGTGAGCCGAACGACCGAGGACGTCGACCCGAACAAGGACTTCCTTCCCTCACCGACCTTCTCCCTCTGTGAGGTAGATGACGATGCGAGGTTGAGGGCGGCATTGGTGGGTTGCGGCATTCATCTTCTCCCATGCCGCAACCGAGATGACCCACCGAGGCATTCAAATCGTCGTTGTTGTAGTTCCCAATCTGATTTTAGATGCTGGGTTAAAATTAGATGCTTATTTCCTGGGTTAGTGATGGTCTGTGCTTGTGCATCAATCTTGATTTTTTTTTCTAGGATCCCTTTATTGCTGGGATTTGTTTAGGACGAAGGGAGACGACCGGAGAAGAAGACGACGAACAGTCCCATTTTTTCTAAGGGTATTTTAGCCATTTTACTAATAAAAATTAAAAAAAAGAGTTGCTAACGTGAGTCAGGGACCCGAACATATAATAAAATCGAAAACCGGGGATGTCAGAATGATTTTCGAAACTAGAGGGACTAAATCGTCGATTAAGTCAAACAAGACGGGTGCTACAGTAATTTTCCCTATATAAAATGATAATCTTACCAAAATCTAATCTGATAAGTATAATGTTCGGGTACTTAATCATGTAGAAAAATATGATAAACGAAAGGATTCCAGGACTTTACCTGCACTAAACTACTGCACCAGACTGTAGTAGTTAGGACACGGGATAGGTAACCCCTTATTTACTCGTGGGTTGAACTGGCCGGTGCGAGAGAAGAAGAGTTGTACAAGTGGTTTTTTTTTTGCCATTAATACAAGTATTATTAAGTATATAATGAAATTAATTGTTAACATCTGCGGTAGAGAAAAACATTTCCGTTCTTGATGCATCTTTACATAATTAACTTACGTTTTTTTTGTCGAAACTATATAATATCAAAATATTCATCGAATTTATTAAGTTATGTTCGTGCGCATCAAAATTTTCAAACAACTCTTCCAACAAAAGTTATTTTGTCCTTAACTATGACATTTTTTATGCTACATGGCAGTAATGAAGAAATGAAAAAAGGGTTATTTCGTATATTGTGACATTTTAGGAACTCCAAGGCTATTATAGTACCCTTCTCAAAAAGGGTTATTATAGTACCCTTTTCTATTATCGATGGTTACAATTTACCAAAACAATATTAATGATTAAAATTAAATTAGATTAGATTCCTCTAAAAAAGAGAGAATGAATCACATCAAAATATTTGTGAAACAAAAAATCTAATAGTGACAATTTTCATATTTATAAATAAATTAGATCAAGCAATATTAAAAATAAAATTTGATGCACGAACCCTTGAAAATTTTGATACGATACAGACTAAAAAGTCACTTGAACTTGTCAAATATTTTGCCAATTTGGAATTGGTGCACGAACCCTTGAAAAAAATGGTATACAAACTTATTTTTATAATTTTTTAAGAATAAATAGTAAGTGTATTAATTAGAAAGGTCCCTCTTCAGGAGTACAACAAGTGCACTAGGATGATCAAACACCCAACCAAACAAACCCAATCCAAGTGCTAAAGAGAGACAATGTATGATCTAACCAACTATAAACAGAGGAAAAAACAGAAATGGAGGCGCTTCAGTTAAGAGCTCACCATCCAAATAACCCGAGAATGAGAACATTCAAACATAAGATGAAAAATTGATTCATCTCCCAAAAAACAAACGTTAGAAAGAGTAGAGGGATGCAAATGCAAATGTCTTATAAAGAAGTTCGCACTAGTGGGAATTCCATGATCCAATTATAAAAATAAGTTTTATAAAATAAATATTATAAAAATAAAACTTATTTTTACAATTGGATAATGGAATTTTATAGTTGCTACTTTTTGACAAGTTGCTTGTAAGTTGTAATACCAGCCGCCGCCAGCAACAACTGAAAACTGGACACAACTGTAAAAATACAGATATTTTGTCTTGTTTTCGAAATTTTTTTAGGGATAGAATGTTTTTAAATTAAAATGTAACAAGAGAGGATAGTTGGTGCCTCGACATCAGCTTCAGCAGCCAAGGCGGCAAAAAAAGTCACGCACCTGCACCCTCAGCTAACGACTGATTTACCCAAAATAGAGGAAGGGATTAAACCGAAGGCAACATCTAGACGCTTCCGTCTAGGGTTAACCTTATGCAAAGTTCTCGCAACAAATACAAAGTACTGCGAAAAAAATTCTAAAACAATAAACCCTAAGTTTCTAAACATTAAAGAGATGGATCTTAACTCTTAACTATAACAAAACTTAAACTGCGCGACTATTAGAACTCTTGGAGAACATGGAGTACACTACGACTTCGTGTGAAGAAACCGACGCGACGTAGAAAAGACACAGCTATTTTTAGAGGAATTTAATAGAAACGGGCGAGACGTGGAGAAGAAAAGAAAAAAAAATGAAGTTGAGAGTTATTGTGCTAAAATACAAAAAATGTCCTTTTTACAGTCATCAACGGTCGAGAATCCAACCGGGATAGTGTTGCTCACACTATTAGTAACAGCACGCAGAAAAGCTTGCAAGGAGACAACTTTTGAGAAAGTAGATAAGATACGCATAAGCAGCGATTGCGAGAATAATTTTCCAAAAGGGGGTTAATTTCCCCGACAATTCTCTGAA
Organism: Hypericum androsaemum; assembly: GCA_963995505.1. Taxonomy (NCBI): domain Eukaryota; kingdom Viridiplantae; phylum Streptophyta; class Magnoliopsida; order Malpighiales; family Hypericaceae; genus Hypericum; species Hypericum androsaemum. The sequence continues at coordinate 14,551,771 of OZ023186.1, forward strand.
TGAGGTTGTCAGGGGATGTTTTCCTTGTCTGGGGTCGAGCCAGAAACCGCTCAGCAGGGAGCGTTTTTCCTTCGCACAAAACCGCTGCTCGGGCAGCGTGTTTTTTGTTTTGCCAAAAACCGCTCCCACAATTTTAAATAAGTACTCTAACCAATCAATCTACAAGAGCCTATTGACTTATAACTTTGTAATAAATAATATATTACATATATACGATTTTTATGAAATATGTAATATATTACATAAATACATATTTATATAAAATAATATTTATTACATAAATACGTATTTATGTAATATTTTTTATTACATAAATATGTATTTATGAAATACATATTTATGTAATATATTATCTATATTTATGTAATATATTATTATTTATGTATATTATATATATTTGTATTTATGTAATATATTATTTATTAAATATATATATATTTATGAAATACATATTTATGAAATCTATTATTTTTAAATAAATACGTATTTCATAAATATATTTATGAATTATATTATTTATTTAATAAATATGTACTTATGAAATAAGTCTTTATTTTTTTTGTATTTAGCTGGGTGTATTATATTACGAAATTAGTTGTTCATATTAATTTCAAGATAGAATTTTTTATTGCAACCTTATCAAAGGAAATTCCAAAATATTATTATTTTTAATAAACATTACTTCCTCTTTATTTTTAATAAACAAGTTGTATAATGGTTAAGACCGGGTTCTGGTTTAAATGAGACAATTAAATTGGTAAAAAAAGAAAATGTTCCCGACGGAGCGATTTTTGGCAAAAAAGAAAACGCTCCCGGCGGAGCAGTTTTAGGCATAACAAAAAATGCTCCCGGCGGAGCGGTTTTAGGCAAAACAAAAAATTCTTGGCAAAACAAAAAACGCTCCCAGCGGAGCGGCTTTTGGTAAAAAAAAAGTTTTCCCGGTAATTTTCTTTCGCTTTGGGTAATTTTGTTTGGAACCCTTATTTATGTAATATATTACATATTTCATAGAAATCGTATATATGTAATATATTATTTATTACAGAGTTATAAGTCGAATAGGCTCTTATAGATTGGTTGGTTAGAGTACTTATTTAAAATTGTGGAGGTTGGGTTTTTTTTTGCAAGGTGGAGAGGTTTTTGACAAGTTTTTTGCAAACCAAAAACCGCTCCAGGTGGAGAGGTTTTTGGCAAACCAAAAACCATTCCAGGTGGAGAGGTTTTTGGCAAACCAAAAATCGCTCCCGATGGAACGGTTTTTGGCAAATCAAAAAATACGCTGCCCGAGCAGCGGTTTTGTGCGAAGAAAAAACGCTCCCTGCTGAGCAATTTTTGGCTCAACCCCAGACAAGAAAAACATCCCCTGACAACCCCATTCAGGAAATTGTCGGAGAAATTAACCCCCTTTTAGAAAATTCCCCCGATTGCGATCAGTTGCCGGTAAAAGGACAATCCACAACTCTTACGTGTCTCTGACTCATCACTTTATTGTTTACACTTTCCCTATTTTGCCTCCTCCTCCTCCTCTTGCAGATGGCGACAACTTTCAGACACAGAAAGCAACCACTCAAAGGGCTGGATGATGGTGACATGTACAGGAGCTATCCTCTCTCTCTCTCTCTCTCTCTCTCTCTATAAACTTTCAAACCCATCAAGGAAGGAGCCATACATATTTGTATATATAAGTGGGATTGGCATGTACCATTAAGTACAACCAATGTAGTTCTCCTGTCTTTTATCCAATTATTGTTGCTTTGTTGTGGGTTTCCTGCTCCTCCTCCTGGTTTGATTTGATCATTGGAATGCGTTTTGGTTCAAATTCAGGGAGGAAGTGGTGATTAAATTCCTGAACTTTAGTTGAAAGGCATCATGGTGGGAACTGAGATTGTAGGAAATCCAATTGGAGATAAAATTGTTTGTCTGGTGGAGCTGGGATCTGGGGATCATGGGTATCTATCTATCTATCTATCTATCTATCTATCTTGCCTTCTCCATCCGGGTTTTCGTTCATTTGATCGAATTCTGATTTGGTATAATGGGGTGTCCTTGTTCTTTTGGCTGGTTTTAGGTGCTCCCATTACAGGAGAAGGTGTTGTATTAAAGCACCTTGTTGCAATGAGGTGTTTGATTGCCGGCATTGTCACAATGAAGCAAAGGTGCCATCTTTAAACTTTCTTCCAGATTTTTGGTTCTGTTCAGAGTGTGTTCTTTAATAAAGTTTTTGTCTTTCGGCCCGTGGTTAATGGAAATGTGATGGCTTCATCTGTTGTTGTTGTTGTTGTTGTTGTTGTTACAGAACGAGTCGGAAACAGATCCTCATGAGCTTCCACGCCATGAAGTTTCGAAGGTCGTTTTCTTTTTCTTTTAATGCTCCCCAGGGATTTGTTTTGCTAATTGATGATGTGCAGTTTAGCTTGAACATAGATGCATTTTTAGTTAGCTCCTTTCTAAATTATAATCACGATCAATTAGTATATGGAAGACAACTTGGATTGGCTTATTGTGCCAGGAGTCTGATTCTGCATTTTCTTTAGCTTTTACTTGTCTCTGGGGTTTGCTCGGTGTCTTAAACAAGAATCTAATTTGAAATGGATCTAGAACAGACGTCTGGATTGTGTCCAGGATTGTTTCTTTCACTCTTTAATTGGCTAATTTCTTGCGAAATGCTTCAAATAGTCGTACCGTCTGTGAGAAAGAAAGTGAAAGAAGAAAGGGGTCTGTTCTGGATAAGTCACTAATGTGTTTGGAATGACTTGTAAAAGTGGACAAGAGGAATATGTTCTTTTAAGCCACAAGTTGTCTCGTGCCTATTAAGGTGTGGTGATTCTGTGGCCACTCTGAAAAGGTTGCTCTTTGCTCTTTCGATAAGCACACATATCAGTTATCCTATTCGGTTCGCTCATGCGGTGTGTATGTGCAGGTGAATGAGTTTGCTCTTTAAAATATTCGTTTTGTTCTGATGAGGCCTTCGGCCAGCTAATTGTGTGAGTTTTTCTTGGTTTTCGTCACTGAAAGTTTCTCTATTGCTTGATCTTCAGGTCATCTGCTCCTTGTGTGACACGGAACAAGATGTAAGTTTCACCTACGTAGTATGAGAATCCACAAGCCAAAGAGATTTTATCATTCCTCAAAAGATCGAAAATGTGGTTGCTGATATCGTCTGTGTTTGGAATCAGGTCCAGCAGAATTGTATCAACTGTGGAGTTTGCATGGGAAAGTACTTCTGTGCTAAATGCAAGTTCTTTGATGACGATGTATTGTTCTCCTGTCCATTTTCATTGATCGACCTTTTCACATTCGGATTTATCGTTTGGCTGACTCCACTGAACAAATAATATGGTTGCTCCTATCAGGTGTCAAAGAATCAGTATCACTGTGATGAATGTGGAATTTGCAGGTATTGACTTCGTTCATTTTTCTTCCGTTATTCATTTGACCATGTCATTTTATGAACACGTTTGTTTGAATGAATGCACTAATGTAAATTTATTAGAACGTATAACTTATGTCGTGCATGCTTTCACAGAACTGGTGGAAAAGAAAATTTCTTCCATTGCAAAACTTGCGGTGAGTCACCCTGCTTGCGGATTGGTGCTATGATCTCTTGCTCCTAATTGCAGTGGTTCAACTCAAAGTGTTTGCAACCTTTCAGGATGCTGCTATTCCAAGACGATGAAAGACGCTCATCGATGTGTCGAAAGGGCAATGCACCATAATTGCCCTGTTTGCTTTGAGGTATAAACAAGAAACTAACAATAGATAAAGGTCTAATGTTTGCAACTTTCAAAAACTAGAAGCATGTAAACTCAATTATTCTCTTTCGCTGTACAGTATCTGTTTGATACGCTCAGAGATATTACTGTCTTACCTTGTGGACACACAATACATCTGCAATGTGTGCGGGAGATGGAGAAGCATCACCGGTAAGCAACGCCAGCACGTTCATCCTTATCAACTTGTTGGAACTATCATAATAAAAGTTTGGTTGCACTGGCCTTTTTCTTCTACTGTCATTCAACTAGGTTGTTCTGATTTTGCAGATATTCTTGCCCGGTTTGCTTAAAGTCCATCTGCGACATGTCGAGACTCTGGAATAAGCTCGATCAGGAGGTACTATGTTGTTCTTGTTGTTCAATGATTTGTTCGTCTTGTTTGCTCTTGTGTGCTCATTTGTGATGATCGTATCCCGGCACACAGATCGCTGCAACTCCCATGCCTGAAATGTACCAAAACAAAATGGTGAGAGTTTGCGCTTAATCCGAGCTGCTTACATCGCTCATAATCACGAAAGTTACATGATTCTGATGCAATGCTCGATCGAAACCAGGTATGGATTCTGTGCAACGACTGCGAGGCGAACGCTCGAGTCCATTTCCACATCTTGGCACATAAATGTCCGAGCTGCAAGTCCTACAACACTCGACAGACGCAAGGAGGTGGAGCCGCGTCCTGCTCATCGGAGACGGCTGATGTGGCGATATAAGCAGTTTAACCAAGCTAACCATTCTTGACCATGACCATTAACATAACTAATGGCGAAAGATACAACATGGAGGAGCTACAGGAAGCACAACAATGGAATGGTGGCGATTCCATCATTTTTTGAAATGTGGTTCGATAATTATAAGGGAAAAGTACACTTTAGTACCTTATAGTTTTACGTTTTCAAAATTAAGGTCATGTGGTTTCAAATTGCGTTTTTAAGCCCTGTGGTTTTTTTTCGCTCAGACACCTCCCAGTCCCGAGCAGCTGCCCCACCATTGGCCATCCTCCAAAATGACGTCATTTGGCATCCTACGTGGACAGCACGTTGTGAAAGTTGTAGTTGACGTGGCATTTGGCAAATTACAAAATAGTACCAAATCGGTTTAAAATTTTTCAAAACCCTCTCCATTCTTCTCCTCGCTTTCTTCCTCGTTCGTCACTCTCTCTCTCTCCTCTTCCTCCTACTCCCACCACTCACCTCTCTGGTTCCATAAAAAACCCATCTCCTTCAAACTTCATCTTCTACTCATCCTCGTGTTCATGCCTGAACCATCTAACATAGAACCAATTGAAGCAAGTGCCATGGCTGCCATCTCCAAAATCCACGATCAACCCCACCTATATGTATTATGGGGAAAAGGAGTACAAGAACGTCAAGTAAATTCGAGACTGATTCGGAGTGGTCGTCCCAAGGTCGGCCTAACGGAGGGAGAAAAAAGAGCTACGAACTACGGGCTAAGCTAAGGAAGAAAGATAGAGAGAAAGATAATGGTTGTTGTTTGATCTGTTGGTGATGATCTTCTCCTTCGTCTGAGCACTCTTTATATAGAACGCCTTGACCTTGCTTCGTCCCCCAAAAATAGGAAAATTTCTATTAGGCCGTCTCCCATTCATCCCGACTTAGAATTAGAAAAACTAAACTGACTCCCCAAGGCAAGAAAATCTGTCCCGAACAAGTAGATTGCTTCCCAATCAACTTGGCCTAGATTAGGAAATATCTAGACCAACTTCCAAATCCGAGAGATCCGGCTCCAAATAAGAACGTCAATGCCTTGACGAGCAAGCAAACCTGATCAAAGAAGGACCATTCCAAACTTTGACTGAATTTTGAAAGATCTGGCCTTAAAAAGGAAATTTCCAAGTTGTGACCGAACATCTAAGAACCAGGCTTCAAAATAGGAAAATTCTGACTGCCTTCGACCTTCTCTAACATTTCCACCAAAATACCGAAAAGTCCTAAGTTACATTAGACTGAAAACACCTTCCAGCTATACAAAGTAGCACTCACACAGGCCCGAGCCCAATCTGTGAGCTTCCAACCTTCAACCCAGGCAAGCTTGGCTTATTTGAGCCAAAAAAGGAGGGCGAGCTCGGCGTGGGCCAGCCCAAGCAAGATGAGTCCAACATACCGAGGGCGAGCCTGGCAGCCCAACATTGAAGAGAGCGACCCCCAACAACCCAGCATCAGGGAGAGCTCTATCGGCCTGACATCGAGGTGGGCAAGCTCTATTTCGAAGGCCCAAACTCGGCATTCTCAAACCCAACGTTCTCCAAGCCTGATGTTCTTCTCCAAACCTGGCGTTCTCCAGACCCGATGTTCTCAAGGCCTGATGTTCTACAAGAATTGGTGTTCTCCAGGCCCGATGTTCTCCGATGCGGGCGAGTTTCAACCGATTAAGCGAGTTGAAAGCTACATCGGCCCAACCCAGGTGAGCTCCTTACCACGACGAGCCCAGAACCTGAAATGAAATCCCAAACGAGCCCCTCAACCTGGCGAGCCCAAAGCAGACCCAAGACTAGGACTAACTCGAAAGCCGAAATCAACATCAAGTCTATAACTAGTCCAAAACTGAAAACTGGCTTAAACCAACTCAAAATTATTTTTGAGTCCCAACAATGCCCCTCGCATGTCAATGCTTCGGTACGACCAGTTGAGAATCATTGACGGAGTTTTTAAAAATCTTCTTAACTCGTCTTCTTTGATGTATGCGTTAAAATCCTTGGCCTTTATTAAAGCCGCAAAATGCAACAATGAACACATTTGATGCAAAATCAATGACAAGGAGAAATTTGCCGGCCTTTAAGGGGAAAAAATAATGACTTTTATTCAAACTCGTCGATCTTGGTTAGACCGAGTAAGAATCATGTTACAAAATAAACCGGTCGAAAGAAGACCGTAAAGAAATAGCTAAAGCCGTATCCGACCATCTTAAGAGATCATCATACTATCAGCAGCTCTACGAGGTCTTGGCCATCGTTTTCAAAGACATAGCCGGCCGCTACACACAGTGACAAGGTTTAGACCCCAATTTCCTTGTCACTCCTCCCCCTATGGCTTTACTCGCCATAGGTAAGGATGTCGTAGCGCTTGCCCCCAAGTGCGGCTTCTACTGGTCGTTGGATCAAAGCAACCTCAAGATACCTAGCATCCTGGCCATCTTCGTCACTACGTGCCAAAGTGGTTAGCACGATGGAGCTACCGTAGAAGACCGCCTCAACATGATTGGTGTTCAATGAGAAGGGGTTGGCATCCGCAGCCACAATCTCTACCTTACAGTCCGGCTTCTATTAAATCAAGAACTGATGGAGGAAAGACAGGATCACTTGTTGGAGGTCTTCGCATCTATGACAAAGAACGCGACCTCCCTACTCAAGCAATCGACACTGACTTCAGCCGCGAGTATTCTGAGTGGGCATGTGCTTTTACCGGTAAAGTCTATCATAACCATATCGGTTGGGTACAACCGCTCCCTCTCCTTATTCAGCTTCCGGAGTAGTGACCGAGGGATGATGTTGACGGTGGCCCTATTCTCTATGAGGATCCTTCCTACCGACTTCCCGAAGATGTGAGCCGTGATGTACAATGGCTTGAGATGCCTGCACAAATTCGTGGTAGGTCTCGCATTGGTTATGATGTTGTTGAAGTCTTCAATTATGGGCACCGCCAAGTACTTCTCCCTGATCTCAAACTCTTCGACCTCATCCTCAACGTCTCCCTCTAGATAACTCGATTGGTTTTCCTTTGGACCGAATATGGCTAGGAGAGTGAATACCATATTGACCGACAAGTCTTGATTGTCTTCACTAAGGCCGCCTTCGCTCATGCTGTCCTCCAGCTCCAACTTCTCATCTTTGTTGTCCTCAATGAGGTCATCTTTGAACCTCAGCTCCTCGTCCAGGTCAGGCCAATTCAGTTTTTTGCCTTGATCAGGGAAACCATGTAGCCTCAACTTCTCAAAGTCTCCAATCTTCACGAAGGCTAGGTTTAGGTCTACTATGGCTTCTTTCTTAATAGGAAAATCATTGACCTTGTCACCTTCACTAGGACTATCGCCCCGACTCTATTTCTCGCCCTGTGTAGGGTTATCATCAAGACTTAACTTCTTGAAGGATCTGAATCTCACAAAGCCTGAGTCTAGGTCGACTATGACCTCTCTTTCGTCTGCGTTGGTTGGCTCCTCTCGTGAAGAGTCATCTTTGGGTGGACCTCGCTTTTCACCTTAGGTACCCACACTTTGTTCAGCTTCTCCCTAAGATCAGTATGTCTCTTCGCCTTCATGGGTGATTTTCCCTTATCGGACCCCATTGTTGGCACTTTCACTGTGTCGGGCTTTGGGTCGTCAGCTTCCATAGGCCAACCTCGTTCAAAAATCACACGGCGTGACACCTCGAGGCGAGCTAGAAGAGCTTCTTGCTCTTCGAGTTGAGCTTTGTATCTGGTTAGTAGCCTCTCAAAGTCCTTAATAACCTGTTTCTGAGCTTGGTGATGAGTGAGGAAATACTCTATCATCTAAGTATATGTTAGTGTTAGTTTTTCGTTATTTCTAGTATTTTTGTTTGTTATGTATTGATGTAATATCATATTTCTTGCTTTGAATGTTTTAGTGTAGTTCTTGTGATTTTTATTTGTTTTTATTGCTAGGAGACTTTGTGGAGATACGAGGAGGATATTGGTGCACCTTGGATAATGTCAAAGACGATTGGATCAGCCGTGAAGAATGGTGCACGATCGGGACATCGACGACATTGGGCAGACTGACCTCGAGCAACTCAAATGAAGATAACCTTTGCATACGAAGTCCGATGGAGACGAGTGAGGCGGTTCTGGAAAGAAGACATCAGTGGCTACAACCTTGTCTCTAATGGTCTTCTTCAAATTCAGAGTCTAAAAGGGTAAACAAATGCATCCAAAGTTAAGCATCAAATCTGAGAACTTGCCTAGTCGAGATGGGCCAGAATTCATGAACCATTTCGGGATTGTCCATGGCTTTACTTGGCTGGAACTTTAGGAATAGTTTAGTTAGTTTGAGTTTAGAATTTTTGTATAAATAGCCATTGGCTTTCCTTGCAAGCCAACTTAGAACTCTTAGAACTTTGATATTTTCCTAAACTCACTCACCCACTCCACTCACTTTCTCTTTGAAATAGAACTTGGCTCACCATTGTTGGAGCTTGTAGAGAACTTGAAGGAGAACTTTTAGAAGCTTTGAAGATCATCTTGAGCTTTCTTTAACCCTCTCTTTTATGTTCATGGTTTACTTGCTTTATTTAATGTATGTGTTTAGTTGTGTAGTTGATATGTGTGAGTAGTTGATTAGTGGGTTTGGTGCCTTGATGGCATCTATTTAGCCTATGGTTTAGTAGGGTTAAAATACTAAGGTTTCTGAACTAGTTAATGAGTTTAATACTTAATCTTGCTTGATCATCTTGATTATGAACGTAATTAATGCTAATTGCCATGAGGGGTTAGGACTAATGGACTATTTAACTAGTTAATTAGTTGTCTTTTGATGAGAGATCTCATTAGGTGGTTAGTTGTCCGAAGGGTGAAAGTTATAATTGGTAATTAGTTGAATTAGATAGCTAATTAGTCGCGAGAGTATGATTAGTTCAACTAAGCTTAATTAATGATCAATTTAGACTAATTAATGGCAGGAGCATTGATTAGTTGCTTTAGAAATATTCAGACCATAACACGAACTTAATAAACCCCATGGGCCATTTGGTTATCTAGGTGTCATTGGTATCAAGCCCACTCTTTCTTTTATTGCCAATATCATCTTTTAGTTTAGTCGTTGTAGTACGAGTTTGGAATTGACAAATCCATTACTTACAGTTCTAAACTAGTGGTCGAGTCTTATTTGTGGCCTAGAACTTAGTCCTTGTGGGATGACAATCCCTTACTTACTCTTTATTGCAAGAGGGGTGTAAAAATTATTCCTTTCACTTGGACCTTTCTTTTGAGTCGGCACCTTTGAGTCTTGGTCAAAGCCTCAGGTGTAGGTGGCTCCGGTGCGAGCCTCTTCTCTCCTAATCGGTGCTAGCCTCTTCTCTCTAGAATGGCTCGTTGTGAATTAGAGCCATCCTGGAGGTCCACCTTGATGCGAGGATGGTGAAGATGTTCGCCTTGCCCCCAATTTTCTCCCTCAGGTCTCTAGAATGTTCTTGCCGTCCATGCCCCCCGAGTTTCTCCCTCATGTCTCTGGGAGGTTCTTCATGTCCATACCCCTCGAGTTTCTCCCTCAGGTCTCTGAGAGGTGCTTGTCGTCCATGCCCCCCGAGTTTCTACCTCAGGTCTCTAGAAGGTTCTGACCATCTACTCTTGGGGTCGTCCCCTTTCTTTCGGTCCCTTTTCATACTCACCATGGCGATGTGTATGGTGAAGAGTGCTGATGGCTGGTCCTTAAGGAACCTCATGCATCCGTCCTTGATTGCTTATTGCACTTGGTTATGGAATACCACACAATTGGCAGTATTGTGTGACTTGCTTGCATGCCACTTGCAGTACTTCATGGCTTTGAGCTCCTTCTCGTCAGGTATCTTGTGGCCGGGTGGTAACACGATCTGGCCATTTTTGAGGAGATTGTCAAAAATTATGTCGGCCTTCGTGACCTCAAACGAGTATTCACGGCCGACATTATTGAAGCCCTTGCATTGCTGAGGTGAGTTCCCGGGATGAGTGAACTCATTGGAGACCGCCATCATCTTATGGACCAGGCCCTCACACTCGTACGACTTGTCCTTTGAGCTCATCCACCATCTCCTTCATCACTTGACCCTTTTTGAAAGCTTGCTCATCATCGAGCTGATCAATTTCCAGCGTAGGGTTGTAGTAATATGTACCTTTAGACGAATTTCCTTCTTGTCGATGAGTTGTTACGCCATGATCGCCTTTTGAGCCAGCTCCGAGAGGTCTCGAAATCTCTCCACCCCTAGGTTCTTAAGCAGACGGTAAGTAAGCCCTTGCATGGCCATGGCAGTGAGCTCATACTCCAAGAGGTTAGTCAGACATTGGTTCGTAGCTTTTTCGAAGTAGAGGACGAACTTCTCTATGGACTCACTGTTCAGTTGGTGCATCCGAGCAAGGTCAGACACGGTGATGTTCGGCTCTGACCGATAGAACTGCTTGTGGAACTTTTGCTCCATCTCTACCCGTGTACGTACCGAGCACGGGAGAAGGCTGATGTACCAAGTGCAAGCCATTTTAGTCAGGGTCATCAAGAATTGGCGTAGAAGCCATACATCGTTGGATGAGGATTCACCACATTGAATGATGAACCTAGCCACATGTTCCACTGATGACTGTTCTCCTCTCCCAAGAACTGGGCAAAGTCGGGGATGCAGTAGCCTTTGAGAAGGGCAATTCGGTGGAGCATTCCTGGGTTCTATTCCCAAGTCTCTAAGTACGTTAATAATGGCTTCCCTTTGGCGATGTGCATCGTACTCCAATTGAGCCTCTTGATTGAGGTTCGCTAGCGGTTGTCCCCGAGACCTTGTTGTGGAGTATGATCTTCAAAATCTTCAACGAGAGGTTGATGTCATCCAGGCCTTTCTTGGGCCACCCTCCGGTCCTCAAACAACTCAACTTGAGGTTGGTGTCATCCCGACCTTGCTTGGGCCACTCCGTAGGTCAATTGCTGATTGATAGGGTGGTCGATGTCCTCCTCTTCGTCCAGCTCCCCTCATCTTGGACTGGTGAATTGAGGGGTTGGAGTAGAGATCGGTCGCCTTGGGTCGAACAAAGGGTTTTTCCAAGTGTTCCCTCTATCGAAGGAGCTTTGATCAGTATTAACCCTGGACGGGTATGACCTATCTTGAGTACCAAGCAGTTGGGTTTGCCCCAAATCGACAAAGACATCAGTTGCCCTTATCCTCACGAACTCATGTGGACCTGAGTTGTCTGTTCCTTGGGTCCCTCTATTCGAGGATGCCTGGAATGTCGAGTACGTGGGCATATCGGCTGGTGGATTTTTGGGTCCACCTTATAATAAAGGGAGTACGGGTATAATGTCGAACCACAGAGAGCGGGTTCAAGATATTCCGAGTAAAATGAAATTAATATTAGGTTGAAAGTATTTTATGAATTAAGTTGGGTGAAGTAAACAAAGACAAGACAAAGTTGAAAAGGGTGTTAAGTCAAATTTAAAGGAAATTGGGCTAGGTGCCCTTCACACATCTCTACGTGCTTGGTTTCTCTTGGGCTTTTGTGTCCGTGGTGGGCCTAGGTGTACTATGGCATGGCATTTCATAGCTAAGTACTTCACGCCATAAAGAAGGTAATAGGAGGCCTTGGCGAGAATGTCACTTACACCTAATGTTGGTAAGTTGTCAACCTTACCTAGGTGCTAAGACTACCACAACTATCCACCTTAAACCTCACTCATGAATGCACCACCCTAAGGCCAACTATACATCACCCTCATAGGTAAAGTTCATTTACGACTAAGTCCATCGGGTAAATACCTAGTCTAGTGGTTAGGTTTATCCACGCTCCCTTTTACGGCTAAGTACTTCGGATCACGCTAAAATTAATTGAAAAGGACTCTAGGTCGTAACTAACGCTCTCGCCATTAGGTTCCAACAGAGGTTACTTTATCCAAAGCATTACGCTCCCCATCAACATTGAAAATGTAAGCCGGAACAAACCTAACAATGATTAGAATTTTGTCACAAAAAATGTAACTTTAAGAATCTCTCTCACAATAAAAAAGCTAAATCAGCGGGTAATGTCTGAAACGACCGACTACTAAAGTGAATTTATCATTTTGTTTTTGTGAATATTTTTTAGAAAATTTTTGGTATCCAGATTTGAGCAGTGTGAAATCATATTTTAGGAGTGACTCTTTCAATGATGTATTTTCACGTTTGTAAAGTTTGAACCAAAAACTTTCTTAAATGAAACTTTGATATGCAGAGTTATATTGAGCAAACGATTTTTCTGATGGTATATTTTTCATTTGTAAGGTTTGATTGAAAACAAATAATTACAAGTTTTATTACTATAATAATAGTTACACCAATACTAGCTCCTACACAAAATATGCACTAAAGTACTAGTCTCCGATTGAGTGCTGGTCTCCTGTCAACCCAAAATTTCTTATGCAAGTGACTTACCACCTATACTCACCGTCTCTCATTGAAAATAAAGGTTTACATTACTGCTTCTCCTTTTCTTGAGGGGGTCTGGAAAGATCTTCACCGTAATGAAAGCGAGAGAAAGATCTCTACAAATTCTATTCAACTTGGAAATAAAAGCCCTTTTAATAGATATTTTTGGTCGAGAAAACCCTTTTAATATGAGAACTCATTGTAACGGCATCTGGTAAAGTTTGTCTCCCCATTAAAGGTGTGCAAAGAATTTTCAGAAGAATAATAAAAAGGGCAAATTACTCTCACATCCCTGGACTTTAGTCACCCTCTCCCTAGGGTCCCTGACTTTTGAAAAAAGATTATCCCGTCCCTAAGTTTTGATGATAATAGACTATCGAGTCTCTGGAGCCGGAATATTCTATATTCTCCTGTGATACCCCACTTGAAAAGACTAAAATGTCCTCCCACTTAAAAAAATAAATAAATCAATTTCTTTCCCCCTTCTTTCTCCTCCCATTTCATCTTCAACCTTCCACTAAAACCAATAACAAAAAATACAAACCCAGAATACTTGAAATCATAACTCAATAAAATCCAAAACCTACTAGATCCAGGAAAATCTTCGATTGATTCCAACAAACATCCAACGAATATCTACAATTAGAACTTTAATTAAATCCAACAGTCACCGGATGAACCCTAAATTCCAACGACGATTTAACAAATTAAACCCAATCCCCTAATGGCCGAAGAAAATCCTAGCTTTTCTCCATGTTCATCCCTCACCGACCACTTCACTTCTCGAGACCGACCGCTTCACTTCTTCAAGTCCAAACCCTCACCTTCGTTGTTCAACTCCAAACCCCCACCTTCAAGTCCAAACCCTCACTTTCATTGTTCTCTGCTTCTCCTTCCCCTCCACATTTTCTTCCTTTTCCTCTTCAACTTTAAAAGTTACGTTCTTCTATTCTATTTTTAGGGTTTATTGAATTGGGTTGGCTTGCAATCATCGAAAGATTGGAACTTGACTTGGGGTTTTTGCTCTTCAGATCATTTTATCAATTGGGTGTGCTTCATTCGCTGCTTCCACTCCACTTGGAACAAAATGGGAATCAATAATTGGTTTTTCAATTGGAACTTGACTTGGAACTTGATCTGGGGTTTTCTGGTTTGATTGTTTCAATAGTTTCGAGGCTCAAGTTCCTGTATGTAATTGGTTTTGATTCTAACTAAAAAAATTGGATTTAGATTTTAGGTTTTGATTGAAGGTAGAAGGAAGAAGGGGAAAGAAAGGGATTTTTATTTTTTTAAGTGGGAGGACATTTTAGTCTTTTCACATAAGGTATCACCGGAGAATATGGAATATTCCGGCTCCAAGGACTCGATAGTCTATTATCATCAAAACTTAGGGACGGGATAATCTTTTTCCAAAAATTATAGACCCTAAGGAGAAGGTGACCAAAGTCCAGAGACGTGAGAATAATTTATCCTAATAAAAAATCATAAAATGGGTAATCTTTATTTGTCCATTTCGGCTATCGAACCCCACTAATAAATTTGACTGGCGACAACAAAAAGGACCTTTTCCAGGTCTACACGTTTCGCTTCGATGAGTCAACAACTTGGGGTGTAGACTAACTTTTCGCCTAGGATACTTTTACATGACCGTAAAGAATTCCCTCCTTGGAATGCCTTGGTTTGTCCTACCCTACCAAGGATTTCCTTGAAATGCCTCATATTTAAAAAATATCTGATATTCAAATATTTATGTAATACTCCGGATAAGTTAGTAATGATTTGACATGTTAAGAAAATTAAGTGATTTGATTGTAATAAAAAATTATGATATTTCAAAAGTTTAATATTTTAAATACAAATAAATTCGTGTAACGTACGTATTTAAAATCGTTTTTAATTTACCGTTAACTAAATTTATGTAAATATTTTAAATAATTTTAGTGATTCACCACTATATAAGGCTATAGTTGGCATGGGAGGCAGATGTGAGATGAGATAACATCTTGCCTTGCCTTTCTTTGATTATTTTCTAATATTGTCTTTGTTAGTTTAATCACTCGAGTTTACCTTGGAAGGATCTGTTTTATCATAGAAAATCGGCACCCTTTGGTGAATTAATTCTTAAGGACAGCGTCTCCTACACGACTCAGATTAATTTTTTCGGTCTCTCCCACCCGATTATCCAACAAAATGCACCTCTTTTTTTTTTACAAACATCTTGAAAAAAATCCCAAGGATAAGCATTACGAGTGATATCAAAGCCAGTTATAGTATGGTTCGGAGACTAACCAATCTGAAGTCGTTACAATTTATTAAAACGAAGCCGGACCACTACAAAACTATAATATAGCTTGAACACATGACTCGGAGGACTAGTAGCTACATATAGTATTTAGTCAATTAATTGGAGTAAGGTATTGCCCACCTAAGGTTTGCACTGGCAGACAGCAGCAATTCCTAAGTAAGAGGAGGGCCTACTGCAGAAGTTACAACCAGCAGAAAGTGCAGATCCAATGAACAAAAAGCTCACTTTACTGGGCTGGACCATTTCCTCTAATGCATTCAAATGAGTGTTTTTCCCACCTTTTCTTAACCTTTTTCATCTACAGAATTTTCACATGACCACCTTGAAAATTCACCCATCAAACAGCAGCTTCACAAGGTGATTTGGACTGAATTATAATCCGAGCTCCTGAAGCAAGCCTGCGGACCGGAAATGTAAACGTGTTAACTACATTTTAATCAGAGATTATGATAATAGGAGTAGAATACCTCAAATTAGTATACTACTCGGGAGTCGACACTTAACTTTCGTCAATCTTAATCACTGTCTCTTCTTGTTTAAAAGACTCGAGCCTCTTTGAGAGCTTTCTACTCGAAGAGGAATCTGTGATTCTTCTGCTGCTGCAATCTGATGCACTTCCATCAGCCCCGTCAGAGGAGTTTCTAGGTCTGTCGGAAAAAGAGGATCTCATCGATTCACTTCGATTCTGCTTACTAAGAGAGGCCTTTAATGATCTTGGTATGCATTTCGAATGTCCAGGATTTGACTCGTCATTCTCCGTTGAATCCTGTTGCTTGCAACTCCTGTGAATTGATTACTTGCATAATTAACCGTCCATATTCGTATTCACTCGTACAGCTACAAATACTGGTGGACACAGTTGAGAGAGATCGCTAAAAAACACAGCTACAAGCGTAATTATCGATAGGTTTCACGCAGTTAAAAGCAACCTTGCCTATGGGAATTAAGAAGCATTGATACCTGTCAGCATTGTAAGAGGAAGAATGCTTCAGAATACCACTGAAATTCTCCTTTTCTTCCAATCTCAGGCTCGTAAATCTCGGATACTCTGCGAGGCTATCGAGCTCTCCTAGCATCAATGAAGAAGAGAACAACAGAGAAGGAAATTTGGAACGGGAGAACCTTGATTCGTAGGTTGGATCCTTCACTGAAATCGATCCACACGAGATCAAATGCATCAACGCATTTGTGGCCTTGACCCTTGCGTTGTTCGGCATTTGAACTTCTTCTTCAACAGACATCTTAAAACCGTTTATCTTGTTAACATCGGCCCTAATCAAGGAATCCAATGTCTCTGTCCTCCCACCAGATGAGGAAGTAGCACCAGACGAAGACGGTGGTGGTGAAACTGAATTCTCACTAATCTCCAAATTTTCTGCAACTGCTAATACTCCTTCATCAGTTGAAACACCCCTTGTACAAGTTTCCTTAGACGCATGTCTACTCTTCTCTTCTTCAGTCTGTGTCGAGGCATTAGCCAACCCATCGCTCTTGTAAACCTTATATTCCGTCAAGCTCGGAGAACCATTCCACGACGAGTTCTTTCCATTTGCAACTCTAGACTCGGGGGACATGACAGCAGATACCGGATGCCAGAAAGCAGGGGAATCATCATGGCAATTCGATGACGCATGTGGCCCTGGCAACTGCTTCAAGCTCTGGATTTTAGCAGTTCCAACAGGGGCAAACCGATCTGCATTGAGCACATCACATTCATCCGCGTCGTTCCAACAGAACAACCAACTCTGCAACGGAAAGTCACACGCAAAAGACTCACCCGAATTAGCGTCCCCGAAAAGCTCGGAACCCTTAAGGACGTATTCATTGGTGTGAGCAGGTAGTATCAAATCGTCCTCCTCGCTAAGATCATGCCAAACAAATCCGTTCTTGTAGCTCCTGCAACCACCAATGCACAAAATTATACACAAACAACAAACCACAACTGCCTCGTCCGAAGTATTTAACACTGATGCGTTTTTTTTTCCGATACCTTTTAGATGACCAAGAGTACATGGAGGCTATCCCTCGCCCTCTCAACGCATTCAGCCTCTCAATTACATCTGCACATAAAATTCATCAAAAACAAAACGAAGCGAAAAGAGAGAGAGAGAGAGAGAGAGAGAGAGAGAAGCTCAGAATGAAGGAGAGAGGTCAACCGCGGAGGAAGAGGCCGTCGGGGGAGGAGAGCGGGACCTCCATGAAGTGGGGGTGCTCCAGCTGGCGGTTGCGGCAGAGGTAGTAGACGACCGGCACCCTGCGAGACGACAGCAGCACCGGATGAACGGTCGTCCTCTTGGCTCTCTCGGGGCTCACCTCCCGGGTGTACTTGTTCAATGCCATCCTCCTCCCTCCCCTACTAATACCTCCTACTCCTCCAGCTCCTGATCCTTCCATTTGTGAAGTTGGTTTTGGATTTGAGAAATGGCGGGGTTTCTGGCTGGTTCGATGGCAGCTAATAATGAATGAAGTGAGTGAGGTGGAAGGAGAGAGAGGTGTCCTTTTTGTCTCTATCGGTATTTTTTTTCTTACAAATTTTGCTATTTAAAGTTCAGTACTATTCCTAACCCCAGAAAACAAAGTCGAGTACTATTCCGCTATTGATATTGTAATTCTCTTTTTTGATGGGTCGGTGTTTGGAGGTTTCGGAATGTTGCCCGGCCGAATTTAATGCTTTAATGGTAGGGTGTTGTGGTGCTTCCGGATTGGGCGGAGAGAGTGGAATTTAGGTGGGGTACTGTATAAAATATGGGGAAAAGTTCACTAAAGTACCCGTAGTTTTATGCTTTGACACTATAGTATCCTGTGGTTTGTCTTTTTTTAGGTGACAGAGTTTTTCCAAATTGACAAAAAAAAGACAAACCACGGGATACTATAGTGTCAAAGCGTGAAACCACAGAGTATTTTAGTGAACTTTTTTCTAAAATATGTCCTCAGGTGAGGACTTATTTGTTGGTCATTCGATATGATTAAAAAAATGATAAGTTTATTCAAGTATTCTGTAGTTTTACTCTTTTTTAACTAAATACCATGTGGTTTTACTTTTTCTATTTTGTTGACGGAATTTTAAAATTTCACACTTTTGGTGACAAACTCTTGACCATGATTAACTTTTTTCCTAATTGAATTTTCTTATAATCAACGTCAACACCACGTCATATTTTTTATTCTAGGTAGCTGTTATGTGGTTAACTTGCTCTTAGATTTCTAGCTTCTATCCGGTTATATTATTGTATTGTTTTATTAGTAGGCTGTGGGCGTAGTTGTATGTCTTTTCTATTTGGCCATCGGCCTTAAGTTGCTTAGTTGGTTATTTATTTTATGAAAAAATTACGCTCAGGTCTCTGTAGTTTGGCGTCCCTTTCTCTGGGGTCCCTGCATTTCCGAAATTGTTCCTGACGTCCCCGAAGTTTGGTTTTAGAGACTCTCGGGTCTCTGACGGCTTTTTTTCATTTTTGGTCATAGAAATGATCAAAATACCCTTAAATAAAAAATAAAATTTTTTTACCTTCATCAACCTTTGAACAAAACACCAAAAATCAAAAACCAACCCAAAAATAAGATCAAACTAATCAAAATCAAGAACACAACCAAGAACATTAAGGAAAAAAATCAGAATAAAATTAAAAAAATAAACCAAGAACAACGAGGTGGGATCTGGCTTTCTTCTTCTCGAGAACTCCGCAGAAGGCCAGATCTAAAAAAAAGCTAGATCTTAAAAAGCCAGATCTATCCGTTGTAATTGAACAAGTTCTCCCCCATTCTCATCCACCACCAAAACCTCGATCTTTGTTGATAACGCCACCGAATCCGGCCAGTCCAGCGATAGCACCGTCGAAGGCCGCGCGACCGTCATCGCACCACAGTACTGAAATGGCGAACCAAGCCGTTCAGCAGGAAGACCACATTGTCGGTAAGGACCAAGCCGTCATCGCTTGCACACATACGTTCCTCCCCCTCTCCGGAGGACCACATTGTCGGTGAGGACAACATTGATGATATTGTTTTCGACTGGGTTGACGTCGATAGGACGGCGGGACGATGGGGATGGCGGGACGATGGGACGGCAGGGATCGAAGATGTCGCTGGCAGTGGAGATGAACTCGGAGAGTGGGGAGTCGGAGGACTCGAAGGGGGATCAAAGTTTGGTGGAATTAAAAGTTTAGGTTTCTTGATTTCGATGGGTCTTCGTCGTCATCGAGGGTGGGGGTGAAGGAAGATGGGGACGGGAGGGAGGTGCCGGTTACGGTTAGGGTTTTGTGTTGGAGCTAGTTTTGGTTGTTCTTGATAGTCTTGGTCTTGTTCTTGATTTTAGTTAGTTTGATCTTGGTTTTGGGTTAGTTTTTTGTGGTTGGTATTTTTGTTCAAAGGTTGAAGAATGTAGTTTTTTTATTTTTTGTTTAAGGGTATTTTGGTCATTTCCATGACCAAAAATAAAAAAAAGAGCCGTCAGAGACCCGAGAATTGATAAAACTAAACTTCGGGAACATCAAAAATGATTTCAGAAATGTAAGGATCCCAGAGGGAGGAACGCCAAACTACAGCGACCTGAACATAATTTTCCCTTATTTTATTGGGTAGTTAAGCTACAATGGATATATACACTGTAATACGTTTGTAGTTTTTTCATTTTGTCAATGAATGTAATGGAAAAAGCTTAACCAAGTTAGTTAAGAAAATCTATTCCACCTTCCCTTCTTTTGGAACCGTTAGAATTTCGAGTTGATGTTGATTGTTATAGTGTTCGGGTATTTTCCACGCTTCCGTAGCACTGACATGACAAAATTTAAAAAAAAAACCCTAATATCTCCTCTCAAAATCCTTGATCGACTCTCCCTCTCCCTTTCAAATTTTCCAAAATAAACTATGATAATCAAATAACAATCGAAAAGAAGGGACAAACGGAGACAAATACCCCATTTTTGGCACCTAATTGCTTCTCTTTGCGATAAACTATTCTATTAACTGGCTGCAATCTCAGGCTGATATCTGGGGCCGTAAGAGGGAGGTACTCCCGGTCAAAATAACACTTATTGCACAAGTTCCCTCAGAGGAAGATTCTTTCGAGGGTCTTTGCAGCGGGATGAAATTGCGAATGTGTGGACTGGAAATCTGCCATTGAAGGTGGAGTTTTTTTTTTTTGGCTTGCTCTACAAGGTCGTCTTCCAACGCGGATAAATATGCACCGGTTGGATGCCTGGGACTGTCCATGTCCAATTTGTTTGAAGATGACGAATCGGGTGATCATCTCTTGCTTCATTGCAAGGATACTTGGCTCTTATGGAATACTTTTGCTCATCATTTGGGGATCTCTTGGTGTATCGGCTCCTCTTCGAAAAACTCATTAACTGTTTAGATGAACTTCGTCCGACTTCAGGGCAGCACGATAGAGAAAGTGTGGTTTGTAATTTATGGCGTTGTTATGTAGAGTACATAGAACATGAGGAATTGTGCAGGAAGAGGCTTCGAGTATATGGAGGCTATCCCTCGCCCTCTCAATGCATTCAGCCTATCAATTACATCTACACAGAAAATGTTTCCAAATCTGCCGAAATTCATAAAAGACAAAATATAACGAAGCGAAGAGAGAATTAAGGAGAGAGGTCAACCGCGAAGTAAGAGGCCGTCAGGGGAGGAGAGCGGGACCTCCATGAAGTGGGGTGCTCCAGCTGGCGGTTGCGGTAGAGGTAGTAGACGACCGGCACCCTGCGAGACGACAGCAGCACCGGATGAACGGTCGTCGTCTTGGCTCTCTCGGGGCTCACCTCCCGGGTGTACTTGTTCATTACCATCCTCCTCCCTCCCCTGCTTATACCTCCCCCTCCTCCGGCTCCCGTTCCTTCCATTTTGTGAAGTTGGTTTTGGAATTGAGAAATGGCGGGGTTTCTGGCTGGTTCGATGGGAGCTAATAATGAAGTGAGTGACGTCGCCCAAGCGCTACGATACAAGGTGTTGTAAATATTCTAAAATTTTAGCTTTTAAACTCTGACATTATCATAGTATAAAATATTTGCTTTAAAAAAAAGTGAGTATGATAATTTTTCTTATTAATTTTGTCATTTAAAGTCGAATACTATCGGCTATAGATATTGTAATTCTGTTTTTGGATGGGTTGGTGTTCGGAGGTTTCGGAATGTTGCCCGGCCGAATTTAATGCTTTACTGGTTGGGTGTTGGGGTGCTTCCGGATTGGGCGGAGAGAGTGGGATTTAACTTTTAAGTGGTGTTTATATTCTAGTTTGTGATTAAGATCTCTTTTTTTCTTCGTATGAACGAGGGCACAAAGGCCGCTAACTATTATTAAATATCAGACGGGAAAAGTAGTACATGTATTTAGGGGCAAACTAACCCCGTACAAATCATCACAAGACATAAGAGCCTTATAAAAAATGATAAAATCACAGCTAATTGTCAAGGCGTAATTGGAAAGAGCGTCGGCCACACGGTTGCCCTCTCTCCAATTGTGCTGAATATCAATCTCTCACTTGCAATCAAGCAACTCCCTCACTCGGTAGATGAGGATCATCAAAAGATGTTCCCGCGTGATGTCGCGTCCAGCACAGAGAATAGCAAGTGTCAAATCGACCTCCAATTGTACGTTATGGAACTCACTGTCCCATGCTAGCTCGAGGCTCAAGATGAGTGTCCAGAGCTCGACAACTAGAGATGTGTAGTGACCAATGCCCTTGGTGAAGCCATAGAGCTATAACCCCCACCAGAATTGCGGAGGACATTGTCAGCGCCTGCAGGACCAGGATTGCCCTGTGAGGCACCGTCAGCGTTGAGTTTCACAAAGCCCTCCGACGGGTGCGCCCACACAACCAATATCTCCCGGTGAGGTGGTAGTTGAGTAATCTGGTCCATCAAGACGCAAGCAAACTCATGTGCTTGTGTACTAATGATGGAGGGAGTGTTCCCCGAGGTGGTACTCGTCTTGAAAGCCGCATCTGGGCACCACTAAAGCCACCAATATGCTGTCATAAAGGTTGTCGCCAAGTGGGTGTCACCATTGCAAGAATCGTCCATAATATTGGTCCGGACCCCCTCTCTAGTGTCCATCTCTATATAGAAGCGTCGCTTCGGTCTGGGGAGGAGGGCAGCCCACACTGCCCAAAAAACCTGTAATCACGAGATATATATATCATTAACTCAGTATGGGTACCGCATCTGAGGCAGGAGCTCGAGATGTCTTTTTGTTAAGAGAGTTCTTAATATTGTCTGTATCTCACAAATTTGTTATGGACTCCACGTTGGCACTATTTCAATGTGTTGAGAAATAAGATCGAAACGAGAAATACGAGACACATGAGAATTACGTGAAAATCCCAAGACGGGGAGAAAACTACGGGCAAAGGAGAGTCATCCACTATGCGAGTCAAACAGGTTACAAGGCCTCCGTGAGGGTTCTCTCTACCTCACAACTCTCAACTACTACACAAAAGACCTAGGCATAGGCCAATATATATCTGAGATTATAACCCTACTCTAAATAGGAATAGAGTACTAATTTGTCTAGAATTTGAGATAAACTCTAACAAATCTCCACCTTGGACCAAATTCTATGACTCCAACATCAACACTGCTCTACCTTCACCACTAGCCCCTAAGGGCAATCAGCATCACACATGAACACCTACCAAGTCCAAGCAATGCTCGAACTTAGTACCAGAAAGTGGCTTCGTCAACATGTCTGCAGGGTTGTCCTTGGTACCTACCTACCTTGCTCACAACAATGTCACCTTGAGCAATATGCTCCCGAATGAAGTGGTACCTCACATCAATGTGCTTCGTCCTCTCATGATACATAGCATCCCTCGTGAGATGGATAGCACTTTGACTATCACAGTACACTGTACTGACCTGCAGCTTCTTACAGATTTTACTGAAGAAACCTTTCAACCAGATAGCCTCCTTCGCACCTTCAGTTATAGCCATATACTCTGCCTCAGTGGTAGACAATGCCACTATGGCCTGTAGACAAGCTCTCCAACTGATAGCACATCCTCCAAGAGTGAAGACATATCCAGACAAGGACCTGAACTTATCAAGATCTCCAGCATAATCTGAATCTACGAAACCAACAACTCCATCACTAGTGCTTCCAAACTGTAGACACACGCCCTTGGTACCCTTCAAGTACCTCATAATCTACTCCACTGCTCTCCAATGACCTTCTCCAGGATTTTCCATAAACCTGCTAACAATACTCACATCATATGCCAAATCCGGGCGTGTGCAAACTATAGCATACATCAGAGAACTAATAGCACTGGAGTATGGAACACCAGACATGTAATCAACCTCAGCAGCTGACTGTGGAGATAAAGCGGACGAAAGTCAAAAATGTGTACCAAGAGGAGTACTCACAGGATTACCAGTCACATCAAACATGCCAAGTACCTTTTCAATGTAACTCTCCTGACTCAGAAATAATTTCCTTGCTCCTCTATCTCTGGCAATCTCCATACCAAGAATCTTCTTAGCAGGACCCAAATCTTTTATCTCAAACTCGCTACTCAACAGAGCTTTGACCTTCCTCACCTCTCCTTTGTCACTTGCAGCAATGAACATGTCATCCACATACAGGAGCAAATACACTTGGGAATCATCGCGTAGCCTTTTTAGGTAAACACAACTATCATACTTGCTCCTCTCATAATCATGAGAAATCATAAAAGAGTTAAACCTTTTATACCACTGCCTTGGAGACTACTTAAGGCCATACAAGGACTTCTTCAATAAGCACACATGGTCTTTTTTGCCTTCAACATGAAAACTCTCAGGCTGTGCCATATAAATCTGCTCATCAAGCTCTCCATTCAAGAAAGATGTCTTCACATCAATCTGTTCAAGCTCCAAATCCTGCATAGCGACAACACCAAGAAGGGAACGAATCGAGGTATGCTTCACAACTGGAGAAAATACCTCATTAAAGTCCACACCAGGAATCTGACTATATCCTCTAGTCACTAGTCTAGCCTTGTATCTAGGCTCTTCAACTCCAGGTATACCATCCTTCTTCTTGAATACCCACTTGCAACTGACAACCTTCTTATCCTTAGGCAGCTTAGTAATCTCCCAACTCTTGTTCTTATGAAGAGATTTCATCTCTTCCTCCATAGCAACTAACCATCTAGCAGAGTCTTTTGACTTTACAGCATATGAATAACTAGACGGTTCTTCACAGCTATCAACTTCTTCTGCCACATTCAAGACAAAAGCAACAATATCAGCCTTACCCAACTTCTGTGGAGGCCTGATAATTTTTCTGGGTCTGTCTCTAGCAATAGAATATGCTGGCTCCCTCTTTACTGTGCTAACATTCTCAGCTTCATCAGACAACCCACCACGAGTAGGGTCATGGCAATCAACATCACGGAAGGAACTTACTTCTGGATCAGCATCAAACTCCACATGTACTTTTGACTTTTGCAAGTCCACACTTGGAGCACTCAGAACACCAGGTGAAGAAATATCCTCCATCTTACTCAGCATGTCTATCTCTTTGAAGATAACATTCATACTCAACAATACCTTAGACAGCTCGGGACACCATAACTTGTATCCCTTCACTCCAGAAGCATAGCCAAGGAAGATATATTTTACAGATCTTGGCTCTAACTTGCCATTTTTCAAATGAGCATAGGCAGGACACCCAAATATCTTCAAATCAACATAATTACGAGGATTTCTAGACTATAGTTCTTCAGGTACCTTGCCATCAAGTGACACATGAGGTGAACGATTGACAACGTGACAGGTAGTGGAAGCAGCTTCAACCCAAAATGACTTAGGCAAACCAGTATTTGACAGCATACAACGAACTTTCTCCAACAAAGTTCTGTTCATTCTTTCAGCGATTCCATTCTGTTGAGGTGTACCTGACAATACCCTCATTCTTGCAGAACTCATCATACCAACTAGAGCAAAACTCTAATCCATTATCTGTGCGGAGATGCTTGACATCTCTCCCAGTCTGCTTTTCAATCATAGTCTTCCACTACTTGAAAGTGACAAAGATATGATCTTTGCTCTTCAAGAAGAACGCCCACACCTTTCTCGAATAATCATCAATGATAGTTAGCATATACTTAGAACCATTCTTTGTTGTAACTTGAGACGATTCCCAAAGATCAGAATGAACATAGTCAAGTTTTCCTTTTGTAGTGTGCACACCTTTCTGAAAACTAACTTTCTTCTGCATGCCAAACACGCAGCGCTCATAAAATTCTAGCTTTCTAATACCCTGTCCACATAATAATCCTCTCATATTTAGCTCGGTCATGCCTTTCTCGCTCATGTGACCAAGTCGCATATGCCATAATGAGGTGTTCTCAAAATCTGTCAACGAGCCAGATGCAATAGCAGTAGTCACTGTCACTGTAGAACCCTACAAAATGTATAGATTTTCAACCTCCTTCTTGGTCTTCATATACACTAATGAGTTCTTACTCACACGAAGAACTCTACCTTCTCATGTGTACTTGTACCCCAGTGTATCAAGGATACTCAACGAAATCAAGTTCCGCTTCAGATCAGGGATGTGTCTCACATTCGTCAAGGTTCGAATGACACCATCATGCATCTTGATCTTTACTGTGCCAATACCAATAACCTTGCAGACAAAATTATTCTTCATGAGAATATTACCCTCCGCACGTTCATATGTTGAAAATCAGTCCCTGATGGGACACATATGAAATATTTAGGCAGAATCAAGGACCTAAGCAGCATCAACTTTAGACTTCCCATCAATCACAAATAAAAGGTCTCCATCAGATTCTTCTTTCTGAGTGGTGGTGGCAACACTAGTACTGTCATAATCAGAACTTTCTCCTTTCGAAGCACTGGACTCGAAGTCCGAGGATGCTCAGGGAATAAATTGAATCAAGAGTCGAGTGAAGATGTTGAGGACATTCGAGAGTCGTGTGGCTCGACTGAAGAGCCTTGGGATGATCAAGGGTGATCGGGTCAAGAGACGGGTTAGAGTGAAGGGCTAAGATGAGACGAGGCAAGTTGAGAAGTGGCAGCAGGCCTGGGGCCCGCCGGATGGGCTGGCCCCTACCAAGGGCCAGCCGTGTGTAGGCTGGCGCCTGCCAGACAGCCCAGAAAGTTGGCATTTTGGTGGACCAAAATGTCCCTCCTGACTCTAAATATTTTCCTAGGTTGTGGGCACTATAAATACCCACCTGGCCTCCCATTTGATGTGTGAACCCTTAGGAAAAGAGTTACCCAACCCTCTAAGTGAAGGAGGGTTGTCTATGGCAAAGAGCCCACTTCACTAAAGAGAAAAAGTGAAGAGGGAAGAAGAGGTGGTGCTCTCCAAGGGAAGAAGAGGCCAAGTGCCCCTCTCCAAGTGAATTAGAGTTGTCCAAGAGGAAGAAGAACTCCAAGTGAAGGAGAAGATGGAAGACCCAAGTGAAGGATTGCCTCCAAGTGTAGGAGGAGAAAAAGAAGAAGGGCAAACCCAAGTGAAGGGCTAGCCACTCCAAGTGAAGGAGAAAGAGTGGGTAGAGCTCAAGTGAAGGGCTAGCCACTCCAAGTGAAGGAGAAAGAGTGGGTAGAGCCCAAGTTAAGGGCTTTGCCAAGTGAGAGCTCCCAAGAGTGTGGGTAGCCTATGGTGAGAAGAGAAGGAGAGAGTGAGCGAGTGAAGGCATCCATTGTTGTGAGAGCGAGTGAAGCTCGAGCGTGATATAGTAGAATCTCTTCTGACTTGGAAGCCCCAGATGTAGATTGTTGTGGATCGAAGCAAGTAACCAAATTTTTGTGTCCCTCATTGTGCTTTGGTTATCGTTATTTGCTCGTATGTATTTTTCGTTGCGTTACTTGTGTCGACAGAAATTGGGTAATTTCCCCAACAGGTTCAGGGGTTGTCTTCCATTAAGATCAAATGGGACCGTCCTAAATGAACATATTAGTAATAAGCAGTCCAAGTGAGAAATTTTGATTAGTATGATAAATTGAACTTTACTTTAGTTATAGTATTATACTTTATGCATTTTTTTCTGTTAGAAATGTCAAATAATTATATCTAGTTAAAATGGCAAATACAAAATGTACTAACCGAATTTAAACACTTACAAGTATCCAAATCATAATATAATTATTAGGGAAAAGTCTACTTTAGTACCATGTGGTATCGCCCAAAATCACTTTAGTACCCTGTGGTAAAAAACTGATCAATCGAGTCATACTTATTCCAATTAACATAAAAAGGTCCTCGGGCAGCTGCCCGGACCTGCCCGAACCTACCCGAACCCTGCCTGAACTACGTGGCCAGCCACGTCACCAAATTTTGATAACGTAGTGCCACGTGGACATTCATCTCCTTCCCTCCTCCTCCTCTTCCTCCTCCCCTCCTCCTCCTCCTCCTCCTCCTCCTTCACCGCGTCCTCTTCCTCCTCTCCGCGTCCTCCTCCTCCTCCTCTCCGCGTCCTCCTCTTCCTCCTCCGCCTCCTCCTCCTCCTCTCCGCGTCCTCCTCCTCCACTCCACGTCCTCCTCCTCTCTGCGCCCTCCTCCTCCTCCTCCTCCTCCTCCTTCACGTCCTCCTCCTCCTCCTCTGTGTCCTCCTCCACCTCTCCTCCTCCTCCTCCTCCTCCTCCTCCTCCTCCTCCTCCTCCTCCTCTGCGTCCTCCTCCTCCTCCTCCTCCTCTGCGTCCTCCTCCTCCTCCGCGTCCTCCTCCTCCTCCTCCTCTGCATCCTCCTCCTCCTCCGCGTCCTCCTCCTCCTCCTCTGCGTCCTCCTCCTCCTCCTCCTCTTCCGCGTCCTCCTCCTCCTCCTCCTCCTCCGCCTCCTCCTCCTCCTCTTCGCGTCCTCCTCCTCCTCTCCGCGTCCTCCTCCTCCTCCTCCTCCTCCTCTGCCTCCTCCTCCTCCTCCTCCTTCACGTCCTCCTCCTCCTCCTCTGTGTCCTCCTCCACCTCTCCGCGTCCTCCTCCTCCTCCTCCTCCTCCTCCTCCGCGTCCTCCTCTTCCTCCTCGTCCTCCTCCTCGTCCTCCTCTGCGTCCTCCTCCTCCTCCTCCTCTGCGTCCTCGTCCTCCTCCGCGTCCTCCTCCTCCTCCTCCTCTGCATCCTCCTCCTCCTCCGCGTCCTCCTCCTCCTCCTCTGCGTCCTCCTCCTCCTCCTCCTCCTCCTCGTCTTCCGCGTCCTCCTCCTCCTCCTCCTCCTCCGCGTCCTCCTCCTCCTCCTCCTCCACGTCCTCCTCCTCCTCCTCCTCTCCACGTGGCGCCACATCATCAAAATTTGGTGACGTGGTTGGCCACGTAGTTCGGGCAGGGTTCGGGTAGGTTCGGGCAGGTCCGGGCAGCTGCCCGAGGACCTTTTTGATGTTAATTAGAATAAGTATGACTCGATTGATCAATTTTTTACCACAGGGTACTAAAGTAATTTTGGGCGATACCACAGGGTACTGAAGTGGACTTTTCCCTAATTATTATTAATCTACCAAATTTTAAGAAGTATTTTTTAAATTTTAAATTTTGGTCAATTTTGAAAGATCCCAACCAATTTGAATGTTGGGTCACACCACCGCCCACCAATACGCACCGTTTCGCTCCTCTCTCATTGCCATAAACCCTCCCGGCAGCAACTCTCTTCCCTTTCCGTTTCTACGCTTTGGCCCAATCATCCGACCCGGCCCAATGTCCGCTCGCCCCTCCGCCTTCGAGGCTCTCATGTCCTCCGCCCGCGCCGCCGCCGCCAAGAACAAGAAGAGGCCTCACCGGCGGCCACCACGCAGTCCCCGAAGAAGCGGAAATCACCCGAACCCGAGCAAAACCCCGGATTCGGCGGACTCCAAGCCGGATAACCCTAGCCCGCAAGGACCGCGTCGCGGCGGTGAAGAACAAGAGCAAGGTCCCGCTTCTGAGGAGGAAGCCGGCCGAGTTCGATGGAGCTCGGGATCGGCGAGGCCAGCATCATCAAGGCGCGGTCAGAGGCGTGTAGGAGGACCGAGAAGCAGGTTAAGATCCAGTACAAGGTACTGCATTTCGGATTTTGTTTATTTATTTTTTACAATTCGACTGGCAGTTATTTAGTTGTTGGATTTGGAGGTGGTTGCCAAGGCGAGCCTGATCCTTTCACGGTTGCTAAAGTTTTTCGGACCGTCCAGAAGATCGCGAAGGTCTTTCTCTACCGTTTTGGAACGAATCTGTGTGTTATTGATCGCCCTCTGTAGTGGTTGAGAAGTGTTGAGGCACTTCTTGTTGCGGCAACTGATTGTGAACCACTCTACCTGATTCGTCTGCTTCAGCTTCTTATATGAACAAATCGCTTTCTGTTAGGCGTTAAGATCCTAGAGACTTTAGTCGTTATCTCCTATTCAGTTGTTTTCTTCAATTAGAACTTTACCTTTAATAGGTTAGGGTTTATTTAGTTTTCCTATTCAGCTTTTAGGCGTTTGTCCCCCCCTCTTTATTTCACAGGCGAAGTTGCGAATAGGATTGGCAGAACAGAGTCTCTTGTCACATAGGTTTTAGCTGAAACACCGTCATAGTATCTGTTATTTCTGGCAACTTTTTTTCTTTTTGAGGGATATTACTTTTGCTGCTGGTGTGATGTCGTAGTTTTTTCTGCAACAGGCAACAAAGGTTATCAAACAACTGTACTCAGTGGTCCCTATCTACGATAGTATTATCCCTGCTTTACTTGGTGATGGTATATGGAATCTTCCAAGAGATGCAACTTCTCCCCAGGTGTTCCAGTTGGTGGCGAAAGCCACTAGAGGAGTGAGTGGCTAAGATAGTAAACAAGTTCCAGGACATGTAGTTCACATGTGAATATAAATATGACGGATAACGTGCTCAGGCGAGGCTACGGTTACATTTTTTCTCCTTTGTTTCCTTTTGCTATTTAATTCATGTCATCTCCATAGCCTTATTGCAGTTTTCATATCTTATGTAGATACACTTTTTGGAGAAATAACCGGAAATGGAATGCTGAGAGAAATACTGGAAAATTTCCTGATGTTGTTGCTGCAATTTCTAGGTAATTCTATCTTCACCGAGTTTAGTGTTTCATATGCTTTATTATCATTTTTCTTAGGTTCACGAGGGGCACGGAGATGATTAAAAACACTACAAACGCTGGCAATGGGTTAGAATATCTCTACGCTGAATTTTGCTGTTTCGCCTTGCATGTTCTTTTTCACATCTGAACTGGACTCTGAGGATACAGAAGGTCAATGTTTGTGTTTTAATTTCTAGTCATCAGTTTGACCAATTATGCTGATTTAACCTCCATGGAAAGCTGTATAATCTGCTTACGTTAAAATCAGTCATGAATTGTATATCCCTAGTTCCTGCCACTTCTTTTAAGATCATTCTAATTGCATCAGTCACTTGGCATGTTTGCTTTCTCTGCAGACTAAAGAATCCCTCTGTAACATCGTTTATTCTTGACCGCGAACTAGTGGCATATGATCGAGATAAAAAGAGAATTTTACCGTTTCAGGTAACATTTAGCTGTATCAACAATGCATTTTGTAATAGCGACAATATGATGTCCACCCTTCATGAGTACATTGTTAGTAAAACGGTCTTGCATTTTGTTGGATTTAAGATCTCCAAAAAGGAACCGTGTTACTTTCTCTGTAAACATGGAGGCTTTGCACCTTATTCTCATATCCCATTTACTGATAACTTCCTTGGTCTCTTATATTATGAATCAATTGGTACTTGTCGGTATTTAAAGTATATCTTCCAGTTGCTTGGTTATTCTTACACTTAAGAAAATAATATTTACTTGGGCCAAGTGAAGTGGTCATATTCAATGCTTCAAATCAATACGGTTATTATTTTATAACTATGTGATTTTTCAGATTCTAAGTTCTGGGACCCGAAAGAATGTGGTCATGAGTGAAATCAAGGTCTAAGTTTGCATTTTTGCTTTTGATTTATTGTATCTTAATGGCCAACCACTTATTCAGGAGCAGCTGGAAATTCATAGAGTACAGTAACTGCCTTTATTTGAAGTGGCAATTACCTGCAGAATTTATTGTGCATATAATTGTCACTTGAAGTAACTTTGCTCTTTGTTTGCTTAAAAGTTCAGTTGACCTAATTAGATCGAGTTAATTAGTTGCCTGAATTCCTGCAAAATTTTGTAATTGTTACTATATGCAACTATTCATGGAAACATAGCTTTTTTTTCCTGTAGCTCCATTTTGTGGTGGTGAGAACTGGCCTGTATCGTACTTGATCAACTGTATTAAAGTTGTGCCTTAGCTTCTGTTTGATGCAGCGGCTTCACAGTGCCTTCGATGAAAAACCTGGATTTTTCCAGTTTGCAATGGCATTAACATCTAATGATCTCGAGGAAATTCAGAAGTTTCTTGATGCTGCTGTGGAAGCAAGGTTGTCTACTCTCTTTTCGCATTCTATATGTTACTGTTTAGCTTAATATTTGTGAAATATGGTATTGAAGGTGCTTCAAGTTGCTGATTCCTTATGTTCAACTTGTATTTGCTTCTTTTGGTGGTTGGTTTCATTCTTTCTTTGCAGTTCCGAGGGTTTAATCATAAAGACATTGAACAAGGAAGCTACATATGAACCTTCCAAACGATCTAGTAATTGGCTAAAATTGAAGAAAGAATACATGGAAAGGTGAGTTTGAGTCATTTAAATATACTGTTTTGTGCCTCCGTTTGTACTTCCGGAGTAATTTCTCCAATTCACGCTGTCGTTTTTACGTCTCTCCTGTGCTAGTATCGGAGGCTCACTGATCTTGTCCCCATTGCCGCTATCCACGGTCGTGGTAAACACCATGTACCACCATTTAGACATTATATGATGTCATCAATCATGTCGATGCAACCAGTGTTGTGTCTTTTATGAGTAACATATCTTGGAAGCAGGGTTATATTTTGACGCTGTCTTGTTTTCCATCAGGTGTTTACGGTGCTTTCTACCTTGCCTGCTATGACAGCAATAACGACGAATATCAAAGCATTTGCAAAATAGGTTAGTGTTGAATGTAGCTTGTCCTTCCTTTTCTTGTCGTTGTCTGTATGGTTTACCAAATAGATTGATTTCTTTCTCTCTCTGTTCTCTTACGTTTTAGGTTGGCTTTGGCAGGCACTGGATTTTCTGAAGCAATGCTTGAAGAACGTTCTACTAGTTTGCGCTAAAAAATAATTCCAAGCGCAAAGGTTTGTTTTGGTATGCTCTAAATGGAACTGTTTGGTTTGCTATGTTCTTGTAGTGCCTTGCTAATTGTAAATCTTGTCGGTCCAGTCATACTACAGGGTTGGTGACAACTTGAAACCAGATGTTACTGGGTGCTTAGATCTTCTCTTTTCTGTGATATATGGATCTATCATCTTGTTCTCAATTGTCATTCTTTTGTCTGGTTGCCTGCGAATGGTGCAAATATCTTGATGAGTTAGTGCAAGTAAGAAGAAATTTGATCACCCATTTAGACAAAGCTCATTTGAAGTACCAATTACCTTGTAGGAAAACCAGCTGCTTTTTGTTAATGTTTCTTTGGTTATTCCAAAGATATATTATGTTTATACCAAGTAAGAGGCTGTCAGAAGACTGCTTGACATTTACTTCAGAAGTTTTCTTATGGTATAAAACTCTTTTGAAGTGGTCTCTGACCTTCAATTTATTTCATGCTGAAGGGTATTTCTCTCCGGTTCCCTCGTCTCTTGCGTATCTGGGAAGATAAATCCCCAGAGCAAGCCTCCTCGTCTGAGCAGGTGAGACTGCCTAGATCCTTCTTGTAAAGAGTTGAAGAGTGCACCCAATGTCAGTTCCAAGTCAACATTTTTTCCACCGTTACATGTTGAAGCTCTTGAATGAGACACCACCGGAGATGGTAAAAATTGTGCAGATTTTGCAACAACTCTCCTGTTGTGAGTCTTTCTATGGCTGCATCCAATGCCAGTTTTCAAGTCCACAAAACCTGCATGGATTCTATACCCACATGACTAATCATTGCCTTCTTAATCAAATCATTGTCTTGCTGCTATAGGAATTTCCATATCCTAGCCACAACCTTAAGGTTGTGAGTAGGTAGATCTTCCTCACTTATTAACAGGTCCAACACACTTGTCACTTCCGATGTGATATTCTCTCCAACACGCCCCCTCAAACGAAGCCCAGCGGGCTGAAGTTTGCACAGGCTTCACATTACCTCTCGTGTCAAACGGGGGTCGTGCGAACACAATGGACCATGGTCTTGTTAGAGTAATTGGCTCTGATACCATATAGGAAATTACATATCCTACTCAAAACCTTAAGGTTGTGAGTAGGTGAATCTTCTACACTTATAAATAGGCCCAACACACTTGCCACTTCCGATGTGGTATTCTCTCCAACAACTGCCAGTTCCTTCCTTCGAGGCTACAACTTGCTACCGAACGTGCAGGGATGGCAATGGGCAGGATTCGGGTAGGATCCATAGGATCCAGATCCTTACCCTCTTTTTGGGTGGTGGACCCAGATCCTTACCCTTATCCTCTTTAAAAATAAGGATTCGGGCAGGATCTGGGTCCGAAAAAATCGGGCAGGATAAGGGCGACCCGCGGGTCTCTGTCTTTTAAAAAATATTTGATTTAAAAAAATTAAATTGGCATTTGATATTTTTCAATTAGCAATGTGATATTTTTATTAATTAAATAAATCGATATAAAGAACCAAATAAGCAATCTAAAAAAAATTGAAGTTGGGTAGGTTAAAATTGAGAATTTTGTATTATGTTTATTAATTAATATACATATATATTATTTTTAATATTAATTTAAAAAATTCGGGCAGGATCAGGGCAGGATCCTATAGATCCATATCCATGCCCTTATCCTTTTAAAATATCAAGATTCGGGCAGGATCAGGGTTTAGATCCGGTCAAAGTCAACGGGTCTTGGACCCTTCGAGTTTGGATCAGGGTAGACCCTCAGGATAAGGGTCTAATTGCCATCCCTACGAACTTGCTCAGAGCTGGCTTACCATTGTCTGTGTTAGATGTATCTTGTGGCCTGAGAATGAAGCTTCCGACACCAGAAGAAGATGCTAAAGTATTCGCCATTGGCATCAATTAACTCCCAGAGAAATGGGTAGAGTTGCCAAAACATGTTGGTTCATGTGTGGAGAGTTTTGCTCTGGTTGGACCTACAATTTTGGTCAACGTAATACAATGTTATCATGAATCATGTTATATTCTCTATATTCAACCCAAAATCTCAATGCAATGAGTAGGTAGATTTCTATACTTATTTCCATACAGACATTGGTTGGCAAAAGATAGCTTGATCTGAATTGCACTTGGCAGATTGGTCTGCACATCCTTTCAGAATTTTCCAATCTGATAAGAGGCCAGGTTGGTTTATCCTTCAATATCTTACATGCTGTCCTCTTGCTTTATCGCTTATTCGCGTCCGGTTTGACGAGTCAGGAGCAAACCACATCATCCATATGTTAAACCAAATAGTCTTTATCTCTCTGACAAAAAAATAGTCTTTATCTCTTCTGGAAATCATTTTTGCATCATACGTAAGATTTAGATTCACTTAAAGATAATTTGGTTTCAATGAGTTTCACTCCTAAAAAGAGTCCGACGATTTTCAACATCACCGGAGAAAAAAAGTTAAGACATCGAGATGGGCCTAGAAGATGATGAAACCGTCAAGTGCAGGACCTTCAAAGACCAATTGCAGGTTGTTGAACGGGTCCATGAAGCAAGAGAAGCAGCGTCAGTCCCAGTGCAGGAGCGACATTGACATCTGCTTCACGAAAGGAAAGATGGACGTTTGGCTGAGAAAGGAGGGCACTGTCTTTATCTTTTTTTAACAAAGCAGCCGCAGACTGGTCTTTGGTCAAACTGCTTTTTGTTTTCGTCGAGCACACCGACTGCACCGAACAATCTAAATTTCAATCTGTCTTTTTGGTTGAAATAACCAATATTCGTACACTAACAATGTTCAACAATTTAAATTCGAGTTACAACAAGTTTTCCTAATTGCATTTTAATAATATCGTGTTTTCAAAATTTAATCTAAAATTTCTGGTAAAACTAAAATAATTGCTCAAACTTGTGTTCTTTTTGCTCACTGGTCTGTGTTCATTGGTCAAGCTACTAAAGTAGTAATTTCTAAGGCTATGCCGTGTAGACCAGACAAGAAGCCGACGGTGCTTATCGCTTTTGCAGCCTAACATGCCTAACCTTGTCTGCCGTGCATTTCGGTCTTCGTGGCTTTTCTTATCCAACTCATAAGACAAACCTTTGCACACGAAAAAATTTATCTAGGTCGACCTAAGAGTCTTAAATAAGAGTACGAACAAAAGAGGAAACAGGTCGCAGTGCAACCCGGCGGGCGCCAAGCTCGCGAACATGCCCTTGGACCTGTCGGGGACTGGGTCCGCGGCAGGGCGCCGGCCCCTTCCCAACTTTTTCCTCTTTTATGTTCTCGACACATCCCAACACCGAGAGACCCGGGACTCCCAAGGCACTCACGCAAAGGAGGTTGTCCTGAGAGTTGAACATATGTCTGATGTATAGGGAGTCAACTTTTGTAACCATCGAGTAAACGTTCTCGAAAATCCTCCCTAGTCATCTCATTCCAGATCGCCCAAGTGCAAGGACTAGGTCTAACTTTGTGCAATCGTCGAATCTGCTCCTCCTATACAGTGCAACTCTTTTTCGACACTTTTGCCCAAAAAAATAGATTACAGTTTTTTTAATCCAAATCTACTCCTCCAAACTATTTCAACAAACAAAGCCTACGTCTCTTGGGCTCTTCCCCTATCAATCTTCTTTCGTAGTTGTCCGCGTGAAATTGATCGATACCACCCCCTAATACACGGGTTTGGTTTTGTCATGTTATGACCTTTCGACGTGGTTAAGCTGTTGCTGCACATGTAAAAATGGACAAAAATAGCAATAGGAGTAGACTGGAAGAGAATTCGAGTGATCAGATAATTTAATTCACTTAAGATGTACTTATGAACGTCACTTCACGCGAGGTCATTCCTTAAAATAGGGCGGGGTAAAACACCATGTGCTCGGCTCCAACTCATCACTTTCGTAATAAAAGAAAACAACGAAACGAGATATTTGCAAAACTAAACTACACGGAATGGCTGATAATTACTGAACAATGATTCATGTGAACTGAGAAAAACAGAGATAATTAATTAGGAAAAAGACTAAACTATATATATATATATAATAATCATACATAATCAATCAAACCCAGAAAGCAGATCCTAATTCTGATTTGTGGGATCCGCTTGATCCGACAAGCAGGTCTAAGGGACCTTGTGGTTGTTGGTCTCTCACCAACCCCATCATCTACTGGTTTTCTACTCTCTCCTTCTTTCTTTCTCAAGCTTTTTTTAACACTCACTATGCTTAGAAATGAGACCGATCTTTCTCCGAGTGTTATCATACAGACGCTAATGCACCAGATCCCATTAGAATTACAAAGTTAAACATGCTAGGACAAAAGTAATACTAAGACGAGTGACCTCCCCAAAAAAAGACTGATCTTTCTCCAAGTTATGTTTCAGAACGCCAAGCAGCTCCTCTCCTTTTCACATCTGGGTTACAGAAACCAGAGGAGAAACATGAGGAAAAAAGAAAATTAAAGGATAGACCAAAATCATCTTCCACCATCTCAGGATCACTGGCCAACACCAAAAGAGCCAGGGAGCAAACAAATACTTAGGCCATCTCCACTTGGAACTCTACTTGAGTTAACTAGAGGACAGCTATATGACTTTGGAGTCTCTTGGTAAAACAATCCACTGTACAAAATTGCTAGATGATCAGTGAGACAAAAAGGTCCTAGAGGTGAAACTCTTGTCAGTGGAGAGCTATCCTCTGGTACTTGGAGTCAGATGGAGAATTAGACCCATCACAGAGGACCCTTTTCCTGTTACTAGGCAAGGAGGAGGAGTCTTGGTGGTGAAGCAACTGAGGGATAGTGACAGGTGGGATTTCAAAGGATTCAAGAGGGGGAGGAGGGTGTCTCCATTGGGGAAGTGGGCCAGCCAGGAGGAGGGTCTGCAAGAGTGGGCCAGCCTTCATTACAGCCTGCAAAAGCTTGCCCTTTTCAGGCAATGGCTTGTCTGAGACCAAGTCCAATGGTAAGTGTAGAATTGGGGTACCACCACCAACAGGGGAAGACACAATGCTCTCTTCGCAATCCGAGGACGAGAATCCATTGTTGGAGGAGTCAATCCCTCCTCTCTTGGGCTCATCCTCAATGCTTGAGATTCCTGAAACAGGAGCTGCTTGCTGCTGCTGCTGCTGTTGAAGCAGCTGCTGTTGAAGCAGCATCTTCTCCAAGAGGAGACACTGGCATTTCTCTAGGGCCTCATCTCTCTCCTTTAGAGCTTTCCCAAGTATGTCCTTGAGATCAGTCAATTGGTCATCTTTCTTCCTCAGCTCATCTTGGACCACCAGCTTTGTCTGCTCTAGCTCCACTGTGGTGTACATTAGAGTGTGTCTAAGCTCATCCATGGTCTGCATTTGATTTGACAAAACAGAACACAAAAGTTTTTAACCAATTAGGCCATTCAGACCCTCATTTGTTATCAGTAGTCTTAGGAATATAAAATACGCTATTGAAGAGACTGTCCACAATTCTCGACTCTTGATATCGAGATTCACACAAAAAAAGTAGTGGGAAACTTATAAAGTATGAAACTTTACCTTTCCTTGGCAGTAGTAAGCCCAGCTAAGAAGAGGGTTCCTTTGGGTTTCCATGCTTCTGAGTTCTGATTACTGTAATGGAATTATACCTCTTCACAGAGAGAGAGAGAGAGAGAGAGAGATGCTTTAGTGCAGTTTATGCGGCTCTCAAGTTATATAAGCACTAGTTGGTGTCCTGTTTTCTTTACTGTGCTTTGTGGTTTTCTCACTAGTGAAGGTTGTTGGACAAAAAGCACATAAAGCCAAAAGCCTACCACTGCCAAATATATTTTCTTCTCTCCGCGTCCTATTCTTCTTCTTCTTCTTCTGCCCATGTGAGGCTTAAGTCAGTGTTTTGGACTGCGTCTACTAGCCTCCCCTCTATGGAGCTAGAGCCACGATTTTGATGTATGAGCGAGGAAGCCGGGACAGGCTTGTGTTTTTTGTGTCATTTATTATTTATTTATTAGGTTATTTATTTATTTTCTTTTAAAAAGAAAAAAAATACTCATATCTTGTGCATTGTATAAGTTTAAATTATGTTGATTTTGATTGAGCGGATGGTAGGTATGTGATGTGTCTATTTTAGTAGTAGGGTACGGTAGCGTATGAATTATATACCTTTTATCCTATTTAGATCATATACTAGTTACACCATTTTATGCATAATATATTTTTTTCAGAGATATACTACTAGACACAGTTTCAAACCAAATTGAATTCTGAAATAAATTTCACTAAGTAATAATACATATATGGTTATTGACTATAAAATTTGAGAAACATATAATGCCATTTTTTTATGACATACTAAATATTTCATGAATAACTTTTAGATATTTCTCGAACCATTTATTCATAATATTTTTTTTAATTGTTCGGAATCAGCTAAGTAGACATTTTGAAATATGACGCACTAGAAGATTATGTTTTTTTGTTGAATTATTGATATCCTTATAATTTTGAATTGTGTAACTTGAATTGTAAAATTTAATGTTACTTGAATTTTCTAGTGAATATTAATGTATAATATATGAAATGTTACAAATTTATTTGAATTCTATAGATAAAATGAAAATTTTATGGGTGAAAATTATAAGAAAATTATGATACCCTAAACGCTAAGAATAATAGTATGACTTTGATAGTGAATTTTTTTCAATATAGATACCGCCCATAATGATGGGTAGGAAAAGCAACAAAACCCAACAAAAAAATCTTCCTCTCTCTAAAGATTTTCTTTTTGAAAGTATACACCTCTCTCTAAAGACCATAAAGAGATTCTCTCTCTAAAGGGGATCTTTCCTTATTTCTTTTCTTTAGAGTTTTTTAACCGAACCGCCAAACTCAACACCCCCCCCCCCCCCCCCCCCCCCCACAACAAAACCTCAACGCCACCCACAGCTCTGCTCTCCACCATCTCCGTGTCTTTCTAATCTCTCCTAATTTGGACATTTTTTTGTCCTCATCTCCAAGGCAAGTACCATCTTCTTCCTGACCACGCCTTAGACCGGAGTCGCCTACAACTTTCCGCCCGACCCCCAACTACTTCCCCCTCGACCTTTGTCCCTATCGTCTACTGCTATAGGTTGAAGTGTCCACATGTCGAAGCTCTACCGCCTCTGTTGTGTGGTGAGTGGAGAGCATGGATCTATGGTTTTCGGGGACATGCAGAGAGCAAACTTGGAGATGGGGGCGAATGGAGCAAAACAACGAGCAGAGATGGTTCGAGACAAGTCTTATGTCAGCTAGTTGTCAGAAGGAAGAAGAGAGTTCAAATGGGTTGAGTATTGGGCCGCATTGTGATTTGTATTTCCTTTCTGGCCTGAGGCCATTGAGAATTGTAATTTTATTTTTGGCCAGAGGCCACTGTAGGAACCCGTTAAGGGTAGTCCTAGGGCCAGCTGGGGTGACAGTATCTGACCTAAGCTGATGTGTATATAAATGAAAGTTTCCATCTTTGGATAGGCATCTAGATGGTGGAGGAATATTATGCTAATCGTATTTGTCTTCTTCTGACTCTCTCTCTTTCTCTCATTCTCACTTTCTCTGTGACAGCAGATTATGGGTTCTTAAAGTCTAGATTAGCTGAAAAAGAGTTGTATTGGCCTGAGTTTAAACAAGATGTGTCTACAAGGTTTTTTGATGATTGAGGATTTGTTGAGTTGTGTGCATGAAGGTTCTGTTTTAGATTATCAAGCTGAGTCTGAAGGAAAGTTCAGCTAAGCAGTTGCATAAGATGCTTGCAGTAGAGGCGGAAGAATGAGAGATTGAGTTTTGCAGTCTTACCGCGGTGAAGTTTATAGCTGAGACAGTGAAGTTAGAGTTGTATCAACTAGAAGGGCAGGATGCCAAGTAGTAAGACCCGAGTTTAACTAACATGCTAACCCAGTTTGTTGATGTTTTTCAGGTAGTCTCATAAATACCTGCTACCAGGAGTGTAGTGCATCATATTCCTCTGAAAATGGGTAGCCAACCAGTCAATTTAAGGCCTTATAGGCACTCTACCTTACATAAAGATGTAATTGAATAGCTGGTGAAAGAAATGCTGAACTCAGGAATTATTCAACAGAGAAAAAGTAGCTTTGCTTCGCCAGTGGTGTTGGTGAAAAAGAAGGATGGTACCTGGCACTGTTGTGTGGATTATCGGGCTCTAAATGACTTGACTTTGAAGCACAAGTACCCAATTCTTATTGTGGAAGAGCAGCTTGATGAACTTGGTAGTTTCTATGTATTTTTTAAAAATTGATTTGCAATCTTGCTATCACCAAATCAGAATGGCTGAGGAAGATGTTTATAAAATAACCTTGAGGACTTATGATGGCCGCTATGAGTTCTTTGTCATGCCCTTTGGAGTAACTAATGCCCCAGCTAGTTTCTAAAGTGTAATGAATGATTTGCTTAGGCCTTATCCAAGGAAATTTATCTTGGTTTCCATGGATGACATCCTAATCTATAGCTCTAGTTGGGAGAAACACCTTCAGCATATAGAGATTGTCTTCCTCACTTTAAGGCATGATATGTTCTTTGCCAAGAAAAGCAAGTGCACTTTGAGGGCAACATCTATTGACTATCTCGGTCACATCATTTTCAGTAAGGGAGTAGCCACTTATCCAAAGAAGGTTGAGGATATGAAGAACTATCAAAATCCCTCTACACTCAAGCAACTTAGAGATTTCCTAGGGATTTGTGGATATTACAGGAGATTCATTTAGGAGTACGAGTTGATCATTAGACCTCTCACTAAAATACTTAAGAAGGATTCTTTTGGCTGGAACCCACAAGCAGAAATAGCATTTCAGGAGCTTAAGCTGGCGATGACTACTACCTCAGTACTGGCATTGCTGGATTTCAGTCTGACTTTTGTGGTGGAATCTAATGCTTCTAAATTTTATGTAGGAACAGTTCTTATGCAATCGAGCCACCCTTTAGCTTTTTTTAGCAAGGCTATGGGTCCTAGATATCAATCTCTATCTGTTTATGAAAAAGAGCTGAGAGCTATTATTTTGGTCGTGACTAAATAGCATCATTATTTGGTTGGCAGGAATTTTATGATCAAAATAAATTATAAAAGCTTAAAATATTTGTTGAACCAGAAGCTCTCAACTGCTAGTTAGTGTTTATGGCTAGTCAAGCTCGTGGGATATAATTATCAAATAGAATACATGAAGGGAATATAAAATAAAGTGGTTGATGCTTTATCTAGGTTACCTGAAGAAGATCTACAAGTGTTAGCATTATCTGTAGTGTTAGTGAATGAGTTGACTAAAGAGATTAAATAGAGTTATTATGTTAATCCTAACTGATTAGATCTGTGCAGCAGTTATAGCAAGGTGAAAGTGTTGATGAGATTTATTTCTAGTCCATGGTAAGCTGCTTAGGATGGGCAAGATGATGGTAGGACCCAACCGGACTTGAGGCAGAAGCTCATTAAGATCTATCATGAGTCAGTTATTGGTGGGCATTATGGTATTAATGTTACAGTTCATCGTATCAAAGGAGTCCTATTTTGGAAAGATCTTAAGAGGGATGTTAGGAATTTCATTCAAGTTTGTCAAAGTTATAGCCTCTACCTATTCAAGACAGAGTTTGACACATTGTTTCAATGGATTTTATAGAGGGCCTTCCTAAATCTCATGGAGTGACAACCATCCCAGTTATTGTGGATAAGCTGAGCAAATATACTCATTTCTTACCCTTGATGTATCCCTACACAGTTATCAGTATAGCTACTAGCTAAATGGAGCAAGTAAGTTACACTGGTTACTTGAAGAAATTATTAGTGACTAAGATTCTATCTTTCTCAGTCAATTTTGGCATGAGCTGTTTAGGCAACAAGGTGTGGAATTGAAA
The DNA here is from genome assembly GCA_963995505.1 of Hypericum androsaemum. Classification (NCBI taxonomy): domain Eukaryota; kingdom Viridiplantae; phylum Streptophyta; class Magnoliopsida; order Malpighiales; family Hypericaceae; genus Hypericum; species Hypericum androsaemum. The sequence goes on from OZ023186.1 coordinate 14,593,928, forward strand.
TTTTCTACAGCCTATCACCCACAAACTGACGGATAAACTGAAGCGGTAAATAGGTGCTTGGAAACATACCTTCGTTGTATGACCCATGACAGACCTCTAGACTGGAGTAGATGGCTGCATCTTGCTAAATATTGGTACCACTCAACCTTCCACATAGCGACAAGGGTGTCTCCATTCAAAGCCTCGTACGGAGTAGTTGCGCTACTTCATCTGCCATACTTTACTGGGGGATTCGCCAATTAAAGCAGTGGATCGCTGCCTTACAGTTTGGGAATCGAATCTCAAGTTGTTGAAGTTCCACTTACAAATTGTCCAAAACAAGATGAAAGAACAAGCTGACAAAGGCTGTTTTGACAAAGAATTTCAGTTAGGTGACTGGGTTCTACTTAAATTACAGCCCTACAGACAAAAGACAGTTCAAGAGAGGACATCGACCAAATTGACTCCTAGGCACTATGGCCCATACAAGGTTGTAGATTGGAAGAGTAAGACTGCATATACTCTCCATCTCCCCGAAGTAGGAAAAGTATACCTGGTTCACGGGTCGGTACCTAGTTCTGTAGTACAGACCCCCTATGTGTTGCTACCGAAGAAAGAGCCCTTGTAGATACTCGATCGATGCCTGATGAAGAAGTAAAACCGAGCAGCGACACAGGTATTCGTCCGGTGGGTTGGAGAATTGCCGAGGATGCTTCCTGGAAGGAATATTATTCCCTCAAGTCCCGCTTCCCACTCAGTTCCTTGTGGGCAAGGACCATAAGCAGGGACGAGTGTTGTACGGTAAGTGGAGAACATGGATCTATGGTTTTCGGGGACGTGCAGAAAGCAAGCATGGAGATGGGGGCAAAGGTAGCAAAACAAATAGCAGTGATGGTACGAGACAAGTGAAGGAAGAAGAGAGTTCAAGTGGGTCGGGTATTGGGTCGCATTGTGATTTGTATTTCCTTTAGGGCCTGAGGCCATTGTGATTGGTAATTTCATTTTGGGCGCAAGGCCATTGTATGAGCCCGTTAGGGGTTGTTCTTGGGTCAGCTGGGATGACAGTCCCTGACCTAAGCTGATGTGTATATAAATTGAAGTTGTCATCTTCAGAAAGGCATCTAGATGGTGGAGAAATATTATGCCAATCGTTATTATCTTAATCTGACTTTCTCTCTCTTTCTCTGTGACAGCGGATCATTCTGTTTGTCTATTCCGCGTTCTCTCTCAGAGACTTTTCTAGTCATGGCTTCCTTGGGAGGAGAGGGCCCTACACTAGCCTCCAGCCTGGTGTCCACATGCTTCACCCTCTTTCTCGCAGTCCCTCGAGTCCCACCAAAGACCCAAGCCACTCTGAGCTTTTTTACCTCGTCCTTGTCGCCACCCACCGAGACTTGACTCGACTACCGAGGACCCAGAGTCGGCCAAGGTGGAGAACCGGAGGGGTTGGTCATTGCAGACCACCCCTTCAGTTTGTTGTTCATTATTATGATAATTATCAAGTACTGTCCCCTTCACTGCACATTCTCCTCCGTGTAATGCACTAGCTGCATATCGATACTTTGCTCCAAGGTTTTGAATTGCTCCTCCATTGTTTTCGAACATTTTATTTGCTAAGCATCTGAGGATGGCTTAGCTCTGATACCACCCTGTAATGATCTAGTTGTAGATCAAGATCAAGAAGAAGATTGAGAGAGAGGAAGAAGGCGGGTAACCGCTTTAGAGACTAGATTAGCAAAGTTCAAAATGATCCAAGTATTTATACACATTGATCGAGTAGGACCTAATCACACTAATCTAGAATTCTCAGGACTAAATTGAACTAAGCCCTCCATTACCACACACCCCTCACTTAATCTTGGACTTCTATGAAGATGTTTGACAGAAAAATTGTACACTTTATTGATATAGATAATACAATCAAATTACTTAAATCTTTCGTAAAATATGTTAATAGATATCACATAATGTGTTAAATATGGTTCCATTATTGATCGTGTTGCACTCGCCGAGATGTAAGTCAAAAAAATATTATCATATTGTTAAATTAAATATTAGGTAGGGTCCAGTAACTTTTTCTCCGAATGTCCAAGAGGAATTTTTGTCCTTGTGGGTAGAAAAATTGAAAAATCTAATTGAAGTATGGTGTATATTTAATCACCTGGCTCCTTGACGAAATACATATTCCGTCAAAGGTCGTCTCGTTTCTTCCTATTGTCTGTGGAATAATTCCTTGGTTCTATCTAGAAGTGAGTAGATTGGCATAATGTTGCACTGGTTCCATATGGAATAACGTTTCCTGGATGGCATATTTTAGTGGTGAACGAAGATTTTCTCTCTTTTTTATACTACATAAAACCAGAAATGATATGCCAATTTGTTGAAAAAGCATTGTTTTTCTTTGGAAGACTCCGTCGCAAAGATTTTTAAATCGGTAATAAGATCGCATTAATTTATGTTCAATCTAATGAGGCATTTCGTTGCATTGCGAAATATAAAGGAAAAAGGTATTTTATGGTGGGCCTCGATTCGGTACAGGGGCCAAATTCTGTAACGAACAGAAAAGGACAAAATAGTCCAAAAAAAAGAAAATTGACACGCGTGTAGCAATGTGGGGAGGTTGGGCGCGTGAGTTCACTCTCTCCTTTTTTTAAATTTTATACAAAAAATCAAACTGATAAATTATATGATTTATTTTTTTATTATAAGTATTAATTAATATTTTTGAAATTGAGCATGTCATTTTATCGTAACCGGACATGCCATGTAATTAATTATCATAACTGGGCATGCCATTTATCGTAACCAGGCATACCATTTATTTAATTAATTATATATTTTATTAAATATTAACCAGAAATGTCATTAGATATAACTAGGCTTGCCATTTTAACATAGTCGGACATGCCATTAGCCATAACCGGGCATGCCATTTAATTAATTATAAGTTTTATTACATATTAACCGGGCATGCCATTTGACATAACCGAACCTGCCATTTTAAGATAGCCGGACATGTCAATTTATCGAACCTGGGTATGCTATTTAATAAATAACCAGATATGTCATTTAACATAACGGGACATGCCATTTGACATAGCCGAACATGTCATTTGACAAACACCTTCCAGTCGCTTGTAACTCGATCAACTATTGACTTCAAACATATTTTTGACACTCTTACACTTCAAATTTGGAGAAGTCATAAACTACAAAGTTGTATATATTCGTCTTAGCTTCACACACCAACTTCAATCACCTCAATCGGACTCCAGAGTAAGAATTTTTGGCTCCCCAATCAAAATCAGTCGACCACAACTCGGTCGACTCTTGACTTCAAATAAACTTTTGACATCTTTACACTCCAAATTTGGAGAAATCATAAACTACAAAATTTTAGTTATACGCCTCAGCGTCGTATATCCACTTGAATCAACTCAATCAGACTCTGGAGTAAAAATTTGTGGCTCCCCAACCGAAATTAGTCTACCGTAACTCAATCGACTCCTGACTTTGAACAAAATTTTGACATCCTTTACACTCCGAATCTGAAAAAATCATAAACTAAAAAATTGTAGATATACATTTCAGCTTCGTACAAAAATTTGAATCACCTTAATCAGATTCCGGAATAAAATATTGTGCATCTCCAATCAAAAAATAAGAGAAAAAAGGGGAACATAAAAAAATTATTGCAACCTAGAAATAGAAGCAAAAAAAAAAGAGAAAATACTTAAAATATCCCATTAACACGCGGACCATGTTAGCCGTTTGATCTGCACCATTGACACACGGACGACGTTGCATCACTCCCACATGACACGGGAACTTTTTCCACTTCCGTACCCAATCCGTGTTGTTTTATGGTATCTTATCGGATGAGTAGTTTTTTTAATTATATACTTTTTACTCGTAATTCCTAAAAATGAAGTATATTGTTTTGGTCAGGAAAAAAAGTATTTTTTGACGGTACATACTTTCGGTAATAACAAGGGTCCGTGGTTTGAAGTGAATGTTAAAAGGAAAAGGCTAATTGAGCCGCATTATACCAATTTTTAATAATTTAAACAATTCAACCCCAATTTGCCCAAAACAATGCGTCTCCTTTAAACGTAGCTCATGTTTGTTTTTAACGATGCTATAACACTACAAAAGAGATCTGAAAATTCAAAATGAATCTAACAATAAAATAAATTAAACTATAACACCTCTTCCGTTAAGGCTGTCACATATTTTCCTGTTAGAACTTTACTATTTTCTTGCATTTTTATATATTTATTTGATCTATGCCCATGTTCAGATTTGTTGACTATTTGATCTACGCTATTAGAAAATTTACCTAATTTCAAACGTCTGGGTTGAGATATATATTCATCCTGATTTATGGCTAAATCGAAAAAGGTTACAACTAAAATGATTTGTATTAAAAGACAATTAATACGATGCCGTATAGCTATTCAATTTTTATTTTAAAAAGATTTCAATTCGACAAAAGGCTACCAATTGGTCAGAAAAGGGAGCCGGTCACCGAACTTCCCCACCCATATTTGCCCAAAGATTCTAAAAAAATTGCCCAAAGAAAAGGTGATGGGACTCCATTTTTTGAATAATAACAATAAAGTCCTCCATGTAGGAAATTGGGAGGCTTCTCTTTGACTAGCTCTAGACTTTTCATAAAAAGAAGTAAAACCTCTCCAATACTGAAAGCATTTTTAATGCATAAAATTAATATGCTCGTCCAATTGGCGTGGGTACGAATGGTTTGGGTTATTGGGGATTCTTCCAAGGGTTGGTGCAATCGTTAAACTCCAAATTATGTAATTCCAAAACATTTTCGAGGAGGAATCAAAGTAGGTCATCACCTTTATGTCCTATCCGAGGTTTGGGTATCTTTCCCGCTACAAGTTTCCCACTTTCACAATTCATAAAATTACTCATACCTAATTATGTATATTTTGACCTTCGTTAATTAACACAATTGCATCTTGATGTAGTTCAATATTTATGAAATGTCACTTTGATCACCGGTCACCAGGTTATGCATACCTTTCTAGAGAACGAAGTTAGTTCTTGTAGTTGATATAATAGTCATGATAATCAACTTTCACCATGCTGCCAACGACCGAATTGTACATACCGTCTATTTGGTATTTTAATTTATTTATGTACTTTGTATTTTGTAATATAATATTTTTATTTAGAGGTTTTAATTACATGTCCATAAAAAGTATGTATATTTTAATCTAAATACGTAATTGTTAATTAGCACTTAGATCAACTCGTGTTCTAGTTTAACACAAGATTTCAAATTCGAGTCTTTAGATACACAACACTGTTAAATATTTATCGATAAAATTTTGCCAATTTTTATCTGACTCGAATATGAAATTATCGGTCTAGTAAAAATTGGTTTAACAAAAAAAAATCAGATACCTAATTGTAATATGATCCAGATTTACGCTCCACTTTACGGGATGACGCGCCCTCTAATGCGCACATAAACCCATGAATTTTTGGAAAATAATCAAGGCCGAATTGCCCTTGGCCCCTAGGATTTGCTTAAATTACTATTTCAGTTTCTCCTGTTTTGAAATCTAAAGTCTAGCCCCCTAATTTATTTTTATTGAACTCTAAGGTCCCTCGCTGATGTCATCTGGTGGATTTTTGCCCAAAATGGTACTACAATACAACTTTATCCCGAAAATGGTGTTACTATTAAAAAAATTCCAGATATGGTATTTCTCTCTCCTCAGATCGAAATTTTTTTTCGACTTGGGACCAAAATCGAAAAAAAATTTCGACTTTCATTATCAAAAATTTTTTTCGACCTGGGACCGAGTACTCTAGCAAATAGTGAATTTCTTTGAAAATTTCGTACTGTAGCATTTTTTGAAAATTTTTGTTAGAAATCTAAAAAATTCGAAAAATAGGTCTTAGATTCTTCTATTTTTGCAAATTTTTGTACTGTAGTACCATTATTTTTGTTAAAATAATGAAAAATTCTAAAAAACTCGAAAAATTGGTCTTAGATTCTTCTTCTATTTTTCAAAATTTTCGTACTATAGCACCATTATTTTTGTTAAAATAACGAACAATCTTAAAAAACTTCGAAAATAGGTCTTACATTCTTCTTCTATTTTTGAAAATATTTGTACTGTAGTAGCATTAATTTTGTTAAAATAATGAAAAATCAAAAAACTCAAAAAATGGATCTTAGATTTAAGACCAATTTTCGAGTTTTTTAGATTTTTTATTATCTTAACAAAAATAATGTTGCTACAGTGTACTTACATTATCTTTGTAAGTTTTTTTCCATTTCCGTTGCTACAACATTTTTTACTATTGCTACAGTACCGTTTACTATTGCTACTACGGAAGTCAAAAAAAATTTCGGTTTGGTCCCAGGTCGAAAATTTTTTTCGACCTGAGAAAGGAACACCATTTTGAGAATTTTTTAAACAGTAACACCATATTGGGTAAAAACCCCATCTGGTCAGCCTAATTTTTAAATAACATTTTTACCCTTAAAAAAATATTTTCTTCTCCGACTCATCTTCTTCGTCTTCACCGATTCATCTCCGGTCAACATTGTCTTCTCCGACTCACCAAAAAGAAAAATTACCCCTCATCTTCACCGATTCGTCTCCGATTCATCTTCTTCCCCATGTTTCCAAGCAAAAAGACAAAACAACACAACTCCATTGAAATTACAGCTCCTCCGTCAAACAACTCCTCCTCGTGTCAAAATTACAGCTCTTTCCCATGTCGCGCAACTCCTCCTCCTCCATCAAAATTACACAGCTCCTTACGATCGTGGAACGGTGCCGAGTCAGCTGAGTAGCGATGGCTTCGCGGCTCGTTTCAAGCGGCTCAGCGAAGCCATCGTTCTCGGCGGTGGCTTTGTAAGTAGACTACGGACACGACACTGATGAGAGTCCTCCTAATTGCTGCTCTAGTCGCCTCTCCAACCAGAGCCCTCCTCTTCCCAGTAAAAACCCTAACTTCCCCCTTTTTTCCTTGGCCTCGAGAATTCGATCAACTGGAAGTGGTTTGATTGGATCCGATTTGTGTTTTTGGATTTGATTGGAGGAGAGAAGGAGTCTGCAGAGGAGAGAGGGGGTGGGCGGAGGAGATGGTGTTGGAGGAGAGGGGGGGGTAGTCGGAGGAGATTTGTACTAGGTGAGGGCTTGTTTAGGTGAGGGTTTAAATTGAATTCGTGGGAGACTGGCGACGGAGAATCGGCCGGAGAAGATGTTGGGTCGGCGTCGGCTTCGTAGTTTTCTTTCACTAGTGACAGAGAATTAGAACGGAGAAGATGACTTGGTAATAATTAGTTTTTTTATTAGAAGGGTATAATTATCATTTTAAAATTATACAGGAGAGACTGAAATAATAATTTAAGCAAATTTCAGGGAGTTGAAGGTAATTTGCCCAATAATCAATTTTCTGGCATTGAAACGGTTTAAGTGATCAGCTAGGAGTTGGAAGTTTAGTTGGGAATCAACCATAGTTTTAAAAAATATGGTCGGTCGGACCGCGAATCGTTCATAAAAGTGGTCTTTTTTAGGGGTAAAAATGGCCTCTGGTCTGACCGTCCAAAATTTGGTCAGACCGGGTGATTCATACTAGTTTTTGACTCAGACCACTCGATTTGACTAGATTTTATCCAAAATTTAAAACAAAAAAGTCATATCATATGCTCACTTTCTCTAAATCAACCAAAAAAATGGATTTACATGTTATAAATTGGTTGATATTTCTAAAATTAGATTTTGAAACTAATATTTTGACTATTTAGTCAACATATTATTCAAATAATAGTAAAAAAATTAATAAAAATTATCTGGTCTGACTAATCAGACTAGACAAACCGAAAATAGATAAAATTCGGTCCGTACCAAAATTCATATTTTAAAAGTATGGAATCAACTTTTATCTTTATTTCTAGCCACTAAGTTGCATTTTTTTTTCATTTAGGTTTTATCCTCGTTGCTCTCCTTTGAAACTATCCCCCTATTTATGTTTATAACTTTTTTCGGAGTAATAAAACCTCAACTTACATGTAAAAAGAGAAAACATGGTTTTAAAGAGAATGATATGGTACCAATGTTTTAAAGTTTTTTTTGTGTGGTACTTTTCTCACAATGTTTGGTGCACTTTGTATGCGGCTTTTCTTATTAAACTACCCACATCAGCAAACCATACAAATCAGTTCACAGAATAAATAATTAATTTCTCTCTCATCTACACCCAATCTAACCCAATCCAATCCAATTACATATTTTTCTACCCACAGCAGCAAACCAGTTCACAGAATAAACAATTAATTTCTCTCTCATCCACATATTATCTACTATCATTTTTTGGAATACTAAATTAGATAAAAATACTCGAGATACAAAGGGAAGTCAGAAATAATAAATTACGAATACGAAAATTTAAATTACAAATACATAAATTTTAAATTACATAATTAATTATCGTTCCTGAACTTTTACCAAATATGCTCAATTAAATCACTTTTCATAGCGTTATGAGCTTCTCTATTGCGAAGTTGTTCCCTAGCAGTCATGTAGTTTGATAGATTTCCGATGCGTTCAGTAGAGAACTGAAAAGGTTCTTCATTGTCCTCTTCATTACAGAATTCGGCCGGATCATGATAACGGAGATATGTGTCTCGTTCGTCCTCCACTATCATATTGTGCAATATGATACAAGCCTTCATAATTCTTTCCATTAACTCCTTGTCCCAAAGAAGACATGGACGTCGAATGAATGCAAAACGAGCCTGTAGAACTCCAAAAGCTCGCTCCACATCTTTTCTAGCAGCCTCTTGATGTTGAGCGAATAACTTTTATTTTAGGGTTATCGGAGATGTAATTGACTTGACAAATGCAGCCCATGTAGGATATATCCCATCAGTGAGATAATATGCCATATCATTTTGTCGACCGTTGACAACGTAACTCACTTTTGGTGCTCGGCCTTCCAAGACATCACTAAAAACAGGAGATCGGTGCAGTACATTAATATCATTGAGAGTACCGGGTATTCCAAAGAATGCATGCCATATCCATAGGTCATATGATGCAACTGCTTCCAGAATAATTGTAGGCTTTCCGCTCCTTCCTGCATATTGCCCAGCCCATGCATTAGGACAATTTTTTTATTCCCAGTGCATACAGTCAATACTGCCTATCATGCCCGGGAATCTACGTTGTTCTCCGACGTACAGAAGTCTTGCCAAATCCTGTGCATTGGGCCTTCTCAGATACTCGTTCCCGAAACAGAAAATTACACCTTCTACGAACTTCATGAGAGCTTCACGTGTTGTAGATGCACCCATTCTCAAGTATTCATCAACGACATCAGTTGATGTCCTATAAGCTAACACCCTTATAGCTCCAGTACATTTCTGCAAGGCTGTCAGACCAATGGTACCTGCAGCATTTGTTCTTTGTTGAAAATATTGGTCATTGGCACTAACCGCCTCCACGATGCAAAGGAATAACGATCTTTGCATGCGAAACCTTCTCTGAAAGATCTCAGGTGAATACGTTGGCCTCTCAACAAAATAGTCATTCAGCAAGCGCTCCTCACCAACTCTTCGTTCTCTGTTGACATATCGCCTTCGCCTTGAAGGTGGTGGGACTCCCTGGGTTAGATTAGGATTGACTACGAAGGCATCCTCGAGTAAGTGATCAATTTGTCGATTTTGTTCACTTCATCGTGCTTCCCATTCATCAAATTCCATGGTGAATGAAGCATTAGAACTTGAATCTAAATCTGATATATTTTCACTGAGAGACATTTGTGATGAGATTTGATTCTCCTGAATAATATTGAAAGGCTTTTCGGTATAATTAAGTTTGTTATGGTCATAAATATATATAGAATTAGAGGCGTGGGTTGGATGCCAAAGGTGAAGTGACAAGATAATAGGTACGAGACAAATTACCATAATTAGAGGCGTGGGTTGGATGCTAAAGGTGAAGTGACAAGACAATAGGTACGAGACAAATTACCATAATTAGAGGCGTGGGTTGGATGCCAAAGGTGAAGTGACAAGACAATAGGTACGAGACAAATTACCATAATTAGAGGCGTGGGTTGGATGCCAAAGGTGAAGTGACAAGACAATAGGTACGAGACAAATTACCATAATTACAGGCGTGGGTTGGATGCCAAAGGTGAAGTGACAAGATAATAGGTACGAGACAAATTACATAAAATAAAAGACAAATTACATAAAATGAAAGACAAATTACATGAAATGAATGACAAATTATATGAAATGAAAGACAAATTACATGAATAGAAGAACAAATTATATGAAATGATAAATTACTAATTAGTTTCCAAACACTCGAGATATTAGACAGCGCTTCATCTCTTCATCTTCTGAATATAAGTGTTATTTCAAAATCAAATTAGTCAACATGATTTTATCCAACTCCATATTCTTCATGGCCTCCTTTTTTTCATCTCGCTTGATTCTTTGTTGCTCCCTTTGTTGCTCCCTTTGTTGCTCTAGCTCCATTCTCTTCTTGAAAATTTTATTTTCATTATCTCTGGTTATTCTCAACGCACGAATTTCTGCTGCAACATCTTCAGAGGCCTGTCCTTTTCCTTTCCTTTTTTGGCAGCATCTCTACCCATAGGACGGGAGATTCTTGAAGATATGGTGATTGGATCTTCTGAGTTTGATGGGATTGAATAATTTCCTTCTTCGGTAGTCTTTGACCTCTTCGAGCTTCCACCACTTTCTATATCCTCCTCCGCGACATCAGGAGCCAAATATGTTAAACCGTGATCTCCTTCTTCAATTTGCCACTTGGGACATTTACACATAACTTCATTAAAAACAACAAGGTCAATAAATTTTTTGCCACCATTCCCTTCATAAAGTGTTTGAGCTTCGGTCTCAACATCGGCATCGAGCCGCTCTATTTCTGTTTGAGTACTTCTCGGTATGCAGCAACCCACTTTGCTCCATTGGTATTAAGTCGTATATAACGATCTTTAATTGCAGGCACGTTTCTTTTATGGATCTCTCCCGGATTTTCTGCTTGAGCATTATGGTACAAAGCACTCACTCGGGACCATAGCGAAGCACTCTTCTGATTTTCTCCAATAGTGTTGTCTTGGCTACAGTAGGAGAAAGCTGACATTAGGGCAATGTCTTCTTTGACACTCCAATTACTTGGTGCAGACTTTTTAGTTTTTTTCTCCCTAGCCCATCGAAGGACAAATATTGTGGCATATTTTGTGGGGGTTGGTATTGGGAAAATAGAATTTGGGAAAGATTTGGCGATAATTGAGAGGTATAAAAAGGTTGAGAGTTTGGATAATCTCCAGAATTTAGATAGCTTGAAAGATTATAAGATTCAAATGATTGAAAATTTGGAAAATTAGGATCATTTGGATCCATAATAGAAATAATATAACAGAGGAAATTTAAGAATAAAATATTATGTAGTGAAAGAAGAGAGAATTTTAGATGGTGTATGAAAATATGTTAACATTGAATTCTATTTATAGAGATTTGAAAATTAATAATTTATATATATATTTTTTTAGTTTTGCTAAAGATAAGGTCTATTTAGATAACCACGAAAATATTATCCCAAACTATCTATTTTTAACGAATAATATTATGCCAAGTGGAACTAAATAGATAAATAAGAAAAGAAAAAAATGGCCAAGTGGCCGTTTTCCGTTCGCGAGCGGCGATCGGGCAACCAAACCGATCGGCTGCTCGCTTCATACTTTCATTTGTTTTTTTTAATAATAAACAATTAGCCAATCGCTCGGCCAAACGCCATGCTGTGGGTGGTCTTACTTTCCTTGTTTGTGCAAGTTTTACAGAGCTTTTGGTGTCGGCGATGCATGTGTAAGTCCCCAGGTACAGGCGTCGTAGAGGGTGGCTATTTTCACTTGCATGTGGGCCATGTGGGTGAAGCGGAATGCTCTGATTTTTTAGGAGTGTAAGCGAAGTAGTAATGTGCCGAGTGTGAGGATACATGTCTTGGTGGCAGAGGCATGATTGCTAGATATCGGACAATGTTTAATTCGCAGGACGGTCTGCTGAGGCTGCATGCCTTTGGAGTCCTAGTGTTGTAATACTCTGTGATTCGATCGACTGTCTCCACAGACCAACATAGATCTTTTTCAACGTGATTTGTTCTCACTCACACGCATCCCGAAAACTTCCTAGGAGGTCACTCATCCTGATCCCACTCCCGGCCAAACGCATTTAACCTTGGAGTTCTCTCAAGATGTGTGCCAAAAAAGAAAGTGTATCTTGTTAATATGAATAGTACCAATCAAATCACTTAAGTATCTCAGATTGTGCAAATCATTTACGAGGTATCACTAGACATATTATATTTATCTTTATTCTCTATATATAAGTTGTTAGCTCTTAGTTTATGTTAGGAATAATATAGATATTGATATTCAAGTCTTTACTCATGAAATACGTTATCTTCAATCTCTGAGAGATGTATTCTTCTATGCAAAGAGATTTATATTTCTTGTTACTTTTGCCATTGTCGGCCGTCCCCGTGGACAATCTAGATTGATAGGCGTTGCCATCTCAGACAGTACAAATCATTTACGAGGTATCACTAGACATGTTATATTTATCTTTATTCTCTATATATAAGTTGTTAGCTCTTAGTTTATGTTAGGAATAATATAGATATTGATATTCAAGTCTTTACTCATGAAATACTTTGTCTTCAATCTCTGAGAGATGTATTCTTCTATGCAAAGAGATTTATATTTCTTGTTACTTTTGCCATTGTCGGCCGTCCCCGTGGACAATCTAGATTGATAGGCGTTGCATCGTGCCCCTTTTAGTCCAGAGAAATATCCAGACAGTATCAGCATCAAATCTATCATATCCCATTTACTTTAGTTTTCACTTTCGCTATGCCATGTCAGCTAGTATCAGAGCTTAGTTTATCATGTTCAGAGTTTGATCTGCTTATTCGTGTTTGATTCCAAGTTTTGAAAAAAAGCAGAAGAAAATTGCAAAAAAATAGAAAGGGCAAAATTCCATTTTAGGGTTTTGCAAGGGAGTCCCACCAGGCGCCGCCGTTTCCAGCCGGCACCACCCCGGAGTCTAACTTCGTCCGAGGCTCTCTCCGGTTCCGTTATTCTTAGTTCAACTGCCTCAGCCATTCATCGCCACGGGTCCCTTTGTGGAGAAGATAACTCGACCCGTGGGTTTCTGAGAGAAGACCAAAGCAGCTCCCCGACAAGCCCACCGGCCGCATCACGCCACCGCACTGTGCACTTCTGGTCCAGTCATCGGCCTCGCTAGAGCCACCGCCTGCCCACCATGAGTTTTCATCGCCTTGAGGTGGTTAAAGGTTTTGTGATGTTTTCTCCTTATCCTCAATTTAGGGTCTGACAGATTTAAAAATTTGGCGAATTTTGATTTTGTGGACTATTTCTGAAGTTTGGCAAAACTTTGAGGACTGTTTTGAGAATTTTACAGTACTTTGATGACTAAATATTAGTTTGGCAGATCGTGAACTGATTTAAATATTTGCCAGGCGCTAAAATTGCATGTTAATCCAGTGGTTTGCATTCTCTCTCAGATCAGTACATTTTTTGGGTTGAAATTAAATATTTAATTGCGATATGATTAAACTGCATGTTCCTACCGCAAGTGATGCCTTATCCCTTATCCGCAAGCCAAATGGGAGAAATATTCTTAATTAAATCCAAGGATTGCTTTCTAATTAAACATATCTCCATATGGCCGGCCAAATTAAACTCCCAATCAATGTCTTCTTTCCAATATAAATATATATTATAAGATCTTTAAAATGAATATTAATGAAGAACTCGTACACATGCGTGCTCTCCTCTTCATCATTAATTTAACTAACTTGTGCTGGCAGTTTTCTTGACAGTTAAAACTTTATGCCAAAGGAATAATTTTCAGGAATAAAATTGCACCCCGTAATCCAAGAGAGAAAAAAGTTTTATGATCTTGTGCTTAGGAATCTCAGACAAAATCATAACTTCTGATACTAAAGAATTGGAATATAAATAAATCGGCCATATTCTTAAAGATAAAGTGGCGCACTATATTCAGCGTGTATCTTTGTAAATTTTTAATTCTAAAAGCACTTATTTATTCCAAAATGTATTAATCTAAACCAACTAAGAGTAAGTGGAACTTGTAAAAGACATAGATTTTCGTAATTAAAAATAGAATCGTCTCTAAATAATACCGGCATTTCTTTAGATATTAAGAAAAGCGGCTAGTCTAAAGTTGAAACGAATTTGGTAAAGAAACAGACATGGAGATTAAAGGAACTAACTAATTCATTTTAGGACAGTTGAGGAATTGATTTTGTTTGGAAAGCTAAACAAAAGAGTTAAACCCTGGAATTATTCAGGTGCTCCTTTGAATCCCAGACACCAGCTTTAGACGTTCCTAGGTTCGGTCATTGGGCAAAAGAAAGTTGCAAGGAACAAAGACTCCGTACATGTGGGTATTTCCTTTAATTATCTCTTGCTTTCTGAACAAGGACGTCACGAATTTGTTTAACTTTATAGATTCGGATACAAAGATTCTAATATATGCAACCATACATGATCCCCCGAATCCTCAAATATTTTTGATAAGTGTTGAAGAATGGCTCAAAATCAAGAAATTGTATCCTATATACATTCTATGTTAGACTTCTAGTTGGATTATGTTTTAGACTCCTAGGTGACTTAGATAAGCTCCATGGATGTATTATGGTTTGCCTAAAAATATATAGGGGTTCTAACCATAATGTATTGCTTTGTGGCTTGGAAACTCATCAATAAAGATTTCCTTCTCTCCCGTCGATGTAGACATTAGGCTGAACCACGTAATCTCTTGTGTCCATTTTGCATTCTTATTTCTTTGGATTCCTAAAAAATTGGTATCGAGAGCTAGGAGGAAAGTATGGTAGGTCATGACGCGAAGTTTGACTTAGTAAAATTCGATGGCTCATCGAATTTCGGGTTATGGCAAAGGCGTGTCCAAGATCTGCTGGTCCAACAAGGAATGATCAACGCACTCACGGAGAAGAAACCTGAGAAGATGGAGGAGCAAGAGTGGGAAGAGTTAGAGGCCAAGACGGTAGCGAAGATTCGTTGATGCTTGACGGATGATGAGGAGCCACCAGCTGGGTTGTGGAAGCGGATCCAGGTCGAAGTCAAAGTCAGAGAAGTTCAATGAAAGTTATTTCAAGTGCTGAGAAGGGCACATTAAGGGGACTATCTATGATGAATTGGGGATCAAGACAATGAGGAGGTATCAATATCCACAACCATGGCCACATGTTCAGACGGGTCGGATGGTGACTGGCTTTCCATCTCATCAAATTTAATGCATCTTGGTAATCTCTTTTTATTAGAGACCTTGGATTATAATGGTGATAGTTATAAAGGTAGGCTAAAAAATGTGGAGAAGGATGCAATGGTAGGGATGAAGGGTGAAAGGGAATACATATAGGTTAGTGGGCCACGTTGTTCTAGGTAGAGTCACATCAATAGGTCAATGAAGTGGGAAAACGCTCAGGTCATATAAGGTTAGATCATATGAGGGAGCAATGTCTTGACATGAATAATTTGAGTGCACCCAAGAGGATTCTTGGAATGGGGATTCGCGGAGATAAGATTAGTAAGTTCCCGCTATAATTTTCTAAAGGCACGTGCAAAGCAAAGGTATTTGGTAGATTTGGCATTATGAATGCGAAGCCGTTGGTAACACCACTGGCAGATCAGGTATCTCACTCAAGGTTGAACGTTAGAATTCGTGACGTATCAAGGATTCTACTTGGTGAAGCAAAAGGTTATTCGTTAAATGCTATGGATCGTAGCATTGGTTCGAGGCAAAAAGGTCTAACAGAGAAGCAGTTCAAAGTTGCAGAGCATGGGGATGACCGAAAAATAGAGGGAGCATCTATTGGTCACACGGTTACTTCAGTAGGTGAATTTGCAAGTTGGGGTTCAATGGAGGTTGGAGAGGATACGATACGTCAAACAAGCTTAGGAGATGCTTGAGTTTGGAAGATGGCTCTAAGTGATTGAACAAGGATTGAGAGAATGGAGGATGGTTTCGTTGAGGACGGAGTGTCTAAGGTTCAACGAGGAGTCAATTTGATTTTGGATGGAACTTCATGGTTCTTCTAAGGGGCAATTTCTCGTCAAGGTGTAGATAGTTAAAGTTCGGGTGGAGCTTCATGGTTCTTTTGATGGATGATTTCTCGTCAAGGTAGAAATTGTTGAAGAATGAGTCAAAATAAAGAAAATTGTATCCTTTATGTTAGACTTCTAGTTGGTTTATATTTTAGACTCCTTGGTGACTTAGATAAGCTCCATGGATGTATTATGGTTTGCCTATAAATAGATAAGGGTTCTCTTGTGTAGGCATTAGGTCAAACTACGTAATCTCTTGTGTCCATTTTGAGTTCTTATTTTCCTTGGATTCCTAACAATAAGTAAAGTAACGTATTATTCTAAAAAGTTGCCCTGAAACGATTACACCAAGGAGACCAAACGTACCACATCGTAGGTATAAGATAGCAAAAATTAGTACGCACCATAATGATAAGTGCTATCAGAGTACACACTAAGACAACACCAAACCGAATCTTCTAATATAAGTGAACCATACATGATCCCTTGAACAAGCACAGAAAATGAGTACACATTACACATGAAAAATTCCAAGACCGGAGAAAGTACTACATACAAAGAAGAATCCACTATGTAAATCAAACTGATACATGATACAATACTTCTATGAATAAATTTCTCTAACCTCATAACTCGCAAGTACACACATAAGAAATAAAAATATGTTTAGATAGGTAAGAGCAATCTACGAGGCCTAGTCCAATAATCTAATTTGAGTTAAATATCAAACATATAGATAGTTGAAATGTCATCCAAATTGAACATCGTGGTCTATTATGATAGTTAGAGTATTTTAAATATTTATTGGTGACAAATGGACATAAACAAAATTGTTATTGCATTTACGTACCAAATGAAGTCAATCACATCAATCCGCAATTGAGAAAGAAGAGGAAGCTGTTAGCCGTTGATGATGATTGTATACGAAGAAGAAAAAGTTAGGCGCGCGCGGGAACAAATCTAGTTGAAACCACGTCCAGCGCATGTGCCCAGGAGGGGCATAGTCTTTTCACTCTTTCCACATACATACAAAATCATTTTGTAAAAGACTCGGTAGTATAAATAGTGAGTTAGGGGGAACAAGGAATTAAGTGGTTTCCAGCTTTCCATTTTTTCTTCCTCCAGCGCATGTTTCCATGTGCTCACGGCTTCTCACAAGTATTAATTGCATAAAGCTAGTTTCCGATTTCATCTTTTATTCTATTCAATCATTGTTATGGTATCAGAGCACTAGAGAAGCTATCACTCATCTCACATTTTGTTTGTCAGCAAGTTCACTTCTAGTTTTTCTTTCGAGTTCAATTTTAAACATCATTTTTATTTGATCCAGGACCTAGTCACTAGGAGAATGATTGGTAGTGTTGTGGCAAACCAAGGCCTTTACATCCTTAACTTCACTAACTCTACCATACGACAATCTCCTGATCCACTCTTTGCAGTTATCAACACCTCAACCACCAACCTGGACTTGTGGCACTGGCGACTAGGACATATTCCGCACTTGTGGTTACTAGAAAAAAGTAATATTGATCCTATGGTACATTCTTCTGAGATCAAACACTGTGATATATACCATTGCTCTACGTATAAGAGATTTGTTTTTCTAATCAGTGCTTATATAGCTTTAGTTTATTTTGAGTTAGTGCATATAGATATATGGGGAAGTATAGTGAACCATCTTATGATGGATATTCCTGCTTCTTAATAGTAGTAGATGATCGTTCTTGTTCCACATATATTTGATGAAAGATAAATCTGCAGTGAGACCATTAGTTGCTCAATTATGCAAATTTGTGGTGACTCGATATAATAAGAAAGTTAAGAAGATTCGAACAGATCAGGGACGAGAATTCCTCATGAAAGACTATTTCAATGAACAAAGGGATTGTTCATGAGACTAGTTGTGTATATACTCCCTAACAAAATGGAAGAGTATAGCGCAAATACCAAGATATCCTAAATATAGCTCGAGCTTTAATTTTTCAATCTTATCTACGTACCTACTTTTGGAGTGCAGCAGTGACCTATGTAGTATATCTGATGAATTGACTACCATTTATTGCACTTAAGAGCAAAACATCATTCAAGATTTTACACAAGAAACCTCCAACATATAGCCACCTTCGTGTATTTGGGTGTCTTTGTTATGCAGCCACACCAAGTGTTGTCTATCCTATTCAATTATATTTCACCTTTGCTCATGTTTCTTCAATCTAAAGTCTTTAGTATTTCCATTGCTAGCCAAATAGAACCTGAGTCATATGAACAGGTTGCTAAATTTTTTTATTGGATTAATGCTATGCAGCTTGAGCTGATAACCAAATCTAGATTGTGGTTGATTTACCTTGAGGTAAAAAGCACATTGGCAGCAAATGGGTTCGTAAGATCAAGCACAAAGTAGATAGAAGTATTGAGATGTACAAAGTACGTTTGGTTGCCAAAGGTTATACACAATCTTTGGGCATAGACTACTTTAATACATTTAGTCATGTGGCTAAGATGAACATAATTCCACTGTTGTTGGTTATTGCAGTTAGTAGGAGTTGGCATTTACAATAGTTAGACATTAATAATGCTTTCTTATATGGTGATTTGGAGAAAGAAGTGTATATGTGATTACCATAAGGGCTTGTGAGTTCTGTAGATGCTAACAAAGTGTGCAAGCTGCAAAAATCTCTTTATGGGCTCAAGCAAGCTAGCAGATAGTGGTTTGCTAAGCTTTGTTCAATCTTGTTCAGTTTTGGTTTTACTCAATCTAAATGTGATCATTCTATGTTCATTTTGGACAAATCAGACTCTTTCACCATCTTGCCGGTTTATGTAGATGATATTATTTTAGTTGGTAACTCTGCTGCAACCATCTCTGCTATCAAATTTCACTTGGAACAGACATTGAAGTTGAAGGATCTTGGTCAGTTAAAATACTTTCTAGGCTTGGAGTGGCCAGAAGTGATAAGGGTTTGCATATTTGTCAGAAGAATTATGCATTTGGATTACTTCAGGATGTAGGATATCTGGGATGCAAGCCTAGAAAGACACCAATAGATTTGAATTGTGTGCTCAATAATAAAGATGGTGAGATGCTCGATACTCTTGCTTATCCACCAGATGGCAAACCAATTGTTAAAATTACTATAGATGGGAAAGAGCTCATTGAAGATTTAACACATTATGGGCTCTTGGTTGGTAAGTTATTGTATTTGACAACAACCAGACCAGATATCAGTTTTGTGGTACAATAATTGAGCTAGTTTTTGACTCAACCACACGAACCACACCTTCAAATTGCTTATCATGTTCTCAAGTACATCAAGTCTTCACCAGGGAGAGGATTGTTGCTTAATCCAGTTTCTTCCAATTTACAGTTGAAAGCATATTCTTACAGTGACTACGAAAAATGAAGATACCAAACAGTCTATGATAGGATATTGTGTTTACTTGGGCAATTCGCTTATTTTCTAGAAAGCTAAGAAGCAACCTACAGTTTCTAGGTCCTCAATAGAAGTAGAGTATCGCGCATTAGCAGGAATAACTTGTGAAGTGACTTGGTTAAGTTATTTGCTACATGATATGAAGGTCCCACTCTCTGGGCCAATTCTGCTTTATTGCGACAACAAATCTGCTATCTACTTTGCAGCGAATCCTGTATTTCATGAACGCACCAAACATATAGAGATTGACTGCCACACGGTGCGGGAGAAAGTGCAGGAAGGGCTCATCAAGCTATTTCACATGGATACATAATTTCATCTTGCAGACTTGCTTAGAGTTTATCTACGAAGCGTTTTGTGTTTCTTGTTGGTAAGCTTGGACTATTTGATCTCTATAGTCCAGCTTACAGGGGCATATCAAATGAAGTCAATCATCATCAATCGGCAAATGAAAAAGAAGAGGAAGTTGTTAGCAGTTGATGATGATTGTATTTGAAGAAGAAGAAGTTACGCGCGCGCGAGAACGAGTCCAGTTGGAGCCATGTGCAGCGCATGTGTCCAGGAGGGACAACTTAGTCTTTTCACTCTTTCCACATACACACGGTATCATTTTGTAAGAGGTTCAGTAGTATAAATAGTGAGTTAGGCGGGAGAAAGAATTGAGTAGTTTCGAGCTTAGCAAAATGGTTATTTTGCTTTCCATTTTTCTTCCTCCGGCTGAGAAACCTTCGAGAGCTTCCAATGGCTTCTCTCGATTATGAATTAAATAAAGCTAGTTTTCCACTTCATCTTTTGTTCTATTCAATTCTTGTTAGTACGTACCAAATGGAAGACCACTAGAGCAGTTCTAAAGCAAACATCAAATTCAATAAAGGATGCGTCACAAAATCAAATACAGAGCAAGCGTGCAGCTAATTATAGTGATAGACTTTCCCATCAAAAGAAAATGCTGAAAGAGCCAAAACGAATTAAATTCGTTTCTTCATCTGAGAAAATCAAGATGTAACATATTACCAGCAAACTAAAATCACATGCACGCCAATCAAATCAAATTGCTTGACAAAATGGACACTAGGCGATTTTATTTTTTTGAAATCATTATCAAATTATGTAAAATTACAACTCTTCTAACAACGCCGATTTGTTGTCGTATTAAAATTTAAGATCTCAATTAAGGGAATGTTTGTTGTGTCGAAACTAACTTGTTTTCTGAAAATTTATTGAACTATTTATCAATATTCGAATTGGACATGAATAAATTTTAACACTTGTTCATATCTAGCAGTAGAACTCAATAATTTTAGATAATAAAAGGGCGGGAGCGGCTTAATTAATTTATATTAACGTGGCGGGACCAAGAAAATCATGGATACTAACTTTTACTAAACCGTGTGGGTCCATGACAAAAAAAGAAAAGGGATATATAATTAAATAAGAAGGGGGTGGGGTGGTCTTTAAATTCTGTAGGTGTGTCGTCAATATCGAATCACATCATTTTCTTGAGATCTTTTGGGATCCCAAGTGGCCATCAGTCGTTACACAAAAAGTTAATAAAAAAGCAAGCTTACATTATATTATATTTGTTTATCCTATAAAAGACAGTTTGGTCTATGTATTTATTCATCCTGAAATGATGAATATATTATATGTATGAAGTCACAATGCATCAGTAGTTATACGAACGGAAATAATTAATCGTTACATCAGATGTGTTAGTTTGACAAATATCAAATCGGAACAAAAAAAAATACGCTCTCTCAAATGAAGCTCATCGAACTGAAATTTGTACAAATTGTGTGAAGATGACAACAAGCATTGGATCAACTCGCTCGGATACCACGTTATGATCTCCATATCTAACCCAAAATTTAAAACAATGATTGGCAAATTTGCAATACTTATAATTAAGTCTATCACGATCGCAATAGATAATGTGATAATCTTTACAGAATTGATCAATGATTAGTAAATTTCACTGGTTTCTTCAAAGCTCCCTTCGATTTTTAGATTACATGGTCACAGTGTCTTTGGCTAATCCAATAGATGAATTAAGAAAAAAAGTCGCCAATTTTCTGGTCAATCATACGTCCTTGAAGAGTTGAAGAACATCTCCTTTGGATCCTATATATGTTGTTCACCTAACGAACCAGTGGTTTTGAACCATTAAAAAATAAATACTTGGATCAACAGACATGAAATGTTTAACTCATCAGAGAATTCAAATTTGAGACATAAGATTGCATTGATGTTAAAATTTGATAAAAATAACTTTTTTTTATTTTTTATGATTCTATCGTTGGAACTTAAGTTATTTGTCAAGCAAATGTTCGAATAGTCCATGTAGGTTTGAAGAAAAGAAAACCTAATGGGTGGCATTTGTCTTATATTAGTAGTTAGTACCTGTAATTGGGTCCGGTAAACAACTAACGCGGTTTTGGATCTGGAAGTGTGATGAGTCCACGTAAGGCCCAACTAGTCCCACTTTCACTGTCGAAGCATGTTCTAGCTGCTCATTAGTGGTTGATTGTTAGTTGGAATTTGGGGTACCTGTTGCTCTCTGGTTTGTTATGATGCGAGTGAAAATTATGTTTTTTGGTTTTTGGGATCTGACAAGAATTAGCAAGACCTATAACTAAATAAAGTAAAAGCTCAAATATACATCATCATACTCTCTCGAGTTTGAACTATTAAGAATGTAACTATTTTTCAATATTTGAGGACACGTGGCATAGTCACAGACTCACAGTATAAGGAAGGACACTGAAGGGTATTGGACTCTTGGGCCAATTTGCTTGGGTGAAATCAAATTAATTCTCGGAATTGGATATTGGGCCAGTGATAAAGAGGAAGGAATGCTGCTAAAAAGAGGAATAAGGATGGCCGGCGGGGAGAGGCAGGAGGTAGCTTTGTTGCCACCCTCTTCAGGCCAAAGCACTTGTTCTCTGGCAAGCGACCCACTGAGAAGATCCGACAGGGCTCGAATGTACAGGTAATGTATCGATTATGTGCCCCGCGGATTGTCGATGTTCATCTGATCGATATGCTTGGTCATCCCCTTTGCTTGTGACTCAGACAGAAATAGAGATCTTGAATTTCTTGACAGGTCAGGATCATTTCCGAAGACAAAATTCTAAAGTTACATCATTTATATGTTTGTCCTTCACCTGGCAGTCGAGCAAAACGCATCTAGCTAACATGGCCTTCAAAGATGTGGGGAGGAGATACAACAATATCTAGCAACATTCCTGGTTAAATCACATGGTGGACAAGACAAGCCTTCATTCTCTCCGCAATTTCACTTTACGTGAGATTTCTTTGTACGATTCCACTTTATCGGCTGCTTTGCGCATAGGTCTTCCCAATGACGACCTGTGTGATCCTTGTCCTTCACGTCCTTGTTGAGATGCTTCTTCCTTTGCCACTGACGAACCGGAAAGAACTAGACTATCTTCTTGAGGCGGATCATCGGGAAGCTTGGTGACTGGAACCATAACATCTTCAATCTCAAACAAATCCTCTTGAGGTTCCAGTTCATTGGGTTTGAATCTAGCTGATTGCTTTCTCAGACAGCGCCTGCAAGAGACGGCGAACATGAATAATAACTCAGATAATACCAAAACTCCTATTTTCTAATGGAGGGACTTGAATCAAATAATAAATGCTCATTTAAGAGGAAGAAGGTAAAAGTCCAGTGGAAGATCAGGCAACCCTCATCCACCGTTCAAAGAATCTGAAAAGGGTTCCGTACCCTAAGACATCACGTTGCATCAAAGGGATAGCAGTAAAATTATTATGAAAGGATGGGATGGCACTAAACTGGCATCTACCTAAACTTAAAAAACAGTTGTCAGTTACTTTCAGTTAGATTTCGGTGGCAGATTGTAAACCAAGATTTTATTTTCCGACATATATGTCTGTGGAAAGTCAAGTTGATTAAGTAATGCTAACAAGCACCATAGAAGCCCCATTAATCAAAGTGGAAAAGTAGCCAACCTTTTGTTTTCAACCTTCTCCTGTTCTCCTTGTTGATTTGCAGTGGAAGGGCCCATAGCTGCAAATAATGGATGATCCTTTTGTCAGCTTAATTGGAGCTCACATGGGAACAACATATACACGCAAAGGAAAATTCTGGCTTAAATAACATACATTTACTTCTTCCTGAGCTCCTCATGCAGCGATCACTAGGCTTAGTACTGCCTTCTTCTTTTCTTGAGCAGTTCCTAGGTAACTTCTCCACTTCCTGTCAGATTAACACGAGGAGGGATTAGTTTACTGAAGGATTCACTGTGTAGCATTGTTTCAAGTGTTTTTACAGAGAGACGTACCTGAGGTCCACCAACTTGGCAGGTTGTATCTGCTTTTGTCTGAACAAAAATGTCATTCGTTATTCCGAAGCAGCTAACTTTGAAAGGTCATTTTCTTTATCAACATTGATAAATTGTCACTATAGCAGTCGATAGCAACCAATGTTGATGAATTCACATTGCAACTATATAATGCAGAAGTGTGGGCGAATAATTCATTCTGCATAATGTGGCAGTCAATGTCATCTTACATTTGGCTGAAAATGCTCTATCAAATGATTATCTCATACTCTGACCTTGAACCCCATGTGCCAAACTGTAATTGCATGCATATAATTGATAATCTGATTCACACAAGGGCATGCATTGTAATCACAACACTTCCAAATTACTGTAATGGATCATGAAATAATCTAAAAAAGAATAATCTCAGAGAAAACAATGGACCATTAAATTGAAACTGACACCAACCTTCACTTCCACCTTTTTCACTTTAAGCAAGGCCTCTTTGCACAGAAGTTCGTGTTGTAGGGCCTTCAACTGGAATTAAGAAACCAACTTGCTTCAAGTAACTGAGGAAACAAAACAGCGACCCAACAGCAGGAAAATTTGAGACAATGTTACCTTATCTTTCCCCGAATTGAGTTCCTGCCGCATCAATCAGAATTCCAAATCAGAAGAAGCTAGACAATATGGCTAGAAGAATTAGCTTAGCACTCTCAAAGTAGTGTTAGAGACAGAAAGAACATACCGCTAGCATCTGGCTATTTGATTGAGCAAGACTCGAGTTCTGCATCTGCAGTTTCTGGACTGTCGTCCGCAACTTTCCCAGCTCATTTCCAATCAACTCGACGATTTTACTGCACGATTAGAGATTAAGGAAACCCAACAGCATCTAACAGTCGAAGAACACCGCCCGCCATTCACGAAAGTAAACAACCTCACGCTCAGAGTCAAAGAAACCGGCACGAAAAAGGATACTTCCTCTCCTCGAGTAGCTTCGCCAACATCGAATTTTCCTGTTCCAAAACCCAGACATTACCACCAAATCAAAGAGAGCACCTTTCCGGGACTAATCATCCGCGACACGTCATCCGGTACGAAACCCTAATACTCCTAAACCAAAACTAGTTCTCACTTCAAACCCTAGCTAAACAAAAGTGAGTACCTTGATGAGGTGGTGGAAGCAATTGGTCGGGTCTTTGGGGAGATCCCCATTAGAACCGGCCGGAACCAGATTAGGGTTTCCGAGATTAGTGATATCGGCGAGCGTCCTCCTCGCCGGTCCGCCGATCGTCGCTCGCTTCGCGGCTGCCCTCTCCCCGCCTTTCATTTGCTATCTTCCTTTCCTCCTCCGTCGTCTTCTTTTTATTGTTATTTCTTTAATTTCTTTTTAATTATTTACGAGAGGGGTCTAAGAAGGGGAGGATTAAAACAGGAAATTACGGAATGAGGTTTTTTTATTTAGAAGGGTATTACGAGGTAATTGCCTTCTATTTTTCAATTTTTTTTATTGGAGCGGGAAGGGCAAAATGGGAAAGAGAAGGGAAAAGAAATGCTAAGAGAACGAATAGGGGGGAAGGAGAGGAGTGGCGGGCTCCTCCTGGTTTTGTATTTGGAGATGTTCGGATTTTCGAAGCTGAAGTTAATCCCAAATGTCCGAACCTTTTTCTTTGAATGCGATCCCTGGTGTATGGCAAATAGAGTACTAGACAATGCGATCCTCGTTTTTTAAAATGCATCTAGAGGTCCCTTTGTTTGGTTTTAGGGAAAAGTACATTTTACCTATATGTGGTTTCACCGATTTCGCGTTCAGGCCGTGTGGTTCCAATCTAGTAATTCAGTCCCTATGCTTTCCAATCTTTTATAGTATACGGCCCACTCCAGATGACGGGGATAACATGTCCATCTGGCTTGCCACGTAGGCCAAAACGATGTCTTTTTGGCGTCCACGTGTCGTGCTTGTTTGGTACATCGTGTATGACGTGTCGTAGGAGAAATTAACAAAATAATCTCAAAGTTTTTTATAAAATTCAAAAATACCCTCGTTCTCCTCTCTCCTCTCTTCCCCCTTCCTCTCCTCCTCCTCTCTCTCTCTCTCTCTCTCTCACTTTTCCTTTTCTCTTGCCGGCAACAGACCATCAACAACCATCAAAATCCCACCACTCACTCATCACCGCTCACTCACCATCAACAACCAAAATCGAAGAAGAGCCACCAAAATCGAAACCATCTAATTCAACACCATCAACACCGTCACTGACCATAGAAGCCAGATGATTGAATCGATGACTCGACTCTCCCGACAACCACCACCAAGCCCAACCCGACAACCTACCACCAGATCGAGAAGCGGAGAACATCAGCGTCTCTTACAACGACGGCGACTGAGGGCGAGATTTTCTACCGGCTCTCTCTGCCTGGTCCGACCATAACCAGACCCCGTACTCCTGGCCGGGTGGTAATAAAACGACGTCGTATTAGCCTACGTGGCAAGCCACGTGAATATTTTATCCCCGTCATCCGGAGTGGACCGTATACTATAAAAGATTGAAAAGCACAGGGACTGAATTACCAAATTGAAACCACACTGCCTAAACGCAAAATTGGTAAAACCACAGGTAGGTAAAGTATACTTTTCCCTTAGTTTTATTATAATTTCGAGTTCTTAGCTGACGTCACTGGTCAATTTTCTATGTAAAATGACTTTTGTACCCGTACTAAAAATTTTAAAATCAATTAATTTTCTCTCTCTCTCCTCCCTTTCTCCCTTCATTGACCATCCACCTGCCTCCATGCCTCCTGTCGGTAGCTTCGAGGAGGATGATGAGGCAGAGGACGCGTCCTGGCTCCTCCCTGCCGCTGCCAAGCCCGATCCTTATGCATGTGTTAGAGCGGAAAATTAATTTGCAGATTTGTCCGACCCTATCTTAGTAAAATAGTTGTATCTTCCTACTTGAGTATTGGATTGACATGATTCTAAAAGATACAGAAAGATAAGACGAAGACCTAAAACTTTGTAGTTCATGACTTCTCTAAATTCGGCCCAGAAGGAGGTCAAACTTAAGTTGGAAGTTTTGACAGTAGATTTTTCCTTATTAGGTCGGGGCTATGTTAGGTTTTCCTATATTGAATACAGCCTAGGGTTTTCTTGTATGGGGTTGGGTTAGTTTTTTCTATATAATGGGAGCTTGGACATAGGAGAATGATACCCACAAAAAAATATATCAACCCATTAACTTCGTAGCTTTTATCGTAGCTTTTATCGTAGCTTTTATCTTTTATGTTTATCTTTTCTCATTCCCCTTAATTTCTCAATAAAGTTTTTGCTACTCCACCAATTCTTTTCTCTCCTACCGAGTCTACTCTACATCTTCTCTTCTCTTCTCCCATATTTCATCTTTTCTCCTTTTCGTTCGAATCGATCTTGGGACGACCACTCCGGACCCGTTCTCGAGTTCATTTCGACGTTCTCACAAATTTTATCCACAAGAGCATGGTGGACCCAATCCTCGATCTAGATTACGTGGATGCCAAGCAGGAGAAAGGGGACGCCTCATGCCAGGTGATGTCAGTGACCAACTCAACGGTGAGAGTACCGAGGGTGGCGAGCATAGCCCACCTTCCGTGGATGAGCTCGCACCCCCTAAACAAAATTTATACCCATATCATAAGAAATTAGATTTACGAACTAATCGACTCTTTTTCTTTTGACTATTTGAATTTTTTTTGACGATTTGAATTAAAAAATTTTAGTATTAAAATTTATGTTATTTGAACTCCTATTTTTCTCTCAAGGTAGACATTTTTGGTTTTTTTTCATTTTTTCTATTTGATTTGACTTGTTCTATCAGCTAGATCTTTCATTTGGGTCGAATATTTATAATTCATCAAGTTATTAGTATTGATTAGTAAATCTATTTATTTTTAGGTTCGGTCAATTTATCTAGTTCTCTCAATTTCATTTTTTTCCTTCGGTTTATTTTTGGAATCCAATATTTTTCATTCTTTTTGTATGTGTAATAGTATGAAAAAAAGGCACGACTCCAAGTTGTTCAAAATAGTGACGTTAAATTTCTTGACCTTCGCATTTTCTATAGGGCTATCAAGCCCATGTTTCTCCATTGATATTAAAAAAAACTTGCTATTGATTGTTGGTTTAGTTTGATATAGTTTACTTGTGACATTATCTAACCCACTGATTTTGAACCTTAAACAAGCGAAAACTAGTATTTTGTGGACTAGCCCCTAAGTCGAGAATTTTTACTTTAAAATCCCTATACTATATGATAAGAGGTTAATTTAGCTAATTAACCACCCATAAAAATACATTTTCTTGTACTTTAATCTCACACTTACAGACTACGTCACAATTCTCGCGTTAACGCATCTTGCAGCTAAGTCTCGAGCTACCAAGAGAATTTGTCGTCCGCATGTTCCACCATGACCAGGTTGCAAAATACGTCGGCCTGAGACCTAAATGGTGGTGTGGAGGTAGTGGCGACGTCAATGTATCTGCCGACTCCTTGCCGAAGAAAGAGAAAGAAAGGAGAGAGAAGAGAGGAAGAAAACGAAGGCGCGAGAAAAAAAAGGTTTAAGATATATATATTTTTTTAAAATTTTAAAATTAGCTAGAATGATCGATCATACACGAGTGACTTGATATAAATGAGTCCGTTTTGTCAAAATGAGCTGGGCTTTTCAAAATGGCCCTGTCCGGCCTTGAAGTTGCAATGCCTAGTTATTGTCGGGCCGATAGACACGGACGGCTAAAAGGAATTTCACCAGTCAAAGGCGACCGACCGCTTTCTACTTACTAAATAGATGCAAGAGAACGACCGGACGGAACCTACCCTAATAGATCGTCTGTCCCTTTTTCTCACCCAAACATCAACTCTAGAGAGAGAGGGGGAGAGAGGGCGGAGGGAGAATGGCGGAGGTGGCGATGTCGCCGGAGGAGGAGCGGCTGCTGATCCGAGACATTGCTCTCGCCGCCGAGGCCAACCCTAAGGACGGCGACACCTTCTATTTGATCACCCAAAGGTGTACCCTTAAACACCCCCCACTCTCTCTCCTTTGACCTTCCTGTTCTTCCTCTTCTTCTTCTTAGCTTTTTCTTTTTCAATAATTTTTTTGGTTGGTTTTGAAAGTTGGTATAGGAGTAGGGGAATGCTGCCATTTGGGTTTGTTTTGAATTTGGAAAATAAGTTGTCTTTTTCGGGTTCAAGATGTCGAAAGGCGATGACTTTGTGGTGGTTGGTGGTATTATTGGCTGTTTTAAGAGTCGAGTTCATTGTGGTATTTGCCTTCTCGTGTATGGTGATTAGGGTTGAATGTTAATACATTCGCGTAAAGATGAATCTATTAGAAGTAGCTACTTTCTTTGCTGAGAAATTCTCGTGCCCGAGCTGGACCACCAATCTGTTTCGGGTTCTCAAGAGAAAAAAGAGGGTGAAGAACTAGGTCCATGCTAGCATTCCTCGTTACTCTGTGTGTTCTATGTGTAGAATTGCTTTGTTGTCCTTGTATGGTTTTGTTCTTTTCACGGCTGAAGCTTACAGGACTTTGCTCTTCAATATTTTCCCCAAACCGGGTTCCAAATAGGTGGTGGCAGAATTGGATTGACTATGTCAACCAAGATACGAGCGACTCATCTTCTTTCATGGAGCATTGCGATTCAGTTGGTTCTTCGAAGAGGCCTGCAAGCATTGACAATTCTGATTTGATTTATCATGTGACCCATGAGGAGTCGAATGTTGAAATACATGATACTTTATTAGAGGGTCGTGACTATGTGTTGCTCCCACATGATGTATGGAATCAGTTGTATTCTTGGTGAGTTTTCTGACTTAATTTCAATATGTGGAGTCCGGATTGATTGCGTACTCAATGTTTATAACTCTGTGCCAAGGATGAGGTTACAAATTGTTAAATTGTTGGCTAAAGTTTGTTCATTTAATCTGCTGAAGTTTTTCTAGGACATCTATTATTCTTCCATGGATTATGGATAAATTCTATACTCTCCAGAAGAGAATACCGAAGTTATTGGATGGCATGTAAACCTAGAAAGCAACCTTGATAAAACAAACGAGTTGGCATGTTAAAGCGAGTCATGGAAATGAGAACACATAGTATTAGCAGTCAATTATTTATTTAATGCAGTATTGATAGTCGTACTGTTCTTGGTTATGTCTGATTTCACAACTTAAATTTCTTAATTAGGGCTTAGATGTGTTATCACATTGTGGTGTTTATTTTTCTGATGTATTATGTGTACACGGAAAGGATAGATGAGGATTAGAGTTCCAATGGTCAGGAGCGAGCTTTTCGGATTTTGCTTTTCTGGGGTATTATAATTCTATAAGAATTATTTTCATTTTACTTTAATGTATTTTGAATTCAAATTATTCTTTTACTTACTTAGATTTCAATTTATCCAGTTTTTTGTTGAGCTCAGTATTTATGTTAATAGCTGCAGTGCCAATTTTATTCCATTAATGTTTGACTTTCCTTGTAAGCCACGCAACTACAAATAGCTATAAAGATTCCTTCATTTGGTAGTCAGACAGTTGTGCTTCTTATAAACTGTTCAAAAGTTCTATAAAATTAGTGAGGTATGTGGTTGAATCTAGGTATGGAGGTGGTCCAACTCTGGAAAGAAAAGCAATTAGTTCAGGTCTTTCACAGACAGAATTGACAGTTGAGGTCTATCCTCTCCGTCTCCAGCTTCTGCTGATGCCCAAAGGTGATCGTGCTGCAATAAGAATAAGCAAGAAGGTATTATTACCTGATTCAGGATATTGTCTAAGAGATTTGTTTGCTGAGGAATGCATCTATGTTGACTACACTTGCACAAACATAGTCATACATACTCTTTCATACCTCTGTTTGCTCAGAGGACCTTTTCCAAATCTCATGCTTTATCGTCTGAAACTGTTTTGGCAGGAAACAATTGGAGAGCTTCATAGAAGAGCTTGTGAGATTTTTGACCTGAATCTGGAACAAGTAAAAATAGCTGCTTTGAGAAATAATATGCCCTAGTAACCGGTGTTGCTTCCAAAATCTCATATTTTTTTAAATATTCAACCAGATCTGCATTTGGGATTACTATGGCCTTCGGAAGCATGCCTTGATGAATGACATGGACAATACACTTGACGATGCCAACATACAAATGGATCAGGATGTGAGTCTCTATGCATTGTAACAAGTTCTGTCTTTTCTTTGGTGTGGTGCATCTGCATCAAAGCCTATTTTAATTGGTCTTTTGGTCTGTACAGCATCACTTCCAGAGTACTTGTTTGCAGGTTTCTGCTTATAAGATTGCATTTAAAGGATTACAAAGTGTTTTCGTATTCTGCAATATAGAGGATCTTGAAATACTTATCCAAAATGCTCATGGAATCTTCACATAATTACATCCAACTTGTACCTAACATCGAATTCCTTCTGATTACCCATGCAACATTATCAACATCTTTCTAATCAAGGGATAATAGAAAAACCTCGTTAACAATTTCATCCGAAACTGCAAGCAAGTTACTTGTATGTACGATGAGTTGGCATTCACTTCTTCAAATCTTCTTTTCCTTTTTGGTTGATTAAAACAAGTAGCAACAAGATGCTGCATTTCTTTTGCATGATTGTTCTATCATGTGACATTGAATTGGTTTATGCTTTTGTCCATCTGGTTCTCACCAAATTCCGTGGCCCTTTTCTGTTCATACAGGTTTTGCGGTTTTCTTTCTTGATGTTGTTGCATGATATTTACCTTCTATGTTTTATCCACAACTTCTTACTTCTATGTGGTTTAATGCCTACTTTTCAGATTTTGGTCGAGGTTCATGACAATGCCAATGGTACTGGTTTGAGTGTTTCCTCTCATAAAAAGAGTAGTCATGCAAGTGGCTCCCAAGAGCATGGATCTACATTGAGGGGAGCTTGTTCTTTCCTGTTAGAGCCATCTAAGTCAAGCTTATCAATTGCAGGAGGCTTATCTGCAAGTAAAGATGCACCCAGAAGCTGCAACACTGAGCTCTCGCACGTTCAGAACATTGCATCTCCTAGTGTTGAATTGGATAGCACATATGCTGTCATTGGTGTCAGTACACGTGGGTCCACAATTGGACTGACTGGGTTGCAAAATCTAGGAAACACATGTTTTATGAATAGTGCCATACAATGCCTTGTGCATACACCTGAGTTTGCTAACTATTTTCGCGAGGATTATCATCAAGAGATAAATTGGCAAAACCCACTTGGTATGGTGGTAAGTTTGTTGCACTGTTTAATTTCTATCATGTCTTTATTTTCAGCCTAGTTGTTCCATACGAGCACTCTATATGTCAATGTCTAGTATCCTAGCTAAAAAGAGCCTTCAAATGGAGCAGCCATTCTCTTTGAACTACTTGTATTTGCAAATGTTTAGATTTCTTTGAATCTATTCAAGAATATTGGCTTTGTCTTTGAGCTTTCAAGTGTCAGCAATATTTCTATGCTTGCACATGCATGTCTTTGCTCATGCATGGAGGTGCGCCGGTGCTCGATTCTTGTTGGTACTTGTATTATCATTGACCTACTTTTTGTGTTTCAAAGCTTTTAAAATTGGAACTTCTGAAGAAGTTTACGTGCTGCGTGTTGCGCAAGTTTAGTTCTACAAGTCCTCAACTTTGATTCAGTTGAATAGTAAATAAAACTAAAGAGATCTACTATTTACTAGTGCTTAATCTGAGATAACTAGGAAATATAAGATGAGATTTGAAGACAATATTTCTTTGATACTTTGGTTGTTTCTAGCTAAGTAGCTAGTTTGTCTTCTGTTCAGATATAATGCCAGTAATGTGTACAGGACTCGTGGGAAGTTCTTGAATTCAGATGCTTTGGTTTTGTGATCTAAAGTTCATCATGTAGGGTGTGAAACCTTAAAAATGTGACATAACATTATTTCCACCTTTTGGTAGGGGGAGCTGGCTTTAGCGTTTGGTGAATTACTTCGAAAGCTATGGGCCCCAGGACGAACACCAGTTGCACCCCGTCCATTTAAAGCAAAGCTAGCACGCTTTGCACCTCAATTTAGTGGCTATAATCAACATGATTCTCAGGTTCTTTAAGTACATTTTGCTATCATTTATTACGTTTGTTTGTTATACTTTGCTGATCTGTTGATGTCCAGGAGCTTTTGGCATTTCTTCTTGATGGCCTTCATGAAGATTTAAACCGGGTCAAACATAAACCTTACATAAAATCTAGAGATGCTGATGGTCGTCCAGATGAAGAAGTAGCTGATGAATATTGGGCCAATCATATTGCCAGAAATGATTCCATCATAGTAGATGTATGCCAGGTGAGTATTTTATTGATTCTTTATGCCCGTTCAAATTGGAAGTTTCTAATGTTGTAGGTGTGTAAGATATATTATGCTCTTCTGTTGATTAAAGAGAACTTTGTTTCTAGATTCTTCTTTATTTTGCAATTTGCTGTATCCTATGATGGGAAACTTTGAAGGAGGATTTTAATCTCTTCTTGCTTCTGTTGGAGATTAGAAATGTAGAGCAAACTGTCAGTTGGTGTTTTCTAATGTTCATGTGAGGCTATTCATTTTACTGTCCTTATTTGACAACTTCTTATTGTGGTGTTTTCTTAACCTTTTCCTTACTATACAAACTTATTTTCTGGTATCTTAGCTTCATTTTCTGGGATGCAATGATCGTTTTTAAATAGATATTTTTTGTGTAATTTACATATTTAATTTTGTGTATTGCAGATGGAACCTTTTTACAATTCTGAAAGAAAGGGTTGTTTTACTCATAAATATCTTTACTGGCTTTTGACTCTCCATTTTTTATACTAGTTCTACACAACCCCATAACAGTATTTTCCAGTCCTCTTCTGGATATCTTTTTTCTACGAAATAGTACATCTACGAAAGCTGCTGGCTTGCTTTTGATCCTAAAACTCATTAACTTTTGGCATCTTTCAAAGCTGAGTCCATTACCATAAGCAACAATTTTATATCTGAAATGCTTTTGCTCTCATTCTTACTGAATGCGATTGTGTATGGACTGACTTGAGAGAACGCTTGGTGGTGCTTTTTGACGATGTTGTTGCAAAATCAATGCCTACATTCAACTCTAGATTGCCACCCCAGGGTTGACTCATGTTCAATGTAGCACTTTTAAGCGCGCAGTCATCTATGTTGTTTTTAGGGTTGAGTACACCTTGGGTACTATGTTTTGTGGGCATTCCCTGCATATCACACCAAGTTACGGAAGCTCCATTAGCCACTTGAGTCTAATGTTGTTAATTTCCATTAATTCTGTTTATGTGGCAGTGGGTTCCGCATTATACTCCACAATAAAAATTTAACAACAAAGAAATTTCTTTTAATAATGTTTTAAAGGGAAAAAAATTTCACAAGGTTCCTATCTCCCCTCTCCAACCTTATCCCTTTGCGGAGCCATCTACCCTCCATGATAGTAGTCAACAGCCAGACAATGATCTATTATGATATTATGGCCCCATCAGGTGTGAATTGGTATGACCTGCTCAATACCGGACTCTCACAAGAACCCTAACATATCTTCTGGGGTGTGCAGTTCACTAGATTTTGATGGCGCATGTGATTATTATTTCCTCGTGTCTGGCAATAAATTCCTGCAAATAAACCTGTAATAGAGTTCTCTCTTATAATTTGACCTGATACTGAATTCTAGGAATGTTAATGGTTCTTTATTGGACAGGGACAATACAAGTCAACTTTGGTTTGTCCGGTATGCAATAAAGTTTCTGTGACATTCGATCCCTTTATGTACCTTTCTCTGCCTCTCCAATCAACCACTATGAGATCGATGACCATACTGGTTTTCACTTGTGATGGAAGCTCCCCGCCATTTGTTTGCAATGTCACTGTTCCAAAGCTGGGACGATGCAGGGATTTGATGCATGTGCTTAGTGGTGCTTGTTCTTTGAAAAAGAATGAGGAGCTTAAGCTGGCCGAGGTCTGTCATTATACACTTCCATTTGGATTTTGATAGCATGCAATGGGATACAAAATGTCTGAATTGTCTGCAGGTGCGGAACCACTTATTTCAGAGATTTCTTGAAGATCCTCTGGTATATTTGTCCACAATCAAAGATGATGATCATCTTGTGGCTTACAAGGTTCCGAAGCCAGAGAAGAATGCAATCATGTTAAGGTTGATTCTTCGGCGCCAAGAACAGTATGTATTTGGATAGTCCACCCTGAATTTTCATCTATTATTTGTAGCGATGTTCTCTAAGAACTGTTGCTGGCAGGGGAAGAAGTGATGCTCAACCAGCTTCGCGATGGAAACCTTTTGGAGCGCCTTTAATATCATTGATCTCCCACGATGATGTGATCAGAAGAGGTGATGTGCAGAACACAGCTAGTTTGGTACTTTCCCCTTTAATAAGAGATAAAAGATGTGACGAGAGATCTGATGGATGTAATGGAGTTGATTCTGATAATGTAAGTGCTGGCACTATTTCAAATTCGGAGAAGGACAATGACAGTCAAAAATCAAAGACTCCATTTAGGTTTCCTCTTCAGTTAGTTGATGAAAATGGCGCATGCACTGATATATCTTTCGCAGAAGAGAAAACTGTAAGACTTCCTTCAAATTCAACATCAATTGTTGTATATCTTGATTGGTCGCAAAGGCTCTCTGAGAGGTATGATACAAGTGTCTTGGAAAATTTGCCCGAAGTTTTCAAGTATGGACCAGTGCATAAGAAAACCCGGCATGAACCTCTCTCATTGTACACCTGTTTAGAAGCTTTTCTACGAGAAGAACCCTTGGTGCCCGAAGACATGTGGTCAGTGCCTTTTTTCTTCATAATTGTGCTAGTAAGCAAGTATCAGCAGTTCATTTCTTAGCGAGAGTATGAAAATGAGAACTCACCTGAACTTGTATGTTGACCTAATTGTATTTTCATGAGGATTCTCTGATACTAACCTCTTGCTAGAACATACATTTTTGTTCTGTACTTATTCTGTTGATTTATGGAGGATAAACTTTTTGCGAGGTGTTTGATACACGATTTCTTTTGTTACATGGGAAAGGTTTATCATGTTAAACACTTCTATACATTTTTTGGCACAGGTTTTGTCCACAGTGCAAAGAACGACGGCAAGCTAGTAAAAAGCTAGATTTGTGGAGGCTACCAGAAGTACTGGTCATCCATTTAAAGAGATTCTCCTACAGCCGATCGATGAAGCATAAACTAGAAACGTTTGCCAACTTTCCCATTCGTGATTTTGATTTGACGAATTACATAGCCAGTAAAAATAACACCCGTCAGCAACTCTATGAACTCTATGCCTTGATCAACCACTACGGAGGCATGGGAAGTGGACATTACACTGCACACATAAAGGTGACTCAAAGTAACTTACATTAGCGTATCAGTATCAACTAACTTTTGGGGCATCTGTTTCATGAATGCCATGCGAAATATTATTTCCCAGTTATGTTATTCTTTCTATCTGTTTCATCTTAGGGTTTACCTTCTACTACTTCTCGGCAGTGTTGTAAAGTTTGTTATAATATTAAACGATCTTGTGATTGGTGAACTGACTTTTCTAGGCTTGCATTCAAACTCACTGGTGCTATGTGTTTTGAGTTAGTGTCATGAAAATCCTTATTAGCTTTATGTAGCATTAAGAGGGCATGGCTTATCAAATACAGCAGTAGCGTGTTGGGATTGCATAAACTACTTGATGACCCAATTTGTAAGCTGTACACAGGAACTGAGAATGTCAAAATGTACTAAAATATATTTGTGAAAAGCCCCTTTCGTAAAGGTGGAGGTTTGTTCTGATGGATAATCATTTCGCTATCATGTTGAACACATATACTAATGGATTGGGCTACTGTTTTCGTTGTTAATTTTTTGGCAGTCCGATGTCATTGTTAGTTGTACTATTTACTTGACTAGTGCACATGAACTCCTCGTTGTGCAGCTCTTGGATGAGAACAGATGGTACAACTTTGACGACAGTCACATATCACCTATGAATGAAGAAGACGTCAAGTCAGCTGCTGCATATGTTCTCTTCTACAGGAGGGTGAAGACTGATGATGATTCCAGCAATGGAAGCCCGTCAGTTTATCCTCAGGAACATTAGTCTTTTCCACAAAAAAGAATTATGTTGTTGCCGGTCGCCACATACGAGTGTCAAGGTCTGTCTATGATCTTTTATTTTCAACTCTAAATGTGCCTTTACAGCAGCGTTCCTAATCAACTGGCTGCATAAGAAATTTCAGAAGTTAAATACCACAGAGATTAAAATTTACTATGGTTAAGTGAATTTTCTGCTTTTCTTAACAAGTTACGGAAGATTTTAAACATAAACTTTATGTTGTGTAACCATAGTAGGAACCCAACTGATGTGACCGATGCTTCGCGGGCTGTTTGACCCGGGAGTTGTGCTACCATGTAAACCCCTTTGGATGGTGATCAAGAGAACTTAGCCATCAATCTGTCTAAAAAAGAAAAAAGAACATTGCAATGTAGTTATGTCATGCTTCAGACGCCTCAGTTATTAACTCTTCGTTCCAGCTTTACGATGATGGTTTCTCTGTTTGAATAAAATAGAAAACCATCATTAACGGCTTTGTCGCTCATCATTTAAATAACTCATACAAGTCAAGGAAACGGAAAAATGTCCGATCTTTCTCTGGTGCTTCCCTTGTGAGTCTCAAATTTACAATCTCAGGCGTTATGACATTGGACAGTAATCTTGTCATGTTGCAGGTTCTCGGGCTGCAGTAATTTAGTACCAAAAGGGCCGTGGGTTGTTAACGAGAACAAGAATTCTTGACCGGCTTTGGAGGTTGATTCCGTGGAGACGACATCAATTTCCATTTGTTTCTGGTGAAAGCTCGGGCTAAAATCGACAAGATTGAATATCAACGATTGCGGGTAACATTCATGCATCTCTGAAACTGATATTTATGATCTAGTTTTGAGGTTATGCTACGCATTGTTTGCATCAAAGCGTCTAGTCCCGGCTCTGTAGCATTGTAGAACGGGTTGTGCAGTAGTAGTCCGCCTTAAGGGAGGGTCCTTATGCATCACCATTCAATCCGTCTGTTACATTATTCATAATGCTGTCTGTTACGCCGCATACACAGAAGAATATAGATGATGGGGTGGTAGATCTCTCGTTCATCAGGAACTTCTGGTTTTTCTCCCATGTCAACTTGGGTGAATGCATGTAATTATATTTGCATGATTTACTGTTATTCCTAGTAGCAAAATTTGTGATCCATTTATGGCTGTATATTTCTTGAGAGGAGTTTGGGACGTTGGTAAGCTATTGCCTCACTGACTAGCTAACAAGGTTCAAGCCCTCCTCGGGCGGATATCTCCTTTTGCTCTTCAAGGAGGGCAGATTCATCCTCGGCATATGGGGTATTAGCAGTCGTTTTCAGCTGTTGTTTCCCCCTCCCAAGGGCAGGTGCCTCTCGCAATAGTATTTTTTTACTTGCGTAAGACTTGAATTCATGACCTCCTTAAAGTGGATCAAGGTTCCTTACCTCAATAACGTTGATTTTTTTTATTAACAAAATTTGTTGGGGCAACGGTACACGATTCTCTGTCTTTCGATTGTTAGCTAGGAAAAAGTTTGTTCGAACATTTAGCGTGTAATCTTCGTACGTGAAAGAATGAGGGAATTACTTTTAGCAGCAACTCGTCAAATAGTTAACATCATTCAAAAAAAATTATTCCCAAGAAAATTGGGACTAGCTAAATAATTGTGAAGGTACAATTGGGTTCAATAAGCAAGACCATTAAAAGAGAGGAAGCAAAACAAGGACAAGAAGTTGAATTCGAAGAACGCAAGAACTGGGATTTGGATAAATTGGGTTCAATGTCGTGGCCTAATATATTCTGCAGAAAATTCGTAGCACGTTTATCCTCCTACGGTGAAAAAATTCCGGACGAAACAAATATGGAGGCAAGGAGTACAGTGAAAAATTATTTGTCAAGCTTTGAACTTTTTTAAATCCATCAAGAAAGATGTGATCGACATTGGTTTAAATTTAGGTGTTGTATTTTGTGAAAAGAAAAAGGATGTGATAACTATTTTTGTTTGGAGATTGGTGCCAAACGTCAAACTTAGTGTAAATATTCCAAAGAAAACTTTGGAATATTTCAAATTTTACAGATAAAAATAGAGATAAACGTGAGTGTAATTTTAACACTGAAATGCTAAAGCCAAAGGGCTTCTAGCTCAACGGCACAAGGCGTTGTAAATATCTAGGAAGTCCAAGTTCAAACCACAAATTTGTCTTAATCTGTGATTCGTCTGCCAATGGGTCCAAGTAACAAGAAATTTGGATTCACTAAAGGATTTTGAGTTCAAACTTCTTAAATGTAAAACATACTAATGAGAGAATCACATACTAAAATAAAGTCGATAATAATCAACTCTAATATTAGAGTCACACAAAAAAATCTAGAAAATTTGTCATTCGTTTCTTAAATCATTTTCTATCAATTCTCTTTCTAAAGGTGGTCGACGCAGTTTCAGGTTGACGATGCTCACGTAAGACATTACGTCACGCATTTCATTTGTACTCGACACAGCAATTACATCTTTTTTACTGGCAACCTTTAAAGCCAACCACATGGTGACTTCTTAGAATTGCGAGTTCCCAGTGGAATTTGTTCGCCAGAAAGAGACTCGTCCGCTGGTTTAAGATTTTTGAGACTTATACATTAAAAAAACCATTAACTCATTATTTTAAGATTTTGAATTAGATATAAAATGTTAGTATGATACTTTTTTTGAAAGGTAAATTACTGAATCCTGGACTTCCTAGATATTTACAACTTTTTGTGCCGTTGGGCTACAAACCCTTTGGCGTTAGCATGATACTAAAATAAATTAATTTGTAGTCGGTGCTGTTCACATCCATGCAACATGTTACGCTGCAAAAAAAATAAAAACTTTGTATAAACTTTCATGGAACAAACTATGACAGCCAGTTTAGCTTTGTCATTGTTAACGAGAAGTTAATAGATACAGTAATTTTTTTTCCTATCACATTTTATTAAAATTAACCCAAAACTTTAAAATAATAAATAAGTAAAACTTTTACATTAAAAAAATAAGTTCACAATCATTGTAATTAATAGTGTGATAATTAATCCGATACGAAACCCATCCAGATAAATTTTGTACGTATGAGGTTTGTCCTTTCAAGGTTTGTCCTTTCTATACCGTGGCATTGGTGATTGTGGTTCTACCCTTCAAAATCGTCCTTGGTGGTTTCATTGTATCAAACACTTAACTTGGATATGCATCCACTGCCGGTATCGGCGTGCCGTTCCCACTCGTTGTCTGTTCAGGCGCAACGAGTTGGGACCAAAGACTACCGACCCTATTATGTTGGCGGTATTAACAAAAAGTTGTCACCTTTTTCTGCAAGACCATAATTGAGACGACATGTGTCAGCGGTGTCAATTAACTTTTTTGTTTTATCCTATTTGGTATCCAAGCACCTAGTAAATTGACTAATTTGGATTTGAATCAACTAGGATCTTAAAAAGTCTGATCTCGAATCGAATAGAACTAGACGAGACTTGAGTAGCGGAGCAGGCAAATGCGGCACTGAACTTGGCCGTACAAATGGACATGACTTGGGAGGAAGTTGATGTTCCAACTGTACTTCAAGAAACTAAGAATGCGGCAAGGAGAAATCCTCAAACAAAGATCTTCAAACCCCTATAATTGTGGTGTCTTAATTTTGATTGGGAATTATGGATGAACTTTAGGTGGTGACAAGGTACTTTTGGAAAATTGTAATTGAATAGTATTTTCCTTTATTTTTTTCTTAGATACGTGTCTATCTAATTTTTAGGTGCTCAGTTTTGTGTGTAATGTACGACGGTAATTACTTTTGATAGTTTTAATACAAATTTACTTATAAAAAAGACTTTTTAAAAGTGACAAAGTCTTTCAAAAATTTAAATCCAAAATTTCTTGGTACAACAACTGACTTGTTGGATGATAATGATACAGGAAAACTAGTTTCCGTTCAATCGTAGTGATCGAGCTGAACTTCTAAAACAAGGACCTGTTTTCGGCCTCATTCATGTGAAAATCGACAGGTGAAATTTTTGTTTATAAATTCACATTCAAAAAATAGGGTGGGTGAAATTTGGATCTTATGAGTTTAAAATTAGGATTCACCCCTCAAAAAGTAAAAAACTAAACGTTGGTTATCGGTGATATGCAAAAAAATTTTGGTTTGTTATCTTTTGCGCGATCTTGTGGGACATTTGGAAGCAACGAAATCGAATGATTTTCGATGATAAGAGTTGGGACCGAGAACTCGTTGCATACTATTGTCCTACGCGCCAAGGAGTGGATGGTTTGGCCGGGGGCAGCAACAAACTTGGGCGGGCAAGACTTTCTCGTGTATTCTCTTGGGTTGAATTAATCTTGCGGTTTTAAGGAGAATCGATTGAAGCATGTCCCGATCTTTTTTGCATACGTGTATGGATGTACAAAATTTTTGGATGGGTTGCGGGGAAAAGAGAACAATAATCTGAGACAGATCTGGAGTGGTAGTTTCAAGGTTAGTCTATAGTATATTAGACTAGGCTAAATTATGAACTACAAATTACGGGCTAAGGAAAGGAAAAACAACAATGATAAGTAAAGTAGTTGTGCGTTGTGTTGGTGATGTCCGTCTTTCTTGCCTGAGCCCTTCTTATATGGAGTGACATAACTTCCGCGCCTTCAGAATCCTAAACTGCCTCCAAGACCGTCGGCTCCAAGTCTCAATCCCGAGAGATCCACTTCAAGTTATTTGTTCCTAATATGACAGGATCCTCCCGGCTCAGTACAAGTCGTCTTCCTTAAATGAGTAGATCCCGTCCTCGAATAGGAAGCTTTCAAAACGTGATGACCAAGCAATCGTGGCCTAAAGAGAAACTTACCAAGTCTTGCCAAATATTGAGAATCTTGGCTCAAGTTAGGAAAATATAGATCGACTTGACCTTCTCGAATCTCCCACGCAAAATCTCGTCTAAAGTCTGTCATCGCCGAAGATGGATATCTCGCCAGGCCCAAAGTGAATCCCAAAACGGGCTCAAACTAACGGCCTCCCCAACCAAAGTGAACCTACTTCCGGAATTGCCTTCCCACCCACGAAGGTCAAATGAGCTTCCCGCTCTGGTCCAAGTTGGCTTCTCACCTTCGGCTTCTCGTCTTAGGCTTCTCGCTTGACTTCTCGCCTTAGGCTCCTCGCTCGGCTTCTCGCCTTAGGTTTCTCGCTTGGCCTCTCGCTTGGCTTTCTGCCTTAGGCTCCCGCGCGGCCTCTTACTTAGCCTCTCGCTCGGCCTCTCGCTAGGCCTCTCACTTGACCTCTCTCTCGACCTCTCGCTTGGCCTCTCCCCCGACCTCTTACTTGGCCTCTCGCCTATATGCGTGAGAAGAGCGTCCCACCCGGACTCACCTATGTGAGCGAGAGGGGCTTCTCGCCCGGGCTCGCCTACGTGAGCGAGAGCGCTCAAAGTAGAACCGGCCTCCCGCTTTCGTCAATAAGGCAGTATACCGCCCCGCCAAGTCCAAGTTGGATTACCGTCTATAAGCTTGAAACTGCCTTCCCGTCTACAAAGCCCGGAATCACCTTCCCACCTATAAGCCCAGAATCGCCTTCCCGCCTATAAAGTCTAAGTTGGCTTCCCGTCTATAAGCACAGAATCGCCTTCCCGGCTTGAGGGCTAAGGCACCCACCCAGATATATCGACTTCACAGACCGAAGTGTCCAACCCGGACATATCGATTTCATGGATCGAACTGTCCAACCCGGACATATCGACCGCACTGACCAAAGTGTCTAACCAGGATATATCGACCTCACGGACTGAAGTGCCCAACCCGAATATATCGACTTCACGGGCCGAAGGGCTCAATCCGGACATATCACTTCAAGGGCGAAGGCCTCCAACCCGGGCTCCCACCTCGAAGGTCAAAGTGACCATCTAGGCTCCCGTCTCGAAGGTTAAAGTGACCATCCAGGCTCCCGCCTTGTAGGTCAAAGCGTTTGTCTGTGTTCCTGCCTTGTAGGTCAAAGCGTACATCTGGATTCCTACCTTGAGGACCAAAGCATCCTTTCACCTTTACCCGAATTGTTGACCTGCTTGCGCCCTGAATCGGAAGATATCGTAAACTACAAAGTCATGGATCTATGTCTTGGCTTCGTACAGCAATTTGAATCGTCTCAATCCGTGCTTTAGATAGAAAGTTATGAGTATTTTACCGAGGAGCATCACCCAGGTGGGTGGGAAGTGGACGGAACCGGGCTCCCGCCTTGGTCTTGCAAGCAGGAAGCAGACCAAAGTGGGAAGCGGACCGAACCGGTCCGGAGTGGGATCAGTTTGAAGTAGACTTTTGACCACCTTTCGTTTTGAATCAGAACTACAAAGTTGTAGAATCAGCTCAATCTGATATCCGAGTCAAAAGCTATCGTTGATCTACCAAAGTCTGTCAGAATTCATCGAGCAAGCTAACACCGGGACTTGACGCTTTGTTTAGACCCGCTTCTGTCCTGAATTAGGCAAGGCTCTTGAAAACAAAGTTGTAGATTCATGTCTCGCCTTTCCATAGCCATAAGAATCTCCTTATTCGAACCTACGAGTCTAGAGTAACGACCAATTTACCATGGAAGGACGTTGTCATCCAAGGAAAAGCCAAAGTTAACCAAGGACAACCCAACAAAGTGATCTATCGTCATCGGTTTTGACCTAGTTCGATCGTCATCGGACTCGATAGAGGGGAGGCCATCGACAATCTCTTTCCAACTCAAAATCGGAAGTGATTGCTTTGAGACAACACTGCCCACCGGTCACTTTGAGACCACACCGGTCACCGGTCACCCGATCACTTTGAGACCACACCGGGTACCTCAAAATATGTTGACAATGCTGAGATTATTTTTGTACCTCAACATGATGATATAAAGTGAATTATTTATAAAAAAAAGTAAAAAACTCAACGTTTCATTCCCAAATTTACCTCCTCGATTTCCAATTTGGCAAACGTTTCATTCTCGACGTTTCACGACGTACGAAAAGAAATTTAGTGTGACGAAACCGAAATTTCCTGATTAATTTAAAAATAAATACAATAGAAGCAATCAAAATAATCAAACAAATCATATGCGAAAGACAAGTTAACAGAAAAAACATGGAAAAAAGTTAAACGGAAGTCTCCAATAAAGCGATAACCCATTTTTCCTATTAACGGTGTTTCTCGTTTACTGCATGTGAGAGTTATAAAGAGACAAAAAATTTGCATTAGTTTAAGATTAAATATTTCGAGTAGAGAACATA
This sequence comes from Hypericum androsaemum, assembly GCA_963995505.1. Lineage (NCBI taxonomy): Eukaryota > Viridiplantae > Streptophyta > Magnoliopsida > Malpighiales > Hypericaceae > Hypericum > Hypericum androsaemum. Next base: position 14,638,212 of record OZ023186.1, read on the forward strand.
GTTTTCAAACTATCTTCAAAAATAAAAATCGAGAGCATTTGTGTGATATCCCGTTAATGATTTGTACTATCTGAAACGCCTTAAGTGATTTGATTGGTATTATCCATATCAACAAGTTGCACCTTCTTTTTCGGCACACATTTTGAGAGAATTTCAAGGTTAAACACGTTTGGCCGAGAGTAGGATCAGGATGAGTGACCTCCTGAGAAGTTTCTGGGATGTGTGCGAGTGAGGACAAAGCACGCTAGAAATGACTCGTGTTGGTCTGTGGAGACAGTCGGTCGGATCATGGGGCATCACATTTGGTATCAGAGCAAAAACGGTTCTGGGACTGTTTTGTGTTCTGTCTGGCTCGACGAGGACGTCGCTTTTTTAAGTAGGGGTGAATGTGATATCCCGTTAATGATCTATTCTGTCTGAAATGCCTTAAAGTGATTTGATTGGTACCATCCATATCAACAATGTGTACTTTATGACACACATCTTGAGAGAACTCCAAAGTTAAATATGTTTGGCCGGGAGTAGGATCAGGATGGGTGACTTCTTGAAAAGTTTTCGGGATGTGTGCGAGTGAGGACAAAGTATGCTAAAAAAGACTCATATTGGTCTATAAAAATAGTCGATCGGATCACGGGGCATTACAATTCGACTTGATATTTGTTCGAACACTAGTGGTAGTCCGAAAATTGCCTTCGGCTTTCTTACTCCAATCCAAACCGAAATCAACTTGTAAGTGGGGCAAAGATAAGATCTCCGGTCTACCTTTTGAATTTATATAACCCATTAGATGAGGTTCATAATCAGTTGGTTGTCGTTTCTTTCTTGTAGCATACCGGAGATTCTGCTGGTTAATTACTAGATATAGATTTGTCAGAATTAGATCCTTATGTTTCTCCAGTGGGTTAATTAATTATTATTTTTTTGGTGGAAGGTTAATTAATTAATTTTCAGGTGCTGCAGATTTAGATATGAATCATATGTTATTATTCAAAATTTACAAAGTACCATGTTTGGATCGTGCTTAATTATTGTAATTTCTGGGTCGTGCTCTAATCACAACTTACAGGAATAAGGAATAATCGCCTCCGGGGTTAGGCATTATTAAATTTTTATAATCAAGGGGCATGACCCTAACTTTTATTAAACGAGTACGACTGGGTAAAATAATATCCTTTAAATCATTGAATTATATCTCTAAACAACATGGTAACACAGAATCCGGACGAAAAGTAGTCAAAAGAAAGTGGAAAGAGCATCCGCAATACGATTCCTCCTCTCCATTTGGACATTATTGGTTATGCTTATATAGGATCTGGCTAGCTAAGAAAAACTTGCAACATCTTCAGGGGTTAGGCAATGGAGTCGTTCTGGGAGGAGGAAGACCTCCTCTTAATGCTTGAGTTCCAGTGAAGAGGTAGTGAGAGGAGACGGAGGAAAAGGAAGGAGGCGGTGCAACGTGTTTCTTTCTCATTTTTTTCTATTTTATTTTTATCAAATGAGAAAATAAAATGACATCATGTTTACGTCGATATGGATGTCAACTAAAATGGTGGTATGCTAAGGTATTTAACTCAGCAGCATAATACGTAAAAAATATAGCGATGGGTAGAGTAAGTAGTGGATTAGATCCGGAGTGAAGGGTTCATTCCGAATCGTTTGGACTGAAGAGACCGATAATGACATACTAAGGTTACGATATTGGCATGTCATGATTACGATATTGGCAAGCCCAGTTTTTGATAATGGCCCGCGTGCTACGACAATGGCAATGCCCAGTTAGGGGTGTGCATTCGGTATTTACCAATCCCAATTACCGAATACCAAATTTACCGAATACCGAAGTGCTAAAAAAAGTTCTGCTGATCCCGATCCCGAACAGTATTTGGTAAATTCGGTATTTATTGAATTAAATTTTGGTAAATTCTGTATTTTCTGAATTTACCAAAATTTTTGAAAATTTTATAATTCATCATTAGATTTAATCCAAAAATGCAAAATAGTTTCAATAAACACAAATTCATTCTAATAAGTACAAGTCCATAAAGTCTAATTAGTATAAAGTCTATCTAGAGCATGGACTTTTTAATGAGGTCGAGGAATTTTTTGGTAAATTATCTATAATTTGACATATATATTTGGTAAATTATTATTTCGGTAAATTCGGTAAAATATCGGTATTTATCGAAATTTACCGAATACCGATATTTACCGAATTTCTCAAAAACTTCCTACCGAATTGATTACCGAATACCGATTTACCGATCCCGAACTACCGATTACCAAAATTTTACCGAATTTACCGAATTCTAATTAACATTTGCTCACCCCTATGCCCAGTTAGCGATAACGGTATGTTGGTGATCCTTTGTCAGACCGATAATGACATGCTACGGTTACAAACACTGGCATGCTACGGTTACAACACTGGCATGTCACGGTTACGACATTGGCATGCCCAGTTATCGATAACGGCATGTTGGTGATCCCTTGTCGGGGCACAGGCTTTTTTTATTTTAGTCTCCAAATTTTAACTTTTTTACAAAAAAGCCCCCGCGTGTTCTTCAGTCCAAACAGTTCGGAAAGGGCCCATTCCGGATCCAATCCAATCGCGGGTAGAGTATGGGTAGGATCATACAGACCCTACCCATACCCTAGTTTTAGGAGTAGAGCAGATACCCTACCCTCTATTCTACAGGATTTGTAGGGTCCGTCCGTTTAACGTTTCAAAAACTGATAATTTTTATAAAAAATTATTTTACATATTAAATTTAATAAATTTAAGACATGTTACACGTCAATATTTAATAAAAAATTAAAAAAATGTCAAAAATTTTCAATTTCAATTAAATAATATAAGGTTATTACTTTCAAATTTTAAATACACAAATAATTCCATGAAAGAAAAATGTAGAAAAGTCAACTTCTAGTGATGCATCTTTCACGAACAACATATTAAATATGTGAAATTAATCAAAAATTATCTAACATATCAATAAAAAATACAAAATATATATATATATATATAGTATACCAATAATTTAATATTATTTACCTTGAATTTCAAATTCAGTATCATTAATAACTGAAGTATATTCCAAAAAATTTAACCATGGCAGGATAAAATTAAAGATTTTAGGTTTTTGCCATTAATTATATGATATATATTATCAATAAAAAAGTATAACCAGGGTCTAATGAGAGTCTACCTAGGGTACGATCTAAAATAGGGTAAAAGTGTAAGGGTAGGTTTTGAATCCTACCTTAGATCCTACTTATAAATATGGACATTCTTATACGTGTCCTAGATCCAGTGAAATTCAACATATTCTAAATTCACGAGAGAAGGGTAAGGTCCGACCCATATAATATGAGTATTTCTGTCATCCCTAGACATAAGATGATTTGACAGAGGTGCATGATTCGAACCTTATGTTAAAAAATGACATAAGATAAACACATCACTCACCAATTAATTTGAGTCCAAATTTGTGAGTCCAGCGTCCTTTCGTTTGGACCATTGTCTCCTTTGTCCCAATCTATAGTTACCCAACTATATATGTGCATAGAATTCCAGTCACGGGCATTGCCAAACATACCTTAGAACAACAAATGATGGAGTTGGAAGGCAAGAGCGTGGTTGAGAATGGGAGGGGGCATCGCGAGATCAATATAGAACAAAGCAAGAAGAGACAGCGCGGAGGCATAAGAACTATGCCATTTATCCTCGGTGAGTACTTAGGGTTTATCTCTATTAATTTTGACATTCTACGTATCCAAAAAGTGGTGCAATTGTATGAACGCTATTCGCTTTATGTTTTTCTGTTTTTATATAATCCAAAACTTTAAAATAATTGATTTATGAAAGTTTTACATTTAGAATCGATTAACTCAGAATATTTTTTTAAACTAATTCAGAATTTTTATTAATTTTGACATGGTAGCTCTATGAGTAACAATCATTGTTTTTATTTAAAAATAAATTTCTCTAACAGTAAATAATTAAACTTACTATTTATTACACCATATAATGCTCATGAGCACTGTGATACCCCGATCTGTTCTGTCTGAAACGCTTAAGTGATTTGATTGGTACTATCCATATCAACAATGTGCACCTTCTTTTCCGGCACACATCCTGAGAGAACTCCAAGGTTAAACGCGTTTGGCCAGGAGTAGGATCAGGATGGGTGACCTCCTGGAAAGTTTTCCGGGATACGTGCGAGTGAGGACAAAACACGCTGGAAAAGATCTGTGTTGGTCTGTGGAGACAGTCGATCCCGAGGGATTCTGGGACTGTTTGTATCTGGCGCGACGAGGACGTCGCGTATTTAAGGAGGGGTGTATGTGATACCCCGATCTGTTCTGTCTGAAACGCTTAAGTGATTTGATTGGTACTATCCATATCAACAAGGTACACCTTCTTTTCCGGCACACATCCTGAGAGAACTCCAAGGTTAAACGCGTTTGGCTAGGAGTAGGATCAGGATGGGTGACCTCCTGGAAAGTTTTCCGGGATGCGTGCGAGTGAGGACAAAACACGCTGGAAAAGATCTGTGTTGGTCTGTGGAGACAGTCGATCAGATCACGGGGCGTTACAAGCACATTTTGCCTAGAAAAACATAAGATAAAAATCTATCTAATAAGTCGTACTTAAATAGAAATAGATTATATTACAAAATCCATATCTTAGATCTCGTAAGATCATGTTTCAAAATAATAAATTCTTTTTGAGGGAAGATCCTGTTTCAAAATAATAACTTGGTAATCGACGTTAGACGTTTTTTTTAAGGTAAAGATTTTATTGATATCCCCCGTAGTTACAATACATACAGCACACCCAAAGAAGCGACCGATTGTACAGCAAATAAACCGGAACGCTAACATCGAGAGGCGAACCCAAGCTGAAGCCAGACAATCGACGTTAGACGTTGAAGTTTACGCTTAGTTATTAAGATGTTTCGCAAAAATCAAACTCTGTTTTGTGCTTGAAGTTGTCGTTTACACGGATAGAAAATGAACAGTGAAGAATAAAAATTGGAATGTAATTGAGATCAAATTATTTCAGAACCCTATTTTGTGCTATAAGTTCTGTAGTATTTCCAATTTTTAAATTAGAAGTAGGCGTCAGCGTGATTTTCAGTATCATGTACGTAGTTTCTCAAGCGATCGTTAAAAATCATGTTCCACATCGGCGCATTCCAAAGGTGTCACATCATTTTTCTAAATTAGCAGAGCTATCAAATCAAATTGATGAGCTCGTGATAAGGTGTCACATCATGTTCCACCGTTATTTTTTTCAAAAAAATCAACATTATAATTTGTGGTTTATACTAGAATCTGAATTTACAAGACGACTAATACAAATTTGGGGTGAGTAGAACTTTGAGATGTAGCAAAAGTCTCCCAACAAGTATTTAATACTTTGCATTCAGAAAAGATCAAATTAGAAATTTGATTAAACTAGAACAACACATTAACACATTAACGATCTAAGTATTTGTTTGATATAAATATTAGAATTTAGTTAGAATTATATGTTTTAGTGTTTATACGGTAGAAATGGCCCTAGTCTAGTCTTTTGGGAATTCCGTGCAATAATGGAATTGCGCTCCACCATTGAACTTTATTTTGTTGTGCAACCTACCGCATCAGATTTGTAATAGCTCTAAAATACTTAAAGAGTACCACCGATTTGAATTTTTAAGAATAAATATTATGTAAAGAATATATTTTTTAATGTTATGTTGACGTGTTACTAATATCAGCAACTAATAAGTTAAATCAGACTCTTTTCTTTGACAATTAGCAGTACAGTTACAATATAAGTTCAAATGTACAGACCAACTAGGTAAAATAGAAAGTGTAAAATTGTGTTTTGTCACACGGATAAAACTCAATAATTAAATACAAATCATTGTGAAGCAAAGAAGAGATTACCAGGAATCAAGATTGTTTGTCTAACTAGATGAAGCAAATGTGTGCTGTCGCTTCTCCGACCTCAACGTAATGGAAATTGATTTACTGATGTCGCCGACTGTAGCCTTGTAAAAAGAAATTGGGAAAAGTCTACTTTAGTACCCTGTGGTATCGTCCAAAATTACTTTAGTACCCTGTGGTAAAAAACTGACCAATCGAGTCATACTTATTCCAATTAACATCAAAAAGGTCCTCGGGCAGCTGCCCGGACCCGCCCGAACGCTGTCCGGACTACGTGGCCATCCACGTCACCAAAACTTGATGACGTGGCGCCACGTGGAGGAGGAGGAGGACGAAGTGGAGGCGGAGGCGGAGGCGGAGGCGGAGGAGGACGAAGTGGAGGAGGACGAGGATGAGGCGGAGGAGGAGGAGGAGGAGGAGGCGGAGGAGGAGGAGGAGGAGGACGAAGTGGAGGAGGAGGAGGAGGAGGAGGCGGAGGAGGAGGAGGAGGACGAGGCGGAGGAGGAGGAGGTGGAGGAGGACGAAGTGGAGGAGGACGAGGACGAGGCGGAGGAGGAGGAGGAGGAGGAGGAGGACGAAGTGGAGGAGGAGGAGGAGGACGAGGAGGAGGAGGACGAAGTGGAGGAGGAGGCGGAGGAGGAGGAGGAGGAGGACGAAGTGGAGGAGGAGGAGGAGGAGGACGAGGAGGAGGAGGAGGAGAGGAAGAGAGGGAAGAAGATGGTTGTCCACGTGGCGCCATGTCATCAAGTTTTGGTGACGTGGCTGGCCACGTAGTCCGGGCAGCGTTCGGACGGGTCCGGGCAGCTGCCCGAGGACCTTTTTGATGTTAATTGGAATGAGTATGACTCGATTGGTCAGTTTTTTACCAAGGGTACTAAAGTGATTTTGGGCGATACCACACGGTACTAAAGTAAACTTTTCTCAAAGAAATTTTGCGCTAAGTTATGGTAGTTCTCATAATAAACTAGAGAGATTTTTATTTAGAAAACTGATTTACAAGTAAATTGTTCTTTAGAATATAATTATATTTTATTTTTGTATGTATATACAGGGACTCGTCCCTCTATTAAAAAAATACAAAATTATCCCAATCATTGATTGATGGGTTTTGACCCAATCATGTTATTGGAACTTAATTCGGCGCCCATATAGTTCCTATAGTTTAATATAATATATTAAGAAGTCTAATACTTAGTAAATTAGTTCCACAGTTTTAAGAAATTGAACTTATTAATCCTTTGAACCAATTTGTGTCACATATTACATGAGATTACTAACATACCTTTACCTCAAAATTATAATCACCTCATCGTAAAAAGAATCAAGCTATCTAAAGAAAAAAACTTAAACGTTCATTAAAGAAGCCTAACACCATCCTCTGACCAATTCCACTTTGACATTGATAATCTAAGATTATCGATTTTACTTCTTCAAACAGTTGATGGCATGGGGGTATTGCTTGCGTAAAGTAAAAGTTATCACCCCGTTGATCTTATACTCCTAAAATGGAAAACATATTAATAAACGTTAAAGGTTCATAACTTGGGAAAAGCTTGATTAATGTGGATCTAACAATTCAGTGCATGGGAAAATTTCATATGAGTTCTGCTTTTAATTAGAACATGAAATTTCTGAGCAAATAAATCAAAACCTATCCATATGTCATTAAATTGGTACCTCTCGTTGTGAAATTGGCCGAAATTGTCTTAAAGAGAAGGGTGTTCTTTGGAGTTTAGTGTTCTTTAATAGATGCTTATTGCTCTTTCCGTGAGGTGATGTTTTTATGATTTTAAAATTTTAATATAATGTAAGAGTATTTTAGTAATTTGATATTATAATTTGAGACAAATTGGTCAGAAGACTAATGAGTTTAATTTCTCAAAATTCATGAACTAATTTAATTAGATCTCCTGGTACATTATAATGAACCTAAGGGACCTATATAAATTTATATCTATTTTTATGTGTATAGTTGAAAAAGTTGAGATTTGAGAAATTTTCTAACAAAATTATTATATATTGTATCAATTTGACTTACATAGTGAACTCTTTTTTACCTGTGATTTTTTGGCCTACTCGATTTTTTTACGTAAATCTTGTAATTTCCTATCATTGATCAATATTGTAAATAAATTTGGACAGCAAATGAGATGTGTGACAAATTCGCGGCCACCGGTTTTTATGCCAACATGATAACGTACCTGACCCAGGAGCTTAATCTGCCGCTGGTTAAGGCCTCCAATACTCTCACCAACTTCAGTGGCGCTTCCAGCTTTACCCCCCTCATCGGAGCCCTCATCGCCGACTCCTTCGCCGGCCGGTTCTGGACCATCATTGTCGGATCACTCATCTATGAACTAGTAAGTACTGGAACGGTGCAATATTGTTCTGATTCAATAAAGATATGTAATTCTGACCTATCTTCTGACCTAGCATATTACTAAATTTTTTTTAAAGTGATATAGTTGGAATCAGAAAAAAATATTATTTTAGAGATATTATTACATAAAAGAGTTTCAGATTTTTTTTGCAAAAAAATATTAAAAATGAGTTTTGAACAATAAATACATAAAAGAAAAAAATTAATTTGTCAATATTTAAGTCACCTAAAATCTAGACTTATATCGATATTCATATGTTAAATTCGATTGAGATATTTTCTTACAGCAAGATGGTGATTACAATGACCATTTGAAAATAATTGAGAAGATAAATATTGATGAAAAATATATCAAATAGGCAAGTTTAACACAAACTAGTATCTAAAAATATTTTTTAGATTCATAAAGTAGGTAAAAAATACATTTATTTATTAAAAAATATTGCTTTATACGAAAATTATGACCGGGATTTAACACTAAAATTTTCTGAAAAAGTATTAGTTATTACGATAGAGGAGTTATTAAGTTTGAACAGTGGTCCCGACTCAGGTTCGAAATTTTTTATCAGTTTATAGAGATTATCACCTTAGAAGAGATCACTTTACGAAAATTTTACTGTAGTTAGTTCAAACTCGGATTACTCAACCGTAAGCTGTTTGATGTCACAGGGAATGGTCAGCCTCACAGCATCTGCAGTGTTGCCCTCCTTGCGTCCCCCTCCGTGTCCATCTCAAGTTCACTGCAAAGAAGCCTCGAGCTCGCAGCTCTGGGTGCTCTACATGTCGCTGCTCCTCGCCTCCTTCGGAACGGGCGGCATTAGGCCCTGCGTCGTCACCTTCGCAGCGGACCAACTCGACATGAGCAGATCGAGCGTGGCCTCGCGGAAGTGGAACTTCTTCAACTGGTACTCCTTCGCGATGGGGATGGCGACGCTTAGTGCATTGACAGTGGTGGTCTACATACAGGACAATGTTGGGTGGGGCTGGGGCCTCGGTATCCCGACCATCGCGATGGCATTCTCGATAGCCGCTTTCATGGTTGGTTCCCCGCTTTATAACAAGCTGAAGCCAGGGGGTAGCCCTTTGGTTAGACTGGCTCAAGTGGTTGTTGCTGCTGCGAAGAAGCGAAGCGCGGTTTCGCCTTCCGATCCGAACCTTCTGTATCAGAACAGAGAGCTTGATGTTGATATTTCTGTGAATGGAAGACTCCTTCACACCCATCAGTTCAAGTAAGATCCACTTTTGCACTAAAAAGAGAGACTTGGATTTGTTACCTACCATCTTCTGCTTGTTTGCTTCTGCAGGTGGCTTGACAAAGCAGCGGTTGTGACCGAGGGAGAGCGAACAGATTCCGGAACACCGAACCTATGGAGGTTAACCACGGTCCATCGAGTCGAGGAGTTGAAGTCGATCGTACGAATGCTGCCGATCTGGGCATCAGGCATCCTACTTGTAACCTCTGCTTCCCACATCCACAGCTTCGTCGTCGTCCAGGCTCGTTCGATGGACCGTCACTTGACTCGTTCCTTCGAAATCCCACCGGCCAGCTTGTCTATCTTCAGCATTCTAACAATGCTGTCCGGGCTAGTCGCATACGAGCGTCTGTTCGTTCCTTTCGCTCGCCGCTTCACAGGGAACCCTTCAGGAATTTCCTGCCTGCAGAGGATGGGAATAGGCCTCTTCATCGGGATCCTAGCGACGATCGTCTCCGCATTGGTCGAGGTCAAGAGGAAACAAGTAGCAGCACGCAACAACTTACTGGATGATCCGAATGCGATCATCCCGATAAGCGTGTTCTGGTTGATTCCTCAGTACTTTCTGCACGGAATAGGCGATGTTTTCATGTCGGTCGGGCACATGGAGTTTATGTATGATCAATCCCCGGAGAGCATCCGGAGCACGGCTGCTGCACTCTACTGGATGGCGATCTCGGTCGGGAACTACATCGGTACATTTCTAGTGACTACAGTTAACAAGTATAACTGGTTACCAGGTCGGAACCTGAACAGGGGAAAGTTGGATTACTATTACTGGCTGGTTACAGGGATCCAAGTGGTGAATCTGGTGTACTACATTGTCTGCGCTCGGTTCTACACTTACAAGCCATTGGAAGAAGTCGAAGACCAAGCCGAAGCCGAAGAGGGAAGCCCCCGTAACAAGGATTCATCTGGGCAGATGGGGTTGGAGCTTACGAAAAATGGATCAGTTTAAGAGCTTATCTGATGAAATTATTAGGCCATTGTACAACGAAGTTTATCTTATGCTTATAGTATTTCAAATAGTCAGATTAAGCTATGATATGCTTATAGTAATAGATTCGGGTTGACTCTCCCAATTGTGTTTTTTCTATCGGTAAGATATGAATCCAATAACTTCTTAAGAAATTCACATCTCTTACCACTTGTACCAACTCTCGTGGTCGGTTACAGATTCTATGCTTTAACTTAGCCTACAAGATTCTTCTCTAAACCAAAACAGGAAACCAAAACAGGAGGAAAAGTAGGAAGAAGGATGAGATTGTACGGACCAAGACGTCTCGAAGGTATTCTTCCCCTATTCAACATAAGAGGTCGCGACGAACAAGCAATTAGCATCACTGGGATGGAAGTGGAAGTAAAAAAAAGAGAGGAATAATGTAGAGCATATGGGTCTAGAGACCCAAACATTGGGAGTGGCAATGGGACATTGGGAGTGGCAATGGGTCAGGCATAGTAAGGGTGCATAGGATTTAGGGAAAAGTCCACTTAAATATCCTGTAGTTTATCCAGTTATTACTTGGGTATCCTGTGGTTTAAAAACGATAGAACTGATCCAACTTATTCTAATTTTTTTTACTTAAGTCTACCCAACCCGGTTCATCCATTTTTTGTTAAATTTACTTCTATTTCGACACTCAACATTATAAAATTTCAAGGTTAATGAAAAAAAATATTTATATATAATCTAGATGAATCTAAACAACGTCTATTATGTTAGGAACTCGTTCATGGATTTATGGGTATGATCGGGTCTGGATTTATATAGATCCTATCCAGACCGAGGCCCTAACTTAAAAAGTTAACCCATACACATACTCTACCTTAAACCTGTAGTACACATATATTATTGGATCTAGAATATCTTAAATAACATAGTAGAAACTACAAGGCCCTCGTGGGGTTACCAAGTACGAAAAGCCAGAAAAAAAGAATCTGACAACCAGTAAGCACATTCGGTACCAAATGAGTGCTCCCTCAATGGATAAAATCGGCGATAGTGTTTGGGGAAATTCAATCCAAATGTGTGGTATTGTAATGAATTTACTTCTTCTTTTTTTAATACTGCGCACATTAACTTGTTTTGCTTTGAAGCTAGCTAGTATGGCAGTTAGAAATCAGGTTTATTTTTCTTTAATCTTGCTTAGTCAAGTTGCTCGTAGAATAAGTTCATCCGAAGAAAAAGTTGCTCGTAGAATGTTGTTACTGCCACTCCATTATTCCGTAGACTTGCGAAAACCGTACATTTAACGTGAATTTGTTTTCTTGATGATTAGTTGGGCTCTGTTTAAGGTTCAGGGCTGAGGCCCATCTGGTTGGGATATGGAATTCGCCAAGTTGAAACAATTCTGCTACTCTTGGCCCAAAATCCAAATCAAGAACATGTAAGGACATTCCAAACTAGTGTCAACTCGAATTTGAATTATTCAGTTCAGTAAGTTTCTGAAACCCGTCAAATTTCAGTATACAGGTTCAAGATGTTGGCATCATAGGTTTTGAGTTGTGGAAAAAATAAAGTTGCATTGGCTTGCATAATTTAGTTTTTTTTTTAGTCCTATCCTGTTTGAAAGTACGATTTGTCAGATTAGGTGAATGTTAGAATATTAGGCTATTTTGGCTAAAAATATAGGTTAAAGCTGCTGTTCCGGATATCTAATATGATCTCCATTTCTCATTTAACAAAGATCAAGAGAAAAAACAACAAAACTTTTTTCCAGTAATAAGAACATTGATTTGTTCAAATATTTTTTTAGCTTGATAGCCGAAAACAGAACAAACACTAGAATCTAAGTATACTCGAGTGTATATCACTCGTTACCCATAAATTAAAGCAACAAATAAAAAATATATATATATGAATTAAAAAAAATAAAACTAGCTAGGACAATAATGGATCTCACAAGTATGACTGTTCTCAAATCCAGATTGCCTCCTCTAAATTCTCCAAACAAAATTCACATGGAAACATGATCCCGTGCTGTTATGTTCCCCAATTTCAAGAGACAGCTTGATCTACTTTTTATATCAATAATTCAACAATCTTTTATTCTCTGATGCCCATTCCATGCACCCTTCAAGCACATATCAGTGCAAGAGATTGCATGTGCTGAGACAGCTCACACTCCATAGCTATAGGGACATGCATCCGAGTAACTTTATACAAATAACTGTATGCTCTTTCATACCAAGTGATAATATTCGGATCATTGATCATTCAATAAAATCTAAGAGAGAGAAAGTGAATTGTATCGAGCGTACCATAAAATTGTCAGATAAATTTTAAACTATTATGAATATCAAGTCATACTTATAGATAAATCATTTGAAAAACTTTCTCATGCATACAGTGTAATATGCTTTCACCCTTTCAATTCTGATTCCATGGCCTCTCCAAAAGGGCCCCTTGGCTTCCCCTTTTCTTGTGCTTCCATTACCTTTCTTGCTTGGTCAATTGACTTGGCCCACAGGTGGGAGAGGCACAATTAATAATTGGGCTAGAATTTAAGGATATGACAGCTAGAGCTACATTTTCTTCAGTGCTTATATAATATGCTAAGGGAAACATGCCATAGAGACAGTAATATGGCCAATGGACCTTAGCTGTCTGTAGGAAATTCCCAAATATGAAAGAATATCGAAACTATTACTAATAATTCAGAGCAAGTCTAATTTCTGTATCTCGGTTCCTATTTTTGTTGTATTCTAAATGTTCCGTTTTTGCAAGTGATAGGAGTTGGCCTATAAACCTCTGTAAAACGAGATAATATTTGTTGTTATGTTACCCACCAAACGGTGGTTATCTCAGTTTTTTTTCTTAACTCACACAGACAAGAGTGTTTAGATTTTTATATTGAACAAAAAAATTTAACTTTATTGTTTGGTGAATATTTCTCATTTATTTACAAGTTCAACAAGACATCAGAAATATAAGGATTTCAATAAAGTCCATTGAACCGAACTCTACATATAGGAGCGGGCCGATAAATTTTTGTTAGTGAATCAATATGTTTTTTATGAATAGTTTTAATTTCGTGATTGTCTAAATTTTAAGTGGGTCAATCAAAGTTTTTTTTTGACATACATATAAAAATATATCTAATAATTATTAATATTAAATAATTAATAATTAAGTGGTGTAACTGTACTTAAAAAAAGGATGAGAAAAAAATCCTGATGAATGGATGGAAAAAAAATACTCCAAATTTCATCAACGGCAATGTTTTATGCACAAACGCTGTCCAACGAGTGCGGCTGATACACAATCTCAAGGTTCAATCAGATCAAATCATTAAGAGATGGATTAAAGCAGCACCGTTCATCAACCCCTCGGTACTTTTGACGAGTAAAATGTGTACTACTCTAAAATGGTTACACCAGAAGTGTCGTAAAAAATAATACTCAACATGGAATACACGAATAGCTACAGAAACTTCACTATTATCTCAACAAATTCACCCAAACTATCTTCCCCTAGATTACTCGCGGCCCATTTAAAGGATTTTTATTTTAGGTTCCATACGGACTCCTTAATTGCTCTAAGAAAATTCGACCCCCTCGGTATTTCATCTCTCCTGCAAAATTCTGCTTCAATTATACAATTCTGGTTAATTATATAATTTGTTGCATCTTCTGACCCCCTAATGATTGTAACCAAAGTAATTGGTGGCGTAAACGAACAGCAAGTACCAAAAGATGATGAGGTGCGGATTTGATGCTTATCTTTCAAGAAAATACTCTCCTATTTTATTGTATACGTGATGTTGCATGAAATAGATTGCAACATGTCGCGATTCGTGAAAAGAATACTTGTCCCGATTATATAATAAGGTGTATATGAATTGGCAGAATTTTGGGTACGATTTAAAATTTTCACTAAATTATCATCATGTTCAATTAATGCGCACGTATCCTTCTTAACTTTTGGACTGAGAAAGATATAATAGGTGATTCCCATTCCAGGAGGGACAGTTTGTGATAATTAAATGTGAGTCAAGAAGGCCACATGCATCGCTGATCATAATTAAGACGATCTAATTAAAGTATAGATCCAGAAAAATAAGGGTCGAGGCTAGCAGATTTAGGTAATCGTGCCTAATTATATATTTTTAAGGACTATTCCTAATTATCTGATCAGATCCAAGTATGACGTTGAGCTTGCAGCCACTGTACTTTAATAATCACGGATAAATGCATGTCAAAGCAAGAAATTGAATGCCGCCATTTATTTTGTAATAGATGTGCATAAAAAGCCTCAAGTGGCAATTCTACCGGATGCAAGAATGGCCATATTCATGAATGATAGAGAATACAGAATTGACTTCAAGCATACTTCCGCGGATTATGATATTGGAGCTGTCGGATATGGAAATTATTATCTCAAGTGATTAGTGACGACCCCCAGCCTCTTAACATGATTACCATATTGACCGAGCCAGATTTTTGATTGATTTTTAATTGCAATTCGAGCATGATCACGGCTTATATATATAGTGACTGTTTTTCTGATAATATATAATAAGAAACTTATAATTTTGTGAATGATATATCTTGTAGACAATATTTTAAAAGTCGTCGTATTCACAATCTAATTGGTATCACAAGGTCTAACTATTGCCCAAATCAGTTCATTTCTTGGACGTGCCGGCCCACTGATAAAAATATTGTTTTTGGAAAAAAAATTTCATAATTTATTAATTAGAAATTGTAAAATTAATAATTTAATTTTCATAAATGATAAGTTTTATAAAAAATTAGATGATATTTAGAATTAAATATTTTAATACCAATATATTTAATAATTATTGTTTTAACAAAACCCCTTATTTGTCCACAAATTGGACTGGTGAGAGAAGAATCCAAAGGTTGGGTATGGCGTCAATTATTCCTCTAGCCCGCCAATTAGTTAATCATCGACATATTTTTGTTAGAATTAGATTTTTATAATTATCTCATTTGATGAGTTATCAAAAAATTCATGTTTCTTATGATAATTAAGATTTATAAAGAATAATCGAATTGAATTCATGATTTTACGCCAGTTGGAATCTGATTTCCGAACTTTATTAAACTCGAAGGAGAACCTTGTAGAAGAAATCAAATTGTACATAAATGATAAAAATTTCTAAGGAATCCCTTTAGAATTGTCGGCGGTCGAACACTAATAAATTTTTGTTCAAAAAAATTTTTATTGAAAATTTTCAGATCGAGTTCATTCTTCAAAATCATACCACAGCCGACTAATTTGCTCTGTAGTTCATTTTAAAAAATATTAATAATAGGTAATCTTACTGTCCCTTTTTTTACGTATGCGTAATTGCGCACTACACGATTTGTTGTAAACCCGAAAGTATGTATCATCGTCGACATAAATTAATTAAATAGGTAAAAATTGACGCGGACGTAACTTCTAATTAATACAGTTGAAATCATATCATTGCAGAACGAATTTCTTTTTTCTTAGTAATAATACGTGGGCTATTTATGCAAAGAACACCGAAGTATTTCGGTATTTAAGTGTGAATATTTCAAAGAACCTTATGACTTTTTTCTAGTAGGCCCCGCACCATTATTTTAATTTGACATTAGGTATACAACCATTTGCAATTGGAATTAAAAGAGCCACATTCCTTGACGAGTACGATAGCTAGTCAATTATTAATTTTCCTGAATGATTTTGTCGATTGTATACATAAAGATAGGATTCAAATTAAAATATACATACCATGTTTTGATAAACTAGTTGTCACTTCCAGAAATAGAGAAAAATTTCACTATAAAGCTAAACTATTTTCAAAGTACTATATGAATCAAAAAATTTAAATTGTACGTTATCATATCAAAAAACAATAGCAAATAAGAATCCTCATTCTTAATATAATATGAATGTCGGGCTTATGATGCATGATTTTGCTTTTAGTTTTCATCTTGATACGTCCCTGTAGTATCTTAAACAAACTTTTAATGAGTTTACGCTCAATAAGTTAGTGAAACACATAAATCATAAATCAAACCATCGACTCTACAATAAAAAATGAAATTTCGAAGTGCCTTTCAAAATATGGCGGGATTTTCACGAAGTACCAATAAAATATCTTTCTGTTTCCACAACGTCTATAAATCCAAAACACAATATGGGCCAAAAAGTCGAAAGAGTTCCCAATTCCACATGCCCAAACCAAATGGGAACAAACTAAATACAACAGCGACCAATTCATCACACATAATAAGTACAGCATCAAACATAGCCCTTAAAGTCGAGGAAATAACTTGTTCACTGCTGATTTGAACAAAACTTATATTGCCTTGATTCCAAAATTATCTAACCCGTGCAGCATCAATGATTTTAGGCCCATTGGCCTTTGTAATTTTGCCTATAAGGTACACTCGTAGGTTTTAGCTAATAGACTTAAGCCTTTGATGGAACACCTTATTTTTTATTGTTAGGGCACTTTCGTTCGCAATAGGTGCATCCAAGATAACATCATCATTGCCCACGAAACTTTTCACAGCTTGAAAATTGATTCTACGAAAAAAAATCTATCCATGGCTATTAAGTTAGATCTTAGGAAGGCTTATGACATGATAAATTGGTCTTTTCTTGAGAAAATCATGCTTAAACTAGGCTTTCCTGTTAAATGGGTGGCGTGTATTATGAGTTGTGTTCGTTCTACTTCGTATAGCATTCTTTTTAACAGATAACCTCTCAGCTGGAATGGTTATGGTCGTGGGATTAGACAAGGTAACCCATTGTCTCCCCTTCATGTTTCTTTTCATGTTTGACGATCTCGCTCACTTCATTAAGTCTTTTCATCTTAGCGGTCAGATTCAAGGTTTCAATTTTAATCAGCATTGTCCTCCTGTTACTCATATTATTTTTGCAGATGATACTGTACTTTTTGGTAAGGCAGCTATCTCTGAAGCGATAACTTTTAAACACTTACTTGATGTGTTCACTTCTGCTTCGTGCCAGACCATCAATTTTCACAAATCTAGTGTTACTTTTGCTAGGAACGAACGTGAAGAGAACAAGTTGGCTATCATTAACATTCTTGGTATGCAGTTGATGTCTTCGGTTGACAAATACCTTGGTTTACCCTCTTTCTGGGGTAGTTCTAAGACTGAGGCCCTCAGGTTCATTTTAGAGCGGATCAAACGTAAGGTTTCTAGCTGGAAACAAAAGTTGCTTAGTATGGCAGGTAGGGAGGTGTTGATAAAAGTTGTCCTCTCCTCTATTCTGTGCTATATTATGCAATGTATGTTGTTTCCTAAGTCGTTTTGCTCTAAAATGAACAATTTTGTGACTAACTTTTGGTGGTCCGGGGATGCAGAGGCTAGAAATGTCTAATGGGTCAGTTGGGATAAGTTGACGGAGTCTAAATTGAAGGGAGGGTTGGGTTATAGAGATTTTTTTAATGTTGCCCTTCTTGCTAAATAGGCCTGAAAACTTATTTCTAACCCCGCTTCTCTTTGTTCTCGTATACTGAAAGGCCTTTACTTTCATAATTAGGACCTTGTGAATGCAATTAAGGGTAACATGTCCTCTTGGATTTAGAATAGTATATTAGAAGGGAGAAACACCTTGATGGGTGGTTTGGTTTATCGGATTGAAAATGGTTTGGACACCATCATCTGGAGAGAGCCCTAGATTCTCTCACTTCCTAATGCTAGACCTACTTCTCCTCCCTCTAACCTGTTTCAGGGTAATGTTTCTGATTTAATTTGTCAGGAGTCTAGGTGCTGGAAATGGGAGCTTTTGCAACACTTGTTTTCTCCTTCTGATAGGCATGAAATTGCCAAGATTCTCATCGGGAATGCACTGATCCTTGATAAGATTGTTTGGCGTCATAACAGCTGAGGAATTTATAAGGTAAAAAAGGGGTATCGCATCTTGAAAAATTTGCAAGTGCTTCCCCTGAGTCCTACGCGTGCTAGTTCTAGTTCTCCTCCTTTTGACCCGGGGATATGGGCTATAATCTGGAAGTTGAAGGTGCATCCTAGGGTCAGGAACTTCATCTGGCGTGCTGCCAAGAATAGTTTACCTGTTGCCAATAGCCTATTCAGGAGACATCTTCTTCCTTCTCCTATCTACTCTGTGTGTTTAGGGAACTCCGAATCTGTTTGCCATATGTTATTTGGCTGCAATCATCCTAGGGCAACTTGGTTCACACGTATTTTTTTGTCATAATGAGCTTAATTTCGTGCATGCTTTTTTTGGTAATGGCTTGTGGATGTTTTTAAGTTGTTGGACTGTTGTAGTACCAATTCCCTTGCTCCGTTGGCTATGAATTTGTGCTGGTTTATTTGGAAAGCCAAAAATAAATTTGTGTTTAAGAGTGTTTATTATGATCCTTTGTTTTCTGCTTCTTTAGCCTCTGATGCCTGCGGTGAATACTTACATGTTAATGTTGATTTAGGGCAGAACCATGATGATCTTTTGAACCAGCAAACTTTGTGGATGGCTCCGGGAGCTGGTGAAATAAAGTTCAACTGTGATGCGTCTTGGATTGCGGCCTCCTCCAACTCAGAACTAGTGACAGTTGCTAGGAACTAATCTGGCCATATCATCGATGGTCAGTCTAACTCATCTTTTGCTTCTTCCTCATTAGAAGCTGAATTTTTGGCGATAAAACTTGCGGTGGATCTCATTTCAAGTTCTTATAGGGACTCCATGACGATAATTGAAATTGATTATCGTATTGCATTTATGTTCCTTGTAGATCCTTACCCAGTAGTTGATTGGGAACTTGATATTTTTGTTGGTGAGCTTCAGAACGACATCCAAGCTTTACTGAGTTGTACATTATCCTACACCTCTACTGTTTGAGTAAGAGATGTCGGCTCGACTCCCTCTCAGATGACTAGGTGATATACCCACCTCCTGAGGTGGCTTTACTTGTACTCTCTGAAAAATGGTACTTAATATATAGGAAAAATTACGCTCAGGTCCCTGTAGTTTGGCGTCCCTCCCTCTAGGGTCCCTGCATTTCTAAAATCCTTGCTAACGTTCTCTGTGTTTGGTTTTAGAAACTCATGGGTCCCTGGCTGACATCATCACTCATTTTATTTGATTTTTGTCATAGAAATGACCAAAATACCCTTAAACAAAAAAATAAAAACTTACATTCTTCAACCTTCAATCAATCTTGAACACCAAGAACACCAATAACAAAAAGAACAAATTAACAAAAATCTAATAACACCAAGAACCTACAAACTAAATCAACAACCCTCTAAATTTGCAATAACATCAAACTAGATAACAAACATGAAGAACCCTAAATAATCACTTCTAAAAAAATCCTAAATAATAAAGATCCCTAAATCACCAAACTGAACTATCACATACGCCTTCTTCTCCGGCACTAGGTAGAAGGAGAATCTAATTCCCACTGCCGCTACCGTCAATTTGTCGAAACTCTAATTCCCAGGAACTTCAATTGAACTGTCCTCGTTAGAGACTGCAGGGGAGGCGGCGCCGGGGTGGTGGGTCTTTTTTCTTCCGCTTGGTTTTGCCCATTTTTGGTGACGGGAATTATTCTTCGTGCTCGTCGTCCCCAATTCTCGAAGGTCTCGTCGGGGCCCGTTTGTTGGTCGAAGTTCCTAAATTCTTAAGGGGGAAGTACCTAAACCTCGTCCACGGGAAGACAATGTGCTCCTTCTTCAAAAATTTGGGGTCGAAGGTCACGTCAGTGCTCCTTCCTCGTCCCCAATTCTCGAAGGTCTCGTCGGTGCTCCTTCCTCGTCCCATGGGTTGGCATTTGGGTTGGGGGAGGTCGAGGTTTTTTAGGTGAGGAAAGATCGTCGATTCTCTGGGGTCCCTCAATTCTCTATTTTTTTGAATGGATTGCATTACAGTTTCTGAGTTTGTTAATGTGAGAGAGAGAAGATGGAGGTGAGAGGGACAAAGAGTTTTTTTTAGGGAAAATTCTGGGTTTGTTCTTGGTTTGATTTTTTTTTAATTTTTTTCTTTAATGTTCTTGGTTGTATTCTTGATTTTGATTAGTTTGATCTCGTTTTAGGATTGGTTTTTGATTTTTGGTGTTCTGTTCAAAGGTTGAAGAATGTGATTTTTTTATATTTTTTGTTTAAAGATATTTTGGTTATTTACATGACTAAAAATGAAAAAAGAGCCATTAGGGACTCGAGAGTCTTTAAAATCAAATTTCGGGGACGTCAGGAACGATTTCAGAAATGCAGGGATCCCAGAGGGAGGGACGCCAAACTACAGAGAACTGAGCGTAATTTTCCCTAATATATATGCTGCTGGTATGTTTTCCTAAAATTTTTTTGAGAAAACAACAAAATTGTCTTACCTCGGTTAATAAGCCTCTCTTTCCTCTCTTTTTTATAAGTAAATTTGTATTAAATTTACCAAAGGTAATTAATTACAAGGTAATTACTTATTGTGAACAATATTCGGTATCAAAGGTACTAGATAGATACGTATCTAAAGAAAAAAAATAAAGATAAGCACTATCTAGTACATTTCTAAAAGTGACACCACCAAAATACAATGGCCACCTAATTACACCCAAGGAGGAATTAAAGTCTTCTAAAGAGGATCAAAAGGTTAGATACGAACAAACCCTCGAGTCACGTCCTTAATCACGTGGAGGATGGAAGAGGCGGAGAAATTCTCATAAGAATCACTAAATGCCAAGCCTCGAAATAGTCACACAAGTAAATATCTATAAATAGTAATTTAGATCAAAACTAATACATAATTAAATTAGAACAGACTCATATGAAAAGTAACCTCTAATGTACATACACTATATGTTTAAAAAGCACCAAACCAAAAAGTATAGTAAAAACCAAACCAAAAAATGTATGTTTAAAAAGCTATCACACCCATTAGATCGCTCATTTTGTGTCTACTGCCTAATTTAATCGAGACCGGATTGAGTGGGGACTACGTAAAATTTGTCTTCGAGTGGGGACTAAATTTTGGGCCGTCAGATTTGATTGTTTTTAAATCTGATGGTCAATAACCTATCAGGTGATAATAGTTTGCATGTGAAGTGATATTGGTTTACATGTGAAAATGATATTGATTTGCATGAAGCTCGTTTACATGTGAAATGATATTAATTTACATGTAAAATAATACTTATTTGTGCTCGTCCTTACCAAATCCCCAATCTAATCACATGATCCATATCAAAAATGGATGGATATCAAAGAATCACGTGAGCAGTTTGGAAATTTCAGACTCGATGTTCCAGGAGTTCATGATTGGACCGTAACAAGCAAGCATACAACAAACCACAGCCTCCCCCGAATTCCATACATTATGCTCCACCCATCACGTGACATCCCTGTCCTCTGCTCCATGCAGACTCCATTCCCATTTCTCTCTCTCCTACTATTAAAATATCAAAATCGACTTAACTCGGGTCGGCAGCCTCTCTTCCCTTTCGGTCCACAACTCACAATTCGGTATAATATCCAAAACTAGAAATTTAGATCAAAACTAAAACACAATTAAATTTGAACATGCTCATATGAAAAATATCCTCCAACCTAAAAATAGAATGCCTATGAAAGCGTATCTAAAATTTTAGCTATTAATTTACATACACAATATGTTTAGGGAAAAGTACATTTTAGTGCGCTGTACTATCACTGATTCTTATTTGGGTACCTTGCGGTTTAAAACCCTAGAACATGTCCAATTTATTTCAATTTTTATCATCATGCATACCTGAGGTCTAGGCCGAGAATTTTTGGGCAAACGACGTTGTTTCGACGCCTACGTAAGTGTCATGTTGGTAGTAACTGAGACTATTCGATTCTAACATGGCAATGGGTAAATTACCAAAATAGTACTAATTTATTTATAATTTTTTTGTATAAAGAAACCCTCTTTCTCCTCATCTCATTCTTCCTTCATCCTCAGCCTTCCTCATCTCTCTCTCTCTCTCTCACATAAATTTGTAAATTAATGTTTGGTATGGACGCAATGGCAATGCGTCTATACATACGATGCACAAGAGGCTGGCCTAGTCCCCATGTCTTCAACCGCAAATGAGAACCTTCCCAAGTAGAACTCGAGGATGGAAACCCCAAGGCTCAAGATATCTCCCGTGTAACCATCATGGAACCCGTGGTTTAGGTCGGTGTTGATCCAGTCAGGGACTACGTATGCGATGGCCTCTACCAAAAACCTGGCACACTGCTCGGCGGGGACAGGAACACTCGCGATGTTGGCCCCATGTGACCCATCATCCATGAACATAAGAAGGACATGGATCTCGTTGTTGTGGTCATACATGTCATGGTACTGCACCAGTTTCGGGTGGTCCACGTCACTGAGGATCTCAAGCTTGCGACAGATCTACTTCTGGATGGCATCTTCGTGAATCACGTTCACGGTGAATGCCCGATGCGTCGGTAGGCGGACAACCTTGTACACCATCCCCCACTCCCTGAACTGATCTAGTTCAGCTGGTCTGGGTCCGAGAAAGCCAGGTCATCCGTCGGCAAGGTGGACGAAGATGTTAGGAATTTAACAACTTCGAGAACAAAATACACAAAGAACACGGACAAAAGACATAACGTAGTTCAGCCAAATGCCTACGTTCACAGAGAGAAAGAAGAACTTTTATTGATGGATCAGAGTCACAAAGCCATAACTAATCCTAGGATAACACGTCCTTATATATTAGATGAACCCTTGGAGTACAAGAAACCTATCTAGGTCGAATTAGGAGTTTGAAACAAGAGTCGAGTCTAAACAAAAAAATTACTATCTGTTGGTACTTGCGACCGCCAACCAAGTGGTGATCGCCAATGCTTAGTGGCTTCGTCACTTTTCTGCCAACTTTTCCAACAATCTCTACCTTTGGCAAAAAGTCATCTCGTGAGAAGAATCATGAAGTTCCACCCGAACTTTAATAAACTCCACCTTGATGTTACACTGCCCCATGAAGAACTATGAGATCTTGCAAAACCAAATTGACTGTACTGACTCTACCTCGAACTATAGATACACCGCCATTAACAAGACCATCTCAACTTTCTCACTATATTTTCTATTCAATCAATTGGAACCAGCCCAAAAACTAGAGTAACTCCCGAGCTTGCTTGACCTATACCCTTCAATCTCCATCGAATCCTAACCTGCCAGTTCACCTACCGAAGCAACAATGTGATTAATAGACACTCCTCTATTTTCACGGTCAGCCCCATGCTCCACAACCTCGATTCACTTTTTTGCTAGACCTTTTTGCCTCGAACTAATGCTACATGCCACAGCATACAATGTGCAACCTTTTGTTCCACCAAGTAATACCCTCGATATGCCACGAACACCACGACCTATCCAACACCTATGAATCGACATTCCTTTAGACAACCATAGTGGAAACTTGCTAACTTGTCTCCACGAATCCTTATTGCACTCAAACCATTCTTGTCAAGCCTTTTCTCCCCTTCATCGAAACCCAACGAGATGACTCCATCTATAACCGTGTTCTTGACTAACTTATAGGTGTTCCTAGCATCCCTTTCACCCTTCATCACCACCACAACATCCTTCTACAACTCCATTAGCCCGTCTACAACCTTATAGATGTACACACTATAATCTAAGGCTCTTAATAATATCAAATTTCTCTATAACTTCAGAACATGCCTAACCCCACACAACTTTCTCTTAACACCATCAAACTTTCTCATATCACCTATGCCAACAATTCTACAAGTAGAACCATCATCCATAGTCACCATACATGAATCAACAAACTTATAGGTGTCGAACCACCCTCTCTCGGACGTCATGTGGAAAGAGTAAGCGCTATCCAAAATCTAGGAATCAGAATACTTTGGACCTGATCAGACAGAAAGACAATCACCATTCGACCCATCCGAATACGAGGCCACATTCACGAAACTCGATCTTTTTCTCTCGTGATCCCGAGTCTTCTCAGACAATCCTTCTTCAGTTGCCCTTTTTCTACGCACTCGAAGCAATTTTCTTTGAACCTCCTTGACCCTGACTTGGATCATTTTACTATCTCTTTCTCCTCCTCGACCATGGCTACCCCTCACAACCAGCCCTACTATTTGTTCGTCGCCAGTTTTTCTCCTGTGATGAAACCCTAGCAAAGCACTTGTGATGTCCTCATCTAACACTAAGGACTCCTTCCCCCAAGTTAAGGTTGTAACCAAAATTTTGTAGTAGTTTGGTAAGGAATTTAGGAAGCAACAATACGTTGTCTTCTTTCTCGAAGTTCACATCAACCTTTCTCAAGTCGCTCACAAGTTGAATAAAACCATTAATGTGTTGGCTCAAATCCGAGCCCTTCTTCATATTGAGCATGCACAATCTTTGCTTAAGATAAAACTTTTTCGACAAAGACTTAGATATATACCTTGCTTTCAATTTCGTCCATACCTTAGCTGGTGACTCTTTATCCATGACATGATACATCACATCGTCCACCAAGCACAAACAAAATATTGCCACCACCTTGACCCCCATCTCCTTCAGTTCTTGCTCCTCCATCTTCTCGGGCTTCTTCTCCGAGAGTGCGATAACCATCCCTTGTTGCACGAGGAGATCCTTGACACGCGTTTGCCATAACCCAAAATTCGATGATCCATCAAACTTCACAATAGAAAACTTCGTGCCTTCCTACATCTTCCAACCTTAGCACTGATACCACTTGTTAGGAATTCAGCAACTTCGTGAACAAAATGCATAAAGAACATGGAAATAAGATATAACATGGTTCAGCCAAATGCCTACGTCCACCGGGAGAAAGGAGAAATTTTAATGATGGATCCGAGTCACAAACCATTACTAACCTCTAGGGTAACACGTCCTTATATAATAGACGAACCCTTGGAGTACAAGAAATCTATCTAGGTCGAATTAGGAGTACGAACCAAGAGTCGAGTATAAACAGAAAAATTACTATCTGTTGCTACTTGCGACCGCCAACCAATTGGCGATCGCCAATGTTTGGTGGCTTCATCACTTCTCTGCCAACTTTCCCAATAGAAAACACCGGGGAGGAGAGTAATGTCGGAAGTGGGAGAGGTAGCGAGAGAGGGATGGCAATGTTTGGGTCCCACTGCAGCATCGGAAGGGTTAGGTCATGGCGGCAAGAACAGTAATCCCCTCCTAGAAGCATAAAGAAACTTTAGACCATAATCCACTCTGAGAAGCATAAAGATTCAATCTTTAAGATATAAAATTACCTTGTTTGATCGTGCAAGAATAGTAAGAATTTAGGGTTTGGGGGCTTATTTTCCCTCTTCTTCTTCTTCTTCTGAATTCTGATTTATTATTTTGCCCTTATTTATTTAACTCTTTTTTGGGGTTTAGAGAGAGAAAGGGAAGTGATCAGGAAAAGTGCCCACCCCGAGTCGAATGGGATGTTATCTTTTTTCTCCTTGCTTTATAGTGACTTTTTTTTAATAAAAAAGTTTTATGTTCCTTTGAATTTATATATATATTTTTTTTTGTTCTTGTTGTTTTTCTCCTCTCTCCTCATCAGAGAGAGAGAGGGGAGGATGAGGAAGGTTGGGGACGAAGAAAGAATGAGAGGAGAAAGATGATTTTTTTAAAATATAAATAAATTAGGTATTATTTTGATAATTTACCCACCGCCACGTCAGCCTTGAGTAATTTCAGTCACTACCAATGTGGCACTCAACGTAGATGTCAAAACGATGGCGTTTACCCAAAATATTTTGGACCGTACCTCGGGTCTACTAAGTGATAAAAATTAAAATAGTTTGGACCAGTTCTGTAAATTTTAAACTACGGAATATCCAAGTAAAAATCGGTAATACCACAAGGTACTAAAATATATTTTCTCCGTATGTTTAAAAAGCTCCAAACCAAAAAAGTAGAGTAAAAGCCAAACCCAAAAGAATAAAGTTTTAAATCACTCGTTTGATGTCTACTGCCTAATCTAATCACATGATCCATATCAAAATTGGATAGATATCAGAGTCACGTGAGCAATTTGGACATTTCAGACTCGCTGTTCCAGGAGTCCGTGACTGGACCGTAACAAGCAAGCATACAACAAAAACCACTGCCTCCCCCGACTTCCATCCATTATATGCTGCACCCACCATGTGACCTCCCTGCGAACTCCATTGCCATCTCTCTCTCTCTCTCTCTCTCTCTCTCTCTCCCCATTTGTTTGTCAACCCAAAAATTCAATTCTGTTACCTATTAACCAAAATTGGACCGTCTTGATCTCTTCTTACAGACTCTTCAATGTTTCCACCAACTCCATCTTAAAAACTACTCTATAGCTACTTCCGTTCTCATTTCCACTTCCAAAACCAAACGCGAAAGCCCCACCCCAACCTCCACCACTTCCTCTCTCTCTCTCTCTCTCTCTCCCTCTCTATAAATGAAGAGAAGGAGAAAATGGCAGAAACATTGATCAAACACAAAGGGTTCTACGTGCGGATGAGGCTCCAACAAAGCCACAAGCACCACCCAGAAACCAACAGAAACACCATCAACAATGGCGGAACCAGCAACAAGACCAACAACAACCCTTTCTTCAAGTACTACAAATGGGTCCTCTGGTTCTCCGCCTCCCTCTACTTCCTCTTCTCCTTCTCCCTCCCCCACAAGCCCCCCACCCCGACCCCCCAATCCGACGCCGTCCCGTCCCGCTCCCTCCTCGACCCCACCACCCCCGACGTGAGAGTCTTCGTCTACGACCTCCCTCCCAGGTTCAACGCCGACTGGCTCGCCAACGACCGCTGCTCCTCCCACCTGTTCGCGTCCGAGGTTGCCATCCACAATGCCCTCGCAAACGACGACGTGTTCAGGACGATGGACCCCTACGAGGCCGACTTCTTCTTCGTCCCCGTCTACGTGTCATGCAACTTCAGCACCGTTAATGGGTTCCCCTCCATCGGCCACGCAAGGTTCCTCCTCTCCTCCGCCGTCGACCTCGTCTCCTCCTCGTTCCCCTTCTGGAACCGCTCCTCCGGCTCCGACCACGTCTTCGTCGCCTCCCACGACTACGCCGCCTGCTTCCACGCCATGGAGGAGAGGGCGAAGGAAGATGGGATCCCGGAGTTTTTGAAGAACTCGATCATATTACAGACATTCGGGGTGAATTCCGACCACCCATGTCAGGAAGTGGATAACGTCGTTATTCCGGCTTACGTGTCGCCGGAGAGCGTCGAAAACACTCTCCGGCTGGCCAATGGCGTCGCCGGAGAACGTGACATATTCGCTTTCTTCCGTGGCAAGATGGAGGTCCACCCTAAGAACGTCAGCGGCCGGTTTTACAGCAAGAAGGTGAGAACTGTGATTTGGAGGAAGTTCAACGCCGACCGGAGGTTCTACCTCCGGCGACACAGGTTAGCCGGGTACCAGTCGGAGATCGTACGTTCGGTGTTCTGCCTCTGCCCCCTTGGGTGGGCCCCGTGGAGCCCGAGGCTGGTGGAGTCTGTGGCGCTGGGCTGCGTCCCCGTCGTGATCGCCGACGGGATTCGGCTGCCGTTCCCGGATGCCGTCCGGTGGCCGGAGATATCCCTGACGGTGGCGGAGAGGGACGTGGCGCAGCTGGGGTCGATCCTGGAGCACGTGGCCGCGACCAACCTGTCGGAGATACAGAGGAACCTGTGGGACCCCGGGGTGAGGCGGGCCCTATTGTTCCATCCCCGTGTCCACCCTGGCGATGCCACGTGGCAGGTGCTCGACGCGCTGTCAGGGAAGCTGAACCGGTCCTATTACAGGAAGTCGAGAGTTTCGAGTCATTGAAGATGCACCATGTTGTACGCTGGACCGGGATTATCCTATGTGGACGACAGCTGGATCCCGCGAGCCTCGGTTGTCTGCTTTTAGGGTATTAATATTTGGATGGATCAGAGGTAAATACTAAATATTGGTTTTTTTAAAAGTGAAAATTTGATTTGTAAATTTACAGCGATGTAAATAAGGTGGAAGAGGTAATTCTGTTTTGGGCAGGGGGAAATAACAAGATTGTTTTGGCGTTTTGTACAGTCCCATTTTGGAATGGATCTGATAAAATTACTTATTTTCCAATTAATGCAAACAGTTAAAAAATAATTGTAGTCACATTGAATTGAATTTAATTCTAACGGCTCCCATTAGATTCTCTTTTATGTTTTCTATGTGGGATTTGGGGCGAAGCCAGTTTTTTTACGTACAAAGTAGCAATTGCTATCTGTCTTTTAGTTTATGCATAGCTGTTGTTGTCCCGTACCAAATGTAGTTAATATATTCTGGACCTTTTTTCTTAACTTTATGCTATTCAAAGTTGATTAGTCAAAAATTACGAAAATGACTATCTCAATGATATTTTTTTTATTTGTAAAGTGTTGGGAAAGAAGATATTTTAGGTGAATTCAAAATTTGTCTTTTTTTTGTAAAATTTCTGATATTTAGAATAGGCAATGTAGTATTTTATTTTAGATGATTGCTCTATCAAATTTATTTTTTTTACATTTATCTATGAACCCAAATCTTTTATCACTTAAACTAATCTTTATTGGTATCCAAATCTATTATTGTTTGAACAAGTATACTTGTGTGATCTTTTCGGGTTGAGGTGGCGTTCCTTTTAGGGGAAGAGGTTATAATCAGTCTGTAGTTTATTGTCATTAGAAATGTCTTTTTTAAAGTTAGTAACCATTTCTACTCCGCAAAAAGAAAGTTAGGATACCACCCAAAAAAAGAAAAGAAAGTTAGGAACTTCACCCAAAAAAAATGTTAGGAGCCATATCTTTATTACGTGCAACGATTTAAGTCGATGTGCGTCCAAAAGACGGAAAAAAGTTGGGAGTTGCAAAGGTTAAATAAATAATGGGGGCAAATACTTTTCCGGGCCTCTTTATTTTTTATTTTGTAAGCTTCTTCACTTTTCGATGCGAGGAAGGGAAGAAAGCGGGGTAAGTGTGGAAAGAAAGGGGGCGGGGGCTTTTGGTGGGGAAGGAGGGCAGATGGGCAAGTGTCAGAGCTTTAATATATGAGGCTATGGCAATAAGTAGTAGAGTAGTGGGACTCGGCGGTGTCAGGTGTTCACGGATCCGGTCGCCCGACTTTCCCCATTGTTTATTAGAATATAGTAGTAATCTACCCGATCTAATTCACAGAATAAATAAATAAATTTTTAATCTAAATTACATAATTTTTTACTCACAGCAACAAAAATAAAATTACATATTTCTCTCTCATCAACATATTATCTACTATCATTTTTGTTTATATTAAAATTATATAATACAAAAATGATTATTATTTTTTTATTTTAACAAGAATAAATATTGTGATTAAATAACAAAATACAAAAATTGGAATACTAAATTAGATAGAAATAATTCGAGGTACAAATGGAAGTCGAAAATGATAAATTATAAATACGAAAATTTTAAATTACAAACACATAAATTTCAAATTACATAATTAATTATCGTTTCTGAACTTTTGCCAAATATGCTCAATTAAATCAATTTTCATAGCGTTATGAGTTTCTCTATTGCGAAGTTGTTCCCTAGCAGCCATGTAGGTGGATAGGTTTCCGATGCGTTCAATAGAGAACTGAAAAAGTTCTTCATTGTCATCTTCATTAAGAAATTCGGCCGGATCATGATAACTGAGATATGTGTCTCGTTCGTCATCTACTATCATATTATGCAATATGATGCAAGCCTTCATAATTCTTTTTATTAACTCCTTATCCCAAAGAAGACATGGATGTCGATGAATGCAAAATGAGCTTGTAGCACTCCAAATACTTGCTCCACATCTTTTCTAGCAGCATCTTGATATTGAGCGAATAAGTTGTGTTTTAGGGTTGACGGAGATGAAATTGACTTGATAAATGCAATCCATGTAGGATATATCTCATCAGTGAGATAATATACCATATCATTTTGTCGACCGTTGACGATGTAACTTACTTTTGGTGCTCGACCTTCCAAGACATCACTAAAAACAGGAGATTGGTGCAGTACATTAATATCATTGAGACTAGCTGGTGTTCCAAAGAAAATATGCCATATCCATAAGTCATATGATGCAACTGCTTCCAGAATAATTGTAGACTTTTCGCTCCTTCCTGCATATTGCCCAGCCCATGTATTAGGACAATTTTTCTATTCCCAGTGCATATAGTTAATACTACATATCATGCCCGGAAATTCATGTTGTTCCCCGACGTAGAGTAGTCTTGCCAAATCCTGTGCATTGGGCCTTCTCAGGTACTCATTCCCGAAGCAGGAATAACACCTTCTACGAACTTCATGTTGGGAAGTGACCCACTTTCCCGTGGACCCAAACAACGCAGCGAACAAGATAGAAGCAAGATCTACGAAAAACAAGAACAACAGATTTGGTAACCCGGTTCGATCTTGACCGATCTACGTCCGGGGGCGTACCAAGCCAGGAGATTTCACTATATCAAGCTCGATCTACACTTTGGAGCTACGCAGGCTCAACAATGGTGTTTCTCTCTCCTCTTCTCTCTCTGTCTCTCTCTACAAGGAAGAAGATAAGTATACAGTGACAGACAAGCGGGGTATTTATAGTGCCAACAAACGTAGGAACCAAAACACACACGCAGGGGCATTTTTGTCCACGCTTTGGCAAAATGGAGAAGCTGAAGCGCTGCCCCCTAGACCCCCGCGACCTGACCTGGCAGGTCGATCCCAGTTCTGGACGGGGCTACGCCCCCCCGCGGTGTCCGAAGTCTCCATACCCAACACTTCATGAGAGCTTCCCGTGTTGTAGATGCACCCATTCTCAGGTATTCATCAACGACATCAGTTGATGTCCCATAAGCTAACACCCTTATAGCTCTGGTACATTTCTGCATGGCTATCAGACCAACTGTACCTTCAGTATTTGTTCTTTGTTGAAAATATTGGTCAGTGGCACTAACCGCCTCCACAATGCGAAGGAATAACGATCTTTGCATGCGAAACCTTCTCCGGAAGACCTCAGGTGAATACGTTGGCCTGTTGATAAAATAGTCATTCATCAAGCGCTCCTCACCAACTCTTCATTCTCTATTGACATATCGCCTTTGCCTTAGAGGAGGTGGAACTCCCAGGATCAGACTAGGATTGACTACGAACGCATCCTCGAGTAAGTGATCAATTTGTCGATTATGTTCACTTCTTCGTGCTTCCCATTCATCAAATTATCTGGTGAATGAAGCACTAGAACTTGAATCCGAATATGATGTATTTTTACTGAGAGATATTTGTGATGAGATTTGATTCTAGTGAAGAATATTGGAAGGCTTTTGGGTATATTTAAGTTTGTTATGGTCACCAATATATATAGAATTTTGGGTATGGGTTGGATGACAAAGGTGAAGTGACAATACAATAGGTACGAGACAAATTACCATAATTATGGGTATGAGTTGGATGACAAAAGTGAAGTAACAATATAATAGGTACGAGACAAATTATCATAATTATGGGTATGGGTTGGATAACAAAGGTGAAGTGACAATACAATAGCTACGAGACAAATTACCATAATTATGGGTATGGGTTGGATGACAAAGGTGAAGTGACAATACAGTAGGTGCGAGACAAATTGCATTAAATGAAGAACAAATCACATTAAATGAAGAACAAATTACATGAAATTACAAAAATATTATTTGAAATTACTAATCAGTTTTCAAAAAGAGAAAAATTTAAAAGAATAGATTATATAGTGAAAAAAGAGAGAATTTTAGATGGTGTATGCAAATATGTTAACATTGGACTCTATTTATAGAGATTTGAAAAATAATAATTTTCATATTTTTTTAGTTTTGCTAAAAATAAGGTAAGTTTAGAGCTTGTCAGGCTCCATCACACGGCCAATCCTCTCTTTTCCACCTAATTGATTTTTTAATAATAAAATATCACCCGCGCGAGCAAATTGCTCGCTACTACGGGTGGTCTTAGACCATCCGCATCAACTCCCCTCACGAGAGGGTCTTGCTGATGTGGAAAAAAATTTTAAAAAAGAAAAAAGGGGATGGAGGGCACGGCTCCGGGGTGTGTGGTGACTCTGATACCAGAGTCCCGCCCTCTATTAAATAATATTTTTTTTTGCTTTTCAATTTACTTAGTTATATTTGGCACAATATTATTCGTATAAATAGATTTTTCTGGATATTATTTTGTGGTTAAAAAAATTGAAATTATCTTTAAAAATATGAAAATTCATATTTTTCATATTTTCGGCATATTCCAAACCGACCCGGAGGTAGGCCAAGTACACTACCTATATGGCTATTTATCTTAAAATGCCATGGTACACTACCTAGATAGGCAGCATCGATCGTCCTCTTTAGGCCGGAGTAGACCACTTTGAACTGGCAAAGGCTCCGGTCGGTGCACTTTCGGGCGAGGGGGGAGAAGGGGGCCGTGAGGGCGTCGAGCTTGTCTAGGCTCTCGAGCAAGCCAAGTTAAAAAGGTAGGCCCCGCCATCGCCGCTGTCGTTATTACAGCCATTGTTGTCGAGGAAGGCGACGTCGGGGAACTTTAGGATTTGAGCGAGAAGGGTGGAGAAATTGCGGTCAGAGAGAGAGGAGCACCTCGAGACGCCGCCGCGTAGATGCCCATCTTGGTGAATAGGTTCTCGACTTTCATGTCCTTGGACGGCATCAAATACAGGTTAGGGGTGATTGCCTTTTTGAAAAAATGTATGTAAAAGAGGGACCATTTTGATACTTTTCTAAAAATCTACTTGGCGAGACATTAAGCACCTTTATATAATGTGGCTGTCCAGCTAGATTCGAAAGTTGTCCGGGCCTGAACGGGACCATAGCTTGATAAATTTTCAAATAACTTGGACCTGATTGATGGTTTTTAAACCACATAGTCTTATCGCGAAAAGTGTGATACCACAGCCGGCCCACAGCGACGGTCTTGCGCATAACACACATACGCCTTTGCCGGACCATTAAGTTCCAAACTCCTCATCAAAAGATAATCAACTATCTATATAAATATTAATACGTAGATGTTATCTTCGATGTTAAATCACTTGAGCTCGTATTGGCGGTAACCTCGCGCAAAATTTTAATCGTTATAGCTATGTCTCCTTCCTTTACCACTTCAATCCTCTTAGCGAGATCCCAAAGTGTTATATCCGCTCTTTTTTATCTTCTGGTCCAGCCGTGGGGCCCTTTTGAGGCCCGGAATTGCTTCCAGCCCAATGAAAACCCTGCTTTGTTTCCGGGCTTCCTTGTCTATGCATCTTTGGGCCCACGCTTATCATCCTTCCAGCCCACTCTCCTATTCTGCTATTTGAGTCATTTGTTCGATTACAAATACGAATGTGAACATTTTTAATAAAAAGAATTCGAGAAGAACAACTACTCGTAAATTTTCTGGAAAAAAACTTGTGATTTTGACTGAAAAATGATACGGAAACGATCGTTTTGTCAAGTGGGTAGTCGAGCTACTAAAAATAACGTAGACACGACAATGACAGAAACGGGTAGTCTCGAGATCAACTCTCACCAAGATCGCACCATTAGAAGGTGCATTTGTGCTAGAGCTGTCGGAGAAATAATTTTGGGAAAAGCAAAATCTACCTTTTTTTGGGTAGGTAAAATGTATGTTTTATTAAAAGTATTAACAAGTAACATATGTACTATGAGATATTGGGAATGTCTCAAATCTCTAGTTGATTATTTCTTAATATAATAAGAGTTATAATTGAGTAGGAACTCAATTTCTTGTATGGCAGATTATGGTTAGCCTCACATAAATATGATGCCTTTAGGGCAAATACAATGGTGCAATAGAGCACGGAGGGAGAAGGGCTTGAGGCGGGTAGCCTCGTCATAGCCTATGCCTCCATTTTACTCCACATATCATAGTGAAGATTGTCTCAACCCTCGTGGATATAGGTCAGTTGACTAAACCACGTATATCACGTCTCCTCAGCGTTCCTATATTTCATATATATTTCTACTGTTAAATAAGGACGTATCGAAAGTACTTTCGGTGCCCTAACTAGTATCAGAGCTTTTGGTGTATATCCGGGTAGACCTTGGTGAAAGAGAGAGAAGAGGAAAGATTGTTGCTGTGATGTCTGATGTGTATCAATTCGCATCATTATTTGATATATTATTTATATTGTTTGTAGTCTGTTTCATCTTCGTAGTATCGTATTTTATTCCAGTTGAGTCGTGAGAGTGGACGTTTACACGTTGTATTGTCTTGCAGGTAGTCGAAGTCCGAGGATCATGATCGAGTACGGAGCGAAGGAGTTACAGATCCAAAGCAGTCAAAGACTGGAGATAGGATTCACTGGCGTACGCTAGCACCAGGCCAAGTACGCACGATTATGCGATTCAGTTGTAACTCGCATGCTGAAGGTCTTCCACGTACGTCCAAATATGCATTACGATGTTGACATGTATGTTCCCACATCTCCATGTACGTTCCCACATCTCCATGTACGCTCAATTCTCATTTTTCCAAAGGTCATGTACGCTCAGGTACCCTGCACGTACGCTGATGACAGGTCCTGCGTAGCACTACTGTATTGCAAGAGTCATATCTTTCAGCTGGAGCATCCAGATGCCGTTAGAAAGTTAAAGATGTTATCTACAATTTTGTCTCTAATAGTTAAAGCCAAATTCGGAGCCAAAATGGGTCAAAAATGGTAAATACGAGAAGACGTCAGTCAGAGCCACATGAACAAACGTACGCGTCCAAGCGTTTAATTATGCAATTCTAAAGATGGGCGTACGCCTAAGGAACTTTAGAGCACGCCAAACCTCCGAGCCACGTCAGACAAGTTGCAACCACATCTAATTTCTGCCGCTCAATCAAGAAGGATCTAGTACTAGGATTTCTCACACTCGAATTTTCTATATAAACTCCCTAGTTCTAGTTTTAAGGCATCTCTTTTTCACATCTCTTTTTCTACACACTTTTTCATTATGTTACAACTTGGGGATATTTTGATGCTCTTTCAAGGGAGATGGAGACTTCCATCATATTGGTGACTTCTTTCCTTACTCTATCTTTTCTCATGCTTTTTATTATCATGATGTTGAGTTTGACTAGTATGAGTATGTAGTGGTTTTCTTTGAGTGCAGTGCCCGTATGACACACTTGATAGGTGAGATTGTGAATCGAGTACGGATGTGGTTATTGTTCGGAGTACTACTGCTTACTGGTACTTTCATTATTGTTAAGATTAGTGTAGGTCTATCCTATGAACCATAGGTCGTTGCCTCGCACCCTAACAGGAGAGTAGAAATAGATTATTAGTTCAAGATTAATAATATGAAAGGTAATATAATCTCTAGCCAATTTACTATCCTAGCGAACGTAGTGTCACGCCACTGAAGTAGGCATGCCAACTGTCACAGAGAGAAAGTTCTCCGTAAGGCTCAATTACTATTCAAGTATGTTATAAAATAAATAGTTTAAAGGTTACATCCTCATGTCCTAAAATAGTAAATAGAAATCTCTATTAAGAACATAAATATCATGTAATATAATGCATATGTCTGCTACTAGTTCTCACTCTCGAATCGCCCCCTTAGTATCTGAGACAAAAGTGCACATTAATGAGAATACGCAACTCAGTAGGCTGGTGACAAACACATAATTCATGCATCCATTCATATCGCAGATTTCATACCACATCATACATAATTACGACTCTTCAATCAATGCCGCACTCATATCGAAGAGACATCACAGTTACACACTTGACAAATCAGAACACATAGAAGAAGTAATGGACACACCACAATGCTCAGATTAGATATATAGCATATCACAGACGAAATTTCACAGCTCAGTACACAGTTTTACCACAGGGCAAATCAAGAGACGCAACTCCGGAGTTCCACTATTAGGATCCCATGGGTCACAGTAGATACTCGCTTCGTTAAGGAACACAGACATCATACAGTTTCTGATGTAGAATACGTACAGAAAAGAATCATACAGTACATACATAATAGAACAGAATCATACAATACTGTTTCAGACAGAATATCCTGTGTTCTCTACACTCACGTAGAGTATGAATATTAGACAGAATACTCTACGAGCACAATAGTGTAGGAATAATCATAACAAGGGACAGAACAGATTAGACAAAATATCTCTCATACAATTTCACGAGCAGAACAGAATGCACAGAATGAACGGAACAAAACTTAACTACTAAACAGAATAAAACCGAAAGAATAGGATTGAAAACAGAATAGACCCGAATATGACTTCTGAACCAAATAGAATTAGCATAGAACATAACTGAATTGGTCTAGTAGATGACTATTCAACAGTAGATACTTGCTTCGTTATGGAACACAGAAACGAAGCAAGCTCTCGCCACTGGGCACAAATATCTCGCTCACTCGCATAGAGTACAAAATCCATACAGAACTCTACGGGCACAGTAGTGAGGGGATAACCCGACCAGTACAGTATTCAGTGAAGGGTCCATAAGGACAGGTCGGACAAAATCAGACAGATACGAATACAGTACAGATTTCAGAAGCGAACAGGTTTCAGATAAAGTTACAGATTTTGGATACATGAACTGATTTCATACGAACAGTCAAACAAATCAAATACAAATACAGAACACAAGGCAGATTACAAATCACGCATCATCTGACATATAAAGCATATACAAAGCATATACGGAGCATATACAAGAAATATTTAGGACATGTACGAGATTTATACAGTGCCTATACTGTCCATATACAGTCAGAATATACGACGCAGATACATGTACGAATCGGTACTATTTCAGATAGAGATTCAACTTACTTTAATAACAGTACCGAACCAATTAACATAGATCATTGAACAAATAGTACAAAATCATTCTTTAATACTAGTACAAAACCAACCGATTAAGTATAACCAATTAATTCATTATTCATGAACTCTAATACAGAACCTAAGAATCCATGTAAATAAAATCAAGAAACATGAAATCAACCTATAAAATAGAGAATCATAACTATTAGTCACCCGATCATTTACTTATATATACTTATATTATAAATATATCTTAACCCACGACATAAGCAACAGAAACTACTCACCAAAACTTAAACATTAGAAACCCACGCCGTTACTAGACTTAATTTCCAATTCCTCTCTCAGTCAACTCTATTATATATATTAATATTATACTTAATATAGTTACTGTGATTCCAAGTTCAAGGGTTTTGAATCGTTACTAACACATGCGATTCAAAGTTCAAGGGCCTATTTAAGGTCATGCGTTTTCTAATTCACATATTCATGCGATTCATTCAGGAATCAATTTAAGTATGTAATCAGTACAAAATCCATGAGAATGTAAATATTATCATCAAGTCTGAAATCCATATAACTAACGGTATAACATAAACAGAACCGACTTACTTTCCCATTCATTTTTCATATTTGAGATTATTCATGTTAGTTAGTGCAGACAAACTTAGACACCTCCAAATAACATCTCTACCGTTCAGGAATAAGCCCCCGAAATTTCGTGTCAATCGGACAAAGTCTTATCATCAAATTTTACCAACTATGATGGCTACTCTTGGGACCTACAAAATTTCTATCTTTTTACCACTTAGGGGTTTTTCCTTTTTCTCCCCATAAAAAGAACCACTCACTCCTATTAATGTAAATAAGCTCTAA
Organism: Hypericum androsaemum; assembly: GCA_963995505.1. Taxonomy (NCBI): domain Eukaryota; kingdom Viridiplantae; phylum Streptophyta; class Magnoliopsida; order Malpighiales; family Hypericaceae; genus Hypericum; species Hypericum androsaemum. The sequence goes on from OZ023186.1 coordinate 14,676,432, forward strand.
CCTTAATTTTGTTCAATTGCTATTTGGTCACTACATTTTCTATTATTATCCAAATTACTTTTACGGTTCTCACATTCTCTTTCCCTAAAAAAAGTTTGTCCTCAAACTTATATCTTGAATATCACAAAACTATATGCATTAAAAAAGTAGCCATCAAACATTTTACATAGAAAACACATAAGATAATATCATCCAAATATGGCACAAGGTAACATATAATAGACGAATCACTGGAGTTACAAATATCGCGATCCTGTGGGGCACAGTAAATACCCCTTTCCGCTATATGTCATAGAAGCGGCAGGGAGTTCTCGTCACAGAGTACAGATATCCTCAAGGGCTCGTGTAGAGTATAAAAATTATACGAAATACTCTACGGTCACAGTAGCCTTGGGATAATCCCGACCAGTACAGTACATAGTCATTTCTGACAGGACAAAATGATCTCATACAGTTTCAGATATAGAATACGTACAAAACATAATTATACAGTACATACATAATAGAACAGAATCATACAATACTGTTTCAGATAGAATATCATGAGTTCTCTACACTCACGTAGACTATGAATATCAGACAGAATGCTCTATGTGCACAGTAGTGTCGGAACAATCATAACAAGGGACATAACAGATTAGACAAAATGTCTCTCATACAATTTCACGAGCAGAACAGAATGCACAGAATGAACAAAATAGAACTTAACTGCTGAACATAATAGAACCAAACATAACAGGATTGCAGAACAGAATAGACCTGAATATAACTTCTGAACCAAATAGAATTAGCATAGAACAAAATTGAATTGGACTAGTAGATGACTATTCATCAATTAATTTCACGAAATACAACATTCACTAGCCATGAACAATTATTTAATCTAATTAATATACCTAGTCTTGAATAAAATCGAAATATAGCAAGAACCAACAGTGGCCATAACAGAACAAGCTTTCAAAATTAACAACATTAGCCTCATGCAATTGCCAAAAACTCCACGCATAATGCCATGCACAGAATCATCTAATTAATTGTCAAAAAATCCTCACAATCGTCTACTACCAAAAGCCATGCATAGTCACAACATTCTTTTCAAATCAAAACAGAACGGTATCAAATCGAATCAGGTTCATAAGTAGTTAGTTCTATAGTAAGCTGAGATTAGAAGTTACTCATCAAACAAAATCATCCAAACTAGAACAACACACGAATGATCAAACAGACATATTCAAGTATTAGAACAAAAATGTCAAGCCAGTAGTCATTACATTTTAATTGATTTTTTTTATAGACAAATTTATTCATGCAGCCCATATTTTCAGAAACCATCACTAAGTTCATGAAACATTAATATTTCTTTCCGGAAAGCAATTCTAGGCTGCCTCCTTTTAAAGTATTCAAAAATTTGATTAAGACAAGAAACCATAAATTTATAGCCATAACTGCTAGGATGTACATTGCTATCAAATACCAGGCATATTCGGTGAACAGAAAAATCATTGACCAACACAACAGATTACTATTGAAAGTCCAAATCTGTTTCGACCATGTAGACAAATATTAGCTTTTCAATAGAGCTCCTAACAACAAAACAAGAGAACTAAAGGGGATTGAACTTGAAGGTCTTAGGGTTGGACAAAACTGATCGGTTTCGGCATTTAGGGAGATACTACCTTACCAGTGAAAGCTAAAATCTTCAAGTAAATAGAGACAAATCCAGTTGATTTATAAGGTATCGCACTAAACTTGAAGGTCCCTTCAGTTGACGCCTATGCCTAACCAAAAGCACTATGGTCACTTGGAACTAGCTTAATTCTTGTATTAATTTATTCCAGTTATTGTTTTCAGAGAAGTAGCCAGAATTACGAAGATACAAACGTAGTTCAAAGGCGGGCTCATGGTACAGCACAAGAACGAATAATTAACATTACACAAATGGGTTTAACTTGATTTTTGCAAAGATCTCTTATAAATAGCGACAGCCCAAATATTAATAAAAACACTCACATCACACAATAATACTCAATACAATGTGAGACAGAAAGTGACTTGTAGAAACAGGAAAACAAATAGACCCAGCCAGAACAATAAAAGCGAAGCAGGCACAAAAATTACTTAACAGTAGTAATTAAGCAAAGTAATTCGGGCAACTTACAATGGTCGTGCTAGTTTTCTTTTTAGACAAATTTGTAATCTCCAACTCCGTATTGATCAATATATCATAAAAATCTCCAAACAAGATCTCCAATGTACATAATTTTTATTAAGATGTTAGAAATACGTTCATCCAGTTTCACTCCAATCGGACAAGATTTCACTAATAGATATCACAAAAAATTATCAATGCTCCTCCAATCCGAATTTAATCTTTCTGCTCCAAAAATTTATATCCTAGACTATCTTAGAGGCCTCGAAATAACATCTCTACCATCGAGACTCATTCCCAAGGTGTTAGGAACATTCCCTCAAAATTTTGGTTCAATTCAATAAGATTTCACCGACTTATTTTATAAAATCTTGAAATTTTCCTTTGTCTTTCAATTTAGGGTTTTTCTCTCGAAAACCTTCTAAAAAGGCAACTTATACCCTTTATATAGAAAAGCACTAACCTCAATCTTTGTTCTATGAGTATTAAATCATTAATTTTTCTATCATTGTCCAAATAAGTATTTGTGTTCTCACATTCTACACCCATTTAAAGAAAGTTTGGTCCTCGAGACAAACTTCATCTTAACCTCTAAAAAAAGAGACTAAATTCATCGTACAATTCAACTTACCATGCATTATACTCCACAATACAGTACTAGATTTTATCAAACTACTATTCTATATTGCAGGTAACTGTAACGTGCAACACACCATCATATTTTAATACTTAAGATCATTACACAACTACTTCATATCAAATCACAAATTACCAATTTCCTACGCATATACATGATCAACTATCATAACACGAATATGTATAATAACATCTATGCAATTACACCCATAAAGATGCATGCTCATGAACGATTTTTTTTTCCTTTTAAAAAGTTTACTACGTCATTGTTTTAAATGTCAAAATAATTGGAAAGCTAAAAAAAATTATGCAAAAAAATATTTTGCTCTGATACCATGTAAGTTTTCACGCCCCTGAAATAGGCATGCCAACCGTCACGGAGAGAAAGTTCTCCGTAAGGCTCAATGACTATTCAAGTATGTTATAAAACAAACAGTTTAAAGATTACATCCTCATGTCCTAAAATAGTAAATAGACATCTCTATCAAGAACATAAATATCATGTCATACAATGCATGTGTCTACTGCTAGTTCTCACTCTCGAATCGCCCCCTTAGTATCTGAGATAAAAGTGCACATTAATGAGGATACACAACTTAGTAAGCCGGTGACAAACACATAATTCATGCATCCATTCATATCGCAGATTTCATACCACATCATACACAATTACGACCCTTCAATCAATGTCGCACTCACATCGAAGAGACATCACAGTTACACACTTAACAAATCAGAATACGTAGAACAAGTAATGGACACTCCACAATGCTCAGATTAGACACATAGTATATCACAGACGAAATTACACTGCTCAGTACACAGTTTTAACACAGGGCAAATCAAGAGACACAACTCCGGAGTTCCACTATCGAGATCCTGTAGGTCACAGTAGATACTCGCTTCATTATGGAACACAGAAACGAAGCAAACTCTCGCCACGGGGCACAGATATCTCGCTCACTCGCGTAGAGTACAAAATCTATATAGAACTCTACGGGCACAGTAGTGAGGGGACAACCTGACCAGTATAGTATTCAGTGCAGGATCCATAAGGATAGGTTGGACATAATCAGACAGATACGAATACAATATAGATTTTAGAAGCGAACAAGTTTCGCATACAGTTACAAATTTTGGATACATGTACTGATTTCATACAAACAGTCAAACAAATCAAATACAAATACAGAACACAAGGCAGATTACAAATCACACATCATCTGACATATAAAGCATATATAGAGCATACGGAGCATATACAAGAAATACTCGGGACATGTACGGGATTTATACAGGACCTATACGGTCAGAACATACGATGTACGAATTGATAGTATTTCAGACAGAGCGAACCAATTAACATAGATCACATAACAAATAGTACATAATCATTCTTTAATACTAGTACAGAACCAACCGATTAAGTATAACCAATTAATTCATTATTCATGAACTCTAATTCAGAACCTAAGAATCCATGTAAATAAAATCAAGAAACAAGAAATCAACCTATAAAATAGAGAATCGTAACTATTAGTCACCCGATCATTTACTTATATATACTTATATTATAAATATATCTTAACCCACGACATAAGCAACATAAACTACTCCCCGAAACTTAAACATTAGAAACCCACCATACACTCACGCCGTTACTATACTTAATTTTCAATTCCTCTCTCAGTCAACTCTATTATATATATTAATATTATACTTAATATAGTTACTGTGATTCCAAGTTCAAGGGTTTTGAATCGTTACTAACACATGCGATTCAAAGTTCAAGGGCCTATTTAAGGTCATGCATTTTCTAATTCACATATTCATGCGATTCATTCAGGAATTAATTTAAGCATGTAATCAGTACAAAATCCATGAGAATGTAAATATTATCATCAAGTCTGAAATCCATATAACTAACGGTATAACATAAACAGAATCGACTTACCTTTCCATTCATTTTTTAGATTCGAGATTATTCATGTTGGCTAGTGCAGACAAACTTAGACACCTCCAAATAACATCTCTACTGTCCAGAATCTTGCCCATGCCGTTAGGAATAAGCCCCCAAAATTTTGTGTCAATCGGACAATGTCTTACTGTTTGCTTTTACCAACTATGATGGCTACTCTTGGAACCTACGAAATTTCTATCTTTTTACTACTTAGGGTTTTTCCTTTTTCTCCCCATAAAAAGAACCACTCACTCCTATTTATGTAGATAAGCTCTAATCCTAATTTTGTTCAATTTCTATTTGGTCACTACATTTTTTATTATTATCCAAATTACTTTTACGGTTCTCACACGTAGAGAAGCCAAAAAATCGAATAATACATCTATTAGTCTGGACAAATAATTTTGTAGATGATTCATACGGAGGAGCTTAATGAATGATAAGTCTAGGTCATTGTCCCGCACTTTAGGTTTATCTAAATACTGTCAGTGGCCTTTGGTCGTTGCCTTTTGCTACTTAGAAATCTCCGAATACCAATCCATAATTGAACCTGTCATCGTGTTAGGGTACTGTACTCTTCTTCATCATTGATTGAGTTATCATTTATCTTCCAACTTATTTACGTTCTGTGTCTTTACTCTGTTTGTTTTAGGTTTCATCAATCCCTACACAACCACTATTTACGCTGTAAACTTAAGATTATATTAGATTTTGTTGCCGATCTCTCAGTACGAACCTTATCAATATTGAAGGATTATCCACCCATGATTATCCTATTAAATTAAATAAAAGATATTGGATATCTTTTAGTTTTAATTTAAATTTGAAAGAGATTTGGATGAGAAGAGTTTGTTATACGTGATAACTCTCCCACCCCCTTTCTCCTCCCAGAATTCTCTATTTATACAGAATATGAATTTTTACTGGGGGATAGAGAGAGAGACACACAGACACACACTAGAGAAAAAGAGACGTAGCTTTTTCTCTAGGAGACTCTCAAGGCTTTTAGGCGGTGAAACCCGATCCCCGCTTCCAGTACGTGAGCGAGGACGACCAGTGACAAGCCTCCCTCGACCCTGTGATATACCTCTCGAAGAACGGACTGTGGTACAAGAGGTAAATACTTTAATATGGCTATTTTGATTTAATGATGTGTTCATTAAATATTATGGTTTCACATTAATTAAGTTTATGCATGAAAACCTTCAAATATATTATTTGATTAGGATATGTAGATTAATCCAAAAAATTGCCCATGTCACTATGGTAGGGAGAAGGAGTGAGCATGCACTCCCTGCCGAGTCGCACTGCAGCTAGAGTAGGTAACTCGTTCGACGTCTGTTCGTCGTCCCACTCGAGGAGGGCAGCACCTCGCGTCCAACTTGTCGGGGAGAGAGAAACCCTAGTTTCAGTGAGAGAGAAAGTGGAATCGAGGATGCCTCCTGAGTCGTGTCAGTGGAATCTGTGTACTGGCCTATCGCCGGAGAAGAGAGAGACCTCAAGTACCGCCGCACGATCCGCGTAGTGGTTGTCACTGTTGGGTGTTTTGTCGGCCGCTGCCCCTTGCACTCTTTGGTGTTTGGTTGAAGAAAACCCTACATTTAAGTTGACTTAAGGCCAACATTTTGATTATAAGTCAATTGATTGTTTGAAAGTTAATTGATTGTTTGAAAGTTAATGTTTAACTGATTTATAGTTTATTTAGCAGTTTTGGAGTATGCCGGTATGGAGATTAGGCATATTTCATAGACGTGTAAATTATTCATCCGAGTTGAGAAGAATTTGGCCAAGTGAAGGTCAGATTTAGGTCGTGTCAGAGCAGATTAGTTCAGATCAGGTAGATTCACAGTTAAAGATCGGTCATGAGATTAGGTTCAAGGTGGAGGAGTGATACTCCCTTATTCTATGGGATTTGATCAGATCTGTTTGGTAGACAACGTTGAACCAGGAGGTGGATTGTGTGAAGACCTTAAGAGGAGCTTGGACCTATTACTCGTTGACGAGACGTAGATGTACTGCAAATTTGGCACAGTGCAGGTTGGCCAAGATTTATTACGAGTATCAGTTTGCTCACGTATTTCGCAGGTTACCACCAGGTTGTCCACGTGGATGAAAATCAGTTGAGAAAGTATGGCGTTGAAGAGTAGGGTGCAACTTGCGTGCATATAATTTTCTCTTGAAGATCGCAGGGTGCATTTTGCACGTATATAATTTTCTCATGATATGTTGGTTCTTTGGGACATGAAGATCCATGGTGAGTAGATACTTGCGAAAGATTTTAGGCAGAGTTTTCAGATTGAGGCGAACGATGATGCCATATTCAGATACTTGCGAAAGATTTTAGGTGGAGTTTTCAGATTGAGGCGATTGATGATGCCATATTCGAGGTGGAGTATGAAGCTTAATGGAAGAGGCACTCAGTGAAGATGATCAGATGTGGAAGAATAAGTGAAGCTCGGATGACGATTGAGTTTGAAATTTGATCTAAGGTGTAGATTGTTGGGAATGTCACAAATCCCTAATTGGTTATTTCTTAATATAATAGGAGTTCTAATTAGGTAGGAACTATATTTCCTATATGGCACATTATGGTTGGCCTACTATAAATAGGAGAAAAGTATTTAGGAATTTCTTAGGGAAAAATTCAATAGTGCAGTAGTGTAGGCAGTCTATGTATCTGTTGTACTCTACATATCATATTGAAGATCGTCTCAACCCCCGTGGATGTAAATCAACTGACCGAACTACGTATATCGCGTTCCTCAGTATTCTTATGTTTCCTATATGATGCAGGGGAGCACGTGGATAGGTAACTATGAATCGGTTGATTTTGCAAAATATCGGAACATGCTATGGATAGAGAATCGTGAGTCCGTTGATTCTATACCCAGAAACCAGGATAGAAGTCTCGATCCGTTGATTCTAAGAATACCGGAGGCGATAGATAATTCAAGAAACTCCTTATTTTTATTTATCAAATTCAACCAAACTATAACAATATAGCAGAGATCTTATTTATAAAGAACCAAAAAAAACCTATTACGTAAAATCCTACTAGAAATCAAACTCCTAATAATGACTAAATCTAAAGTTATCTTTATCTCTATCACTATATATCTCCGTTGTTGATTAAAAACTTACCGAAAGTACTTTCGCTATCCTAATATGAGATTACAGACCTCTGCCTCGTTAAAAATCCTAACACGACAAAATCTATTGGAAAAAATTCATAGTAGAAAAGAATATATGAGGTAGAGAGCAATTTTACAATAGACTTCCACATAATTCATTGCCCTCCATACTCTTGAAGATTCTTATTGCAATTATTACAAGAACCAATTGCAATACGAATCTTACCAAGGTAAATCTCCAATTTTCCTAATACATATTAGCCCAGCCCAGAGGTAAAGCAAACTCTACCTGCTAAGAAAAAGCGTTCGCAACTTGCCCTCGTGGGAATAAAGTTGGCTACATACCCTACATAATTGGCAAAAAAATTACGTTACTTCACAGGCATTTTAAGTTAAAATGTCCATAATGAACCAATTAAAGCTATCTTAAGTAATAAGAGACTTGATTTTTTAAAAAAAATTTTGGTTTAAAATTTACAAATAAAAAAAACTTCATTGAAGAACTTTCCTTAAACGGGGTCTTAAAAATGTCCATGAAAAACTATAACAAAGAAAAATGCACGATATTAGTGAAAGTTAATGATTGAATTATAATTTTTAGTTGAATTAAAGTTAAATAGATGATGATTATAATATGCAAGCTTATGAAGTTTTTTTCTTATCTCTTTCCTTCTTCTAACAAGTCAATTTCACTGAAAAAAACCTTACGAATATAACATACTATTTAAAGAGCTACTTTTTAAATAGGATTTGATAAATCTCGACTTCGAATATTAGAGATTCACCAAACAAATTCAACGACACAAAACAAATCCAACCAAACCTGGCCACATCCATGTCCATTTCAGCTACATCGGCAATACAAAATTCTCACAATCTGATTTATCAATAATAGATCTTTTTTTATTCCTTTGACATTGCAATCGAAACAATAGTACAAGAAAACAACAACGGAAAAATGATGACTCCAAATCTTGGAGACGCTTGGACGCTCAACTACTACTTGAAAGTGGGGCCCATCTCAAGATCTCCTCCAAGTCCAAACAAAATGACCAAGGACTATAAATGAAAAAAAGGTTGAAATGTAAATTGCAACAATGACATAATTATAATTATAATTATATATATAACCCACCAAAGATACAATCCTAGCATTCAGGTGTATGGGTATGGTCCCTCGTTGGGTCCGTACAATAATCATAAACCAAATGGTTCCTTTGGACCCAATCCATCGCCGTGTACTGCTGTCGGCTGAGACCATATCCAACGGGTGAGCCAGTCGGAGGCCTACACGCGCTGGATCCGCCGGCCGTGCATCCACCAATCTTAAAATTTTGGTACCTACCTATGAAGGGTTGGTATCGGTAATCGGCCTTGTATTTTCCATTTTCTGTGGCCCACGCTGAGGCGTCCCACACTGAACCATACACCCACATTGGGCTCAAAGGAAATGTTGCATCACTTTTTCTTGGGTACCTTCTGATGGGAACATCATCCACGAAAAATCTATGGTCCATGCAAGCAAAAAAATGCTATTTACATTAGTCTAGGTGTTGATTGAAAGGTAAAGGTCAGCTACAAATTTAAAAATAAGATTGAAAATTTGAACCGCAAATCTATCATAAGAATAATTAATGTGTGCACCAAACCCATCTTGCAATGACACTTATGTTGATGAATTGAAATAAATAGTTATTCCTACGAGTAAATAAATAGTTATTCCTACGAGTAAATAAATAGTTATTCCTCGCTGTATGTGTCTTCCGACGAGTAAATAAAAGCTCTAGGGGCTTTCGCTCCGTCGTGATTAAGAAAAACTATTACTAGACCCCTAAAAATATCACAAGAAAACATTTATTTTTTGATTTGTTATGATTCAGAGTGCCAAATTGTAAATCCGAAACCATTTGTTATTATCAATAGTTTCTTTCTTTTTCTGACGGTCCAAGGACGGTTTATTTTTCAACCACTGGCTCTCCGCTCTAGTGTCACGTATACAACAACAATAAATTTCTTGAAACAAAACGGGTGCACTTTCTGTCACTTTGGGTAGATACAATGAGCTTTCTCTTCATCATGTATATTCACTTCACACTTAAAAAAGCCAAGTTTGTAGTATAGCGGCACAAAGCGTTGTAAATATTTAAGAGGTCCAGGGTTTAAATTTGGCATTGTCATAGGTATAAAATTTATCTTTTAAAAAAATTCATACTAAAAAAATTAATGCGAGTTAGTTTAAGTAGTAAAAAATTTATATATTTTTTTAAAAAAATCTTGTATTCAATTTTTACGAATAAAAAAAATATCGTTAAAAGAATTAATGTTGAAAAGGGTCCGATACAAATATAGTCACATACAAATAGATGCTCAAATCCATGCTAACTTTTCACATGCACACGGAACCAATCTTTTAATTAGGGGAATGTTGGACGAAAGAGAAGATAATCATTATCTTTGCTACCCTATCCTACTTTGTGTAATTATTTCTTGTTGGGAGTATGTTTGTCTATATCTACAATAACTACCTTATTATATATATTATTTTTCATTTTTAATTTACAATATATATTTTACCTATTTTATTTCCTTCCATTCCCCCTCTCCCAAACCAACAAATAGAAAAAAAAAACTCGCATTCTTTCTCTCTTATATTTTTCCCAAAAAAAGTTTACTAATTACTTAGCTCTTCCAAAAAACATAGAGGATATTATTCCTAACCAAGCAAAAAAAGAAAGAAACGCGAATACGTCATTGTGAAATATAGAAAACTAATTATTTTTGAAGGGGAAATTGGAATATAATTACTGACATGATTTCTCTGGAGCTCCATAGAATAGCGTAGTTGTGGAAATCCTGAGCTGGGTCAAACCAGAGGTGGAATCTCATCTCTCTCCCAATAATATTTCCATCTCCACTCCCTCTGATGTAGACATTAGTCTGCAGAGTGTAAGGCTCGCCCAGTGTAGTTCCCAGGAACTCAATGTCGATCTCGTCGTGGTATCCCGGATGGGCTTCATTGTTCGAGAGCTGACACATTAGAAGTACACAAAAAAATCATATAATTAGGAACTCATTATGTCATAATTAATTTAATTTTTCATTATTTAGTCACTTACATAAAAGGATGTGATGACTCCTGCAGTGTAACCAGATTGAAGCTTAATGGCAGCACCAAAGTATCCGGATTGGTACGATTGAATTGACTTAAATCCACTTCCTGTTTTCATTAGTATAAAACATCAGTATAAACAAAAAAGTAATTGTGATATTGTTAATTAACACTGTAATTAAATAGTTATTATGATTTTGGACCTGATGAGCTGTCGAGCCACAACGTTAACGATCCTTGGTCAACTTTTTGGTGCTGAGGACCCCAAATATTTCTATATTCCTGATAAAAAGCTACGGAATTGATATGGGAACTAGGGTAGTAGCCAGGTGAAGGTGGGCTTTGAGCTTTGATAGATTTGGGGACCAAAAGAATTAGTAGCAAACAGAGAAAATGGTAAGGAACCATTGCTAGTTAGTGGAGAAAGAAATGAAGTGAGTGATGATTGAACATCAAATGTGAGGTAGTGAGGAGGCAAGTAACACTGAAGTCGGTATAAATAGGGATAATTTTACGATGGTCCCGCCACAAATATTATTTAGTATAACTATTGATAAGGATCTTACCGAATGATAATTTTATGATAAGTTCTTCATAATTTATTTTTTCACTTAAGAGATTAATAATTTCAATATTACTATTTTATATGAAAAAACTACTATAAAATTGTTCGTATAGATACGGAGAAATGAGGCCCCACGTAGGGAAGGTGATAAGTTAGTTGATCGGAACGTTGTATATGGAGACAAATAATATTGAAAGAATATTGGATAGGAAATTGTCGGATTGGTTGTTTTTTGGGCAAATCGAATGTCGTTTTCTAATTTGTACCATTGTCTCATTTTTGTAGAGCAGATTCCATATTTTGAGAAAACTTGCTGTTTTGGTTGCTCACTTGGTCAAGTAAAAGGTCATCCCCAAGACAACGTTGCGTTGCTTAGGCAAACAAATTGGTTAGTGGTTTTTTATATGTAGATAAATACATTATTTCCTTTACAAAAATTACAGCGTATGTTTAACACCACGGTAAAACTTGTGAGGTTATTAATCTATTGGTAGATATATCTAAGATATTTCAAAATCGTGGGAATCTCCTGGGAGATGAATGTCTTTTCTATCCTCCGCACAATTAAGGAGGCAGCATGTGGACTAGATCATAACCGATTTTTCAATTCTTCATGATTTCGGTATTTGGCTTGATTATTTGTATAGGTGTATATGTCTTCGGCTCTGGGTTCATCCTAATATGGGGGCATTTTTTATGTTGATATTCTTTTGGTGTTACCTTAGATCATATACTCAGATATCGCATTTCATCGCTTTGCATTTGATATATATTTTTTAGTACTTTTGGTACAGTAATAACAGTGTAATCTCCCTGGATAAGATATTTTAAGGCGAATGATACTTTACTTATATAAAAATCAAAATCGTAGATATATATCCAATTGAAATTAAAGTCACTTAACAATAAAATAAAAGACGGCATGTACTTAAACCATTGTTTAAGAGGTTGTAAATTTATTGGTAGAGGATCACATTTGTTTTACTTCTTGCCAAGTTCCCAACCAATTCTTGAAAACACACAGTGACGGCCCGAAAAACCGTATGGCTGGGACCGGAAAAGCTATTATATTTTTGGATGATACCAATTGGTATTCAAGCATTTATTTAGCTGACAATTTTATGTTCAAGTTGGGTGATAATACTTTCCGAACAAGTATTTATCATTGTCTTCTGAAGAGTAAATTTTTGGGTCTACTTTGCAATTTAGGGAGTACGGAAATAATGTCGAACCACAAGGAGCAGTCTCAAGACATCTGCAATTAAGATTAGGTTGATTAGTATTTTATGAGAGGTTTGGTTGAAGCAAGCAATGAGAAAGATTAAGTTGAAAAGGGTGTAAAAATAATTTAAAAAAAATTGGGCTAGGTGCCCTTCGCACGTCTCTATGTGCTTGGTCTCTCTTGGACTTTTATATCCATGGTGGGCCAAGGTGAACTACGGAATGGTGCTTCACGGCTAAGTACTTCAGCTACAAAAAAGGTATTAAGGGAGTCCCCGCGAGAGTGTCACTCACACCTAACGTTAGTGAGTTTTCAACCTCACCTAGGTATCGAGACTGCCACAACTTGACCTCCTAAACCTCACTCTTTAGTGCACCACCCTTGGGCCAACTACACACTACCATTCCTGACCTTGTCCATTTTCATGGCTAAGTCTGTCGGGTAAATGTATAGTCTAGCAGTTAGACTTTTCCATGCTCCCCTTCACGGCTAAATACTTTGGGTCACGCTACGATCGATTGGGAAGGACTCTAGGTCGTTACTAGTACTACTCGCCCCTAGGTTCCAATGGAGGTCCATTACCCAACGCGCCCACTAATCGCTACACGCTGTAAAGGTTAAGCCCATTCAAAACTAAGCATTTCGAGAGCACTAAGGCACCCGACCCAAAAGAAAACTACTCACACATCATCATTTAATTAAAATGACAATGCATGAAAGGGAACAATGTCACAATAACAGAATTAAAGAGAAGGGATACATAATGCTCAATCGTGGTGATGAACCACTCGATCCTCTCCCGACATCCACTCCTTGCTCCTTGAGCTCCTCCTCCAATTACTCAAAAACCCTAAGTTTAAGTTCTAATGTCAAAGCTTACAAATTGGGTTGGGGGTGGGGGGGGGGGGGGGGGGGGGGGGTGGGGAGGGTATATATAGAGAAGTCTCCCCCTCAACCCTAAAATAAGGAAAAATATCTAAAATACTCTCAAAATATCAAATTCTCCCAGGCAAAATTTGGAAAAAATGCCATCCGGCCTTGCACCATCGAGCGAGTTGAGCTGGTAGTCGATTCTGGGTTTTGGGTGCCGACCAGCGATTGCGAACTTCAGTTGGCGGCTTGGGTGCCGTCCAGTGGGCGAATCTGCCGCTTGGCAGGTTTTTCATGTAAAGCTCGCCTCACTCTCTTCGGGCACCGCTCGGTGGGCTGGGGGCATCATCCGGTAGGACACAGAGGGTTGAGGAAAATTTAGATGAAGTCCTCTCGTCGTCCGTCAGACGGGTCACCGTTCGACGTGTTTCTGTAGGAGAGACATTGACCGGTGCAAATGTTATCGTTCCGCAGTTACAGCTTAGTTTCAGTTAGCTATCTCTCAGCCCGATTCTTCCCATGCTCACCTCTTCTCATTTGATCCTCGCATCCCTGCAAAATCCTCCTCAAAAAGATAAGAAGACAAAAGGGTGAAACCATTCTAGGCAACAGAGCCAAGAATGGCGTAAAATAACTCAAACATACTCAAAACTGGGTCTAAATGACCCTAAAATGAGGGGATAAAGTGAGCATTTCTTGCACTCATCACACCCCTACAGTTGAATCTTTTCTTGTCCTCAAGCAAAAGACTCAGATAAAGCTCAAAAGACACAAACACGTAGAGCAAGGGTTGGCAGACCCTTAGCGAATAGAACACCTTACAAATTTGATCTCTTACCGCAAGACTACCCCACAACCTAATAGTTCACTCCACCAGGTGCAAAATATAGGAATATGCAAGGACTACACCCTCGATGGTTTACACAAGCTCTAACCCAAAGAGCGTGAGGCTAGGGGGTTGACCACTAAGAGGATAGAAAATCATTTAAGCTCACTCTTTTAGCAGTCGACTTTCCTATCACTCGTGAATATGTCTAGGGTCAAGAGATATCCGACCATCACTCGTTATTGCTTCACATGAAATGGGTTCTGCGATCAAGGAAAACTTGTCCTGGGTTGTGAGGGGGTTAAGGTTTGGGTGAGGTTAAAAATATGGCTAGTAGTTAAAGCACCCAATTCGAGGTGCAAGTTACTTAAGTACTCTAACCCTCATCTAGTCTACTTACTCACCCTGGCTCAAATATCGCTCAACTCATTGATCCCCAAGACTTATGGCCTCATGACACAGGCATGCCTTTTATTTGGTTGTCTTATTCTCATAACGACTTGCTTTTTTTTACTCAACCTAACTTTATTCATTTCTTGGCAACATTTTTGATTTGGGCAAAGCATAGTTTTTAAGTTTGGCCTTTTTTCTCTACCAAAATCCTCCACGATCAAACCCTTTAAGATCATACCTATGCGCAACCTCGGACTAGATGTCAAAGGTGGAGGAGATTTGGAAAAGAGTTTAGCATGATAAGTGTGTATATGCACAGAATGGCAAGGCTCAACAAGGTTTAAAATAAGGGAGAACTAACGGGTTGACTTTCTGGAACTAGGCTCAAAATATTCAAAAATGGTTCCCCGTCCTCCCACAAGACACCCACTCGAAAGAAACGACAGGAGTGTAAGTAGGATACCCCACTCATCTAAAACATATAGGCACCTCATGAACAAAAATTAGAGATAGAAATTTCCTCCTTCATCTTAAATCCTTTCATAAGATCCCACGTCAACCCCACACTCTCACCCTACAATAGGAGATAGCGAGCTTAAACCATCAAGGGTGTAGAAAATCCATATTTCTATGCCTTTACACCCGGGTTGCAATTCCTAAAAGGTGTGGGGCTTAGCTTTTGACTAAAAACCAAAAATTGAGGGGGTCCAATTTTCCAAAAATGTGCCAAAACTTGTCCTAACCAACTTGATCTAGACCTAAGCATGAAAGTTTCTACATGGAACTCCCCCACACTTGAACAACACATTGTCCTCAATGTGGTAAGAGCTAGAAAAAGAAAATGACAATGAAAAAGGATGACTTTGATGACCTCCGTGGTTAACAAGGACTTAAAAATAATTCAATCAAAAGCACACGTCAAGACCTCTGTGGTCACAATGAATACCAAGATTGAGGATAAATTCAAAACGACAACATGATCATGACTTAGGAGTAGAGATAGGGGACGTCCCTGATTTGACTGGTCTTAGTTAGGGAGCACGGTGGAAGTGAGCAGAGGTGCTCCCCTGCACCTGCCGCCACTCGGCAA
This sequence comes from Hypericum androsaemum, assembly GCA_963995505.1. Lineage (NCBI taxonomy): Eukaryota > Viridiplantae > Streptophyta > Magnoliopsida > Malpighiales > Hypericaceae > Hypericum > Hypericum androsaemum. Next base: position 14,692,383 of record OZ023186.1, read on the forward strand.
ATGGGCCGCAGCCTGATGGATTCTAAAATTTACCACCCTTGCTCAAGCTCGTCTTCTGGCTGTTGACGACTTCAGGCAGTCACCAACATAAAATTACTTGGTCATCCTAAGGGTGGTGACCACCGGGGTGAGGGACTTCTTCTACCTACACAAAGAAAAATAATGAAACATAAAATGCTCATTTATGGTCCTTAGCTTGACATTGCCTCTCATTCAAAGGTGTTTTTAAGGAGTGGTCAAATCTGACCCATGTGGTGTTTCTACATTATTGCATGATGTGTCCTCTTTTCTATTGTTATATGGGCGGACGACTGAAAGGATAGTTAAGTTTTTTAGGTCTCGAGTTGGTAGGAGAGCTTGCTTTTCACTTGCCGCTTCATTGTTTGGAGGAAATTTTTTTCTCTACGTACATCGCAGATGTCGCTTCTTTTCCAGGTTTTAAACGTATCATAAGGCATGTCTCTTCTTGGGTATTATTTCCATTCTGATGATTATATTGTTTCCTCACAAGCATGTCTCTTCAGGGTAGCAACATATGCGGCAGTGATAAATTCAATTTCCCTCGTCGTAAATTCTTCGGATCCTTCCCCAATTTGGAGTGTGATTTTTCTTTCAACGACATCGATTTATACCCTTGTAGTAGCGAGAAATGGCCTTCCTAAAATCAGTTCCTCCTGCATCTCCTCACCTCGAGAACCGTTCGCCATTCAGATGGGGTTGTTAGTGGGTTGCAGTGGAGGACGGTTTAATTTTAACCAGAGGGAGTGAGTTTATGTTCACTGAGTATCCCGAGTCACAGAAGGCGTCTTTTATTAGCACGTCCTTAATTGAAACTGGAATGGTTATTTTGCCCTTTTATTAGCACGTCCTTAATTGAAATTGGAATGGTTATTTTGCCTTAGTCCTCATGAGGAGTTTTCTCTCCCTCCGGTTGGGCCGTAGCCATCATGGTCATCTCGCACTCTCCCTGTTGTTTACCTTCTATTGCCAGCATCGCTTTTCCTTTATCATGCGTGCCTAGTCCAGGAGGAAGTCTGAGCACTCTACCCTCTAACTCTTGGTAGGCCATTGCTTGACCCTGCATGATTTGTTCAAGCTTTGTCATTCTCAATCCTTGATCAAAGATACTTATGTCCTTCTAGCTTTGAAGTAGAATCTTCATCTTATCTAACATGGAATCCCATTTTTCGGCTCTAGCTTCCATGCTTTCCACCATATCGTAGAGGCGACCCATAGGAATGAATCCTTGCTCTTGAGGGTGCACTTGTAAAAGAGGTCACTGATCTGGTACGATTGCCAGTGGTTTTCATCTCTAATGTACGCGAGGTTAGAGTCATTCCTTACACCAGTCCCGTAGAACCAAATCCTCTATTAGTTAAGTAATTTGGGCATTGTCCTTGACCCATATAGTAGACTTGCTCCGGGTGTTCTCCAGTTAAATGGTGAGGTGTTAGAAATTTGCTCTCCCAACTCTTGACCATTCTCTAGGATCTTTGCTACCTTCCTAGCCGAGGGGCTATTCTCGTGCCAATGCTTCTCGAGAACTACTACTTGCGCTTGCAATGGAACTACTTAATCCAAATCTTGCCCTCCTCTTTGAGGTTATGAAGTATGGAGATTGCGCTCGTCCGAGTAGGAGGATGTAGAGGAAGCAATTTCTTTCAGTATGTGGATGACCTCTCTTCGTGACTTTCTTGAGAATGACCCACCTACTGTCGCATCGAGAGTTGCTTTTGCAATAACTGTGAGCAAAAAGAAGAAGGCTTGTAGTAAATGATTGATGAGCACAAAAAAACACACTTTATCCCTTCATTGTAGGGTCATTTAGACCCAGTATCGAGTTAGTTTGAGTCATTTTATGCCATTATTACGTCCGTTGCCTAGGATAGTTTCACCCTTTTATCTTCGTATCTTTTGGAGGAGGATTTTGCAGGGATGCAAGAATCAAGCTAGAAGAGGCAAACATTGGAAGTATCAAGCCAAGAGATAGCCAGCCAGAACTAAGCAGCACCCGCCAAATGACAAAATTTGCACCGGCCAACGTCTCTCCTACAAAAATGCACCGAACGGCACCCCACTCGATGGATGACAGGATGACTTCATCCAGATTTTCCTTAACCTCCTGTGTCCCACCAGATGGCACCTGTAGCCCGCCAAGCGGTGTCCTAGGAGAATGAGGTGAGGTTTTCATGAAGAACCACTGAACAGCAGAATCGCCCATCAGACAGCCCCGATGCCACTGATTAAAGTCTGCACCTACCAGCTCAGCACGCTGGACGGTGCCAGTCGCACTGGATGGTGTTTTTGCCAAATTTTTTCTTTGAGAATTAGATATTTTGAGGGCTTTACGTACATTTCTATCTTATTTTAGGGTTGAGGGAGAGACTTCTCTATAAATACCCCACCCCCTCCCCCTTGCCGCTCAACCCCTCAATTTGTAAGCTTTGACACCAAAGACTTAAAGTTAGTATTTTTGCGTAATTGAAGGAGGAGCTCAAGGAGCAAGGAGTGGATGTCGGAAGAGGATCGAGCGGCTCATCACCATGATTGAGCATTCTCTATCTCTTCTCTTTAATTCCGCTCTTATAACATTGTTCCCTTTCATGCATTGTTATTTTAATTAAATGATGATGTGCGAGTATTCTCTTTTTGGGTCGGATGCCTTAGTGCTCCCGAAATGCTTAATTTCAAATAGGCTTAACCTTTTGAGAGTGTAGTGGTTAGAGGACGTAATACGTTAGGTAACAGATCTTCGTTGGAACCTAGTGGCGAGTAGTGCTAGTAACGACCTAGAGTCCTTCCCAATCGATGGTAGCATGTCCCGAAGTACTTAGACGTGAAGGGGTGCATAGAAAAGCCTAATCACTGGACTATACATTTACCCGACAGACTTAGCCGTAAGAATAGACTTTGCCAAGAATGTTAGTGTGTAGTTGGCCTAAGGGTGGTGCATTAATGAGTGAGTTTTAGGAGGGCAAGTTGTGGTAGTCTCAACACTTAGATGAGGTTGACAACTTACCAGTATTGGTTGTGAGTGACACTCTCGCCGGGATTCCCAGTATTACCTTCTTTGTGGTGTGAAGTACTTAGCCGTGAAGCGCCATGCCTTAGTTCACCTAGGCCTACCACAGACATAAAAGCCCAAGATAGACCAAGCACGTAGGGATGTGCGAGGGCACCTAGGCGAATTTCTTTTAAATTGTTTTAAAACCCTTTCAACTTAATCTTTGTCATTTATTATTTAACCCAAACCTCTCATAAAATACTAATCAACTTAATCTTAATTGTAACTTGCTTGGGATGTCTTGAACCTGCTCCTTGTTGTTTGACATTTTACTTGTACTCCCTATTATTGCAAGGTGGACCAAAAAATCTACTCTTTAATTGACACCGTTTCCGGGGAGCGGCATCCCCCAAGGCACTTTATGATTTGTGAAATCGTTAGGTTGATTCTACTTCTTTATAGTTAAGTGCTACTTTTGTTTCTCGTGGAACCTTGCCTTTGCATGCCACGAACTCGTTCATCGGCGGCGCATATGGACCAAGAAGAGCTTAATCAAGACATCAGGAAAATCGAGAGAACTTTGAGGAAAGAACAAAGAAGGGGAAGAGAGATGAATTTCGAAGCTAATCATGATGGAGCCCAGGCTATGGGCAGTTTGTGAGTCACGATGAAGGACGAGGACGTCCCCTTCATGGATTTTGCTCACCTGACACAAGATGGAATGACATCCGGAGTACCATGCCCAGACGTAGACTCCATCAACTATATAATACCATCTGGATTCTTCAACGCTCTTACCAACTCACAATTTGGTGGGTACGCCAAGGAAGACCCAAAATACCATCTTTCTAGGTTCTTGGCAATCAGCGACACCTTCAAAATCCAAAGGGTGTCGCATGATGCAGTCAAACTCTGTCTCTCCCCCTTCATCTTACATAGTGGAGCAAGGTTGTGGTATACAAGCTTGAGTGATTCGGTAATCACTACTTGGAGGGAGGTGGCAAATGCTTTCTTAGGTAAGTACTTCTCAGCTGCCAAGACCAATCAAATTCTGCAAGAGATCAACACATTCAAGTAGTACCAAGATGAGACTCTAGGAGAAGCATGGGAGAGATTCAAGGATCTCAAGAGATCATGCCCAGTTAAGAATATGACAGAAGATCATTTACTAGCCTTCTTCTTTGGGCTCATCAAAATTGTAAAAGCAACTCTCGATGTGGCAGCAGGTGGGTCATTCTCAAGAAACTCACGAATAGAGGCCATTCATATATTGGAAGAAATTGCTTCCTTTATATCCTCATACTCGGGCGAGCGCGATCTCCACCCTTCACGACCTCAAGGAGGAGGGTAAGATTTGGATTTAGTAGTTCAATTACAAGCACAAGTAACAACTCTTGAGAAGCATTGGAACGAGAATAGCCCCTTGGCTAGGAACAAGAATACCAACTCCCATGGGTATTGAACTGGAGACACTCAGAGCAAGTCTACTATAGTTAAGGACAAAGCCCAAATTATTCAACTAATTGAGGATTTGGTTCCTATAAGATTGGTGAAAGGAATGACAACACACTGGCAATCGTACCAAACCAGGAACCTCTATTACAGGTGCGCCCTCAAGAGCAAGGATTTATTCCTAGGGGTGGCCTCTACGATATGATGGAAAGTATGGAAGGGATTCCATGCTGGATAAGATGGAGATTCTACTTCAAAGCCAGAAGGATATGACAGGAAGTATCTTTGATCAAGGATCAAGAATGACAAAGCTTCAACAAATCATGCAGGGTCAAGTAGTAGCCTACCAAAAGTTAGAGGGTAGAGTGCTGAGACTTCCTCTAGGATCAGGCATGCATGATAAAGAAAAAGTGGTGCTAGAAATAGAAGATAAACAATAGGGAGAGTGCGCGATGACTTTGATGGCTACGGCCCAACCAGAGGGAGAGAAAACTCCTCATGAAGACCCAGGAAAAATAACCATCCCAGTTTCAATTAAGGGCGTGCTAATAAAAGATGCCTTCTGTGGCTCGGGATCCTCATTGAACGTTATGTCTCACTCTCTCTGGTCAAAATTAAACTGTCCTCCACATCAACTTGCTAACAACCCCATCCGTATGGCGAACCATTCTCTTTCCACACCGAACAGAAGTTTGAAGAATACTACCGTTAAAATCAAAGGGATGGACGTGCTAACAAACTTTCTTGTCTTTAGAGGAGGCGAGGAGACGCAGGAGGAACTAATTTTTGGAAGGCCATTTCTTGCTACTACAAGGGAAAAAATTGATGTCATCGGAAGACAAATTACACTCCAAATTGGGTTGGGATTCGAAGAATTTACGACGAGGGAAAATAAATTTATCACTGTCGCAGTGTTGCTATCCTGCGCGGAAAGACCATTCTTGTGAGGAAACAATACAATCATCAGAATACAAATAATACCCAAGAAGAGATATGCATTATGATTCGTTCAGAACCTGGAAAGGAAGCAACATCTGTGAAGTACATAGAGAAAAAAAGAATTTCTCCAAACAATGACGCAGCAAGTGAGAAGCAAGCTCTCTTACCAACTCGAGACCCAAAGAATTTAACTATCCCTGTCAAAGTGAATGGAGTGCTCGTGCCAAAGGCAATATTATATATGAGTTCAAAGGTCAATATCATGCCCTACTCGATGTGGAAGTCATTAGGATCAATTGGGATGTATCCCACCTACACCAGCATTCACCTCACTGATGGAAGTTTCATAACCCCTTTAGGAAAAGCCCAAAGTGTCAGTGTGCAGATTTGCGGGAAGGAAGTGTGAACTGACTTCTTGATCATCAACAAGCCAGAAGGAATCGCATCACTCTAACGATCAACAAGGAGCAAGAAGTATTTCTCACAAATCAGGAAGAACTAGACGAAGAATTCCTGCAAATGTCATCCTATTTCTCCAAGTTGACAATTCTTGACAGTGAAAAGAGGGTTGAAGTTTTAGGAAAAGATGGTGACAGACTCATCTTTGATCATCAAGTATATAAAGAACACGTCACTATCACCAGGGCAAGATTTTCAGTCGTCCACCCGTACAATGATAGAAAAGAGGAGACAACGAGCAATGAAGTAAAAACTCCACCTGGGTAGAACTCGACCACTCCTTAAAACTTCTTTCAGATGAGAGGTAAAGTCAAGCTAAGGACCATAAATGAGCATTTTATGTTTTGTTATTTTTCTTTGTGTAGTGGTTAGGCTTTTCCACGCTCTCCTTCAAGGCTAAGTACTTCGGTCACGCTACGATCGATTGGGAAGGACTCTAGGTCGTTACTAGTGCTACTTACTCCTAGGTTCCAACGGAGGTCTATTACCCAACACATTATACCCACTAACAACTACATGCTCTAACGGTTAAGCACATTCAAAACTAAGTATTTTGGGAGCACTAAGGCACCTGACCCAAAAGAAAACTACTCAGACATCATCATTTAATTAAAATGACAATGCATGAAAAGGAACAATGTCACAAAAGCAGAATTAAAGAGAAGGGATAGAGAATGCTCAATCGTGGTGACCAGCCGCTCGATCCTCTCCTGACATCCACTCCTTGCTCCTTGAGCTCCTCCTCCAATTACTCAAAAACCCTAAGTTTAAGTTCTACAAAGCTTACAAATTGAGGGGTTGGGTATATATAGAGAAGTCTCCCCCTCAACCCTAAACTAAGGAAAAATATCCAAAATACCCTCAAAATATCATATTCTCCTAGGAAAAATTTGGCAAAAATGTCGTTCTATGCAAGGTGCACCATCTGGCGAGTTGAGCTAGTAGGCGATTCTGGATTTTGGGCACCAACCGGCGGGTGCAGACTTCAATCAGTAGCTTGGGCACTGTCCGGTGGGCAATTTTGCCACTCGCTGGGCTCTTCGTGAAAAGCTCACCTCACTCTCTTTGGGTGCTGCTCCGCGGGCGGGGGGTACCGTCCGGTGGGACACAGAGGGTTGAGGAAAATCCGGATGAAGTCTTCCCACAGTCCATCGGACGGATCGCTGTTTGGCATGTTTCTGCAGGAGAGACGCCGACCGGTGCGAATTTTGCCATTCGGAGGTTACAGCTTGGTTCCGACTGGCTATCTCTTGGCCCGATTCTTTCCATGCTCGCCTCTTCTCACTTGATCCTCACATCCCTGCAAAATCTTCCTCGAAAAGACACGAAGACAAAAGGGTAAAACTATGCTAGGCAACGGACTCAAAAATGGCATAAAATGACTCAAACAGACTCGAAACCAGATCTAAATGACCCTAAAATGAGGGGATAAAGTGAGCGTTTCTTGCGCTCATCATCTTCCTAACAAATTGTTGAGAATCTCACATTGCTTAGTACAAGAGTGGTGGACGTATTTATAACTGTGAAAAATCTACCATCCCATTACCTTAAGATTTTGGACTGTACGGAGATTTTAATACGAAATTCGAGACCTCTCTGTTAAATTAAAATAACTCTCTCAGTGATTGATTATAGGTGGAAAAGCTATTATATTAACTCATATTTAAAACACTTTAGAAAATTAACTCATACTTTTTTAATGTTATCATCTTATACTATAACATGCTTCCAATTAATTGACTTTTGGTAATATGATTCGGAGACTTTGTACTATTCCGCCCCAAACTTCGAGCACTTGAGCAAAAGAACAAGAAAACTTGTTGGCTTTACTTAATTAAAAAAAAACCGGCGTTGGTTTTCTATTCAGGGTCAATCGTCACTACGTTGAGAAAATATGAAGATACTCGAATCCAACTGCTATCTACCAAAGTCTCTCTCTCCCCCCTACTTCTTCCATCGAAATAAATATACCATGCGAAAAGAGCTAGAAAATAAGGCTTATCGTAGTTAGATGAGTAGTGTAACGTACCAAAGTCGGTTGTTATCACCTAATAGATTGTAAGTGTAAAATAAGATCTTGATTGCACAAAGTCGACGTGATTCAGACCAATATAATCACTTTTGGACCGTGGGTTAGACCTTTTCGATTTTAAATAACCTGGTTTACTCGCCCGGAATTTCGTTGTTCAGTCTCGTTGGCATCCCGGGGTGACACTGGCACTGAAGTACAAATTATGATAAAGTCATTGTGGGCTGAAGTTTGTTACCCCGAAAGTAGGGGGCAAGTAATGTAAATCCGTATTTGTTGAACTGACCTGGGACAGCAGATTTCAGTCCCCTTCTTGTGACGACTTTTTACGCATCAGTACAATAATATAGTGGGAAAATTTTATCATATGAATTTAAATTAATTAGTCTAGTTGATACCTAGATAACATAGTTTGAGAAAAAAGTCATCGTGAATTGCACAGATAAACCTAAACTGATACACAAAATGAGGAGTGAATGCATTGTCCAAAGCATGAAACGTGGCGCATGCTCATGCAATCGGATGACGACTTTCGTTCCTTAACAAAATTAGACTTTTTTTCCTGAAAGTGATTTTTTTCATTGAATTTTATTAAAATAGAATTTTAACGAAGTTTACAGCTACAATCTTGTATTCATCGAGAATTTTATACTTATTTTATATGTAATATGTAAATATTATTACAATTAACAATATTTTAGTGTTTCGAAACAACTCTGTGGATTGGAGTGCAAATCTGAACATGTATGGTTTAATTTTGATCATGTTGATCATTATTGCGTTTCCTTTTCCCCTTTCCTCTTTACCGCAAAGTTTTACTTCCCCTCTTTTTGTGTATCAGTGGTCTGATAAAACCGGAATGGAATGGTGAAGTGTGTCTTCTCATTGCGTAATACATGATTATATACGTGTTACAAGACTAGATAAGGAAGTAACTTAAACGGAAAACCCTAGCCGACTTATACAATCGTGACTGACTAGGAAATACAATATACTTCATTACTTTCTCTTCAAGTTGGAGCGTGGATATTAACAACGTCTAACTAGCGAATACGTGCCTCGAAGCAATCTTGACCAAGAGCTTTAATAAACAAATAAGCTAATTGAAAAACCGTAGAGATCTTCCGAGGAGCAACATCACCGGATTGAACCCGTTCACAGAAAAAATAACAATCTATCTCTACATGTTTAGTACGCTCATAGTAGACTGAATTCATCGTAATGTGAAGGGCAGCCTAGTTATCATAGAACAAAAAGGTAGGATGTGGAAAACGTATGCCCAAATCTCAAAATAACCAGCGCAACCATAAGACTTCTTTGACTCTATCTGCCATGGCACGGTACTTGTCCTCAGTAGATGAACGCGCAACAACTCGTTGCTTCTTCATGCGCCACAAAATTGGGGATTCACCAAAGGAGAAAATGTAGCCGGTGCGAGACCTTCGAGTCATGGGATAATCACCCTAATCAGCGTCACAATAGGCCACGAGATCCATCGTTGGAGAATTGGTGAGCAAAATACCTTGTCTCGGCATCGTCTTCAAGTATCAAAGTACCAGGTCTACGGTTTGAACATGGGTAACATTCGACTTGTCCACAAACTGTCTTAGGATGTTTATGACATAGGCTATGTCAGGCCTAGTGACCGTCAAAAATATCAATCCCCCAACTAATCGATGATATCACGAGGACTCATCCACAACATCCTTTCCCAAATGGAGCTTATGGTTTTGCTCAATAGGAAAATAACAAGGCTGAGAATCATCCTTGCCACATTCTGTCAGGATATCAATCATATACTTCCTCTGGCTGAGGACCAAACCTTGCAGAGTAGTGGCGGCTTCTATTTAAGGAGCCCAAATCTTTAATCTCAAACTGCTCATGAAGATAGCGCTTTGTGAACTCAAGCATAGAAGAATGATTCCCAACATGGATGATATCATCCACATAAACAAGCAATATGCGTACAAGAGAACCTTGACGAAAGATGAACATGGCGTGGTCTGCCCGTGACCTAGTGAAACCGATAGCAAGCAAGGAGGTTGTGAGCTTGTTGTACCAGGTTCTCGAGGCCAACTTTAAAACATATAATGACATTTTAAGTTGACAAACTCGGGAATCTCATGGTCTCAAAAACACTAGTGGGACCTGCATATACACTTCCTTTATCAAATCACCATGTAAGAAGGTATTGTAGACATCCAACTAGTAAACTATCCACCTGCACTTGACAACTAGCTATAAGAGACAACAGACTGAGACGACCTTTGCCACTGGTGCAAAAGTCTCATGATAGTTGATCCCTTCAATTTACTTAAAACCCCGAGCCACCAGCCTTGCTTTGTAACTGTCCATGCTTCCATCTGGCTTAAACTTAACTTTGTACACCCATTTGGAATCGACCACATATTTTTCAAGAAGTAAGTGAACAAGAATCCATGTGCCATTAGACTTGAGTGCATCCACTTCCTGTTTCATGGCTTCCTGCCAACAAGTATGCTTTGTTGTATCATAATATGTTTGGGGCTCAGACATGGAGCTAATGGAAGCAAGGTAGATCTGATGGACACGTAAAAGCAATTATAGCTGATAAAATGCATTAGAGGATACAAGTTTGAGTTACCTGAAGGAAATGGTGACGTTGCGAAGGGCTCTTGATGGTGTGCATGAATGAGGGATGGGTGTAGCTGTACTTGATATTCTTCAAGTTGTACTGGCATCCGACATGGACGTTCACTTCGGCGGGATACAGGATGAACACAGAAGGATAACTGAGAAAGATGCAAAGGTGATTGCCATCATCAAATTTACCATCCTTAACATAGTTGTGAACATAAGCAAGGCAACCGAACACTCATAAATGGATGTAAGTCGCTGGTTCTCCAAAAAGTATTTCATAGGAAATCTGATTTTGGATAACCCGAGACATAGTCTAGTTGATAAGATATGTGGCAGTCATAACAAACTCGCCCCAAAATTGTATAGATAGGTTTGCCCGGAACATTAGCGCAGGGCTAGTTCAAGGATATGACAGTACTTTTGCTCAATGACACTGTTTTATTGATGTGTATACGGGTAAGAAGTTTACAATAAAATTCTCGCTCCTCTTAAAATTTATGCATGTCATGCAAAGAAAGCTCCAAGCCATTGTCAGCTCGGATGTTCTTCACGGGTGTACCAAAGTGATTCACGACCATGTTGCAAAACATCACTATATATCTTGAAACTTCAGACTTATATTTTATAAGAAACATCCAAATAGCTTGACTATATTCATCAACAACAGTCAAGAAATAATGCACTCTAGAAGAGGATGAGGTACGATATGGGCCCCAAATGTCACAATACAAAAGCTCGAAACAATCTTTAGTCTTGTTAGAACTCATAGAGAAAGACATACGAGTGTTCTTCGCCTGAAGACATAAATCACATTGCTTGAATACTGAAGGAAAAACTAAGGTCTTCAAGGATGGTATGAGTCATAACTTATCATCAGGAATGTGCCCTAATCATCGATGCCAGGTCAAAGCATTGCTCTCTGCTGATAATGCTACCCCTCCCCACACATCTTCGAAGTAGTAGCACTCATCGCGTTCTCTATCCACTCCAATCAGGCTCCTCAAAATTAAGTCATGTATAACACACGAATCAACATGAAATGTCACGGTGCAACTGAGATTCTTAGTCAACTTGCTCATAGATAACACATTGCACTTAAAGAAAGGGATATGTAAGACATTAGTAAGGATAATTCTCTTGTTGAGATTAATAGTGCCAATCCCTGCAACATGTATTTCTTCGCCGTTGGGTATCTTTACTGACGGATGACTAATATTAGATTTTTCATCAAACAAAAGATCTGTATTGCAAGTAATATGGTAGGTTGCACTCGTGTCCATTACCAATATTGTGTAAAAGTGACCTTACCAGCCATATTAGCGTGCAGATCAATCGCAGAAGAAGCTGCGGTGGTGCCTTGATCTCTCTTACCTACAAGTTGGCAAAGAAATATGTTGATCTGATCTTGTGTCAATCCAGATAAGGTACCTTTATCTTGGCTAACCTGGCAGCCCGTGTCAAGAGTTACTACCATCCCGAGATTTGTTGTGCGATCGATTGGAGGGGCCGGCAGATTATCAGCGCGGTGGTGCATTGAGAAGAGGCTTTCTCTAGCTTGGGGGAAAACCAACAATCTCGAAACATGTTGTCTCGAGATGACCAACCTTTGCACTTTGTTCTATTACTAGAATTCCTCCCGTCGCCTACCTAAAATGCCTCCTGTTATAGGCTTTGGAAGGCAGTCGACTCAATTACAGGACGACGGGTGGCTGATATATTTCTTTGGTTCTCATCCTTGGCAACGAGATGATACACAACCCCAAGAGAGGAAAGAGGCTGCAAGCTGAGAATCTGGGTCTTGATCATTGCAAACGACTCATCCAAGTCCATTAAGAAGTCATACAAGTGCTCCTTTTCTCTAATGGGAATGACATATTTTCTCACATCACAAGTACAACCATCACAACTACATGTTGGTAAAGATAAAATCTGATGTACCTCATCCCATAAGCTCTTCAGTTTAGTGTAGTAAGTCGAGACTGAAAGTTTGTCTTGGCGAAGGCTCGTGATATGATGCCTGAGTTCGTAGGAAGTTGGGGCACTGCCCTTGCCAAATCATTCGACGATGTCCACCCTGATATCGTGAGCTATGCGAGCGCAACATACGCTACTTCGTACGTCTTTTTCCATGGAGGTCTTCAACCAGCCTCTCACCATTGCATCAGCATGTACCCAATGTAGTAGGTTATTAAATTTTGACACCGGTTTCTCCAGCGTGCCATCAACAAAGCCAAACCTTTTTTTGGCGTAGTGGATAGTGCTCATATCATTGAGCCACTCCCCATAATTATCGTCGTTCAGACGATCCATGACGTGCATCTGACTTGGACTATCAGATGGGTAGATGTAGTATGGAGACATCACACCCATGCTATTGAGGACGACATAATTAACGTTGCTGGACATGCTCCACTCAGACATCTAGATCGGTGGTAGTTGGACAACGGAACACTTATTTGAGGGTTAGGATTTTTCTTTTATTTTAGGTTTGGCTCTGATACCATGATAAAATCGGAATGGAATGGTGAATTGAGTAACTTCTACGGAAAATCCTAACCGACTAATACAATTGTGACTAATATACTCCAATACTGTCTATGGTTTAAAAAAGTCTGACCAGTGATAAGAGATTTTTCTAATTAATATTTACTATTTAATAATTATTTGGACCAAAATATTCCCAAGTAAATAGGAAAAATGTTCTTAAAATTATTTTGAGAATATGAAGAAACTCATCTCACTCTCGTAATATTTTTATTTTTATTTTTATATTTTTTACATTTTTAACATCCTTGGGATCTTTTTGTTTGAATACTTTTTTCTTCAAATAATGGAGTGTAAGTAGAGAAATTTTTGTCACTCGATCTAACAATTTTAAACTACGAGGTAGTGATATGCAAGTAAAGTATTAAAGTGAACTTTTATTTATAAAAAAAAGGAAGCGAAAGAAGCTAGGCTAAATATTGAATTTCATGTTGATACACATTAATTTCAGCTAATGTGAAAAGTACTTAACATCGGCAAAGACAATTATGTAAGCCACTTGTCCGATCAAGAATCCTAGGTAGAAGAATCAAACATCATGCTAGAGCAAGACAAGCAGAAAGCCATGAAAACCCCTCTTTATACTCATTTGGTAAGCTATATCAATCAAGTTATTATTTAATTCAAGGCCCAACCTCACTATATTTGGTAACTTAATTCACTAATTAATTGGAAAGCCCTGTGTTCTGGACTTGTATTAAGACTTTAGTTTTTTTTATTCTATTTGATATCCAAATTTGAGAAGGGTAGAACTTTATTCCATATGACAAAGTCCTCTTAATAAGTATTGAACACCGTTGCATTCTCAAGGACTAGAACTTGTAATTTTTTGATTAAGTTAGAATAACTATCTCACTAATTAATGTAAGTATTTTTAGTCAGTCACAAGATTAAGAGTTAGAAGAATAATTGTATTGTGATTCTTCTATTACTAGTAATAATATTAGAATTACTAATCTATCAATAAAGTTTAGGAAATAAAAAGACTATAGGCATATCATAAAATTGTCAATACTTAAAACTCTATAACAGTTTATATTTTTTGAGGGAAAGAGTTTTGCTTTACATGATTGATAGCGTGGTCCATCCTGCCGACAGATTTAAGTAGATTCCAGAAAATGTTTACGTAGCACTTGCGTTAATTGAAATCCACAAGAACTGAGATTGAACCAAGAAATTATGATACACGACAAATCAATCAATCATTGGGCTTCATTATTTTCCCATCATTAAAAAGATTCCAATAATTGTATACCCCTTCATTTGAATCCTATAATGCATTAATGAGATTTTTTAATAAGTTAATTAAGGAGATAATGCAACGAAACTAAATGAGTCTGGCTGGGTATAACAGTGGCCTACTGATGTACTACGGTACCAGCCACCAAATTGTTTTCGTATTTATAGTTAAAAACTGTGATTTGAAATGCAAATCACAATTAAAGTTTCATTGTTGAAATCAGGAAGTTTCAAACATTGACCATACTTGTGAATCTCCAATTTAGTCAAGGCTGGTATTTTCATATATCGGACTTGATAATATTCAAACCGTGATCATTGCTAGACGTGTCTGATAGTCGATACATTTAAAAAGTCTTAGTTCAGTATTTCGCTCCATACAATAGTTTTTACAAAAGAAACGTAAATTAAAAGCCAATCGAAATGTTATTTTTTTGCTGCGGTTTGAGTGCCTAATGATTTTTCCGATAGACTAGCAATAATGACATTAGCTTAATCCCATAAATTAGTCTCACCTGACAATTAATTTTTTAAAATACAAAAGAATCGACGAGGCACATGTGTATTATGTATGTACGTACGCTCTCCCTTCTTTCATGATCAACTAGAGCCCAATTTCACTCAGACATTTTCCTCATTACGTTTAGAATCAAATTTTAACTATTACATTGTTCGGATTTTTATTCAGCGTTCAGGATTATACGAGTACAACTTTCAATGGATTATTTTCAAATGAACTACACCAATTTTTAAATATCACTTTTCCTAAAATATTCACGCACAAACAAAGGAAGAAGGCCACCCGGGAAATTAAAATTTGAGCATTTCTTTTTTTTTTATAAGTAAAATTTGCGCATATTTGATACCACCAATGATGAACCATTTCGGGTTCAAATTGGTAGCTGACCGATGCGATATGGGGAGAAGGTTTTGGCAATTTGGGACATAACCAGACAGCTTGAAGTGATTTGGGAAAACAATGTGGTCACGATTTTAACAACACTTCGTGAATCGTGCGGTGGCCACCAAAATTTATTAGGCGAATAACATCTAGGAGAAATCATCGTACGAATGCGCGAGATTTTTCTACTCGTCTAGGCGCTTATTGTATAGATCCATAGATTACATGGTGTAATTTTTGGAGATATATAAAAAAATTCAGTATTTGACTCCCAACGTACTTCAAAGAGTTTGGCTCCGTATAATTTTCACAACGATATAAACGCAGGCCTGGACGATTACCTAATTATTAGGTACATGATATGTACATACAGATTTGTCGGAATGTATAATAATGCTCTTCTTAAAAACCAAATTGAGGGAACCGTTGCATGCATTTAAAAAAATAAAAGGCCGTACTATAGATTTGATCAAACACGAGGAAGAAGAACGTAATTTACCCTTGAATATATTTTAGCTCACTTATTTCTCGCCATCTACGTCAGGAAAGATCGGATGAGGCGACGACAAGATTCGAAGTAGCCTATTAGCAATCAATCATATTCTGATGATTTGTTATTAACTTTGATGTGGATGAGAAAGAGATACGTATGTGGTCGCAAAGATGATGTATCTCACGTATATTCGAATTGGAATATATGTCGCTTAAAACTTTATGTTAATATTTGGGTGTGGTTAATTAGAATTCAGAAATACATCGGGTCGACTAATTCAATTTTGAGTCGGGTAGGACTTTTTAAAGGTGGAAAAGCTCTCCCAACAAGGGCTATACCAAAGGGCTCGAACCCGAAATCTGGTTAAGCTAGAATAACTTCCTTACCAGTTGATTACGATAATATCATTTGTAATTATGGTTTTGGTGCGTTTTTTTTAGAAGTAATTTTTTCAGGTACTTCGGTTAAGAATTGAACTGCCCTAGAGTAAATACCTTTTGACTCATTTTGTGAAATGCTATCGCCTTTCTTTTTCTTTCTTTATTTTTGAAATGGGCCTTCTTTATTCATTATTAATAATAAAATAGCTCAATTATTTGGCTAGTAGCGTAGTATATTATAAGTCTTATTATTAATATTGCTAAATTTTGTTAGTATACGACAGGTACAATCATGAAATTGTAGATAGCAAATAATTATTTCTGTGATCCTTCAAGTTGGAACTTGGGGTCCCTTCTGGATAAATTAAATTACGTAATTTATGGCATAAATTCTTTTTTTTTGTATTTCACCAAACTCGCAAGTGTTTATTGTCGATGCGCTTTCAATAGTTTGAATTCAAAATTTTTAATTATGCTAAAATAACTATTACCGGTTAATTCAAGTGATCGTTGGTTTATGTGATCAATTCCGGGTAAGAAGTCAGATCTTCATCGTTTATAAACTATATGATCTCAACATCTCGAGACTAAACAATCAGGCGGTTCATTCTTATTTATGTTGCAAATCCGGGACATTGCTTTCACATGATCTTTTATCAAGATCTTACTGTTTCCAGAAATGGACGACATGATTATTTTACTTTATAAGCAAGGTTTATTGGTCGAATCGCTCAGGCTGCGATTCGGTACGAATAGCGTACTAAGTTTGGTAAAAAATTAGCCAACTTTACTAACCGTCCAAAAAAATGGTAGGACCGGGTGGTTCGACCAAATTTTTGACATCGTATTTTCTGGTTGGTAAGGTTTAACAAAAAAAAATTTCTTCATGGTGGATAAAAAATTAAGATTTTTCCGGTTCGGGTTTTTAATTTTGGTTGGATTTTTTTTTTTTAGATTTCAAAGTTATGGTGGGTCAAAAAAGAGAGAAAAAGTTGTACCTATTTATTTTTTGGAAAGAATAACCGAGATATAGGGCTAGGTAGTGGGATATTGGTAATTAAAATATTAATAAAAAATATTTTTTAAATATAAAAATATTTTTTATTAATATTTTAATTACCAATATCCCATATAAAAAAGTACCGGTCGGACTTACATTCTAATCAGTCAGACTGGTCCGACCACGATCCAGAGACAAGAACGGGTCGCTCTCCGGATCATTTTTAAAAACCTTATTTATAAGAACAAAATAGCAGGAATACGACATTATTATTTTGTTTCATGTTATCCTTTAGTGCACTTCTTGATAATAAATTTTTAATAGAGACCTTATCATGTTATCATTTGTTTGCATGCTGATTATTTTAATTATTTGTTTTTAAAATTTTTTTCATTTTTGTAAAATGATGGTACCATATCCACAAAATTATGATCCTTTCTATGATCCAACTCAAGAAAAATGATACTATCTATGATGGTACCACCAGCTTTGCAAAATAACGGTACCGCGAAGTGATGATACCACATTCACTACATGTACAACTTAAATAATGCTCCAGGCGATTTGTACTGATATTTGTATAAGTGACTCGGCGATTGTATAGATTCTTAAGAACTTAGCAATAAAAAATTTGTCATTCATATCATTCTTCATCGAGTCTAAAAATGGTTATGATGGTTCAATTTCATCACAAAATTGGGGTGCCAAAACTTATTTTTGTACATAAATTTTCTTGGATGATCCAAGAGAAGGACGAGAACATGAGGTTCTCTAGTTTTATTTCGATTGGGGCGGGCATAATTGTTTTTCTAACATTGAGCTTACTCTTGTATGATGATCTACCAAGTTAATCAATCAGATGGTTCTGGTTTGGTTGTATAAAAAAAATCAGAATTCTTGTTGCTTGCTAATCTTAGTAAATAGATATGATTGAATCATTCTAGAAAGTCAATATTCTCTCACCTGCCCTACCGACACTGTTTGATGCCTTCCGTACGGGAAAAATTTACTATGGTCATTTACATCGTATTATTATGATTAAAATTTTCACAAAATTTTTACAATTTTTACATATTGTTCTTTTCTTAAATCTTATAGAATTATAATTGATTACGACATATCAAATATGTTGTCACTGGATATATTGTTATCAAAATGAAATTACTAAGGGCAAAAACCATACGTCTCGGACGTTTTAAACATGGGCCGTGGACGTCCCCCTCTCCCATCAGTTATCAAACAGTTGCCTGACTTGATTTAATTTGTTAAAGAATAGGACATCAACGACTATGGTTTGATCCACCTATTGAAACAGCAAATGCCATTAGATTTCCTTTTAGAAAACGTGGACAAAAGTTGATTATTTTGGTTTAAGCTTTAATTTTTATATATAAATAGATTTGTATTTCACCTGAATATAGTACACAATTAAAACCTAGCGTGTTTAAACTCTCTTGTACAAATACGAGATTGCAGTCACTAACTTCATTAGAAATTTATCGTAGTAAAACTCAATGTGAAAAGAGATAATTGAGCAAATTTTTTTAAAAAATATAATTTTATATTCGAATACTATCTAAACTAACTAATCTAAATTTGAACTAAGTAATACTTTCAAAAAATAATAAATCTCTTCCATTAAATATTTATCACTATTACTGTTTTCAAGTTTTTGGAGACATTTTTCGGCTAGCATGTCTTTCTTCCTCGTTTGAGAACTTCATGGAAAAACGAGTTTTGATTAGGCTGGGCTGACCACCCATCACAACGTAACCCATCTAATTTCTTAGAAACCATGCTTGACCCACTGAGTTTGGGCTTCCCAAGTAAAACCAATCTCAACCAAAGGCCCGAAGAGTTCGAGTCAAGGCTCATCAGAAGAATTCTCCAAATTAGACTTAAAACTCAAAACTTTCTTAATTAATCAAAATATGTTTAAAAATGAATCAAACTTTTTAGGAATAAAGGTCATTTAAACCTTTGTACTTGTACAAAAAAATAATTACAACTTTGTACTTAAAATTGGTCCAAATAACACCTCCTACTCTTCAAAATGGGTTAATTAAAACCCCCAAGACCAATTTTTTGGTGGCAAATGACATGTCACCAAACACTTGGCGTACACATCAATATAAATACTTAATATTTGTTGCAGAGAAAAAGAGCTAAAGAACTCGAGACGGATTCAGAGTGATCGTCCTAAGGTCGGCCTAAAAAAATATACTAGAGCTACGCTAAGTTAGGCTATGGGCTAAGGAAAGGAAAAGCAATAGAGATAAGTAAAGAGTTGTTGTATTTTGTTAGTGATAATCTTCTCCTTCGCCCAAGCCTTCTTTATATAAAAACTCCAGACCTAGCTCCCGACCTTTGTATAGGAAAGACTTAAATCAGGCCGTATCCCGTATAGGAAAATCCCATTAAGGCCGTTTCCAATACAAAAAGAACCAACCTGGCCTTATCTAGGAAAAACCTAGTCTGACTTCCAAAATAAGGGGATCCGACCTCCGATAGGAATGTTGAAGCCGTGCCAATAAGTAACCCCGGCACAAAATAGTTACATACCACATCTCGAACTGAATATCGAAGGATCCGGCTTGATATAGGAAAATCTTGTCCCGACCTTGTTTAGGAAAATCTAAGCCGTGTTGCCAAATCAAGAATATCGCCTTGTCGGAGTCGTACGCACTTAACCCGATATTCTGGTGCCCGCTATCCTTTAAAGTGAGCTGGCCCAATTAACACCCAAGATGGGTTTAACTCTATGTTGTCAATAGCGGTGCTATGTAGCAGTTTGGGTACCTACCTCTATGATATGCTACTGTTAAATGCTATAGACAATAGCGCCTATAGCGGCCGCTATAGTAGCTAAATAGCGGCCAAAAAGTGGTATAGCGGCCGCTATTTTAGATTTTGGAAAGAATTCCTTAAATACTCCTAATTTTTTACTGTTTACTTATTTATTGAGGGCATATAGATAATTCACTTCAATAAAATATCCAATTCAAATGGGTCCTTTTTTTAGTTGTCCAGTAAGTTAATAAGTTTTAGGTATTGGGCAAGTAACTTTTTTAGTTGCTGCGTAAGTTTTGGGTATTGGTTAAGTACCTTTTTTCATTTTTTTTAGTTTTCAAGTAAGTAAATAAGTTTTTAGTATTGGGTAAATGATTTTTTTAGTTGCTATGTAGGTTTTGGGTATTGGGTAAGTAAATTTTTTTTTGGCTTACTTTTTGTTGTTATGTTTGTAATTTTCTGTGTTTAGCTTACTCTTTTCGTTCTTTGCAATAGCGGTCATCCCGCTACCGCTATACCGCTATAGTATTTTAGGGGGTCGCCGCTACGCGGCGCTATCTGCTATTGACAACATAGGTTTAACTTAACTCCATCTGGCCTAACAACCCGTCTGGCTCGCTTGTAACAAAAAAAAAACCAAGCACACCTTGCCGAACATCCAACTCGGCGAAGCACGCTGTCTAAGCAAGCAAGTTAGCACGGCCGGCGAGCAACAAGTCGATCGAGGTGAAGAAAGTCAAGCTAGCACATAGCCGTCATTGACCTTGATCTCCCCTTAAAGCAGGCGAGCACAGGGTAAGACATACGTACTGGGCGTATGAAGATGGGCGGACCACCCGCATGAGGAAAAAAGGCTGAAGGCGGACAACACCGCTTAGGAAATAGAGAAGCAGGCGGACCGCACCCCTTAGGGAAAAGCGAGTTAGGTGGACCACACCCCTTAGAAAAAAAGGAGGTAGGCAGACCACACCCCTTAGGAAAAGGGAGGCAGGCAGATATCACTCCTTGGGATCTTGGCACAGACCAAGGCCGACACGAGACCAAGGCGAGCTCGAAGTGATGGTCAGCCTGCGGACGTAGGGAGGCTGGCACAGAATGGACTTGGGAAGGGACTTAGGCTCTTCGAACCCGAAATAATTTAAGCCTCCAACAATGCTTTGGACCGCTCGCATATAAAGGCCGGCGGACCGCCTGCATGTAGAAAATGTGAAAGTCATCGAACTGCCTACATGTAGAAAATGTGAAGGCCGCTAGACCGCTTGCATGTAAAAAATATGATGTCCGCCGGACCGCCCGCGTGAAGGAAAAAGTGAGGCGAGCACGGAGCAGTTTTGGGCCACTCGCGTATGAAGGGGAGTGAGCGGAACCAAACAAAAGCGACAAATGTAAAGGTGGGCGAGAGGAACCATACACAAACGGCCAACGGAAGGTAGGAGAGCATGAACCAAAAGAGGGCAAAAAACGTGAAAGAGGCGAGCGTGAGGTGATAGGCAAGCGGGCTCGTGGCTGATATATTTGATTTGTTTTAGAAAATGTTATATCATATTTATTAAATTTTAATTCTTTAACATTAAAAGTTTATGATGACATGATTGCCACGTGGCTGATGACGTTTTAGTTGCCACTAAAAAGTTGGTCCTGGGATTTTAATTGACTCATTCTAAGTGTATGAAGTATTATTTAGACCAATTTTAAGCAAAACATTATAATTTTTTTGGATAAATTATTCTCAAATTCATGACCTTTGGTCACTCTCCTTTTAGGGTCCTTGACTTTTGGAAAATGATTGTCCCATCCCTAAGTTTTGATGATAATAGACTCTCGGGTCCCTGGAGCCAGAATATTCCTTTTTTTTCGGTGAACCTCCACTTAAAATGACTAAAATGTCCCTCCCACTTAAAAAAAGAATCTCTAGGACAACTTCGTCCCCGCCCCCGCCTTTACTGGCGGTTCCCCCTCGCCAACTCCCCCATCCATCCACCTAACCCAACCGTAACCCTTGCCCATGACAATGAATCACTGGGATGGTCGCCTCTCGTCTACCGCTCGTCGTCTATGTTGACCATCGCGTGTGGGCTACTGGTCGCCGTCGTTATCATCCCTCTGTCGAGATGTCGCGCCTTAGACCCTCTCCTGGAGCTCGGGATGTTCACGTTCATTCATTCATCGTCTTGAGCAAGTGATCTTCGAACAACATGGCCTTCGTTATCTTGGGTCGAGTGATTGCTCACCCTTCTGTTCTTGTGAGATGGAACCAAAAATCGAACAGAGAAAATTTCGTTCGATAAACAGGAAGATCGAATGAAGAATATGCCTTCACATATCGATCTTGCAAGAAATTGAGGCGAGTCGAATCGCTCATCATCGAATGAACAGAGGGGTTTGGTCGTTAGTAATCGTGGTCGTCGACCACAGGGACACCGGAACCAACCATCCCGGCGAGGGACTAGGCGGCTCTTGATGTTGTCGACGACGCCATTTCTGGAGTGAAGGAGAGAATGGGCAAAAACCCTGAAATCGTAATTGAGTGGCTGGGAAGAAGAAGAAGAAAAGGGAAGGAGGAGAGAGAGGGGGAAGAAAGGAGGAGAGAGAGGGGAAAGAAAGGAGGAGTTCTGGGTGGAGTTTGGAGGAAGAAGGGGAAGGGGAAGGGGAAGGGGAAGGGGAAGGTTATTTTTATTTTTTAAGTGGGAGGGTATTTTGATCATTTCAAGTAGGAGTTCTCCAGAAAAAAAAGAATATTCCGGCTCCAAAGACCCGAGAGTCTATTATCATCAAAACTTAGGGAAGGGACAATCATTTTTCAAAAATCAGGGACTCTAGGGGAGGGTGACCAAATGTCAGAGACTTAAGAGAAATTTATCCTTATTTTTTTTACAAGGTCGACCTTTATTCCAACTTATCTTTCTTCCATCTTTCATAAAGATGCAAATTTTAATTTTCTATATGGAGAAATTTACTTTACTTGCTTGCTTGGACATCCTCCAAAGATAGAAGAACCAAACAACAGAGAGAGAGAAGCAAACACCAAACCAAATAAAAAGGGGAAAAGGCTTGGTGAAAGTGAAAAAGAAGGAGATGGAGAGAGTGAAGAACATGATAAAGCCGAAGGCAAACCCACAGCAGCAGTTGAGAGATTGGCAGCGACGGCTTCGCCAGGAGTGTCGGAGCATCGAGCGTCAAATCCGAGGTCTAAATTTTCAATCTTTATGCTTTTTTTTTCTTTTCTGGGTTTAATTTTGATGGGGTTTTTCGAATTCGGTTTTTTTTTTTGGTCCAACCACTTGTTGCCTTTGATCAAGATATGAACTTTAGGGTGGTGATTTGCTGCCAATCGGATTTGGGTTGATGGGTTCTTTTGGGTTTTGGGTTGGCTTTGATGGTGGTGGTTTTTTTTTTGTTTGGTTTATTAGATATACAGAAGGAAGAGAAAGGTGTACATAAGGCCATTAGAGAAGCTGCTAATAGGAATGACATGGGTTCTGCCAAGGTACTTAGAAAGTTTCTTTTTTTATTACTAAATCTGATTGCTTGAGTTGTTCTAATCAATCTGCATAGGTTTTAGATATCTGCTACATTTCATGATGCTTGATGATGTTCGTCGTGTGGAGCATTATGTCCCTTGCTTGTGCTGATGTTTGAGTGCCACCATTATTATGCCGAACGTATTTTGTCTTGCCTATTGAAGTTTGCAAAGAAGTGATTGGTGATTGTTGGTTGTTCTGATGTTGGAGTTTTTACATTGTCTGGTGACAAAAGACGGCATTAACTTAGTGAAATGGAGAATCGTTTAACACTTTAACTGCTTTTGCTGTTTTGGTGAATAGATAACATGTCATCAAGTTGTGTTTCTCTATCTTTTAGTATATGCATCCCAGCTGATATATTGTCAGGACATTTGATTTGGAGTGCTTGCTTTGTAACTGCTGAGCTAGGGCATTTTCTCTTTTCACAATCTATTTTTTCTTCCACATCCTCAACATCCTCGTATGCTTGTCTTGAATTGCAGGCACTTGCTAAGGAAATTGTAAGATCGAGGAAAACAGTAAATCACCTATATGAGAATAAGGCACAATTGAATTCAATATCAATGCATCTCGGAGAGAGTGTTGGTATGCGAGCAATTACCTTAAAATTTTATCCACTCATTGCTCTATGATTTGCAATGTTTATGCCATTGCAGTTTCGCATGTCTTTCTCTTTCCTGGATGTTTGGAATTAGTTTATGGCTAATAGATGTCATTATATAGGACAGTGGGATATAGTTTAACTGTATCTTAGAACACCTAAATTCTCCCATTGCACTCCCAAATAGTCATCTGTGAACACATCCATTTGTTGGATTGGTCATTCTGTAGAGAGATGGTATTTTTTTTCTGGCAAGGGTTTAGTTATTTTACAGGTTTCGACGGAACCAAAAACCATGAGAATCATGTATCCTTTGCCATTGGACACGTTTAATCATTATACATTTTTGTTGGTTTTGCAGCAATTGCTCGTACTGTGGGCCATTTATCCAAGAGTGCCGAGGTTATGAAGCTTGTTAATAATCTCATGAAGGCGCCACAAATGGCTGTTACAATGCAAGAGTTCGGAAAAGAAATGATCAAGGTATTAATTTTATACTAAATTTCAATGAAAGGCGCTAAATGGCTGTTACAATGCAAGAGTTCGGAAAAGAAATGGCCATATAGCCCTTCTCCTGATGTTGGAGAAAATAGGAGCTTAATCTTCTCATCAGTTAGTTGCATGACGGTAACAATTGCTTCTGAAAGGCATGTGTGTCACTGTCTAGGGCTTGTTAATAGTCTCATGAAAGGAACTTCTGTTGTTAAACATGAAAGAAACACCAAAGATAGAAGCATTCAGGTCAATCACCTTTCCTATATGGGTTCATTCACCAATTATAGCTTTTTGGTTTCAAATTGCAACAATCTTTGGAGAGATGAAGTAACTTAAACTCATAGAATCTAACGCCGACTTAATATTTTTAGGCTTGTTGGAGATAAGTTCACATTGTCCATGAATGAGCTCAAAGGTCTGCTGCAGCTCATTGTGTTCTTTGCTTAAGACAAGTTGCTATCTTATTGGCTATTTCTATCGCTCTGCTTTTCACGGTTCACTCTAAATTACCCATGTATTTGGAACCTCATGGATTAATCATTACTTGCCTCCCATTTACTAATCGTGACATTGACAAGTGCAGGCAGGGGTGATTGAGGAATTTGTGGAAGAGTCTCTTGATAATGCATTGGACTCCGACGATATAGAGGAGGAGACTGAAGAAGAAATTGACAAGGTTTTGACTGCTATTGCCGGTGAGACAGCTTCGCAACTGCCTGAAGCAGTGAGGAAAGAGAGAGTGAAGCCAACTGCCCAGACAGCTGGAGCATCAGAAGAGGTATGGATGGAGGATATCTCGAACACTTCGAAACATGTTTTTACGTTCATCTTTTTCCTTCGTTCTTACAGAAGACGGGAAGAGGATAGTAATTCTATTTTAATTTCTCCAGGAAGAACCTATAGCCGAAGGAGTAGACGACGAGGAAGAGCTAGAAGAATTAAGAGCTCGGCTTGCCAAAGTCAGGTCGTAGACCGAGCCTTCGTCACCTCTAAAATCGAAACTCGAGCAACAATATTCAACCAGAGTACAAGAGCAGCAAAAAGCAGTAGTGATCATTAGTAGATGCCTGTAATTCGCCTGAAGTCAGAAATAATCTATTGGCCTCTGCCCTGACTTGCTAGCTGTACATAGGATATACGACTTATTGATCCATCTAGGACGAGACCATTTTGTGGTATCACAAGCCTTGTAAACGAAATAGTTATGTTTTTGTGTGGAGTGTTTTGGTATAATCCATAGGTAGCTTTGGTCCAATTGTTTGGGTATTGGGTAGTTTCCCTTTTATAGTTTAGCTGATTATTCGATAAGTATTCGATTCGATAACCAAATTTTGATTTAGTTCGTGCAGAAACAAGCAAGCTACCGAATACCCATGATTTTGAGCCTCACTTAGAAGGACTAGATGCCGTGATATTAGTTAACATGTTGACTATTGCATACATCTATATGCTTGAAAAGATCCAATTGGTGGACAATTCATCCCCAGCCCAAATTTCCATGTCGAGGCAATATCAACGGAGCATAAAATTCTATATTAGGGCAAAATTTGAGTGAGAATTTTATGAGTGTCAAGGACCCAAATTCTATCTAACTTTGAAATTTTCATCAAGGGGCTCTTCCTGAATTGGACCGGCCTGTTCTCTATTTGCTCTGGAATTTTTTTAAGGGTAAATTACTCTCAGGTCTCTCTGGTTTGCTAAAATGATTATTTTCGTCTCTCCTGTTTCAAAACTGATACTTTAGTCCACCAAGTTTGATTTTATTGTACTCTCAGTCCCTCGCTGACGTCATCATTTATTTATCATTTTTTAATTGGTAAAAATTACGTCCCTACCCTTAAAAATCAGAGAAATTAACTTTTCTTAAATGTAAAGTAAGGGTATGATAGTCATTTTCTTTATTAAAATATAATAAATTGAATGATGACGTCAGTGAGGGACCTGAGAGTACAATAAAATCAAACTAGGGGGACTAAAGTATCGATTTCGAAACAGGAGGGACAAAAATAGTCGTTTTAGCAAACCAGATGGACCTGAAGGTAATTTACCCTTTTTAAAATACTATACGAATACTCACTTACCCATCTAATCGTGGTTCAAACAAGAAAAATTTTCTAACAAGTATTTCTTAAAGGCTCGAAATTGTGATTTCTTTGATCATGACAACGACCTATTTTACTCTTTGGATCCGAGTTCATCCAGTTCACCCAAGTGTACGAACTACCTGATTGGACCAAATTTTGGGTAGTTCGAGTGATCTCTGGGTTTCACACCAATGACAACTCGGGATCCTTCCGGTTGGAGCTTGGACAAATCAGCCTGCCGGTCCGATAATGTTCTTAAAACGTTGTCACCAGCATCATTAATCGGATCACCTCATTTTCATACATGCTTATTAAGTATGTTAGTTTGACACTGTTCAACGCCAAAAAAAGGGAGAATTACATTTTTTTAAAGGAAAATGAGTATTACATATGAGTTCCGTCTCCACAGTATGTATTTCTCTCTTGACTTCGGATCGAATTGTAGAGATGCATGTAGAGATGCGTTAGCAAACCTCACAATATCTCAATTCGTAAGTTTTCCTCCTTTTGCGACAGCAAGAAGCATATTTTTAAAGATAAAATTTTACACTAATATTATACTTGCGAAGATTTAAACTCTGAATCTAAATTTATGTTAAGTCATTGTATACTTTATGCCGTTAGACCAAATTTTTTTGGCGCGACCGAATGTCTTTTTTCCAAAGAAAACAAGATTAAATTGTATATTTTGATGGTACAAAGTGTGGGAAACTTTGGTATCCCTTTGAAATTCGAGTTGATTCTAGCTGGATAACGTATTATTACTAGTCGAGGGTCCATCAATCAGCGAATAAGAAGGTCATCGCTAACATGTGTAAGATAAAATATTCACTGGGGACCGTTCAAAAAAAAATTCACTGGGGATAATATACGCCAAAAATATGAATTGACAGAGGACAGAAAGAGAACCAAGCAAAAAAAAAGCTATAGTTGCCAAAATATAAAGTAAATAGCGATGGCTGAGGAGAAAAAAAGGGCCCAAATCACAGCATCATTTATCTCTCAATCGGGTTTTTTTTTGCATCTCAAATTATAAGCTCTTTTGACGTATATTGTTCAATTGTAGTTTTCTTATTAAGTAGATGTCTATACCATCCCGAATGGGCCCGAATGGGTGAAAGCACGACGGAGTAATCTCGCGTGGAGATAAAAAATGTGTTAAAGAGAAAACTTGGTATCCAGATCGAACATTATTGAAATTTATTTAGATACAATTTTTTATAATTATGTCATTCACAAGGTAGGACCAAAGATATTCTTAAGTGAATCCAAATCTTTTACCACTTGAATCATCGATATTCCAACAAGTATTTAACATTGGAATAAAAATTTGAATTCGAGAACCATTGATTAAATTAGAATAAATTTGTTATTGATCTTTTAAATTGATGATAGCATAAGAAAATTTCAAGAAGTAAAAAACGAATAAAAACGGTCAATTTATCAATTCCGTGTTATGCATGTACAGGGCACAAATCCGGGAAAGATGAACTCACAGCTTCAGTTATTATGACCCTCCAAACATAGGATCAACAACTTCTTTTAATAAAGAAGGAAGAAGTCTTATCTTTCTATTTTTTTTCCAATAAATGTAGGAAAGAAGCATTCAGTATACCGTATGGAGCTAATAATTACCTGCCATATTTAGTCACGGAAACAAATCCCATCATACTAATTTACTGTTGAGAATAATTTTGTTTGAAACATCACACAAGAAGAAATAAAGAAGTTACGTAACATGTTATGCATACCCATTACTTCCACGAGGTTTTTTTTCTTTACAAATAGTTTATATTTATTATGAAAAAAATTTGCCGGAATTATAAGTAATTATACTTACTATTTTAGATTTATTAGTCTGGAATACTTATTTTACACGTATTATGTATACCCGACTTCCACGAGGTTATTCTTTTGGCATAATAATAATAGTTAATAATAATAATAATAATAACGTTATTATGTTCAATTATAATCTTTTTGTTAAGTGTTCAGCTATAATCCTCTACTTGATATTATTCTCAAAATTATTTTACATTCGAACATTTACAAAACTCATCAATTCAGCTTGGAGACGAGTCAAAGAGCAAAAGATAACAACCCTATGTTATAAGCTCGAACTTGAAAATTGAAACCTATTGTTAAAATAAAACAATCAACTCACGGGTTGATCAGGTATTCAGAGGTTGCATGGTGACATTTAAACTCATGATTCGGCCTACTATGGTGTATTTACAAATATTTTAGTAAAAATCATATTGTTCAACAGTTTTTAATCAAATTTACTGTTTTTTTTGTGATAGAGATTTCCACAATTTATATTTTTGGTAACAAAGTTCTGAGATGATTAAGTTTTTATGGCTAATGTCTATATAGGTAACCAAGTTTGTTTACACGTCACTTTCATCTATCTTGTTGTCGTGGACAATGCCAAAATTTTGCATCCCTACTAAACTAAAGATCATTAAGACCTTAATATTTGAAAATACAGCAACGCCCACCAAGTTTTGGATTTTTGTGAAGAAATGGGTGGATTTTGGGTATTTTCTAATTTTTAGAGTTCGTAATAAATTTTAGTTTAGTTTCGATGTGTTTGAAGTACTTGCCACCTCAGCGCCAACAAAAGATGAAAAAATATTGTGTCAGTAAACGAGTCGGTAAAAACTAACCATTGTTATAAAAAATGTCAATTTGGAAAATATATGATAAAAACAAAACAGTGAAAATTTCCCGATATTTTTACTCCTCTCTATATTAGGAAACCATTTCGTAGTGGATTCCGAGTTGGACGGTTCCGCTATCTTGTTGAAGAAAGTTGGACAGTTTATTGATTCCTGCTCAATAATGGAAATGATAACCATGTGCTTATTCAATGTATGGAGTCATTAAACATGATTTTTTTCGGAGAAATTCCATTAAACAAAGTATTGTCGCCTTTAAGATATCTCAAGTTTGGGTCCTTGAGAATGCAACAATATTATATAAATTTTGAAAAAATTTCGACATCTATTAAAAGTGCTATCTACTCGAATTTTGTACATCAGATATATAAACCAAAAGATAGAGCAATCTAATATTGTTAGGTTAACTAATAATACATTAATGCACATGCATGATACGTAGACTAAATAAACAGCCCTCCTGTAACACAGTTTTGACTTTAATCATTACAAAAAATTAACAGTTTAAACTTTAATTATCTTAATAATCGGTTTCCTTGTCTGAGATGCCTCCAAATCCAAATGATATAAATATATATATACTCCAATCCCATTTGCCTTGACAAGACACCAACTCCAACAAGTGTGAGAACCTCAAACAATGGCAACCTCAACTCTGACTATTCTGCTCATTTCTCTGGTTCTTTCCTCCTGCATCTTGGCATCTTCCCATGCTGCACGAT
This sequence comes from Hypericum androsaemum, assembly GCA_963995505.1. Classification (NCBI taxonomy): domain Eukaryota; kingdom Viridiplantae; phylum Streptophyta; class Magnoliopsida; order Malpighiales; family Hypericaceae; genus Hypericum; species Hypericum androsaemum. The sequence continues at coordinate 14,722,339 of OZ023186.1, forward strand.
ACCCGCGGCACCAACCGAGCGTGTCCGAGGCCGCCGAGCTGCCAAAAATGCGCGCGGAGAGGATGATCCGATCGCTGAACTTGTTCCCTAAGCACGAACTCAACCTGCTCCTCGATGAGGACTCACTGGTGGCAGCTCCAAGAATTGTGGAGAAGCCAGTGAAGTTCCGAGCTGCCGGTAATCCGGGGCCTTCGGTTCAGGAGTTTGGCCACTATGCAGGGTACTTCAGGCTCCCCAAGACGAAAGCTTCAAGGTACACACAACAATTAACTAACTCATACGCAGTATAGTCAGAAATATGCATACTTTTGGTATTGATGGAGCTCTGCCTCCTCTGTTTCAGGATGTTCTACTTCTTCTTCGAGTCGAGGCATAGCAAAGCGGACCCAGTTGTGATATGGCTGACCGGCGGGCCGGGATGCAGCAGCGAGCTGGCATTGTTCTATGAGAATGGCCCTGTCAAGATCTCAAAGGATATGTCACTTGTCTGGAATGAATATGGATGGGACTTGGTACGTTTAACAATGGTTGACCATTTCGAACAACCATTTCTCGAAACAATTACTAAGTTAAGCTTGTTCTACACTTTTACTAGGCATCAAACATCATATTTGTTGACCAGCCAACTGGAACCGGCTTCAGCTACACGACCGATGACAGTGACATTAGACACAATGAGACAGGAGTGAGCAATGATCTATATAGCTTCTTACAGGTACGCTTGTTCTGTCTTTTCTGTAATTTTTGTCACCAAAACCGACGGTTGAACCGAAGAGACGACTCGGCTTGATTTGATCACGCAGGAATTTTTCAAAGCTCATCCGGAGTACATGAATCACGACTTCTACATAACCGGAGAATCCTACGCCGGACACTACATCCCGGCTTTTGCTTCAAGGGTCAACCAAGGAAACAAGAACAAGGAAGGAATCCATATAAACCTTAAGGTACATCTTACACTCCAAGGGCCTAATCTTGCTGCTAAATCATCTGCTGAAGTTTTTCGACAACTCGAACAGGGATTTGCCATCGGAAACGGGCTAACAGATCCTGCTATTCAATACAAAGCATACACAGACTTTGCCCTGGATAACAAGTTAATCGGGAAATCTGACTATGACACAATAAATAAGTTGGTTCCAGGATGTGAAGAGGCAATTAAAGCCTGTGGTATGATTCTCTTATCTTATCCATCATCTTCATGTATCTATCTTCAGTCCGAGCTTGATGAAATTGGAACTCATTGCAGGCACTAACGGCGAAGATACATGCGCAAACGCATACTTCGTTTGCAACCAAATCTTCGACGAGATCATGACCATCGCTGGAAACATAAATGTAAGGGAAAAATCAACAATCATTTAACAATCAAACACATTCACCGAGTCGACAATGCTTGTTGTTTCCTTCTGCAGTACTATGATATCAGAAAGCAATGCGAGGGCTCGTTGTGCTACGACTTCTCAGGAGTAGAGAATCTCCTCAACAATGCTTCCGTTCGAAAGGCGCTGGGAGTCGGAAACATAGAGTTCGTCTCTTGTAGCAGTGAAGTCTACAGTGCCATGATCAATGACTGGATGAGGGATCTTGAAGTAGGCATACCGGCTCTGCTCGAAGACGGTATCAACGTGCTCATCTACGCCGGAGAGGAGGATCTCATATGCAATTGGCTAGGAAATTCAAGGTGGGTCCATGCCATGGAATGGTCTGGCCAGAGAGCATTTGGAGCAGCTGCAACCGTTCCTTTCATGGTTGAAGGGTCAAAAACAGGAGAGATGAAAAGTCATGGCCCTCTTACCTTCCTCAAGGTCTCTCTCTATCTATCTCTCTGTCTCTAAATGTAATAAGGATCATAGTTTTTAGCTAAGCAACTTACGGGTATGTATCCGAACGCAGGTGCATGAAGCCGGTCATATGGTCCCCATGGATCAGCCCAAAGCTGCTTTGCAGATGCTCAAGAGTTGGACACAAGGGGAACTTGCAGTGGCTTAGACTAAAAACATGAAGATATACAGAAGATACAGATATAGTGGTTGGATTCAGGCTTTATGCTAGCTTCTGTTCAACCATTACTTCGAAACAAGTACAAAGAATTTAAATAAAGTGTTTTACGTATTTCCAATGAGCTAGCTTGTTTCGCCTGTTCCATTTTTCTTCAATTGATCTGCTGATGAGACAGCATACCATTGTATTGATATCACTTAGAATACCCTCTCATGCATCCTGAGACCCAACCACCATCCATCAATACCATTTCGGTTTCGAGAAACCTGCTACTAGGCATCAATGGCTTCCGATGGATGAATTTTGGTAGAATACTATCGCCATCCTATTAAGATGTCTCCATTTGTGGCTTTATGAAGAATGCGTAAGCCGCTAATTGTAGATATCTTAAGCATGTGTTTAAATACAACGCTATGACTAAGATGATAAACTACGTAACTAACGTGATAAGTTCTAATACAAGTTACAAAAGTGATGAGAGATAACTCTAGTATAAGATCTCTACAGGACCGGAGCAACAATCGGATAAGCATCATTCGTAACACTCTCCTTTCAAGTTGGAGCGCGTAAATTAACCACGTCTATCTTGGAAACAAGAGTCTGAAATTGATCAGTTCCAAGTCCTTCGGTGAAGATGTTGCTAAATGACAAGTGGTATTGATTTTGCAATGCGAAAATCTCATTTCATGTAATCCATTCATATACGAAGTAGCAATCCATCTCAACATATTTGATACATTCATGATTAGGAGTGAGCATTCAGATTATCCAAGTCCGAACTATCCGAATTATGCGAATAAGTATTTTTAGTATCCGAGTCCGAACTCTCCAGTATCCGATATCCGAATTTTTTTTGGATACGGATATGGATAATTCGAACTATCCATTTTTTTCAAACCTTCAAAAATAAAAATGGTAACCAATATGCTTGATATAGACAGAATCCAACTGATTCTCCAGCAAATTTTTTTTTGCAAAAATAGTTCTAATTAAGCTAATGATCCCAATGATTCATCCACGGGAGAAGAGAAGCTAAAAAGACAATTTATACAAGAAAAATGTGGTTTGCTATAAAGCCTAGGCAACTCTGGCCTACAAAATACTTGCAACTCAATCGACAATGACATTGCATAATTCGGATATTTCAGATATCCAAATATCAATTTCATTATTGGTATTCGTATCCGAGTCTGAAATATTTAATTCGGATAATTCGAATCTGAGTCCGAATCTAAAATTTTTTTGGATATCGGATATGGATGTCAGATTTTTTGCTCACCCCTATTCATGATAAACGAGGTTCTGAGTGATGTGTAAGGCAGCCCGGTTGTCACGGTATAGAGGAGTAGGCTCATTAGTGAACACCCCAAGAATCGAAAGGAACTAGCGTAGCTAAAGTATTTCAGTGACCGTGACTGTCATTGCGCGATACTCGACTTCAGCTGAAGAGCATGCAACAACACTTTACTGCTTGCTTCACCAGGACACTAGAGAGTCACCAAGGGTGATAAAATATCCACTGTGTGATCGTCTTGTCATTGGGCATCCTCCCAAATTCGCATTACAATAAGCGGCAAGTTGAAAACCAGGTTGCTTGTTAAGCAAGTGCCCTAGCCCGGCTGTAGCCGAAGCAAGAGGTGAAAGCAAGAGAAAAATGAGCAAGGAAATGAATAAGATGGACAAGTTGTGAATGCGATTTCCAGTGGTGCACTTCCTGAAATGCTGATCTAGTACAACGAAATTGTCACCAGAAGTATTGTTGGGAAACAATAATGGACCAGCAATCAAACGAGAACGAATCAAAATGAAGAAGATCTCTCAATTGATATAGTCAGTCTGCAAGAGAAACAGCTTCCCTGGTGCTTTGTCTCATACAATCCTCATCTCTAGGATCTGCTTAGCCTCACCCAAATTCTTCATGGCAAACCTCTCAGACAATTGCTTCTTTACCTTGCCTACCTCTTTAGTACTAGAGCCTACTATCAATATTTCATCAACATAAAATAGGAGGATGATATATCTATTGTCACACCTCTTGAAGTAGTAAAAATAGTCTGCCGCACAATGCAAAACTCAATCTCGTGCATGTTTCCATCGAACTTCTTGTACCACTATCATGGAGCTTGCTTCAACCCATACAAACTCTTTTCTCAACCTGCACACAAAGCCCACTTTTACCTTTTGACAAGTACCCTTCTTGCTGTTCCATGTAAATCTCTTCCTCTAGATCGCCATGGAAAAAGGCTATGTTCACATCCATCTGCTCTAGCAACAAATTCTCTCTAACAACAATACTCAACACCATTCGAATAATGGTTAGCTTTACAATAGGAGTAAAAATATCGGTAAAATCAATATCGTATTTCTGCTAAAATTTCTTCACAACCAGTCTCGCCTTATAAGTTGTGTGATATCCGCCTCTTGCTTAACTCTATATACCCACTTATTTTGTAGTACCTTCTTGCCTTTTAGGAGTTGGACCAGTTCTCAAGTCTCATTACTCCCCAATGACTCCATCTCATCATCCATTACAAGCTTCCACTTGCGCACATGCTCACTCCGCTGTGGCTCTGTAAAATCCTCTAGTTCTCTTTCATCTGTCAAAAGTAGATAGTAGTAAGCTGGAAAATACCTGTCTGGTGACCCACGCGGCCTGGTGGATCACCGCTGCTCAAATCACTGGCGGTGGAGAAATTGGTTCTACCTTCTGACCATTCAGTACTTTCTTGCTCCCACCCGAGTTTGAGATGTCTAACTCGACCACCTCATTGCCATAACCAACTGCATCTGTGTACTCACCCTCTCCTTATACAATACCTTCTTATTGAATACGACATCTTGACTCCGAATGACTTTGCGATTTTCCTCATCCCAAAATCTGAAGCCAAAATCTTCTCCTCCATACCCAATGAACGTACACTTCGTGGACTTGCCATCCAGCTTGCTCCTCTCAACTGCATCAATATGAGCATACTTAATAAAGCTAAATACACGAAGATAGGAAAGATCAACCTCCTTACCACTTGAAGTCTCCTCTGGTATCCCATTCTCCAAAGGGGTTAATAGTCCTCTATTGATCAAGAATGCATCAGCGTTGATTGCATCCATCCAAAATATCTTTGATAGGCCACACTTCAATCTCATGGCCCTGACCCCTCTCATTGAGTACCTGTTCATCCTCCATGTGATGCGATTCTGTTGGAGGGTTCCAGCTACTGTCTCCTTTATGTGAATCCCATTTGCAGCACAGTAATACATAAAATCCTTGAGCTTGTACTCTCTGCCATTATCCGATCTTAAGACCTGTCTCATTCTCTACAAGGGCTTTTTACTTTCTGAAGGCATTGAAGGCATCCGATTTATATTTCAAAAAGTAAACTCATACCTTCCTTATGGAATCATCAATGAAGGCCATGTAATACGATGCACCACCCAAGGATGCTACTGGTGCCGGGCCTCACATATCAGTGCAGTCCAACTCAAGTTTTTGCTCCTTTAGGGACCTTCCACCTCTCGAAAAGCTCACCATTTTCTGCTTTCCAAGGACACAATGCTTACAAAGATAGATATAAACTATCTTTATGCCTGGAAGCTTCCCTTTTGAATACAGAACCTCATCCTCTTCTAACTCTTGTGGCCAAGTCGACTATGCCACAAGTCTGCCTCGTCTGTTGCACTTGTAAGACCAATGCTATCATGGGTGTTCCTTTTCATATACAATGTACATTCTTTCAAACTTCGAGCCACTACAATAGTCCCTTGGTAATTTTTTATGACCTGCAGTCAAATATCATCGCATAACCTCATCATTCAGCTACCCCACAGAAAGAAAATTTCTCTTCAACCCAGGAATATGCCTCACTCCCTGTAACCGCAATAAAGATCCATTCGGCGTGCTAATTCGAACATCCCCCTTGCCACAATTTACAACAGTTCATCATTCGCTAGATAAACCTTGCCATAATCACCTGGAGTATACCGCTCCATCATTCCTGCATCATTGTATGAATGGAACGATGCTACAAAATCCAACACCCACGCCTCCAATAGACTGCTCACACTAATTACCAATGCATCTCCGTGGTCATTTATTATTGCATTAGCTGACTTGTCCTTCCTCTTTGGTGTCGTGCACTAATCCTGAAAGTGACCATATTGATCACAATTCCAGCACCTGAGGCTACTCTGGATTCTCTGTACTCAAAGCTGCACCCGAGGCTACTCTGGATTCTCTCTTATAAATCTCTTCACTCATAATCAAATTCCTCACCTTGTCATTCCCTGCAGAAGCACTGACTGCAGTAACAGTGTCATTCTAACTATCAAGTAAAGAACTTATCAAAATTAGGGCTTGTACCTCATCCTCGAAGTTTATCGCAACCAAGCTCAACTAGTACTCTCTGCCATCCTGAGGTTGAATAACCTCCTCATCAGGTGCACCTTATTTGCGGCTGATGTCTTCTCATACATCTTGAACAAAGTCTCCAGCATCTCTTTGGTGGTCTTTGATTTTATCGAATGCAGCCATTTCTAGACAACGACAAGCGCACTACGCTCATCGCCTTCCTGTCCAGCATACTCCACTCTTCTTCCTTCATATCTTCGGACTTCTTCCCACCAACAGGTAGGTGCAAATCCTTGCCATACATATAGTCCTCTATCTGCATCTTCCAAAACCCAATGTCCAAGCCATCGAACTTGTCAACAGGTGACTTCCCTTCATCTATTATAACTGCTCCCACCAGTCCCTAACCTTCAAAATCTGATACTAATTATTGGAAAATAATAATGGACCATCAATCAAATGAGAACGAATCAAAATAAAGAAAATAACATAATTTAGTGACCGTGTTCGTCAAGAATGACTACGTCTGAGGGCGTGTCAAGCCAAAAAAATTTCACTAGATTTATGCGTCACTACACTTTTTATCATACATTACAATGGGTATTACATGTGTTTATATAGAAGAGCAACCCTAATTTGGATTGGAGTTCAGAAATGAACTAAATAGAAAATTGGTTTAAGGCCTTGCCACGCAGACTGGCGACCGCCAGTGCACCAAATCTTCCAGCTTCTGTTGCTCCCCACTGGCGAACGCCAATACACTTGCGACCGCCAGTTCCTCCTCCTTCAAAATGCATCTGGCCAACGCCAAAGGTCGTTGCCCATGAAGGACCATCAGTAGGCGTAGAGTCATTTGATATGTTGGCTCAGAGCCACCGACAAGGGTCAGTCTCGTTATAGAAGTCTCGTGGGGCCCTCGGAAGAAGGGACCTCCACAACGTCTTAGAGAACCAGCAATCACGAGATATATACATCAGAGACTTAGGGGCAGATCCACACCTAGGGCAAGTATCGTGCTCTGTCAAGTGCCTCCGAGCATGCTCCGCATTTGTCATCAACTTGCAATGACAGAATCACCAAGTGAAGAAATGAACACGCTTAGGAAACCGTAGGCTCTAAATCCTGGTCCAAACTGGATTAGCCGGCGGCAATGCCACACTCCTGCACATGGCACTATACAGAGACTGGGTAGAGAAAACTCTATCCTGAGTGAGCCCCCAGGATAAGGAATCCCTCCAATCAGGTAAGTCCTATAAAAAAACTAAGGTCAGGGAGCTAATCATATGTTGGGGTAAAAGAGTCTCAAGGTAAGAGGTGTCCCAACCACTCCCCGGGTTCCAATACTCCAAAACCCTCCTGCCAGCATCTATCACGGAGAGGTCACCAAGGAGGTGGTTTTGGAGGGGGGAGGGAAAGAGCCACGGATCATCCCAAAAAGAAGTCTGAAGACCGTTGCCTACATACTGACGAAAGCTGAGTGTGAGCACCGGGTGGGCCTTCACCATGGCCCGCCAGGTGGTAGAGGAGTCGCACTTCGACTGTAGCAAATCTAGGCTGCTGCCATCCCTGTCATACTTGCCAATTAAGACATGCACCCAAAGAGGGTCCTGAGACTGGAGGAACCTCCAGGGCAGCTTGGCAAAGGATGCTATATTGGCCCTCTGAAAAGGTCAAAGGCCGAGGCCTTTCACCTCCTTTAGGAGGCCTAAGATATCTCTGCTGACAAGGTGCATCTGCTGGCGGTCCTGATGGGAACCCCAAATGAACTCGCGGATGCGACAGTCTATATTCCAACAGAGACTAGCAGGCAATAGGTCGATCTGCATCATATGGCCAGGGATGGAGGACAAAACTGAGCGAGGGTCAGGTGACCTTTCCCTACTCAAGGATCTTGCCTTCCAACCACTGCTACGCAGCTTTTCCAGGACGTAATGGTACGACTGTCGACGGTCCCGTCTAAGGTTAGTTGGGGCACCTAGGTACTGGCCCAAGTCTGAGGTCAGGGGAATACCCATCACATCACTGATCTGGCTAGCAAGCTCCGGACTGATGTTCGAGGAGACCATGAGCTTAGACTTGGGAAAACTGACTCGTTGCCCAGAGCAGCCACAGAAGGTCTCCAGGAGGTCCCGTACAGTCTCCATCTGGGTCACAGAGGCCTCGCAAAAGAGGATAAGATCATCAGCAAACATCAGCTGGGAGAGGGGTGAGGCATGGCGTGTCAACCTAACCGGGATCCATCTACCAGCCTGAACCAATTGCTCTATAGCATGCGAGAGTCTCTCCATACATAGAACGAAGAGGTAGGGGGAAATGGGATCGCCCTGACGGATCCCGCTGGATGGGTGGAAGGCCTCAGTCTTACCCCCATTCTACAGAACACACATCGAGGTGGTCGAAACACACTCTATAACCCAGTTAACAAAGGTCACCAGAACACCAGCCAGAAGGAGCGTCTTCTGGAGGAAGTCCTAGTTCAACTGGTCATAGGCTTTCTCAAGATCAAACTTGACAATCATCCAGCCAGTCTTGCCCTCCTTGTGGGCCATCGAGTGAACGACCTCCCGAAGGATAATAATGTTATCCGTCATAAAGTGGCCCAGGATAAAATTGAACTGTGTCGGGCTAACTATCATATCAAGGAGGGGCTTCAGCCAATCCACCAAGAATTTAGTAATGATCTTATAAAGAACACTATAGAGACTGATGGGACGGAACTGAGATAGGGTCTCCGGAGTGGGGACCTTAGAGATAAGGGTGATCAGCGTAGTATTCAGGTGGGAAGGGAGTCGATCACTGAGGAAGAACTCTTGGAATAAACTGAATCACCCACCACCTCCCAGCACCTCTGGAAGAAGATAGCCTGGTAGCCGTCTTTACCAGGGGCTTTATAGGGACCCATCTAGAATAAAATATTACGGATGTCTGCACGAGACACCAGACGACAGAGGCCGCCAGTGAGGCCATCATCCAGGGAAGGGAAGCCATTCTGGTACAGAAAGTCTGGGCGAATAGGGTTCTCCTCAGAATAGAGGCGACAAAAGTGGTCAACAGCTAAGGTGCAGAGGGAAACCTGATCCCAAAGGCACTCGCCATCGGGAGATCGGAGACCACGAACTCGGTTTCCATGCCGACGGACGACAGTCGAGGTATGGAAGAAACAAGTATTGCGATCCCCATCAGTAATCCACAGTTTCCTAGATTTCTGCATCCAAAGGAGTGCCTCCTGATCAAGAATAACATCCAACTCCTTACGTAGTTTATCCTCCAGCCGAAGTAGACCCTGAGTAGTGCCTGCCTCTAGAGACCTCTGAATACCTTCCAGACGAGCAATGCACCTATCCTTACGCCGAAGGATTTGTCTAAACACCTCCTATTTCTACTGACGTAAAGCCAGGGTGAGGGACTCTAAGGCACTGCTGGCCAGGGTGGGTCTCGGCCACTAGGCGTCCAGGAATGGCATAAAGTCAGAGTGAAGTAACTAAGCAACTTAGAAGTGAAATGGCCTCTCCCCTAGAGCCACACGCGCCAGGTACCTGACCACCATCTTCGGCCAGTCAAGCCTCCAATCCCCATTGCATAAGACATGATCGAGGTGCTTGGAGATCCGAGTGGAAGTCTCCCGGCCCCAAGCCCAGGTAAATCTTGGTCCCAGAAACCCAACGTCAATAAGGCCAAGAGTATCAATGTGCTCAGCAAATCACATATCTTGGTCCAAAAGGGTGTCCGAGCCCCCTACCTCTCATCTAGGGATTGGATATCGTTAAAGTGACCTCCAAGAATCTAGGGTCCATCAATGGTGGCACTGAGGGCAATGAGCCTATCCCACATGCCCTCTCGCTCTATAGGTCTGGGGCTGGCATAAACTGCAGCGAGATGAAAGAAACTCTGATGGTGGCTGACCCTAGCCTGAATAAACTTGTTATCCCAAACCATGACGGAGATCTAAACTGTGGGTTCCGACCAAAGGAGCCAGATGCCCCCCTACATCCGGACGCATCGACGCGCTCAACGTTTGAGAAGCCAAGACGTTGGCAAACCCTATCAGTTTTACTCCATGAAATTAGGGGTTCAAGGATAGCAAGGATACTCTAACAATGAAGCTGGATCAAACTCCTAGCGGCTTGCAAAAAATGGGGGCTCCCGGCACCACAACAGTTCTAAAAAATAATAGACAGGTTCGACATAAGATGAAATAACTAGATAAATAGATAAGGGAATAAAAACCAAACACAGAGCGAAGAGGCATCAAATGAGGATAGCGTCTGGGCGGGCCTCAGTTGGTAACAGGTCTGACCCTAGTTGGGCCGTGTCAACCATGTCCGGGGCCGTTGGTTGCTCAGAGGCCTGCCTGATGCTAGCGGCGAAGTAGGCTAATTTCGACCCAACTTCGATCTGGTGGTCCAAGCTAGGCTCCGCATCGGGCTCTTCTCCATGGGCTTGGGAGGAGGTGAATGGGCCTTAAATTCAGGCTATGGCATCCGGAAGGTGGGCCGCTGGCACTTTTGTCCCTTGGGCTGGACGAACTCGTCTGGTCTTTTAAATAAAAGGCTGCGGATCTTGGGCCTACTCTCAACGGTTTGGAGGCAGGTGGGTGGGCCACCAATTTTCCTTGTTTCTTCGCGGTCCGTGAGCCTGTGGCAAAAAAGCTGGGGAGCTGGGTTGCTTGGACTAGGGCGGGAGAAAGGCTTGTAAAAGAAAAGGATACAGACAAGTCAGTGGGCTCAATGGGAGGGGTGTCAGCTTTGGACTTTGGGCTTTTTGCTCTTCTAGGCTTCCTTCCAATCTTGAGCGTGGGATTTGACGGGCTAGGTGCCTGGTTTTTCCCAAAAAGGGAAAAGTCTGTGGACAGCTGGGCTGGGTCACGTGACCCAACATGCTCCTTCCCTCTCTCCTCGTAGAAAAAGGGGGAGTAGCCGTTAGAGGTCCACCGGACTTCACGCCAGGCTCTCCCCGTCAGCCAGGAGGGCAGTTTCCCTCCGAAAGCTGGCTAAACTTGTTCCAGTTGGTTTGCGGTCCACCTGAGGTACCGGTTTTGGTCGTCGATGGTGTCGTAGCATAACGTCTATTCCTCTGGCCAACTACCATCCACTATCCCAGGTTTTCCTCCATGGAGATTGGTGAGGTTTTGGGAAACTCTTCGCGAGACGAACCCGACGCACTTGAAGGGCCAGGCGTTGGCATAGCTTGTCGGACTTGTAGCGGAGCTAGAGCAGCCGGGGACGAAGTTGGGGCGACCGGGGACGGAGCTGGGGAGGCTGGGGACGGAGCTGAGACAGCCGGTTGATGAGTGTGGAAACACTCATCTTTTGTGTTTATTTTAGAGTAGATTTACCATTGTTTCTATTGCTTTTGTTTGTTCTTCATTGTCGTAATGTCATTTATCGTGCATTGTTTGTTTTAGTGTAGTCTTATGTTTTTATTGTGTTTTCTTCATGCTAGGACATTTGGTGAGGTGAAGTGGAGGAAGTGAAGTCACCTTGGGTCATCGTGTGCTATTTGATTTGCCGGGAGGAAGGACGCTTAATCGAGACCTCGAAGACGTGGGCGAGGTGGACCTCTTGTGACTCCAATGCTGATAACTTTCTCATCCAAAGTCTGATGGAGACGAGTGAGATGGCTTTGGAAAGAAGACATCCGGGGCTACAACTTTGTCTCTAATGGTCTTCTTCAAATGCGGAGTCTAAGAGGGGAGAACGCTCGATTCAATGTCATGGTCCAATTCTGTCAAGATTTTATCACAAGTGGGCCGAATTTGAAGACTTGTTTTGGCCCCATTTTGGGCTTTAATTGTAATTTCGTGGCTGAGACCTTTTGGGGGGAAAAATCTTGTATAAAAGCCTTTGCTTGGCTTTCCTTTAGAGACACATTAGATATTTTGGTAACAACTCTCCACTAACTCTTAGATTTGGAAGAAAACTTGGTGAACCTTGGAAAGGATTTTGTAAGAAAATGTGAAGGAAGAAGGAAAGAGGATATTGAGGAAGCTTTGAAGATCATCTTGAGCTTTCTCTTACTCCCTCTTTTGTTCATGTTTTGCTTGCATAGTTTAATGAATATGTTGAGCTATTTCTTGGATATGTGTGAGTAGTTGATTAGTGAGTTTGGTGCCTTGATGGCACCTACTTAGCCAATGGTTTAAGGGGTTTACATGCCTAGGTATGTGTACTAGTTAATAAGTTTAATGCTTAATCTCGTTTGATCACCTTGATTATGAACTAGGTTAATGTTAATCACCGAGAGGGGTTAGTATTAACGGACTATTTAACTCGTTGAGTAGAAACCTATTGATGAGAGATCACCTTAGGTGACTAGTTGTCCAAAGGATGGTGATTATAGTTGGTGATTAGTTAGATTAGATGGCTAATTTGTCGCGAGAGCGTGGTTAGTTCATCTAAGTCTAGTTAAGAATCGATTTTGACTAATTTGTCGTGAGAGCGTTGATTAGTTGCCTTCGAAACATCCGACCCATATCATGAACTTAATAGACCCCATAAGCCATTTGATTATTTAGGTTGTCATTGGTACCAAGCTCACTCTTGTTTTAAGTGTTTAAGCCAACACCTTGTTTAGTTGCGATTTTATTTCAAGTAGCATATTGTGTTTGGAATTCACAACTCCATTTCTTATAGTCCTAAACTAGTGGTAAAGTCAAGTTTGCGGCCTAGCTTAGTCCTTGTGGGACGACAATCCCTTACTTACTCATTATTGCAAGAGGGGTGAAAATTCTTCCTTTTAATTGGCGCCGTTGCCGGGGATTAAGTACTAGACGCTTGATTTGGCTTACGAACTTGGATTGGGATATTTATTTATTTTTGTTTACTTGGTGACTGTTACTTAGTGCCTTTGTTGTTTGTCTTACAAGGTACTTACTTATCGCATGCGCTCAACTCGCTCAACGCACCACATTCCGATCGGAGTAGACATTGACATTGGATACTTGGAAAGGGTATTGCGACAAGAGAGAAGGACACAAGCAAGGATGAATCAACAACCTCATGTGCAAGAAGCTCCACAAAGAGCTCCGCAAGCCGATGCGCAAGGAGTTGGAGTTCCTCGAAGGTCTCTCATGGACTATGCTAGGCCCACCTTGAGAGGGGCAATGTCTGGAGTTCCTAGGCCTGCTATTCAACCTAACACCTTTGAGATCAAGCCAGCGGTGATTCACATGCTCCAAGCTTCGGTCCAATTCTATGGATTACCGAATGAAGATCCCAACGACCATATTGCTAATTTTCTGGAGATAGCCGACACCTTCAAGCACAATGGAGCTACCGACGATGCTGTGAAGCTGAGGTTGTTCCCATTTACCTTGAAGGACAAAGCAAAGATATGGTATAAGGATCTGGTTGGGACAATAATTACGACATGGGAAGAGCTAGCTAATGCCTTCCTTGACAAGTATTTTTCCTTCTCCAACACAAATAGACTTGTGAAGGACATTAACAACTTCCAATAATTCGAGAATGAGTCGTTGAGTAAAGATTGGGAGAGATTCAAGAGATTATAAAGAAGTTGTCCACACCACAATATATCAGAGGAGTCTTTACTCCAAACTTTTTACTTTGGTCTTGGACCCTCTACAAGGGGGACGGTTGATGCTGCCTCTAATGGATCTTTTTTGAGAAGAGAGAGAGATGATGCCTACCACATCGTGGAAGAATTAGCAGCTACAAACATCCTTATGGCAAATGAGAGAGGAAGACAACCTATTAGCCAGCAAAAGGGAGTGATTGATGTTGATGTTGCCTCCTCTATTCAAGCCCAATTGGCATTGTTGGCAAGAAAAGTGAACGATCTTAGCTTGAATAAAACCAATGCGGCTGCCGTAAGGACGACTTGTGAAGCGTGTGGAAATGTTGGCCACGAGATGCAAGAATGTGCTATGATGAACACGAAAGTAGAGCAAGCACACTTTGTTGGTGGCCAAGGCCAAGGCTAAGGTCAAGGGGCAAATAGGATGGGAAATAACCCCTACTCCTCCACGTACAATCCGGGGTGGAGAAATCACCCAAATTTCTCTTGGAAGGGAGGAAATAGTGGCGAAAATATGGCGATGGTCCCTGATAAAGGACCTCCTCTTCGGTATCAACCTCAAGGGCCCCCTCCGGGTTTTCAGCCACGTGCGTTCTTGATAGATAGAATGGGCGCTATGGAGGAGAAGTTTAAGAAGATGGATAAGTTTATGCACGAAGTTGGAGGTGAGGTTAGCCAACAAAGCCAAATTTTGGCAGCCATACAACGTGCACGGCAGAACAACTTAGAGCAAATTCTCAAGGGACAAGCTACCGCGATGCATAATATGGAGACTCAACTTTGAGAAATTGCAAAGGCGAGTTCCCATAGAGCTTCCGGCTCCCTGCCAAGCTCCACAGAAACAAATCCTCGAGAAAATGTGAATGCAATTTCTTTAAGGAGTGGTAAGGAAATAGCTTCTCAAGAGGCAACCCGGAAGAACAATGACAATCCTATGGAAGCCAATGAGGAGGAGAAAGAAGTAGAGGTAGAGAGAGAGAGAAGTCCACCAGATGAGAGTGCTGAAGAAGAAGTCTACGTGCCATCACCACCTAAAGCTCCTCGACTACCATTCCCTCAAAGAGTAAAGAAGAAGAATGTGATGGATGACAAGTTTATTGGCTTCATGGAGAAGATGAAGAACATCCAGATCAGTGTTTCTTTTCTTGAGATGTTGGATCAATTGTCGCAATACTCGAAATTTCTCGAGGAACTCATCACTAAAAAGAGGAAGTGGGAGGATGGGCAGACAGTGGCTCTAATGACTAACTGTAGTTCTCTTGTCTCCCAGAATCTTCCAACAAAGTTGAAAGATCCTGGGAGCTTCACTATCCCCTGTCTTGTTGGTGATGTGGAGTTTCCAAAGTGTTTGTGTGACTTAGGCGCAAGTATCAACTTGATGCCTTTGTCTATCTTTCGGAAACTAGGCTTAAGTGAGGTGAAAGGAACATCGATGCTACTCCAATTGGCGGACCAAACCATAAAGAAGCCATTTGGGATCATGGAGGATGTCCTGGTAAAGGTTGATAAATTTATCTTCCCAGTGGACTTTGTGGTGCTAGACTTTGTCGAGGATAAAAGTTGTCCATTAATTCTTGGACGACCTTTCCTTAACACAGCCCATACTTATATTGATGTGCATGGTGGAAGATTGATCCTTCGAGTAGGAGACGAAGAGGTGATGTTTAAGATGTCTGATGTAATGCGTCACCCTCTTGATGAGGGCACGTGCATGAAGATTGATCTGGTGGAGGGATGCGTCCATGATTTTGGCAAGGAGATCGTGGCAAGTATTGAGGATAAGATTCTTGAAGAGCAAGAAGTGGACAACTGTGAAGATTTTGAGGATAAAGATGGGAAGAAAAGTCTCCATGAGGATTTGGAGGTTAACTTGAAGTATCGAACTCCACCATCTATTGTTAAGGCTCCAAAGTTGGAGTTAAAAGAATTACCCTCGCATTTGAGGTATGCGTTCTTGAAGGATGGAGGGAGACTCCCTATTATCATCTCCAACAAGCTTTCCAAGGAGCAAGAGGAGAAAGTGCTGAAAATTGTGAACAACTGGATCAAGGCCATGGCTTGGCAAATATCCGATATCAAGGGGATAAGTCCTGAAATTGTGATGCATCATATTCACATGGAAGAGGGAGCAAAACCGAGGGTGGATCGGCAAAGAAGATTGAATCCCAACATGAAAGATGTGGTAAAGAAAGATGTGATTAAGCTGCTAGAGGCTGGGATTATTTACCCCATCTCCGATAGTGAATGGGTTAGCCCGATCCACTGTGTCCCGAAAAAGGGAGGAATGACTGTTGTGATCAATGATGAGGGCGAGCTCATTTCCACAAGGACGGTGATAGGATGGCGAGTGTGCGTTGTCTATCGGAAGTTGAATGATGCCACACGTAAGGATCATTTTCCTCTGCCATTTATTGATCAAATGTTGGAGAGAATTTTAGGGTATTCTCACTATTGCTTTTTGGATGGGTACTCGGGCTATAACCAAATTGCAATATACCCAAGAGATCAAGAGAAGACCTCTTTCACTTGTCCTTTTTGTATTTTTGCCTACCGACGAATGCCTTTTGGATTGAATTGTGCTCCCGCAATATTCCAACGATGCATGGAGGCTATCTTTTGGGAAATGAATGAGAAGATTATGGAGATCTTCATGGATGATTTCTCGGTGTTCAGAGAATCCTTTGATAGTTGCTTGGCCAATTTGGACAGAGTATTGGAGAGATGTGAAGAGAAGAACCTTGTTCTAAATTGGGAGAAGTGCCATTTCATGGTGGATGAGGGGATCATTCTTGGGCATAAGATCTCCAAAGCTGGTATTGAAGTTGACAGAGCTAAGACAGAAGCAATAGAGAAGATGGGAGCACCGACTTTGGTCAAGGGAGTGAGAGCCTTTCTTGGCCATGCAGGATTTTACCGAAGATTCATCAAGAATTTCTCCCTTATAGCAAAGCCGCTCACCAATTTGCTGGTTAAGGCGGTGCCTTTCAATTTTGATGAGCCATGTCTGCAAGCATTTGATTCTCTGAAGAGAGCTCTTATCACTACTCTAGTTATCTCCTCTCCTGACTGGGAGTTACCGTTTGAAATAATGTGTGATACAAGCGACATTGCTTTGGGATGTGTGCTAGGTCAAAAGAAAGGGAGAAAGCTTCATGTCATCTACTATGCTAGTAAAGTGTTGGCGGGCGCCCAGCTTAACTACACAACCACAGAGAAGGAGATGTTGGCTGTTGTATACGCTTGTGACAAATTTCAGCCATACCTACTTGGGTCGAAGGTGATCATCTACACTGACATGCAGCCTTGAGGTATTTATTCTCTAAAAATGATGCCAAGCCTAGACTCATGCGCTGGATTTTATTGCTCCAAGAATTTGACTTATCCATCAAGGATAAGAAAGGCTGTGAAAATGTTGTCGCGGATCATCTCTCTCGGCTAGAACATAGCGAAGGAATGGAGACTCATGGTGAGATTCAAGAAGAGTTTCCAGATGAAGCTTTGATGATGGTGAATCATGTGGGGGTACCATGGTATGCTGATTTTGCCAACTTCTTTGTTGGCGACATTATTCCATCTGATTTGAGTTATCCCCAATGAAAGAAATTTCTAAGGGATGTTCAGCTATTTCTGTGGGATGAGCCTTATCTCTTTAAGAGTTTTAGCGATGGAGTGCTTCGACGTTGCATTGCGGATGATGAAGTGATGACTATTCTGGAGCAATGTCATAGTACCCCGTACGCCGATTATTATGGAGCAACCAGGACCGCATCGCGAGTCTTTGAATGTGGGTTTTATTGGCCTAACATTTTCAAGGATGCCTGTGATTTTGTTGCTCATTGCGATCGATGCCAAAGGACCGGCAACATTTCAAAGAGGAATGAGATGCCTCTCTCTGGAATTCTTGAAGTGGAGCTCTTCGATGTTTGGGGCTTGGATTTCATGGGACCTTTCCCAACCTCTCATGGCAACAAATATATCTTGGTGGGAGTGGACTACGTGTCAAAGTGGGTGGAAGCTTGGGCATCACCCACAAATGATGCTAAGGTGGTCATTCGCTTTATCAAAAAGCGCTTCTCTAGATTTGGAGTGCCAAGGGCAATCATCAGCGATGGCGGTTCGCACTTTTGCAACCAACCATTTGGGATCCTATTGAAGAGGTATGGAGTCACTCACAAGGTGGCTACACCTTATCGCCCCCAGACAAGTGGCCAAGTAGAGCTCTCCAACAGAGAACTCAAGAAGATCCTTGAGAAAATGGTAGGGGGAGCAAGGAAAGATTGGGCCAACAAGCTTGATGATGCTTTATGGGCTTACAGGACGGCATTCAAAACACTAATCGGGATGTCGCCTTACAAGCTTGTCTATGGAAAGGCTTGCCACCTCCCCGTCGAGCTAAAGCATCGAGCATTTTGGGCAATCAAGACCCTCAACTACGATTACAAAAAGGCCGGTGAACGAAGGGTATTACAACTTGAAGAGTTGGACGAAATTTGGGACATGGCGTTCGAGAGCTCTAGACTCTACAAGGCAAGTACGAAGAGGAGACATGATGCCCATATTGTCAAGAAAGAGTTCAAGGAGGGCCAACAAGTTTTGCTTTACAACTCCTGATTGAGACTATTCCCAGGAAAACTCAAGTCGAAGTGGAGTGGCCCATTCAAAATTGCGAGGGTTTTCCCATTCGGAGCCCTCGAGTTAGAAGGAAAAGATGGAGGAATTTTTAAGGTGAATGGCCAAAGGTGCAAGATTTACCTTGGTAGAGATATTGAAAGAAGTTCGGAGGTGCAACCTGTGACTTCACCCTCCAATGAATGAAAAAGGGAAGGAAAGTCAAGCTAACGACTATAACTTAGCATGTTTTTGTATTGTCTTTATATTGTCATAGTCTTTATGTGTGTGTTTCTTTATGTTTGTTCTTATTCTTGTATGATTTTGTAGTGTTAGTTTCATGCTTATGGGATCTCTTGCATTTTTGAAGGGGATTTGGACGGTTGGATGATCAACAAGGCACACAGGGGCGTAGCCCCCGTCCCAAATTGGGATCGACCTGGAATCGGTATGCGTTGGAATCGGTACGAGAGGCCACGGGACTCATCTACGGCTTTGGAAAAACTTGCGACCGCAACTCAACTTACGATCGCAAGTCCTCAAGAGTTACAGAAAGTCCCCGAATCGACCCAACTTGCAATCGCAACTTGACTTGCGATCGCAAGTCCTTCATAGTCACAGACGGGAATCAGAAATGACCCAACTTGCGATCGCAAGTCCTTCATAGTCACAGACGGGAATCAAAATAACCCGACTTGCGATCGCAACTCAAGTTGCGATCGCAAGTCCTCAAGCCCGACAGTTCTTATATAAAAGGAGGACAACCTGCGGTCGCAAGTCTTTTCACACACCCGCCGGCAAAGAAAAGTAAAGAAGAGCCCGACCACCTCTACCACCCGACCACCTTTACCACCCGACGACCTCAAATCTCGACGACCCAATCCTCCTCCATCTCCGTCCATCCATCTTCCACCTTCTCGGACCACCATCGAAGTCAAAAATGCCTCCACATCCAAAGAGGTGAAAACCTTAATTTTTCTTCCTTGCTAGATTTTGGCTCAACGGAGCTCCGACGACTCGAACCATTTTGGGGGAGGTTGATCGGGACGGCGAGGCCTTCACTCCGACGTCACGACCACCGTCGACCACCGTCCGGCCACAGTCCGGCCACCGTCTGGCCACTTTCTGGTCACTGACCTTGCTTGTTCACCACCATTTTTTCGCCTCCTCCGCGACTCGCACTATGACGGATGACGCTAGCTCGAGCAACAAGGGTAGGACGAAGATCCCTGCTTCAAAGAAAAGGAAGGCACCTCAACCAACTCGGTCCCCTTCCCCGCCAGCATCGCCAAGTCCCGAAGCCGCTGATCCACAGGATGACATCTCCTTTCCCCTCCACCACGACTGGGAGCGTGACAGGTTCTCTCAACTTGTGGGTTTTAAATTCCATACTTATAGTGTGATTAATTGGACGGACATGCACATTTTGGAGATAGATGAGAAACTTTGCACTGCTTTACAGTCGCTGGGTTGGGAATATTTTGCGGACCATCCTGTTCCTGCACATGTTGGGTTGATGACTGAGTTCTATTCTACTTTGCGCATTGCTAACAACAAGACATCATTTAAGGCGCGCTTGTTTGGCAAACCGTTAACGGTTACTGAACAAGTACTGGTTGACATGCTGAACATTAAGCCAGGTGGGGGTCCAATAGATTTTGATACCGATGGGGAAGCGGATAGGGCTTGGCACTCCCTCACGGGTTTTCCCGAATATACGGCTGGCCAAGCCCCTTCTGCCCTCATTCGTGCCCTGCATATGTCTATGCTGCATCGGTTCATGTGTAAGACATTCACTGGTACTAATGAGGAGAGTCGTGTGAATCGTACGCAGTTGTACATCATGTACTGCATTCGTCGAAGGACTGCATTCAGCACATTCAACCTGATTTTGGAGGTGTTCAGGAAGATTATCACCGGTCACCGAACTTTGGTGTTTCTTGGTCACATTGTCACCCGCATTGCGGAGTATTTCTTTCCTGATGATCTTGCCGATTTCGCGGGCTCCTCTCGGGCCCCAGATGAGATCGGGATTCCACTACTCAACTCTTGTCGCCTCATCTCCAAAATGAAGAGGAATGGCCAGGAGGTGGTAACCTTTAGGGCCTGGGAGGACCGCGACCAAGTGAAGAAACAACAACAACAACAACAAGAACCGGTGCACCTCCCGGGGTACCAAGCTGACTTGATAGACCTCTCAGACCGCATTGCCAGTTTGGAGGTTCGTGTGACCGACATGGCTGCTACAAATGAGGCCCACTGGGCAAGACAACATGAGCAGAATGCTCGTATAGAGGCAGCCCACCAAGCACAAGTTGCAGCCCAGCAAGAGTACTATACAAGGATGGAGGCAGCCCAACAAGCACAGTTCGAATGGATGCGCACCCATTTCACTCACCCAACACCTCCACCTCCTCCTCCGCACGGCTGATTAGGGAGCACTCTTTTGCCCCTCTTCATTTCATGGTGGTGTTTTGTCTTTGTGCATGTCTATGTTCTTTTGTTGTTTTTGCTTCGTTCTTTTTATTCATCTTGTGGTGCTGCGTGTGTTTTTATTGTCATTATTCCTTTGACACTTTGAGGACAATGTGTCTTTCAAGTGTGGGGGAGGTTTCCACTTAAGTGGAGCCATTTGTTTTGTTTGGCATTGATTTGGCATGAATTTTCAAAATTTGACCCCCTTCAAAATTATTTAACTTTTGTTAGAAGCCTACTACACACCTAGTTAGGAAATGAACTCGAGCACAAGGCCTAAGAACTTGTAGAAACTTCACCCTCGGTTGTTTAGACTAGTGGTCTCATTATGTAGATTAGACTAGAGGGTTGATGAGTGACCTTGTGAGAAACTTTTGAGCCGAAGGAGGAGACAACCGTCTTCATTTATTCATGAGGTGCCTACATGAGTTCGGTTGATCGAGGTATCCTACTAGTACTTGACATGGTCTTGGTTGTGTGGCGTTAGTGAATGACGGGGGCTAATCCTTTGAAATTGAGCCTAGAGCTTTAGAGCCAAGAACCTTTATATCGATTGCTTTAACCCATTGAGCCTAGCCATTCATTGATCATATTATATGTATACCAACTTTAAGCCTTATATCCACCATCCTCCCGACCTTTGGTCATCCGATCCGAGGACACATAAGTTTATATTTTTTTTGGGAAATGATATGTATTGGGTTTAGTTGGTAGCTTAGTGTTCATCTGGGTTAATTTATTGGGTATTTGGGTAGTTGAGAGGCCATACAAAGAAGCTGAGTTTTTGCCTAGAAAATGCCAAGTTTGTGTTTGTAGAAAGAAAAAAAAAGAAAAAAAAAGAAAAAAAAGAAGGAATAGAAGAAAAGAAAAAAAAGAAGAAAAAAGAAAGAAAGAAAGGAAAGTGAAGGTTGAATAAGGCTTTAATAATTGGCATAACTCGTGCTACGCGGTCTTAGGAAATGGGTGAATGTTGGGGAGTGTGTTTGAATTATCTATGGTGAGGATGTTTAGAATAGACGAGTGACTAGTTTGCTTTTGTAACATGTCCTCGGATTGGGTGGTTTAACTACTATCCAATATATTATCTCACCAATACCTTAGCCCCATTATAACCCGATTGAAAGCTCCCTGTTCACGAGCAACCACACGACTTTGAGACACTGTTGAGTAGGACGTAGGATATTTTGAAAGACATCGGTCATGTACGCGAGAGATAGGAAGTTGGCTACTTACAAATCGTGAGTTAAAAATTTCTGAACCTCTGAGTGGTTAACCTTCTTGTGTCTTTTACATAGTGATAACACTTGTTTAAACCACCGAGTGGTGAGGTATCTACCGGGTCTTACTCTTTGTGTTTGGGTTGATGAACTAGCTAGGTAGTGGGGTGGTCTTTTGATGCAAGTTTGAGATTTTGAGGGGAGTTAAATTGTGAATTTATCATGCCTAGTCTTGTCCTTATCATGTTTTCTTTCTTATGTGATTGTGATTGTATGAGTATTGCTTGAGGACAAGCAATGATTCAAGTGTGGGGGTGTGATGAGTGTAAAAACACTCATCTTTTGTGTTTATTTTAGAGTAGATTTAACGTTGTTTCTATTGCTTTTGTTTGTTCTTCATTGTCGTAATGTCATTTATCGTGCATTATTTGTTTTAGTGTAGTCTTATATTTTTGTTGTGTTTTCTTCATGCGAGGACATTTGGTGAGGTGAAGTGGAGGAAGTGAAGTCACCTTGGGTCATCGTATGCGATTTGATTTGCCGGGAGGAAGGACGCTTAATCGAGACCTCGAAGACGTGGGCGAGGTGGACCTCTTATGACTCCAATGCTGATAACTTTCTCATTCGAAGTCCGATGGAGACCAGTGAGATGGTTCTGGAAAGAAGACATCCGGGGCTACAACTTTTTCTATAATGGTCTTCTTCAAATTCGGAGTCTAAGAGGGGAGAACGCTAGATTCAATGTCATGGTCCAATTCTGTCAAGATTTCATCACAAGTGGGCCGAATTTGAAGACTTGTTTTGGGCCCATTTTGGGCTTTAATTATAATTTCGTGGCTGAGACATTTTGGGGGGAAAAATCTTGTATAAAAACCTTTGCTTGGCTTTCCTTTAGAGACACGTTAGATATTTTGGTAACAACTCTCCACTAACTCTTAGATTTGGAAGAAAACTTGGTGAACCTTGGAAAGGATTTTGTAAGAAAACGTGAAGGAAGAAGGAAGGAGGATATTGAGGAAGCTTTGAAGATCATCTTGAGCTTTCTCTTACTCCCTCTTTTGTTCATGTTTTGCTTGCATAGTTTAATGAATATGTTGAGCTATTTCTTGGATATGTGTGAGTAGTTGATTAGTGAGTTTGGTGCCTTGATGGCACCTACTTAGCCAATGGTTTAGGGAGTTAACATGCCTAGGTATGTGTACTAGTTAATGAGTTTAATGCTTAATCTCGTTTGATCACCTTGATTATGAACTTGGTTAATGTTAATCGTCGAGAGGGGTTAGGATTAACGGACTATTTAACTCGTTGAGTAGAAACCTATTGATGAGAGATCACCTTAGGTGACTAGTTGTCCAAAGGATGGTGATTATAGTTGGTGAATTAGTTAGATTAGATGGCTAATTTATCGCGAGAGCGTGGTTAGTTCATCTAAGTCTAGTTAAGAATCGATTTTGACTAATTTATCGCGAGAGCGTTGATTAGTTGCCTTCGAAACATCCGGACCATATCATGAACTTAATAGACCCCATAAGCCATTTGGTTATTTAGGTTGTCATTGGTACCAAGCTCACTCTTGTTTTAAGTGTTTAAGCCATCACCTTGTTTAGTTGCGATTTTATTTCAAGTAGCATATTGTGTTTGGAATTGACAACTCCATTTCTTATAGTCCTAAACTAGTGGTAAAGTCAAGTTTGCGGCCTAGCTTAGTCCTTGTGGAACGACAATCCCTTACTTACTCATTATTGCAAGAGGGGTGAAAATCCTTCCTTTCACCAGTGACGGAGCCGCGGCCCCTTGCTTCCTCACAGAGGGACACCCTTTTGATTGGTGGCCGTAAATGCCACACCGGAGACAGACCACGTGGAGGCCCTCGTACTCCAGCCTGTGTCTCCGGCCATTCACCAGAAGGATCCCCGCCAGTGGCTTGCTCAGGTCAAGCTCCAAACACACGTGGGCGTACCAGCCCGTGGTGGCGCGGAGAGTGGACTCATCGACCTTAATTGGGCGTCCAATCGCCGTGGCAATCGCCTCCAGAACATGTTTGTTGTAGAGGATGAAGTCGAGTCCCGAGATTCTGGTCCAGACGGCGATGGTGCCTATCTCCGCCTTCGTCGCATCGAAGCCTGGAGCCCACCTTCGAACAGTTATGCAGTGCCCTAATGTCGTCCACGGGCCTTCTAGGAGGACCCTCTGTAGGTCCATGTCCGCGGCAAAGCGGACCAGATAAAACCCGTTCGGGAGGTCCATGACCCCCATGGCTGCCGACGGTGTCCACAGACAGCAGAGGTATTTTTCCATGACCGGGAGCGTGGCGAAGTGGCCCAGGAGCTTGGCCACGATACACTTGCTTCCCATCGGAGCGAGTTCCCGAAGAAGGTTGGTGTCGATCTCGACAGCGAGAGAGCCATTAGGGTTATCCTCCGTCACAACCCTAACTAATCCCTTCTGGAGCAGCTCGCCGGAGCACGGGATAGCAATGTCGGGGGCGAAGGAATTGGCAAGTTTATCCTTGAAAGAGAGGGTCAACGGGGGCGGGTTGTTAGCTTGTTGTGTTGATTCGTCCGTAACCATGGCTTCCATTGGCTCTGTACTCGGATTGGGAGGGGGCTCCACTGGCATCTCCGCCACAGGGAGCATGGTACTCGCCGGAGGCGAGGGAACCCAATGGCAGAGCAGATCGGAGATGCGTAGAACCGGCACGAGTTTTAAGAAATTTTTCTCCCACTCTCAAGCGTTTTCGTGATTCACTGGCAAAGAAATTGTTGTTAAAGGAGCATATTATGTGTGTAACTGAACGTCTCTACTGTGACCCACTTTGCACTTACTACACACGCAAAAAGTTCTGGACCTTTTAAATTTTGAGAATGTGAATTGGTTGGAATTTAATTCTCTTTTGTTGGTTATATTTATATGTTTCAAAGAGTTTGAGAGGACGGAATTGTTTCAATTTCAATTTCTTTATATTTAGAATAAAATATTGTTGGACCATAATTTCATTAAAAGGATCTAAATTTCTTTAGATTTCAACCAAATTCGAAACCCTCCTGTTTGGAACCAATTCTGACAAGAAAAGAATCTCATTTACAATTCCTAATAGTAATGGAAACCAATCACTTTCCTATTTTCTTGTTTAGAATCATAAGTTAAATTTTAGAAATTGATTTGAAATATTACATAAATACCCTCCTAACAATCTCAGATGAGATAGAAAAGTTTCCTTCAAAGGGTATAATAGACATTTTAGTACCAAATTCGGTTTAGTCTCCTACAAATTCGACCTAATTTTAAAAGAATTCTAAATCCGGACTTTTAAACAAAATAGGAATTTTTTTCCTTCCAAACAGACTAAATTTTTTAAAACTACGAAAAAAAATTTTATTTTCTATTTTTAAAACTTTCCAAACAGGCCTAAATTCTGACTAGATTGGAAAAGCGGTGGTGCACTCTGTTTGTGAGTTGTGGGTTGTTTCTCTAATTTGTGAAGGAGAAGAGATGGATTTTTTTAAGAAGGAAGAGGGAGACCGAGAGTCGTGAAAGAGAGAAGTAAAGTAATCTGTGGTATTTTGTTTATATACTTGGCAAAGTTGCAGTTTAATACTTCAGTATTTTCGATAGAATATTGATATATACTGAAATTTTATCGAATATCAAAATTTACTAAATTAAAAAAATATATACCAAATTAAATTTCGAATCCCGAAATACCAATCGAAAAGTCAAAAAAATATTAAATACTGTTTGCACACTCGGTGAAACAACCTTAACACAACATCACTCGGAGCAAAAAAAAATTCACAAGTCATGGCAATTCGGCCATTGGAAGCCATCGATGCCTGGCAGTAGGTTTTTCAAAACCGAAAATACTCCTCCTGGACACCTTGTGTTTCCTTAAGAGCATAGTTGCGACGCCTTGGTGGTTTCTGATGAGGTAAGAACCACCATGTTCTCGGTTATGATTTTACTATTAAATCCTTGGATTTTGCATAAACTTGAAGAAAATCGGAACAATTATATCTCCATTTCATTTCTGAACTGCAACATTGTACTCTTAAAAAGGTGAAACTCATTTATTTAACCCATAAGTTGCTTAGCTAAAAGCTATGATCCCTATTACATTTAGAGACAGAGAGATAGATAGAGAGAGACCTTGAGGAAGGTAAGAGGGCCATGACTCTTCATCTCCCCCGTTTTTGACCCTTCAACCATGAAAGGAACGGTTGCAGCTGCTCCAAATGCTTCCTGGCCAGACCATTCCGTGGCATGGACCCACCTTGAATTCCCTGTGAAACCAAACCCGGCGCGTTGTAGTCACAGCACGTAGGACGGACGAACGCGGTCTTTCGGGGGCGAGAGTTTACCTAGCCAATTGCATATGAGGTCCTCCTCTCCCTTCGTAGATGAGCACGTTGATACCGTCTTGGAGCAGAGCCGGTATGCCTACTTCAAGATCCCTCATCCAGTCATTGACCATGGCAAGGTAGACATCAGTACTGCAAGAGACAAACTCTATGTTTCCAACTCCGAGCGCCTTTCGAACGGTAGCATTGTTAAGGAGAATCTCTAATCCTGACAAGTCGTAACATAACGAGCCTTGGCATTGCTTTCTGATATCATAGTACTGCAGAAGGAAGGTGTCCCCTTCATATCAAATTCATGATCTCGCCGGAGAAAAATTTATTTGATTGTTCCTTACATTTATGTTGCCAGCAACACTCACGATCTCGTCGAAGATTGGGTTGCAAACGTTGTATGCATTTACACATGTATCGTCGAAGACTGGATTATATTAAGATGTACCTTAAGGTTAATATGGATTCCTTCCTTGTTCTTGTTTCCTTGGCTGACCCTCGAAGCAAAAGCTGGGATGTAGTGCCCCGCATAGGACTCTCCGGTTATGTACAAGTCGTGATTTACGTACTCCGGATGAGCTTTGAAAAATTCCTATGTCATCGAAGCAAGCCGAGTCGTCGGTTGACTCTTCGGGTGTTTGTGACAAAAATTACGGGAAAGGAAGAACGACCATACCTGCAAGAAGCTGTATAGGTCATTGCTCACTCCTGTCTCGTTGTGTCTAATGTCATTTTTATCGGTCGTGTAGCTGAAGCCGGTTCCAGTTGGCTGGTCAACAAATATGATGTTTGATGCCTAGCAAAAGTGTAGAACAAGCTCAACTTAGTAATTGTTTCGAGAAATGGTTGTTCGATATGGTCAACGATTGTTGAACGTACCATGTCCCATCCATATTCATTCCAGACAAGTGACATATCTTTTGTGATCTTGACAGGGCCATTCTCATAGAACAATGCCAGCTCGCTGCTGCATCCCGGCCCGCCGGTCAGCCATATCACAACTGGGTCAGCTTTGCTATGCCTCGACTCGAAGAAGAAGTACAACATCCTGAAACAGAGGAGGCAGAGCTGCATCAATACCAAAAGTATGCATATTTCTGACTATAATGCATACCATGAAGAAAATGCATATGTGTGTTACTTAATTGTTGTATGCACCTTGAAGCTTTCGTATTGGGGAGCCTGAAGTACCCAGCATAGTGGCCAAACTCCTGAACCGAGGGCCCCGGATCACCGGAAGCTCGGAACTTGACTGGCTTCTCCACAATTCTTGGAGCTGCAACCAGGGAGTCCTCATCAAGGAGCATGTTGATGTCATGCTTAGGGAACAAGTTCAGCGACCGGATCATCCTTTCGGCGTGCAGTTTTGGCAGCCTGGCGGCCTCGGACACGCTCGACTGGTGCCGCGGGTATCTTGCAGCATGGGAAGATGCCAATATGCAGGAGGAAATAAACAGAGAAATGAGCAGAACAGGCAGAGTTGAAGGTTCCATTGTTTGAGGTCTCACACTTGTTGGAGTTGGTGTCTTGTCAAGGCAAATGGGATTGGAGTATTTATATCATTTTGAGGCATCCCAGACAAGGAAACAGATTAATAAGATCAAAGGGCGGTGTCTGAAAAGAAAATGGAAGTTAAAACTGTTTATTTTATTGTACTGATTAAAATTAAAACTATGTTACACATGGGCTGTTTATTTATTATTTTTTTGTGGAAACGTTGGCTGTTCATTTAATATACGTATCATACATGTGCATTATTGTATTATTAGTTAACCTATTATCTATCTTTTGCTCTCTATATCGCATTGTATCTATATACTTACTAAGTTCACTAATTCAGTTTCAAGTCGAAATTTTTGAAAAGTGGCAAAATTCTTCAATCAAATATTTAACACAATTATATTTCTAAATATTCAAATTCGAGATCTCTTAATTAAACTAGAACAACTCCCTCTCCACACTTAATCCATGCAATTGTTGATCAAAGTCCTCGCATCCTCAAGTTTAAATGAATATTTTGATGATTTAAAAAAAGTTTGTCTGGGAAGTTTCCTAACCATATTTTTTGATGATTAATTGCGAACTATGGTTAGTTGTTTCCACTCGTCTCTACAAGGATGGCCAAGTTTGTTGACACATTAATTTTTTTGGCAAATTGCCTTCAAGTCTTTCGAATTTGTTTAAATCACTATTTTTAGTTCTTGTAGTTTCGAAATTAAAACTTTGATCTCCTAATTTATTTTTATTGTACTCTCAAGTTTTCCGCTGATGTCATCGATCAACTTATTATTTTTATGATAACTATACCCTTTCAAAAAATTAAAAAAACCTCAAACTCATCTTCTTCCTTGCGCCCCTCCCTCAGTCTTCGGCGTCCCAGGTTCAGGGGCGACATGCCCTCTATCCCGATCAGATTCTTCCATCGACTACCTCGCTGTCCGAGCAAATTATTTAATTAATTAGTCGAATTGATTTAATTAGGATTTCCCCTTTGCTTCGTTTGGTACACAAGACCCGGTAGCCTGTGGAATGGAATCAAACCCAAACCCAAAGTTGTAATTATCAACTAAGAATGAAAATCAACGATGTCATTCGTCTTCTTTGAGTTTAATTAACAATTTCTTTTTTTTTATTCAATCAAAACAGTTTAATTCAATGTCTTCCTTGGTGGGTTTCCTGTGAACAAGAAGAGGTAGGTCAAGGGAGCAACTATGGCGGCTCCGGTGGTCAGGTTTCTTAGGGTTTTCTCAATCGAGAAATTGGAGCTCTCAGATCCGATTGAAATGTCTTCCATCGTGGGCGTCAGATCGGGAATTAATTATTTGCCCTTTTATTTTTGATTTTTATTTCATGGATAAGAAGAGAGAAGGCGAGGGAAGAGGATGAACTCTGATTTTTTTTAATATATTTTTTGAAAGGGTATAATTATCATAAAAATAAAAAGTTGATCAATGACATCAGCAGAGGATCTGAGAGTAGAATAAAAGTAAACTAGGGAGATTGAAGTTTCGATTTTAAACTAGGGGACTAAAATAGTGATTTAAGGACACTCCGAGACCTGAGGGCAATTTGCCCTTTTTTTTGGTAATGGTAAGATACTTGACAAATAGTTATGAAATCATTAGCATATGTTTTCTAAAATATGCACAGCAGTCTAAATCGTGAATTTAAAGTGAACCTCTGAACAAGGAATCAATGAGCGAGTGATTGTTTTCCTTTAATTATAGGTTTTAAGTTCAAAGTGGGGGGAGGAGGAGGAGGAGGACGCGGGGAGGAGGAGGAGGAGGAGGAGGACGCGGGGGGAGGAGGAGGAGGAGGACGCGGGGGGAGGAGAAGGAGGAGGACGCGGGGGGAGGAGGAGGAGGAGGAGGAGGACGCGGGGAGGAGGAGGAGGAGGAGGAGGACGCAGGGAGGAGGAGGAGGAGGAGGAGGACGCGGGGGGAGGAGGATGCGGGGGGAGGAGGAGGAGGAGGAGGAGGCGTAGGAGGAGGAGGAGGAGGAGGGGAGGAGGAGGAGGAGGAGGGAAGGAGATGGATGTTCACGTGGCGCCACGTCATCAAAATTTGGTGATGTGGCTGGCCACGTAGTTCGGGCAGGGGTCGGGTAGGTTCGAGCAGGTCTGGGCAGCTGCCCGGGCCTCTAATTGATGTTAATTGGAATAAGTATGACTCAATTGATACATTTTAAACTACAGGGTACTGACTTAATTTTTTCGCGATACCACAGGATACTAAAGTAGACTTTTCCCTTTTTTTTAGTATGAGGACGTTTGTCGTATATAGGAACTCTGCACAATAGGGCATAGGATTTCACAACTGGACCGGTTGGGATGCCTGAAGATTCTTGCTAAATGCAAGGTCTTTTTAATATACGATATTTATAGTCGATTGGACGTTCAGAAATCGACGGCGAGACCCGATGGGTGAATCCAACCTTGCTCAGATCTGGTTTCAATTTGGTTTGATTTTGATTTTTTTTGGGAAAAAGAAGAAGGATAATTGAGGGAAGAAGATAACATTGAGTTTTTTTTTATTTTCTTAAAAAGGTATTTAAGTAATTTCAATGACAAAAATGAAAAAAACAAGTAGATGACGTCAGCGAGGGACTCGAAAATTTCTAAAACCAAACTTGGGGAACGTCAGGAATGATTTTAGAAACGCAGGGACCCTAGAGGGAGGGAGGCCAAACTATAATTTTTTCTATTAAATTTTATGTAAGAACAATTTATTCAATTGTATTTTTTATATTTATAAGGCTCAAATTCAAGTTATTCTTAAATTAATACAAGTCTTTTACTATTTAAATTAACTTTAATCAATAAATTCCTTGACTTTGAAAGGTTTGGGCCACTAATTGTAGATTCTTTCCGGGATAATGGTTGCTTTAACCGATGAAATTATTTTAAAAGGCAAATGATGAGCGCGAAAGTCACTCCTTTCACATTTGTGAAACTTTTGGATCGTGAGCTTAATTATTTTTCATACAAAAAATAAGGGTCTGACAATTTTTTTATTATTATTAACATCTCTTATGCAACAGGGAACAATCTTCCAAAACGAAACAAACAGCAGAAACTTCTTTTACATACTATCATTTATCCGATGTAGGAATCGCTCTCTTGGTCATCCACCTCCATTGATTTTAGCGAAGTACGACGTTATGTTATTGCTTGAATCTTTAAATGTTGCTTCTATTATGTATTAATTATGGATGCCATTTCCTCTCTCCATGTTCTCCATATTCTCCTCCATGATTCCTTCCATGTTCTCCATGTTCTTCTCCATGTTTAGTGGGTTAGTGGGTTCTTCCATCTTCTCCATCCACCTTCTCCATCTAGCCTATAAATATAACTCATTGTATTACCAATAAATGACATTCTTGATCTATTAATGAGAAGTTCATACTCTCTTCTCTTACTCTTTTTCCTTACTATTGCTTATTTTCGATAAAGTTTATAACACGTTATCAGCACAAAGTCTCTACCAAGGTCTCAATAATTTCTTGAGAAGAATTGAGTTTAATTTTTGTAAGTATCCTTACAATTTATAATTATTCATTCTTGTTAGATTCTCAATGTTATTGAAACATATGGTGTTTAGTTCTCGCTTATAAATGATTTCCTCAAAGAAAATAATTTTATAAATTTTTTTTTGCAAAAATCGGATTTATTTGGTAAAGTTTTTTTTATGAAAAAACCTTATGTTGTCCTTTCATAAAATAATTAGAAATCTCTGGGTACCTATGTGTAATTGTCCTGTGCACACGGATTGGGATTATGCCCTTATTCGCACACGCGAGAAACTTCCAGGAACTGAACTGTAAGTTTACACATAGAACATCGAATTTGTCCTTGCTTGCACACGCATCAAACTAATAGGTACTAAACGGATATTATGCGCGCTGAAAAGAAAAAAAAGGAAAGAGAACATAATTACAGATTAGTACTTTATATTTCCTTGTATTTTCAAATAAGGACATAATATCAATTTAATCATTTATTTCCTTAAATTTGTGATATGTTTATATAATAATTTTATCGCAATTATATTTATCTATGATAAATCAAATCTAATATGTTAGAGAAAATATCCTCTAACATTTTGGTCCCTGGATTAATTGCAATTGAATTTCTGGACTAAAATTTAATAGTTATACTCCATTCCTTGAAGTGAATGTGACAAATTTTAATTATAGAGGCCCGTCCAACTGGTTATACTCCATTCCCTGAAGTGAATGTGATAAAATTTAATAGGCCGGGGTCGCGGTCGTAGACATGATAATGATTGTGGAGGATATGGTTACCGTGGTGGCAATTTTAAGAACACGTCTCGCCACCTGAAGTGGGAGAACAAAGAGAAGAAACCACGAAGAGATGGTGATAGTGGAATAAAAATAGAAAATCATGTCATCGTTGTGGATGCAAAGGCCACTGGGCTCGCACCTGTCGTGCACCAAAGTATCTAGTTGAACTTTATCAAGATGATGGCTCTGGCATTATGAATATGGATGGTAGCCCTGAATTTGGCCTCAATGACCTCACTCATTTTGGATGTTGCTGATTTCCTTATTGAATAGCAGTTTAATATCCATGTTTTTGTTCATTTCTTAAGTATATTTTCTGGCATTTTCCATTATCATATTTTTGGTCCTTAATTTTAAGGTAATGTCTCCTATAAATTTTTTCTCATCATGTTTTCGTTGCTTAAATTTAATATAAATATTTCTTTATAATGAGTATGGAATTGGCACGAGTTGGCTCATCTACTCGAAAAAGAGATCTGTCTTTAGCAGATAGTGCCACAACGCACACCATACTTAAGGATGATAAATATTTTCTTCATTTGCAAATGCTAGAGGCAAATGTTAGTACTATATCAGGTACTGTAAATTTAATTGAAGGCTCCCGAAGAGCTAATTTATTATTACCTGGAGGTACAAATTTTTGCATAAATAATGCATTATATTCTCTTAAGTCTCAAAAAAACTTATTAAGTTTCAAAGATATACGCCAAAATGGGTATCATGTTGAGACAACTGAGGCAATTGAGGCACATGCAACAATAAACCAGAAGTTTACTGATTTTACAATTTGGCATGACCAGTTGGGCCATCCCGGGTCAATAATGATGCGAAGAGGTATTAACAATTCATGTGGACATTCTTTAAGGAACCAGAAGATTTTCCAATCCAATGAATTGTCATGCGCTGCATGCTCTCAAGGCAAATTAATAACCAGGCCATCACCAGCTAAAATTGGGGCTGAATCCCTCAGATTTTTGGAACGTATACATGGTGATATATGTGGACCTATTCATCCACCATGTGGACCATTACTTTATGGTAATAATTGATGCATCAACTAGATAGTCGCATGTATCTTTATTATCAACTCGTAACCTGGCGTTTGCGAGATTACTAGCTCAGTTAATTTGATTACGAGCTCATTTTCCAGATAATTCCATTAAGACCATTCTCTTGATAATGCTAGTGAATTCACTTCTCAAACATTCAATGATTATTGTATGGCCATTGGTATAAATGTTGAACATCTTGTAGCTCATGTTCACACTCAAAATGGTCTTGCCGAATCATTTATTAAACGGATTCAATTAATTGCAAGGCCATTACTAATGAGAGCGAAACTCCCTATTTCTGCTTGGGGACATGCTATTTTACATGCAGCAATGTTAACTCGCATCAGGCCAACAAGTTATCAAGAATTCTCCCCATTACAATTAGTTTATGGTCAGGAACCAAATATTTCCCATCTAAGAATTTTTGGATGTGCGATTTATATTCCAATTGCTCCACCACAATGCACTAAAATGGGACCCCAAAGAAGGTTGAGAATATATGTTGGGTTTGAATCTCCATCGATAATAAAGTACATTGAGCCACGTACTGGAGATATATTTACGGCACATTTTGTCGATTGTCATTTTGATGAATCAATATTTTCAACATTAGGGGGAGAAACTAAGCAGCCTGAAAAAGATATTAGCTGGAATGAATTATCATTATGTTATTTAGATCCTCGCACAAAGCAAAGTGAACTTGAAGTTCAAAAGATAATTCATTTGCAGAATTTAGCTAATTAGTTGCCAGACGCTTTTGCTGACCCAAAGAGAGTGACTAAGTCACATATTCCGGCTGCTAATGCTCCTTTAAGAATTGATGTCCCTGAAGGACGATCAATTATTGCCAATAAAAATAAGGCACAAATTAAATATGGTAAACCTATTGGTTCCAAAGATAAAAATTCTCGTAAAAGAAAAGGAGCAAAATATCAAGATGGTCAAATCGAGGATATCTTGACTCCTGAAGAGTTTCCAGTCAATATTAATATCAAGGAAGGGCAGACTCTAGATGAGTCACTTCCAATGGAAGATCAGGTACCTGAACATTGTGATAATCATGATATCTCAATAAATTATGTTCTGACTGGAGAAAAATAGAACCGAAATGAAGTTATCGTCGACGATATTTTTGCCTACCATGTAGCGCTAAATATTATGGAATATGAAGAGGATCTAGAGCCAAAATCTATCAAGGAATGCATGCATAGAAAAGATTGGCCAAATTGGAAAGATGCAATAAAATCTGAATTAGATTCACTTGCGAAACGTGAAGTTTTCGGACCTATAGTTCGCACACCCAAAGGGGTGAAACCCGTAGGATACAAATGGGTATTTGTGCGTAAACAAAATGAGAAAAATGAAGTCGTGAGATATAAAGTACGACTTGTCGCACAAGGTTTTTCTCAAAGACCTGGTATTGATTATGAAGAGACATATTCTCCTGTGGTGGATGCAATCACGTTTCGATATTTGATAAGTCTGGCAGTATATGAAAAGTTGAATATGCGTCTTATGGATATTGTTACAGCCTATTTATATGGTTCACTGGATAGTGACATTTATATGAGAATCCCAGAAGGATTCAACGTACCAGAAGTACGTGATTCTAGTCAAAAGGGACTATACTCGATCAAATTATATCGATCTTTATATGGATTGAAACAATCAGGGCGTATGTGGTATAATCGTCTTAGTGACTACTTATTAAAGGAAGGCTATAAGAATGATCTAATATGCCTATGTATTTTTATAAGGAGATCTGAACCTGAGTTCGTTATAATTGTAGTTTATGTTGATGATCTCAATATCATTGGAATTTCTGAAGAGCTCCAAAAGGCAGTTGATTGTTTGAAGAACGAATTTGAAATGAAAGATTTGGAAAAGACCAAATTATGTCTCGGGTTGTAAATTGAATATTTTGGAGAAGAAATTTTTATGCATCAATCTTCCTATATAGCAAAGGTGCTGAAGCGTTTCAATATGGATAAAGTGCATCCGTTGAACACTCCAATGGTTGTAAGGTCACTTGATGTAAAAAAAGACCATTTTAGACCTCAAGAAAATGGTGAAGAATTTCTTGGTCCTGAAGTACCATATCTTAGTGCAATAGGTGCGCTAATGTATCTCGCTAGTCATATACGACCTGATATATCATTTTCTGTTAATTTACTAGCAAGATACAGTTCTTTACCTACAAGAAGACATTGGACTGGAGTAAAATAAATATTGCGTTATCTTCGAGGTACAATAGATATGGGTTTGCATTATCCTAGTGTCTCAAAGACAGAAGTAATTAGATATACAGATGCATGATATTTATCTGATCCTCACAATGGTCGATCGCAAACTGGATATTTATTTACATATAGAGGTACTGCCATTTCATGGCGCTCCATGAAACAAACTATAGCAACCACCTCATCCAATCATTCTGAGATTTTGGCTATTCATGAAGCAAGCCGGGAATGTATTTGGTTGAGATCTATTGTCCAACACATACAAGAATCATGTGGATTACCTTTTCAAAAAAGAATACCTACAACTTTATACGAAGATAATGCTGCATGCATTGCACAATTAAAAGAAGGATATATTAAAGGTGATCGGACAAAACATATATCGCCAAAGTTCTTTTTCACACATGATCTTCAAAAGGATGGGGAGATAAGTGTTCAACAAATTCGTTCAAGAGACAATTTGGCAGATCTGATCACGAAATCTCTGCCCACTACAGTTTTTGAGAAGCATGTTTGTAATATCGGTCTGAGACGACTCAGTGATCTTAAGTGATGCATACATAAAAGGGAGATATCATTTTACACTGTACTCTTTTTTCTTAACCACATTTTTGTCCCGATGGGTTTTCCGGGTAAGATTTTAATAAGGCAGTAATTTTATGATGATGTACTCTTTTTTCTTTTGATTAGAATTTTTCCTATAGAGTTTTTCCTAATAAGGTTTTAATGAGGCATATTATTCAAATGGCATCCAAGGGGGAGTATTATGTATTAATTATGGATGTCATTTTTTCCCTCCATGTTCTTCTCCATGATTCCTTCCATGTTCTCTATGTTCTCCTCCATGTTTAGTGGGTTAGTGGGTTCCTTCATGTTCTCCATCCACCTTCTCCATTTAGCCTATAAATAGAACTCATTGTATTATCAATAGATGACATTCTTGATCTATTAATGAGAAGTTCATACTCTCTTCTCTTACTCTTTTTCCTTACTATTGCTTATTTCTGATAAAATTTATAACAGCTTCCTCATTCTGTGTATATTTTGTTAAAAGCCTACTGTAGGTAAAATTTGGTAGAATGTCAGAAACGATCTTAAATCAAGTCTGAAGTGGTCGTACCAAGAGCAATCAAACGAAAAGGGAGAAAAGAAGATAAGACATAGATGGAAATTGGTTGAGGAGAAAAGATTTGGTGGAATAGCAAGAACTTTGTTGAATAATTAAGGGGAGGAAAAAAGGAGATCAACAAAAAAAATAAAAACTATGAAGATAGGAAAGCAGAGAATCAGTGATCGGATAGAGACCACATTTATTCTAGCCTTGATGTAAAATCTCCTTCGTAACCTAATTATTTTAATAAATGGTTACCAACAAATTCAACCACAACATTGTTATTGAAGGTTTTCATGCATAAACTTAATTAATGCGAAACCATAATATTTAATGAACACATCATTAAATCGAAATAGCCGTATTAAAGTATTTACCTCTTGTAGCGCAGTCCGTTCTTCGAGAGGTATGTCACAGGGTCGAGGGAGGCTTATCACTGGTCGTCCTAGCTCACGTACACGAAGCGGAGATCGGGTTTCACCGCCTAAAAGCCTTGAGAGTCTCCTAGAGAAAAAGCTACGTCTTTTTTTCTCTAGTGTGTGTCTGTCTGTCTGTCTCTCTCCTAGTAAAAACTCCTATTCCGTATTAATAGAGAATTCTGGGAGGAGAAAAGGGGTGGGAGAGTTATCACGTATAATAATCTCTCCTCATCCAAATTCTTTTCAAATTTAAATTAAAACTAAAAGATATCCAATATCTTTTATTTAATTTAATAGGATAATCATGGGTGGATAATCCTTCATCTTCTACTCACACATGATTGACCATAATCAATCTATTCTCTCATTTTTGCGTTTGACAGATAGGCCGTACGACCAGCATACATCGAGTGTACTTAGCTAAATCCAAGAGCACATAGTGGCCACTTGGATGATAGCATCTCGATTAGCACCTCCATCGTATATAGTATGCATTACCCTAGATCTTATCTCACAATCATTGTTTCTCACATGTGATTTCTGAAACAATCTATTCGTGTTCACTATTGTTTTGCTCTCAACACAATAGGCATGCCAGTGAACCACGAAGCTTCTAGAATGTGATCGATAGAGAACTTTCTCCTTTAACGATATTTCTTCCATCATGATCCAGCCAGCTTTTCCATTTATCCTTACCAGGTCAAATCATAACCCCTTTAAAGACTTTCCAAGCTAGCGGCACTGAATCATACTTTAAGAATCCTAAGGGTAGAGTTCTGGAAACCATAGTTTCGGAGTTAGTCTCACACTAGGGAAATTGAAATCATTTTTTAATAAATTAATTTTCCATCCAAAAGGTCGTAAAGCACACATGACACGAACCATATGTTATGATGTTCTTTCCTTTAAAAGGAGTGCATATCTCTCAGTAAAATACCATACTAGAGCATCAGCCTCAATGTTCACGAACAATGGCTTTAGTCTACCCAAAGACTACTCCAGGCTATCAAGATAGAATTATGGTAAGTTCCACTTATTTCTTACCATTGGATTCCATATAATCCTAATAAGTTCCGAGAACTTATTTAATGCAGCATCTATTGCATGCACCATCAATAATCTTGCACTTTAACAAGTCCCTTTCTTGTAGTTAAGCAAGACGACATTTATATTTTAGAACAGGCACTCGAATGATGTCCTAAAACTGCCTCATCTCAATCAAGAATCAATCCATTGACTCCCACTGAGGTAAACACTCGTGTGAGTGGGCTACTTTTCTATCCGACATGTATTTAAGTAAATATTACAAAAATAACATTCACACAATATGTATTGCTGAAACAACTTTACTTTTATTGAATAACAAATTCATTACAATATGAGCATAAACTAACATCTTCGAAAACCGTAGGACCTGGCATGTTTCACAAAAATATCTCTAAATAGGCCCTTAGTCATCGGATCTGCTATCATATCCTGTGTAGGTATATGTGTTATGCTCACTTCCTTACGCGCAACCATATCTCTAACAAAGTGATACTTGATATCAATATGCTTTGCTCTGCTATGAAATCTAAGATTCTTAGCATAAGCTATCGCTGCTTGATTATCGCAAAATAAGCTCACAGATTCTCATACGCTGGTTAGGGACAAATAGTTTAAGAACTTCTTCAACCATACTGCTTCTTGCACAGCAGCTGCAGAAGCAACATATTCAGCTTCCATAGTTGACAGGGAGACGCATGTCTGTTTCTTGCTACTCTATGAAATAGCATCCCCGCCTAGCAAGAAGACATATCCGGATGTGAATTTCTTCTCGTCCACATCTCCTGCCCAATCGGCATCAGTGTACCCTTTCAGCATTAGGTTATTTTGCTCTGCTATGAAATCTAAGATTCTTAGCATAAGCTATCGCTGCTTGATTATCGCAAAATAAGCTCACAGATTCTCATACGCTGGTTAGGGACAAATAGTTTAAGAACTTCTTCAACCATACTGCTTCTTGCACAGCAGCTGCAGAAGCAACATATTCAGCTTCCATAGTTGACAGGGAGACGCATGTCTGTTTCTTGCTACTCTATGAAATAGCATCCCCGCCTAGCAAGAAGACATATCCGGATGTGAATTTCTTCTCGTCCACATCTCCTGCCCAATCGGCATCAGTGTACCCTTTCAGCGTTAGGTTTTGACCTTGATAACACAGTGAGTATTCTGCAGTCGTATTCAAGTACTTCATAATTTTCTTGACTGCTTTTCAATGTGTTCTTCCTGGATTAGATTGGTATCTGCTTACTATCCCAATAGCATAGCAGATATCTGGCCTTGTACACAACATTGCATACATGAGACAACCCACCGCATTAGCATAAGGGACATTCATCATATCCTATTTCTGTTGAGCTATTTTTGGACACATTTCTTTGTTCAGATTATGACCTTTAACAATTGGGATATATCTGGGATTACTGTCATTACTGTTGAACCGTTCTACTACTTTACGGATATATGTCTCTTGAGAAAGAGACAATAGCCTCTTCGAACGATTCCTCAAAATCTTAATTCCGAGCACGTAATCAGCTTCTACCATATCTTTCATTTTAAAGTTGGACGAAAACCAAGCTTTGAGCTCGTTAAGATATCTCAAGTCATTTCCAGCCAATAGTTTGTCATCTACATATAATGTAATCATGACAAACTTTTTACCTGAGCATTTAATATAGACACAATAGTCTTCGTCTATCATTTTAAAATCATACAACATGATAGTGTTATGAAAACGAATGTACCACTGTCTAGAAGACTATTTTAGGCCATAAATTGATCTCGTAAATTTGCAAACTTTACGTTCGCTGCCTTTTTGGATGTAACTCTCTGGTTGAACCATATAGATTTCTTCATTTAATTCTTTATATAGAAAAACAGTCTTAACATCCATTTTGATGTAGCTCAAGGTCCATATTTCTCACTATAGCCAAAATAATCCTGATGGACGTGGATCTTACAATGGGTGAGAAAGTCTCACCATAGTCAATCCCTTTCCTCTGTGTGAATCCTTGGGCAACTAAGCGGGCTTTGTACCTTTCGATACTACCATCTACTTTTCGCTTAATTTTGAGAATTTATTTATTCCCAATTGCCCTACACCCTTCAGGCAGGTCAACCAGTTCCCAAACATGATTTTTCTTCATGAAAGTCATTTCTTCCTCCATTGCTTTAGCCCATTCATTCTTCTCGGGAGATGATAAAGCATCAGAGATATTCTCAGATTCATTATCATCTTGTAGGATAGCTAAAAGAATCTCACTTGTATCATTATCTGTAAATGTCAAGAGAGCATCTTCCACACCTTCGACCTTAAATCGTCTGCATGAAATACTTGTTCTTTTAGTTCTACGAATTTTCGTACTCCCACTGTAATTTGGAATTGTACTCCCACTAAGATGATGATCATATGGATCACGAACTTCCGGATCAGTTGGAGGTGGTAAATCATGATCTTCCTCCTCAATTATTCTCCCACTCGGAGGGAGCTATCCAAATGAGTCTGTCTCATCAGTTTTATATAGGGTAAGATCTTTACTTACCTCTCCCAATTTTGGAAAATTATTTTCCAAAAATGTGACATCTCGTTATTCAAATTCTGTCACTTGTCCATTTTTGTGTTCGCCCACAGACACATATCCCTTTGATACTTCAGAGTATCTAATGAATATACTCTTCTTACCTCTCGGTCCTAATTTACCAAATTTACTGGAGGTAGTATGGACATAAGATGCACACCCCCATAGTTGTAAGTAGCTTAGATCGGGCTTTCGACCTGTCCACAATTTGTAAGGGGTGGTAGTGACAGACTTGGAGGGCACACGGTTTAGAACATATGTAGCAGTAAGGAGTGCATCTCCATAAAATGATATAGGTAAATTCACTTCTGCCATCATAGATCTAACCATATCTAGAAGGGTCCTATTCTTTCTTTCTGCTACCCCATTTTATTGAGGTGTGCGAGGAATGGACAACTGATATTCTATTCCTTTTTTATCACATAGAGTTTTAAACTCATCAGAAAGATATTCACGACCATGATAAGTTCGTAAGGCCTTGATCTTACGATCTAGTTGATTCTCAGCATAATTCATGAAGGTCTTGAAGCAACTTAATGCTTCAGACTTGTGAGAAATCAAATAGATTAGACCATACCTGCTATGGTCATCTATAAATGTGATGAAATAATAGGCTCCATGCCTAGCCCTCACATTCATTGAACTACAAATGTCGGAATGGATTAATTGCAATGGATAGTCAGCTCTAGTTCCTTTACGAAATAATTTTCTAGTTGATTTTCCTTCTAGACATCGTTCGCAAGTAGGTAAGATAGCCTTTTCCAAGTTACCTAATAGTCCTTCCTTAGCTAGACGATTCAAGCGATCTTGACCAATATGGCCTAATCTAGAATGCTACAACACAATATCATCCTGAGATGGTGGCGTGGTAGTGACCATGGAAAAAATTGTTCAAGATAAATCACACAGATCAACATCCATAATTAAGAAACTATTTGATTGATAATCAGGTCCATACAAAATATGTTTCAAAAATAACTGAACGGAATTGTTCTCAAATATCCAACAAAAACTAAGAGACATTAAAAATGAAACTGAAATTAAATTTCGACGAATCTCTGGAGTGTATAGCACATCGTGTAGAAGTAGGGTACATCCTCCACGTAGGCTCAATCTGCATATGTCCATACCCTTGACTTCTACTCGTGCATTATTGCCTACATAGATAGATTTTGCTCCAGCAGGTAGACGTCGAAATTCGACGAAGTTATCACGATCCTTCGTCACATGGTCTATCGCTCCTGAATCAATCACCCACAACGGTTGACTTTCAGTAAGAAGGATAGTACTAGATACATACAATTCACTCGCACATGAGTTAAAAAGATGTACCTTCTTTTCTTCTTTGCAATCTTTTGCAAAGTGACCCTTCTTCTGACAGTTAAAACATTTTACCTTAGAAATGTTAACCTTTCTCTTCTTCTTACCCTCAGAAGTCTTCTTCCCGGGTTGAGAGTTTTGAGTTTGTCTCTTCTTGTTTCCCAAGCTATTATTGCCTTTTCTCTTCAGGA
Organism: Hypericum androsaemum; assembly: GCA_963995505.1. Taxonomy (NCBI): domain Eukaryota; kingdom Viridiplantae; phylum Streptophyta; class Magnoliopsida; order Malpighiales; family Hypericaceae; genus Hypericum; species Hypericum androsaemum. The sequence continues at coordinate 14,764,628 of OZ023186.1, forward strand.
CCGTCTTCCTTTTTCCACCTTTGAAGTTTGAAGCAGCCATATGTGCCTCAAGATAGACTTTGATCATAAGCAGGCGATCCTCTTCCAGCTCAAGGTGGCAGGCCACGTCATCAAATATCTTGACATTATCAGCGTGGGTAAGGGTCATCTTCATGTGTTCCCAATTTGGAGGCAGAGAACGAATGACAGCTTGGATCTTCAGCTCGTCACTAAGCACATGGCCAGCTTCTACTAGCTCACTGATCATGTTGGATATTTCCCGAAGATGCTTCTTCATTGTATGATCAGGACGCTTCTTGTAAGTATCGAACCTTATGGTCAAAGCTCGCAGCTTTGAGGTGGAGATCTTCCCAAATTTCTCCTTAAGCACATCCCATAGGTCTTTTACATTTTCGAAAGCTCGAAATTGCCTAGTGATGTCATCCATCATAGCGCTTAAAAAGATGAGACGAGCAGTAGAGTTCTTCTTCTTCCAAGCTAAGTAGGCGTCCTTGTCGCGCCTATGCTGAGCAGTTGGACCATCTTCAGGCTGGACCATAATAACATTAATGGTCTCAAGAACTTCCTATTCTTCCAGGACATACTGGATTTTCATGCTCTAGTTATCATAATTATCGCCGTTGAGCTTCAAATCTTTGTTGAGCTCGGCGATGATTGATTTGGAAGCAATCGACATATCTATAGGAAATTATGAAGAAATTATTGTGTGTTAGGAATTTATTTCAGCAATACAATTAAATTTACTACGCAGTTATAACTTTAAACAATATAAAGTTTTTAATTACTCTCGAATGGAAGTAGGTCACGGGCATGTTTCTTCTCACCTTCTGAGAATTAATTTCAAACTTTAAATGTTAAAATTCTTTGCATAGTAAAACAAGTGGATATTTCACGTGGTAACAATAACAATTAAACAAACAAATTTTATTCAATTGTAAACATGAATTTTCTTAACAAAAATAAATAACCACGGAAATACTCGAAGTTCTTAAACACATAGTTCAAAAGCTTCTAACAAGACTGAAAATAAATAAAATCCACGCGTTGTGCTTCTAGATTCTCGGATAATAGAAGACTTTGACTGGGGCCAAATTTATGATCTCTATTTCACTAAGATACGGGAAGTCGAATCGATATCCCGAGGTGCAGAACCGACGCACTCTAGATATCAGATGAACAAAAAAAGTTTTTTTGAAACAATTCCCTCCTCTCAAATATAAATATAACCAACAAAAGAGAATTAAATTCCAATCAATTCACATTCCCAAAATTTAAAAGATCCAGAAATTTTTTCCCTGCGTAGTGAGTGCAAATTGGGTCAGTCAGTAAAGAGAGAGATTCAGTTACACGCATAGTATGCCCCTTTAACAACAATGTCTAGGATAATCATTTTTTAGTGAACTCAGTTTCTTTCCATGAAAGAGGTATTAATATCTCCTTGTCCATACTTCTGTTGAAATCAATTGTCAAGCTGTTAGAAAAACAGAAACAAAAAAAAATGATGCATAGGGACAAAAAAAAAGCATAAGTAATTGTTCAACTCGAACTTAGATAGATGGTCCAGATATCGATTAGTATAAACACAAATGTGAGCAGATGGACATAAAGAAACAAGATGACAAAATATAACATTCCACGTTGTTTAGTCTGCTTAAAAAGAGTAACGCATTGGCAATCAATTCCAAGTCTTGGTTGATTAGTGACCTTGTAAATACTCCTTAACTTCTGGTGACAATTTCACTGCAACCACTGGAAATGGCATCCCCAACCTGGTCCATCTTGTTCATTTCTCTGCTCCTCTTTGCCCTGCTTTCACCTCTTGCTTCTGCTGCAAGGCATTCCCGTCGCCTGCAACGTGCTTATCGGGCTGCGAATCGGAAAACTTTACGCGCGGAGAGCCTGCACAGGTCGCTGAACTTGTCCCCTGCACGCGGTATCAACAAGCCCCTCCATCCAGTTCAGAAAGTTTATTCTGATGCAGCTCCGAGGATGGTGGAGAAGCCAATCGACTTCCAGGCTCTTTTCGGTACCGTGGGGCCTTCCGTGAAGGAGTTTGGCCAGTATGCAGGCTACTATAGCCTTCCTGATACCAAAGCAGCCATGTATATAGCAACAATTTAAATTCATTTCTAAATCTTTGAAGAGAAAATGGAAAATTTGATGCTCTGTTACTTGTACAGGATGTTCTATTACTTCTTTGAGTCAAGGGGCAACAAGAGTGACCCTGTTGTCATATGGCTGACCGGCGGGCCGGGATGCAGCGGTCAGCTGGCTTTGTTCTATGAAAATGGCCCTGTCAAAATCCGGATCGATGACAGCTCTCTTGCCTGGAATGATTATGGCTGGGACATGGTACTTACATTGATCTTTCACTAATCTTCATAACTAAAATGTATGTTGCAGCTTTGACAAGCTCATATTTCCACTGATTTTGTTTTTGGTAGGCATCAAATATCATATTTGTTGACCAGCCAACTGGAACCGGCTTCAGCTACTCCACAGACGATAGCGACTTCAGACACGACGAAGCCGGAATCAGCAATGATCTTTACAACTTCTTGCAGGTTGGTTTAATGTCTTGAGTCAATATCTTGTCATAGAAATATCTCAGCTTGTATCTTGACTAGCTCCACCTGTCAGGAATTCTTCAAAGGGCATCCTGATTATGCTGATCATGACTTCTACATCACCGGAGAATCCTACGCCGGACACTACATCCCTGCTTTGGCTTCCCGAATCGACAAAGGAAATAAGAAGAATGAAGGAATCCATATAAACCTCAAGGTGAAATTTGCACTTAAATCTCATTGCTTAACCATCTCTATCAGGAGTGCCAAATGAACAGTTTCCCTTTTAAATCTGCAACAGGGACTTGCAATTGGAAATGGGCTCACAGATCCTGCTATTCAGTACAAGGCCTACATAGATTTCGCCCTGGCCAACAAGTTGATAGGTCAATCCGACTACGAGCGGATAAACTGGACGGTCCCAGAATGCGAACAGGCGATCACAGCTTGCGGTAACCCGTCTAGTTCTTGTTCCCTTCATTCAGTCCTGCCAAGTCTCAGATACTAAATAATGAAAACTGATTTCAGGTACTGATGGTACAGATGCATGCGAAGAAGCATTCGACACTTGCACCTATATCTTCGAGGCGATATTGCAAGTTTCTGAGAATATAAATGTAAGACTGATGATACTACAAGTTCTTGTGACAAAGTAGCTGATCTTCTTTTTCTCCTTGGTGCAGTATTATGACATCAGAAAGACGTGCGAAGGCCCGCAATGCTACGACTTCTCAGCAATGGAGACCTTCCTAAACAATGAGACGGTGAAGGCCGCCCTGGGAGTCCAAGACATAGACTTTGTTTCTTGCAGCCGCGACATATACGATGACATGACAGGGGACTGGATGAGGGATCTCGAAGTTGGGATACCGGCTCTGCTCGAGGAAGGTATCAATGTGCTTGTCTATGCTGGAGAGGAGGATCTCATCTGTAATTGGCTAGGTAAGCAACTGAATATGTACTTGCTTGCTCTATACCGGTATTGTCCTAATGCTGCAGTTGCTTTGGCAGGAAACTCGAGGTGGGTTCAGGCCATGGAATGGTCTGGCCAGAAGCATTTCGTGGCTGCTCCGAACGTACCGTTCGTGATCGATGGGAAAATAAAGGCAGGAGAGAAGAAGAGCTTTGGCCCTCTCACCTTCCTCAAGGTACCCATATAAGTATCACTTGATATATTCGACCGATGAAATTTCTTTTACTGTCGATTTTCATTAGTACAAACCTTGCCAATTCGTATGCTGCAACTACCATAAAATTACTCGTCGCCTTTGGCAACTAATTTGATGATCTAAATAGGTGTATGAAGCTGGTCACATGGTACCAATGGATCAGCCTAAAGCGGCTTTAGAAATGCTCAAGAGATGGATGCATGGGACGCTTGGCTAGTTGAACTTTGAGATTGTTCCTCATGAAAAAGAAAGCCTACCTCACAGAGGCATAAATGGTAGTCTTCTTGGTTGTACCAATGTATTTATTGATTCAATGAAAGGAGCTAATTATATGTTAAAAAGAGCCATATGTCCAAAAGTAGTATCTCACTAATGGTTCGAACCGAGGAAGACCGGCTAAGTTGTCGAGGGTGTGATCATACTACAACACTAATGCATCGAATCTCATCAAAGTTCAGATGGTTCGAACAGATGGCTAGATCATCATGTCAAGCAGGTGCATGACCCAACTCTGTAGATTAGTCTAATGGTCCATGGATTATGCCAATCACATTACATCGTAAATTTTTACACCAATTTGTCAATTGCTCTACGCCTTATGCTATTAGGTCAAATACTCTCGGGCTCGGGTATTTTCCTCCGATTCAACCTTCGCCATTCCCAACCTCTTTTAACTTCTCACACCCTTCCACTCCGCCACCTTCGGTTTCTTGGCTTCCACGTCATCGATTTCCATCTCCGGCTCCCGATTTTCCCCTCTTCCTTGAATCCCGCTGTTACTTATTTTAATTTTCCGCCGCCCCTAGGGTTTGTTTACAAAATTACAATTTCAAACCCAGAAAAGAGGAGAAGGAAGAAGAAAGGGTTGGGATTTCCTAGGCTACCGCTTTTCCGTCTATTAGCATTAGTATTTCCTGTTTTGTATATGGTTCCTGTTTAGAACTCTTTCCCTATTAGGCATTAGTATTTCCTGTTTTGTTATTGGCGTTTAGCTATATAATGCCAACCGGGTTTATTCATACAAGAAGTCTCTCATTCGTTTATTGTTTTCTCATGCTGGGAGGCCCTAGGGACAGAGAGATGATTACAATTGAGAAACACGAGGCTGGACTCGCAACTACGTTCGACATATCTGGTGGTCGACGAGATTTTATTAGTAGTGCTGAGGAGGCCGAGGATCTCCTGAGACCACTGAAACAGCCGGGGAGTCCGTACACCAAGTTATGCTTTAGTAATAGAAGCTTTGGCTTGGATGCTGCCGTGGTTGCACAGTCCGTACTGTTGTCCATCAAGGGCCGGTTGAAAGAAGTGGACTTGTCTGATTTCGTTGCAGGGAGACCAAAGGCCGAAGCTCTCCAAGTCTTTACGATTTTTTCTACAGCGCTCCAAGGCAGTAACTTGAGGTACCTAAACCTTTCCGACAACGCCTTGGGTGAGAAGGGGGTCAGGGCTTTTGGCTCGCTTCTGAAATCTCAGAATAACTTGGAGGAGCTCTACTTGAACAACGATGGTATCTCCGCGGAAGCTGCGCGTGCGGTTTGTGAATTAATTCCTTCGACTGAGAAGCTTAAGATTCTTCAGTTTCAAAATAATTTGACTGGAGATGAAGGTGCTGTTGCAATTTCTGAAATTGTGAGGTCTTCAACTTTGCTAGAAGATTTTCGCTGTTCGGGGACAAGGGTGGCTTCGGGTGGTGGGGTTGCCCTGGCTGAAGCCCTTAGAGCTTGTACCCATATGAAGAAACTTGATCTAAGGGACAACTGGTTTGATGTAGCCGCTCGACTTGCTCTAAGCAAAGCTATATCTGCTTTTCCAGATCTTACTGAGATTTACCTTGGTTACCTGAACTTGGAGGATGAGGGTGCAGAAGTAATCGGCAATGCTCTGATACAGAGTGCCCCTTCACTAGAAGTCTTGGAAATGGCCGGTAATGAGATTACTACCAAAGGCGCTGCTTTTTTGGCAGCTTGTATCGCGTCGAAACAATTTCTGACAAAGTTGAACCTTGCGGAGAACGAATTGAAAGATGAAGGTGCTATTGTAATTGCCAAGGCAATCAAATCTGGTCACGGCCAGTTAATTGAAGTTGATATGTCCACAAATGCCATCAGAAGGGCTGGAGCAAGAAGCTTAGCATATTCTGTTGTCCAGAAGCCTGGGTTTAAGCTGCTAAATATCAATGGCAATTTCATCTCAGATGAGGGAATAGATGAGGTACAAGATATATTTAAGAACTTGCCTGATGCGCTTGGACCTTTAGATGATAATGATCCAGAAGGTGAAAATTTTGACGAGGAGGCTGATGAGAAAGAGGACGAAGATGAATTAGAATTGAAACTTGAGGGGCTTGGGCTAAAAAAATGAAGATTATGGGTTCTTTTGCAAGCTGCTGCTGCTTTGGCATCTTGTAATTCCAGTTTTCATTAGTCTTATATTTGCATTTGGTTGATGTATTAGAACAATAGGGGGCATAAGAAGAAAAAATGTTTCACATTGTCAACTGATCTCCTTCTTCGGGGGGAAGTCAATGGCAGATTCATATTCATAACAACAAGAAAATTGCGGAAAGTATCAGAAAATCATGTATAATAATGACCTGACCGGATCACGCGGCCACCGGGAAGGTTTGTTGATGAACGCCATCCCAAGATATATCTTTGGCTGCTCTTGGTTCTGCATAGAAATGCTGCACATGGCAAATAATTTTATATATATATATATAGCTGTATAACATGGGTCCGACCTTTTTTTTGGGTAAATAATTATTTTATTTATTTATTTACGCATCAAAGTTAAAATTACAAACATTTGACTGTAAGAAGTCCTAATGCCAAAACATCTGAAATGTATTCAAAGGATAAGATTCTAAGTATCTGACTATTAAAAAGTCGCAACGCAAAAATTCCTCAAAATGGAGTCTCTCTCTTCCTTAGAAGTTGCAATCGCAGTCTCGGTAAAACCCTACCTCGGTAAAGCTCCGTGGGAAAAAGGGTCCGAGTTCATTAGTTCGGATACAACGGATTTGGATCAAAGTCTAATGAAATCTCATGCATAACTAGCTATTCCATGCACCAACTGGTAGAACAACCTTGCTATCTAGAGAAAAAAACTTCAGAGCTTAAAGGAAAGGGAAAGTTTTACCATCTTCTAGGTTGACGTCTTACGTATTGGTAGATACATCCAAGATTCCACGAGTTTGCCTTGTGATATTGATAAGTTTGAGGTAGATAAATCCAAGGACACACCGTCTATTGGTTAAACAATGTTTTTTAGAACTAGGGGTTAAAGCATAATCCTTATAAAGTAGCTGAAACCTGATAAAAATTCCATAGGCAAGCAACTGAAGGTCACAATGGCCTCAAGTTTCTCAACGTTGTTCGTTTCTTTGCTTCTTTCCTCTCTGCTTCCAACACCCTTGTATGCTGCAAGGAGTAGTCGGTTCCGGCCAGCCATCTCCCCGGCCTTGGACCTGCCACGACAGGAAGCAGAAAGGCTTCTTAGATCGTTTAACTTGTTTCCGAATCATGATATCAACAAACCCTTTGAAGATCCATCTTTTGATGTTGCTCCGATGATGGTGGAGAGGCCGATCAGGTTCAACATTGCAGGTAGTCCGGGGCCGTCTGTTCCGGAGTTCGGTCATTATGCGGGTTACTACAGGCTGCCCAACACTAAAGCTGCCAGGTATTGCCAACATATGCGGGTAGCTGGAGTACCTACCAAACAGTTTCCCTTTACATCTGTGACAGGGATTCGCCATTGGAAATGGGCTAACAGATCCTGCTATTCAGTACAATGCATACACAGATTTCTCCCTGGCCAACAAGTTAATCGGACAATCTGACTACGACAGAATAAACAAGATGGTTCCAGCATGCGAACAGGCAATAAAAGCGTGCGGTAACCTCTGCTTTTTTCGACTTCCCCTCAATCAATTATTAAGACGATAACAAAAGATCAACAGTGAAACACTTGTCATATTAGTTAACTAGAATTAAAATCTTCTTCAGGTACTGATGGGGAAGCCACTTGTGAAGATGCATTTTATGCTTGCACCTCAATTTTTTTAGAGATATTATCAGTTGCTGGAAATATAAATGTAAGTAAAGGTGTGCTATTACTGCAGAAACCAATTCCAAACCTGCAATTCAAACAAGCTGATATTCTCTTTTCTTTCTGCAGTACTACGATATCAGAAAGACATGCCACGGAGAACTATGCTATGACTTCTCAGCAATCGAGACCTTCCTGAATAATGAAACAGTTAAAGAGGCACTGGGAGTAAAAGGCATAGATTTTGTTTCCTGCAGCATACAGGTTCATCATAACATGACCAACGATTGGATGAGGGATCTTGAAGTGGGAATACCTGCTCTTCTAGAGGAAGGTATCCAAGTGCTTATCTATGCTGGAGAGAAAGATCTTATATGTAATTGGCTCGGTAAGTATAAATCCAGAAACAATGTCTCAATTATGAACGTAAATTCTCTCCTACCTTGGCCAATAGTACCAATGCTTTCTTGTTTTGACAGGAAATTCAAGGTGGGTTCATACCATGATATGGTCTGGCCAGAAAGAATTTGTAGCGGCTCCAACAATAGCGTTTGTGGTTGATGGAGAAAAAGCAGGAGAGATGAAGAGTCATGGCCCTCTCACCTTCCTCAAGGTTACTGCATCTATCTTGTGTGCGCTTCAATACGTTCTCCTCCATATGAGAGATATACTCTGACTTCGTAACTTGTACAATACCTCGAACAGGTGTATGAAGCTGGTCACATGGTCCCGATGGATCAGCCAAATTCTGCTCTGCAAATGCTCAAGAGGTGGCTGCAAGGCAAGTTTGGCTCAACCAGACAACTATGAGACAGTGGTCACACGATCAATTTGTCACTTAATTTAGAATAAAAAGAAAGTTCTAAGATTTTATTTCAGACATTTCTTCCAATGCCTATGTTCTCGATCTCACCAATTCAGAATGAAAGAAACAAAGCGGGTTTCAGATGCTCCTGGTATACTGGTGCATGGATGTGGTAATTAACTATACTCCCTCCTGCATTATCAATTAGCAAATGCTATATTCTGGCAGTAGCTACTTTACCATTAAGAAGCTCAGATCAATGTTCATTGATTTCTTGCACCAAACTATCGACTATGGCTTGAATAAGATGTGAGATGCATAATCTCTTTGAAACAATGATTTCAGAACCGATGGCACCAGTTACAAACCAAACCAATACAACTATCTCTAAGCATTTTAACCCTACATAGACACTTCAATATCCCGCAAATATTCGCAGACACAATGTGAAGAAATCATGAACTTGATCTTAACAAACTCCTGAGTCTCTTTATTGCCGGGTGGAAACCGGTCCTCAGTGGCACAATGGATGAGACCCTCAGATGTTCCGCATTTCCATTCTTTGGCTTCGTAAGGGTCAATTTGAACATCTCTCCTTCCAGAACTTTACTAGCACAGGCCCCTACAGAAATCATTCAACCATTTACATCAACACATTGCATACAAACCGAGCCAGCTCGTGCCACGGAAAACCCCAAAGTGGTCACAAATTAAATAGAGAACAAAAATGGTGAGCATTTTGTCATTGTACCAGCAAAACGATGGAGCTTCGCGAAGTCGCAGAACTCGTCAGCAGAGCAACCCAACAACACCCTCGCAGCCCTATCGAAGCACATCACATTGCGCACCTTCGTGTCCGTCGCTATTGACACCTGCCCCCAAACACACACACACGCACACACAAGAACACCATGGTCACCAATTCCAAATTTGGATAAAGACTCAAACTTTGGATAACATTCGTACAAAGACTGAAACTTTGGAATATAAAAAGGAAACCCAATTGAAGTTACAAAGGGAAAAGAGGTTACAAGGAGGCGGAAGAGGCGCTTGGAGGGTGGGAGAGCCGAGGAGGAGGGGGTGATTCTGTTGTAGGCGGTGCAGAATCTGCAGAGGGAATCTGGAGAGTCAGGAAGAGTTCTCTCGCAGACAGAGCACGCCCTGTAATAGAGATTCTCGTGATCTATGGCTATCACTGCACATATCGCTGTGGCACTTGTGCTTGCTGCACTAGAGCTAGAGCCTGCCATCTCCAAATTGGCTCCTACGACTGATCATAACCCAGGTGGGGCTTTTAGCATGGTTTTAAAAAATGACCCGGATGTCGATTTAATATTTCTCTTGTCCACCTAATCAACCGATTTAATCAGGGTTTGGATTAGGTTTGGAATGGGTCCATTCCAAACCATTTAGACTGAATGACAAGCGGGATTTTTTGCAAAAAAAGTTAAAATACAAGGACAAAAATGAAAAAAGCCCACACGTGCGATAGGGAATTATCAATATGCCATTATCGATAACTGGACATGTCATTGTCGTAGCACGCGAGCCATTATCAATAACTGGACATGCTAGTGGAGCATGCCATTGTCAATAATGCCTATTCAGTCACTATTAATCTATTATTTATACTATGAATATTTACCTAGTAACTACAGCTATTCACAACTACTATTTTAGTTCCTAGTACGTTGCATTACTCCTCCCGAAAAAAAATCTTGCTCCCTTGAGAGAATACACTTGGTCAACCTTCTGGAAGTTCTTAAAGAAACCATCGAACTTGGTACAAAGAACAAAAAGTGGCATCTCCATCGTGCCCATGAAACAAAAACAACACTAGCATGTGACTGTCTTGTAATGGACTGAATATAGGAGCTCACAACACACATCATAATCCCTCTATCTTGCAGACAAGGCTGCTGCTGCAAAAGTGTAGAGAGTGGCTGCTGCAGCAATGTTGCAAATGATGAGTCTGCAGCAAGGGATGAATCTACAGCAACTGATGAGTCGAGTACCACAATTCTGAACTTTTCCAGTTTTTTCAGAGCTATATCCAACTCTTCTTCCTTCAAACGACTCAGTTCATCCTCTTAAGTTGCTTTAGAACCATCGGGTGGCTTAGATTTGACATCAAAACCAAACTCCATAATTGAAGGTCTTAGCTCTGAATTAGTTGCTTCAGAACCCATCAGTCTGCACAAACATTTACTTAACTAATTGTCATTCCTAGTTGACACGCTCCTTCTCAACTTTTAATGGCCATAACTTTTCATCTGGAAATTCGATCAGGACAATCTTTTTTTCTTTTCATTTAACTTTTCGACATCTAACATTCCGAGCATTTAAAAATAACATTGAACTGAAAAAGAAGAAAAAATAATACTATTTGTTCGAAGTAGTGGAAAAAAATTGAAAAAGAGAGGGGTGCAACACGAGAACTTCCCAAGAGATCACCCATCCTAGTACCACTCTTGCTCAAGTGTGTTTAACTTCTAAGATCTGATGGGATCCGATGCATTAGCGTTGTTATGATCGCACCTGTTAGTCTAGTCACAAACTATTTACTTAACTAGTTGCCATGCTTAGTTGACACGCTTTGTCTAAATTTTCAACAGCCATAACTTTTCATTTGAAAATCTGATCGGGACAATATATATTTTTTCATTCCATATAACTTTTCAAAATATAAAAATCCGAACTTTTAAAAATAACACCAAGCTAAAAAAATGAGACTATTTATTTGAAGTAGTGAAAAAAATCGAAACAGAGGGGTGCAACAATTGGACTTCCCAGGAAGTCACCCATTCTAGTACTACTCTCGCCCAAATGTGTTTAACTTCAGAATTTTGATGGATCCAGTGAATTACCGCTGGTATGATCGCACCAATCAGTCTTTGCACAAAATATATACTTAACTAGTTGCCTTGCTTAGTTGACATGTTGCTTCTCAACTTTCGACGACCAAAACTTATCATCAGGCTATCCGATCGGGACAATCTTTTTCTCATTTCATATAATTTTTTGAAATCTATCATTCTGAGCATTTAAAAACAACAATGAGCAGAAAAAAAACATAAAAAATAAGAATTTTGTTCGAAGTTGTGGAAAAAATAAAAAAAGAGGGGTGCAACACGAGGACTTTCCAGGAGTTTACCCATCTTAAAACTACTCTCAACAAAGCGTGTTTATCTTCAGAATTCTAATCGGTGCATGGTTGCAACTGAGAATTTCCACAAACTATTTATTTAAGTAGTTGTCATGCCTAGTTGACACGCTCCTTCTATACTTTTACGGTCATAACTTTTCATCCAGGAATGCGATCGGGGGAGAATTTTTTTTTTCATTTCATATAACTTATCAAGATCTATCATTCCAAGCATTTAAAAATAACACAAAATTGAAAAACAGAAAAAAATTAGACTATTAGCTGAATGACTCGAAAAAAATTAAAAAAGAGAGGTGCAACACAAGGACTTCCCAACACCCATCCTAGTACTACTCTCGCCCAAACAAGTTTAACTTCGGAATTGTGATGGTTCCTGTGAATTAGCACTAGTATGATCGGGACAATCTTTTTTTTTTCATTTGAAATCATTTTTTGAGATCTATCATTTTGTTTGTTTAAAAATAACTTCGAGCTGAAAATACAAAAAAAATAAGACTCTTTGCTCGAAGTAGTGGAAATAAATTAAAAAAAAGGGTGCAACACGAGGACTTCCTAGAAGGACACCCATCTTAGTACTACTCTCGCCCAAGCACATTTAAATTCGGAGTTCTGATGGGATCCAGTGCATTTGTGCTGGTATGATCACATCCGTCAGTCTTCGCACAAACTGTTTACTTAGCTAGTTGCCATACCTAGTTGACACACTCCTTCTCAACTTTCGACGACAATAACTTTTCATCCGGGAATTTGACCGGGATAATCTTTTTTTTTTATTTCGTATAACTTTTTGAGATCTATCATTCCGTTCATTCAAAAAAAATCGAGCCAAAAATACGGAAAAAAAGTTTGACTCTTTGCTCGAAGTAGCGAAAAAAATCGAGAAAGAGGGGTGTAACACGAGGACTTCCCAAGAGGTCACCCATCCTAGTACTACTCTTGCCCAAGCGCGTTTAACTTCGGAGTTCTGATGGGATCCAGTGCATTAGCGCTGGTATGATCGCACCCATCAGTCTTCACACAAACTGTTTACTTAACTAGTTGCCATGCCTAGTTGACACGCTCCTTCTCAACTTTTGACGGCCATAACTTTTCATCCGGGAATTCGATCATGACAATCTTTTTTTTCATTTCGTATAACCTTTCGAGATATATCATTCCGTTCATTCAAAAATAACATCAAGCTGAAAATACGAAAAAAAATATGACTCTTTGCTCGAAGTAGTGGAAAAAATCAAAAAAGAGGGTTGCAACACGAGGACCTCCCAGGAGGACACCCATCCTAGTAGTACTCTCGCCCAAGGGCATTTAACTTCAGAGTTCTGATGGGATCCGATGCATTAGCGCTGGTATAATCGCACCAGTTAGTCTTTGCACAAACTGTTTACTTAACTAGTTGCCATGCCTAGTTGACACGCTCCTTATCGACTTTTGACGGCCATAACTTTTCATCCATGAATCCGATCGGGACAATCTTTTTTTTCATTTCATATAACTTTTTGAAATCTATCATTCCGTTCATTCAAAAATAACATCGAGCCGAAAGCAGGGAAAAAAATATGACTCTTTGCTCGAAGTAGTGGAAAAAATCGAAAAAAGAGGGGTGCAACACGAGGACTTCCCAAGGGGTCACCCATCCTAGTACAACTCTCGTCCAAGCGCGTTTAACTTCGAATTTCTGATGGGATCCGGTGCATTAGCGCTGGTATGATCGCACCGGTCAGTCTTGGCACAAAGTATTTACTTAACTAGTTGCCATGCTTGATGACACGCTCCTTCTCGACTTTCGACGGCCATAACTTTTCATCCGAGAATCCGATTGGGACAATCTTTTTTTTCATGTCGTATAACTTTTCTAGATCTATCATTCCGTTCATTCAAAAATAATATAGAGCCGAAAATACGGAAAAAAATATGACTCTTTGCTCGAATTAGAGGAAAAAATTGAAAAAGAGGGGTGCAAAACGTGGACTTCCAAGGAGGTCACCCATCCTAGTACTACTCTCGCCCAAGCGCATTTAGCTTCGGAGTTCTGCTAGCATCCGGTGCATTAGCGCTGGTATGATCGCACCCGTCAGTCTTCACACAAACTGTTTACTTAACTAGTTGCCATGCCTAGTTGACACGCTTCTTATCGACTTTCAACGGCCATAACTTTTTATCCGGGAATCCGATCGGGACAATCTTTTTTTCATTTCGTATAAGTTTTCGAGATCTATCATTCCGTTCATTCAAAAATAACATCGAGCCAAAAATATGGAAAAACATATGACTCATTGCTCGAATTAGTGGAAAAAATTGAAAAAGAGGGGTGCAAAACGTGGAATTCCCAGAAGGTCACCCATCCTAGTACTACTCTTGCCCAAGCGCGTTTAGCTTCAGAGTTCTGATCGGATCTGGTGCATTAGCGCTGGTATGATCGCACCCATCAGTCTTCACACAAACTGCTTACTTAACTTGTAGCCATGCCTAGTTGACACGCGCCTGCTCGACTTTTGACGACCATAACTTTTCATCCAGGAATCCGATCGGGACAATCTTTTTTTTCATTTCCTATAACTTTTCGAGATCTATCATTCTGTTCATTCAAAATAACATTGAGCCGAAAATACGAAAAAAAATATGACTCTTTGCTCGAAGTAGTGGAAAAATCAAAAAAGAGGGTTGCAACACGAGGACCTCCCAGGAGGACACCCATCCTAGTAGTACTCTCGCCCAAGGGCATTTAACTTCAGAGTTCTGATGGGATCCGATGCATTAGCGCTGGTATAATCGCACCAGTTAGTCTTTGCACAAACTGTTTACTTAACTAGTTGCCATGCCTAGTTGACACGCTCCTTATCGACTTTCGACGGCCATAACTTTTCATCCGGGAATCCGATCGGGACAATCTTTTTTTCATTTCATATAACTTTTTGAAATCTATCATTCCGTTCGTTCAAAAATAACATCGAGCCGAAAGCAGGGAAAAAAATATGACTCTTTGCTCGAAGTAGTGGAAAAAATTGAAAAAAGAGGGGTGCAACACGAGGACTTCCCAAGGGGTCACCCATCCTAGTACAACTCTCGTCCAAGAGCCTTTAACTTCGGATTTCTGATGGGATCCGGTGCATTAGCGCTGGTATGATTGCACCGGTCAGTCTTGGCACAAAGTATTTACTTAACTAGTTGCCATGCTTGATGACACGCTCCTTCTCGACTTTCGACGGCCATAACTTTTCATCCGAGAATCCGAGTGGGACAATCTTTTTTTTCATGTCGTATAACTTTTCTAGATCTATCATTCCGTTCATTCAAAAATAATATCGAGCCGAAAATACGGAAAAAAATATGACTCTTTGCTTGAATTAGAGGAAAAAATTGAAAAAGAGGGGTGCAAAACGTGGACTTCCAAGGAGGTCACCCATCCTAGTACTACTCTCGCCCAAGCGCATTTAGCTTCGGAGTTCTACTAGCATCCGGTGCATTAGCGCTGGTATGATCGCACCCGTCAGTCTTCACACAAACTGTTTACTTAACTAGTTGCCATGCCTAGTTGACACGCTTCTTATCGACTTTCAACGGCCATAACTTTTTATCCGGGAAGCCGATCGGGACAATCTTTTTTTCATTTCATATAAGTTTTCGAGATCTATCATTCCGTTCATTCAAAAATAACATCGAGCCAAAAATATGGAAAAACATATGACTCATTGCTCGAATTAGTGGAAAAAATTGAAAAAGAGGGGTGCAAAACGTGGACTTCCCAGAAGGTCACCCATCCTAGTACTACTCTTGCCCAAGCGCGTTTAGCTTCAGAGTTCTGATCGGATCTGGTGCATTAGCGCTGGTATGATCGCACCCATCAGTCTTCACACAAACTGTTTACTTAACTTGTAGCCATGCCTAGTTGACACGCGCCTGCTCGACTTTTGACGACCATAACTTTTCATCCAGGAATCCGATCGGGATAATCTTTTTTTTCATTTCCTATAACTTTTCGAGATCTATCATTCCGTTCATTCAAAATAACATTGAGCCGAAAATACGAAAAAAAATATGACTCTTTGCTCGAAGTAGTGGAAAAATCAAAAAAGAGGGTTGCAACACGAGGACCTCCCAGGAGGACACCCATCTTAGTAGTACTCTCGCCCAAGGGCGTTTAACTTCAGAGTTCTGATGGGATCCGATGCATTAGCGCTGGTATAATCGCACCAGTTAGTCTTTGCACAAACTGTTTACTTAACTAGTTGCCATGCCTAGTTGACACGCTCCTTATCGACTTTCGACGGCCATCACTTTTCATCCGGGAATCCGATCGGGACAATCTTTTTTTCATTTCATATAACTTTTTGAAATCTATCATTCCGTTCGTTCAAAAATAACATCGAGCCGAAAGCAGGGAAAAAAATATGACTCTTTGCTCGAAGTAGTGGAAAAAATCGAAAAAAGAGGGGTGCAACACGAGGACTTCCCAAGGGGTCACCCATCCTAGTACAACTCTCGTCAAAGCGCGTTTAACTTCGGATTTCTGATGGGATCCGGTGCATTAGCGCTGGTATGATCGCACCGGTCAGTCTTGGCACAAAGTATTTACTTAACTAGTTGCCATGCTTGATGACACGCTCCTTCTCGACTTTCGACGGCCATAACTTTTCATCCGAGAATCCGATTGGGACAATCTTTTTTTTCATGTCGTATAACTTTTCTAGATCTATCATTCCGTTCATTCAAAAATAATATCGAGCCGAAAATACGGAAAAAAATATGACTCTTTGCTCGAATTAGAGGAAAAAATTGAAAAAGAGGGGTGCAAAACGTGGACTTCCAAGGAGGTCACCCATCCTAGTACTACTCTCGCCCAAGCGCATTTAGCTTCGGAGTTCTACTAGCATCCGGTGCATTAGCGCTGGTATGATCGCACCCGTCAGTCTTCACACAAACTGTTTACTTAACTAGTTGCCATGCCTAGTTGACACGCTTCTTATCGACTTTCAACGGCCATAACTTTTTATCTGGGAATCCGATCGGGACAATCTTTTTTTGATTTCGTATAAGTTTTCGAGATCTATCATTCCGTTCATTCAAAAATAACATGGAGCCAAAAATATGGAAAAACATATGACTCTTTGCTCGAATTAGTGGAAAAAATTGAAAAAGAGGGGTGCAAAACGTGGACTTCCCAGAAGGTCACCCATCCTAGTACTACTCTCGCCCAAGCGCGTTAAGCTTCAGAGTTCTGATCGGATCTAGTGCATTAGCGCTGGTATGATCGCACCCATCAGTCTTCACACAAACTGTTTACTTAACTTGTAGCCATGCCTAGTTGACACGCGCCTGCTCGAATTTTGACGACCATAACTTTTCATCCAGGAATCTGATCGGGATAATCTTTTTTTTCATTTCCTATAACTTTTCGAGATCTATCATTCCGTTCATTCAAAATAACATTGAGCCGAAAATACGAAAAAAAATATGACTCTTTGCTCGAAGTAGTGGAAAAAATTGAAAAAGAGGGTTGCAACACGAGGACCTCCCAGGAAGTCACCCATCCTAGTAGTACTCTCGCCCAAAGTCGTTTAACTTCGGAGTTCAGATGGGATCCGATGCATTAGCGCTGGTATAATCGCACCCGTCATTCTTCGCACAAACTGTTTATTTAACTAGTTGCCATGCCTAGTTGACACGCTCCTCATCGACTTTCGACGGCCATAATTTTCATTCGGGAATCAGATCTGGACAATCTATTTTTTCATTTCATATAAGTATTCGAGATATATCATTCAGTTCGTTCAAAAATAACATCGAGCCGAAAATACTGAAAAAATATAACACTTTGCTCGGAGTAGTGGAAAAAATAAAAAAAGAGGGGTGCAACACGAGGACTTCCCAGGGGGTCACCCATCCTAGTACTACTCTCGCCCAAGCGCGTTTAACTTCGGATTTCTGATGGGATCCGGTGCATTATCGCTGGTATGATCGCACCCGTCAGTACTCGCACAAACTATTTACTTAACTAGTTGCCATGCATAGTTGACACGCTCCGTCTCGAATTTCGATGGCAAAAACTTTTCATCCGGGAATTTGATCGAGACAATCTTTTTTTAATTTCATATAAATTTTTAAGATCTATCATTCCTTTCTTTCAAAAATAACATCGAGCCGAAAATACGGAAAGGAAATATGACTCTTTGCTCGAATTAGTGGAAAAAATTGAAAAAGAGGGGTGTAAAACGTGGACTTCCCAGGAGGTCACCGATCCTAGTACTACACTCGCCGAAGCACGTTTAGCTTCTGAGTTCTGATGGCATCCGGTGCATTAGCGCTGGTATGATCGCACCCGTCAGTCTTCGCACAAACTATTTACTTAACTAGTTGCCATGCCTCGTTGACTAGCTCCTTCTCGACTTTCGACGGCCATAGTTTTTTTAACCGGGAATCCGATCGGGACAATCTTTTTTTTCATTTCATATAACTTTTCGTTATCTATCATTCCGTTCGTTCAAAAATAACATCAAGCCGAAAATACGGAAAAAAATAATGACTCTTTGCTCGTAGCAGTGGAAAAAAATCGAAAAAGAGGGGTGCAACACGAGGACTTCCCAGGAGGTCACCAATCCTAGTACTACTCTCGCCCAAGCGTGTTTAACTTCGGAGTTCTGATGGGATCCGGTGCATTAGCGCTGGTATGATCGCACCGTCAGTCTTCGCACAAAGTATTTACTTAACTAGTTGCCATGCCTCGTTGACAAGCTCCTTCTCGACTTTCGACGGCCATAACTTTTCATCCGGGAATCCGATCGGGACAATCTTTTTTTTCATTTCATATAACTTTTCGTGATCTATCATTCCGTTTGTTCAAAAATAACTTCGAGCCAAAAATACGGAAAAAAATAATGACGCTTTGCTCGTAGCAGTGGAAAAAAATCGAAAAAGAGGGGTGCAACACGAGGACTTCCCAGGAGGTCAACCATCCTAGTACTACTCTCGCCCAAGCGTGTTTAACTTCGGAGTTCTGATGGGATCCGGTGCATTAGTGCTGGTATGATCGCACCCGTCAGACTTCGCTCAAACTATTTACTTAACTAGTTGCCATGCCTCGTTGATAAGCTCCTTCTCGACTTTCGACGGCCATAACTTTTCATCCGGGAATCCGATAGGGACAATCTTTTTTTTCATTTCATATAACTTTTCGAGATCTATCATTTCGTATGTTCAAAAATAACATCGAGCCGAAAATACGGTAAAAAATAATGACTCTTTGTTTGTACCAGTGGAAAAAAATCGAAAAAGAGAGGTGCAACACGAGGACTTCCCAGGAGGTCACCCATCCTAGTACTACTCTCGCCCAAGCGCATTTAACTTCGGAGTTCTGATGAGATCCGGTGCATTAGCTGTGGTTTGATCGCACCCGTCAGTCTTCGCACAAACTATTTACTTAACTAGTTGCCATGCCTCGTTGATAAGCTCCTTCTCGACTATCGACGGCCATAACTTTTCATCCGGGAATTCGATCATGACAATCTTTCTTTTCATTTCATATAACTTTTCGAGATTTATCATTCCGTTCATTCAAAAATAACATCGAGCCGAAAATACGGAAAAAAATAATGACTCTTTGCTCGTAGCGGTGGAAAAAAATCAAAAAAGAGGGGTGCAACACGAGGACTTACCACGAGGTCACCCATCCTAGTACTACTCTCGCCCAAGCGCATTTAACTTCGGAGTTCTGATGGGATCCGGTGCATTAGCGCTGGTATGATCGCACCCGTCAATCTTCGCACAAACTATTTACTTAACTAGTTGCCATGCCTCGTTGACAAGCTCCTTCTCGACTTTCGACGGCCATAACTTTTCATCCGGGAATCCGATCGGGACAATCTTTTTTTTCATTTCATATAACTTTTCGTGATCTATCATTCCGTTCATTCAAAAATAACATCGAGCCGAAAATACGGAAAAAAATAATGACTCTTTGCTCGTAGCAGTGGAAAAAAATCGAAAAAGAGGGGTGCAACACGAGGACTTCCTAGGAGGTCACCCATCCTAGTACTACTCTCGCCCAAGCGCGTTTAACTTCGGAGTTCTGATGGGATCCGGTGCATTAGCGCTGGTATGATCGCACCCGTCAATCTTTGCACAAACTATTTACTTAACTAGTTGCCATGCCTCGTTGACAAGCTCCTTCTCGACTTTCGACGGCCATAAATTTTCATCCGGGAATCCGATCGGGACAATCTTTTTTTTCATTTCATCTAACTTTTCGTGATCTATCATTCCGTTCATTCAAAAATAACATCGAGCCGAAAATACGGAAAAAAATAATGACTCTTTGCTCGTAGCAGTGGAAAAAAATCGAAAAAGAGGGGTGCAACACGAGGACTTCCCAGGAGGTCAACCATCCTAGTACTACTCTCGCCCAAGCGCGTTTAACTTCGGAGTTCTGATGGGATCCGGTGCATTAGTGCTGGTATGATCGCACCCGTCAGTCTTCGCACAAACTATTTACTTAACTAGTTGCCATGCCTCGTTGACAAGCTCCTTCTCGACTTTCGACAGCCATAACTTTTCATCCGGGAATCCGATAGGGACAATCTTTTTTTTCATTTCATATAACTTTTCGAGATCTATCATTCCGTATGTTCAAAAATAACATCGAGCCGAAAATACGGTAAAAAATAATGACTCTTTGCTCGTACCAGTGGAAAAAAATCGAAAAAGAGAGGTGCAACACGAGGACTTCCCAGGAGGTCACCCATCCTAGTACTCCTCTCGCCCAAGCGCATTTAACTTCGGAGTTCTGATGAGATCCGGTGCATTAGCTGTGGTTTGATCGCACCCGTCAGTCTTCGCACAAACTATTTACTTAACTAGTTGCCATGCCTCGTTGACAAGCTCCTTCTCGACTTTCGACGGCCATAACTTTTCATCCGGGAATTCGATCATGACAATCTTTCTTTTCATTTCATATAACTTTTCGAGATCTATCATTCCGTTCATTCAAAAATAACATCGAGCCGAAAATACGGAAAAAAATAATGACTATTTGCTCGTAGCGGTGGAAAAAAATCGAAAAAGAGGGGTGCAACACGAGGACTTCCCACGAGGTCACCCATCCTAGTACTACTCTCGCCCAAGCGCATTTAACTTCGGAGTTCTGATGGGATCCGGTGCATTAGCGCTGGTATGATCGCACTTGTCAATCTTCGCACAAACTATTTACTTAACTAGTTGCCATGCCTCGTTGAGAAGCTCCTTCTCGACTTTCGACGGCCATAACTTTTCATCCGGGAATCCGATCGGGACAATCTTTTTTTTCATTTCATATAACTTTTCGTGATCTATCATTCCGTTCATTCAAAAATAACATCGAGCCGAAAATACGGAAAAAAATAATGACTCTTTGCTCGTAGCAGTGGAAAAAAATCGAAAAAGAGGGGTGCAACACGAGGACTTCCCAGGAGGTCAACCATCCTAGTACTACTCTCGCCCAAGCGCGTTTAACTTCGGAGTTCTGATGGGATCCGGTGCATTAGTGCTGATATGATCGCACCCGTCAGTCTTCGCACAAACTATTTACTTAACTAGTTGCCATGCCTCGTTGACAAGCTCCTTCTCGACTTTCGACGGCCATAACTTTTCATCCGGGAATCCGATAGGGACAATCTTTTTTTTCATTTCATATAACTTTTCGAGATCTATCATTCCGTATGTTCAAAAATAACATCGAGCCGAAAATACGGTAAAAAATAATGACTCTTTGCTCGTACCAGTGGAAAAAAAATCAAAAAAGAGAGGTGCAACACGAGGACTTCCCAGGAGGTCACCCATCCTAGTACTACTCTCGCCCAAGCCCGTTTAACTTCGGAGTTCTGATGGGATCTGGCGCATTAGCGGTGGTTTGATCGCACCCATCAGTCTTCGCACAAACTATTTACTTAACTAGTTGCCATGCCTCGTTGACAAGCTCTTTCTCGACTTTCGACGGCCATAACTTTTCATCCGGGAATCCGATTGGGACAATCTTTTTTTTCATTTCATATAACTTTTCGTGATCTATCATTCCGTTCGTTCAAAAATAACATCGAGCCGAAAATACGGAAAAAAATAATGACTCTTTGCTCGTAGCAGTGGAAAAAAATCGAAAAGAGGGGTGCAACACGAGGACTTCCCAGGAGGTCACCCGTCCTAGTACGGTTTTGGATTGAGTAGGGACTACTAAAAAGTTGTCCCTACGGAGGGGACTCATTCAGAGCCATTGGATCTATTTTTTTAATTAAAAAATTTGATCTGATGGTCAATATCACACGAAGGGTATTTTTGACCATATATCCCCAAAAGTGCCAACTAAGATTCCACCCACATTTATTCTGCCGCCCATATTAATTCTGCCGCCCACATTAATTCCACATTAATTTCACTTTTTGACCATATATTCTCTTCCTCTTCCCCTCTCTTTCCTAGTCACTTTCTTTTCCTCTCTCTCTCTCTCTCTCATCCCATTTCCCTCGTCGGAGAAAAAGAAGAGACCGGGAGAAGAAGCTTCGCCGCCGGAGTGAGGAGGAGGTAGCTCGCTAGAGGAGGGAGTGGCCGCGCGCTGCTCTCATCCTGTGCCCCGTCGGAGCTGGTGGCTCAGCTCAACTCCACCCCGCTGATCCGGCTACTATCCACCTCTTCCCCGTCGTTGTCCCAGCCGACTGGGGAGATCCTGAACAAGGAGGAAGCCGGAGGAGGAGGAAGCCAGAGGAGGAGACGATCCAGGAGAGGAAGGAGAAGAGGCTGGGGGCGATGAGGATCTATTGATTTCTGGGTTTTTTTTGTCTTTTTTTAGTGGATCTATTGATTTCTGAGTTTGGTTTCATATTGATCGATCTCGGTTGTTTTTTGTATGTTTGGATATTGGTTTTCGTATGTTGGAATATTGGTTTTCGTATGTATTGGTATTGGTTTTCATATGTTGGGATATTGGTTTTCGTATGTTGGGATATTAGTTTTCGGATGTATTGGTATTTGTTTTCGTATGTTTGGATATTGGTTTTCGTATTTGGGATATTGGTTTTCGGATGTATTGGTATTGGTTTTCGTATGTTTGGATATTGGTTTTCGTATGTTGGAATATTGGTTTTCGTATGTTGGAATATTGGTTTTCGTATGTTTGGATATTGGTTTTCGTATGTTGGAATATTTGTTTTCGTATGTTGGAATATTGGTTTTCGTATGTTGGGGTATTGGTTTTCATATGTTGGGATATTGGTTTTCGGATGTATTGGTATTGGTTTTCGGATGTATTGATATTGATTTTCGTATGTAGTGATATTGGTTTGCATGTGTAGCGATTGTAGTTTTCATATGTAACGATACTAGTTTGCATGTGTAATGATATTGGTTTTTGTATGTTGGAATATTGGTTTTCGTACGTTGGGATATTGATTTTCAGATGTTGGGATATTAGTTTTCGGATGTATTGGTATTGGTTTTCGTGTGTAGCGATAGTAGTTTTCGTATGTTACGATACTGGTTTGCATGTGCATTGATATTGGTTTTCAAATGTTGGAATATTAGTTTTCGTATATAGTAATATTGATTTGCATGTGTAGCGATATTGATTTTCATATGTAGTGTAAAATGCGTACCGGGTTTTGACCAAAAAATAGTTACCTTGTGAACCGAACTAAATTCGGTCAGACACCAAAAATCTAACCAACCCGGGGCGGTTCACCCCAATTTTTTAAATAAAAAGCACATATGCGGTTTGACCCGGTCTAATATTCCTATTGGTTATATTCTAATATTTTTGATGAAAAATGTAATTTTTTTTAGGTATGTATGCGATTTCAAAAATGTACAATTATACCTAGATTATATATAAATATATTTATTTTTTAAATTAAAAAATCCGGCTCGACCAGTAGTCCATCCGGTCGGACCGGTTGACCCATAGTACGACCCAAAATTTGAGTCGACTCCGGGTCGTATTTTGAAAACTATTGATTTTGTTGAGTGGATAATTTTGAATTTTGAAAGAAAGAGAGATGTGAAGAGTCAATTAATAGTAGGTTTTTGGGTTTAGGAAAAGTAATTAATTATTCCTCTCTTTTGGTTTTGTAATGTTCCAATATTACCCCTGAATATAAATTTATTGTATTTCACTCTCTTTAGTCCATATGGGTAGGGACAACCCATTGTCCCTACTGAATCCATGCCCTCCTAGTACTACTCTCGCCCAAGCGCGTTTAACTTCGGAGTTCTAATGGGATCCGTTGCATTAGCGCTGGTATGATCGCACCCGTCAGTCTTCGCACAAACTATTTACTTAACTAGTTGCCATGCCTCGTTGACAAGCTCCTTCTCGACTTTCGACGGCCATAACTTTTCATCCGGGAATCCGATAGGGACAATCTTTTTTTTCATTTCATATAACTTTTCGAGATCTATCATTCTGTATGTTCAAAAATAACATCGAGCCGAAAATACGGTAAAAAATAATGACTCTTTGCTCGTACCAGCGGAAAAAAATCGAAAAAGAGAGGTGCAACACGAGGACTTCCAAGGAGGTCACCCATCCTAGTACTACTCTCGCCCAAGCGCGTTTAACTTCAAAGTTCTGATGGGATCCGCTGCATTAGCGATGGTTTGATCGCACCCGTCAGTCTTCGCACAAACTATTTACTTAACTAGTTGCCATGCCTCGTTGACAAGCTCCTTCTCGACTTTCGACGGCCATAACTTTTCATCCGGGAATCCGATCGGGACAATCTTTTTTTTTCATTTCATATAACTTTTTGTGATCTATCATTCCGTTCGTTCAAAAATAACATCGAGCCAAAAATACGAAAAAAAAATGACTCTTTGCTCTTAGCAGTGGAAAAAAATCGAAAAAGAGGGGTGCAACACGAGGACTTCCCAGGAGGTCAACCATCCTAGAACTACTCTCGCCCAAGCGCGTTTAACTTCGGAGTTCTGATGGGATCCGGTGCATTAGTGTTGGTATGATCGCACCCGTCAGTCTTCGCACAAACTATTTACTTAACTAGTTGCCATGCCTCGTTGACAAGCTCCTTCTCGACTTTCGACGGCCATAACTTTTCATCCGGGAATCCGATAGGGACAATCTTTTTTTTCATTTCATATAACTTTTCGAGATCTATCATTCCGTATGTTCAAAAATAACATCGAGCCGAAAATACGGTAAAAAATAATGACTCTTTGCTCGTACCAGTGGAAAAAAATCGAAAAAGAGAGGTGCAACACGAGGACTTACCAGGAGGTCACCCATCCTAGTACTACTCTCGCCCAAGTGCGTTTAACTTCAAAGTTCTGATGGGATCCGCTGCATTAGCGATGGTTTGATCGCACCCGTCAGTCTTCGCACAAACTATTTACTTAACTAGTTGCCATGCCTCGTTGACAAGCTCCTTCTCGACTTTCGACGGCCATAACTTTTCATCCGGGAATCCGATAGGGACAATCTTTTTTTTCATTTCATATAACTTTTCGAGATCTATCATTCCGTATGTTCAAAAATAACATCGAGCCGAAAATACGGTAAAAAATAATGACTCTTTGCTCGTACCAGTGGAAAAAAATCGAAAAAGAGAGGTGCAACACGAGGACTTACCAGGAGGTCACCCATCCTAGTACTACTCTCGCCCAAGTGCGTTTAACTTCAAAGTTCTGATGGGATCCGCTGCATTAGCGATGGTTTGATCGCACCCGTCAGTCTTCGCACAAACTATTTACTTAACTAGTTGCCATGCCTCGTTGACAAGCTCCTTCTCGACTTTCGACGGCCATAACTTTTCATCCGGGAATCCGATCGGGACAATTTGTTTTTTCATTTCATATTACTTTTCGTGATCTATCATTCCATTCGTTCAAAAATAATATCGAGCCGAAAATACGGAAAAAAATAATGACTCTTTGCTCGTAGCAGTGGAAAAAAATCGAAAAAGAGGGGTGCAACACGGGGACTTCCCAGGAGGTCACCCATCCTAGTACTACTCTCGCCCAAGCGCGTTTAACTTCGGAGTTCTGATGGGATACGGTGCATTAGCGCTTGTATGATCGCACCCGTCAGTCTTCGCACAAACTATTTACTTAACTAGTTGCCATGCCTCGTTGACAAGCTCCTTCTCGACTTTCGACGGCCATAACTTTTCATCCGGGAATCCGATAGGGACAATCTTTTTTTTCAATTCATATAACTTTTCGAGATCTATCATTCCGTATGTTCAAAAATAACATCGAGCCGAAAATACGGTAAAAAATAATGTCTCTTTGCTCGTACCAGTGGAAAAAAATCGAAAAAGAGAGGTGCAACATGAGGACTTCCCAGGAGCTCACCTATCCTAGTACTACTCTCGTCCAAGCGCGTTTAACTTCGGAGTTTTGATGGGATCCGGTGCATTAGCGCTGGTATGATCGCACCCGTCAATCTTCGCACAAACTATTTACTTAACTAGTTGACATGCCTCGTTGACAAGCTCCTTCTCGACTTTCGACGGCCATAACTTTTCATCCGGGAATCCGATCGGGACAATCTTTTTTTTTCATTTCATATAACTTTTTGTGATCTATCATTCCGTTCATTCAAAAATAACATCGAGCCAAAAATACGGAAAAAAATAATGACTCTTTGCTCATAGCAGTGGAAAAAAATCGAAAAAGAGGGGTGCAACACGAGGACTTCCCAGGAGGTCAACCATCCTAGTACTACTCTCGCCCAAGCGCGTTTAACTTCGGAGTTCTGATGGGATCCGGTGCATTAGTGCTGGTATGATCGCACCCGTCAGTCTTCGCACAAACTATTTACTTAACTAGTTGCCATGCCTCGTTGACAAGCTCCTTCTCGACTTTCGACGGCCATAACTTTTCATCCGGGAATCCGATAGGGACAATCTTTTTTTTCATTTCATATAACTTTTCGAGATCTATCATTCTGTATGTTCAAAAATAACATCGAGCCGAAAATACGGTAAAAAATAATGACTCTTTGCTCGTACCAGTGGAAAAAAATTGAAAAAGAGAGGTGCAACACGAGAACTTCCCAGGAGGTCACCCATCCTAGTACTACTCTCGCCCAAGCACGTTTAACTTCAAAGTTCTGATGGGATCCGCTGCATTAGCGAGGGTTTGATCGCACCCTTCAGTCTTCGCACAAACTATTTACTTAACTAGTTGCCATGCCTCGTTGACAAGCTCCTTCTCGACTTTCGACGGCCATAACTTTTCATCCGGGAATCCGATCGGGACAATCTTTTTTTTCATTTCATATAAATTTTCGTGATCTATCATTCCATTCGTTCAAAAATAATATCGAGCCGAAAATACGGAAAAAAATAATGACTCTTTGCTCGTAGAAGTGAATAAAAATCGAAAAAGAGGGGTGCAACACGGGGACTTCCCAGGAGGTCAACCATCCTAGTACTACTCTCGCCCAAGCGCGTTTAACTTCGGAGTTCTGATGGGATCCGGTGCATTAGTGCTGGTATGATCGCACCCGTCAGTCTTGGCACAAACTATTTACTTAACTAGTTGCCATGCCTCGTTGACAAGCTCCTTCTCGACTTTCGACGGCCATAACTTTTCATCCGGGAATCCGATCGGGACAATCTTTTTTTTCATTTCATATAACTTTTCGTGATCTATCATTCCATTCGTTCAAAAATAATATCGAGCCGAAAATACGGAAAAAAATAATGACTCTTTGCTCGTAGCAGTGGAAAAAAATTGAAAAAGAGGGGTGCAACACGGGGACTTCCCAGGAGGTCACCCATCCTAGTACTACTCTCGCCCAAGCACGTTTAACTTCAAAGTTCTGATGGGATCCGCTGCATTAGCGAGGGTTTGATCGCACCCTTCAGTCTTCGCACAAACTATTTACTTAACTAGTTGCCATGCCTCGTTGACAAGCTCCTTCTCGACTTTCGACGGCCATAACTTTTCATCCGGGAATCCGATCGGGACAATCTTTTTTTTTCATTTCATATAACTTTTTGTGATCTATCATTCCGTTCATTCAAAAATAACATCGAGCCAAAAATACGGAAAAAAATAATGACTCTTTGCTCAAAGCAGTGGAAAAAAATAGAAAAAGAGGGGTGCAACACGAGGACTTCCCAGGAGGTCAACCATCCTAGTACTACTCTCGCCCAAGCGCGTTTAACTTCGGAGTTCTGATGGGATCCGGTGCATTAGTGCTGGTATGATCGCACCCGTCAGTCTTCGCACAAACTATTTACTTAACTAGTTGCCATGCCTCGTTGACAAGCTCCTTCTCGACTTTCGACGGCCATAACTTTTTATCCGGGAATCCGATCGGGACAATCTTTTTTTTCATTTCATATAACTTTTCGTGATCTATCATTCCGTTCATTCAAAAATTAAATCGAGCCAAAAATACGGAAAAAAATAATGACTCTTTGCTCGTAGCAGTGGAAAAAAATCGAAAAAGAGGGGTGCACACGAGGACTTCCGATGGCCATAACTTTTCATCCGGGAATCCGATCGGGACAATCTTTTTTTTCATTTCATATAACTTTTCGTGATCTATCATTCCATTCTTTCAAAAATAATATCGAGCCGAAAATACGGAAAAAAATAATGACTCTTTGCTCGTAGCAGTGGAAAAAAATCGAAAAAGAGGGGTGCAACACGAGGACTTCCCAGGAGGTCACCCATCCTAGTACTACTCTCGCCCAAGCACGTTTAACTTTGGAATTCTGATGGGATCCGGTGCATTAGCGCTGGTATGATCGCACCCGTCAGTCTTCGCACAAACTATTTACTTAACTAGTTGCCATGCCTCGTTGACAAGCTCCTTCTCGACTTTCGACGGCCATAACTTTTCATCCGGGAATCCGATAGGGACAATATTTTTTTTCATTTCATATAACTTTTCGAGATCTATCATTCCGTATGTTCAAAAATAACATCGAGCCGAAAATACGGTAAAAAATAATGACTCTTTGCTCGTAGCAGTGGAAAAAAATCGAAAAAGAGGGGTGCACACGAGGACTTCCGATGGCCATAACTTTTCATCCGGGAATCCGATCGGGACAATCTTTTTTTTCATTTCATATAACTTTTCGTGATCTATCATTCCATTCTTTCAAAAATAATATCGAGCCGAAAATACGGAAAAAAATAATGACTCTTTGCTCGTAGCAGTGGAAAAAAATCGAAAAAGAGGGGTGCAACACGAGGACTTCCCAGGAGGTCACCCATCCTAGTACTACTCTCGCCCAAGCACGTTTAACTTTGGAATTCTGATGGGATCCGGTGCATTAGCGCTGGTATGATCGCACCCGTCAGTCTTCGCACAAACTATTTACTTAACTAGTTGCCATGCCTCGTTGACAAGCTCCTTCTCGACTTTCGACGGCCATAACTTTTCATCCGGGAATCCGATAGGGACAATCTTTTTTTTCATTTCATATAACTTTTCGAGATCTATCATTCCGTATGTTCAAAAATAACATCGAGCCGAAAATACGGTAAAAAATAATGACTCTTTGCTTGTACCAGTGGAAAAAAATCGAAAAAGAGAGGTGCAACATGAGGACTTCCTAGGAGCTCACCTATCCTAGTACTACTCTCGCCCAAGCGCGTTTAACTTCAGAGTTCTGATGGGATCTGGTGCATTAGCGCTGGTATGATCGCACCCGTCAATCTTCGCACAAACTATTTACTTAACTAGTTGCCATGACTCGTTGACAAGCTCCTTCTCGACTTTCGACGGCCATAACTTTTCATCCGGGAATCCGATCGGGACAATCTTTTTTTTCATTTCATATAACTTTTCGTGATCTATCATTCCATTCGTTCAAAAATAATATCGAGCCGAAAATACGGAAAAAAATAATGACTCTTTGCTCGTAGCAGTGGAAAAAAATTGAAAAAGAAGGTTGCAACACGGGGACTTCCCAGGAGGTCACCCATCCTAGTACTACTCTCGCCCAAGCGCGTTTAACTTCGGAGTTCTGATGGGATTCGGTGCATTAGCACTTGTATGATCGCCCCCGTCAGTCTTCGCACAAACTATTTACTTAACTAGTTGCCATGCCTCGTTGACAAGCTCCTTCTCGACTTTCGACGGCCATAACTTTTCATCCGGGAATCCGATCGGGACAATCTTTTTTTTCATTTCATATAACTTTTCGTGATCTATCATTCCGTTCATTCAAAAATTAAATCGAGGCAAAAGTACAGAAAAAAATAATGACTCTTTGCTCGTAGCAGTGGAAAAAAATCGAAAAAGAGGGGTGCAACACGAGGACTTCCGATGGCCATAACTTTTCATCCGGGAATCCGATCGGGACAATCTTTTTTTTCATTTCATATAACTTTTCGTGATCTATCATTCCATTCTTTCAAAAATAATATCGAGCTGAAAATACGGAAAAAAATAATGACTCTTTGCTCGTAGCAGTGGAAAAAAATCGAAATAGAGGGGTGCAACACGAGGACTTCCCAGGAGGTCACCCATCCTAGTACTACTCTCGCCCAAGCGCGTTTAACTTTGGAGTTCTGATGGGATCCGGTGCATTAGCCCTGGTATGATCGCACCCATCAGTCTTCGCACAAACTATTTACTTAACTAGTTGCCATGCCTCGTTGACAAGCTCCTTCTCGACTTTCAACGGCCATAACTTTTCATCCGGAAATCCGATAGGGACAATCTTTTTTTTCATTTCATATAACTTTTCGAGATCTATCATTCCGTTTGTTCAAAAATAACATCGAGCCAAAATACGGTAAAAAATAATGACTCTTTGCTCGTACCAGTGGAAAAAAATCGAAAAAGAGAGGTGCAACATGAGGACTTCCCAGGAGCTCACCTATCCTAGTACTACTCTCGCCCAAGCGCGTTTAACTTCGGAGTTCTGATGGGATCTGGTGCATTAGCGGTGGTTTGATCGCACCCGTCAGTCTTCGCACAAACTATTTACTTAACTAGTTGCCATGCCTCGTTGACAAGCTCCTTCTCGACTTTCGACAGCCATAACTTTTCATCCGGGACTCCGATCGGGACAATCTTTTTTTTCATTTCATATTTCTTTTCGTGATCTATCCTTCCGTTCGTTCAAAAATAACATCGAGCCGAAAATACGGAAAAAAATAATGACTCTTTGCTCGTAGCGGTGGAAAAAAAATCGAAAAAGAGGGGTGCAACACGAGGACTTCCGATGGCCATAACTTTTCATCCGGGAATTCGATCGGGACAATCTTTTTTTTCATTTCATATAACTTTTCGAGATCTATCATTCCATTCGTTCAAAAATAACATCGAGCCGAAAATACGGAAAAAAATAATGACTCTTTGCTCGTAGCGGTGGAAAAAAAATTGAAAAAGAGGGGTGCAACACGAGGACTTCCCAGGAGGTCACCCATCCTAGTACTACTCTCGCCCAAGCGCATTTAACTTCGGAGTTCTGATGGGATCCGGTGCATTAGCGCTGGTATGATCGCCCCTATCAGTCTTCGCACAAACTATTTACTTAACTAGTTACCATGCCTCGTTGACAAGCTCCTTCTCGACTTTCGACGGCCATAACTTTTCATCCGGGACTCCGATCGGGACAATCTTTTTTTTCATTTCATATAACTTTTCGTGATCTATCCTTCCGTTCGTTCAAAAATAACATCGAGCCGAAAATACGGAAAAAAATAATGACTCTTTGCTCGTACCAGTGGAAAAAAATCGAAAAAGAGAGGTGCAACACGAGGACTTCCCAGGAGGTCACCCATCCTAGTACTACTCTCGCCCAAGAGCATTTAAATTCGGAGTTCTGATGGGATCCGGTGCATTAGTGCTAGTATGATCGCACCCGTCAATCTTCGCACAAACTATTTACTTAACTAGTTGCCATGCCTCGTTGACAAGCTCCTTCTCGACTTTCGACGGCCATAACTTTTCATCCGGGAATCCGATAGGGACAATCTTTTTTTTCATTTCATATAACTTTTCGAGATCTATCATTCCGTATGTTCAAAAATAACATCGAGCCGAAAATACGGTAAA
The DNA here is from genome assembly GCA_963995505.1 of Hypericum androsaemum. NCBI lineage: Eukaryota > Viridiplantae > Streptophyta > Magnoliopsida > Malpighiales > Hypericaceae > Hypericum > Hypericum androsaemum. The sequence continues at coordinate 14,796,387 of OZ023186.1, forward strand.
ACATAATGACTCTTTGCTCGTACCAGTGGAAAAAAATCGAAAAAGAGGGGTGCAACACGAGGACTTCCCAGGAGGTCACCCATCCTAGTACTACTCTCGCCCAAGCGCGTTTAACTTTGGAATTCGGATGGGATCCGGTGCATTAGCGCTGGTATGATCGCACCCGTCAGTCTTCGCACAAACTATTTACTTAACTAGTTGCCATGCCTCGTTGACAAGCTCCTTCTCGACTTTCGACGGCCATAACTTTTCATCCGGGAATCCGATTGGGACAATCTTTTTTTTCATTTCATATAACTTTTCGTGATCTATCATTCCGTTCTTTCAAAAATAACATCGAGCCGAAAATACGGAAAAAAATAATGACTCTTTGCTCGTAGCAGTGGAAAAAAATCGAAAAAGAGGGGCGCAACACGAGGACTTCCCAGGAGGTCAACCATCCTAGTACTACTCTCGCCCAAGCGCGTTTAACGTCGGAGTTCTGATGGGATCCGGTGCATTAGTGCTGGTATGATCGCACCCGTCAGTCTTCACACAAACTATTTACTTAACTAGTTGCCATTCCTCGTTGACAAGCTCCTTCTCGACTTTCGACAGCCATAACTTTTCATCCGGGAATCCGATAGGGACAATCTTTTTTTTCATTTCATATAACTTTTTGAGATCTATCATTCCGTATGTTCAAAAATAATATCGAGCCGAAAATACGGTAAAAAATAATGACTCTTTGCTCGTACCAGTGGAAAAAAATCGAAAAAGAGAGGTGCAACACGAGGACTTCCCAGGAGGTCACCTATCCTAGTACTACTCTCGCCCAAGAGCATTTAACTTCGGAGTTCTGATGGGATCCGGTGCATTAGCGCTGGTATGATCGCACCCGTCAGTCTTCGCACAAACTATTTACTTAACTAGTTACCATGCCTCGTTGACAAGCTCCTTCTCGACTTTCGACGGCCATAACTTTTCATCCGGGAATCCGATCGGGATAATCTTTTTTTTCATTTCATATAACTTTTCGTGATCTATCATTCCGTTCATTCAAAAATAACATCGAGCCGAAAATACAGAAAAAAATAATGACTCTTTGCTCGTAGCAGTGGAAAAAAATTGAAAAAGAGGGGTGCAACACGAGGACTTCCCAGGAGGTCAACCATCCTAGTACTACTCTCGCCCAAGCGCGTTTAACTTCGGAGTTCTGATGGGATCCGGTGCATTAGTGCTGGTATGATCGCACCCGTCAGTCTTCGCACAAACTATTTACTTAACTAGTTGCCATGCCTCGTTGACAAGCTCCTTATCGACTTTCGACGGCCACAACTTTTCATCCGGGAATCCGATAGGGACAATCTTTTTTTCATTTCATATAACTTTTCAAGATCTATCATTCTGTATGTTCAAAAATAACATCGAGCCGAAAATACGGTAAAAAATAATGACTCTTTGCTCGTACCAGTGGAAAAAAATCGAAAAAGAGAGGTGCAACACGAGGACTTCCCAAGAGGTCACCCATCCTAGTACTACTCTCGCCCAAGCGCGTTTAACTTCGGAGTTCTGATGGGATCCGGTGCATTAGTGCTGGTATGATCGCACCCGTCAGTCTTCGCACAAACTATTTACTTAACTAGTTCCCATGCCTCGTTGACAAGCTCCTTCTCGACTTTCGACGGCCATAACTTTTCATCCGGGAATCCGATCGGAACAATCTTTTTTTTCATTTCATATAACTTTTCGTGATCTATCATTCCGTTCATTCAAAAATAACATCGAGCCAAAAATACGGAAAAAAATAACGACTCTTTGCTCGTAGCAGTGGAAAAAAATCGAAAAAGAGGGGTGCAACACGAGGACTTCCCAGGAGGTCAACCATCCTAGTACTACTCTCGCCCAAGCGCGTTTAACTTCGGAGTTCTGATGGGATCCGGTGCATTAGTGCTGGTATGATCGCACCCGTCAGTCTTTGCACAAACTATTTACTTAACTAGTTGCCATGCCTCGTTGACAAGCTCCTTCTCGACTTTCGACGGCCATAACTTTTCATCCGCGAATCCGATAGGGAGAATCTTTTTTTTCATTTCATATAACTTTTCGAGATCTATCATTCCGTATGTTCAAAAATAACATCGAGCCGAAAATACGGCAAAAAATAATGACTCTTTGCTCGTACCAGTGGAAAAAAAGCAAAAAAGAGAGGTGCAACACGAGGACTTCCCAGGAGGTCACACATCCTAGTACTACTCTCGCCCAAGAGCGTTTAACTTCGGAGTTCTGATGGGATCTGGTGCATTAGCGGTGGTTTGATCGCACCCGTCAGTCTTCGCACAAACTATTTACTTAACTAGTTGCCATGCCTCGTTGACAAGCTCCTTCTCGACTTTCGACGGCCATAACTTTTCATCCGGGAATCCGATAGGGACAATGTTTTTTTTCATTTCATATAACTTTTCGAGATCTATCATTCCGTATGTTCAAAAATAACATCGAGCCGAAAATACGGTAAAAAATAATGACTCTTTGCTCGTAGCAGTGGAAAAAAATCGAAAAAGAGGGGTGCAACACGAGGACTTCCCAGGAGGTCAACCATCCTAGTACTACTCTCGCCCAAGCGCATTTAACTTCGGGGTTCTGATGGGATCCGGTGCATTAGCGCAGGTATGATCGCATCTTTCAGTCTTCGCACAAACTATATACTTAACTAGTTACCATGCCTCGTTGACAAGCTCCTTCTCGACTTTCGACGGCCATAACTTTTCATCCGGGAATCCGATCGGGATAATCTTTTTTTTCATTTTATATAACTTTTCGTGATCTATCATTCCGTTCGTTCAAAAATAACATCGAGCCGAAAATACAGAAAAAAATAATGACTCTTTGCTCGTAGCAGTGGAAAAAAATCAAAAAAAGAGGGGTGCAACACGAGGACTTCCCAGGAGGTCACCCATCGTGGTAATACTCTCGCCCAAGCGAGTTTAACTTCGGAGTTCTGATGGGATCCAGTGCATTACCGCTGGTATGATCGCACCCATCAGTCTTCGCACAAACTATTTACTTAACTAGTTGCCGTGCCTCGTTGACAAGCTCCTTCTCGACTTTCGACGGCCATAACTTTTCATCCGGGAATCCGATCGGGACAATCTTTTTTTTCATTTTATATAACTTTTCGTGATCTATCATTCCGTTCGTTCAAAAATAACATCGAGCCGAAAATACAGAAAAAAATAATGACTCTTTGCTCGTAGCAGTGGAAAAAAATCAAAAAAAGAGGGGTGCAACACGAGGACTTCCCAGGAGGTCACCCATCGTGGTAATACTCTCGCCCAAGCGAGTTTAACTTCGGAGTTCTGATGGGATCCGGTGCATTAGCGCTGGAATGATCGCACCCGTCAGTCTTCGCACAAACTATTTACTTAACTAGTTGCCATGCCTCGTTGACAAGCTCCTTCTCGACTTTCGACGGCCATAACTTTTCATCCGTGAATCCGATCGGGACAATCTTTTTATTCATTTCATATAACTTTTCGTGATCTATCATTCCGTTCGTTCAAAAATAACATCGAGCCAAAAGTACGGAAAAAAATAATGACTCTCTGCTCGTTGCAGTGGAAAAAAATCGAAAAAGAGGGGTGCAAAACGAGGACTTCCCAGGAGGTCACCCATCCTAGTACTACTCTCGCCCAAACGCGTTTAACTTCGGAGTTCTGATGGGATCCGGTGCATTAGCGCTGGTATGATCGCACCCGTCAGTCTTCGCACAAACTATTTACTTAACTAGTTGCCGTGCCTCGTTGACAAGCTCCTTCTCGACTTTCGACGGCCATAACTTTTCATCCGGGAATCCGATCGGGACAATCTTTTTTTCATTTCATATAACTTTTCGTGATCTATCATTCCGTTCCTTCAAAAATAACATCGAGCCGAAAATACGGAAAAAAAATAATGACTCTTTGCTCGTAGTAGTGGAAAAAAATCGAAAAAGAGGGGTGCAACACGAGGACTTCCCAGGAGGTCACCCATCCTAGTACTACTCTCGCCCAAGCGCGTTTAACTTCGGAGTTCTGATGGGATCCGGTGCATTAGAGCTGGTATGATCGCACCCGTCAGTCTTCGCACAAACTATTTACTTAACTAGTTGCCGTGCCTCGTTGACAAGCTCCTTCTCGACTTTCGACGGCCAAAATTTTCATCCGGGAATCCGATCAGGACAATCTTTTTTTTTATTTCATATAACTTTTCGTGATCTATCATTCCATTCCTTCAAAAATGACATCGAGCCGAAAATACGGAAAAAAATAATGACTCTTTGCTCGTAGCAGTGGAAAAAAATCGAAAAAGAGGGGTGCAACACGAGGACTTCCCAGGAGGTCACCCATCCTTGTACTACTCTCGCCCAAGCGCGTTTAACTTCGGAGTTCTGATGGGATCCGGTGCATTAGGGCTGGTATGATCGCACCCGTTAGTCTTCGCACAAACTATTTACGTAACTAGTTGCCGTGCCTCGTTGACAAGCTCCTTCTCGACTTTCGACGGCCATAACTTTTCATCCGGGAATCCGATCGGGACAATCTTTTTTTTCATTTCATATAACTTTTCGTGATCTACCATTCCGTTCTTTCAAAAATAATATCGAGCCGAAAATACGGAAAAAAATAATGACTCTTTGCTCGTAGCAGTGGAAAAAAATCGAAAAAGAGGGGTGCGACACGAGGACTTCCCAAGAGGTCACCCATCCTAGTACTACTCTCGCCCAAGCGCGTTTAACTTCGGAGTTCTGATGGGATCCAGTGCATTAGCGCTGGTATGATCGCACCCGTCAGTCTTTGCACAAACTATTTGCTTAACTAGTTGCCGTGCCTCGTTGACAAGCTCCTTCTCGACTTTCGACGGCCATAACTTTTCATCCGGGAATCCGATCGGGACAATCTTTTTTTTCATTTCATATAACTTTTCGTGATCTATCATTCCGTTCCTTCAAAATAAACATCGAGCCGAAAATACGGAAAAAAATAATGACTCTTTGCTCGTAGCAGTGGAAAAAAATCGAAAAAGAGGGGTGCAACACGAGGACTTCCCAGGAGGTCACCCATCCTAGTACTACTGTTGCCAAAGCGCGTTTAACTTCGGAGTTCTGATGGGATCCGGTGCATTAGCGCTGGTATGATCGCACCCGTCAGTCTTCGCACAAACTTTTTACTTAACTAGTTGCCGTGCCTCGTTGACAAGCTCCTTATCGACTTTCGACGGCCATAACTTTTCATCCGGGAATCCGATCGGGACAATCTTTTTTTTCATTTCATATAACTTTTCGTGATCTATCATTCCGTTCCTTCAAAAATAACATCGAGCCGAAAATACGGAAAAAAATAATGACTCTTTGCTCGTAGCAGTGGAAAAAAATCGAAAAAGAGGGGTGCAACCACGAGGACTTCCCAGGAGGTCACCCATCCTAGTACTACTCTCGCCCAAGCGCGTTTAACTTCGGAGTTCTGATGGGATCCGGTGCATTAGCGCTGGTATGATCGCACCCGTCAGTCTTCGCACAAACTATTTACTTAACTAGTTGCCGTGCCTCGGTTACAAGCTCCTTCTCGACTTTCGACGGCCATAACTTTTCATCCGGGAATCCGATCGGGACAATCTTTTTTTTCATTTCATATAACTTTTCGTGATCTATCATTCCGTTCCTTCAAAAATAACATCGAGCCGAAAATACGGAAAAAAATAATGACTCTTTGCTCGTAGCAGTGGAAAAAAATCGAAAAAGAGGGGTGCAACACGAGGACTTCCCAGGAGGTCACCCATCCTAGTACTACTCTCGCCCAACCGCGTTTAACTTCGGAGTTCTGATGGGATCCGGTGCATTAGCGCTGGTATGATCGCACCCATCAGTCTTCGCACAAACTATTTACTTAACTAGTTGCCGTGCCTCGGTTACAAGCTCCTTCTCGACTTTCGACAGCCATAACTTTTCATCCGGGAATCCGATCGTGACAATCTTTTTTTTCATTTCATATAACTTTTCGTGATCTATCATTCCGTTTCTTCAAAAATAACATCGAGCCGAAAATACGGAAAAAAATAATGACTCTTTGCTCGTAGCAGTGGAAAAAAATCGAAAAAGAGGGGTGCAACACGAGGACTTCCCAGGAGGTCACCAATCCTAGTACTAATCTCGCCCAAGCGCGTTTAACTTCGGAGTTCTGATGGTATCCGGTGCATTAGCGGCTGTATGATCGCACCCGTCAGTCTTCGCACAAACTATTTACTTAACTAGTTGCCGTGCCTCGTTGACAAGCTCCTTCTCGACTTTCGACGGCCATAACTTTTCATCCGGGAATCCGATCGGGACAATCTTTTTTTTCATTTCATATAACTTTTCGTGATCTATCATTCCGTTCCATCAAAAATAACATCGAGCCGAAAATACGGAAAAAAATAATGACTCTTTGCTCGTAGCAGTGGTAAAAAATCAAAAAAGAGGGGTGCAACACGAGGACTTCCCAGGAGGTCACCCATCCTAGTACTACTCTCGCCCAAGCGCGTTTAACTTCGGAGTTCTGATGGGATCCGGTGCATTAGGGCTGGTATGATCGCACCCGTTAGTCTTCGCACAAACTATTTACGTAACTAGTTGCCGTGCCTCGTTGACAAGCTCCTTCTCGACTTTCGACGGCCATAACTTTTCATCCGGGAATCCGATCGGGACAATCTTTTTTTTCATTTCATATAACTTTTCGTGATCTACCATTCCGTTCCTTCAAAAATAATATCGAGCCGAAAATACGGAAAAAAATAATGACTCTTTGCTCGTAGCAGTGGAAAAAAATCGAAAAAGAGGGGTGCGACACGAGGACTTCCCAAGAGGTCACCCATCCTAGTACTACTCTCGCCCAAGCGCGTTTAACTTCGGAGTTCTGATGGGATCCAGTGCATTAGCGCTGGTATGATCGCACCCGTCAGTCTTTGCACAAACTATTTGCTTAACTAGTTGCCGTGCCTCGTTGACAAGCTCCTTCTCGACTTTCGACGGCCATAACTTTTCATCCGGGAATCCGATCGGGACAATCTTTTTTTTCATTTCATATAACTTTTCGTGATCTATCATTCCGTTCCTTCAAAATAAACATCGAGCCGAAAATACGGAAAAAAATAATGACTCTTTGCTCGTAGCAGTGGAAAAAAATCGAAAAAGAGAGGTGCAACACGAGGACTTCCCAGGAGGTCACCCATCCTAGTACTACTGTTGCCAAAGCGCGTTTAACTTCGGAGTTCTGATGGGATCCGGTGCATTAGCGCTGGTATGATCGCAACCGTCAGTCTTCGCACAAACTTTTTACTTAACTAGTTGCCGTGCCTCGTTGACAAGCTCCTTATCGACTTTCGACGCCCATAACTTTTCATCCGGGAATCCGATCGGGACAATCTTTTTTTTCATTTCATATAACTTTTCGTGATCTATCATTCCGTTCCTTCAAAAATAACATCGAGCCGAAAATACGGAAAAAAATAATGACTCTTTGCTCGTAGCAGTGGAAAAAAATCGAAAAAGAGGGGTGCAACCACGAGGACTTCCCAGGAGGTCACCCATCCTAGTACTACTCTCGCCCAAGCGCGTTTAACTTCGGAGTTCTGATGGGATCCGGTGCATTAGCGCTGGTATGATCGCACCCGTCAGTCTTCGCACAAACTATTTACTTAACTAGTTGCCGTGCCTCGGTTACAAGCTCCTTCTCGACTTTCGACGGCCATAACTTTTCATCCGGGAATCCGATCGGGACAATCTTTTTTTTCATTTCATATAACTTTTCGTGATCTATCATTCCGTTCCTTCAAAAATAACATCGAGCCGAAAATACGGAAAAAAATAATGACTCTTTGCTCGTAGCAGTGGAAAAAAATCGAAAAAGAGGGGTGCAACACGAGGACTTCCCAGGAGGTCACCCATCCTAGTACTACTCTCGCCCAACCGCGTTTAACTTCGGAGTTCTGATGGGATCCGGTGCATTAGCGCTGGTATGATCGCACCCGTCAGTCTTCGCACAAACTATTTACTTAACTAGTTGCCGTGCCTCGGTTACAAGCTCCTTCTCGACTTTCGACAGCCATAACTTTTCATCCGGGAATCCGATCGTGACAATCTTTTTTTTCATTTCATATAACTTTTCGTGATCTATCATTCCGTTCCTTCAAAAATAACATCGAGCCGAAAATACGGAAAAAAATAATGACTCTTTGCTCGTAGCAGTGGAAAAAAATCGAAAAAGAGGGGTGCAACACGAGGACTTCCCAGGAGGTCACCAATCCTAGTACTAATCTCGCCCAAGCGCGTTTAACTTCGGAGTTCTGATGGTATCCGGTGCATTAGCGGCTGTATGATCGCACCCGTCAGTCTTCGCACAAACTATTTACTTAACTAGTTGCCGTGCCTCGTTGACAAGCTCCTTCTCGACTTTCGACGGCCATAACTTTTCATCCGGGAATCCGATCGGGACAATCTTTTTTTTCATTTCATATAACTTTTCGTGATCTATCATTCCGTTCCATCAAAAATAACATCGAGCCGAAAATACGGAAAAAAATAATGACTCTTTGCTCGTAGCAGTGGTAAAAAATCAAAAAAGAGGGGTGCAACACGAGGACTTCCCAGGAGGTCACCCATCCTAGTACTACTCTCGCCCAAGCGCGTTTAACTTCGGAGTTCTGATGGGATCCGGTGCATTAGCGTTGGTATGATCGCACCCATCAGTCTTCGCACAAACTATTTACTTAACTAGTTGTCGTGCCTCGGTTACAAGCTCCTTCTCGACTTTCGACGGCCATAACTTTTCATCCGGGAATCCGATCGGGACAATCTTTTTTTTCATTTCATATAACTTTTCGTGATCTATCATTCCGTTTCTTCAAAAATAACCTCGGGCCGAAAATACGGAAAAAAATAATGACTCTTTGCTCGTAGCAGTGGAAAAAAATCGAAAAAGAGGGGTGCAACACGAGGACTTCCCAGGAGGTCACCCATCCTAGTACTACTCTCGCCCAAGCGCGTTTAACTTCGGAGTTCCGATGGGATCCGGTGCATTAGCGCTGGTATAATCGCACCCGTCAGTCTTCGCACAAACTGTTTACTTATCTAGTTGCCGTGCCTCGGTTACAAGCTCCTTCTCGACTTTCGACGGCCATAACTTTTCATCCGGGAATCCTATCGGGACAATCCTTTTTTTCATTTCATATAACTTTTCGTGATCTATCATTCCGTTCCTTCAAAAATAACATCGAGCCGAAAATACGGAAAAAAATAATGACTCTTTGCTCGTAGCAGTGGAAAAAAATCGAAAAAGAGGGGTGCAACACGAGGACTTCCCAGGAGGTCACCCATCCTAGTACTAATCTCGCCCAAGCGCGTTTAACTTTGGAGTTCTGATGGTATAAGGTGCATTAGCGCTGGTATGATCGCACCCGTCAGTCTTCGCACAAACTATTTACTTAACTAGTTGCCGTGCCTCGTTGACAAGCTCCTTCTCGACTTTCGACGGCCATAACTTTTCATCCGGGAATCCGATCGGGACAATCTTTTTTTTCATTTCATATAACTTTTCGTGATCTATCTTTCCGTTCCATCAAAAATAACATCGAGCCGAAAAAACGGAAAAAAATAATGACTCTTTGCTCGTAGCATTGGTAAAAAATCGAAAAAGAGGGGTGCAACACGAGGACATCCCAGGAGGTCACCCATCCTAGTACTACTCTCGCCCAAGCGCGTTTAACTTCAGAGTTCTGATGGGATCCGGTGCATTAGCGCTGGTATGATTGCACCCGTCAGTCTTCGCACAAACTATTTACTTAACTAGTTGCCGTGCCTCGGTTACAAGCTCCTTCTCGACTTTCGACGGCGATAACTTTTCATCCGGGAATCCGATCGGGACAATCTTTTTTTTCATTTCATATAACTTTTCGTGATCTATCATTCCGTTCCTTCAAAAATAACATCGTGCCGAAAATACGGAAAAAAATAATGACTCTTTGCTCGTAGCAGTGGAAAAAAATTGAAATAGAGGGGTGCAACACGAGGACTTCCCAGGAGGTCACCCATCCTAGTACTAATCTCGCCCAAGCGCGTTTAACTTCGGAGTTCTGATGGTATCCGGTGCATTAGCACTGGTATGATCGCACCCGTCAGTCTTCGCACAAACTATTTACTTAACTAGTTGCCGTGCCTCGTTGACAAGCTCCTTCTCGACTTTCGACGGCCATAACTTTTCATCCGGGAATCCGATCGGGACAATCTTTTTTTTCATTTCATATAAATTTTCGTGATCTATCATTCCGTTCCTTCAAAAATAACATCGAGCCGAAAATACGGAAAAAAATAATGACTCTTTGCTCGTAGCAGTGGTAAAAAATCGAAAAAGAGGGGTGCAACACGAGGACTTCCCAGGAGGTCACCCATACTAGTACTACTCTCGCCCAAGCGCGTTTAACTTCGGAGTTCTTATGGGATCCGGTGCATTAGCGCTGGTATGATCGCACCCGTCAGTCTTCGCACAAACTATTTACTTAACTAGTTGCCGTGCCTCGGTTACACGCTCCTTCTCGACTTTCGACGGCCATAACTTTTCATCCGGGAATCCGATCGGGACAATCTTTTTTTTCATTTCATATAACTTTTCGTGATCTATCATTCCGTTACTTCAAAAATAACATCGAGCCGAAAATACGGAAAAAAATAATGACTCTTTGCTCGTAGCAGTGGAAAAAAATCGTAAAAGAGGGGTGCAACACGAGGACTTCCCAGGAGGTCACCCATCCTAGTAATACTCTCGCCCAAGCGCGTTTAACTTCGGAGTTCTGATGGGATCCGGTGCATTAGCGCTGGTATGATCGCACCCTTCAGTCTTCGCACAAACTATTTACTTAACTAGTTGCCGTGCCTCGTTGGCAAGCTCCTTCTCTACTTTCGACGGCCATAACTTTTCATCCGGGAATCCGATCGGGACAATCTTTTTTTTCATTTCATATAACTTTTCGTGATCTATCATTCCGTTCCTTCAAAAATAACATCGAGCCGAAAATACGGAAAAAAATAATGACTCTTTGCTCGTAGCAGTGGAAAAAAATTGAAATAGAGGGGTGCAACACGAGGACTTCCCAGGAGGTCACCCATCCTAGTACTAATCTCGCCCAAGCGCGTTTAACTTCGGAGTTCTGATGGTATCCGGTGCATTAGCACTGGTATGATCGCACCCGTCAGTCTTCGCACAAACTATTTACTTAACTAGTTGCCGTGCCTCGTTGACAAGCTCCTTCTCGACTTTCGACGGCCAGAACTTTTCATCCGGGAATCCGATCGGGACAATCTTTTTTTTCATTTCATATAAATTTTCGTGATCTATCATTCCGTTCCTTCAAAAATAACATCGAGCCGAAAATACGGAAAAAAATAATGACTCTTTGCTCGTAGCAGTGGTAAAAAATCGAAAAAGAGGGGTGCAACACGAGGACTTCCCAGGAGGTCACCCATCCTAGTACTACTCTCGCCCAAGCGCGTTTAACTTCGGAGTTCTTATGGGATCCGGTGCATTAGTGCTGGTATGATCGCACCCGTCAGTCTTCGCACAAACTATTTACTTAACTAGTTGCCGTGCCTCGGTTACACGCTCCTTCTCGACTTTCGACGGCCATAACTTTTCATCCGGGAATCCGATCGGGACAATCTTTTTTTTCATTTCATATAACTTTTCGTGATCAATCATTCCGTTACTTCAAAAATAACATCGAGCCGAAAATACGGAAAAAAATAATGACTCTTTGCTCGTAGCAGTGGAAAAAAATCGTAAAAGAGGGGTGCAACACGAGGACTTCCCAGGAGGTCACCCATCCTAGTAATACTCTCGCCCAAGCGCGTTTAAATTCGGAGTTCTGATGGGATCCGGTGCATTAGCGCTGGTATGATCGCACCCTTCAGTCTTCGCACAAACTATTTACTTAACTAGTTGCCGTGCCTCGTTGGCAAGCTCCTTCTCGACTTTCGACGGCCATAACTTTTCATCCGGGAATCCGATCGGGACAATCTTTTTTTTCATTTCATATAACTTTTCGTGATCTATCATTCCGTTCCTTCAAAAATAACATCGAGCCGAAAATACGGAAAAAAATAATGACTCTTTGCTCGTAGCAGTGGAAAAAAATCGAAAAAGAGAGGTGCAAAACGAGGACTTCCCAGGAGGTCACCCATCCTAGTACTACTCTCGCCCAAGCGCGTTTAACTTCGGAGTTCTGATGGGATCCGGTGCATTAGCGCTGGTTTGAATGCACCCATCAGTCTTTGCACAAACTATTTACTTAACTAGTTGCCGTGCCTCGTTGACAAGCTCCTTCTCGACTTTCGACGGCCATAACTTTTCATCCGGGAATCCGATCGGGACAATCTTTTTTTTCATTTCATATAACTTTTCGTGATCTATCATTCTGTTCCTTCAAAAATAACATCGAGCCGAAAATACGGAAAAAAATAATGACTCTTTGCTCGTAGCAGAGGAAAAAAGCGCGTTTAACTTCGGAGTTCTGATGGGATCCGGTGCATTAGCGCTGGTATGATCGCACCCGTCAGTCTTCGCACAAACTATTTACTTAACTAGTTGCCGTGCCTCGTTGACAAGCTCCTTCTCGACTTTCGACGGCCATAACTTTTCATCCGGGAATCCGATCGGGACAATCTTTTTTTTCATTTCATATAACTTTTCTTGATCTATCATTCCGTTCCTTCAAAAATAACATCGAGCCGAAAATACGGGAAAAATAATGACTCTTTGCTCGTAGCAGTGGAAAAAAATCGAAAAAGAGGGGTGCAACACGAGGACTTCCCAGGAGGACACCCATCCTAGTACTACTCTCGCCCAAGCGCGTTTAACTTCGGAGTTCTGATGGGATCCGGTGCATTAGCGCTGGTATGATCGCACCCGTCAGTCTTCGCACAAACTATTTACTTAACTAGTTGCCGTGCCTCGGTTACAAGCTCCTTCTCGACTTTCGACGGCCATAACTTTTCATCCGGGAATCCGATCGGGACAATCTTATTTTTCATTTCATATAAATTTTCGTGATCTATCATTCTGTTCCTTCAAAAATAACATCGAGCCGAAAATACGAAAAAAAATAATGACTCTTTGCTCGTAGCAGAGGAAAAAAGCGCGTTTAACTTCGGAGTTCTGATGGGATCCGGTGCATTAGCGCTGGTATGATCGCACCCGTCAGTCTTCGCACAAACTATTTACTTAACTAGTTGCCGTGCCTCGTTGACAAGCTCCTTCTCGACTTTCGACGGCCATAACTTTTCATCCGGGAATTCGATCGGGACAATCTTTTTTTTCATTTCATATAACTTTTCGTGATCTATCGTTCCGTTCCTTCAAAAATAACATCGAGCCAAAAATACGGAAAAAAATAATGACTCTTTGCTCGTAGCAATGGAAAAAAATCGAAAAAGAGAGGTGCAACACGAGGACTTCCCAGGAGGTCACCCATCCTAGTACTACTCTCGCCCAAGCGTGTTTAACTTCGGAGTTCTGATGGGATCCGGTGCATTACCGCTGGTATGATCGCACCCGTCAGTCTTCGCACAAACTATTTACTTAACTAGTTGCCGTGCCTCGTTGACAAGCTCCTTCTCGATTTTCGACGGCCATAACTTTTCATCCGGGAATCCGATCGGGACAATCTTTTTTTTCATTTCATATAACTTTTCGTGATCTATCGTTCCGTTCCTTCAAAAATAACATCGAGCCGAAAATACGGAAAAAAATAATGACTCTTTGCTCGTAGCAGTGGAAAAAAATCGAAAAAGAGGGGTGCAACACAAGGACTTCCCAGGAGGTCACCCATCCTAGTACTACTCTCGCCCAAGCGCGTTTAACTTCGGAGTTCTGATGGGATCCGGTGCATTAGCGCTGGTATGATCGCACCCATCAGTCTTCGCACAAACTATTTACTTAACTAGTTGACGTGCCTCGGTTACAAGCTCCTTCTCGACTTTCGACGGCCATAACTTTTCATCCGGGAATCCGATCGGGACAATCTTTTTTTTCATTTCATATAACTTTTCGTGATCTATCATTCTGTTCCTTCAAAAATAACATCGAGCGAAAACTACGGGAAAAAATAATGACTCTTTGCTCGTAGCAGTGGAAAAAAATCGAAAAAGAGGGGTGCAACACGAGGACTTCCCAGGAGGTCACCCATCCTAGTACTAATCTCGCCCAAGCGCGTTTAACTTCGGAGTTCTGATGGTATCCGGTGCATTAGCGCTGGTATGATCGCACCCGTCAGTCTTCGCACAAACTATTTACTTAACTAGTTGCCGTGCCTCGTTGACAAGCTTCTTCTCGACTTTCGACGGCCATAACTTTTCATCCGGGAATCCGATCGGGACAATCTTTTTTTCATTTCATATAACTTTTCGTGATCTATCATTCCGTTCCTTCAAAAATAACATCGAGCCAAAAATACGGAAAAAAATAATGACTCTTTGCTCGTAGTAGTGGAAAAAAAATCGAAAAAGAGGGGAGCAACACGAGGACTTCCCAGGAGGTCACCCATCCTAGTACTAATCTCGCCCAAGCACGTTTAACTTCGGAGTTCTGATGGTATCCGGTGCATTAGCGCTGGTATGATCGCACCCGTCAGTCTTCGCACAAACTATTTACTTAACTAGTTGTCGTGCCTCGTTGACAAGCTCCTTCTCGACTTTTACGGCCATAACTTTTCATCCGGGAATCCGATCGGGACAATCTTTTTTTTCATTTCATATAAACTTTCGTGATCTATCATTCCGTTCCTTCAAAAATAACATCGAGCCGAAAATACGGAAAAAAATAATGACTCTTTGCTCGTAGCAGTGGTAAAAAATCGAAAAAGAGGGGTGCAACACGAGGACTTCCCAGGAGGTCACCCATCCTAGTACTACTCTCGCCCAAGCGCGTTTAACTTCGGAGTTCTGATGGGATCCGGTGCATTAGCGCTGGTATGATCGCACCCCAGTCTTCGCACAAACTATTTACTTAACTAGTTGCCGTGCCTCGGTTACAAGCTCCTTCTCGACTTTCGACGGCCATAACTTTTCATCCGGGAATCCGATCGGGACAATCTTTTTTTTCATTTCATATAACTTTTCGTGATCTATCATTCCGTTACTTCAAAAATAACATCGAGCCGAAAATACGGAAAAAAATAATGACTCTTTGCTCGTAGCAGTGGAAAAAAGCGCGTTTAACTTCGGAGTTCTGATGGGATCCGGTGCATTAGCGCTGGTATGATCGCACCCGTCAGTCTTCGCACAAACTATTTACTTAACTAGTTGCCGTGCCTCGTTGACAAGCTCCTTCTCGACTTTCGACGGCCATAACTTTTCATCTGGGAATCCGATCGGGACAATCTTTTTTTTCATTTCATGTAACTTTTCGTGATCTATCATTCCGTTCCTTCAAAAATAACATCGAGCTGAAAATACGGAAAAAAATAATGACTCTTTGCTCGTAGCAGTGGAAAAAAATCGAAAAAGAGAGGTGCAACACGAGGACTTCCCAGGAGGTCACCCATCCTAGTACTACTCTCGCCCAAGCGCCTTTAACTTCGGAGTTCTGATGGGATCCGGTGCATTAGCGCTGGTATGATCGCACCCGTCAGTCTTCGCACAAACTATTTACTTAACTAGTTGCCGTGCCTCGTTGACAAGCTCCTTCTCGACTTTCGACGGCCATAACTTTTCATCCGGGAATCCGATCGGGACAATCTTTTTTTTCATTTCATATAACTTTTCGTGATCTATCGTTCCGTTCCTTCAAAAATAACATCGAGCCGAAAATACGGAAAAAAATAATGACTCTTTGCTCGTAGCAGTGGAAAAAAATCGAAAAAGAGGGGTGCAACACGAGGACTTCCCAGGAGGTCACCCATCCTAGTACTACTCTCGCCCAAGCGCGTTTAACTTCGGAGTTCTGATGGGATCCGGTGCATTAGCGCTGGTATGATCGCACCCGTCAGTCTTTGCACAAACTATTTACTTAACTAGTTGCCGTGCCTCGTTGACAAGCTCCTTCTCGACTTTCGACGGCCATAACTTTTCATCCGGGAATCCGATCGGGACAATCTTTTTTTTCATTTCATATAACTTTTCGTGATCTATCGTTCCGTTCCTTCAAAAATAACATCGAGCCGAAAATACGGAAAAAAATAATGACTCTTTGCTCGTAGCACTGGAAAAAAATCGAAAAAGAGGGGTGCAACACGAGGACTTCCCAGGAGGTCACACATCCTATTACTACTCTCGCCCAAGCGCGTTTAACTTCGGAGTTCTGATGGGATCCGGTGCATTAGCGCTGGTATGATCGCACCTGTCAGTCTTCGCACAAACTATTTACTTAACTAGTTGCCGTGCCTCGGTTACAAGCTCCTTCTCGACTTTCGACGGCCATAACTTTTCATCCGGGAATCCGATCGGGACAATCTTTTTTTTCATTTCATATAACTTTTCGTGATCTATCATTCCGTTCCTTCAAAAATAACATCGAGCGAAAAATACGGGAAAAAATAATGACTCTTTGCTCGTAGCAGTGGAAAAAAATCGAAAAAGAGGGGTGCAACACGAGGACTTCCCAGGAGGTCACCCATCCTAGTACTAATCTCGCCCAAGCGCGTTTAACTTCGGAGTTCTGATGGTATCCGGTGCATTAGCGCTGGTATGATCGCACCCGTCAGTCTTCGCACAAACTATTTACTTAACTAGTTGCCGTGCCTCGTTGACAAGCTCCTTCTCGACTTTCGACGGCCATAACTTTTCATCCGGGAATCCGATCAGGACAATCTTTTTTTTCATTTCATATAACTTTTCGTGATATATCATTCCGTTCCTTCAAAAATAACATCGAGCCGAAAATACGGAAAAAAATAATGACTCTTTGCTCGTAGCAGTGGAAAAAAATCGAAAAAGAGGGGTGCAACACGAGGACTTCCCAGGAGGTCACCCATCCAAGTACTACTCTCGCCCAAGCGCGTTTAACTTCGGAGTTCTGATGGGATCCGGTGCATTAGCGCTGGTATGATCGCACCCGTCAGTCCTCGCACAAACTATTTACTTAACTAGTTGCCGTGCCTCGTTGACAAGCTCCTTCTCGACTTTCGACGGCCATAACTTTTCATCCGGGAATCCGATCGGGACAATCTTTTTTTTCATTTCATATACTTTTCGTGATCTATCATTCCGTTCCTTCAAAAATAACATCGAGCCGAAAATACGGAAAAAAATAATGACTCTTTGCTCGTAGCAGTGGAAAAAAATCGAAAAAGAGGGGTGGAACACGAGGACTTCCCAGGAGGTCACCCATCCTAGTACTACTCTCGCCCAAGCGCGTTTAACTTCGGAGTTCTGATGGGATCCGGTGCATTAGCGCTGGTATGATCGCACCCGTCAGTCTTCGCACAAACTATTTACTTAACTAGTTGCCGTGCCTCGTTGACAAGCTCCTTCTCGACTTTCGACGGCCATAACTTTTCATCCGGGAATCCGATCGGGACAATCTTTTTTTTCATTTCATATAACTTTTCGTGATCTATCATTCCGTACCTTCAAAAATAACATTGAGCCGAAAATACGGAAAAAAATAATGACTCTTTGCTCGTAGCAGTGGAAAAAAATCGAAAAAGAGGGGTCCAACACGAGGACTTCCCAGGAGGTCACCCATCCTAGTACTACTCTCGCCCAAGCGCGTTTAACTTCGGAGTTCTGATGGGATCCGATGCATTAGCGCTGGTATGATCGCACCCGTCAGTCTTTGCACAAACTATTTACTTAACTAGTTGCCGTGCCTCGTTGACAAGCTCCTTCTCGACTTTCGACGGCCATAACTTTTCATCCGGGAATCCGATCGGGACAATCTGTTTTTTCATTTCATATAACTTTTCGTGATCTATCATTCCGTTCCTTCAAAAATAACATCGAGCCGAAAATACGGAAAAAAATAATGACTCTTTGCTCGTAGCAGTGGAAAAAAATCGAAAAAGAGGGGTGCAGTGCAACACGAGGACTTCCCAGGAGGTCACCCATCCAAGTACTACTCTCGCCCAAGCGCGTTTAACTTCGAAGTTCTGATGGGATCCGGTGCATTAGCGCTGGTATGATCGCACCCGTCAGTCCTCACACACACTATTTACTTAACTAGTTGCCGTGCCTCGTTGACAAGCTCCTTCTCGACTTTCGACGGCCATAACTTTTCATCCGGGAACCCGATCGGGACAATCTTTTTTTTCATTTCATATAACTTTTCGTGATCTATCATTCCGTTCCTTCAAAAATAACATCGAGCCGAAAATACGGAAAAAAATAATGACTCTTTGCTCGTAGCAGTGGAAACAAATCGAAAAAGAGGGGTGCAACACGAGGACTTCCCAGGAGGTCACCCATCCTAGTACTACTCTCGCCCAAGCGCTTTTAACTTCGGAGTTCTGATGGGATCCGGTGCATTAGCGCTGGTATGATCGCACCCGTCAGTCTTCGCATAAACTATTTACTTAACTAGTTGCCGTGCCTCAGTTACAAGCTCCTTCTCGACTTTCGACGGCCATAACTTTTCATCCGGGAATCCGATCGGGACAATCTTTTTTTTCATTTCATATAACTTTTCGTGATCTATTATTCCGTTCCTTCAAAAATAACATCGAGCCAAAATTACGGAAAAAAATAATGACTCTTTGGTCGTAGCAGTGGAAAAAAATCGAAAAAGAGGGGTGCAACACGAGGACTTCCCAGGAGGTCACCCATCCTAGTACTACTCTCGCCCAAGCGCGTTTAACTTCGTAGTTCTGATGGGATCCGGTGCATTAGCGCTGGTATGATCGCACCCGTCAGTCTTCGCACAAACTATTTACTTAACTAGTTGCCGTGCCTCGGTTACAAGCTCCTTCTCGACTTTCGACGGCCATAACTTTTCATCCAGGAATCCGATCGGGACAATCCCTTTTTTCATTTCATATAACTTTTCGTGATCTATCATTCCGTTCCTTCAAAAATAACATCGAGCCGAAAATACGGAAAAAAATAATGACTCTTTGCTCGTAGCAGTGGAAAAAAATCGAAAAAGAGAGGTGCAACACGAGGACTTCCTAGGAGGTCACCCATCCTAGTACTACTCTCGCCCAAGCGCATTTAACTTCGGAGTTCTGATGGGATCCGGTGCATTAGCGCTGGTAAGATCGCACCCGTCAGTCTTCGCACAAACTATTTACTTAACTAGTTGCCGTGCCTCGTTGAGAAGCTCCTTCTCGAATTTCGACGGCCATAACTTTTCATCCGGGAATCCGATCGGGACAATCTTTTTTTTCAATTCATATAACTTTTCGTGATCTATCATTCCGTTCCTTCAAAAATAACATCGAGCCAAAATTACGGAAAAAAATAATGACTCTTTGGTCGTAGCAGTGGAAAAAAATCGAAAAAGAGGGGTGCAACACGAGGACTTCCCAGGAGGTCACCCATCCTAGTACTACTCTCGCCCAAGCGCTTTTAACTTCGGAGTTCTGATGGGATCCGGTGCATTAGCGCTGGTATGATCGCACCCGTCAGTCTTCGCATAAACTATTTACTTAACTAGTTGCCGTGCCTCAGTTACAAGCTCCTTCTCGACTTTCGACGGCCATAACTTTTCATCCGGGAATCCGATCGGGACAATCTTTTTTTTCATTTCATATAACTTTTCGTGATCTATTATTCCGTTCCTTCAAAAATAACATCGAGCCAAAATTACGGAAAAAAATAATGACTCTTTGGTCGTAGCAGTGGAAAAAAATCGAAAAAGAGGGGTGCAACACGAGGACTTCCCAGGAGGTCACCCATCCTAGTACTACTCTCGCCCAAGCGCGTTTAACTTCGTAGTTCTGATGGGATCCGGTGCATTAGCGCTGGTATGATCGCACCCGTCAGTCTTCGCACAAACTATTTACTTAACTAGTTGCCGTGCCTCGGTTACAAGCTCCTTCTCGACTTTCGACGGCCATAACTTTTCATCCAGGAATCCGATCGGGACAATCCCTTTTTTCATTTCATATAACTTTTCGTGATCTATCATTCCGTTCCTTCAAAAATAACATCGAGCCGAAAATACGGAAAAAAATAATGACTCTTTGCTCGTAGCAGTGGAAAAAAATCGAAAAAGAGAGGTGCAACACGAGGACTTCCTAGGAGGTCACCCATCCTAGTACTACTCTCGCCCAAGCGCATTTAACTTCGGAGTTCTGATGGGATCCGGTGCATTAGCGCTGGTAAGATCGCACCCGTCAGTCTTTGCACAAACTATTTACTTAACTAGTTGCCGTGCCTCGTTGAGAAGCTCCTTCTCGAATTTCGACGGCCATAACTTTTCATCCGGGAATCCGATCGGGACAATCTTTTTTTTCAATTCATATAACTTTTCGTGATCTATCATTCCGTTCCTTCAAAAATAACATCGAGCCAAAAATACGGAAAAAAATAATGACTCTTTGCTCGTAGCAGTGGAAAAAAATCGAAAAAGAGGGGTCCAACACGAGGACTTCCCAGGAGGTCACCCATCCTAGTACTACTCTCGCCCAAGCGCGTTTAACTTCGGAGTTCTAATGGGATCCGATGCATTAGCGCTGGTATGATCGCACCCGTCAGTCTTTGCACAAACTATTTACTTAACTAGTTGCCGTGCCTCGTTGACAAGCTCCTTCTCGACTTTCGACGGCCATAACTTTTCATCCGGGAATCCGATCGGGACAATCTGTTTTTTCATTTCATATAACTTTTCGTGATCTATCATTCCGTTCCTTCAAAAATAACATCGAGCCGAAACTACGGAAAAAAATAATGACTCTTTGCTCGTAGCAGTGGAAAAAAATCGAAAAAGAGGGGTCCAACACGAGGACTTCCCAGGAGGTCACCCATCCTAGTACTACTCTCGCCCAAGCGCGTTTAACTTCGGAGTTCTGATGGGATCCGATGCATTAGCGCTGGTATGATCGCACCCGTCAGTCTTTGCACAAACTATTTACTTAACTAGTTGCCGTGCCTCGTTGACAAGCTCCTTCTCGACTTTCGACGGCCATAACTTTTCATCCGGGAATCCGATCGGGACAATCTGTTTTTTCATTTCATATAACTTTTCGTGATCTATCATTCCGTTCCTTCAAAAATAACATCGAGCCGAAACTACGGAAAAAAATAATGACTCTTTGCTCGTAGCAGTGGAAAAAAATCGAAAAAGAGGGGTCCAACACGAGGACTTCCCAGGAGGTCACCCATCCTAGTACTACTCTCGCCCAAGCGCGTTTAACTTCGGAGTTCTGATGGGATCCGATGCATTAGCGCTGGTATGATCGCACCCGTCAGTCTTTGCACAAACTATTTACTTAACTAGTTGCCGTGCCTCGTTGACAAGCTCCTTCTCGACTTTCGACGGCCATAACTTTTCATCCGGGAATCCGATCGGGACAATCTGTTTTTTCATTTCATATAACTTTTCGTGATCTATCATTCCGTTCCTTCAAAAATAACATCGAGCCGAAACTACGGAAAAAAATAATGACTCTTTGCTCGTAGCAGTGGAAAAAAATCGAAAAAGAGGGGTGCAGTGCAACACGAGGACTTCCCAGGAGGTCACACATCCTAGTACTACTCTCGCCCAAGCGCGTTTAACTTCGGAGTTCTGATGGGATCCGATGCATTAGCGCTGGTATGATCGCACCCGTCAGTCTTTGCACAAACTATTTACTTAACTAGTTGCCGTGCCTCGTTGACAAGCTCCTTCTCGACTTTCGACGGCCATAACTTTTCATCCGGGAATCCGATCGGGACAATCTGTTTTTTCATTTCATATAACTTTTCGTGATCTATCATTCCGTTCCTTCAAAAATAACATCGAGCCGAAACTACGGAAAAAAATAATGACTCTTTGCTCGTAGCAGTGGAAAAAAATCGAAAAAGAGGGGTGCAACACGAGGACTTCCCAGGAGGTCACCCATCCTAGTACTACTCTCGCCCAAGCGCGTTTAACTTCGGAGTTCTGATGGGATCCGATGCATTAGCGCTGGTATGATCGCACCCGTCAGTCTTTGCACAAACTATTTACTTAACTAGTTGCCGTGCCTCGTTGACAAGCTCCTTCTCGACTTTCGACGGCCATAACTTTTCATCCGGGAATCCGATCGGGACAATCTGTTTTTTCATTTCATATAACTTTTCGTGATCTATCATTCCGTTCCTTCAAAAATAACATCGAGCCGAAACTACGGAAAAAAATAATGACTCTTTGCTCGTAGCAGTGGAAAAAAATCGAAAAAGAGGGGTCTAACACGAGGACTTCCCAGGAGGTCACCCATCCTAGTACTACTCTCGCCCAAGCGCGTTTAACTTCGGAGTTCTGATGGGATCCGATGCATTAGCGCTGGTATGATCGCACCCGTCAGTCTTTGCACAAACTATTTACTTAACTAGTTGCCGTGCCTCGTTGACAAGCTCCTTCTCGACTTTCGACGGCCATAACTTTTCATCCGGGAATCCGATCGGGACAATCTGTTTTTTCATTTCATATAACTTTTCGTGATCTATCATTCCGTTCCTTCAAAAATAACATCGAGCCGAAACTACGGAAAAAAATAATGACTCTTTGCTCGTAGCAGTGGAAAAAAATCGAAAAAGAGGGGTCCAACACGAGGACTTCCCAGGAGGTCACCCATCCTAGTACTACTCTCGCCCAAGCGCGTTTAACTTCGGAGTTCTGATGGGATCCGATGCATTAGCGCTGGTATGATCGCACCCGTCAGTCTTTGCACAAACTATTTACTTAACTAGTTGCCGTGCCTCTTTGACAAGCTCCTTCTCGACTTTCGACGGCCATAACTTTTCATCCGGGAATCCGATCGGGACAATCTGTTTTTTCATTTCATATAACTTTTCGTGATCTATCATTCCGTTCCTTCAAAAATAACATCGAGCCGAAACTACGGAAAAAAATAATGACTCTTTGCTCGTAGCAGTGGAAAAAAATCGAAAAAGAGGGGTGCAGTGCAACACGAGGACTTCCCAGGAGGTCACACATCCTAGTACTACTCTCGCCCAAGCGCGTTTAACTTCGGAGTTCTAATGGGATCCGGTGCATTATCGCTGGTATGATTGCACCCGTCAGTCTTCGCACAAACTATTTACTTAACTAGTTGCCGTGCCACGTTGAGAAGCTCCTTCTCGACTTTCGACGGCCATAACTTTTCATCCGGGAATCCGATCGGGACAATCGTTTTTTTCATTTCATATAACTTTTCGTGATCTATCATTCCGTTCCTTCAAAAATAACATCGAGCCGAAAATACGGAAAAAAATAATGACTCTTTGCTCGTAGCAGTGGAAAAAAATCGAAAAAGAGGGGTGCAACACGAGGACTTCCCAGGAGGTCACCCATCCTAGTACTACTCTCGCCCAAGCGCTTTTAACTTCGGAGTTCTGATGGGATCCGGTGCATTAGCGCTGGTATGATCGCACCCGTCAGTCTTCGCACAAACTATTTACTTAACTAGTTGCCGTGCCTCGTTGACAAGCTCCTTCTCGACTTTCGACGGCCATAACTTTTCATCCGGGAATCCGATCGGGACAATCTTTTTTTTCATTTCATATAACTTTTCGTGATCTATCATTCCGTTCCTTCAAAAATAACATCGAGCCGAAAATACGGAAAAAAATAATGACTCTTTGCTCGTAGCAGTGGAAAAAAATCGAAAAAGAGGGGTGCAACACGAGGACTTCCCAAGAGGTCACCCATCCTAGTACTACTCTCGCCCAAGCGCGTTTAACTTCGGAGTTCTGATGGGATCCGGTGCATTAGCGCTGGTATGATCGCACCCGTCAGTCTTCGCACAAACTATTTACTTAACTAGTTGCCGTGCCTCGTTTACAAGCTCCTTCTCGACTTTCGACGGCCAAAACTTTTCATCCGGGAATCCGATCGGGACAATCTTTTTTTTTCATTTCATATAACTTTTCGTGATCTATCATTCCGTTCCTTCAAAAATAACATCGAGCCGAAAATACGGAAAAAAATAATGACTCTTTGCTCGTAGCAGTGGAAAAAAATCGAAAAAGAGGGGTGCAACACGAGGACTTCCCAGTAGGTCACCCATCCTAGAACAACTCTCGCCCAAGCGCGTTTAACTTCGGAGTTCTGATGGGATCCGGTGCATTAGCGCTGGTATGATCGCACCCATCAGTCTTCGCACAAACTATTTACTTAACTAGTTGCCGTGCCTCGGTTACAAGCTCCTTCTCGACTTTCGACAGCCATAACTTTTCATCCGGAAATCCGATCGGGACAATCTTTTTTTTCATTTCATATAACTTTTCGTGATCTATCATTCCGTTCCTTCAAAAATAACATCGAGCCGAAAATACGGAAAAAAATAATGATTCTTTGCTCGTAGCAATGGAAAAAAATCGAAAAAGAGGGGTGCAACACGAGGACTTCCCAGGAGGTCACCCATCCAAGTACTACTCTCGCCCAAGCGCGTTTAACTTCGGAGTTCTGATGGGATCCGGTGCATTAGCGCTGGTATGATCGCACCCGTCAGTCCTTGCACAAACTATTTACTTAACTAGTTGCCGTGCCTCGTTGACAAGCTCCTTCTCGACTTTCGACGGCCATAACTTTTCATCCGGGAATCCGATCGGGACAATCTTTTTTTTCATTTCATATACTTTTCGTGATCTATCATTCCGTTCCTTCAAAAATAACATCGAGCCGAAAATACGGAAAAAAATAATGACTCTTTGCTCGTAGCAGTGGAAAAAAATCGAAAAAGAGGGGTGGAACACGAGGACTTCCCAGGAGGTCACCCATTCTAGTACTACTCTCGCCCAAGCGCGTTTAACTTCGGAGTTCTGATGGGATCCGGTGCATTAGCGCTGGTATGATCGCACCCGTCAGTCTTCGCACAAACTATTTACTTAACTAGTTGCCGTGCCTCGTTGACAAGCTCCTTCTCGACTTTCGACGGCCATAACTTTTCATCCGGGAATCCGATCGGGACAATCTTTTTTTTCATTTCATATAACTTTTCGTGATCTATCATTCCGTTCCTTCAAAAATAACATCGAGCCGAAAATACGGAAAAAAATAATGACTCTTTGCTCGTAGCAGTGGAAAAAAATCGAAAAAGAGGGGTGCAACACGAGGACTTCCCAGTAGGTCACCCATCCTAGAACAACTCTCGCCCAAGCGCGTTTAACTTCGGAGTTCTGATGGGATCCGGTGCATTAGCGCTGGTATGATCGCACCCATCAGTCTTCGCACAAACTATTTACTTAACTAGTTGCCGTGCCTCGGTTACAAGCTCCTTCTCGACTTTCGACAGCCATAACTTTTCATCCGGAAATCCGATCGGGACAATCTTTTTTTTCATTTCATATAACTTTTCGTGATCTATCATTCCGTTCCTTCAAAAATAACATCGAGCCGAAAATACGGAAAAAAATAATGATTCTTTGCTCGTAGCAATGGAAAAAAATCGAAAAAGAGGGGTGCAACACGAGGACTTCCCAGGAGGTCACCCATCCAAGTACTACTCTCGCCCAAGCGCGTTTAACTTCGGAGTTCTGATGGGATCCGGTGCATTAGCGCTGGTATGATCGCACCCGTCAGTCCTTGCACAAACTATTTACTTAACTAGTTGCCGTGCCTCGTTGACAAGCTCCTTCTCGACTTTCGACGGCCATAACTTTTCATCCGGGAATCCGATCGGGACAATCTTTTTTTTCATTTCATATACTTTTCGTGATCTATCATTCCGTTCCTTCAAAAATAACATCGAGCCGAAAATACGGAAAAAAATAATGACTCTTTGCTCGTAGAAGTGGAAAAAAATCGAAAAAGAGGGGTGGAACACGAGGACTTCCCAGGAGGTCACCCATTCTAGTACTACTCTCGCCCAAGCGCGTTCAACTTCGGAGTTCTGATGGGATCCGGTGCATTAGCGCTGGTATGATCGCACCCGTCAGTCTTCGCACAAACTATTTACTTAACTAGTTGCCGTGTCTCGTTTACAAGCTCCTTCTCGACTTTCGACGGCCAAAACTTTTCATCCGGGAATCCGATCGGGACAATCTTTTTTTTCATTTCATATAACTTTTCGTGATCTATCATTCCGTTCCTTCAAAAATAACATCGAGCCGAAAATACGGAAAAAAATAATGACTCTTTGCTCGTAGCAGTGGAAAAAACTAGAAAAAGAGAGGTGCAACACGAGGACTTCCCAGGAGGTCACCCATCCTAGTACTAGTCTCGCCCAAGCGCGTTTAACTTCGGAGTTCTGATGGGATCCGGTGCATTAGCGTTGGTATGATCGCACCTGTCAGTCTTGGCACAAACTATTTACTTAACTAGTTGCCATGCCTCGTTGACAAGCTCCTTCTCGACTTTCGACGGCCATAACTTTTCATCCGGGAATCCGATCGGGACAATCTTTTTTTTCATATCATATAACTTTTCGTGATCTATCATTCCGTTCCTTCAAAAATAACATCGAGCCAAAAATACGGAAAAAAATAATGACTCTTTGCTCGTAGCAGTGGAAAAAAATCGAAAAAGAGGGGTGCAACACGAGGACTTCCCAGTAGGTCACCCATCCTAGAACTACTCTCGCCCAAGCGCGTTTAACTTCGGAGTTCTGATGGGATCCGGTGCATTAGCGCTGGTATGATCGCACCCATCAGTCTTCGCACAAACTATTTACTTAACTAGTTGCCGTGCCTCGGTTACAAGCTCCTTCTCGACTTTCGACAGCCATAACTTTTCATCCGGAAATCCGATCGGGACAATCTTTTTTTTCATTTCATATAACTTTTCGTGATCTATCATTCCGTTCCTTCAAAAATAACATCGAGCCGAAAATACGGAAAAAAATAATGATTCTTTGCTCGTAGCAATGGAAAAAAATCGAAAAAGAGGGGTGCAACACGAGGACTTCCCAGGAGGTCACCCATCCAAGTACTACTCTCGCCCAAGCGCGTTTAACTTCGGAGTTCTGATGGGATCCGGT
Source organism: Hypericum androsaemum (assembly GCA_963995505.1). Taxonomy (NCBI): domain Eukaryota; kingdom Viridiplantae; phylum Streptophyta; class Magnoliopsida; order Malpighiales; family Hypericaceae; genus Hypericum; species Hypericum androsaemum. Next base: position 14,823,462 of record OZ023186.1, read on the forward strand.
GCATTAGCGCTGGTATGATCGCACCCGTCAGTCCTTGCACAAACTATTTACTTAACTAGTTGCCGTGCCTCGTTGACAAGCTCCTTCTCGACTTTCGACGGCCATAACTTTTCATCCGGGAATCCGATCGGGACAATCTTTTTTTTCATTTCATATACTTTTCGTGATCTATCATTCCGTTCCTTCAAAAATAACATCGAGCCGAAAATACGGAAAAAAATAATGACTCTTTGCTCGTAGCAGTGGAAAAAAATCGAAAAAGAGGGGTGGAACACGAGGACTTCCCAGGAGGTCACCCATTCTAGTACTACTCTCGCCCAAGCGCGTTTAACTTCGGAGTTCTGATGGGATCCGGTGCATTAGCGCTGGTATGATCGCACCCGTCAGTCTTCGCACAAACTATTTACTTAACTAGTTGCCGTGCCTCGTTGACAAGCTCCTTCTCGACTTTCGACGGCCATAACTTTTCATCCGGGAATCCGATCGGGACAATCTTTTTTTTCATTTCATATAACTTTTCGTGATCTATCATTCCGTTCCTTCAAAAATAACATCGAGCCGAAAATACGGAAAAAAATAATGACTCTTTGCTCGTAGCAGTGGAAAAAAATCGAAAAAGAGAGGTGCAACACGAGGACTTCCTAGGAGGTCACCCATCCTAGTACTACTCTCGCCCAAGCGCGTTTAACTTCGGAGTTCTGATGGGATCCGGTGCATTAGCGCTGGTATGATCGCACCCGTTAGTCTTCGCACAAACTATTTACTTAACTAGTTGCCGTGCCTCGTTGACAAGCTCCTTCTCGACTTTCGACGGCCATAACTTTTCATCCGGGAATCCGATCGGGACAATCTTTTTTTTCATTTCATATAACTTTTCGTGATCTATCATTCCGTTCCTTCAAAAATAACATCGAGCCGAAAATACGGAAAAAAATAATGACTCTTTGCTCGTAGCAGTGGAAAAAAATCGAAAAAGAGGGGTCCAACACGAGGACTTCCCAGGAGGTCACCCATCCTAGTACTACTCTCGCCCAAGCGCGTTTAACTTCGGAGTTCTGATGGGATCCGATGCATTAGCGCTGGTATGATCGCACCCGTCAGTCTTTGCACAAACTATTTACTTAACTAGTTGCCGTGCCTCGTTGACAAGCTCCTTCTCGACTTTCGACGGCCATAACTTTTCATCCGGGAATCCGATCGGGACAATTTGTTTTTTCATTTCATATTTCGTGATCTATCATTCCGTTCCTTCAAAAATAACATCGAGCCGAAAATACGGAAAAAAATAATGACTCTTTGCTCGTAGCAGTGGAAAAAAATCGAAAAAGAGGGGTGCAACACGAGGACTTCCCAGGAGGTCACCCATCCAAGTACTACTCTCGCCCAAGCGCGTTTAACTTCAGAGTTCTGATGGGATCCGGTGCATTAGCGCTGGTATGATCGCACCCGTCAGTCCTCGCACAAACTATTTACTTAACAAGTTGCCGTGCCTCGTTTACAAGCTCCTTCTCGACTTTCGATGGCCAAAACTTTTCATCCGGGAATCCGATCGGGACAATCTTTTTTTTCATTTCATATAACTTTTCGTGATCTATCATTCCGTTCCTTCAAAAATAACATCGAGCCGAAAATACGGAAAAAAATAATGACTCTTTGCTCGTAGCAGTGGAAAAAAATCGAAAAAGAGAGGTGCAACACGAGGACTTCCCAGGAGGTCACCCATCCTAGTACTACTCTCGCCCAAGCGCGGTTAACTTCGAAGTTCTGATGGGATCCGGTGCATTAGCGCTGGTATGATCGCACCCGTCAGTCTTCGCACAAACTATTTACTTAACTAGTTGCCGTGCCTCGTTTACAAGCTCCTTCTCGACTTTCGACGTCCATAACTTTTCATCCGGGAATCCGATCGGGACAATCTTTTTTTTCATTTCATATAACTTTTCGTGATCTATCATTCCGTTCCTTCAAAAATAACATCGAGCCGAAAATACGGAAAAAAATAATGACTCTTTGCTCGTAGCAGTGGAAAAAAATCGAAAAAGAGGGGTGCAACACGAGGACTTCCCAGGAGGTCACCCATCCTAGTACTACTCTCGCCCAAGCGCGTTTAACTTCGGAGTTCTGATGGGATCCAGTGCATTAGCGCTGGTATGATCGCACCCGTCAGTTTTCGCACAAACTATTTACTTAACTAGTTGCCGTGCCTCGTTTACAAGCTCCTTCTCGACTTTTCATCCGGGAATCCGATCGGGACAATCTTTTTTTTCATTTCATATAACTTTTCGTGATCTATCATTCCGTTCCTTCAAAAATAACATCGAGCCGAAAATACGGAAAAAAATAATGACTCTTTGCTCGTAGCAGTGGAAAAAAATCGAAAAAGAGAGGTGCAACACGAGGACTTCCTAGGAGGTCACCCATCCTAGTACTACTCTCGCCCAAGCGCGTTTAACTTCGGAGTTCTGATGGGATCCGGTGCATTAGCGTTTGTATGATCGCACCTGTCAGTCTTGGCACAAACTATTTACTTAACTAGTTGCCGTGCCTCGTTGACAAGCTCCTTCTCGACTTTCGACGGCCATAACTTTTCATCCGGGAATCCGATCGGGACAATCTTTTTTTTCATATCATATAACTTTTTGTGATCTATCATTCCGTTCCTTCAAAAATAACATCGAGCCAAAAATACGGAAAAAAATAATGACTCTTTGCTCGTAGCAGTGGAAAAAAATCGAAAAAGAGGGGTGCAACACGAGGACTTCCCAGGAGGTCACCCATCCTAGTACTACTCTCGCCCAACCGCGTTTAACTTCGTAGTTCTGATGGGATCCGGTGCATTAGCGCTGGTATGATCGCACCCGTCAGTCTTCGCACAAACTATTTACTTAACTAGTTGTCGTGCCTCGGTTACAAGCTCCTTCTCGACTTTCGACGGCCATAACTTTTCATCCGGGAATCCGATCGGGACAATCTTTTTTTTCATTTCATATAACTTTTCGTGATCTATCATTCCGTTCCTTCAAAAATAACATCGAGCCGAAAATACGGAAAAAAATAATGACTCTTTGCTCGTAGCAGTGGAAAAAAATCGAAAAAGAGAGGTGCAACACGAGGACTTCCTAGGAGGTCACCCATCCTAGTACTACTCTCGCCCAAGCGCGTTTAACTTCGGAGTTCTGATGGGATCCGGTGCATTAGCGCTGGTATGATCGCACCCGTCAGTTTCGCACAAACTATTTACTTAACTAGTTGCCGTGCCTCGTTGACAAGCTCCTTCTCGACTTTCGACGGCCATAACTTTTCATCCGGGAATCCGATCGGGACAATCTTTTTTTTCATTTCATATAACTTTTCGTGATCTATCATTCCGTTCCTTCAAAAATAACATCGAGCCGAAAATACGGAAAAAAATAATGACTCTTTGCTCGTAGCAGTGGAAAAAAATCGAAAAAGAGAGGTGCAACACGAGGACTTCCTAGGAGGTCACCCATCCTAGTACTACTCTCGCCCAAGCGCGTTTAACTTCGGAGTTCTGATGGGATCCGGTGCATTAGCGCTGGTATGATCGCACCCGTCAGTTTCGCACAAACTATTTACTTAACTAGTTGCCGTGCCTCGTTGACAAGCTCCTTCTCGACTTTCGACGGCCATAACTTTTCATCCGGGAATCCGATCGGGACAATCTTTTTTTTCATTTCATATAACTTTTCGTGATCTATCATTCCGTTCCTTCAAAAATAACATCGAGCCGAAAATACGGAAAAAAATAATGACTCTTTGCTCGTAGCAGTGGAAAAAAATCGAAAAAGAGGGGTCCAACACGAGGACTTCCCATGAGGTCACCCATCCTAGTACTACTCTCGCCCAAGCGCGGTTAACTTCGAAGTTCTGATGGGATCCGGTGCATTAGCGCTGGTATGATCGCACCCGTCAGTCTTCGCACAAACTATTTACTTAACTAGTTGCCGTGCCTCGTTTACAAGCTCCTTCTCGACTTTCGACGTCCATAACTTTTCATCCGGGAATCCGATCGGGACAATCTTTTTTTTCATTTCATATAACTTTTCGTGATCTATCATTCCGTTCCTTCAAAAATAACATCGAGCCGAAAATACGGAAAAAAATAATGACTCTTTGCTCGTAGCAGTGGAAAAAAATCGAAAAAGAGAGGTGCAACACGAGGACTTCCCATGAGGTCACCCATCCTAGTACTACTCTCGCCCAAGCGCGTTTAACTTCGGAGTTCTGATGGGATCCGTTGCATTAGCGCTGGTATGATCGCACCCGTCAGTCTTCGCACAAACTATTTACTTAACTAGTTGCCGTGCCTCGTTTACAAGCTCCTTCTCGACTTTCGATGGCCAAAACTTTTCATCCGGGAATCCGATCGGAACAATCTTTTTTTTCATTTCATATAACTTTTCGTGATCTATCATTCCGTTCCTTCAAAAATAACATCGAGCCGAAAATACGGAAAAAAATAATGACTCTTTGCTCGTAGCAGTGGAAAAAACTAGAAAAAGAGAGGTGCAACACGAGGACTTCCCAGGAGGTCACCCATCCTAGTACTACTCTCGCCCAAGCGCGTTTAACTTCGGAGTTCTGATGGGATCCGGTGCATTAGCGTTGGTATGATCGCACCTGTCAGTCTTGGCACAAACTATTTACTTAACTAGTTGCCGTGCCTCGTTGACAAGCTCCTTCTCGACTTTCGACGGCCATAACTTTTCATCCGGGAATCCGATCGGGACAATCGTTTTTTTTTCATTTCATATAACTTTTCGTGATCTATCATTCCGTTCCTTCAAAAATAACATCGAGCCGAAAATACGGAAAAAAATAATGACTCTTTGCTCGTAGCAGTGGAAAAAAAATCGAAAAAGAGAGGTGCAACACGAGGACTTCCCAGGAGGTCACCCATCCTAGTACTACTCTCGCCCAGGCGCGTATAACTTCGGAGTTCTGATGGGATCCGGTGCATTAGCGCTGGTATGATCGCACCCGTCAGTCTTCGCACAAACTATTTACTTAACTAGTTGCCGTGCCTCGGTTACAAGCTCCTTCTCGACTTTCGACGGCCATAACTTTTCATCCGGGAATCCGATCGGGACAATCTTTTTTTTCATTTCATATAACTTTTCGTGATCTATCATTCCGTTCCTTCAAAAATAACATCGAGCCGAAAATACGGAAAAAAATAATGACTCTTTGCTCGTAGCAGTGGAAAAAAATCGAAAAAGAGAGGTGCAACACGAGGACTTCCCAGGAGGTCACCCTTCCTAGTACTACTCTCGCCCAAGCGCGTTTAACTTCGGAGTTCTGATGGGATCCGGTGCATTAGCGCTGGTTTGATCGCACCCGTCAGTCTTCGCACAAACTATTTACTTAACTAGTTGCCGTGCCTCGGTTACAAGCTCCTTCTCGACTTTCGACGGCCATAACTTTTCATCCGGGAATCCGATTGGGACAATCTTTTTTTTCATTTCATATAACTTTTCGTGATCTATCATTCCGTTTATTCAAAAATAACATCGAGCCGAAAATACGGAAAAAAATAATGACTCTTTGCTCGTAGCAGTGCAAAAAAATCGAAAAAGAAGGGTACAACACGAGGACTTCCCAGGAGGTCACCCATCCTAGTACTACTCTCGCCCAAGCGCGGTTAACTTCGAAGTTCTGATGGGATCCGGTGCATTAGCACTGGTATGATCGCACCCGTCAGTCTTCGCACAAACTATTTACTTAACTAGTTGCCGTGCCTCGTTTACAAGCTCCTTCTCGACTTTCGACGTCCATAACTTTTCATCCGGGAATCCGATCGGGACAATCTTTTTTTTCATTTCATATAACTTTTCGTGATCTATCATTCCGTTCCTTCAAAAATAACATCGAGCCGAAAATACGGAAAAAAATAATGACTCTTTGCTCGTAGCAGTGGAAAAAAATCGAAAAAGAGAGGTGCAACACGAGGACTTCCCAGGAGGTCACCCTTCCTAGTACTACTCTCGCCCAAGCGCGTTTAACTTCGGAGTTCTGATGGGATCCGGTGCATTAGCGCTGGTATGATCGCACCCGTCAGTCTTCGCACAAACTATTTACTTAACTAGTTGCCGTGCCTCGGTTACAAGCTCCTTCTCGACTTTCGACGGCCATAACTTTTCATCCGGGAATCCGATTGGGACAATATTTTTTTTCATTTCATATAAGTTTTCGTGATCTATCATTCCGTTTATTCAAAAATAACATCGAGCCGAAAATACGGAAAAAAATAATGACTCTTTGCTCGTAGCAGTGCAAAAAAATCGAAAAAGAAGGGTACAACACGAGGACTTCCCAGGAGGTCACCCATCCTAGTACTACTCTCGCCCAAGCGCGTTTGACTTCGGAGTTCTGATGGGATCCGGTGCATTAGCGCTGGTATGATCGCACCCGTCAGTCTTCGCACAAACTATTTACTTAACTAGTTGCCGTGCCACGTTGAGAAGCTCCTTCTCGACTTTCGACGGCCATAACTTTTCATCCGGGAATCCGATCGGGACAATCTTTTTTTTCATTTCATATAACTGTTCCTGATCTATCATTCCGTTCCTTCAAAAATAACATCGAGCCAAAAATACGGACAAAAATAATGACTCTTTGCTCGTAGCAGTGGAAAAAAATTGAAAAAGAGGGGTGCAACACGAGGACTTCCCAGGAGGTCACCCATCCTAGTACTACTCTCGCCCAAGCGCGTTTAACTTCGGAGTTCTGATGGGATCCGGTGCATTAGCGCTGGTATGATCGCACCTGTCAGTCTTCGCACAAACTATTTACTTAACTAGTTGCCGTGCCTCGTTGAGAAGCTCCTTCTCGACTTTCGACGGCCATAACTTTTCATCCGGGAATCCGATCGGGACAATCTTTTTTTTCATTTCATATAACTTTTCGTGATCTATCATTCCGTTCCTTCAAAAATAACATCGAGCCAAAAATACGGAAAAAAATAATGACTATTTGGTCGTAGCAGTGGAAAAAAATCGAAAAAGAGGGGTGCAACACGAGGACTTCCCAGGAGGTCACCCATCCTAGTACTACTCTCGCCCAAGCGCGTTTAACTTCGGAGTTCTGATGGGATCCGGTGCATTAGCGCTGGTATGATCGCACCCATCAGTCTGCGCACAAACTATTTACTTAACTAGTTGCCGTGCCTCGGTTACAAGCTCCTTCTCGACTTTCGACGGCCATAACTTTTCATCCGGGAATCCGATCGGGACAATCTTTTTTTTCATTTCATATAACTTTTCGTGATCTATCATTCCGTTCCTTCAAAAATAACATCGAGCCGAAAATACGGAAAAAAATAATGACTCTTTGCTCGTAGCAGTGGAAAAAAATCGAAAAAGAAGGGTGCAACACGAGGACTTCCCAGGAGGTCACCCATCCTAGTACTACTCTCGCCCAAGCGCATTTAACTTCGGAGTTCTGATGGGATCCGGTGCATTAGCGCTGGTATGATCGCACCTGTTAGTCTTCGCACAAACTATTTACTTAACTAGTTGCCGTGCCACGTTGAGAAGCTCCTTCTCGACTTTCGACGGCCATAACTTTTCATCCGGGAATCCGATCGGGACAATCTTTTTTTTCATTTCATATAACTTTTCGTGATCTATCATTCCGTTCCTTCAAAAACAACATCGAGCCGAAAATACGGAAAAAAATAATGACTCTTTGCTCGTAGCAGTGGAAAAAAATCGAAAAAGAAGGGTGCAACACGAGGACTTCCCAGGAGGTCAACCATCCTAGTACTACTCTCGCCCAAGCGCGTTTAACTTCGGAGTTCTGATGGGATCCGGTGCATTAGCGCTGGTATGATCGCACCCGTCAGTCTTCGCACAAACTATTTACTTAACTAGTTGCCGTGCCTCGTTGACAAGCTCCTTCTCGACTTTCGACGGCCATAACTTTTCATCCGGGAATCCGATCGGGACAATCTTTTTTTTCATTTCATATAACTTTTCGTGATCTATCATTCCGTTCCTTCAAAAACAACATCGAGCCGAAAATACGGAAAAAAATAATGACTCTTTGCTCGTAGCAGTGGAAAAAAATCGAAAAAGAAGGGTGCAACACGAGGACTTCCCAGGAGGTCAACCATCCTAGTACTACTCTCGCCCAAGCGCGTTTAACTTCGGAGTTCTGATGGGATCCGGTGCATTAGCGCTGGTATGATCGCACCCGTCAGTCTTCGCACAAACTATTTACTTAACTAGTTGCCGTGCCTCGTTGAGAAGCTCCTTCTCGACTTTCGACGGCCATAACTTTTCATCCGGGAATCCGATCGGGACAATCGTTTTTTTCATTTCATATAGCTTTTCGTGATCTATCATTCCGTTCCTTCAAAAATAACATCAAGCCGAAAATACGGAAAAAAATAATGACTCTTTGCTCGTAGCAGTGGAAAAAAATCGAAAAAGAAGGGTGCAACACGAGGACTTCCCAGGAGGTCACCCATCCTAGTACTACTCTCGCCCAAGCGCATTTAACTTCGGAGTTCTGATGGGATCCGGTGCATTAGCGCTGGTATGATCGCACCTGTTAGTCTTCGCACAAACTATTTACTTAACTAGTTGCCGTGCCACGTTGAGAAGCTCCTTCTCGACTTTCGACGGCCATAACTTTTCATCCGGGAATCCGATCGGGACAATCTTTTTTTTCATTTCATATAACTTTTCGTGATCTATCATTCCGTTCCTTCAAAAACAACATCGAGCCGAAAATACGGAAAAAAATAATGACTCTTTGCTCGTAGCAGTGGAAAAAAATCGAAAAAGAAGGGTGCAACACGAGGACTTCCCAGGAGGTCAACCATCCTAGTACTACTCTCGCCCAAGCGCGTTTAACTTCGGAGTTCTGATGGGATCCGGTGCATTAGCGCTGGTATGATCGCACCCGTCAGTCTTCGCACAAACTATTTACTTAACTAGTTGCCGTGCCTCGTTGACAAGCTCCTTCTCGACTTTCGACGGCCATAACTTTTCATCCGGGAATCCGATCGGGACAATCTTTTTTTTCATTTCATATAACTTTTCGTGATCTATCATTCCGTTCCTTCAAAAACAACATCGAGCCGAAAATACGGAAAAAAATAATGACTCTTTGCTCGTAGCAGTGGAAAAAAATCGAAAAAGAAGGGTGCAACACGAGGACTTCCCAGGAGGTCAACCATCCTAGTACTACTCTCGCCCAAGCGCGTTTAACTTCGGAGTTCTGATGGGATCCGGTGCATTAGCGCTGGTATGATCGCACCCGTCAGTCTTCGCACAAACTATTTACTTAACTAGTTGCCGTGCCTCGTTGAGAAGCTCCTTCTCGACTTTCGACGGCCATAACTTTTCATCCGGGAATCCGATCGGGACAATCGTTTTTTTCATTTCATATAGCTTTTCGTGATCTATCATTCCGTTCCTTCAAAAATAACATCAAGCCGAAAATACGGAAAAAAATAATGACTCTTTGCTCGTAGCAGTGGAAAAAAATCGAAAAAAAGGGGTGCAACACGAGGACTTCCCAGGAGGTCACCCATCCTAGTACTACTCTCGCCCAAGCGCGTTTAACTTCGGAGTTCTGATCGGATCCGGTGCATTAGCGCTGGTATGATCGCACCCGTCAGTCTTCGCACAAACTATTTACTTAACTAGTTGCCGTGCCTCGTTGACAAGCTCCTTCTCGACTTTCGACGGCCATAACTTTTCATCCGGAAATCCGATCGGGACAATCTTTTTTTTCATTTCATATAACTTTTCGTGATCTATCATTCCGTTCCATCAAAAATAACATCGAGCCGAAAATACGGAAAAAAATAATGACTCTTTGCTCGTAGCAGTGGAAAAAAATCGAAAAAGAGAGGTGCAACAGGAGGACTTCCCAGGAGGTCACCCATCCTAGTACTACTCTCGCCCAAGCGCGTTTAACTTCGGAGTTCTGATGGGATCCGGTGCATTAGCGCTGGTATGATCGCACCCACCAATCTTCGCACAAACTATTTACTTAACTAGTTGCCGTGCCTCGTTGACAAGCTCCTTCTCCACTTTCGACGGCCATAACTTTTCATCCGGGAATCCGATCGGGACAATCTTTTTTTTCATTTCATATAACTTTTCGTGATCTATCATTCCGTTCCTTCAAAAACAACATCGAGCCGAAAATACGGAAAAAAATAATGACTCTTTGCTCGTAGCAGTGGAAAAAAATCGAAAAAGAAGGGTGCAACACGAGGACTTCCCAGGAGGTCAACCATCCTAGTACTACTCTCGCCCAAGCGCGTTTAACTTCGGAGTTCTGATGGGATCCGGTGCATTAGCGCTGGTATGATCGCACCCGTCAGTCTTCGCACAAACTATTTACTTAACTAGTTGCCGTGCCTCGTTGACAAGCTCCTTCTCGACTTTCGACGGCCATAACTTTTCATCCGGGAATCCGATCGGGACAATCGTTTTTTTCATTTCATATAGCTTTTCGTGATCTATCATTCCGTTCCTTCAAAAATAACATCAAGCCGAAAATACGGAAAAAAATAATGACTCTTTGCTCGTAGCAGTGGAAAAAAATCGAAAAAAAGGGGTGCAACACAAGGACTTCCCAGGAGGTCGCCCATCCTAGTACTACTCTCGCCCAAGCGCGTTTAACTTCGGAGTTCTGATCGGATCCGGTGCATTAGCGCTGGTATGATCGCACCCGTCAGTCTTCGCACAAACTATTTACTTAACTAGTTGCCGTGCCTCGTTGACAAGCTCCTTCTCGACTTTCGACGGCCATAACTTTTCATCCGGGAATCCGATCGGGATAATCTTTTTTTTCATTTCATATAGCTTTTCGTGATCTATCATTCCGTTCCTTCAAAAATAACATCAAGCCGAAAATACGGAAAAAAATAATGACTCTTTGCTCGTAGCAGTGGAAAAAAATCGAAAAAAGGGGTGCAACACGAGGACTTCCCAGGAGGTCACCCATCCTAGTACTACTCTCGCCCAAGCGCGTTTAACTTCGGAGTTCTGATCGGATCCGGTGCATTAGTGCTGGTATGATCGCACCCGTCAGTCTTCGCACAAACTATTTACTTAACTAGTTGCCGTGCCTCGTTGACAATTTCCTTCTCGACTTTCGACGGCCATAACTTTTCATCCGGGAATCCGATCGGGACAATCTTTTTTTTCATTTCATATAACTTTTCGTGATCTATCATTCCGTTCCTTCAAAAACAACATCGAGCCAAAAATACCGAAAAAAATAATGACTCTTTGCTCGTAGCAGTGGAAAAAAATCGAAAAAGAAGGGTGCAACACGAGGACTTCCCAGGAGGTCAACCATCCTAGTACTACTCTCGCCCAAGCGCGTTTAACTTCGGAGTTCTGATGGGATCCGGTGCATTAGCGCTGGTATGATCGCACCCGTCAGTCTTCGCACAAACTATTTACTTAACTAGTTGCCGTGCCTCGTTGAGAAGCTCCTTCTCGACTTTCGACGGCCATAACTTTTCATCCGGGAATCCGATCGGGACAATCGTTTTTTTCATTTCATATAGCTTTTCGTGATCTATCATTCCGTTCCTTCAAAAATAACATCAAGCCGAAAATACGGAAAAAAATAATGACTCTTTGCTCGTAGCAGTGGAAAAAAATCGAAAAAAAGGGGTGCAACACGAGGACTTCCCAGGAGGTCACCCATCCTAGTACTACTCTCGCCCAAGCGCGTTTAACTTCGGAGTTCTGATCGGATCCGGTGCATTAGCGCTGGTATGATCGCACCCGTCAGTCTTCGCACAAACTATTTACTTAACTAGTTGCCGTGCCTCGTTGACAAGCTCCTTCTCGACTTTCGACGGCCATAACTTTTCATCCGGAAATCCGATCGGGACAATCTTTTTTTTCATTTCATATAACTTTTCGTGATCTATCATTCCGTTCCTTCAAAAATAACATCGAGCCGAAAATACGGAAAAAAATAATGACTCTTTGCTCGTAGCAGTGGAAAAAAATCGAAAAAGAGAGGTGCAACAGGAGGACTTCCCAGGAGGTCACCCATCCTAGTACTACTCTCACCCAAGCGCGTTTAACTTCGGAGTTCTGATGGGATCCGGTGCATTAGCGCTGGTATGATCGCACCCATCAATCTTCGCACAAACTATTTACTTAACTAGTTGCCGTGCCTCGTTGACAAGCTCCTTCTCGACTTTCGACGGCCATAACTTTTCATCCGGGAATCCGATCGGGACAATCTTTTTTTTCATTTCATATAACTTTTCGTGATCTATCATTCCGTTCCTTCAAAAACAACATCGAGCCGAAAATACGGAAAAAAATAATGACTCTTTGCTCGTAGCAGTGGAAAAAAATCGAAAAAGAAGGGTGCAACACGAGGACTTCCCAGGAGGTCAACCATCCTAGTACTACTCTCGCCCAAGCGCGTTTAACTTCGGAGTTCTGATGGGATCCGGTGCATTAGCGCTGGTATGATCGCACCCGTCAGTCTTCGCACAAACTATTTACTTAACTAGTTGCCGTGCCTCGTTGACAAGCTCCTTCTCGACTTTCGACGGCCATAACTTTTCATCCGGGAATCCGATCGGGACAATCGTTTTTTTCATTTCATATAGCTTTTCGTGATCTATCATTCCGTTCCTTTAAAAATAACATCAAGCCGAAAATACGGAAAAAAATAATGACTCTTTGCTCGTAGCAGTGGAAAAAAATCGAAAAAAAGGGGTGCAACACAAGGACTTCCCAGGAGGTCGCCCATCCTAGTACTACTCTCGCCCAAGCGCGTTTAACTTCGGAGTTCTGATCGGATCCGGTGCATTAGCGCTGGTATGATCGCACCCGTCAGTCTTCGCACAAACTATTTACTTAACTAGTTGCCGTGCCTCGTTGACAAGCTCCTTCTCGACTTTCGACGGCCATAACTTTTCATCCGGAAATCCGATCGGGACAATCTTTTTTTTCATTTCATATAACTTTTCGTGATCTATCATTCCGTTCCTTCAAAAATAACATCGAGCCGAAAATACGGAAAAAAATAATGACTCTTTGCTCGTAGCAGTGGAAAAAAATCGAAAAAGAGAGGTGCAACAGGAGGACTTCCCAGGAGGTCACCCATCTTAGTACTACTCTCGCCCAAGCGCGTTTAACTTCGGAGTTCTGATGGGATCCGGTGCATTAGCGCTGGTATGATCGCACCCATCAGTCTTCGCACAAACTATTTACTTAACTAGTTGCCGTGCCTCGTTGACAAGCTCCTTCTCGACTTTCGACGGCCATAACTTTTCATCCGGGAATCCGATCGGGACAATCTTTTTTTTCATTTCATATAACTTTTCGTGATCTATCATTCCGTTCCTTCAAAAATAACATCGAGCTGAAAATACGGAAAAAATAATGACTCTTTGCTCGTTGCAGTGGAAAAAAATCGAAAAAGAGGGGTGCAACACGAGGACTTCCCAGGAGGTCACCCATCCTAGTACTACTCTCGCCCAAGCGCGTTTAACTTCGGAGTTCTGATGGGATACGGTGCATTAGCGCTGGTACGATCGCACCCGTCAGTCTTCGCACAAACTATTTACTTAACTAGTTGCCGTGCCTCGTTGAAAAGCTCCTTCTCGACTTTCGACGGCCATAACTTTTCGTCCGGGAATCCGATCGGGACAATCTTTTTTTTCATTTCATATAACTTTTCGTGATCTATCATTCCGTTCCTTCAAAAATAACATCGAGCTGAAAATACGGAAAAAAATAATGACTCTTTGCTCGTAGCAGTGGAAAAAAATTGAAAAAGAGGGGTGCAACACGAGGACTTCCCAGGAGGTCACCCATCCTAATACTACTCTCGCCCAAGCGCGTTTAACTTCGGAGTTCTGATGGGATCCGGTGCATTAGCGCTGGTATGATCGCACCCGTCAGTCTTCGCACAAACTATTTACTTAACTAGTTGCCGTGCCTCGTTGACAAGCTCCTTCTCGACTTTCGACGGCCATAACTTTTCATCCGGGAATCCGATGGGGACAATCTTTTTTTTCATTTCATATAACTTTTCGTGATCTATCATTCCGTTCCTTCAAAAATAACATCGAGCTGAAAATACGGAAAAAAATAATGACTCTTTGCGCGTAGCAGTGGAAAAAAATCGAAAAAGAGGGGTGCAACACGAGGACTTCCCAGGAGGTCACCCATCCTAGTACTACTCTCGCCCAAGCGCGTTTAACTTCGGAGTTCTGATGGGATCCGGTGCATTAGCGCTGGTATGATCGCACCCGTCAGTCTTCGCACAAACTATTTACTTAACTAGTTGCCGTGCCTCGTTGACAAGCTCCTTCTCGACTTTCGACGGCCATAACTTTTCGTCCGGGAATCCGATCGGGACAATCTTTTTTTTCATTTCATATAACTTTTCGTGATCTATCATTCCGTTCCTTCAAAAATAACATCGAGCTGAAAATACGGAAAAAAATAATGACTCTTTGCTCGTAGAAGTGGAAAAAAATCGAAAAAGAGGGGTGCAACACGAGGACTTCCCAGGAGGTCACCCATCCTAGTACTACTCTCGCCCAAGCGCGTTTAACTTCGGAGTTCTGATGGGATACGGTGCATTAGCGCTGGTACGATCGCACCCGTCAGTCGTCGCACAAACTATTTACTTAACTAGTTGCCGTGCCTCGTTGACAAGCTCCTTCTCGACTTTCGACGGCCATAACTTTTCGTCCGGGAATCCGATCGGGACAATCTTTTTTTTCATTTCATATAACTTTTCGTGATCTATCATTCCGTTCCTTCAAAAATAACATCGAGCTGAAAATACGGAAAAAAATAATGACTCTTTGCTCGTAGCAGTGGAAAAAAATCGAAAAAGAGGGGTGCAACACGAGGACTTCCCAGGAGGTCACCCATCCTAATACTACTCTCGCCCAAGCGCGTTTAACTTCGGAGTTCTGATGGGATCCGGTGCATTAGCGCTGGTATGATCGCACCCGTCAGTCTTTGCACAAACTATTTACTTAACTAGTTGCCGTGCCTCGTTGACAAGCTCCTTCTCGACTTTCGACGGCCATAACTTTTCATCCGGGAATCCGATCGGGACAATCTTTTTTTTCATTTCATATAACTTTTCGTGATCTATCATTCCGTTCCTTCAAAAATAACATCGAGCTGAAAATACGGAAAAAAATAATGACTCTTTGCTCGTAGCTGTGGAAAAAAATCGAAAAAGAGGGGAGCAACACGAGGACTTCCCAAGAGGTCACCCATCCTAGTACTACTCTCGCCCAAGCGCGTTTAACTTCGGAGTTCTGATGGGATCCGGTGCATTAGCGCTGGTATGATCGCACCTGTCAGTCTTCGCACAAACTATTTACTTAACTAGTTGCCGTGCCTCGTTGACAAGCTCCTTCTCGACTTTCGACGGCCATAACTTTTCATCCGGGAATCCGATCGGGACAATCTTTTTTTTCATTTCATATAACTTTTCGTGATCTATCATTCCGTTCCTTCAAAAATAACATCGAGCTGAAAATACGGAAAAAAATAATGACTCTTTGCTCGTAGCAGTGGAAAAAAATCGAAAAAGAGGGGTGCAACACGAGGACTTCCCAGGAGGTCACCCGTCCTAGTACTACTCTCGCCCAAGCGCGTTTAACTTCGGAGTTCTGATGGGATCCGGTGCATTAGCGCTGGTATGATCGCACCCGTCAGTCTTCGCACAAACTATTTACTTAACTAGTTGTCGTGCCTCGTTGACAAGCTCCTTCTCGACTTTCGACGGCCATAACTTTTCATCCGGGAATCCGATCGGGACAATCTTTTTTTTCATTTCATATAACTTTTCGTGATCTATCATTCCGTTCCTTCAAAAATAACATCGAGCTGAAAATACGGAAAAAAATAATGACTCTTTGCTCGTAGCAGTGGAAAAAAATCGAAAAAGAGGGGGGTGCAACACGAGGACTTCCCAGGAGGTCACCCATCCTAGTACTACTCTCGCCCAAGCGCGTTTAACTTCGGAGTTCTGATGGGATCCGGTGCATTAGCGCTGGTATGATCGCACCTGTCAGTCTTCGCACAAACTATTTACTTAACTAGTGGCCGTGCCTCGTTGACAAGCTCCTTCTCGACTTTCGACGGCCATAACTTTTCATCCGGGAATCCGATCGGGACAATCTTTTTTTTCATTTCATATAACTTTTCGTGATCTATCATTCCGTTCCTTCAAAAATAACATCGAGCTGAAAATACGGAAAAAAATAATGACTCTTTGCTCGTAGCAGTGGAAAAAAATCGAAAAAGAGGGGTGCAACACGAGGACTTCCCAGGAGGTCACCCGTCCTAGTACTACTCTCGCCCAAGCGCGTTTAACTTCGGAGTTCTGATGGGATCCGGTGCATTAGCGCTGGTATGATCGCACCCGTCAGTCTTCGCACAAACTATTTACTTAACTAGTTGCCGTGCCTCGTTGACAAGCTCCTTCTCGACTTTCGACGGCCATAACTTTTCATCCGGGAATCCGATCGGGACAATCTTTTTTTTCATTTCATATAACTTTTCGTGATCTATCATTCCGTTCCTTCAAAAATAACATCGAGCTGAAAATACGGAGAAAAATAATGACTCTTTGCTCGTAGCAGTGGAAAAAAATCGAAAAAGAGGGGGGTGCAACACGAGGACTTCCCAGGAGGTCACCCATCCTAGTACTACTCTCGCCCAAGCGCGTTTAACTTCGGAGTTCTGATGGGATCCGGTGCATTAGCGCTGGTATGATCGCACCCGTCAGTCTTCGCACAAACTATTTACTTAACTAGTTGCCGTGCCTCGTTGACAAGCTCCTTCTCGACTTTCGACGGTCATAACTTTTCATCCGGGAATCCGATCGGGACAATCTTTTTTTCATTTCATATAACTTTTCGTGATCTATCATTCCGTTCCTTCAAAAATAACATCGAGCTGAAAATACGGAAAAAAATAATGACTCTTTGCTCGTAGCAGTGGAAAAAAATCGAAAAAAAGGGGTGCAACACGAGGACTTCCCAGGAGGTCACCCATCCTAGTACTACTCTCGCCCAAGCGCGTTTAACTTCGGAGTTCTGATGGGATCCGGTGCATTAGCGCTGGTATGATCGCACCCGTCAGTCTTCGCACAAACTATTTACTTAACTAGTTGCCGTGCCTCGTTGACAAGCTCCTTCTCGACTTTCGACGGCCATAACTTTTCATCCGGGAATCCGATCGGGACAATCTTTTTCTTCATTTCATATAACTTTTCGTGATCTATCATTCCGTTCCTTCAAAAATAACATCGAGCTGAAAATACGGAAAAAAATAATGACTCTTTGCTCGTAGCAGTGGAAAAAAATCGAAAAAGAGGGGTGTAACACGAGGACTTCCCAGGAGGTCACCCATCCTAGTACTACTCTCGCCCAAGCGCATTTAACTTCAGAGTTCTGATGGGATCCGGTGCATTAGCGATGGTATGATCGCACCCGTCAGTCTTTGCACAAACTATTTACTTAACTAGTTGCCGTGCCTCGTTGACAAGCTCCTTCTCGACTTTCGACGGCCATAACTTTTCGTCCGGGAATCCGATCGGGACAATCTTTTTTTCATTTCATATAACTTTTCGTGATCTATCATTCCGTTCCTTCAAAAATAACATCGAGCAGAAAATACGGAAAAAAATAATGACTCTTTGCTCGTAGCAGTGGAAAAAAATAGAAAAAGAGGGGTGCAACACGAGGACTTCCCAGGAGTTCACCCATCCTAGTACTACTCTCGCCCAAGCGCGTTTAACTTCGGAGTTCTGATGGGATCCGGTGCATTAGCGCTGGTATGATCGCACCCGTCAGTCTTCGCACAAACTGTTTACTTAACTAGTTGCCGTGCCTCGTTGACAAGCTCCTTCTCGACTTTCGACGGCCATAACTTTTCATCCGGGAATCCGATCGGGACAATCTTTTTTTCCATTTCATATAACTTTTCATGATCTATCATTCCGTTCCTTCAAAAATAACATCGAGCTGAAAATACGGAAAAAAATAATGACTCTTTGCTCGTAGCAGTGGAAAAAAATCGAAAAAGAGGGGTGCAACACGAGGACTTCCACGGAGGTCACCCATCCTAGTACTACTCTCGCCCAAGCGCGTTTAACTTCGGAGTTCTGATGGGATCCGGTGCATTAGCGCTGGTATGATCGCACCCGTCAGTCTTCGCACAAACTATTTACTTAACTAGTTGCCGTGCCTCGTTGACAAGCTCCTTCTCGACTTTCGACGGCCATAACTTTTCATCCGGGAATCCGATCGGGACAATCTTTTTTTTCATTTCATATAACTTTTCGTGATCTATCATTCCGTTCCTTCAAAAATAACATCGAGCTGAAAATACGGAAAAAAATAATGACTCTCTGCTCGTAGCAGAGGAAAAAAATTGAAAAAGAGGGGTGCAACACGAGGACTTCCCAAGAGGTCACCCATCCTAGTACCACTCTCGCCCAAGCGCGTTTAACTTCGGAGTTCTGATGGGATCCGGTGCATTAGCGCTGGTATGATCGCACCCGTCAGTCTTCGCACAAACTGTTTACTTAACTAGTTGCCGTGCCTCGTTGACAAGCTCCTTCTCGACTTTCGACGGCCATAACTTTTCATCCGGGAATCCGATCGGGACAATCTTTTTTTTCATTTCATATAACTTTTCGTGATCTATCATTCCGTTCCTTCAAAAATAACATCGAGCTGAAAATACGGAAAAAAATAATGACACTTTGCTCGTAGCAGTGGAAAAAAATCGAAAAAGAGGGGTGCAACACGAGGACTTCCCAGGAGGTCACCCATCCTAGTACTACTCTCGCCCAAGCGCGTTTAACTTCGGAGTTCTGATGGGATCCGGTGCATTAGCGCTGGTATGATCGCACCCGTCAGTCTTCGCACAAACTGTTTACTTAACTAGTTGCCGTGCCTCGTTGACAAGCTCCTTCTCGACTTTCGACGGCCATAACTTTTCATCCGGGAATCCGATCGGGACAATCTTTTTTTTCATTTCATATAACTTTTCGTGATCTATCATTCCGTTCCTTCAAAAATAACATCGAGCTGAAAATACGGAAAAAAATAATGACTCTTTGCTCGTAGCAGTGGAAAAAAATCGAAAAAGAGGGGTGCAACACGAGGACTTCCACGGAGGTCACCCATCCTAGTACTACTCTCGCCCAAGCGCGTTTAACTTCGGAGTTCTTATGGGATCCGGTGCATTAGCGCTGGTATGATCGCACCCGTCAGTCTTTGCACAAACTATTTACTTAACTCGTTGCCGTGCCTCGTTGACAAGCTCCTTCTCGACTTTCGACGGCCATAACTTTTCATCCGGGAATCCGATCGGGACAATCTTTTTCTTCATTTCATATAACTTTTCGTGATCTATCATTCCGTTCCTTCAAAAATAACATCGAGCTGAAAATACGGAAAAAAATAATGACTCTTTAATCGTAGCAGTGGAAAAAAATCGAAAAAGAGGGGTGCAACACGAGGACTTCCCAAGAGGTCACCCATCCTAGTACCACTCTCGCCCAAGCGCGTTTAACTTCGGAGTTCTGATGGGATCCGGTGCATTAGCGCTGGTATGATCGCACCCGTCAGTCTTCGCACAAACTGTTTACTTAACTAGTTGCCGTGCCTCGTTGACAAGCTCCTTCTCGACTTTCGACGGCCATAACTTTTCATCCGGGAATCCGATCGGGACAATCTTTTTTTTCATTTCATATAACTTTTCGTGATCTATCATTCCGTTCCTTCAAAAATAACATCGAGTTGAAAATACGGAAAAAAATAATGACACTTTGCTCGTAGCAGTGGAAAAAAATCGAAAAAGAGGGGTGCAACACGAGGACTTCCCAGGAGGTCACCCATCCTAGTACTACTCTCGCCCAAGCGCGTTTAACTTCGGAGTTCTGATGGGATCCGGTGCATTAGCGCTGGTATGATCGCACCCGTCAGTCTTCGCACAAACTGTTTACTTAACTAGTTGCCGTGCCTCGTTGACAAGCTCCTTCTCGACTTTCGACGGCCATAACTTTTCATCCGGGAATCCGATCGGGACAATCTTTGTTTTCATTTCATATAACTTTTCGTGATCTATCATTCCGTTCCTTCAAAAATAACATCGAGCAGAAAATACGGAAAAAAATAATGACTCTTTGCTCGTAGCAGTGGAAAAAAATCGAAAAAGAGGGGTGCAACACGAGGACTTCCACGGAGGTCACCCATCCTAGTACTACTCTCGCCCAAGCGCGTTTAACTTCGGAGTTCTGATGGGATCCGGTGCATTAGCGCTGGTATGATCGCACCCGTCAGTCTTCGCACAAACTGTTTACTTAACTAGTTGCCGTGCCTCGTTGACAAGCTCCTTCTCGACTTTCGACGGCCATAACTTTTCATCCGGGAATCCGATCGGGACAATCTTTTTTTTCATTTCATATAACTTTTCGTGATCTATCATTCCGTTCCTTCAAAAATAACATCGAGCAGAAAATACGGAAAAAAATAATGACTCTTTGCTCGTAGCAGTGGAAAAAAATCGAAAAAGAGGGGTGCAACACGAGGACTTCCACGGAGGTCACCCATCCTAGTACTACTCTCGCCCAAGCGCGTTTAACTTCGGAGTTCTTATGGGATCCGGTGCATTAGCGCTGGTATGATCGCACCCGTCAGTCTTTGCACAAACTATTTACTTAACTCGTTGCCGTGCCTCGTTGACAAGCTCCTTCTCGACTTTCGACGGCCATAACTTTTCATCCGGGAATCCGATCGGGACAATCTTTTTCTTCATTTCATATAACTTTTCGTGATCTATCATTCCGTTCCTTCAAAAATAACATCGAGCTGAAAATACGGAAAAAAATAATGACTCTTTAATCGTAGCAGTGGAAAAAAATCGAAAAAGAGGGGTGCAACACGAGGACTTCCCAAGAGGTCACCCATCCTAGTACCACTCTCGCCCAAGCGCGTTTAACTTCGGAGTTCTGATGGGATCCGGTGCATTAGCGCTGGTATGATCGCACCCGTCAGTCTTCGCACAAACTGTTTACTTAACTAGTTGCCGTGCCTCGTTGACAAGCTCCTTCTCGACTTTCGACGGCCATAACTTTTCATCCGGGAATCCGATCGGGACAATCTTTTTTTTCATTTCATATAACTTTTCGTGATCTATCATTCCGTTCCTTCAAAAATAACATCGAGTTGAAAATACGGAAAAAAATAATGACACTTTGCTCGTAGCAGTGGAAAAAAATCGAAAAAGAGGGGTGCAACACGAGGACTTCCCAGGAGGTCACCCATCCTAGTACTACTCTCGCCCAAGCGCGTTTAACTTCGGAGTTCTGATGGGATCCGGTGCATTAGCGCTGGTATGATCGCACCCGTCAGTCTTCGCACAAACTGTTTACTTAACTAGTTGCCGTGCCTCGTTGACAAGCTCCTTCTCGACTTTCGACGGCCATAACTTTTCATCCGGGAATCCGATCGGGACAATCTTTTTTTTCATTTCATATAACTTTTCGTGATCTATCATTCCGTTCCTTCAAAAATAACATCGAGCAGAAAATACGGAAAAAAATAATGACTCTTTGCTCGTAGCAGTGGAAAAAAATCGAAAAAGAGGGGTGCAACACGAGGACTTCCACGGAGGTCACCCATCCTAGTACTACTCTCGCCCAAGCGCGTTTAACTTCGGAGTTCTTATGGGATCCGGTGCATTAGCGCTGGTATGATCGCACCCGTCAGTCTTTGCACAAACTATTTACTTAACTCGTTGCCGTGCCTCGTTGACAAGCTCCTTCTCGACTTTCGACGGCCATAACTTTTCATCCGGGAATCCGATCGGGACAATCTTTTTCTTCATTTCATATAACTTTTCGTGATCTATCATTCCGTTCCTTCAAAAATAACATCGAGCTGAAAATACGGAAAAAAATAATGACTCTTTAATCGTAGCAGTGGAAAAAAATCGAAAAAGAGGGGTGCAACACGAGGACTTCCCAGGAGGTCACCCATCCTAGTACTACTCTCGCCTAAGCGCGTTTAACTTCGGAGTTCTGATGGGATCCGGTGCATTAGCGCTTGTATGATCGCACCCTTTAGTCTTTGCACAAACTATTTACTTAACTAGTTGCCGTGCCTCGTTGACAAGCTCCTTCTCGACTTTCGACGGCCATAACTTTTCATCCGGGAATCCGATCGGGACAATCTTTTTTTTCATTTCATATAACTTTTCGTGATCTATCATTCCGTTCCTTCAAAAATAACATCGAGCTGAAAATACGGAAAAAAATAATGACTCTTTGCTCGTAGCAGTGGAAAAAAATCGAAAAAGAGGGGTGCAACACGAGGACTTCCCAGGAGTTCACCCATCCTAGTACTACTCTCGCCCAAGCGCGTTTAACTTCGGAGTTCTGATGGGATCCGGTGCATTAGCGCTGGTATGATCGCACCCGTCAGTCTTCGCACAAACTGTTTACTTAACTAGTTGCCGTGCCTCGTTGACAAGCTCCTTCTCGACTTTCGACGGCCATAACTTTTCATCCGGGAATCCGATCGGGACAATCTTTTTTTTCATTTCATATAACTTTTCGTGATCTATCATTCCGTTCCTTCAAAAATAACATCGAGCAGAAAATACGGAAAAAAATAATGACTCTTTGCTCGTAGCAGTGGAAAAAAATCGAAAAAGAGGGGTGCAACACGAGGACTTCCACGGAGGTCACCCATCCTAGTACTACTCTCGCCCAAGCGCGTTTAACTTCGGAGTTCTGATGGGATCCGGTGTATTAGCGCTGGTATGATCGCACCCGTCAGTCTTCGCACAAACTGTTTACTTAACTAGTTGCCGTGCCTCGTTGACAAGCTCCTTCTCGACTTTCGACGGCCATAACTTTTCATCCGGTAATCCGATCGGGACAATCTTTTTTTTCATTTCATATAACTTTTCGTGATCTATCATTCCGTTCATTCAAAAATAACATCGAGCTGAAAATACGGAAAAAAATAATGACTCTTTGCTCGTAGCAGTGGAAAAAAATCGAAAAAGAGGGGTGCAACACGTGGACTTCCCAGGAGGTCACCCATCCTAGTACTACTCTCGCCCAAGCGCGTTTAACTTCGGAGTTCTGATGGGATCCGGTGCATTAGCGCTGGTATGATCGCACCCGTCAGTCTTCGCACAAACTGTTTACTTAACTAGTTGCCGTGCCTCGTTGACAAGCTCCTTCTCGACTTTCGACGGCCATAACTTTTCATCCGGGAATCCGATCGGGACAATCTTTTTTTTCATTTCATATAACTTTTCGTGATCTATCATTCCGTTCCTTCAAAAATAACATCGAGCTGAAAGTACGGAAAAAAATAATGACTCTTTGCTCGTAGCAGTGGAAAAAAATCGAAAAAGAGGGGTGCAACACGAGGACTTCCCAGGAGGTCACCCATCCTAGTACTACTCTCGCCCAAGCGCGATTAACTTCGGAGTTCTGATGGGATCCGGTGCATTAGCGCTGGTATGATCGCACCCGTCAGTCTTCGCACAAACTATTTACTTAACTAGTTGCCGTGCCTCGTTGACAAGCTCCTTCTCGACTTTCGACGGCCATAACTTTTCATCCGGGAATCCGATCGGGACAATCTTTTTTTCATTTCATATAACTTTTCGTGATCTATCATTCCGTTCCTTCAAAAATAACATCGAGCTGAAAATACGGAAAAAAATAATGACTCTTTGCTCGTAGCAGTGGAAAAAAATCGAAAAAGAGGGGTGCAACACGAGGACTTCCCAGGAGGTCACCCATCCTAGTACTACTCTCGCCCAAGCGCGTTTAACTTCGGAGTTCTGATGGGATCCGGTGCATTAGCGCTGGTATGATCGCACCCGTCAGTCTTTGCACAAACTATTTACTTAACTCGTTGCCGTGCCTCGTTGACAAGCTCCTTCTCGACTTTCGACGGCCATAACTTTTCATCCGGGAATCCGATCGGGACAATCTTTTTCTTCATTTCATATAACTTTTCGTGATCTATCATTCCGTTCCTTCAAAAATAACATCGAGCTGAAAATACGGAAAAAAATAATGACTCTTTGCTCGTAGCAGTGGAAAAAAATCGAAAAAGAGGGGTGCAACACGAGGACTTCCCAGGAGGTCACCCATGCTAGTACTACTCTCGCCTAAGCGCGTTTAACTTCGGAGTTCTGATGGGATCCGGTGCATTAGCGCTGGTATGATCGCACCCTTTAGTCTTTGCACAAACTATTTACTTAACTAGTTGCCGTGCCTCGTTGACAAGCTCCTTCTCGACTTTCGACGGCCATAACTTTTCATCCGGGAATCCGATCGGGACAATCTTTTTTTTCATTTCATATAACTTTTCGTGATCTATCATTCCGTTCCTTCAAAAATAACATCGAGCTGAAAATACGGAAAAAAATAATGACTCTTTGCTCGTAGCAGTGGAAAAAATCGAAAAAGAGGGGTGCAACACGAGGACTTCCCAGGAGTTCACCCATCCTAGTACTACTCTCGCCCAAGCGCGTTTAACTTCGGAGTTCTGATGGGATCCGGTGCATTAGCGCTGGTATGATCGCACCCGTCAGTCTTCGCACAAACTGTTTACTTAACTAGTTGCCGTGCCTCGTTGACAAGCTCCTTCTCGACTTTCGACGGCCATAACTTTTCATCCGGGAATCCGATCGGGACAATCTTTTTTTTCATTTCATATAACTTTTCGTGATCTATCATTCTGTTCCTTCAAAAATAACATCGAGCTGAAAATACGGAAAAAAATAATGACTCTTTGCTCGTAGCAGTGGAAAAAAATCGAAAAAGAGGGGTGCAACACGAGGACTTCCCAGGAGGTCACCATCCTAGTACTACTCTCGCCCAAGCGCGTTTAACTTCGGAGTTCTGATGGGATCCAGGCATTAGCGCTGGTATGATCGCACCCGTCAGTCTTCACACAAACTGTTTACTTAACTAGTTGCCGTGCCTCGTTGACAAGCTCCTTCTCGACTTTCGACGGCCATAACTTTTCATCCGGGAATCCGATCGGGACAATCTTTTTTTTCATTTCATATAACTTTTCGTGATCTATCATTCCGTTCCTTCAAAAATAACATCGAGCTGAAAATACGGAAAAAAATAATGACTCTTTGCTCGTAGCAGTGGAAAAAAATCGAAAAAGAGGGGTACAACACGAGGACTTCCCAGGAGTTCACCCATCCTAGTACTACTCTCGCCCAAGCGCGTTTAACTTCGGAGTTCTGATGGGATCCGGTGCATTAGCGCTGGTATGATCGCACCCGTCAGTCTTCGCACAAACTATTTACTTAACTAGTTGCCGTGCCTCGTTGACAAGCTCCTTCTCGACTTTCGACGGCCATAACTTTTCATCCGGGAATCCGATCGGGACAATCTTTTTTTTCATTTCATATAACTTTTCGTGATCTATCATTCCGTTCCTTCAAAAATAACATCGAGCTGAAAATACGGAAAAAAATAATGACTCGTTGCTCGTAGCAGTGGAAAAAAATCGAAAAAGAGGGGTGCAACACGAGGACTTCCCAGGAGGTCACCCATCCTAGTACTACTCTCGCCCAAGCGCGTTTAACTTCGGAGTTCTGATGGGATCCGGTGCATTAGCGCTGGTATGATCGAACCCATCAGTCTTCGCACAAACTGTTTACTTAACTAGTTGCCGTGCCTCATTGACAAGCTCCTTCCCGAATTTCGACGGCCATAACTTTTCATCCGGGAATCCGATCGGGACAATCTTTTTTTTCATTTCATATAACTTTTCGTGATCTATCATTCCGTTCCTTCAAAAATAACATCGAGCTGAAAATACGGAAAAAAATAATGACTCTTTGCTCGTAGCAGTGGAAAAAAATCGAAAAAGAGGGGCGCAACACGAGGACTTCCCAGGAGGTCACCCATCCTAGTACTACTCTCGCCCAAGCGCGTTTAACTTCGGAGTTCTGATGGTATCCGGTGCATTAGCGCTGGTATGATCGCACCCATCAGTCTTCGCACAAACTATTTACTTAACTAGTTGCCGTGCCTCGTTGACAAGCTCCTTCTCGACTTTCGACGGCCATAACTTTTCATCCGGGAATCCGATCGGGACAATCTTTTTTTTCATTTCATATAACTTTTCGTGATCTATCATTCCGTTCCTTCAAAAATAACATCGAGCTGAAAATACGGAAAAAAATAATGACTCTTTGCTCGTAGCAGTGGAAAAAAATCGAAAAAGAGGGGTGCAACACGAGGACTTCCCAGGAGGTCACCCATCCTAGTACTACTCTCGCCCAAGCGCGTTTAACTTCGGAGTTCTGATGGGATCCGGTGCATTAGCGCTGGTATGATCGCACACATCAGTCTTCGCACAAACTATTTACTTAACTAGTTGCCGTGCCTCGTTGACAAGCTCCTTCTCGACTTTCGACGGCCATAACTTTTCGTCCGGGAATCCGATCGGGACAATCTTTTTTTTCATTTCATATAACTTTTCGTGATCTATCATTCCGTTCTTTCAAAAATAACATCGAGCTGAAAATACGGAAAAAAATAATGACTCTTTGCTCGTAGCAGTGGAAAAAAATCGAAAAAGAGGGGTGCAACACGAGGACTTCCCAGGAGGTCACCCATCCTAGTACTACTCTCGCCCAAGCGCGTTTAACTTCGGAGTTCTGATGGGATCCGGTGCATTAGCACTGGTATGATCGCACCCGTCAGTCTTCGCACAAACTATTTACTTAACTAGTTGCCGTGCCTCGTTGACAAGCTACTTCTCGACTTTCGACGGCCATAACTTTTCATCCGGGAATCCGATCGGGACAATCTTTTTTTTCATTTCATATAACTTTTCGTGATCTATCATTCCGTTCCTTCAAAAATAACATCGAGCTGAAAATACGGAAAAAAATAATGACTCTTTGCTTTTAGCAGTGGAAAAAAATCGAAAAAGAGGGGTGCACAACACGAGGACTTCCCAGGAGGTCACCCATCCTAGTACTACTCTCGCCCAAGCGCGTTTAACATCGGAGTTCTGATGGGATCCGGTGCATTAGCGCTGGTATGATCGCACCCGTCAGTCTTCGCACAAACTATTTACTTAACTAGTTGCCGTGCCTCGTTGACAAGCTCCTTCTCGACTTTCGACGGCCATAACTTTTCGTCCGGGAATCCGATCGGGACAATCTTTTTTTTCATTTCATATAACTTTTCGTGATCTATCATTCCGTTCCTTCAAAAATAACATCGAGCTGAAAATACGGAAAAAAATAATGACTCTTTGCTTTTAGCAGTGGAAAAAAATCGAAAAAGAGGGGTGCACAACACGAGGACTTCCCAGGAGGTCACCCATCCTAGTACTACTCTCGCCCAAGCGCGTTTAACTTCGGAGTTCTGATGGGATCCGGTGCATTAGCGCTGGTATGATCGCACCCGTCAGTCTTCGCACAAACTATTTATTTAACTAGTTGCCGTGCCTCGTTGACAAGCTCCTTCTCGACTTTCGACGGCCATAACTTTTCGTCCGGGAATCCGATCGGGACAATCTTTTTTTCATTTCATATAACTTTTCGTGATCTATCATTCCGTTCCTTCAAAAATAACATCGAGCTGAAAATACGGAAAAAAATAATGACTCTTTGCTCGTAGCAGTGGAAGAAAATCGAAAAAGAGGGGTGCAACACGAGGACTTCCCAGGAGGTCACCCATCCTAGTACTACTCTCGCCCAAGCGCGTTTAACTTCGGAGTTCTGATGGGATCCTGTGCATTAGCGCTGGTATGATCGCACCCGTCAGTCTTCGCACAAACTATTTACTTAACTAGTTGCCGTGCCTCGTTGACAAGCTCCTTCTCGACTTTCGACGGCCATAACTTTTCATCCGGGAATCCGATCGGGACAATCTTTTTTTTCATTTCATATAACTTTTCGTGATCTATCATTCCGTTCCTTCAAAAATAACATCGAGCTGAAAATACGGAAAAAAATAATGACTCTTTGCTTTTAGCAGTGGAAAAAAATCGAAAAAGAGGGGTGCAACACGAGGACTTCCCAGGAGGTCACCCATCCTAGTACTACTCTCGCCCAAGCGCGTTTAACTTCGGAATTCTGATGGGATCCGGTGCATTAGCGCTGGTATGATCGCACCCGTCAGTCTTCGCACAAACTATTTACTTAACTAGTTGCCGTGCCTCGTTGACAAGCTCCTTCTCGACTTTCGACGGCCATAACTTTTCATCCGGGAATCCGATCGGGACAATCTTTTTTTTCATTTCATATAACTTTTCGTGATCTATCATTCCGTTCCTTCAAAAATAACATCGAGCTGAAAATACGGAAAAAAATAATGACTCTTTGCTCGTAGCAGTGGAAAAAAATCGAAAAAGAGGGGTGCAACACGAGGACTTCCCAGGAGTTCACCCATCCTAGTACTACTCTCGCCCAAGCGCGTTTAACTTCGGAGTTCTGATGGGATCCGGTGCATTAGCGCTGGTATGATCGCACCCGTCAGTCTTCGCACAAACTGTTTACTTAACTAGTTGCCGTGCCTCGTTGACAAGCTCCTTCCCGACTTTCGACGGCCATAACTTTTCATCCGGGAATCCGATCGGGACAATCTTTTTTTTCATTTCATATAACTTTTCGTGATCTATCATTCCGTTCCTTCAAAAATAACATCGAGCTGAAAATACGGAAAAAAATAATGACTCTTTGCTCGTAGCAGTGGAAAAAAATCGGAAAAGAGGGGTGCAACACGAGGACTTCCCAGGAGGTCACCCATCCTAGTACTACTCTCGCCCAAGCGCGTTTAACTTTGGAGTTCTGATGGGATCCGGTGCATTAGCGCTGGTATGATCGCACCCGTCAGTCTTCGCACAAACTATTTACTTAACTAGTTGCCGTGCCTCGTTGACAAGCTCCTTCTCGACTTTCGACGGCCATAACTTTTCATCCGGGAATCCGATCGGGACAATCTTTTTTTTCATTTCATATAACTTTTCGTGATCTATCATTCCGTTCCTTCAAAAATAACATCGAGCTGAAAATACGGAAAAAAATAATGACTCTTTGCTCGTAGCAGTGGAAAAAAATCGAAAAAGAGGGGCGCAACACGAGGACTACCCAGGAGGTCACCCATCCTAGTACTACTCTCGCCCAAGCGCGTTTAACTTCGGAGTTCTGATGGGATCCGGTGCATTAGCGCTGGTATGATCGCACCCGTCAGTCTTCGCACAAACTATTTACTTAACTAGTTGCCGTGCCTCGTTGACAAGCTCCTTCTCGACTTTCGACGGCCATAACTTTTCATCCGGGAATCCGATCGGGACAATCTTTTTTTTCATTTCATATAACTTTTCGTGATCTATCATTCCGTTCCTTCAAAAACAACATCGAGCTGAAAATACGGAAAAAAATAATGACTCTTTGCTCGTAGCAGTGGAAACAAATCGAAAAAGAGGGGTGCAACACGAGGACTTCCCAGGAGGTCACCCATCCTAGTACTACTCTCGCCCAAGCGCTTTTAACTTCGGAGTTCTGATGGGATCCGGTGCATTAGCGCTGGTATGATCGCACCCGTCAGTCTTTGCACAAACTATTTACTTAACTAGTTGCCGTGCCTCGTTGACAAGCTCCTTCTCGACTTTAAACGGCCATAACTTTTCATCCGGGAATCCGATCGGGACAATCTTTTTTTCATTTCATATAACTTTTCGTGATCTATCATTCCGTTCCTTCAAAAATAACATCGAGCTGAAAATACGGAAAAAAATGATGACTCATTGCTCGTAGCAGTGGAAAAAAATCGAAAAAGAGGGGTGCAACACGAGGACTTCCCAGGAGGTCACCCATCCTAGTACTAGTCTCGCCCAAGCGCGTTTAACTTCGGAGTTCTGATGGGATCCGGTGCATTAGCGCTGGTATGATCGCACCCGTCAGTCTTCGCACAAACTATTTACTTAACTAGTTGCCGTGCCTCGTTGACAAGCTCCTTCTCGACTTTCGACGGCCATAACTTTTCATCCGGGAATCCGATCGGGACAATCTTTTTTTTCATTTCATATAACTTTTCGTGATCTATCATTCCGTTCCTTCAAAAATAACATCGAGCTGAAAATACGGAAAAAAATAATGACTCTTTGCTCGTAGCAGTGGAAAAAAATTGAAAAAGAGGGGTGCAACACGAGGACTTCCCAGGAGGTCACCCATCCTAGTACTACTCTCGCCCAAGCGTGTTTAACTTCGGAGTTCTGATGGGATCCGGTGCATTAGCACTGGTATGATCGCACCCGTCTGTCTTCGCACAAACTATTTACTTAACTAGTTGCCGTGCCTCGTTGACAAGCTCCTTCTCGACTTTCGACGGCCATAACGTTTCATCCGGGAATCCGATCGGGACAATCTTTTTTTTCATTTCATATAACTTTTCGTGATCTATCAATCCGTTCCTTCAAAAATAACATCGAGCTGAAAATACGGAAAAAAATAATGACTCTTTGCTCGTAGCAGTGGAAGAAAATCGAAAAAGAGGGGTGCAACACGAGGACTTCCCAGGAGGTCACCCATCCTAGTACTACTCTCGCCCAAGCGCGTTTAACTTCGGAGTTCTGATGGGATCCTGTGCATTAGCGCTGGTATGATCGCACCCGTCAGTCTTCGCACAAACTATTTACTTAACTAGTTGCCGTGCCTCGTTGACAAGCTCCTTCTCGAATTTCGACGGCCATAACTTTTCATCCGGGAATCCGATCGGGACAATCTTTTTTTTCATTTCATATAACTTTTCGTGATCTATCATTCCGTTCCTTCAAAAATAACATCGAGCTGAAAATACGGAAAAAAATAATGACTCTTTGCTCGTAGCAGTGGAAAAAAATCGAAAAAGAGGGGCGCAACACGAGGACTTCCCAGGAGGTCACCCATCCTAGTACTACTCTCGCCCAAGTGCGTTTAACTTCGGAGTTCTGATGGGATCCGGTGCATTAGCGCTGGTATGATCGCACCCGTCAGTCTTCGCACAAACTATTTACTTAACTAGTTGCCGTGCCTCGTTGACAAGCTCCTTCTCGACTTTCGACGGCCATAACTTTTCATCCGGGAATCCGATCGGGACAATCTTTTTTTTCATTTCATATAACTTTTCGTGATCTATCATTCCGTTCCTTCAAAAATAACATCGAGCTGAAAATACGGAAAAAAATAATGACTCTTTGCTCGTAGCAGTGGAAAAAAATCGAAAAAGAGGGGTGCAACACGAGGACTTCCCAGGAGGTCACCCATCCTAGTACTACTCTCGCCCAAGCGCGTTTAACTTCGGAGTTCTGATGGGATCCGGTGCATTAGCGCTGGTATGATCGCACACGTCAGTCTTCGCACAAACTATTTACTTAACTAGTTGCCGTGCCTCGTTGACAAGCTCCTTCTCGACTTTCGACGGCCATAACTTTTCATCCGGGAATCCGATCGGGACAATCTTTTTTTTCATTTCATATAACTTTTCGTGATCTATCATTCCGTTCCTTCAAAAATAACATCGAGCTGAAAATACGGAAAAAAATAATGACTCTTTGCTCGTAGCAGTGGAAAAAAATCGAAAAAGAGGGGTGCAACACGAGGACTTCCCAGGAGGTCACCCATCCTAGTACTACTCTCGCCCAAGCGCGTTTAACTTCGGAGTTCTGATGGGATCCAGTGCATTAGCGCTGGTATGATCGCACCCGTCAGTCTTCGTACAAACTATTTACTTAACTAGTTGCCGTGCCTCGTTGACAAGCTCCTTCTCGACTTTCGACGGCCATAACTTTTCATCCGGGAATCCGATCGGGACAATCTTTTTTTTCATTTCATATAACTTTTCGTGATCTATCATTCCGTTCCTTCAAAAATAACATCGAGCTGAAAATACGGAAAAAAATAATGACTCTTTGCTCGTAGCAGTGGAAAAAAATCGAAAAAGAGGGGTGCAACACGAGGACTTCCCAGGAGGTCACCCATCCTAGTACTACTCTCGCTCAAGCGCGTTTAACTTCGGAGTTCTTTTCATCCGGGAATCCGATCGGGACAATCTTTTTTTTCATTTCATATAACTTTTCGTGATCTATCATTCCGTTCCTTCAAAAACAACATCGAGCTGAAAATACGGAAAAAAATAATGACTCTTTGCTCGTAGCAGTGGAAAAAAATCGAAAAAGACGGGTGCAACACGAGGACTTCCCAGGAGGTCACCCATCCTAGTACTACTCTCGCCCAAGCGCGTTTAACTTCGGAGTTCTGATGGGATCCGGTGCATTAGCGCTGGTATGATCGCACCCGTCAGTCTTCGCACAAACTATTTACTTAACTAGTTGCCGTGCCTCGTTGACAAGCTCCTTCTCGACTTTCGACGGCCATAACTTTTCATCCGGGAATCCGATCGGGACAATCTTTTTTTTCATTTCATATAACTTTTCGTGATCTATCATTCCGTTCCTTCAAAAATAACATCGAGCTGAAAATACGGAAAAAAATAATGACTCTTTGCTCGTAGCAGTGGAAAAAAATCGAAAAAGAGGGGTGCAACACGAGGACTTCCCAGGAGGTCACCCATCCTAGTACTACTCTCGCCCAAGCGCGTTTAACTTCGGAGTTCTGATGGGATCCAGTGCATTAGCGCTGGTATGATCGCACCCGTCAGTCTTCGTACAAACTATTTACTTAACTAGTTGCCGTGCCTCGTTGACAAGCTCCTTCTCGACTTTCGACGGCCATAACTTTTCATCCGGGAATCCGATCGGGACAATCTTTTTTTTCATTTCATATAACTTTTCGTGATCTATCATTCCGTTCCTTCAAAAATAACATCGAGCTGAAAATACGGAAAAAAATAATGACTCTTTGCTCGTAGCAGTGGAAAAAAATCGAAAAAGAGGGGTGCAACACGAGGACTTCCCAGGAGGTCACCCATCCTAGTACTACTCTCGCTCAAGCGCGTTTAACTTCGGAGTTCTTTTCATCCGGGAATCCGATCGGGACAATCTTTTTTTTCATTTCATATAACTTTTCGTGATCTATCATTCCGTTCCTTCAAAAACAACATCGAGCTGAAAATACGGAAAAAAATAATGACTCTTTGCTCGTAGCAGTGGAAAAAAATCGAAAAAGAGGGGTGCAACACGAGGACTTCCCAGGAGGTCACCCATCCTAGTACTACTCTCGCCCAAGCGCGTTTAACTTCGGAGTTCTGATGGGATCCGGTGCATTAGCGCTGGTATGATCGCACCCGTCAGTCTTCGCACAAACTATTTACTTAACTAGTTGCCGTGCCTCGTTGACAAGCTCCTTCTCGACTTTCGACGGCCATAACTTTTCATCCGGGAATCCGATCGGGACAATCTTTTTTTTCATTTCATATAACTTTTCGTGATCTATCATTCCGTTCCTTCAAAAACAACATCGAGCTGAAAATACGGAAAAAAATAATGACTCTTTGCTCGTAGCAGTGGAAAAAAATCGAAAAAGAGGGGTGCAACACGAGGACTTCCCAGGAGGTCACCCATCCTAGTACTACTCTCGCCCAAGCGCGTTTAACTTCGGAGTTCTGATGGGATCCGGTGCATTAGCGATGGTATGATCGCACCCGTCAGTCTTCGCACAAACTATTTACTTAACTAGTTGTCGTGCCTCGTTGACAAGCTCCTTCTCGACTTTAAACGGCCATAACTTTTCATCCGGGAATCCGATCGGGACAATCTTTTTTTTCATTTCATATAACTTTTCGTGATCTATCATTCCGTTCCTTCAAAAATAACATCGAGCTGAAAATACGGAAAAAAATGATGACTCATTGCTCGTAGCAGTGGAAAAAAATCGAAAAAGAGGGGTGCAACACGAGGACTTCCCAGGAGGTCACCCATCCTAGTACTACTCTCGCCCAAGCGCGTTTAACTTCGGAGTTCTGATGGGATCCGGTGCATTAGCGCTGGTATGATCGCACCCGTCAGTCTTCGCACAAACTATTTACTTAACTAGTTGCCGTGCCTCGTTGACAAGCTCCTTCTCGACTTTCGACGGCCATAACTTTTCATCCGGGAATCCGATCGGGACAATCTTTTTTTTCATTTCATATAACTTTTCGTGATCTATCATTCCGTTCCTTCAAAAATAACATCGAGCTGAAAATACGGAAAAAAATAATGACTCTTTGCTCGTAGCAGTGGAAAAAAATTGAAAAAGAGGGGTGCAACACGAGGACTTCCCAGGAGGTCAACCATCCTAGTACTACTCTCGCCCAAGCGCGTTTAACTTCGGAGTTCTGATGGGATCCGGTGCATTAGCGCTGGTATGATCGCACCCGTCAGTCTTCGCACAAACTATTTACTTAACTAGTTGCCGTGCCTCGTTGACAAGCTCCTTCTCGACTTTCGACGGCCATAACTTTTCATCCGGGAATCCGATCGGGACAATCTTTTTTTTCATTTCATATAACTTTTCGTGATCTATCATTCCGTTCCTTCAAAAATAACATCGAGCTGAAAATACGGAAAAAAATAATGACTCTTTGCTCGTAGCAGTGGAAAAAAATCGAAAAAGAGGGGTGCAACACGAGGACTTCCCAGGAGGTCACCCATCCTAGTACTACTCTCGCCCAAGCGCGTTTAACTTCGGAGTTCTGATGGGATCCAGTGCATTAGCGCTGGTATGATCGCACCCGTCAGTCTTCGTACAAACTATTTACTTAACTAGTTGCCGTGCCTCGTTGACAAGCTCCTTCTCGACTTTCGACGGCCATAACTTTTCATCCGGGAATCCGATCGGGACAATCTTTTTTTTCATTTCATATAACTTTTCGTGATCTATCATTCCGTTCCTTCAAAAATAACATCGAGCTGAAAATACGGAAAAAAATAATGACTCTTTGCTCGTAGCAGTGGAAAAAAATCGAAAAAGAGGGGTGCAACACGAGGACTTCCCAGGAGGTCACCCATCCTAGTACTACTCTCGCTCAAGCGCGTTTAACTTCGGAGTTCTTTTCATCCGGGAATCCGATCGGGACAATCTTTTTTTTCATTTCATATAACTTTTCGTGATCTATCATTCCGTTCCTTCAAAAACAACATCGAGCTGAAAATACGGAAAAAAATAATGACTCTTTGCTCGTAGCAGTGGAAAAAAATCGAAAAAGAGGGGTGCAACACGAGGACTTCCCAGGAGGTCACCCATCCTAGTACTACTCTCGCCCAAGCGCGTTTAACTTCGGAGTTCTGATGGGATCCGGTGCATTAGCGCTGGTATGATCGCACCCGTCAGTCTTCGCACAAACTATTTACTTAACTAGTTGCCGTGCCTCGTTGACAAGCTCCTTCTCGACTTTCGACGGCCATAACTTTTCATCCGGGAATCCGATCGGGACAATCTTTTTTTTCATTTCATATAACTTTTCGTGATCTATCATTCCGTTCCTTCAAAAACAACATCGAGCTGAAAATACGGAAAAAAATAATGACTCTTTGCTCGTAGCAGTGGAAAAAAATCGAAAAAGAGGGGTGCAACACGAGGACTTCCCAGGAGGTCACCCATCCTAGTACTACTCTCGCCCAAGCGCGTTTAACTTCGGAGTTCTGATGGGATCCGGTGCATTAGCGATGGTATGATCGCACCCGTCAGTCTTCGCACAAACTATTTACTTAACTAGTTGTCGTGCCTCGTTGACAAGCTCCTTCTCGACTTTAAACGGCCATAACTTTTCATCCGGGAATCCGATCGGGACAATCTTTTTTTTCATTTCATATAACTTTTCGTGATCTATCATTCCGTTCCTTCAAAAATAACATCGAGCTGAAAATACGGAAAAAAATGATGACTCATTGCTCGTAGCAGTGGAAAAAAATCGAAAAAGAGGGGTGCAACACGAGGACTTCCCAGGAGGTCACCCATCCTAGTACTACTCTCGCCCAAGCGCGTTTAACTTCGGAGTTCTGATGGGATCCGGTGCATTAGCGCTGGTATGATCGCACCCGTCAGTCTTCGCACAAACTATTTACTTAACTAGTTGCCGTGCCTCGTTGACAAGCTCCTTCTCGACTTTCGACGGCCATAACTTTTCATCCGGGAATCCGATCGGGACAATCTTTTTTTTCATTTCATATAACTTTTCGTGATCTATCATTCCGTTCCTTCAAAAATAACATCGAGCTGAAAATACGGAAAAAAATAATGACTCTTTGCTCGTAGCAGTGGAAAAAAATTGAAAAAGAGGGGTGCAACACGAGGACTTCCCAGGAGGTCAACCATCCTAGTACTACTCTCGCCCAAGCGCGTTTAACTTCGGAGTTCTGATGGGATCCGGTGCATTAGCGCTGGTACTATCGCACCCGTCAGTCTTCGCACAAACTATTTACTTAACTAGTTGCCGTGCCTCGTTGACAAGCTCCTTCTCGACTTTCGACGGCCATAACTTTTCGTCCGGGAATCCGATCGGGACAATCTTTTTTTTCATTTCATATAACTTTTCGTGATCTATCATTCCGTTCCTTCAAAAACAACATCGAGCTGAAAATACGGAAAAAAATAATGACTCATTGCTCGTAGCAGTGGAAAAAAATCGAAAAAGAGGGGTGCAACACGAGGACTTCCCAGGAGGTCACCCATCCTAGTACTACTCTCGCCCAAGTGCGTTTAACTTCGGAGTTCTGATGGGATCCGGTGCATTAGCGCTGGTATGATCGCACCCGTCAGTCTTCGCACAAACTATTTACTTAACTAGTTGCCGTGCCTCGTTGACAAGCTCCTTCTCGACTTTCGACGGCCATAACTTTTCATCCGGGAATCCGATCGGGACAATCTTTTTTTTCATTTCATATAACTTTTCGTGATCTATCATTCCGTTCCTTCAAAAATAACATCGAGCCAAAAATACGGAAAAAAATAATGACTCTTTGCTCGTAGCAGTGGAAAAAAATCGAAAAAGAGAGGTGCAACACGAGGACTTCCCATGAGGTCACCCATCCTAGTACTACTCTCGCCCTAGCGCGTTTAACTTCGGAGTTCTGATGGGATCCGTTGCATTAGAGCTGGTATGATCGCACCCGTCAGTCTTCGCACAAACTATTTACTTAACTAGTTGCCGTGCCTCGTTGAGAAGCTCCTTCTCGACTTTCGACGGCCATAACTTTTCATCCGGGAATCCGATCGGGACAATCTTTTTTTTCATTTCATATAACTTTTCGTGATCTATCATTCCGTTCCTTCAAAAATAACATCGAGCCAAAAATACGGAAAAAAATAATGACTCTTTGCTCGTAGAAGTGGAAAAAAATCGAAAAAGAGGGGTGCACAACACGAGGACTTCCCAGGAGGTCACCCATCCTAGTACTACTCTCGCCCAGGCGCGTTTAACTTCGGAGTTCTGATGGGATCCGGTGCATTAGCGCTGGTATGATCGCACCCGTCAGTCTTCGCACAAACTATTTACATAACTAGTTGCCGTGCCTCGTTGACAAGCTCCTTCTCGACTTTCGACGGCCATAACTTTTCATCCGGGAATCCGATCGGGACAATCTTTTTTTTCATTTCATATAACTTTTCGTGATCTATCATTCTGTTCCTTCAAAAATAACATCGAGCTGAAAATACGGAAAAAAATGATGACTCATTGCTCGTAGCAGTGGAAAAAAATCGAAAAAGAGGGGTGCAACACGAGGACTTCCCAGGAGGTCACCCATCCTAGTACTACTCTCGCCCAAGCGCGTTTAACTTCGGAGTTCTGATGGGATCCGGTGCATTAGCGCTGGTATGATCGCACCCGTCAGTCTTCGCACAAACTATTTACTTAACTAGTTGCCGTGCCTCGTTGACAAGCTCCTTCTCGACTTTCAACGGCCATAACTTTTCATCCGGGAATCCGATCGGGACAATCTTTTTTTTCATTTCATATAACTTTTCGTGATCTATCATTCCGTTCCTTCAAAAATAACATCGAGCTGAAAATACGGAAAAAAATAATGACTCTTTGCTCGTAGCAGTGGAAAAAAATTGAAAAAGAGGGGTGCAACACGAGGACTTCCCAGGAGGTCAACCATCCTAGTACTACTCTCGCCCAAGCGCGTTTAACTTCGGAGTTCTGATGGGATCCGGTGCATTAGCACCGGTATGATCGCACCCGTCAGTCTTCGCACAAACTATTTACTTAACTAGTTGCCGTGCCTCGTTGAGAAGCTCCTTCTCGACTTTCGACGGCCATAACTTTTCATCCGGGAATCCGATCGGGACAATCTTTTTTTTCATTTCATATAACTTTTCGTGATCTATCATTCCGTTCCTTCAAAAATAACATCGAGCCAAAAATACGGAAAAAAATAATGACTCTTTGCTCGTAGAAGTGGAAAAAAATCGAAAAAGAGGGGTGCACAACACGAGGACTTCCCAGGAGGTCACCCATCCTAGTACTACTCTCGCCCAGGCGCGTTTAACTTCGGAGTTCTGATGGGATCCGGTGCATTAGCGCTGGTATGATAGCACCCGTCAGTCTTCGCACAAACTATTTACTTAACTAGTTGCCGTGCCTCGTTGACAAGCTCCTTCTCGACTTTCGACGGCCATAACTTTTCATCCGGGAATCCGATCGGGACAATCTTTTTTTTCATTTCATATAACTTTTCGTGATCTATCATTCTGTTCCTTCAAAAATAACATCGAGCTGAAAATACGGAAAAAAATGATGACTCATTGCTCGTAGCAGTGGAAAAAAATCGAAAAAGAGGGGTGCAACACGAGGACTTCCCAGGAGGTCACCCATCCTAGTACTACTCTCGCCCAAGCGCGTTTAACTTCGGAGTTCTGATGGGATCCGGTGCATTAGCGCTGGTATGATCGCACCCGTCAGTCTTCGCACAAACTATTTACTTAACTAGTTGCCGTGCCTCGTTGACAAGCTCCTTCTCGACTTTCAACGGCCATAACTTTTCATCCGGGAATCCGATCGGGACAATCTTTTTTTTCATTTCATATAACTTTTCGTGATCTATCATTCCGTTCCTTCAAAAATAACATCGAGCTGAAAATACGGAAAAAAATAATGACTCTTTGCTCGTAGCAGTGGAAAAAAATTGAAAAAGAGGGGTGCAACACGAGGACTTCCCAGGAGGTCAACCATCCTAGTACTACTCTCGCCCAAGCGCGTTTAACTTCGGAGTTCTGATGGGATCCGGTGCATTAGCACCGGTATGATCGCACCCGTCAGTCTTCGCACAAACTATTTACTTAACTAGTTGCCGTGCCTCGTTGACAAGCTCCTTCTCGACTTTCGACGGCCATAACTTTTCATCCTGGAATCCGATCGGGACAATCTTTTTTTTCATTTCATATAACTTTTCGTGATCTATCATTCCGTTCCTTCAAAAATAACATCGAGCTGAAAATACGGAAAAAAATAATGACTCTTTGCTCGTAGCAGTGGAAAAAAATCGAAAAAGAGGGGTGCAACACGAGGACTTCCCAGGAGGTCACACATCCTAGTACTACTCTCGCCCAAGCGCGTTTAACTTCGGAGTTCTGATGGGATCCGGTGCATTAGCGCTGGTATGATCGCACCCGTCAGTCTTCGCACAAACTATTTACTTAACTAGTTGCCGTGCCTCGTTGACAAGCTCCTTCTCGACTTTCGACGGCCATAACTTTTCATCCGGGAATCCGATCGGGACAATCTTTTTTTTCATTTCATATAACTTTTCGTGATCTATCATTCCGTTCCTTCAAAAATAACATCGAGCCAAAAATACGGAAAAAAATAATGACTCTTTGCTCGTAGAAGTGGAAAAAAATCGAAAAAGAGGGGTGCACAACACGAGGACTTCCCAGGAGGTCACCCATCCTAGTACTACTCTCGCCCAAGCGCGTTTAACTTCGGAGTTCTGATGGGATCCGGTGCATTAGCGCTGGTATGATCGCACCCGTCAGTCTTCGCACAAACTATTTACTTAACTAGTTGCCGTGCCTCGTTGACAAGCTCCTTCTCGACTTTCGACGGCCATAACTTTTCATCCGGGAATCCGATCGGGACAATCTTTTTTTTCATTTCATATAACTTTTCGTGATCTATCATTCTGTTCCTTCAAAAATAACATCGAGCTGAAAATACGGAAAAAAATGATGACTCATTGCTCGTAGCAGTGGAAAAAAATCGAAAAAGAGGGGTGCAACACGAGGACTTCCCAGGAGGTCACCCATCCTAGTACTACTCTCGCCCAAGCGCGTTTAACTTCGGAGTTCTGATGGGATCCGGTGCATTAGCGCTGGTATGATCGCACCCGTCAGTCTTCGCACAAACTATTTACTTAACTAGTTGCCGTGCCTCGTTGACAAGCTCCTTCTCGACTTTCAACGGCCATAACTTTTCATCCGGGAATCCGATCGGGACAATCTTTTTTTTCATTTCATATAACTTTTCGTGATCTATCATTCCGTTCCTTCAAAAATAACATCGAGCTGAAAATACGGAAAAAAATAATGACTCTTTGCTCGTAGCAGTGGAAAAAAATTGAAAAAGAGGGGTGCAACACGAGGACTTCCCAGGAGGTCAACCATCCTAGTACTACTCTCGCCCAAGCGCGTTTAACTTCGGAGTTCTGATGGGATCCGGTGCATTAGCACCGGTATGATCGCACCCGTCAGTCTTCGCACAAACTATTTACTTAACTAGTTGCCGTGCCTCGTTGACAAGCTCCTTCTCGACTTTCGACGGCCATAACTTTTCATCCTGGAATCCGATCGGGACAATCTTTTTTTTCATTTCATATAACTTTTCGTGATCTATCATTCCGTTCCTTCAAAAATAACATCGAGCTGAAAATACGGAAAAAAATAATGACTCTTTGCTCGTAGCAGTGGAAAAAAATCGAAAAAGAGGGGTGCAACACGAGGACTTCCCAAGAGGTCACCCATCCTAGTACTACTCTCGCCCAAGCGCGTTTAACTTCGGAGTTCTGATGGGATCCGGTGCATTAGCGCTGGTATGATCGCACCCGTCAGTCTTCGCACAAACTATTTACTTAACTAGTTGCCGTGCCTCGTTGACAAGCTCCTTCTCGACTTTCGACGGCCATAACTTTTCATCCTGGAATCCGATCGGGACAATCTTTTTTTTCATTTCATATAACTTTTCGTGATCTATCATTCCGTTCCTTCAAAAATAACATCGAGCTGAAAATACGGAAAAAAATAATGACTCTTTGCTCGTAGCAGTGGAAAAAAATCGAAAAAAAGGGGTGCAACACGAGGACTTCCCAGGAGGTCACCCATCCTAGTACTACTCTCGCCCAAGCGCGTTTAACTTCGGAGTTCTGATGGGATCCGGTGCATTAGCGCTGGTATGATCGCACCCGTCAGTCTTCGCACAAACTATTTACTTAACTAGTTGCCGTGCCTCGTTGACAAGCTCCTTCTCGACTTTCGACGGCCATAACTTTTCGTCCGGGAATCCGATCGGGACAATCTTT
Source organism: Hypericum androsaemum (assembly GCA_963995505.1). Lineage (NCBI taxonomy): Eukaryota > Viridiplantae > Streptophyta > Magnoliopsida > Malpighiales > Hypericaceae > Hypericum > Hypericum androsaemum. The sequence goes on from OZ023186.1 coordinate 14,864,989, forward strand.
TTTTTCATTTCATATAACTTTTCGTGATCTATCATTCCGTTCCTTCAAAAACAACATCGAGCTGAAAATACGGAAAAAAATAATTACTCATTGCTCGTAGCAGTGGAAAAAAATCGAAAAAGAGGGGTGCAACACGAGGACTTCCCAGGAGGTCACCCATCCTAGTACTACTCTCGCCCAAGTGCGTTTAACTTCGGAGTTCTGATGGGATCCGGTGCATTAGCGCTGGTATGATCGCACCCGTCAGTCTTCGCACAAACTATTTACTTAACTAGTTGCCGTGCCTCGTTGACAAGCTCCTTCTCGACTTTCGACGGCCATAACTTTTCATCCGGGAATCCGATCGGGACAATCTTTTTTTTCATTTCATATAACTTTTCGTGATCTATCATTCCGTTCCTTCAAAAATAACATCGAGCCAAAAATACGGAAAAAAATAATGACTCTTTGCTCGTAGCAGTGGAAGAAAATCGAAAAAGAGAGGTGCAACACGAGGACTTCCCATGAGGTCACCCATCCTAGTACTACTCTCGCCCAAGCGCGTTTAACTTCGGAGTTCTGATGGGATCCGTTGCATTAGAGCTGGTATGATCGCACCCGTCAGTCTTCGCACAAACTATTTACTTAACTAGTTGCCGTGCCTCGTTGAGAAGCTCCTTCTCGACTTTCGACGGCCATAACTTTTCATCCGGGAATCCGATCGGGACAATCTTTTTTTTCATTTCATATAACTTTTCGTGATCTATCATTCCGTTCCTTCAAAAATAACATCGAGCCAAAAATACGGAAAAAAATAATGACTCTTTGCTCGTAGAAGTGGAAAAAAATCGAAAAAGAGGGGTGCACAACACGAGGACTTCCCAGGAGGTCACCCATCCTAGTACTACTCTCGCCCAGGCGCGTTTAACTTCGGAGTTCTGATGGGATCCGGTGCATTAGCGCTGGTATGATCGCACACGTCAGTCTTCGCACAAACTATTTACTTAACTAGTTGCCGTGCCTCGTTGACAAGCTCCTTCTCGACTTTCGACGGCCATAACTTTTCATCCGGGAATCCGATCGGGACAATCTTTTTTTTCATTTCATATAACTTTTCGTGATCTATCATTCCGTTCCTTCAAAAATAACATCGAGCTGAAAATACGGAAAAAAATAATGACTCTTTGCTCGTAGCAGTGGAAAAAAATCGAAAAAGAGGGGTGCAACACGAGGACTTCCCATGAGGTCACCCATCCTAGTACTACTCTCGCCCAAGCGCGTTTAACTTCGGAGTTCTGATGGGATCCGGTGCATTAGCGCTGGTATGATCGCACCCGTCAGTCTTCGCACAAACTATTTACTTAACTAGTTGCCGTGCCTCGTTGACAAGCTCCTTCTCGACTTTCGACGGCCATAACTTTTCATCCTGGAATCCGATCGGGACAATCTTTTTTTCATTTCATATAACTTTTCGTTATCTATCATTCCGTTCCTTCAAAAATAACATCGAGCTGAAAATACGGAAAAAAATAATGACTCTTTGCTCGTAGCAGTGGAAAAAAATCGAAAAAGAGGGGTGCAACACGAGGACTTCCCAGGAGGTCACCCATCCTAGTACTACTCTCGCCCAAGCGCGTTTAACTTCGGAGTTCTGATGGGATCCGGTGCATTAGCGCTGGTATGATCGCACCCGTCAGTCTTCGCACAAACTATTTACTTAACTAGTTGCCGTGCCTCGTTGACAAGCTCCTTCTCGACTTTCGACGGCCATAACTTTTCATCCGGGAATCCGATCGGGACAATCTTTTTTTTCATTTCATATAACTTTTCGTGATCTATCATTCCGTTCCTTCAAAAATAACATCGAGCTGAAAATACGGAAAAAAATAATGACTCTTTGCTCGTAGCAGTGGAAAAAAATCGAAAAAGAGGGGTGCAACACGAGGACTTCCCAGGAGGTCACCCATCCTAGTACTACTCTCGCCCAAGCGCGTTTAACTTCGGAGTTCTGATGGGATCCGGTGTATTAGCGCTGGTATGATCGCACCCGTCAGTCTTCGCACAAACTATTTACTTAACTAGTTGCCGTGCCTCGTTGACAAGCTCCTTCTCGACTTTCGACGGCCATAACTTTTCATCCGGGAATCCGATCGGGACAATCTTTTTTTTCATTTCATATAACTTTTCGTGATCTATCATTCCGTTCCTTCAAAAATAACATCGAGCTGAAAATACGGAAAAAAATAATGACTCTTTGCTTGTAGCAGTGGAAAAAAATCGAAAAAGAGGGGTGCAACACGAGGACTTCCCAGGATGTCACCCATCCTAGTACTACTCTCGCCCAAGCGCGTTTAACTTCGGAGTTCTGATGGGATCCGGTGCATTAGCGCTGGTATGATCGCACCTGTCAGTCTTCGCACAAACTATTAACTTAACTAGTTGCCGTGCCTCGTTGACAAGCTCCTTCTCGACTTTCGACGGCCATAACTTTTCATCCGGGAATCCGATCGGGACAATCTTTTTTTTCATTTCATATAACTTTTCGTGATCTATCATTCAGTTCCTTCAAAAATAACATCGAGCTGAAAATACGGAAAAAAATAATGACTCTTTGCTCGTAGCAGTGGAAAAAAATCGAAAAAGAGGCGTGCAACACGAGGACTTCCCAGGAGGTCACCCATCCTAGCACTACTCTCGCTCAAGCACGTTTAACTTCGGAGTTCTGATGGGATCCGGTGCATTAGCGCTGGTATGATCGCACCCGTCAGTCTTCGCACAAACTATTTACTTAACTAGTTGCCGTGCCTCGTTGAGAAGCTCCTTCTCGACTTTCGACGGCCATAACTTTTCATCCGGGAATCCGATCGGGACAATCTTTTTTTTCATTTCATATAACTTTTCGTGATCTATCATTCCGTTCCTTCAAAAATAACATCGAGCTGAAAATACGGAAAAAAATAATGACTCTTTGCTCGTAGCAGTGGAAAAAAATCGAAAAAGAGGGGTGCAACACGAGGACTTCCCAGGAGGTCACCCATCCTAGTACTACTCTCGCCCAAGCGCGTTTAACTTCGGAGTTCTGATGGGTTCCGGTGCATTAGCGCTGGTATGATCGCACCCGTCAGTCTTCGCACAAACTATTTACTTAACTAGTTGCCGTGCCTCGTTGAGAAGCTCCTTCTCGACTTTCGACGGCCATAACTTTTCATCCGGGAACCCGATCGGGACAATCTTTTTTTTCATTTCATATAACTTTTCGTGATCTATCATTCCGTTCCTTCAAAAATAACATCGAGCCAAAAATACGGAAAAAAATAATGACTCTTTGCTCGTAGCAGTGGAAAAAAATCGAAAAAGAGAGGTGCAACACGAGGACTTCCCATGAGGTCACCCATCCTAGTACTACTCTCGCCCAAGCGCGTTTAACTTCGGAGTTCTGATGGGATCCGTTGCATTAGCGCTGGTATGATCGCACCCGTCAGTCTTCGCACAAACTATTTACTTAACTAGTTGCCGTGCCTCGTTGAGAAGCTCCTTCTCGACTTTCGACGGCCATAACTTTTCATCCGGGAATCCGATCGGGACAATCTTTTTTTTCATTTCATATAACTTTTCGTGATCTATCATTCCGTTCCTTCAAAAATAACATCGAGCCAAAAATACGGAAAAAAATAATGACTCTTTGCTCGTAGAAGTGGAAAAAAATCGAAAAAGAGGGGTGCACAACACGAGGACTTCCCAGGAGGTCACCCATCCTAGTACTACTCTCGCCCAGGCGCGTTTAACTTCGGAGTTCTGATGGGATCCGGTGCATTAGCACTGGTATGATCGCACCCGTCAGTCTTCGCACAAACTATTTACTTAACTAGTTGCCGTGCCTCGTGTACAAGCTCCTTCTCGACTTTCGACGGCCATAACTTTTCATCCGGGAATCCGATCGGGACAATCTTTTTTTTCATTTCATATAACTTTTCGTGATCTATCATTCCATTCCTTCAAAAATAACATCGAGCCGAAAATACGGAAAAAAATAATGACTCTTTGCTCGTAGAAGTGGAAAAAAATCGAAAAAGAGAGGTGCAACACGAGGACTTCCCAGGAGGTCACCCATCCTAGTACTACTCTCGCCAAAGCGCGTTTAACTTCGGAGTTCTGATGGGATCCGGTGCATTAGCGCTGGTATGATCGCACCCATCAGTCTTCGCACAAACTATTTACTTAACTAGTTGCCGTGCCTCGGTTACAAGCTCCTACTCGACTTTCGACGGCCATAACTTTTCATCCGGGAATCCGATCGGGACAATCTTTTTTTTCATTTCATATAACTTTTCGTGATCTATCATTCCGTTTATTCAAAAATAACATCGAGCCGAAAATACGGAAAAAAATAATGACTCTTTGCTCGTAGCAGTGCAAAAAAATCGAAAAAGAAGGGTACAACACGAGGACTTCCCAGGAGGTCACCCATCCTAGTACTACTCTCGCCCAAGCCATTTAACTTCGGAGTTCTGATGGGATCCGGTGCATTAGCGCTGGTATGATCGCACCCGTCAGTCTTCGCACAAACTATTTACTTAACAAGTTGCCGTGCCACGTTGAGAAGCTCCTTCTCGACTTTCGACGGCCATAACTTTTCATCCGGGAATCCGATCGGGACAATCTTTTTTTTCATTTCATATAACTGTTCCTGATCTATCATTCCGTTCCTTCAAAAATAACATCGAGCCAAAAATACGGACAAAAATAATGACTCTTTGCTCGTAGCAGTGGAAAAAAATCGAAAAAGAGGGGTGCAACACGAGGACTTCCCAGGAGGTCACCCATCCTAGTACTACTCTCGCCCAAGCGCGTTTAACTTCGGAGTTCTGATGGGATCCGGTGCATTAGCGCTGGTATAATCGCACCCGTCAGTCTTCGCACAAACTATTTACTTAACTAGTTGCCGTGCCTCGTTGACAAGCTCCTTCTCGACTTTCGACGGCCATAACTTTTCATCCGGGAATCCGATCGGGACAATCTTTTTTTTCATTTCATATAGCTTTTCGTGATCTATCATTCCGTTCCTTCAAAAATAACATCAAGCCGAAAATACGGAAAAAAATAATGACTCTTTGCTCTTAGCAGTGGAAAAAAATCGAAAAAAGGGGTGCAACACGAGGACTTCCCAGGAGGTCACCCATCCTAGTACTACTCTCGCCCAAGCGCGTTTAACTTCGGAGTTCTGATCAGATCCGGTGCATTAGCGCTGGTATGATCGCACCCGTCAGTCTTCGCACAAACTATTTACTTAACTAGTTGCCGTGCCTCGTTGACAAGCTCCTTCTCGACTTTCGACGGCCATAACTTTTCATCCGGGAATCCGATCGGGACAATCTTTTTTTTCATTTCATATAACTTTTCGTGATCTATCATTCCGTTCCTTCAAAAATAACATCGAGCTGAAAATACGGAAAAAAATAATGACTCTTTGCTCCTAGCAGTGGAAAAAAATCGAAAAAGAAGGATGCAACACGAGGACTTCCCAGGAGGTCACCCATACTAGTACTACTCTCGTCCAAGCGCGTTTAACTTCGGAGTTCTGATGGGATTCGGTGCATTAGCGCTGGTATGATCGCACCCGTCAGTCTTCGCACAAACTATTAACTTAACTAGTTGCCGTGCCTCGGTTACAAGCTCCTTCTCGACTTTCGACGGCCATAACTTTTCATCCGGGAATCCGATCGGGACAATCTTTTTTTTCATTTCATATAACTTTTCGTGATCTATCATTCCGTTTATTCAAAAATAACATCGAGCCGAAAATACGGAAAAAAATAATGACTCTTTGCTCGTAGCAGTGCAAAAAAATCGAAAAAGAAGGGTACAACACGAGGACTTCCCAGGAGGTCACCCATCCTAGTACTACTCTCGCCCAAGCGCGTTTAACTTCGGAGTTCTGATGGGATCCGGTGCATTAGCGCTGGTATGATCGCACCCGTTAGTCTTCGCACAAACTATTTACTTAACAAGTTGCCGTGCCACGTTGAGAAGCTCCTTCTCGACTTTCGACGGCCATAACTTTTCATCCGGGAATCCGATCGGGACAATCTTTTTTTTCATTTCATATAACTTTTCGTGATCTATCATTCCGTTCCTTCAAAAATAACATCGAGCCGAAAATACGGAAAAAAATAATGACTATTTGGTCGTAGCAGTGGAAAAAAATCGAAAAAGAGGGGTGCAACACGAGGACTTCCCAAGAGGTCACCCATCCTAGTACTACTCTCGCCCAAGCGCGTTTAACTTCGGAGTTCTGATGGGATCCGGTGCATTAGCGCTGGTATGATCGCACCCGTCAGTCTTCGCACAAACTATTTACTTAACTAGTTGCCGTGCCTCGGTTACAAGCTCCTTCTCGACTTTCGACGGCCATAACTTTTCATCCGGGAATCCGATCGGGACAATCTTTTTTTTCATTTCATATAACTTTTCGTGATCTATCATTCCGTTCCTTCAAAAATAACATCGAGCCGAAAATACGGAAAAAAAAAATGACTCTTTGCTCCTAGCAGTGGAAAAAAATCGAAAAAGAAGGGTGCAACACGAGGACTTCCCAGGAGGTTACCCATCTTAGTACTACTCTCGTCCAAGCGCGTTTAACTTCGGAGTTCTGATGGGATCCGGTGCATTAGCGCTGGTATGATCGCACCCGTCAGTCTTCGCACAAACTATTTACTTAACTAGTTGCCGTGCCTCGGTTACAAGCTCCTTCTCGACTTTCGACGGCCATAACTTTTCATCCGGGAATCCGATCGGGACAATCTTTTTTTTCATTTCATATAACTTTTCGTGATCTATCATTCCGTTTATTCAAAAATAACATCGAGCCGAAAATACGGAAAAAAATAATGACTCTTTGCTCGTAGCAGTGCAAAAAAATCGAAAAAGAAGGGTACAACACGAGGACTTCCCAGGAGGTCACCCATCCTAGTACTACTCTCGCCCAAGCCATTTAACTTCGGAGTTCTGATGGGATCCGGTGCATTAGCGCTGGTATGATCGCACCCGTCAGTCTTCGCACAAACTATTTACTTAACAAGTTGCCGTGCCACGTTGAGAAGCTCCTTCTCGACTTTCGACGGCCATAACTTTTCATCCGGGAATCCGATCGGGACAATCTTTTTTTTCATTTCATATAACTGTTCCTGATCTATCATTCCGTTCCTTCAAAAATAACATCGAGCCAAAAATACGGACAAAAATAATGACTCTTTGCTCGTAAAAAAATCGAAAAAGAGGGGTGCAACACGAGGACTTCCCAGGAGGTCACCCATCCTAGTACTACTCTCGCCAAAGAGCGTTTAACTTCGGAGTTCTGATGGGATCCGGTGCATTAGCGCTGGTATGATCGCACCTGTCAGTCTTCGCACAAACTATTTACTTAACTAGTTGCCGTGCCTCGTTGAGAAGCTCCTTCTCGACTTTCGACGGCCATAACTTTTCATCCGGGAATCCGATCGGGACAATCTTTTTTTTCATTTCATATAACTTTTCGTGATCTATCATTCCGTTCCTTCAAAAATAACATCGAGCCGAAAATACGGAAAAAAATAATGACTATTTGGTCGTAGCAGTGGAAAAAAATCGAAAAAGAGGGGTGCAACACGAGGACTTCCCAGGAGGTCACCCATCCTAGTACTACTCTCGCCCAAGCACGTTTAACTTCGGAGTTCTGATGGGATCCGGTGCATTAGCGCTGGTATGATCGCACCAGTCAGTCTTCGCACAAACTATTTACTTAACTAGTTGCCGTGCCTCGGTTACAAGCTCCTTCTCGACTTTCGACGGCCATAACTTTTCATCCGGGAATCCGATCGGGACAATCTTTTTTTTCATTTCATATAACTTTTCGTGATCTATCATTCCGTTCCTTCAAAAATAACATCGAGCCGAAAATACGGAAAAAAATAATGACTCTTTGCTCGTAGCAGTGGAACAAAATCGAAAAAGAAGGGTGCAAAACGAGGACTTCCCAGGAGGTCACCCATCCTAGTACTACTCTCGCCCAAGCGCGTTTAACTTCGGAGTTCTGATGGGGTCCGGTGCATTAGCGCTGGTATGATCGCACCCGTCAGTCTTCGCACAAACTATTTACTTAACTAGTTGCCGTGCCACGTTGAGAAGCTCCTTCTCGACTTTCGACGGCCATAACTTTTCATCCGGGAATCCGATCGGGACAATCTTTTTTTTCATTTCATATAACTGTTCCTGATCTATCATTCCGTTCCTTCAAAAATAACATCGAGCCAAAAATACGGACAAAAATAATGACTCTTTGCTCGTAGCAGTGGAAAAAAATCGAAAAAGAGGTGTGCAACACGAGGACTTCCCAGGAGGTCACCCATCCTAGTACTACTCTCGCCCAAGCGCGTTTAACTTCGGAGTTCTGATGGGATCCGGTGCATTAGCGCTGGTATGATCGCACCCGTCAGTCTTCGCACAAACTATTTACTTAACTAGTTGCCGTGCCTCGTTGACAAGCTCCTTCTCGACTTTCGACGGCCATAACTTTTCATCCGGGAATCCGATCGGGACAATCTTTTTTTTCATTTCATATAGCTTTTCGTGATCTATCATTCCGTTCCTTCAAAAATAACATCAAGCCGAAAATACGGAAAAAAATAATGACTCTTTGCTCTTAGCAGTGGAAAAAAATCGAAAAAAGGGGTGCAACACGAGGACTTCCCAGGAGGTCACCCATCCTAGTACTACTCTCGCCCAAGCGCGTTTAACTTCGGAGTTCTGATCGGATCCGGTGCATTAGCGCTGGTATGATCGCACCCGTCAGTCTTCGCACAAACTATTTACTTAACTAGTTGCCGTGCCTCGTTGACAAGCTCCTTCTCGACTTTCGACGGCCATAACTTTTCATCCGGGAATCCGATCGGGACAATCTTTTTTTTCATTTCATATAACTTTTCGTGATCTATCATTCCGTTCCTTCAAAAATAACATCGAGCCGAAAATACGGAAAAAAATAATGACTCTTTGCTCGTAGCAGTGGAAAAAAATCGAAAAAGAGGGGTGCAACACGAGGACTTCCCAGGAGGTCACCCATCCTAGTACTACTCTCGCCCAAGCGCGTTTAACTTCGGAGTTCTGATGGGATCCGGTGCATTAGCGCTGGTATGATCACACCCGTTAGTCTTCGCACAAACTATTTACTTAACTAGTTGCCGTGCCTCGGTTACAAGCTCCTTCTCGACTTTCGACGGCCATAACTTTTCATCCGGGAATCCGATCGGGACAATCTTTTTTTTCATTTCATATAACTTTTCGTGATCTATCATTCCGTTCCTTCAAAAATAACATCGAGCTGAAAATACGGAAAAAAAAATGACTCTTTGCTCGTAGCAGTGGAAAAAAATCGAAAAAGAGGGGTGCAACACGAGGACTTCCCAAGAGGTCACCCATCCTAGTACTACTCTCGCCCAAGCGCGTTTAACTTCGGAGTTCTGATGGGATCCGGTGCATTAGCGCTGGTATGATCGCACCCGTCAGTCTTCGCACAAACTATTTACTTAACTAGTTGCCGTGCCTCGTTGACAAGCTCCTTCTCGACTTTCGACGGCCATAACTTTTCATCCGGGAATCCGATCGGGACAATCGTTTTTTTCATTTCATATAACTTTTCGTGATCTATCATTCCGTTCCTTCAAAAATAACATCGAGCCGAAAATACGGAAAAAAATAATGACTCTTTGCTCGTAGCAGTGGAAAAAAATCGAAAAAGAGGGGTGCAACACGAGGACTTCCCAGGAGGTCACCCATCCTAGTACAACTCTCGCCCAAGCGCGTTTAACTTCGGAGTTCTGATGGGATCCGGTGCATTAGCGCTGGTATGATCACACCCGTCAGTCTTCGCACAAACTATTTACTTAACTAGTTGCCGTGCCTCGGTTACAAGCTCCTTCTCGACTTTCGACGGCCATAACTTTTCATCCGGGAATCCGATCGGGACAATCTTTTTTTTCATTTCATATAACTTTTCGTGATCTATCATTCCGTTCCTTCAAAAATAACATCGAGCCGAAAATACGGAAAAAAATAATGACTCTTTGCTCCTAGCAGTGGAAAAAAATCGAAAAAGAAGGGTGCAACACGAGGACTTTCCAGGAGGTCACCCATCCTAGTACTACTCTCGTCCAAGCGCGTTTAACTTCGGAGTTCTGATGGGATCCGGTGCATTAGCGCTGGTATGATCGCACCCGTCAGTCTTCGCACAAACTATTTACTTAACTAGTTGCCGTGCCTCGTTGAGAAGCTCCTTCTCGACTTTCGACGGCCATAACTTTTCATCCGGGAATCCGATCGGGACAATCTTTTTTTTCATTTCATATAACTGTTCCTGATCTATCATTCCGTTCCTTCAAAAATAACATCGAGCCAAAAATACGGACAAAAATAATGACTCTTTGCTCGTAGCAGTGGAAAAAAATCGAAAAAGAGGGGTGCAACACGAGGACTTCCCAGGAGGTCACCCATCCTAGTACTACTCTCGCCCAAGCGCGTTTAACTTCGGAGTTCTGATGGGATCCGGTGCATTAGCGCTGGTATGATCGCACCCGTCGGTCTTCGCACAAACTATTTACTTAACTAGTTGCCGTGCCTCGTTGACAAGCTCCTTCTCGACTTTCGACGGCCATAACTTTTCATCCGGGAATCCGATCGGGACAATCTTTTTTTTCATTTCATATAACTTTTCGTGATCTATCATTCCGTTCCTTCAAAAATAACATCGAGCTGAAAATACGGAAAAAAAATGACTCTTTGCTCGTAGCAGTGGAAAAAAATCGAAAAAGAGGGGTGCAACACGAGGACTTCCCAGGAGGTCACCCATCCTAGTACTTACTCTCGCCCAAGCGCGTTTAACTTCGGAGTTCTGATGGGATCCGGTGCATTAGCGCTGGTATGATCGCACCCGTCAGTCTTCGCACAAACTATTTACTTAACTAGTTGCCGTGCCTCGTTGACAAGCTCCTTCTCGACTTTCGACGGCCATAACTTTTCATCCGGGAATCCGATCGGGACAATCTTTTTTTTCATTTCATATAACTTTTCGTGATCTATCATTCCGTTCCTTCAAAAATAACATCGAGCTGAAAATACGGAAAAAAAAATGACTCTTTGCTCGTAGCAGTGGAAAAAAATCGAAAAAGAGGGGTGCAACATGAGGACTTCCCAGGAGGTCACCCATCCTAGTACTACTCTCGCCCAAGCGCATTTAACTTCGGAGTTCTGATGGGATCCGGTGCATTAGCGCTGGTATGATCGCACCCGTCAGTCTTCGCACGAACTATTTACTTAACTAGTTGCCGTGCCTCGTTGACAAGCTCCTTCTCGACTTTCGACGGCCATAACTTTTCATCCGGGAATCCGATCGGGACAATCTTTTTTTTCATTTCATATAACTTTTCGTGATCTATCATTCCGTTCCTTCAAAAATAACATCGAGCTGAAAATACGGAAAAAATAATGACTCTTTGCTCGTAGCAGTGGAAAAAAATCGAAAAAGAGGGGTGCAACACGAGGACTTCCCAGGAGGTCACCCATCCTAGTACTACTCTCGCCCAAGCGCGTTTAACTTCGGAGTTCTGATGGGATCCGGTGCATTAGCGCTGGTATGATCGCACCCGTCAGTCTTCGCACAAACTATTTACTTAACTAGTTGCCGTGCCTCGTTGACAAGCTCCTTCTCGACTTTCGACGGCCATAACTTTTCATCCGGGAATCCGATCGGGACAATCTTTTTTTTCATTTCATATAACTTTTCGTGATCTATCATTCCGTTCCTTCAAAAATAACATCGAGCTGAAAATACGGAAAAAATAATGACTCTTTGCTCGTAGCAGTGGAAAAAAATCGAAAAAGAGGGGTGCAACACGAGGACTTCCCAGGAGGTCACCCATCCTAGTACTACTCTCGCCCAAGCGCGTTTAACTTCGGAGTTCTGATGGAATCCGGTGCATTAGCGCTGGTATGATCGCACCCGTCAGTCTTTGCACAAACTATTTACTTAACTAGTTGCCGTGCCTCGTTGACAAGCTCCTTCTCGACTTTCGACGGCCATAACTTTTCATCCGGGAATCCGATCGGGACAATCTTTTTTTTCATTTCATATAACTTTTCGTGATCTATCATTCCATTCCTTCAAAAATAACATCGAGCTGAAAATACGGAAAAAAAAATGACTCTTTGCTCGTAGCAGTGGAAAAAAATCGAAAAAGAGGGGTGTAACACGAGGACTTCCCAAGAGGTCACCCATCCTAGTACTACTCTCGCCCAAGCGCGTTTAACTTCGGAGTTCTGATGGGATCCGGTGCATTAGCGCTGGTATGATCGCACCCGTCAGTCTTCGCACAAACTATTTACTTAACTAGTTGCCGTGCCTCGTTGACAAGCTCCTTCTCGACTTTCGACGGCCATAACTTTTCATCCGGGAATCCGATCGGGACAATCTTTTTTTTCATTTCATATAACTTTTCGTGATCTATCATTCCGTTCCTTCAAAAATAACATCGAGCTGAAAATACGGAAAAAAAAATGACTCTTTGCTCGTAGCAGTGGAAAAAAATCGAAAAAGAGGGGTGCAACACGAGGACTTCCCAGGAGGTCACCCATCCTAGTACTACTCTCGCCCAAGCGCGTTTAACTTCGGAGTTCTGATGGGATACGGTGCATTAGCGCTGGTATGATCGCATCCGTCAGTCTTCGCACAAACTATTTACTTAACTAGTTGCCGTGCCTTGTTGACAAGCTCCTTCTCGACTTTCGACGGCCATAACTTTTCATCCGGGAATCCGATCGGGACAATCTTTTTTTTCATTTCATATAACTTTTCGTGATCTATCATTCCGTTCCTTCAAAAATAACATCGAGCTGAAAATACGGAAAAAAAATGACTCTTTGCTCGTAGCAGTGGAAAAAAATCGAAAAAGAGGGGTGCAACACGAGGACTTCCCAGGAGGTCACCCATCCTAGTACTACTCTCGCCCAAGCGCGTTTAACTTCGGAGTTCTGACGGGATCCGGTGCATTAGCGCTGGTATGATCGCACCCGTCAGTCTTCGCACAAACTATTTACTTAACTAGTTGCCGTGCCTCGTTGACAAGCTCCTTCTCGACTTTCGACGGCCATAACTTTTCATCCGGGAATCCGATCGGGACAATCTTTTTTTTCATTTCATATAACTTTTCGTGATCTATCATTCCGTTCCTTCAAAAATAACATCGAGCTGAAAATACGGAAAAAAAAATGACTCTTTGCTCGTAGCAGTGGAAAAAAATCGAAAAAGAGGGGTGCAACACGAGGACTTCCCAGGAGGTCACCCATCCTAGTACTACTCTCGCCCAAGCGCGTTTAACTTCGGAGTTCTGATGGGATACGGTGCATTAGCGCTGGTATGATCGCACCCGTCAGTCTTCGCACAAACTATTTACTTAACTAGTTGCCGTGCCTCGTTGACAAGCTCCTTCTCGACTTTCGACGGCCATAACTTTTCATCCGGGAATCCGATCGGGACAATTTTTTTTTCATTTCATATAACTTTTCGTGATCTATCATTCCGTTCCTTCAAAAATAACATCGAGCTGAAAATACGGAAAAAAAAATGACTCTTTGCTCGTAGCAGTGGAAAAAAATCGAAAAAGAGGGGTGCAACACGAGGACTTCCCAGGAGGTCACCCATGCTAGTACTACTCTCGCCCAAGCGCGTTTAACTTCAGAGTTCTGATGGGATCCGGTGCATTAGCGCTGGTATGATCGCACCCGTCAGTCTTCGCACAAACTATTTACTTAACTAGTTGCCGTGCCTCGTTGACAAGCTCCTTCTCGACTTTCGACGGCCATAACTTTTCATCCGGGAATCCGATCGGGACAATCTTTTTTTTCATTTCATATAACTTTTCGTGATCTATCATTCCGTTCCTTCAAAAATAACATCGAGCTGAAAATACGGAAAAAAATAATGACTCTTTGCTCGTAGCAGTGGAAAAAAATTGAAAAAGAGGGGTGCAACACGAGGACTTCCCAGGAGGTCACCCATCCTAGTACTACTCTCGCCCAGGCGCGTTTAACTTCGGAGTTCTGATGGGATCCGGTGCATTAGCGCTGGTATGATCGCACCCGTCAGTCTTCGCACAAACTATTTACTTAACTAGTTGCCGTGCCTCGTTGACAAGCTCCTTCTCGACTTTCGACGGCCATAACTTTTCATCCGGGAATCCGATCGGGACAATCTTTTTTTTCATTTCATATAACTTTTCGTGATCTATCATTCCGTTCCTTCAAAAATAACATCGAGCTGAAAATACGGAAAAAAATAATGACTCTTTGCTCGTAGCAGTGGAAAAAAATCGAAAAAGAGGGGTGCAACACGAGGACTTCCCAGGAGGTCACCCATCCTAGTACTACTCTCGCCCAGGCGCGTTTAACTTCGGAGTTCTGATGGGATCCGGTGCATTAGCGCTGGTATGATCGCACCCGTCAGTCTTCGCACAAACTATTTACTTAACTAGTTGCCGTGCCTCGTTGACAAGCTCCTTCTCGACTTTCGACGGCCATAACTTTTCCTCCGGGAATCCGATCGGGACAATCTTTTTTTCATTTCATATAACTTTTCGTGATCTATCATTCCGTTCCTTCAAAAATAACATCGAGCTGAAAATACGGAAAAAATAATGACTCTTTGCTCGTAGAAGTGGAAAAAAATCGAAAAAGAGGGGTGCAACACGGGGACTTCCCAGGAGGTCACCCATCCTAGTACTACTCTCGCCCAAGCGCGTTTAACTTCGGAGTTCTGATGGGATCCGGTGCATTAGCGCTGGTATGATCGCACCCGTCAGTCTTCGCACAAACTATTTACTTAACTAGTTGCCGTGCCTCGTTGACAAGCTCCTTCTCGACTTTCGACGGCCATAACTTTTCATCCGGGAATCCGATCGGGACAATCTTTTTTTTCATTTCATATAACTTTTCGTGATCTATCATTCCGTTCCTTCAAAAATAACATCGAGCTGAAAATACGAAAAAAATAATGACTCTTTGCTCGTAGCAGTGGAAAAAAATCGAAAAAGAGGGGTGCAACACGAGGACTTCCCAGGAGGTCACCCATCCTAGTACTACTCTCGCCCAAGCGCGTTTAACTTCGGAGTTCTGATGGGATCCGGTGCATTAGCGCTGGTACGATCGCACCCGTCAGTCTTCGCACAAACTATTTACTTAACTAGTTGCCGTGCCTCGTTGACAAGCTCCTTCTCGACTTTCGACGGCCATAACTTTTCATCCGGGAATCCGATCGGGACAATCTTTTTTTTCATTTCATATAACTTTTCGTGATCTATCATTCCGTTCCTTCAAAAATAACATCGAGCTGAAAATACAGAAAAAATAATGACTCTTTGCTCGTAGCAGTGGAAAAAAATCGAAAAAGAGGGGTGCAACACGAGGACTTCCCAGGAGGTCACCCATCCTAGTACTACTCTCGCCCAAGCGCGTTTAACTTCGGAATTCTGATGGGATCCGGTGCATTAGCGCTGGTATGATCGCACCCGTCAGTCTTCGCACAAACTATTTACTTAACTAGTTGCCGTGCCTCGTTGACAAGCTCCTTCTCGACTTTCGACGGCCATAACTTTTCATCCGGGAATCCGATCGGGACAATCTTTTTTTTCATTTCATATAACTTTTCGTGATCTATCATTCCGTTCCTTCAAAAATAACATCGAGCTGAAAATACGGAAAAAAATAATGACTCTTTGCTCGTAGCAGTGGAAAAAAATCGAAAAAGAGGGGTGCAACACGAGGACTTCCCAGGAGGTCACCCATCCTAGTACTACTCTCGCCCAAGCGCGTTTAACTTCGGAGTTCTGATGGGATCCGGTGCATTAGCGCTGGTATGATCGCACCCGTCAGTCTTCGCACAAACTATTTACTTAACTAGTTGCCGTGCCTCGTTGACAAGCTCCTTCTCGACTTTCGACGGCCATAACTTTTCATCCGGGAATCCGATCGGGACAATCTTTTTTTTCATTTCATATAACTTTTCGTGATCTATCATTCCGTTCCTTCAAAAATAACATCGAGCTGAAAATACGGAAAAAAATAATGACTCTTTGCTCGTAGCAGTGGAAAAAAATCGAAAAAGAGGGGTGCAACACGAGGACTTCCCAGGAGGTCACCCATCCTAGTACTACTCTCGCCCAGGCGCGTTTAACTTCGGAGTTCTGATGGGATCCGGTGCATTAGCGCTGGTATGATCGCACCCGTCAGTCTTCGCACAAACTATTTACTTAACTAGTTGCCGTGCCTCGTTGACAAGCTCCTTCTCGACTTTCGACGGCCATAACTTTTCCTCCGGGAATCCGATCGGGACAATCTTTTTTTCATTTCATATAACTTTTCGTGATCTATCATTCCGTTCCTTCAAAAATAACATCGAGCTGAAAATACGGAAAAAATAATGACTCTTTGCTCGTAGAAGTGGAAAAAAATCGAAAAAGAGGGGTGCAACACGGGGACTTCCCAGGAGGTCACCCATCCTAGTACTACTCTCGCCCAAGCGCGTTTAACTTCGGAGTTCTGATGGGATCCGGTGCATTAGCGCTGGTATGATCGCACCCGTCAGTCTTCGCACAAACTATTTACTTAACTAGTTGCCGTGCCTCGTTGACAAGCTCCTTCTCGACTTTCGACGGCCATAACTTTTCATCCGGGAATCCGATCGGGACAATCTTTTTTTTCATTTCATATAACTTTTCGTGATCTATCATTCCGTTCCTTCAAAAATAACATCGAGCTGAAAATACGAAAAAAATAATGACTCTTTGCTCGTAGCAGTGGAAAAAAATCGAAAAAGAGGGGTGCAACACGAGGACTTCCCAGGAGGTCACCCATCCTAGTACTACTCTCGCCCAAGCGCGTTTAACTTCGGAGTTCTGATGGGATCCGGTGCATTAGCGCTGGTACGATCGCACCCGTCAGTCTTCGCACAAACTATTTACTTAACTAGTTGCCGTGCCTCGTTGACAAGCTCCTTCTCGACTTTCGACGGCCATAACTTTTCATCCGGGAATCCGATCGGGACAATCTTTTTTTTCATTTCATATAACTTTTCGTGATCTATCATTCCGTTCCTTCAAAAATAACATCGAGCTGAAAATACAGAAAAAATAATGACTCTTTGCTCGTAGCAGTGGAAAAAAATCGAAAAAGAGGGGTGCAACACGAGGACTTCCCAGGAGGTCACCCATCCTAGTACTACTCTCGCCCAAGCGCGTTTAACTTCGGAATTCTGATGGGATCCGGTGCATTAGCGCTGGTATGATCGCACCCGTCAGTCTTCGCACAAACTATTTACTTAACTAGTTGCCGTGCCTCGTTGACAAGCTCCTTCTCGACTTTCGACGGCCATAACTTTTCATCCGGGAATCCGATCGGGACAATCTTTTTTTTCATTTCATATAACTTTTCGTGATCTATCATTCCGTTCCTTCAAAAATAACATCGAGCTGAAAATACGGAAAAAAATAATGACTCTTTGCTCGTAGCAGTGGAAAAAAATCGAAAAAGAGGGGTGCAACACGAGGACTTCCCAGGAGGTCACCCATCCTAGTACTACTCTCGCCCAAGCGCGTTTAACTTCGGAGTTCTGATGGGATCCGGTGCATTAGCGCTGGTATGATCGCACCCGTCAGTCTTCGCACAAACTATTTACTTAACTAGTTGCCGTGCCTCGTTGACAAGCTCCTTCTCGACTTTCGACGGCCATAACTTTTCATCCGGGAATCCGATCGGGACAATCTTTTTTTTCATTTCATATAACTTTTCGTGATCTATCATTCCGTTCCTTCAAAAATAACATCGAGCTGAAAATACGGAAAAAAATAATGACTCTTTGCTCGTAGCAGTGGAAAAAAATCGAAAAAGAGGGGTGCAACACGAGGACTTCCCAGGAGGTCACCCATCCTAGTACTACTCTCGCCCAAGCGCGTCTAACTTCGGAGTTCTGATGGGATCCGGTGCATTAGCGCTGGTATGATCGCACCCGTCAGTCTTCGCACAAACTATTTACTTAACTAGTTGCCGTGCCTCGTTGACAAGCTCCTTCTCGACTTTCGACGGCCATAACTTTTCATCCGGGAATCCGATCGGGACAATCTTTTTTTTCATTTCATATAACTTTTCGTGATCTATCATTCCGTTCCTTCAAAAATAACATCGAGCTGAAAATACGGAAAAAATAATGACTCTTTGCTCGTAGCAGTGGAAAAAAATCGAAAAAGAGGGGTGCAACACGAGGACTTCCCAGGAGGTCACCCATCCTAGTACTACTCTCGCCCAAGCGCGTTTAACTTCGGAGTTCTGATGGGATCCGGTGCATTAGCGCTGGTATGATCGCACCCGTCAGTCTTCGCACAAACTATTTACTTAACTAGTTGCCGTGCCTCGTTGACAAGCTCCTTCTCGACTTTCGACGGCCATAACTTTTCATCCGGGAATCCGATCGGGACAATCTTTTTTTTCATTTCATATAACTTTTCGTGATCTATCATTCCGTTCCTTCAAAAATAACATCGAGCTGAAAATACGGAAAAAATAATGACTCTTTGCTCGTAGCAGTGGAAAAAAATCGAAAAAGAGGGGTGCAACACGAGGACTTCCGAGGAGGTCACCCATCCTAGTACTACTCTCGCCCAAGCGCGTTTAACTTCGGAGTTCTGATGGGATCCGGTACATTAGCGCTGGTATGATCGCACCCGTCAGTCTTCGCACAAACTATTTACTTAACTAGTTGCCGTGCCTCGTTGACAAGCTCCTTCTCGACTTTCGACGGCCATAACTTTTCATCCGGGAATCCGATCGGGACAATCTTTTTTTTCATTTCATATAACTTTTCGTGATCTATCATTCCGTTCCTTCAAAAATAACATCGAGCTGAAAATACGGAAAAAATAATGACTCTTTGCTCGTAGCAGTGGAAAAAAATCGAAAAAGAGGGGTGCAACACGAGGACTTCCCAGGAGGTCACCCATCCTAGTACTACTCTCGCCCAAGCGCGTTTAACTTCGGAGTTCTGATGGGATCCGGTGCATTAGCGCTGGTATGATCGCACACGTCAGTCTTCGCACAAACTATTTACTTAACTAGTTGTCGTGCCTCGTTGACAAGCTCCTTCTCGACTTTCGACGGCCATAACTTTTCATCCGGGAATCCGATCGGGACAATCTTTTTTTTCATTTCATATAACTTTTCGTGATCTATCATTCCGTTCCTTCAAAAATAACATCGAGCTGAAAATACGGAAAAAATAATGACTCTTTGCTCGTAGCAGTGGAAAAAAATCGAAAAAGAGGGGTGCAACACGAGGACTTCCCAGGAGGTCACCCATCCTAGTACTACTCTCGCCCAAGCGCGTTTAACTTCGGAGTTCTGATGGGATCCGGTGCATTAGCGCTGGTATGATCGCACCCGTCAGTCTTCGCACAAACTATTTACTTAACTAGTTGCCGTGCCTCGTTGACAAGCTCCTTCTCGACTTTCGACGGCCATAACTTTTCATCCGGGAATCCGATCGGGACAATCTTTTTTTTCATTTCATATAACTTTTCGTGATCTATCATTCCGTTCCTTCAAAAATAACATCGAGCTGAAAATACGGAAAAAATAATGACTCTTTGCTCGTAGCAGTGGAAAAAAATCGAAAAAGAGGGGTGCAACACGAGGACTTCCCAGGAGGTCACCCATCCTAGTACTACTCTCGCCCAAGCGCGTTTAACTTCGGAGTTCTGATGGGATCCGGTGCATTAGCGCTGGTATGATCGCACCCGTCAGTCTTCGCACAAACTATTTACTTAACTAGTTGCCGTGCCTCGTTGACAAGCTCCTTCTCGACTTTCGACGGCCATAACTTTTCATCCGGGAATCCGATCGGGACAATCTTTTTTTTCATTTCATATAACTTTTCGTGATCTATCATTCCGTTCCTTCAAAAATAACATCGAGCTGAAAATACGGAAAAAATAATGACTCTTTGCTCGTTCGTAGCAGTGGAAAAAAATCGAAAAAGAGGGGTGCAACACGAGGACTTCCCAGGAGGTCACCCATCCTAGTACTACTCTCGCCCAAGCGCGTTTAACTTCGGAGTTCTGATGGGATCCGGTGCATTAGCGCTGGTATGATCGCACCCGTCAGTCTTCGCACAAACTATTTACTTAACTAGTTGCCGTGCCTCGTTGACAAGCTCCTTCTCGACTTTCGACGGCCATAACTTTTCATCCGAGAATCCGATCGGGACAATCTTTTTTTTCATTTCATATAACTTTTCGTGATCTATCATTCCGTTCCTTCAAAAATAACATCGAGCTGAAAATACGGAAAAAATAATGACTCTTTGCTCGTAGCAGTGGAAAAAAATCGAAAAAGAGGGGTGCAACACGAGGACTTCCCAGGAGGTTACCCATCCTAGTACTACTCTCGCCCAAGCGCGTTTAACTTCGGAGTTCTGATGGGATCCGGTGCATTAGCGCTGGTATGATCGCACCCGTCAGTCTTCGCACAAACTATTTACTTAACTAGTTGCCGTGCCTCGTTGACAAGCTCCTTCTCGACTTTCGACGGCCATAACTTTTCATCCGGGAATCCGATCGGGACAATCTTTTTTTTCATTTCATATAACTTTTCGTGATCTATCATTCCGTTCCTTCAAAAATAACATCGAGCTGAAAATACGGAAAAAATAATGACTCTTTGCTCGTAGCAGTGGAAAAAAATCGAAAAAGAGGGGTGCAACACGAGGACTTCCCAGGAGGTCACCCATCCTAGTACTACTCTCGCCCAAGCGCGTTTAACTTCGGAGTTCTGATGGGATCCGGTGCATTAGCGCTGGTATGATCGCACCCGTCAGTCTTCGCACAAACTATTTACTTAACTAGTTGCCGTGCCTCGTTGACAAGCTCCTTCTCGACTTTCGACGGCCATAACTTTTCATCCGGGAATCCGATCGGGACAATCTTTTTTTTCATTTCATATAACTTTTCGTGATCTATCATCCGTTCCTTCAAAAATAACATCGAGCTGAAAATACGGAAAAAATAATGACTCTTTGCTCGTAGCAGTGGAAAAAAATCGAAAAAGAGGGGTGCAACACGAGGACTTCCCAGGAGGTCACCCATCCTAGTACTACTCTCGCCCAAGCGCGTTTAACTTCGGAGTTCTGATGGGATCCGGTGCATTAGCGCTGGTATGATCGCACCCGTCAGTCTTCGCACAAACTATTTACTTAACTAGTTGCCGTGCCTCGTTGACAAGCTCCTTCTCGACTTTCGACGGCCATAACTTTTCATCCGGGAATCCGATCGGGACAATCTTTTTTTTCATTTCATATAACTTTTCGTGATCTATCATTCCGTTCCTTCAAAAATAACATCGAGCTGAAAATACGGAAAAAATAATGACTCTTTGCTCGTAGCAGTGGAAAAAAATCGAAAAAGAGGGGTGCAACACGAGGACTTCCCAGGAGGTCACCCATCCTAGTACTACTCTCGCCCAAGCGCGTTTAACTTCGGAGTTCTGATGGGATCCGGTGCATTAGCGCTGGTATGATCGCACCCGTCAGTCTTCGCACAAACTATTTACTTAACTAGTTGCCGTGCCTCGTTGACAAGCTCCTTCTCGACTTTCGACGGCCATAACTTTTCATCCGGGAATCCGATCGGGACAATCTTTTTTTTCATTTCATATAACTTTTCGTGATCTATCATTCCGTTCCTTCAAAAATAACATCGAGCTGAAAATACGGAAAAAATAATGACTCTTTGCTCGTAGCAGTGGAAAAAAATCGAAAAAGAGGGGTGCAACACGAGGACTTCCCAGGAGGTCACCCATCCTAGTACTACTCTCGCCCAAGCGCGTTTAACTTCGGAGTTCTGATGGGATCCGGTGCATTAGCGCTGGTATGATCGCACCCGTCAGTCTTCGCACAAACTATTTACTTAACTAGTTGCCGTGCCTCGTTGACAAGCTCCTTCTCGACTTTCGACGGCCATAACTTTTCATCCGGGAATCCGATCGGGACAATCTTTTTTTTCATTTCATATAACTTTTCGTGATCTATCATCCGTTCCTTCAAAAATAACATCGAGCTGAAAATACGGAAAAAATAATGACTCTTTGCTCGTAGCAGTGGAAAAAAATCGAAAAAGAGGGGTGCAACACGAGGACTTCCCAGGAGGTCACCCATCCTAGTACTACTCTCGCCCAAGCGCGTTTAACTTCGGAGTTCTGATGGGATCCGGTGCATTAGCGCTGGTATGATCGCACCCGTCAGTCTTCGCACAAACTATTTACTTAACTAGTTGCCGTGCCTCGTTGACAAGCTCCTTCTCGACTTTCGACGGCCATAACTTTTCATCCGGGAATCCGATCGGGACAATCTTTTTTTTCATTTCATATAACTTTTCGTGATCTATCATTCCGTTCCTTCAAAAATAACATCGAGCTGAAAATACGGAAAAAATAATGACTCTTTGCTCGTAGCAGTGGAAAAAAATCGAAAAAGAGGGGTGCAACACGAGGACTTCCCAGGAGGTCACCCATCCTAGTACTACTCTCGCCCAAGCGCGTTTAACTTCGGAGTTCTGATGGGATCCGGTGCATTAGCGCTGGTATGATCGCACCCGTCAGTCTTCGCACAAACTATTTACTTAACTAGTTGCCGTGCCTCGTTGACAAGCTCCTTCTCGACTTTCGACGGCCATAACTTTTCATCCGGGAATCCGATCGGGACAATCTTTTTTTTCATTTCATATAACTTTTCGTGATCTATCATTCCGTTCCTTCAAAAATAACATCGAGCTGAAAATACGGAAAAAATAATGACTCTTTGCTCGTAGCAGTGGAAAAAAATCGAAAAAGAGGGGTGCAACACGAGGACTTCCCAGGAGGTCACCCATCCTAGTACTACTCTCGCCCAAGCGCGTTTAACTTCGGAGTTCTGATGGGATCCGGTGCATTAGCGCTGGTATGATCGCACCCGTCAGTCTTCGCACAAACTATTTACTTAACTAGTTGCCGTGCCTCGTTGACAAGCTCCTTCTCGACTTTCGACGGCCATAACTTTTCATCCGGGAATCCGATCGGGACAATCTTTTTTTTCATTTCATATAACTTTTCGTGATCTATCATTCCGTTCCTTCAAAAATAACATCGAGCTGAAAATACGGAAAAAATAATGACTCTTTGCTCGTTCGTAGCAGTGGAAAAAAATCGAAAAAGAGGGGTGCAACACGAGGACTTCCCAGGAGGTCACCCATCCTAGTACTACTCTCGCCCAAGCGCGTTTAACTTCGGAGTTCTGATGGGATCCGGTGCATTAGCGCTGGTATGATCGCACCCGTCAGTCTTCGCACAAACTATTTACTTAACTAGTTGCCGTGCCTCGTTGACAAGCTCCTTCTCGACTTTCGACGGCCATAACTTTTCATCCGGGAATCCGATCGGGACAATCTTTTTTTTCATTTCATATAACTTTTCGTGATCTATCATTCCGTTCCTTCAAAAATAACATCGAGCTGAAAATACGGAAAAAATAATGACTCTTTGCTCGTTCGTAGCAGTGGAAAAAAATCGAAAAAGAGGGGTGCAACACGAGGACTTCCCAGGAGGTCACCCATCCTAGTACTACTCTCGCCCAAGCGCGTTTAACTTCGGAGTTCTGATGGGATCCGGTGCATTAGCGCTGGTATGATCGCACCCGTCAGTCTTCGCACAAACTATTTACTTAACTAGTTGCCGTGCCTCGTTGACAAGCTCCTTCTCGACTTTCGACGGCCATAACTTTTCATCCGGGAATCCGATCGGGACAATCTTTTTTTTCATTTCATATAACTTTTCGTGATCTATCATTCCGTTCCTTCAAAAATAACATCGAGCTGAAAATACGGAAAAAATAATGACTCTTTGCTCGTAGCAGTGGAAAAAAATCGAAAAAGAGGGGTGCAACACGAGGACTTCCCAGGAGGTCACCCATCCTAGTACTACTCTCGCCCAAGCGCGTTTAACTTCGGAGTTCTGATGGGATCCGGTGCATTAGCGCTGGTATGATCGCACCCGTCAGTCTTCGCACAAACTATTTACTTAACTAGTTGCCGTGCCTCGTTGACAAGCTCCTTCTCGACTTTCGACGGCCATAACTTTTCATCCGGGAATCCGATCGGGACAATCTTTTTTTTCATTTCATATAACTTTTCGTGATCTATCATTCCGTTCCTTCAAAAATAACATCGAGCTGAAAATACGGAAAAAATAATGACTCTTTGCTCGTTCGTAGCAGTGGAAAAAAATCGAAAAAGAGGGGTGCAACACGAGGACTTCCCAGGAGGTCACCCATCCTAGTACTACTCTCGCCCAAGCGCGTTTAACTTCGGAGTTCTGATGGGATCCGGTGCATTAGCACTGGTATGATCGCACCCGTCAGTCTTCGCACAAACTATTTACTTAACTAGTTGCCGTGCCTCGTTGACAAGCTCCTTCTCGACTTTCGACGGCCATAACTTTTCATCCGGGAATCCGATCGGGACAATCTTTTTTTTCATTTCATATAACTTTTCGTGATCTATCATTCCGTTCCTTCAAAAATAACATCGAGCTGAAAATACGGAAAAAATAATGACTCTTTGCTCGTTCGTAGCAGTGGAAAAAAATCGAAAAAGAGGGGTGCAACACGAGGACTTCCCAGGAGGTCACCCATCCTAGTACTACTCTCGCCCAAGCGCGTTTAACTTCGGAGTTCTGATGGGATCCGGTGCATTAGCGCTGGTATGATCGCACCCGTCAGTCTTCGCACAAACTATTTACTTAACTAGTTGCCGTGCCTCGTTGACAAGCTCCTTCTCGACTTTCGACGGCCATAACTTTTCATCCGGGAATCCGATCGGGACAATCTTTTTTTTCATTTCATATAACTTTTCGTGATCTATCATTCCGTTCCTTCAAAAATAACATCGAGCTGAAAATACGGAAAAAATAATGACTCTTTGCTCGTAGCAGTGGAAAAAAATCGAAAAAGAGGGGTGCAACACGAGGACTTCCCAGGAGGTCACCCATCCTAGTACTACTCTCGCCCAAGCGCGTTTAACTTCGGAGTTCTGATGGGATCCGGTGCATTAGCGCTGGTATGATCGCACCCGTCAGTCTTCGCACAAACTATTTACTTAACTAGTTGCCGTGCCTCGTTGACAAGCTCCTTCTCGACTTTCGACGGCCATAACTTTTCATCCGGGAATCCGATCGGGACAATCTTTTTTTTCATTTCATATAACTTTTCGTGATCTATCATTCCGTTCCTTCAAAAATAACATCGAGCTGAAAATACGGAAAAAATAATGACTCTTTGCTCGTAGCAGTGGAAAAAAATCGAAAAAGAGGGGTGCAACACGAGGACTTCCCAGGAGGTCACCCATCCTAGTACTACTCTCGCCCAAGCGCGTTTAACTTCGGAGTTCTGATGGGATCCGGTGCATTAGCGCTGGTATGATCGCACCCGTCAGTCTTCGCACAAACTATTTACTTAACTAGTTGCCGTGCCTCGTTGACAAGCTCCTTCTCGACTTTCGACGGCCATAACTTTTCATCCGGGAATCCGATCGGGACAATCTTTTTTTCATTTCATATAACTTTTCGTGATCTATCATTCCGTTCCTTCAAAAATAACATCGAGCTGAAAATACGGAAAAAATAATGACTCTTTGCTCGTAGCAGTGGAAAAAAATCGAAAAAGAGGGGTGCAACACGAGGACTTCCCAGGAGGTCACCCATCCTAGTACTACTCTCGCCCAAGCGCGTTTAACTTCGGAGTTCTGATGGGATCCGGTGCATTAGCGCTGGTATGATCGCACCCGTCAGTCTTCGCACAAACTATTTACTTAACTAGTTGCCGTGCCTCGTTGACAAGCTCCTTCTCGACTTTCGACGGCCATAACTTTTCATCCGGGAATCCGATCGGGACAATCTTTTTTTTCATTTCATATAACTTTTCGTGATCTATCATTCCGTTCCTTCAAAAATAACATCGAGCTGAAAATACGGAAAAAATAATGACTCTTTGCTCGTAGCAGTGGAAAAAATCGAAAAAGAGGGGTGCAACACGAGGACTTCCCAGGAGGTCACCCATCCTAGTACTACTCTCGCCCAAGCGCGTTTAACTTCGGAGTTCTGATGGGATCCGGTGCATTAGCGCTGGTATGATCGCACCCGTCAGTCTTCGCACAAACTATTTACTTAACTAGTTGCCGTGCCTCGTTGACAAGCTCCTTCTCGACTTTCGACGGCCATAACTTTTCATCCGGGAATCCGATCGGGACAATCTTTTTTTTCATTTCATATAACTTTTCGTGATCTATCATTCCGTTCCTTCAAAAATAACATCGAGCTGAAAATACGGAAAAAATAATGACTCTTTGCTCGTAGCAGTGGAAAAAAATCGAAAAAGAGGGGTGCAACACGAGGACTTCCCAGGAGGTCACCCATCCTAGTACTACTCTCGCCCAAGCGCGTTTAACTTCGGAGTTCTGATGGGATCCGGTGCATTAGCGCTGGTATGATCGCACCCGTCAGTCTTCGCACAAACTATTTACTTAACTAGTTGCCGTGCCTCGTTGACAAGCTCCTTCTCGACTTTCGACGGCCATAACTTTTCATCCGGGAATCCGATCGGGACAATCTTTTTTTCATTTCATATAACTTTTCGTGATCTATCATTCCGTTCCTTCAAAAATAACATCGAGCTGAAAATACGGAAAAAATAATGACTCTTTGCTCGTAGCAGTGGAAAAAAATCGAAAAAGAGGGGTGCAACACGAGGACTTCCCAGGAGGTCACCCATCCTAGTACTACTCTCGCCCAAGCGCGTTTAACTTCGGAGTTCTGATGGGATCCGGTGCATTAGCGCTGGTATGATCGCACCCGTCAGTCTTCGCACAAACTATTTACTTAACTAGTTGCCGTGCCTCGTTGACAAGCTCCTTCTCGACTTTCGACGGCCATAACTTTTCATCCGGGAATCCGATCGGGACAATCTTTTTTTTCATTTCATATAACTTTTCGTGATCTATCATTCCGTTCCTTCAAAAATAACATCGAGCTGAAAATACGGAAAAAATAATGACTCTTTGCTCGTAGCAGTGGAAAAAAATCGAAAAAGAGGGGTGCAACACGAGGACTTCCCAGGAGGTCACCCATCCTAGTACTACTCTCGCCCAAGCGCGTTTAACTTCGGAGTTCTGATGGGATCCGGTGCATTAGCGCTGGTATGATCGCACCCGTCAGTCTTCGCACAAACTATTTACTTAACTAGTTGCCGTGCCTCGTTGACAAGCTCCTTCTCGACTTTCGACGGCCATAACTTTTCATCCGGGAATCCGATCGGGACAATCTTTTTTTTCATTTCATATAACTTTTCGTGATCTATCATTCCGTTCCTTCAAAAATAACATCGAGCTGAAAATACGGAAAAAATAATGACTCTTTGCTCGTAGCAGTGGAAAAAAATCGAAAAAGAGGGGTGCAACACGAGGACTTCCCAGGAGGTCACCCATCCTAGTACTACTCTCGCCCAAGCGCGTTTAACTTCGGAGTTCTGATGGGATCCGGTGCATTAGCGCTGGTATGATCGCACCCGTCAGTCTTCGCACAAACTATTTACTTAACTAGTTGCCGTGCCTCGTTGACAAGCTCCTTCTCGACTTTTGACGGCCATAACTTTTCATCCGGGAATCCGATCGGGACAATCTTTTTTTTCATTTCATATAACTTTTCGTGATCTATCATTCCGTTCCTTCAAAAATAACATCGAGCTGAAAATACGGAAAAAATAATGACTCTTTGCTCGTAGCAGTGGAAAAAAATCGAAAAAGAGGGGTGCAACACGAGGACTTCCCAGGAAGTCACCCATCCTAGTACTACTCTCGCCCAAGCGCGTTTAACTTCGGAGTTCTGATGGGATCCGGTGCATTAGCGCTGGTATGATCGCACCCGTCAGTCTTCGCACAAACTATTTACTTAACTAGTTGCCGTGCCTCGTTGACAAGCTCCTTCTCGACTTTCGACGGCCATAACTTTTCATCCGGGAATCCGATCGGGACAATCTTTTTTTTCATTTCATATAACTTTTCGTGATCTATCATTCCGTTCCTTCAAAAATAACATCGAGCTGAAAATACGGAAAAAATAATGACTCTTTGCTCGTAGCAGTGGAAAAAAATCGAAAAAGAGGGGTGCAACACGAGGACTTCCCAGGAAGTCACCCATCCTAGTACTACTCTCGCCCAAGCGCGTTTAACTTCGGAGTTCTGATGGGATCCGGTGCATTAGCGCTGGTATGATCGCACCCGTCAGTCTTCGCACAAACTATTTACTTAACTAGTTGCCGTGCCTCGTTGACAAGCTCCTTCTCGACTTTCGACGGCCATAACTTTTCATCCGGGAATCCGATCAGGACAATCTTTTTTTTCATTTCATATAACTTTTCGTGATCTATCATTCCGTTCCTTCAAAAATAACATCGAGCTGAAAATACGGAAAAAATAATGACTCTTTGCTCGTAGCAGTGGAAAAAAATCGAAAAAGAGGGGTGCAACACGAGGACTTCCCAGGAGGTCACCCATCCTAGTACTACTCTCGCCCAAGCGCGTTTAACTTCGGAGTTCTGATGGGATCCGGTGCATTAGCGCTGGTATGATCGCACCCGTCAGTCTTCGCACAAACTATTTACTTAACTAGTTGCCGTGCCTCGTTGACAAGCTCCTTCTCGACTTTCGACGGCCATAACTTTTCATCCGGGAATCCGATCGGGACAATCTTTTTTTTCATTTCATATAACTTTTCGTGATCTATCATTCCGTTCCTTCAAAAATAACATCAAGCTGAAAATACGGAAAAAAATAATGACTCTTTGCTCGTAGCAGTGGAAAAAAATCGAAAAAGAGGGGTGCAACACGAGGACTTCCCAGGAGGTCACCCATCCTAGTACTACTCTCGCCCAAGCGCGTTTAACTTCGGAGTTCTGATGGGATCCGGTGCATTAGCGCTGGTATGATCGCACCCGTCAGTCTTCGCACAAACTATTTACTTAACTAGTTGCCGTGCCTCGTTGACAAGCTCCTTCTCGACTTTCGACGGCCATAACTTTTCATCCGGGAATCCGATCGGGACAATCTTTTTTTTCATTTCATATAACTTTTCGTGATCTATCATTCCGTTCCTTCAAAAATAACATCGAGCTGAAAATACGGAAAAAAATAATGACTCTTTGCTCGTAGCAGTGGAAAAAAATCGAAAAAGAGGGTGCAACACGAGGATTTCCCAGGAGGTCACCCATCCTAGTACTACTCTCGCCCAAGCGCGTTTAACTTCGGAGTTCTGATGGGATCCGGTGCATTAGCGCTGGTATGATCGCACCTGTCAGTCTTCGCACAAACTATTTACTTAACTAGTTGCCGTGCCTCGTTGACAAGCTCCTTCTCGACTTTCGACGGCCATAACTTTTCATCCGGGAATCCGATCGGGACAATCTTTTTTTTCATTTCATATAACTTTTCGTGATCTATCATTCCGTTCCTTCAAAAATAACATCGAGCTGAAAATACGGAAAAAATAATGACTCTTTGCTCGTAGCAGTGGAAAAAAATCGAAAAAGAGGGGTGCAACATGAGGACTTCCCAGGAGGTCACCCATCCTAGTACTACTCTCGCCCAAGCGCGTTTAACTTCGGAGTTCTGATGGGATCCGGTGCATTAGCGCTGGAATGATCGCACCCGTCAGTCTTCGCACAAACTATTTACTTAACTAGTTGCCGTGCCTCGTTGACAAGCTCCTTCTCGACTTTCGACGGCCATAACTTTTCATCCGGGAATCCGATCGGGACAATCTTTTTTTTCATTTCATATAACTTTTCGTGATCTATCATTCCGTTCCTTCAAAAATAACATCGAGCTGAAAATACGGAAAAAATAATGACTCTTTGCTCGTAGCAGTGGAAAAAAATCGAAAAAGAGGGGTGCAACACGAGGACTTCCCAGGAGGTCACCCATGCTAGTACTACTCTCGCCCAAGCGCGTTTAACTTCGGAGTTCTGATGGGATCCGGTGCATTAGCGCTGGTATGATCGCACCCGTCAGTTTTCGCACAAACTATTTACTTAACTAGTTGCCGTGCCTCGTTGACAAGCTCCTTCTCGACTTTCGACGGCCATAACTTTTCATCCGGGAATCCGATCGGGACAATCTTTTTTTTCATTTCATATAACTTTTCGTGATCTATCATTCCGTTCCTTCAAAAATAACATCGAGCTGAAAATACGGAAAAAAATAATGACTCTTTGCTCGTAGCAGTGGAAAAAAATCGAAAAAGAGGGGTGCAACACGAGGACTTCCCAGGAGGTCACCCATGCTAGTACTACTCTCGCCCAAGCGCGTTTAACTTCGGAGTTCTGATGGGATCCGATGCATTAGCGCTGGTATGATCGCACCCGTCAGTTTTCGCACAAACTATTTACTTAACTAGTTGCCGTGCCTCGTTGACAAGCTCCTTCTCGACTTTCGACGGCCATAACTTTTCATCCGGGAATCCGATCGGGACAATCTTTTTTTTCATTTCATATAACTTTTCGTGATCTATCATTCCGTTCCTTCAAAAATAACATCGAGCTGAAAATACGGAAAAAAATAATGACTCTTTGCTCGTAGCAGTGGAAAAAAATCGAAAAAGAGGGGTGCAACACGAGGACTTCCCAGGAGGTCACCCATCCTAGTACTACTCTCGCCCAAGCGCGTTTAACTTCGGAGTTCTGATGGGATCCGATGCATTAGCGCTGGTATGATCGCACCCGTCAGTCTTTGCACAAAATATTTACTTAACTAGTTGCCGTGCCTCGTTGACAAGCTCCTTCTCGACTTTCGACGGCCATAACTTTTCATCCGGGAATCCGATCGGGACAATCTGTTTTTTCATTTCATATAACTTTTCGTGATCTATCATTCCGTTCCTTCAAAAATAACATCGAGCCGAAACTACGGAAAAAAATAATGACTCTTTGCTCGTAGCAGTGGAAAAAAATCGAAAAAGAGGGGTCCAACACGAGGACTTCCCAGGAGGTCACCCATCCTAGTACTACTCTCGCCCAAGCGCGTTTAACTTCGGAGTTCTGATGGGATCCGATGCATTAGCGCTGGTATGATCGCACCCGTCAGTCTTTGCACAAACTATTTACTTAACTAGTTGCCGTGCCTCGTTGACAAGCTCCTTCTCGACTTTCGACGGCCATAACTTTTCATCCGGGAATCCGATCGGGACAATCTGTTTTTTCATTTCATATAACTTTTCGTGATCTATCATTCCGTTCCTTCAAAAATAACATCGAGCCGAAACTACGGAAAAAAATAATGACTCTTTGCTCGTAGCAGTGGAAAAAAATCGAAAAAGAGGGGTCCAACACGAGGACTTCCCAGGAGGTCACCCATCCTAGTACTACTCTCGCCCAAGCGCGTTTAACTTCGGAGTTCTGATGGGATCCGATGCATTAGCGCTGGTATGATCGCACCCGTCAGTCTTTGCACAAACTATTTACTTAACTAGTTGCCGTGCCTCGTTGACAAGCTCCTTCTCGACTTTCGACGGCCATAACTTTTCATCCGGGAATCCGATCGGGACAATCTGTTTTTTCATTTCATATAACTTTTCGTGATCTATCATTCCGTTCCTTCAAAAATAACATCGAGCCGAAACTACGGAAAAAAATAATGACTCTTTGCTCGTAGCAGTGGAAAAAAATCGAAAAAGAGGGGTGCAGTGCAACACGAGGACTTCCCAGGAGGTCACACATCCTAGTACTACTCTCGCCCAAGCGCGTTTAACTTCGGAGTTCTAATGGGATCCGGTGCATTATCGCTGGTATGATCGCACCCGTCAGTCTTCGCGAAAACTATTTACTTAACTAGTTGCCGTGCCACGTTGAGAAGCTCCTTCTCGACTTTCGACGGCCATAACTTTTCATCCGGGAATCCGATCGGGACAATCTTTTTTTTCATTTCATATAACTTTTCGTGATCTATCATTCCGTTCCTTCAAAAATAACATCGAGCCGAAAATACGGAAAAAAATAATGACTCTTTGCTCGTAGCAGTGGAAAAAAATCGAAAAAGAAGGGTGCAACACGAGGACTTCCCAGGAGGTCACCCATCCTAGTACTACTCTCGCCCAAGCGCTTTTAACTTCGGAGTTCTGATGGGATCCGGTGCATTAGCGCTGGTATGATCGCACCCGTCAGTCTTCGCATAAACTATTTACTTAACTAGTTGCCGTGCCTCAGTTACAAGCTCCTTCTCGACTTTCGACGGCCATAACTTTTCATCCGGGAATCCGATCGGGACAATCTTTTTTTTCATTTCATATAACTTTTCGTGATCTATTATTCCGTTCCTTCAAAAATAACATCGAGCCAAAATTACGGAAAAAAATAATGACTCTTTGGTCGTAGCAGTGGAAAAAAATCGAAAAAGAGGGGTGCAACACGAGGACTTCCCAGGAGGTCACCCATCCTAGTACTACTCTCGCCCAAGCGCGTTTCACTTCGTAGTTCTGATGGGATCCGGTGCATTAGCGCTGGTATGATCGCACCCGTCAGTCTTCGCACAAACTATTTACTTAACTAGTTGCCGTGCCTCGGTTACAAGCTCCTTCTCGACTTTCGACGGCCATAACTTTTCATCCAGGAATCCGATCGGGACAATCCCTTTTTTCATTTCATATAACTTTTCGTGATCTATCATTCCGTTCCTTCAAAAATAACATCGAGCCGAAAATACGGAAAAAAATAATGACTCTTTGCTCGTAGCAGTGGAAAAAAATCGAAAAAGAGAGGTGCAACACGAGGACTTCCTAGGAGGTCACCCATCCTAGTACTACTCTCGCCCAAGCGCGTTTAACTTCGGAGTTCTGATGGGATCCGGTGCATTAGTTCTGGTAAGATCGCACCCGTCAGTCTTCGCACAAACTATTTACTTAACTAGTTGCCGTGCCTCGTTGAGAAGCTCCTTCTCGAATTTCGACGGCCATAACTTTTCATCCGGGAATCCGATCGGGACAATCTTTTTTTTCAATTCATATACTTTTCGTGATCTATCATTCCGTTCCTTCAAAAATAACATCGAGCCAAAAATACGGAAAAAAATAATGACTCTTTGCTCGTAGCAGTGGAAAAAAATCGAAAAAGAGAGGTGCAACACGAGGACTTCCCAGGAGG
Source organism: Hypericum androsaemum (assembly GCA_963995505.1). NCBI lineage: Eukaryota > Viridiplantae > Streptophyta > Magnoliopsida > Malpighiales > Hypericaceae > Hypericum > Hypericum androsaemum. The sequence goes on from OZ023186.1 coordinate 14,898,299, forward strand.
TCACCCATCCTAGTACTACTCTCGCCCAAGCGCGTTTAACTTCGGAGTTCTGATGGGACCCGGTGCATTAGCGCTGGTATGATCGCACCCGTCAGTCTTCGCACAAACTATTTACTTAACTAGTTGCCGTGCCTCGTTGACAAGCTCCTTCTCGACTTTCGACGGCCATAACTTTTCATCCGGGAATCCGATCGGGACAATCTTTTTTTTCATTTCATATAACTTTTCGTGATCTATCATTCCGTTCCTTCAAAAATAACATCGAGCCGAAAATACGGAAAAAAATAATGACTCTTTGCTCGTAGCAGTGGAAAAAAATCGAAAAAGAGGGGTGCAACACGAGGACTTCCCAAGAGGTCACCCATCCTAGTACTACTCTCGCCCAAGCGCGTTTAACTTCGGAGTTCTGATGGGATCCGGTGCATTAGCGCTGGTATGATCGCACCCGTCAGTCTTCGCACAAACTATTTACTTAACTAGTTGCCGTGCCTCGTTTACAAGCTCCTTCTCGACTTTCGACGGCCAAAACTTTTCATCCGGGAATCCGATCGGGACAATCTTTTTTTTCATTTCATATAACTTTTCGTGATCTATCATTCCGTTCCTTCAAAAATAACATCGAGCCGAAAATACGGAAAAAAATAATGACTCTTTGCTCGTAGCAGTGGAAAAAACTAGAAAAAGAGAGGTGCAACACGAGGACTTCCCAGGAGGTCACCCATCCTAGTACTAGTCTCGCCCAAGCGCGTTTAACTTCGGAGTTCTGATGGGATCCGGTGCATTAGCGTTGGTATGATCGCACCTGTCAGTCTTGGCACAAACTATTTACTTAACTAGTTGCCATGCCTCGTTGACAAGCTCCTTCTCGACTTTCGACGGCCATAACTTTTCATCCGGGAATCCGATCGGGACAATCTTTTTTTTCATATCATATAACTTTTCGTGATCTATCATTCCGTTCCTTCAAAAATAACATCGAGCCAAAAATACGGAAAAAAATAATGACTCTTTGCTCGTAGCAGTGGAAAAAAATCGAAAAAGAGGGGTGCAACACGAGGACTTCCCAGTAGGTCACCCATCCTAGAACTACTCTCGCCCAAGCGCGTTTAACTTCGGAGTTCTGATGGGATCCGGTGCATTAGCGCTGGTATGATCGCACCCATCAGTCTTCGCACAAACTATTTACTTAACTAGTTGCCGTGCCTCGGTTACAAGCTCCTTCTCGACTTTCGACAGCCATAACTTTTCATCCGGAAATCCGATCGGGACAATCTTTTTTTTCATTTCATATAACTTTTCGTGATCTATCATTCCGTTCCTTCAAAAATAACATCGAGCCGAAAATACGGAAAAAAATAATGATTCTTTGCTCGTAGCAATGGAAAAAAATCGAAAAAGAGGGGTGCAACACGAGGACTTCCCAGGAGGTCACCCATCCAAGTACTACTCTCGCCCAAGCGGGTTTAACTTCGGAGTTCTGATGGGATCCGGTGCATTAGCGCTGGTATGATCGCACCCGTCAGTCCTTGCACAAACTATTTACTTAACTAGTTGCCGTGCCTCGTTGACAAGCTCCTTCTCGACTTTCGACGGCCATAACTTTTCATCCGGGAATCCGATCGGGACAATCTTTTTTTTCATTTCATATACTTTTCGTGATCTATCATTCCGTTCCTTCAAAAATAACATCGAGCCGAAAATACGGAAAAAAATAATGACTCATTGCTCGTAGCAGTGGAAAAAAATCGAAAAAGAGGGGTGGAACACGAGGACTTCCCAGGAGGTCACCCATTCTAGTACTACTCTCGCCCAAGCGCGTTTAACTTCGGAGTTCTGATGGGATCCGGTGCATTAGCGCTGGTATGATCGCACCCGTCAGTCTTCGCACAAACTATTTACTTAACTAGTTGCCGTGCCTCGTTGACAAGCTCCTTCTCGACTTTCGACGGCCATAACTTTTCATCCGGGAATCCGATCGGGACAATCTTTTTTTTCATTTCATATAACTTTTCGTGATCTATCATTCCGTTCCTTCAAAAATAACATCGAGCCGAAAATACGGAAAAAAATAATGACTCTTTGCTCGTAGCAGTGGAAAAAACTAGAAAAAGAGAGGTGCAACACGAGGACTTCCCAGGAGGTCACCCATCCTAGTACTACTCTCGCCCAAGCGCGTTTAACTTCGGAGTTCTGATGGGATCCGGTGCATTAGCGTTGGTATGATCGCACCTGTCAGTCTTGGCACAAACTATTTACTTAACTAGTTGCCGTGCCTCGTTGACAAGCTCCTTCTTGACTTTCGACGGCCATAACTTTTCATCCGGGAATCCGATCGGGACAATCTTTTTTTTCATATCATATAACTTTTTGTGATCTATCATTCCGTTCCTTCAAAAATAACATCGAGCCAAAAATACGGAAAAAAATAATGACTCTTTGCTCGTAGCAGTGGAAAAAAATCGAAAAAGAGGGGTGCAACACGAGGACTTCCCAGGAGGTCACCCATCCTAGTACTACTCTCGCCCAAGCGCGTTTAACTTCGTAGTTCTAATGGGATCCGGTGCATTAGCGCTGGTATGATCGCACCCGTCAGTCTTCGCACAAACTATTTACTTAACTAGTTGTCGTGCCTCGGTTACAAGCTCCTTCTCGACTTTCGACGGCCATAACTTTTCATCCGGGAATCCGATCGGGACAATCTTTTTTTTCATTTCATATAACTTTTCGTGATCTATCATTCCGTTCCTTCAAAAATAACATCGAGCCGAAAATACGGAAAAAAATAATGACTCTTTGCTCGTAGCAGTGGAAAAAAATCGAAAAAGAGAGGTGCAACACGAGGACTTCCTAGGAGGTCACCCATCCTAGTACTACTCTCGCCCAAGCGCGTTTAACTTCGGAGTTCTGATGGGATCCGGTGCATTAGCGTTGGTATGATCGCACCTGTCAGTCTTGGCACAAACTATTTACTTAACTAGTTGCCGTGCCTCGTTGACAAGCTCCTTCTCGACTTTCGACGGCCATAACTTTTCATCCGGGAATCCGATCGGGACAATCTTTTTTTTCATATCATATAACTTTTTGTGATCTATCATTCCGTTCCTTCAAAAATAACATCGAGCCAAAAATACGGAAAAAAATAATGACTCTTTGCTCGTAGCAGTGGAAAAAAATCGAAAAAGAGGGGTGCAACACGAGGACTTCCCAGGAGGTAACCCATCCTAGTACTACTCTCGCCCAAGCGCGTTTAACTTCGTAGTTCTGATGGGATCCGGTGCATTAGCGCTGGTATGATCGCACCCGTCAGTCTTCGCACAAACTATTTACTTAACTAGTTGTCGTGCCTCGGTTACAAGCTCCTTCTCGACTTTCGACGGCCATAACTTTTCATCCGGGAATCCGATCGGGACAATCTTTTTTTTCATTTCATATAACTTTTCGTGATCTATCATTCCGTTCCTTCAAAAATAACATCGAGCCGAAAATACGGAAAAAAATAATGACTCTTTGCTCGTAGCAGTGGAAAAAAATCGAAAAAGAGAGGTGCAACACGAGGACTTCCTAGGAGGTCACCCATCCTAGTACTACTCTCGCCCAAGCGCGTTTAACTTCGGAGTTCTGATGGGATCCGGTGCATTAGCGTTGGTATGATCGCACCTGTCAGTCTTGGCACAAACTATTTACTTAACTAGTTGCCGTGCCTCGTTGACAAGCTCCTTCTCGACTTTCGACGGCCATAACTTTTCATCCGGGAATCCGATCGGGACAATCTTTTTTTTCATATCATATAACTTTTTGTGATCTATCATTCCGTTCCTTCAAAAATAACATCGAGCCAAAAATACGGAAAAAAATAATGACTCTTTGCTCGTAGCAGTGGAAAAAAATCGAAAAAGAGGGGTGCAACACGAGGACTTCCCAGGAGGTCACCCATCCTAGTACTACTCTCGCCCAAGCGCGTTTAACTTCGTAGTTCTGATGGGATCCGGTGCATTAGCGCTGGTATGATCGCACCCGTCAGTCTTCGCACAAACTATTTACTTAACTAGTTGTCGTGCCTCGGTTACAAGCTCCTTCTCGACTTTCGACGGCCATAACTTTTCATCCGGGAATCCGATCGGGACAATCTTTTTTTTCATTTCATATAACTTTTCGTGATCTATCATTCCGTTCCTTCAAAAATAACATCGAGCCGAAAATACGGAAAAAAATAATGACTCTTTGCTCGTAGCAGTGGAAAAAAATCGAAAAAGAGGGGTCCAACACGAGGACTTCCCATGAGGTCACCCATCCTAGTACTACTCTCGCCCAAGCGCGGTTAACTTCGAAGTTCTGATGGGATCCGGTGCATTAGCGCTGGTATGATCGCACCCGTCAGTCTTCGCACAAACTATTTACTTAACTAGTTGCCGTGCCTCGTTTACAAGCTCCTTCTCGACTTTCGACGTCCATAACTTTTCATCCGGGAATCCGATCGGGACAATCTTTTTTTTCATTTCATATAACTTTTCGTGATCTATCATTCCGTTCCTTCAAAAATAACATCGAGCCGAAAATACGGAAAAAAATAATGACTCTTTGCTCGTAGCAGTGGAAAAAAATCGAAAAAGAGAGGTGCAACACGAGGACTTCCCATGAGGTCACCCATCCTAGTACTACTCTCGCCCAAGCGCGTTTAACTTCGGAGTTCTGATGGGATCCGTTGCATTAGCGCTGGTATGATCGCACCCGTCAGTCTTCGCACAAACTATTTACTTAACTAGTTGCCGTGCCTCGTTTACAAGCTCCTTCTCGACTTTCGATGGCCAAAACTTTTCATCCGGGAATCCGATCGGAACAATCTTTTTTTTCATTTCATATAACTTTTCGTGATCTATCATTCCGTTCCTTCAAAAATAACATCGAGCCGAAAATACGGAAAAAAATAATGACTCTTTGCTCGTAGCAGTGGAAAAAACTAGAAAAAGAGAGGTGCAACACGAGGACTTCCCAGGAGGTCACCCATCCTAGTACTACTCTCGCCCAAGCGCGTTTAACTTCGGAGTTCTGATGGGATCCGGTGCATTAGCGTTGGTATGATCGCACCTGTCAGTCTTGGCACAAACTATTTACTTAACTAGTTGCCGTGCCTCGTTGACAAGCTCCTTCTCGACTTTCGACGGCCATAACTTTTCATCCGGGAATCCGATCGGGACAATCGTTTTTTTTTCATTTCATATAACTTTTCGTGATCTATCATTCCGTTCCTTCAAAAATAACATCGAGCCGAAAATACGGAAAAAAATAATGACTCTTTGCTCGTAGCAGTGGAAAAAAAATCGAAAAAGAGAGGTGCAACACGAGGACTTCCCAGGAGGTCACCCATCCTAGTACTACTCTCGCCCAGGCGCGTATAACTTCGGAGTTCTGATGGGATCCGGTGCATTAGCGCTGGTATGATCGCACCCGTCAGTCTTCGCACAAACTATTTACTTAACTAGTTGCCGTGCCTCGGTTACAAGCTCCTTCTCGACTTTCGACGGCCATAACTTTTCATCCGGGAATCCGATCGGGACAATCTTTTTTTTCATTTCATATAACTTTTCGTGATCTATCATTCCGTTCCTTCAAAAATAACATCGAGCCGAAAATACGGAAAAAAATAATGACTCTTTGCTCGTAGCAGTGGAAAAAAATCGAAAAAGAGAGGTGCAACACGAGGACTTCCCAGGAGGTCACCCTTCCTAGTACTACTCTCGCCCAAGCGCGTTTAACTTCGGAGTTCTGATGGGATCCGGTGCATTAGCGCTGGTATGATCGCACCCGTCAGTCTTCGCACAAACTATTTACTTAACTAGTTGCCGTGCCTCGGTTACAAGCTCCTTCTCGACTTTCGACGGCCATAACTTTTCATCCGGGAATCCGATTGGGACAATCTTTTTTTTCATTTCATATAACTTTTCGTGATCTATCATTCCGTTTATTCAAAAATAACATCGAGCCGAAAATACGGAAAAAAATAATGACTCTTTGCTCGTAGCAGTGCAAAAAAATCGTAAAAGAAGGGTACAACACGAGGACTTCCCAGGAGGTCACCCATCCTAGTACTACTCTCGCCCAAGCGCGGTTAACTTCGAAGTTCTGATGGGATCCGGTGCATTAGCGCTGGTATGATCGTACCCGTCACTCTTCGCACAAACTATTTACTTAACTAGTTGCCGTGCCTCGTTTACAAACTCCTTCTCGACTTTCGACGTCCATAACTTTTCATCCGGGAATCCGATCGGGACAATCTTTTTTTTCATTTCATATAACTTTTCGTGATCTATCATTCCGTTCCTTCAAAAATAACATCGAGCCGAAAATACGGAAAAAAATAATGACTCTTTGCTCGTAGCAGTGGAAAAAAATCGAAAAAGAGAGGTGCAACACGAGGACTTCCCAGGAGGTCACCCTTCCTAGTACTACTCTCGCCCAAGCGCGTTTAACTTCGGAGTTCTGATGGGATCCGGTGCATTAGCGCTGGTATGATCGCACCCGTCAGTCTTCGCACAAACTATTTACTTAACTAGTTGCCGTGCCTCGGTTACAAGCTCCTTCTCGACTTTCGACGGCCATAACTTTTCATCCGGGAATCCGATTGGGACAATCTTTTTTTTCATTTCATATAACTTTTCGTGATCTATCATTCCGTTTATTCAAAAATAACATCGAGCCGAAAATACGGAAAAAAATAATGACTCTTTGCTCGTAGCAGTGCAAAAAAATCGAAAAAGAAGGGTACAACACGAGGACTTCCCAGGAGGTCACCCATCCTAGTACTACTCTCGCCCAAGCGCGTTTGACTTCGGAGTTCTGATGGGATCCGGTGCATTAGCGCTGGTATGATCGCACCCGTCAGTCTTCGCACAAACTATTTACTTAACTAGTTGCCGTGCCACGTTGAGAAGCTCCTTCTCGACTTTCGACGGCCATAACTTTTCATCCGGGAATCCGATCGGGACAATCTTTTTTTTCATTTCATATAACTGTTCCTGATCTATCATTCCGTTCCTTCAAAAATAACATCGAGCCAAAAATACGGACAAAAATAATGACTCTTTGCTCGTAGCAGTGGAAAAACATCGAAAAAGAGGGGTGCAACACGAGGACTTCCCAGGAGGTCAGCCATCCTAGTACTACTCTCGCCCAAGCGCGTTTAACTTCGGAGTTCTGATGGGATCCGGTGCATTAGCGCTGGTATGATCGCACCTGTCAGTCTTCGCACAAACTATTTACTTAACTAGTTGCCGTGCCTCGTTGAGAAGCTCCTTCTCGACTTTCGACGGCCATAACTTTTCATCCGGGAATCCGATCGGGACAATCTTTTTTTTCATTTCATATAACTTTTCGTGATCTATCATTCCGTTCCTTCAAAAATAACATCGAGCCGAAAATACGGAAAAAAATAATGACTATTTGGTCGTAGCAGTGGAAAAAAATCGAAAAAGAGGGGTGCAACACGAGGACTTCCCAGGAGGTCACCCATCCTAGTACTACTCTCGCCCAAGCGCGTTTAACTTCGGAGTTCTGATGGGATCCGGTGCATTAGCGCTGGTATGATCGCACCCGTCAGTCTTCGCACAAACTATTTACTTAACTAGTTGCCGTGCCTCGGTTACAAGCTCCTTCTCGACTTTCGACGGCCATAACTTTTCATCCGGGAATCCGATTGGGACAATCTTTTTTTTCATTTCATATAACTTTTCGTGATCTATCATTCCGTTTATTCAAAAATAACATCGAGCCGAAAATACGGAAAAAAATAATGACTCTTTGCTCGTAGCAGTGTAAAAAAATCGAAAAAGAAGGGTACAACACGAGGACTTCCCAGGAGGTCACCCATCCTAGTACTACTCTCGCCCAAGCGCGTTTAACTTCGGAGTTCTAATGGGATCCGGTGCATTATCGCTGGTATGATCGCACCCGTCAGTCTTCGCACAAACTATTTACTTAACTAGTTGCCGTGCCACGTTGAGAAGCTCCTTCTCGACTTTCGACGGCCATAACTTTTCATCCGGGAATCCGATCGGGACAATCTTTTTTTTCATTTCATATAACTGTTCCTGATCTATCATTCCGTTCCTTCAAAAATAACATCGAGCCAAAAATACGGACAAAAATAATGACTCTTTGCTCGTAGCAGTGGAAAAAAATTGAAAAAGAGGGGTGCAACACGAGGACTACCCAGGAGGTCACCCATCCTAGTACTACTCTCGCCCAAGCGCGTTTAACTTCGGAGTTCTGATGGGATCCGGTGCATTAGCGCTGGAATGATCGCACCTGTCAGTCTTCGCACAAACTATTTACTTAACTAGTTGCCGTGCCTCGTTGAGAAGCTCCTTCTCGACTTTCGACGGCCATAACTTTTCATCCGGGAATCCGATCGGGACAATCTTTTTTTTCATTTCATATAACTTTTCGTGATCTATCATTCCGTTCCTTCAAAAATAACATCGAGCCGAAAATACGGAAAAAAATAATGACTATTTGGTCGTAGCAGTGGAAAAAAATCGAAAAAGAGGGGTGCAACACGAGGACTTCCCAGGAGGTCACCCATCCTAGTACTACTCTCGCCCAAGCGCGTTTAACTTCGGAGTTCTGATGGGATCCGGTGCATTAGCGCTGGTATGATCGCACCCATCAGTGCCTCGGTTACAAGCTCCTTCTCGACTTTCGACGGCCATAACTTTTCATCCGGGAATCCGATCGGGACAATCTTTTTTTTCATTTCATATAACTTTTCGTGATCTATCATTCCGTTCCTTCAAAAATAACATCGAGCCGAAAATACGGAAAAAAATAATGACTCTTTGCTCGTAGCAGTGGAAAAAAATCGAAAAAGAAGGGTGCAACACGAGGACTTCCCAGGAGGTCACCCATCCTAGTACTACTCTCGCCCAAGCGCATTTAACTTCAGAGTTCTGATGGGATCCGGTGCATTAGCGCTGGTATGATCGCACCCGTCAGTCTTCGCACAAACTATTTACTTAACTAGTTGCCGTGCCACGTTGAGAAGCTCCTTCTCGACTTTCGACGGCCATAACTTTTCATCCGGGAATCCGATCGGGACAATCTTTTTTTTCATTTCATATAACTTTTCGTGATCTATCATTCCGTTCCTTCAAAAACAACATCGAGCCGAAAATACGGAAAAAAATAATGACTCTTTGCTCGTAGCAGTGGAAAAAAATTGAAAAAGAAGGGTGCAACACGAGGACTTCCCAGGAGGTCAACCATCCTAGTACTACTCTCGCCCAAGCGCGTTTAACTTCGGAGTTCTGATGGGATCCGGTGCATTAGCGCTGGTATGATCGCACCCGTCAGTCTTCGCACAAACTATTTACTTAACTAGTTGCCGTGCCTCGTTGACAAGCTCCTTCTCGACTTTCGACGGCCATAACTTTTCATCCGGGAATCCGATCGGGACAATCTTTTTTTTCATTTCATATAACTTTTCGTGATCTATCATTCCGTTCCTTCAAAAACAACATCGAGCCGAAAATACGGAAAAAAATAATGACTCTTTGCTCGTAGCAGTGGAAAAAAATCGAAAAAGAAGGGTGCAACACGAGGACTTCCCAGGAGGTCAACCATCCTAGTACTACTCTCGCCCAAGCGCGTTTAACTTAGGAGTTCTGATGGGATCCGGTGCATTAGCGCTGGTATGATCGCACCCGTCAGTCTTCGCACAAACTATTTACTTAACTAGTTGCCGTGCCTCGTTGAGAAGCTCCTTCTCGACTTTCGACGGCCATAACTTTTCATCCGGGAATCCGATCGGGACAATCGTTTTTTTCATTTCATATAGCTTTTCGTGATCTATCATTCCGTTCCTTCAAAAATAACATCAAGCCGAAAATACGGAAAAAAATAATGACTCTTTGCTCGTAGCAGTGGAAAAAAATCGAAAAAAAGGGGTGCAACACGAGGACTTCCCAGGAGGTCACCCATCCTAGTACTACTCTCGCCCAAGCGCGTTTAACTTCGGAGTTCTGATCGGATCCGGTGCATTAGCGCTGGTATGATCGCACCCGTCAGTCTTCGCACAAACTATTTACTTAACTAGTTGCCGTGCCTCGTTGACAAGCTCCTTCTCGATTTTCGACGGCCATAACTTTTCATCCGGAAATCCGATCGGGACAATCTTTTTTTTCATTTCATATAACGTTTCGTGATCTATCATTCCGTTCCTTCAAAAATAACATCGAGCCGAAAATACGGAAAAAAATAATGACTCTTTGCTCGTAGCAGTGGAAAAAAATCGAAAAAGAGAGGTGCAACAGGAGGACTTCCCAGGAGGTCACCCATCCTAGTACTACTCTCGCCCAAGCGCGTTTAACTTCGGAGTTCTGATGGGATCCGGTGCATTAGCGCTGGTATGATCGCACCCACCAATCTTCGCACAAACTATTTACTTAACTAGTTGCCGTGCCTCGTTGACAAGCTCCTTCTCGACTTTCGACGGCCATAACTTTTCATCCGGGAATCCGATCGGGACAATCTTTTTTTTCATTTCATATAACTTTTCGTGATCTATCATTCCGTTCCTTCAAAAACAACATCGAGCCGAAAATACGGAAAAAAATAATGACTCTTTGCTCGTAGCAGTGGAAAAAAATCGAAAAAGAAGGGTGCAACACGAGGACTTCCCAGGAGGTCAACCATCCTAGTACTACTCTCGCCCAAGCGCGTTTAACTTCGGAGTTCTGATGGGATCCGGTGCATTAGCGCTGGTATGATCGCACCCGTCAGTCTTCGCACAAACTATTTACTTAACTAGTTGCCGTGCCTCGTTGACAAGCTCCTTCTCGACTTTCGACGGCCATAACTTTTCATCCGGGAATCCGATCGGGACAATCGTTTTTTTCATTTCATATAGCTTTTCGTGATCTATCATTCCGTTCCTTCAAAAATAACATCAAGCCGAAAATACGGAAAAAAATAATGACTCTTTGCTCGTAGCAGTGGAAAAAAATCGAAAAAAAGGGGTGCAACACAAGGACTTCCCAGGAGGTCGACCATCCTAGTACTACTCTCGCCCAAGCGCGTTTAACTTCGGAGTTCTGATCGGATCCGGTGCATTAGCGCTGGTATGATCGCACCCGTCAGTCTTCGCACAAACTATTTACTTAACTAGTTGCCGTGCCTCGTTGACAAGCTCCTTCTCGACTTTCGACGGCCATAACTTTTCATCCGGGAATCCGATCGGGACAATCTTTTTTTTCATTTCATATAGCTTTTCGTGATCTATCATTCCGTTCCTTCAAAAATAACATCAAGCCGAAAATACGGAAAAAAATAATGACTCTTTGCTCGTAGCAGTGGAAAAAAATCGAAAAAAGGGGTGCAACACGAGGACTTCCCAGGAGGTCACCCATCCTAGTACTACTCTCGCCCAAGCGCGTTTAACTTCGGAGTTCTGATCGGATCCGGTGCATTAGTGCTGGTATGATCGCACCCGTCAGTCTTCGCACAAACTATTTACTTAACTAGTTGCCGTGCCTCGTTGACAATTTCCTTCTCGACTTTCGACGGCCATAACTTTTCATCCGGGAATCCGATCGGGACAATCTTATTTTTCATTTCATATAACTTTTCGTGATCTATCATTCCGTTCCTTCAAAAACAACATCGAGCCGAAAATACGGAAAAAAATAATGACTCTTTGCTCCTAGCAGTGGAAAAAAATCGAAAAAGAAGGGTGCAACACGAGGACTTCCCAGGAGGTCAACCATCCTAGTACTACTCTCGCCCAAGCGCGTTTAACTTCGGAGTTCTGATGGGATCCGGTGCATTAGCGCTGGTATGATCGCACCCGTCAGTCTTCGCACAAACTATTTACTTAACTAGTTGCCGTGCCTCGTTGAGAAGCTCCTTCTCGACTTTCGACGGCCATAACTTTTCATCCGGGAATCCGATCGGGACAATCGTTTTTTTCATTTCATATAGCTTTTCGTGATCTATCATTCCGTTCCTTCAAAAATAACATCAAGCCGAAAATACGGAAAAAAATAATGACTCTTTGCTCGTAGCAGTGGAAAAAAATCGAAAAAAAGGGGTGCAACACGAGGACTTCCCAGGAGGTCACCCATCCTAGTACTACTCTCGCCCAAGCGCGTTTAACTTCGGAGTTCTGATCAGATCCGGTGCATTAGCGCTGGTATGATCGCACCCGTCAGTCTTCGCACAAACTATTTACTTAACTAGTTGCCGTGCCTCGTTGACAAGCTCCTTCTCGACTTTCGACGGCCATAACTTTTCATCCGGAAATCCGATCGGGACAATCTTTTTTTTCATTTCATATAACTTTTCGTGATCTATCATTCCGTTCCTTCAAAAATAACATCGAGCCGAAAATACGGAAAAAAATAATGACTCTTTGCTCGTAGCAGTGGAAAAAAATCGAAAAAGAGAGGTGCAACAGGAGGACTTCCCAGGAGGTCACCCATCCTAGTACTACTCTCGCCCAAGCGCGTTTAACTTCGGAGTTCTGATGGGATCCGGTGCATTAGCGCTGGTATGATCGCACCCATCAATCTTCGCACAAACTATTTACTTAACTAGTTGCCGTGCCTCGTTGACAAGCTCCTTCTCGACTTTCGACGGCCATAACTTTTCATCCGGGAATCCGATCGGGACAATCTTTTTTTTCATTTCATATAACTTTTCGTGATCTATCATTCCGTTCCTTCAAAAACAACATCGAGCCGAAAATACGGAAAAAAATAATGACTCTTTGCTCGTAGCAGTGGAAAAAAATCGAAAAAGAAGGGTGCAACACGAGGACTTCCCAGGAGGTCAACCATCCTAGTACTACTCTCGCCCAAGCGCGTTTAACTTCGGAGTTCTGATGGGATCCGGTGCATTAGCGCTGGTATGATCGCACCCGTCAGTCTTCGCACAAACTATTTACTTAACTAGTTGCCGTGCCTCGTTGACAAGCTCCTTCTCGACTTTCGACGGCCATAACTTTTCATCCGGGAATCCGATCGGGACAATCGTTTTTTTCATTTCATATAGCTTTTCGTGATCTATCATTCCGTTCCTTCAAAAATAACATCAAGCCGAAAATACGGAAAAAAATAATGACTCTTTGCTCGTAGCAGTGGAAAAAAATCGAAAAAAAGGGGTGCAACACAAGGACTTCCCAGGAGGTCGCCCATCCTAGTACTACTCTCGCCCAAGCGCGTTTAACTTCGGAGTTCTGATCGGATCCGGTGCATTAGCGCTGGTATGATCGCACCCGTCAGTCTTCGCACAAACTATTTACTTAACTAGTTGCCGTGCCTCGTTGACAAGCTCCTTCTCGACTTTCGACGGCCATAACTTTTCATCCGGAAATCCGATCGGGACAATCTTTTTTTTCATTTCATATAACTTTTCGTGATCTATCATTCCGTTCCTTCAAAAATAACATCGAGCCGAAAATACGGAAAAAAATAATGACTCTTTGCTCGTAGCAGTGGAAAAAAATCGAAAAAGAGAGGTGCAACAGGAGGACTTCCGAGGAGGTCACCCATCCTAGTACTACTCTCGCCCAAGCGCGTTTCACTTCGGAGTTCTGATTGGATCCGGTGCATTAGCGCTGGTATGATCGCACCCATCAGTCTTCGCACAAACTATTTACTTAACTAGTTGCCGTGCCTCGTTGACAAGCTCCTTCTCGACTTTCGACGGCCATAACTTTTCATCCGGGAATCCGATCGGGACAATCTTTTTTTTCATTTCATATAACTTTTCGTGATCTATCATTCCGTTCCTTCAAAAATAACATCGAGCTGAAAATACGGAAAAAATAATGACTCTTTGCTCGTTGCAGTGGAAAAAAATCGAAAAAGAGGGGTGCAACACGAGGACTTCCCAGGAGGTCACCCATCCTAGTACTACTCTCGCCCAAGCGCATTTAACTTCGGAGTTCTGATGGGATACGGTGCATTAGCGCTGGTACGATCGCACCCGTCAGTCTTCGCACAAACTATTTACTTAACTAGTTGCCGTGCCTCGTTGAAAAGCTCCTTCTCGACTTTCGACGGCCATAACTTTTCGTCCGGGAATCCGATCGGGACAATCTTTTTTTTCATTTCATATAACTTTTCGTGATCTATCATTCCGTTCCTTCAAAAATAACATCGAGCTGAAAATACGGAAAAAAATAATGACTCTTTGCTCGTAGCAGTGGAAAAAAATTGAAAAAGAGGGGTGCAACACGAGGACTTCCCAGGAGGTCACCCATCCTAATACTACTCTCGCCCAAGCGCGTTTAACTTCGGAGTTCTGATGGGATCCGGTGCATTACCGCTGGTATGATCGCACCCGTCAGTCTTCGCACAAACTATTTACTTAACTAGTTGCCGTGCCTCGTTGACAAGCTCCTTCTCGACTTTCGACGGCCATAACTTTTCATCCGGGAATCCGATGGGGACAATCTTTTTTTTCATTTCATATAACTTTTCGTGATCTATCATTCCGTTCCTTCAAAAATAACATCGAGCTGAAAATACGGAAAAAAATAATGACTCTTTGCGCGTAGCAGTGGAAAAAAATCGAAAAAGAGGGGTGCAACACGAGGACTTCCCAGGAGGTCACCCATCCTAGTACTACTCTCGCCCAAGCGCGTTTAACTTCGGAGTTCTGATGGGATCCGGTGCATTAGCGCTGGTATGATCGCACCCGTCAGTCTTTGCACAAACTATTTACTTAAGTAGTTGCCGTGCCTCGTTGACAAGCTCCTTCTCGACTTTCGACGGCCATAACTTTTCGTCCGGGAATCCGATCGGGACAATCTTTTTTTTCATTTCATATAACTTTTCGTGATCTATCATTCCGTTCCTTCAAAAATAACATCGAGCTGAAAATACGGAAAAAAATAATGACTCTTTGCTCGTAGCAGTGGAAAAAAATTGAAAAAGAGGGGTGCAACACGAGGACTTCCCAGGAGGTCACCCATCCTAGTACTACTCTCGCCCAAGCGCGTTTAACTTCGGAGTTATGATGGGATACGGTGCATTAGCGCTGGTACGATCGCACCCGTCAGTCGTCGCACAAACTATTTACTTAACTAGTTGCCGTGCCTCGTTGACAAGCTCCTTCTCGACTTTCGACGGCCATAACTTTTCGTCCGGGAATCCGATCGGGACAATCTTTTTTTTCATTTCATATAACTTTTCGTGATCTATCATTCCGTTCCTTCAAAAATAACATCGAGCTGAAAATACGGAAAAAAATAATGACTCTTTGCTCGTAGCAGTGGAAAAAAATCGAAAAAGAGGGGTGCAACACGAGGACTTCCCAGGAGGTCACCCATCCTAATACTACTCTCGCCCAAGCGCGTTTAACTTCGGAGTTCTGATGGGATCCGGTGCATTAGCGCTGGTATGATCGCACCCGTCAGTCTTTGCACAAACTATTTACTTAACTAGTTGCCGTGCCTCGTTGACAAGCTCCTTCTCGACTTTCGACGGCCATAACTTTTCATCCGGGAATCCGATCGGGACAATCTTTTTTTTCATTTCATATAACTTTTCGTGATCTATCATTCCGTTCCTTCAAAAATAACATCGAGCTGAAAATACGGAAAAAAATAATGACTCTTTGCTCGTAGCTGTGGAAAAAAATCGAAAAAGAGGGGAGCAACACGAGGACTTCCCAGGAGGTCACCCATCCTAGTACTACTCTCGCCCAAGCGCGTTTAACTTCGGAGTTCTGATGGGATCCGGTGCATTAGCGCTGGTATGATCGCACCCGTCAGTCTTTGCACAAACTATTTACTTAACTAGTTGCCGTGCCTCGTTGACAAGCTCCTTCTCGACTTTCGACGGCCATAACTTTTCATCCGGGAATCCGATCGGGACAATCTTTTTTTTCATTTCATATAACTTTTCGTGATCTATCATTCCGTTCCTTCAAAAATAACATCAAGCCGAAAATACGGAAAAAAATAATGACTCTTTGCTCGTAGCAGTGGAAAAAAATCGAAAAAAAGGGGTGCAACACAAGGACTTCCCAGGAGGTCGCCCATCCTAGTACTACTCTCGCCCAAGCGCGTTTAACTTCGGAGTTCTGATCGGATCCGGTGCATTAGCGCTGGTATGATCGCACCCGTCAGTCTTCGCACAAACTATTTACTTAACTAGTTGCCGTGCCTCGTTGACAAGCTCCTTCTCGACTTTCGACGGCCATAACTTTTCATCCGGAAATCCGATCGGGACAATCTTTTTTTTCATTTCATATAACTTTTCGTGATCTATCATTCCGTTCCTTCAAAAATAACATCGAGCCGAAAATACGGAAAAAAATAATGACTCTTTGCTCGTAGCAGTGGAAAAAAATCGAAAAAGAGAGGTGCAACAGGAGGACTTCCCAGGAGGTCACCCATCCTAGTACTACTCTCGCCCAAGCGCGTTTCACTTCGGAGTTCTGATTGGATCCGGTGCATTAGCGCTGGTATGATCGCACCTGTCAGTCTTCGCACAAACTATTTACTTAACTAGTTGCCGTGCCTCGTTGACAAGCTCCTTCTCGACTTTCGACGGCCATAACTTTTCATCCGGAAATCCGATCGGGACAATCTTTTTTTTCATTTCATATAACTTTTCGTGATCTATCATTCCGTTCCTTCAAAAATAACATCGAGCCGAAAATACGGAAAAAAATAATGACTCTTTGCTCGTAGCAGTGGAAAAAAATCGAAAAAGAGAGGTGCAACAGGAGGACTTCCCAGGAGGTCACCCATCCTAGTACTACTCTCGCCCAAGCGCGTTTCACTTCGGAGTTCTGATTGGATCCGGTGCATTAGCGCTGGTATGATCGCACCTGTCAGTCTTCGCACAAACTATTTACTTAACTAGTTGCCGTGCCTCGTTGACAAGCTCCTTCTCGACTTTCGACGGCCATAACTTTTCATCCGGGAATCCGATAGGGACAATCTTTTTTTTCATTTCATATAACTTTTCGTGATCTATCATTCCGTTCCTTCAAAAATAACATCGAGCTGAAAATACGGAAAAAAATAATGACTCTTTGCTCGTAGCAGTGGAAAAAAATCGAAAAAGAGGGGTGCAACACGAGGACTTCCCAGGAGGTCACCCGTCCTAGTACTACTCTCGCCCAAGCGCGTTTAACTTCGGAGTTCTGATGGGATCCGGTGCATTAGCGCTGGTATGATCGCACCCGTCAGTCTTCGCACAAACTATTTACTTAACTAGTTGCCGTGCCTCGTTGACAAGCTCCTTCTCGACTTTCGACGGCCATAACTTTTCATCCGGGAATCCGATCGGGACAATCTTTTTTTTCATTTCATATAACTTTTCGTGATCTATCATTCCGTTCCTTCAAAAATAACATCGAGCTGAAAATACGGAAAAAAATAATGACTCTTTGCTCGTAGCAGTGGAAAAAAATCGAAAAAGAGGGGGGTGCAACACGAGGACTTCCCAGGAGGTCACCCATCCTAGTACTACTCTCGCCCAAGCGCGTTTAACTTCGGAGTTCTGATGGGATCCGGTGCATTAGCGCTGGTATGATCGCACCCGTCAGTCTTCGCACAAACTATTTACTTAACTAGTTGCCGTGCCTCGTTGACAAGCTCCTTCTCGACTTTCGACGGTCATAACTTTTCATCCGGGAATCCGATCGGGACAATCTTTTTTTCATTTCATATAACTTTTCGTGATCTATCATTCCGTTCCTTCAAAAATAACATCGAGCTGAAAATACGGAAAAAAATAATGACTCTTTGCTCGTAGCAGTGGAAAAAAATCGAAAAAAAGGGGTGCAACACGAGGACTTCCCAGGAGGTCACCCATCCTAGTACTACTCTCGCCCAAGCGCGTTTAACTTCGGAGTTCTGATGGGATCCGGTGCATTAGCGCTGGTATGATCGCACCCGTCAGTCTTCGCACAAACTATTTACTTAACTAGTTGCCGTGCCTCGTTGACAAGCTCCTTCTCGACTTTCGACGGCCATAACTTTTCATCCGGGAATCCGATCGGGACAATCTTTTTCTTCATTTCATATAACTTTTCGTGATCTATCATTCCGTTCCTTCAAAAATAACATCGAGCTGAAAATACGGAAAAAAATAATGACTCTTTGCTCGTAGCAGTGGAAAAAAATCGAAAAAGAGGGGTGTAACACGAGGACTTCCCAGGAGGTCACCCATCCTAGTACTACTCTCGCCCAAGCGCGTTTAACTTCAGAGTTCTGATGGGATCCGGTGCATTAGCGATGGTATGATCGCACCCGTCAGTCTTTGCACAAACTATTTACTTAACTAGTTGCCGTGCCTCGTTGACAAGCTCCTTCTCGACTTTCGACGGCCATAACTTTTCGTCCGGGAATCCGATCGGGACAATCTTTTTTTTCATTTCATATAACTTTTCGTGATCTATCATTCCGTTCCTTCAAAAATAACATCGAGCAGAAAATACGGAAAAAAATAATGACTCTTTGCTCGTAGCAGTGGAAAAAAATAGAAAAAGAGGGGTGCAACACGAGGACTTCCCAGGAGTTCACCCATCCTAGTACTACTCTCGCCCAAGCGCGTTTAACTTCGGAGTTCTGATGGGATCCGGTGCATTAGCGCTGGTATGATCGCACCCGTCAGTCTTCGCACAAACTGTTTACTTAACTAGTTGCCGTGCCTCGTTGACAAGCTCCTTCTCGACTTTCGACGGCCATAACTTTTCATCCGGGAATCCGATCGGGACAATCTTTTTTTTCATTTCATATAACTTTTCATGATCTATCATTCCGTTCCTTCAAAAATAACATCGAGCTGAAAATACGGAAAAAAATAATGACTCTTTGCTCGTAGCAGTGGAAAAAAATCGAAAAAGAGGGGTGCAACACGAGGACTTCCACGGAGGTCACCCATCCTAGTACTACTCTCGCCCAAGCGCGTTTAACTTCGGAGTTCTGATGGGATCCGGTGCATTAGCGCTGGTATGATCGCACCCGTCAGTCTTCGCACAAACTATTTACTTAACTAGTTGCCGTGCCTCGTTGACAAGCTCCTTCTCGACTTTCGACGGCCATAACTTTTCATCCGGGAATCCGATCGGGACAATCTTTTTTTTCATTTCATATAACTTTTCGTGATCTATCATTCCGTTCCTTCAAAAATAACATCGAGCTGAAAATACGGAAAAAAATAATGACTCTCTGCTCGTAGCAGAGGAAAAAAATCGAAAAAGAGGGGTGCAACACGAGGACTTCCCAAGAGGTCACCCATCCTAGTACCACTCTCGCCCAAGCGCGTTTAACTTCGGAGTTCTGATGGGATCCGGTGCATTAGCGCTGGTATGATCGCACGCGTCAGTCTTCGCACAAACTGTTTACTTAACTAGTTGCCGTGCCTCGTTGACAAGCTCCTTCTCGACTTTCGACGGCCATAACTTTTCATCCGGGAATCCGATCGGGACAATCTTTTTTTTCATTTCATATAACTTTTCGTGATCTATCATTCCGTTCCTTCAAAAATAACATCGAGCTGAAAATACGGAAAAAAATAATGACACTTTGCTCGTAGCAGTGGAAAAAAATCGAAAAAGAGGGGTGCAACACGAGGACTTCCCAGGAGGTCACCCATCCTAGTACTACTCTCGCCCAAGCGCGTTTAACTTCGGAGTTCTGATGGGATCCGGTGCATTAGCGCTGGTATGATCGCACCCGTCAGTCTTCGCACAAACTGTTTACTTAACTAGTTGCCGTGCCTCGTTGACAAGCTCCTTCTCGACTTTCGACGTCCATAACTTTTCATCCGGGAATCCGATCGGGACAATCTTTTTTTTCATTTCATATAACTTTTCGTGATCTATCATTCCGTTCCTTCAAAAATAACATCGAGCAGAAAATATGGAAAAAAATAATGACTCTTTGCTCGTAGCAGTGGAAAAAAATCGAAAAAGAGGGGTGCAACACGAGGACTTCCACGGAGGTCACCCATCCTAGTACTACTCTCGCCCAAGCGCGTTTAACTTCGGAGTTCTGATGGGATCCGGTGCATTAGCGCTGGTATGATCGCACCCGTCAGTCTTTGCACAAACTATTTACTTAACTCGTTGCCGTGCCTCGTTGACAAGCTCCTTCTCGACTTTCGACGGCCATAACTTTTCATCCGGGAATCCGATCGGGACAATCTTTTTCTTCATTTCATATAACTTTTCGTGATCTATCATTCCGTTCCTTCAAAAATAACATCGAGCTGAAAATACGGAAAAAAATAATGACTCTTTAATCGTAGCAGTGGAAAAAAATCGAAAAAGAGGGGTGCAACACGAGGACTTCCCAGGAGGTCACCCATCCTAGTACTACTCTCGCCTAAGCGCGTTTAACTTCGGAGTTCTGATGGGATCCGGTGCATTAGCGCTTGTATGATCGCACCCTTTAGTCTTTGCACAAACTATTTACTTAACTAGTTGCCGTGCCTCGTTGACAAGCTCCTTCTCGACTTTCGACGGCCATAACTTTTCATCCGGGAATCCGATCGGGACAATCGTTTTTTTCATTTCATATAACTTTTCGTGATCTATCATTCCGTTCCTTCAAAAATAACATCGAGCTGAAAATACGGAAAAAAATAATGACTCTTTGCTCGTAGCAGTGGAAAAAAATCGAAAAAGAGGGGTGCAACACGAGGACTTCCCAGGAGTTCACCCATCCTAGTACTACTCTCGCCCAAGCGCGTTTAACTTCGGAGTTCTGATGGGATCCGGTGCATTAGCGCTGGTATGATCGCACCCGTCAGTCTTTGCACAAACTGTTTACTTAACTAGTTGCCGTGCCTCGTTGACAAGCTCCTTCTCGACTTTCGACGGCCATAACTTTTCATCCGGGAATCCGATCGGGACAATCTTTTTTTTCATTTCATATAACTTTTCGTGATCTATCATTCCGTTCCTTCAAAAATAACATCGAGCAGAAAATACGGAAAAAAATAATGACTCTTTGCTCGTAGCAGTGGAAAAAAATCGAAAAAGAGGGGTGCAACACGAGGACTTCCACGGAGGTCACCCATCCTAGTACTACTCTCGCCCAAGCGCGTTTAACTTCGGAGTTCTGATGGGATCCGGTGCATTAGCGCTGGTATGATCGCACCCGTCAGTCTTCGCACAAACTATTTACTTAACTAGTTGCCGTGCCTCGTTGACAAGCTCCTTCTCGACTTTCGACGGCCATAACTTTTCATCCGGGAATCCGATCGGGACAATCTTTTTTTTCATTTCATATAACTTTTCGTGATCTATCATTCCGTTCCTTCAAAAATAACATCGAGCTGAAAATACGGAAAAAATAATGACTCTTTGCTCGTTCGTAGCAGTGGAAAAAAATCGAAAAAGAGGGGTGCAACACGAGGACTTCCCAGGAGGTCACCCATCCTAGTACTACTCTCGCCCAAGCGCGTTTAACTTCGGAGTTCTGATGGGATCCGGTGCATTAGCGCTGGTATGATCGCACCCGTCAGTCTTCGCACAAACTATTTACTTAACTAGTTGCCGTGCCTCGTTGACAAGCTCCTTCTCGACTTTCGACGGCCATAACTTTTCATCCGGGAATCCGATCGGGACAATCTTTTTTTTCATTTCATATAACTTTTCGTGATCTATCATTCCGTTCCTTCAAAAATAACATCGAGCTGAAAATACGGAAAAAATAATGACTCTTTGCTCGTTCGTAGCAGTGGAAAAAAATCGAAAAAGAGGGGTGCAACACGAGGACTTCCCAGGAGGTCACCCATCCTAGTACTACTCTCGCCCAAGCGCGTTTAACTTCGGAGTTCTGATGGGATCCGGTGCATAAGCGCTGGTATGATCGCACCCGTCAGTCTTCGCACAAACTATTTACTTAACTAGTTGCCGTGCCTCGTTGACAAGCTCCTTCTCGACTTTCGACGGCCATAACTTTTCATCCGGGAATCCGATCGGGACAATCTTTTTTTTCATTTCATATAACTTTTCGTGATCTATCATTCCGTTCCTTCAAAAATAACATCGAGCTGAAAATACGGAAAAAAATAATGACTCTTTGCTCGTAGCAGTGGAAAAAAATCGAAAAAGAGGGGTGCAACACGAGGACTTCCCAGGAGGTCACCCATCCTAGTACTACTCTCGCCCAAGCGCGATTAACTTCGGAATTCTGATGGGATCCGGTGCATTAGCGCTGGTATGATCGCACCCGTCAGTCTTCGCACAAACTATTTACTTAACTAATTGCCGTGCCTCGTTGACAAGCTCCTTCTCGACTTTCGACGGCCATAACTTTTCATCCGGGAATCCGATCGGGACAATCTTTTTTTCATTTCATATAACTTTTCGTGATCTATCATTCCGTTCCTTCAAAAATAACATCGAGCTGAAAATACGGAAAAAAATAATGACTCTTTGCTCGTAGCAGTGGAAAAAAATCGAAAAAGAGGGGTGCAACACGAGGACTTCCCAGGAGGTCACCCATCCTAGTACTACTCTCGCCCAAGCGCGTTTAACTTCGGAGTTCTGATGGGATCCGGTGCATTAGCGCTGGTATGATCGCACCCGTCAGTCTTCGCACAAACTATTTACTTTACTAGTTGCCGTGCCTCGTTGACAAGCTCCTTCTCGACTTTCGACGGCCATAACTTTTCATCCGGGAATCCGATCGGGACAATCTTTTTTTTCATTTCATATAACTTTTCGTGATCTATCATTCTGTTCCTTCAAAAATAACATCGAGCTGAAAATACGGAAAAAAATAATGACTCTTTGCTCGTAGCAGTGGAAAAAAATCGAAAAAGAGGGGTGCAACACGAGGACTTCCCAGGAGGTCACCCATCCTAGTACTACTCTCGCCCAAGCGCGTTTAACTTCGGAGTTCTGATGGGATCCGGTGCATTAGCGCTGGTATGATCGCACCCGTCAGTCTTCGCACAAACTGTTTACTTAACTAGTTGCCGTGCCTCGTTGACAAGCTCCTTCTCGACTTTCGACGGCCATAACTTTTCATCCGGGAATCCGATCGGGACAATCTTTTTTTTCATTTCATATAACTTTTCGTGATCTATCATTCCGTTCATTCAAAAATAACATCGAGCTGAAAATACGGAAAAAAATAATGACTCTTTGCTCGTAGCAGTGGAAAAAAATCGAAAAAGAGGGGTGCAACACGAGGACTTCCCAGGAGGTCACCCATCCTAGTACTACTCTCGCCCAAGCGCGTTTAACTTCGGAGTTCTGATGGGATCCGGTGCATTAGCGCTGGTATGATCGCACCCGTCAGTCTTCGCACAAACTGTTTACTTAACTAGTTGCCGTGCCTCGTTGACAAGCTCCTTCTCGACTTTCGACGGCCATAACTTTTCATCCGGGAATCCGATCGGGACAATCTTTTTTTTCATTTCATATAACTTTTCGTGATCTATCATTCCGTTCCTTCAAAAATAACATCGAGCTGAAAATACGGAAAAAAATAATGACTCTTTGCTCGTAGCAGTGGAAAAAAATCGAAAAAGAGGGGTGCAACACGAGGACTTCCCAGGAGGTCACCCATCCTAGTACTACTCTCGCCCAAGCGCGATTAACTTCGGAGTTCTGATGGGATCCGGTGCATTAGCGCTGGTATGATCGCACCCGTCAGTCTTCGCACAAACTATTTACTTAACTAATTGCCGTGCCTCGTTGACAAGCTCCTTCTCGACTTTCGACGGCCATAACTTTTCATCCGGGAATCCGATCGGGACAATCTTTTTTTCATTTCATATAACTTTTCGTGATCTATCATTCCGTTCCTTCAAAAACAACATCGAGCTGAAAATACGGAAAAAAATAATGACTCTTTGCTCGTAGCAGTGGAAAAAAATCGAAAAAGAGGGGTGCAACACGAGGACTTCCCAGGAGGTCACCCATCCTAGTACTACTCTCGCCCAAGCGCGTTTAACTTCGGAGTTCTGATGGGATCCGGTGCATTAGCGCTGGTATGATCGCACCCGTCAGTCTTTGCACAAACTATTTACTTAACTCGTTGCCGTGCCTCGTTGACAAGCTCCTTCTCGACTTTCGACGGCCATAACTTTTCATCCGGGAATCCGATCGGGACAATCTTTTTCTTCATTTCATATAACTTTTCGTGATCTATCATTCCGTTCCTTCAAAAATAACATCGAGCTGAAAATACGGAAAAAAATAATGACTCTTTGCTCGTAGCAATGGAAAAAAATCGAAAAAGAGGGGTGCAACACGAGGACTTCCCAGGAGGTCACCCATGCTAGTACTACTCTCGCCTAAGCGCGTTTAACTTCGGAGTTCTGATGGGATCCGGTGCATTAGCGCTGGTATGATCGCACCCTTTAGTCTTTGCACAAACTATTTACTTAACTAGTTGCCGTGCCTCGTTGACAAGCTCCTTCTCGACTTTCGACGGCCATAACTTTTCATCCGGGAATCCGATCGGGACAATCTTTTTTTTCATTTCATATAACTTTTCGTGATCTATCATTCCGTTCCTTCAAAAATAACATCGAGCTGAAAATACGGAAAAAAATAATGACTCTTTGCTCGTAGCAGTGGAAAAAATCGAAAAAGAGGGGTGCAACACGAGGACTTCCCAGGAGTTCACCCATCCTAGTACTACTCTCGCCCAAGCGCGTTTAACTTCGGAGTTCTGATGGGATCCGGTGCATTAGAGCTGGTATGATCGCACCCGTCAGTCTTCGCACAAACTGTTTACTTAACTAGTTGCCGTGCCTCGTTGACAAGCTCCTTCTAGACTTTCGACGGCCATAACTTTTCATCCGGGAATCCGATCGGGACAATCTTTTTTTTCATTTCATATAACTTTTCGTGATCTATCATTCCGTTCCATCAAAAATAACATCGAGCAGAAAATACGGAAAAAAATAATGACTCTTTGCTCGTAGCAGTGGAAAAAAATCGAAAAAGAGGGGTGCAACACGAGGACTTCCACGGAGGTCACCCATCCTAGTACTACTCTCGCCCAAGCGCGTTTAACTTCGGAGTTCTGATGGGATCCGGTGCATTAGCGCTGGTATGATCGCACCCGTCAGTCTTCGCACAAACTATTTACTTAACTAGTTGCCGTGCCTCGTTGACAAGCTCCTTCTCGACTTTCGACGGCCATAACTTTTCATCCGGGAATCCGATCGGGACAATCTTTTTTTTCATTTCATATAACTTTTCGTGATCTATCATTCTGTTCCTTCAAAAATAACATCGAGCTGAAAATACGGAAAAAAATAATGACTCTTTGCTCGTAGCAGTGGAAAAAAATCGAAAAAGAGGGGTGCAACACGAGGACTTCCCAGGAGGTCACCCATCCTAGTACTACTCTCGCCCAAGCGCGTTTAACTTCGGAGTTCTGAAGGGATCCGGTGCATTAGCGCTGGTATGATCGCACCCGTCAGTCTTCGCACAAACTGTTTACTTAACTAGTTGCCGTGCCTCGTTGACAAGCTCCTTCTCGACTTTCGACGGCCATAACTTTTCATCCGGGAATCCGATCGGGACAATCTTTTTTTTCATTTCATATAACTTTTCGTGATCTATCATTCCGTTCCTTCAAAAATAACATCGAGCTGAAAATACGGAAAAAAATAATGACTCTTTGCTCGTAGCAGTGGAAAAAAATCGAAAAAGAGGGGTACAACACGAGGACTTCCCAGGAGTTCACCCATCCTAGTACTACTCTCGCCCAAGCGCGTTTAACTTCGGAGTTCTGATGGGATCCGGTGCATTAGCGCTGGTATGATCGCACCCGTCAGTCTTCGCACAAACTGTTTACTTAACTAGTTGCCGTGCCTCGTTGACAAGCTCCTTCTCGACTTTCGACGGCCATAACTTTTCATCCGGGAATCCAATCGGGACAATCTTTTTTTTCATTTCATATAACTTTTCGTGATCTATCATTCCGTTCCTTCAAAAATAACATGGAGCTGAAAATACGGAAAAAAATAATGACTCTTTGCTCGTAGCAGTGGAAAAAAATCGAAAAAGAGGGGTGCAACACGAGGACTTCCCAGGAGGTCACCCATCCTAGTACTACTCTCGCCCAAGCGCGTTTCACTTCGAAGTTCTGATGGGATCCGGTGCATTAGCGCTGGTATGATCGCACCCGTCAGTCTTCGCACAAACTATTTACTTAACTAGTTGCCGTGCCTCGTTGACAAGCTCCTTCTCGACTTTCGACGGCCATAACTTTTCATCCGGGAATCCGATCGGGACAATCTTTTTTTTCATTTCATATAACTTTTCGTGATCTATCATTCCGTTCCTTCAAAAATAACATCGAGCTGAAAATACGGAAAAAAATAATGACTCTTTGCTCGTAGCAGTGGAAAAAAATTGAAAAAGAGGGGTGCAACACGAGGACTTCCCAGGAGTTCACCCATCCTAGTACTACTCTCGCCCAAGCGCGTTTAACTTCGGAGTTCTGATGGGATCCGGTGCATTAGCGCTGGTATGATCGCACCCGTCAGTCTTCGCACAAACTGTTTACTTAACTAGTTGCCGTGCCTCGTTGACAAGCTCCTTCTCGACTTTCGACGGCCATAACTTTTCATCCGGGAATCCGATAGGGACAATCTTTTTTTTCATTTCATATAACTTTTCGTGATCTATCATTCCGTTCCTTCAAAAATAACATCGAGCTGAAAATACGGAAAAACATAATGACTCTTTGCTCGTCGTAGCAGTGGAAAAAAATCGAAAAAGAGGGGTGCAACACGAGGACTTCCCAGGAGGTCACCCATCCTAGTACTACTCTCGCCCAAGCGCGTTTAACTTCGGAGTTCTGATGGGATCCGGTGCATTAGCGCTGGTATGATCGCACCCGTCAATCTTCGCACAAACTATTTACTTAACTAGTTGCCGTGCCTCGTTGACAAGCTCCTTCTCGACTTTCGACGGCCATAACTTTTCATCCGGGAATCCGATCGGGACAATCTTTTTTTTCATTTCATATAACTTTTCGTGATCTATCATTCCGTTCCTTCAAAAATAACATCGAGCTGAAAATACGGAAAAAAATAATGACACTTTGCTCGTAGCAGTGGAAAAAAATCGAAAAAGAGGGGTGCAACACGAGGACTTCCCAGGAGTTCACCCATCCTAGTACTACTCTCGCCCAAGCGCGTTTAACTTCGGAGTTCTGATGGGATCCGGTGCATTAGCGCTGGTATGATCGCACCCGTCAGTCTTCGCACAAACTGTTTACTTAACTAGTTGCCGTGCCTCGTTGACAAGCTCCTTCTCGACTTTCGACGGCCATAACTTTTCATCCGGGAATCCGATAGGGACAATCTTTTTTTTCATTTCATATAACTTTTCGTGATCTATCATTCCGTTCCTTCAAAAATAACATCGAGCTGAAAATACGGAAAAACATAATGACTCTTTGCTCGTCGTAGCAGTGGAAAAAAATCGAAAAAGAGGGGTGCAACACGAGGACTTCCCAGGAGGTCACCCATCCTAGTACTACTCTCGCCCAAGCGCGTTTAACTTCGGAGTTCTGATGGGATCCGGTGCATTAGCGCTGGTATGATCGCACCCGTCAATCTTCGCACAAACTATTTACTTAACTAGTTGCCGTGCCTCGTTGACAAGCTCCTTCTCGACTTTCGACGGCCATAACTTTTCATCCGGGAATCCGATCGGGACAATCTTTTTTTTCATTTCATATAACTTTTCGTGATCTATCATTCCGTTCCTTCAAAAATAACATCGAGCTGAAAATACGGAAAAAAATAATGACACTTTGCTCGTAGCAGTGGAAAAAAATCGAAAAA
Organism: Hypericum androsaemum; assembly: GCA_963995505.1. Taxonomy (NCBI): domain Eukaryota; kingdom Viridiplantae; phylum Streptophyta; class Magnoliopsida; order Malpighiales; family Hypericaceae; genus Hypericum; species Hypericum androsaemum. The sequence goes on from OZ023186.1 coordinate 14,926,090, forward strand.
GAGGGGTGCAACACGAGGACTTCCCAGGAGTTCACCCATCCTAGTACTACTCTCGCCCAAGCGCGTTTAACTTCGGAGTTCTGATGGGATCCGGTGCATTAGCGCTGGTATGATCGCACCCGTCAGTCTTCGCACAAACTGTTTACTTAACTAGTTGCCGTGCCTCGTTGACAAGCTCCTTCTCGACTTTCGACGGCCATAACTTTTCATCCGGGAATCCGATAGGGACAATCTTTTTTTTCATTTCATATAACTTTTCGTGATCTATCATTCCGTTCCTTCAAAAATAACATCGAGCTGAAAATACGGAAAAACATAATGACTCTTTGCTCGTCGTAGCAGTGGAAAAAAATCGAAAAAGAGGGGTGCAACACGAGGACTTCCCAGGAGGTCACCCATCCTAGTACTACTCTCGCCCAAGCGCGTTTAACTTCGGAGTTCTGATGGGATCCGGTGCATTAGCGCTGGTATGATCGCACCCGTCAATCTTCGCACAAACTATTTACTTAACTAGTTGCCGTGCCTCGTTGACAAGCTCCTTCTCGACTTTCGACGGCCATAACTTTTCATCCGGGAATCCGATCGGGACAATCTTTTTTTTCATTTCATATAACTTTTCGTGATCTATCATTCCGTTCCTTCAAAAATAACATCGAGCTGAAAATACGGAAAAAAATAATGACTCTTTGCTCGTAGCAGTGGAAAAAAATCGAAAAAGAAGGGTGCAACACGAGGACTTCCCAGGAGGTCACCCATCCTAGTACTACTCTCGCCCAAGCGCGTTTAACTTCGGAGTTCTGATGGGATCCGGTGCATTAGCGCTGGTATGATCGCACCCGTCAGTCTTCGCACAAACTGTTTACTTAACTAGTTGCCGTGCCTCGTTGACAAGCTCCTTCTCGACTTTCGACGTCCATAACTTTTCATCCGGGAATCCGATCGGGACAATCTTTTTTTTCATTTCATATAACTTTTCGTGATCTATCATTCCGTTCCTTCAAAAATAACATCGAGCTGAAAATACGGAAAAAAATAATGACTCTCTGCTCGTAGCAGAGGAAAAAAATCGAAAAAGAGGGGTGCAACACGAGGACTTCCCAAGAGGTCACCCATCCTAGTACCACTCTCGCCCAAGCGCGTTTAACTTCGGAGTTCTGATGGGATCCGGTGCATTAGCGCTGGTATGATCGCACGCGTCAGTCTTCGCACAAACTGTTTACTTAACTAGTTGCCGTGCCTCGTTGACAAGCTCCTTCTCGACTTTCGACGGCCATAACTTTTCATCCGGGAATCCGATCGGGACAATCTTTTTTTTCATTTCATATAACTTTTCGTGATCTATCATTCCGTTCCTTCAAAAATAACATCGAGCTGAAAATACGGAAAAAAATAATGACACTTTGCTCGTAGCAGTGGAAAAAAATCGAAAAAGAGGGGTGCAACACGAGGACTTCCCAGGAGGTCACCCATCCTAGTACTACTCTCGCCCAAGCGCGTTTAACTTCGGAGTTCTGATGGGATCCGGTGCATTAGCGCTGGTATGATCGCACCCGTCAGTCTTCGCACAAACTGTTTACTTAACTAGTTGCCGTGCCTCGTTGACAAGCTCCTTCTCGACTTTCGACGTCCATAACTTTTCATCCGGGAATCCGATCGGGACAATCTTTTTTTTCATTTCATATAACTTTTCGTGATCTATCATTCCGTTCCTTCAAAAATAACATCGAGCAGAAAATATGGAAAAAAATAATGACTCTTTGCTCGTAGCAGTGGAAAAAAATCGAAAAAGAGGGGTGCAACACGAGGACTTCCACGGAGGTCACCCATCCTAGTACTACTCTCGCCCAAGCGCGTTTAACTTCGGAGTTCTGATGGGATCCGGTGCATTAGCGCTGGTATGATCGCACCCGTCAGTCTTTGCACAAACTATTTACTTAACTCGTTGCCGTGCCTCGTTGACAAGCTCCTTCTCGACTTTCGACGGCCATAACTTTTCATCCGGGAATCCGATCGGGACAATCTTTTTCTTCATTTCATATAACTTTTCGTGATCTATCATTCCGTTCCTTCAAAAATAACATCGAGCTGAAAATACGGAAAAAAATAATGACTCTTTAATCGTAGCAGTGGAAAAAAATCGAAAAAGAGGGGTGCAACACGAGGACTTCCCAGGAGGTCACCCATCCTAGTACTACTCTCGCCTAAGCGCGTTTAACTTCGGAGTTCTGATGGGATCCGGTGCATTAGCGCTTGTATGATCGCACCCTTTAGTCTTTGCACAAACTATTTACTTAACTAGTTGCCGTGCCTCGTTGACAAGCTCCTTCTCGACTTTCGACGGCCATAACTTTTCATCCGGGAATCCGATCGGGACAATCGTTTTTTTCATTTCATATAACTTTTCGTGATCTATCATTCCGTTCCTTCAAAAATAACATCGAGCTGAAAATACGGAAAAAAATAATGACTCTTTGCTCGTAGCAGTGGAAAAAAATCGAAAAAGAGGGGTGCAACACGAGGACTTCCCAGGAGGTCACCCATCCTAGTACTACTCTCGCCCAAGCGCGTTTAACTTCGGAGTTCTGATGGGATCCGGTGCATTAGCGCTGGTATGATCGCACCCGTCAGTCTTCGCACAAACTGTTTACTTAACTAGTTGCCGTGCCTCGTTGACAAGCTCCTTCTCGACTTTCGACGGCCATAACTTTTCATCCGGGAATCCGATCGGGACAATCTTTTTTTTCATTTCATATAACTTTTCGTGATCTATCATTCCGTTCATTCAAAAATAACATCGAGCTGAAAATACGGAAAAAAATAATGACTCTTTGCTCGTAGCAGTGGAAAAAAATCGAAAAAGAGGGGTGCAACACGAGGACTTCCCAGGAGGTCACCCATCCTAGTACTACTCTCGCCCAAGCGCGTTTAACTTCGGAGTTCTGATGGGATCCGGTGCATTAGCGCTGGTATGATCGCACCCGTCAGTCTTCGCACAAACTGTTTACTTAACTAGTTGCCGTGCCTCGTTGACAAGCTCCTTCTCGACTTTCGACGGCCATAACTTTTCATCCGGGAATCCGATCGGGACAATCTTTTTTTTCATTTCATATAACTTTTCGTGATCTATCATTCCGTTCCTTCAAAAATAACATCGAGCTGAAAATACGGAAAAAAATAATGACTCTTTGCTCGTAGCAGTGGAAAAAAATCGAAAAAGAGGGGTGCAACACGAGGACTTCCCAGGAGGTCACCCATCCTAGTACTACTCTCGCCCAAGCGCGATTAAGTTCGGAGTTCTGATGGGATCCGGTGCATTAGCGCTGGTATGATCGCACCCGTCAGTCTTCGCACAAACTATTTACTTAACTAATTGCCGTGCCTCGTTGACAAGCTCCTTCTCGACTTTCGACGGCCATAACTTTTCATCCGGGAATCCGATCGGGACAATCTTTTTTTCATTTCATATAACTTTTCGTGATCTATCATTCTGTTCCTTCAAAAACAACATCGAGCTGAAAATACGGAAAAAAATAATGACTCTTTGCTCGTAGCAGTGGAAAAAAATCGAAAAAGAGGGGTGCAACACGAGGACTTCCCAGGAGGTCACCCATCCTAGTACTACTCTCGCCCAAGCGCGTTTAACTTCGGAGTTCTGATGGGATCCGGTGCATTAGCGCTGGTATGATCGCACCCGTCAGTCTTTGCACAAACTATTTACTTAACTCGTTGCCGTGCCTCGTTGACAAGCTCCTTCTCGACTTTCGACGGCCATAACTTTTCATCCGGGAATCCGATCGGGACAATCTTTTTCTTCATTTCATATAACTTTTCGTGATCTATCATTCCGTTCCTTCAAAAATAACATCGAGCTGAAAATACGGAAAAAAATAATGACTCTTTGCTCGTAGCAATGGAAAAAAATCGAAAAAGAGGGGTGCAACACGAGGACTTCCCAGGAGGTCACCCATGCTAGTACTACTCTCGCCTAAGCGCGTTTAACTTCGGAGTTCTGATGGGATCCGGTGCATTAGCGCTGGTATGATCGCACCCTTTAGTCTTTGCACAAACTATTTACTTAACTAGTTGCCGTGCCTCGTTGACAAGCTCCTTCTCGACTTTCGACGGCCATAACTTTTCATCCGGGAATCCGATCGGGACAATCTTTTTTTTCATTTCATATAACTTTTCGTGATCTATCATTCCGTTCCTTCAAAAATAACATCGAGCTGAAAATACGGAAAAAAATAATGACTCTTTGCTCGTAGCAGTGGAAAAAATCGAAAAAGAGGGGTGCAACACGAGGACTTCCCAGGAGTTCACCCATCCTAGTACTACTCTCGCCCAAGCGCGTTTAACTTCGGAGTTCTGATGGGATCCGGTGCATTAGAGCTGGTATGATCGCACCCGTCAGTCTTCGCACAAACTGTTTACTTAACTAGTTGCCGTGCCTCGTTGACAAGCTCCTTCTCGACTTTCGACGGCCATAACTTTTCATCCGGGAATCCGATCGGGACAATCTTTTTTTTCATTTCATATAACTTTTCGTGATCTATCATTCCGTTCATTCAAAAATAACATCGAGCTGAAAATACGGAAAAAAATAATGACTCTTTGCTCGTAGCAGTGGAAAAAAATCGAAAAAGAGGGGTGCAACACGAGGACTTCCCAGGAGGTCACCCATCCTAGTACTACTCTCGCCCAAGCGCGTTTAACTTCGGAGTTCTGATGGGATCCGGTGCATTAGCGCTGGTATGATCGCACCCGTCAGTCTTCGCACAAACTGTTTACTTAACTAGTTGCCGTGCCTCGTTGACAAGCTCCTTCTCGACTTTCGACGGCCATAACTTTTCATCCGGGAATCCGATCGGGACAATCTTTTTTTTCATTTCATATAACTTTTCGTGATCTATCATTCCGTTCCTTCAAAAATAACATCGAGCTGAAAATACGGAAAAAAATAATGACTCTTTGCTCGTAGCAGTGGAAAAAAATCAAAAAAGAGGGGTGCAACACGAGGACTTCCCAGGAGGTCACCCATCCTAGTACTACTCTCGCCCAAGCGCGATTAAGTTCGGAGTTCTGATGGGATCCGGTGCATTAGCGCTGGTATGATCGCACCCGTCAGTCTTCGCACAAACTATTTACTTAACTAATTGCCGTGCCTCGTTGACAAGCTCCTTCTCGACTTTCGACGGCCATAACTTTTCATCCGGGAATCCGATCGGGACAATCTTTTTTTCATTTCATATAACTTTTCGTGATCTATCATTCTGTTCCTTCAAAAACAACATCGAGCTGAAAATACGGAAAAAAATAATGACTCTTTGCTCGTAGCAGTGGAAAAAAATCGAAAAAGAGGGGTGCAACACGAGGACTTCCCAGGAGGTCACCCATCCTAGTACTACTCTCGCCCAAGCGCGTTTAACTTCGGAGTTCTGATGGGATCCGGTGCATTAGCGCTGGTATGATCGCACCCGTCAGTCTTTGCACAAACTATTTACTTAACTCGTTGCCGTGCCTCGTTGACAAGCTCCTTCTCGACTTTCGACGGCCATAACTTTTCATCCGGGAATCCGATCGGGACAATCTTTTTCTTCATTTCATATAACTTTTCGTGATCTATCATTCCGTTCCTTCAAAAATAACATCGAGCTGAAAATACGGAAAAAAATAATGACTCTTTGCTCGTAGCAATGGAAAAAAATCGAAAAAGAGGGGTGCAACACGAGGACTTCCCAGGAGGTCACCCATGCTAGTACTACTCTCGCCTAAGCGCGTTTAACTTCGGAGTTCTGATGGGATCCGGTGCATTAGCGCTGGTATGATCGCACCCTTTAGTCTTTGCACAAACTATTTACTTAACTAGTTGCCGTGCCTCGTTGACAAGCTCCTTCTCGACTTTCGACGGCCATAACTTTTCATCCGGGAATCCGATCGGGACAATCTTTTTTTTCATTTCATATAACTTTTCGTGATCTATCATTCCGTTCCTTCAAAAATAACATCGAGCTGAAAATACGGAAAAAAATAATGACTCTTTGCTCGTAGCAGTGGAAAAAATCGAAAAAGAGGGGTGCAACACGAGGACTTCCCAGGAGTTCACCCATCCTAGTACTACTCTCGCCCAAGCGCGTTTAACTTCGGAGTTCTGATGGGATCCGGTGCATTAGAGCTGGTATGATCGCACCCGTCAGTCTTCGCACAAACTGTTTACTTAACTAGTTGCCGTGCCTCGTTGACAAGCTCCTTCTCGACTTTCGACGGCCATAACTTTTCATCCGGGAATCCGATCGGGACAATCTTTTTTTTCATTTCATATAACTTTTCGTGATCTATCATTCCGTTCCATCAAAAATAACATCGAGCAGAAAATACGGAAAAAAATAATGACTCTTTGCTCGTAGCAGTGGAAAAAAATCGAAAAAGAGGGGTGCAACACGAGGACTTCCACGGAGGTCACCCATCCTAGTACTACTCTCGCCCAAGCGCGTTTAACTACAGAGTTCTGATGGGATCCGGTGCATTAGCGCTGGTATGATCGCACCCGTCAGTCTTCGCACAAACTATTTACTTAACTAGTTGCCGTGCCTCGTTGACAAGCTCCTTCTCGGCTTTCGACGGCCATAACTTTTCATCCGGGAATCCGATCGGGACAATCTTTTTTTTCATTTCATATAACTTTTCGTGATCTATCATTCCGTTCCTTCAAAAATAACATCGAGCTGAAAATACGGAAAAAAATAATGACTCTTTGCTCGTAGCAGTGGAAAAAAATTGAAAAAGAGGGGTGCAACACGAGGACTTCCCAGGAGTTCACCCATCCTAGTACTACTCTCGCCCAAGCGCGTTTAACTTCGGAGTTCTGATGGGATCCGGTGCATTAGCGCTGGTATGATCGCACCCGTCAGTCTTCGCACAAACTATTTACTTAACTAGTTGCCGTGCCTCGTTGACAAGCTCCTTCCCGACTTTCGACGGCCATAACATTTCATCCGGGAATCCGATCGGGACAATCTTTTTTTTCATTTCATATAACTTTTCGTGATCTATCATTCCGTTCCTTCAAAAACAACATCGAGCTGAAAATACGGAAAAAAATAATGACTCTTTGCTCGTAGCAGTGGAAAAAAATCGAAAAAGAGGGGTGCAACACGAGGACTTCCCAGGAGGTCACCCATCCTAGTACTACTCTCGCCCAAGCGCGTTTAACTTCGGAGTTCTGATGGGATCCGGTGCATTAGCGCTGGTATGATCGCACCCGTCAGTCTTTGCACAAACTATTTACTTAACTAGTTGCCGTGCCTCGTTGACAAGCTCCTTCTCGACTTTAAACGGCCATAACTTTTCATCCGGGAATCCGATCGGGACAATCTTTTTTTTCATTTCATATAACTTTTCGTGATCTATCATTCCGTTCCTTCAAAAATAACATCGAGCTGAAAATACGGAAAAAAATGATGACTCATTGCTCGTAGCAGTGGAAAAAAATCGAAAAAGAGGGGTGCAACACGAGGACTTCCCAGGAGGTCACCCATCCTAGTACTAGTCTCGCCCAAGCGCGTTTAACTTCGGAGTTCTGATGGGATCCGGTGCATTAGCGCTGGTATGATCGCACCCGTCAGTCTTCGCACAAACTATTTACTTAACTAGTTGCCGTGCCTCGTTGACAAGCTCCTTCTCGACTTTCGACGGCCATAACTTTTCATCCGGGAATCCGATCGGGACAATCTGTTTTTTTCATTTCATATAACTTTTCGTGATCTATCATTCCGTTCCTTCAAAAATAACATCGAGCTGAAAATACGGAAAAAAATAATGACTCTTTGCTCGTAGCAGTGGAAAAAAATTGAAAAAGAGGGGTGCAACACGAGGACTTCCCAGGAGGTCACCCATCCTAGTACTACTCTCGCCCAAGCGCGTTTAACTTCGGAGTTCTGATGGGATCCGGTGCATTAGCACTGGTATGATCGCACCCGTCAGTCTTCGCACAAACTATTTACTTAACTAGTTGCCGTGCCTCGTTGACAAGCTCCTTCTCGACTTTCGACGGCCATAACGTTTCATCCGGGAATCCGATCGGGACAATCTTTTTTTTCATTTCATATAACTTTTCGTGATCTATCATTCCGTTCCTTCAAAAATAACATCGAGCTGAAAATACGGAAAAAAATAATGACTCTTTGCTCGTAGCAGTGGAAAAAAATCGAAAAAGAGGGGTGCAACACGAGGACTTCCCAGGAGGTCACCCATCCTAGTACTACTCTCGCCCAAGCGCGTTTAACTTCGGAGTTCTGATGGGATCCGATGCATTAGCGCTGGTATGATCGCACCCGTCAGTCTTCGCACAAACTATTTACTTAACTAGTTGCCGTGCCTCGTTGACAAGCTCCTTCTCGACTTTCGACGGCCATAACTTTTCATCCGGGAATCCGATCGGGACAATCTTTTTTTTCATTTCATATAACTTTTCGTGATCTATCATTCCGTTCCTTCAAAAATAACATCGAGCTGAAAATACGGAAAAAAATAATGACTCTTTGCTTTTAGCAGTGGAAAAAAATCGAAAAAGAGGGGTGCACAACACGAGGACTTCCCAGGAGGTCACCCATCCTAGTACTACTCTCGCCCAAGCGCGTTTAACATCGGAGTTCTGATGGGATCCGGTGCATTAGCGCTGGTATGATCGCACCCGTCAGTCTTCGCACAAACTATTTACTTAACTAGTTGCCGTGCCTCGTTGACAAGCTCCTTCTCGACTTTCGACGGCCATAACTTTTCGTCCGGGAATCCGATCGGGACAATCTTTTTTTTCATTTCATATAACTTTTCGTGATCTATCATTCCGTTCCTTCAAAAATAACATCGAGCTGAAAATACGGAAAAAAATAATGACTCTTTGCTTTTAGCAGTGGAAAAAAATCGAAAAAGAGGGGTGCACAACACGAGGACTTCCCAGGAGGTCACCCATCCTAGTACTACTCTCGCCCAAGCGCGTTTAACTTCGGAGTTCTGATGGGATCCGGTGCATTAGCGCTGGTATGATCGCACCCGTCAGTCTTCGCACAAACTATTTATTTAACTGGTTGCCGTGCCTCGTTGACAAGCTCCTTCTCGACTTTCGACGGCCATAACTTTTCGTCCGGGAATCCGATCGGGACAATCTTTTTTTTCATTTCATATAACTTTTCGTGATCTATCATTCCGTTCCTTCAAAAATAACATCGAGCTGAAAATACGGAAAAAAATAATGACTCTTTGCTCGTAGCAGTGGAAGAAAATCGAAAAAGAGGGGTGCAACACGAGGACTTCCCAGGAGGTCACCCATCCTAGTACTACTCTCGCCCAAGCGCGTTTAACTTCGGAGTTCTGATGGGATCCTGTGCATTAGCGCTGGTATGATCGCACCCGTCAGTCTTCGCACAGACTATTTACTTAACTAGTTGCCGTGCCTCGTTGACAAGCTCCTTCTCGACTTTCGACGGCCATAACTTTTCATCCGGGAATCCGATCGGGACAATCTTTTTTTTCATTTCATATAACTTTTCGTGATCTATCATTCCGTTCCTTCAAAAATAACATCGAGCTGAAAATACGGAAAAAAATAATGACTCTTTGCTTTTAGCAGTGGAAAAAAATCGAAAAAGAGGGGTGCAACACGAGGACTTCCCAGGAGGTCACCCATCCTAGTACTACTCTCGCCCAAGCGCGTTTAACTTCGGAATTCTGATGGGATCCGGTGCATTAGCGCTGGTATGATCGCACCCGTCAGTCTTCGCACAAACTATTTACTTAACTAGTTGCCGTGCCTCGTTGACAAGCTCCTTCTCGACTTTCGACGGCCATAACTTTTCATCCGGGAATCCGATCGGGACAATCTTTTTTTTCATTTCATATAACTTTTCGTGATCTATCATTCCGTTCCTTCAAAAATAACATCGAGCTGAAAATACGGAAAAAAATAATGACTCTTTGCTCGTAGCAGTGGAAAAAAATCGAAAAAGAGGGGTGCAACACGAGGACTTCCCAGGAGTTCACCCATCCTAGTACTACTCTCGCCCAAGCGCGTTTAACTTCGGAGTTCTGATGGGATCCGGTGCATTAGCGCTGGTATGATCGCACCCGTCAGTCTTCGCACAAACTGTTTACTTAACTAGTTGCCGTGCCTCGTTGACAAGCTCCTTCCCGACTTTCGACGGCCATAACTTTTCATCCGGGAATCCGATCGGGACAATCTTTTTTTTCATTTCATATAACTTTTCGTGATCTATCATTCCGTTCCTTCAAAAATAACATCGAGCTGAAAATACGGAAAAAAATAATGACTCTTTGCTCGTAGCAGTGGAAAAAAATCGGAAAAGAGGGGTGCAACACGAGGACTTCCCAGGAGGTCACCCATCCTAGTACTACTCTCGCCCAAGCGCGTTTAACTTTGGAGTTCTGATAGGATCCGGTGCATTAGCGCTGGTATGATCGCACCCGTCAGTCTTCGCACAAACTATTTACTTAACTAGTTGCCGTGCCGCGTTGACAAGCTCCTTCTCGACTTTCGACGGCCATAACTTTTCATCCGGGAATCCGATCGGGACAATCTTTTTTTTCATTTCATATAACTTTTCGTGATCTATCATTCCGTTCCTTCAAAAATAACATCGAGCTGAAAATACGGAAAAAAATAATGACTCTTTGCTCGTAGCAGTGGAAAAAAATCGAAAAAGAGGGGCGCAACACGAGGACTACCCAGGAGGTCACCCATCCTAGTACTACTCTCGCCCAAGCGCGTTTAACTTCGGAGTTCTGATGGGATCCGGTGCATTAGCGCTGGTATGATCGCACCCGTCAGTCTTCGCACAAACTATTTACTTAACTAGTTGCCGTGCCTCGTTGACAAGCTCCTTCCCGACTTTCGACGGCCATAACTTTTCATCCGGGAATCCGATCGGGACAATCTTTTTTTTCATTTCATATAACTTTTCGTGATCTATCATTCCGTTCCTTCAAAAACAACATCGAACTGAAAATACGGAAAAAAATAATGACTCTTTGCTCGTAGCAGTGGAAAAAAATCGAAAAAGAGGGGTGCAACACGAGGACTTCCCAGGAGGTCACCCATCCTAGTACTACTCTCGCCCAAGCGCGTTTAACTTCGGAGTTCTGATGGGATCCGGTGCATTAGCGCTGGCATGATCGCACCCGTCAGTCTTTGCACAAACTATTTACTTAACTAGTTGCCGTGCCTCGTTGACAAGCTCCTTCTCGACTTTAAACGGCCATAACTTTTCATCCGGGAATCCGATCGGGACAATCTTTTTTTTCATTTCATATAACTTTTCGTGATCTATCATTCCGTTCCTTCAAAAATAACATCGAGCTGAAAATACGGAAAAAAATGATGACTCATTGCTCGTAGCAGTGGAAAAAAATCGAAAAAGAGGGGTGCAACACGAGGACTTCCCAGGAGGTCACCCATCCTAGTACTAGTCTCGCCCAAGCGCGTTTAACTTCGGAGTTCTGATGGGATCCGGTGCATTAGCGCTGGTATGATCGCACCCGTCAGTCTTCGCACAAACTATTTACTTAACTAGTTGCCGTGCCTCGTTGACAAGCTCCTTCTCGACTTTCGACGGCCATAACTTTTCATCCGGGAATCCGATCGGGACAATCTATTTTTTTCATTTCATATAACTTTTCGTGATCTATCATTCCGTTCCTTCAAAAATAACATCGAGCTGAAAATACGGAAAAAAATAATGACTCTTTGCTCGTAGCAGTGGAAAAAAATTGAAAAAGAGGGGTGCAACACGAGGACTTCCCAGGAGGTCACCCATCCTAGTACTACTCTCGCACAAGCGCGTTTAACTTCGGAGTTCTGATGGGATCCGGTGCATTAGCACTGGTATGATCGCACCCGTCAGTCTTCGCACAAACTATTTACTTAACTAGTTGCCGTGCCTCGTTGACAAGCTCCTTCTCGACTTTCGACGGCCATAACGTTTCATCCGGGAATTCGATCGGGACAATCTTTTTTTTCATTTCATATAACTTTTCGTGATCTATCATTCCGTTCCTTCAAAAATAACATCGAGCTGAAAATACGGAAAAAAATAATGACTCTTTGCTCGTAGCAGTGGAAAAAAATCGAAAAAGAGGGGTGCAACACGAGGACTTCCCAGGAGGTCACCCATCCTAGTACTACTCTCGCCCAAGCGCGTTTAACTTCGGAGTTCTGATGGGATCCGATGCTTTAGCGCTGGTATGATCGCACCCGTCAGTCTTCGTACAAACTATTTACTTAACTAGTTGCCGTGCCTCGTTGACAAGCTCCTTCTCGACTTTCGACGGCCATAACTTTTCATCCGGGAATCCGATCGGGACAATCTTTTTTTTCATTTCATATAACTTTTCGTGATCTATCATTCCGTTCCTTCAAAAATAACATCGAGCTGAAAATACGGAAAAAAATAATGACTCTTTGCTCGTAGCAGTGGAAAAAAATCGAAAAAGAGGGGTGCAACACGAGGACTTCCCAGGAGGTCACCCATCCTAGTACTACTCTCGCTCAAGCGCGTTTAACTTCGGAGTTCTTTTCATCCGGGAATCCGATCGGGACAATCTTTTTTTTCATTTCATATAACTTTTCGTGATCTATCATTCCGTTCCTTCAAAAATAACATCGAGATGAAAATACGGAAAAAAATAATGACTCGTTGCTCGTAGCAGTGGAAAAAAATCGAAAAAGAGGGGTGCAACACGAGGACTTCCCAGGAGGTCACCCATCCTAGTACTACTCTCGCCCAAGCGCGTTTAACTTCGGAGTTCTGATGGGATCCGGTGCATTAGCGCTGGTATGATCGCACCCGTCAGTCTTCGCACAAACTGTTTACTTAACTAGTTGCCGTGCCTCGTTGACAAGCTCCTTCCCGAATTTCGACGGCCATAACTTTTCATCCGGGAATCCGATCGGGACAATCTTTTTTTTCATTTCATATAACTTTTCGTGATCTATCATTCCGTTCCTTCAAAAATAACATCGAGCTGAAAATACGGAAAAAAATAATGACTCTTTGCTCGTAGCAGTGGAAAAAAATCGAAAAAGAGGGGCGCAACACGAGGACTTCCTAGGAGGTCACCCATCCTAGTACTACTCTCGCCCAAGCGCGTTTAACTTCGGAGTTCTGATGGGATCCGGTGCATTAGCGCTGGTATGATCGCACCCGTCAGTCTTCGCACAAACTATTTACTTAACTAGTTGCCGTGCCTCGTTGACAAGCTCCTTCTCGACTTTCGACGGCCATAACTTTTCATCCGGGAATCCGATCGGGACAATCTTTTTTTTCATTTCATATAACTTTTCGTGATCTATCATTCCGTTCCTTCAAAAATAACATCGAGCTGAAAATACGGAAAAAAATAATGACTCTTTGCTCGTAGCAGTGGAAAAAAATCGAAAAAGAGGGGTGCAACACGAGGACTTCCCAGGAGGTCACCCATCCTAGTACTACTCTCGCCCAAGCGCGTTTAACTTCGGAGTTCTGATGGGATCCGGTGCATTAGCGCTGGTATAATCGCACACGTCAGTCTTCGCACAAACTATTTACTTAACTAGTTGCCGTGCCTCGTTGACAAGCTCCTTCTCGACTTTCGACGGCCATAACTTTTCGTCCGGGAATCCGATCGGGACAATCTTTTTTTTCATTTCATATAACTTTTCGTGATCTATCATTCCGTTCCTTCAAAAATAACATCGAGCTGAAAATACGGAAAAAAATAATGACTCTTTGCTCGTAGCAGTGGAAAAAAATCGAAAAAGAGGGGTGCAACACGAGGACTTCCCAGGAGGTCACCCATCCTAGTACTACTCTCGCCCAAGCGCGTTTAACTTCGGAGTTCTGATGGGATCCGGTGCATTAGCGCTGGTATGATCGCACCCGTCAGTCTTCGCACAAACTATTTACTTAACTAGTTGCCGTGCCTCGTTGACAAGCTCCTTCTCGACTTTCGACGGCCATAACTTTTCATCCGGGAATCCGATCGGGACAATCTTTTTTTTCATTTCATATAACTTTTCGTGATCTATCATTCCGTTCCTTCAAAAATAACATCGAGCTGAAAATACGGAAAAAAATAATGACTCTTTGCTTTTAGCAGTGGAAAAAAATCGAAAAAGAGGGGTGCACAACACGAGGACTTCCCAGGAGGTCACCCATCCTAGTACTACTCTCGCCCAAGCCCGTTTAACATCGGAGTTCTGATGGGATCCGGTGCATTAGCGCTGGTATGATCGCACCCGTCAGTCTTCGCACAAACTATTTACTTAACTAGTTGCCGTGCCTCGTTGACAAGCTCCTTCTCGACTTTCGACGGCCATAACTTTTCGTCCGGGAATCCGATCGGGACAATCTTTTTTTTCATTTCATATAACTTTTCGTGATCTATCATTCCGTTCCTTCAAAAATAAGATCGAGCTGAAAATACGGAAAAAAATAATGACTCTTTGCTTTTAGCAGTGGAAAAAAATCGAAAAAGAGGGGTGCACAACACGAGGACTTCCCAGGAGGTCACCCATCCTAGTACTACTCTCGCCCAAGCGTGTTTAACTTCGGAGTTCTGATGGGATCCGGTGCATTAGCGCTGGTATGATCGCACCCGTCAGTCTTCGCACAAACTATTTATTTAACTAGTTGCCGTGCCTCGTTGACAAGCTCCTTCTCGACTTTCGACGGCCATAACTTTTCGTCCGGGAATCCGATCGGGACAATCTTTTTTTTCATTTCATATAACTTTTCGTGATCTATCATTCCGTTCCTTCAAAAATAACATCGAGCTGAAAATACGGAAAAAAATAATGACTCTTTGCTCGTAGCAGTGGAAGAAAATCGAAAAAGAGGGGTGCAACACGAGGACTTCCCAGGAGGTCACCCATCCTAGTACTACTCTCGCCCAAGCGCGTTTAACTTCGGAGTTCTGATGGGATCCGGTGCATTAGCGCTGGTATGATCGCACCCGTCAGTCTTCGCACAAACTATTTACTTAACTAGTTGCCGTGCCTCGTTGACAAGCTCCTTCTCGACTTTCGACGGCCATAACTTTTCATCCGGGAATCCGATCGGGACAATCTTTTTTTTCATTTCATATAACTTTTCGTGATCTATCATTCCGTTCCTTCAAAAATAACATCGAGCTGAAAATACGGAAAAAAATAATGACTCTTTGCTCGTAGCAGTGGAAAAAAATCGGAAAAGAGGGGTGCAACACGAGGACTTCCCAGGAGGTCACCCATCCTAGTACTACTCTCGCCCAAGCGCGTTTAACTTTGGAGTTCTGATGGGATCCGGTGCATTAGCGCTGGTATGATCGCACCCGTCAGTCTTCGCACAAACTATTTACTTAACTAGTTGCCGTGCCTCGTTGACAAGCTCCTTCTCGACTTTCGACGGCCATAACTTTTCATCCGGGAATCCGATCGGGACAATCTTTTTTTTCATTTCATATAACTTTTCGTGATCTATCATTCCGTTCCTTCAAAAATAACATCGAGCTGAAAATACGGAAAAAAATAATGACTCTTTGCTCGTAGCAGTGGAAAAAAATCGAAAAAGAGGGGCACAACACGAGGACTACCCAGGAGGTCACCCATCCTAGTACTACTCTCGCCCAAGCGCGTTTAACTTCGGAGTTCTGATGGGATCCGGTGCATTAGCGCTGGTATGATCGCACCCGTCAGTCTTCGCACAAACTATTTACTTAACTAGTTGCCGTGCCTCGTTGACAAGCTCCTTCTCGACTTTCGACGGCCATAACTTTTCATCCGGGAATCCGATCGGGACAATCTTTTTTTTCATTTCATATAACTTTTCGTGATCTATCATTCCGTTCCTTCAAAAATAACATCGAGCTGAAAATACGGAAAAAAATAATGACTCTTTGCTCGTAGCAGTGGAAAAAAATCGAAAAAGAGGGGTGCAACACGAGGACTTCCCAGGAGGTCACCCATCCTAGTACTACTCTCGCCCAAGCGCGTTTAACTTCGGAGTTCTGATGGGATCCGGTGCATTAGCGCTGGTATGATCGCACCCGTCAGTCTTCGCACAAACTATTTACTTAACTAGTTGCCGTGCCTCGTTGACAAGCTCCTTCTCGACTTTCGACGGCCATAACTTTTCATCCGGGAATCCGATCGGGACAATCTTTTTTTTCATTTCATATAACTTTTCGTGATCTATCATTCCGTTCCTTCAAAAATAACATCGAGCTGAAAATACGGAAAAAAATAATGACTCTTTGCTTTTAGCAGTGGAAAAAAATCGAAAAAGAGGGGTGCACAACACGAGGACTTCCCAGGAGGTCACCCATCCTAGTACTACTCTCGCCCAAGCCCGTTTAACATCGGAGTTCTGATGGGATCCGGTGCATTAGCGCTGGTATGATCGCACCCGTCAGTCTTCGCACAAACTATTTACTTAACTAGTTGCCGTGCCTCGTTGACAAGCTCCTTCTCGACTTTCGACGGCCATAACTTTTCGTCCGGGAATCCGATCGGGACAATCTTTTTTTTCATTTCATATAACTTTTCGTGATCTATCATTCCGTTCCTTCAAAAATAAGATCGAGCTGAAAATACGGAAAAAAATAATGACTCTTTGCTTTTAGCAGTGGAAAAAAATCGAAAAAGAGGGGTGCACAACACGAGGACTTCCCAGGAGGTCACCCATCCTAGTACTACTCTCGCCCAAGCGTGTTTAACTTCGGAGTTCTGATGGGATCCGGTGCATTAGCGCTGGTATGATCGCACCCGTCAGTCTTCGCACAAACTATTTATTTAACTAGTTGCCGTGCCTCGTTGACAAGCTCCTTCTCGACTTTCGACGGCCATAACTTTTCGTCCGGGAATCCGATCGGGACAATCTTTTTTTTCATTTCATATAACTTTTCGTGATCTATCATTCCGTTCCTTCAAAAATAACATCGAGCTGAAAATACGGAAAAAAATAATGACTCTTTGCTCGTAGCAGTGGAAGAAAATCGAAAAAGAGGGGTGCAACACGAGGACTTCCCAGGAGGTCACCCATCCTAGTACTACTCTCGCCCAAGCGCGTTTAACTTCGGAGTTCTGATGGGATCCGGTGCATTAGCGCTGGTATGATCGCACCCGTCAGTCTTCGCACAAACTATTTACTTAACTAGTTGCCGTGCCTCGTTGACAAGCTCCTTCTCGACTTTCGACGGCCATAACTTTTCATCCGGGAATCCGATCGGGACAATCTTTTTTTTCATTTCATATAACTTTTCGTGATCTATCATTCCGTTCCTTCAAAAATAACATCGAGCTGAAAATACGGAAAAAAATAATGACTCTTTGCTCGTAGCAGTGGAAAAAAATCGGAAAAGAGGGGTGCAACACGAGGACTTCCCAGGAGGTCACCCATCCTAGTACTACTCTCGCCCAAGCGCGTTTAACTTTGGAGTTCTGATGGGATCCGGTGCATTAGCGCTGGTATGATCGCACCCGTCAGTCTTCGCACAAACTATTTACTTAACTAGTTGCCGTGCCTCGTTGACAAGCTCCTTCTCGACTTTCGACGGCCATAACTTTTCATCCGGGAATCCGATCGGGACAATCTTTTTTTTCATTTCATATAACTTTTCGTGATCTATCATTCCGTTCCTTCAAAAATAACATCGAGCTGAAAATACGGAAAAAAATAATGACTCTTTGCTCGTAGCAGTGGAAAAAATCGAAAAAGAGGGGCACAACACGAGGACTACCCAGGAGGTCACCCATCCTAGTACTACTCTCGCCCAAGCGCGTTTAACTTCGGAGTTCTGATGGGATCCGGTGCATTAGCGCTGGTATGATCGCACCCGTCAGTCTTCGCACAAACTATTTACTTAACTAGTTGCCGTGCCTCGTTGACAAGCTCCTTCTCGACTTTCGACGGCCATAACTTTTCATCCGGGAATCCGATCGGGACAATCTTTTTTTTCATTTCATATAACTTTTCGTGATCTATCATTCCGTTCCTTCAAAAACAACATCGAGCTGAAAATACGGAAAAAAATAATGACTCTTTGCTCGTAGCAGTGGAAAAAAATCGAAAAAGAGGGGTGCAACACGAGGACTTCCCAGGAGGTCACCCATCCTAGTACTACTCTCGCCCAAGCGCGTTTAACTTCGGAGTTCTGATTGGATCCGGTGCATTAGCGCTGGTATGATCGCACCCGTCAGTCTTCGTACAAACTATTTACTTAACTAGTTGCCGTGCCTCGTTGACAAGCTCCTTCTCGACTTTCGACGGCCATAACTTTTCATCCGGGAATCCGATCGGGACAATCTTTTTTTTCATTTCATATAACTTTTCGTGATCTATCATTCCGTTCCTTCAAAAATAACATCGAGCTGAAAATACGGAAAAAAATAATGACTCTTTGCTCGTAGCAGTGGAAAAAAATCGAAAAAGAGGGGTGCAACACGAGGACTTCCCAGGAGGTCACCCATCCTAGTACTACTCTCGCTCAAGCGCGTTTAACTTCGGAGTTCTTTTCATCCGGGAATCCGATCGGGACAATCTTTTTTTTCATTTCATATAACTTTTCGTGATCTATCATTCCGTTCCTTCAAAAACAACATCGAGCTGAAAATACGGAAAAAAATAATGACTCTTTGCTCGTAGCAGTGGAAAAAAATCGAAAAAGAGGGGTGCAACACGAGGACTTCCCAGGAGGTCACCCATCCTAGTACTACTCTCGCCCAAGCGCGTTTAACTTCGGAGTTCTGATGGGATCCGGTGCATTAGCGCTGGTATGATCGCACCCGTCAGTCTTCGTACAAACTATTTACTTAACTAGTTGCCGTGCCTCGTTGACAAGCTCCTTCTCGACTTTCGACGGCCATAACTTTTCATCCGGGAATCCGATCGGGACAATCTTTTTTTTCATTTCATATAACTTTTCGTGATCTATCATTCCGTTCCTTCAAAAATAACATCGAGCTGAAAATACGGAAAAAAATAATGACTCTTTGCTCGTAGCAGTGGAAAAAAATCGAAAAAGAGGGGTGCAACACGAGGACTTCCCAGGAGGTCACCCATCCTAGTACTACTCTCGCTCAAGCGCGTTTAACTTCGGAGTTCTTTTCATCCGGGAATCCGATCGGGACAATCTTTTTTTTCATTTCATATAACTTTTCGTGATCTATCATTCCGTTCCTTCAAAAACAACATCGAGCTGAAAATACGGAAAAAAATAATGACTCTTTGCTCGTAGCAGTGGAAAAAAATCGAAAAAGAGGGGTGCAACACGAGGACTTCCCAGGAGGTCACCCATCCTAGTACTACTCTCTTCCAAGCGCGTTTAACTTCGGAGTTCTGATGGGATTCGGTGCATTAGCACTGGTATGATCGCACCCGTCAGTCTTCGCACAAACTATTTACTTAACTAGTTGCCGTGCCTCGGTTACAAGCTCCTTCTCGACTTTCGACGGCCATAACTTTTCATCCGGGAATCTGATCGGGACAATCTTTTTTTTCATTTCATATAACTTTTCGTGATCTATCATTCCGTTTATTCAAAAATAACATCGAGCCGAAAATACGGAAAAAAATAATGACTCTTTGCTCGTAGCAGTGCAAAAAAATCGAAAAAGAAGGGTACAACACGAGGACTTCCCAGGAGGTCACCCATCCTAGTACTACTCTCGCCCAAGCGCGTTTAACTTCGGAGTTCTGATGGGATCCGGTGCATTAGCGCTGGTATGATCGCACCCGTTAGTCTTCGCACAAACTATTTACTTAACAAGTTGCCGTGCCACGTTGAGAAGCTCCTTCTCGACTTTCGACGGCCATAACTTTTCATCCGGGAATCCGATCGGGACAATCTTTTTTTTCATTTCATATAACTTTTCGTGATCTATCATTCCGTTCCTTCAAAAATAACATCGAGCTGAAAATACGGAAAAAAATAATGACTCTTTGCTCGTAGCAGTGGAAAAAAATCGAAAAAGAGGAGTGCAACACGAGGACTTCCCAGGAGGTCACCCATCCTAGTACTACTCTCGCCCAAGCGCGTTTAACTTCGGAGTTCTGATGGGATCCGGTGCATTAGCGCTGGTATGATCGCACCCGTCAGTCTTCGCACAAACTATTTACTTAACTAGTTGCCGTGCCTCGTTGACAAGCTCCTTCTCGACTTTCGACGGCCATAACTTTTCGTCCGGGAATCCGATCGGGACAATCTTTTTTTTCATTTCATATAACTTTTCGTGATCTATCATTCCGTTCCTTCAAAAACAACATCGAGCTGAAAATACGGAAAAAAATAATGACTCATTGCTCGTAGCAGTGGAAAAAAATCGAAAAAGAGGGGTGCAACACGAGGACTTCCCAGGAGGTCACCCATCCTAGTACTACTCTCGTCCAAGCGCGTTTAACTTCGGAGTTCTGATGGGATTCGGTGCATTAGCACTGGTATGATCGCACCCGTCAGTCTTCGCACAAACTATTTACTTAACTAGTTGCCGTGCCTCGGTGACAAGCTCCTTCTCGACTTTCGACGGCCATAACTTTTCATCCTGGAATCCGATCGGGACAATCTTTTTTTTCATTTCATATAACTTTTCGTGATCTATCATTCCGTTCCTTCAAAAATAACATCGAGCTGAAAATACGGAAAAAAATAATGACTCTTTGCTCGTAGCAGTGGAAAAAAATCGAAAAAGAGGGGTGCAACACGAGGACTTCCCAGGAGGTCACCCATCCTAGTACTACTCTCGCCCAAGCGCGTTTAACTTCGGAGTTCTGATGGGATCCGGTGCATTAGCGCTGGTATGATCGCACCCGTCAGTCTTCGCACGAACTATTTACTTAACTAGTTGCCGTGCCTCGTTGACAAGCTCCTTCTCGACTTTCGACGGCCATAACTTTTCGTCCGGGAATCCGATCGGGACAATCTTTTTTTTCATTTCATATAACTTTTCGTGATCTATCATTCCGTTCCTTCAAAAACAACATCGAGCTGAAAATACGGAAAAAAATAATGACTCATTGCTCGTAGCAGTGGAAAAAAATCGAAAAAGAGGGGTGCAACACGAGGACTTCCCAGGAGGTCACCCATCCTAGTACTACTCTCGTCCAAGCGCGTTTAACTTCGGAGTTCTGATGGGATTCGGTGCATTAGCACTGGTATGATCGCACCCGTCAGTCTTCGCACAAACTATTTACTTAACTAGTTGCCGTGCCTCGGTTACAAGCTCCTTCTCGACTTTCGACGGCCATAACTTTTCATCCGGGAATCCGATCGGGACAATCTTTTTTTTCATTTCATATAACTTTTCGTGATCTATCATTCCGTTTATTCAAAAATAACATCGAGCCGAAAATACGGAAAAAAATAATGACTCTTTGCTCGTAGCAGTGCAAAAAAATCGAAAAAGAAGGGTACAACACGAGGACTTCCCAGGAGGTCACCCATCCTAGTACTACTCTCGCCCAAGCGCGTTTAACTTCGGAGTTCTGATGGGATCCGGTGCATTAGCGCTGGTATGATCGCACCCGTTAGTCTTCGCACAAACTATTTACTTAACAAGTTGCCGTGCCACGTTGAGAAGCTCCTTCTCGACTTTCGACGGCCATAACTTTTCATCCGGGAATCCGATCGGGACAATCTTTTTTTTCATTTCATATAACTTTTCGTGATCTATCATTCCGTTCCTTCAAAAATAACATCGAGCCGAAAATACGGAAAAAAATAATGACTATTTGGTCGTTGCAGTGGAAAAAAATCGAAAAAGAGGGGTGCAACACGAGGACTTCCCAGGAGGTCACCCATCCTAGTACTACTCTCGCCCAAGCGCGTTTAACTTCGGAGTTCTGATGGGATCCGGTGCATTAGCGCTGGTATGATCGCACCCGTCAGTCTTCGCACAAACTATTTACTTAACTAGTTGCCGTGCCTCGGTTACAAGCTCCTTCTCGACTTTCGACGGCCATAACTTTTCATCCGGGAATCCGATCGGGACAATCTTTTTTTTCATTTCATATAACTTTTCGTGATCTATCATTCCGTTCCTTAAAAAATAACATCGAGCCGAAAATACGGAAAAAAATAATGACTCTTTGCTCCTAGCAGTGGAAAAAAATCGAAAAAGAAGGGTGCAACACGAGGACTTCCCAGGAGGTTACCCATCTTAGTACTACTCTCGTCCAAGCGCGTTTAACTTCGGAGTTCTGATGGGATCCGGTGCATTAGCGCTGGTATGATCGCACCCGTCAGTCTTCGCACAAACTATTTACTTAACTAGTTGCCGTGCCTCGGTTACAAGCTCCTTCTCGACTTTCGACGGCCATAACTTTTCATCCGGGAATCCGATCGGGACAATCTTTTTTTTCATTTCATATAACTTTTCGTGATCTATCATTCCGTTTATTCAAAAATAACATCGAGCCGAAAATACGGAAAAAAATAATGACTCTTTGCTCGTAGCAGTGCAAAAAAATCGAAAAAGAAGGGTACAACACGAGGACTTCCCAGGAGGTCACCCATCCTAGTACTACTCTCGCCCAAGCCATTTAACTTCGGAGTTCTGATGGGATCCGGTGCATTAGCGCTGGTATGATCGCACCCGTCAGTCTTCGCACAAACTATTTACTTAACAAGTTGCCGTGCCACGTTGAGAAGCTCCTTCTCGACTTTCGACGGCCATAACTTTTCATCCGGGAATCCGATCGGGACAATCTTTTTTTTCATTTCATATAACTGTTCCTTATCTATCATTCCGTTCCTTCAAAAATAACATCGAGCCAAAAATACGGACAAAAATAATGACTCTTTGCTCGTAGCAGTGGAAAAAAATCGAAAAAGAGGGGTGCAACACGAGGACTTCCCAGGAGGTCACCCATCCTAGTACTACTCTCGCCAAAGAGCGTTTAACTTCGGAGTTCTGATGGGATCCGGTGCATTAGCGCTGGTATGATCGCACCTGTCAGTCTTCGCACAAACTATTTACTTAACTAGTTGCCGTGCCTCGTTGAGAAACTCCTTCTCGACTTTCGACGGCCATAACTTTTCATCCGGGAATCCGATTGGGACAATCTTTTTTTTCATTTCATATAACTTTTCGTGATCTATCATTCCGTTCCTTCAAAAATAACATCGAGCCGAAAATACGGAAAAAAATAATGACTATTTGGTCGTAGCAGTGGAAAAAAATCGAAAAAGAGGGGTGCAACACGAGGACTTCCCAGGAGGTCACCCATCCTAGTACTACTCTCGCCCAAGCACGTTTAACTTCGGAGTTCTGATGGGATTCGGTGCATTAGCACTGGTATGATCGCACCCGTCAGTCTTCGCACAAACTATTTACTTAACTAGTTGCCGTGCCTCGGTTACAAGCTCCTTCTCGACTTTCGACGGCCATAACTTTTCATCCGGGAATCCGATCGGGACAATCTTTTTTTTCATTTCATATAACTTTTCGTGATCTATCATTCCGTTTATTCAAAAATAACATCGAGCCGAAAATACGGAAAAAAATAATGACTCTTTGCTCGTAGCAGTGCAAAAAAATCGAAAAAGAAGGGTACAACACGAGGACTTCCCAGGAGGTCACCCATCCTAGTACTACTCTCGCCCAAGCGCGTTTAACTTCGGAGTTCTGATGGGATCCGGTGCATTAGCGCTGGTATGATCGCACCCGTTAGTCTTCGCACAAACTATTTACTTAACAAGTTGCCGTGCCACGTTGAGAAGCTCCTTCTCGACTTTCGACGGCCATAACTTTTCATCCGGGAATCCGATCGGGACAATCTTTTTTTTCATTTCATATAACTTTTCGTGATCTATCATTCCGTTCCTTCAAAAATAACATCGAGCCGAAAATACGGAAAAAAATAATGACTATTTGGTCGTAGCAGTGGAAAAAAATCGAAAAAGAGGGGTGCAACACGAGGACTTCCCAGGAGGTCACCCATCCTAGTACTACTCTCGCCCAAGCGCGTTTAACTTCGGAGTTCTGATGGGATCCGGTGCATTAGCGCTGGTATGATCGCACCCGTCAGTCTTCGCACAAACTATTTACTTAACTAGTTGCCGTGCCTCGGTTACAAGCTCCTTCTCGACTTTCGACGGCCATAACTTTTCATCCGGGAATCCGATCGGGACAATCTTTTTTTTCATTTCATATAACTTTTCGTGATCTATCATTCCGTTCCTTAAAAAATAACATCGAGCCGAAAATACGGAAAAAAATAATGACTCTTTGCTCCTAGCAGTGGAAAAAAATCGAAAAAGAAGGGTGCAACACGAGGACTTCCCAGGAGGTTACCCATCTTAGTACTACTCTCGTCCAAGCGCGTTTAACTTCGGAGTTCTGATGGGATCCGGTGCATTAGCGCTGGTATGATCGCACCCGTCAGTCTTCGCACAAACTATTTACTTAACTAGTTGCCGTGCCTCGGTTACAAGCTCCTTCTCGACTTTCGACGGCCATAACTTTTCATCCGGGAATCCGATCGGGACAATCTTTTTTTTCATTTCATATAACTTTTCGTGATCTATCATTCCGTTCCTTCAAAAATAACATCGAGCTGAAAATACGGAAAAAAATAATGACTCTTTGCTCGTAGCAGTGGAAAAAAATTAAAAAAGAGGGGTGCAACACGAGGACTTCCCAGGAGGTCACCCATCCTAGTACTACTCTCGCCCAAGCGCGTCTAACTTCGGAGTTCTGATGGGATCCGGTGCATTAGCGCTGGTATGATCGCACCCGTCAGTCTTCGCACAAACTATTTACTTAACTAGTTGCCGTGCCTCGTTGACAAGCTCCTTCTCGACTTTCGACGGCCATAACTTTTCATCCGGGAATCCGATCGGGACAATCTTTTTTTTCATTTCATATAACTTTTCGTGATCTATCATTCCGTTCCTTCAAAAATAACATCGAGCTGAAAATACGGAAAAAATAATGACTCTTTGCTCGTAGCAGTGGAAAAAAATCGAAAAAGAGGGGTGCAACACGAGGACTTCCCAGGAGGTCACCCATCCTAGTACTACTCTCGCCCAAGCGCGTTTAACTTCGGAGTTCTGATGGGATCCGGTGCATTAGCGCTGGTATGATCGCACCCGTCAGTCTTCGCACAAACTATTTACTTAACTAGTTGCCGTGCCTCGTTGACAAGCTCCTTCTCGACTTTCGACGGCCATAACTTTTCATCCGGGAATCCGATCGGGACAATCTTTTTTTTCATTTCATATAACTTTTCGTGATCTATCATTCCGTTCCTTCAAAAATAACATCGAGCTGAAAATACGGAAAAAATAATGACTCTTTGCTCGTAGCAGTGGAAAAAAATCGAAAAAGAGGGGTGCAACACGAGGACTTCCCAGGAGGTCACCCATCCTAGTACTACTCTCGCCCAAGCGCGTTTAACTTCGGAGTTCTGATGGGATCCGGTGCTTTAGCGCTGGTATGATCGCACCCGTCAGTCTTCGCACAAACTATTTACTTAACTAGTTGCCGTGCCTCGTTGACAAGCTCCTTCTCGACTTTCGACGGCCATAACTTTTCATCCGGGAATCCGATCGGGACAATCTTTTTTTTCATTTCATATAACTTTTCGTGATCTATCATTCCGTTCCTTCAAAAATAACATCGAGCTGAAAATACGGAAAAAATAATGACTCTTTGCTCGTTCGTAGCAGTGGAAAAAAATCGAAAAAGAGGGGTGCAACACGAGGACTTCCCAGGAGGTCACCCATCCTAGTACTACTCTCGCCCAAGCGCGTTTAACTTCGGAGTTCTGATGGGATCCGGTGCATTAGCGCTGGTATGATCGCACCCGTCAGTCTTCGCACAAACTATTTACTTAACTAGTTGCCGTGCCTCGTTGACAAGCTCCTTCTCGACTTTCGACGGCCATAACTTTTCATCCGGGAATCCGATCGGGACAATCTTTTTTTTCATTTCATATAACTTTTCGTGATCTATCATTCCGTTCCTTCAAAAATAACATCGAGCTGAAAATACGGAAAAAATAATGACTCTTTGCTCGTTCGTAGCAGTGGAAAAAAATCGAAAAAGAGGGGTGCAACACGAGGACTTCCCAGGAGGTCACCCATCCTAGTACTACTCTCGCCCAAGCGCGTTTAACTTCGGAGTTCTGATGGGATCCGGTGCATTAGCACTGGTATGATCGCACCCGTCAGTCTTCGCACAAACTATTTACTTAACTAGTTGCCGTGCCTCGTTGACAAGCTCCTTCTCGACTTTCGACGGCCATAACTTTTCATCCGGGAATCCGATCGGGACAATCTTTTTTTTCATTTCATATAACTTTTCGTGATCTATCATTCCGTTCCTTCAAAAATAACATCGAGCTGAAAATACGGAAAAAATAATGACTCTTTGCTCGTTCGTAGCAGTGGAAAAAAATCGAAAAAGAGGGGTGCAACACGAGGACTTCCCAGGAGGTCACCCATCCTAGTACTACTCTCGCCCAAGCGCGTTTAACTTCGGAGTTCTGATGGGATCCGGTGCATTAGCACTGGTATGATCGCACCCGTCAGTCTTCGCACAAACTATTTACTTAACTAGTTGCCGTGCCTCGTTGACAAGCTCCTTCTCGACTTTCGACGGCCATAACTTTTCATCCGGGAATCCGATCGGGACAATCTTTTTTTTCATTTCATATAACTTTTCGTGATCTATCATTCCGTTCCTTCAAAAATAACATCGAGCTGAAAATACGGAAAAAATAATGACTCTTTGCTCGTTCGTAGCAGTGGAAAAAAATCGAAAAAGAGGGGTGCAACACGAGGACTTCCCAGGAGGTCACCCATCCTAGTACTACTCTCGCCCAAGCGCGTTTAACTTCGGAGTTCTGATGGGATCCGGTGCATTAGCGCTGGTATGATCGCACCAGTCAGTCTTCGCACAAACTATTTACTTAACTAGTTGCCGTGCCTCGTTGACAAGCTCCTTCTCGACTTTCGACGGCCATAACTTTTCATCCGGGAATCCGATCGGGACAATCTTTTTTTTCATTTCATATAACTTTTCGTGATCTATCATTCCGTTCCTTCAAAAATAACATCGAGCTGAAAATACGGAAAAAATAATGACTCTTTGCTCGTTCGTAGCAGTGGAAAAAAATCGAAAAAGAGGGGTGCAACACGAGGACTTCCCAGGAGGTCACCCATCCTAGTACTACTCTCGCCCAAGCGCATTTAACTTCGGAGTTCTGATGGGATCCGGTGCATTAGCACTGGTATGATCGCACCCGTCAGTCTTCGCACAAACTATTTACTTAACTAGTTGCCGTGCCTCGTTGACAAGCTCCTTCTCGACTTTCGACGGCCATAACTTTTCATCCGGGAATCCGATCGGGACAATCTTTTTTTTCATTTCATATAACTTTTCGTGATCTATCATTCCGTTCCTTCAAAAATAACATCGAGCTGAAAATACGGAAAAAATAATGACTCTTTGCTCGTTCGTAGCAGTGGAAAAAAATCGAAAAAGAGGGGTGCAACACGAGGACTTCCCAGGAGGTCACCCATCCTAGTACTACTCTCGCCCAAGCGCGTTTAACTTCGGAGTTCTGATGGGATCCGGTGCATTAGCGCTGGTATGATCGCACCCGTCAGTCTTCGCACAAACTATTTACTTAACTAGTTGCCGTGCCTCGTTGACAAGCTCCTTCTCGACTTTCGACGGCCATAACTTTTCATCCGGGAATCCGATCGGGACAATCTTTTTTTTCATTTCATATAACTTTTCATGATCTATCATTCCGTTCCTTCAAAAATAACATCGAGCTGAAAATACGGAAAAAATAATGACTCTTTGCTCGTTCGTAGCAGTGGAAAAAATCGAAAAAGAGGGGTGCAACACGAGGACTTCCCAGGAGGTCACCCATCCTAGTACTACTCTCGCCCAAGCGCGTTTAACTTCGGAGTTCTGATGGGATCCGGTGCATTAGCGCTGGTATGATCGCACCCGTCAGTCTTCGCACAAACTATTTACTTAACTAGTTGCCGTGCCTCGTTGACAAGCTCCTTCTCGACTTTCGACGGCCATAACTTTTCATCCGGGAATCCGATCGGGACAATCTTTTTTTTCATTTCATATAACTTTTCGTGATCTATCATTCCGTTCCTTCAAAAATAACATCGAGCTGAAAATACGGAAAAAATAATGACTCTTTGCTCGTTCGTAGCAGTGGAAAAAAATCGAAAAAGAGGGGTGCAACACGAGGACTTCCCAGGAGGTCACCCATCCTAGTACTACTCTCGCCCAAGCGCGTTTAACTTCGGAGTTCTGATGGGATCCGGTGCATTAGCGCTGGTATGATCACACCCGTCAGTCTTCGCACAAACTATTTACTTAACTAGTTGCCGTGCCTCGTTGACAAGCTCCTTCTCGACTTTCGACGGCCATAACTTTTCATCCGGGAATCCGATCGGGACAATCTTTTTTTTCATTTCATATAACTTTTCGTGATCTATCATTCCGTTCCTTCAA
Source organism: Hypericum androsaemum (assembly GCA_963995505.1). Taxonomy (NCBI): domain Eukaryota; kingdom Viridiplantae; phylum Streptophyta; class Magnoliopsida; order Malpighiales; family Hypericaceae; genus Hypericum; species Hypericum androsaemum. The sequence goes on from OZ023186.1 coordinate 14,954,600, forward strand.
AAATAACATCGAGCTGAAAATACGGAAAAAATAATGACTCTTTGCTCGTTCGTAGCAGTGGAAAAAAATCGAAAAAGAGGGGTGCAACACGAGGACTTCCCAGGAGGTCACCCATCCTAGTACTACTCTCGCCCAAGCGCGTTTAACTTCGGAGTTCTGATGGGATCCGGTGCATTAGCGCTGGTATGATCGCACCCGTCAGTCTTCGCACAAACTATTTACTTAACTAGTTGCCGTGCCTCGTTGACAAGCTCCTTCTCGACTTTCGACGGCCATAACTTTTCATCCGGGAATCCGATCGGGACAATCTTTTTTTTCATTTCATATAACTTTTCGTGATCTATCATTCCGTTCCTTCAAAAATAACATCGAGCTGAAAATACGGAAAAAATAATGACTCTTTGCTCGTAGCAGTGGAAAAAAATCGAAAAAGAGGGGTGCAACACGAGGACTTCTCAGGAGGTCACCCATCCTAGTACTACTCTCGCCCAAGCGCGTTTAACTTCGGAGTTCTGATGGGATCCGGTGCATTAGCGCTGGTATGATCGCACCCGTCAGTCTTCGCACAAACTATTTACTTAACTAGTTGCCGTGCCTCGTTGACAAGCTCCTTCTCGACTTTCGACGGCCATAACTTTTCATCCGGGAATCCGATCGGGACAATCTTTTTTTTCATTTCATATAACTTTTCGTGATCTATCATTCCGTTCCTTCAAAAATAACATCGAGCTGAAAATACGGAAAAAATAATGACTCTTTGCTCGTTCGTAGCAGTGGAAAAAAATCGAAAAAGAGGGGTGCAACACGAGGACTTCCCAGGAGGTCACCCATCCTAGTACTACTCTCGCCCAAGCGCGTTTAACTTCGGAGTTCTGATGGGATCCGGTGCATTAGCGCTGGTATGATCACACCCGTCAGTCTTCGCACAAACTATTTACTTAACTAGTTGCCGTGCCTCGTTGACAAGCTCCTTCTCGACTTTCGACGGCCATAACTTTTCATCCGGGAATCCGATCGGGACAATCTTTTTTTTCATTTCATATAACTTTTCGTGATCTATCATTCCGTTCCTTCAAAAATAACATCGAGCTGAAAATACGGAAAAAATAATGACTCTTTGCTCGTTCGTAGCAGTGGAAAAAAATCGAAAAAGAGGGGTGCAACACGAGGACTTCCCAGGAGGTCACCCATCCTAGTACTACTCTCGCCCAAGCGCGTTTAACTTCGGAGTTCTGATGGGATCCGGTGCATTAGCGCTGGTATGATCGCACCCGTCAGTCTTCGCACAAACTATTTACTTAACTAGTTGCCGTGCCTCGTTGACAAGCTCCTTCTCGACTTTCGACGGCCATAACTTTTCATCCGGGAATCCGATCGGGACAATCTTTTTTTTCATTTCATATAACTTTTCGTGATCTATCATTCCGTTCCTTCAAAAATAACATCGAGCTGAAAATACGGAAAAAATAATGACTCTTTGCTCGTAGCAGTGGAAAAAAATCGAAAAAGAGGGGTGCAACACGAGGACTTCTCAGGAGGTCACCCATCCTAGTACTACTCTCGCCCAAGCGCGTTTAACTTCGGAGTTCTGATGGGATCCGGTGCATTAGCGCTGGTATGATCGCACCCGTCAGTCTTCGCACAAACTATTTACTTAACTAGTTGCCGTGCCTCGTTGACAAGCTCCTTCTCGACTTTCGACGGCCATAACTTTTCATCCGGGAATCCGATCGGGACAATCTTTTTTTTCATTTCATATAACTTTTCGTGATCTATCATTCCGTTCCTTCAAAAATAACATCGAGCTGAAAATACGGAAAAAATAATGACTCTTTGCTCGTTCGTAGCAGTGGAAAAAAATCGAAAAAGAGGGGTGCAACACGAGGACTTCCCAGGAGGTCACCCATCCTAGTACTACTCTCGCCCAAGCGCGTTTAACTTCGGAGTTCTGATGGGATCCGGTGCATTATCGCTGGTATGATCGCACCCATCAGTCTTCGCACAAACTATTTACTTAACTAGTTGCCGTGCCTCGTTGACAAGCTCCTTCTCGACTTTCGACGGCCATAACTTTTCATCCGGGAATCCGATCGGGACAATCTTTTTTTTCATTTCATATAACTTTTCGTGATCTATCATTCCGTTCCTTCAAAAATAACATCGAGCTGAAAATACGGAAAAAATAATGACTCTTTGCTCGTAGCAGTGGAAAAAAATCGAAAAAGAGGGGTGCAACACGAGGACTTCTCAAGAGGTCACCCATCCTAGTACTACTCTCGCCCAAGCGCGTTTAACTTCGGAGTTCTGATGGGATCCGGTGCATTAGCGCTGGTATGATCGCACCCGTCAGTCTTCGCACAAACTATTTACTTAACTAGTTGCCGTGCCTCGTTGACAAGCTCCTTCTCGACTTTCGACGGCCATAACTTTTCATCCGGGAATCCGATCGGGACAATCTTTTTTTTCATTTCATATAACTTTTCGTGATCTATCATTCCGTTCCTTCAAAAATAACATCGAGCTGAAAATACGGAAAAAAATAATGACTCTTTGCTCGTAGCAGTGGAAAAAAATCGAAAAAGAGGGGTGCAACACGAGGACTTCCTAGGAGGTCACCCATCCTAGTACTACTCTCGCCCAAGCGCGTTTAACTTCGGAGTTCTGATGGGATCCGGTGCATTAGCGCTGGTATGATCGCACCCGTCAGTCTTCGCACAAACTATTTACTTAACTAGTTGCCGTGCCTCGTTGACAAGCTCCTTCTCGACTTTCGACGGCCATAACTTTTCATCCGGGAATCCGATCGGGACAATCTTTTTTTTCATTTCATATAACTTTTCGTGATCTATCATTCCGTTCCTTCAAAAATAACATCGAGCTGAAAATACGGAAAAAAATAATGACTCTTTGCTCGTAGCAGTGGAAAAAAATCGAAAAAGAGGGGTGCAACACGAGGACTTCCCAGGAGGTCACCCATCCTAGTACTACTCTCGCCCAAGCGCGTTTAACTTCGGAGTTCTGATGGGATCCGGTGCATTAGCGCTGGTATGATCGCACCCGTCAGTCTTCGCACAAACTATTTACTTAACTAGTTGCCGTGCCTCGTTGACAAGCTCCTTCTCGACTTTCGACGGCCATAACTTTTCATCCGGGAATCCGATCGGGACAATCTTTTTTTTCATTTCATATAACTTTTCGTGATCTATCATTCCGTTCCTTCAAAAATAACATCGAGCTGAAAATACGGAAAAAAATAATGACTCTTTGCTCGTAGCAGTGGAAAAAAATCGAAAAAGAGGGGTGCAACACGAGGACTTCCCAGGAGGTCACCCATCCTAGTACTACTCTCGCCCAAGCGCGTTTAACTTCGGAGTTCTGATGGAATCCGGTGCATTAGCGTTGGTATGATCGCACCCGTCAGTCTTCGCACAAACTATTTACTTAACTAGTTGCCGTGCCTCGTTGACAAGCTCCTTCTCGACTTTCGACGGCCATAACTTTTCATCCGGGAATCCGATCGGGACAATCTTTTTTTTCATTTCATATAACTTTTCGTGATCTATCATTCCGTTCCTTCAAAAATAACATCGAGCTGAAAATACGGAAAAAATAATGACTCTTTGCTCGTAGCAGTGGAAAAAAATCGAAAAAGAGGGGTGCAACACGAGGACTTCCCAGGAGGTCACCCATCCTAGTACTACTCTCGCCCAAGCGCGTTTAACTTCGGAGTTCTGATGGGATCCGGTGCATTAGCGCTGGTATGATCGCACCCGTCAGTCTTCGCACAAACTATTTACTTAACTAGTTGCCGTGCCTCGTTGACAAGCTCCTTCTCGACTTTCGACGGCCATAACTTTTCATCCGGGAATCCGATCGGGACAATCTTTTTTTTCATTTCATATAACTTTTCGTGATCTATCATTCCGTTCCTTCAAAAATAACATCGAGCTGAAAATACGGAAAAAATAATGACTCTTTGCTCGTAGCAGTGGAAAAAAATCGAAAAAGAGGGGTGCAACACGAGGACTTCCCAGGAGGTCACCCATCCTAGTACTACTCTCGCCCAAGCGCGTTTAACTTCGGAGTTCTGATGGGATCCGGTGCATTAGCGCTGGTATGATCGCACCCGTCAGTGTTCGCACAAACTATTTACTTAACTAGTTGCCGTGCCTCGTTGACAAGCTCCTTCTCGACTTTCGACGGCCATAACTTTTCATCCGGGAATCCGATCGGGACAATCTTTTTTTTCATTTCATATAACTTTTCGTGATCTATCATTCCGTTCCTTCAAAAATAACATCGAGCTGAAAATACGGAAAAAATAATGACTCTTTGCTCGTAGCAGTGGAAAAAAATCGAAAAAGAGGGGTGCAACACGAGGACTTCCCAGGAGGTCACCCATCCTAGTACTACTCTCGCCCAAGCGCGTTTAACTTCGGAGTTCTGATGGGATCCGGTGCATTAGCGCTGGTATGATCGCACCCGTCAGTCTTCGCACAAACTATTTACTTAACTAGTTGCCGTGCCTCGTTGACAAGCTCCTTCTCGACTTTCGACGGCCATAACTTTTCATCCGGGAATCCGATCGGGACAATCTTTTTTTTCATTTCATATAACTTTTCGTGATCTATTATTCCGTTCCTTCAAAAATAACATCGAGCTGAAAATACGGAAAAAAATAATGACTCTTTGCTCGTAGCAGTGGAAAAAAATCGAAAAAGAGGGGTGCAACACGAGGACTTCCCAGGAGGTCACCCATCCTAGTACTACTCTCGCCCAAGCGCGTTTAACTTCGGAGTTCTGATGGGATCCGGTGCATTAGCGCTGGTATGATCGCACCCGTCAGTCTTCGCACAAACTATTTACTTAACTAGTTGCCGTGCCTCGTTGACAAGCTCCTTCTCGACTTTCGACGGCCATAACTTTTCATCCGGGAATCCGATCGGGACAATCTTTTTTTTCATTTCATATAACTTTTCGTGATCTATCATTCCGTTCCTTCAAAAATAACATCGAGCTGAAAATACGGAAAAAAATAATGACTCTTTGCTCGTAGCAGTGGAAAAAAATCGAAAAAGAGGGGTGCAACACGAGGACTTCCCAGGAGGTCACCCATCCTAGTACTACTCTCGCCCAAGCGCGTTTAACTTCGGAGTTCTGATGGGATCCGGTGCATTAGCGCTGGTATGATCGCACCCGTCAGTCTTCGCACAAACTATTTACTTAACTAGTTGCCGTGCCTCGTTGACAAGCTCCTTCTCGACTTTCGACGGCCATAACTTTTCATCCGGGAATCCGATCGGGACAATCTTTTTTTTCATTTCATATAACTTTTCGTGATCTATCATTCCGTTCCTTCAAAAATAACATCGAGCTGAAAATACGGAAAAAATAATGACTCTTTGCTCGTAGCAGTGGAAAAAAATCGAAAAAGAGGGGTGCAACACGAGGACTTCCCAGGAGGTCACCCATCCTAGTACTACTCTCGCCCAAGCGCGTTTAACTTCGGAGTTCTGATGGGATCCGGTGCATTAGCGCTGGTATGATCGCACCAGTCAGTCTTCGCACAAACTATTTACTTAACTAGTTGCCGTGCCTCGTTGACAAGCTCCTTCTCGACTTTCGACGGCCATAACTTTTCATCCGGGAATCCGATCGGGACAATCTTTTTTTTCATTTCATATAACTTTTCGTGATCTATCATTCCGTTCCTTCAAAAATAACATCGAGCTGAAAATACGGAAAAAATAATGACTCTTTGCTCGTAGCAGTGGAAAAAAATCGAAAAAGAGGGGTGCAACACGAGGACTTCCCAGGAGGTCACCCATCCTAGTACTACTCTCGCCCAAGCGCGTTTAACTTCGGAGTTCTGATGGGATCCGGTGCATTAGCGCTGGTATGATCGCACCCGTCAGTCTTCGCACAAACTATTTACTTAACTAGTTGCCGTGCCTCGTTGACAAGCTCCTTCTCGACTTTCGACGGCCATAACTTTTCATCCGGGAATCCGATCGGGACAATCTTTTTTTTCATTTCATATAACTTTTCGTGATCTATCATTCCGTTCCTTCAAAAATAACATCGAGCTGAAAATACGGAAAAAATAATGACTCTTTGCTCGTAGCAGTGGAAAAAAATCGAAAAAGAGGGGTGCAACACGAGGACTTCCCAGGAGGTCACCCATCCTAGTACTACTCTCGCCCAAGCGCGTCTAACTTCGGAGTTCTGATGGGATCCGGTGCATTAGCGCTGGTATGATCGCACCCGTCAGTCTTCGCACAAACTATTTACTTAACTAGTTGCCGTGCCTCGTTGACAAGCTCCTTCTCGACTTTCGACGGCCATAACTTTTCATCCGGGAATCCGATCGGGACAATCTTTTTTTTCATTTCATATAACTTTTCGTGATCTATCATTCCGTTCCTTCAAAAATAACATCGAGCTGAAAATACGGAAAAAATAATGACTCTTTGCTCGTAGCAGTGGAAAAAAATCGAAAAAGAGGGGTGCAACACGAGGACTTCCCAGGAGGTCACCCATCCTAGTACTACTCTCGCCCAAGCGCGTCTAACTTCGGAGTTCTGATGGGATCCGGTGCATTAGCGCTGGTATGATCGCACCCGTCAGTCTTCGCACAAACTATTTACTTAACTAGTTGCCGTGCCTCGTTGACAAGCTCCTTCTCGACTTTCGACGGCCATAACTTTTCATCCGGGAATCCGATCGGGACAATCTTTTTTTTCATTTCATATAACTTTTCGTGATCTATCATTCCGTTCCTTCAAAAATAACATCGAGCTGAAAATACGGAAAAAATAATGACTCTTTGCTCGTAGCAGTGGAAAAAAATCGAAAAAGAGGGGTGCAACACGAGGACTTCCCAGGAGGTCACCCATCCTAGTACTACTCTCGCCCAAGCGCGTCTAACTTCGGAGTTCTGATGGGATCCGGTGCATTAGCGCTGGTATGATCGCACCCGTCAGTCTTCGCACAAACTATTTACTTAACTAGTTGCCGTGCCTCGTTGACAAGCTCCTTCTCGACTTTCGACGGCCATAACTTTTCATCCGGGAATCCGATCGGGACAATCTTTTTTTTCATTTCATATAACTTTTCGTGATCTATCATTCCGTTCCTTCAAAAATAACATCGAGCTGAAAATACGGAAAAAATAATGACTCTTTGCTCGTAGCAGTGGAAAAAAATCGAAAAAGAGGGGTGCAACACGAGGACTTCCCAGGAGGTCACCCATCCTAGTACTACTCTCGCCCAAGCGCGTTTAACTTCGGAGTTCTGATGGGATCTGGTGCATTAGCGCTGGTATGATCGCACCCGTCAGTCTTCGCACAAACTATTTACTTAACTAGTTGCCGTGCCTCGTTGACAAGCTCCTTCTCGACTTTCGACGGCCATAACTTTTCATCCGGGAATCCGATCGGGACAATCTTTTTTTTCATTTCATATAACTTTTCGTGATCTATCATTCCGTTCCTTCAAAAATAACATCGAGCTGAAAATACGGAAAAAATAATGACTCTTTGCTCGTAGCAGTGGAAAAAAATCGAAAAAGAGGGGTGCAACACGAGGACTTCCCAGGAGGTCACCCATCCTAGTACTACTCTCGCCCAAGCGCGTTTAACTTCGGAGTTATGATGGGATCCGGTGCATTAGCGCTGGTATGATCGCACCCGTCAGTCTTCGCACAAACTATTTACTTAACTAGTTGCCGTGCCTCGTTGACAAGCTCCTTCTCGACTTTCGACGGCCATAACTTTTCATCCGGGAATCCGATCGGGACAATCTTTTTTTTCATTTCATATAACTTTTCGTGATCTATCATTCCGTTCCTTCAAAAATAACATCGAGCTGAAAATACGGAAAAAATAATGACTCTTTGCTCGTAGCAGTGGAAAAAAATCGAAAAAGAGGGGTGCAACACGAGGACTTCCCAGGAGGTCACCCATCCTAGTACTACTCTCGCCCAAGCGCGTTTAACTTCGGAGTTCTGATGGGATCCGGTGCATTAGCGCTGGTATGATCGCACCCGTCAGTCTTCGCACAAACTATTTACTTAACTAGTTGCCGTGCCTCGTTGACAAGCTCCTTCTCGACTTTCGACGGCCATAACTTTTCATCCGGGAATCCGATCGGGACAATCTTTTTTTTCATTTCATATAACTTTTCGTGATCTATCATTCCGTTCCTTCAAAAATAACATCGAGCTGAAAATACGGAAAAAATAATGACTCTTTGCTCGTAGCAGTGGAAAAAAATCGAAAAAGAGGGGTGCAACACGAGGACTTCCCAGGAGGTCACCCATCCTAGTACTACTCTCGCCCAAGCGCGTTTAACTTCGGAGTTCTGATGGGATCCGGTGCATTAGCGCTGGTATGATCGCACCCGTCAGTCTTCGCACAAACTATTTACTTAACTAGTTGCCGTGCCTCGTTGACAAGCTCCTTCTCGACTTTCGACGGCCATAACTTTTCATCCGGGAATCCGATCGGGACAATCTTTTTTTTCATTTCATATAACTTTTCGTGATCTATCATTCCGTTCCTTCAAAAATAACATCGAGCTGAAAATACGGAAAAAATAATGACTCTTTGCTCGTAGCAGTGGAAAAAAATCGAAAAAGAGGGGTGCAACACGAGGACTTCCCAGGAGGTCACCCATCCTAGTACTACTCTCGCCCAAGCGCGTTTAACTTCGGAGTTCTGATGGGATCCGGTGCATTAGCGCTGGTATGATCGCACCCGTCAGTCTTCGCACAAACTATTTACTTAACTAGTTGCCGTGCCTCGTTGACAAGCTCCTTCTCGACTTTCGACGGCCATAACTTTTCATCCGGGAATCCGATCGGGACAATCTTTTTTTTCATTTCATATAACTTTTCGTGATCTATCATTCCGTTCCTTCAAAAATAACATCGAGCTGAAAATACGGAAAAAATAATGACTCTTTGCTCGTAGCAGTGGAAAAAAATCGAAAAAGAGGGGTGCAACACGAGGACTTCCCAGGAGGTCACCCATCCTAGTACTACTCTCGCCCAAGCGCGTTTAACTTCGGAGTTCTGATGGGATCCGGTGCATTAGCGCTGGTATGATCGCACCCGTCAGTCTTCGCACAAACTATTTACTTAACTAGTTGCCGTGCCTCGTTGACAAGCTCCTTCTCGACTTTCGACGGCCATAACTTTTCATCCGGGAACCCGATCGGGACAATCTTTTTTTTCATTTCATATAACTTTTCGTGATCTATCATTCCGTTCCTTCAAAAATAACATCGAGCTGAAAATACGGAAAAAAATAATGACTCTTTGCTCGTAGCAGTGGAAAAAAATCGAAAAAGAGGGGTGCAACACGAGGACTTCCCAGGAGGTCACCCATCCTAGTACTACTCTCGCCCAAGCGCGTTTAACTTCGGAGTTCTGATGGGATCCGGTGCATTAGCGCTGGTATGATCGCACCCGTCAGTCTTCGCACAAACTATTTACTTAACTAGTTGCCGTGCCTCGTTGACAAGCTCCTTCTCGACTTTCGACGGCCATAACTTTTCATCCGGGAATCCGATCGGGACAATCTTTTTTTTCATTTCATATAACTTTTCGTGATCTATCATTCCGTTCCTTCAAAAATAACATCGAGCTGAAAATACGGAAAAAATAATGACTCTTTGCTCGTAGCAGTGGAAAAAAATCGAAAAAGAGGGGTGCAACACGAGGACTTCCCAGGAGGTCACCCATCCTAGTACTACTCTCGCCCAAGCGCGTTTAACTTCGGAGTTCTGATGGGATCCGGTGCATTAGCGCTGGTATGATCGCACCCGTCAGTCTTCGCACAAACTATTTACTTAACTAGTTGCCGTGCCTCGTTGACAAGCTCCTTCTCGACTTTCGACGGCCATAACTTTTCATCCGGGAATCCGATCGGGACAATCTTTTTTTTCATTTCATATAACTTTTCGTGATCTATCATTCCGTTCCTTCAAAAATAACATCGAGCTGAAAATACGGAAAAAATAATGACTCTTTGCTCGTAGCAGTGGAAAAAAATCGAAAAAGAGGGGTGCAACACGAGGACTTCCCAGGAGGTCACCCATCCTAGTACTACTCTCGCCCAAGCGCGTTTAACTTCGGAGTTCTGATGGGATCCGGTGCATTAGCGCTGGTATGATCGCACCCGTCAGTCTTCGCACAAACTATTTACTTAACTAGTTGCCGTGCCTCGTTGACAAGCTCCTTCTCGACTTTCGACGGCCATAACTTTTCATCCGGGAACCCGATCGGGACAATCTTTTTTTTCATTTCATATAACTTTTCGTGATCTATCATTCCGTTCCTTCAAAAATAACATCGAGCTGAAAATACGGAAAAAAATAATGACTCTTTGCTCGTAGCAGTGGAAAAAAATCGAAAAAGAGGGGTGCAACACGAGGACTTCCCAGGAGGTCACCCATCCTAGTACTACTCTCGCCCAAGCGCGTTTAACTTCGGAGTTCTGATGGGATCCGGTGCATTAGCGCTGGTATGATCGCACCCGTCAGTCTTCGCACAAACTATTTACTTAACTAGTTGCCGTGCCTCGTTGACAAGCTCCTTCTCGACTTTCGACGGCCATAACTTTTCATCCGGGAATCCGATCGGGACAATCTTTTTTTTCATTTCATATAACTTTTCGTGATCTATCATTCCGTTCCTTCAAAAATAACATCGAGCTGAAAATACGGAAAAAATAATGACTCTTTGCTCGTAGCAGTGGAAAAAAATCGAAAAAGAGGGGTGCAACACGAGGACTTCCCAGGAGGTCACCCATCCTAGTACTACTCTCGCCCAAGCGCGTTTAACTTCGGAGTTCTGATGGGATCCGGTGCATTAGCGCTGGTATGATCGCACCCGTCAGTCTTCGCACAAACTATTTACTTAACTAGTTGCCGTGCCTCGTTGACAAGCTCCTTCTCGACTTTCGACGGCCATAACTTTTCATCCGGGAATCCGATCGGGACAATCTTTTTTTTCATTTCATATAACTTTTCGTGATCTATCATTCCGTTCCTTCAAAAATAACATCGAGCTGAAAATACGGAAAAAATAATGACTCTTTGCTCGTAGCAGTGGAAAAAAATCGAAAAAGAGGGGTGCAACACGAGGACTTCCCAGGAGGTCACCCATCCTAGTACTACTCTCGCCCAAGCGCGTTTAACTTCGGAGTTCTGATGGGATCCGGTGCATTAGCGCTGGTATGATCGCACCCGTCAGTCTTCGCACAAACTATTTACTTAACTAGTTGCCGTGCCTCGTTGACAAGCTCCTTCTCGACTTTCGACGGCCATAACTTTTCATCCGGGAATCCGATCGGGACAATCTTTTTTTTCATTTCATATAACTTTTCGTGATCTATCATTCCGTTCCTTCAAAAATAACATCGAGCTGAAAATACGGAAAAAATAATGACTCTTTGCTCGTAGCAGTGGAAAAAAATCGAAAAAGAGGGGTGCAACACGAGGACTTCCCAGGAGGTCACCCATCCTAGTACTACTCTCGCCCAAGCGCGTTTAACTTCGGAGTTCTGATGGGATCCGGTGCATTAGCGCTGGTATGATCGCACCCGTCAGTCTTCGCACAAACTATTTACTTAACTAGTTGCCGTGCCTCGTTGACAAGCTCCTTCTCGACTTTCGACGGCCATAACTTTTCATCCGGGAATCCGATCGGGACAATCTTTTTTTTCATTTCATATAACTTTTCGTGATCTATCATTCCGTTCCTTCAAAAATAACATCGAGCTGAAAATACGGAAAAAATAATGACTCTTTGCTCGTAGCAGTGGAAAAAAATCGAAAAAGATGGGTGCAACACGAGGACTTCCCAGGAGGTCACCCATCCTAGTACTACTCTCGCCCAAGCGCGTTTAACTTCGGAGTTCTGATGGGATCCGGTGCATTAGCGCTGGTATGATCGCACCCGTCAGTCTTCGCACAAACTATTTACTTAACTAGTTGCCGTGCCTCGTTGACAAGCTCCTTCTCGACTTTCGACGGCCATAACTTTTCATCCGGGAATCCGATCGGGACAATCTTTTTTTTCATTTCATATAACTTTTCGTGATCTATCATTCCGTTCCTTCAAAAATAACATCGAGCTGAAAATACGGAAAAAATAATGACTCTTTGCTCGTAGCAGTGGAAAAAAATCGAAAAAGAGGGGTGCAACACGAGGACTTCCCAGGAGGTCACCCATCCTAGTACTACTCTCGCCCAAGCGCGTTTAACTTCGGAGTTCTGATGGGATCCGGTGCATTAGCGCTGGTATGATCGCACCCGTCAGTCTTCGCACAAACTATTTACTTAACTAGTTGCCGTGCCTCGTTGACAAGCTCCTTCTCGACTTTCGACGGCCATAACTTTTCATCCGGGAATCCGATCGGGACAATCTTTTTTTTCATTTCATATAACTTTTCGTGATCTATCATTCCGTTCCTTCAAAAATAACATCGAGCTGAAAATACGGAAAAAATAATGACTCTTTGCTCGTAGCAGTGGAAAAAAATCGAAAAAGAGGGGTGCAACACGAGGACTTCCCAGGAGGTCACCCATCCTAGTACTACTCTCGCCCAAGCGCGTTTAACTTCGGAGTTCTGATGGGATCCGGTGCATTAGCGCTGGTATGATCGCACCCGTCAGTCTTCGCACAAACTATTTACTTAACTAGTTGCTGTGCCTCGTTGACAAGCTCCTTCTCGACTTTCGACGGCCATAACTTTTCATCCGGGAATCCGATCGGGACAATCTTTTTTTTCATTTCATATAACTTTTCGTGATCTATCATTCCGTTCCTTCAAAAATAACATCGAGCTGAAAATACGGAAAAAATAATGACTCTTTGCTCGTTCGTAGCAGTGGAAAAAAATCGAAAAAGAGGGGTGCAACACGAGGACTTCCCAGGAGGTCACCCATCCTAGTACTACTCTCGCCCAAGCGCGTTTAACTTCGGAGTTCTGATGGGATCCGGTGCATTAGCGCTGGTATGATCGCACCCGTCAGTCTTCGCACAAACTATTTACTTAACTAGTTGCCGTGCCTCGTTGACAAGCTCCTTCTCGACTTTCGACGGCCATAACTTTTCATCCGGGAATCCGATCGGGACAATCTTTTTTTTCATTTCATATAACTTTTCGTGATCTATCATTCCGTTCCTTCAAAAATAACATCGAGCTGAAAATACGGAAAAAATAATGACTCTTTGCTCGTTCGTAGCAGTGGAAAAAAATCGAAAAAGAGGGGTGCAACACGAGGACTTCCCAGGAGGTCACCCATCCTAGTACTACTCTCGCCCAAGCGCGTTTAACTTCGGAGTTCTGATGGGATCCGGTGCATTAGCGCTGGTATGATCGCACCCGTCAGTCTTCGCACAAACTATTTACTTAACTAGTTGCCGTGCCTCGTTGACAAGCTCCTTCTCGACTTTCGACGGCCATAACTTTTCATCCGGGAATCCGATCGGGACAATCTTTTTTTTCATTTCATATAACTTTTCGTGATCTATCATTCCGTTCCTTCAAAAATAACATCGAGCTGAAAATACGGAAAAAATAATGACTCTTTGCTCGTTCGTAGCAGTGGAAAAAAATCGAAAAAGAGGGGTGCAACACGAGGACTTCCCAGGAGGTCACCCATCCTAGTACTACTCTCGCCCAAGCGCGTTTAACTTCGGAGTTCTGATGGGATCCGGTGCATTAGCACTGGTATGATCGCACCCGTCAGTCTTCGCACAAACTATTTACTTAACTAGTTGCCGTGCCTCGTTGACAAGCTCCTTCTCGACTTTCGACGGCCATAACTTTTCATCCGGGAATCCGATCGGGACAATCTTTTTTTTCATTTCATATAACTTTTCGTGATCTATCATTCCGTTCCTTCAAAAATAACATCGAGCTGAAAATACGGAAAAAATAATGACTCTTTGCTCGTTCGTAGCAGTGGAAAAAAATCGAAAAAGAGGGGTGCAACACGAGGACTTCCCAGGAGGTCACCCATCCTAGTACTACTCTCGCCCAAGCGCGTTTAACTTCGGAGTTCTGATGGGATCCGGTGCATTAGCGCTGGTATGATCGCACCTGTCAGTCTTCGCACAAACTATTTACTTAACTAGTTGCCGTGCCTCGTTGACAAGCTCCTTCTCGACTTTCGACGGCCATAACTTTTCATCCGGGAATCCGATCGGGACAATCTTTTTTTTCATTTCATATAACTTTTCGTGATCTATCATTCCGTTCCTTCAAAAATAACATCGAGCTGAAAATACGGAAAAAATAATGACTCTTTGCTCGTTCGTAGCAGTGGAAAAAAATCGAAAAAGAGGGGTGCAACACGAGGACTTCCCAGGAGGTCACCCATCCTAGTACTACTCTCGCCCAAGCGCGTTTAACTTCGGAGTTCTGATGGGATCCGGTGCATTAGCGCTGGTATGATCGCACCCGTCAGTCTTCGCACAAACTATTTACTTAACTAGTTGCCGTGCCTCGTTGACAAGCTCCTTCTCGACTTTCGACGGCCATAACTTTTCATCCGGGAATCCGATCGGGACAATCTTTTTTTTCATTTCATATAACTTTTCGTGATCTATCATTCCGTTCCTTCAAAAATAACATCGAGCTGAAAATACGGAAAAAATAATGACTCTTTGCTCGTTCGTAGCAGTGGAAAAAAATCGAAAAAGAGGGGTGCAACACGAGGACTTCCCAGGAGGTCACCCATCCTAGTACTACTCTCGCCCAAGCGCGTTTAACTTCGGAGTTCTGATGGGATCCGGTGCATTAGCACTGGTATGATCGCACCCGTCAGTCTTCGCACAAACTATTTACTTAACTAGTTGCCGTGCCTCGTTGACAAGCTCCTTCTCGACTTTCGACGGCCATAACTTTTCATCCGGGAATCCGATCGGGACAATCTTTTTTTTCATTTCATATAACTTTTCGTGATCTATCATTCCGTTCCTTCAAAAATAACATCGAGCTGAAAATACGGAAAAAATAATGACTCTTTGCTCGTAGCAGTGGAAAAAAATCGAAAAAGAGGGGTGCAACACGAGGACTTCCCAGGAGGTCACCCATCCTAGTACTACTCTCGCCCAAGCGCGTTTAACTTCGGAGTTCTGATGGGATCCGGTGCATTAGCGCTGGTATGATCGCACCCGTCAGTCTTCGCACAAACTATTTACTTAACTAGTTGCCGTGCCTCGTTGACAAGCTCCTTCTCGACTTTCGACGGCCATAACTTTTCATCCGGGAATCCGATCGGGACAATCTTTTTTTTCATTTCATATAACTTTTCGTGATCTATCATTCCGTTCCTTCAAAAATAACATCGAGCTGAAAATACGGAAAAAATAATGACTCTTTGCTCGTTCGTAGCAGTGGAAAAAAATCGAAAAAGAGGGGTGCAACACGAGGACTTCCCAGGAGGTCACCCATCCTAGTACTACTCTCGCCCAAGCGCGTTTAACTTCGGAGTTCTGATGGGATCCGGTGCATTAGCGCTGGTATGATCACACCCGTCAGTCTTCGCACAAACTATTTACTTAACTAGTTGCCGTGCCTCGTTGACAAGCTCCTTCTCGACTTTCGACGGCCATAACTTTTCATCCGGGAATCCGATCGGGACAATCTTTTTTTTCATTTCATATAACTTTTCGTGATCTATCATTCCGTTCCTTCAAAAATAACATCGAGCTGAAAATACGGAAAAAATAATGACTCTTTGCTCGTTCGTAGCAGTGGAAAAAAATCGAAAAAGAGGGGTGCAACACGAGGACTTCCCAGGAGGTCACCCATCCTAGTACTACTCTCGCCCAAGCGCGTTTAACTTCGGAGTTCTGATGGGATCCGGTGCATTAGCGCTGGTATGATCGCACCCGTCAGTCTTCGCACAAACTATTTACTTAACTAGTTGCCGTGCCTCGTTGACAAGCTCCTTCTCGACTTTCGACGGCCATAACTTTTCATCCGGGAATCCGATCGGGACAATCTTTTTTTTCATTTCATATAACTTTTCGTGATCTATCATTCCGTTCCTTCAAAAATAACATCGAGCTGAAAAAACGGAAAAAATAATGACTCTTTGCTCGTTCGTAGCAGTGGAAAAAAATCGAAAAAGAGGGGTGCAACACGAGGACTTCCCAGGAGGTCACCCATCCTAGTACTACTCTCGCCCAAGCGCGTTTAACTTCGGAGTTCTGATGGGATCCGGTGCATTATCGCTGGTATGATCGCACCCATCAGTCTTCGCACAAACTATTTACTTAACTAGTTGCCGTGCCTCGTTGACAAGCTCCTTCTCGACTTTCGACGGCCATAACTTTTCATCCGGGAATCCGATCGGGACAATCTTTTTTTTCATTTCATATAACTTTTCGTGATCTATCATTCCGTTCCTTCAAAAATAACATCGAGCTGAAAATACGGAAAAAATAATGACTCTTTGCTCGTAGCAGTGGAAAAAAATCGAAAAAGAGGGGTGCAACACGAGGACTTCCCAGGAGGTCACCCATCCTAGTACTACTCTCGCCCAAGCGCGTTTAACTTCGGAGTTCTGATGGGATCCGGTGCATTAGCGCTGGTATGATCGCACCCGTCAGTCTTCGCACAAACTATTTACTTAACTAGTTGCCGTGCCTCGTTGACAAGCTCCTTCTCGACTTTCGACGGCCATAACTTTTCATCCGGGAATCCGATCGGGACAATCTTTTTTTTCATTTCATATAACTTTTCGTGATCTATCATTCCGTTCCTTCAAAAATAACATCGAGCTGAAAATACGGAAAAAATAATGACTCTTTGCTCGTTCGTAGCAGTGGAAAAAAATCGAAAAAGAGGGGTGCAACACGAGGACTTCCCAGGAGGTCACCCATCCTAGTACTACTCTCGCCCAAGCGCGTTTAACTTCGGAGTTCTGATGGGATCCGGTGCATTAGCGCTGGTATGATCGCACCCGTCAGTCTTCGCACAAACTATTTACTTAACTAGTTGCCGTGCCTCGTTGACAAGCTCCTTCTCGACTTTCGACGGCCATAACTTTTCATCCGGGAATCCGATCGGGACAATCTTTTTTTTCATTTCATATAACTTTTCGTGATCTATCATTCCGTTCCTTCAAAAATAACATCGAGCTGAAAATACGGAAAAAATAATGACTCTTTGCTCGTTCGTAGCAGTGGAAAAAAATCGAAAAAGAGGGGTGCAACACGAGGACTTCCCAGGAGGTCACCCATCCTAGTACTACTCTCGCCCAAGCGCGTTTAACTTCGGAGTTCTGATGGGATCCGGTGCATTAGCGCTGGTATGATCGCACCCGTCAGTCTTCGCACAAACTATTTACTTAACTAGTTGCCGTGCCTCGTTGACAAGCTCCTTCTCGACTTTCGACGGCCATAACTTTTCATCCGGGAATCCGATCGGGACAATCTTTTTTTTCATTTCATATAACTTTTCGTGATCTATCATTCCGTTCCTTCAAAAATAACATCGAGCTGAAAATACGGAAAAAATAATGACTCTTTGCTCGTTCGTAGCAGTGGAAAAAAATCGAAAAAGAGGGGTGCAACACGAGGACTTCCCAGGAGGTCACCCATCCTAGTACTACTCTCGCCCAAGCGCGTTTAACTTCGGAGTTCTGATGGGATCCGGTGCATTAGCGCTGGTATGATCGCACCCGTCAGTCTTCGCACAAACTATTTACTTAACTAGTTGCCGTGCCTCGTTGACAAGCTCCTTCTCGACTTTCGACGGCCATAACTTTTCATCCGGGAATCCGATCGGGACAATCTTTTTTTTCATTTCATATAACTTTTCGTGATCTATCATTCCGTTCCTTCAAAAATAACATCGAGCTGAAAAAACGGAAAAAATAATGACTCTTTGCTCGTTCGTAGCAGTGGAAAAAAATCGAAAAAGAGGGGTGCAACACGAGGACTTCCCAGGAGGTCACCCATCCTAGTACTACTCTCGCCCAAGCGCGTTTAACTTCGGAGTTCTGATGGGATCCGGTGCATTATCGCTGGTATGATCGCACCCATCAGTCTTCGCACAAACTATTTACTTAACTAGTTGCCGTGCCTCGTTGACAAGCTCCTTCTCGACTTTCGACGGCCATAACTTTTCATCCGGGAATCCGATCGGGACAATCTTTTTTTTCATTTCATATAACTTTTCGTGATCTATCATTCCGTTCCTTCAAAAATAACATCGAGCTGAAAATACGGAAAAAATAATGACTCTTTGCTCGTTCGTAGCAGTGGAAAAAAATCGAAAAAGAGGGGTGCAACACGAGGACTTCCCAGGAGGTCACCCATCCTAGTACTACTCTCGCCCAAGCGCGTTTAACTTCGGAGTTCTGATGGGATCCGGTGCATTAGCGCTGGTATGATCGCACCCGTCAGTCTTCGCACAAACTATTTACTTAACTAGTTGCCGTGCCTCGTTGACAAGCTCCTTCTCGACTTTCGACGGCCATAACTTTTCATCCGGGAATCCGATCGGGACAATCTTTTTTTTCATTTCATATAACTTTTCGTGATCTATCATTCCGTTCCTTCAAAAATAACATCGAGCTGAAAATACGGAAAAAATAATGACTCTTTGCTCGTTCGTAGCAGTGGAAAAAAATCGAAAAAGAGGGGTGCAACACGAGGACTTCCCAGGAGGTCACCCATCCTAGTACTACTCTCGCCCAAGCGCGTTTAACTTCGGAGTTCTGATGGGATCCGGTGCATTAGCGCTGGTATGATCGCACCCGTCAGTCTTCGCACAAACTATTTACTTAACTAGTTGCCGTGCCTCGTTGACAAGCTCCTTCTCGACTTTCGACGGCCATAACTTTTCATCCGGGAATCCGATCGGGACAATCTTTTTTTTCATTTCATATAACTTTTCGTGATCTATCATTCCGTTCCTTCAAAAATAACATCGAGCTGAAAATACGGAAAAAATAATGACTCTTTGCTCGTTCGTAGCAGTGGAAAAAAATCGAAAAAGAGGGGTGCAACACGAGGACTTCCCAGGAGGTCACCCATCCTAGTACTACTCTCGCCCAAGCGCGTTTAACTTCGGAGTTCTGATGGGATCCGGTGCATTAGCGCTGGTATGATCGCACCCGTCAGTCTTCGCACAAACTATTTACTTAACTAGTTGCCGTGCCTCGTTGACAAGCTCCTTCTCGACTTTCGACGGCCATAACTTTTCATCCGGGAATCCGATCGGGATAATCTTTTTTTTCATTTCATATAACTTTTCGTGATCTATCATTCCGTTCCTTCAAAAATAACATCGAGCTGAAAATACAGAAAAAATAATGACTCTTTGCTCGTAGCAGTGGAAAAAAATCGAAAAAGAGGGGTGCAACACGAGGACTTCCCAGGAGGTCACCCATCCTAGTACTACTCTCGCCCAAGCGCGTCTAACTTCGGAGTTCTGATGGGATCCGGTGCATTAGCGCTGGTATGATCGCACCCGTCAGTCTTCGCACAAACTATTTACTTAACTAGTTGCCGTGCCTCGTTGACAAGCTCCTTCTCGACTTTCGACGGCCATAACTTTTCATCCGGGAATCCGATCGGGACAATCTTTTTTTTCATTTCATATAACTTTTCGTGATCTATCATTCCGTTCCTTCAAAAATAACATCGAGCTGAAAATACGGAAAAAATAATGACTCTTTGCTCGTTCGTAGCAGTGGAAAAAAATCGAAAAAGAGGGGTGCAACACGAGGACTTCCCAGGAGGTCACCCATCCTAGTACTACTCTCGCCCAAGCGCGTTTAACTTCGGAGTTCTGATGGGATCCGGTGCATTAGCGCTGGTATGATCGCACCCGTCAGTCTTCGCACAAACTATTTACTTAACTAGTTGCCGTGCCTCGTTGACAAGCTCCTTCTCGACTTTCGACGGCCATAACTTTTCATCCGGGAATCCGATCGGGACAATCTTTTTTTTCATTTCATATAACTTTTCGTGATCTATCATTCCGTTCCTTCAAAAATAACATCGAGCTGAAAATACAGAAAAAATAATGACTCTTTGCTCGTAGCAGTGGAAAAAAATCGAAAAAGAGGGGTGCAACACGAGGACTTCCCAGGAGGTCACCCATCCTAGTACTACTCTCGCCCAAGCGCGTCTAACTTCGGAGTTCTGATGGGATCCGGTGCATTAGCGCTGGTATGATCGCACCCGTCAGTCTTCGCACAAACTATTTACTTAACTAGTTGCCGTGCCTCGTTGACAAGCTCCTTCTCGACTTTCGACGGCCATAACTTTTCATCCGGGAATCCGATCGGGACAATCTTTTTTTTCATTTCATATAACTTTTCGTGATCTATCATTCCGTTCCTTCAAAAATAACATCGAGCTGAAAATACGGAAAAAAATAATGACTCTTTGCTCGTAGCAGTGGAAAAAAATCGAAAAAGAGGGGTGCAACACGAGGACTTCCCAGGAGGTCACCCATCCTAGTACTACTCTCGCCCAAGCGCGTCTAACTTCGGAGTTCTGATGGGATCCGGTGCATTAGCGCTGGTATGATCGCACCCGTCAGTCTTCGCACAAACTATTTACTTAACTAGTTGCCGTGCCTCGTTGACAAGCTCCTTCTCGACTTTCGACGGCCATAACTTTTCATCCGGGAATCCGATCGGGACAATCTTTTTTTTCATTTCATATAACTTTTCGTGATCTATCATTCCGTTCCTTCAAAAATAACATCGAGCTGAAAATACGGAAAAAATAATGACTCTTTGCTCGTAGCAGTGGAAAAAAATCGAAAAAGAGGGGTGCAACACGAGGACTTCCCAGGAGGTCACCCATCCTAGTACTACTCTCGCCCAAGCGCGTTTAACTTCGGAGTTCTGATGGGATCCGGTGCATTAGCGCTGGTATGATCGCACCCGTCAGTCTTCGCACAAACTATTTACTTAACTAGTTGCCGTGCCTCGTTGACAAGCTCCTTCTCGACTTTCGACGGCCATAACTTTTCATCCGGGAATCCGATCGGGACAATCTTTTTTTTCATTTCATATAACTTTTCGTGATCTATCATTCCGTTCCTTCAAAAATAACATCGAGCTGAAAATACGGAAAAAATAATGACTCTTTGCTCGTAGCAGTGGAAAAAAATCGAAAAAGAGGGGTGCAACACGAGGACTTCCCAGGAGGTCACCCATCCTAGTACTACTCTCGCCCAAGCGCGTTTAACTTCGGAGTTCTGATGGGATCCGGTGCATTAGCGCTGGTATGATCGCACCCGTCAGTCTTCGCACAAACTATTTACTTAACTAGTTGCCGTGCCTCGTTGACAAGCTCCTTCTCGACTTTCGACGGCCATAACTTTTCATCCGGGAATCCGATCGGGACAATCTTTTTTTTCATTTCATATAACTTTTCGTGATCTATCATTCCGTTCCTTCAAAAATAACATCGAGCTGAAAATACGGAAAAAATAATGACTCTTTGCTCGTAGCAGTGGAAAAAAATCGAAAAAGAGGGGTGCAACACGAGGACTTCCCAGGAGGTCACCCATCCTAGTACTACTCTCGCCCAAGCGCGTTTAACTTCGGAGTTCTGATGGGATCCGGTGCATTAGCGCTGGTATGATCGCACCCGTCAGTCTTCGCACAAACTATTTACTTAACTAGTTGCCGTGCCTCGTTGACAAGCTCCTTCTCGACTTTCGACGGCCATAACTTTTCATCCGGGAATCCGATCGGGACAATCTTTTTTTTCATTTCATATAACTTTTCGTGATCTATCATTCCGTTCCTTCAAAAATAACATCGAGCTGAAAATACGGAAAAAATAATGACTCTTTGCTCGTAGCAGTGGAAAAAAATCGAAAAAGAGGGGTGCAACACGAGGACTTCCCAGGAGGTCACCCATCCTAGTACTACTCTCGCCCAAGCGCGTTTAACTTCGGAGTTCTGATGGGATCCGGTGCATTAGCGCTGGTATGATCGCACCCGTCAGTCTTCGCACAAACTATTTACTTAACTAGTTGCCGTGCCTCGTTGACAAGCTCCTTCTCGACTTTCGACGGCCATAACTTTTCATCCGGGAATCCGATCGGGACAATCTTTTTTTTCATTTCATATAACTTTTCGTGATCTATCATTCCGTTCCTTCAAAAATAACATCGAGCTGAAAATACGGAAAAAATAATGACTCTTTGCTCGTAGCAGTGGAAAAAAATCGAAAAAGAGGGGTGCAACACGAGGACTTCCCAGGAGGTCACCCATCCTAGTACTACTCTCGCCCAAGCGCGTTTAACTTCGGAGTTCTGATGGGATCCGGTGCATTAGCGCTGGTATGATCGCACCCGTCAGTCTTCGCACAAACTATTTACTTAACTAGTTGCCGTGCCTCGTTGACAAGCTCCTTCTCGACTTTCGACGGCCATAACTTTTCATCCGGGAATCCGATCGGGACAATCTTTTTTTTCATTTCATATAACTTTTCGTGATCTATCATTCCGTTCCTTCAAAAATAACATCGAGCTGAAAATACGGAAAAAATAATGACTCTTTGCTCGTAGCAGTGGAAAAAAATCGAAAAAGAGGGGTGCAACACGAGGACTTCCCAGGAGGTCACCCATCCTAGTACTACTCTCGCCCAAGCGCGTTTAACTTCGGAGTTCTGATGGGATCCGGTGCATTAGCGCTGGTATGATCGCACCCGTCAGTCTTCGCACAAACTATTTACTTAACTAGTTGCCGTGCCTCGTTGACAAGCTCCTTCTCGACTTTCGACGGCCATAACTTTTCATCCGGGAATCCGATCGGGACAATCTTTTTTTTCATTTCATATAACTTTTCGTGATCTATCATTCCGTTCCTTCAAAAATAACATCGAGCTGAAAATACGGAAAAAATAATGACTCTTTGCTCGTAGCAGTGGAAAAAAATCGAAAAAGAGGGGTGCAACACGAGGACTTCCCAGGAGGTCACCCATCCTAGTACTACTCTCGCCCAAGCGCGTTTAACTTCGGAGTTCTGATGGGATCCGGTGCATTAGCGCTGGTATGATCGCACCCGTCAGTCTTCGCACAAACTATTTACTTAACTAGTTGCCGTGCCTCGTTGACAAGCTCCTTCTCGACTTTCGACGGCCATAACTTTTCATCCGGGAATCCGATCGGGACAATCTTTTTTTTCATTTCATATAACTTTTCGTGATCTATCATTCCGTTCCTTCAAAAATAACATCGAGCTGAAAATACGGAAAAAATAATGACTCTTTGCTCGTAGCAGTGGAAAAAAATCGAAAAAGAGGGGTGCAACACGAGGACTTCCCAGGAGGTCACCCATCCTAGTACTACTCTCGCCCAAGCGCGTTTAACTTCGGAGTTCTGATGGGATCCGGTGCATTAGCGCTGGTATGATCGCACCCGTCAGTCTTCGCACAAACTATTTACTTAACTAGTTGCCGTGCCTCGTTGACAAGCTCCTTCTCGACTTTCGACGGCCATAACTTTTCATCCGGGAATCCGATCGGGACAATCTTTTTTTTCATTTCATATAACTTTTCGTGATCTATCATTCCGTTCCTTCAAAAATAACATCGAGCTGAAAATACGGAAAAAATAATGACTCTTTGCTCGTAGCAGTGGAAAAAAATCGAAAAAGAGGGGTGCAACACGAGGACTTCCCAGGAGGTCACCCATCCTAGTACTACTCTCGCCCAAGCGCGTTTAACTTCGGAGTTCTGATGGGATCCGGTGCATTAGCGCTGGTATGATCGCACCCGTCAGTCTTCGCACAAACTATTTACTTAACTAGTTGCCGTGCCTCGTTGACAAGCTCCTTCTCGACTTTCGACGGCCATAACTTTTCATCCGGGAATCCGATCGGGACAATCTTTTTTTTCATTTCATATAACTTTTCGTGATCTATCATTCCGTTCCTTCAAAAATAACATCGAGCTGAAAATACGGAAAAAATAATGACTCTTTGCTCGTAGCAGTGGAAAAAAATCGAAAAAGAGGGGTGCAACACGAGGACTTCCCAGGAGGTCACCCATCCTAGTACTACTCTCGCCCAAGCGCGTTTAACTTCGGAGTTCTGATGGGATCCGGTGCATTAGCGCTGGTATGATCGCACCCGTCAGTCTTCGCACAAACTATTTACTTAACTAGTTGCCGTGCCTCGTTGACAAGCTCCTTCTCGACTTTCGACGGCCATAACTTTTCATCCGGGAATCCGATCGGGACAATCTTTTTTTTCATTTCATATAACTTTTCGTGATCTATCATTCCGTTCCTTCAAAAATAACATCGAGCTGAAAATACGGAAAAAATAATGACTCTTTGCTCGTAGCAGTGGAAAAAAATCGAAAAAGAGGGGTGCAACACGAGGACTTCCCAGGAGGTCACCCATCCTAGTACTACTCTCGCCCAAGCGCGTTTAACTTCGGAGTTCTGATGGGATCCGGTGCATTAGCGCTGGTATGATCGCACCCGTCAGTCTTCGCACAAACTATTTACTTAACTAGTTGCCGTGCCTCGTTGACAAGCTCCTTCTCGACTTTCGACGGCCATAACTTTTCATCCGGGAATCCGATCGGGACAATCTTTTTTTTCATTTCATATAACTTTTCGTGATCTATCATTCCGTTCCTTCAAAAATAACATCGAGCTGAAAATACGGAAAAAATAATGACTCTTTGCTCGTAGCAGTGGAAAAAAATCGAAAAAGAGGGGTGCAACACGAGGACTTCCCAGGAGGTCACCCATCCTAGTACTACTCTCGCCCAAGCGCGTTTAACTTCGGAGTTCTGATGGGATCCGGTGCATTAGCGCTGGTATGATCGCACCCGTCAGTCTTCGCACAAACTATTTACTTAACTAGTTGCCGTGCCTCGTTGACAAGCTCCTTCTCGACTTTCGACGGCCATAACTTTTCATCCGGGAATCCGATCGGGACAATCTTTTTTTTCATTTCATATAACTTTTCGTGATCTATCATTCCGTTCCTTCAAAAATAACATCGAGCTGAAAATACGGAAAAAATAATGACTCTTTGCTCGTAGCAGTGGAAAAAAATCGAAAAAGAGGGGTGCAACACGAGGACTTCCCAGGAGGTCACCCATCCTAGTACTACTCTCGCCCAAGCGCGTTTAACTTCGGAGTTCTGATGGGATCCGGTGCATTAGCGCTGGTATGATCGCACCCGTCAGTCTTCGCACAAACTATTTACTTAACTAGTTGCCGTGCCTCGTTGACAAGCTCCTTCTCGACTTTCGACGGCCATAACTTTTCATCCGGGAATCCGATCGGGACAATCTTTTTTTTCATTTCATATAACTTTTCGTGATCTATCATTCCGTTCCTTCAAAAATAACATCGAGCTGAAAATACGGAAAAAATAATGACTCTTTGCTCGTAGCAGTGGAAAAAAATCGAAAAAGAGGGGTGCAACACGAGGACTTCCCAGGAGGTCACCCATCCTAGTACTACTCTCGCCCAAGCGCGTTTAACTTCGGAGTTCTGATGGGATCCGGTGCATTAGCGCTGGTATGATCGCACCCGTCAGTCTTCGCACAAACTATTTACTTAACTAGTTGCCGTGCCTCGTTGACAAGCTCCTTCTCGACTTTCGACGGCCATAACTTTTCATCCGGGAATCCGATCGGGACAATCTTTTTTTTCATTTCATATAACTTTTCGTGATCTATCATTCCGTTCCTTCAAAAATAACATCGAGCTGAAAATACGGAAAAAATAATGACTCTTTGCTCGTAGCAGTGGAAAAAAATCGAAAAAGAGGGGTGCAACACGAGGACTTCCCAGGAGGTCACCCATCCTAGTACTACTCTCGCCCAAGCGCGTTTAACTTCGGAGTTCTGATGGGATCCGGTGCATTAGCGCTGGTATGATCGCACCCGTCAGTCTTCGCACAAACTATTTACTTAACTAGTTGCCGTGCCTCGTTGACAAGCTCCTTCTCGACTTTCGACGGCCATAACTTTTCATCCGGGAATCCGATCGGGACAATCTTTTTTTTCATTTCATATAACTTTTCGTGATCTATCATTCCGTTCCTTCAAAAATAACATCGAGCTGAAAATACGGAAAAAATAATGACTCTTTGCTCGTAGCAGTGGAAAAAAATCGAAAAAGAGGGGTGCAACACGAGGACTTCCCAGGAGGTCACCCATCCTAGTACTACTCTCGCCCAAGCGCGTTTAACTTCGGAGTTCTGATGGGATCCGGTGCATTAGCGCTGGTATGATCGCACCCGTCAGTCTTCGCACAAACTATTTACTTAACTAGTTGCCGTGCCTCGTTGACAAGCTCCTTCTCGACTTTCGACGGCCATAACTTTTCATCCGGGAATCCGATCGGGACAATCTTTTTTTTCATTTCATATAACTTTTCGTGATCTATCATTCCGTTCCTTCAAAAATAACATCGAGCTGAAAATACGGAAAAAATAATGACTCTTTGCTCGTAGCAGTGGAAAAAAATCGAAAAAGAGGGGTGCAACACGAGGACTTCCCAGGAGGTCACCCATCCTAGTACTACTCTCGCCCAAGCGCGTTTAACTTCGGAGTTCTGATGGGATCCGGTGCATTAGCGCTGGTATGATCGCACCCGTCAGTCTTCGCACAAACTATTTACTTAACTAGTTGCCGTGCCTCGTTGACAAGCTCCTTCTCGACTTTCGACGGCCATAACTTTTCATCCGGGAATCCGATCGGGACAATCTTTTTTTTCATTTCATATAACTTTTCGTGATCTATCATTCCGTTCCTTCAAAAATAACATCGAGCTGAAAATACGGAAAAAATAATGACTCTTTGCTCGTAGCAGTGGAAAAAAATCGAAAAAGAGGGGTGCAACACGAGGACTTCCCAGGAGGTCACCCATCCTAGTACTACTCTCGCCCAAGCGCGTTTAACTTCGGAGTTCTGATGGGATCCGGTGCATTAGCGCTGGTATGATCGCACCCGTCAGTCTTCGCACAAACTATTTACTTAACTAGTTGCCGTGCCTCGTTGACAAGCTCCTTCTCGACTTTCGACGGCCATAACTTTTCATCCGGGAATCCGATCGGGACAATCTTTTTTTTCATTTCATATAACTTTTCGTGATCTATCATTCCGTTCCTTCAAAAATAACATCGAGCTGAAAATACGGAAAAAATAATGACTCTTTGCTCGTAGCAGTGGAAAAAAATCGAAAAAGAGGGGTGCAACACGAGGACTTCCCAGGAGGTCACCCATCCTAGTACTACTCTCGCCCAAGCGCGTTTAACTTCGGAGTTCTGATGGGATCCGGTGCATTAGCGCTGGTATGATCGCACCCGTCAGTCTTCGCACAAACTATTTACTTAACTAGTTGCCGTGCCTCGTTGACAAGCTCCTTCTCGACTTTCGACGGCCATAACTTTTCATCCGGGAATCCGATCGGGACAATCTTTTTTTTCATTTCATATAACTTTTCGTGATCTATCATTCCGTTCCTTCAAAAATAACATCGAGCTGAAAATACGGAAAAAATAATGACTCTTTGCTCGTAGCAGTGGAAAAAAATCGAAAAAGAGGGGTGCAACACGAGGACTTCCCAGGAGGTCACCCATCCTAGTACTACTCTCGCCCAAGCGCGTTTAACTTCGGAGTTCTGATGGGATCCGGTGCATTAGCGCTGGTATGATCGCACCCGTCAGTCTTCGCACAAACTATTTACTTAACTAGTTGCCGTGCCTCGTTGACAAGCTCCTTCTCGACTTTCGACGGCCATAACTTTTCATCCGGGAATCCGATCGGGACAATCTTTTTTTTCATTTCATATAACTTTTCGTGATCTATCATTCCGTTCCTTCAAAAATAACATCGAGCTGAAAATACGGAAAAAATAATGACTCTTTGCTCGTAGCAGTGGAAAAAAATCGAAAAAGAGGGGTGCAACACGAGGACTTCCCAGGAGGTCACCCATCCTAGTACTACTCTCGCCCAAGCGCGTTTAACTTCGGAGTTCTGATGGGATCCGGTGCATTAGCGCTGGTATGATCGCACCCGTCAGTCTTCGCACAAACTATTTACTTAACTAGTTGCCGTGCCTCGTTGACAAGCTCCTTCTCGACTTTCGACGGCCATAACTTTTCATCCGGGAATCCGATCGGGACAATCTTTTTTTTCATTTCATATAACTTTTCGTGATCTATCATTCCGTTCCTTCAAAAATAACATCGAGCTGAAAATACGGAAAAAATAATGACTCTTTGCTCGTAGCAGTGGAAAAAAATCGAAAAAGAGGGGTGCAACACGAGGACTTCCCAGGAGGTCACCCATCCTAGTACTACTCTCGCCCAAGCGCGTTTAACTTCGGAGTTCTGATGGGATCCGGTGCATTAGCGCTGGTATGATCGCACCCGTCAGTCTTCGCACAAACTATTTACTTAACTAGTTGCCGTGCCTCGTTGACAAGCTCCTTCTCGACTTTCGACGGCCATAACTTTTCATCCGGGAATCCGATCGGGACAATCTTTTTTTTCATTTCATATAACTTTTCGTGATCTATCATTCCGTTCCTTCAAAAATAACATCGAGCTGAAAATACGGAAAAAATAATGACTCTTTGCTCGTAGCAGTGGAAAAAAATCGAAAAAGAGGGGTGCAACACGAGGACTTCCCAGGAGGTCACCCATCCTAGTACTACTCTCGCCCAAGCGCGTTTAACTTCGGAGTTCTGATGGGATCCGGTGCATTAGCGCTGGTATGATCGCACCCGTCAGTCTTCGCACAAACTATTTACTTAACTAGTTGCCGTGCCTCGTTGACAAGCTCCTTCTCGACTTTCGACGGCCATAACTTTTCATCCGGGAATCCGATCGGGACAATCTTTTTTTTCATTTCATATAACTTTTCGTGATCTATCATTCCGTTCCTTCAAAAATAACATCGAGCTGAAAATACGGAAAAAATAATGACTCTTTGCTCGTAGCAGTGGAAAAAAATCGAAAAAGAGGGGTGCAACACGAGGACTTCCCAGGAGGTCACCCATCCTAGTACTACTCTCGCCCAAGCGCGTTTAACTTCGGAGTTCTGATGGGATCCGGTGCATTAGCGCTGGTATGATCGCACCCGTCAGTCTTCGCACAAACTATTTACTTAACTAGTTGCCGTGCCTCGTTGACAAGCTCCTTCTCGACTTTCGACGGCCATAACTTTTCATCCGGGAATCCGATCGGGACAATCTTTTTTTTCATTTCATATAACTTTTCGTGATCTATCATTCCGTTCCTTCAAAAATAACATCGAGCTGAAAATACGGAAAAAATAATGACTCTTTGCTCGTAGCAGTGGAAAAAAATCGAAAAAGAGGGGTGCAACACGAGGACTTCCCAGGAGGTCACCCATCCTAGTACTACTCTCGCCCAAGCGCGTTTAACTTCGGAGTTCTGATGGGATCCGGTGCATTAGCGCTGGTATGATCGCACCCGTCAGTCTTCGCACAAACTATTTACTTAACTAGTTGCCGTGCCTCGTTGACAAGCTCCTTCTCGACTTTCGACGGCCATAACTTTTCATCCGGGAATCCGATCGGGACAATCTTTTTTTTCATTTCATATAACTTTTCGTGATCTATCATTCCGTTCCTTCAAAAATAACATCGAGCTGAAAATACGGAAAAAATAATGACTCTTTGCTCGTAGCAGTGGAAAAAAATCGAAAAAGAGGGGTGCAACACGAGGACTTCCCAGGAGGTCACCCATCCTAGTACTACTCTCGCCCAAGCGCGTTTAACTTCGGAGTTCTGATGGGATCCGGTGCATTAGCGCTGGTATGATCGCACCCGTCAGTCTTCGCACAAACTATTTACTTAACTAGTTGCCGTGCCTCGTTGACAAGCTCCTTCTCGACTTTCGACGGCCATAACTTTTCATCCGGGAATCCGATCGGGACAATCTTTTTTTTCATTTCATATAACTTTTCGTGATCTATCATTCCGTTCCTTCAAAAATAACATCGAGCTGAAAATACGGAAAAAATAATGACTCTTTGCTCGTAGCAGTGGAAAAAAATCGAAAAAGAGGGGTGCAACACGAGGACTTCCCAGGAGGTCACCCATCCTAGTACTACTCTCGCCCAAGCGCGTTTAACTTCGGAGTTCTGATGGGATCCGGTGCATTAGCGCTGGTATGATCGCACCCGTCAGTCTTCGCACAAACTATTTACTTAACTAGTTGCCGTGCCTCGTTGACAAGCTCCTTCTCGACTTTCGACGGCCATAACTTTTCATCCGGGAATCCGATCGGGACAATCTTTTTTTTCATTTCATATAACTTTTCGTGATCTATCATTCCGTTCCTTCAAAAATAACATCGAGCTGAAAATACGGAAAAAATAATGACTCTTTGCTCGTAGCAGTGGAAAAAAATCGAAAAAGAGGGGTGCAACACGAGGACTTCCCAGGAGGTCACCCATCCTAGTACTACTCTCGCCCAAGCGCGTTTAACTTCGGAGTTCTGATGGGATCCGGTGCATTAGCGCTGGTATGATCGCACCCGTCAGTCTTCGCACAAACTATTTACTTAACTAGTTGCCGTGCCTCGTTGACAAGCTCCTTCTCGACTTTCGACGGCCATAACTTTTCATCCGGGAATCCGATCGGGACAATCTTTTTTTTCATTTCATATAACTTTTCGTGATCTATCATTCCGTTCCTTCAAAAATAACATCGAGCTGAAAATACGGAAAAAATAATGACTCTTTGCTCGTAGCAGTGGAAAAAAATCGAAAAAGAGGGGTGCAACACGAGGACTTCCCAGGAGGTCACCCATCCTAGTACTACTCTCGCCCAAGCGCGTTTAACTTCGGAGTTCTGATGGGATCCGGTGCATTAGCGCTGGTATGATCGCACCCGTCAGTCTTCGCACAAACTATTTACTTAACTAGTTGCCGTGCCTCGTTGACAAGCTCCTTCTCGACTTTCGACGGCCATAACTTTTCATCCGGGAATCCGATCGGGACAATCTTTTTTTTCATTTCATATAACTTTTCGTGATCTATCATTCCGTTCCTTCAAAAATAACATCGAGCTGAAAATACGGAAAAAATAATGACTCTTTGCTCGTAGCAGTGGAAAAAAATCGAAAAAGAGGGGTGCAACACGAGGACTTCCCAGGAGGTCACCCATCCTAGTACTACTCTCGCCCAAGCGCGTTTAACTTCGGAGTTCTGATGGGATCCGGTGCATTAGCGCTGGTATGATCGCACCCGTCAGTCTTCGCACAAACTATTTACTTAACTAGTTGCCGTGCCTCGTTGACAAGCTCCTTCTCGACTTTCGACGGCCATAACTTTTCATCCGGGAATCCGATCGGGACAATCTTTTTTTTCATTTCATATAACTTTTCGTGATCTATCATTCCGTTCCTTCAAAAATAACTTCGAGCTGAAAATACGGAAAAAATAATGACTCTTTGCTCGTAGCAGTGGAAAAAAATCGAAAAAGAGGGGTGCAACACGAGGACTTCCCAGGAGGTCACCCATCCTAGTACTACTCTCGCCCAAGCGCGTTTAACTTCGGAGTTCTGATGGGATCCGGTGCATTAGCGCTGGTATGATCGCACCCGTCAGTCTTCGCACAAACTATTTACTTAACTAGTTGCCGTGCCTCGTTGACAAGCTCCTTCTCGACTTTCGACGGCCATAACTTTTCATCCGGGAATCCGATCGGGACAATCTTTTTTTTCATTTCATATAACTTTTCGTGATCTATCATTCCGTTCCTTCAAAAATAACTTCGAGCTGAAAATACGGAAAAAATAATGACTCTTTGCTCGTAGCAGTGGAAAAAAATCGAAAAAGAGGGGTGCAACACGAGGACTTCCCAGGAGGTCACCCATCCTAGTACTACTCTCGCCCAAGCGCGTTTAACTTCGGAGTTCTGATGGGATCCGGTGCATTAGCGCTGGTATGATCGCACCCGTCAGTCTTCGCACAAACTATTTACTTAACTAGTTGCCGTGCCTCGTTGACAAGCTCCTTCTCGACTTTCGACGGCCATAACTTTTCATCCGGGAATCCGATCGGGACAATCTTTTTTTTCATTTCATATAACTTTTCGTGATCTATCATTCCGTTCCTTCAAAAATAACTTCGAGCTGAAAATACGGAAAAAATAATGACTCTTTGCTCGTAGCAGTGGAAAAAAATCGAAAAAGAGGGGTGCAACACGAGGACTTCCCAGGAGGTCACCCATCCTAGTACTACTCTCGCCCAAGCGCGTTTAACTTCGGAGTTCTGATGGGATCCGGTGCATTAGCGCTGGTATGATCGCACCCGTCAGTCTTCGCACAAACTATTTACTTAACTAGTTGCCGTGCCTCGTTGACAAGCTCCTTCTCGACTTTCGACGGCCATAACTTTTCATCCGGGAATCCGATCGGGACAATCTTTTTTTTCATTTCATATAACTTTTCGTGATCTATCATTCCGTTCCTTCAAAAATAACTTCGAGCTGAAAATACGGAAAAAATAATGACTCTTTGCTCGTAGCAGTGGAAAAAAATCGAAAAAGAGGGGTGCAACACGAGGACTTCCCAGGAGGTCACCCATCCTAGTACTACTCTCGCCCAAGCGCGTTTAACTTCGGAGTTCTGATGGGATCCGGTGCATTAGCGCTGGTATGATCGCACCCGTCAGTCTTCGCACAAACTATTTACTTAACTAGTTGCCGTGCCTCGTTGACAAGCTCCTTCTCGACTTTCGACGGCCATAACTTTTCATCCGGGAATCCGATCGGGACAATCTTTTTTTTCATTTCATATAACTTTTCGTGATCTATCATTCCGTTCCTTCAAAAATAACTTCGAGCTGAAAATACGGAAAAAATAATGACTCTTTGCTCGTAGCAGTGGAAAAAAATCGAAAAAGAGGGGTGCAACACGAGGACTTCCCAGGAGGTCACCCATCCTAGTACTACTCTCGCCCAAGCGCGTTTAACTTCGGAGTTCTGATGGGATCCGGTGCATTAGCGCTGGTATGATCGCACCCGTCAGTCTTCGCACAAACTATTTACTTAACTAGTTGCCGTGCCTCGTTGACAAGCTCCTTCTCGACTTTCGACGGCCATAACTTTTCATCCGGGAATCCGATCGGGACAATCTTTTTTTTCATTTCATATAACTTTTCGTGATCTATCATTCCGTTCCTTCAAAAATAACTTCGAGCTGAAAATACGGAAAAAATAATGACTCTTTGCTCGTAGCAGTGGAAAAAAATCGAAAAAGAGGGGTGCAACACGAGGACTTCCCAGGAGGTCACCCATCCTAGTACTACTCTCGCCCAAGCGCGTTTAACTTCGGAGTTCTGATGGGATCCGGTGCATTAGCGCTGGTATGATCGCACCCGTCAGTCTTCGCACAAACTATTTACTTAACTAGTTGCCGTGCCTCGTTGACAAGCTCCTTCTCGACTTTCGACGGCCATAACTTTTCATCCGGGAATCCGATCGGGACAATCTTTTTTTTCATTTCATATAACTTTTCGTGATCTATCATTCCGTTCCTTCAAAAATAACTTCGAGCTGAAAATACGGAAAAAATAATGACTCTTTGCTCGTAGCAGTGGAAAAAAATCGAAAAAGAGGGGTGCAACACGAGGACTTCCCAGGAGGTCACCCATCCTAGTACTACTCTCGCCCAAGCGCGTTTAACTTCGGAGTTCTGATGGGATCCGGTGCATTAGCGCTGGTATGATCGCACCCGTCAGTCTTCGCACAAACTATTTACTTAACTAGTTGCCGTGCCTCGTTGACAAGCTCCTTCTCGACTTTCGACGGCCATAACTTTTCATCCGGGAATCCGATCGGGACAATCTTTTTTTTCATTTCATATAACTTTTCGTGATCTATCATTCCGTTCCTTCAAAAATAACTTCGAGCTGAAAATACGGAAAAAATAATGACTCTTTGCTCGTAGCAGTGGAAAAAAATCGAAAAAGAGGGGTGCAACACGAGGACTTCCCAGGAGGTCACCCATCCTAGTACTACTCTCGCCCAAGCGCGTTTAACTTCGGAGTTCTGATGGGATCCGGTGCATTAGCGCTGGTA
This sequence comes from Hypericum androsaemum, assembly GCA_963995505.1. NCBI lineage: Eukaryota > Viridiplantae > Streptophyta > Magnoliopsida > Malpighiales > Hypericaceae > Hypericum > Hypericum androsaemum. The sequence continues at coordinate 14,988,694 of OZ023186.1, forward strand.
TGATCGCACCCGTCAGTCTTCGCACAAACTATTTACTTAACTAGTTGCCGTGCCTCGTTGACAAGCTCCTTCTCGACTTTCGACGGCCATAACTTTTCATCCGGGAATCCGATCGGGACAATCTTTTTTTTCATTTCATATAACTTTTCGTGATCTATCATTCCGTTCCTTCAAAAATAACATCGAGCTGAAAATACGGAAAAAATAATGACTCTTTGCTCGTAGCAGTGGAAAAAAATCGAAAAAGAGGGGTGCAACACGAGGACTTCCCAGGAGGTCACCCATCCTAGTACTACTCTCGCCCAAGCGCGTTTAACTTCGGAGTTCTGATGGGATCCGGTGCATTAGCGCTGGTATGATCGCACCCGTCAGTCTTCGCACAAACTATTTACTTAACTAGTTGCCGTGCCTCGTTGACAAGCTCCTTCTCGACTTTCGACGGCCATAACTTTTCATCCGGGAATCCGATCGGGACAATCTTTTTTTTCATTTCATATAACTTTTCGTGATCTATCATTCCGTTCCTTCAAAAATAACATCGAGCTGAAAATACGGAAAAAATAATGACTCTTTGCTCGTAGCAGTGGAAAAAAATCGAAAAAGAGGGGTGCAACACGAGGACTTCCCAGGAGGTCACCCATCCTAGTACTACTCTCGCCCAAGCGCGTTTAACTTCGGAGTTCTGATGGGATCCGGTGCATTAGCGCTGGTATGATCGCACCCGTCAGTCTTCGCACAAACTATTTACTTAACTAGTTGCCGTGCCTCGTTGACAAGCTCCTTCTCGACTTTCGACGGCCATAACTTTTCATCCGGGAATCCGATCGGGACAATCTTTTTTTTCATTTCATATAACTTTTCGTGATCTATCATTCCGTTCCTTCAAAAATAACTTCGAGCTGAAAATACGGAAAAAATAATGACTCTTTGCTCGTAGCAGTGGAAAAAAATCGAAAAAGAGGGGTGCAACACGAGGACTTCCCAGGAGGTCACCCATCCTAGTACTACTCTCGCCCAAGAGTGTTTAACTTCGGAGTTCTGATGGGATCCGGTGCATTAGCGCTGGTATGATCGCACCCGTCAGTCTTCGCACAAACTATTTACTTAACTAGTTGCCGTGCCTCGTTGACAAGCTCCTTCTCGACTTTCGACGGCCATAACTTTTCATCCGGGAATCCGATCGGGACAATCTTTTTTTTCATTTCATATAACTTTTCGTGATCTATCATTCCGTTCCTTCAAAAATAACATCGAGCTGAAAATACGGAAAAAATAATGACTCTTTGCTCGTAGCAGTGGAAAAAAATCGAAAAAGAGGGGTGCAACACGAGGACTTCCCAGGAGGTCACCCATCCTAGTACTACTCTCGCCCAAGCGCGTTTAACTTCGGAGTTCTGATGGGATCCGGTGCATTAGCGCTGGTATGATCGCACCCGTCAGTCTTCGCACAAACTATTTACTTAACTAGTTGCCGTGCCTCGTTGACAAGCTCCTTCTCGACTTTCGACGGCCATAACTTTTCATCCGGGAATCCGATCGGGACAATCTTTTTTTTCATTTCATATAACTTTTCGTGATCTATCATTCCGTTCCTTCAAAAATAACATCGAGCTGAAAATACGGAAAAAATAATGACTCTTTGCTCGTAGCAGTGGAAAAAAATCGAAAAAGAGGGGTGCAACACGAGGACTTCCCAGGAGGTCACCCATCCTAGTACTACTCTCGCCCAAGCGCGTTTAACTTCGGAGTTCTGATGGGATCCGGTGCATTAGCGCTGGTATGATCGCACCCGTCAGTCTTCGCACAAACTATTTACTTAACTAGTTGCCGTGCCTCGTTGACAAGCTCCTTCTCGACTTTCGACGGCCATAACTTTTCATCCGGGAATCCGATCGGGACAATCTTTTTTTTCATTTCATATAACTTTTCGTGATCTATCATTCCGTTCCTTCAAAAATAACTTCGAGCTGAAAATACGGAAAAAATAATGACTCTTTGCTCGTAGCAGTGGAAAAAAATCGAAAAAGAGGGGTGCAACACGAGGACTTCCCAGGAGGTCACCCATCCTAGTACTACTCTCGCCCAAGCGCGTTTAACTTCGGAGTTCTGATGGGATCCGGTGCATTAGCGCTGGTATGATCGCACCCGTCAGTCTTCGCACAAACTATTTACTTAACTAGTTGCCGTGCCTCGTTGACAAGCTCCTTCTCGACTTTCGACGGCCATAACTTTTCATCCGGGAATCCGATCGGGACAATCTTTTTTTTCATTTCATATAACTTTTCGTGATCTATCATTCCGTTCCTTCAAAAATAACTTCGAGCTGAAAATACGGAAAAAATAATGACTCTTTGCTCGTAGCAGTGGAAAAAAATCGAAAAAGAGGGGTGCAACACGAGGACTTCCCAGGAGGTCACCCATCCTAGTACTACTCTCGCCCAAGCGCGTTTAACTTCGGAGTTCTGATGGGATCCGGTGCATTAGCGCTGGTATGATCGCACCCGTCAGTCTTCGCACAAACTATTTACTTAACTAGTTGCCGTGCCTCGTTGACAAGCTCCTTCTCGACTTTCGACGGCCATAACTTTTCATCCGGGAATCCGATCGGGACAATCTTTTTTTTCATTTCATATAACTTTTCGTGATCTATCATTCCGTTCCTTCAAAAATAACATCGAGCTGAAAATACGGAAAAAATAATGACTCTTTGCTCGTAGCAGTGGAAAAAAATCGAAAAAGAGGGGTGCAACACGAGGACTTCCCAGGAGGTCACCCATCCTAGTACTACTCTCGCCCAAGCGCGTTTAACTTCGGAGTTCTGATGGGATCCGGTGCATTAGCGCTGGTATGATCGCACCCGTCAGTCTTCGCACAAACTATTTACTTAACTAGTTGCCGTGCCTCGTTGACAAGCTCCTTCTCGACTTTCGACGGCCATAACTTTTCATCCGGGAATCCGATCGGGACAATCTTTTTTTTCATTTCATATAACTTTTCGTGATCTATCATTCCGTTCCTTCAAAAATAACATCGAGCTGAAAATACGGAAAAAATAATGACTCTTTGCTCGTAGCAGTGGAAAAAAATCGAAAAAGAGGGGTGCAACACGAGGACTTCCCAGGAGGTCACCCATCCTAGTACTACTCTCGCCCAAGCGCGTTTAACTTCGGAGTTCTGATGGGATCCGGTGCATTAGCGCTGGTATGATCGCACCCGTCAGTCTTCGCACAAACTATTTACTTAACTAGTTGCCGTGCCTCGTTGACAAGCTCCTTCTCGACTTTCGACGGCCATAACTTTTCATCCGGGAATCCGATCGGGACAATCTTTTTTTTCATTTCATATAACTTTTCGTGATCTATCATTCCGTTCCTTCAAAAATAACTTCGAGCTGAAAATACGGAAAAAATAATGACTCTTTGCTCGTAGCAGTGGAAAAAAATCGAAAAAGAGGGGTGCAACACGAGGACTTCCCAGGAGGTCACCCATCCTAGTACTACTCTCGCCCAAGCGCGTTTAACTTCGGAGTTCTGATGGGATCCGGTGCATTAGCGCTGGTATGATCGCACCCGTCAGTCTTCGCACAAACTATTTACTTAACTAGTTGCCGTGCCTCGTTGACAAGCTCCTTCTCGACTTTCGACGGCCATAACTTTTCATCCGGGAATCCGATCGGGACAATCTTTTTTTTCATTTCATATAACTTTTCGTGATCTATCATTCCGTTCCTTCAAAAATAACTTCGAGCTGAAAATACGGAAAAAATAATGACTCTTTGCTCGTAGCAGTGGAAAAAAATCGAAAAAGAGGGGTGCAACACGAGGACTTCCCAGGAGGTCACCCATCCTAGTACTACTCTCGCCCAAGCGCGTTTAACTTCGGAGTTCTGATGGGATCCGGTGCATTAGCGCTGGTATGATCGCACCCGTCAGTCTTCGCACAAACTATTTACTTAACTAGTTGCCGTGCCTCGTTGACAAGCTCCTTCTCGACTTTCGACGGCCATAACTTTTCATCCGGGAATCCGATCGGGACAATCTTTTTTTTCATTTCATATAACTTTTCGTGATCTATCATTCCGTTCCTTCAAAAATAACATCGAGCTGAAAATACGGAAAAAATAATGACTCTTTGCTCGTAGCAGTGGAAAAAAATCGAAAAAGAGGGGTGCAACACGAGGACTTCCCAGGAGGTCACCCATCCTAGTACTACTCTCGCCCAAGCGCGTTTAACTTCGGAGTTCTGATGGGATCCGGTGCATTAGCGCTGGTATGATCGCACCCGTCAGTCTTCGCACAAACTATTTACTTAACTAGTTGCCGTGCCTCGTTGACAAGCTCCTTCTCGACTTTCGACGGCCATAACTTTTCATCCGGGAATCCGATCGGGACAATCTTTTTTTTCATTTCATATAACTTTTCGTGATCTATCATTCCGTTCCTTCAAAAATAACTTCGAGCTGAAAATACGGAAAAAATAATGACTCTTTGCTCGTAGCAGTGGAAAAAAATCGAAAAAGAGGGGTGCAACACGAGGACTTCCCAGGAGGTCACCCATCCTAGTACTACTCTCGCCCAAGCGCGTTTAACTTCGGAGTTCTGATGGGATCCGGTGCATTAGCGCTGGTATGATCGCACCCGTCAGTCTTCGCACAAACTATTTACTTAACTAGTTGCCGTGCCTCGTTGACAAGCTCCTTCTCGACTTTCGACGGCCATAACTTTTCATCCGGGAATCCGATCGGGACAATCTTTTTTTTCATTTCATATAACTTTTCGTGATCTATCATTCCGTTCCTTCAAAAATAACTTCGAGCTGAAAATACGGAAAAAATAATGACTCTTTGCTCGTAGCAGTGGAAAAAAATCGAAAAAGAGGGGTGCAACACGAGGACTTCCCAGGAGGTCACCCATCCTAGTACTACTCTCGCCCAAGCGCGTTTAACTTCGGAGTTCTGATGGGATCCGGTGCATTAGCGCTGGTATGATCGCACCCGTCAGTCTTCGCACAAACTATTTACTTAACTAGTTGCCGTGCCTCGTTGACAAGCTCCTTCTCGACTTTCGACGGCCATAACTTTTCATCCGGGAATCCGATCGGGACAATCTTTTTTTTCATTTCATATAACTTTTCGTGATCTATCATTCCGTTCCTTCAAAAATAACATCGAGCTGAAAATACGGAAAAAATAATGACTCTTTGCTCGTAGCAGTGGAAAAAAATCGAAAAAGAGGGGTGCAACACGAGGACTTCCCAGGAGGTCACCCATCCTAGTACTACTCTCGCCCAAGCGCGTTTAACTTCGGAGTTCTGATGGGATCCGGTGCATTAGCGCTGGTATGATCGCACCCGTCAGTCTTCGCACAAACTATTTACTTAACTAGTTGCCGTGCCTCGTTGACAAGCTCCTTCTCGACTTTCGACGGCCATAACTTTTCATCCGGGAATCCGATCGGGACAATCTTTTTTTTCATTTCATATAACTTTTCGTGATCTATCATTCCGTTCCTTCAAAAATAACATCGAGCTGAAAATACGGAAAAAATAATGACTCTTTGCTCGTAGCAGTGGAAAAAAATCGAAAAAGAGGGGTGCAACACGAGGACTTCCCAGGAGGTCACCCATCCTAGTACTACTCTCGCCCAAGCGCGTTTAACTTCGGAGTTCTGATGGGATCCGGTGCATTAGCGCTGGTATGATCGCACCCGTCAGTCTTCGCACAAACTATTTACTTAACTAGTTGCCGTGCCTCGTTGACAAGCTCCTTCTCGACTTTCGACGGCCATAACTTTTCATCCGGGAATCCGATCGGGACAATCTTTTTTTTCATTTCATATAACTTTTCGTGATCTATCATTCCGTTCCTTCAAAAATAACTTCGAGCTGAAAATACGGAAAAAATAATGACTCTTTGCTCGTAGCAGTGGAAAAAAATCGAAAAAGAGGGGTGCAACACGAGGACTTCCCAGGAGGTCACCCATCCTAGTACTACTCTCGCCCAAGCGCGTTTAACTTCGGAGTTCTGATGGGATCCGGTGCATTAGCGCTGGTATGATCGCACCCGTCAGTCTTCGCACAAACTATTTACTTAACTAGTTGCCGTGCCTCGTTGACAAGCTCCTTCTCGACTTTCGACGGCCATAACTTTTCATCCGGGAATCCGATCGGGACAATCTTTTTTTTCATTTCATATAACTTTTCGTGATCTATCATTCCGTTCCTTCAAAAATAACATCGAGCTGAAAATACGGAAAAAATAATGATGTAGACATGTGCAAATCTTTGTAGGGCAATATCTTAGTGCTCGGGTGTCCGAATCGAGAAATTTTTTTTTTGAATTTGCATAATTGTTTGAGCTCTACGCGATGGCAAACTGCCGAAGGCGGTTTGTCCACTTTTTGACCCCAGAAACGCTTTATTTTTGGAGATAATCAGCTTTTTAGGATTTAAAAATTGTTTAGTATGGATTATGAATTAATTACATGCAAGCGATGGAAAGAAATCGCCCATCATTTGAGCAGAAACTACTGGAATGGATGGAACAATGATAATGGACCCAATGTTCCCATGTCCTTTTTTTACTGATCTCTAAAACTAAAATTATCCTTATGTTTATCCGACATTACAAGTTTGCCATTTATCATATCACTTATATTGGGAATGCTCTTTGTAGCTTGTATTTGAATTTCCGAAGCATGGATTCCAAGATTGAGGAAAATGATGATGTTTCATGAATGTAGTTATAATTGCTCGTCGTGACCATGGAGAAATGGGATTGAGGTACTTTGGCTAAAGTATTGAGCTTGTCTTGTATGGTGCAATACTTGGAACTGAGCATTAAGCTAGCAAGTAAAGCTTCCCTTGAGATTCCCATTAAATCATGGACCACACTGATTGATAGTTTTGCACGACGTGCCCAGCCCGAGCAAGCACTACAGCTGTTTGATGACGTGAGGATATCCAGTGTTAGACTGGATACAGTTACTTTAAAGAGCGTATTATCAGCTTGTAGTCATGCTGGACTGGTTGATCAAGCCTTCGAATACTTTGAGATGATCCAGTTAATATGTCGTCAGGTTGGGTCGGCTGGATGAAGCTTTTGATACAGAGCCCAACGAACATGGATGGATGCTACTTATTTCAGGAGGTAGTTTTCTTCATGGGAAACGCTTTTTTTTTCTGAAAAGGAAAAATTGTGTTGAGTATAGTAGTATATACAGAGTTTAGAGTCCCATGGAATAATGCATCAGGTTGAAGCCACCGAGCTCACTAAAACCATGACGCCGTAAAACTTCGAGGAAAAAAAACTACGCCACTATGATAGCTTTGCTGTTATTAAATCCCAAGCCAAGCGACACCGAGATTTACGAAACGTTGCTGAATCCCTGCTGAGAGGTGGAAAGATGTTAGCCAAGGACCATTTGACCTAATGGCACAACGCATAAATGACTTGACGAAGGTGCAAGGTTCGATTTCTAGCAGGTGTAACTTGGTGTAAATATTTACATTTCAAAAAAAATGTTGCTAAAGTGAGAAAGTTGATGAAATGTGGGAAAATTAGAGTTGGATTAACATAAAAAGGTAAGATCTTTTCATTTAAATACAACGATCAGCTTCATCCACAAGCGACCAAGGGATTCGGATAACAGTGCTCAGAGAACGATCGACCATCTTCTATTACCTTGTTTATTTGTATACTAACAAAATAATCTAATTCTCTCATTTCAAATTCTTTTTGCATCATTTTCTTACATTCAAAGCATCGAATCGTTTCTTCTTTTTTCTCTCATCTTCTTCTCTTCGCTTACATAATTTTTTTTTTGGAAATCTCCCATTCTTGAATAGCGTCTAGCCAGCAGGGACAGTTTATGATCATCCTCATCTATATCACTATCTTCCATTTCCATTTCTTTAGCTCTAAATGCTATGTTCCTTTATTTAGTGAGAAACTTTCTGGTAATCTCCCCGTATGTAATCTCCCCGTATGTATTCACCAATCCACAAGTGTCAAGTGGATTGGTGGAGAGACCGCCACTTTTCTAGTGATATATGACTAGAAAATTTAATTATGAAAATAAAATTAAGTCAATATTGAGTTATACTTAAAAAAAATAATTACCTAAACAATATATGCTATTTCAAGGAAATATAATTAACTCATTAATGAATAGAATATATTAAGTCTTCTAAAATATTAAAATACAAAATTGTTACTTTTCTTTTAAAACACAAAAGTAACGAGAAGTCTTCATTGATAACTATAATTTTACTTGTTTTCACCTTTCAAAATTTTTTATACTTGTTTTTGAAGTTTCTTCATTGCTTTTGTATTTTAAAAGAATAAATATTAACGTTGCTTTGGTGTTTTAAAATAAAACTAACAATTTTACTTACTTGTTGCTTTTAGCGACGTCGTAACTATTTACAAAAAAACCTAATATTTGATTTTATAGGGAAAAATATCTGCGTTCAGAAATTTTATTGTCTATTCGAAATAATCTAAAATGGAACTTTATAAAACTTTTCACAGTTTATTAAAAAAAATTATAAAACTTTAAATAGTAACAAATCTCCTCTAGTTGGTTTGCAGGATCGTGAAGATTAACCATGTAATTAATAATTAGCGTAGATTTTTGTACTACTTGGTGTAAATATTTTGGGTATAGGAAATAAAATTAATCTATTTACCCAAAAAAATTTAATTGCACTATAATACCCTTAGAATAAAAGGCCACATTCTAAGAATTGGTCCCCAAAGTATCACCGGGAGATTGCGACCCCTTAGTCCCTTACTAACTTCTCTTCACCATACTTGGTTCTATTTTTGGTCATAATCACACTACTATTTAGTAATAATTCTGTATTTTAAAAATTAAAATATAACAGGACTTGAATATATTCTATTCATTAATGAGTTAATTCTATTTTCTTAAAATAGCATATATTGTTTAGGTAATAATTTTTTTAACTATAACTCAGTATTGACTTGATTGTATTTTCCTAATTAAATTTCCTAGTCATATATCACTAGAAAATTGGTAGTCCTTCCACCAATCCACTTGTCATTTGGTATGGAGGGACTACCATAAAATTTCTCTTCATTTAGTGTCAGTATTTTCCCATTGTGTTCCCTTACACTCTTGGATCATTTTGATCTCACAAGTCATGAGTAATCCTACTAGCTCATCTATGGTAAAAGTATTTAGATCATTAGCTTACTCTATAGCAGTGACTTTAGAAGAACAAAACTTTAGTAGACATCTAAGCAACTTCTCACAATTAGTACAAAGACTTTAACCCTCATAATGTTTGTATATTTTGTAATCATTTGACCTATTGTTAATCATGCAATTCTTAAATAGTTCAAAATTGTATACTAACATGTTATTTTCTTGATAGTTCCTTCGTGGGTCACTTCTAGTTTATCCCAATTTTTTTAGCCAAAGTACACGCAGAAACTCTATTGAACGTGGTGCAAAATGTAGCATATTAAAGGCTTTAAAATTTACTTGAACTTTTTGGATGTCGTCTAAAGGCTATTCTTTTGGACGTCGTCTAATGCAAATTTCTTCTTTTTTTTCCAAATGGAACGTGAGATCCATTCTCGATCGTTCTCCAAGCAACTCAATCATTTGCATGTATAACTATGACAATTTTTGCTTTCCAAAAGGAGTAGGTAGCTCCTGCAAATAGAGGTCTAGTAGATCGATTTTCGGCAAAAGTAACATGTTGTTTCCATGATTGATCTTTTTCGTTAGAATGTTAGTGTTGTACACTTAATCAAAAAAATTAAATGTATAATTATAGAAGAGACCTGCTTTGATAACAATTATAGGTCTAATGGACAACTTAAGAGGGGTGAATTAGGTTGATATCAATTTTTTACCAACTTTCATTAACTACTTTTATTAAGTTAATAATAAGTAAGGATAGAGAATTTAACACCCAATGTATAGTGGTTTGCCTCGGATTCACATAGAGCGATCTCACCCGGTCTAATCGCGCTGATGTCTTTGAGACCCTTCAGTTCGTACAAATGTGTGAGCCACATACGGTATCTAATATCCAGCAGTCAGATCTAGAGACACCTAGTGTCTTGTTCTCAGTAGCCAGAACTTTGTAGTCTCTCTTCCTGTACCCCCTCTTCTTGCAGTGGAGGCCAACATCCTTGTCTACCTGTTCTTTCTTTTGAATACAGCTCTTTCTTTTGAATACCACACTTAGGTTTAAGGAACTTAGGCTTAGAACTATTTTTAGCCTTGTTCTTATACTTCTTTCTGCATTTTAACGTAGAGCTAGAAGAGGAGCACACCATGAGCACATTCTTTTCCTTCGAAGTGATACCTTCAAAAGTCTTAAGCATGTTATGCAGCTCAGGCATAGTCAAACCAAGTAACGTAACACACTGCGCCTGCTTTGCATCATCCTAATGCTTCATCTGAGCTTCCACGTCAAACGTAGCAAGTTTAGGAGACCCAGCCGCATTATAATAGGGATGGACGTATCCAACACATACTCAGTCCTTTCTTGCCTTAGCACCAAACACATGTTTTAGTGACAATCCAAAAAATTTGGCACAACCAACTTGTTTGATTCTAATACAAATCTCAATCACATGTTAGCCATTTCAACACACCTAAAAGGAATAAAATTAAAATGGGACTTAAAACATGAATTGATCAACATTCATCAATCATAATAAATACGACATTTAGCTTTATTTTGTCTCCATTATTTTTACATACTCAACGACCTCATAGGAGGAGAGCGAATTTATATCTAATATAAATCATAATAGACTAGGATCCACATTCCTACTATCACAATCTCTTGCTTTGGCTGGTGATTGTAATAGCAGAATTGGTAGGTCTCCAAACTAATTGTAGTTTCTACAATTTCTATTGCAGTTTCTATAGTTCCTAGTTATCAGACCGAGTCCAATCAATGTCCCCTCATTGTTTTCTTGCTTTGGCTAGTAAAACAAATTAGGTGGTTTGCAACCATCACACGGCGACACTTACATGTCCCTATAAGAGTTCCATTAGACGTAGCTCCAAGCAAAAGACTTTGGTCTTAAATACTATAGAGCAAAAACTCGATTTCTCTTAATTATGATGGAAGACATCATTCATTCTAAATGAAAACCATATTCAAATTGAGGAACATTTAAGCCGGGTAATTTAACTTGCTTAAATAAACAAGATCCATAAATAGTTCACATAATATGTTATCAGATCCAACTCAGAAAATTAAATATAAATAGTTACTAGAATCTAATTCAGATTTATATGTCACATAATAATCATATTTTACACATATATCAAATAAAAGTGCAAGGCAATAATTTTTCGTTGGTAAAATTATTGCTAAAATAGAATTACCAACAAGCTCCAAACTTTGGTCAATTTCTAAAGTTCTTCCAAAATAGTTTGCCCAATTTTCGTCCAATGGATCTTGTTTAAAATAATTCAGGGACCAAATTGCAATTAACCAACAAATTCTGAAATTTCAGAAACTCCAAAGGACCAAACTGAAATTTTCCAGATTAACAAATTTGCAGAGAAGTCCCTGTAAAATCATAAATTCTCAAGGATTGACCCTAGGACAAATTTCAATAAGTGGCGTGACCTATGAACCCTAATCCACTTTATATAATCAGATTATAAGATGCCTAATCCATCGCTTACGATTGCACCATCGACCAGAAAATAAACAACCAATTAACAATTTTATTTGTTTATAGTAATCAGCCGCAAATACTAAGCAAACCAAGTCAATATCATGTGGAATTCGTGGTTCTTTATAGCATGTGATCATGCGATGGAAACTAAACAGTATACAGTAACGCTCAATAGCATGTACATGAAGACAGATTACATTACCATCGCTTGAAGACAAAAACCAAAACTTGGGCGTAAACAAATCAGAATATTCACATATTTATCCACAAGGATACACAACATTATGTATACTGCCATAAAATTAGCGTGAAGTTCTGATACCACTGTTGGATTTTATAAATACGAACTTCGGCTTCGTAGCAACGGAAGACTAAATTTTCACTAACACGAATCTGATCATGGCAGTATAACAATATAGTTAGAAAATTCTTACAGTGTGTTGTAGATCGAATCCTCAACTATGGTATCCACGTAGTCCTCGTCTACGAACTCTTTTGATAGTTGAAATCTTCGAGAATTTACTAGCAGAATTCTTTTACCAAACGAACTAGAGAAAAACTATATATGTTTTGGTTGATAAAAACGTCTGCCTCAACCCTTGTTTCATATATATATATATATATATATATATATATATATATATATATATATATAATAAATTAACTAAAACAACTCCTTTGACTTAGGAGTGTTTCGTGCGGCACAAGGTTGTAAGCCCTTTGGTGGCTTCCAAAGCAATTTGCCTTTTTGGCCTTGAGGCCCGTTCGATATTATATTGACCCAGTCAATATGTGTCGAATACTTAGTTGATTTTATTATATATTTGTTGTGGATAAAATATGTGAGAACGTCGAAACGAACTCGAGAACGGGTTCGGAGTGTTGGTAAAATAATAGTAAACTATGGTTTTAACACGAGTATATATGAAGTATAAAAATAGAGAGTTTAGAGGATGCTCACGATCACACTTGTAGGTAAGTGTGTAACACCTTCGTCTTCAAGTTAGGACTTCGGATTGAATCCTGGACGAGGCCATAGTTTAACCGTGTGCCATTAAACTCTTATTACCCGCCTATATGCTTCGGGCCTCCGTGGGTAATAGAGCTCCCAAGGTACAACGCCCAACCACGAGTACTATATAGCACACCTTTCGAACCTTTCATAGCCTTAGAACTCCGACACAAATGAAAGTGAGAGATGCTATGCTATGGAGGGAGAAGTAGAGAGCTCAAGGAAGAGTGAGAGCTGGGATGATTTGGAATGAAGGAGGTAGGCTCGTTTTATAGGCAGCCTTGGACCTCCAACAGCCAAATTCGAATTTAATAGGGCCATTAACCCACCCATTAAATGGGCTGTTACAAGACCCATAAAACCCCCATATTCATTAGGCTGTTATCCCATTTATTGGCATGAATTTAAAATCCAAAATATTAAATTCAAAGCCACCTGGAAGGAGAAGAAGGTTCCAGAGCGTGGGCTTGTCCAAACGGAAGTCCAAGAAGCCCAGAGGACTTTTTGGGCCTAGGATCGCTACAACAAGTCTGGCCCAGTTCTAAAAAGATAAGGCCCTGGAACCTGGAACAATTTCCACAATCCTACAACCCGCAACCACAACCGCACCCGAACCCGAACCCGAACCCGAGCCCGAGCCCGAGCCCGGCCCGGCCCGGCCCGGCCCGGGGCGGGGCGGGGCGGGGTGCGCGCGTGCGTGCCGAGCCAGCCGGACGGACGGACGGACGAACGGCGCGAGAAGCCTATCCCTTCTCCACCAGTTTACCCATGCTAGACTTCTAATCCCTTATAAACTTGTCTCAGCATGGTGCGCTAACCAATGTGGGATTGTGCTTATTTCAATAACAACCATACCACTTTAAAGCCAATTTTCATTCATCCTGAGAATTGGATTTTCGCAAGTGTTATATATCGTTACGAAGCTCTATCAACGAGCTTCGTATTGATCTCACAAACACCCAAAATCAATTGGTGTGACCTTCAATTAAATTAGCTCAAAGTTGCCCACTAACTACTTAATTATTATATTTAATTAGGATTCTCCCTCTAATTAAATACTTGGGCCAAAGCCCAATACACTCACTTGTATTGTGTCATCTCTTCCTTGATTAATAAACCAATTCTCCAACACGGAGTGGTCGTCCCAAGAGCGTTCAAACGAAAGGGAGAAAAGATAAAATATGGGAGAAAGAGAAGAGAATAATGAGATTAGAGTAGGTAGAGAGAAAAGAATTGGTGGATGAGCAATAACTTTATTATGAAATTAAGGAGAAGGGGAAAAGAGAAACATAAAAGATAAAAGCTAAAATAAAAGCTATGAAGCTAAGGGTTTGATGTGTTATTTTGTAGATGTTCTTCTTCTAAGCCCAAGCTCTCATTATATAAAAAACTAATCCAACCCCATACAAGAAAATCCTAGGCCATATTCAATATAGGAAGAAAAAACCTACTGCCAAAATTTCTAACCCAAATTTGACCTCCTTCCACACCGAATTTGGAAAGGTCATGAACAACAAAATTGTAGATCTTTGTCTTATCTTTCTGCAACTTTTGAATCGCATCACTTGAATATTTGAGTAGGAAGATACAGCCATTTTACCGAGACTGGGTCGAAAGAATCTGCGAATTAATTTACAGCTCCAACAATATTAATTAAATCTAATTTAATTAAACAATTATAATACTATCTAATAAAATTATAATATTTCTCCATAGATTAAATATTCTTGATCAAATCAATATTTAATCTATCCAACTTCAATTCGTAAACTAAAACTATTTGTTATGTGACTCATAGGCTCTCACATGTCAAGCGATTACTCAAACCCTAGACAATAGACCAAAAAATCTCAACATATGAGGTACGATGCAAGGATACTGCAACTACCTGTAATGTGAAGCTCACAGTGATACGGTCCTTTCATTCTTGAATACTCGGTTAAGTCTAGAACATGATGAAGTGTCTATTCAAATAACTTAATCATATTATCTCATTATACTAATTGATCATGTTGTCACTTTTAGACACCATTCCAAAAGTGACATGCATTGGCCAATGACTAACGATCCAATTAGTTATGAGAAGACAACTATTCTCTCCAAGTCTATTTTAGGAATGAATCATATTCTTGGCTCAAACTAACATGCACATGTACTTCGTAGTGTACCCAACACATACCGTATCTACCCCGTCAAAAGTGCAAGCATTGGTCATAGTCAAAGCCCATCACTCCATACATGTCGTGCGTATTAACCTCAAGTCGGAGAACTATTACACTACTTCATAAACCAATATTTTTGTAGACACGTAAATAGAATACATCAAACGGTTTCTCAGTCATGCATGCCAATACTCTTGAAAGTATCTGTGCATCTATCATGAAATACCTAATATCTCGTAGTTATGAGAACCAATACATCCTCTAAGGATATGATGTAAATTGCACACCAATCTCAATCGCCTCATCGATATCCCATTCTCGATAATCATTGAATGTGGCTGTTTAAGAACCATGTTCATGGTCATTTGAGATCTCACATTTTCAAGGACAACATTAGTTCTTGGGAACATTAACATGAATATACGCAAACAATCAAATATTATATTCAATAAGTGTAATGCGGAGTATTATAAATCAATAATACAAAATATCTGAATATGATCAAGTACAATGTCCTTACTATGATTATCTTTAGGACATATATACTAACATTTACATCTGACTAGCTAGGACACACCAAGCCCATAAGCCTTGAAAACCAAAACCAGTCCTCATCTCGGGATCGGTCTTTCATCTTCAACACTAAACGCTTACATTTACGTTTAAGGTGAGTCGATTCTTTGGGGATTCTTCTTTGCAGTTGAATACCACTATAAGTTTTTTGCCCTCAGCGGTATGACATTTACAATCTTTAGCTCCATGGCCAGATTTGTCGCAAGCAAAACAGGTATCAGTGAAGATCTTATAATGACCATCTCCAGTGAAACCATTAAAACATTTCTGCTAATTCCACAGGAGGTCCCACCAAACTCAACCAAATTGGCCTTGCCACCATGCCGTTTAATTTCTTTTCAACCGTTCAATTATCTTGTTCGAAACGTAATGTCATCAAAAGGTCCTCGAGACTCCTCCTCTTTCTTGATGTACGTCTTGAAGTCCTTCCAAGATGGCGGTAATTTTTCAATCACCATCACCCCTTGGAAAACATCACTGATAAGAATTTTATGAAGATCTCTAACATCCTTCGGGTTTACTCTCTTTGAGAATAACGTACCAAGTTCAAGGTAGTCAAGAAGAATGTCAGCTTTAATTGCCACATCTTCAAGTTACTACCCATGAACTTTTCTAGTTTCTCAAATTAAGAAATCAACATGGTTTCTCAGAACTGGCATCACGACCTCGGCGTCGCTAGCCCTGACAACTGGAACCTCAGCGTTCACATTGTTTTTGGTGAAAATCATTTCAACTATTAATCACAAATGTGTAACAATTATAATATTGCTTTGAAAATTTATCAATTAATAATTTAGGCCAACACTCACAATTAAAAAAATTCAGCACGCATTAATCAATTTAAAAAATTAATCTAAGCATAGGATGTCAAAACACCATTTACCAAATTAGCCCACTAACAAAAGCCTAATTTATTAGCCCATTTCTTAATTAAAAAAAATGGAGGCCCACAAAGTAGAGCTCAACAATAATCCACAATAATCATTAGTGGCAGATATCTCAAGTCTACTGTTTTAATTGGACGAATAACAGAACAATGAATAATTATCATTAGTTAACGTTATTCATGAAAAAAAATGGTGGTTTGCAACGAACAGTAAAACCCAACATTGTATGTAGTTGTTCGTTTCAGCCTTCTAAATACCACCAATATGAATTTAATAAACGACAAATTATCTTCAGCTCCTTCGTATTTTGACACCTTACATTTCGCATCCCTGGATTTCTGAAAATAATTTTGCTATCCCCCGTGTTTGGTTTTATTATCCACTTATTTTTTTCAATTTTATCACTGAAATTACTTAAATACCATTTTAAAAACAAAAAAATAGGGTTTGTCTCCTACCCTTCTCTCTCATCCCCTTCCGTTTCCGGCCATCGGAAACCACCACCGGCGTCGGAGACCACCCATCAAGCATCAAAGACCACCACCTTTGGGTCTTGTACATAAAACTTCACGAAAGGGAAGATGAATCCTAATAAGAACCCAAACTTTAAAAGAGGAAAGATCAAAAACAGAGAGCGGCGGATAAGGGACAACAAAAGAGGTCAGTGAAATTTTGAAGTTCGTCAGAGTTTGGTGTTCGCCGGAGAAGACGACTGGAGGTGATCTTTCGCCGGAGAAGATGATCAGAAAAGTTTTGAGCCGGTCGGACGGTCAGGGGCAATTTTGTATAAGGGTAAAAAAGTTATTTCGAAGATAAAATAATAATAAAATTGCTGATGACGTCAGCAAGGGACCCGAGAGTATAATAAAACTAAACACGGGGAATGAAAAAATTATTTCTGAAAACCTAGGGATGCGAGAGGTAGGGTGTCAAAATACCAGGAACCTGAGGTAGTTTGCCCATTTAATAAGTAATGGATTTGACCACAATTAAATAACCCCAAAATTATTAACACCAGAAGCAGGTAACGATTCAGGCCTGTAGCTTAATCTTTAATTGCCTCAAAACTGTAGTGTCACGAAACGGTTGAAATACTCGATTTTCCAAATTCAATAGACTGACGTTACCACGTCAAACTTCTATCTTTTTAATTTCAAGAACAATCAACAGTAGCAAACGAACGAAAAAAATATAGGTTTCCGATACAGTTGTAATGAAATGATTAATTCGAATTCTATATCTTAATGGTGATCATATTTCTGCCCAGAAGCATAAATTTACCGCTAGCAACTGTAACGTTTTAGTTGGGGCAGATTACACACCACGTTATTAGGCAGTATACAACAGTTGTCAACAGCAGCGATTATATGCAAGACTAGCAGACAATAGTTTACTAAAATATATATAATAAGAGTTTAAGATTATTGTAACTAATTTAATAGATTATTAGATTTTAATATTATCATTGTTATACAATAGTAGGATATATTCTACAAATAGCATATTATTTTATAATAATGTTGGAAGTTGTAAGGTTACGCCCATAATTGCCGTAATCACGGGATTCATTAGTGGGCTAATAAATTTCGTAACCATCCTACTAAGTGTAGGAAGCCATAAGATTCGTAACGGATACGAAGGTTTATGGCACGAGTTTATGGCAGCTATTTGGATGGTCTCTTCCTGGGTTCTATATATAGGATAGAATTCGTGGAATTGGAGAAGGGTAAAAGGTGCACGCGTTAGACACGCGAGACATACACACCACACAAGTGACACACAAATGTTGGCATTCGGGTCTCTCTCTAAGCCTTCGCGCTTTTAGGTTGTGGAATCCAATCCTAACTTCGAATACGTGAGCTAGGATAGCCAATGACAAACTTCCATTACGATCTTGTGATGAACATGTGAAGATGAAGGATCTTGTGAAGTATCTGTGCTACAATAGGTATTTTACTTTTTGTGGCATAATATGAATATGTTCATGTCTTGGATTTATGTTTATATGAATGAGAATCATATGCATGAATTTATTTAGATAAGGATCTTCAAATAGCATATGATATATATAACTGGACAATATTGAAATAGAGAGAATACTCACAATGACATTTTGAGCAAACTATCGACATACTGCCTCCCTGGAGATCGCGTTCTTCGGATTGAGTTCTCCTAGAATATCACAAATTTTAGATTAAATCTTGGACGAGACCACAACAAGCTGTGGGCCATTAAAGTCTTATTACCCACCTTATAGCTTCAGGCTTCCGTGGGTAAGAGAGTTCCCAAAGTACAATGCCCAATCACGTGAACAATAAAAAGTACTATTGGATACCTTTCGAACCTTTGATGGTGTAGAACTCTGGCACTATGCAATATGAGAATGCCTATGCTAAGGAAAGAGAGGAGAGTAAACTCTTAGAGAGTTTGGTGTGTTTCAAATGAGAGGACGAGGTCCCCTTTTATAAGATAGATTTGAGACCCCGTTTAATTCTAGCATAATGGCGGTCATTAATTCCCTATTAACTATGGTTAATAAATGAGCCATTATATCTATTAACACCCCCTATTAATCACGATCTATAAATGAACAGTTACAGGAGTCATAAATCTCAAGTTCATGACGGCCGGTAAAATCGTATCACTTTGAAACAAATTTTCAGTCATACCAAGAATTAATTTTTCGCAAGTGTCATCGAAACATTCTCAACAAGTTTCGCATTGATTTCATAGACACTCAAAATCAATTGGTGTGCCCCACATTACAATTAGCTCAAAGTTTCTCAGAGATTATATTTAATTATAATTCTCTATCTAATTAACCTCTTAGGCTCAAGCCCATTACATACCTTTGTTGGGCCAATCTCCTCGTTGGATTAAAAATTAAATTCTCCAACAAGGAGCTCTTGCAAATAGGGGAGGTCTACTAGTAGACTGACCCTTTGGCAAAGGTAGGATGTTGTTTCCATAATTGATCTTTTCCATTAGGATGTTAGTTTTGTACACTTAATCAAAAAGTTTAAATGTATAATTATGGAAAGGACATGCTCGAATAATAATTGTAGGTCTAATAGACAACCTAAGATGGGGTGAATTAGGTTGATAACAATTTTTTTACCAACTTTCATTAATTACTTTTATCAAGTAAATAATTAGTAAGGATAGAGTAGTTAACACCCGGTGTATAACGGTTCGGCTCAAATTCACATGAACCTATTGATAGGAGCCGTCGAGCTCCGAGTGTTATAATGGTGAGAAATGCCTCCACGAGCCTTAGGGCCCCGATGCTTTGGACCCGTGTTGGCTCGGTGAAGGAAGAAGATGATGAACAGTAACGATAGAAATGGAACACCTTCTTTTTATTGATTTCTGGATGCCTTACATGTGGTAGATTAATTCCCTTTTATAGCCAAAGGAATTTGAAAGGCTTATACAGAATTAAAAAGGCAAAGGCTCGATACAAGTACGAGCAATTATTCTAAAAGTTGACTGTAGTTATTGAGAGCAGCGGAACCGAAAAGTGCATCGAATCCCGCTTTATTATTGAACCCTTCGAATCCCGCCTTACTGAACCCTTCGTTTCTTGCGATGGTACGGAGTACCCCACGCAACACCTATGCCCACTCTTCAACATTTCTCTCGTATTTTTTTCTCCAAACAAAAGGGCAAGAGTATAATCAAGTTTTCTTGGTTCAATGGATTAGTGATGAATATGATAATAATATAGTTTTAAGTATTGAATAAAAATTATGAGTTCTGTTTGGTCAATGGATTGTTGCTTTTTCCAATAGTCTTATCACGTGAAGCGTATCTATGCATTGTTATTCGCTACACTCACTCCATCGTTATTTCCGTGAAGATAGTAGAGACTAGCGGATATAAGCAACAATCTTTGAATTGTCGTTAACTACAATAACTTCATACAAGTCCTTTTTATTTATTGTTAATAAGCTTTAGGACATAATAAAAATTATTACATCTCAAGCCTAACTTCGTCATCGGCAATCTGGACCCCATTTGTAGCACTTGCCCCAACCAATTCCACAAATTTCAGTAGGTATAACCATCCATGCACATATATTATCAGAACATTCTTCAAAATCTCTTCCCTCATGGAAAACCGTGCAACTTTGAGATACTGTATGGTTAACTTGTTGGGCATCTTTCCAAACCCATGAGAATCTACAATGAAACAACGTGTTCCAAAAAATAGAGTGTTTAAAACTAAATGAATAAGATGAATTAGGTCCCCGGGGAGAGAGATAATGAGTGTACAAGTCATCATCTTTAGACATGCAGTGCACGGTAAGCCATCGATCATAACCAATAGCATTGTGAAGAATAACAGTAATTTTACTCCAAACTGGGGTGATCTTATCACTTTTATTGATTAATCTCGTTCCACTAACACTCATCAAAAAGATTGTTGTCATTTGGAAAAGAAAAGGGAATAAATAATTAGCCATTTTCATTTCTCTTTAGATAATTTTTTTCAAAATTGTATGTGTGTTTAAGTGCCACCCTCATTTATATCCAATCCATCATCTTATAAATAGAAAGAACTTTATGGAGGAAAAAAATTCCTTTCTATATATTTATATATAGAAGTCTTAAATATCAGTTTTCTTTCCTATTAATTGTATTGTATTGACTTTCATTAATCACATTAATGATACAACTTTGAATTATTAGTTCAATAGTCTATCATAGTATAGTGTTATTTGCTTTGATTATTCGTGAAAACTAAGAAATTATGTAAATTACATTACCTTGTCGCGTGATCCACTATTGAATTTTTTTTTTTCAAAATCCTGAATTTTTTACAAATTTTTAAAAAATGAACAAAAGATGGCTTTAGTTTTGAAGGGTTTTATGTTCTTGACGGTCTTCACTCTCTCCATCCCTATTTGGGCCTGGATTGGGCACAAAATTTACTTATTCCGCTCCATCCGGAAGAGGGGCAAAAGAGTCAAACGTACATGTCAGGGTATTAAATAAATAAGTTTTTATTACAAATATTATTAAATATTAACTAGACATGTCATTTTATCCTAAACGAACGCGCCATTTTATAGTAATCGGCCTGCCATATATTCACAACCGTGTATGTTATTTGGTCATAACCTGGCCTGCATTTTATTGTAACCAGGCATGCCATTTTAATGTAACCGTACATATTATTTTTATCATAATCGGGTCTGCCATTTGATCATTACTAAACATGCCATTTTATTGTAAGTAGGCATGTCATTTTATCATAAACGGGCCTGCCATTTAGTCATAACTGACATGTCATTTTATCGTAACAAGGTCTGCCATTTGAACATAACCGGGTCTGCCATTTGAACGTAATCAGGCATGTCATTTTATCATCATTGTGACTGTCATTTGGTCATTACCGGGTATATCACTTTGGACATACATCACAAAAAAAAATAATAACAAGAACAAACAATTTAACTATTCACTAAATCCAACTTTACACACTTGAAAAATTATTTCAAAGAGGAAAGAGAGAGTGAGCAAATGAGGGAGAAGAAGGGAAACGAGAAGGAAGGAAAAAGGAAAAAGAAGGAAACTTCTTCCTCGTCAGCATCGCTCCTCGTCGGTGTTGCTTCTCGTCGGCGTCGATTTTGTTTAGGGTTGGGAAATATAGATAATTACAACTGTCAGATCTCTGACGCGTGCCTAATCATCGAGATCAATGGAGTAAAATAAATCATGTACGATACAAGAACCCTCTATCTCTCTCCATACCGAATCAGCCCCCTCCTTATTTATGTTTCAAATTTTTTTTATCAAAATCTTAAATTTTTTTCCAATTAAAAAAAACAACAATAGATATCTTTAGTTTTGATTAGGGATGGCAATGGGCAGGATCCGGGTAGGATCTATAGGACCCAAATCCTTACCCTCTTTTTTGAAGGTCGACCCAGATCCTTATCCTTATCCTCTTTAAAAATATGGATCCAGGTAGGATTCGGGTCCTAAAATATCGGGCAGGATCAGGGCGACCCGCGGGTCCGTATTATTTAAAAATTAAATAATTTTACAAAAATTAAGCCATACTTATTCGCAATAGCGAAGCATTCGAAAAATGAGAATGCAATTTATTAGTTTGCTAAAATAAGTTAATATAAAAAAACAAATACAAAATTTCAAGTTGATATAATAATTGAATGGTAGAATGTATTAGAAGGTTGGAAACTTGGATTGATATTATGTAGGTTAGAGTTTTTTCATCATTCCTCCTTTGGCAATTTGTTATTTTTTCTTGGATATTTAAACGTCACAGACAACAATACTAGCCTACTTAACGGGTACTTCTTTTGGTTGAATATGTGTTCACTTTCTTTACCGATTATAATATATTGATATTTGATACTTCGGTATCTTTACCAATTAAGATGTAACTTTGATACTTTAATATTTTGGTACTTATAACAACTTAGTTGAATAAAATTTACTTATAAAAAAATTCTAAATTGGATAGCTTGTGATGAGAATGTGGTACTAATTTTAGTAATTAATATATTTATATATATTATTTTAATATTTAAAAAAAATTCGGGTAGGATCCTATAAGTCCATATCCATGCCCTTATCCTTTTTAAAAATAAGGATCCGGGTAGGATTCGGATCTAGACCTGGTCAAAGTCAACAGATCTTGGATCCATCGGGTCTGGATCCGAGTAGACCCTCAGGATAAGGGTCAAATTACCAGCCCTAATTTTGATGGGTTTTATGTTCTTGGCGGTCTTCACTTTCTCCATCCTTAATTATGTTTCCTCCGTATTTTTATACGGGTTACTTTATTCTTTTATTGTGATTCATTTTTGCATTTCCGAGAACAAGTATTTATTTCCATTTCCGCCTCCCTAATCCTTTACTTTAATTTGTACTCTCCTTTTGGTTCTCTGTGTTTGAAAAATTGGAAATTTTGGTCAAAAACACAAAAAAGGGAAAAGTCTACTTTAGTACCGTATGGTATCGCCCAAAATCACTTTAGTACTCTATGGTAAAAAACTGACCAATCGAGTCATACTTATTCCAATTAACATCAAAAAGGACCTCGGGCAGCTGCCCGGAGCTGCCCGGACCCGCCCAAACCCTGCCCGGGCTACGTGGCCAGCCACGTCACCAAATTTTGATGACGTGGCACCACGTGGACATCCATCTCCTTCCCCCTCCTCCTCCTCCTCCCCTCCTCCTCCTCCTCCTCCTCCTCCTCCTCTCCTCCTCCTCCTCCTCCTCCTCCTCCGCGTCCTCCTCCTCCTCTCCGCATCCTCCTCCTCCTTCTCTGCGTCCTCCTCCTCCTCCTCTCCGAGTCCTCCTCCTCCTCCGCCTCCTCCTCCTCCTCCTCCTCCTCCGCGTCCTCCTCCTCCTCCTCCGCATCCTCCTCCTCCTCCGAGTCCTCTCCGCGTCCTCCTCCTCCTCCTCCTCCTCCTCTCCGCCTCCTCCTCCTCCTCCTCCCCGTGTCCTCCTCCTCCTCCTCCTCTCCACGTGGCGCCACGTAGCCCGGGCAGGGTTCGGGCAGGTCCAGGCAGCTCCGGGCAGCTGCCCGAGGCCTTTTTTGATGTTAATTGGAATAAGTATGACTCGATTGGTCAATTTTTTACCACAGGGTACTAAAGTGGACTTTTCCCAAAAAATTATTTGAATAGCACTAAATAGCATTGTACTAGTGTATTTACTATTTTTTTGTAAAGTAAACTTTTATTAATAATTAATAACAAAGAGAAACACATAATCTCGCAACTGCCAATCTGGTCAAACCGCTAGTGTTGCAAAATTTAATGTGACAAAAATCGCACCAGAAAAAGAATGTGTTCAATAACAACTACACAAAGTTCTTTTCGCCTCCCATGTTACAATTGATGGTACCTGTCCCAGAATATTACAAAAACCCATGCACTTGGGATTTTCAGAGCCTAACGGCAATTGTGATAGAAATCAATAAGCCTAAAACAGAACACAAAAACAAAGCCAGCGCTTTTTACATCTGACTAGCCAAGACACACCAAGCCCAGAAAAACAAAACCAGTCCTCATCTCGGGATCGTTCTTTCATCTTCAACACTAAACGCTTATGTTTACATTTATGTTTTGCTGTGGGTAAAATATGTGAGAACGTCGAAATGAACTCGAGAACGGGTCCGGAGTGATCGTCCCAAAAGCGATACGAAAAAAAGGGAGAAAAGATGAAATATGGAAAAAAGAGAAGTGAATAATCATATTAAAGTAGATAGGAGAAATTTATTTGAATTATATAACCAAACTTGAAATATGGTAAGTATGTTCCTTTTTTCTTCAAATCTTTTACTCTTCTTTGAGCTTTTAAACTATCGAATTTCACGCATAAATAAGAGACTGTCTAATTCCTCATTTCGTTTCCTACATTTGTTTTGGTAAGAGCGGTTTTTATTAATAATCTTACGAACACAGAAATAAAAGGTTACACAAACAAAAAGCTGCTCCTTATTTGTTTTAAGGTAAATTGTCTTGTCTCAGGTGTTGGTCATCCTCTCTCGCGAGTCCCTTGATTTATAAAAAAGAATCGCCCATCTCCCGACTTTGGTCTTAGATACTCTCGGGTCCCTGTAGCCAAAATATGTCATTTTGTTCGACGAACTCCCCTGAAAAAGACTAAACTGCCCCTCCTATATAAAAACAAAAAATCTCTAATTCCCTCTCCGTTCTTCTTCCTCTCACTTCATCTTCTTCTTTCCACTTCCCTTTTCTGGATTGTTTCTCCTTAGATCCAAAACCACCAGCTTGGGAAATCCATCGCAATAAGCAAAACCAAGTTCCAAGTTTCCATCTTTTTCTTGGTTTGGCCGATCCCCAGATCTGAAACAGCTGCTACATCCTTTTGATTTCCAACAATTTATCAAATGGTAAACAGAAGCAAAAAAGAAATCAAAATTAGGTAGATGTCATACTAATTGAACATTCAACTCAAAGGAAGCAATCCTAATTGAACATTCCAGTTGCCACAAAAACAAAAACACTACAACATTAATAGCTAACCCTAGAACAAGATCCCCAAATCAATCACAAAACCAATGGAAGACCTTGCAATTTTTTTAGGGTTCCAAGACCTTCCAAGTATGAGTGGGCACGAACCCAGTGGGAGACCTTCCATTTTTTTGGGGTTCCAAGACCCCCAATTGAGAAGGCCCAAAATCACAGCGAACGGGCACGACAATTTTGACTGGAGCATTGAGAAGGAAGCAATCCATGTGGTCTTTGAAGCAATTCACTGGGTTTCAGACTCGATTCCACTCTAAAAACAAAACCAAAACAAAAATTTGTTTCCAATCGACAGTTAATGACGTCGATTGATATGGAGCCAGCCCAACACACAAAATAAGGGTTCCTATTTGGTTCTGTCTTTAATTAAATTTAATTCTTACTAAGAAAGTTTATGTTTTGGTTGAAGGTGGGAGGTAAGATAAAGTGGGAGGGAGAAGGCGAAGGGGAAGGAAAGAAATTTTTTTATTTTTTAAGTGAAAGAGGCATTTTTATCTTTTCAAGTGAGAGTTTGGCAAGAAAATGGCATATTCTTGCGACAGGGGACCCAAGAGTATCTAAAATCAAAGGCGGGGGACGGGCGATTCATTTTTTGAAACCAAGGGACCCACGGAAGAGGGTAACCAAACACCAGGGATAAGAGGGTAATTTACCCTTTTTTATAAACAAAGGAGCAAAGGGTACTATAACCTTTATTCATCATCAAATGGATAAATCAGTACGACTATATTTAGGAAGATTAACTCCCTTCAAATCATCTAAGTACACCATCCAAGCAAGAGCACAAGGGTACATCAAATACAAGGAAGTCCAACGAAATCGTCAAAGCGTGCTTTAAGAGCGCGTCTGCTATGTGCTTGCCCTCCTGCTAAGTCTTTCGTATGCCAACCTTTAAATCTGGATCAAGCAATGATCTGACTCTATGGTGAGGATTGCCAAAGGTTGATCTCGTACGGTATCACGTCTAACACAGAGCATGGCCATAAATGAATCAACCTATACCTGCTAGAGGCCGAGGATGAGTGTTGAGAGCTCTGCAACCAGGGAAATATAGCTGCTGATGCCCTTCCTGAATTCGCACAGCTAAAGCCCACCAGTGTCAAGTATAACGCCTCTTGCACCTGCAGGGCTCGGATTGTCCATCGAAGCTCCATATGTCTTGAGCTTGACAAAGCCTTGGTCAAGAGGCTAAGATCTCTCGTCGAGGTGGGAGTACGAGTGGGTAATTGTAAAGCTCAACAAACATGGGGTTGGGAGTGGGCAATTGTCAAGCTCTTGTGTAGATCCATTCGAGATATTGATCTAATCATCTCCCATCCCTACGATCAAAGCTTTGGCTTGTTGATAGGGAATATGGGTGGCAATTGTCAATCCAACAGTGAAAGCTCTTGAAGAGGTGGCTAGGAAATAGACGAAACTATTAGTACTACTCTCGCCCAAGCGCGTTTAACTTCGGAGTTCTGATGGGATCCGGTGCATTAGCGCTGGTATGATCGCACCCGTCAGTCTTCGCACAAACTATTTACTTAACTAGTTGCCGTGCCTCGTTGACAAGCTCCTTCTCGACTTTCGACGGCCATAACTTTTCATCCGGGAATCCGATCGGGACAATCTTTTTTTTCATTTCATATAACTTTTCGTGATCTATCATTCCGTTCCTTCAAAAATAACATCGAGCTGAAAATACGGAAAAAATAATGATGTAGACATGTGCAAATCTTTGTAGGGCAATATCTTAGTGCTCGGGTGTCCGAATCGAGAAATTTTTTTTTTGAATTTGCATAATTGTTTGAGCTCTACGCGATGGCAAACTGCCGAAGGCGGTTTGTCCACTTTTTGACCCCAGAAACGCTTTATTTTTGGAGATAATCAGCTTTTTAGGATTTAAAAATTGTTTAGTATGGATTATGAATTAATTACATGCAAGCGATGGAAAGAAATCGCCCATCATTTGAGCAGAAACTACTGGAATGGATGGAACAATGATAATGGACCCAATGTTCCCATGTCCTTTTTTTACTGATCTCTAAAACTAAAATTATCCTTATGTTTATCCGACATTACAAGTTTGCCATTTATCATATCACTTATATTGGGAATGCTCTTTGTAGCTTGTATTTGAATTTCCGAAGCATGGATTCCAAGATTGAGGAAAATGATGATGTTTCATGAATGTAGTTATAATTGCTCGTCGTGACCATGGAGAAATGGGATTGAGGTACTTTGGCTAAAGTATTGAGCTTGTCTTGTATGGTGCAATACTTGGAACTGAGCATTAAGCTAGCAAGTAAAGCTTCCCTTGAGATTCCCATTAAATCATGGACCACACTGATTGATAGTTTTGCACGACGTGCCCAGCCCGAGCAAGCACTACAGCTGTTTGATGACGTGAGGATATCCAGTGTTAGACTGGATACAGTTACTTTAAAGAGCGTATTATCAGCTTGTAGTCATGCTGGACTGGTTGATCAAGCCTTCGAATACTTTGAGATGATCCAGTTAATATGTCGTCAGGTTGGGTCGGCTGGATGAAGCTTTTGATACAGAGCCCAACGAACATGGATGGATGCTACTTATTTCAGGAGGTAGTTTTCTTCATGGGAAACGCTTTTTTTTTCTGAAAAGGAAAAATTGTGTTGAGTATAGTAGTATATACAGAGTTTAGAGTCCCATGGAATAATGCATCAGGTTGAAGCCACCGAGCTCACTAAAACCATGACGCCGTAAAACTTCGAGGAAAAAAAACTACGCCACTATGATAGCTTTGCTGTTATTAAATCCCAAGCCAAGCGACACCGAGATTTACGAAACGTTGCTGAATCCCTGCTGAGAGGTGGAAAGATGTTAGCCAAGGACCATTTGACCTAATGGCACAACGCATAAATGACTTGACGAAGGTGCAAGGTTCGATTTCTAGCAGGTGTAACTTGGTGTAAATATTTACATTTCAAAAAAAATGTTGCTAAAGTGAGAAAGTTGATGAAATGTGGGAAAATTAGAGTTGGATTAACATAAAAAGGTAAGATCTTTTCATTTAAATACAACGATCAGCTTCATCCACAAGCGACCAAGGGATTCGGATAACAGTGCTCAGAGAACGATCGACCATCTTCTATTACCTTGTTTATTTGTATACTAACAAAATAATCTAATTCTCTCATTTCAAATTCTTTTTGCATCATTTTCTTACATTCAAAGCATCGAATCGTTTCTTCTTTTTTCTCTCATCTTCTTCTCTTCGCTTACATAATTTTTTTTTTGGAAATCTCCCATTCTTGAATAGCGTCTAGCCAGCAGGGACAGTTTATGATCATCCTCATCTATATCACTATCTTCCATTTCCATTTCTTTAGCTCTAAATGCTATGTTCCTTTATTTAGTGAGAAACTTTCTGGTAATCTCCCCGTATGTAATCTCCCCGTATGTATTCACCAATCCACAAGTGTCAAGTGGATTGGTGGAGAGACCGCCACTTTTCTAGTGATATATGACTAGAAAATTTAATTATGAAAATAAAATTAAGTCAATATTGAGTTATACTTAAAAAAAATAATTACCTAAACAATATATGCTATTTCAAGGAAATATAATTAACTCATTAATGAATAGAATATATTAAGTCTTCTAAAATATTAAAATACAAAATTGTTACTTTTCTTTTAAAACACAAAAGTAACGAGAAGTCTTCATTGATAACTATAATTTTACTTGTTTTCACCTTTCAAAATTTTTTATACTTGTTTTTGAAGTTTCTTCATTGCTTTTGTATTTTAAAAGAATAAATATTAACGTTGCTTTGGTGTTTTAAAATAAAACTAACAATTTTACTTACTTGTTGCTTTTAGCGACGTCGTAACTATTTACAAAAAAACCTAATATTTGATTTTATAGGGAAAAATATCTGCGTTCAGAAATTTTATTGTCTATTCGAAATAATCTAAAATGGAACTTTATAAAACTTTTCACAGTTTATTAAAAAAAATTATAAAACTTTAAATAGTAACAAATCTCCTCTAGTTGGTTTGCAGGATCGTGAAGATTAACCATGTAATTAATAATTAGCGTAGATTTTTGTACTACTTGGTGTAAATATTTTGGGTATAGGAAATAAAATTAATCTATTTACCCAAAAAAATTTAATTGCACTATAATACCCTTAGAATAAAAGGCCACATTCTAAGAATTGGTCCCCAAAGTATCACCGGGAGATTGCGACCCCTTAGTCCCTTACTAACTTCTCTTCACCATACTTGGTTCTATTTTTGGTCATAATCACACTACTATTTAGTAATAATTCTGTATTTTAAAAATTAAAATATAACAGGACTTGAATATATTCTATTCATTAATGAGTTAATTCTATTTTCTTAAAATAGCATATATTGTTTAGGTAATAATTTTTTTAACTATAACTCAGTATTGACTTGATTGTATTTTCCTAATTAAATTTCCTAGTCATATATCACTAGAAAATTGGTAGTCCTTCCACCAATCCACTTGTCATTTGGTATGGAGGGACTACCATAAAATTTCTCTTCATTTAGTGTCAGTATTTTCCCATTGTGTTCCCTTACACTCTTGGATCATTTTGATCTCACAAGTCATGAGTAATCCTACTAGCTCATCTATGGTAAAAGTATTTAGATCATTAGCTTACTCTATAGCAGTGACTTTAGAAGAACAAAACTTTAGTAGACATCTAAGCAACTTCTCACAATTAGTACAAAGACTTTAACCCTCATAATGTTTGTATATTTTGTAATCATTTGACCTATTGTTAATCATGCAATTCTTAAATAGTTCAAAATTGTATACTAACATGTTATTTTCTTGATAGTTCCTTCGTGGGTCACTTCTAGTTTATCCCAATTTTTTTAGCCAAAGTACACGCAGAAACTCTATTGAACGTGGTGCAAAATGTAGCATATTAAAGGCTTTAAAATTTACTTGAACTTTTTGGATGTCGTCTAAAGGCTATTCTTTTGGACGTCGTCTAATGCAAATTTCTTCTTTTTTTTCCAAATGGAACGTGAGATCCATTCTCGATCGTTCTCCAAGCAACTCAATCATTTGCATGTATAACTATGACAATTTTTGCTTTCCAAAAGGAGTAGGTAGCTCCTGCAAATAGAGGTCTAGTAGATCGATTTTCGGCAAAAGTAACATGTTGTTTCCATGATTGATCTTTTTCGTTAGAATGTTAGTGTTGTACACTTAATCAAAAAAATTAAATGTATAATTATAGAAGAGACCTGCTTTGATAACAATTATAGGTCTAATGGACAACTTAAGAGGGGTGAATTAGGTTGATATCAATTTTTTACCAACTTTCATTAACTACTTTTATTAAGTTAATAATAAGTAAGGATAGAGAATTTAACACCCAATGTATAGTGGTTTGCCTCGGATTCACATAGAGCGATCTCACCCGGTCTAATCGCGCTGATGTCTTTGAGACCCTTCAGTTCGTACAAATGTGTGAGCCACATACGGTATCTAATATCCAGCAGTCAGATCTAGAGACACCTAGTGTCTTGTTCTCAGTAGCCAGAACTTTGTAGTCTCTCTTCCTGTACCCCCTCTTCTTGCAGTGGAGGCCAACATCCTTGTCTACCTGTTCTTTCTTTTGAATACAGCTCTTTCTTTTGAATACCACACTTAGGTTTAAGGAACTTAGGCTTAGAACTATTTTTAGCCTTGTTCTTATACTTCTTTCTGCATTTTAACGTAGAGCTAGAAGAGGAGCACACCATGAGCACATTCTTTTCCTTCGAAGTGATACCTTCAAAAGTCTTAAGCATGTTATGCAGCTCAGGCATAGTCAAACCAAGTAACGTAACACACTGCGCCTGCTTTGCATCATCCTAATGCTTCATCTGAGCTTCCACGTCAAACGTAGCAAGTTTAGGAGACCCAGCCGCATTATAATAGGGATGGACGTATCCAACACATACTCAGTCCTTTCTTGCCTTAGCACCAAACACATGTTTTAGTGACAATCCAAAAAATTTGGCACAACCAACTTGTTTGATTCTAATACAAATCTCAATCACATGTTAGCCATTTCAACACACCTAAAAGGAATAAAATTAAAATGGGACTTAAAACATGAATTGATCAACATTCATCAATCATAATAAATACGACATTTAGCTTTATTTTGTCTCCATTATTTTTACATACTCAACGACCTCATAGGAGGAGAGCGAATTTATATCTAATATAAATCATAATAGACTAGGATCCACATTCCTACTATCACAATCTCTTGCTTTGGCTGGTGATTGTAATAGCAGAATTGGTAGGTCTCCAAACTAATTGTAGTTTCTACAATTTCTATTGCAGTTTCTATAGTTCCTAGTTATCAGACCGAGTCCAATCAATGTCCCCTCATTGTTTTCTTGCTTTGGCTAGTAAAACAAATTAGGTGGTTTGCAACCATCACACGGCGACACTTACATGTCCCTATAAGAGTTCCATTAGACGTAGCTCCAAGCAAAAGACTTTGGTCTTAAATACTATAGAGCAAAAACTCGATTTCTCTTAATTATGATGGAAGACATCATTCATTCTAAATGAAAACCATATTCAAATTGAGGAACATTTAAGCCGGGTAATTTAACTTGCTTAAATAAACAAGATCCATAAATAGTTCACATAATATGTTATCAGATCCAACTCAGAAAATTAAATATAAATAGTTACTAGAATCTAATTCAGATTTATATGTCACATAATAATCATATTTTACACATATATCAAATAAAAGTGCAAGGCAATAATTTTTCGTTGGTAAAATTATTGCTAAAATAGAATTACCAACAAGCTCCAAACTTTGGTCAATTTCTAAAGTTCTTCCAAAATAGTTTGCCCAATTTTCGTCCAATGGATCTTGTTTAAAATAATTCAGGGACCAAATTGCAATTAACCAACAAATTCTGAAATTTCAGAAACTCCAAAGGACCAAACTGAAATTTTCCAGATTAACAAATTTGCAGAGAAGTCCCTGTAAAATCATAAATTCTCAAGGATTGACCCTAGGACAAATTTCAATAAGTGGCGTGACCTATGAACCCTAATCCACTTTATATAATCAGATTATAAGATGCCTAATCCATCGCTTACGATTGCACCATCGACCAGAAAATAAACAACCAATTAACAATTTTATTTGTTTATAGTAATCAGCCGCAAATACTAAGCAAACCAAGTCAATATCATGTGGAATTCGTGGTTCTTTATAGCATGTGATCATGCGATGGAAACTAAACAGTATACAGTAACGCTCAATAGCATGTACATGAAGACAGATTACATTACCATCGCTTGAAGACAAAAACCAAAACTTGGGCGTAAACAAATCAGAATATTCACATATTTATCCACAAGGATACACAACATTATGTATACTGCCATAAAATTAGCGTGAAGTTCTGATACCACTGTTGGATTTTATAAATACGAACTTCGGCTTCGTAGCAACGGAAGACTAAATTTTCACTAACACGAATCTGATCATGGCAGTATAACAATATAGTTAGAAAATTCTTACAGTGTGTTGTAGATCGAATCCTCAACTATGGTATCCACGTAGTCCTCGTCTACGAACTCTTTTGATAGTTGAAATCTTCGAGAATTTACTAGCAGAATTCTTTTACCAAACGAACTAGAGAAAAACTATATATGTTTTGGTTGATAAAAACGTCTGCCTCAACCCTTGTTTCATATATATATATATATATATATATATATATATATATATATAATAAATTAACTAAAACAACTCCTTTGACTTAGGAGTGTTTCGTGCGGCACAAGGTTGTAAGCCCTTTGGTGGCTTCCAAAGCAATTTGCCTTTTTGGCCTTGAGGCCCGTTCGATATTATATTGACCCAGTCAATATGTGTCGAATACTTAGTTGATTTTATTATATATTTGTTGTGGATAAAATATGTGAGAACGTCGAAACGAACTCGAGAACGGGTTCGGAGTGTTGGTAAAATAATAGTAAACTATGGTTTTAACACGAGTATATATGAAGTATAAAAATAGAGAGTTTAGAGGATGCTCACGATCACACTTGTAGGTAAGTGTGTAACACCTTCGTCTTCAAGTTAGGACTTCGGATTGAATCCTGGACGAGGCCATAGTTTAACCGTGTGCCATTAAACTCTTATTACCCGCCTATATGCTTCGGGCCTCCGTGGGTAATAGAGCTCCCAAGGTACAACGCCCAACCACGAGTACTATATAGCACACCTTTCGAACCTTTCATAGCCTTAGAACTCCGACACAAATGAAAGTGAGAGATGCTATGCTATGGAGGGAGAAGTAGAGAGCTCAAGGAAGAGTGAGAGCTGGGATGATTTGGAATGAAGGAGGTAGGCTCGTTTTATAGGCAGCCTTGGACCTCCAACAGCCAAATTCGAATTTAATAGGGCCATTAACCCACCCATTAAATGGGCTGTTACAAGACCCATAAAACCCCCATATTCATTAGGCTGTTATCCCATTTATTGGTATGAATTTAAAATCCAAAATATTAAATTCAAAGCCACCTGGAAGGAGAAGAAGGTTCCAGAGCGTGGGCTTGTCCAAACGGAAGTCCAAGAAGCCCAGAGGACTTTTTGGGCCTAGGATCGCTACAACAAGTCTGGCCCAGTTCTAAAAAGATAAGGCCCTGGAACCTGGAACAATTTCCACAATCCTACAACCCGCAACCACAACCGCACCCGAACCCGAACCCGAACCCGAGCCCGAGCCCGAGCCCGGCCCGGCCCGGCCCGGCCCGGGGCGGGGCGG
Source organism: Hypericum androsaemum (assembly GCA_963995505.1). Taxonomy (NCBI): domain Eukaryota; kingdom Viridiplantae; phylum Streptophyta; class Magnoliopsida; order Malpighiales; family Hypericaceae; genus Hypericum; species Hypericum androsaemum. The sequence continues at coordinate 15,022,841 of OZ023186.1, forward strand.
GGCGGGGTGCGCGCGTGCGTGCCGAGCCAGCCGGACGGACGGACGGACGAACGGCGCGAGAAGCCTATCCCTTCTCCACCAGTTTACCCATGCTAGACTTCTAATCCCTTATAAACTTGTCTCAGCATGGTGCGCTAACCAATGTGGGATTGTGCTTATTTCAATAACAACCATACCACTTTAAAGCCAATTTTCATTCATCCTGAGAATTGGATTTTCGCAAGTGTTATATATCGTTACGAAGCTCTATCAACGAGCTTCGTATTGATCTCACAAACACCCAAAATCAATTGGTGTGACCTTCAATTAAATTAGCTCAAAGTTGCCCACTAACTACTTAATTATTATATTTAATTAGGATTCTCCCTCTAATTAAATACTTGGGCCAAAGCCCAATACACTCACTTGTATTGTGTCATCTCTTCCTTGATTAATAAACCAATTCTCCAACACGGAGTGGTCGTCCCAAGAGCGTTCAAACGAAAGGGAGAAAAGATAAAATATGGGAGAAAGAGAAGAGAATAATGAGATTAGAGTAGGTAGAGAGAAAAGAATTGGTGGATGAGCAATAACTTTATTATGAAATTAAGGAGAAGGGGAAAAGAGAAACATAAAAGATAAAAGCTAAAATAAAAGCTATGAAGCTAAGGGTTTGATGTGTTATTTTGTAGATGTTCTTCTTCTAAGCCCAAGCTCTCATTATATAAAAAACTAATCCAACCCCATACAAGAAAATCCTAGGCCATATTCAATATAGGAAGAAAAAACCTACTGCCAAAATTTCTAACCCAAATTTGACCTCCTTCCACACCGAATTTGGAAAGGTCATGAACAACAAAATTGTAGATCTTTGTCTTATCTTTCTGCAACTTTTGAATCGCATCACTTGAATATTTGAGTAGGAAGATACAGCCATTTTACCGAGACTGGGTCGAAAGAATCTGCGAATTAATTTACAGCTCCAACAATATTAATTAAATCTAATTTAATTAAACAATTATAATACTATCTAATAAAATTATAATATTTCTCCATAGATTAAATATTCTTGATCAAATCAATATTTAATCTATCCAACTTCAATTCGTAAACTAAAACTATTTGTTATGTGACTCATAGGCTCTCACATGTCAAGCGATTACTCAAACCCTAGACAATAGACCAAAAAATCTCAACATATGAGGTACGATGCAAGGATACTGCAACTACCTGTAATGTGAAGCTCACAGTGATACGGTCCTTTCATTCTTGAATACTCGGTTAAGTCTAGAACATGATGAAGTGTCTATTCAAATAACTTAATCATATTATCTCATTATACTAATTGATCATGTTGTCACTTTTAGACACCATTCCAAAAGTGACATGCATTGGCCAATGACTAACGATCCAATTAGTTATGAGAAGACAACTATTCTCTCCAAGTCTATTTTAGGAATGAATCATATTCTTGGCTCAAACTAACATGCACATGTACTTCGTAGTGTACCCAACACATACCGTATCTACCCCGTCAAAAGTGCAAGCATTGGTCATAGTCAAAGCCCATCACTCCATACATGTCGTGCGTATTAACCTCAAGTCGGAGAACTATTACACTACTTCATAAACCAATATTTTTGTAGACACGTAAATAGAATACATCAAACGGTTTCTCAGTCATGCATGCCAATACTCTTGAAAGTATCTGTGCATCTATCATGAAATACCTAATATCTCGTAGTTATGAGAACCAATACATCCTCTAAGGATATGATGTAAATTGCACACCAATCTCAATCGCCTCATCGATATCCCATTCTCGATAATCATTGAATGTGGCTGTTTAAGAACCATGTTCATGGTCATTTGAGATCTCACATTTTCAAGGACAACATTAGTTCTTGGGAACATTAACATGAATATACGCAAACAATCAAATATTATATTCAATAAGTGTAATGCGGAGTATTATAAATCAATAATACAAAATATCTGAATATGATCAAGTACAATGTCCTTACTATGATTATCTTTAGGACATATATACTAACATTTACATCTGACTAGCTAGGACACACCAAGCCCATAAGCCTTGAAAACCAAAACCAGTCCTCATCTCGGGATCGGTCTTTCATCTTCAACACTAAACGCTTACATTTACGTTTAAGGTGAGTCGATTCTTTGGGGATTCTTCTTTGCAGTTGAATACCACTATAAGTTTTTTGCCCTCAGCGGTATGACATTTACAATCTTTAGCTCCATGGCCAGATTTGTCGCAAGCAAAACAGGTATCAGTGAAGATCTTATAATGACCATCTCCAGTGAAACCATTAAAACATTTCTGCTAATTCCACAGGAGGTCCCACCAAACTCAACCAAATTGGCCTTGCCACCATGCCGTTTAATTTCTTTTCAACCGTTCAATTATCTTGTTCGAAACGTAATGTCATCAAAAGGTCCTCGAGACTCCTCCTCTTTCTTGATGTACGTCTTGAAGTCCTTCCAAGATGGCGGTAATTTTTCAATCACCATCACCCCTTGGAAAACATCACTGATAAGAATTTTATGAAGATCTCTAACATCCTTCGGGTTTACTCTCTTTGAGAATAACGTACCAAGTTCAAGGTAGTCAAGAAGAATGTCAGCTTTAATTGCCACATCTTCAAGTTACTACCCATGAACTTTTCTAGTTTCTCAAATTAAGAAATCAACATGGTTTCTCAGAACTGGCATCACGACCTCGGCGTCGCTAGCCCTGACAACTGGAACCTCAGCGTTCACATTGTTTTTGGTGAAAATCATTTCAACTATTAATCACAAATGTGTAACAATTATAATATTGCTTTGAAAATTTATCAATTAATAATTTAGGCCAACACTCACAATTAAAAAAATTCAGCACGCATTAATCAATTTAAAAAATTAATCTAAGCATAGGATGTCAAAACACCATTTACCAAATTAGCCCACTAACAAAAGCCTAATTTATTAGCCCATTTCTTAATTAAAAAAAATGGAGGCCCACAAAGTAGAGCTCAACAATAATCCACAATAATCATTAGTGGCAGATATCTCAAGTCTACTGTTTTAATTGGACGAATAACAGAACAATGAATAATTATCATTAGTTAACGTTATTCATGAAAAAAAATGGTGGTTTGCAACGAACAGTAAAACCCAACATTGTATGTAGTTGTTCGTTTCAGCCTTCTAAATACCACCAATATGAATTTAATAAACGACAAATTATCTTCAGCTCCTTCGTATTTTGACACCTTACATTTCGCATCCCTGGATTTCTGAAAATAATTTTGCTATCCCCCGTGTTTGGTTTTATTATCCACTTATTTTTTTCAATTTTATCACTGAAATTACTTAAATACCATTTTAAAAACAAAAAAATAGGGTTTGTCTCCTACCCTTCTCTCTCATCCCCTTCCGTTTCCGGCCATCGGAAACCACCACCGGCGTCGGAGACCACCCATCAAGCATCAAAGACCACCACCTTTGGGTCTTGTACATAAAACTTCACGAAAGGGAAGATGAATCCTAATAAGAACCCAAACTTTAAAAGAGGGAAGATCAAAAACAGAGAGCGGCGGATAAGGGACAACAAAAGAGGTCAGTGAAATTTTGAAGTTCGTCAGAGTTTGGTGTTCGCCGGAGAAGACGACTGGAGGTGATCTTTCGCCGGAGAAGATGATCAGAAAAGTTTTGAGCCGGTCGGACGGTCAGGGGCAATTTTGTATAAGGGTAAAAAAGTTATTTCGAAGATAAAATAATAATAAAATTGCTGATGACGTCAGCAAGGGACCCGAGAGTATAATAAAACTAAACACGGGGAATGAAAAAATTATTTCTGAAAACCTAGGGATGCGAGAGGTAGGGTGTCAAAATACCAGGAACCTGAGGTAGTTTGCCCATTTAATAAGTAATGGATTTGACCACAATTAAATAACCCCAAAATTATTAACACCAGAAGCAGGTAACGATTCAGGCCTGTAGCTTAATCTTTAATTGCCTCAAAACTGTAGTGTCACGAAACGGTTGAAATACTCGATTTTCCAAATTCAATAGACTGACGTTACCACGTCAAACTTCTATCTTTTTAATTTCAAGAACAATCAACAGTAGCAAACGAACGAAAAAAATATAGGTTTCCGATACAGTTGTAATGAAATGATTAATTCGAATTCTATATCTTAATGGTGATCATATTTCTGCCCAGAAGCATAAATTTACCGCTAGCAACTGTAACGTTTTAGTTGGGGCAGATTACACACCACGTTATTAGGCAGTATACAACAGTTGTCAACAGCAGCGATTATATGCAAGACTAGCAGACAATAGTTTACTAAAATATATATAATAAGAGTTTAAGATTATTGTAACTAATTTAATAGATTATTAGATTTTAATATTATCATTGTTATACAATAGTAGGATATATTCTACAAATAGCATATTATTTTATAATAATGTTGGAAGTTGTAAGGTTACGCCCATAATTGCCGTAATCACGGGATTCATTAGTGGGCTAATAAATTTCGTAACCATCCTACTAAGTGTAGGAAGCCATAAGATTCGTAACGGATACGAAGGTTTATGGCACGAGTTTATGGCAGCTATTTGGATGGTCTCTTCCTGGGTTCTATATATAGGATAGAATTCGTGGAATTGGAGAAGGGTAAAAGGTGCACGCGTTAGACACGCGAGACATACACACCACACAAGTGACACACAAATGTTGGCATTCGGGTCTCTCTCTAAGCCTTCGCGCTTTTAGGTTGTGGAATCCAATCCTAACTTCGAATACGTGAGCTAGGATAGCCAATGACAAACTTCCATTACGATCTTGTGATGAACATGTGAAGATGAAGGATCTTGTGAAGTATCTGTGCTACAATAGGTATTTTACTTTTTGTGGCATAATATGAATATGTTCATGTCTTGGATTTATGTTTATATGAATGAGAATCATATGCATGAATTTATTTAGATAAGGATCTTCAAATAGCATATGATATATATAACTGGACAATATTGAAATAGAGAGAATACTCACAATGACATTTTGAGCAAACTATCGACATACTGCCTCCCTGGAGATCGCGTTCTTCGGATTGAGTTCTCCTAGAATATCACAAATTTTAGATTAAATCTTGGACGAGACCACAACAAGCTGTGGGCCATTAAAGTCTTATTACCCACCTTATAGCTTCAGGCTTCCGTGGGTAAGAGAGTTCCCAAAGTACAATGCCCAATCACGTGAACAATAAAAAGTACTATTGGATACCTTTCGAACCTTTGATGGTGTAGAACTCTGGCACTATGCAATATGAGAATGCCTATGCTAAGGAAAGAGAGGAGAGTAAACTCTTAGAGAGTTTGGTGTGTTTCAAATGAGAGGACGAGGTCCCCTTTTATAAGATAGATTTGAGACCCCGTTTAATTCTAGCATAATGGCGGTCATTAATTCCCTATTAACTATGGTTAATAAATGAGCCATTATATCTATTAACACCCCCTATTAATCACGATCTATAAATGAACAGTTACAGGAGTCATAAATCTCAAGTTCATGACGGCCGGTAAAATCGTATCACTTTGAAACAAATTTTCAGTCATACCAAGAATTAATTTTTCGCAAGTGTCATCGAAACATTCTCAACAAGTTTCGCATTGATTTCATAGACACTCAAAATCAATTGGTGTGCCCCACATTACAATTAGCTCAAAGTTTCTCAGAGATTATATTTAATTATAATTCTCTATCTAATTAACCTCTTAGGCTCAAGCCCATTACATACCTTTGTTGGGCCAATCTCCTCGTTGGATTAAAAATTAAATTCTCCAACAAGGAGCTCTTGCAAATAGGGGAGGTCTACTAGTAGACTGACCCTTTGGCAAAGGTAGGATGTTGTTTCCATAATTGATCTTTTCCATTAGGATGTTAGTTTTGTACACTTAATCAAAAAGTTTAAATGTATAATTATGGAAAGGACATGCTCGAATAATAATTGTAGGTCTAATAGACAACCTAAGATGGGGTGAATTAGGTTGATAACAATTTTTTTACCAACTTTCATTAATTACTTTTATCAAGTAAATAATTAGTAAGGATAGAGTAGTTAACACCCGGTGTATAACGGTTCGGCTCAAATTCACATGAACCTATTGATAGGAGCCGTCGAGCTCCGAGTGTTATAATGGTGAGAAATGCCTCCACGAGCCTTAGGGCCCCGATGCTTTGGACCCGTGTTGGCTCGGTGAAGGAAGAAGATGATGAACAGTAACGATAGAAATGGAACACCTTCTTTTTATTGATTTCTGGATGCCTTACATGTGGTAGATTAATTCCCTTTTATAGCCAAAGGAATTTGAAAGGCTTATACAGAATTAAAAAGGCAAAGGCTCGATACAAGTACGAGCAATTATTCTAAAAGTTGACTGTAGTTATTGAGAGCAGCGGAACCGAAAAGTGCATCGAATCCCGCTTTATTATTGAACCCTTCGAATCCCGCCTTACTGAACCCTTCGTTTCTTGCGATGGTACGGAGTACCCCACGCAACACCTATGCCCACTCTTCAACATTTCTCTCGTATTTTTTTCTCCAAACAAAAGGGCAAGAGTATAATCAAGTTTTCTTGGTTCAATGGATTAGTGATGAATATGATAATAATATAGTTTTAAGTATTGAATAAAAATTATGAGTTCTGTTTGGTCAATGGATTGTTGCTTTTTCCAATAGTCTTATCACGTGAAGCGTATCTATGCATTGTTATTCGCTACACTCACTCCATCGTTATTTCCGTGAAGATAGTAGAGACTAGCGGATATAAGCAACAATCTTTGAATTGTCGTTAACTACAATAACTTCATACAAGTCCTTTTTATTTATTGTTAATAAGCTTTAGGACATAATAAAAATTATTACATCTCAAGCCTAACTTCGTCATCGGCAATCTGGACCCCATTTGTAGCACTTGCCCCAACCAATTCCACAAATTTCAGTAGGTATAACCATCCATGCACATATATTATCAGAACATTCTTCAAAATCTCTTCCCTCATGGAAAACCGTGCAACTTTGAGATACTGTATGGTTAACTTGTTGGGCATCTTTCCAAACCCATGAGAATCTACAATGAAACAACGTGTTCCAAAAAATAGAGTGTTTAAAACTAAATGAATAAGATGAATTAGGTCCCCGGGGAGAGAGATAATGAGTGTACAAGTCATCATCTTTAGACATGCAGTGCACGGTAAGCCATCGATCATAACCAATAGCATTGTGAAGAATAACAGTAATTTTACTCCAAACTGGGGTGATCTTATCACTTTTATTGATTAATCTCGTTCCACTAACACTCATCAAAAAGATTGTTGTCATTTGGAAAAGAAAAGGGAATAAATAATTAGCCATTTTCATTTCTCTTTAGATAATTTTTTTCAAAATTGTATGTGTGTTTAAGTGCCACCCTCATTTATATCCAATCCATCATCTTATAAATAGAAAGAACTTTATGGAGGAAAAAAATTCCTTTCTATATATTTATATATAGAAGTCTTAAATATCAGTTTTCTTTCCTATTAATTGTATTGTATTGACTTTCATTAATCACATTAATGATACAACTTTGAATTATTAGTTCAATAGTCTATCATAGTATAGTGTTATTTGCTTTGATTATTCGTGAAAACTAAGAAATTATGTAAATTACATTACCTTGTCGCGTGATCCACTATTGAATTTTTTTTTTTCAAAATCCTGAATTTTTTACAAATTTTTAAAAAATGAACAAAAGATGGCTTTAGTTTTGAAGGGTTTTATGTTCTTGACGGTCTTCACTCTCTCCATCCCTATTTGGGCCTGGATTGGGCACAAAATTTACTTATTCCGCTCCATCCGGAAGAGGGGCAAAAGAGTCAAACGTACATGTCAGGGTATTAAATAAATAAGTTTTTATTACAAATATTATTAAATATTAACTAGACATGTCATTTTATCCTAAACGAACGCGCCATTTTATAGTAATCGGCCTGCCATATATTCACAACCGTGTATGTTATTTGGTCATAACCTGGCCTGCATTTTATTGTAACCAGGCATGCCATTTTAATGTAACCGTACATATTATTTTTATCATAATCGGGTCTGCCATTTGATCATTACTAAACATGCCATTTTATTGTAAGTAGGCATGTCATTTTATCATAAACGGGCCTGCCATTTAGTCATAACTGACATGTCATTTTATCGTAACAAGGTCTGCCATTTGAACATAACCGGGTCTGCCATTTGAACGTAATCAGGCATGTCATTTTATCATCATTGTGACTGTCATTTGGTCATTACCGGGTATATCACTTTGGACATACATCACAAAAAAAAATAATAACAAGAACAAACAATTTAACTATTCACTAAATCCAACTTTACACACTTGAAAAATTATTTCAAAGAGGAAAGAGAGAGTGAGCAAATGAGGGAGAAGAAGGGAAACGAGAAGGAAGGAAAAAGGAAAAAGAAGGAAACTTCTTCCTCGTCAGCATCGCTCCTCGTCGGTGTTGCTTCTCGTCGGCGTCGATTTTGTTTAGGGTTGGGAAATATAGATAATTACAACTGTCAGATCTCTGACGCGTGCCTAATCATCGAGATCAATGGAGTAAAATAAATCATGTACGATACAAGAACCCTCTATCTCTCTCCATACCGAATCAGCCCCCTCCTTATTTATGTTTCAAATTTTTTTTATCAAAATCTTAAATTTTTTTCCAATTAAAAAAAACAACAATAGATATCTTTAGTTTTGATTAGGGATGGCAATGGGCAGGATCCGGGTAGGATCTATAGGACCCAAATCCTTACCCTCTTTTTTGAAGGTCGACCCAGATCCTTATCCTTATCCTCTTTAAAAATATGGATCCAGGTAGGATTCGGGTCCTAAAATATCGGGCAGGATCAGGGCGACCCGCGGGTCCGTATTATTTAAAAATTAAATAATTTTACAAAAATTAAGCCATACTTATTCGCAATAGCGAAGCATTCGAAAAATGAGAATGCAATTTATTAGTTTGCTAAAATAAGTTAATATAAAAAAACAAATACAAAATTTCAAGTTGATATAATAATTGAATGGTAGAATGTATTAGAAGGTTGGAAACTTGGATTGATATTATGTAGGTTAGAGTTTTTTCATCATTCCTCCTTTGGCAATTTGTTATTTTTTCTTGGATATTTAAACGTCACAGACAACAATACTAGCCTACTTAACGGGTACTTCTTTTGGTTGAATATGTGTTCACTTTCTTTACCGATTATAATATATTGATATTTGATACTTCGGTATCTTTACCAATTAAGATGTAACTTTGATACTTTAATATTTTGGTACTTATAACAACTTAGTTGAATAAAATTTACTTATAAAAAAATTCTAAATTGGATAGCTTGTGATGAGAATGTGGTACTAATTTTAGTAATTAATATATTTATATATATTATTTTAATATTTAAAAAAAATTCGGGTAGGATCCTATAAGTCCATATCCATGCCCTTATCCTTTTTAAAAATAAGGATCCGGGTAGGATTCGGATCTAGACCTGGTCAAAGTCAACAGATCTTGGATCCATCGGGTCTGGATCCGAGTAGACCCTCAGGATAAGGGTCAAATTACCAGCCCTAATTTTGATGGGTTTTATGTTCTTGGCGGTCTTCACTTTCTCCATCCTTAATTATGTTTCCTCCGTATTTTTATACGGGTTACTTTATTCTTTTATTGTGATTCATTTTTGCATTTCCGAGAACAAGTATTTATTTCCATTTCCGCCTCCCTAATCCTTTACTTTAATTTGTACTCTCCTTTTGGTTCTCTGTGTTTGAAAAATTGGAAATTTTGGTCAAAAACACAAAAAAGGGAAAAGTCTACTTTAGTACCGTATGGTATCGCCCAAAATCACTTTAGTACTCTATGGTAAAAAACTGACCAATCGAGTCATACTTATTCCAATTAACATCAAAAAGGACCTCGGGCAGCTGCCCGGAGCTGCCCGGACCCGCCCAAACCCTGCCCGGGCTACGTGGCCAGCCACGTCACCAAATTTTGATGACGTGGCACCACGTGGACATCCATCTCCTTCCCCCTCCTCCTCCTCCTCCCCTCCTCCTCCTCCTCCTCCTCCTCCTCCTCTCCTCCTCCTCCTCCTCCTCCTCCTCCGCGTCCTCCTCCTCCTCTCCGCATCCTCCTCCTCCTTCTCTGCGTCCTCCTCCTCCTCCTCTCCGAGTCCTCCTCCTCCTCCGCCTCCTCCTCCTCCTCCTCCTCCTCCGCGTCCTCCTCCTCCTCCTCCGCATCCTCCTCCTCCTCCGAGTCCTCTCCGCGTCCTCCTCCTCCTCCTCCTCCTCCTCTCCGCCTCCTCCTCCTCCTCCTCCCCGTGTCCTCCTCCTCCTCCTCCTCTCCACGTGGCGCCACGTAGCCCGGGCAGGGTTCGGGCAGGTCCAGGCAGCTCCGGGCAGCTGCCCGAGGCCTTTTTTGATGTTAATTGGAATAAGTATGACTCGATTGGTCAATTTTTTACCACAGGGTACTAAAGTGGACTTTTCCCAAAAAATTATTTGAATAGCACTAAATAGCATTGTACTAGTGTATTTACTATTTTTTTGTAAAGTAAACTTTTATTAATAATTAATAACAAAGAGAAACACATAATCTCGCAACTGCCAATCTGGTCAAACCGCTAGTGTTGCAAAATTTAATGTGACAAAAATCGCACCAGAAAAAGAATGTGTTCAATAACAACTACACAAAGTTCTTTTCGCCTCCCATGTTACAATTGATGGTACCTGTCCCAGAATATTACAAAAACCCATGCACTTGGGATTTTCAGAGCCTAACGGCAATTGTGATAGAAATCAATAAGCCTAAAACAGAACACAAAAACAAAGCCAGCGCTTTTTACATCTGACTAGCCAAGACACACCAAGCCCAGAAAAACAAAACCAGTCCTCATCTCGGGATCGTTCTTTCATCTTCAACACTAAACGCTTATGTTTACATTTATGTTTTGCTGTGGGTAAAATATGTGAGAACGTCGAAATGAACTCGAGAACGGGTCCGGAGTGATCGTCCCAAAAGCGATACGAAAAAAAGGGAGAAAAGATGAAATATGGAAAAAAGAGAAGTGAATAATCATATTAAAGTAGATAGGAGAAATTTATTTGAATTATATAACCAAACTTGAAATATGGTAAGTATGTTCCTTTTTTCTTCAAATCTTTTACTCTTCTTTGAGCTTTTAAACTATCGAATTTCACGCATAAATAAGAGACTGTCTAATTCCTCATTTCGTTTCCTACATTTGTTTTGGTAAGAGCGGTTTTTATTAATAATCTTACGAACACAGAAATAAAAGGTTACACAAACAAAAAGCTGCTCCTTATTTGTTTTAAGGTAAATTGTCTTGTCTCAGGTGTTGGTCATCCTCTCTCGCGAGTCCCTTGATTTATAAAAAAGAATCGCCCATCTCCCGACTTTGGTCTTAGATACTCTCGGGTCCCTGTAGCCAAAATATGTCATTTTGTTCGACGAACTCCCCTGAAAAAGACTAAACTGCCCCTCCTATATAAAAACAAAAAATCTCTAATTCCCTCTCCGTTCTTCTTCCTCTCACTTCATCTTCTTCTTTCCACTTCCCTTTTCTGGATTGTTTCTCCTTAGATCCAAAACCACCAGCTTGGGAAATCCATCGCAATAAGCAAAACCAAGTTCCAAGTTTCCATCTTTTTCTTGGTTTGGCCGATCCCCAGATCTGAAACAGCTGCTACATCCTTTTGATTTCCAACAATTTATCAAATGGTAAACAGAAGCAAAAAAGAAATCAAAATTAGGTAGATGTCATACTAATTGAACATTCAACTCAAAGGAAGCAATCCTAATTGAACATTCCAGTTGCCACAAAAACAAAAACACTACAACATTAATAGCTAACCCTAGAACAAGATCCCCAAATCAATCACAAAACCAATGGAAGACCTTGCAATTTTTTTAGGGTTCCAAGACCTTCCAAGTATGAGTGGGCACGAACCCAGTGGGAGACCTTCCATTTTTTTGGGGTTCCAAGACCCCCAATTGAGAAGGCCCAAAATCACAGCGAACGGGCACGACAATTTTGACTGGAGCATTGAGAAGGAAGCAATCCATGTGGTCTTTGAAGCAATTCACTGGGTTTCAGACTCGATTCCACTCTAAAAACAAAACCAAAACAAAAATTTGTTTCCAATCGACAGTTAATGACGTCGATTGATATGGAGCCAGCCCAACACACAAAATAAGGGTTCCTATTTGGTTCTGTCTTTAATTAAATTTAATTCTTACTAAGAAAGTTTATGTTTTGGTTGAAGGTGGGAGGTAAGATAAAGTGGGAGGGAGAAGGCGAAGGGGAAGGAAAGAAATTTTTTTATTTTTTAAGTGAAAGAGGCATTTTTATCTTTTCAAGTGAGAGTTTGGCAAGAAAATGGCATATTCTTGCGACAGGGGACCCAAGAGTATCTAAAATCAAAGGCGGGGGACGGGCGATTCATTTTTTGAAACCAAGGGACCCACGGAAGAGGGTAACCAAACACCAGGGATAAGAGGGTAATTTACCCTTTTTTATAAACAAAGGAGCAAAGGGTACTATAACCTTTATTCATCATCAAATGGATAAATCAGTACGACTATATTTAGGAAGATTAACTCCCTTCAAATCATCTAAGTACACCATCCAAGCAAGAGCACAAGGGTACATCAAATACAAGGAAGTCCAACGAAATCGTCAAAGCGTGCTTTAAGAGCGCGTCTGCTATGTGCTTGCCCTCCTGCTAAGTCTTTCGTATGCCAACCTTTAAATCTGGATCAAGCAATGATCTGACTCTATGGTGAGGATTGCCAAAGGTTGATCTCGTACGGTATCACGTCTAACACAGAGCATGGCCATAAATGAATCAACCTATACCTGCTAGAGGCCGAGGATGAGTGTTGAGAGCTCTGCAACCAGGGAAATATAGCTGCTGATGCCCTTCCTGAATTCGCACAGCTAAAGCCCACCAGTGTCAAGTATAACGCCTCTTGCACCTGCAGGGCTCGGATTGTCCATCGAAGCTCCATATGTCTTGAGCTTGACAAAGCCTTGGTCAAGAGGCTAAGATCTCTCGTCGAGGTGGGAGTACGAGTGGGTAATTGTAAAGCTCAACAAACATGGGGTTGGGAGTGGGCAATTGTCAAGCTCTTGTGTAGATCCATTCGAGATATTGATCTAATCATCTCCCATCCCTACGATCAAAGCTTTGGCTTGTTGATAGGGAATATGGGTGGCAATTGTCAATCCAACAGTGAAAGCTCTTGAAGAGGTGGCTAGGAAATAGACGAAACTATTAGGTTATGGAGCCTAAATGTCTATGCGGAAGCGTTGAAAAGTGACTGGAGACCATGCAAGAAGACCGGCATATGCCAACTCACCTGGCATGTCCTAGGCAAAGTCCGCAGGGAACTGGCGGTCGTCAGCTTGGTGGCATCAGCTAGTAGCGATAAACATAAATCTTAGGAGAATGATGACTTCGCAGGTGCCAATCGACTAGCAGCCGCCAAGCCCAACCTTAATTATTTTTGTGTTTAGATTGTTTAGGTATTTCCATCTAGATTAGGATCGATCTTACTATATAAACTCAAATGTACTTATGCATTCGATGTCGTAGAAATAACCAAATTGTGGAGAAACCTTAGCTTGGTAGCGCCCCAAGATGTAGTCATATTGACAAATTGGGTCACCAAATTTGTTATCTTTCCTTTTTGTTTCGTTTATTTCTGATAGGCGGTAAATTAGCTAAGAATTTACCTATCCTAATCAAAAAGTATGGTGGTAAAGTATGGTTCATACTGATAGGGGTAAATTTAGTTATCAGTCTGCCAAGCCCATACAAATAATATAATGAGTAATTACGTTATTGACACCTAAATCTAGGCAAAATGGTTTGCAGTAGTTGGTTGCACGTCGGGAAAATTACGTAGGAAATAAAATGAACAAACCAATCAGAAAATCAAACGGTAACTTAATCAATGAAGTCTACCAAGCCCTCGTGTGTTGTTAGAATTCAGTTATAGATTTTATTAAGATCTAACTAGTATTTGGAGTTACCGTATGTGACCATCTCCTACTCTCATTATCAAGACAACAAAACTGAATGTCAACCTAATTATAGTTGTGAACCCATTTCTGCCATGAAACAACTCAAAACATGGGTCTAGCTTATTGATACTCTCCCTAAAAGAACTCCACTTAAATTTGGCTTCTTTTTTTATTTACCAACAAAACCTATATGCCCGAAATTATTACATTTTTATTAGTATTTTCAAGCACGAAGTTTTCTCATCCAAGAGTATTTTGTTTTCATCATGAATTATTTTCCTTGGTTTAACACTATTTATAGTTTTATCGATATCCTCAAGTTTATTAATTTTCTTACCGCATAAGAGAAATAAGATAATTCGATTGTATATTTTATTTATTTTTATTTTAGAACACCTTTTAATAACTTATGCTATTTTTACCAATTGGACGATCCATTAATCCAATTACTAGAAGATTTAAAATGGGTCCATTTTTTTATTTTCACTGGCGATTTGGAATAGACGGGCTCTCAATACGACCAATTTTCTTGACATGATTTATTACAACTTTAGCTACTTTAATAGCATGGCCAGTTACTCGGAATTCCCCCTTATTCCATTTTATGGTGTTAGCAATTTATAGCGGTCAAATTGAATTCTTTTCGTCGCAAGATCTTTTACTTTTTTATCATGTGGGAATTAGAATTAATTCTCATTTATCTACTTCTCGCCATGTAGGGGCAAAAGAAGCATCTATATTCAACTACAAAGTTTATTTTGTATACTATAGGAAGCTCAATTTTTTTATTATTGGAGCTTTTGGTATCGATTTATGTAGGTCCAATAAGGAACCTAAGTGGGAGGTGAATTAGGTTGATAACAATTTTACCAATTTTTTGGCGCTTAGCCTATTAGCATATACGAGAGTAATGATAGAGATATTTGACAACAAATGTATAGTGATTCAGCTCGGGTCCATTTGAGTCTATGTCCACTCTTCAATCATCCTCTCACCTCTTTATTACTCCGAATAAAAATAACAAAACTACACCACAAGTTTTCACGGTTCACTTGCAACCTTACAACCGCTAGCTTTGATGGACTACAGCTAGCCAACAATCTTCTAAATTTGCAGGCTATCTACAGACATTTTCAATTGTTATCTTCAGAAATATACTTCTCAGCACTTCACAGAGAAGTCGAGCAAGTATCCTAAAACAATGGTTTTCTATAACGCTCTTGTCTTAACACGGTGATCTCAGCTTCTCTTTGGATGTGTATGTTTCAGCTATTTACTTGATTTTTATCTTTCAATGATTGATCACCACGAGATTTATTTTTTCTTATTTGTCTTTGTCTTTTATTTATAGGATCATGGATCCTTCTTCTTTAGCTTGAACTTGCACGCCAAGCAAGTTTTTCAAAGTTCTTTTGTCTTCTCCTTTTTTAAACTAATCTAACCAAATTTTGATATGCACTTATTCAAAACTCTATGAGTATCTTAACTTTATATGGGTCCAATGAACCAACATTCAATTTTAAAACATTAGCCAATCAACCATATCTAGTGGCACTAGAAACTATATTGAATTTCTTATTTTATTTGTTGTCAAATCATAGAATACCCGTATATACATGGTTATCAGACATCCATGGAGAAGCACATTATAGTACTTGCATGCTTCTGGCCAGAATCTTATTAAAAATGGGAGCATATGGATTAGTTTGAATCAATTTAGAATTATGGCCCACATACACTCTCTATTTTCTCCTTGGTTTGTACTAATGATAGAAAAATCTGCTCTGATATCAATTCTAGGTCCAATTGGCAACCTAATAGGGGGTAAATTTAGTTGATAACATTTTTTACGAACTTTCACTAACTACTTTAATCAATTTCATAACAAGAAGGGATAGAGAAGTTGTCACCCAATGTATAGTGGTTTGATCAGGTCCACAGGAGTCTGTGTCCACTCTTCAACATTTCTCTCATCTTTTTTATTTCTCCAAACAAAAAGGCAAGTGTACAATCAATTTTTAATGAGTATACAAACTGTTATATGGTAAAGGAGTATACAAACTGTTAGGTTGCACGCGAGATTTGGCTTGCCGACATGTGACATAGCAACCACAGATTCTCTCCACGTCTTTCTTCATATGCGGCCAATAAAAATACTTCTGCAAAACATGCAAAGTTTTTGCAACTCCAAAATGCCCCATTAATCCTCTACCATTGTCTTGAACTAATAACTCTCGCATAGAACAATTAGGCACACATAACTCTTTATTTTTTTTGGTATTCCTCATTAAAGTCTTTATCATCAGCATATAACTCTTTAATATGTTCAAAGCCTAGTAATTTTGCATCAAGAGTAGAAAGTAATGCATACCTGTGAGAAAGTGCATCAGCAACCACATTCTCCTTACCTTGCTTATATCGGATGACGTACGGGAACGTCTCAATGAACTCCACCCAATGCGCGTGCCTTTTGTTCAGATTGTGTTGACCCTTCAAATGTTTCAATGATTCATGGTCAGTGTGTATCACGAACTCCTTAGGCCATAGATAGTGTTGCCATATTTCCAAAGCCCGAACCAATGCATACAACTCCTTGTCATAAGTTTGGTAGTTTAAGGCTGCCCCACTTAATTTTTTGCTAAAGTAAGCAATTGGTCGTCCTTCTTGCATAAGAACAGCGTCTATACCAACACCTGAAGCATCACATTCAATTTCAAACATTTTAGAAAAGTTAGGTAAAGACAATAAGGGTGCATTTGTCAACTTCTCTTTGATCAGTTGAAATGCCTTTTCTTGTACTTCTCCCCATCGAAATCCAACATTCTTCTTGATCAACTTCTCTTTGATCAGTTGAAATGCCTTTTCTTGTTCTTCTCCCCATCGAAATCCAACATTCTCTCTACATTCGCTACACTTTTAGGACTTGGCCACTCTTGGATTGCACGTACCTTCTCTTCGTCAACCTGTATACCTTGAGTACTAACAACATATCCCAAGAACACAAGCATGTTTGTGCAAAAAGTACACTTCTTCATATTAGCAAATAATTCACCCTTCCTAAGTGCATCCAAAACAGATTTCAAATGTACTACATGATCATCTAAGCTTTTGCTATAAATAAGTATATCATCAAAATAGACGACAACAAATCTTCCAATAAATGGACGCAAAACATGATTTATGAGTCTCATAAAAGTGGTTGGAGCATTAGACAAACCAAAAGGCATGACCATCCATTCGTATAAACTATATTTTGTTTTAAAGGCAGTTTTCCACTCGTCTCCTTCTTTCATTCTAATCTGATGATAATCACTTTTCAAATCAATCTTAGAAAACACACAAGATCCATGCAACTCATCCAACATATCATCTAAACGAGGAATAGGATGACGATACTTTACCGTTATGTTGTTGATGGCTCGACAATCAACACACATTCTCCATGTTCCATCCTTCTTTGGCACAAGTAAAATTGGCACAAGTAAAATTAGAACAACACAAGAGCTCATGCTCTCTCTCACGTGCCCTTTCTCCAACAACTCATTTACTTGTCGTTGAAGCTCTTTTGTCTCCTCGGGATTGCTCCTATAGGCTGGTCAGTTTGGAATTGCTGCACTTGGAACAAAGTCAATTTGATATTTGATTCCCCGTATGGGTGGTAACCCTGGTGGTAGGTCCTCGAAAAAGACATCAGCAAACTCCTGCAAAAGAGTGACAACAATACTTGGCAAAGAAAGATCCAATTCGTTAGTGGTTAAAAATGCCTCTTTGTACCTAAGTACAATCATTGGCTCTTTTGAAAATATTGCTAACTTGATTTCGCTCACTCTTGCATATAAACTCTTTTCTTGTCCCCCAAATTTTCTCTCAATGGCCGATTTTCTTTTTTCTGTTTCACCCTCATTTTTTTGGCTTCTTTTTTACTCTCATTCATTTTCTTTTCATCACTCTCCTTTTGTAATCTGACCTGATCCTCATATACTTGTTGTGGTGTCAATGGCACAAGAGTGACTGGTCTTTCGTTGAGTACAAAAGAATATTTTTTTGTGAATCCATCATGCCTTACACGCCTATCAAACTGCCATGGCCGCCCTAGTAACAAGTGTCCCGCTTGCATTGGCACTACATCACACAACACCTCATTTTCATATTTACCGATCTGGAATGCAACTAACACTTGTTTGTTCACCCTTATCTCACCACTATCATTCAGCCATTGCAACTTGTACGGCCTAGGATGTTTTAGCATAGGCAGTCCCAACTTCTCCACCATTATTGTGCTTGCAACATTAGTACAACTACCACCATCAATAATCATACTACATACCTTGTCCTTGATGTAGCACATAGTATGAAAGATATTCTCTCATTGTACTTCATCAACCTCTTTTGCTTGCAAGCCCAATGCTCTCCTTGCCACCAATGTTAATGAACCAGGGGCTGAATACTCCTCCTCAGAAACATCCTCCAACGGTGGCATGTCATCTTCTTCATCTTCATTATCGATCTCGACCTCTCCATTATCTCGCATCACCATGATATATTTATTTGGACATTGACTTGCAACTGTCCCCTTCCTTGACACCTGAAATACTTAATGTCATGATTCCTAGAAGTAGAAGTATCCATCTTACTTTGAGAAGCATGGTTGGTACTCTCTGTTTTATGCTTCGCTTTGGACATTTGTGGCTTTTCCATCTTCTTTGCATAATTCAGTTTCCATGTAGAAGAACCGAGATTATGGGTTGCACGTGAATTACTCCTTCTTTTGAGTTGATGTTCAACCTTGTTGGCCATGTGCACCATGTCTTCTAATTTCACATAATGTTGCATCTCAACTTTGTCTTGAATTTCAGGGTTCAATCCACATAAGAACCTAGCCATTGTGGCTTCTCGATCCTCTTCGACATTAGCTCGGATCATAGCCATCTCTATCTCTTTATAATAATCCTCGACACTCTTGCTGCCCTGTTTGAGACCTTGTAGCTTCTTGTACAACTCACGATAGTAGTGACTTGGTACAAACCGTTTTCTTATCACCGTTTTCATCTCCTCCCAAGTCTCCAATGGGCGCTCTCTATTACGCCTCCTACTTGTAATAAGCTGGTCCCACCAAGTTAGAGCATAATCAGAAAACTCAGTTACAGCTAACTTTACCTTCTTTGCTTCCAAATAGTTATTGCAATCAAAGACAAAATCCATCTTCTTCTCCCACTCAAGATAAGCTTCCGGGTCAGATCTTCATTGGAATGACCATGTAATTGTTGTTGAAGGTATCGAAGCTTTTTCCTTTACTTTTAAATTTTTTGCTCCAGCTTTCTTCGTTGATTCTTCGTGAGAGTCGGTCGATGAGATTCCAAATATTTTGCCCCCAAGTGTGCATTCGGCTTTCTTGGTACCTCCTTACGTATAGGCTTCGTATGATAAGTTTGATACCTTTTAGGCCAATCATTCTTTGTGGTTCGTATCTCACATGGTTCCTTCTTGGACTGCAAAAGTTCCTCATTAGGCACCCAAACCGTGAAGGGTTTGTTTTTTTTCAGAGAACTCCATGCTCGCTTGCTAATTGAGTGAGCACGTCCCTCTTAACCCACGCGTATTTAGGCCGTCTCTTTCCATTGTTGGCTGATTTTGGCCATGTTCCTCCATCCGTTTCAGCATGTGTGCACCCACCGAAGTGGCGTGTGAAATGAGGACTCTTCTTGTAATTTGAAATCTTGAACGGTCGAGGTTGAACTGGCATGTTAGGTTGTCGCTTTACTATACACTTGCTTGGTTAAGAAGGAGTAGAAGACTTGACTTTGTCATCATCTATCTTTTTCACCATTCACACATCTTGCCCCCAAACTGGGACAATTTTGGCTGATGCAGGAGAATATACCGCAACGTTGTAAAGTTCTTCATGCCCCCTGGTGAGATAGAATTTTCATTGATATTTTGAGGGAAGGCTTGCCCTGCCCCCCCCCCCCCCCCCCCAACCCCCCTCTCCCTCCCTTTTGGCATCGCTCCTCCTTTTCCTCGAACGCAGGCCTTGCAACTTCGATAGCCGTGGTGCCGGCCAACTATTAACTAGTCATTTGTTCGATCTCTTGGACTGTCGGGATGAAGTGTTGCACAGATCCGGCCGATTCATGTACAACCGTGTCAATTCTAGTCTCAGAATCGTGGTATTCACAAACTATTCGGCCTTCAACTTCACGTACACCGCTTGATACTATCTCCATTGGGTGATTTGATTCAGAATTAGTTTCATGTCTTGCCGTGAATACGGTAATCTCAAGCATTCTTTGCAAATTTTGAATTACCTCCTCACTAATGGGAACTTACACTAAGTACTTAAGGTATCCCATTGCTTCGCACAATGCAGTCATGTTCTAGGTTTCAACATAGTTGCCATAAGGTATTCTAACATGGTGCCTTCTCGTGTATTCAACTTTGTCACGAGAGCCTCAATTACATCAACTAGATAATTAGGTAATTTACAACCACCATAATAGTTATAACGAAACTACCTTGAAATAACTTTAGTAGCCTCCTCATTGGACTCTTGATTAGCAACTTCATGGTCATAAATACGGGACAACCTTTCCCTCTTGATCATCAAAGACGTCATCCTTTTCAGATTGACTAACCTTTGGTAATTTGGCCATAATTTTTATAGTACAAACTCTGATTGAAGCGATCTTGGTGTCTCTAGAAAGCTGAGAGAAAGATCTTCAATTTTTTAAGAAATAGCTGTCTCATAATTCGGCTGGAAAAAAGACCAAAATGCCCTCCAAAGCTGACTAGACTTCGCAACCAACTTACAAACTGACCAGTCTGTAGTATTTCGGTCGTAACTTTCTAGTCCAAACTCTGATTGCGGTGTTCTGGGTTTCCACATAAAGAGGAAAGACTGATCTTCAATTTTTCATGAAATAAGTTTCTTTAGATTCAACTTAGAAAAGGGCCACAACGCCCTTCAAAATTGGTTGGCCTTGCTGGACATCCTCGTTCAACACAACCTTTGACCAGTTTCATCCCTTTTGAGGAAGGACTCAAAACCGTACTTGGAGGCTTGTGTTTAGGCATGCGAATCTCTCTTCTCACATACCCTCCTTAGTCCTACCGAGCGTACCAAAAATATGTTGTGGGTAAAAACTTAGACAGAATGTCATAACAAACTTCAGAATGGGTTTCGAGTGGTCGTCCTTACAGTAATTCAAACGAAAAAGTAAGGATGGAAGAAATATGAGAGAGAGGATAGAAAATATAAATTCGAATTGGTTGAGGAGAAAAGAATCAGTGAAGAAGCAAGAACATTATTTAGAATAAAGGGGGAGGGGAAAAAGGATTAACAATAAAAAGATAAAAGCAATGAAACTAAAGAGGTTTGATGTATGGTTTCATGGTTTTCCTTCAAGCATATGCCAAGCTCTTATTATATAGGAAGAGACTCCTAGCCTAGCTCCGGCTTAGAATATAAAAACTTAGATTAATACAAGAAAATCTAACATACAAAAACTCAATATAGGAAGACCTAATAGAGAAAACCCCAATATAGGAAAACTTTAAACAGCCCTGGCCTACTTTGTAAGTTGCACTTCCAGCTCATCGCCTCCTCTTCTCCCAACTAAGTCATGAAAGATCATCATCCGCACTTGTGCCCACACTCCTGAAACTTCCAACCTAATTTTGACCATTTTTTATAGTGAATATGCAAAAGTTATAAACTAAAAAGTTGTAGATCTATGTCTTACCTTTTTATAGCTTTTAGAATCGTATCAATTGAATACTCCAGTAGAAAGTTACGATTGTCTTACCGAGATAAGGTTGACAAATTTATGAATTAATTTTTCGATCCAACACAAGACAAGCTAGAAATGATGTCGTTTCTAGCTTCAGAGTCATTTTTGGCTCTCGAGCCTCTTGCGCAAAAAAAAGTGCAACGTCAGGACTTGTCTGATCGTTTACAGAGTTCATGATCATAGCACAAAATTTGTGAAACCACAAGTACCATTTTTGTACTTTTTTCGTAAATAGAATTGTAAAATGTCTACTTTCGTTGAATCGAAAGAATATGATAATAACATTTTTTGGAAAAGTACACATTAGTACTCTATAGTTTGACATATTTTGCTTTTAGGCTGTATGGTTTAAACTTTCATATTTAGACATTGTAATTTTTTTCGGACACGTCTCAATCCCAGGTAACTGCTCGGCCATTTGGCCATCCACGTGGGTTCCACTTCCCTCTAAACGTCGTCGTTCGGCATCCTACGTGGACAATCCTTTGTGTAAGTCGTAGATGACGTGGCACTTGACAAATTACCAAATTATTCTCAAAATAAATATAATACAATAAAAACAAATGGGTCCGACCAAGAACTACTCTCTCTTCCAAACACCACCACTCTCTCATATCTATTTTATTCTCTAAAAGATCCTTTTTAATTCCAAACCACCACCACCGCTACTAACTATCCCAAATCAAGAAGGTTCAAGAGGCCCAAGGAATGGCAAAGGACGGGGAGAATAACCACAGGAACAATAGCCTAGAACCAAATCAACGATATGCCAATGACCATCAAAACTCTAATGTTGGGGGAACCCCAATCTTCGACATGAAACAGGAAGCAAGAATGCAGAGGGAGAGGATGAACAAGCGAACAACATAACAAACCCGTACATAAACCTAATTACAAAATTCAACGCCTTGCCGTCTGAATTCTTGGATCCGGCAGCCGGAAAAAATCCAACATGAGGCATGGACACCACAGGCGGGCCCATTCGGACACCAAAGACGACCTCCTCGGCTTCCAATAGACAAAATCAGCTGCGACAGGTTCATGTCCAAGACCACCGCCACTGCAGTCCTCTTCCAGCAGTCCCGAGCCTGGCGTCGATGTAGTTGATGCCGGGTCTAGGGCGAGGCGGTCTTTGAAGTGTCACGGGATTGGAACGAGATGGGTCATAACAATGCTTGTTGCTTTGGTTTATCGTCTTGTCAAAGGGATAATATTTTCTGGGTTTGAAGCTTGAAATTGAGGGCATTATCTTGTTTCTTTAATGTTTCTGCAGAAATTGAGGTTATGGTTAGTTGTTGAAACTTTCTGCATGCTAATTGCTTTCTTGGTTGGTCTTTGTTTCTTATTTTTCACTTTGATGGGTTGAAGGTGCTTCAATGGCGGAAGAAAGAGAGAAAAAAGTGTTTTTATAATATTATATATTAGTTTGGGACTATTTTGGTAATTTATCATGTGACACATCATCAACAACTTAAAATATGAATCCGTCACGTCGGACGCCATACAACGTCTTTTTGGGAGATGTGGAACCCGCGTGGATAGCCAAGTGGCAGGGTAGGGCTTAAAAAAGAAATTTTAAACTACACGAACTAAATTTGAAATACGTCAAACCACAGATACTAAAATGTACTTTTTCCTATTTTTTAATATAAGTTCATCTTTATTAATAGCAAAGTTAAAAAATTATATGAAAATCAACACGTAAAAGAATTTTCAGCTAACCATCATGCGGAAAGCTTATAGAAGCCAAAAGGTACTAGGTCGATCCCTCTATGCTAAGCGCCCCTACTTCGGACACGGTAGTTAACCCCATTTCTTGCGAGTCCGGGATAAAATGCGCTGTGAAATCCTTGTAGTAGTCTGCTTGTTCTTTTGGCTATCAGGTTGCTCCTCCTCTGCAAGTTCCCTCCATTTCTGTCCTGAAAAGAGTGACATTATTTGCATAGCACCATCTTCAACAGACTCCAGGAATTCACACTCGTTAGTAGCCAAATCCCTTATGAAGCTGACCCCATCCTGAGTAGCACTTTGCTAGCTTAAAAGACTCGTGAGCACAACACTTCCCTGCATATAGTATTTAAGTATTGAATCAAATTATCAATTATGTTTTGTCAATGGATTGATGCTTATATATGCAGCTTTTTACCAGAAGTCTTATCACGTGATGAATATCTGCGCATTGTCGTTCCCTACACTCACTCCATCGTTGTTTCCGTGAAAACTATATAGACTAACAAACATTTCGAATTATTGAATTATCTTTGAATTGTCATTCGATACAATTACTTCATGC
This sequence comes from Hypericum androsaemum, assembly GCA_963995505.1. Taxonomy (NCBI): domain Eukaryota; kingdom Viridiplantae; phylum Streptophyta; class Magnoliopsida; order Malpighiales; family Hypericaceae; genus Hypericum; species Hypericum androsaemum. The sequence continues at coordinate 15,047,068 of OZ023186.1, forward strand.
ATGCCTTTTTATTTATTGTCAATAGATTTTAGTAAAAAAATAAAAAATTATTACATCTCAAGTCTAATCTACTCCTCTGCAATCTGGGCCCCAATTGTAGCACCTACCCCAACCAATTCAACAAATTCCAGCAGGTGTAACGTTCCAAGCACATATATTATCAGGACATTCTTCAAAGTCTCTTCCATCATCGTAAACTGTGCAAATTTGAGTTTCTTTATGGTTGATTTGCTAGGCATCTTTTCACACCCATGAGAATCCACAATGAAACAACGTGATCCCAAAAAAATGAGTGTCGAAACCTAAATGAATAAGATGAATTAGGTCCTTGGGGAGTGAGATAATGAGTGTGCAAGTCATCATCCCTAGACATGCAGTTTATTAATTGTATTTTATTGTATTGATTTTCATTAATCACATTAATGATACAACTTTTAATTATTAGTTCACTGGTTTATACTTTATAGTAGTATAGTAATGAGTCCGGATTTGGTAAGGACAATACTTCTCCCCACCATAAGAAGCAAAGGGATTTTGGATGACAATATAGTAAATAAAATGGCAATCAAAAATAATATTAGAAAATTGGATATTAAATTTACCAAGTTACAAATTAGGAATGGGATAGTTATGAAAATATAACCCAAAAAAAACCTAATTCAAAAAAGACTATTTTGATCTCCAAAATCCTAAACGTTGCGTTAATACAGAAAAATTCAGATCAATTGGCCGCCACTGCTAGAAATCAACAACAAACCTCTTTTTGTTGCAGCTTGAATTTACATTTTTTTAATGATTAACGTGGTTTTTTGTTATCAATTATGATTTGATAATATTTCACCTTATTATTATTATAATTGAATTGAATATGAATCCTTATATGTACGGAGATGATAAAGCCAATACGTTAGGAAGGATTTACCAGAATGGTATAAAATATCAATGGTACTAGTATAATGTAAAAATAATATTGGTACATTATAAGCTTGATATTAATACAAAATATGCGGTCATAATTAACATGAATTTTTATATTGCTATTCACAGATATAATAATCACTTCAGTAACCGAGTTAAGGTTAATTAGGAATTGTATCAAATACAGAATTTGCCTTTTGAGTCTCCACTCAATCAAATCAATCCAATCTCATATAGTGATACTTGCGTTGATTGTTCGTGAAAACTAAGAAATTGTAGTTGCATCCCGAGGAAAGTAATGTGTGAATGACAATTACCTTGTCGCGTGATCCACAAGCTAATTTTTTTTATCAAAATCTTGAATTTTTTATCAAAATTTTAAAAGAACGAATAAAAGATAGTTTTAGTTCGAAGAGTTGTATGTCTTGATGGTCTGCACTCTCTCAATCCTTATTTATGTTTCCTCCATATTTTTATTAGCAAGTGTTTCTTATTTTTGTTTAGGAAAAAATACTTAGAAGTCTCTAAGATTTGACATAATGTACTAAGAGATTTAGCCCTTAGTATTTTAGTCCCTGAATTTTAAAAAATCGATATGATCGATTTTTGTTTTAATACAATAGAATTGCCACATGATATTACCAAAATATCCCTCCTCACTAATCTCTACCCAAAAAAATCCGACCCACCCACCCAACCTAATTCTAAACCTAAAGAATAAAACTTCTTCCCCGTTAAAATTGCTGTTGATTTAAGAATAGCGAAGAATTTAAACAAATAGACACTAACCTTAAGAGGAATGATGGCAGTGATAGGCACGCTTCAAGGATGGGTAAAATAAGGAATTTAATTCACAATTTTCTATAGTTGATGGCTTAATTTGCCATGGTTGAAAAGCCGAGAGACCAAATTTAAAGTTTAGACTAAGCTTTTAATATTACAATTTTCTCCCTTTTTGTTTATGTTTTCTCGATGATTAAAAAATAAATTAGCTGTTTGGAGTAAATAATCGGAAGAGACGAGTCTAAAATGCAGAATGTGAACTTCTTAAAAATATCCATTGCAACCATCCATTGCATTATTATTCTTCACCACTACTTAAGAAGCAATATAGGATTCGTGTCTTATTTTTTAGATTATTAGCTATTCCTTAATCAGGACCAATATTTAGATGGGGAGAGAATGAGGGGTATATTTAGTAATGTCATGTGTAATTTTACTGCATTTAAAACAAAAATTGGTTCAAAATACTAACCGGTTCGATTTCTCAAAACTTAGGGAACAAATTACTTAGAATATGTTCGATTTCTCGTAACTTAGAGAACAAATTATTTAGAACCGGACCTCCTAATATATTATATGAAAGCATAACCACTTACAAATATTTACACTTTCATTTATTGCGATCCATTTTTGCACTTCCGGCAACAAATATTTTATTTCCCTTTCCATAGTGTCTCCCTACAGTTTTCTTTACATTTGTATTCTCCATTTGCTTATGTATTTCCTTTTTTTCCCAAATTTACTTTTTCTTTAACTATTTTAATTATCCAAAATCACGTCTAAATAGGAGATTAACTACTTTTTTTGGCATAAAGGTCAAATAGACCCTTCTATTTATTAGGAGATTACACAAAATTTGGTCTAGACTTAGGCTCAACAGCACAGTTCGGAATACACTGGCATGCACGTCATAATGGTAAAATTGTAATATTATAGCTTATATATGATCATCTTGGGACTCGTATGCCCATGTAAAATGATACTAATATACCATGTGACACTAGTATGGCCATGTGAAGTAACACGTGTATACCATTTGAAGTAACATCAGAATACCATGACACTAGTACCATAATTAGAAATATAATCGTAATTAATAATTTTATTTATTATAGAAAAGTCTTATAATTGGAGGATACATTTTCTTATTAAAGGTTGAGCTATGTGCTGCACTGCAAGCAAAAGAGATTGTGCACGCTTTACGGTGGTACAGATTATGGCTTGGGATTGACTCATTAATGAAAAATCAATGAAATCTATTCAGTATAGGAAAGCTTTTCTTATTGAATAAACACATCGTTAAGAAAATAAACGATGTCTTGGAGACACATTAATGACACGAGCGTTACCAAAAATATAGTCCAGGAAGAAGTTATCGCCTGAATTGCAGGAGACTTTAACAGCTGCATCTGCGAAGGTTCCAGCTTCATCGTTCCCTCTCGTTAACGGGAGCGGATTTGGTCCTGGAAGGCCAAATCCAACCAGGACCGTACTGGACGATTAAATGGGTGATTTAGTTATTATTCAATGGTTAATTTAGTTATGATTCAATGGTCTATTTAGTTATGATTCAATGGTCCGTTTTATCCCATCCCAGATAAGTCGGGACCATTTCAGTTACCCAGTTACGATTCAATGGTTTACTCAATTACGATTCAATGGTTTACCCAGTTATGATTCAATGGTTTACATAGTTACGATTCAATAGTTGTGGACTTTTTTTATTTTGTTCTCCCGTGTTTCTACATTTTTTCAAAAAAGTCCCCGCGTGTCCTTCAATAAAAATTCTCCAGCACTGTGCTGGAGTGGTCCTCCAAGACCAAATCCGGTCCCCTCGTTAACGGGTGGGAAAGGTGACTTAGAACTAATTCTTGGTTCTGCAGTAGGGGATCGGATTCAGTCCTGAACGTTGTAAGTAGTCCAGGACGGGCCTGAACTTAATGTATGTCGTTAGATGGCTCTGAAAATACGTTATTAAGATCCTACGGTGTGCGTAACAGAGGGGCATTTTAGGCATTTTGCTATGGTGGGAAGCGAGAGAGGGGACTACGCAGTGGCGGCGGGTGGAGGCGTTCCAAATGGCCGGTGAATCGACAACGAATTAGATTCACCGAAGTGGCTAGGAGAAGCAAGGGCATTTTAGGCATTTACGATCTACAAACAGAGGAAGATGGGAAATGAACAGAAGACGATGAGATCAACATGTAGTCGGTGGAGATGAAAGGATCATTGACGGCGACGAGCTCGACATCGTCTCTGTGCAACGCGACGCGGGCGACCAGATGATCGATCCCCCCGAATCCTGTGAATCCAACCAAAATCCAAAATCGACCGATCCTCTGCAACGCGACATCGTCTCTTTGCGTTTCTTATACTCTAAGAAGGAGATGATTTTTCGTTGGTATAAACGAAGGGTATTGACATTTATTGAGGTTCCTATTTGATTGCGTAATTGGTATAATTAAATGGTCTACCGTTAAATGGTATGTTCCATTAATATATTAAATGATATGTCCCATTATATTAAATGGTACGTCCGGATATATTATGTTGAACGATATGTTCGATTATATCAAATGGTCTATAAGGATATATTAAATGGTATGTCCGGTTATATCAAATGGTCTACGAGTTTATATTAAACGGTACGCCCGGGTTTATTAAATAGTATACCCGGTTATATCAAATAGTATGTCCAATTATGTCGAATTGTATTTTCAGTTATATTAAATGGTATGTCCCATTATATTAAATAGTACGTCTAGGCATATTAAATAGTATGTCCACTTATATCGAATGGTAGTCCAATTATACCGAATGGTATGTCCAGTTATTAATTAATTAATTAAATTCTTATCAGCTAGTATGTCCGTTTTATATTAAATGGTGTGCCCAGTTGTATCAAATGGTATATCCGGTTATTAAAAATAATTATAATAAGAAAGTTAGATAATTAATTAAATAATTTTTCTATGAGAAAATAATTTTTAAGTTAAAAAAATAAGCGCATGATACTACTTTAATAAAAAAATTATTCAATTAATTATCCCACCTTCTCCATATTCCAATATGATGCGCGTGTCTAACCTATTCTCCTTTTTATTTTTTCTCATTCTATCCCTATCTAAATTGGTACTGGATTGTACATCCAGGACCAAATCTGGTCTCATATTATTTGACTCTATCGCTGTATTTGGTAGATTTTTCAGACAGCACTAGAGATACAGGACAAAATGGTAATGGATAGACCTGTTTGTTCTAGCTATCATGTCTTGTGTTTAGCAACTTCAGTACATATTCTCTAATCTCTATTTAGTCATGTTCTCTGTATCGTACGTGTAACAGTCCAGTCTAAAATTTTGTTAAAAAAAATTATCATTCATAACAACAAAATATAATATTCATTAATCCGAGTAAAATTGATCATCGCAATTACATTAAAAATTATTGTAATATAACATGAAATCCTTGTATAAAAAATCAATATCAAAACTAAATCCTTTAAAAAATTATTCTTACAAATTTGGATAATCGCAGTTACGTTACACAATTTTTTAATATACCATCACATAATTTGACAAATGCGTATATTTTTTTGTAAAAGTATAAGTAGTATTAAGAATTATTGGTACATTTACAGTGTACAACAAAATCGTGTATTGAATTTTCTTATACGAATGCCTCATTAAAAAACTATCATGGTAAATATAGATGTATTAATCAAATATCTAAATTAACCATTTTATATCTTTATATGGATTTGAATCCAAAATATAAATTTGAAAATTTTAAATGAGTATACAAATATTGAAATCCGAATGAAAAAAATGTATTTGAGACATGAAAATCATATATTAGAGAGAACGATTAGTCTTAATTGGGTTAAACTTGATGAAGAAATAAAAAAGAAAAGAGTTTATGGTAATATGGTAAAAATAAATCACAAGAAATTTCTGTCACTGGACGTAATTTTCTGTCCCGTGGAAATAAATGAGACAAGAAATTGGGAGTGGAATCGGACAAACTTCTAATCTTGTCCCATCCATTTCCTACGCCAAACATAGGCTTGGACATAAATCTTTGTCCAGTCATGTCCAAGTCATGGAAACAAATGTAGCCTAGAGTATAGTAAAATCTTGTAAAGTGATCTCCTTTAAAATGATAAATTTTAAAATGATAAAAGTTTCGGTCCCAAGTCGGGACTAGAGTGTAAATTTAATAACCTCTTTATCGTAATAGCTAATACTTTTTCAAAAAAATAGAGCTAAAACTCGGTCTCTGTTTTCGTATAAAGTGATATTTTTTAATCAATACATATATTTTTACGTACTTTAAGAATTCAAAAAATATTTTACGACACAAGTTTGTGCTGGACTTGTTTGCTTGAAAATTTTTACACCATCATTCATCTTCTCAGTTGTCTTCAAATAGTCATTGTGATACTCATCTTATTTTAAGATAGTATCTCAGCTAAGTGTAGCATTTGATTAACGTTATAAGCCAAAATTTTATGTAATTTTAATATAAATAACGTATTTTTTTGGTATTATGTATTTCTTTTTCAAAAATTCAAGAGAAAATTACTCTCAAGACCCTGGTGTTTGGTAAAATAGACATTAGGGACCCTATAGTTTGTCTTCTGATTTTGTAGCCCTTCTTATTTTTATTATACTCTTGGTTCCCTCGCTGATATCATAGATCAATTTTTTCTTATTTTATATTTGAAATGACTATTATACCCTTGCACCGATAAACCAAAACCTCCAGTCATCTTCTCCGATCATTTTTACGATATACACCAACTCCGATCATCTTCTCTGGTCATCCTCAAGCGACCACCAAAACCAAATCCAGTTGATTTCTACAAAAAAAATAAATGGCAAATTACTCCCTAGTCTCTGGTATTTGGTCATCCTCCCCCTCAGATCTCTGGATTTTTGAAAATAATTTTACCGTCCCTCGTGTTTGGTTAAACCTTCCCCTCGGGTCCCTGGCTGATGTCATCAAATTTTTTTATTTTTGCTCAAGGAAATGACTATTATACCTCTGTGGTCATCTTTCTCAGGCGAACCCAACATTTCGGTCATCTTCTCCGGCGACTCTCCGGCAAACTCTGGCGAAAAAACCTAGAAATCTGACAACTAAAACCCAGAAATCTAAGCGACCCAATTCAACAATTACTAGACTAAAAAACACTCGGCAAACAAAATTTGAGGTCATTTTCCAATCGACATTTCCAATTGCAATTTCCAATCGACTACCGTTGACAAACCCATGGTCATCCACGACCATGCCTCCAAAGGCCGTCCATCCCATAGTCCAAGAAAAAGTCGTACGCCAAAGAGAGAAATGGTACGACACGCAGGAACTCGACGAACGCACCAGACCCCCGCCGTGATGCACCAAAAAATGCACCATACCCTAGACCCTGAGTTCTTTTCCAATCCCTAGCGAGTCATCCCCACACGGTGCCGGCAGAGAGAGGGTCGTGAAGTTGAGGGTTGCGGAGACGTCGGCGGTGATTTAGCTATGAACAGATGGAGCGAGGATTCTGGGGAATGAATTGGGGCTAAAATTAGAGTTTTGATTTAGCCATGAGTGGTCGCTTGTTATTCTCCGAATTGGGAGTAGAATTAGGGTTTCGAAGGTGGAGCGAGGATGAGCTACGACATTGAGAGCTCCTCCACAGTGGCGACCATCAGTTACGGATGGTGGCCGGCGATCATCAGTTGCGGGTGGAGGCCGGTGGTCCTTCAAGAGGAAGTCGAGCTTGGAGGCATACTGGGAGGAAAAGTTCGTCGGGAAGTTGGGTTTGCTTAAGAAAATGACCAGAGGGGTATAAAAAAAAGAGCCTCTGATGACTTGCTTGGGTTTGTTTGCTTGAGAAAAAGTTCGCCGGAAAGTTGGGACGGCTTCGACGATTTGTTCGCCAGGTCTTAGAGGAGCCCCAGCTCGTGGGGGACGTCATTAATGGTCGGGAGGACTGGAAGGGGGAAGGGGATGGGAGCCACCGGACGGAGTCAGAGTAGTTGGGTTGTGCGTGTCGAGGTCGACGACGGAGACGCCCACGACGCTAGCTTCGATTTGGCCACCTCGCCAGCGGTCGAAAGGAGTGAGTGGGCTTAGGGACGGTTGGATTGGATCTGGAATCGGTCGTGGTTGTTGGAGTCGGTCGTGCCGAGGGTGATTCCGACGAGAGGACAATGACGAGAGGAAAGAGATGTAATTTTTCAATTGTTTGAGGGGTATTAAGTCATTTTCTTGATAAAAAATAATCGATGACGTCAGCGAGGGACCCGATAGTATAATAAACCTATATTAGAGGGGTTACAAAATCAGAAGACAAACTATAGATTTCCGACGTCTATTTTACCTAACACCAAGATCCTGAGAGTAATTTCCCCGACATTCAATCTTAATAATTTTTTGGATTAAAAAATACAAACTTCTTTTATATAATATAACCACTATATATAAAGTAGTGGTTTTTTTTTTCTCCCATCTCAACTATTTTACCTTGTTGAGGTTTTCGGAGCGGCAACAGCGAATATCTTGCTTCTTTAAAACCCTGCCACTTTCAACTACTTGGAGGGATTCAGAAAATACTTGCATCCTCTCCAAATCCTCAAGACTCTTCACCTCTATGATCTATCTCTCCAACTTTTTCTGAAACCCCTTTCTCTCTGTACTGCAATTGCTGTATGTGTCTTAAGTGAACACTATTTTGGGATTGGGAGTATACCAAATTTCTATATTTTGCTCATCTTCCAAATACCGAGCTAGCCTTTGAGTTGCTTTCCTTTCTCTGTTTCGTAATTCCAATCTGGGTTCTGTTTAGAATTATCGTCTTTTATGACCCACTTTGTTTAATTGTTATTGGAGGTGCCAAGTACTGATTTTTTTTTGTCTTGAATAATTGCAGGATCGGTTATCAAGATATTGCCTTTCTATCAATTTTGATTTAGTAGAGAGAGAGAGAGTTGGGTTACAATGGAAGCTGAGAGGTAGGTAATTGGCATGTCTTTGCATTCAACTTATGGAATTATGTAACTTGATCAAGAACAAGTTGTAGTGCTTACTGTTGAGGTGTTCTTGGTCTTAGTTTGTTCATGAGGTTCTTCGGGCGAAGATCCGTAGGTGGCTTGCTGTTGTAGTGCTTAAGTATTGGTCAATCATTCGCGCCCAAGTACACTTCTTGTGTTAATGCTGTAGGATTTTCCGGTATAAGCTTTTAGTATTGGCCATTCAAGGAAGTGACTTTTCTGTGAATTTCAAGTGCTTACTGTTGAGGTGTTCTTGTGGTTCCCACCCATCCATCTCAGCTTTCTTTCATTGTTCGGATACATTTCTCGTTGATCATGTGTGTTCTTGTTCCTATTTCCATAGGCTGTGATAGCTATGGTTGTATTTTATCAATGTTGATTGTGAATTTCTTCCTTTTCGGGCAACTGACTTCTCTGGCTGTAATCAATTGTCCCAGTCCAAGATATTTGACCACGCTTGCATTCAGTAGTTCCTTTTTTCTTTCTATGTCTTGTTGAAATAAAAAGCGGGAGGATGCATTCTTATGTACATGGATTTGTTTGTGCTGCAGGCTGAATTCTCCGAGCACCTCGGCCATCTTTCTTGAAGTCATGGGCCATCAGCTTCAGTTCTCTCAGGCATGCAATATTTTCTACTTTCTCCAAACTGAAGTTTTCTCGTTTCTAGATTTTGAGTTAGCATTGGTTGCTAAATTTTGGAGCATGTAGGTAGAAATTGTATGATTTCTGGACAAAGAGAAGCATAAAGCACCACATGAAAAGATGATCTGTTTGTACACAATCTGGTGGATTACTGCTCTCAATTTGTGGGATTATCCGTAAATTGGGTGTACAAACTCAATGGACCTTCAATGTTTTGGTGATAATCAAAATTTGCCATGAATGATGTCGACATTTGCTTCACAAAGTAACTGCATTAATTCTCTTGTATTCATATTATTTTCTGACCTTATTAGTGATTGCAAACTTCTGATAAAATGACAGGATCCAAATTCAAAGCACTTGGGGACTACAGTCTGGGATGCGTCGATGGTGTTTGTTAAGTTTCTGGTAAAGACTTTGTCTTTTCCATGCTGTGAACAATGATGTAATATTTTTCATACATCGTATTAGTTCTGTGCAGCGGTTATGAACATATTAGCCTGTTTAATGAAGCATGTTATGGAGTGTGTGGTTTCGTTTCCCAAGCTTATCCAACATTTGTTTTCAGGAGAAAAACTGTAGGAAGGGAAAGTTTAGTCCATCTAAACTTAAAGGAAAACGTGCCATTGAGCTTGGAGCGGGTTGTGGAGTTGCTGGATTTGGCAAGTTCCAGTCCTTTCATAATCGATTTATGGAAACATTTGATCGCAGCTGACTATGGATCTTATCTTACCTGACATTAAAATAATGCTCATTTCTAAGATAAACTGATTTTCAGGGATGGCGATGCTCGGATGTAATGTAGTTACAACAGACCAGAAGGAGGTTTTGCCACTGCTGATGAGAAATGTTGAACGCAATACTTCAAGAATCATGCAGATGGAGCATTGTTCAGGTCTGCTCTTGACAATGAGCCTCTTCTTTTACTTTTTCCATTACTAGTTCAACGCATATGTGCCCATCAACTGTGCTTCATTCAGTGTCATCAAAACTAGATTCTGGTTCCTCAAATAAGCGTAGCTCTGTGACCTTGGAAACTAGATTTTGCAATATCTTTCTTGCCAAAAATATGTAAGCTTTTTTGGATGAAAAGTTCTTACACTTGACTCTTGAGTATACATTATTGAATGTCGTTCTTTGTTCTACTCGGATGCTACAGTTGGTAGCTGCCTATCACACACTGCAAGAATATGTTCCTTGCAGGTTCCTTTGGGTCAATCCAGGTTGAAGAATTGGACTGGGGAAATGAGGATCATATACGAGCAGTTGATCCTCCTTTTGACTACATTATTGGGACTGATGTGGTTAGTAGATTATCTCTTAGACCCATGGTAGAAAACAATTGATCATCGTGTTGTAACAATATGCAGTATTCTCACTATTTTATTGCCAATGATAATCTTATGCGGAATCTTGAACCGGGCCTAATCTTGATTTGTAACAATTATGCAGTACTCTCACTGTTTTAAATCCATGAATAGAGATTATGGGCTTCATTTTTCTTTATCAGTCTGATATTATTTAGTGTTTTTATTTCAATCAAGCCAGTAATGTTCTGTTCTTGCATTCAGGTTTACTCGGAGCATCTTCTGGAACCTCTTTTGCAGACAATATCTGCCTTATCTGGGCCTAAAACTACCATCTTGGTATTATCTCTTTCTCAGATTTCCTCTTTACATTCGGTAATCTAGATTGGGACTTATGGTTTAGTCCTTTGCTGTTGCTTTCATCCAGGTGGGATATGAAATCCGCTCGACCATTGTTCATGAAAAGATGCTAGACATGTGGAGAAGAAACTTTGAGGTGAAAACTGTTCCAAAAGCCAAGGTACATTCTTGGTGTTTGGCTTTCCAGTATGGAACTCTTCAATTTCGCATAATGCTTTATCTTTCCGAAAACATAGTTTTCGTCATTCACGTGGTCTTTGTCAAAATTGGTCCAACTTGTCTGTACTTTCTTGTTTGATTGATATTAGCACTATTTTTAGTAGCTTTGTGGCCTTCTTTTTCATGCAGATGGACAGCAAGTACCACCATCCAAGTATCCAACTTTACATAATGGGCTTGAAATCTCCAGCTAGGAGCTTAGGGAATATAACTCGTGTTCCTTGTCAGCAAACCGAGGAAATTGTGCGTGGCAACAACTTAGCTCAGGAGGATGAACATGAGGGAAGTAATGATCAAACCATTCATTTGGATGATTGTGGTAGTGACACAGCTGATGAAAATGATGAGCTGGTGGTAAAGTTACCACCAAATGGAGAGCTTACTGAGTGGGATGCAAGAAGGCTGGGTTCGATGGCTGCTCGACTTCTCCGAGATGTCAAGATAACATGAACTTCATTCTGGTGCTTTTCTTTACCGTCATTTTCCTCGTATGAGCTCGACATGGCTTGTTTCTTCCTTGAACTAAGAAGCTACATTGCCTTAATTTTTGTAGGTTGGCTGTGCGAAATGAGTACATCCGAACCGAGGTACATGACATTCGGCTAACCATTCCGAAATGAGTGCGAAATGAATACATGACAGTCAGCGTAAATGCCCTGCACCACAAGTTGCCTCCTGATAAACAGGTCCATGACCAATGCTATCAACGGAAACCTGCCATTAAAGGGCAGTTAATTCTATCGGATGCAATGGGAAGAGAGTTGCTTGAAGAAACAAGCTTCTCCAAAAGATTTATCGTCGGTTATATTTAAGTTTATTGGATATTATTTAGAAGTTTATTAAGTTGTCTAAGCTATTTAAGACAAGAATTATCCCTGACTCTGTTGTTAGCTCGTAGTTTATGAGATATGACATGAAATAATGATATTATTGTGTGTTTATTCAGGAAACTCTGTTGCTAGCATTCAAGTGTCACAACTTTGGATCTTTTGGTATACAAAAATGTTGCCCAAAATGAGTTGCAACGAGGTAGAAATTAAATTACATGGATGCTGTTTGAGAATGATTCTGTGTAGCTTGCTGCAGGTTAATTGCTTGGCTTCTGTTATGGTACACTTGCGAGCTGTTGCTATCCGTGATGCTATTGACGATCGAAAACCGATCCATGTACACTCCAAGGTAAGAAACGAGCGGCACTGCTCGAGCCTTGTCGATCACAAGCTTCAGCTGCCGTGCATCCACGGATGGAAACTGCAGAAGCCTTTGATAGCCTACTGTTGTGCCATTGGCCACGGTTCTCCAGTGACCATCAGGAGTTAGGATCTCCACGTGGAACGCAATGATCCGCTGCCCCATGTGTATCGGTTCTTGAACTTGAAGCACGTTGAATGATGCTGGTCCGTGAAACTTCAACTGCAGGACCCATTTGTTCGACTGATTTTCTTCAGGGGCCCAGTAAGAATAGATGCCATCTTCGACGACATTGTAGGGGCCAAACGGAGAATCACCACTGCCTCCTCTTGTGCTGCTGGCACTGAGAGTTGCGTCACTCGCTAGATTATGAGAAAAAATGGACCTCCGAAGCTCGGAAAATTCTCTAAGTACTTCTATATCTTCGGATGATATAAGACCTGAGGAGTTAGGAGGCACGTTGAGAAGCATATGGCAGTTCCTGCCAACAGACTTGTAGTATATCCGAAGAAGTTCCAATGCAGACTTTGGAACTTCTGAAGGATGCCAAAACCAACCGGGTCTTATCGACAGGTCGCATTCACCAGGCACCCAATCATGACCGAACGGGTCTCCATGTCGCTGGTACCTGCGGGACATATCACACATTTTTGTTATATGGCCTGTTTGTTTAAGCCTACATAACCATGGTCCCTAGATATCAAGCTCTTTAAATCTACACAAGAATCTTCGCCACGAATACCTTCGAAAGCAAGACATTTTATCGAAGCTGTTTTCGAAGTAATCTATTATCCGAAAATGAAATGAGCTTGTGAATCAGGCAATCCTAGCAACGTGGTTTAGCAAATTGCAGGGAGTACAAAGAGACTGCCTAAGTTTACTATCAAAAAGGAAGAAACAGATACAAATAAGAAAAGAAAAAGAACTGGAACTCACATGGGATTGGTGTTTCCAATCTCGGCATTACTGCGATTATAGAGAGACCAGCAAGTTGAGCCAGCGACACCAGCTTCGTCTCCGATCCACCTGGTGTCGGGACCTGCATCAGAAAAGATGACAGCCCCTGGCTGATGTTGGTGAATCAGGCTAAACCATTCATCAAACAAGTACTCCATGTCCGTCTTCCCCTTTCCTGGAGCACCATCAAGAAATACGTCTGTGATCTCTCCATATCTGCCATGAGTTTGCAAATATCAGCATAACAGATCGTCTAAATTGTCGAAAAGACGAATCAGCAGAACACTATAGTGACTGGATTTGCTCCTTATTAGTCGAATTAACACTTAACAAGCAGGATTTAAATATGCAAAATCCAAGATAATAAACCTTCACCTCATCAAATCAAACACGTGATCACCAAACTACCCCCATATATCCAAACCAAACTAATTATGCACCAATCCATCCCTCTGATGAGCTATGATCGAATTTAATTCTACATGCAATCCAAACATGAACCCACTCCACCAAATTGCAGTTAAGATGGTTAGAAAAGTGAATGTAGTAGCAGATTGATTGGTTAGAAAACTTTGTGGATTTGCACACTTATAAACAAGCCTACCAATGTGCGATGAAAAGAAGGTTGAGCAAGCACAACAATGGGCACGGAATCAATCCGCTCTGGTACGATGTTAGAATCTTCATATTCAATCTATAACCTTAAGACAACGGGTTGGTGGATTTCACATACATATAAATAATCCCACCATGCACTAAGCAATGTTAGATTCTCAACAGATCCGCTAGAGAGAAATTTTGTACCTTAATTATCTGATTGATTATATGCTTAATATATGGCCTTTTTGCCGAGGTATTATTCAAAAGGGTAAGCCAAAAACAACCATCATGCAAGAATCAATTAAACTCATTCAATTTCACACCAAAAGAGCCTAAAAGAAGAAGCTAAACCCTCACAAAACTCATGACCCCAATCATGCTAGAATCTCCAAATCCGACCCAAAACACTAAAGCAACGAGTACTCGTAATCTACGTGGGATTCGTACTCCAACAAACCACGAAAACCCGAATGAGGCACATCCAAGGCAACAACAAAAACCCAGCTCAATGACTCACTTGGTCAACAATTCAGTCATCTGGGCCATGTAGAACTCATTGTACTCCACAGTCCTCCCATAACGAGGCTCGTGCCTATCCCAAGGGGAGAGATAGACCCCAAGCCCCAAGCCAGCCTCCTTAGCCGCCAAAGCAAGCTCCTTCACCACGTCACCACCTCCACCCCTCCAAGGACTCGACTTTACGCTATAATCTGTGTACCCACTTGGCCACAGGCAGAACCCATCATGGTGCTTGGCCGTTATGATCACCCTTTTAAAACCCGAGTCTCTTACCACTCGGACCCACTGGGCCGCGTCGAGCCGGTCCGGGTTGAACACCCGCGGGTCGGCCCGGCCGGTCCCCCACTCGGAGTTAGTGAACGTGTTGGTCCCGAAGTGGAGGAACACTGCCATGGAGGCCACCTGCCATTGGAGCTGGTGGGCGGTTGGGATGGGGAGGAGGGGGAGCGGGGGTGGGGTGAGGAGGAGGGTAGATTGGGAAATTGGGGTCCATGAAAGAAGCTCAAGGCAGTGGAGGAGGACTAGGGAGGTGAAGCTGAATGGAGACATCCGACTTCGAGGTTGAGGGTGGTGGTTGTGGTTGTGGAGTGAGGAGGCGAAAAGTCAAAGTCAACGCATGGACATGATTTGTGAAGTAACTTGGAAGTTGGGTGTGGGGGTGTTTGTGTTTTGTTTTTCCGTTTGGTGGGTCCAACGTTGGAGGAGGAAGAAGATAGGTTGTTGATTTGTCCACTACCTACCAATAAAGAAAGGCAGATGGAGGATGTGAGGGGGTTTGCTTTATTTTGAAGATAGATAATGATTAAATCTAAGGTATTTTTATCTCCATTATTCTCTTCCAATTGGAGAAATTCATCCTCGAATTTGGTGTCTCCGGCCAGTTTGAGATCTTCGTACATGTACTCTTTAACACTTTCGAACGACCTGGAGACACTTGATATCTTCCATTCTAACAAAACAAATATTTGGAATTCACATAACCACAAACATTCTCCATGTGAAAGACCATGAAATCACTTTTTTGAGCAACTCGATCTACTTCCTTCAGCCTATTCAACAAGTTCAACAACGGAGAACTCTCAACATATACGAACTTATCAACTCTGAAAAAGTCAGTATGCTCGACATACTCAGTCTCATAAACTTGGGCAATATAGGGTATAAGTTCATCTGCTAACTCACCAGCAACAACATCTTCCTCATATTTAGCCTATAAGAGACGTTGAATCACAAGAAACTCACATTCATCAACTTCGTCCTCTTTACCAAGGTAGGAATCATAAATTAGTTGGTGGCAGATTGACGGTTGGTGGCGCATCGTGAGGCGGATATTGTACGGGACCCAGTAGGGGGTACCCTAGGCGCGAAGCAAGTCAGAACCTCGTCAATTTGTTCTGTCATGACATCGATCCAGTGCTCAAGATGGTAGCGGGCAGCCGCCTCCCTTTGTGCATCACGTGCATTGACTGGTCGCTGATACTAATTGATGCAGACGAAACAACAAAGATGGTGTTTAGAGGAAATCCTAGTTTTATTATCCAATTAATCAATTAAAACAATAGAGAATATGTCATATTTATAGAAAACTAAAATAAACCTATTACATCTAATCCTAATAGAAATCAAACTTCTAATAATTATCCTAAAATTATAGATAATGACTAAATCTAAGGTCATCTTTATCTCCATCAGTTAGCCACATCAATGTCACGTCGTATTTTTCTATCCTATGTGGTGCTAATGTGGCAAACTAAAACTCCCAATTTTTTAAACCATAATTAAAATCCTGACCAAATTTTTAACCCGTCGCTTCCCCAAAATCATTTCATTGCTCCTCCTCTCGCCCTCTTAAAAACTCACCCTCTTAAAAACTCAGAGCTCCTCCTTCTCCCATCATGCGTTCTTGATTGTTGGTCAATACCAAGTCCTATTTTTGGGACCGGGTTCCATCTGATGGTTGTTTAATTATTTGGAAATAGAAGGTTTTGTTAGAATCAGTTGGTGGATTTTTTACACTTATAAACTTGTCCCCTACTCGTGTTTTAATCGATGTGGAATTCTCAACACGCCCCCTCAAACAAGACCCATTGGATCAAAGATTATACTGGTTTTGACTTCACCAAAGTGCGAGAAATAGGGATCGTGCGAGCATAACAATGGGCACTGGATCAACCCGCTCTGATACCATGTTAGAATCTCCATATCCAACCCAAAATCTTAAGGTAATGGATTGGTAGATTTTTCACACTTATAAACTTGACCTCCACTCGTGTTTTAATCGATATGAGATTCTCAACAAATTCTTCTAAGAATGGTGAAAGAATAGACAGCGTCAATCACAAGCCCCATGCAATTGGAGGAACGGGTTGGCTTCAACTGCATTGGCAGCTACAGATGTTAGCTTGAGCTCCGTGGGACTGCCCGCCATCGCTTAGCTCAACAAGTTTGAAGCTTAAACCCGAGGCAAGTTTGGTATTGGATCAACTGCTCACTTTGGTTCAGCTGATCTCGCGTTTGCAGAATGCATGATGGGAAGAGGAACTCTCTCTTTTTTTATGAGGGCGAGAGGTGGTGGGTGAGAGGATGAGCAATGAAACGATTTTGGGGATGGAAGTGGTTAAAATTTTGGTGTTTGGGATTTTAATTAGATTTTGAAAATTTTGGGGTTTTTTATTTTGCCACATCAGCATCATTTAGGATAGAAAAAATACGACATGGCACTAACATACTATCCTTTGAAAAGTCAACTTAGAAAAATTAATTGTGGTAAAAATTTGTCTGTGTTACCTTTGGAAACCTATGTCACCTACAAAAATAAAGTTAAAATACATATTACTAAATTAAAAATGCATGAAACTACATAATATTTAAATAAATTTTTTCCTTTTTCGGTTTAAAAGCCAGAGGGCAGGGGGATTGTCCACTTTCTGCCAATACCATTTGTGCACAACATTCTTGTTTTGTCATCGTGTTATATGCATTAATCAACAACTGTCCAAATCGGGTCTTAGTATTATTTTTAGCATTTACGCTATATCTTGTAGTCTGTTATGTAACCGATTACTATGAATGAAAGGTTTTTAGCCTACCCGGTTTCAAAAAAAAAAAACCATAGGGCACGGGTCACCACCAACTGATTTAATTTGATTATTACAAAATTTAATTTGGATTCAAATTGGCTTATACGAATTTAGATTTTTATTACAATTTTTTAGGCGAATTAAATATTGATCATAGTTTTCATAATTTAAATACGATAAATTATAATTCGATTTCGTCCGAATTCGAACTATTATCATCCATTCAAACCACATACCTTTAAAACGCATGATAATAAATAATTACATATTTGAAGTATAAATAATTTTTTGAGAATGTAGTGTTTGTGGAAACACCATCAAAATGGCAATTGAAATTCTTTTCCGGACTTTGTAAAAATTAGTGTGTTTCTTCAAACCATGATTTTAGATAGGTCGGAATTGCAATGACTAAAACGAAATTGTCACTAAATGACTTTTACTAGAAGGGCTAAATTACTTTTATACCCCTCAGCTTATTCTGTTATTTCACCTTCACCTCCACCTCTGACCCATCTAAATTTCTCTCTCAACAATTCTCCAGCAGCAACTCCAGCGTACACCCTCAGGTACGTCCACCCTTTTTATCTCCGTTTCTATCTGCTAGATTTTTCGAATTGGGAATATTAGGAAACATTTGGTGCCCTTTTTTTCCTGTGATATTTTGTTGTTGCTGGGTTTGGGTGTTTTTTTTAAATATTTGAGTGTAGCTGACCTTTTGGGGCTATTAGGGTTTAGGGTTTTGCTTCATTTGTTCTAAATCTGTCTCTTGTTTCTGGATTGGTTCCTTTTGATGAATGAAGCTGGGATATTTTGTCTGTTGTTCTTATTCAGTTAGATTGGTTATTTGATTAATGAAAGTGGTATTTGTTTGGATGTTGGTTCTTGTTTGGTCATCAAAATTAGTGAAAGCAACCAAATTGATCCTGCAAAAGGTTGTAGAAATCCTTCTAAGTTGCCAAGCCTGTGTTTGTAGAAGAGATTATTATGTCATTTGCGTGACTTCTACTTGATAACATTCCTTCTCCCACAATCTCGCGTGAGGATATCGTGGTGGGAAGGATTGGCGAGCAGTGTTTGAGATGGACGAGCACGAGGAAGATTGCAAGGATCTCAACTGGATCTATTCTTCGTGTCTTCGTTTTAAATACAAATGAGATTATTTCTTGGATATGGTCATGTAATCTTTTCTGTTATAGCTTATAATTAGTATTATTGATGTGCTTTGTTCGGGTTCTACACGGAATCACTATGGAGATCTTGTGTTCATTGAGAAAACTTGTTTGTTTGTGTGCAGTTGAATCTTGATAAAGCTGTTTGTTCCTGCGTGTTCCGTTGGTTCTCATTTTGGATTTGTCGGTTCTTACTATCTCTTGGACATATGTTTAATCTGTAGGAGTATGTGTGATTAGTACCAGTCATGTTCTTCTAATTTTTATTGAAGGGAATGTTCATTTTCATGTCCATTTTCTATTAGCTGGCTCATATTTCCGTAGTTTTAATCTGATCAGTTGCTAGGTTTTTTTCGGGGGGAGTATCTACTGGTTTTAATCTAGTTTAAAGGAGCAATTATGTTCAATCTAGGTTAAAGTAATTCTAAGTTTAAGTTCTTGTTCCAAACATGAAAATAGGAAAGGAATTCCTCCAGCAAGTCGCAACAACAAGACCAAATCCATCCATCCTCACTTGGTGGCTTCTCTTGTCGAGTTCCTAGAGAATTTTGAACCCTTCGTCGTTCCACAAAATATTCCAAGTCATCAAGCCGCCCCAGAACTAGGTAAGAGAAGGGAGAAGAAGATGGACAATTTGAGCAAGAAAAAGAAGCTCAACATCGCTATAATCCACCCTGATCTGGGGATAGGTAACCTCTCGCGCCTTTGTTATTCCAGTTCATTTCTGCTCTCTAGCTTGATTTCCCATCTGGGTTCTTAGAAGCGCGACGAATTTTGTATTGCATCGGCCTGGTAATTGGAGTGGAGGGATTTTTTGTTGTTTAAGGGCCTCTTTGGTTCCTATTTCTTGAGGTTGGGCACCTCAGGATCAGGAAGAATCATAAGCAACTCGCTTTATTTCTCCGAGGCAAAATGGAGGTTCTTTCCTCTTGTTTAAAGCTTCTTCACTTTTCTTTTATAGTTCCTCTCAGCTAAAGCAATGATCAATTATGCATTGCAACTAGTAACCTCTTGCTTAGGAGGAGTAGGTTGGAGATGATTGAACCCATAGAACTCTGGTGTTCCTACCTTTAGTTGGGAGGCCTAAAAGGGTGTATTTGGATGGGAGGATAGTAAGGGGGAGAGAAGGAATCACATCCCTCCGCCAAAAACCCTTTATTTTTATCATCTAAAGATCAAATTAGCTTGAAAAACAAATTTGTTCACTTTAATATTGTGTTTGGTAGGGGATCACTTTGTTTCCTCTCCCCCTTTAATTCCCCCTACAAAACACATTGTAAAGTTGTGCAATGGTTGAAGCCTTGTCTCGGTTTTTCACGACGTTTGGCTCCTCCCTTTCAGTAGCTTGCTTCATTTTGCAGGTGGAGCCGAGAGGTTGATCGTCGATGCAGCAGTTGAACTTGTCTCATATGGCCACAATGTACAAGTTTTTACAGCTCACCATGACAAAAAACGTTGTTTTGAGGAAACTACCTCTGGCAAGTTCCTATCATATGCTCTGCCCTACTTAATTTGCAATATCTATTCTACCAAGATATGACGATAGTAGGTTTTGAATCATATTATATCTGTATTAACCTTTTCCAAGTAATGATGTGATCCCTTTCCTCTGTTTCTGTTTTGTGTTTTCTCTAACTTACAAGGATTTGCAGGTCTATTCCCCGTCTTCGTTTATGGCTCTTTTCTACCCAGACATGTCTTTTACCGTCTTCATGCTCTATGTGCATACTTGCGGTGCATTTATGTTGCTCTCTGTATGCTGTTCCTACAACCTGCATTCGACGTCATACTGGCTGATCAGGTCTCTGTTGTAATACCGTTGTTAAAACTCAAAAGGAAAACGAAGGTATATTTTTCATCTGAACTTTTATATGGATGCCCTATAATCAAGTTGTTTCACACAACCCTTGTTGATTCAGGTGGTTTTCTATTGTCATTTTCCTGATTTGTTACTTGCTCAACACACAACTACCCTGAGGAGGTTGTATCGGAAGCCTATCGATTATGTAGAAGAAATTACAACTGGTACATTTTCTTACTTTCATGCTTATGCTCTATTAGTCTCATACTTGAGTGTTAAATTTTCTCAGCATCCGTTGTCTCGACTGCAGGAATGTCAGATATGACACTTGTTAATAGCAACTTTACTGCATCTACCTTTGCAAAAACATTCAAGCATCTTCAAGCACGAGGGATTCAACCTGCTGTTGTTTATCCAGCTGTCAACGTAGACCAGTTTAATGAACCTCGTTCTTATAAGTATGACATGTTTGTATATCATTTTCACCTCAAATGCTCTTACTAATGGCATTACATCATGATTCACTCTTGCAGATAGTATCCCTTGTTTGATCTTTATTGGTAATGCGGTTTGTAGGCTCAATTTTCTCTCCATCAACCGCTTTGAAAGGAAAAAGAACATCGAATTAGCCATTTCAGCCTTCTCATTGCTGCAATCCCTGGACAAAAGTGCATCTCAAGTTAGTCATACTACTGAAGCTACATTGACCATTGCAGGCAATCCTCTATATTTACCATGCCTGATTTCTTTCCCTCATCTGCAAAAATGCTGTTGTTTGCAGAAATTCTAATTATTAACCCCTTATTGTAGGTGGTTATGACAATCGATTGAGAGAGAACGTTGAATATTTGGAAGAACTCAAAAGCTTGGCCGAAAAGGGAGGAGTGTCTAATCGGATTAATTTTGTTACATCTTGCTCTACTGCTGAAAGAAACGATCTTCTTTCTAATTGCCTCTGCGTCATATACACACCAAAGGTACAGCTCCGCTCTAGCTTCGTCCATTTTGATGGCCGCCCGGCAAAGTAGACCATGACAGAATGCTTTCACCATGTGTGTAGGATGAGCACTTCGGCATAGTGCCGTTGGAGGCAATGGCAGCTCATAAACCCGTCATAGCGTGCAACAGCGGGGGGCCAGTGGAGACCGTCAAGCATGAAGTCACGGGGTTCCTCTGTGATCCTAACCCCGAGGCATTCGCATCGGCCATGGCCAAGCTTATCCGGGAACCAGAAATGGCGAAGCAAATGGGTCGGAAGGCGAGGGAGCATGTTACTGAGTCATTCTCTACCAAGACTTTCGGTCAGCATTTGAATCGGCACCTTCTTGGTATTGTTGGTAGCAAAGCAGATTGATAGACACAGCTTCGAAAATCTGCCGTAGAACTCTCGTATAATCTGGGAGATTACTTGCGATGTCGGGGCAAAATTACGAAAGACGAAGTGACGTGTCATGGACGTGACCATTCACCCAAGTACCAATGGCAAAAAAAATAACTATTTTTAGGAATTTTCACTAAAAATGTCAATTTGAAAAACTCAATGTCCCTAAAAAAATTAAATCATATTGTACTTGTAAAAAAAAGTGTCAAATCATAAGAAACAAATGATTTTTTCCCCAAAATTCATCTATCAAATGGATGCAACTTGCAAAAGTTTTCTATTTTCTAACATTTAAAAAATTAATAACTCTTCTCATCTTATAAAATTCTTACTTTGCTCAAAATTGGATTCGCGGAGTTAATATACTTCAAGAAAATATGGGCATCTCGACAGAAAACATCATTCCTAAGAAGTTGACCTTCAAAAAAAATCATCCTGAGAAAATATTCTTTGCTTGTAGTAAGTACTCATTAAGGAACAAAATTGTGTACATTATATTCTTGTTTATGAACTTAAAAAGATAGATATATTCTCTATCTTTTTTAGGGTAAATACAAATAGGCTCCTCTTTTTGGGTAAATGGACTAATTACCCAGGGAGATTACGAACGGGTCCCCTCATTATTATGGCACTCAATTCCTATTCCATTGCCAATCGTAAGCGTTCGGGTCACTTAAATATCATTTTAATATTTGATTAATAGTATCTAAAAGGATTAAAATAATCATTTTAACGAACAAAATATAAAATGATCATAAAAATAATGTTTGAGAGAATTAAATACAAAAAATATAATCCATTTCTTGATCATAGAACCATAAGAACAAAAATCAAATGAATCAATATTATTTTAATAAAACGTTGAACAATTTGTAACCAATAAATGATACAATGATCGTCAAAATATCCTTCAAACAACATTCTAAGCCATTAAGCAATTTACGGATCATTAAATGTAATATATCTTATTCGGTACAAGTTAGAATTCAAAAAAAATCAAATGAATCGTGTTTATTTTTATCATCGTTAAAAATATAGACTCGAGGAATATCTGCTTTTAAATCCGGGCAAAGCCAGGAACTAGCATTTACACCAATTAAAAAAGGCAGGAACTAATTAATCCAACCGATATTTAATCTGTATTTGTAAAGCTTGTAAATATTTGAAACCAATCTTAAACCTTCTCTAGTTTCATTCGTACGTTTTCAACTTAAATTTTTCTAAAAAAATATAAGTTTTTTTTTACCATTTTGACAAACTTCCCAAGATTTTCTCTCAGTGACCACTTCCCACTCTCTGACACTACATAAAATTAAGAACCCGATTGCCCGTACTTGGACTACGACAGTAGGAGATTTGACGAGTTTGACCACAACTTAGGAATGAAATTAATGGGCCCAAACTCTAATAAACGCCAGTCCATATCTATCTCTCTCTCTGCCATCATCCCTAGGGCCCCCTAACTACCTACTTCGGAAAAAATCAGAAAAAAAAGGTCTAAATATTTTCTTTCCCGAAACTGACGCATAAGAGAAATCTTGTAATAAGATCACTGACAAACACAAACCCCTCCCACTCACTTTTTTTGATGGATGTGGTGGTTTTGTGAAAATCAAGCAAAGGCAGAGAGCCAGAAGAAGAACCTTGACCACCCAGATGGGGAATTCTGGAAATTCTTTGATTGATGGGTTAATTTCTCCCAAGGCCCAATCCACGGCCCCACCGCCAAGCGCACGTGCCGAGCTGCAGAGAGGCTGAAAACCGGCCGGCAAGTGGCGCCGGGGGACCACACTCCCATTGGCCAGAGCTACACGTTTCGATCTAATGAATAACTCTCTGTATTTTTTAATGACATTCGAATTTAAATTAATTGATATTTGAATACAAAGTAATCTAAAATCAATAGGTAATATCAGAGTTGTCAAAGCGGGTGACGCAGTATGGCGCGGCCAACCCAAACACTGAGCGACGCGATAGCGCAGAACGGAGCAGGCACTTTTTAGTCCGATTCGGACACTAATATAATTATTCGTTATTAGAAATAAACACTTACAAATTTCTATAATCAGAAATAAAATCAATGCAATAAAGCAAAATATACTTACAAATCCTAATAAAATTAAAGGAAACAAATACTCTAAGATCCTGAAGCTTAAACTAATCAAACATCAAAACTCAATTAAAAATTTAAACATCATGAAAATCTTTAGTCTTAATCATCACTTCTTCCATTACTAGATATCCAGTAATCTTTATCATCTTCATCTACTTCTTTTGTTCTTGGCCTAGATCTAGATGAAGAAGTTGGTGGTGGAGGTGTATGTGAGGTGCAGGTGCAGCTGTCTTCTGCATTGCTGTTTGACTTCTAGTGTTGATTATAAGCTCAGTAGCATCAGATGCACATTAG
Source organism: Hypericum androsaemum (assembly GCA_963995505.1). Classification (NCBI taxonomy): domain Eukaryota; kingdom Viridiplantae; phylum Streptophyta; class Magnoliopsida; order Malpighiales; family Hypericaceae; genus Hypericum; species Hypericum androsaemum. Next base: position 15,071,445 of record OZ023186.1, read on the forward strand.
ACATCTAACAAAGAAAAATTATCATCTTCATAAACCAAATCAGGATCACCTTTACGATCTTCATCTCCCACTAACCATTTGTTACTAGTATCAACATCGTCCATGACCACAGGATCAATCTAATCATCACATTCATAGCGTTCATTCAAAATTTGGTTATACTTGATGAAAACCAAGTCTTGCAACATCTGATTTTTTGTCAGTTTTATGTATTTTTCTTTCCGTGTTATAAACTATTTATTAGAATATAAGTCTCGAGCCCGCCTTCTCAAAAAATTAGGGGTGATCATGGGAAGGGCAAAATAGGAAATTAAGAGTGGTAGTGAGTGTCCTGGCTTTGTACTCAACGTGTGACGTCATCCGAAGACAGCTTCCGAGTCTGACCAAATGACCACAATTGGATTTTAACAAGAAATCGTAAAAAATATGTATTAATAGTTGATTAAATTTTCTCAAATTATAAAAGTAATGTAATTGACAGTTAGACTTGTAACTTAATCAAAATCGAAAGTTTTTAAACTATTAAAAATTTATAATTTTTATATATCGTAACTTGTAGATTTTTAATGGAACCATTAATTTTCTCCTCGTATCGTATCCAGCTAACTCCCCACCTTCACTTGGGAAATGTTTGTTTCTTTTTCTGAAAATTCGTTGACTTTTACCCCTTTTTGACCTCTTAATAAATCCATGAAACTTTTTAGGAGAATCAATGAATTGCTACGGAGTAGCTAAATAATATATAACAGAAAAAGGGTAGGATCTCAATACCAAAACTCTGTAAGTCGTGGATAATAATCATAATAAAGGATCATAAAATTAATTTATCTATCAGTATAAAATTTCAGTATAAATGGATATGTAGAACATTATTTATATTTTATAAATTTGATTTAATAACACAAAAGAATTCAGAAAATAAATAAATAAAATTTGGTGTGTCATAATTTATGTAGATTAGCATTATTTGTGTTTATTTATATGTAATTTTTAAGTATATTTTTTTCGTGACTACGATTTGAACTTTATCACTCATCATCTCAGAACACACGTGAAGAGAAGAAAATTGTGTGGTTGATGCCGTGTCTAAGAATGCCCTCACTAGTGCTTTTGAGTATGTTTTGTTTAGTTCTCCGCTATCTATTTGCCTTGGTGAATATTTAGACAACTTTAAAGTGATTAGTTTGTTTCATTGTACCTGTTCGTGTGTGCTACCATATGATTAATAAAAATTGAAAAAAGTACACTTTAGTCTTTTGATTTGGCCATTTGACACTTTTAAGTCTGTAGTTTGGAATCCATCAATCAGGTCCCTGTGGTATCAAAATACCTCATCCGGACATGGGCAAGTTTGACCAGTTTCTACGTAGGTTAATAATGTCCACATGGCACGCCAACTGGACTTTTTTGGAATACGTTTTTGCTTAGTTGACTTTGCAAAAACATACAAATCAATCCCAGGTTAGTTTATACTTTAAAAAAAACCCTTCCCATCGAAACCCTTCCCCACGTCGAAATCCTTCCCATCGTCACTATCCCCCTGTTGGGAAGAGGTTTTCTAAAAGGGTTTCGACGGGGGGAAGAGTGATAGTGGGAAGGGTTTTGACGGGGGGAGGGTTTCGATGTGAATGGATTTTTTATTAAAAAAACTAACCTTGGAATGATTTGTATATTTTTGGGAAGCCAACTCAGCAAAAACGTGTTCCAAAAAAGTCCAGCTGGCGTGCCACATGGACATTTTTAACCTACGTGGAATATGGTCAAACTTGTCCATATCCGGGTGAGGAGTTTTGATACCACATGGGCATGTTTGATGGGTTCCAAACTACAGACTTAAAAGTGTCAAACGGTCAAAATACAATGTACAAAAGTGTACTTTTTCCATAAAAGTTAGTGGGTTAATTGCCCCTCGACCTTTAAAACAAACTTTTTTTTTCTGAAAACTTAAAACAAACTAGTTGGATCCGCCAAACCAAACCAAATGTAACTTGAAAATAAATCCAGCATCAAATGTAACAAAGGAGAGGGAAATCGTATGCACAAGGAGAAGGTGTTATGTCAAATGTAACCCTATTCTATGCATCAATCTGGAATTTATTTAATTGGTAGAAGAAATGATATATTGGGTTGAAAACAAAGGTTGGTGGTATAATGTTGGATAGAACTTCTTTCTAACAATAAGTGTTTTTTAGACCACCAAGTATCTTGATATCATAATGTTGACTAATCTATATTCAAGTTTAACTACTTAAGTGTTCCCAAAAGTTCGAACTAGAAATCTCTTAATTATAATAGAATAACACACTCACAAGTTGATATATTCGGTTGTTGCTAATAATAAATTGATAATTCTTTTAGAGCAATCTTAGTAAATCTCGTCGTAATTGGCTTGCAATTGCATTAATTGACTCGGTTGAGTCTCTTTTTAACTTCTATATTAAATACATCAACTAGTTACATTTAAAAAAAACTAGGAACATTTTTTTTCAACAAAAAACTAGTTACATTTTTTGTGCGTAAACCAACTAGTTTTTTAAATGATTTGACATGAGATCATTAACATATTCACTTGTTCTAGTTGTTATGCAATCGATACTGGCAATATAGATTTAATTACAAAATCTTTTAATTCATTACTATAATTGTAAATAATATTTTACTTATAAAAAAGTCATCACCTTAAGATATAGAGATTTTAATAGAGTGGCTTGAATTCGGGGCTTATAAATTACTACAGTTTCTTCTTCATTCCATCATCACTCATGTTCGAGAATAGATTTTTTGAGCGTACTCTTCAAACGAGTTGGCGCGCCAAATTTTTTTCTCTGTCTAGACTCTCTAAAATTTTTTTGAAAGGTAAATTATTACACCATGATATTGCCAAGGTTTGAACTTTGGACCTTCTAGGTATTTACAACGTCTTGTGCCGTTGGCCTACAAGCGCTTTGACTCTAGACTCTCTAAATAAAGACTAACATGTTACATTTCTTATGTAATTAAGTTGCTGTATGGTGGGGATTTCTCCTCTTCTGGGTGGTTTTTAGAACACCACGTAATTATCTTGATTTGGAGGAATAAAATCAATATATTTATCACAAAATAAAAAAAACTCACTGGACACGAACCTCGCCCCCGAAATCAACGTTTACCTTCGGCTGCGCATCTCTTGAGCAATCTTAAAATCCACTTGCCAACACATATACTGATCATTGGATCGAGTTTGTGTTTTAATATAAGATTCTGATATTTCAATGTTACTGTCAGTTTCCATACAATTAACGCTAAAGAAAAAAACTATAGCCACTAATTGCCACCTTGCAGGATTATCATTTAGTATACGTCAATCAATGATAAGTACCTTTTCTCTGCGTACGACACCCTCTCTTAAACCACATTTACCAATGATAATTAATTTAAAGTCAGCACTTTCGTTCTTATAAATACATATATATGAACGACTAATGATAGCGTTTGTAATATAAACACTATAACTAAGAATATTTAATTTTGACTAAGTGCGACATTATAACTACTAATTCAATGAATCGCAGTATTTTTTTCCATTCGCAAGTTCCGGACGTATTACAATTATACTCAAATGCGGGAATTAGAAGAATCCGATGTGTTTCCTTCCGCGTCCACATTTGTACAGAAGACATTTGACCGGGAAGCAAGCAACGCCTCGATTACAGGTTGGTGACACTGACGTACCTTTTTGAAGTTCCGTTGTTTGGTCCGGCAATTCTTTTGAAAGGTAAATTTCAATTTAACTGTCAAGATTACATTATAATACATGTCAAGATTTCAAATTTGAAATTCTTAAATATTTACATTTCTTTGAGCTGTAACAAGCCCCTTGGCTGTTTCGTCGGGCAATTAGTAGATTTTTTTATATTAGTTAGAATTCGACATACTCGACTCACTAATCTAAATTTGAGATGGATAGAACGTTTAAAAAGTGACAAATTCAGTAATTATTTGACACTATTTTATTTTCAAGGACCTAACTTAATATATAATTAATTTAGAATAACTCAATCTCCAGTTTTTTACCATACTAGCTATTAGTAGATTTACTAGGCTATAGAAAAGTTATGGAACACACATAATATTCTATGCTTTTGACGAAACATATTGATCTTCGGTGGTAAGAAGACTATAAAGGTTGACAATTTAATGATGTGATTGGCCTCAATTTTAAAATGAAATACTTAAAATTTATTTTGTTTTATATTGTGTATCCGAACATCTACTGAGATAATTAATCTAAATTTGAGACGGGTAAAATTTTTGAAAGGCGGCAAAACTCTCCTAATAAGTATTTAACACCGCTACATTCTCAATGACTCGAATTCGAGACATCTTGGTTAAATTAAAAAAATTCTCACTAGTTGATGGTTACTGAAATTTACTTATTAAATCTTTTTTTAAGTTTTTCTTATTATTTCGACAGTATTTGAGTAATGATCCTAAATTTCAATCTCAATATCTCACCTAATTCTTTTCAGTTTGTAATGTTTAACCAAGCAAAAATTGAAACTGAGTCTTCGTTTGTTTTTTCGGATTCAAATAAATATTAGAAATTCAGAAACATTTACGTTAAATAAGAGAAACAGTTATTTAATTAGGATGGAAGAATACTATTTAAGTCATTTGACCAGAAATTTTTTCCCAAAGAATGAAACAGAGCCTGAAAAATTAAACCATCCAATGAATGAAAGAAGAAAATAAGTATTTGACATGTTCGATAGTCAGAAAACCGAACCGTACATAGCTGATAAAATATTTATGATGAAGGTGTTTGAGATTCAGCAAAAGCGGCAATTTTGTTTATAAAGGTAAAAAATTCATGTCTCCATTGTTATTAGAATGAGTTAACCTTGTATCTCGAGATTCTATATCTCCTTTCCAAGTTCTATTAAATTTTTATTTTAAAAATAACCAGATATATTATTACCATAGTAAAATTACGCAAGAAAGACCGTTTCGGCTCAATAATTTGGCATTCTCCAATAGAAATAAAGTTAGACCATTTATCTCTCTCTTCTTTCTTTTACCATAGTTTTTGTTCATGGTTTGTAAGTGTGAGTGTGACACAACTAAATTCCAGCCTATCTAACACAATGTTGAAAGGTGCACTAAATTAACCAATGGTCAGCTATAACGTAAGAGCCCTATGATTTTTTAGGCTCACGGACAAGATGGGTACGACTAAAACATTCATTTATCAAAATGCAAAAGTTCGAGAATGGCTATACTGGTCTGGAACAATATCGCGTCTTCTCAACTAATATCTCATTTTTTTAATCTTATAGGCCAATGTGATTATTGGTATTATTTTCTTATGTAATAAAAAAATTACATCTTGTATTTTTCTCTCTCTTTTATATTATAAATTATTTTAATTTGAATAAATATCCACTTATAAAAAATATACAGCCTGCAAAAGTTTTCTACCTTAGGTTTGCCAACCTTTGAGAAAGTGAAGAAGAAGTTGATCGCAATAATAAATCGGTGTCCTGCTATATAGTCAATGCATATGACGACAATCGTCCTTTTGGTGATTTTTTTATAACAGGGATATTATAATTTATAATGATAGAATAATTGCTAGGTTTATTGTTATCTTATTAGACAAAAGAAGACCCTCGTATGTTTTTCAATTCGAAGATTCTCCGAGCTTTCGAGAACCAGACAGAGAAGAAAGATTCGTAATTACGTGCGTTGGGGAGAAGACTTTGGGATGAATTTTCGTATTCATTACTGTTATCGTTTCGCAAGTAATATGGATCCATGTGTCCACATCTCTGTTCATCAGCTTCCTGTTGGCTAAAATACATCCCGGTCATCGATTTGAATTTGGTAAAAAATACATATATCTCGTGATTTCAAATAAATTTTCTGGGACATTACGAAAAGTTATTTTACAAAGATCAGCACCTGAATTTTACACGGAGATAGATTATCGAGAGTGACTCCGAGCCAACATCTCGGCTAGCACTAATAGCATTGGAGGCATAATGTGGACGACCATTTTCGCTACCACGTATTGGTAGTTGTGAAAATGGAAGAACAATGTGGTGTTTCAGACGGGCACCACCAAGAAACATTCATCTCCTTCATCTTATAATAATTACAGGAATTTGCTCGAGTTATCACAAAGAAAATAACTTCACCTCCACATGACAATAGATCCTAATATCTTGGACACGATCATCAGAAAGCTTTGTGAAGTTAAATTCCAACAAAGTCTCTTCTGAGAATTTCGGTTCTTCAGGTGTCAGAAGAGTTCTCCGAGATACAAGAGGTCACTAGATGTGAATATGGTATGATAATATTTGAGTATGAATACGGAAAGTTTACTCACAAAAAATATCCTTGGTCATTAAAATAGGGATAATTTCAGTAATTTAGCGACCAAACATTTTTCACTCAAAATTGGTCAACTGTACAATTTATCATGTCATGCTACTTCCGGCCATTTTGGACGGAATACTTACCAGAAAACAAAAATAAATGAATCAAATTTCCAAGTTGTTCTTCTATTGCAAGAGAGAATGCCAAGCATTGTACTGATAGGCTCTCTTTTTGTGTGTCTCATCTTTGCACAGGGGTCAAACCCTAATTTTCTCTGCATCGTTACAATATTATCAAATATTTTCCGAAGGGACACTAATAGGCTGTCTTTGATTTGCCAAAAATATATATTAATAGGCCTTGGTGCAGGGACGGATCCAAAAAGTTTATACTATGGGGGCAAAATGCTTATGTACTTCATAAAATTGACAAAAAAAATATTCACGATATTAGAATATAATCTTACGTCAAGTAATTACAATATATCATAATTATTAGATTAACAAGGGGCACATACAATTATCAAAGGGCACATGGTCGTAAACCAAAATCAGAAGTTTTTCTCCACAACACAGAACAAACAACCTAATTTTACATCAAACTAACTAACCTAAATATAATTTTTTTTCTCAAAACATAAATTGAATTGCTGTAAAAAATGAAATAGGTAGACTCACCTTTGTGAATCATAAACTGAGTTCTTTTAGAAAATAAAAAAAGAGTCTTTTGGCTACCTTTGAATTGTCTTTCTCTTTTGGAGGAGGAAGAGTTTTTTTTAGAGTTGAAGTCTTGGTCTTTTAGTCTTTTAAGGATTTTTATGTAGGTGGGTAGCTTTTTCTTGGTAAAATATAATGGTTGTGATTGGTGAGCCAAATAGGTTCTTTCCTTTACGAGTTTGTGGGCCAATAAAAATATCTTAAAATCTATCTTTTTTTCAACTGTGGGAGCAAACTAGTTAATATCATTGGGGACAATTTTTATATATTAAATAGGCAAAAATTTACTTAAATACCTTGTGGTTTCACCCTTTGACATACCACTACCTCGTGGTTTTATTTTCTGTGACCAGGTGACAAAAGTTTCCTCTAGTTGACAACCAAGTGATATTTTTTTAACTGTGATTAGATTAATATATCTTGATATTTATATGACACGTCACTTCACCATGTGATGCCACATCATCCTTTTACATTATTAAAATATCGTAAAAAGATTTTTTAATACCAATTAACCCCAATTTTAGAGACAAAAGAACAAATAAACGAATAAATTAACAAAAGAAATATCAATTTCACAATCGCTGCCATATCCTCCATGTCATCCAGAGGGCCCACTTTGTTGCCGTCGGATGCTTTCTCTACTTGTCCAAACGCCAAAACAAACTCCGCCGGAAAACTAATGGCGGCTCCAATGGCCTCACACAGCCATGAGACGGAAGGGCGATAACGGCGGTAATGGCGATAACGGCGGCAACCCGAATATCTCTGTCACATCCCCGTCCCAGAAACCCGTCCAACTCGACGGCGTTAGTGGCAGCTCCGTCGACGACTCCGTCTTAGTGGCCCTCCTCTTCTTGGAAGAGAACTCCGACTCCGTGGGGCCCAGTTCGTGGTCGGAAGTAGTTGAGTTAGTGTCCTCTTCGTTGTCAATCTAACCATAGTTAAAAAAATGTCACTTGGTTGTCAACTAGAGAAAACTTTTGTCACCTGGTCAGAAAAAATAAAACCACGAGGTAGTGGTGTGTCAAAGGGTAAAACCACAAGGTATTTAAATAGACTTTTGCCTATTAAATATATACCCATAATTTTTTTGTGTGTGAGGGCAATTGCTCCCGCATCTTCTAAACTACATCCGTTCCTGTCTTGGTGACAAAAATATCTCTAACCTGGAAGATGCAACGTTGGGAGGCATTATATATTCTTGCAAACTATAGGTACCAGTTTTACATCATTAGGGTAAAACAGAGGGGCCTATTTGTGTATTCTGATAATTTTTTTACTTCACTAGTATGAGTAGTCAACCCAAAAAGTATGACAAAGTGTTACACATCATCTTCTAATTGTCATTAATAAATGTTAGCAACTCACATATCATAATCCAAAGGCGTGACTATTGTGCCATGCACGACAAAGGATTCTTCGGCACCAACAAATATTTAGACAAATTGAGAAAATAATTTTAACTATAAAAGAGTTGATTGTACAGTAATTAAATCGCTTCGCATTCAGATACTTAAAATACAATAACATATAAATTTGTGACATTTCTAGAGTTTAAATCATAAAAACTACAAATACGCATTGGTATGCAACACTACTAAAACAAGATAAGAAGATAATTGCCAGCTTTAAAGGACTCTAGAGAACTGGAATATGATTTAAGTATATATTGTTCCGAGAGGATTACTTCATCGTAATGATTGTTAAAGAAGCTTCGTTATTTTGTTCCCAAAAAAACGAAGCTTGATCATCGATATCTCGTCATTCACATTGTCATATATAATGTTCCCAATACCCCTGTCCTTAACTTTTTGGCCGTCCATGTAAAAGTGATATGTATTTGACTCTGACTTTCTTACGAACACCATGAAATTGATTATTCAAATCTTAATTTGTATGATTCACATTTTATAAATGCCCTCAAAAACCACAAATTTTATCGGGCCGAAATTAATTTTCAATCATTAATATACCATGGGATCAACCTATTTAGTATTATATCAGAATATTCAAACTACAACTTTAAAATATAATAGATGTATAGAGTACCGTCAGAAGCGAATGGAAGATAATAAACACCTATAACAAATAACCGAGAAAAATATAACGGATTAAAAATTACATGTACATAAGATTCGATCACACCCAATTACTTAAACTGTAATACCCCGTTTATATATTTTGATTTATAAAGATACTCGGTCGGATCGTGTTACATAAATCGATTGGGATTGACAAGGTAGTGGCCTGGTCTTAGTTTGCGGTTTGGATTGGGTACGGAGTGAAGAAATCACTCCAAACGGTTTAGAGTGAAGGGGGGACTGCGCTGGCAAGCGCAGTTATGTAATACTGGCATACGCAGTTATGTGATAATGACATTTATTTTTGTGACAGCGGCATGTCCCGTTTATGATACTGGCGCGTAGCTTTTTTCATTTTGGTATCCGTATTTTAACATTTTTACAAAAAAGTCATACTGGCATGTGCAGTTATGTGATACTGGCATGCGCAGTTATGTCATAATGACATTTGTTTCAAGTCTGTGTTTGTGTTTTACTTTTTTCATTTTGGTCTCCATATTTTAGCATTTTTACAAAAAAGCCCCGTGTTTCTTCATTCCGAACGGTTCAGAATCTAGGCATTCCGTACCCAATCCATACCCCTTAGTTTGTGCCTTTATTAGATTTTTGGTCCTCACACTGTACCAATAAAATCGAAAAGGAGATCAAGATCGTCATATATATGTGGAGTCTGGACAATTGCATCCATTTGAAATGTTGTCGGCTTGGACAACAGTTGATCACGTCTGCCGTGATCTCAGTTGGACAATATAAACAAAACCAAATGGGACCGTCTTGCTTGCTGAAACAAAATTTAATAATGTGACCAATCGATCTACGTTGCAGAGTGAGGGATTTTATTTGTTCAACTACGAATCTTTTCCTTGGAGTAGCTACCTATTAAAATTAAATTCATGCTATCATATCAGTACTTTGTGGCTTGCAACGTACCATTATCTTGTAGTTAAAATATTTGATCGAATGATAGTGGTTTCTCTAGTTGACATTCCATTATTTAAAAAAAAGACAAAAATATTGCTAAGTATTATTAAATTTGAAAAATTAATCTGAAATTTTTTCCATGAGTTTTCATATATTTTCTGATTTGTTTCTCATAATTTTTATTCCTGGTTATAACTAGAGGTATTTTGCCCCAAAAAATTATTCAAATAGTGGGGTTTCAACCAAAGAAAATTATGTCAATTAATTGAATATTTTTAAATCACAAAGTACTAAAATAAACTATAATCTATCCTATTTAAATGCGAATAAGATTTTAATTCGTGTCGCTATTCATTCTGACTACTTACTGTCATGACACATCTAAGCAAACAATCAGTGAAAATAATCATCAGAACATAATAAAAATAGTTATTTTGATAGTCAAAAAAGAAAACAGATAAAAATAATGAACAATGGTTTCATTCAAACCAAAATTTCCATTTGAGAATCTTTTTATGACATTTGTTCATGTGTGCGCCTTGTTTATATACTATGGACTATGTCAATTCGTAATTAATGTATTTTAGTTACAATATTATGATTTTTTACACGTAAATTTTAAAAATTGAAAACTCACCTATCTAATGAATAAGTTATCAACCACGTTAAAAATAATAATATTTGGAAAGTTTTGGTGAAAACTTTTTCACTAATAATTACACCTTGCTAGAGCTTGAAAATTAGATATTCTTTAAAATTTTCCTATACCTTATGTGATTAGACCAAATATAATTAGGCTATTCTTCTTAAGCTGCTGCTGGCTCTTTTGCTGTAGACCATCCAAATAAAATGCTATCTTGTTTACAATGTAGATGTCTCCAAAGAGAATATTTATATTTCTTATATGGTTGTATGTATCTAGCTCAATTGTGATGACACCCTATTCATAAAAGTTTCAGGCCTAAATCTAGGCATATATAATTAAAAGACTTCTTTAATTTGAAGATTTTCTCTTTTTCTTTAAAGATATCTTTTTAAAAGATATTTTTTGAAGTGTTTTCCTATTTGTTAAAACTTTCCTCAATCTTTCGAAAAATTTAAAGAGAAACAAGTGAGGGGAGAATAGATAACGGATAGCTGAGCGATGTATGTATCTCATGGTAAACAAAATAAACCCACGCCACGGATACTTGTTACTACAAGTAGTAAAAATTGAATTAATTTAAAGAGATTTTAGATTAAACTACGAATAAAAAAAAATAATAATTGAGATAATTATCTTCGAAAATAATGATATTGCTCGATTTTATTACATAGATTTACACCAAAAAAAACTCATCCTAGAAAGTAAGCAAAGAATTAGAAAGAGAAACCGCATTGGATGGAATGGCTCACATGCTACAGATGCCTACAACAACACCAACAAGTTTTCTTGGGACGCGTCTACCGGAAATCGTAAATACAACATTGGCAACACTAGTTGTAGTTAAGTCACACAACAGGAATATTTTTTGTGTTTTGGTGCCCAGACTCCCATCTGTTTAGGGATTTAGTATGTTATTTTGTTCTTTAGTTGTGTGTTCTTTGCTTGGATCAATTTTGGCCTGATCTGATATTTGTATGGATGTCGAAACTATTCCTATCAGGTGGATAATCTTGTCTCGGTTGGATTTGTCCAACTTTGGCTCTCATGCAAATGCCCACGAGGTTGCGTCTCTGATGTGACTTTGTGGCTATTTAGCCGTAGCTTGTCTCAGCAGCTTCCCACATTGGATGTTGGCATTCGTGGCCTCTCGTCTACCCTTCGTTTCCACATATGCCTCTCTGCTCCATTTGAATAAGTTTTTATTTTTCGTTCGGTTCTTTCATACTTTGTGTATGTTTTTCCCTTTCTATATTGTAATCCGTTTATTTTAATATAGGCCTCGCGCAATCCTTTTCCAAAAAAAATCACACAAAAGGGTTGAATGTTTAGTGACACAGAATCCCAAAAAATGGGATAAATGTCTCATAGTCGAGTACAGTATATCGGAATCGAACATTGTATATTAGAGTAGAATACTTTAGGATTTTTTATGGTGGACTCTCACAATGGTATTCTTGTTAGTAAGCCTTAAACTCAAAATATCCCTAACTAATGGATAGAGATGTGTATTTATTCCAACACTAGGAGGAGTAGAGTCCCCAATTAGTCCACTGTTCCCTATTTGTCACTTTTGGAAACCGCAAACATAAGGCAACCGGGTAAGGAAATGATATAACGTACTTGAACAATCTCTGCTACAATTGGTTTGCCTATTTTTTGCATCGCATACTGTTGCCAATAGCCATGATGATGCATCAACAATTTTCAGAAATTTTCAGAAATTGGGAATCGAAGAGTCTCTCTGATGTATTTATTATGGACGAGACTATCCGGCGACTCGGGTGATGGGTCCTACAAAATATGTTCATCCATACATATTCAATAATTTGACTAATAAAAGTTCGAGTTTGATATATTTTTTCAATAGTGTCAAAAAAAATTTAGCCAATATTTAGTATTTATTCATTCTCAAAATTCGAACCCAACATATCTTGATTAAACTGTTTGCGGTTTACAATGAAGTCGGGACCAGACTGAAAATTGTTTCCCGATTTATAAATGAGACTGCACAGTAGACGGAAATTAAGAGGCTCAGTTTCTAATAATGCTTTGGCTACGTTCCGGCATTCCCTCGTAGACGAAGACATGCATAGACGCATCTGCTTATCCGGCGAAGAGACTCGTTAATGTTGGAAACGGTGCTAAATACCTTACCTTTTGGATCGAACAACCTGAACTATTTGGACAACGAGGAAGTAATTAAGAAACATCATTCTCGAGAATACGGTGGTCGGATTTAAAGAACGATCCCTATAAGCATAGAAATGAAATATTTACTGATGGAGGCTCACCTTGAACCATGGTGCACAATTTTTATATTTGTTTCTTTTTTTTGGATACGATAGAGTATCCGGACACCCAACAGACTAAATAATCTCTGTTTGAGTTGGTTAGAACTTTAAAAGATGATAATTTTTTTAATTGTGTTTCAAATGATTCAAACCCGAAAAATATTAGTTAAGCTAAAATAATTCGCTCACCAAATTATGCGGTTGTTGGTTTTAAGTTTGTTTGATTGTATCGATGCCCTTGTAATAACTCATAAGTTATCATATCCCCATCGGGCGTCTGCAATTCCGTTATCGTACTAGTTAGTGTAATTAAGTTTGTCTTGAGCCAAAAAAACAAGGCGTTAACCAGGTCGTGGAAATAAATTATTTTAATCAGATTAGGTTGTGCCTGGATGCGAGTTTTATTCTGACAAATATTCGTATCAACAAAATTATACTTTAAAAAGAACTCCTGAATTTAGTGAATGAGACAAAAAGACATCACATTACAACAAAACACGGTATACCCTGCCCAAAAATTAGTATGATCACACTACATATACGATTTCGTATATTCGACGATTACGATTTCATAAATTTTAAATTTATGATGAGGTTACATGATTCGCTTTCTCTTTTTGATTTTTAGATTTGGTATGTTACTTGATATGTTGTGATCGACGATAAAATTATACTATTATGCCTTGTCCCGTATTTAAATGTGAACGCTTGCAACTTTACATGGAAGACCGAGTGTACGGAAAAGTTTTGTTGTGAATGTATCAGTCAAATATAAATTAAACTCGAATCCAGTTAGTTATGTTTATCTACCAATAAACTTCACTTAGTCTAGGGTTTGGAAGATGTCAACTTCCATGCTGGCCTGTAGCCATCAATTCAATTGCTCGTTGAATTTCTTCTCAACAGGACGACTTTGGATGCCATTTGGGAAAAAGAACGAGACCGAGCCAGGCTTTATTTAGGGCAAACCCCAAAAAAACCCAAAAAGTAATAAATAAGTAAACATTGGAAATGGGCAAGAAAATAAAAGATGGAAAGTTTTCGTATGAGTCGTGATTTAACTCTATATAAGCTAATTTCAAGCATTTTAAACGAATCAATATTAAATATTTGTTGATAAATTTTTTCTTATTTTTGGAAGTCCTAATTTAAATTTAGATTAGTTAATTTGGTAAGTGTTTGGATATAAAGTAGGGAAAAGAGTTACATGGGAACTGATTTAACATGTCCTTCATTTTGACTTGTTTTATGTCGTTTAATAAAATAAGTACACCTTTCTCTTATTACTGTCCAAATCAGCCCTGTCTTATTAAAAGGCACCACCACACCACACCTCCTCCAGCCAAAAGTCTTCTGTATATTATAAAGTTTCCTTCCATAGAAACCAAGATCAAGAAAGCGCAAGGTTCAACTGGCTGGAAAGTGAGACCTTGGTTTCCTTATAGTTTACTAGATATATCCTAAAGGAGAGAGACCTCAATAATACCAGTCTCCCACAGAGAGAGAGAGAGAGAGAGAGAGAGAGAGAGATGGGAAGAGCTCCTTGCTGTGACAAAGCAAATGTGAAGAAGGGGCCATGGTCACCTGAAGAAGACACAAGGCTTAAGGAGTACATAGAGAGGTGTGGGACTGGTGGAAATTGGATTGCTCTCCCTCAAAAAGCTGGTAACATACAAAAGATCTCTCTCTCTCTCTCTCTCTCTCTCTCTCTCTCTCTCTGTGATTATATGTATGTTTTTGTTTTAATATATGGTTTATGATTTGGTGGCCAGGCTTGAAAAGATGTGGGAAAAGTTGCAGGCTGAGATGGCTAAATTACCTCAGGCCTAATATAAGACATGGTGATTTCTCAGATGAAGAAGATAGGATCATTTGCAACCTTTTTGCCAACATTGGAAGCAGGTAAGATCTTCAAAAACCTACTTCAATATAATATAATTTCCTTCCTGTTCTTGTTGATGATCTAAGCAAATGGTTCCTTTTAATTTTCAGAAAAAAAAGGAAATTCAAGAATAACCTTAAAATTTATAATTCGTGCATGTTTTCCAAGTTTAGTTTGGAATTCAAGTTTCAACCACTACACCTACTTACAGTAGTTAACAAGACTTTTAAAGAACAATTTTTTCCCTCTCTTAATTACATGCAATTTTCTTATTTTTCTCTTAATTACAGATGGTCAATAATTGCTGCTCAATTACCGGGAAGGACAGACAACGATATAAAGAACTACTGGAACACGAAGCTTAAGAAGAAGCTCATGGCCATGGCTCCTCCTCATTCCCAAAGGAGGCTACCTCCTCCATTCCCTCACCATGCCACGTCATTAGGCACCTCACATGCCCTCTCCTCCATTTACAAGGACCTAACTGGGACCAACTGCTTCTCTTCTTTCGCCGGATTCGATCCCATCTCACAAATCTCGTCCTCTCTTCTTGGCGGCAACAATTGCACCACTCCAATCACCTCTTCCTTCCTTTTCCAACCCCAAGAAGAGCTGGTTGGCTCCATGCAATCCTACAACTACAATTCGAATCCTCGAGCGAAAGACGGCAACATCCTAGTGTTTGGGAGTGAAGCAAGTTGTTGCAGCTCTAACTCTGATGGGAGTTGCAGCCAGATAAGCTATGGAAGAGGGTCAGATCACATCAAGCAAGAGGATCACCACCAAATGGGGTTCCAAAGCTACATATCATCATCAAGTGGCTTCAATGACCACCACAAGTTCTTCCTAAGTTATGGGAGCAGCAACCATGAGAATAACTTGAGCCAATGGGGATTAGAAACCCAGTTGGAGTATGAACTTGAGGATGGAAACAATAATTGCAGCTTCCTTGGTGATGAAAATAAGACAGTGGTACAAGACAAGTCCACCATGTTCTACTACTAGTTCGAAGGGGTGTGATTTGATGGGGTTAGGTCTCTGGGAAGAGAAGAAGAAGATGATGATGATGATTTAGTTCATGAGTTTCTGTGATATTTATTGTGTTGTTCTTTTCCCTTTGGATTTCTTCTTTCTTCTTTTCTTATTATTGATGGAAATATCAAAACATTTCGTCTCGTGTAAGTACATGGTTGGTTGGTTGGTTGGTTTGTTTGTTTGTTTCTTGTTCGGTGATTTACATACGTAAGATGATGTCATGTTCTTGTACGGCCTCTCTCTCTAGCCAATCAGAAACAAGTGTTGTGAAAACTAGAAAAGAAAATAGGCTTCTTTCTCATGATTCAATCAAAGAACAAAACCATAAGACGGAATTGTGTTTTTTTTTGGAAAAGGTAGAGATATATTAATCTTGGTATTATATATAACTGTGCAAAAATGTATAATCCCTCACACAAAAGCGAGGAGGGCACCAATGATCTTTGTACAACCCGACCGAAGAGGTGAGGAAGAGGTCAACCAAGACAGGGACAAAAGCTAAAAAGGAATATTTTCTTGGCAATAAACAACGTGTTATTGCCGAACAAATCTATCCAAAGCAACCCAAAAGGGCCAAAGCTAGACCAAAGCTACCCAGGACAGACCAAGGTTAATCCATGATATTCTGCAACACTATTAGCAAATCTTGCCTGCAAAATAAGTCCCTAGAGCCAGACCAGTTTTGCCATTCC
The DNA here is from genome assembly GCA_963995505.1 of Hypericum androsaemum. NCBI lineage: Eukaryota > Viridiplantae > Streptophyta > Magnoliopsida > Malpighiales > Hypericaceae > Hypericum > Hypericum androsaemum. Next base: position 15,088,069 of record OZ023186.1, read on the forward strand.
ATGGCGCTCCTAAGAACATCGAAAATTAAGGCATCTAAATCGGAAGAGCTGCCGTTGAAAATCACGTGGTTCCTAAGAAGCCAAATGCACCAGATAATAGCAGCAAAGACAGAATACCAAATCTTCCCTTTAGAATTGCCGCAGCCCACCAACCCCATCCAAGAAGCGAAAAAGCCAGGCAAACTCTCATGAGGAGCCCAAGAAAGACCAGCAAGTCCGATAAAGTAATTTCAGGCACGTGATGCAAAAGAACAGCCAAGGAAGAGATGATACGTAGTCTCCGTGGGGGCCGACAAAGAGGAGCCATGCGCACAGAGCACACAGCCCGAAGCCTACTGCGCTAGCATCCCCAAATGAATAAGATTGGACTTGGTTGCTATCTTGTCCTGCAAGGCTTGCCAAAGGAAGCATGATGTCTTAGAGGGAATCAAATTAAACCGCTCCTTGCACGTCACCTCAGGAGAGATGAATCTATATCCAGCAAAGGCCTGGGAGTAGAGCAATTTAACCGTGAAGATGCCGGAGGAGTCATAAGCCCACCTAATAGAGTCTCGGCCTAAACTCTAAGGAGAGAAGCTTTGGAGCAACTGAAGTAACGAGTTCAGACAAGGTCATTCCTAGTCCCTAAGAGGCCGCCTCTGGTACAAATTCCAGGACCATGAGCCGAGTTGAAGAGAACTGCAATTAGCAACCAGAGCACCTTTCTGCAAAGACACAGAGAAGAGAGTCGAAAATTTATCCATTAGTGCCTGATCACAAGCCCAGATGTCCTCCCAAAATCTTGTTTTCCTGCCACCTCGAATCAACATGGAGCAACCTTCTCTGAACTTCCTTGGAACTAGGCTGTTGCCCAAAGTCAGTTTAACAATGGTCGCCCACACACCCGTCTTGTGGATGTTGTACCGGACCTTACAAATAGGAAAGGGTAAGGAATAGGTGGACCTGGAGACATGAATACCTTTCACCACCTTGGCCCACGGGGCATCAGGGTTGGATAACTGATGACCCATTTTGAAAGGAGGGCTTTATTCTTGAAGTCCAATCTTGTAATGCCAAGACCCCCATTTTTAATTGGTAACGAGATATTGTCCCAGGAGATCCAGCATAGTTTCTATTATTCAATACCTCCCGACCAATAGAAACTTCGCATCTTGGACACCAGAGACTTGCGTACACAAGCAGGGACTTTGAAGAGCGAGAAGAAATATGTTGGTAGGCTCTCTAGGACGGACTTAATAAGGGTGAGCCTACCACCCAGCGACAACATGCTCCCCTTCCAGTCAGCTAGGCGCTTATCGAACATGCTCCCTAGTAAAGAAGTTGGATTGACACGAGAATATTTTTTATTATGTATTACAAATATAAAAGAAAAAAAAACATTACCATACACAATTGTGAGAAATACTATCTTAATTAGAGTTCAATAATGGCCTATTTTGAATAACAGTTAACCAAAGAAAAAAAAACCAACCATTACCGTACATTGTTTTGTCTTCTTTATTTTCCCATTTTAATATTCGTGTAGGGTATTTTTGGTTATAAAAAAATATTAATATGGGCAGAGGTAAGGCCAGAAACATTTTTGCTTGATACAACATTTGAAATGACAACTATGGTCTCATTTAATAATTAACATTTACATAAAGAGAGACCTAACTATATAGGGGTGTTTTTGGCAATGAATACCAAAATATGGATAGGTAACGGGAGTAACACATTGTTGCTTGCTACAACATTTGAAATGGCAACTCTGTTAAAACACATTTTACATAAAAGAGACCTAACGATATAGGGGTATTTTTGGTATAGAATACAAGAACATGGGCAGGCAAGGGAAGTAACAAATTTGATTGGTACTACACTTGAAATGGCAACTCTGTTCTCATATAATAAGAAACATTTACATAACGAGAGACCTTACTATTAGGGTATTTTTGGTAATGAAAATATCGGTAGCTTTTATTTGGTTTATTATTTGTTAGTATCCAAATATTCTCTGAGTCGACTAATCTGGTTTCGAATCGGTTATGATTTTTGAATGATGATAAAATTCTCTCAACAAGTATTTAACACGGTTGCCTTCCTAAATATTCCAACTCAAAATTTTTAGATTAAACTATAATAATTTCTTTACTAATTGATCTAGTCCTTAGAAAACGTTGATAGCTAGTGAGTTTTGAACAGCTTAAAAGAATCTTTCACTTGCATGAACTAGGTCTGACTCAGAGTTGTGAACCTGTCCGGTGGGAATTTTAAAATGAAGGGGATGATGCTGGAAGCTTTGGATCTTTGTGGAGGCTGCAGATTTTAAAATTGCTCGTAATTATAATCATAATCTCAGTGGTCGTAGACCCAGTAATTTTATATTCGCCATGCAATCCATTAGTTTTGTATTTTTGGACGTTAATTAAATAAGAGTCAAAGATACCAATTTCATTTTGTAAGACTAAGATCGATTGGTTCTTTCGTTCAATCTTCACGTCAGCACTCAGCATGCAAGGGTTGTCGTATAATTGGTCAAGCTATGAGAAATAGATTGGGAGTTGAAACAGAAAGCAGATAACAAATTCATTTTAGAAGAAAGTAAATAGCAGATTAAACAATCTTTTTGATAAAAACAACTACCACATTGTATATTTAATTACTTGGTTAAATGATATATTAATTCACAAATGAAGCTTAAATAAAAATCTTATCATTTATTTAAATTAAAATAAAATAATAATTTAAGATAAAGTTGATTTACATTTATAAATAAATATTTTTTTGAATGACAAGGGTCAACTTATTGAATATATAAATTTCTTACACTTGGTTGGAGATGAACTATTAAATATATGCTCGTAGCACTTATTTTTATTTATTTATTATATTTATAAAAGCTATTTTTAAGAGATGTCAATTTTATAACATTTTTGTTTGAAATTATTTTTCATAATACTACTTATAATCTGCTCACACAATAAACAATTAATTTTTCTCTCATCAAACTACTATTCAATCCAACCTAATCTTTTACCATCTTTATTGATGACCTCATCAAATCCGCTCACCAAATAAATAAATAATTTCTCTCATATCTAATATTATCTATAATTTAATTTATGTTTACATATAAATTACAATAAATATATAAAATTATTCGTCCATAATTATAACAAGAAAAAAATTAAAATAAAATAATAAAATTATGATTAAAAAAGTTAGAATACAAAATTAGAAAGAAATAAATCGAGATACAAATGGATGTCGAAAATACGTTTGAAGTCAATAGTCGAGCGAGTTACAAGGATGAGTTTTGGTTAGAGAGCCACAACTTCTTATTCCATAGTCCAATTGAGTTGATTCAAGTTGCTTTGTGAAGGTGAGACGTATATCTACAAATTTTTTGTTTATGACTTCTCCAAGTTTGGAGTGTAAGAATGTCAAAAATACGTTTGCAGTCAATAGTCGAGCGAGTTACGAGGATGAGTTTCAGTTGGAGAGTCACAACTTTTTATTCCGGAGTTCAATTGAGTTGATTCAAGTAGCTTTGTGAAGGTGAGATGTATATCTACAACTTTTTAATTTATAACATCTCCAAATTTGGAGTATAAAAATATCAAAAATATGTTTGAAGTCAATATTTGATCGAGTTACAAACGTCCAAAGTTGGAATACAAGATTGTGTATCAAAATATGTCAATATTGGGCTCTATTTATAGAGAATTAGAAAATAATAATTTTCATATTTTTAATTTTTATATTTATCAAAAGATAATATTATTTATGATAACTAAATAAATAATATCTACTAGTATCTATTTCAATGAATAATATTGTGCCACATGTCAACAAAATTAGATTAAGATAAAAAAAAAAGCTCGCGAGCAACGCTCGGCCAGCCGAGCGGATCGGCCAAAATGCCTCTCTTTTCTATTTGTTATTAATTTTGCCCTTGTCCTGTAGTGGTGATCACTTGACTGCGATCACCGATAAAGGTAGTCTAAATATAATATCCTTAACATCATGAAATTAACATAATATCCTCTCAAAAAAATAACATCATGAAATTAAGATTTGACATGCATTATATAACTTTCATATTGATTAAAAATAGAATAAGAATAACAAAACACCATGTCGTTCATTATAGTGATAAATCAATATTTATTATAATTTTTTTAACATATATATGTTTTTTATTCTTTGTTAACTTATATTGTTAGGTCGCTTATTTGATTCCGGTGATTCTGTGGAACATAACGTTGAAATATATAATTACGTCTTGTTTTGTCCTGTCGAAGGAGATGAACATTGTAGCGAGATGACCATAATATAGTCTCAAAATTATCCAACATGGCTATCGTGAGTTTAACCAAGATGTCATCAATGGGCACGATCTAAATAGAATTTATAAGACCCAAATCTTTATTCTTTTTTGAAGGTGGAGCTAAATTATTATTTTTATCTTCATTAAAAATAGAGATTAAGTAAGATCTAGGTCTTAAAATATCGGGTTAGATCTACAGGTTCTCATTATTTAAAAATTATTTAATTTAAATAAATTAAACCATTATTTGATTGTTCGCAATAACAAAAAGATACTCGATAATATAAATACAATTGATTCGTTCATTAAAATAAGTCAATATAAAAAACCAAACAATAAATTCAAAAGAAATTCAAAGTTGGGTGGGAGGAAATTAAGAATTATGTATTAAGTTAGTAATTGATATAATATATATTATTTTAATATTATATTAAAAATTCAGTTATGATCGGGACAAGATCCTACATATGCTAAATATCACCAAAGATGGGTGAGCTCAAATTTAAATTGCCTCTTATTTTCGGCCACATTTGAATTGTTAATTCCAACTATCAGCTTTTAAAAAAAATTATACATAATTATACTTTATCAGAGTTTAAATTCACGCCTCCATAAAATCTTATCAACATCTATAATGTATTAGCCTAAGTATGATTGTTTGAAAGCAGTTGGGATAGCTTTTTCTGTGAATGTATTTTCTAGCGAAGTGTAAAAGGTCAAAAGGAGTGGCACCTACTGACACATCTCTGTTTCATTAATATTTTATTCAAATTATAATATTTTTTCTCTTCTCCACTTTTTTATTTTTCTCTCCACTTTTTTCAATGTCAACAATATGATTTGTCGTGGAGACAACAGAGAGCATAAACAGAGTCCTATTTTGGAAGCTTGTAATAAAATAAGTATGTTAGGGCATTAGGACCTGGCTTCCCTTATAGAAAGTAAACATGTTAAATTTTACACGCAAAGATATTGAAACTTTTGTTGTCGTAATTCTGGACGCCATCATAACGTTTGACTTCGGTGGTTGACCCAGGGTGAATAAAACAACCAAGAATCACATAATTAGATCGAACTAAATTAAAAAATTTGATCTAGAACTAGAATAAAAAAGAATTAGTCCGGATCAATTCTTTATTTGCTCAAAAAATAATTTTCGGATCTTTTTGAAAAGAATCATGGAAAACCGGACCAAACCAAATTTTTTGAGACAAGGATAAAAATGCTCACTTGTGGCAAGGTCACACAACCAATATATTTTTTTTTCACACAGTACAATGACAAACGACATCCTCAAACAACAAATCTAAATGTCAAATCATAATTGACATCTCTCCTCTCAGTTTCTTTATTTTCTCTCGTTATATTTCTCAAGTTCATAAATGCCCATTATTTATTTATTTTTTATATTTTTGGGTATTTTGGTCCGAACTCGGACCAAACTAAAAAAATTGGTTTAGTTCTGGTCCAGAATCAATCAGCAAATGGTCGGGTTCTGATCTCATATATATTTTTAAATAGTTCTCGGTTATATTTTGGTTCGGTTCGGATCGATCCGATTCGGTCCATTTGCTCACTCTAGGTTGACCATTGTCCTTTTTTCGAGGAACTCTTACTTCGTTTACTGAAGTAATGATCATGGGGCCTACTACACTACAGTAACTTTGTTTATCTTGTTGTCGAAGAAATTAATCTTCTCGAGGTCCAACATTAGATTGCGTTCTTTTTAAGTATAATATCTTTTTGATTTTTCATTAAGGACTAAAGTTGTAGAATATAGAGTGTAAGAATTATTTATTAATTTTTATTAAAAATGTTTTTATATGGTCGATCTCTGTTACTTATATTAAGAGTCTTATTATGATTATAGTTATTAGTTTAATTTCAACCGTCTATTGAGACTTTGATGGACATACTCGATCATTTTTAGGTATATAGTTTGGTCATCTGTCTGCCTATAAAAAAATGCTAATGCTATTCATCGGTGGGTGTCACTAAAGTTAGGAAAGAGAGAAAAATCAAACTATGACTATGACGAGGATATCGACTTCGTGGACATCAAGATTTCTCTTCATCAACCAATCTGTTACGCTTCTTCTTATTATTTATGTAATTAATTTTACATAGAATTTACAGACACAAGCGTGGAACATAGAGAGCTAGAGACATAAAGCATAAAGATAGCTATAATAAAATCCGCTACTATAACAAAATCACGTTTCTGGGTGAAGAGGTTGGTAATCCTAACTAGATATCAATTACAAGAATTGACAATCTCTCAGGCTTAATCGTATAATTGCTGACTAAAATGTCAGCTAACAAGAGCACTTTACATACAAGATTGTATTTCATGCTCCAAAATCCAATAGGATCCACTTTTTTCATTGAAACAAGAAAGAGAAGTTCGACTAATTTAAATTTTAACAAGAACACATAAGATACGATAATTTTTAAAAAAAAAATTTAGGACAGCTCGAACTAGTTTTTTTTATAGGGGAAAACACACATCCTTATATATTAATTACGTGGGGAAATGACAAAGGCCAGTTGGCCTAGCGGCATAGGCGTTGGAGAATTTCACGGAGGTCCAAAGTTCAAACTTTGGCATAGGCGTGTATTCTTGGTATAATTTACCTTTCAAAAAAAATTTTACGTAGAGAAATAACAGTACACTAAGGCTTCCAGCTGAAGTGGATGATGAATAAGCCAATTACAAGATAGGAGGCCCAATCTAGCTTGCTTAGAAAGCCAACCCACTGCTTGGTTTTGTAAGCGTGACACAAGACTAAGCTTACACCTAGGAAGAAGTTGGAGTGAGTGGCGAATGTCTCTCACCAAAGATTCAATTTTCCAGAACACTTAGGAATTGAGATCAAGCACGAAGGTAATAGCGATGCTACAATCAGATTCAATGCATGTCTCTTGAATTGAGAAGTCTTTCTGGATCAATTCCAAAGCCAACGCAATGGCTCGTAGTTCGGATTCCGGGGGAGACGAAACTGGAGTGGAGATATGCTGACCTGCAACTGCCAGGCCAAGATGATTACGCGTAATTGGAGCGACACCAGAAGTAGGAGAGCCCTCCATCCATGACGCATCACAATTGAATTTTAGGATCCCGTCCAAGGGCGCAATCCAAGAAACTTGTTGAGGTCCAGTCGTCGACTGATTCCTATGAGGTGGTGTACTGTAACAAGCAAAAACTCATTGCAATGAGCAGAGGCACGAAAAATAGTAGAAAGAGAGTCAATAATAACAACCTCATAAATAAACTTGTTTCCAGTTAACCAAAGACTAAGATATCTGCATGGCCAACGCAAGACGAGCACAATTTTCAATAGAAGTGAACAAGTCTCAGACAAAAACTAGCCAGTCACCTAAAGTAATATGAACATCAGGGTTAAAAAAGTAATCTAAGGAACTACAGAACCAGAAAACCGATTTATCCGCCACAAAATATACTTGATAGATAGGAGAACTAGTCATATTCCTCCTAAAAAGATTAGCTAAAGTAGCAACACTATTTCTGGATAATCTCCAAATGAAATTGAGAATCTTAGGAGGCACTTTCGAACTAATTGATAATGGTGCTATATAATACATACGTTTTATTGAAGAGAGGTAAATTCATCAATCTTTTCTCAGATTTATCAAAATGTTAAAACGATAGAATCGAACTTGAGCTGTCAATTTCTGTACAATCAAATAACTTGCACAATTCAAATGCAAACTTTGCTTAATCAAAGTTTGAACTGACGAGAACCCTTTTCCCATCAACCACCGGCAAGTAATTTAACACACAAATCATGCTATTATAATCTGTTAATTTCTTCTCAAAAAATAGCTGTTAATTTATTTCGGGATCCCAAGATGAAGAAAGTCCAAGATTGTAATTCTTTTTATAGGGTGGAGTGGTTGGACTTTAGGAGTCAAGCTTGTAGCTTGCACACATATATCAATCAGACCATGAACATTATGGGGGTCACCAATTTTTTATTATTAAAAAAACTAAATAAAAAAAAAGTGGGGGAGGGGCACGCCCTTGGGACCTGACAGCCCTTGGGGTCGTGCCCTGACCTCATTATTATATTAATTTTTTTTTCTTTTCAATCTATTTTAGTTATACTTGGTACAATATTATTCGTATAAATAAAATTTTCGGATATTATTTGTGTGGTTAAAAAAATTAAAATTATTTTCAATAAAATAAAAAATATAAAAATTTGTATTTTTGCATTCCTCTATAAATAGAGTCCAATGTCTAACATATTTTTTTGTTATAATTATAAAATAATTATTTTTCGTAAATTAATTATAATTTTTATATAAACGAAAAATGATAGTAGATAATATATAGATGAGAGAGAAATTAATTATTTATTCCGTGACTTTGGGTTGCTGATGTGGGTAGAAAAATATATAATGAGATTGTGTTGAATATGGATGAAAAAAAATTATTTATTTATTTCGTGACCCTGGGTGGATGGGTTGCTAATCCAGATGGTCTCATAACTTACCCCTTATCCACATTACTTATTTCAGGAGTCAAGCTTGCACTTTTACGGGTCAGCATGACACTATTATCGCTCGCTCTCCTCTTGAAGCTGAGTTGCGGGCTATTGACTTGGCCGTCTCTCTGATCCAGCGCGAACACCCTTTTGTGTACTCGGTTATCGAGACAGATTGCAGCCTAGCTGTGGCCTTCATAACCGAGTCTGATTCTCGCGTCCACTGGGAGGTTGAGATGTTGGTCAGGAACATTCGTCATTCACTTTCCCTTTGACCTTGGTGCAAGCTTTCTCTTATTTTCCATCGCCAAAATGTGGTGGCTGATTGAGTTGCTAAACAGTGTAGACTAGGCTTGCTCTCATGTAATTGATTATTCTCTCATCCAGTTGAACTAGATGTTCTCTTATTTTCAGATTTTCCTACTTGATTAATATATTTTGGTGTACTGTTCTTCTAAAAAAAAAGCTTGTAGCTTGCACACATATAGGGTCTCTTGGAAATATCATTTGCTCATCATTGTTTCTAATATTTCTTAATATCTGGACAACTAATGATCCAACGAATCTAGATTAGAGTTGTATATAATATTTAAATTGTGGTAAATTTTTTTTTACAAATATGTACTATGACCTGTTATTAATTCTCAAAATTTCTTAATTAAACTAGAACGTCTTATTTACGAAGTACTCGTTGATATTTTGTGTTTCTAAATAGCATTCGAATACTCCAACGGATTTATCTACAGCCCCTTTGAACTTTGATTAATCACCTTCCCACTCGTAAATCATCATTACACCTGAGTCAACAATAAAGTGACTCCTTATTTTTTTCTGTTTATTTTTTGGACACTCTCCGTTTACATTTTTGGCTCCGAGTGTCATGCAAATGCGTCTTGGTATAGTAGAATTCGTACTCTTTTTCCCTCGTGTCCGAGTTAATTTAACCACACAATTTAATGATATTTAATCAACTACTGTCATAAAAATAGCTAAAAATATTTTCTTATTTGACATTTTAGTGATACATTATAAAACATTATTAGAAACAAGTCTACTGCGACTGAGCAATCTTTGAATATATAAATAATTTGCTTGCATTTGAATATATTGAATGACGTGATGATAAAGTTGGAGCTATCACATATGTATCAATTTTAGAAAAAATAATTTACATATTTTATAGAATAAAATACTTTACTAAAAATGCGTAAAATTATATGGTATTAAAATAAATTTGGGTCTTATTTAATAGCTGCGTTTTTCCAATGTTAGGAAACCTTGCATCTGCACCGATTAAGAAGATTTTGTAATTCTAAAATTGAAGTAGAACCTTTAAGACGGGTAATTTATAATAGGGAAAATTACATCTAGAATTCTGGTATTTGGTAAAATAGATGTTGAAAACTATGTAGTATATTTTCTGATTTTTTTTTTGGCAAAAAAGAACCCGAGATATATTAAGTAAAAGAAAACGAACAAGACGGAGACAGAAATAAAAGAAACCTAAGACCTACCCCTGCTGATCCCACAAACTGGGCAGTCAAAGGGGTGGGTTCCAAAGATCAAAAAATCTCGAGAGAGCCCGAGACTCTAAATCCTACTCCGCAGAAACCCACAGGCAGGGCAGTCGGAGTGACGTCCCCTGCCAACAGGCAGGAGAAACGTCGCCTATCAAACTATCCCAGCGGAATCCACAAACCGGCCGTCTGGGGGTTCGGTGTCCCGACAATAGCCGAGAGGCCGAAATTCTGAAAAGAACCTAGCCTCGAGTTAACCCCTGCAAGGGTTCCACCCACCCTACCACTCGAGGAGAGAGAGAGAGACCATCCCGAACACCTAGCGTGAACGGTTGCAACCGGGGGCCTCAGTAAAAACCTATCGCCGCCAAACGATAGGAAAAAAGAGCGCCAAACCCGTTAGAGTTGCAGGGCCCTATTACAAAAACAAAACCGACAAAAAACAAGCAGGAGAAAACCGGATAGTCAAGGAACGAAGCGGTGAAAAGGCATGCCGGTAAGATCCCTGCCAATGTGTTTCAGGAGTGCCTGCGGGAAGTTCGACCACCAGCCACTTGTCGGGATTTTTGTCATCGCGTCGGCTGCCGCGTTACCTTCACGAAAGATGTGCGAGACCCGAAAATGCATTTCAGTCCGAAGATGCTGTGTATGCGCCCACCTGTTTCTGAAGCGCCAAGGGACCTCCGCATGCTGAGCCTGAAAAAGATGAAGAACATATGTGGAGTCCGTCTCCAGCCACAAAAACATCCACCTATTATGGTGAGCAATTTCAATCGCAAACATGGCAGCAGTAAGTTCAGCTTCGAAGGCGAATCCAGTGCCCAAATGGTGCACAAAACATCCGCAGACAAAACCGCGATGATTCCGGAAGACTCCAGCGGCCGAGGAGGGACCAGGAGCCCCCTCAGCGCTGCCATCGGTGTTGCATTTGATCCAGGTCGGAAGCGGGCAGTGCCAAAAAACCTCTTTGATCACCGGGGCTTTACCTGGATGAGGGGTCACCCGAAAATAGAGTAATGTGGAGAGCTCCTCCTATGAACCAAAAGTGTGACCAACCTCCAGGGTTTCCGTTTCAGCAACAAGGTTCCTGATGAGGGTCATGACTGAGTCCAACGAGTGGGACTTGTTGTCAAAAATTCGCTGATTGAGTTCTGACCAAATGACCCAGGCACACGAGGTGAAAGCGGTTCTCCACAGTGCCAGAAGTTGAGGGCTGAAAGATGCCTTCATTGCCTGTAAAAGTAGTTCATTGAAGCTAGCAGCTTCCCTCCACGGTAAGTGAAAAACTTCGAAAAGTTTTTTCCAGAGAGATGTCGAGTAGGTGCAGTGCCCTAAAAGGTGATCCAGCTCTTCGGTGTGATTCCTGCATAGTAAACAGATAGAGGGGCCGGTGAAGGCCCTGCGCCTGCGAAGAGATTCCGAGGTGGGGAGAGCTCCTAATATGGCTCGCCAGACGACAATCGATCTGCGGGGAGGGATGAATCGGGCCCAAATCCACCTGCCCCAGCTAGTCTTGAGAAAAGTGGGTCGAAGACGTTCAAATGCCGCCTTGGAAGTGAGTAGACCATCGGACGAGTGAGTCCACGCCATGTGATCTGAATCAGGAGGTCCCAGGTGATACTGTTGCAGGTCGTCAACAATGTGTGGAAAGGAGTTCAGAAAATCTCTCTGGATCAGCCAGTTACCATTAGCACGGTAGTCCGAAATAGGGAAAACGCAGAGGTGGCGCATGTGTTCAGGGATCCCGGTCTTATCGGCGATAGTGTATCCTAACCAATTGTCTAGCCAGAAATTGGCCGAAGAGTTTTCCTCAATTATCATCTGTGATGCTTGCTGTATATCCTCATAGCAGAGACGGAAACCCTTCAGAAGCGAGGATCGTACATGTTCCCTCGGGACCTTTTTAGCAGACATATAAAGTCGATCTCTGAGCATCTCATAGTGAGCAGACTGATCGTACATGATATTCCATGATAGTCGGTTCAAGAAGGCCAGGTTCATGTGAGCAATGGAACGAAGGCCAATACCACCTTCCTCACGAGGAGTACAAACCCTTTTCCAAGGTATAGAACAAGTGCCCCGACCATGAATGTCTCCAGTCCAGACAAAATTACGAACACAAGCATCAACTTGCTCAGTAAGTGAAGTTGGCCATTTATATATCATCATATAGTGGGTTAGAGAGCTCTGAATCACCGATTGGGTCAAACAGACCCTACCTGCCATGGATAGTGATGTGCCTTTCCAGCGGGAAAATTTTGCCAGGATTTCATCCGCAAGTGCCTGCAAATACCTGCGACGAGGCGGACCCAGAAATAATGGAACTCCGAGGTACGTGATAGGGAGTGGTCCTTCAGAGATACGTAGGAGTATTCTTGGTATAATTTATCTTTCAAAAAAAAATATTGCTTAATAAAAAAAATATTTGATAATAATATAATATTAATAATTCCCCCAAATTGGCGATCGTTGACTTTTCTGTTGACCGGTCGTCACCGCCGGATATACGCGGGCGCCGGTCATGGCTCGGCCGCCACCGGATCCTGGCAACCCCGCGACTCCTCCTACGTTGAGCTCTGCGAGTGGGTACTCCGGATTCGCTCAGGATCTTCAATCTTCGTCTTTGGGTCTCCCCGGCACTGTTCATTGTCACTCTCATCCGGCGCCGCCCGTCTCCGCCGCTGTGGCGCTCCTCCCTCAGTGGCTCCCGGAGAACCTGGCGACCCTCCCTACGTCGCCCTTTTGGAGTGGGTACCCTCCGGTGGCCCTCCCGACGTCGGACCTTCTGCGGACCACTACGCAACACCACGTCGCTGCCGTGCCGCCCACCCACTCCTTCAATGGTCTGCCGCCAGTCCCTAGACCACTCCCGCACTCTCCCTCGTCGAGTTTTCCGAGTGGGCTCCCTGGATTGCCTGCTCCCGGGCTCCTCCAATGCGAAAGTCGTCTGCCCGACCTGACTTTCGGCGCAGCTACGATGGCAGCCCCTGCACTAGATCCCCTTGTTGCAACGGCTTCAACCAATCCCGCAATGGCATCGCTTGCTGACTTTGTTGCCTTTGCTCGTAATTGTGTCCAGCTCAATCTTCCGCATGATGTTTTGATCGAGGTGCTGAAGGCCGCTCGTGCTCGTTCACTGCACACATCAGCGATTAGCAATCTCTCATCATTCCCGGCTGCTCCTAGCGAGGTCGGAGGCACTCTGCCAGGACGATCACTAGTCACGTATGATGGATCCCGAAGGGATGCTCCAGCGTCGTCAAACCAGCTGGACACTATTATGCCTGCTGCGGAGAGCCTACCGCAGCTGCAGCATTCGGATATGGCCTCTCAGTTGGCTGCGACACGACCTCCTAAGCTGCACATGATCCCCTGGATTAATTCTTTGATTGATTGTGTGGCCCTTGCTTTGACGAATGGTTCCTCGGTTTCCTTTGACGATATTGTACGTTTGTGTGTTCAGCTCAATTTACCACAGGCCGTGATCTCTGATGTGGTGAGGGCTGCTCAGGAGCGTTCACAACTCGCTTACAATGCTGTCGGGGCTCCTCTCAGCCACGGGCAAGGCTTCATGGACCAACGAACTGAAGCTCAGCCCCTACCGCCGGATTCCTCTCTTACGGCTGGGGTTCCGGATGCCTCCTCATGTTGGCCTGCATGGCAGCCGAGTGCGAGCCCCCCTCCACCTCAGGACGTGCCCTGTAATGGCTTCTCCTCTTGCCTGATGCCCACACCTGTATTCTCACCAGCTGCTGCAGCTTTGGCTCCTCCTTCACAAGCAAGATTTATCCATCCCCGGGCCGTGATTGATTCTCCAGCTTGCCGCGCGCCTGCGAATGCCGCGGTTGATTTAACGGAGAATGAGTGCTTTGATTTGAATGGTTTTATGAGCTTATGTGCTAACTTGAATTTGCCTCAGACGGTAATCCCGGAAGTTCTAAAGGCTGCCATCGCTTGCTTTAAAAAAGCGCCTGAACAGAACATGTCCTCGTCACCTCCAGAGGCTACGACAGCTGCGAATGCCCCTCGACAGGCTTGTTTCCACCACTTGCCTCTTCCAGCTTCGTTAGCAGTCGATAACTCTCCCGCAGCTGATGCTTCACGGGTGGCAAGCAATGCACAACCTTCTCTTTTGCCGATTAACCTTCTGGCAGCCAACACAAGCACACCTTCGGTTGCTTTCCCCACAACCTTTTCAGAGGAACCGCGGACAGGTCAGCCTTTGAAGGCCTCAGCCCCGGCTGAGTCTCCCTCGGTGGGGCGACCTTCCTATGCTGCTCTTACTACAACTAAGCCCGGGGGTTGGACCTACAGCGGTAACAATCTCAAACCTATTCTCAAAGGAGATCATTTTGCTGTTGTTTGCAATATGGAACGATCGGCAATTTGCGATAACTTTGGAAAAAGGACTTTCATTGGTCGTTTGATTACTCCGAAAGGATCTAAACCATGCTCTTCTTTTGAATTGCGAGGTGAACTGACCAAGCTATGGAGTGCTTCCTCTTGGAGCATGATCTCACTGGGCCTAGGTTATTTTGGCTTCTGCTTTAAGACAGAACTGGACAAAGACAAGATATGGTCCTCTCCTTCCTGGAAGTCCAAATATGGCACTGTTTTCTTACAACCTTGGACTCCATTTTTTAAACCCTCCAGAGCGACCTCCTCCAAAGCCAAAGTTTGGATCAAACTTGTTGGTCTCGCTATGGAACATGTTGCCTCTGACATCATTTTCGGAATTGCTGAAGCAGTTGGGGAGCCTATCAGGGTGGATACGGATGCTTTAAATCGCTCCAACGGCATCAATGTGAGAGTACTGGTGGAAATAGATATGACCAACAAAATCACAAACCAAGTTCTCCTGGAATTATCCAATGGAATTCTTGTGATTGATATTGTAATTGAAGATTTACCTCTTTTTTGTGATCACTGTCGCATCACTGGTCATTCTAATGCTGTTTGCAGGAAACTTCACCCCAACTGTTCTGGTGTTTCTACTCACCGAAGTAAGGACTTGAGAGGCAAAAGGCCAATGCAGGCTCATCACTACCCACAAACCGAAAAGGTGACTGTTGGTAATGGAAGGATGGAGAGCAGGTGGCAGGAAAAGTCTACACAGGCCAACCCCATTGCTCAAACAGGTCTTGACAGGACACAGGGAGGCGTTTCCACTTCAAATGCCTTTCATGCTCTTGCCGATGAAGCTGCTCTGTCGGGGGAAGTCCTCGAAAATCCAACTACAGACAAGGACATACACTCACAACCCAGTGAAGGAGGGATCCCCCGGGAGAGACCCCCCTCTACTGACGGTCACATATCCCCCTCCCCCACTCCTGCTCGGATGGACGTGGAGTCTCCACCAACACAGTCCTCTAATTCCCCAGATACTGAGGCGAGAGCAATCGAGGAAAAAATTAGGGAGATAGACCCCCGCACTCGACCCACTTCGGACCAAGTACCTACTTCTGCTACTACTGTGCAAACTAACAATTTATCGGTTCTTGTTCTCTCAGGTTCCACTCCTGGTCTACCCGTAGACACAGCTGAAATAGGCACGGTTCATCACAGTTTTCCGACTGGAGCTATGCCTATCCCGGGAACTCGCAACACTGGGATCACGGTGGTTGATAAATGTAGCTCCCCTGCTTTGCGCTTCATGTCCAATGTGGCCACTGGCTGCCCTCACCAAGATGTGAATGCCCTGACAAGCTCAGCTTCGATGATAACCAGAAGCCAAACCTCACGACAGAACAAGTCGTCACTCCAAGACTTGCCCTCCCGGGCGCAATGATGGTCCTTTTCTGGAACATTCGGGGTATCGGGAATGAGCATTCCCGGACCCAACTAAGGGAGCATTGCCTAAAACACAAACCTCTTTGGTTAGCTATTGCGGAACCTATGGTGAATTTTGACAAGATCCACGACCGATACTGGATCTCTCTGGGTTACCGGCTTATTGGGATCAATAGAAGAGCTAGTAAACTTCCTAGCATTTGGGTTTTCACTAGACAACCCGCGGGATCGATGGAGAATCTTGTGCTTTCTTCCTCACAGGCTATTGTTTTTCAGACCACTTGGCGGCAGCACACCTTCCTGATTGGCTTCATTTATGCTCATGTCAATTACTCTCCTAGACGCAAGCTTTGGGATGCCCTGATGAAACTTCCTCCTTTGCCCAAGTTGTTAATTGGTGATTTCAATGCTGTGTTAGGCGCTCATGAGAGAATGAGTCGCTGTCTCCCAAACCCTCGGTCCTGCATTGAGTTTCAGGCCTTTATCAGCGTTTGTGAACTTATGGATGTTCCTCTTACTGGCAGTAAATACACATATTCTAATGGCAAATATGCAGGGAACTACATGGAATCCCGAATTGATCGGGTTTTGACTTCTTGCTCCTTCATGGATCTCTGGCATTCGGTTAAGTGCATTGCTCTTCTCCGTAATACCTCTGACCACAGGCCTTTACTTTTGGACTGTCAGGAGGAACAGGATTACCTGGGAGCTCGCCCTTTTCGTTACCAAAATATGTGGTCCAAACACAATGACTTCTTGCAGGTGGTTCGATCTTCTTGGGCTGCTACCCCAACCTCTCCTAATGCCATGTGCTCCCTGATGACCAAGCTGCGCAGACTCAAACGCACCCTCCAAGCTTGGAACCGTGAGTCTTTTGGTGACATCAGACTTAACCTGGATCTCTCTTATACACAGGTGGAACTTGCTCAAGCTCGTATCGAAGACCTTGGTCCACTGGATGATCTTGTGTTGGAAGAAGCGGCGGCCTTGAGAAAGTACAACGTTACCCTGGAACAACACAGTCTCTTTCTAAGGCAGCAGGCTCGTATCACTTGGCTGCAGAATGGTGATCGTAACACTTCGTTTTTCCACAGGAGTGTTCAAATTCGAAGAAGTCATTTAGGTATTAATGCCCTTATGATTGATGGGATTATCTCTGAGGACAAAGCTAGGATACGTGAGCATATTGTGACGTATTTTCAGGACCTTTTTTCTGATTCTCAGCAAGCACCTGTTTCCTCGCCTCTGATTAATCGTTTGATCACCAAGGAGGTCTCTGCTGAACAGAATGAGGATCTTCTTAGAGTTCCTTCGGCCAAGGAGGTTCGGGACACAGTTTTTGATATGGACCCTGACAGTGCCCCGGGTCCGGATGGGTTTAGCGGACACTTTTTTCAGTCTACCTGGACTATCATTGGCTCGGACGTTACTAGTGCTGTGCAGGATTTCTTTTTGCAGGGACTACTTCCTGACAGGCTGAACTCGAACTTTGTTGTACTGATTCCCAAGATTCAAGAGGCTATCAAAGTGGAAGACTACAGGCTCATTGTGCTGGGCAACTTCTTGTATAAAGTGGTTACCAAGATTTTGGCCTCTCGGTTCGGCCTCATTATCTCAAAGCTACTCACCAGCCACCAGTTCGGCTTTGTCCCTGGGCGAAGAATTCATGATTGCTTGGCACTAGCTTCGGAGGGAATCAATTGCCTTGACAGAAGAAGAAGTTCCGGGAACATGGCCATCAAAGTGGACATTAGGAAGGCTTTCGACACGCTTAGCTGTTGTAACCTCTCTAATTTAGATTTATTATACTCTAGAATACCTGGCTGAAGTTTTTAATAGATTTTTTTATTTTATACTTGAAATGACGGTTGTACCCTTGATCCGATTGACCTAAACCTCCGGTCATCTTCCCCGGTCATATTTTCAGCGAACATTCAACTCCGGCTATTCTCCGATTAGTTTTCCGACAACAACCAAAACTCAACCAAAAAAATAAAACCATCACCGACGTCGACGAGGGAATCCCGACGAGCATCAACGCCGGCGTCCTCCCCTTTCTTCATCGGCAACCACTTTCCCATCCCAAGTCTTCAACTTTACGAGACCTATCACAAAAAGAATCGATCTTTACACGACGCTCTTCTTCCTCCACGCCAAGGAACCTGAAAGACGAGCTCCTAAGTGGAGACATGGATCTGGTCCTCCTACTCGTCGACTTGGTTTTCAATTGCCATTCCAACGTTGCTTAGATTAATTGCTTGAAATTTTTAATTAGAGGGGTAACAAAATCAGAAAATAAATTACAAGGTTTGTATTGTCTATTTTATCAAATACTAAAATTCTAGATGTAATTTCCCCTTTATAATATCGAGCCTGGTGTAAATAACAATTTATCTACTGTCCAAAAAAATACCAATTTATCTTAATGGATTGTGATATAAATGTACCAAATCAAATAATATCCGATCGATATAATTACAGACGTGACAACTTCTGACACAATCGAAGATATTGAATACGCCACTATTTACGAAAGAACTATATATACACATATCATGCTGTTTAAGTTTTAACCATTCTAGGCATTCTCCGGCAATTAATTTTTCTAACGAGTTATCTTTACTGCAGATCTTCTCAAATCGGTCTTGGACGTCACAGATATAGTGACATTTCGTTTATGTTTTCTTAGGCATTTGTATCCGGTCATCCCAGCTCCAACTAATTTAAGTTTAAATATGATGTAGAATTTTTATAAGATAGTAAATCTATCTTAACAGTAATATGTTCTGAATAATTTGAATTAAAATTTTTTTGTTAATCTAGAACAACACTCTCAGTGGATGATATAAATGTTGTTAGTTCACAATTCATTTATGTTTTAGTGAAGCCTATATATTCTTCATGATCTGTATAAGCAAATGTTTAGCAACTTAAATATACTGGTGGAGGAAGTTAATTACATTCAAGAAATCGACTTTTTCCATCTCTAGTGAAAATCTTTACCAGATTTTTTAATCAATAACTGTATTAAAAATTGGGAGTTTTTCCAAAAGTCAAGACTCTCAATTCTCTTAAAAAAATTTATCCAAAAACTTATGAATAAAAGAGATAATATTAAAAAAGTTATTTCTTAAACAAAATTTTATAGTACCAAAAGTTACCAGAAAGCTTTCTTTAATAATTCAAGACAAGACGAGATGCATGTGAGAGTCAAAGACACTAAAAGACAACTACAAAGTGACAGATTTTCTACGCTCCACACATTTTTAATCTGAAACGCCAAATTATACTAGCTATATATCAATTATGATATATTTTTTATTCAATATACTACCAGTTGCCTTCACTCATTCTGTCCGCGATCTAGTTTTACGATATGTAATTTTTATTAATGTGGAGAAACTAGTCCTTAATTATTACATCCTTTTCAACTATGGAGAAACTGCTCCACCCTTGACACGATTTAAAATCATGCTCGGTTCTTAGTCGGTCCAGTAGTATTGGTACACCGGAAATAAATAAGACGCTTTTAAGTTAAAAAACATATAACCTAGTAATACAAGATCTTAATTTTAAGAAGTTTCAGGCTGTAAATTTTGGGATAAATTTTTTTTTTTAAAGCCAAGGTTGCTCCACAATTGTCATGCATAGAACAAGATTTCAACTTCTAGGGCGTTAAAATAATACAATCCACTCCACCCAAAAAAAATAATACCATCCACTTTGAAAACTTTGCCAATGGCATTTTGGAAATGCGGGGAATATAAAATGGGAAGAGCAGCGATCTCTATTTCATATAGCCTTTTGACCCTTTGACGTAGTGGTGCTCTAGCTAGAATTAGTTGCCATATTATGGCTTTGGGCAAGGTCTAGTAGAGTAAAAAATTTCTAAAGTAATATCATTATGAAATTAAGAAAAATATTATTTTCAAGAGGTTATTACATAAAAAATTTATATTTTTTAATTCAAAAATAATAAAATTGAGTTTTGAGTAATAAATATGTAAATATCAAAATTTGTTTTGTCTACATTCAAGTCATCTAAAATCTTGGCTCATAACATTATTCAAATGTTATAGTCGATTGAGATATTTTTTTACATTAAGCCGGAGTTTATAATGACTATTTAAAAATAATTGAAAAAATAAATAATTACGTAAAATTTATCAAACAAGCAAGTTTAGCACAAATTGGTATCATAAAATAATTTTCAACTTCGTAAAATATATAAAAATATATATTTTTATTTAAAAATATTGGAACATGAATTTCACACTAAAATTTTCTGAAAAAATATTAGTTATTACGATAAAAGATTATTAAATTTTAACACCATCTCGGGACATGGACTTTTTATCAATTTAGAGAGATTATCAATTTATAGGAAAAAGATCATAGGTTTCAATCTATCAAAACTGCGGATATCTCTATTTTCTTGTCAATTTAAGTTTGCCTACTAAAAACACAATTTTTTTAGTGTATGATATCCGATAAATTCAACTTAATAAATCAAAATAGTATTATCTACATCTCATATTCACTATTTAGCGGAACAAAACAAGGTTCCTCAAAACACACGCATTATGTCACAATGAACATTGAAGAGGCCATCCACAAGGGTTGTTTATTGGGATTCAATTACAGTAGGCAAGTCCTTCTCTCCCAAACATTAAAGCAGACAAGTGTTCTCCTGCATCAAGTAAAAGAGCATCAATATGATGCATCACACCGATAAAAAAAAGGACAGTGAGCCAAAGGGGGGTGAAATGTGAGTACGAAAATTTATCGAGCAAAAGGCAAACGGAAAGCTTCAAATCCATCCCGATAAACGATTGATAGCAGTAAGATAGCATACCAGACTCTGCCGGTAGCCCGGAGAACCCTCGGTGTTCAATCCATTGGGAACCCTCGGTGTTGTATAAAACGATCAACATTCAAGTATTCCAAATCGCAACAACGGGAGAAACCGACTCTAAGAGCTAATATTAACAATGAGATCCAGAGTAAGAAATGATACCTCACGTTTCCATCCCCTCAAGCAGCATTTGCAGTAGTCTTTCCAATAGTTTTGAGGTCGAAAATCTCAATCCAGTAGCCATCTGGATCCTTAATGAATGCTATGCCCTTCATTTTTCCTGAACATGGAAATGCGCAGATAGTAGATCCACGGTTACATCTCATACAAATGGTCTATGTGTGATTAACAGTATGAAGCCTAAATCTAATGTCATTCAAGAAAATATCACGATATATTAGGACATATTTCATGACATTGCACATCCTCAACTCAGTGGGAATAGAGCCACGGAAGTGGTGAACTCCAAAAAGGAAGACATATAATGAAACAGAACAGGTTTCGCCTTTGCAATAACTACTGAAAAAATAGTTTGTATAGAGGAAGTTTCAAGTACAATGAAAGAAATTAATTCCTTACTGGTAATTAATAATGCAAGTAATTCAGATATCTAGAAAGAGTAACAGGGCTCAACATCCTAGTACAGAACCATCTAACCGAGTATTCCTCAGATGCACCTAAACATGAGTTCCACAAATACTAGTTGAGTAAGGAATATTACCATCATCAGGTTTCTTTACAAATTCCACCCCGAGGCGTTCAAATCTCTCACAAGCCTTGTATGTGTCATCAACAGTGATTCCAATGTGTCCTGAAGACCAGGAAAACAAATCTCAGGATAAAAAAGATTGCATATGTGCAGAACTTCAGCAAAAAAAAAATCTATCTTCAATTGATAATGCAGGACCAACTTTCAGCTTCATTCTCTAACTCTTTGGGATGCAGCGTTGCAACCAGAAGAATCCAGCCGATAGGGAAAACAAAACATCTGCGCGCCTCTTTTGATTTAAGCACTGATTTCAGCGTGCGCCAAAATGCATCTAATCATGGCTTAGGGTAGTCATTTGAGGAGCAATACACATAAGATTATGTCATATAGATCCAGTTCATGTAGCACACATCAAGATAGCATTTATCAAACAGGTGCAGTCCAAACTATCTGAAACCTTTGATGGAGGGCATCTTATGAAATAGGAGTTGTGTAACGCTGAAACGTCTAAAGAATGACAGGACCACTTGGCAATCATATATGTTTGCTGGAAACATCAATCTACATACCAAATCCACCAGGGTCTGAATTTCCATTGTGATAACCTTTGAAGTCAGCATCGTTCTCTGTACCCCAGTTACTATAAAAACCGATCATTAGCAAATATATCATGAACGAAGAAGCATAAAAGGGAAAATTCAGTGTTTATTTCACAGTAGCCAAACAAAAAAATTACAATTGCTTACTGGGTTAGTTCTATAGTGGCTGGCCTTCCAAAGGTCCAAACTGTCCTTTCAACAGGATCACTTGGAGCAGAAGCTTGATCCTGCAACAGATAAAGCATGTACATAAGTTGCAATATTGAATTGTGAGGCCAAATGTGGAAACACGAGCGAAAAGGGTTGAGCCTCCTTTTCAGTTCACCTCATAGCCCATGAAGTATAAACTGAACTTCATCTCTGGAAAGTCCAACCTCTTCAGCAAGCTGAAATTCCGAGAGAATAAGAGCATAAAAAGTTCATTAAATCCCGACGAGACAAACATAGCCAAATACAAAGATAGCATAGCTGGAATTTCCCAAAAGTTAAGCTACTCCTTGTCAAGACCGCCTGAATGAGAATGACATCAGAATCAGATAACTATTATTTCGTCCTTCCACAAAACTACTAGCATCAAATGATAGAGGAAACCAAATAGTCTCCAATCCCGCTAACTCCTAGCTTAACCAGTCGTCAACTTAAACAAGAATATGCAATACATCAACATAAAGGATTTCTAGTATTTAGACAACAAAGATGCCTTCATCGACAATTGATCGCAGCACTGAAGTTCATTTTCCAAAAGTTTGGCGAGCTCCAATGAAACCAGAGGCAACAACATTCCTCATTTGGACATGACAAACGAGAACCCGGCATACCAAGCTCATCCACTTTAGTCCGGAACATTAAAACCCGCCTCCGAAACATGTCCAAAGAATGTACGTACTATACTCTACACTCATCAAACAGCATTAAATCAAACCACGAAAAGAACAGATAGAAACCAACTTACGACATCCCCAGAACCCGGGAGTAGAAGTCCAGGCTCGCTTTCGGGTCCTTTATCCTATACATCTGATCCCCAACACCCAAAAAAAACCCAAAATCAGAATTAAGGCAACAAATTTCTCAATAAAGTTGCAAACTTTACAAAACCCATTAAAAAATTTGGGAGCTTTCTACCGTTTGTTGCATGATGTATCCCTTGGTGGCCTCGTCGGGGGTGACGTGGAGGCCCGGGTTGTTCGCGGGCGATTCCTTCGGGTCGGACGCTGAAGCCATCAGCCTCCTGAACCGGGTCGGCCCCTGCAAAAATTACACAATCGTTTTGGAATTAAAAAAAAAAGTCGAAAACTTTATTGAATTAGATTAATATTGAGAGCGAAATGGGGGAACCTGGGAATGGGAGGAAGGGAGAGGAGGAGAGGGAGAGTGGGGTTTTGGGGTGAAGCGAGAGACGGAGTAGGAGAGGCAACGGGGTACGGAAGTAGTGACGGTAGCCGCCATTTTTGGGGTTAGAGGTGATGATTTAATAGTTTCAAGATTGAATTTTTATTTTCTGTTCTAATGTTTTGTGGACTGGGCTTCGAGATGTACTGGCCCATGATCTTTTACCGATTATTTATTGGGCCTTAAATTTGAGTATGGTTATGATTTTAATACATCTGCCTACACGATTTCAGCAATTTTAAATTTATATAATGTGTGTATAAATTTTTTGTTTATATTTTATTCGAATTATAATTAACTGAGAATAAAGTTGTTCAAGGTTGACCAGGAGGTCTCCGGTTCGAATGAATCAGTGAGAATGCACTAGTGTTGAATACTCGTTGGGAGAATTTTTTCATCATTCAAAAATTCAACTCGACTAACCTGGATTAGTCAACCTATTAGATATCAGGTAGTTTAAAAATAACCACGTCCGAGTTGGATATCAAGATACTAATCCAAAAAAGAAAAGGGCCATGAAAAAATTGTTAGTTCTGGATCATACCTTTTTGAGTTTACAAAGCAGGGGGATTGGTTCAATTGATGTTGCCAACCTATGCCAATAAGGAGCTAGTGAACCCTTAATCACGTTGTAAAGAGCATTAGTTTCAACAGCATTGTATAACCTTGCTTTTTTTTTCAAACAACATGTTACATGGTCAATCTGTCATGTTACAAATTTTGCATTCAACGAAAATTTTTAATAATAAATATGTTAATTTTTTACACATATAAATAATTTAACCACACTTGTAACTAAGACGTTAGAATATGTACACATTTACTGTATTTTTTTTCGAAGAGCCGCACGTTTGATGTCATGAAGTAGCAATTTGTTCAACTAATGAATTTTGTCTGCTATTGGTTGGTTTTCTCTACAATTTTTTTTAAAAACAATGTTCCAAGAAACTCGGAAAATAAGAAAATCAAGCGACAAGATCTTGGTAATAACTGACCAACCTCCTTAATCGATGTTCCCTAAAATCATTGCATTCTTGTACCTAATTAAATAACAAACCTTTGCCGTCGCACTTTAAGAAACGATTCCTACGAGGAACATACAAAATCTTTCTTCTTTCCTATGATTTCATTTTGTCTGCTTTATGTTAATCCTTCCTCTCTACAAGAATCAAAATCTTGTCTTGGCTGCTTTTGTACAAGTGCTGATAATTCGTTTGATACTGTGTTTGGAACGGGAAAAAATAGAGTAAAACGGAATATGCGTTGTGAATTTGCAATATCTTGAACCGAATATTAGGGACCAGATTTGGTTCTAGAAATGGGTCATTCAGGAGGGTCCTGGATGGCAGACCATTGGATATACATCGGGTAGATTATTTTATCCGATCTTTTTTATTCTGGGATGGTCCCGAAACTATTTTATCATCAATGAGTAGACCATTTTATCATAATTGGGCGAACCATTTTATCCTTCAAAACGGTCCTGACGCGTTTTACACGCCCAGAACCAAATCCAACCCGGGATATTACATCAATTAAAATTAAGATATCAAGACCCACCTTTTTTTTGCGCTAAGAAATCAAGACCGGCTATTGTAAACTTGCAAACGCAATAACAAAAATCATGTACGTAAGAGCAAAATGTGTTGTTTATTCCTAGTTGTTGAAACAAGGGATCGTTCGTGACTTGAACCTACAGCTAGCCAAAACTTCTGAAAAAGGCAAAGCTTCGATCTTTCTCTCAATATTATTAGATTTTTGCTAAATTGGTGAATGTCTTAATTCATTTTTGACATTTTAATCCAATCGATACACATCTTGTTAGTCAGTTCAAAATGTAACAAAAATACATATCTTGTGATAATGTTTTTTAAAGGGGCTAAAAGTAAAAAGTATTGTATTTGCTTGATTGACTTGTGTACATCATGTGGTGTTTTTATACAGGTTTACAAGGAATGGAAGCTATGATTTGGTGGTTAGAAATCCGCAGCAGTTATTGCAAGATCAGCCTGGTAAGGCAATGCATAATAGCTGCAAATTTGGAGTCCTTTGAATGTTTGAATAGGCGTGATCTTGGTAGAGAATCATGGAACAGTTGATATCTCCTTTAAACATCCCCTCCCTGCAAGCGAAACAGGGTGGACGTTGAGCTTGGTCCATAGGTCTTGAAAGCACTGGCGTGGAAGTGGCTTTGTGAGTATGTCCGCCAGAGTATAGGTTGCACCAAGATTGTCACACCAGAGTATAGGTGGTGCCGTGCTGGATAACCTTATTTCATGTAACAAAGATTGCAACCACATAACTTCAGAAGCCATAGATGCTAGTGCGCGATATTCAGCCTCCGTTGATGAGCGTCAAAAAACTCGTTGCTTGCAGGAGGACAAGAAATCAGATTGGGACCAAATATACACGTCGTAGCCTGTAGTGGAATGGCGGTAAATTGGGCAACCAGCCCAATCCACATCACTATAGGCAGAGAGTGTATGATTTCGGGAAGCTCAAAGATGAAGTTCGTAGTTGCTGGTCCCTTGAAGATAGTGAAGAATCCTTTCTATAGCTGTCTAGTTTTCATATGCAGGTGAATGCATGAATTGTGCCGCACGGTTGACAGCAAAAGCTATCTCTGGCAGTGTGATGCCCACGTACTACAGGCAGCCCATAACCTGTCGATAAAGAGTTGGATCACACTCAAAATCAGTTTGAGGAGCCACGGAGGTCGCTGGAGTAGCCAATGCTTTACAGCCTGCCATCTTCGCTATTTTGAGCAGATTACGAATGTACTTGGACTGAGATAGGACCAATCCTCCAGCTGTTCTACGTGTCTCAATAGGACATATTTCCCAAGTCTTTGACTGCAAAATTTTGTTGTAGATAGGCCATGAGCTTTTGTAAGAGTTGAGGATGACTTCTTGTAACAAGAATATCATCCATATACACTAGAACTAACAATCTGATGTTCCCTTCATTGTAATAAATCAGAGATGCATTAGTTTTAGAGCCCCAGAATCCAAATGCAGTTAGAGCCACCTTTAAGCAATGAAACCATGCCCGTGGAGCTTGCTTAAGGCCGTAAAGTGATCTCATGAGCTTGCAAACATAATCTGGAAATTGGGGATTAACAAATCCAGTTGGTTGCTCTATATTGACATCATCAGCAAGATGCCAATGTAAAAAGGCATTCGATATATCAAGCTATCATATAGGCAAATTAAATGACAATGCTATGACGAGAATGAGATGAACCGTATTAGGTTTGATGACCGGGCTAAATGTCATCAACACCTAGATGCTGTTGAAAACCCTTGGCCACCAATCGGGCTTTGTGAGGAGCAATGGTGCCATTAGAGTTGTACTTTGTTCAGAACATCCACTTGTTGCCTAGGACATTTATGGGACCAGGACCCATATATGGTTTTGAATCAAGTGACTATGTCGAACGACTTTGGTGTAGCACCTAGGCTCGTCAGTTTTGGGTATTGTGGTCTTTGCCATATTAGCCTGGGGCGACGAGCGGCTCTGTGACGTGGTTATCATCTTGTAAGTCCAGGTCGGTTGTACTGGCAATGCCAGCAGTAGCAGGAGTGGCAATGGTAGAGAAGCTAGAGCAGTTGCTGTGCGATGAGCATAAACAATCCCATGTCGCGAGGAGGAAAGGTGTTAGTTATTATGGGAATTATCTATTCTGCCCTCGTCTGATTTTGCTATGGCCAGTAGGGACATTGACCAAATTGCCCTCTGAATAAATGGGCCTTCATTGCTGTTGTGCATAAGCTAGTGGGATTGGGCTCATTAGTTGGGCTTGTAGATTGGACATGAGGTGGCGGGCCCATATTATACATAGAGGGTGGGCCTGTTAGTCATAAAAAGGCTCCATATTGGGGCGATCCAAGTGATATAAGGTTCTCGTGAGGATTTGTTATCTTGATACAACCACCGGTAAACCTCGGATCTGTAAAAGGAAACACAGACTCGTCAAATAGAACATGACGGCTAATATGAAGTTTAAGAGATGAAACATCAAAACAACGGTATCCTTTATGTTGGCATTTGTACCCTAAAAACACACAAGGCATAAACCGGGGTTCAAGTTTATGTTTGGTTATAGGTCGTAGCCACGGGTAGCATAGGCATCCAATAACACGAACATTCAAAATAGATGGTATATCGGTAAATAATTTTTGGTACGGGGAAATATTATCAAGTTGAGGCGTCGGTAGGTGGTTAATAAAATAAGATGCAGATTCAAAAATAAGTGACCAGTACCGAATAAAGATAGAGGCATGTTGTAAAATGGCCAAACCTATTTCAATAATATGTCTCTGCTTTCTTTCAGCACACCTATTTTGTTCGGGTGTATAGGGGCAAGAAACTCGATGAACAATGCCATTTTTGGAAAACATATTTGGTGGGCTTGAGGCTGGTTGGGCGTGGACCTATAGGCCGAAGAGCAATCATAGGCCATATGCCCATACCCTTCACAATTATAGCATCAGACTTATGTGTCATCTTGGGTAAATGAATGATTAGACCGTCTTGATCCAAATCCCCCTTGGTTGGGCCTGAATTGAGCCTCATATCCTTAAGACTTATATGGCCCAGCTGAATGCTAGCATGTACGACCACCTTTTGTATTGCATCCTCCCCTTCCTCGCTGGCCTGTGTGAGCTGTGTAGTTGACAGAGGGCACCACTGATGAAAATACCAGAAGACCCAGATTGCACAAGTTCATTTCTTCAATCATAAGAAGGTCGTGTAGCTCATCGAGTGACATCAGCCCGGGCCTGATTTTGACAGTTCTAGAGAAAGGACTGAAGCTTTTATCAAGTTCAAGGAGAACTTTCTGAAAGATGTCAGGGCTGCTAGCTGGTCGACGATGGCCTTGGCACGGTTGAGGTAAGTCTCCATACTTTCTGACCCTTTCTTAGGTTCTCATATGGTCTAATTCAATTAGAGAATCTGTGACCTAGAGCCACCGCCATAGACTTTGGCAAGTTTATCCCGCAGTTGTTTGGCAGTTGCACACCTGACCACCTAGTTAGGGACAATTCTAACAAGGAAAGCGACATGACTCTTTTTCCTCATTATACCACTGTGTGTAGGCTAGATTGGTGGTTGTTTTTCCTTTGAGCATTTTGGCTGGTGCTGGGCTGCTATCATCAACGTGATCGATTAAGTCGTATCCATCTAGCAATGGCTCGACTTGAGCCCTCTACAAGAGGTTGTTGTTGGCGTTGAGTTTGTTGACTTGCGAGGTGGAGCTCACCATTGTGGGTATGGGCAAGGCTTCAGTAGTCATGGTAGAGACAAAAAAAGAAAGCTCTTTTGAGAAATGGCTCTGATACCATAAAATGTATTGTATTTGCTTGATTGACTTGTGTACATCTCGTGGTATTTTTATATAGCTTTACAAGGAATGGAAGCTATGATTCAGTGGCTAAAAATCTGCAGTAGTTATTGTAAGATCAGCCAGGTAAGGTAATGTATAACAACTGCAGATTTGGAGTTATTTGAATGTTTGAATATGCGTGATCTTGGGACAGAATCACGGGACATCTGTTATCTCCTTTAAAAATTACTTAGGTGCATATACTAGATGGAAAAACCAGAGAACAAAAGTGAATCTAGAATAAGAGGATACATCAAAAGCTAAGCCCTTAGTAAGCCAATCCCGGTGCCTGGCGCCCACCAGTTAGCACTGCGAGTCATTTCCTATTTTATTCAAACTCTTGTTTTGGACTCCTAGATGACCTAGATAGGTTCTGTAGTGTGCCAGAGTTTGTTTATATATATAAAGACATGTTACCCTAGTTTGTATGGCTTTTGTGATGCAATACTCATCAATAAAATATCTCATTCTCTCCGTGGACTTAGGCAATTGGCTGAACCAAATTTTCTCTTGTGTTATTATTTCTTGGGAAAATTACTCTCAAGTCTTTCGGATATACTTAAATATACTAAAAAGTCTCTCCTGTTCATAAAATACATTTCAAAGTCCCTCTAGTTTACTTTTATTATACTTTCGGGTCCCTGGCGCACGTTAGCAGCTCTCTTTTTTCATTTTTGTTAATGAAATGACTAAAATACCCTTTTAGAACAAAGAAAAGATGATGTCAGCAAATTTTTATTTTTTGTTCCAGGGGTATTTTTATCATTTCAATGACAAAAATGAAAAAAAGCCTTGCTGATGTCAGCTAGGGACCCGAAAGTATAATAAAAACAAACTAGAGGGACTTTGAAATGTATTTTGTGAACATGAGGAACTTTTTAGTATATTTAAGAAAATTCGAGGGACTTGAGAGTAATTTTTCCTTATTTCTTTGGATTTTAGAATAACTGGTATTAGAGCCTAGGGAAAGATGGTAGATCATGGAGAAGTTTTTCTTGGTAAAGTTCGATGGATCAATGAATTTTGGGTTATGAAAAAGGTATGTCAATGATCTTTTGGTACAACAAAGGATGGTTACCGTACTCTCAGAGAAGAAACCTGAGAAGATGGAGGAACAAGAATGGAAAAAGTTGGAGGCCACGGTTGTGGTGAGGATTTGCTCATGCTTGGCAGATGATGCGATGTATCATATCATAGATGAGGAGTCACCAACTAGGGTTTAGAAGAAAGTGGAGCATAGGTATATGTCAAAATCTCTGTCAAACAAGTTTTATCTTAAGCCAAGATTGTACGGGCTTAAGATGATGGAAGACTCAGATTTGAGCCAATACATTAATGGTTTTAATCAATTTGAGAGTGATTTGATAAGGGTTGATGTGAAGTTTGAGTGTGAAGCTTGACAAAGCATTTTTGCTGCAGAATTCCTTACCAAGTTCTTACGAGAGTTTGGTTACAACTCTAACTTGAGGCAAAAAGTCCTTGGTATTGGAGGATTATCACTAGTGCTTACTGGGGTTTCATCAACGAAAGAAAGTCGGTAATAAACGAGAAGAATGGCTAGTTATGAGGGGAAACCATGATTGTAGATAAGGAAAATATGGAAAAAGATCCAAGTCGGGGTCAAAGAGGTTCAATGGAAATTGTTTAAAGTGCAGAGAAAATAGGCACATGAAGAAGGATTGTCCAGGAAGAACTAGGGATCGTGATAGATCAGGTTCTGTGAATATAGCCTCATATTCTGACGGATCATGAGAATGTTGTGTGGGTTTAGATATGTCAAAGGTACAAAGGAATTTGATCTTATTAGGAGCCTTGAATTATAATGGGTATGGCTATAAGATTGAAGGTTGTCTAATAGAGGTGGAGAAAATGCTAAGGTAGGGACGAAACATGAAAGAGAACACTTACATGTTGGTGGAAAATACTGTTATAGGTAGAGTCACATCGAAGAGTTGACAAAGGCTCAAGTTATATGTGGTTAGATCGTATGAAGGAGCGAGGTCTTGACACGAATAGGTTGAGTGCAGCTAAGAGAGTTCTTGAAATAGAGATTCACGGAGATAAGGTTAGTAAGACTCGATTGTTATCTAAAGGCAAATGAAATACAAAGGTGTTGGGTAGGTCTGGTATTGGAAATGTAAAAACATTGGTAATGATGGGTGAATCAGGTGTTATCTCACTTAATGGCTAGCAGTGGAGTTTGTGATATGTCAATGGTTCTATTGGGTGGAACATAAGGCTGCCCAGTGTATGTTATGACTTGTAGCATTAGTTTGGGACAAAGAGAACTAGGTTCAACAAGGAACAAGTTCGAGATTACGAAGTATGAGGGTGACCGAAAAAATAGAGGTATGTCTATTGGTCACAAGGTTTGATTCTGCATGGAAACTTGCATGTAGGGGTTCAATGAAGGTTGTAGGGAATACACCAAACAAGTTTGGGAGATGCTCGAGTTTGGGGGATATCCCCAAGTGATTGGACAAAGGTGGAGAGAAGTAAATATGGTTTTGATGACGATAAAAGGGATTAAAGTTCAAGTATTTTTCCATCAATCATTGACCTTCATGTGACTTTCCATTGATGATCCTCAGCCAGATGAGCGATGGTGATTTTAAACAAATATTTGATAGCCTTTCGGTCTAAATTTAAAGACGTCATAAGCTACAAAATTGTAGATATATTTTTTACATTTTCAAAGCAACTTGAATTGCCTTAATCCAACACCGAACTAAGAAGTCATGGTTGTTCTACCAAAACCCATTGACCCCCAAGGCGACGGTCGAAGGCAAGCATCAATGATCTTGTTAAGATGGTTGACTGTAGGACTCGTCTATTGTACCAAAATGAGAGACCACAATACCTCTTAACTTTACCTTTTCGATTTTCATAGCCGCAAAAATTGCCTCAATTCGAGGCTCGAGTCAAAAGATATGACCAATTTACCATTTCCCGATGACCCTCAATGATAAAACTAGTACCGAGATTTGAATTCTTTGTTTGACCATCTTCTAAGCCAAATTAGGCAATGCCTTAGAAACATGAAGTTGGAGATCTACTTGACGGCCGTAAGAATCACCTTATTCTGAGATTTGAGTCCAACCTACCTCGAGGGAAGCTAACCTGACCTGAGGATATCCAAGTTGACTTGTCCTGAGAAAATCAACCCTCAAGCTGTCATGAGGGTAGTTTGGCTGACCAACCCAGACAGAACTCAACCTGACCTAGGGGAACCCAATCTGCTTTGAGGGAAGCCAACCTGACGTGAGTGAAGCCAACCTGCCTTGAGGTAACCCAACCTGACTTGAGGGAACCCAACCTACTTTTAGGGAAGCTAACCTGACTTGAGGGAACGCAACCTGACCTAAGGTGACCCAACTTGACTTTAGGGAGCCCACACAAGGTAAATTGACGTCCAAACTCGAATACTTCAATGATTACTTTGGTTGACCCATGCTCAAAGACATGACATTCTCACACTTTAACAAGTTGACATTTAAATAAATAATGAAGCTCCATTTCGAGTTAGATTTCTCCTAATACATGAATATCGTCAAACATTTAATATCAATGTGTTTTCAATAACTCATGAGATGTTCATTATTCCCGTAATTTAAATTCTCATTGGTATTGTTACTAATGTAAACAAATAATTCTGCAAGAACCTCCATAGGATATCATCTCCAATGTCGGTGGAACTTTGATTGCGAAGACCTTCTTCCCATTCAACATTTATCCGCCCGACGGCTACATATTCCAGACTGAACTCTTCTCCAAAACCCAATCAAAAATTTACCGACCGGTCCACCAAGAAAAGCAAAGAAACTGGTCCACCTTGCAAACAGGTATCTCGCTTGTCCCAACTCCAATCCTACTTGCAGTCAACCCCCTCCCACCACCACCACCACCACCACTCCCACCTCCACCACCTGCACCACCACTACCTCCACCTTCCCTCCTCCTCCTCTTCCTCCTCCTCCCCCTCCCCCTCCTCTAGTCAGTCGCCCCCGACCTCTCCTCGTCTCACCGGATCTCATTTCACTGGTGTTTTGCTCTCACCGGGACTCGCCACGCCGGAGCAAGCCTCGCCTAGTCGTCGTTTCTCACTCTCTCTCTTGTACGGCGTCTACCTCTGTCCCGTCCACCAATTTTCTTGATCCTGCATTTTCCTCACCAGATTCGACCACCTACTTGTCGGATTCAGCCACCTCCCGCTCCCAGGCGCTTTCCGTTCCTCCAGCGAGGTACCCTCGGGTTGGTCGCTTAGGCTTCGCCGTCATTTGCTAGTCCCCGTCAGCAGCTGCTGGATCCTGGCCCAACCACTCGTATACTCGCCCCCTAAACGGAGCCCCAACAGGGTTGGTCTTCGTCGACCTCCCCTCCGGTGGTGCTTTCTTTTTAAAACCAAGAACTAGGATAAAAACG
Organism: Hypericum androsaemum; assembly: GCA_963995505.1. Taxonomy (NCBI): domain Eukaryota; kingdom Viridiplantae; phylum Streptophyta; class Magnoliopsida; order Malpighiales; family Hypericaceae; genus Hypericum; species Hypericum androsaemum. The sequence goes on from OZ023186.1 coordinate 15,121,556, forward strand.
AAAATGAAAGCTTCTATAAATACGAATACTCCTAATATATCGAAACTCAGTGCCCACGGATAAAAAAAATCTGCTTCAACATCAAAAACGACAAAAATGAGAGAAAAGATATAATAACGGATTCTAAATTGTAACCAATTGCTTTTATTTAAATTTTTATTAGCTCTAATCTATTTTTAATTTCTTGTCTATGTCGTTCTATGTTTGCTTATTGGGTACTAGTGTGCATCTTTTACACACTCGTGACTATTTCGATCTTGGTTGGACTCGTCCGGCCTCTCTTCGGGTATGCCTAAGGTATAACGAAAGTCTCTTCGGAGATATTTGCACATTGTTGCATAGCTGATGTAACTTTGTACCTGTTAACTGTCTGTTTGGTCAGCATTGGTTTGGTTTGGTTTTTCTTCATGCTGCCTTTGGAGTTCTTCTGCACTATGTACCCCATCTGTTATTTTACGCTTATGTCTTGTTTTATTATCCATGTATTTACTTTCAGTCTTATAATTCTATTCTCAATTTTTTCGACATAATATATGAATATAGTTTTTCCCTAAAAAAATCCCATTCGGGTATGCCTAAGGTATAACGAAGGTCTCTTCGGAGATATTTGCACATTGTTGCATAGCTGATGTAACTTTGTACCTGTTAACTGTCTGTTTGGTCAGCATTGGTTTGGTTTGGTTTTTCTTCATGCTGCCTTTGGAGTTCTTCTGCACTATGTACCCCATCTGTTATTTTACGCTTATGTCTTGTTTTATTATCCATGTATTTACTTTCAGTCTTATAATTCTATTCTCAATTTTTTCGACATAATATATGAATATAGTTTTTCCCTAAAAAAATCCCATTTGCGGCAGAGTCGGTGCTAGCGGGGGTGGATTTGGTGGGGACTGGGTTAGTCCCCAAATATGGGGACTAACTCAAACCAATATCACTACACATATAAACCAATATCACTTCACATGCAAACCAATATCACTTCATAAGTAAACCAGCGTCTTCTAAACCAATATTACTTCACATGCAAACCAATATCACTTCACATGCAAACCAATAACACCTGATAGGTTATTGACCATCAGATTTAAAGATAATCAAATCTGACGGCCCAAAATATAGTCCCCACCTATGGACAAATTTTCTTTAGTCCCCACTCAATCCGATCTCGGTGCTAGAAAGTCTCCGGTATAAAATATAGATGCGGCATGTTTCCCCTAAAAAAAAGAAAGTCTCCCGTATTAAATACTCAATAAAACTCCCATACCAACCTTTGTTGGGTCATGTTTCCTATTTAAATATATGGCTGGTAGGCCTTGTTTCGCTCAACAAAAACAAAAACCTTTGTTGGATCATTAAATTATCCTTTCTTTTTCTGCGTAGAAAAAAAATCCTAAAAATTATTCATTAAAGAACCCGTTCTATCTGTTTTTGAGAAGAATGATGCAAATACGGAAAAAGAAAAATACATAGATAAAGTATGAAGACAATAAAATAGAAGATGAAAATCAATCCGAAAATAACAGAATGAAATGGATTGAAACGAAGAAAGTACGAAAAATTACAAGAATCAACTTCCGAAGCGGAAAAATTGTCTCGTAGATATTTAATGCATCACGCAAATCCCATCTTAGTTCTATTTTCCTATCAGTTCCACTTCCGTTTAAGAACTTCCCTCCCATATCCCCCCATCAGTCATAATTAATACATTTGGCCTAAGCTGGAAGGCCCAAGCTGAGGATAGGAGAACCATTATCACATCAAAAATTGCAAGGGATTTTTCTCTGTTTATAAGGAGAAGCTCCAAGCTGGTGTAACATTAAATGTTCTACCTGAAGAGCTGACCGAGGCTGCCTTTGAGGATGGTGTGTAGCACGAGCACGAGCACGCGCACACGCACGCGCGTGTGTGCATTACGCATTGAACGCAGGTTGCAATGGGCGCTTTGTGGCGCACTTCGCACTTCGCACGTGTGCAAGCTCGAATGAAGAGGCACGAAGGGCTGAAACATCCCGAAGATTTTCAAACAGCCGAAGGGTTGCGAGATTCCTCACGAAGGAGTACGAGCGAAGGTCTTTCCCCTCGGTGCGTGAAGGATCCAGAAATAACCGAAGAGGTGCGTGAAGGGCAACTTGTCTGATGGCCGAATGGGCGCGTCCCCTCGGATGTGCAGGCTGCCACACTCGTGCCCCCTCGGACTGCCTGCCTCCTCTCCCTCCGCAGCCTATAAATAGGCCTCTCTCCCTCATTTGCATCTCACCCCACTACAAAGCTGATGGATCAATCGATAAGTACAAAACTCGGTTGATAGCTAAAGGGTTCAAACTGAAGGAAGGATATGATTTCTTTGACACATATTCGCCAGTCACAAGAATCACATCTATTAGAGTGCTCATAGCTATTGCAGCACTCTATAAACTCGAGATATATCAGATGGATGTAAAAATAGCTTTCCTAAATGGAGAACTAGAAGAGGAGATATATATAGAATAACCTGAAGGGTTTGTTATCCCCGGACAAGAACATAAGGTATGCAAGCTGGTCAAGTAACTGTATGGGCTGAAACAGACGCCGAAATAGTGGCATGAGAAATTTGATAGAATAATGATGTCAAATGGATTTAAGATCAATGAGTGTGATAAATGTGTATACATTAAAGACACACTTGATGCTTACGTAATTGTATGTCTGTATGTAGACTACATGCTAATCACGGGAAGCAGTAATGATCTTATCGTAAAAACTAAGAACATGTTTAAGAATAACTTTGACATGAAAGATATGGGTCTAGCTGACATCATACTAGGGATTAAAATCTCTAGGACAACTGAAGGAATTGTCTTGTCACAATCTCACTAAGTTGAGAATGTACTCAAGAAATTCGATACTTTTGACAAACCTCCGGCTAAGACTCTAGTAGACCTGAGTCTACACTTAGCTAAAAATAGAGGGGACCCAGTATGTCAACTAAAGTATGCAAGAATCATTGGGAGCCTGATGTACTTGAAAATTTGTACACGCCCTGATATTGCATACTCAGTTAGCAAGCTTAGTAGATTTACGAGTAATCCAGGACCAGACCGCTGGCTAGTTCTGGAAAGGGTTCTAAAGTATCTAAAATATGTCATGAACCATGGCATACTTTATACTAGATATCTAGCTGTATTAGAAGGACACAGTGATGCAAATCGGATGTCGGACACTAAAGACTCCAAATCTACTAGTGGTTATGTGTTCACCATAGGTGGAGGAGCTGTGTCCTGAAAATCCTCTAAACAAATGTGCATAGCTCGATCTACCATGGAGTCGGAGTTTATAGCACTAGATAAAGCTAGAAAGAAGCTAAATGCCTCAGAAACTTCCTAGAGAATATTTCATGTTGGAACAAGCCTGTGCCCTCTGTATTGATACATTGTGATAGCATGTCTGCAATCGAGAGAGCACAAAGTACAATGTACAATGGTAAGTCTCGACACATCCGTAGGAGACATAACACCATTAGGCAATTGATCTCTGGTGGTATAATTATCATTGATTATGTAAAGTCCAAGGACAACATAGCTGATCATTTGATGAAAGAAATCAACCGAGATTAAATGTATAACGCAGTAAGGAGAATGAGGTTAAAACTTACACATTAAAGAACGTTCATAGCGGTAACTCAACCATAATGAGTGAAGATCCCACAAACTTGGTTCAATGAGAAAACTAAGTTATGGATGGTTCAGATGATTACTTAGAACCTATCCCATTCTCAGAAGCTGCCCAAGTGCGAACCTGCAGAGGTGTGGTAAAGTTAAGCGTCTACGCTTTTAATAATTCATATACCAGAAAAAGGTAGAGTATAGTTGTATACTCTTGATGGGAGATCACCTATATAAGTGTGAAGTAAGGTCGCTTCAAATGGTAAAACACTTATGAATCCAAGATAAGGTCCATGACCGAAATGGACACAACGTGAGAACCAAGGGATATTAGAGATATCATTGTGTAAATATTATTTTCTTGGTTTACATAAAAAAGCTGACCAGTTCAAGACATCGTGTTCACTGAGCAGCAAGTAAATCCGATAATATCTTACTACAGAAGGTTCAAAGCCGTAAGCTACCTATCTCGATGCAATGATATTTCATCAGAATCTTTCTTAAAAGTGTCAGCATGCATTAATCATCATTCATGTGGGAGATTGTTGGAATAAATGCATAATTAATGCATTTGGCCCAAGCTGGAAAGCCCAAGCTGAGGATGGGAGAACCATTACCACATCAAAAATTACAAGGAATTTTTTCCTGTTTATAAGAAAAAGCTCCAAGCTGGTGTAACATTAAATATTCTACCTGAAGAGCTGACCAATACTGCCTGTGAGGATGGTGCGTAGTACCATCCGAGTACGAGCACGAGCACGAGCACGAGCACGTGTACGTGCTCATATACGTGCACGCACATTAGAGGCAAATCGCATGGTGCATTGGAGGCAGGTCGCAATGGGCGCTTTGTGGTGTACTTGGCACTTCGCACGTGTGCATCGTTGCGAGGAGCTGAAGGAGCTTCAAAGTTTTGCCAAAGCTCGAAAACCACTCAGGATGCTCGAACGAAAAGGCACGAAAGGTTGGAACATCTAAGAGATTTTCAGACAGTCGAAAGGTTGCGAGATTCCTTGCGAAGGAGTGCGAGCGAAGGTCTGTCCTTCCGAACGATCACAACCTGCTCTGGGCACACCTGGAAAGATCCAAAAATAACCGAAGAGGTACGTGAAGGGCAACTTGTCTGATGGCCAAATGGGCGCGTCCCCTCGAATGTGCAGGCTGCCACACTCGTGCCCCTCGGACTGCCTGCCTCCTCTCCCTCCGCAGCCTATAAATATACCTCTTCCTCTCATTTGCATCTTACCCCACTACAACTTGCATAAACATTCATTAGCAATTGTGGGCTTTCTTTCCCTCTATAAGAAAGTTTCAAATATCCAAGGTTCGCCTGAAGCTTCGAGGGTCGTTGTGCTACGAACTCGGAAGCAGCCTAGTCGTTGTATCTTTGGACGATTGCCGCAGCCCGTAAGCACTGAATACGAGGCAATCTCGTCTTACTGAGAAAGAGTCTAACTCTTGCCTCGACTTACAAGATCCTAATTAAGTACACCACCTCTGACAAAGAACTTCATCATTGTAATTTTATTCTCGATTTTTTGGACGTAATATATGAATGTAATTTTCCCCCCAAAAAAAATGCCACTTGCGGCATAGTTGGTGCTAGAAGCTCAGAGCTCCCAAGTCTTCGGGGGTTTAGGTTTTAAAGATTTTCATCTCTTTAACCTGATCCTTTTTGCTAAATAAGCGTGGAGACTTTTCTCCAACCAATCGTCTCTTTGCTATAAAATACTTAAAGAAATTTACTTTCCTGATGGGGACATTCTGATTGCGACGAAAGGTAGCAACCCCTCCTGGATCTGGAACATCATTAGGGAGGGGGCTTCGACCCTGAAATCTGGTCTTTTCTCTAGAATAGGTGATGGTAAAAATACTAATATTTGGGCGGATCAGTGGATCAATTTATCTCCCTCTAACTATATCATGTCTACCCCTCCTGCTAATTGCCAATTGAATTCGGTGGCTGATCTTATTAATATTAATACTAGGGATTAGAATTGGAATTTACTGCGTAATGTTTTTTCGCCTAGTGAAATTTCGGCTATTTCCAAAATTCGGATTGCTGCCCCGGATATCCCTGATAAAATTGTGTGGAAATCGACCAAGGATGGTCGCTATTCTGTCAAGCAGACTTTCTGAAATCTAATATTATGAGTCGGAATGTTAGTATTGTGGCTAGTTCTAGTAACACTTCTTATGATCCTGGGATTTGGAAATCGTTATGGAATCTTAGAGTCGCCCCTAATGTTAGAAACTTTATTTGGAGACTACTTATAAATGGTATTTTTGTGTCCTCAAACTTAAATAAACGTCATCTTAGTCCTTCTTCTTTATGTGCGGTTTGCTCTGTTGATGATGAAAATATTATGCATTTCATGTTTAAGTGTTCTCATGCTAGAGCTGCCTGGTTGGCTTCTTCGTTTAACTATCGTTCTTTGGATATGCATTTTACAAATTTTAAGGACTGTTTGTGTATGTTACGCAAATCTTTAGTGTTAGATCGATAGCCATATTATCTATCATCTCATGTATTTATGTTGGTCGATTTGGTGTGCCATAAATAAGTTTTTTTTAGGGTAATCACATTGATCCAACTTTCACTCCCAACCGTGCTAATGACAATTGTTTGGAATTCTTGCAAGCAAACAAACCTGATATTGTTCCACTTTTGTCCCCTTCTTCGTGGATTGCCCCGTTAGCAGGCTCCGTGAAGCTCAACTCTGATGCGTCGTGGATTGACTCATTTTCCAATGCGAGTTCGGCGGTCATTGTTAGAGACTCCTGTGGCCATATTACAGCTGGTCAGACTCAAATTTTCAAGACTTCGACACCATTGGAAGCGGAGCTTGCGGCCATCTCGAAGGCTGTTTCAATGGTGTCAACGAACTTCAAAGATATTTCCTCCGTTATTAAGACGGATTGCCGGGTGACTTTTGTCTACATCACTGACCCGATGTCTACTATTGATTGGAGCCTAGAATATTTTGTAATAAAGATTAAAAAAATTCTTGCTCTTTTATCTCATTGTTCTCTCCTAAACATTTTTAGAACTCAAAACTCTGTAGCGGATTGGCTTTGTCGTCAATCACATCTTCAACTTTTACCCTCGGATTGGGTTAATTACCATCCGGAATAGCTCGATGTGCTTATTTACTCGGATTTTCTGACCTAATTTAATTGTTAACTTTGTTCAAAAAAAAGAAGAAAGTCTCCGGTATTAAATATAGATGTGGCATGTATTCCTTAAAAAAAAAGTCTCCGGTATTAAATACTCTATAAAACTCCCGTACCCACCTATCTCGGATCGGGTCATTAAATTATCCTTTCTTTTTCTGAGTAGAAAAAAACCCAAAAAATATTCATTAAAGCACCATCCTATCTTTGTTCGAGAAGAATGACGCGGATACGAAAAAGAAAAATAAATAGATAAAGTATAAAAATAATAAACAGAAGATAGAAACCAATCCAAAAATAACAAAATGACATGGGTGGAAGAAAAAAAGAGCAGACTTAAAATTACAAAGAATTAACGTAAAGTAAAAAATTGTCGAGATAAACATCGAATAATAATAAATTAATAACAACGAGGTTACGTGATAAACCCACCGCAAATCCCTCTTAGTTCCATTTTCCTACCAGTTCCACTTCCGTTTAACAGCTTCCCTCCCATATCCCCCCCCTCGTATCCATTTTCCTTGCAAGAACGAACCCAAAAAAAAAAAAAGAAATCTTCTTCCATTCGTCGAGGAGCTTGTTTCGTTAGGGATGGAGAAATCTGGGTACGGAAGAGACGGCATTTACAGGTCGCTGAGGCCAACTTTGGTCGTCCCAAAGGACCCAAACCTCTCAGCCGTCTCTTTCCTATTCAACAGAGCCTCTACCTACCTTAACAAACCGGCCCTTATTGATTCCGATTTGTCACTAACTTACTCCTTCTCCGACCTCAAATCCGTGGTTGCCAAGGTATCCCATGGATTACTTCATCTGGGTATCTCCAAAAACGACAGGGTTTTGCTCTTCTGCCCCAATTCCCACCAGTTCCCCATCTGCTTCCTCGCGATCACTGCCATTGGAGCTGTTGCAACGACAGCGAACCCTGTTTATACGAAGCAGGAGGTGGCGAAGCAGGTAAAGGATTCGAGCCCCAAATTGGTTATTACTGTTCCTGAGTTGTGGGAGAAGGTGAAAGATTTGAACTTGCCAACTGTGTTCTTGGGGGTAGAAGGAGGGTCAAAGGGGGGGACGACGATGACTTTTCGCGAATTGGTCGAGTTGGGAGGGTCTAATTCTGAGCTTCCTGTTGTTAATGTGAAGCAAACAGATGTGGCTTGTCTTTTGTATTCGTCAGGGACTACCGGGGTTAGTAAAGGAGTGATCTTGACGCATGGGAATCTGATTGCTGCGTCTTTGTGTGTTACTATGGACCAAGACACGGCCCGCGAGGATCACAACGTGTTCCTCTGTTTCTTGCCTATGTTTCATGTGTTTGGACTGGTTGTTATCACTTATTCCCAGATGGTGAGGGGTAATGTGATCGTCTCCATGGGGAAGTTCGAGCTGGGCGCGGTGTTGAGTGCTGTGGAGAGGTATAGGGTGAACCATTTGTGGGTTGTCCCGCCCGTGATGCTTGCATTGGTTAAACAGGGTGCCACCGGGAAGCATGATCTCTCTTCGTTGAGGCTAATTGGATCCGGCGCTGCTCCTTTGGGGAAGGAGTTGATGGATGAATGTTCTAAGAAGTTCTCTCATGCTGCAATCTGTCAGGTATTTTAAAAGTTGGTCTAGCTAATTTTGTTGGAGTTGCGTGATTTTTCTTTCAAAAGATACGAAGCTTTGTTTTGACATGTTGAGCCGAGCTTATTTGGGTGTGTGATCATTTTGCGGAAATCCTGTCGAAGATTGACAATTTTATTCCTGCAATCCAGTTTAGGAGGAGGGCAAGAGCATTTGTCCCTCTAGGTAACACCTTCTAATTAAGTGATATGCTAAGGAATCTACTCATGATATGGTGATTGATCAACTCGATTAGAACTCTATAGCTTCAGCCATACGATGATCGCTTTTATTTTCACGTCTCTCTTTAAGATCAGCTACCTGCTCTAGACTAGTGGATCAAGTTGTTGCACACGATTTGTTGAATGATTGTTTGCAAACTGTGGTTTCAGGGCTACGGTATGACCGAGACTAGTGGCATCATTTCAATGGAGAACTCAAGTGCAGGTATTCAACGGACTGGTTCAGCTGGATCTCTTGCTGCAGGAGTCGAAGCCCAGATAGTCGACGTAGATACACTAAAGCCTCTTCCTCCTAATCAAAAGGGAGAAATATGGGTTCGAGGACCTAATATGATGAGAGGTATCTTGCTTTCCTACTTACAGTGTAACTGTCCATCTTTCTTTACTGCCTTTTCAGAAATCCGTGCTTCATGTGAATTGGCTATTGTAAAATTAACAGGATGTTTAGGGATAAATTGTGCTTGAACGAGTGTTCACCTGAGTGTGTATTTAGGGTTTGCACCTTACAGGTTCATCTTGAGGAACTTGTTCTAGTGTGAATTAACAAGGATCATGTTATCCACTGAATCAAAACGTGCCGTATCTATTTTATACAATTCAGTAAGCACCTAATGAGATGCTTTGTCATGTCAGTTTTCGGTTTACTGATCATTGCCTTCCCGTGTGAAAAAATTGCAGGTTATTTCAATAATTCGCAAGCCACGAAGCAGACGATTGACAGCAAGGGCTGGGTGCACACAGGGGATCTTGGATACTTTGATGATAATGGATGTCTATATGTCGTTGACAGAATTAAAGAGCTCATCAAGTACAAAGGTTTTCAGGTAAGTCCTATGCCACCAGTTAAATCGGTGTAGACATGTTTTTGCAGCCTCTAGAAATGGCTCAAGGTATTATTGAGTTACTTGAAATGGCCGGTTGAGCATCTTTGCTGATCGTCGGGTTCGACACACCAGGTTGCACCGGCTGAACTTGAAGCGCTGCTTGTTTCACATTCGGAAATATTGGATGCTGTTGTCATCCCGTGAGTTGAAAGCTTACACTTTGAGTACTTTTTTGTGCGCTTTCACATTGATTGTTCACTTACTGTCGGAGCTATCAATTTCTTGAGGTATCCTGATGCGGAAGCTGGCGAAGTCCCAGTTGCGTATGTTGTGCGCTCACCCAACAGCTCACTAACTGAAGAGGATGTTAAGAAGTTTATTGCCGACCAGGTACTGCATTCTGATCAAGTTTCAGTATGACCTTTCCTCTTTAACTTCCTCATAAAAGTTGCAGCATTATGCTGTGAGAGAAAATAGGAGGAACTCTCTTGGTTCTTTCTTGTCATGCAATGTGAGATCAGCAACTCTCTTCGTTACACGACTGGTTTTTTGTTCGACAGGTTGCACCTTTCAAAAGACTACGGCGGGTAACCTTCATTCAGACTGTTCCTAAGTCTGCCGCTGGAAAGATTCTTAGAAGAGAGCTCATGGACAAAGCGCGATCAAAGATGTGAGGACGCCGGATTACTTCGTTCCTCACCGTTCGGCGTGAATCAAGCACCGGCTAGCTCAATACCCTTATACCACTCATTGTGTCTACCAATCTGCAAACGTTACATAAGCAGGTCCTATAAATCATGTTATAATGTTAATGTAGAATCGCCTCTTCTTTCTTCACTTGGTAGCTTGGCAGGACCTGGTTTTGTGCACCGCCTTCCATCTTATAAAAGGAAGCCAACTTCAGCAAAGAAAAGTTTCACCACTTAGTAGCTGCCATATTCTATTTTCAGACAATCACAAAAGAAGTTGCAAATTATTTCCAACCTTCTTCATAAGTGTGTAGAAGCTTGAGACGAAATTAAATTTCTCTTCTTTCGCAAGGCCGAAAGAATTTCTGCAGATGGTAAAATCATAACTTGAAATTGAATGGAATCATGAACATGTGTTTATATATTCGCGATATAATCCAAGATGCGCATTAAAAAAATCAAACCAAAATGAAATTCAGTTCAAAATGAAAATCATGAACAATTTTGCTTTTGTTTTATATCAAATTGAATGTTGATGGTGGTCGAATTCGGATAAATTTCCTCGATTTCACATCACCTCGTTTTAAGTCTGTTGTTTTTATAAAACAAATAATAATGAAACTCAGTTCAAAAAATTGGTACTTTAAATAAATAATTTTGCCTAGGGCCAACTCAGACTAGTTCAAAAAAGGAATAAATGCCAAATAATTTGCTCTACTATCTCAAAAAGTTCAATTAGCATCCTGTACTTGAAAGTGGTTCACATAACCTCTCATTCTTTTCTAAATGGGTCAAATAACATCCTAAAAATATTTTTTCGGTTATCGGTGACACATCATCAACTTATATGATGTCTTTGTCATACTAAAAATATCACATCATCTTTAAATTATTTAAAAAATAACATCTACAAACCCCAAAAAAACCCAAATGCTTCCCAGACAAAAAATCCCCACCCAAATAATTGCGGCATCCCGTCTCCGATCATGCATCCAAAGTAGCATTGCATCTTGAAAGAAAAAGGAGAAGATTTAAAAACAAAGTCCTAAACCCAAAGGACATTACAAGATTGGAGATTCGAAGAACCAAATTCCATTTGGATATGTTTCCTATCATCACTTACATCTTAAGTCCCAATAAGAAGGGGATGATAAATTTAGAAGTAGGATAGAGTAAAGCAAAGTGATGATCTGAATTTGCTGACTTAATTTTCATTGATCAAACACATGTAAATATTTATAAGTTCAAATTACCCTTAGGTCCCTGGTTTATAGTTTTATTACTCGCAGATCCCTGGCTTTCGGAAATAGTGTATGAGGTCCCTGCTTTTTAAGAAATATTGGTCTGAGTTCCCTAGTCACCGGATCGGAGATATTCTCCGGCGGAGATCCATCTAAAAAGACAAAAATACCCCTCTGGTCAAAACTTAAGCCCTTCCCTCAAAAAAGACTTCCATTTCGATCTGCTCTGGACCGCTGACGACTCTCTAACACCGACGAGGATCTACTATGGAACGCCTACGATTGACGAAAGAAATTACAAGGGGATAGATGACGATTCAGCTCTACGCTCCTCATCCTTCCGATGACGATTGGCGATGATGCAACACCACGTATCTCTCTCTCTCTCTCTCTCTCTCTCAGATCCGTGTGAGCTGGATCATTTTCCCATCCTCTGCCCAACGATCGGAGAAGGCTCGACTAACTCTACCGATCAACCACATCTCCACTTCAATTGAACTTGAAAAGCGATCCGACCATTATCGAACATCGAAACCTATACTAACAAATAGAATGAGAGAGAGAGGAGAGGGAGAAACCATCTTTATCGGGGACTTGAAAATGGAGAATGAGGAGGCACAAACCAAAAGAGTTGGAGCGGCTGAGCTTATGTGGGTCCACTCGAGAGAGAGAGACAGACAGATAGAGGAGAGGGAGAAACAGTCTTCGTCGCCCTTGCTGTTTATGGTCTAGGGTGCCGGTGGAGATATCTTCTGTGAGCTGCCTCCAATTGTCCGCGGCGGCTATAGCGTTAACCAGATCAATCCCTTGTGGGCGGTGGTCTGGTATAGTAGGAAGCAGACTCTGCTCGTTGGGTGTGGGCATTTGGTTGCCGCTGATAGGGGCGGGGGAAGGGGAGAGGTAGGAGGTTTACAGATGATGGAGACGACGTTGTCGTTTCGATCATCATCGTCGTCAAAAATCTCATATAACTGGAACCTCGTCGTTAAAACCATTTTTAGTCGAGAGGAAGGAGATGAAGTTTAACTGGTGAATTTTTTTTAACCGAGGGCTTAAGTTTGACCAAAGGGATATTTTTGTCTTTCCAGATGGCTTTCCGCCGAAGAAAATCTCTGATCCGGTGATTAGGGACCTCATACCAATATTTCTTAAAAAGCAGAGACCTCATACACTATTTCTAAAAACTAGGGATCTGTGAGTAATAAAACTATAAACCAGAGACTTGAGGATAGTTTGCCCTATTTATAATACAAAGGTGCAACTAATCAACTATTTTCTAGTGCCACATTCTCCACCAAAACAGATTAGTGGGATTGTGGTTGTTACATGTGTCGTGGGTCAAAAGATCCAAAACGTAGCATACTGAGGAGAGGAATTCGGTGATGGTTGTTACGTGTAGCTGGAGTGGATGCAGTTGGTGAGCTGGCTATACTGGTCTCCTCTGACTGTCGTGGGATATTGTTTGATACGCTCCCGCACGTGGGAAGACGAGGGGAGTGAATGTCGAGGATTCCCAACTTGGAGAGCAAAAAAGTGAGACGTTTGGCCGCCAACAGTTTGATGAATAGATCTGCGAGCTGATATTCAGTCCCAATGTGAAAAGTCTTGATGAGTCCCCATTGAGTCTTTTCGCAAACATGATGGTAATCGATCTCGATATGTTTTGTCCGTTCGTGAAAGACAAGATTTTCGGTGATGTAGAGTGCTGAACGATTATCACAATATAACAAAGCTGGGTCGGAATGAGGAATACCGAAGTCATTGAGGAGATATTTCACCCATTGAATCTTGTTGGCTGTTTTTGATAGAGCTCTATATTCTACTTCGGAAGAGGACAAGGATATCGTTGTTTGTTTCTTCGACTTCCAGCTGATAAGAGAATTGCCAAGAAAGATGGCATACCCCGTGACCAATCGTTTAGTATCGGAGCATTTGCCATAGTTAAAATCGCAATATGCGTTTATGTGAGGGACATAAGTCAATGATAAGAAGAGTCCATCTCCTGGAGCTTGTTTGAGGTACTTGAGAACTTGGATTGTGGCTTGACAGTGGATGTCCGTAGGCTTGGACATAAAATCACTCAATTGTTGAGCGCCATAGGTGATGTCCGGTCTAGTCATGACAAGATAGAGAAGCTTGCCTACCAATCAATGGTACGTGGAAGCCGTGATAGGTAGATCAGATTCTTGGTCCTCATCATAAAAATTTGGTTCTCTATCGTTAAGGGGCATGCCGTCGGTGGAATTGAGACGTGTGGTGGTCACCATAGGAGTAGAAGCTTGCTTTCCGCCCAAAAGACATGTATCTCGTAAGAGTTCAAGAACATACTTCTTTTGTGAGACATAGATGCCATCTTTATTGTGAGAAACTTCCAATCCAAGGAAGTATTTGAGATGGCCAAGATCTTTCAGCTTTAAATGTTGCTTGAGAAATGACTTGGTGAGGTCAATTATGTCGATATTGTCACTGGCTAGCACAATGTCATCAATATACACAAGTAAGGTGATAAATGACATGTTATCTTGCTTGGTGAAGAGAGAGTAATCTGATTGAGATTGAACATAACCAAAAGCAAGTACCAAGGTTGTTAGCTTAGCAAACTATTGATGGCTTGCTTGGCATAAACCATAGAGAGATCTTCAGAGGTGGCACACCTTGCCTTTGTCTGCATCAGAAATGGATAGACCAAGAGGAATGGTCATGTACACCTCTTTGTTCAATTCTCCATGTAAAAAGGCATTATTGACATCTAGCTGGTGAAGATTCCAATTGTTGATGCCGCAAGTACGAGTAGCATCCGAACGGTGGTCATCTTTGTGATGGGAGAGAAAGTATCAAAAAAGTCAATACCATATGTTTGTGTATATCCCTTGGCTACGAGACGAGCTTTGAATTGCTCGATTGATCCATCTGATATGAGTTTAGTTTTATAAACAAATTTGCAATTGACCGCCTGCTTGCCGGGGAAGGAAAACCAAGTCCCAAGTACGATTTTCCTGCAAAGCATTAAGTTCCATTTTCATAGCATCGGTCCACTGTGGACTAGAGGCGGCCTCCTTATAGGTACGAGGTTCAGAGTTATCTAAAAGGGACAAGCTATAGGTGGCCTCCTTATAGGTACGAGGTTCAGAGTTATCTAAAAGGGACAAGCTATAGGCACAATGTGAGGATGATAGTTGTGAAAAAGAAATGAAATTATGTAAATGGTATGGAGTGGATGGACGTACCTTACTTGATGAGTCGGAGGTAGTAGAGCATATATAATCCATAAGGCGTACCGGGGACAACGAGTGCGTGTTGAGCGTCGAACTACCGGTCTTGTTGCATCGGGGCTAGTTGAGTTGGTTGGTAATGCCTCAGATTGGATAGTTGGTGCAAGGTCAGAATGGGTTTCAGAGAAGTCATGATCGATAATTGGTGTTAAATTGGGCAAGACTATGTGCGCTGGGTTATAGGGCTGGTAAAGTAGAAGATCGAATTCATGCCGACCTTTGAAAGGAACTCCAATTCGTGAAAAATAACATCTCGGGAAATCAAGGTTTGGTGAGTGTGTAAATCATCGACTTTGTAACCCTTAATGTTGTATGGCAAACCAAGAAAAATTCAAGGACGTGCTCGGGTGGCAAAATTTGTTCGATTAGGGTTCAAATTTGAAGCGTAACAAAGACAACAAAAAATACGTAATTGATTAAATCATGGTTTTTCATGAAAAAGAACTTCATGTGGTGTTCTGTTGTTTAAAATTCTGGATGGAGTGTAATTGATTAAGTAGTGTGTAAAATGGCATCGCTCCAAAACACGTGGCAAATTCGAGTGAAATAAAATAGCGCGAGCGATGTTAAGGAAATGTTGATGCTTGCGTTCGACATGACCGTTTTGTTACGGCGTATAAACACAAGACATTTCGTGCAAAATTCTCTTTTTTGCGAAAAATGAATCCATTTGAAATTCTTTACCTTGATCGCTGTGGATGCGGCGAATTGTCGTACTGAATTGTGTCTCGATCATGTTAACAAAATGCTCTAGAATTGGTAGAGTTTCTGCATTAGATTTCATCATAAAAACCCAAAGTGAATGAGAATTGTCATTCAAAACAGTTAAGAAATAATTAAATCCATCATAAGAATAATTATTGTACTTCCCCCAAATGTCAACATGAATCAAATCGAAAGGACAAACAGCTAAAGACTCACTAATCAGGAATGATAACCTTTTTTGTTTAGCAATGGGACATGTGGCACAATGGTCTTGTAGCTTGGTAGTGAACCGTGGGTCTATGTGGCTAAGAATCTCTAGTTTTGGCGACGGTATATGTCCGAATCGAAGATGCCATATATCACCATTGGTAGACGCAGCAGCGACCTTATTGTTGACTCGGCCATCCTTTATTTGATAGAGTCCCCCGTTAGCCGTTGCTCTACCAATCTCCCTCATCGAGACAAGGTCCTCAATAACACAACAGTTAGAACCGAATACAACAGAACAAGAATTCTGTTGAGTTAATTTACTGATAGAGACAAGATTAAAGCAGAATGAGGGGATTAGTAGGACATCTTGGAGATAAAGTGAGTCTGATAATTGGACAGACCCGACGTGAGTTACTGGGTCAAAGAAAGTGGTCGAATAGTGGTGAAATGGGAGGTGGCACAACTAATATAGTCAGTAGCACCAGAGTCGAGAATCCATGCATTAGACATGGGAATAGAGGCAGTATCGAATGAGAATATGATCTTACCAGCTTTGTCGAGAGGATTGGATAGAACTGAATTGGCTTGTGGGTTTGGGCTAGAAGAAACAGTACCAGAGGTGCCGCCACCAGATTGTTGAAGCAAGGATATAAGGTTGGAACGCTGCTCGAAGGACAATCGCAGCTGTGAGAACTCGATAGTGCCTTCCTTATCAAGAATGCCTGAAGCTTAGTTCACAGTCGAACCATGTGATTGCCCATTCTGCCTCAACTTAAATTTATATCCCTGGGGGAAAGCCATATTTCTTGAAACACTTGTCGATGGTGTATCCCGGCTTATCATAGTAAGTGCAATAGGGTCGGTGACTTTGCTCCCAAGGTCGATGTGATGTGTTGGTGCGGCCAGCGGCAAGGGCGGTCTGTTGATCTCCGGTGGAATGAGAATTGCCTTTGGTAGAAGCAATTATTCCGAGTCTCGAGTTAGTGAGAATCTGGCTTTCATGCTGTAGTGCAAGGAACAATGCCCGATTCACCATGGGAAGAGGCTCAAGCAGCAAGATTTGAGACCGCAAGGTGCCAAAATTTTCATTCAGGCCGTGCAAGAATCTGATCGTCTGATCGTTTTGCCTGTAAGCTTTCACGGTTGCGTACACAATACAATCGTGTGAGTTGGAACCTAGCAGGGAAATGCACTTACAGCCCGGTAATGGTCAGAATTGGACCAATTGGTCCCAGAGAGTCTTGAAGTTGGTGAAATAGTCATTGACGGACAAAGCACCTTGCCTGAGATTATAGCTTTCATCCTACAAATCGCATACATGAATTGCATCACCTCATCCAAATCATTCTCGAAGATCCGCCCAGGCTTCAGCGGCTGTCTCCATCCAAATAAGGCTCTGGGCAATCGAGTTATCAATTGAATGCATGATCCAGCTTTGCACTATAGTGTTGCATCACTCCCATGTTGGAAATTGAGCACTGTCGGTAGCTGGTGCAGTTAACTTCCCGTCAACGAACTCTAATTTTTTCTTGGACTTCAAGAAAATAATTATGGAATGGGACTATGAGTGATAATTGTCTCCATTTAGAACTGGAGATACGAGGACAAAGGCAGAATTTTCATTGGCCTGTAGGTGAAAGAGGTCAAAATTTTGAGTGGAAAGAGCGTCTTCAGTTGGGGTAGTGACTACCATGATTGCTATGGATCAAGCACGGCTGGAGGTCATGAAAGGAATAGCTCTTTAGGCCTTGATATGCCTAAATGGCTCTCATACCATGATAAATTTAGAAGTAGGATAGAGTAAAGCAAAGTGATGATTTGAACTTGCTGACTGAATTCTCATTGATCGAACATATGTACATATTTATAATACAAGGGTGCAACTAATCAACTATTTTCTAATGCTACTGAAGAGTAAATTTTTGGGTCTACCTTGCAATAAAGGGAGTACGTGTGTAATGTCAAACCACAAAGAGCAGATTCAAGACATCCTGAGTGAATGCAATTAAGATTAGGTTGAAAAGTATTTTATGAATTAAGTTGGGTGAATCAAGCAAAGATAAGACTAAGTAGAAAGGGTGTAAAGATAATTTAAAGGTAATTGGGCTAGGTGCCTTTCACACATCCCTATGTGCTTGGTCTCTCTTGGGCTTTTGTGTCCATGGTGGACCTAGGTGAACTATGGCATGACGCTTTACGGCTAAGTACTTCATGCCACAAAGAAGGTACTAGGGGGGTTCTGGCGAGAACTTCACTCACACCTAATGTTAGTAAGTTCTCAACCACACCTAGGAGTCGAGACTACCACAACTTGCCCCTCCTAGACCTCACTCATTAAAGCACCACCCTTTGGCCAGCTACACACTACCATTCTTGGCAAAGTCCATTTCACGGCTAAGTCTGTCAGGTAAATGTATAGTCTAACGGTTAGGCTTTTCAACTCTCCCCTTCACGGCTAAGTACTACAGGTCACGCTATAATCGATTGGCAAGGACTCTAGGTCGTTACTAACGCTCTCGCCATTATGTTCCAACATAGGTCCCTTATCTAATGCATTACGCCTACTAACCGCTACACGGTCTAATGATTAAGTCCATTCAAAACCAAGCATTTCAGGGGTGCTAAGACACCCGACCCAAATGAGAACTACTCACTCATAGTCATTTAAACAAAACAAATATGCATTCAAAGGAACAATGTCACAAAAGCGATGAAGTGAAAGGAAAGAGAGTGCTTAATCTCGGTGAAGAGCTGCTCGATCCGAACTCGTCATCCACTTCTCGCTCCTTGAGCTCCTCCTTCAACAACTAAAACCCTAATTTTTAGTCTTTGGTATCCAAGCTTACAACTTGATGGATTGAGGGGGGTATTTATAGAGAAGTCTCCCCCTCAATCCTAAAATGAGATTAAAAGTCTGAAATGTCCTAAAAATATCTAATTCTCCTGGGCAAAATTTGGAAAAATGACGTCCAGTGCAAATGGCACCATCCGGCGAGCTGAGCTAGCCGACAATTCTGGGGTTTGGGTGCCGACCGGCGGCAAAGTTCAGGCGGCAGCATGGGCGTTGACTGGTGGGCGATTCCGCCGTTCGACGATTTCTTTGAGAAAATGCTTGCCTCACTCTCTTTTGGCGCCGCTCAGCAGAAATGGAGCACCGCCTGGTAGGACACAGGAGGTTTTGGAAAATTCGGATGAAGTCCTCCCGTTGTCCGTTGGATGGGGCACCGCTCAGTGTGTGCCTGCAAGAGAGACACCGACTGATGTAAATTTTGCCATTCAGCGGGTGCAGCTTAGTTTGGCTGACTATCTCTCGGCCAAACTCATCCAATGCTCGCCTCTTCTCACTTGATCCTCGCATCCCTGCAAAATCCTCCTCCAAAAGACACGAAGATAAAAGGGTGAAACCATTCTAGGCAACGAACCTAAGAGTGGCGTAAAATGACTCAAACAGACTCGAAAATAGGCCTAAATGACCCTAAAATGAGGGGATAAAATGAGCATTTCTTGCGCTCATCACACCCTCATACTTGAATCTTTTCTTGTCCTCAAGCAAAAGACACAAGTATAGACGCAAAACTCAGACAAGTAAGGTCAAGAGTTGGCACTCTCTTATCAAAATTAAACTCCCCCGCAATATTGATCTTTCGTCATAAAAAGAACCCACGACCTAGTAGTACACTACCGCGGATGTAACGAAATAAGAATGCGTAGAGACCATACCCTCGAAATTTTAACCAAGCATTAATCCAAGGAGGGTAAGACTCAATAGTTGACCACTCAGAGGGAGGGAGATTTGATTATCCTCGCTATAGTGTGGTCTACTCCTTATCCCTTGCGTACATGTCTAGGGGTCTTGAGTCATCCTACTCGCACTCATGTTCGTCTCTCACTAAATGAGGGTCGCGATCAAGGGGATTTGGCTCGGGTCGAAAGGGGGTCACAGTGATGGTGAGGATAAATGAATGGGTAGTGGCTATGCACCCAAATCTGAGGTGCTATTATACGTAAACTAGAACTTAACTATTCTACCTGCTCACTGTACTCGAACGCTCAACCCAATGTACCAGAGACCTATAGCCAAAAGGCCAAAACCTTGCCTTTTATTTGCTTGCCTTATTGATGTCACACTTGCACTTTCTTTTTTTATGCTTTTCTTCTTTTCTATTGTTTTTGTTATTTTTCCTTTCATTTTTTATTTTCTCTTTTATTTTCTTTTTCTTCTCTTGATTCTCCTTTATTCACTTTTGGAAAAATTTTGGCTTAGGCAAGGTTTGGCGATTGAATTTAGCCATTTTCTACATATTTTCCCGAAGTAAAATCCCTTAATGAGCCTATTCTATCATGAAATCCTTACACAAATCCCCGTTAGACAGATCCTAAATGCATCCTCGGACTAGATGTCAAAGGTGGGGAAATTAGGTTGGGGGTAGCATGGTAAATGTGTGTATCAATAGAATGACTTGGCTCAAAGGGCTATACAAGGGAAAAGAAAATATAGGGTTATGCTTTTAAGGCTCTAGGCAAAATTCAATCAATCACGGCCCTCGTCCTCCCATAACTCACTCAAAAAGGTGAGACAAATGAGTACTCATAGGATACCCCAATTACCCGCAGCGTATAAGTACCTCATGAACAAAAATTTGGAGATGGTGGTCTCCACCTTCGGCTCAAAACTAGCTCACACAAAGTCGCTCATCAACCCTCGAGTCTACCAATCTAGGGAGACTGCAAGTTTAAACAAGTGAGGGTATGGAAGTTCTGCATTCCTATATCTTACAACCGGGGTAAGATTCCTACTAAGCGCGAGATTTGTCTTAAGACGAAAAAATCAAAAATTTTGGGGGTCAAAATTGTCAAAAGTATGACAGAACTTGACCTAAACAACTTAATCTAGACATAAGCATGCAAGTTCCTACATGGAACTCCCCCCCACACTTGAATGACACATTGTACTCAATGTGGGAAGAGCTAGGAAAAGAAAATGACAATGAGAAAAAAGGGTGACTGTGATGACCTCTGTGATCAACAAAGTCTCAAAGACAATTCAATCAAAAGCAACATAACGACCTCCGTGGTCACAATGAATCTGATGATTGAAGACAAAAGCAAAGCGACAACATGATCATGACTTAGGAAAAGAGATTGAGCACGTCCCTATTTTGACAGCTCTTTGTTGGGGAGCACGGTGGAAGTGGGCAGAGTTGCTCCCCTACCACCTTTGCTCAAACTCGCTTTCCAGCTGTTGACGACTTTGGACAGTCACCAACACAAAATTACTTAGTCACCTAAAGGGTGGTGGCCACCGGGAAGGGGGGAAAGACATCTTCTACATACACAAAGAAAAATAACGAAACTTAAAATGCTCATTTATGGTCCTTAGCTTGACATTTGCCTCTCATCCGCAGGAGTTTTTAAAGAGTGGTTGGGTCTGACCCAAGTGGTGTTTCTATTTCATAGCTCGCTCTGTCCTCTTTTCTGTCGTTGTACGGGTGAACGAATAAAAATCTTGTCCTGGTGATAGTGACATATTCTTTGAATAATTGACGATCAAAGACGAGTCTGTCATCATCTCTTCCTAAAACTTCAACCCTCTCTTCGCTGTCAAGGATTGTCAACTTGGGGACATAGGATGACATTTGCAAAAATTCTTCGTCTGGTTCTTCCTTATTTGTGAGAAACACTTCTTGCTCTTTGTTGATCATTAGAGTGATGTGATTCCTTACGGCTTGAATGGTTGCCTGAGTTTGTGCCAGGAAAGTTGATCCTAAGATTAAGCACGATGCCTTCGCCAAAGGCTTGTTGATGATCAGGAAGTTAGTTCACACTTTCTTCCCACAGATCTATACACTGACACTTTGGGCTCCTCCTACAGGGGTTACGAAACTTCCATCGGTGAGATGAATGCTGGTGTAGGTGGGATACATCCCGATTGATCCTAATGCCTTCCACATCGAGTTGTTTAAGCTCATATCATATATTCCCTTTGGCATGAGCACTCTATTTACCTTGACAGGGATAGTTAAGTTCTTCGGGTCTCGAGTTGGTAGGAGAGCTTGCTTCTCACTTGCCGCGTCATTATTTTGAGGAATTCTTTTTTCCTCTATGTACTCTACAGATGTCACTTCCTTTCTAGGTTCTGAACGTATCATAAGGCATGTCTCCTCTTGGATATTTTTTTCATTCGGGTGATTGCCTTGTTTCCTCTCAAGAATGGTCTTCACGCAGGATAGCAACATATGTGGCAGTGATAAATTTGTTTTCCCTTGTCATAGATTCTTCGGATCTCTCGCTGATTCGGAGAGTGATTTGTCTTCCTCTATGTACTCTGCAGATGTCGCTTCCTTTCTAGGTTCTGAACGTATCATAAGGCATGTCTACTATAAAATGGCCTTCCCAAAATCAATTCCTCCCGCATCTCCTCACATTTTTTTTAGACAAGAAAGTTTGTTGGCATGTCCGATCCTTTGATTTTGATGGTAATATTCTTCAAGCTTATGTCCGGCGTGGAAAGAGAATCGTTCGCCATGCGGATGGGGTTCTTAGCGGGTTGTAGTAGAGGATAATTTAATTTTGACCAGAGGGAGTGAGATATAATGTTCACAGAGGATCCCAAGTCACAGAAGACATCTTTTATTAGCACGTCCTTAATTGAAACAGGGACGATTATTTTTCCTGGATCCTCATGATGAGGAGTTTTCTCTCCCTTAGGTTTGGCCACAGCCATCATGGTCATCGCGCACTCTCCCTGTTGTTTATCTTCTATTACAAGCACAGATTTTCCTTTATCGTGCGTGCCCGGTCTGGAAGGAAGTCTCAGCACTCTACCCTCTAACTCTTGGTAGGCCACTACTTGACCCCGCATGATTTGTTCCAGCTTTGTCATTCTCGCTCCTTGATCAAAGATACTTGCTATCATGTCCTTCTAGTTTCAAAGCAGAATCTCCATCTTTTCCAGTATGGAATCCCATTTTGCGGCTCTAGCTTCCATGCTTTCCACCTTATCGTAAAAGCGGCCCCTAGGAATGAGTCCTTGCTCTTGAGGGCGCACTTGTAAAAGAGGTCCCTGGTCTGGTACGATTTCTAGTGGATTGTCATCTCTGATGTACCCCAATCTTGTAGGAACCAAATCCTCTATTAGTTGAGTAATTTTGGCATTGTCCTTGATCCATGTAGTAGACTTGCTCCAAGTGTTCTCCAGTTGAATGGCGACGTGAGGTGTCAGAACCTTGCTCTCCCAACTCTTGACCATTGCCTTGGATCTTTGCCACCTTCATAGCCGAGGGGCTATTCTCGTTCCAATGCTTCTCGATAGCTACTACCTGTGCTTGTAATTGAACTACTAAATGCAAATCTTGCCCTCCTCCTTGAGGTCATGAAGGGTGGAGATCGTGCTCACTCAAGTAGGAGGATGTAGGGGAAGCAATTTCTTCCAGAATACAGACGGCCTCTCTTTGCGACTTTCTTGAGAAAGACATGCATGCTGCTGCATCGAGAGTTGCCTTTGCCATAGCGGTGAGCCCAAAGAAGAAATCTTGTAATAAATGATATTTCATCATATTCTTGGTTGGGCATGATCTTTTGAGGTCCTTGAATCGCTCCCATGCTTCTCCAAGAGTCTCATCTTCGTACTACTTAAAGGTGTTAATCTCCCACAAAATTTGGTTGGTTTTGGTGGATGAGAAGTACTTGCCTAAGAAAGCGTTTGCCACCTCCCTCCAAGTAGTGATTCCTAAATCACTCAAGTTTGTATACCACAAACTTGCTCTACTATGCAAGGTGAATGGAAAAAGACAGAGTTTGATCGCATCATCCGACACCCCTTGGATTCTGAAGGTGTCGTAGATTGCCAAGAACCTGGAAAGATGGTATCTTGGGTCTTCCTTGGCGTATCCACCAAATTGTAAGGAGTTGATAAGAATGTTAAAGACTCCGGATGGAATTGTGTAGTTGAGGGAGTCTACGTCCTAGCATGGTACTCTGGATGTCATCCCATCGAGTGTCAAGTGAGCGAAGTCCATGAAGGGACGTCCTCATCCTCCATCGTGACTCGCGAACCGCCCGTAGTCTGGGATCCATCATGATTAGCTTCAAAATTTATCTCTCTCCTCCTTCTTTGTTCTTTCCTCAAAGTTCTCTCAATTTTTTCGATGTCTTGATTAAGCTCTTCTTGGTCTACATGTGACCCCGACGAGCGAGTCTGTGGAATACAACGACAAGAGACTATGGGAAAAACTAGAGTAGCACTTAACTAAAAATAAGTAAAATCAACCTAACCATCTCGTAAATCACAAAGATGTCTTGGAAGATGCCGCTTCCCAACAACATCGCCAATTGAAGAGTGGATTTTTGGGTGGTCCACCTTGTAATAAAGGGAGTACTGGTGTAATGTCAAACCATAAGGAGCAGGTTCGAGACATCCCGAGCGAACTACAATTAAGATTAGGTTGAAAAGTATTTTATAAATTAAGTTGGGTGAAGCAAGCAAAGACAAGCCTAAGTAGAAAGGGTGTAAAGACAATTTAAAGGAAATTGGGCTAGGTGCCCTTCACACATCCCTACGTGCTTGGTCTCTCTTGAGCTTTTGTGTCCGTGGTGGCCCTAGGTGAACTATGGTATGCACTTCACAGCTAAGTACTTCACGCCACAAATAAGGTACTAGGGGGGCCCGGCGAGACCGTCACTCACACCTAATATTGGTAAGACGTCAACCTCACCTAGGTGTTAATACTACCACAATTTACCTCTCCTAGACCTCACTCATTAAACCACCAACCTTTGCCAACTACACACTACCATTATTGGAAAAGTCCATTTTTATGGTTAAGTCCGTCGGGTAAATGTATAGTCTAACGGTTAGACTTTTTCACGCTCTCCTTCATGGCTAAGTACTTCAGGTCACACTACAATCGATTGGGAAGGAGTCTAGGTCATTACTAACGCTCTCGCCATTAGGTTCCAATAGAGGTCTCTTACCCCAATACATTACGCCGACTAACTGCTACACGCTCTAAAGATTAAGCCCATTCGAAACCAACAATTTTGGGGGCGCTAAGGCACCCGACCCAAACGAGAACTACTAACACATAGTCATTTAAACAAAATAACTATGCATTCAAAGGAACAATATCACAAAAGCGATAAAGAGAAAGGAAAGAGAGTGCTCAATCTCGGTGAAGAGCTGCTCGATCCGAACCCTTCATCCACTTCTCGCTCCTTGAGCTTCTCCTTCAACAACTAAAATCTTAATTTTTAGTCTTTGGTGTCCAAGCTTACAACTTGATGGATTGAGGGGGTATTTATAGAGAAGTCTCCCCCTCAATCCTAAAATGAGATTAAAAGTCTCAAATGCCCTCAATATCTAATTCTCCTAGGCAAAATTTGGCAAAAATGCCATCCGGTGCAAGTGGCGCCATCCGACGAGCTGAGCTGGCAGGCAATTCTGGTGTTTGGGCATCGACCGGTAGGTGTGGAGTTCAGGCAGCGGCATGGGCACCGACCGGTGGGTGATTCCATCGTTTGGCAGTTTCTTCGTGAAAATGCTCGCCTCACTCTCTTCTGGCACCGCTCAGTGAAAATGGGGTGCCGCTCGGTGGGACACAGGAGGTTCGAAGAAATCTGGATGAAGTCCCCCCACCGTCCGTCGAATGGGCCGCCGCTCGGCATGTGCCTGCAGGAGAGACGCTGGCCGATGCAAATTTTGCCGTTCGGCGAGTGCAGCTTGGTTCCGGCTGGCTATTTCTCGGCCTGACTCGTCCAATGCTCGCCTCTTCTCACTTGATCCTCGCGTCCCTGCAAAATCCTCTTCCAAAAGATACGAAGACAAAAGGCTGAAACCATCCTAGGCAACAGACCTAAGAATGATGTAAAATGACTCAAACAGACTCGAAAACGGATCTAAATGACCCTAAAATGAGCGTTTCTTGCGTCCATTAGCCACATTCTCCACCGAAATAGATTAGTTGGATTGTGGTTATTACAGGTGTCGTGGGTCAAAAGATCCAAAACGTAGCTGACTGAGGAGTGGAATTCGGTGATGGTTGTTACGTGCAGCTGGAGTGGAAGCCGTTGGTGAGCTGGCTGTAATGGTCTCCTCCGACTGTCGTGGGATATTGTTTTGATAGGGGACACCACTAATTTGAAGATGTTATTTGGGTGGGTTTTTTTTGTCGAGGAAGCATTTGAGTTTTTTTGGTTTTTTTTAAGGTTTGTAGATATTATTTTTAAAATAACTTAAAGAAAATATGTCATTTTAGGATGACAAAGACGCCACATAAGCTGATGACATATCGTCGGTGATCAGAAAAATACTTTCAGGGTGTTATTTGACTCATTTAGAGAAATACATGAGGTTATGTGATCCATTTTCAAGTATATGGTGCTAATTGAACCTTTTGAAATAGTAGAAAGATTATTTGGTCTTTATTCCTTTTAAAATTTATATTTTTGATAAATTAATAAGAAAATAAATTTTAGAGACTCATATAAATATATATTTATATAATATCATAAATTGATAGTCATCTAAAATTACAAATACATACATATAATTATGACGATTTAGTAAAATATGAATTTCTGACTTTTTTTTACTTAATCTAATTGATCTCATCCCTAATTTTTCTCAGCGCTTTTAAGAGCTCCAGTGTCGTCTCTTCTTAGTGCAACAGAAATTGCAAGATTGATAACGTTAAACTTCCAAGGATCAGGTGTCACTACATATATATACCCCAAAAATTATGAAAATGGAGCTGAGATGGATGATCATCCTAGTCATAA
Source organism: Hypericum androsaemum (assembly GCA_963995505.1). Taxonomy (NCBI): domain Eukaryota; kingdom Viridiplantae; phylum Streptophyta; class Magnoliopsida; order Malpighiales; family Hypericaceae; genus Hypericum; species Hypericum androsaemum. The sequence continues at coordinate 15,147,929 of OZ023186.1, forward strand.
GATATATAAAATCTCGAAGTCTAGTGTTGTTCAAATACTACACTAGATTTAGATATTTTTGTTACAACAAGACGACGATCAAAATGACTTTTTAAAAATAACACAAGTGATGGCCTAGCGGCATAAGACATAAGATGATTTGACGGATGTCCAATGTTCAAACCCTCAAAATGTGCATTCTTAGTGTAAAAAATTAACTTTAAAAAAATGATGCAATGGATGAAGGATGATTTAAAAGCATTACACAAAATAGTATTTTCAAATATTTTTTAAATTTATAAAATATGTAAAAATATATGTATTTATTAAACATATCACTTTTTGCAAAAGTTTGAACCAAGAATTAGCATTAATATTTTCTAAAAAGTAAATATTAGTTATTACAGTAGAAGAATTTTTAAATTTTAAATCAAAATTTTTTATTAGTTTAAAGAGCTTGTCAATTTAGAGTATCACTTTAGATGAGTTCTACTATAGTAGAAGTCCATCTTGAAGAGCTAGTTATTTCAACAAAGTTAACATTAACATCACATTTGTAGCATTTATGTACATAGGAACTTACCAAGATCCCGGTCAAGATTCTTTAGATCGCGTTGAATATGTCTTTGTAGATGTCATTTACCGCGTTCCCTACAATATAGATTTCTAGTATATCATTAAAGATGCCATTATAGATGCCATTAAAGCTGCCATTAAAGCTCGCAGTGAAGATTTCTTAGATGGCTTAAGAGCTGCCATTGAAGATCTCATTGTAGATGCCGTTAAAGCTTTCAGTGAAGATCCCGGTCAAGATTTCTTAGATGCCCTTAAAGATATCCTTAAAGCTGTCATTAAAGTTCGTAGTGAAGATTCCTTAGATGGCTTAAAAATTGCCATTGAAGATCAAATTGCAGATGCTGTTAAAGCTGCCCTTAAAGCTTTCAGTGAAGATCCTGGTCAAGATTCCTTAGATGCCCTTAAGCCGGTTGTTTTACCTTTTGGGGTCATACAAGGTCATTCACCTATACATCTTGCTCGAGAGTTACACATCTTGCTCGAGAGTTAGAAAAGTTAGATACAGATTGGCTTTGGTTTTTGAATATTCAATTGGTATTTGGATATTTAAATGTTGATATTTAATGATCTCGTCAAGTAGGAATAATGAGTTGTGAAAAAATATAAATACGCTTCAACCAGGTTATTCTATTCCATCTCTTAGTAAAGTTTGTTTACAAAACTTCTCCCTTTGGTGCGCTGGGGGAACCGGTTGATTGACCGTGTGCGCAAGGAAGTTCATCTCATAGTTATCAAAGCGGGTGACGCGGCACGACGCAGCCAACCAAAAATATGACGCGGCGCAGTAACGAGGCACAGAACGGGGAGTTATAGTTTGACGCGGATATTAATACTGTTATTCATAATTAGAAAAAATACTTGTAAATATTCATGATTAGAAATAAACACTTGTAAATATTTATAATTAGAAAAAAAAGTCAATGCAACAAATCAAAACATACATGCAAATGCCAATAAATGCAAGGAAATAAACACTTTAAGACTTCAAGACTTGATAGTTTAAACATCATGAAAATCAAAGTCTTCATCGTCACTTCCTTCGCGACTAGATCTTTCGTGATCTTCATCCTCTTCATCTACTTCCCATGCTCTTGGCCTAAACCTAGATGAAGAAGGTGGTGGCGCAGGTGCAGGTGCAGGTGCAGGTGCCTTCTGCGCTGCTCGACTCCTAGTGTTGAATATAGGCTCAGCAACACCAGATGCACGTTCAACATCTAACCAAGACAAATCATCACCTTCATAAACCAAATCAGCACCACCTTCACAATCTTCATCTCCCAATAACCATTCGTTACTAGCATCAAGTTCATCCATGTCAAAAGGATCAATCTTATCTTTACTGTCGTAGTGTTCTTTCAAAGTTTGGTTATACTTGATAAAAACCAAATCTTGCAACATCTGATGTTCAAGCCTATTTCTTTTCTTGGAGTGAATCTATAATATAAAAAGTAAAAAATAAATGTTAGTTTAAATGATAAATATACATTATGAAAATCTAAATTTAAAGAACTTAATATCAACTACTTACATGATCAAAGGAACTCCAATTGCGCTCACACCCCGATGAACTACAAGTCAAACTCAATATCTTAATGGCAAAGAGTTGCAAATTTGGTGTTTCTGATCCATACCTCTTCCACCACTCAGCTGCAAATGCAAGAGAACCCTTAGTCTCTTAAATAAAAATTGTTGTGTATTAGATTACGAAATAGTCAAATAGACTTAACCCACCAGGAGATGTTTTGTCTCTTTGCCTTCTTGCATACTCCATTCCAAAGAAGCCTTCAGCCATCTTATATGCTGTCAATTCTTCATGGATGGCATCGAAGACTTCATCACTTATAGAAAGCTTTTCCATGCAATTATACAGGCCCTTCAACAATAAACTATCGTTCTCAATCATTGGATTGCTATAAAAGTATGCTGGATTTAGATAATGCCCAGCTGCATGCAATGGATGATAAAGTTATTCCGTCCATCTGCTATCAACGATTGCAAGTATCTCTTTATACTTGCTTTCATTGTGGTTGAAGCCAATTCTAATATACTCCTTTGCGTTCTCCATTGCTTGATAGATGTAACCCATTGCGGGTTTTTTTTCATTATCAACAAGCCTGAGTACGCCCACAAGAGGCCCCATAGCTCTGAGAACATAAAGAACATCATCCCAAAAAGCAGTTTGAAGAACAATTTTTGTTGCATTCTTTCCCTTAGGATCTTTGCTTGCCTTCAAATTCTCCCATTCTTGTGAAGTGAACATCTTTCGAAGCTCTCCTTTTCGCTTCTGCAATCTTTTCAACGTAAGAAATGTTGTAGCAAATCTTGTGACTCCAGCTCTCACCAACTCACCTTTTGTCTTATGTCTCATTAAGTTTAAAACCAAAGAATGGTTATAAATGAAACCCACGAGACTAATTCCTTTTTGTATAACTTTTTTCACTTTAGAAATCTTTCCAATATCTTCTAGCATTAAGTCTAAACAATGTGCAGCACATGGTGTCCAAAACATTCTTGTTCTCTTGGCTACTAAAAGTTTACCTGCAAAACAAGAGCCAATACAACAAATAAATTAACAAGATATATAGAATTATAGATCACAATTAAGATAGTACAGTAGCAATACTTACCGGCCAATTTGTAATTACTTCCATTGTCGGTAAGTAGCTGCACAATGTTTCTTTCACCAATCTCCTCAACAAACTCATCCAAAAGTTTAAAAAGCAACGTTCCATCTTTCACGTAGTCAGAAGCATCAACACTCCTAACAAACATTGTTCCCACTGGAGAATTGACCAAAACGTTGATCAATGTTCTGCTCTTTGTATCAGTCCAACCATCTGACATTATGGAACAACCATATTTTGCTTGCTGCTCCTTGTTAGACTTTAACGTATCACGAGTATGTTCCAACTCTTTGTTAAGCATTGGAACTCTCAACTCATGATAGCTTGGAGGCTTCAAATTAGGCCCATAATGACCAATTGCTTCGACCATCAACTTGAAGCTCTTTGATTTTGCAACATTAAAAGCAATTCCATTATTGTAAAAAAACTGAGCTATATATTGGCATGCTTTCTCTCTTGCATCCTTAGCAAAAGCATCATTCAAGATTGTTTGCCTTCCTTTTGCTATAGTAAGCTCCGGTTTTTTAAAGAACATTGCATCCAGGGGGCCTTTTACACTCTTCTTGGCAGCCCGCAAATTGGCCTCTTCAATGGGCCTTTTTCCACTTCGCATCCGAGATATTTCTTGCATCATCATAACCTCATCGTCATCCACATGCACTTGCGATGGCTCACCTGACATAGTATCTTTTGTAGCTAATCTCTTTTCTTCACTCTCCCTCAAAAGCAATTTCACATCTTCGGGTGTTAAACTGCAACTAGTAACATTTCCTTTGATTCCCATTTGATGTTGTTTGGCCCGAGAAATTCCTGCAGTAGTTTCAACCTTGCAAAAATCACATGTAACTCTCTTCCTATTATTCTTGTCCTTCAAACTATTCCATCTCCATCCTATATCACCACCACTTGGTTTGAATAGCTCGGGAGAAGAAGAAACGGATGATGATGGGTGAGTATTACCATTAGTATTAGGAGTCGTTGTCATAGCTATTAGAAATAGATAAAAAAAATTTTCAACCACATACATATTACAAAAAAAATTCAGCCACATACATATTACATAACAATCTCATAATTTCAGATTTCAACCACAAATATACAACATATATTCAGCCACATACATATTACAATTTACATAACAATCTCATAATTTCAGATTTCAACCACAAAAATACCACATATATTCAGCCATCCTCCTTCTCACAGAACATTACATTTATCAAATCATTAAAAAAAGAAATAGAAATTAAAAGAAGAAGAGAAAAAAAAATCAAAAATAGCACCTGCCACCTGGGTTCTTCAAGTCGCCGGCGTCGGGGCGTCCTTGAGTGCGGCGGCGGTTGGCGGTGGTCGACGGAGCTCAGAGGTCGCCGGGGTTCGTGGGCTTGTGGGACCTTGGGGCTTCGAGGAGAAAATAAAAAAATGGAGGGAGAGAGGGGGAATGGCGTCTGTGAGGAAGGGAAAGAGAAGAGGAGTAGATATTTAGGTTTTTTTAAAATTACAATTTTACCCTTGAAAAAAATTAAAAACAGAGGGCAATATAGTAAACTTACCGGGTTTGGGTGAAGCGGCCGCTCCACCCCTGACGCGGGCCGCTCCGGCCGCTCCGAGTCGGCCACTCCGACCGCGTCGCCCGTCGTCTCGGGAGCGGGGCGGGCCGGCACGACAAACTCCAAAACCCCGCTCCGTTCCGAGATCTCGGCTGGAGCGGGCCGAGTTGACAACTATGGTTCATCTGTCCAGCCGTCTGGCATGAAAAAAAAAGGCTAGCACGGCTTGAGTCGCTCTCAATCAAGAAATCCTTAAAGTAACTGCAGCAAGCGGTTGGAGGATGTATTTTCTTTCTTTATATTTTAAATATCTATAGGAGGATACATTCAATGAGACCTACGAGTAATAGTAATAATGGTCGGGGTCGAAATCCCCGCTGGGAATTATTTTTTATCATTCTTCGAAACCTCGGAGTTACAAGCGCGTTCTTTCTTTTTGGACTTGGTTTCTTTACATTAAGGTGTGAGGTGCAATGTTCAATCACCGACAGTTGAAACTGTTCACACATTGGAAAAGGAATTGAAGAATTCCGAGCAAACTAGGGAGCCAAAAATACTACGAGAAAGGGTCAAGAATCAGTCAAAAAATGTGAGCCAGACTGATGCTGAAAGCGTGAAGAAGGACGAAAAAAAAGCTATCGCAAAAATGAAGAAGACACAAACGAAAATGATACTTTCCTTACAGGTGATAAGGAGTTTGCGAAGAGTGACCTCTGATAAGATCTAACAACGTTCGATTATGGATACTCGAGAACAGACTTAAAAAAAAGTCATAAAAGCTTGATAACTCCGAAAAGAACATGAAACTAGAAAATATTAATATCCAAAAGCTGCAATTACATATGTATCACAATATCTACAACTTGTCAAGTACCCAAATTGCTTTTACAGCTACCATGAGATCAGGTTCAAATTGCGGTCACAATTCTCATCACCACAAAAATTTACTTATAAGTTCATTACAGGAAGCTTCTTATCAGCATCTGAACATCCAATTAAGAATAAACTAATCAATTGAACGTTTTTACAGATTCTGAATACATTAACAGATGAACTATAGCATGACATTGAAACGACCTAAAGAAAGTGAAGCCGGATGGTTTGAACCATGGTCAATACACACAAGCTAAAATTCTACCTCTTTGCCACTTAAGTCAGGCTCCAAGGAAACATCAACATAGTTCTAATTGAATCATACCAATTTTGGATGGAAGAACGCCAATCTGAAGCAGGTCCAACGCCAATCATATCATGTCAAATAAATGGCAATTATTCCATGTTAATAACCTAAATCACATGTCCTAGTTGCAATTCCACAATCAAGTTTATTACGATTTGGACCAACGGTACTTTATAGATACTTTAGCCGAAAGAAATGGATGATAACGGAGAGCGGATATACACAGCTAATCTAATTATGCCCTAGCAGCAAGATGGATGTACAGATCTCCGTATCAATCAAAAACCAATTACTAGAGTACCCAATATGCTTTTTAACAACAACTAGAGTTAATCTAAGTGGTAAGAAACTTGAATTCAAGAAGTTATTTAGTCTTACGAATGTAAAAAATATTATTAGAAGAGTCGTCTTAAATAAAGTCCGACAGTATTCAACTCTAAATAATCTGAGAATTACCAAAATAAATAATTTTAAAGACAATTTACTTGGAATCTAAATTCGGGCTCCATGCCCATGGATCTTGTAAAGGAGCTACATATAATTAATTATATACCTTCTTACTGAAATAACAGATGATAAGAATATATGCCTTTTTAATAAGTTTAACATTAGGGCTGCTCGATTTTGCTTAAGAATATTTTCTTGGAAAATAACTTTCAACATTCTTTTTAAACAAAACTCTTTACATAAAATATTTTTCAGATGTTGGATGCTAACCTTTTCCATAATCGATCTCCACAAAACCCTCGAAAGGGAACCAGGTCTTGCAAAATTGACCAAAATGGCATTCGCCTGCACCTCCACCCGCACCTCTTTCCTTCTTCCCGCCGCCTCCAACCAACGGTTTTGTTCCTTAACCACCACGGAAACTCATGGGAAACAGCTCTATAATAAAACTAGGTTGGAAGCCAGGAGAAGAAGGAAAGGTGCAGGTGCAAATGCAGATAAAGAGCATTTTGGCATATAACATATGGTATATTATATTTCTCCTCTCCTATGTTCTGGAAATTTGACGAGGAAATGTAACTCTATATATAAGCACGAAGAAGAGGAGTAGAGGGTAAAAGCTCGCATTTGGGCGTGTGAGAGAGAATGAGATGGAGGGCGAAAAAGAGACGACAAAGAGGACAAGGAAATTAAGAAATCTCCAGTAAGGTGAAGGGGCAGGAGATAGAGGGCGGATAAGGAAATGACAAGTCAACTAATAATATTTTTTTTTTGTTATGCCCTAATTTTATGCCGCGGATTAATCAAGATTCGAGTCAAGTAATATTTTTGAAATTATAGAATGCTCAACATATTTTTGACATTACTGGATTCGAACTCAAAAACTCTTGATTAATTTTTTTTTGTTTATAGCATTTGGTATGCGTACACCCACAAATCCAAGTTCGAGCTGGGTATCACATTCGAAAGGTGACAAAAATCTCCCAATAAATATTTAAGATTGTTAAATCCTTAAATACTGAACTTGAATTTTTTTTAATTAAGTTAGAATAATCTTATCACCAATTAATTTAAATATTCATTTTTCTAAAAGAAGTATTTATTGGAAGATCACTTAGATAAGATAGAATAACATATCCACCGGATCACTTTATTCATTACTTTTTTTTAGAAGGGATTCAGTACGGTGTACAAGGACGCACTGGAAATTGATACAATTATTTTAGAGAATTGCTACTCTTCCCAAAAAATATAAAGAGAATTAATAATTGATCAGATACTGAAGTTATTTTCCTACTGTTGCATTGCGATATGCTTTCTACATATTCTGATTATTTATTAGTAAACCCATGGCCCCAGTAAGTTCTCATAATGGTGAAAACGAAACTCTTACTATTTACGCTCAAAGTATATCATTTTCTTCATTAAATTCTTATAAATGTAAAAAAATCTAAAAAGTTATTTCTTGTTTTTTTAATAGAAAGAAAGTAGTTTTTTTTAAAAAAAATAATACATCAAATTCATCGGAATGGACTGCAAGTCACTGCACATAAACATACCTAATCTACAAAGCTTATTAAACCAATTAGCCACTTGGTTGAGAATCCTCGGAATGAAGTGTAACCTACAAGGTAAAATTTTCAACTATTCACAAATACGAAATATAAAATCTTCGACTTGCCAATAGACACAAAATTGGATCATTTATGAAGAGTAACTAGTCTCGATCAAAACGGGAACAACATGGAATTTCCTTCCAACTGCAGCTAAAGCGATATCGATGGCGAACAGCTCAGCTCAGCTAAAGAAAGTTGTTTCTTGTTACGTTATATCCATCCTCGTAGCCCCACCATACATCACTCGATTATAATAGTGGCTGTCCAAATGGGACGAGACGAATTTCGGTCACTTCGGCCACGTGATATAAAGACATTGGGCACGTGGGATTTGACGCATCAGCTAATGACATGATTCCACGTGGGAATTTCCCATCTGACTATCACATTGGGCGATGTGGGTCTGGACTGGACATACTTTAATCTCCGACCAAAAAAACTGCAGACTACTTTAAACTGTCCAAGTGAAACCGGTTAATTTTTCAAAAGGGGGTTTATTTCCCCGACAATTTTCTGAATGGGGTTGTCAAGGGATGTTTTCCTTGTCTGGGGTCGAGCCAGAAACCACTCCAGCGGGAGCGTTTTTCCTTTGCCAAAAACCGCTCCACCGGGAGCGATTTTTCCTTTGCCAAAAAACGCTCCACCGGGAGCGTTTTTTCCTTTGCCAAAAAACGCTCCCGGTTGACCGGTTTTATGTTGTCACTGAAAAAAAAAATTTAGCTACAGTGAGCAAAGGGGAGAAAATCCAAATAAAAAACACACAACGGCTCTTATTCTGAATCGAACCCAAGGACCTCCACATTTTTAGATAAGCGCTCAAACCAACCGAACTACGAGAGCTTACTGATTTATAACTTTGTAATAAATAATATATTTCATAGATAAGGGTTCTATGAAATATGTAACATATTAATTTTTAAATAAATACGTATTTGTATAAAATAATATTTTTTAAGTAAAAATGTAAAAATAATATATTTCATAAATACAAATTTATTTAATAAATAGTATATTATATAAATACAAATAAATGTAATATAAATAAATAATAACATATTACATAAATATAGATAATATATTACATAAATACGTATTTATTTAAAAAATAATATATTTCATATATTTATGAAATATATTATTTTTTAAGCTAGAAACCGTTTCATGGGAAGCTTTTTCTTTTTCGACCAAAAATAGCTCTATGGGGATATGTATTTATCTAAAAATAATATATTTATGAAATATTTTTCTTTTTCTTTTTCGACCAGAAACCGCTCCCCATGGAGCTTTTTCTTTTTCGACCAAAAACCGCTCCCAATGGAGCGGTTTCTGGTCGAAAAAAAAGGACCGGAGTCGGAAAAAAAAGAAGTCAGAAACTACTCCATGGGGAGCGGTTTTTGGTCGAAAAAGAAAACTCTCCGGTCCTTTTTTTCGACCAAAACAATCCAATTGGAGACGGAAGCGGCTTCACGAGGCTGAATACTCTTTGGAGGAACTGAAACAACAACAATGATAAAGAAAATTCAAACATCTCCGAATGCCTCGTCCCGGTACATGCCACGCCATCGCATATCTAAACTAATAGAAACCCGAGCCCCAATTTAATCAAACACAAGCACATAATTGCCAAGGGAATTGAAGGGGGGGAAAAGTTAACATGGTGATTGCGGTGGAAAAGTCAGAAACCGCTCCGGAGTCGAAAAAAGAAGAAGTCAGAAACCGCTCCATGGGGAGCAGTTTTTGGTCGAAAAATCCGACTCCGGTCCTTTTTTTTCGACCAGAAACCGCTCCATTGGGAGCGGTTTTTGGTCGAAAAAGAAAACGGTCCATGGGGAGCGGTTTCTGGTCGAAAAAGAAAAAGAAAAAGAAAAATATTTCATAAATATATTATTTTTAGATAAATACGTATCCCCATGGAGCTATTTTTGGTCGAAAAAGAAAAAGCTTCCCATGGAGCGGTTTCTAGCTTAAAAAATAATATATTTCATAAATATATGAAATATATTATTTTTTAAATAAATACGTATTTATGTAATATATTATATATATTTATGTAATATGTTATTATTTATTTATATTACATTTATTTGTATTTATATAATATATTATTTATTAAATAAATTTGTATTTATGAAATATATTATTTTTACATTTTTACTTAAAAAATATTATTTTATACAAATACGTATTTATTTAAAAATTAATATGTTACATATTTCATAGAACCCTTATCTATGAAATATATTATTTATTACAAAGTTATAAATCAGTAAGCTCTCGTAGTTCGGTTGGTTTGAGCGCTTATCTAAAAATGTGGAGGTCCTTGGGTTCGATTCCGAATAAGAGTCGTCGTGTGTTTTTATTTGGATTTTCTCCCCCTTGCTCACTGTAGCTATTTTTTTTTTCAGTGACAACACAAAACCGGTCAACCGGGAGCGTTTTTTGTCAGTGGAGCGGTTTTTGGCAAAGGAAAATCGCTCCCGGTGGAGCGGTTTTTGGCAAAGAAAAAATGCTCCCGCTGAAGCGGTTTCTGGCTCGACCCCAGACAAGGAAAACATCCCGTGACAACCCCATTCAGGGAATTGTCGGGGAAATAAACCCCATTTTGGAAAATTACCCAGTGAAACCCCACCTCAAAGTTGAGGGAAGAAATTGCACTAAATAAATATTAATTTTTTTTAAAGGTACTAAACAAATATTGTAGATAATTTGTAGGATATTATTGTCAAGCCCCAGGAAAACCATCACGATAATTGCATCAAAAGACTACATTAATTTAAAAATACGTCACTGAAGGAGGACCTCTACCAATGGATGCTCTAATATCTAGATTTTATTTCCGTCTCTGATCCACACCTTTTTTTTGGCAAATTATACATCATAACAATGTTAGAATTTAAATTTTGAACCTCCTAAATATTTACAATATTTTGTATCGTTATGCTACAAGCTCTTAGGCTTAAAAAAAACCTATTTTGTTGAATTAAGCAAGTTCGTATGTCCAATTCTTTCTTACCCAACAAGCATAACATCTTATAAACATTAACATCTCAATATATGACATCATAAGCATTAACAACTCAATTATAAACGTACATCGCCCTCAACATAATAACTACGATCAACGCACAATTGAAACTCCAAACATGATACTCAACCAAAACACAAACACGACATATGACCAAATTTCAGAGCTCTCTCTAATGTATGGTGGATTCGCGAAGTGCACGAATAAATATTCATCTACTCGTATAGAACATATAATACGAATATATACACACTAAGGAGCACAAATAAGCATGGTTATCAAATATGCGGTCCGACCGACAGTCCAACCATGATTCGGTCAGAATAGCGTACCGGGTTTGGCCAGAAAACTGTCCACCTTACCACCCGCCTAAAAAATGGCCGGACCGGGTAGTTTGACCAAATTTTTGACTCTGTTTTTTCCGGTTCGTAAGGTTGAACCAAAAAATTAGCTATTTTGACCAAAAAATCATGGTTGGTAAGATATTTTGACAAAAAAATGACCAACCCATAATAAAAAAAAGAGAAAATTCATGTTTAGTCGAATATTTTCTTCTTTTTTTAGGATTTCAAGGTTATGGTGGGTCAAATAAGAAAGAAAAAGTTGGAGTTGTGGGATATGGGTAATTAAAGTATTAATAAATATATATTTTAATATATATATATATATATATAATACCGGTCCGATCGGTGCTCTAACCGGTTCGACTGGTTAAAATACGACCCAGAGGTAAGAGCGGGTCGCTCTCTAGGTCGTATTTGAAAACCATGCAAATAAGTGTAATACTCCCGTGAGGCTTGAATATGTTCCTACGCTCTCGTAGAACGCACAACATTGGTTTGTATGCTATATCGGAGCATAAAATAAGTGTCAAGAATCCCTATGCACATATCTAGTCATCATACATCAAACACAACTTGATAATATCTTCAAACCTCTCAATCACATGGAAAAGGGAAAAGTACATTTTACCTACTTGTGATTTGCCCAATTTCGTGTTCAGACCGTGTGGTTTCAATTTGGTAATTCAGTCCCCATACTTTGCAATCTTTTAGAGCATACGGTCCACTCCAGATGATCGGCTAAAAATGCCACCTGGCTTGCCACGTGACATGGGCAAATTACAAAATCAGTCCCAATTATTATTTTAATTTCTCTCCAAGTAATTAATTTAATACCAACTCATCTTCTTCAACATTTCACCCCCCCTCTCTCCACCTCCACGCCCACCCTCCTCCTCTCCTCCATCCTCTCTCCCCTCCTCCTCTCCCACAACTAGACAACCAAACACCACCAAAGCTCATCTTCTTCGTCCTCTCCTTCCTCTCGTCTTCTTTTAGCCAAGAGCGCCTCAAAGCGCCCATTGCGACCTGCGTTCAATACGCTATGCACACACGCACATGCTCGTGCTCGGATGGTGCTACGCACCATCCTCGCAACAGTCCGAGTTGGCTTTCCAGATGGTCGATTCATTTCCTAGCTAACAAGGAGCATCTCCTTATAAACTAGAAGATTTTCCTTGTTGTTTCCAATGTGGTAATGCTATTTCCATTTCCACTTTTGGGCCTACCACTTGGGCTTTTCACTTTGGGCCAGATGCATTCCAAATCAAACAATCTCCCACAGGAAGTCGATGTGACTCCATGCATCCAGGGCGTTGATCTTCTATTGATTGGCCTCATTTTTCGCCACCTTCGGAGCCTCTTCCTTCAAGAATCAGACCAGGTTGAGCGTCGTCAGGTAGAATAGCATCTTCTGTTGCCATCTCTTGAACTCGGTGCTATTGAACTTGGCTGGCCTTTCAATGTGGACAGTTCCTGGGACCGTCGGTGCAGAGCTTGATGATGCCATCTTCAAGTACACAGATCTCGTCTTACGATTGTTGTTTGTCGGAGGTGGTATACTTGATTAGGATCTAGTCGAGGCAATAGTTTGACTCTTTCTTCGTAAGACAAAATTGCCTCGTATTCAGTACTTACAGGCTATGGCAATCGTCCCCAAGATACAACTACTTTCAGACTTCGAGTTCGTAGCACAACGACTCTCGAAACTTCGGGCGAACCGTCGAATACTCAAAAATTTTACTGAGAGAGAGAGAGAGAGAGGAGAGAAAACTACAATGCTAATGAATGATTATGCACTTGTAGTTGGGATGATGACAAATGAGTGCAGGAGGCCTTATTTATAGGCCATGGAGGAATTCGCAGGCACTTCCAAAGGGCACGATCATTGCTCGATTGAATGTACACTGTCATTCTCCTAAAAGTTTAAGGGTAGATGGTAGCATATATATATAATTCTAACAGAGCATATTTATTTTTGGGAAAATTACGCTCAGATCTCTATAGTTTGACGTCCCTCCCTTTCGGGTCCCTGCATTTCCAAAATCGTTCCTGACGTCCTCGAAGTTTGGTTTTATCAACTTTCGGATCCCTGACAGCTCTTTTTTTCATTTTTGGTCATGGAAATGACCAAAATATTCTTAAACAAAAATAAAAAAATTTACCTTCTCCAACCTTTGAACAAAAACACCAACCACCAAAAATCAACCCAAAAATAAGATCAAACTAACCAAAATCAATAACATCAAGAAAAAAAAACAACAATCCTCATCACCCTACTCTTCGTCCCCTCTATACCCCAGCTCACTCCCGTACCCGGACTCGTTCCCTAGTGCCGTCTCGAAATACCCAGATTATCCATTGTACCCGAAACCCTCCCTCTCCTCCCTCTCCCTTGATGACGGCGTAGGATTCCTGGCCTTGCTGACGTCGGAGGCCCAGTTGGCCTCCCCGCCGTTCACGAATAGCTCTCCGCTGGAGTCCGTTCCCACTGCCACGGGGAAGTCAGAGCAGGTACCTTGGGCCCCGGCGGCAGATGCGGCCTCGTTTCCCATGATTGGGTTGCGATTTGTCTCTGCTCGCTGTTTTGAAAACTTTGTTTGTCTCTTCTTTGGGTAAGGGGTATTGGGTTGTTTTGTTCTTCTAAAGTCACTGCTATAGAGTAAGCTAATGATCTAAATACTTTTACCATAGATGAGCTAGTAGGATTACTCATGACTTGTGAGATCAAAATGACCCAAGAGTGTAAGGGAAACAATGGGAAAATACTGACACTAAATGAAGAGAAAAAAAAGAGCATCAAAAATGAAAAAAAAGAGCCGTCAGGGAAATTTTTTAAAATAAAGTCAATATTGAGTTATCTTGGTGGGTTTTTTAGTTTCTGACAAATTCTTATGTTGGTTTGGAGGTGTCTTAGAGGGAATTGAAGGTTTGTTCATGAACAGTCTCTAGCTTAGTTTCTGGGTTGGAAATTTGAAAATTCCCCAAGTGAGCTTATTTTGCAGGAGACTGTGATTAGTTACATTGGCCATAGGAAGATTGTCGAACCCTCGCTTTACAGGGTGTTTGAAGCTGAAATCATCCTCAATTCAGATCCCACCTCGTTGTTCTTGGTTTGAGTTTTTTTTTTAAATTTTGATCTAAATTGTTTTTCTTAATGTTCTTGGTTGTGTCTTTGATTTTGGTTAGTTTGATCTTATTTTTTGGTTGATTTTTGGTAGGTTGTGTTTTTTTCAAAGGTTAGAGAAGGTGAATTTTTTTATTTTTTATTTAAGGGTATTTTGGTCATTTCTATGATCAAAAATGAAAAAAAGAGCCGTCAGGGACCCGATAGTTGATAAAACCAAACTTCGAGGACGTTAGGAACGATTTCGGAAATGCAGGGACCCCAGAGGGAGGGACACCAAACTACAGGAACCTGAGCGTAATTTTTCTTTTATTTTTTCTTTCAAAAAATGTTTTGATATGTATTTAAGTTTGTCTTGCTAAAAAATTGCCAAATTTTGGACCAACCTTAAGTTTATTTCTAGGAAAAAGTTTATTTTAGTACCATGTGGATTCACACATTTTTAACTAAATACATTGTGGTTTAGCTTTGTTCATTTTGGTGACGGAGATTTCCTAAAGTGACATTTTTGGTGACAATCTTTAACCTAAGTTAACTTGTCTCACTTGACCTTCCACGTCATTGCCACATAATACTTCTCTCTCCTAGGTGACGATGACGTGGCAATATAAAAACTCCAATTTAACCTAATGTAAAAATTCCCAAACCCCAATTGACACTTTGGGTTCGGGATTTTTTAAGATAAGGTTTTAAATTGAATTTTTTTTACTTTGCCACATCATTGACATTTATGAGAGAGAAATCTCTGTCACCAAAAATATCACTTTGGGAAATCTCTGTCTCCAAAATGAACAAAATCAAACCAAAAGGTATTAAGTTAAAAATGTGTGAAACTACTTGGTACTAAGATGAACTGATTTCTATGTCGTACATTAAAAGTTCTAACTTTAAATTTTTATTTATATAATACTGGATGACTATGGTAGATGTTGTACGACTTTATCATCAATGAAATTTCAACATTTTAAAATAAATAATTGTGAAAATATTGAACCGTTCAACTAGCAAGCACAACTAAAACAACTTAAATCAACTAGTGAGTTTATTATTTTCAAATTTTTTTAACTCAAGAGTGTTAAATATTTGTCTGAAGAGTTTTTTCATCTTTCAAAAATCTCACGCAACTTAGAATTGGATGCACATTGGATGTCCAGATACCAAGTAATATAAAATAAAAGATATGTGCGTGTAAAACATGCACGGGCCAATAACTGAAGCAACAACACATGGGCCAGTAGGAAACAGCCCAATTTCTGCTGTCGGGCCCATGGGCCTCAAGTTCTAGACTACAAGTTGGGGATTTTGAAAGAGTGGGAAGTGGATGGCAGATAAAATTTGGATTCCACAGGTTTACCAAAATCAATTCTCGTCGAGAACCCAGTAAATTTAAAGAATCTTTTAAAAAATGAATATAATATATTATTTTTTTGAAAGGTAAATTATTACACCATGACATTGCCAAAGTGTGAACTTTGGACCTCTTAGATATTTACAACGCCTTATGCCATTGGGCTACAAGCCTTTTGGCATTTATTTATTTATTTATAATTTCTCTGCCACTAATTCTCCCTTAACCTCCAACTCTTTATTTAGGAAGGAAAAAAATTAGGAGAAAAGAGTAAAATATTAAGTATGAGCAAAAATGGATTTTTATTTAGATAAGGATCCTAAAGGAAGAAAAATGGAGTGAATGAAATTGAGAATAAATTTTCTTCTCTAACCACCAAAATTCATCCCTTTTTAATTTGGAGTGAATGTAGGAACAAAGATAAAATACACTTTCTTTTATCAGTAATAGAAAGAAAATTACAATAGTTTGCGATTTGATCATCAGGGTCAACGGGGTGGAAAAAGAGGAGACCAGTGATTAACCAATGTTAATTTTTCTAAACCTTAATAATAAAAAAATTATCTAGTACGTGATCAATTGATAAAAAATATTTCAAATCAATTTAATATTTTTAAGTAAAATTTAATTCAAAAAATTTGTCATCCCAATATTTTAATTTGTCAAGGTCTCGCAGTTGCTAATTAGATTTGGGTCTTTACTATCAACGTTCTGGTGGGTTTATTAAATTAAGGCTCGTTTGTTTGCACAGCATTTTCTGTCGTGATTTACTGAGAAAGTTTAGAGCAAGTCTTCAATTTCTTTTCCTTTACACCTTTTTTTTTGTAGACTTATATCTTTACAATTTCTTTTCCTTTATACCTTTTTTTTGTTGAGTTATATTTTTTTTTTGTTGAGTTATATCTTACTATTTCCTTTTATTTTAATCGACTTTTAATTTCTTTCTTGAGAGGTAATATTATTGAAGGGGGGAGGAGACGGCAAGGGTTGTTTGGAAGGGGAAAGTCTCTAACTCGGGTCGGTTTCCCGAAAGCGAGCGGAAGGGAACAATTCCGGGTCCAGCCGTCCAGGAAAGGTAAATATGCAGAATTATTTTTCAAAAAGAAAAACAAACATGGGAAAAGTAGAATTATATTTCCGGTAATTATGAAAGACGGAAATAGTCTAAATTATTTCCCAAACGTCCTTTTTTAAAATTCATAAGAGATCGGATCCGCCTGAAGGATGACCCATAACATTACCAACGGCGAGAACAAGTATGGACTACATCATTATTTTTAAAATTGCGACCAACCACTAGTTGGATTAGTCAGATCACAATCTAGCACTGCCACATAGTCATTTTTAGTTTAGTTATATTAATAGAGATTTAACTAAGTTTTTTATACTTATAAATATGAAAATTTCAAATTATTTGACTTTTTAACACTAAATATGATTAACAATAGTATATTTTAGTTAAATTTGTATGGTCCAATCAGACATATCAAATTGGGAAACAAATAAATTTGTATAGCCTCCAAGTTCGTTTTTTAAAACATTGGTCACTACAGTGCACACCTTTGGAAATAAAAAATAATTTAATACCCGTCCCCCCAATAAATGTAGTACAGAACCTGAGAATTAAAAGGCAATAAATAGAAGACGCATGACAAACACGACACGCACAGGGACAACAAATGCATACAGCTAATACGCACGTACAAACTCCTGCGGGTCTCAGACAAGACTGCAAGAAAACTTATCGCCAAAAAAAAGAAAGAAGAAGAAAACTACATGCAGATTCCTACCGGTACTACCGGGTATGGATTGGGCACGGAATGCTCAGATTCCGAACCGTTCGGAATAAAGACATGCGGGGACTTTTTTGCAAAAGCGCTAAAATACGGGGACCAAAATGAAAAAAGCCACGCACAAACGTAGGCCGGATACAAATGCCATTATCACATAACTGTGCATGCCAGTATCACATAACTGCGCATGCCAGTGTGACCTTTTTGCAAAAATGCTAAAATATGGGGGACCAAAATGAAAAAAACCACGCGTGCCATTATCATCAACGGGGACTTGCCACTGTCACAAATACACATGCTATTATCACATAACTGCGCTTGCCATTATCACATAACTGCGCTTGCCATTATCACATAACTACGCTTGCCACTGCGGTCCCCCTTCACTCCAAACCGTCCGGAATCGATTCCTTCACTCCGTGCTCAATCCACTCCCGGTACTACCAGGAAATTACCCGGCCATTTCTCATATCTTGCCTCAACCAACAAAAACTCAATAGTCAATAAAATTTTGAATTCAACTTATTAACAAGAAGTAATGATACATAATTGTTGGAGTCATCTTATATCCAATTTGAATTTGGATTAATTACCTTAAAAAAACTAACAAAACTTCAATTAAATCCACCCGCAACATTCTCTCCCTGTTGTTTGACGAAATCGCCCCAACAGCTAGCTAGCCATTGCGTCGCGTTGAGGATGAGTTTGTGTTTTTTAATTTTTTATGTTTTATATTTTGTAATTTTATTTATGTAAATTTAATATAACATGCGATAAATTTTGTAACAAATTTTGGAACGGTATTTTGGTCATTTCACCCACACAACTTTAACACTATTTTACTCAATGGAGAAAACATATGGTACTGATCTCACTATTCTACTTTTTTCTAATCTCAAATAACACACTTACTTGTAATTTGGGAAATAATAGTCCCGTAATTACAAAGAACGAAACCAAAACGAAGAAGACAAGCGATTTGATAACCCAGTTCTTAAAGAATGACTACGTCTGAGGGCATCCCAAGCCAGAATTTTTTCACTAGGTTTTTTGTGCGTCGCTACACTTTTTGTCACACATTACAATGAGTATTACATGAGTTTATATAGAGGAGCAACCCTAAATTAGGTTTAGAATCTGAGTCAAACTAAACAGGAAATCGATTTAATCTTCAGCAGGCACACCTGGCGGCCGCCAACCTCCTGGTGTCCGGCAGGACCCCGATTCGGCCAACCCCCTTGGAGCTTGCTAGCCCCTTAGCAGGCTCCAACTCCAAAACGCGTATGGCACTCGTCGGGCCCTTGGCAAGTGCGAATACTCATGCATAGTCTTTACTCGATCATCCAACGTCTTCTCCGAGCATCGATCAAGCTCCATAACCCAACATAATTAACCCACGTAGTTACTTGTAATTTACCCAACTAAACCAGAAATTTAGTTTGGATCCAATTTGAAGTTCATAAGCTACTTATATGTTACTTTAATCATTATTCACACCAAATTTATATGGAGCAAATGTGTAAAAATTGGTTGATAGTTATTTTTAATTTATACACTTGAGATTTAAATACTTATTAAACAGATTAATCTTATTTTGAATCGAAGTATGTGACAATACTTTACTCTCAATAATTCAAATTCAATACTTTTTAATTAATTAAAAAAACTCCTTCAACGGTGGATGTAATTGTTGTATATAATTGATTACGGATTTTTTTTTTGGAAAGGTATTGATTACAGTTTTTAGATTTACTTATTTTCGAATACGAGTTCACTCTATTAATATATAAGCAAACATAGCTAGAGTAAATGTGTACAATGGTTAATAAACCAATAACTTGATTTAGGTGAACAGTTTCCCATACTTATTTAGAATTGAATGTATTAAAACAATTTTGTTTTTAGTTAATACATGCCTACCGAGATTAAGAGTATAATAAATAGCAAGTATAATTATTTACTATTTTGATAATTTTTTTTATAAAAATAATCTACTTATAAAAAATCAATATCTTAGAACCAAGATAATTGTTAGATTAGATTATATTAGATTAATCAGTATAGTGATCTTGGGAATCAGATATTTAGGTCGTCTGAAAAATATTACACCCAACCGACCTCGTTATTTTCCTTAAAAAAAAACCCCACCTCGTTATAAATAAACCTTCCACCCTTCCAAGTCCCAGCTCCCTTGCTCTACCCAGTCACTAGGGAGAAGAAAATAAACCCAGAAAAAAACAGAAGAAAACCACTCTCCAACTTCATCAATGGCTAAGGTGACTAAATCCCAGAACTGACACTTGACATTCCCATTTCTGATTTTCCGTTTTCCTTTATTGGGCTCCTAAATATCATTTTTTTCTTTTTGTTTCCCCAGAAGAAGAACAACAGCGCCAACGCCAACGCCGGCGACGAAGGGCCGGTGAACGGAGAGGAGAAGAACGCCGCCGCCGGCGGAGGAGGGAAGAAGAAGACGGAGTCGCCGAATGAGCCCTTCGAGGTGGTCCTGAAGACGGAGATCCACTGCGAGGGCTGCGCCTCCAAGCTCACCAAACTCTCCCGCTCTTTCTCCGGTACCCATTTTTCAACTAACAAAAAAAAAACCTTAGTTTTAAAATAGTTAAAGAATTTGGCTTTTTACTATTTAATTTGGATTAGGAGTGGAGTCGGCGAAGGCGGATACGGGTTTGGGGAAGCTGACGGTGGCGGGGCGGGTTGACCCGGCCCAGCTCCGAGAGTACCTCGCCCAGAAGACCAAGAAGAAGGTCGACGTCGTTTCGCCCCAGCCCAAGAACAAGGAAGACAAGAAGAAGGACGACAAGAAACCCGAAGATGAAGAGGACAAAAAGGAGAAGGAGAAGAAGAAGAAGGACGACAAGAAACCACAGCTGACTACGGCTATGATTAAGATGAGTCTGCATTGCCAGGGCTGCATCGAGAAGATTAACAAGATTGTTTCGAAAACCGCAGGTGTGTAGAGATTGTTCTTTTTTCTTTTTTTGGGTTTAGGGTTGGGATTCGGATTAATTGGAAATGTGCAGGGGTGGAGGAGGTGTTTATCGACAAGCAGAAGGAGGTGGTGGTGGTGAAGGGGACCATGGACGTCAAGGCGTTGGTTGAGACTCTCAAGGAGCGGTTCAAGAGGAATGTGGAGGTTTTGCCGCCCCCCAAGAAGGAAAAGGAGGAAGTGGACAATGCTGGTGGCGGCGGAGGTGGGAAGAAGAAGAAGGGCGGTGGTGGTGGTGGTGGTGGAGGTGGTGGTGGTGGTGGGGATGAGAAGGAGAATGGCGGTGCGGGCGGGATGATGATGGTAGATGAGAACAGGATGGATTTGATGATGCAGCAAGGGTTTGCTCCGGGTTATGGGTTCATGGGTCAGCCTGTGAATGCACCGGGTTTCGTGGGTCAGTACGTGAATGCACCGGGTTTCGTGGGTCAGCCCGTCTATGGCAATGGGACCGTGGGCCAGCCGATCTACGGGAATGGCTATATGGGGCAGCCGGTTTACGGGTATGGCCCGGATAACGGGTACCAGGTCCCGGGTTACCCGGCACACATGAAGTTCAATGATGAGAACCCGAATGCCTGCACTGTGATGTAGTGCTTTTAGGTGAGTTCAGGGAGGAATGATCAACAAATTGTAGATAAATCCAATAGAAGACAGTTGAGCAACTGATAGTTTTTTGGGAATGATGGCTATATCATATGGTATGATTTTGGGGCAACTATTTACTGTCTGTTTATTTTGCTTCTTGGCGTTCCTGAAGGATGGTTGTTTGATATTGAATTAATGAAGAATAATATTGTCTACTTGGTTGGAAATTTTGTACTCCTTTTTTTTTTTACTCTAGCCTTGTTTGGAATTTGGATGTGCATGTTAGTTCCTTTCTTTTATTTTTTTAGCGTAGTTATTTCTTAATGTCGATTTCTGGTCTGATTGTCTTCTACTTGGGAAGGTTCAGTGAATTTGGTTTATGTTTGGCTTGGGATAGTCGGTTGTAGATGGGCAGTCAGTAATCTATAAGACTCGAATTCTATTGATTAATCAATTAAATCAGATTTTAACTTTCAGTTTATATCGTATTATATTATTGTGTCGACTATCGAAAGATTACAGAATTTTTCTAATAAAGATTGGGAGCTTAAACCAATATTCTCACATAATTGTTTGTATAACTTAATCGGATTCTAATGCCAGTCAGACGAACTCCAGATCATTTAATTTGGTAAGAGTGATCAACGCGTGGGAACAGAGACAATAACCCATTTTGGGTTTTTTTTCTGAATGGTGTTACTATTTACCACTTTTTGTGAAAAAAGCGTCCGATTTGAAAGTATTGCGGGGACGGTGTCCACGTGGCACGGACGCCGAAAAAAGTCAGATCTTGGACCAAGATCCGACTTTTTTTGTCGGATGACCAAGATCCGACTTTTTTTGTCGGATATATCATCCGACTAAAAAAGTCGGATCTTGGTCCAAGATCCGACCGTTTTTGTCGGATGACCAAGATCCGACTTTTTTTGTCAGATCTTGGTCGATAATCCTATCCGGTATAAAGTGGATTTCCGAAGGATATCGAGATCCAACTATAACAAGATCCAACACAAAAAGTCGGATTTCGGTCGGTATAAACACCAAAATTTGACTTTTTCCGTCGCTCACACTCCCGTCCCCGATATCGCCTTCCCGTCTGTCCCGCTCGCCTCGCCGCTCCCCGCTACCGCTCGCCGCTCCTGCTCGCCTCACCGCTCCCCGCCCCCGCCCCCGCCCCGCTCCCCGCTCCCCGCCCCCCGCTCCCCGCCCCCCGCCCCCGCCCCCCGCCCACCGCCCCCGCCCCCCGCCCCCGCCCCCCGCCCCCGCTCCCCGCTCCCGCTCGCCGGCTCGCCCGCCTCTCGGTCCGGCCCCCGACGTCGTATTAGGTAAATTTTTTAATTAGTTAATTATGAATGTTAGTTAATTGGTAAATTGGTGATGTTAGTTAATTGGTTAATTGTTGATGTTAGTTAATTGCTTAATTGTTGATGTTTTTTTTTAGGGATGTTAATTGTTGATGTTGGTTAATTGTAATTTGGAGATAATTGGTTAAAAAAATTTTGGTTCGAATGGTGCGACCAAAATTTTGGTCTGACCGGTCTGGCCAAAAAATTGATCAGACCAAATTGACCAATTTATGGTCCGACCGGTTTGACCGAAAAATGGACCGACCGGTTTGACCGAAAGATGGACCGACCGGTTTGACCGAAAGATGGTCCGGCCGGCCAGTTTGACCAAAATAAGGTCTGAGTGGTTTGACCGTTAAACAATTTGACCGTAATATGGTCTGTAATAACGCTATTTTAATTAATTTTTTGATTAATGTTCTAATTGTTCAATGTTTAACATTGTTGGATTTGCTAAGTTTGTTAATATATTGGTAAGTTAATATAATGTTCTAATATGTCTATTGTGTTGTTTAGATATGGATGCACAGCCATACGGGTATCTTCTAGGGAATGGAGGACCCTTAGATACGTCGGTATTAGTGCACCAGGATGTGCACCGTTCTCAGGACGTGTGGAACCGTGAGGTTCGTGAAGGGATTAACGATAATCAGGACACATTGTTGAAGATACACCGACGGAAATGGACAGTGTCTCATGTGCAGAACGAGGCCTTTATAGCCTATATGAAGGAGGCAGGTTTCTGGGATGTGTGGTGTATTGGCTGGGTCGTTCTCGAAACAGCATTTGTTACAGCCTTGGTGGAGCGGTGGCGGCCCGAGACCCATACGTTCCATATGCCTGTGGGTGAGATGACAGTTACTCTTCAGGACATTGCTGTGTTGTTTGGGCTTCCTATCGATGGTCACCCAGTAACAGGGTTGCAGACACCTCCTGATTGGCACGAGTTCTGCGTACGCCTATTTGGCAGTAACCCGGCAGATACCCCTGGAATGGTTTGGAAAAACCAAATTGCCCTTAAATGGTTCGAGGACCATTTTGACCTTGCTACTATCCCAATTGATGCTGGTGATGAGGTCGTAAAACGATATGTTCGAGCGAACATATTGCGACTTATCAGATGCATTCTTTTTCCCGAGTCTAGTGATGCCAGGGTGAACACATACTGGTTGCCACTTCTAGAGAATGTAGAGGCAATTGGTTCTTACAGCTGGGGTAGTGCGTGTTTGTCACACACGTACAGCCATTTATGTAGAGCCACAAGCTCGACACGTTCACTTATTGCCGGGGCGATGACACTAGTATGTATGTGGGCTTGGGAACGGATCATCCCAAATTGTCTGGTTTTGTTAAATCCGGCAATGCAACAACCTGGGCAAGCACTAGGCATCAGGTACAAATTATTACTTAATGCGCTGTAGCCGCTGATTAATCTTATAGACTTGACGTGATATTTTTATGTCACTGTGCAGGTGGAGTGGAAAATTTAACAGAGCGGCCAGCAAAAAAATAACAACCGTATCTGTTTACAGACGCAGGTTGGATGAGCTTAGAGAATCAGATGTAAGTAATTTGTTTATTAAATTTTAATGAATAGTTTTGACTTAAATCATACTGTGTTGCATACATATAACCATGACCATTTGGATGAGCTACGACTGTGTGCATTTGTTACAGGTTGTATGGATGCCGTATAACGACGAAATTCTTAGCAATCTCCCGACAATATGCCATCGTGATTGTGGCTTATGGTTGGCACGAGTCCCGTTGATATACTTTTTGCATGTGGAGTGGCATTATCCTGATCGGGTGTTACGACAGTTCGGATTACTCCAGGGTATTCCGGCTAGCCCTGAGATCGATGAGGCGACACATAGTGCGGTGGATGGTCGGGGTCAGGCTAGCCAAAATTGGAATGCTATTTACGAAGGCCATGTGAAGATCTGGGTGGAATTTCGGACAAGATATGTGTATCACGGAGTTTCTGGCATCGACACATATGGAATTTCTGGCCTTGTTTCTTTTCGGACAAACTCACGCCCATCGTTCATTACGAACGCCTCGATCTCCCTCTTTGCATCAAATTTGCTCTTCCAAATCGTACCCTCTTTCAACAAACCAGAACAACTTCCATCTATTGCTCGGTCGCAATCCCATTCTTCACCATAAACAGTCATCGATGATTGTTCACCGGGATCAGTTAGAGCGAATTCACCGTATCGTTGTTCTCGGTATTGTTGTTCCTCTTCTTCTACTACTTCTTCTTCATCTTCGTCTTCTTCTGCTTCATTTTCGTCTTCTACTTCTTCTGCTTCGTCTTCACGATCAAAATTGTATGTGGCATATGGACCCGTCTCTCTAGGATCATTTTCAAACCAATCAAATATTAGTTCATGAGCAACATCCATCCCCGTTGACGTACCAGCTTCAACGACAAACGGGTTGTAATTATTAACCCTCTTTTTCACAATGATTGTAAGCTTAATCTCCTTCACCATTGGTCCAAAGAAGTTAATCATGGTCTCCAGCATTATCCTAACATCTTCATCGTCGTTAATAAACATTGGACCAAATTGTCCTCTTCCAAATGGACATCTAAATATCAATGGCCCAAATTCTTCATTTGGACCTATTGGGATCTTTTCGTTAACTTTTTTCCGCAAGATATTGTATCTAACAAATGCTGCATGAAACTTCAACTTCTCTTTCCTACCACCTTGGTAATCAAAACCGGTTTCATTGTTGTTGAAAATTACTCCATTGTATTTCAACTTTATTCTTATAACCCGGTTAGCCATTATGAATACTACAACAAAAGAAAACAGTATGCAATTCTATATTAGCAACACAAAACATAATTTATATTAACGAAAATATCATATAAACATACATTCTTCTCCATCAATTTTTTGGTCCGAGACCACCTTAAGAACCAGATGAAATTTAATCGGACTGGCAGGGTGGTCACTTTTTGTACTCGACCATCCGGAATTTACCAAGAAAAAATTCACAATCTGACCGGTCGGACCGGTCCGACCCACCTGACAGGTCCTACCGGTCTGACCGACCAGACCAGTCTGACCGACCAGACCGGTCCGACCGACCCGACCATTCCGACTCATTAAACCGGTCTGGCCATTGGGGTTGGTCAGTTTATAAAATCCGCACACCCACAAAATTTTAAACAATCAGATATCACACTCAAAAAATAGAAGGAATTAATAATTTCAAAGCTAAAATATACTAATTATTTTTAATTAATGAACAAACTCTACATATATACACCCACAAAATTTTAAACAATCAGATATCACACTCAAAAAATAGAAGGAATTAATAATTTCAAAGCTAAAATATACTAATTATTTTTAATTAATGAACAAACTCTACATATATACCAAAATATTAAAGTAAATTAATTTACCTGGTTTTGGGCAGGGTCTTCTATGGTATGCAGGACGTCTTCGTATGGATGACAAAAGGCTTCTGCGAGGTATCCATTATATAGGCCATATGATCGACCAAGATCCGACCAAAAAAGTCGGATCTTGGACCAATATTCGACAAAAAATATCGGATCTTGGTCATATCCGAAATCTCCTATTCAGATTTCGGATATGGCTTATCGACCAAGATCCGACAAAAACGGTCGGATCTTAGACCAAGATCTGACTTTTTTAGTCGGATGGTCGGATCTTGGTCATCCGACAAAAAAAGTCGGATCTTGGTCCAAAATCGGACTTTTTTCGACGTCCGTGCCACGTGGACACCATCCCCGCAATACTTTCAAATCGGACGCTTTTTTCACAAAAAATGGTGAATAGTAACACCATTCAGAAAAAAAAAAACCCCATTTTACAAACGGTGGTTGGAAAGAAATATGGAATATAGGATAACTTTTTTAAAATGTGGTGGCCGGAAAGAAATACACGACCACTTTTTGGAAATTTTTAAATATGAAATATAAAGTGTTTATTTTAAATAATACAAAGTAATATATTGATCCCATTGTCTATCATTTACCGGGAACACTTTTCGTCTACTGTAAAGGGTAATACTTTTTAGAATTGGGATGAGGTCTTGGCATATTCACTCAACTTAGAAATGGTTTAAGGTTTATTCCATGTTTATTTAGTAAACTACTCTTTTTTTATACCATTACAATAAGTGTTCTTGGTTATTTGTTAAAAAAAATTAATTCAACTTTTTACATTTCAGTAAAAGAATCCTTGCCCATCTTGAAGGATGAAAACTCCATATTGACTTTTTTTTAGGATTAACGGTTTTTTAGTTTATATTAAGTTGGGAGATCGTGATACAAAAGTGTATTTAGCTCGGGGGCCTATGTAGTAACCAATCTGTAGCACGAAGATGCAATTTAGATCTTGTCGTTAATCAATTAACTACTTCATTGGTTCGATCTAGGTGTATATTTTTCCACCCAAAAAAATCTAGGGGTATATTTAATCATACACGTATCCAAAAGTGCAAGTGAATCTTGACCAAAGTAGTCACGCGCTCCACTTACCAATTTATTGTATAGTTCTAGCACTAATAAAATCTACCACAATTTCGCAATCCGATAGTATTGTAACTTCCTCGTGACTACTTGGGGGGATTAACTCCATCCATGCTCAAGTGGGGACGCTGGAGTGCGACTATTAGTGTCTTCAAAGAAAATGTTAGTATTTGTGGGGTTCGAACTTGGCGATTGGTGACCAATGGGAGGTAGACATGTTATACCCAATCTTGCGGGGGAGCAAGGAAAGATACAGAGATGTGATGTGGAAGATTCTTGACTATATGAGATTAATCATACAGCTGCCACATATTGTCTTTGTCATAATTTTTTCGGGCGAATGAGAGTCGGATATTGTCGAACATAATTTAGACTATAACTCTTACAATATTATTTTTTCCATTTATAAGATTAAATCTTAAATCTCCTAACAGAGTGCAAATTTCACCAACTCTCAACTTTGCCATATAATTTAATTCACTTGTTTTCGAGAGTTTTCATACCCATGTCAGTTTCAATTGGCAGGTTTCAACTTGTGAAACTTGGAAGTGCTCGTGCAAGCCCTGTCAATGCGCTATTGATGGGTCTTATTTTGATAGGTGAATTGTTGTGGTAGAAAGGTGGTAGAATGCCAAGATAATCCGTAACGGATCCGTAGTGG
Source organism: Hypericum androsaemum (assembly GCA_963995505.1). NCBI lineage: Eukaryota > Viridiplantae > Streptophyta > Magnoliopsida > Malpighiales > Hypericaceae > Hypericum > Hypericum androsaemum. The sequence continues at coordinate 15,175,656 of OZ023186.1, forward strand.
TATTCGTCTCAAAGTTGGCCTAACGACGAAGAGGAAAAAAAGCTCGGAAAAGAAAAGATAACAAAGAAGAGCTTTGATTTTTGTGTGTGATTTGTGATCTCCTGTCCATATGTCAAGTTCTCCTTTTAAGCTAAACTTTACCTAACCCCGGCCCAATATAGAAAAACTTAGACCGTGTTTAATATAGCAAATTTAGGCCGTGTTCAATATAGGAAAACCTAACTTAGGTTGTGTTCAATGTAAGAAAACCTAACTTCGGCCTAATATTAGAAAATCTAACCTAGGCCATGTTAAATATAGGAAAACCTAGCTCCAGCCTAATATATGATAACCCCGGCCTACTATAGGAAAATCTAACATATCTTCGGCCGACTTTCTAAGCCATATTTTGTATTGGGCTCAACTGCCAAAAGCCCATCTCTATCCACCTTCGAGGCTCATCTGGTCTCTAGAGTCTGCCTTAGCCCGACATCTTTTAAGTTGATGCCTGTGCTTTAATCAACCAAGACTGGTCGATGCTAACTTCAATCATCTAACCAACCAAAGTTGGTCAGACCAACAATTCTAACTGGTCCCTCATAACACCCAACCAACAAGAGGGATCTGAGTTGCTCATTTCGCCCAACCATTGACCGGTTAGAAAACTTGGTCGCTAGTTTTGCTAGCTTGTAACCCTGTTGCTCCTTTTCGTCAACTAAACATTGCTCCCTTTGGTCAACTAGCATCTCTGCCGCTCCCTTTGGCTAACTAGCGACTCAGTCGCTTCTTTCTCTCAACCAGCGACCGGATCACTCCTTTTTCTCAACTAGAAACTGGTACGTTCAAATGGCTTTCGACATCTCTCTGCTCCTAATTTTAAGAAGTCATAAACTACGAAGTTGTAGATATCTATCTTATCTTTGCAAAAAAACTTGAATCGCGTCAATCCGACCCTAGAGTAAAAAATTATGGCTTCTCTACCAACATCCATCGACCCTTTGTCTCAAATGGTCGACGGTATGGTGAAACTAGCAACGTCAATAGTTTGGTGAAAGTAGAGACGGCGACGCCTACTTTTGATAATCAATGTTGACTTAGATCCATCTCCTATCTTTCCATGGCTACAAGAATTACCTCAAACTAAGGTTTGAGTCAAAAGATGTGATCGATTTACTAAAGTCCGATGACCTCATTGATGAAACTAGCACTGAGACTTGAAGCACAATTTGGACCATCTTCGAAGTAGAATTAGGCAATACTTATGAAACATAAAGTTGGAGATATATCTCTTAGTTTCCTATGGCTGAAAAAATCACCTCGTGACGAGGTTCGAATCAAAAGATACGACCAATTTACCAAGTATGGGCGCTCAATAAGAGATTCCAAGTTGACTTGAGGTTGAGGGAACCCAAACTGACTTAACCTGGGGGAACACAACATGAATTGAGCACGGGTGCCCAAGTGACTTGAGGCTGACCTGTGCGCACTCAACCAAGGTAAATAGACATCCAAACTTAGGTACCTTGATGATTGCCTTATCCGACCCCGAGCCTCAGACATGTTATTTTGCACTTCAACGTGAATAAAATGTTTTCTTATAAAAATGCGCTATATGTTCGAGTCGGGTAAAATTTTAAAAAGGAGACAAAACTCTACCAACAAGTATATGACATTATTGTATTTCTTAAAACTCGAACTTGACACCTAGTTATTGATCTAAGTGTTTGTTGGTTTTAGATTCTTTCAACATTTATTGGTACAAAGCTTAAACTTTGGTCCTTAAATAGGCTCAACAGAAATTAAAAAAATTTCTTAAGCTTGTTCCGATTATATTTTTTATTAAATAAAATATGTTGATTTCTGAATTTTTAATTAGTGTGTTTAAATTTGAAGAAACAATGACTTAAGTATCATTTTAGTTTTTTTAATAAAAGTCATACTGCGTCTACAATAGATAATCTAAAATCTAATGAACAAAAACTTTATGTAAATAACATATAGACGTATTGAAGGTTGGCTTGCAATCTTTTCTATTTTAGTCATGAAAATTTGATGCATGTTATAATTTATTTAAAATAATTCGTAAAAGATTCGTCAAACGATGGAGATAAACTATTTTAAAAAACGACAAAATCTCTAATAAAAAAGATTACGCTATTACCGAGAAAAAGAAAACAGAAAAAAATGGATTTGGATGAAATAACATTTTAGAAAGGAAAAGTTATTCTCAATTTCCTCGGGTTTGTTTAAACATACTAAAAAATTTCTCGTGTTTGTAAAATACACGCCGACATCCCTCGTATTTGATTTTATTATACTTTCGAATTCCTGGCACACGTTAGCAGCTCTTTTTTTTTTGCTAATAAAATGACCAAAATACCCTTAGAACAAAAAAAATTAAAAAATGCTTACATCATCTCTTCTTTTTCCTCCTAGCTAGTGACATCATCTCGTAACCAATTCAACACTAAATCAAAACCCAGCTAGCACCATCAAAGATCGTCCTCCTGCAAATAAAAGATCGTCCTCCGCTTCCTAGGGTTCCTTATCCTCGTTCTCGTCGCCTCTCGACTTCTTGGGCATGGGAATCTGGAGGGCGCCGTAATCAGCCTCGTCGATCTCCTCGAGGGAGAAGAGGCCGCCGTCGAGCTTGTGGCTGCCAAGGGCGGCGGCCATGGTAACGACGATTGGGTGAACGGCGATGAAGGTACGGCTCTTCGATGCCATCGAGTGGGAAGTCCACGTTCCACCACAGGGACTTCGCACGACGTCAAACTCCTGTTGTCGACGTCTTTATTGTCAAGGAAGCGATCAGATGGCAGAGATGATCAACAATGAATTTCAAGCTAGTTAAAGACAAACTGAGAGAGAGATGGGATGCTCCAGTGAGCAGCTCTCTGTCTCCGAACAAACCCCGCCCGCCCTTCTCCAGTCCAAGTACCCACAATCGAAGCCCACTGCCGCTAAGTCTCTGCCTAATCCTCCTGCTCCTACGGCATTCTCCCAATCCCCGACCATCGCGAGCTCCAAGCTCTCGCACATCCTCTCCTCCTCCAGCGTCAAGAGCGCCGCTGCCACCGCACCTCCGAAGTGAAAGCCGACCGGGACTCTCAAGGCGGGAAGCCGAAGCTCCCACGCAATACCTGGGCTCATCCTTCATCTAATACATGGGTTCCTCTTTAACTCACCGCCAAATTAGGGTTTCCAAGATTAGGGCTCCTCTTTATCTGAGTTCTCCAGATTGCCAAATTGTTCGTCTTTCAAAGGTTTTCTCTTGAATTGGCTTGTATGTGTTATTCGATTCGGAGAAAAATAGATGATGTCAGCTATTAATTTTTAAGAAAAAAACTCATCGAGGGACCCAAAAGTATAATAGAATCAAATACGAGAGACATCAGCGTGTATTTTGCAAACAGGGAGGACGTTTGAGTATATTTAAGCAAACTCGAGGGACTTGAGAGTAATTTCCCCTTTTAGAAATGAATCAAATATGAAATGCAATAGGAGTAGGAAATTGGAGCTCTTATATAAATACAAAAACCCATGAATTAGTTATGGGGCATGCGTCATTCACGCCGTTATTTTTTTTAGAAAGGCGGCGCGAAGCCTATATTATACGGGTTACAATATGAAAAAAGAAATACATAGATAAACTACAAAGACACCGAACGGAAGACGACAACCAGTCCAAAAGAAACAGATGGCATGGGTGAAAATGAAGGGCAGACGAAAAGCTACTAGAGCCGAATGTCCGAAGCGAAAAGCTGCCGAGACAAACATCGGCTAATAACCATAAGGTTACATCATAGATGAAACCTTGTGGGCATTTGAATGCATATAAAATGCACGCAAATGAGAGCCAAAGTTGAACGAATCCAACCGAGATAAGTTTATCCACCTGCAACCAACAAACATGTATCGAGATTCGTAAAGGCCTTAGATCAAAGCTAAGCTGATCCAAGCAAAATAATACGAGCGACGAGAGAGATAGTCGAGGGAGAGGGGACTCCGTGTTCCGTTGTCGCCACCATGATGTTGCCGTTGTCAGGTGTTCCGCCGACTGCCACCCCCTTGCTCCTTGGTGTGTTGGGTTATTGGAGAAAAAGAACCTTAGATTTTGGTTGACCAAAATCAACAGAATTAAAAGTCAAAATTGATTGAAAGAAAATGTTTGGCTGATTTATTATTTTCTCAGCAACTTTGGAGTATGCATGTATGCAGAATGGGGAGATTTAATAGGCATGGTGACTTTGTTCATCCGAGTTAGGAAGAATTTGGTCAAGTGAAGGTCAGCTTAAGGTCCTGTTAAAGTAGATGAGTTCAGGCCAGGTAGATTCACAGTTTATGGTTCGAGGTGGAGGAGTTCTATGGGATTTGATCAAATCGTGGGTTCATAGTGTTGGATCAGGAGGTGGATTGTGTGAAGACCTTGAGCAGAGCTTGGGCCTAGTACTCGTTGACGATGCGTTGATGTAGTATAGAGTTGGCGTAGTGCAGTGTAGCACTTTTGTAGCAAGTATCAGTTTACTCACGTGTTCCGCAGATTACCAGTAGGTTGTCCACGAGGATGAAGGAGTGAGGTACAGTAATTTCAAGATTGGTGCCCAGCAAGGTGATCACGAGAAGGTGATGTAAGACCGAAGTGAGGCATTTACGAGAAGGTGATGTTAAGTCCAGAAGTTGGTGCCCTTTACTCCTATTTTGATTAAAGAACGATTGAGAAAGTATGGTGTCGAAGAGCAGGGTGTAGCTTATGCACATAAGGTGTTCTTCTGATAGATCAGTGGTGTCATGAAGGTGGAGATTTTTCGTAGAGGTGGTATATCGAAGATCAATTGAGAAAGTATGGCGCCAAAGAACAAGGTGTAGCTTGCGCTCATACGATTTTCTCTTGATGTATTGAGTGATCGAGTGAAGATACATAATCAGTAGATGCCTCTGAAGATTTCAGGTGGAGTTTTCAGATTGAGGCGGACTATGATGTCATGTTCGAGGTGGAACATGAAGCTTAATGAAAGAGGCAAGTAGTGAAGATAATTAGATGTGAAAGAGCAGATGGAGCTCGAGATGACGATTGATTTTGGATTTGATCCAAGGTGGAGATTATTGGGAATGTCTCAAATCCTATATAGTGATATTCCTAATGTAATATGAGTTCTAATAGGGAGGAAACTCTATTTCCTATTTAACATCTGGGATAGCTTCTATAAATAGGAGTGCACGGTTTAGGGTTCGTGGGGACAAAGCAATGGGTACAGTAGTGTAAGTTGGGAGAAGGGCTCGAGGCGGGTAGCCTCGTTATAGCCTATGTATCTGTTGTATTCCACATATATAGTGAAAGATCGTCTCTACCCCCGTGGATGTAGGTCAGTTGACCGAACCACGTATATCGTGTGTCCTGAGTATTCCTATGTTCTCTATCTCTCTGTTGTTGTGTAAAAGAGAAATAAAAATCGCTTCCGGTGCCCTAACAGATAGATAGAGTATATATACCAATAATTTTGGATAAAATCCGTCGTAATAAGTAAAATTTGATTTTCAATAACTATTCAATGCAACGCTTGTCAAATATATCATCAAAATACATCAAATGCACGAGTCAAGTTAAATTATTATTTTAACTAAAATAGATCTCGCATTATATTATGTTAAATTACAAAAAGGAAAAATTACGCTCCAGTCCTCCATGTTTGCTTTTATGTGCTCAGGCCCTTCTATTTTGAAAAATCGATTATATTACCCTTCTAGTTTGAGAAAATTACACTTTCGAGTCCTTATGTCCGAAATATTCGATATTCTCTGGTAAATTTCCACCTGAAAAGATCAAAATACCCCTTTGTATTTTTGTCATAGAAATTACGCATAGCATCTCCGACGCCGTTCGACTCATTTTTCCCGTCATAATCAATTTTTCAAAATAGAGGGACCGGAGAGCACATAAAAACAAATATGAGGGACTGGAGCGTAATTTTCCCTTACAAAAATCTCTCTTAATTTAATTCTAAAGTAATCTGGAGTCCGGTGAGAGGTATGATACCGTTTATTTTGTCGGCGGAGAGAGTTGTGGTATTTGGTTCTTCATAAACTGTTGTACAATCTACAGAATAAAAAGATTTGGAGATCGATAACCATAATGTAAAAACATTTACCCAATTCATGTTTTTAGAAAAAATAACAAAAAACTCAAAAAGACACTTTTTTTTTAGTTTTGTTGTTGTTGTTATTTTTTACCAAGTATGGCCAAGCTCGCCATTTAGTGGAACTAGGGATGGTAATGTGCAGGATTCGGGTAGGATACATATGACCCAGATCTTTACCCTCTTTTTAAATAGTGGACCCAGATCTTTATTTTTATCCTCTTTAAAAATAAGGATTCGGGCAGGATCTGGCTCCTAAAAAACCGGACAGGATCAGGACGACCCGCGGGTCCGTATTTTCTTTAAAATATTAAATTTTAAAAAATTAAATTATCTTTTAATAGTTTTCAAATAGCAATGCGACATTTTCATTTATTAAACATATCAATACAAAGAAACCAAAAAAGTAAATCCAGAAAAAGTTGAAGTTGGGTAAGTTAAAATTGAGAAATTGGTTCGTAATTTTTACTGCTATTACTTGGGGCGTGCGGCTGCTTTGTAATGGTATTAGCTTCAATGAGGCGATGTGCGATAATGAGTTTCTCTTGCATTCTGTACTCTTTCATGTCCAACAGTGGATCCTTTGGACGGATACCTCGATCATTCACAATCAATCGCTGCTCACCTTCTTGATTGCCTATAAGTATTTATAGGTCCCTCTTCTTTACCTCTTGAGGTTGAGGGAACGTTTTGGTCAGGGGTGGGGTTGTAACTGATGTAAATATCAGGCCCCTATATCTTGTCTTTCTTTTTGCGCTTGCTTTGTTTTGAACTTTCGTTTTAATAAAGAATATTTACCTACCAAAAAATTAAGAATTTGGTATTACGTCTAATAATTAATATACATATATATTATTTTAATATTAATTTAAAAATTCGGGTAGGATCAGGGTTGGATCCTATAGATCCATATCCATGCCCTAATCTTTTTAAAATATCAGGATCCGGGCAGGATCAGGATCTAGACCCGGTCAAAGTCAACGGGTTTTGGATCCTTCGAGTCTGAATCAGGATAGAACCTTAGGATAAGGGTCTAATTGCCATCCCTAAGTGAAACATGAAAAGAAAAAGTGACATGTAAACGTAATGAGTTGAAGCAGAAATTTCTTATCATAGTTAAGAATTGTCATTCAACATGTTAATTTAAGATATCATCGTAGAAAACGGAATTACATAGATATTGTCTAAAAATGTTAAAGCACAAATACTAAAATAAACTATTTTCAGAGAGAGCAGTTAGACCTGGCCATGAATTGAATCTGATTCGTGATTCGATTCGATTCGATTCGTAAAAAATTCGATTCGATTCGTCAAAAAATTTGATTCGAATTCGTCATGATAAGAATTGAATACGGTTCAAGTTTTTTGTAATTCGTCAAACCGGCGAATTCAATTCGAATTCGTTTTGAGAATTCGATTCGAATTCGAAAAAATTCAAAAAGGGGGGGGGGGGGGGGGGGGGCGGAGATTTGAATTTCGCTGACGCAAGCGCTTGCGTCAGGCGGGGGAGGGGGGAGATTTGAATTTCGCTGACGCAAGCGCTTGCGTCAGCGTCAGGGGGCAAATTACCGTTTTTTTCTTACCATTTTTTTTGTTACCGTTTTAATCCCCAGGTTACCATTTTTTTTTACTGTTGGTACTTTTAAATTTTTTTTTTATAAATTCAAAATTTCTTCACAACTCTATAAATACCACCTCTTATTCTTCAAATTTTACACATTCCAATCTCAATTCTCTACTTCTCTTATTGAAAATTTGAGCTATATAAATTCTCCCTCAAGTTTACTAGTTACATATATTAGTCATATTTCTCATATAATTACTCATATTACTATATAATTATGTCATCAAGTAGAGCAAATAAGGGTAAGGAAAAACGTGTGGAACATCACGATTCTATTGAATCGGATTTTCCACCGATTTCTACTTATCCTTTTCCGGAAGAAATGATGAACGTCCATGATGAAGCTCAACGGGAAAGTGTTGATTCAATATTCAACAATCCACAAAAGGTAAAAAGATCACCTTCATTACTTTTTACTAAGCATTTCAAAAAAAGTTCTACCGGAGAAAAAGGTATCTTCAAAATTACATGTAATTATTGTGGTAAACAATATGAATTCAAAACCGGGAATGGATATGGTACTTATACTATTCATTTGAATACTAAACATCCACACGAAGTTGGTTTTGAAAAATCACAAACTCAATTATCTACTACACCTATTGTTTTATTTCATTACACCGATCAAAATAATAGAGAGGAATTAGCTAAATTAGTTGCTACCGAACATTTATCTTTTAGTTTTGGTGAAAAACTTAATTTTACAACTTATTGTCAAAATGCTTTAAATCCTAGTGCAAAAAAAGTTCCACGAAGTACATTAACATGATATGTAAAAGATTTATACAAGAAAAATAAAGAAAAATTACAAACTTTTTTCTTTGATTTTGATGGTCGAGTTTCTATATGTTGTGATATATGGAGTGATCATTGGCAAACACATTCATATTTTGGTGTTACATGTCATTGGATTGATAATGAATGTAATATACAAAAAAGAATAATTGCATATAGAGTTTTTGATGATAGTCATAGTGGGAATAATTGTTATAAAATATTGCATACTATTTTACAAGAATATAATCTAGTTCAAAAAATATTTTCAATTTCTCTAGATAATGCAAGTTCTAATAATGTTATGGTTAAAGATCTAGAAATTTGTTGTACACGATTCGGAGAAAATTTTTTTCATATTAGATGTGCATGTCATATATTTAATCTTTGTACCCAAGATGGAATTAAAGCTTTAGACTCTATATTAGGACCAATTAAACAAGCACTTAATTTATTATGGGCTCGCCCAAAATTGCTAAAAGATTGGAAAAATTTTTGCAAATCAAACAACATGAAACCAAAACGTTTTCCACAAGATGTTCAACATCGTTGGAATTCGACTTATGAATTGTTAAAAGAAGCTCTTCCATACAAAGAACTTCTATGTAATTTTTTTGCATCTAATGATCAAACTAATAATATTATGTTACAACCTTACCATTGGGACCTTGTAGAAAAACTAAATGAGCTTTTAGAATGTTTTAATTATGCTACCCATCTTTTATCGGGTGTTTATTATCCTACATCTCATTTACTATTTTTAGAATGTTGTAATATATCGGAGGCAATATGTAGCGCTTATCAAGATTTTGCATTGTCATCATGCGTTTCGGAAATGGCTAACAAATGGTTAAAGTATTTCGAGAAGATTCCCCAACTTAATTTAATTGCAACCGTTTTTATGCCGAACATTAAAATTGATGGTTTACAAAATTTATTATATGCGTATTACACAAATTTGGAAATTTTTTTGCAAGTTCCTAATCTAGAAGATCATGTTGTAAAAATTACAAACAATGTAAAAAAAGATATTTTGGATTTAATGAGTGATTATAGTATTAGGAATAATGCTTCTACATCTAATGAACCAACTCCCTCTCCCTCACAAGGTGAAAAATTAAGTTTTACGGAAAGATTGTTAATAAAAAAACAAAAAAGACCCCGAGGAATAAGTTTAACCAATTCGGAATTTGATTTATATCTTAACACACAATTTGATATTCCATTTGTCAAATCTTCTAGTTTTCCTTTATTAGAATGGTGGAACAACCATGTAGAACAATTTCCGGTTATGTCAATTATTGCCAAAGAATTGCTTGCTTGTCTGATTTCGACGGTTGCCGTAGAACAAGCATTTAGTGCAGGAGGTAATATTTTGGATGAACACCGGTACTCAATGACACCGCAATCTTTGGAGGCACAAGCATTACTCGCCGATTGGACCAAGGCGGAAAGACGACAACAAGAATTGGTCCGGGAAAATCCCGACCAACTATACGACATCGATGATGTCACAACCGGTGAAAGCACAAACACATCCGACTAAGTGAGTTAACTCCATAAAGGTAAGAGAACTACGTGGGCTTTGATTCCTTCGGAGCTAAGGATACGTAGGCAACTTAATTTGGTACATTAAGTGCAAGCCCAATCTTTAGTTTATTTCTTTTTCTCAAAAAATGTTAAACACTAATTCCTAATTTTTTTAATATTTGAAGCAAAAATCAAAGTTTTTAAAATTTTCAAAAAATATCAAAACTTTTTAAACTTTTTCGAAAATTTAGAGGTTTTAGAATTTTTTAATTAAGTATTAAAATTATAGAATTAATTCGAATTCGAATTCGAATTATAATTTGATTATAATTTGATTCTAATTCGATTCTAATTCAAAAATTCATAATTCGTATTCGATTCGTCTTTTGAAGAATTGAATATGGTTTAATGTTTTGATAAATTCAAATTCGAATAAATTCGATTCGAATTCGTCTAAATTCGAACCGTGGTCAGGTCTAAGAGCAGTGTCGTAAATTAATGTTCGTCGGAAATAGTCGTACACGTGGGTTGCGATAGTTTCAATTTGAAGTACGCGTAAAAATCATTACTATTCATGGGGGGCAATAGATGACATGATGATTATCCTACACTTTGTGACGTATTTTCAATTGAGGGCCATCATCACTTCACATGCAGCGACTCATGAAACGAGTCCCCTACATTTTTTTTGGGGATAATTACTCTCAAATCTTGGTGTTTGGTATATTCGTTTTTCACCTTATATTTTTTAACAATTGATTAAAAATTTCATGAGGTCTAGTTTTATTATATTCTCATACCCCTCGATGATGTCATCATTCGATTTTATTGTAAAATGACTAATATACTCTTAAAAAATTAATTAAAAAATTAAACCTCCACGAAGCCCATCTCATCCGCCACCATGAAGCCCAACGACAATCTCCGGCGAGTCCAAGTCGCTGACGAACGATAATCCCACTAAAAGATCAGAACTTTGATCATATCAAATTGACCCAGAGAAAAAGATTGAAGCTTTTTACCTTATCAAACCGTCTATTCTCCAAGGAGACCAGGCACCCACTCTGATACTCTTCGGCCAACTTCCTCTCCCTAACAGCCTCTCTCCCAAGGGCCTCCGTGGCTGCCTGTTTTGGCTTGAACCCCTCGCGCCTTCCTTCGAATCTCCCCGCGCTCTGCCCCCTCCGGAGCTGCCTCCACTGCCACCGCCAGGCACATCGCCACTGTGAGGGTGGACACGAGCTTTAGGAGGTGAGGAAATATGCCATCGACGCCATTGGAAGCTGAGATGGTTGAGAGCAAGCGGACGACCTGTTGTTTGACGGTGGGCTTAGAGGAAGCGTCTGTTTGGTAGAGGCAGTTGAGGAAGGTCAGGAAGCTGTCGTTCTTCAACGACTCGGCTATCGCCTCCAGCTCCAGCGCTTAAGATGAACACTACCATTGCTAGCTGTGACGGTGGCTGTTACGAGCAAGCAAAATCGATGGGTTTATCCAGGAAGATTGATGGTAAGCAAAATCGATGGGTTTTCTTATCTGTTACAAGCAAGCAAGTCCAACGAGATTCAGGTCGGAGATGGAGGGGACGGATCAGAGAAGACGACATAGAAGTATAATGGTCATTTCAGTAATAAAATAATAATATTTTGACCGCTGACATCAGCGAGGGGCCTGAGAGTATAATAAAACCGAACCTCATAGAGTTTTTAATCAATTTTCAAAAGACAGGGGGTGAGAGGTGAATATGCCAAACACCAGGAGTCTAAAAGTAATTATCCCTTTTTTTAAGAACGAGTCTCCTACCTTTGGTTGTGGTCACGGGCGGAGAGACATTATAAATAATGGGGGCAATTGCCCCCACTTAATTTTTTGTTTGTTTGATAACTAGGAATATTTTTAATGTATGTCCCCACTAAAATTAGAAATTGACCTCACTAAAAAATTAATCAACCTAAAAATTAAAACCAAATCTTAAAAAAATTTAGGCATTTCTTGAAAAAAATTATATTGCCCCCACTCTCCAAATTTTCTGGCTCCGCCCCTAGTTGTGGTTTCCGTTTCCTCCTCACCTTTTTTTTATAAACCAGGAAAATAATATCATCTAATATTTATTAATAAAATATTATACAAAGTGCGTCAAGAGATCAATCCAAAACTGGGTATAGATGCGCAACAAATTTACATATATTCTAATGCAAAAAAATAAGGATGCGAAAAAAATACCAAAAAATTACGTGGTTGGGCAAATTGTATATGTTCACAAGAGAGATCTTACTGATAATATCTCTTTACATCCAAGCTCTAACTCAACTCAACTCAACGTTAGGGTTATAGGCTCCATATATTTATAGGCAAATCCTAATACATCAACAAAGTACTTCTAAGTCAAAATAGCAATCTAAAATAGAATTCTTGTTGAACATGATTTCCTAGATTTTCACTCATCTCCACCTTGACAACGAATCGTCCTTTGAAGAACCATGAAGTTCCACGCGAAATCATACAGACCCCAGCTTGAACCTTAGATACTTGATCCTCAACAAAAATCATCCTCCTCTCTCACCATCCTTGTCCAAGTATTTGGAGACTTCTCTCAAACTCGAGTATTCCCTGAGCTTGCCCGATGTATTGGCACCTCAAATCTCCATGGACCCCCAACACACAAGTTCTCCTGCAGAAGTAAATCTATGATCAATAGACGTCTCTCTATTCTCTTAGTCATCCCCATACTCTACAATCTTGAACTGTTTCGTGTTGGACTTTGTTTCCGTTCTCCCAAACCAATGTTATAAACCTTAGCATACGTTGGATAACTACTTGTCCTACCTTGTATAATTCTTGACATTTCGCGAACTTCATCGTTCGTCTTTGATTGAGATAAAACATGATTCACCCTTGGTGTAATAAACAGTTTCGTAATGCGAAACCTACCAATTACTTTTGCTTTGCACGTACCTTGGGACAACCATAGTTTCTTGCTAACCATGCTTTACAAGACAACCAAAGCTTCTTGCTAACCATGCCTTTTTGAAATAATCATAGCTTATTGCTAACTATGTCTATGTGGATACTCATTCCAAGAACCCTCTTGGTTGCACTTAAACAATTCATGTCAAGACTTTGCTCTCTCATATGATCTAACCTCATATGTCTTGAGCGTTTTCCAACTCCTTTAGACCAATTGATTTGATTCCACCTACAACAGTGTTTTCCACCAACCCGTTAGTGTGTCCTTTCACGCTTCATCCCTATCATAGCATTCTTATTCACCTTCATTAGTCCACCTTTATAACTATACCCATTATAATTCAAGGTCCCTAACAAAAATATATTACTATGGTGCTTTGGACTTAATGAGACAGAAAGCAAGTCACCATCAAACCCATATGGATATTTGGCCATATTTGTAGATGGTGATCCTTTTTTCTCATTTTATTGATTCCTAATTAGTTTTGGACAATCTTTCTTTATGTATACTTTTTCTTTGCAACTCAAGCAGCTTCCATTAAAATTCTTAGACACTGACCAGGATCCTCTTCCACATTTTTCTTCTCTTGGATCCTCTATCTTTGCGTTGACCATTCCTTGCAGAACTAACAAATTCTTGACACGCCTTTGATATATCCCAAATTTTATCTTTCCGGCAAACTTGACATTATCAAACTTTGCACCAAAACCAACTGTCTTTCCCTAAAAGCTCTGGTACAAATTTGTTAAGAAATCAACCTACTCAAGGTATGGATGCACAACGAAATTACATGGGTTCTAATGTAAGAAAATAAGAACACGAAACAGGCACACGAGAATATGTGGTTAGGCAAATTGCATACGTTCAAGGGAGAGAGGGAGAAATCTTATTGATGAGTATCTCCTTATATCTAAGCTCTAGCTCAACTCAACTCACATTAAGGTTAATGCTCCATCTATTTATAGGCATAATCTAATGCATCTATGGAGTACATCTAAGTCAAAATAGAAATCTAAAACAAAATCTTTGAAAAAAAATTCTAAATTTTGAGTGGTTGTTCAACGATGTGAAACAAGTATATCAGAATATACAAATCATCTTCAAATCATCTAAATACACATATAAGTATATTGATAACAAAACATCTGATACAACATAATAAAAAAAAGAGAGAATATACTTTAAAAAGGTATCAACATCGTGATTATCCTCCTCAATTTTTTGGAAATACACAAAAAACTTATACTGAAAATTAAAATTAGATTAACCGGACAAGTGAGACAATCCAAAGACTTGACATAAAAGTGGTCGTTGCACCAAACAAGACGTTTTCTTGTGGCGGAAACGTGGAAGATGTCTCCTATATTAATTCAAGTTTTTTAATTCGCGAAAACTAAATAAAGACATTGAAGAGGATTCGTCCAAGGAGTAATATTAACATGGCATGAAATTAAGGATTTCATAGCACCATATATTTGTGGAGAATAAAATGGAGGGAAATAAAATGCAGTTGGAAGAATATTCTTATCTACCTACTTGTTAATTAATAAAAAAAGAAGTGGTCAATTTCAAGAGATTAAATTTCGAATATTTCGAATATCCCCAACAGTGTAACGGGGAATAGTCTATAGTTGTAGGAAAGTAGTAGGGTTTTTTTAATGGTGGACCGTGGACAGTAGATTCCAAATCATGTGTGAGAAGTGGCTACTTTCTTTTGGATATTTTTATCTGGTAGAGTGATGATTTGGTGAGCTCAAGTACTCCGTGTGAGCTTTCCTACGGTATATATGCAAAGCGAGGGAGGGAGGCATAAATCGAAAAGGTCCTGAGGGAGAATAGACCCTCAGGGAAAATGAGTCGTCATGAAAAAACCATATTTTTTTTTGGAAATAAAGAGTGACTAAAATTCTTTTGCCTTTCAAAAGTTCTACCAATTCGAATGTGGATTAATTGATCAAGAGATTATTCGGATATCACGTAGTATAAAATTTATATTAACATGTTAGAGCAGTGAAAGTATAAACATACATGTTTGTAGCATCCATAACAAATAGTAGTGATGATAGAAAGAATAGAGGACAGACGATATTCGTAGTTCGGACGAAAGAATTAACTCCATGAGGTTGTGATGATCATTACTATATTATATGAAGATGCATGGGTAAATAGGATATAGGCTACGCCTCAATCCTAAATCTCTATCTATACTACTACGTTCATTATCAAGCCAAAGCCATGGAACTCCTATACCTACCGTAGAAGTCAAGTCCAATATGCTATACAATAGAAATGTAGTTCTAACTCGGTTAAAAAATTTGTGAGAAATCCTAATAAATCTCCACTTTGGACCAAATTCTAAAATCAATCATCTTCTCGCATCAGACCATCTTCATAGCGTTCGTCTTCTCGTAAGCTTCATGCTCAACAAATCATCCACCTGTAATAAGAAAACTCAACCTCGTATATAATCTTTCACACATAGCTCACCAAATATACTCACCTCGGGTCTTCATCCGAAGAACTAACACGATAAGAAAAAATTAGTATGCACATAAACCGAGAGTCTGTTGAAGAAAAATACTCCAATGCTTATATACTATTGGAGTAGTTATCTACTTAGTATTGAAATAATTATCTACTTAGTCTTCTTAGTTGATAAGGATTGGATGGTTGAGTCCTCATCAAAATTCTTATCGCAGTCCTTATCCAAATGTTATAATACTTGTATTTATATGACCTCAAAGTATCAATTAATATCGAATGCGAAATATTTCTACACAATTTTTTATTCTTTATGGTATCAGAGCTCAAAATCAGGGAATGATTTTTGATTTCAAGCCATCTCGATCATCTGTCAACCGATCAAAGAAGTTACCTTCAACTGCTGTTTGACTGGGTGGTCTTCCCTTCAATTGCACATAAATTGAAGGAGAATAAGGACGTAGCCACTAAAAGAAGTAGTAGCATTATTCCTGTGAGGAGACTAAGGATGAACTCAGATTCGTACCCAAGTTCATTCAAGTTATGTCCTCGCAATTTTGATTTTGCCCAATTTTTGGTTCTTGTTTTTAGGTTCTTTATGAACCTAGAATAGGGTCCTTGGCTCCTGGTGTGAATTTGTGTCAACATGGCTGGTAAGATTATTTTACTCAACTTTGGGTAACGGATTCCGGAGCTACCAATTATATTATATGTAACCGATTATGTTTCCATGATGAAACTAGTGGATAGAATGAATAACAGGAACCAGAAGGGAGATCAAAGGATATTATTTTTTATGAATAATTATAGCCGTAAAAAATTAAATCATAACCATTCGTTAATTCTTAATACGCCTTATCCTATTATACGAAATGCCGAACAAAATATTCATTTGCCATCCACAACTCAAATCAACAACGTAATTTTGGAGAGACAATTAATGATAACTATCGATGCAAGGACAGACACGTTCTTCACCATTCTCCATTACACGTTTTCTTGTAATAATTAGACGAATTGTAGATAGAGATATGCCGACATGCAACTTGCTGGGTAAGGTATTGGTGTGAGAAAGAAAAGCAAAGCTCTGAAAAGAGAAGCCAAAAAGTGGCAATTTTTTTTTGGATGTTTAAAGTAAATTCTCGCTTTAATACTTTACTTTCCATCGCAGCGGGGCATTAGAAAAGTCGTAGGTGAATTTACTGTGTGATTAGGACGCATGAAAATAATTTCCCTTTCATACGGATTAGCAGGCAGACATAATTATTATCGGCAACCCTCCTTTGGCCAATTTTTAGTGTTACAGGTTCAAATAATTGCAAGAAAGTACTTATAAAAAATTCGCAAGAAAGTTTTGTGGATGGGAATTGGAAAAAATCTTGATCTCCTTCATACTTCCAATATATTTCAATTTAGTGACTTCTCATATTCCTATAATATTTCGTCTTTTATAGGACTAAATTTGAGATCATCTTTTTCTTAAGGCGAATTCAATATTTTATGGGTAATACTTGTAAAAGTTTATTTGATTAGGGTAAAGATTATCTAATTAAATTCAAAACTTACTTTTCTGTGTAAATTTATTTGACAATTCTCTTAGATCACTAAATCACTATTTGCGGGTGTTATGAAGCCGTTTATATATGTGAAAAATTCATGCAAAGGCATTTAGTCTAACATTAAAAAGCGTTGACTATTTGACGGAGATTCAAGTTCAATCCCTCGGAAGTATAATATGGTATTAAAATTTCTTTAAAAAATGTGAAAAATTCACATATTTATTATCTTAATATTTTAGATTAGATACGAAAATTATAACATAACGTTCCCGTATATTCTTGTCATGACAAAAGTTATATCGAGATAAAAGAAAAGCGTACATTACATACTTGGAGAAAAGCAGTAAAGCCGAATTTGCACAAGCCACAGCTTCCAAGTTACAACCCTCCGATGTGGGTTGGACTCCAAAAAAGAAGACAAAGTAAGCATAATAATCAAAGTCCGGATTGTAAAGGAAAGGCCCCTTTTCACTATTGTAACCAGCAAGTAATAGCCCTTTTCTCTGTCCGGGGACCCTTCTACTTTATCCCTACATTTATTTACAGAAAAAAGACCATTGCATCTTTTTCATCTTCTAATAATCTCTGCAATTTATTGCAGCGAAATAAAAAAAAAGATATATATCTGCAATTTACCCTTCAAAATGAAGGTATTCGAGATTTGTACAAACAATGTACTCTTTTTCCATGTAAATTGAAATACTAGATAAGCCTATGAGGGTTTACAAAGAAGGGAGAGCCGATCCTTTTTTGTTTCTCCATCTTCACTGATTTTGTCAAAATTTACTCTTCAGGTTTTATATCTTGATATTACTATTAAGCCGATACAACTAAGGCAAATGTGTTCTCAGAAATATTTTGAGAAAAAAAAAGAAATAAATAACAGATTTTTCCTTACACTTGTCTAAAAGTACCCTATTTTCGAAACTGGATCATATAACATACTATAGTTTTTTAAAAAGAACAATGATCACATTCTAACTAATGTTTAAAATTACACGTGACAGTCCATAATTCTTGTCGTCATCCTAGTACAATACAATATGCTAAATAATTCCCATTTAAAAAATGATCTTTCTACATGTACAAAATTGAGCGTCATTTAATTAGGTTCTACCAACAAGTAAAAAAGATCCATTTGGGCCAACAAATGCTCACCGATGAGAGCGACACCAACCTTCCGAGGCTCTATTCGGGTTTATCTCTGGGCCATCGTCGTTTCACTTCAATATGCATAATTGGGTTGGGCCTAGAAGTAGCCCAAACGTTCAGAATCTAATAATTCGATTTTAGAAAAGGACCACGGCTGCGAAATGGGCTTCAGTTGGCCAAAGCAGCCCAACTTTATGGATCTTTGGGCGTGTATCCAAACACAAGAATGGAGAACACTGCCTCGCATACCAAGGGGCGGGGGCCGCCTCGCCAATCGGTACAGGCAGCCCCCGCATGTCTTGACGAGTTCTATCTGGTAAAGTTAATGATTAGACATTAAAGATGGAATGCCATCGACCTACTCTTAAAATTTAAATAGGTAAGTAAGACTGTTTCGTTGAGCTGCGCCACGGAATTGCAGAAACAAGAAAAAATATATGGAAACATACAGAATCAATCCGATCGATTTTTTTTGAATCTTTGTTTTTTTGAGGATTTTTTTTGTCTGTAAAAATTTTGGTTCGATTTAGATCGGTTTTGGTTCGATTAACGATGTATTAATTAATTGATTAAAAAGTCCCGACAAAACTTGAGACACGCAACATGTTTCCAACCCAAAGTTCCACATGTTGGAACCGTTTCCACCGGGACACGTGTCCCCTCCTCGTCCCTCTTCTGTCTATAAATACCCCAAAACCAACCCCCCTTCTCAAATCACAACCCCACATCGAAAAGCCGCCGCTCTCTCCACACCGGAAACCCTAGATCCGCCTCCACCGTCCCCCTCGTCCTCAGATCTCCTTCCGTTTTTTTCGCAAAGGTACGATTTTAATTATATTCTGTCCTAATTAATTGCTGGTTTCGGTAGTTGAAGTTAGTTTCGTGAATCTGATCGGGTGCGGACCTTCTCAGGAAGGATGGTGTCGGACGCGAGCAAGAAGAAGGCGGCGCAGAAGAAGGCGGCTGCGGCTGCCAAGAGAGGCGGGAAGGCCGTGGCCGCGGCGACCTCGAAATCGGGGGAGTCGCAGAACGGGAGCGTGGATAACCTCGCGAATGGGGTGGGGTCCATGGTCATATCGGACCGGAACTGCACCGGTGTCCTCTGCTCCCATCCTCTCTCCCGAGATATCCGCGTATGTCTCTCACTCGCACTCGCTCTCGCTCTCGCTCTCTTGTTGTATTCGAAGGATTATTGTTTAGGTTAGGGATTATGTAGCGTATTTGAGATGAGTGTTGAATCTGTTGGTTGCAGATTGAGTCTCTGTCCGTTACTTTTCATGGGCACGACCTCATCGTGGATTCGATGCTCGAGCTTAACTATGGAAGGTTTGGCATCTGTTCATGTGTTAGTTGGGGTTGCGATTGTGTTTTTGGGTTTCCGCTGATGATTGAGTATTACCGTCTTTTGTTGTTGTGTTTTTCAGACGATATGGATTGCTCGGGTTGAACGGATGTGGGAAGTCGACCCTTCTGACTGCTATTGGTTGCCGGGAGCTTCCAATTCCAGAGCACATGGATATTTATCATCTCTCTAGAGAAATTGAAGCTTCTGATATGTCTTCACTTGAAGCTGTGATGAGTTGTGATGAAGAGAGGATAAGGTTAGAGAAAGAAGTTGAAGTCTTATCGGCACAGGTATTTACTTCAGTCTAGTTGCCAGTATTGGCTGGATGTACTTGAGTTTTGTGCCGCTGTCTTGGTGTTTTTTTACTGATGTTTCTTCCGTTATTGTTTGTCATTGTGTCTGCTGTAGGAGGATGGAGGTGGAGAGACTCTGGAGCGTATATACGAGCGTTTGGATGCTCTTGATGCCGGAACTGCTGAAAAGCGTGCTGCTGAAATCTTATTTGGTCTTGGTTTTGACAAACAAATGCAGGCAAAGAAGACCAAAGATTTTTCTGGGGGTTGGAGAATGAGGATTGCGTTAGCTCGTGCCTTGTTTATTAACCCTACCATACTGTTGCTTGATGAACCTACCAACCATCTTGGTGAGGACCGACAGACTGCATGAATGTTTGCCATTTTAGTTATTTTCAGTTCACAATCTAACATATGATCGATGTTTGTGAAGGGAATGGGACATTGAAATTTTCACATGAAATGGATTTTCTTATCATTGATATTGGTGGTTGTTCTTGGATGTTGAAAAAGGCTGATTAAATAATCTCCTTAATTTTTTTCCCTGGAACAGATTTGGAGGCTTGTGTCTGGTTGGAGGAGACCTTGAAGAAATTCGAGCGTATCCTTGTTGTCATCTCACACTCCCAGGATTTCTTGAATGGTGTCTGTACAAACATTATTCACATGCAAAACAAGCAACTCAAGACTTACACTGGCAACTATGATCAATATGTTCAGACCCGTTCTGAGCTGGAAGAGAATCAGATGAAACAATACAAGTGGGAGCAGGATCAGATATCTGCAATGAAGGAGTATATTGCCAGATTTGGACATGGATCTGCCAAATTAGCTCGTCAGGCACAGAGCAAGGAGAAAACTCTTGCTAAAATGGAGAGGGGTGGGCTTGCAGAGAAGGTGGTCAGAGATAAGGTTCTTGTGTTTCGCTTTGTTGACGTGGGGAAGCTTCCGCCACCAGTCCTCCAGTTTGTCGAAGTTTCTTTTGGCTACACTCCGGATAACCTTATCTACAAGAACATCGACTTCGGAGTTGATCTAGACTCTAGGATTGCTCTGGTTGGACCCAATGGAGCTGGCAAAAGTACACTGCTGAAGCTTATGACGGGGGAGGTGTCTCCTCTTGATGGCATGGTCCGACGACACAATCATTTGAGGATTGCTCAATTTCATCAGCACTTGGCGGAGAAACTTGACTTGGAGGTGTCAGCCCTGCAGTACATGATTAATGAATATCCTGGAAATGAGGAGGAGAAAATGAGAGGAGCAATAGGAAAGTTTGGATTGACAGGAAAGGCTCAAGTGATGCCCATGAAGAATTTGTCCGACGGCCAGAGGAGCAGGGTTATTTTTGCTTGGTTGGCATTTAGGCAACCCCAGTTATTGCTATTGGATGAACCCACCAATCATTTGGATATTGAAACAATTGACTCCTTGGCTGAGGCGTTGAAGGAGTGGGATGGCGGGTTGGTGCTTGTTAGCCACGACTTTAGGCTCATCAACCAGGTAGCAGAAGAGATTTGGGTGTGCCAAGATCTAGCTGTTACAAGGTGGGAGGGCGATATCATGGATTTCAAGGCACACCTCAAGCAGAGTGCTGGCCTCTGAGCCAGAATTTTGGATGTGATGACAAGTCACTGTCATGCTTTTGAGCGGGTCTTTGGTTGCGCGGCACATAGTTTGTACCGGATCCTCGGATGGGTAACATTGCTCCCGAGGTAATGGCCGAGGTATCTGCTCTTCTTGGTCTATGCTGGTTCGGCCAAGTGCTTTTGTCGATCTCCCTCAGAAAGCTTTTCAGCTTTTACTATTTATTATGCTTTGCCTCTCATTACGATTGTCGTCGGAGGGGTGTTATACGCATTAGGTAAACTAGGTTGGGAGGTGAAGCTCTGGAATGAACCTCCTACGGATGTGTCGTGTCGTGTCTTACGTGGTAGTATCATGTACGGGATTGAAGTTCGAATTACTGTATGATGATGTAACATCACCTTTTTTGCAAAAACTCACAACAACATTGGATAATTTCTTGATTATGTATTCTTGTCTTCAATGTGTTCCGTATTGTCTTCAATGTGTTCCGTATGACTGGTTTTCAGCCGTAGCTTCGGTCCAACTCTGCTTCGCTCGTTGGCTTTATAGCTTCTCGACAACCATTGCTTTCACCCGTGCCAATGCTATGCTATGCTATACTATAGCTTATCTGTTCGGTGCTACTGTTATTTGTCTATATATTTCATTTTCTCGTATTGTAATTCGTTTATATTAATATAGGTTCCACGCCTGTTACTGTTGTAGGCCTCACCTCATCGCTCACTGGTACTGGGCTATCATATATTAACTTGGATAATCTTGGTACAATTATATTGAAGTAATGAATTGGATGCACAGTGTCTTGATCCAGACGTTATCGCAATCCAACTGGTCATCTTGTTCAGCCAACGAATTCCTTTTAGTAATAAAGTTCAATCATACAATTTTGCAGCAAGGCAAGGGAGTGCTTGTGTTAAAATTTCTGGTTTGTAATTGTGAAAGTGTTATGTGCTTCAACAACTTTCTTTTGGATAGCTCTGGGATTCCAGAACCGTCGATGAGCCAACCAATCAACTCACCAATTTCTCAAAAAGAAGTCACGAAGTTCGAGTATTGAAGATGCAGTGACATTAAAAATTTGGTAGAAAAGTTTTATCACTTTCTCAGCCACGTCTTAATAAAAATTAAGATTAATCTGTTTATTAGACGTCGTGTTAATAACCCCAGACACATGTTGCAGGCTGACTTGCACAGTTATTTCTTGTCCAGTCTTGTTCAGTTCATCTAAACAAACCACTCCTAAATTCTCCAACTGCGGACGAGTTGTAATCTTGTCTTTTTTTTTACTATTTGGTACACTATAATCGAGTATTATCAGTTCCTACATAAAATAGTTCTATTCTACCAAAAAAAAAACCATGAGAATTGTTCACCTAACAATGTTTCATAAGAGACACGAATTCATATCGAGTTAAAATAATTGAACTCTCTTGCTTTACTCAGAGTTGGAACAACTTACATTCGTCGTTTTCATTTACTTTTAGTAGTACACAAGCATAGACAACTACAATCTTCATAAAATAACTGGCTAGATGATAAGAGAGGTCCACGCTTTATGGGGCGACAAATCGCCAGATATGAACAATTGTTATTTATCATATTAACGATGGTTATTTTTTAATAACTGAATTAATATTTTCTGGTGGGAGAATCCAGGTGATTGAGGAATTCAATTTTTTGTATTCCTTTTGTTTCTTGTAGCAATTTAATGAAAATTACTTTTTTAAGGGATGATCTCAGAGACACAATTTCTATATTTATATAGCTTGCAATTATTATTCCTCAAACGTCCACAAACTTTCAGGACTAAAATTATTTTTTTATCGTCCTAGATAATTTAATTCTAAATAAGGCTGTACAAATTACATGAACTTTTTTTGCAAAGATAAATTTGTAGATAATGATTATACCTGCTAAGGATGGAACTCTAGGCCTATGTTAATTTTTTACTCCTTGTACCATTAGTCCAAATTATTGAAGTAATTCTAATTATATTTTTTTAAATTACTTAGTACCGAGATATTTTTTTTGAAAGATAGATTTTACACCAAGAATACACTCTTTGTTAGGCTTTGAACTTTGGACCTCCGTCAAAATGTTCCTACGTCAATAGGATCTGCAGAGTTTGTAAGGTCTATAGGATCTGCACGGTCTCACACTTAAATTAAATGCAAGACGTTTCTGATAATTTTTAAACGTTTCAATTATATATATATAATCCAAATAAATCATAAATGCAAGACATTCCATACACTCCATATCAACATTCAATAAAAACTTTAAGAAACAATAAAATATCAAAATTTATAATTTAAGTTAAAAGGTGGAAGATTCTTCCTTTCAAATTCTAAATATATAAATATAATAAATATGTGAATATTATATCTAATATATCAATAAATACAATTGGAATTTTATATATCTCAAATTTTAGAATCAATATTATCAATAAGTGAAACATATTCTAGAATATTTGAGAAATTTATTACAATTAACAAGTAAAAAATAAAGATAAAGAGATCTAATTATGATCTAACTATGGTATAGTTAGGTAGGGTTCTAAGTAGGGTAAAAGGATAATTGTATGATAGAAATTAATAGGACTCATAACTTACCCTATACCCAGCTCTAAAAATGGACCCATACCCATACGATACGATAGTCTAGACCCAGTTAAAATCAACATACTCTAGACCTATAGGATAAGAGTAGGATACGACCCACAAGGTATGAGTATTTTTTCCATCCTCATTCATGTGCCTTTTTGGATTTCTTTCATAATCACAAGACGAACTCATCGGATATTTTTCCTGCTGCATATAACATTAACATTAGAATTGTTAGTGAACGCATTCGTTTACACATTTTTAGTTAGCTCAAATAACCGTAATGCAGCAGGGTCATGTAGTATGATTATATTGTAGGTGTGTTAATTATGAATCTTCTACCAAAGGGCATTTTACCTAGGATTTGACATACATCCAAGGTTAAAATTCTGGCTGTAATTATTGGTGTGAAAATTATCTTTTAAAAAAATTAATTATGGTCTCATTAAACCAAGTGTTCGAAGGATCTGTAATATTTCTTGTGTCTTGGCAACTACAATGGTCTCTAGACATATGCTACGAATCTACTGATTAAGTTTACAAACGTACGACGAATTGGTAGTAAGAATTGGTTACATTTGGAGTTAAATCAGAAATGGAATTTTAGGGATGGGACTTTCGCCTAGTTGTTGTATCTTCCAATTTTGTTGGTGTTTTTTTTGCTGTTTTACTCTTCTCAAATGGAAAATGCTCTCCCTTACTCTTTTTGCATTGTATATTAGTTATTGATAATATTTATAATTTGTAAAAAAGGGCAATTTGAATTTCTAATCTAATGTTACAACAAAATATATATTTGGATTATGATCAACACAGTCTGTACTACGTACTTATGGGCGATCTTACCTTTTATTTAGTGTAATAAATTCAACAGCATTAACTATTATAAATTAGAGCCAAATAGTAATTGCCTAAATGACACAAGCATAGACGAATTAACAGAATTCCGAGGTTTAATATTTTTTTTAAGTAACCGAGCAGAATGTTTCCGAGCAAACAAGAAATTTAGAGAATGCACAGTATGGATTAAGAATATATATCGGTGCATTAACACTTTCCAAGTAAAATGCCCTAGGTAAATTGACAGATTGGTCATTTACAGAGAACTAATGTTACATTGGATAACACAAGGTGTCGAAACATTAAACTATAACATTTTGATTGCCCTAACGTCCTCCGTTCTATTACCATTAAGTCCACCTCATTTTGATTTTTAATTTTATATAAGAGTGATTGGGATAGAAAAAAGTGGGTAAAAAAGAGAAGGTTAATTAATTAGTTAATCAACCAAATTAATTTGATTTCAAAAGCTTCTAACCATGGTTTTAGACAAACCCCACTTCTCCTCCCATTGCTCAGCCAAAACCCTCTCTAGCTCGCTTGGGCTGCAAGGTATCGTCAATGCACCTTCATGGTCAAACCCAAACTCCTCGGCTGCTTGCTCCAATAGTCTCAAGAAGGTAGGGTGAGTAAGGCAGCTCAAAGGGGCAACAAACCTCTTGGGCTCCTCCCCGTCCACGGCGACCACCGCGAAGTGTCCTTCCTTGACATCTTCGGGGACCGAACCTTCCTCCGCGTCGTCTCTACATGGTTCACTCAATTTCTTCCCTCGTAACAGGCTCTTTTGCAACTTCTTCGCCGCGAATTTCAACTGAACAATGCCGTTCTTCTTCTTGTTGGCAGTGATAAGCTTAGACATTTCGAGGATTAGAAATTTTGTTCTTACGCTGATTGTGTTGGTAGCTTGCATGAGAGGGTTTGCCCTAATATATAGGGATGGTGGAGAGGTATACATACGTACGGTCAAGTACTCAAGGTATTATACAGTTTAGCGAGAGATAAGAATAACGAGGGGACGGTACTATTTACAGTGACAGGTAGAAGAAAGAGGGAAGCAAGAACATGGAAATACTGACTTTGAAGTTAATTGGGAGACCGGTGCATGTGGTTGATTGTCTACTGTTCTATGAGACGTCCCTTTTAGGGCTGGCTAGTCATGTCTTCCTTCTAATTATTGACCCGTCTTAGTAGTTCTGGTGTTTGGGCTACCAGCACCTGGCCGAGTCCTGCACTTTTGCCGGGCAACTTCATTCAAAGGTGCGGAGTTAAGAAGGATACATACATTTTAACATACTATTAGAATCAGTTTAACTTATTAACTTTGCATGAATTTCTGTTTAAATGCATGAAATATAAAGTGAAACTCGAGAAAATTTGACTCATAAATTTTGAACTTCGTTTAAGAGAGCGATAGTCTCACATTTGAAGTAGAGATTTAGGGTTAAATAAGAATATCCCAATACAAGGTAAATATTAAACTAACTATATTAAATTTTATTCATTAAATTTTTAATTTTTAAATAATTAGATAAATTTTTATATATACATCGCCAAACAAAAATGGAATTGACCCCATTGAAAAATAAAAAAATCTAAAATTTGATAGAATAATCAAGCTGCTGGTAAAAGTTTGTGCCGAGCACACTTTTATTACGTTGTACAGGTTTTCCGAGTTCAGATTATATGGATAGGGTAGGAATTGAGATTTCTACTTTAAGATTTTCACTTTAATATTTGAATTATAAGTTTTTGATCTAATATTATAATAGGTGAATTATGTGATCAATTATCTTTGCACGATATTCTATTTTATTTATTGTAAACTCAAAAAAGTCCAAACCTTCCGCCTATATAGACCAAATAATTTTATAGATACCGACCGCATTAGCCCTCTAAGCGGGCTTCATCTTACCGCCCGAGCCCCTAAACGAGCTTCTTTCTTCTGCCCGCAGGTTCTAGGCAGTCTATGTCTACCGCCCTACAGACCCTAGGCGGCATGTACCTACCGCCCATCAGTCCTAGGCTGCTCGTGCTTACCACCCACAAGCCAACGCGGCACAAGCCATCGTGCTCGTGCTTACTGCCCACAAGCCAACGCGGACTCGGGCGACCATCGAGTGGTCCAATCCGGACAAACACACTAACTCGAACATGGATTCCCGCGTACGAACCCAGATACGAACACCTTTGCTACACATCCGGAGTATGAATTTTTCACTTTAATACTCGGACATATCACTTCACGTACCGAGGCATCTAACCGGACATTCTATTTCACGAGCCGAGACGTCCACCCGGATACTTCGAAGGTCAAAACGACCTTCGGACTCCTGCCTCAAAGGTTAAAGTGACCATCTGGGCTCCCGCCTTGTAGGTCAAAGTGACCATCCGGGCTCTTGCTTTGTAGGTCAAAGCGACCATCTCGGCTCTTGCTTCAAGGTCCGAGGTGTCCTTTCGTTTTGATATACATTTTTAAACTTCTTTCACTCCGAATCTGAAGAAATCACCAACTATAAAATCATAGATTTATGTCTTATCTTTCCATATCAATTTGAATCACCTTAATCCAAGCTTTGGATCAAAAGTTATGATCATTTTACTGAGGAGCATTACTCAGGCAGATGGGAAGCAGTATCCCGCCTTGATGTAGACTTTTTACATTGCTATGCCTCGAATATAAAGAAGTAGTTAACTGAGAAGTTTTAGGTCCTTCTCCTATCTTTCCATGACCGAAAGAACTAACTTAATCCAATGTCCGAGTCATAAGTTACCACCAGTTTACCAAAGATAAATATTTGGCATCGAAGGATAATAAACTGAGGTGGTCTACCGTCACCGGTCTCAACCAAAGAGAGACCATCATTGGGAGACCATCATCGGTCTTGACCAAGAGAAGACCATTATCGATTTCTACCCAACTCAAGACCGGAAGTAACCTCTTTGAGATGACACCAATCACCGGTCATCCGACACCGGTCTCTTCGGGACGATACCGAACATCGATCACCCGACATTGATCTCTCTGAGATGACACCACCCACTTTGAGACCATGCCGGTCATCGGTCACCCGGTCACTTTGAGACCGCACCGGAGAGCTCAAGATATCCTTGATAATTTGAGATTATTTTTGTACCTCAACAATCGTCATATGTAATCTGTATGTATACGATCTGTATTCTACCCTGTATTCTATCCTGTATTCTGCCATGTATTCTGTATGTATTCCCTCTCTGTATCCTATGATAATATATATTTTGTTGGTATGGTATTGAGTCTGTATATGATAATGCATACTGCTTGTATTGCATCGTATATGATTCGTCTTCCATTAGGGTTGCTATCCGTATATGATGTTGTAATCCATATGTATTTATGTCTGTATGCACTAGTCGCTACGTACTCTGTTTAGTATAACCAAAATTGTATGTATACTCTGATCTGTATGTATAACTGATTTATATGTGAATCGTTTTGTGGTATGTTCTAATCTGTACTCTATTATGATATTGGTTCGGTCTATGTTAGACTCTGTACTATTTTGGTCGGGATTATTCCTATGTTTTTGCGCCCGTAGAGTATTCTGTAAAAATTTTATACTCTACGCGAGCATATGGGGTGTCTATAAACTGCGGTGAGAACTTTCTTCAGTCTATAACTATAACGGTAAAGGATATCTACCGTGTCCTATAGGATCCCCTTATTTGTTGCGTTTGTGATGTGTCTTTTGTTTAGTTAGTTCTGTGTACTAAGTGTGTCGTTTTGCTATTGACTATGTTTTTTGAGTATGTTCTGATTCAAGTTCGGGTTACTGAGTTGCGTAATCTCAGTTATTTTGTTTCAGATGCGACGAGGATGGATCGAGTGTGAGAGTTAGAGGCGAGGACATGCATTTTATTTCATTCAAACCAATACTTTGCAATTCAGTTTAAGACTTTCCATTTGTATTTAAATAATTGTTGAGGACGAATTTTACGATTTGAGAAATAAAGATACCTTACAGAGATATTTACTCCGTAATAGTTGACGTGTCACACACATGAGGTTCTTCTGCTACTTGCTGTCTGCGAAAACGAGCACCTGACTACTTCCAACCACCAAATTCTCCGATGATATTTTATTGTTGCTGGCAAAAGATCAGTGAAGAGTGCAGTGTCTCAGTACTGTGATAAGAAGGTTCGAGGAATCGTACCGAAATTGATGACTCAAAACATAGAGCAAGTGGTTCTCTTGGACACGGTGAGTGAGGTTCATTTCATAAAAATGAAACCAAAATCTACTTCATGTTTTTTAATCTTACCCCACATTGAATATACAACTCCTAAAGCCAAGTTGCCCATCTTGATCACGGACCTGTACGTAAATATGCAAAGATGAAAACACCGCAAACACAGTTCGATCAACCGCTTCTAATATAATTAATATGTCTCGAGTTCGAGTAATATTTATTTTTTGGGGAGAAATTTGTCACATTTCAAATATCTTACCAACTCGAAGCTGAATTAATCGGTACAGTAAATGTCTGAATACCGAATGATATAAAAAAAAACTTGCTTTTCACATAAAAACCCAGAAGGTTCGAGTACCGACCTTGGAATTTGTTGGATACGAACATTTATTTGAATGTCCTTTGGACTGTTACAGTTGTCTCAGTGTTTGTTGGCGTGTCGTGTTGCTTGAGCTACTTTGGATAGTCGGTAGAATTAACTAACAATTAACCCAAGTGACTATGTTATTCTGCGGTACTTCAACTTTTCGCTAGCCGAAGTCAATCTATCATCAATAACTCTCAACTGAAAAACTTGAAAGAGGAGAGAAGCAATATACAAGTATGTAAGACAATTATCTATTACTCAACTAATGAGATTTTGAGAAATGGTTATAAATGAGAGGTCGCACTCTTTATATACAAATCCAAGAAAGGTCCTAGATTAATGTCAAAATCACCGGCCACCCAACTAATAATTACAACATCAACCTACCAAATACTATCTTCCATGAAGTCTTCTAGAATGTCCCACAGTATCTTGAGAGTATTCTAGAACACTCTCCACTCTTCCACAACGATTTCCGAAAGGTCTTGGTCATCCGCAACTTTCTTAGACCTTCCGTGGCAATGTGTGGCCTCTGAGAAATCAACCCATGACATTCTCCACCAACTATCTTCAGGATGCCCTCGTTGCAACCTCACACTTGGAAATTTGGCTTCTCATTTTTGCTAGCATTCCCATTTGATTGACTATTCTCCAGCCCCAAATGCTCCTTGCATTGGGACTCCTCGCGACTTGGATTCATGCTCTTCTTGGACTGACTCCTCGTCAGCTTCTTCATATGTTTTTTGGCTTGAGCTAGCTTTGCCTTTGGAATCTCGTTCTTCTCTTCATTACACTTATTATGGTCGGGGAGGGCAAGCACTGTCACCTTCGTCAATGCCACATTCATAAGTCTTCAGAGACGTACACGTGCCTCATGCTCCACATTCTCCAGATAGAATTGCATTTAGATGTCCCTTCAGAAATCAGGCCAAATGTTCATCCCGTATTGACCTCATTCTATCTCACCATGCTTCCTCCTCCACCACAACATTGCAGTGTCGGTGAGGTAGAGGGACACAATCCGAATCTTCTTCGCATTATCCACAATGCCACTTACCTCAAAGTATTATGCGAGCCCCCAAAGAAAGATGTCGAGCCCTTTCGCATTTCTTGTGACACTAAACTCACTCGGCCTCAGAATAACCACATATCCCATCAAAGGGGCTGCTAGTCCATTCATAATCGCCTTGAGACACAAAAAAACTTGTTCGTGAATGGCATCAAAATAGCAAGAAAATTTTCCCTTACCTCTTCGATTTGCTTTTGCAAGTTGCTGGTCGCGGTGTTGAACACTCCTTGCATCTTCCCCTCTAGCTCAGCAATCCCATGCTCAAACTCTTTGATGCGTAGGGTCAAGTCCTCCAACCGATATCTCAAGTTGTAACATTGCTAGCCCCTTCTTTAGGGTAACCATCCCATCTACATGCACCGGTTTATCCTTGCCAGAAGCTTTCCTTCCCATGTTAACCCTCTCTTGCTCCCTCAGAACGTGATCCATCGTAATCACATCCTTCCCATAAGATCCCATCGTAATGCAACTCTGATAGCAATTATCACGGGCGAACTCTCTCATGCAATCTATGTGTGCGACATTCTGACTCTCGCTAGCTCAACTTAGCCTACCTCATCAACTCTCAACTCTAAAACCCAAAAGAGGAGATAAGTAATATACAAGTATACTAGACAATTGTGGGAACACTTATGTATTACCCAACTAATAAGATTTTGAGGGATGATTACAAATGAGAGGTGTCACCCCTTTATATACACATCATAGGAAGGTCCAAGATTAATGCCAACATCCACCTACTAATGACTATGTGATACCCCTTTAATGATATATTCTAAAAGACTTATGTGATTTGATTGGGAATATCTATATCGACAAGGTGCACAT
Organism: Hypericum androsaemum; assembly: GCA_963995505.1. Taxonomy (NCBI): domain Eukaryota; kingdom Viridiplantae; phylum Streptophyta; class Magnoliopsida; order Malpighiales; family Hypericaceae; genus Hypericum; species Hypericum androsaemum. Next base: position 15,207,021 of record OZ023186.1, read on the forward strand.
ACTTTTCTGTCATACATTTTAAAAGAACTTCAAGGTAAGCGTGCTTGTCCTGGAAAATTTTGGGATGGGTGACCTCGTGGGAAGTTTTTTGGGATGCGTGTGAGTGAGGACAAAGTACCCTGAAAAAGACTCGTGTTGGTCTGTGGAGACAGTCGGTCGGATCACTGGACGTTGCGTACTACCTTTCATGGAGTATTCTAGAATGCCATGTAACATTTTGTATATCAATTTAGAACACTCTTCACTCATCCACGGGGATTTGCAGGTGGTCACTTTGTCATCCGCAACGTTCTTCGACCTTTCGTGGCGTCATTACACCTCCAAGAAGTCAGTCCGTGCCACTTTTTTTGGGTTTTGCTTAATTGCATGGTAGTATTGGTGCTATCATCCATCTATTTCTAAATATTATAGTGATGATCGTCTAGGCCCCGTGATTTAGGTCTTTCGACCGAATCACGTATATCGTGTATCTTCTTTATTACTATCTTTGCTACTATTTGTTATGAGTGGTTTTAAATATGCATGTTTGGATGTTTAAGCTTCCCCCACCGTAACATACACTAATGTATAAAATCAGAATGCTAAAGTGTTGAATGTAACGAATGTGGGATATTTGAAATTGTACTCCGAAGTTAGTGTTGAAATGTAAAACACAAATTAGATGTCCGGATGCGTAGTATCTGTCCAACAACCCACACATAACTGAGTTGCTAGCTGCATCTTTAACGACCTTGCGAATATATATATGTGTGTGTATTTTTTTTGTTGGAAATCTTGCGAAAATATATGGGACAAGGTATTCCCCATAAACCGTAGAAATCTTCCTTTTTTTGTGAAAAAGAAATTTTTTTTGTCGATCATCCAAGTACAGAGAAAATTTTAAAGAAGATTAATTCTCTATAAATTTGTCAGACAGTTTACACGATGATGTCTTAAGTTCCAACTATTGGATATTTTCGTTGAGTTGCCAGATAAGCAAACATTGGTTGTCGGTTGTCGGTTGCCACATGCATATATGATATATGTTTCTTTACAACATATAATGTAACGAAGATGTCTAGCTTAAATAATTGTTAAACCGCTTAAGTAAGAAAATTATATTAATTTATTTCAGATTATATTAATTTATTCAAGAGGTCTCGAGTTCAAATCATAAATACAATATTGTTTAATATTTATTGAAATTTTTTTCCTATCATTAAAAAATTCTGGCAATTTTGTCTCCGGCCTGTATGAAACGGGCTACGTGAATCGATGAATAATTTTTTTTTTGAAAGGTAAATTTTTTACACACGCTAAGGTTTGAACCCTAGATCTCCTAAAAATAGTACACTCCTTGTACTGCTAGGCTAAATGCCCTTTGGTGAATCGATGAAGAAATAAGAATGTCAAGGCTGGCTTAAGCTTTTTTGGCAAGTAAATTTTACATCCTAAATAGTGTAGCTGGATTCAGACTCGGGATGACAATTTAATTTGCATTATGAAAGTGTAGCTCGATTCAGATCTGAAGAATTAAAATACCGACTTAATCGATCATGCTCAAATTCATATTTAAAAAATGATAAAAGATATAAATATAGATCTATTAAATTTTGCCCAAATCTAACCTGTATTTTATAAGAAAATAATGTAGCAATATATATTTACTAATTACTAAACATAATATTAAATACCAAATTATTAATCCTACTTCTTATATTTGTTTGTTTGAGTCAACGAATCACTTACATTAATATTTTTGAGTGATTCTTGATATTACGGATGGCGGCAACTTTTTAAGTTAAAAGATCTTTAAATGATGCGGACCCACGGATCACTCTGATCGTATCCGATAATTTAGGGCCCGGACCATGTTAAAAAAAATGAAGAATATGGAACCTAGCTTCGAACGAGAATTGGATTCTTGAAGCGTGATGATGACCACTCTCCTTAAAGTATTATTTGCTCCCACTATTAGTTGCCAAAGGTTTCGAGCAAGTACACCTCTAGGATTACTCAAAAAGTTTGATATCACCTCTTGCTGGCTGTCTCTCGGCCCAACTCGTCCCATGCTCGCCTCTTCTCTCTTGATCCTCGTGTCCCTGCAAAACCCTCCTCTGAAAGACACGAAAATATAAATGTGAAATCATTCGAGGCAACGAACCTAAAAATAGTATAAAATGACTCAAACATACTCAAAATTGGGTCTAAATGACCCTAAAACAAGGGCTTAAAGTGAGCATTTCTTGTGCTCATCAAACAGGCATACTGAAGCTGGTTTATAGCCCTTCCATGATGTTCCTCCAAATGATACGACTGATTATACGAGGTATTGGCCTCTTTTAATCCCAAGTGAGCAAGCTTGTTAACCACTTTCTCTATGTAATGAGATTGACTCAATGCATAACTACCACTATGTCTGTTAATTTTGATCCCCAAAATAATATATGCTTCTCCCAAATATTTTATCTTAAAATGAGAAGACAAATAACTTTTGGTCTCCATCAAATCTTCCATGCTTGTCCCAAAGATAAGTATATGGTCAACATAAAGTTTGATAATGACCATATATTCTTTTGTAGTTTTTGACTATATACACTTATCAACTCCATTATGTAAAAAATCGTGTGACAATATTGTCTTATAAATTTCTCGGGCCATTGTATTGGAGCTTGCTTAAGAGCATTTAAAGATTTTACCAACATGAAAATTTTCCTTTCATTTCCAGGTAGAACAAAACCTTCTTGTTGTTCCATATACACCTCCTCTAATAGGTCCCCATTAAGAAAATCTATTTTAACATCCATTTGGTGTACAATAAGTTTGTGAATTAAAGCTAAGGCCATCAAAACTCTTATAGAGGTGATCCTTGCAATAGGTGCATACATGTCAAAGTAGTTGACACCGTGCTTTTACCTAAAAAAAATTGCCACCAACCTTGCTTTAAAGGTTTGAAGTGAGCCATCCGTATTGTTCTACCTCCTAAATATCCATTTGCAACCTATTGGCTTTGAACCAGGGGATAAGTCAACCCGTTCTGATGTTCTATTTGACATCAATGAGTCCATTTCGTCAACAATTACCTCCTTCAAGGAATCAGAATCTCTTGCAGGCATTAATTCTTTGTAAGTTTTGGGATCGCTTTTGTGATACCCTCAACCTTTAACCAAATTTGTTACAACCTAATAAGGTTGATTTTGGAAAAGTTTAAGCTTAGTTCGTCGATGTTTGGTTAAATAGGCGTAGCTTCCTCATCCGGACTCCAAATTTGTTGATTCTAATTCGTGTAGATTCATAACACCTAAGCTATAACTTTATTCTTTAAGTTTTGTGATTTATGAAATAATTTGGTTCGAACAGAGTTAAAATTTCAGGTGCTCGGAAATATGACTGATTTCGTCGGTATTGAAAAAATTTGTGAAAATGATTTGTTATGTGACTCTATTTGAATAAGGCTCGTTTTAGGGACTTATTAGAACATATTATGAAGTTTAGAAATGATTTTGAAAGGCTACGAAAGTCTAGGACTAAAAGAAAAAATTTAGTTGTAAGTGGGCTAGGTGGCAACTTTTGATAGGTGACTAAACTATACAAAAAGGAACATATTTTGAGTAGACTTTAGGCACCAAACCCACGCCCTTTTAGAACAGAAAAATAGAGGAGCAAGGTGTAGAAAAAAGGGGAAAAACGAGGGGAAAAGAGGAGGAAAGAAAAAGGACCAAATTTGAGCAACTTTGAATAATAAGGTAAGTAGTTTTGTAAGATTTTACTTTAATTGAGTAGAAATCCTTTTGAACCTTGAAGAAGCTAATAGGTGAAGGTTTGAACAAGATAATATGGATCTAGATGAAGGAGGTTAAGGTGGGGTTAGGCTAAAATTCGTTTATATATGAAAGTTGGGAGAGAAGCTGACACCGGGTTGTAGTTTTGTGAATCTTAGCATGGTTTAGGGGTTGCCTTGTATAAATTCAAAATTAAGGGTTTATAAAATGAGTTTTTATGTTTCCTAGGAGCTATTTACATGCTAAGAGGCTAGTAATGATAGTAGTTTATGTTCTTTTGACTAGTTAACAAATGTTTTGAATCCGAGGGCCATGAGATGTAAAGCGAAGCACATAGCTTCTCTTTGAATGGTTTGAGAAATCATTATCTTGTAAGTGGAATTCTTTGTAACATGTGTTTAGTTAACTAGACGTGGGTGATATGCTTGATTTGACGTACTTTTGAATGGTTGAAATATGGTATTGGGTTTAGTTTTGGTCTATTTGATATTGATGTTACTTTAGGATTGTTTGTGTATGTATGTGGACTTTGGAATGTTTGGTATGTAGTTTGTGTGATGGTGGATGATGAGGTCTACCCGTGACCAACCGGAGATGTTAGCATATGTACACATATTATGAGGATATATTAGATATGTATACGATATGATATTTGGCTGGCGGGGTTAATTTCTAATGGCGCCTTTAAGATATGGTATCCTCATGTCGGAGTGGGAGTGACACTATCTAGACCTATTTGAAGTTTATTGGATTGTGTTATGTGTTTTGTGAAAGTCTATCTGAAATTCTGATTATGTTTGGTATGTAATTTCTTTGATGACCTTATTTGTGAAGCGGTCTTTTGTTGTCTTAGCTTTTGTGTTAGTATGTGGTTGGGTTGGATGGGGACGACTGGTTGATTAAATACATGTTACTTATAATATTCGCCTACTAAGTGTTTCAAAGTATTTATCCCTTACTTAATCAACAGGTGAGGAGTTTTGAGAGGTATTTGCATCTGGAGAAACTTTTCCATCCGAGTTAGCCCATTGTCCTCATTCTTGGATTGCGTTCAAGGTCTCTAGATGGTCCTTTGTCTTTGTGATCTAGGTCATTCCATTATACATATTCTGTTGTCTTTTGACGTATGACTTAGATTAATATTAATATGTAATATATTTGTAAATTATGTTATGTTTTAAAAAGGGTGAGTTTGGTGATATGACGTTGGAGATGTGTACTCCAACTTGTGAATTATGCCTGCCAGGTTTTTGATAACAATAAGTATGTTTGTTCGAAGAAGTAATGTTGTTGAAAAATATTTTGACGATTCTCTTAGTGGAAATGATGTGTTATGTTTGAGGCTTGCTAGGTTATGGTTTATCATGTTAAGTTTGACAAAATCTAGCACCAGTCACTGACCCCGAAATTGGGTCGTGACAGCTTTCAACTTGAAGTACTATGGGTTACTTTTGTAATATCATGTCTCAACTTCCCTCCACTAAGAAGACAAATGAATCAGTCGACTGATTATTTAGAAGATGTATCATTAAAATTTCATTTTCTACTATTTTTCATGGTAGTAGATGGATCTAATCCCGATGCTTGTATCAGTTCATCAACGTTGATATCTTTGAGAAAGTTTTTTCTCAAAAAATTATGTCCCTTGATTCCATTACGACGTGAGAATTTAAATCCAATACTCTATATGCTTTTGAAATTTTTAGCATTTCTCACAAACACACTTTTTCGAACCCTAGGTCCAAATTTAACTCGTTTATGGTTGGAAATCCTATAATAAGCCAGACAACCCCATACTCGTAGATATCCCAAAATCGGAGATCTTCTTTTTTATAATTCATAAGGAGAAACTTTAAAATGCATGAAAATAATTCTCTTACGCACATGAGAAGCACTAAGTAAAGCTTCTCCCTACAAATGGTAGGCAATCCGGAGCAATCCGGAACTTAAAATCATGACATTTACCATATCCTCCAAAGTTCTATTTTTTTGGCTGGTCCATTTTGTTGAGGAGTATAACGAGTACTACATTGGTAAATAATTCTATATTCATCACAAGATTTATTAAAATTACCAGAGAAATATTCACCACCCCTATCACTCTTAAGAATTTTAATTTTCTTTTTCATCTAATTTTCAACCAATACTCTATAACTTTTTAAACATGTCAAAAGCTTTATCCTTATGTTTCATTAAATAAGCACATGTATGCCTAGAATAATTATCTATTAAAGTTATACAGTGTAAGGAGTTTATCTATGGTGATTATCTAATTATAGTTCACTCTAGATTTCAAATCCTCAAACAATTTTTATCACGAATTCAGGATTTCTCCTCGATTCGAACATGTGTAAGGAGTTTATCTATGGTGAGTATCTCTGAATTGTGGAGTAATTTCTTACGATAGTCATTCTAAGATTGATGCAATTTAGCAATAATTGCCGCAATTTGGAGTCACTCCGAAACCTCGACCTTTATATCATTGAGTTTAGATACCAATACTTATAATTCATCTATTTGTTTCATAATAGACTTATTATAAACTCAAAATACTTCATACAAAGGAACTTGTGAGGACCTTGTCATGCCGAGTTATAATTGATCTCTAGCGTCATCCATATCTCCTTCGGGGATTTGATTAATCGGTAGAGGCATACAGCCGATCGGAGAGAGAGTTGAGGATGTGCCCTCGACAACCATCATCTCCCATTTCTTTCGAGCAATCTGGGCCTCGCTTGACTCCACTAAAGTATACTCTTTCTTCATTTTGTGCCGGTGGGGGGCCGGTGAGACTGACTTAGGATAAAGAACATAGAACACTCCAAGTTCCATAAGTAGAAATATTATCTTGTCTTTCCATTGAGTGAATTTGGAACCATAAAATTGATCCAACTTGATGAGATCTTGGTTATACACTTTTGAAATTTGTGGATTCCATATCAACCGAACTAACATTTTAAGATTGTTGAAACAAATAAGGAAGAATCTAGAACCTGACTTTGGGAGAGCCAACAAACACCCAATCAAGCATGACCAATCTTCATGCGAGAAAATAGATTATTGAGGCGTGATGATGACCACTCTCTTTAAAGTATTATTTGCCCCTATTTTTAGTTGCCAAAGGGTTCCAGCATGTATACCTCTAGGATTACTGAAGAAGTTTGATATTCTAAGTGGCAAACTATAGAATATCACCTCTATAACTTCAACAAGAATATCTTATGATGGAGAATGAGAGTAGAGAAGAATATATGAAATGAATGAGATAGAGAAAACTACGGAGATCATTTCTATTTATAGGATTTCAATGGACAGGTCTTGAGTCATAAATTAATGAACTCCAAAAGTCATATCCAAATAGCATCAATTTTTTTATGAAAAGTTTCCAATTTTAAGTTGTAATGACACCTCCCTTCTTTCTTCTTCTTATTTTCATACTCTTTAATTGTTAATCAATTTGTGTCTCTTTAATTTTAAGATAAGTATTTGGTTGTGAATATAAATGTTATGATCGTTGCTGCTCTGCAAGTGGCTTGCAATAGCCACTGTTTTCAATCAACGGCAAAAAACCAAAAGGGCACAATTGAAGCTAATGCTTCTTTTCATTAAAATAAAAAAAGGACACAACCGATTTTACCCGAATCTTTTTTTAAAGAAAATAAGGGTAAAAATTTGAGCCTATTATAAAAAACAAAGAATCAAGGTCCAATAATTCTTACCCTACACATTGTAACCTCCTTCCCGTTCTTTTTCTCTATGTAATTTGTGGTTATCAGTACAATCAATACCACATTTTGACTGGTTAGCAAGATCAAAAATCTCCTTTTTTTTCTTTTGTGAAAAAGGATTAGCATGAGACAGATTTGTTACATCTTCATCTCGAATTGAGTATGAGCAGTTTTAGACAGTCTGTGGCGAACAAGGAAAACCCACCAAGTTCCGGCATAATAATGTAGCTAACGGGGAAGACCGGAAGAGGAGAATTGCCTCAAGATCATCGACTGGACTAGCTAGGCACTAACTACTTTATCAGTCTCTCTAGCCCATCCAATTTCCGAGTACAAGATAATTTTGTGTGATTTTGAAAAATTATAGATTATTAAGTAGAACAATTTCTAGATTCTTAATTTTTTTTAATTTAAGTACATGGTGCAAAATGAACTTTAATTTCTAATCTTAATTTAAGTGTTCTAAAAGAATAGAACATTTTGGTCTACTATCCCAGTTGCATTTTCAAGTATTGAAATTGACACTTCTCGTTAAACGAATCGAACTTTGAACAACTAAAAGCGACATCACATATATTAACCCCAAGTGAAAATTCTTTGTCCGGACAAACGCTAAACTCTTCACTACAAATGACAACTATTTATTGTTAAAAAAATTCAAACCGAACATACAGAAACTCGACATTATTACTAACAATCTTGTTTAATTTTTAAATTTTGTTACGCATAAAAAACTCAATCGACAGAGATCAAATATATCTACCCACGATCAAAATATAGCTGTCCGATTGAGGACCCATAACAACATTCCCCGTCAGATGGAAGAAAATGAATATCGAGAAGGACCGATATCCCATACCCACATTGAAATATCAATTGATTGTTGGAATTCAACATTACATCTCCAGTCTCAATCATCCCCAATCCATTTATTATATAAAAGGTTGCAGATATCGCGGTCAAGGCTGAGCTGGAAAAAGAAGCTAGGAAAAGTGCATAAAGTGCTCATAAAGTTGATGATTGGGTCACTCGACGTGGACAATTCCTTCTAATTTTGGGTATCCATCGACAATCACCGGCTACAGTGCTCATGGGATATTTTAATTATTTGGGCAACATGTGCTCGAGGTTCCTAAATGGGGAACCATGTTTTTTTAAGGGTAAAAGCTCATTAATCATAGGAATCATAGAAGAGAAACTCCACAAATGCATGGGGAGGAGAAATTACAACATCATTCAAAAGAGTACTTAATCTAGTAGCGTTAGTCAATCAATCCGTAACATGGTTGGCACTCCTAGCTACATATGATAGTTTACACAACGGTAAATTCAAAATCAACGTTTGCACTTCCATGGCATGAAGTTCAATTTACAATCAATGTTGGAAGTAACAAAATTAACGAAATCAACGATGCACTTGTAGTCAGACTACACCGCGGTCGGGTTCAGAGGAAAATAGTTCATCGCAAACTTAGCGGCCATATCAATGGCTAAAAGCTCAGCTTCCGCAGCTATTGAAGTGATGGCAGAGGTCGTATGACACCTCACCATGATGCCAAAATTGTCTCTAACAGCAAGGGCGAGCCCAGCCAACATAGAATGAGGATGCCACAAAGCATCCACGTTCATTTTTAGCTCACCCCTCTCCGGAGGACGCCAACAAGCAGCAATGGGAACAACATCCTCAACAATCCTTTTCTGCAGATTCTTGACTTCCAACGCCTTGTGATTCGTAACCATCCAGGTAGCAGCATGATCAAACTTGGTTTTGTCAAAGTAGAAAGCATTTTTGGCCAACCAGATTTGCCAACAGATGAAGCCAATTAAAGGCATAGCATCATTCTAAAAATTAAGCACCAAGTCTTGCAGAATTTTAGCAACCAATCTTTGAAGCATGGGAGTTCAACATCATTTGTAATATAGGCCAAGGAAGAGATATACCAGGTCAATTTGGCATGGGGGTAGAGAATCAAAACATGAATGATGTCCTTGTTCGGATTTTGGCAAAGGGAGCATGTGGCATCGGTGTTAATTTTCCTTCACAGGAGCCCCGCAACTGTTGGTAGGGAATCGTGTGCAGCCTTCCGAAGAAAGGATATGATTTTAGGGAACATCTTCATCTTCCAGATCCTGTTCCAAAGAGAAATAGGGGAAAAGTTAGGAGTTCTCTTAGAGACATGAAGTGAATGATAACACAGCTTCACTGAATACTTCCCTCTATTAGAGTCACGCCAAATGATCTTATCCAGGTCTCTGTTCCTTACTGGTTTAATAGCAAAAATTGCAGCAATTTCATCATCAAAGAGGGGACTTCGAAGGATGCCAGGGCCCCAATTATTTCCATCAATCATCATGAGATCGGACACAATAGATACGGCAGTATCATCTGGTCTCATAGATTGAATTTTGAATTTCTCCAAGTCCTTGACCCAGGCATCGTCCCAAACCTTCACACGAAAACCATCAGCAATTCTCAAGAGAAGTTGGGGTTTAAGAACCTTTAGGCTCTTCATCATACTTAGCCAAGTCTAAGAGAGCCTGAAACCAACTGAAGCCTGCATAAAAGATGTATTGGGAAAATAGATACTGTTAAGAAGCATATGACATAGAGTATTAGGACCATTAAGGACTCGTCGCACCTGTTTGGCCAACAAGGCAAGGTTTCCTCCATGGTCCTAAACTCCATACCACCAAGCTTCTTTTGAGTAGACATCTTCCCCAGCCGATCCAATGAATTTTTCTCGTGGAAACATCTCCCGACCACCAAAACATGGCCATCAGGCCATCCATCTTTTTTTCACATGAGTTTAGGAAAACTTGCACATTATATTGCATATGTGAGAACAGTTGCAAGAATGGATTTAATCATAATTTCTCTGCCAGTACCCGTTAGCATCTTATTTTCCAAGTTTGTGACCTATTCTACATAGCATTATAGATGTAGGCCACAACATTACCTTTAGATCTACCCGAAAAGAAGGGAAGACCAAGGTACTTGTCATTTTCAGACATACGGTTTATGTTCAAGATATCAAAGATCTGGTTTTGAATGTTTAAATACAAGCAAGAGTTAAATCTTTCACTAGATTTATCAAAGTTAATATCCTAACCAGACTGAGCAACGAACTTAGCAAGCAACCTTCTATAAGCCATAGCCTCATTCACATTAGCTTTCCCTAATAGCATGGTGTCATAAGCAAATATGATACTAGTAATAATATGGCTCGTGTTCCTAATTTTTATGCCTCTAATGTCGTCATTTAGTTGATAAGATTTAACAAGTGAGAAGGAGAGTCGGCGATCATCAAGAAAAGAAAGGGAGATAACGAATCTCCTTGTCTAATACCTCTAGAAGGGTGAAACCACTCAAGAGGGAAACCATTAACCATGACAACATATGAAATACTTGTAATCTAGCTCATAGTGAATCTAATCCATTTAAAAAAAACCAAGTGAATAAATTACTTGTTCCAAAAAGGTCTAGTTGACTATATCATACGCCTTCCTCAAGTAGATTTTGATGGCTGTGGCTCCATTCCTCTTCTGCTTTCCAAGCCTAAGATAGTGAAAAATCTCGTTAGCAATTAAGACATTGTCTTGGATGCTTCTATCAGATACAAAAGCATTCTGAACAGGAGAAATAATGAAAGGAAAAACGACTTTAAGCCTATTAGCAAGAGTTTTAGAATAGATTTTGTAAGCAAAATTACACAAGCTAATAGGCCTATATTGAGACAAAGATTCAAGAGTATCAGATTTAGCAATTAGCGTAATGTAGGTCCTGTCCATAGTGTGTCGAATCATATCATGATTAAACCAGGTTCTAATCATATTGGTCAACTCACAGTCAACAATTGACCAGTAAGAATGGAAGAATAAGTCTAGAAACCCATCCGTGCCTACAGCCCTTAAGCTCCCCATCTAGAAAGATGCCACTTTGATCTCCTCGTCAATAATTAGTCTAGACAGAGCAGACGCCATTTAGTCACTGATTAAGTGTGGAATGCAGCTCAGCAGCTCCGTAGATATCATTGAAATTTTGTTGAATATTAGCTTTGATACTATCCTGATCATCAAGCGCGTTCCCATCACTGCCCCTAATCTCGACGATCTCATTTTGTTGCCTTCTTTAGGTGGAAGAAGCATGGAAAACTTCATGTTTAAATCCTCGTGAATAAGCCATTTGACTCTGGACCATTGATGCCAAAAAATCTCCTTCTAAAGGGAAAGGATAGACAGTTTCTTCTTGAGCCTTTCCTCCATCCTAGTGAAGAGAGGATTGGAGGGCTCCTTCTGAATATTAGCTAGCTCAAGTGTAGCTTGATTAATCTTGTGTTTTTGTCTTTGCTCCATCTCTGAAGACTCTTGACACTATCTTCACTCAATCGGCTGCCTCCAATAAGAGTAAATGATATTTTTGCATTTGTCTTCTTTTGCCATCAGTCCTCAAACCTAAACAATAGTTTCCTCTTCCCTGTCTTCACACACAAGTCAAGAATGAGAAAGGTATGATCGGACACCAAAATTTATCCATTTATTACCTGTGAGTGGGGAAATAGATCCCACTACTCAGGAGTTGCGATGGCTCTGTCAAGATGCTCCTAAGTCCTAGCTGCATCATGTTGGTTGTTACACCAAATATATATGTTTCCCTTAAAACCTAGACAAGGAAGAATACAAGAGTCCATGTATTCCTACAAAGGTTTGGTCCCAGCACCATATTTATCTTTGATACAGCTCAAAATATTTAAGTCTCTAATATATACATTAGGGAGAGTTGAAAGGGTGTGTTCCCCCGTCATTTTTGACCAAAACTGGTTCTTTCTACCTGCCACAGGATAACCATAGGTGAAGACAGCACTCCGAGTCCACCCTGATCCGTGTTTCTGACAAGTTACCTCAATGAAATTTTTATAGGATGCAGTAACATGGATTTGTACATCCCCATTCCACCACAAGGCAAGTCTTCCTCTTAGGCCATCTCTATCCATATACCAATGGCCTAAGAAGACAGCTCCCATTCTGAGTTGCTCGAACACTTTAAAATCTTTTGTCTAGTCTCCATTAAAAAAATAACAGTAGGTCGATGCTTAGCAAGGAGTTTAACTGTCATGTCCCGACCCAGACCCGACAGTTCCAAGATATAATAATCATTCTTTCGAGGGTGGCAATAAATTTGCCACCCTTGAAAAGTTTTAGATTGTAGGAACTTCGCTTAAGAGAGGATAAGCATGAGAGGGACCCTTGTCCTTAGCTACCACTTTATCACCATTAACCTCACCCCTTCCTTTTTTTGGCCGACCTTTATTGCCGAAAGGGATCAAAGTGGACTTCCCTTTGTCAATTTTAGGGTTATACATCAGTCCCAAGTTCACGACATTGCATTCAGGACCATGGGAGATCACCAGGCTTCCATGGTCAACCATCACCCCCAACTTGATATCTTTAACACATTTCCCCTTTACAAGGCCTGCCATCAGTCTGGCTCTTGACTTGGGAGCCAGGGATAACAAGAACATCCATTTCCCTCTTCCTTACACTCTTAAGGTCTTCCTCTAGTTGCATAGCCTCGTGTTCAGAGGCTACAGCTCCATCACCGATCTTGGGGCGGGAAACTCTTTTAGTAATGGCACATTGGCTATTACTTTTTCTCTTACGCCCCTTTGATTTTGAAATAAGTCTCTCACTTACAGTGGGTAGTGGAAAGTCCAGTCACCATAGTTCCATCAGGCCCACATATATTAACCTTCTACATCCCATATGAGAGAGGGGGAGTGAGAGATCTAGCTGTTTGATCCCCTCCCATCTCACGTGTCGCATCAGAATCCAACCCCGAGGAGAGAGACTCAGAGGACGCCCTACCCGTTGGGGGTTTTTTTTTCTGAATGGTGTTACTATTCACCCTTTTTTGTGAAAAAAGCGTCTGAAATGAAAGTATTGCGGGGACGGTGTCCACGTGGCACGGACGCCGGAAAAAGTCGGATCTTGGACCAAGATCCGACTTTTTTTGTCGGATGACCAAGATCCGACTTTTTTAGTCGGATGATATATCCGACTAAAAAAGTCGGATCTTGGTCCAAGATCCGACCGTTTTTCTCGGATCTTGGTCGATAGGCCATATCCGAAATCTGAAAAGGAGATTTCGGATATGACCAAGATCCGACATTTTTTGTCGAATTTATCATATTGGTCCAAGATCCGATTTTTTTGGTCGGATCTTGGTCGTCATATCGCCTATATAATGGATACCTCGCAGAAGCCTTTTGTCATCCATACGAAGACGTCCTGCGTACCACCATAGAAGACCCTGCCCAAAACCAGGTAAATTAATTTACTTTAATATTTTGGTATATATGTAGAGTTTGTTCATTAATAATTAGTATATTTTAGCTTTGAAATTATTAATTGTTTCTATTTTTTGAGTGTGATATCTGATTGTTTAAAATTTTGTGGGTGTATATATGTAGAGTTTGTTCATTAATTAAAAATAATTAGTATATGTTAGCTTTTGAAATTATTAATTCCTTATATTTTTTGAGTGTGATATCTGATTGTTTAAAATTTTGTGGGTGTGCGAATTTTATAAACTGACCAACCCCAATGGCCAGACCGGTTTAATGAGTCGGAATGGTTGGACCGGTCGGACCGGTCGGGTCGGTCGGACCAGTCGGGTCGGTCAGATTGTGAATTTTTTCTTGGTAAATTCCGGATGGTCGAGTACAAAAAGTGACCACCCTGCCAGTCCGATTAAATTTCATCTGGTTCTTAAGGTGGTCTCGGACCAAAAAATTGATGGAGAAGAATGTATGTTTATATGATATTTTCGTTAATATAAATTATGTTTTGTGTTGCTAATATAGAATTGCATACTGTTTTCTTTTGTTGTAGTATTCATAATGGCTAACCGGGTTATAAGAATAAAGTTGAAATACGATGGAGTAATTTTCAACAACAATGAAACCGGTTTTGATTACCAAGGTGGTAGGAAAGAGAAGTTGAAGTTTCATGCAGCATTTGTTAGATACAATATCTTGCGGAAAAAAGTTAACGAAAAGATCCCAATAGGTCCAAATGAAGAATTTGGGCCATTGATATTTAGATGTCCATTTGGAAGAGGACAATTTGGTCCAATGTTTATTAACGACGATGAAGATGTTAGGATAATGCTGGAGACCATGATTAACTTCTTTGGACCAATGGTGAAGGAGATTAAGCTTACAATCATTGTGGAAAAGAGGGTTAATAATTACAACCCGTTTGTCGTTGAAGCTGGTACGTCAACGGGGATGGATGTTGCTCATGAACCAATATTTGATTGGTTTGAAAATGATCCTAGAGAGACGGGTCCATATGCCACATACAATTTTGATCATGAAGACGAAGCAGAAGAAGTAGAAGACGAAGACGAAGCAGAAGAAGACGAAAATGAAGCAGAAGAAGACGAAGATGAAGAAGAAGTAGTAGAAGAAGAGGAACAACAATACCGAGAACAACAATACGGTGAACTCGCTCTAACTGATCCCGGTGAACAATCATCGATGACTGTTTATGGTGAAGAATGGGATTGCGACCGAGCAATAGATGGAAGTTGTTCTGGTTTGTTGAAAGAGGGTACGATTTGGAAGAGCAAATTTGATGCAAAGAGGGAGATCGAGGCGTTCGTAATGAACGATGGGCGTGAGTTTGTCCGAAAAGAAACAAGGCCAGAAACTTTTTCTGTGAAGTGTAAAAAATGGGAGACTGATGATTGCAAATGGGAGATCCGTGTCTCACAGGAAAGAAGGGGCACACTTTTCAGTCCATGGAAAATCGTGAAACACACCTACCCACATACCTGTGGTCGCCTACGAAAGTCGCAGGATCATAAACAACTCACTTTCTGCTTTCATTGCACAAATTATTAAGAAACGAGTAGAGGAACAACCAGAAATTCGTGTGGCCACTTTAAGGTCAGAGATCCACGACCATATGAAGTTTAGACCCTCGTATACGAAGACTTGGTGGGCAAAAGAGAAGGCGTTTCAAGATTTATGGGGGGATTGGCAAGAATCTTACAATCGCCTTCCGCAATGGTTTGCAGCATGCAAGGTAAATAATCCTGGAACTGTTGTTGAATGGGAATATTATCACACCCTCCCTGGTTACGTGGAAGCACTAATTCCTGGAACAAAGATCTTTAAGCGAGTTTTTTGGAGCTTCAAGCCTTGCATTGAAGCTTTCAAACATTGCATGCCTGTCTTGGAGATTGATGGAACGTTCTTGTATGGAAAATACAAGCATGTCCTCCTGATCGCCAATGCAATTGATGGTAATAATGCTATAATTCCAATAGCATTTGCTCTGGTAGAGGGTGAGAACACGGATAGTTGGCCGTGGTTCATGAAACAAGTCCGGAAGCACGTCACGCCTGGCCGACATGGAATATGTGTTATTTCTGATCGACATGCTGGCATATTAAAGGCAATGAATACGGAGTATGGTTGGGGAGAAGACAGTGATACCGCCCATCGATATTGTCTTCGACACGTAGCAAGCAATCTTAACAAACACTTCAAAAACGACGCCATGAGGAATGTCATGAAGATTGCAGGTGACATGCACAAATGTTTTGTAGTCTAAAACTATTTTACAAGTTGTTACTCCACATTTAATATTTTTACTATGTTGGTTGTAGGAATGCAAGCTCAACTGTGGAAGTTGGAAGCTAACATGCGAGAAATATGAAATGTCGACCAGGAGGTCTTCAACTGGATGTATGAACAGGAATTGCCCAAGTGGAGCTTAGCGTGGGATGGCGGACGCCGATATGGTAACATGACGACGAATTTTGCCGAGTGCGTAAATATGATCTTCAAAAAAGTTCGTCATTTACCGGTGACGGCCTTGGTGGCAGAGACATTTAACAAGCTAACCGAATATTTTGAAGAGAGATCAACTAAGTGTATGAAAGAGAGCTGTACTGGCAAAATATTGATGTCACAGAGGCTCCTAAACAGGTTGGAGCGGTGGGAGGGAAAGGCCAATGGACATAGAGTGCGAGTTTCTGACAGTACAGTTGGATCGTACGAAGTTCGCACTGGGTACGATATGAGAAGACAAAAGGGGGACAGAAAGCATTCAGTTAATCTTTCCACAGGATTTTGTGGCTGCGGCAAATTCCAGGCTTACCACTATCCGTGCTCACATGTGATGGCGTGTTGTACTGAACTTGGCATCGATTACAAGATATTTGTGGATAAGTATTATCGCCTGGAAACCACACAAGCTTGCTACCAACTGAAGTTTGTTCCTCTGGGCAATCCTAAATATTGGCCGTATCCTGAAGATCCTACGGTTGTAAGGCTCATTCCAGATGAAAGATTAGCGAGGGGTAGAGGACAGCCACGGAAGCGCACACATAATGAAATGGATACAGTGCCTTTCGTCCGCTGTACGCTCTGTAAAATAAGGGGTCACACAAAAGCCAATTGTACTAATATCCGTAGGGGCAAGTACGAGTAGACGCCGTCGTGGACGTTGAATTGTAATTAATTTTGAACTGAAAGGATTGTACTTTGTAATATTTTGTGAAACTCTATGTGGGTTGTGTTGAGTTTCTTTGTAACAGTCTGAAGTTTAAGTTACTCTATCTTAGCAGAATAATGACGCATTACACATTTTATGTATATATTTATTGTCATAATTGTTCAGGTGTGCCAATGAGGAGAAGTGGCAAAGAGCCAATCGCACATGATGACGAAGAGCCGGAGCATCCTCAAATTGATTGGAATGCTCTATGTGGTTCTAAGTTTGGGTATATTTTCAAACGATTACAGAGGCCATCCAACGATAGATCAGAAGTCCCTCCTCAGAAACCTACCAAAAGCAACTGTTATTACAAGCTTGTCAAGCGAGATCCAGAACCGTGGAGTAGAGCCATGAACTTTCTGACAGTTGAAGGTATTCCGTATTTCTATATTGGATCACATAATATTTTTATTAAATTTTAATTTATTTTACAGGGATGATGATAGGAACCTGTTTTAAAGGGACAAGTATTCAGAGCTTCAAAAATACCTATAGTGGTACTACAGTTATGTCGGTAAGAAATTTTACATTATCCTTTAATTTGAGTTAGCATCATAGTCAATTTTATAACAAGTATTTTGTATTTGCTTGTAGATGGTTGTAGAGGTGACCCGTTTTCAGCGTGTCGGAATTGGCGCACTTGCGACATTAAAGGTACAATTAAAAGAATTTTATTTATTCTTACATATTTATGTTATGTGAGAAAATTTTTAAACTTTTAATATATTACAGGATTCTACAGGCAGTATTACTGGTACCATAATTGACTCTACCGGTCTTGTTGAAGCTGGATGTGTGTTGTATCTTAAAAATGTGAGCATATCCTTTTTTTTCTCAATAGTCCGAGATAGTTGTTTACTGATTTTCTGGTTCTTCAACAGGTAAAAGTTGACTCGTCCCCATACCCGAACAACAAATTATTTAGCATTACTGATGAGAACGTGGTCAAAGTGTTCAAGAAAAATGGAGAATCTGATGAAGATTCCCAAGAACAAACTCGTCCAGCACCATCCTATGATGGTCGTCGTCCTTATCCTCCAGCACCATATCCTGAGGGACGTGGTGCCGATTTGAAGGCACTATATGGCTCAGAGGCCTTTGAGTGGCTCCAAGAACAAAAGAGGTTAGAGCTGCATAAAAAGGAAGCTGAAGCTAAATCAGCCCTTCGAAGGAAAGCCATACGAGCTGAAGCAGACCGCAAAGCCAATGACATTTTCAACAATGAACCATGGACAACAGCTATTGAATTTGTTCTATCTCACGGTATTACGAAAATACTTATACATACTTGTTACTTACATTTATGGAGTATCTAATTTTTAAATTTTTTAGGTTTGATGTATGGAGCTAACGTTGATGGAGTATCTATTGAGGATGTAAAAACAATCTCTGAAAGCATCACAATTCCACAGGTAACATTTGTACATATATGAAAATTTTGCAATTTGCAAGTAATGTTATTGTTAACTAAGAGATTTGCAGATGGTTCTGTACGTGAAAAAGAAGAAACATGTATACGGCAATAGTTTCCGAGTAGTTTTTCAGGTATTATAATATAATATATTATTTATTTCTTAATCATATTTTTTAATTATCAAAGACTTCATATCTATAAATTTATGAAGGATCCTACTGGCGAAATCACGGGGAGTTTACAAGACATTGAGAGTACCTACTGTGATGGATGTGTGTTGCTAGTGAAAGATGTAAGCTTATATTATCATTACATCGTCGTCAGTAAATTATTTTAATATAATCATTGACCTAATTACGTATTTTTTGAACAGATTTATGTCTCGTATGAAGAAAATTGAATACATTTCAGTGTTGATCACGAGAATGTTAAACGAGTTTTCAAGGAATAGTGGCAAATATGTCCCTACCGGGAATTCTGATGAGAATTGTGACAACGTGTTGAGAAACATAAAGACATTTTTTTTATCTGTTATTTCAGATTGTTGTCATCCTATTTTAGTATTGCACTTCTTAGTTTTGTCATGTCGTATTTCCTTATACCGTACTTTGTTTAATATCTTGACGGCATACTTATCTAGAAAGGTATAACGTTTGAAAAGTTTCGAGAACTAAAACACAAATCATAAAAAAAGTGAAGTTAATACAGTCATAAAAGCATCCAACGAATGTCTAGTACAGAAGCATAAACTACTTCTTCTTCTTCTGAGGCTTCTCCTTTTGATGCTTATCTGCGTGAGCATTCGCCTTCCCCTTTCCCTTTCCAGGCACATTCAGGTGTCCTCCTGTAAAACATCGCACACCAGCCTCTCTAGCTCCCCGATTAGGCTGACGCCGGACCAGAGGTATTTCTTCATCCTCAAAATCGGTTGGATCGTCAAATGAAGAGTCACCACTACCATGAGTTGTAGTATCACGTGGCGAAGTCCTATTATAAAATATCATACAAATTTATCAAAATCAACAAATTATGTTATCAACACAATAAAGCCATACAATCAATTCAAAATTTTTAAATATAATTCATAATTTACACACACCAAATTGTAGAGAACCAACCTCTGTGTAGGTGTCTCAAATAGTTGGGATGTCTGTACACCAGACCTGGTCAAACCAAAACTGGACTGCGTGTCGGACGTATGAGCCCCAGTTTGGGGCCAACCAAATATATTTTCCCTGAATAATGGATGAGCAGCGGAGGGGGCGACGCCGAAACCCGATCCGGAAGGGCCCAGTCCGTAAGAAAATGGCTGCACAGACCTAGCTGCCGTTGTACCGTCTCCAATGAGAACACCCCTAATAACAAACCCAAAAATTTATATAATAATGAAATCAAAACAATTGAACATATTGTAATAAAATTCATAATTAATACCACACATTAAGATAAACAAATACCTCTGCCCAGGGGGAGTAAACAGCTGGGAATGCGGCACCCCAGTGTGGGCTAGGCCGTAACTCGAGTGCTGGTGGGACGGCTGGGAAGCGGAGCCGGGGGTGCCAAAATCTGTGTGCTGGGAGAATGGATGAGAGGCGGAGGTATCCATGCTGAGAGACGTCACTGTGTTTGCTGGAATCTGCGATCTCGACCGATAATCTTCCCAGACCATGGGCTCCACTTGATAACCAGGTACGAGCTCAGGCCGGGGTATTGGTTGCCGCTTATTGAAAAGGGTGGTTTTGCGTCTCACGACAGATACCCTCTCTGATTGAGGAAGATCGTATGTCATGTGCTCCGCCAGTCCCACAGGTGCCTGGCTGTCGCGGAGACCTAGGTACCGTCTTTGCTCGCCGGCGAACCCAAGTGCAACCTGCGACAAATTCTGAATTTCTGAAATGTCTGAAGACCTGTGGCGTATATGCTCAACAACATCCGCCTACAAATAAAATTTTATTATCATTAGCATTGTGGAACATCGCTATTAAAATTAAAATAGACAACATCTTTATTTAACATAGCTAAATTGACTTACACTCATGTGTAACATTGCGCTAGCAGGGCTGATGAATCGCCGAGTAATCTTCCTGTACCAATCCATATATCCATCATGATAATGGATATACGGCGATGTAGGTACTCCGTGATACACATATCTTGTCCGAAATTCCACCCAGATCTTCACATGGCCTTCGTAAATAGCATTCCAATTTTGGCCAGCCTGACCCCGACCATCCACCGCACTATGTGTCGCCTCATCGATCTCAGGGCTCGCCGGAATACCCTGGAGTAATCCGAACTGTCGTAACACCCGATCAGGATAATGCCACTCCACATGCAAAAAGCATATCAACGGGACTCGTGCCAACCATAAGCCACAATCACGATGGCATATTGTCGGGAGATTGCTAAGAATCTCGTCGTTATACGGCATCCATACAACCTGTAACAAATGCACACAGTCGTAGCTCGTCCAAATGGTCATGGTTATATGTATGCAACACAGTATCATTTAAGTCAAAACTATTCATTAAAATTTAATAAACAAATTACTTACATCTGATTCTCTAAGCTCATCCAACCTGCGTCTGTAAACAGATACGGTTGTTATTTTTTTGCTGGCCGCTCTGTTAAATTTTCCACTCCACCTGCACAGTGACATAAAAATATCACGTCAATTCTATAAGATTAATCAGCGGCTACAACGCATTAAGTAATAATTTGTACCTGATGCCCAGTGCTTGCCCAGGTTGTTGCACTGCCGGATTTAACAAAACCGGACGATTTGGGATGATCCGTTCCCAAGCCCACATACATACTAGCGTCATCGCCCCGGCAATAAGTGAACGTGTCGAGCTTGTGGCTCTACATAAATGGCTGTACGTGTGTGACAAACACGCACTACCCCAGCTGTAAGAACCAATTGCCTCTACATTCTCTAGAAGTGGCAACCAGTATGTGTTCACCCTGGCATCACTAGACTCGGGAAAAAGAATGCATCCGATAAGTCGCAATATGTTCGCTCGAACATATCGTTTTACGACCTCATCACCAGCATCAATTGGGATAGTAGCAGGGTCAAAATGGTCCTCGAACCATTTAAGGGCAATTTGGTTTTTCCAAACCATTCCAGGGGTATCTGCCGGGTTACTGCCAAATAGGCGTACGCAGAACTCGTGCCAATCAGGAGGTGTCTACAACCCTGTTACTGGGTGACCATCGATAGGAAGCCCGAACAACACAGCAATGTCCTGAAGAGTAACTGTCATCTCACCCACAGGCATATGGAACGTATGGGTCTCGGGCCGCCACCGCTCCACCAAGGCTGTAACAAATGCTGTTTCGAGAATGACCCAGCCAATACACCAAACATCCCAGAAACCTGCCTCCTTCATATAGGCTATAAAGGCCTCGTTCTGCACATGAGACACCGTCCATTTCCGTCGGTGTATCTTCAACAATGTGTCCTGATTATCGTTAATCCCTTCACGAACCTCACGGTTCCACACGTCCTGAGAACGGTGCACATCCTGGTGCACTAATACCGACGTATCTAAAGGTCCTCCATTCCCTAGAAGATGCCCGTATGGCTGTGCATCCATATCTAAACAACACAATAGACATATTAGAACATTATATACCAATATATTAACAAACTTAGCAAATCCAACAATGTTAAACATTGAACAATTAGAACATTAATCAAAAAATTAATTAAAATAGCGTTATTACAGACCATATTACGGTCACATTGTTTAACGGTCAAACCACTCGGACATTATTTTGGTCAAACTGGCCGGCCGGACCATCTTTCGGTCAAACCGGTCGGACCATCTTTCGGTCAAACCGGTCGGACCATTTTTTGGTCAATTTGGTCTGATCAATTTTTTGGCCAGACCGGTCAGACCGAAATTTTGGTCGCACCATTCGGACCAAATTTTTTTTAACCAATTATCTACAAATTACAATTAACCAACATCAACAATTAACATCCCTCAAAAATAAAAAATATCAACAATTAACCAATTAACTAACAACAACAATTAACCAATTAACTAACATTCACAATTAACTAATTAAAAAATTAACTAATTAAAAAATTTACCTAATACGACGTCGGGGGCCGGACCGAGAGGCGGGCAAGCCGGCGAGCGGGGGGCGGGGGCGGGGGGCAGGGGCGGGAGCGGGGGGCGGGGGCGGGGGCGGGGGCGGCGACCGGGGAGCGGGGGGCGGAGGGCGGGGAGCGGGGGCGGGGGGTGGGAGCGGGGGCGGGGGCGGGGAGCGGGGGGCGGGGAGCGGGGGCGGGGGGCGGGAGCGAGGGCGGGGGCGGGGAGCGGGGAGCGGGGGCGGGGTGCGGGGAGCGGGGGCGGGGGCAGGGAGCGGGGGCGGGGAGAGCGGGAGCGGGAACGGGGAGCGGCGATATCGGGGACAGGAGTGTGAGCGACGGAAAAAGTCGGATTTTGGTGTTTATATGGACCGAAATCCGACTTTTTTTGTTGGATCTTGTTATACTGGACCAAGATCCGACAAAAAAAGTCGGATCTTAGACCAATATGATAAATTCGACAAAAAATGTCGGATCTTGGTCATATCCGAAATCTCAGATTTCGGATATGGCCTATCGACCAAGATCCGACTTTTTCAGTCGGATATATCATCCGAAAAAAATGGTCGGATCTTGGACCAAGATCCGACTTTTTTAGTCGGATATATCATCCGACTAAAAAAGTCGGATCTTGGTATCATCCGAGAAAAATTTGTCGGATCTTGGACCAAGATCCGACTTTTTTAGTCGGATGATATATCCGACTAAAAAAGTCGGATCTTGGTCATCCGACAAAAAAAGTCGGATCTTGGTCCAAGATCCGACTTTTTTCGGCGTCCGTGCCACGTGGACACCGTCCCCGCAATACTTTCATTTCGGACGCTTTTTTCACAAAAAAGGGTGAATAGTAACACCATTCAGAAAAAAAACCCCCCTTTGGACTTCCTGCAAACCCACGTGCCTGTTGCGACAAAACCCCCAGCAAATTAAGACAGCTCGTGATGGGAACAGTAACCATAATACCTTCTTTCTGACCAACACATGACTCAAGGCACGGTTCGAAAAAATGGTCGGAGAGACACTGTTCAGTCCCGGCTAGATCCGGAAAACAAATTTACATTGGCCCGGCTAGATCAGTAGCACCCCTAGCCAAAATCATCTAGCCATGTTCTAATATAGGTAACAATGTTGTACCTGTTGAGAAATAAGATCGAAACGAGTAAAACACGAGACACAAGAATTACGTGGAAACCCCAAGATGGGGAAAAAACCACGGGCAAAGGAGGGTCGTCCACTATGCGAGTCAACAGGTTACAAGGCCTCCGTGAGGGTTTTCTCTACCTCACAACTCTCAACTACTACACAAAAGACCTAGGCATAGGTCAATATATATAGGAGATTATAACCTTACTCTAAATAGGAATAGAGTACTAATTTGTCTAGAATTTGAGACAAACCCTAACAAATCTCCACCTTGGACCAAATTCTATGACTCCAACATCAACGCTGCTCCACCTTCACAACCACCAGTCCCTAAGGGCAATCAGCATCAAGCATGAATACCTACCAAGTCTAAGCAATGCTCAAACTTAGTACCAGAAAGCGGCTTCGTCAACATGTCTGCAGGGTTGTCCTTGGTACTTACCTTGCTCACAACAATATCACCTTGAGCAACATGCTCCCGAATAAAGTGGTACCTCACAACAATGTGCTTCGTCCTCTCATGATACATAGCATCCCTCGTGAGATGGATAGCACTTTGACTATCATAGTACACTGTACTGACTTGCAGCTTCTCACAGATTTCACTGAAGAAATCTTTCAACCAGATAGCTTCCTTCACGCCTTCAGTTATAGCCATGTACTCCGCCTCAGTGGTAGACAGCGCCACTGTGATCTGTAGACAAGCTCTCCAACTGATAGCACATCCTCCAAGAGTGAAGACATATCCAGACAAGGACCTGAACTTATCAAGATCTCCAGCATAATCTGAATCCACGAAACTAACAACTCCATCACTGGTGCATCCAAACTGTAGACACACACCTTTGGTACCCTTCAAGTACCTCATAATCCACTCCACTGCTCTCCAATGACCTTCTCTAGTATAGGCCAAATCCGGGCGTGTGCAAACCATAGCATACATCAGAGAACCAACAGCACTAGAGTATGGAACACCAGATATGTAATCAACCTCAGCAGCTGACTGTGGAGATAAAGTGGACGAAAGCCGAAAATGTATACCAAGAGGAGTACTCACAGGATTATCAGTCACATTAAATCTGTCAAGTACCTTTTCAATGTAACTCTCCTGACTCATAAATAATTTCCTTGCTCCTCTATTTCTGGCAATCTCCATACCAAGAATCTTCTTAGCAGTACCCAAATCTTTCATCTCAAACTGGCTACTCAACAGAGCTTTGAGCTTCCTCACCTCTCATTTGTCACTTGCAGCAATTAATATGTCATCCACATACAAGAGCAAATACACTTGGGAACTGTCGCGTAGCCTTTTCAGGTAAATACAACTATCATACTTGCTCCTCTCATAACCATGAGAAATCATAAAGGAGTCAAACCTTTATACCACTGCCTCGGAGACTGCTCAAGGCCATACAAGGACTTCTTCAACAAGCACACATGGTCTTCTTTGCCTTCAACATGAAAACTCTCAGGTTGTGCCATATAAATCCGCTCCTCAAGCTCTCCATTCAAGAAAGCTGTCTTCACATCAAGCTATTCAAGCTCCAAATCCTGCATAGCGACAACACCAAGAAGAGAACGAATCGGGGTATGCTTCACAACTGGTAAAAATACCTCATTAAAGTCCACATCAGGAATCTGACTATATCCTCTAGCCACTAGCCTAGCCTTGTATCTAGGCTCTTCAACTCCAGGTATACCATCCTTCTTCTTGAATATTCACTTGCAACTGATAACCTTCTTATCCTTAGGCAGCTTAGTAATCTCCCAAGTCTTGTTCTTGTGAAGAGATTTCATCTCTTCCTCCATACTAACCAACCATCTAGCAGAGTCTTTCGACTTCACAGCATCTGAGTAACTAGACAGTTCTTCACAGCTATCAACTTCTTCTGCCACATTCAAGGCAAAAGCAACAATATCAGCCTCACCTAACTTCTGTAGAGGCCTGATAATTCTTCTGGGCCTGTCTCTAGCAATAGAATATGCTGGCTCTCTCTCTACTGTGCCAACATTCTCAGCTTCATCAGACAACCCACCATGAGTAAGGTCATGGCAATCAACATCATGGAAGGAACTTACTTCTGGATCAGCATCAAACTCCACCTGTACTTTTGACTTTTGCAAGTCTACACTTGGAGCACTCGGAACACCAGGTGAAGAAATATCCTCCCTCTTACTCAGCATGTCTGTCTCTTTGAAAATAATATTCCTACTCAACAAGACCTTAGACAGCTCGGGACACCACAACTTGTATCCCTTCACTCCAGAAGCATAGCCAAGGAAGATACATTTTATATATCTTGGCTCTAACTTGCCATTGTTCACATGAGCATAGCCAGAACACCCAAATATCTTCAAATCAGCATAATTAGGAGGATTTCTAGACCACAATTCTTCAGGTACCTTGCCATCAAGTGACGCATGAGGTGAACGATTGACAAGGTGACAGGCAGTGGAAGCAGCTTTAGCCCGAAATGACTTAGGCAAACCAGCATTTGACAGCATACAACGAACTTTCTCCAACAAAGTTCTGTTCATTCTTTCAGCGACTCCATTCTGTTGAGGTGTACCCGAGATTGTCTTATGCCTCACAATACCCTTATTCTTGCAGAACTCATCAAACCAACTAGAGAAAAACTCCAATCCATTGTCTGTGCGGAGATGCTTGACATCTCTCCTAGTCTTCTTTTCAATCGTAGTCTTCCACTGCTTGAAAGTGACAAAGACATGATCCTTGCTCTTCAAGAAGAAGGCCCACACCTTCCTCGAATAATCATCAATGATAGTCAGCATATACTTGGAACCATTCTTTGTTACAACTTGAGACGGTCCCCAAAAATCAAAATGAACATAGTCAAGTTTTTTCTTTGTAGTGTGCACACCTTTCTGAAAACAGACTTTCTTCTACTTGCCAAACACAGAGTGCTCACAAAATTCCAGCTTACCAATACTCTGTCCACATAATAATCCTCTCCTATTTAGCTCGGTCATGCCTTTCTCGCTCATGTGACCAAGTCGCATATGCCACAATGAGGTGTTCTCAGAATCTGTCAACGAGCCAGATACAGCAGCAGCAGTCCCTGTAACTGTAGAATCCTGCAAAATATACAGATTTCCAACCTCCTTCTTGGCATTCATATGCACTAATGAGTTCTTACTCACACGAAGAACTCCACCTTCTCCTGTGTATTTATACCCCAGTGTATCAAAGGTACTCAACGAAATCAAGTTCTGCTTCAGATCAGGGATATGTCTCACATTTATCAAGGTTCGAATAACACCATCATGCATCTTAATCTTCACTGTGCCAATACCAACAACCTTGCAGACAAAATTATTTTCTATGAGAACATTACCCTCCGCACGTTCATATGTTGAAAACCAGTCCCTGATGGGACACATATGAAATGTACAAGCAGAATCAAGGACCCAAGCAGCATCAGCTTTAGACTTCCCATCAATCACAGACAAAAGGTCTCCATCAGATTCTTCTTTCTGAGTGGTGGTGGCAACACTAGCACTGCCGCTATCAAAGCTTTCTCCTTTCGGAGCACTGGCAGGAGGTAGACTCGGCCTTGGTCAGCACGAGCGGAGGCGCGGTGGAGGCGTTGATCGGCGATGGCAGTAGCTGGTTCCACAGGGACTTTCTCTCTCCCCGTCGATCCTTCTCTCTCTCCTACGGCGAGCTCTCCTTCCCAGGCGCGGCGACGGAGCACGTGGGTCAGTCACCTCTCCTAAGTGATGGCGGTGACAAGCGCGGACCTCCTCTAGTGGCGGGCTCTAAAGGAACGACGGGTTTCGATCTCGAACCCTGAGAAATGACGCAGGTTCCTCCTCCTCCGAAAGAGAAAAATGACGGATCTCCTCCTTCCCGGTGCGGCGACGGAGCGCGGGGCGGTCGCCTCCTCTAGGCGACGTCGAGGACGATGGGCTGGTCGGGGCGGCGGTCGGCTGGTCGCGGCTGGCGGCGCCAAAACCCTAAATCCTGATTTTTTCCCCAAATCGAATCTGTTACTGTTCAATTTTTTTTGTGTGTCGTATACTCAAGTCTCAAATCCGACTCTGACACCAATTATTGAGAAATAAGATCGAAACGAGTAAAACACGAGACACAAGAATTACGTGGAAACTCCAAGACGGGGAGAAAACCACGGGCAAAGGAGAGTCGTCCACTATGCGAGTCAAACAGGTTATAAGGCCTCCGTGATGGTTCTCTCTACCTCACAACTCTCAACTACTACATAAAAGACCTAGGCATATGCTAATATATATAGGAGATTATAACCCTACTCTAAATACTAATAGAGTATTAATTTGTCTAGAATTTGAGACAAACCCTAATAGTACCTATGAAAATTGTCCAATTTTTTTTCACTCGTGTAATTATTTGGATTATTTTTATTCATATATCTTTTATATAGTGTAATTAATCTTCTCGGGTAATGCAATTATCTACTTATCAAAAAATTGTGCTTATGAACAATTGCTTATTAAGTGTTATTTCTCACTTTTTAATTCTCTCGTTGTTGCAATTGAGATGGGTGACGGGAAGTTGTATATATTTCTTGGGGTATTTAATCGTGGATATTTTTCAAAACACCAAGATATGCTGTCGGACAACTTGTTCATATGATCACATGATCATAACGAAGTTCGTAACTGATTTAAAAAATTTGAGAAAGTTTTTACAGGGAAAAGAACTCTAAATGCGTTTGTACTTTTTATCTTACCAGAAATTATGTCTAAGATCCCTTTTATAACGAACTTCTAGGTTATCGGGAATCAAGACTTTAAAGTTCAAAAAGATTTTACAGTTATCACGTTTATCTTTCATAATCTCCAAATTTTATCTCTTCACTAAATCTTCCCTAAACCATGAGTAGATGATGATTTTGACGATAGATTCTGTAATACTTTACTTCTTGGTCTAAATTGTTTGACTTGAGTAAAATATACTTAGTCATATTGATATTGGATAGATTGGGAATAACATTACTATGGCAATAGAGTGACAAGGATAGTTGGAAGCAAAAGATTAGTTACCTCGGACAACTCCAAACATGGTGCAATAAATTGATCATAACTTCTTCACATGGAATCCAAATGAGATGATTCAAAATAGTATAGAAAGATTTGTAATCTAAGTGAAAAAAATCTTCTCCAGTCTCGTTCACTTCATCTAAACAATCGTACTCCTAAATCCTACGACTGCGGACTAGAGCTGTAATCTTGTCTTTTTTTACTATTTAGTATATTATAATAGAGTATTATCATATTCTACTTAGAAATAGTTCTACCAAAACAAACTTTGAAATAATTCTCCTAATAATTTTTTTATCAATTTGTGAGATTCAAATTCATATCTAGTTAATATAATCTAGGTCTCTTGCTTTACTCAGAGTTGGAATTTCATTTACTTTGGTAGTCCACGCGTGGGCAACTACAATCTTCATAAAATAACTGGCCAAGTGATAAGAGAGGTCCACGCTTTATGGGGCGACAAATCGCCAGATATGCTGTCGCCGTTTGTTATTCGCAATTTCCGTAGAAAATAGATATAATTATTGTTCATTGACAAGATCCAAATTACCAATAATTGTTATTTATCATATTATCTATGGTTTTAACAACTGAATTAATATTTTCTAGTGGGAGAATCCAGGAGATTGAGGAATTCAATTTTCTATTCCTTTTGTTTCTTGTACCAATTTAATGAAAATTATTTTTAAGGAATGATCTCAGAGAAAAAAAAATCTATATTTATATAGCTTGCAATTATTATTCTTCAACCAAGTCCACAAACTTTCACGATTAAAATTATATTTTTATCTTCTCCTAGATAATTTAATTCTAAATAAGGTTTGACAAATTACATAATTTGTTTGCAAAGATAAATTTTTACATCATACTTACACCTGCCAAGAATTAAACTCTAGATCTATGTTAATTTTTTACGCTTTATATTATCAGTCCAAATTATTGAACTAATTCTAATTATTTTTTTAAATTACCTAGTACCGAGATACTTGCAGCTTTGAATATTTTAGATATTACCTCAGTAGAACCACAGCATGCAAAAAAACTTTTCCTATTAATTTTAAAGTAATTATATTCTTAAGATTCGAATTTGAAATTTCTCGTTAAACTAAAATTTTTTAGCTGATTTCTGCAATATTAAGACTCCAAATTAGAGCTCTATTATATAGAGAAAAAGTTGATTTTTGATACTGCTAAATAAGAAAAATATGACAACGGATATGAAGGTGTTATAAAGAGACCTAAACTTTAGATTTCTAGAGATTTCTCTTCATGTGTAAGGATGACGTGTCGATTGAGTCAGCGAAAGCTTGGAGAAGCTTGGAGTTCAATAATGGCGACGGTTATTCTTCTAGTGTGAGAGAGAATTGATGAGCTATAGACAATAATATGTATTCTCAAATTCTATATGCCACATGTACAAATTAGAGCTATTTATACAAAAATACTTAAGTTACGGTTGGACCTGGATGATGGGCCTAGAACCTTCCTTCATATTTTCTTCTACCGGATTTGGACTTAAGCTGTGAGGTTGACCAAAGTCAACTGCAGCAGCTGGTGACTTCATTACCCTCCCACAAAGTATGAATGTCCTTCATGCCTAACTTGGAGATAAGAAAATGATGTCGCTGCCCCACGAGTCCCTTTGTGAAGATGTCGGCCACTTGATACTCCGTAGGGACATGAAATAGCTTAATCAATCCACGTTGCACTTTCTCTCGTGTGTAATGGCAATCCAACTCGATATATTTTGTGCGCTCATGAAACACCGGGTTCTCGGCTATATAGATCACGGATTGACTATCACAATATACAAGAGATGGACCAGGCGGAGGAAGCTGAAAATCTTGCAGTAAATAATGAAGCCACTGCAGTTCACGCGTAAGGGACACCATGGCGCGATATTTAGCTTTGGAGGATGAGCACGACACTGTATTCTGCTTCTTTGACTTCCAAGAAACGAGTGATTCACCCAAATAGACTGCGTACTCGGAAACAGAACGTCTGGACTCATCGCAGGTTGCCCAATCACTATCGCAG
The DNA here is from genome assembly GCA_963995505.1 of Hypericum androsaemum. Lineage (NCBI taxonomy): Eukaryota > Viridiplantae > Streptophyta > Magnoliopsida > Malpighiales > Hypericaceae > Hypericum > Hypericum androsaemum. The sequence goes on from OZ023186.1 coordinate 15,237,813, forward strand.
TATCCCTTCAGCTGAAAATCACACCTATTAGAGAAGAATATACCAGCACCCGGGTTACTCTTGAGGTACCTTAATACTCTGTGAGCAGCTCGCATATGGTTGTGTGTGGGATTGGAGTTGAATTGGCTAAGTTGTTGGACTGCAAAGCTGATATCTGGCCGTGTATTGGTCAAATACAACAACTTCCCAACCAACTGTCTGTAAGATGATGAATTCAAAGCATGTTCTAGGTCAAAAATATAATCTGCAATGTCCACAACAAAAGGAACTTCATCAAGCAGGGGAATGTCATCATCTGCACAAAGACGAACAGATGTTTCAGCTAGTGTAAGCACGAGTTTACAGCCCAAAAAACCAGTCTCTTGCAACAACTCAAGAGTATATTTCTTCTGACATAAGTGCAAACCAGATTCATGTCTTGCAACCTCCAATCCCAAGAAGTATTTAAGAACACTAAGATCCTTTAACTTAATATGCTGACTGAGGCATTGTTGAACAGCTGCAATTGCCATTTGAGATGCACTAGTAATCACAATATCATCTACATAAACAAGGAGAGCCAAGAAATATCCAGACTGATCAATCATAGTAAACAGAGAGTAATCATTCCAAGATTGAGTGAATCCCATGGCCATAAGCTGAGAAGTTAGCTTGGCAAACCATTGCCTACTAGCTTATTTAAGTCCATAAAGTGATTTCTGAAGATGACACACTTTCCCCTCGTCAATTGCAGCAACATGTAAGCCAGGAGAAACCTCCATATAAACCTCTTCATCAAGGTCACCATTCAAGAAAGCATTATTCACATCTAATTGATGCAAAAACCAGCCCTTAGAAATAGCAACAGCCAGCAATAATCTGACAGTGGTCAACTTGGCCACGGGAGAAAAGGTATCAACAAAATCAATACCAAACTCCTGGGTATAGCCCTTTGTAACCAATCGAGCTTTGTACCTCTCAATGGTGCCATCAGATTTATGTTTGACCTTGTAAACCCATTTGCAACCAATTGGGACTTTACCAGGAGGAAGGTCAACTAAGGTCCAAGTATTGTTGGCTTCAAGGGCATCCAATTCTAGCTGCATAGCCTGCCTCCAACATCCCTCTTTAATAGCATCCTGGTACCTAGTAGGCTCTACGGTGGAGACAAGAGAAAGACTAAAAGCTCTATGGACTGGACTAAGACGAGCAAAGGAAAGAAAATGTGAGATAGGATAAGGTGTGCTACACTTGATAGAAGATAGAGACTGTGACGTAGTAGAAACTAATGCTGTAATATAATACTGGAAATGAATTGGGGCCTTCTTTGCCCGAGCTGACCTTCGAACAGAGTCATAGGGAGCAGCAGGGGGTAAAACAACATCGGAAGGCTTTGAAAGAACATGAGGTGCAATGTCTGAAGGTTGGAAAAGAACTGAAGGTACAATAGTGGAAGGTTCAAAAGAATCAGGTTGGGAAAAGTAAGTAGGTTGCTCAATAATATGATGGTCATAATCAGGAGAATCATCAAAAGAAGTGCAGGTTGGGAGACAAGGTGAAACTGTGTCCAGAGACTGAAAATGTTAGGGTTGGTACAGGTTGCCTTGATCAAATAGATATATGTCTTCACAAAATGTGACATCTCGAGACACAAAAACCTGATGGGTAATCAAATCGTACAGCTTATAACCCTTTGCACCAAAGGAAAAACCCAGAAATATGCATTGTCTAGCTCGAGGATCCAACTTGGATTTGTGAGGATTAAGACTAGAAGCATAACATAAGCAACCAAATACTCGAAGGGTAGTTAGAACAGGTGGTTTATGGTAAAGGATTTCAAAGGGAGTGAGGTTCTAAAGGACATGGGTTGGTGTTCTGTTGATTAGGTAGGTGGCATATAAGATCGCATCACTCCAGAATACAAGAGGCGAGTGAGAGTGAAATAGAAGGCTACGAGCTATGTTTAGGATGTGCTGGTGTTTTCTCTCAACCCTCCCATTTTGTTGGGGTGTATAAACACATGAGGTTTCATGTACAATTTTCACGATGATGGAAGAACTCATTCATAAGAAACTCCTTGTCTCCATCAGTACGTAGGACCTTAATTTTGGTGCCAAACTGGGTTAAAACCAAGTTGTAAAAATGCTAAACACATGTCCTAACCTATCCTTTGGTATGAAGCAGATATATCCATAAAGATCTGGAATGGTCATCAACGACTGTCAAGAAGTACTCATAACCATCATGTGATGGAACACGACATTTTCCCCAAATATCCAAATGGACAATATCAAAATAGTGAGCAGCTCTAGGAAAACTAACAGGAAATGGTAGTCTAGCATGTTTAGCTAGCTTACATGATTCACAATGATGAGTAAGCTCAGCGGTTACACTAGGTTCAAGGGCCTTAAACTGATCTAATTTGGCAGAGGGTACATGTCCAAGACGACAATGCCAAAGGTCTACAGGTTTAGATTGAAAGGTAAAGGTAGCGGTGAGGGGTAAAGATGGTAAAGATGATGCTGCTGCTCCCCGATCATGCTGCAACAAATAGAGACCAGCTTGCTCTTTAGCCAAGCCAATCACCCTCTTGGAGACAAGGTCCTAAATAGTACATACAGCTAAAGTGAATGAGATGGAATAAGAGGAGTAGGCAAGTAGTTTGGTGACAGAGATAAGGTTAAACTGGAAGGCAGGGACATAGAGGGCTCGACGAAGGAGCAAGGCACCTAGTTTGACATCACCTACGTGTGTGACAGGAGTATGAAGACTATTGGGAAGACTAACATAGACATTAGACAATGGAGACACAACTACAAAATGATCTAATGAGCATGCCACATGATCAGTGGCCCCAGAATCAATTATCCAACTATGGGATGACAGTAAAGAAATAGAGGAGAAAGTATTGATATTACCAGATAAGCTGAAAGAAGGAGCATAAACTGGAGAGATAACTGCAGATGCTACTAGAGAAGAAGAACAACCAATAGCAGGAATGGAAGAACCAGAAGCTGTAGAGGTCTGTTGGAAGAGGCCCATAACATTGTTGTACTCCTCTTGGCTCAAATTAAGCTTGTTCAATTCAGCCGAGACATCTACTTTATGCATAGAAGGACTGCATTCAGAATAACCAGCCTGAGAAGGAGCAGCACATACAGCTGAGGAGTTACCCATAACAGATACACCAGAAGGAGAATGTCCTGGATAAATTGGAGTAACACACGAAATTGAAGGTGCTCCAATAGGGCAAGCAGAGGAAGGGCTGCCAAACCCAGAATTATTAAAGCCACGTCCTCTGTACCCGTCTCTATATCCAGGTGGATAACCATGCTTCTTGAAGCACTTATCCACGACATGACCAATTCCCCCACAATAAGTGCATTATGGCCGCTTGGATCCAGGTGAGTTGTTCCAATTATTCCAAGGCTTCTTCTGTCCTCCCTGATATCCACTTGCATCCATGACAGGAAAGTGAGTTGGCGATTGTGTATTTGTTGCCATGATAGGATGAAGTAATTGCATCTCATGTTCACCCACCATTGATAGAACACGATTAATGCTTGGCAGAGAATCTAGCATTAAAATTTGTGATCTCAAGCTGTTAAAGCTATCATTCAACCCTCGAAGAAAGCGCATGACTTGATCACCTTCAAGATAAGTTCTCATGGCCACAGCAACTACACAGTCATCACCACATAGTCCTCCATCTACAGATTTCACACATTTGCAGCTAGGAATGACCCGTAACTGCATCAACTGGTCCCACAAAATTTGAAAACTAGTATAGTAATCATTCACACTTAAAGCCCCTTGTCTCAGATTGAAAATTTATTCCTGAAGCGAAACAATCCTCATGAACTCACCTCTACCAAATCACTCCTTGAGATTTTTCCAAATAGCATAAGCAGAATCAAACCAGAGTAAACTTTGTGCAATCGAAGGCTCAACCGAGCGCGGTATTCAACTAATTACCATAGTATTGCACCTATCCCAATTAGAGAACCTTGCATGACCAACCGGAAGCATAGGAACAGATCCGTCAACGAAACTGAGCTTATTCTTTGACCTAATTGCGATTTGCATAGAGCGACTCCACGAATGGTAATTTGTACCATTAAGCAGAGGAGTAACAAGAATTACAGTAGGAGACTCACTTGAACCAAGGAAAAGAGGATTTGATTCATCTAACGCAGTATGAGATACTATGCCAGTGTTCGCCATTAACGAACCTTGAGGAAGAACTAATTAGTCGAGAAGAGAAGAACTTACGGAGCTGAGAAATCTTAAGAACTTGAGCCACAAGATCTCAATCGCAAGCCGGGTTCTCGTCCGCAAGCTCTGATACCATATCGATTGAGTCAGCGAAAGCTTGGAGAAGCTTGGAGTTCAATAATGGCGACGGTTATTCTTCTAGTGTGAGAGAGAATTGATGAGCTATAAACAATAATATGTATTCTGAAAGTCTATATGCCACATGAACAAGTTAGAGCTATTTATACAAAAATTACTTAAGTTACGGTTGGGCCTGGATGATGGGCCTAGAACCTTCCTTCATATTTCCTTCTTCCGGACTTGGACTTAAGCTGTGAGGTTGACCAAAGTCAGCTGCAGCAGCTGGTGACTTCATCATGACGATAAGTAGGATAAGAAAAGTAGGATCTTACCCATATTCTACTTTGTAGAGTGGACCCATACCCTATTCTTCACCCTAGCAATTTCTTATTAATGAACTCATACCCTTACTTTTAGGATTCATAGGGTCTGCAGGTTCTGATATTTGAATTAAATGCAAGATATTTCTAATAATTTTTAAATATTTTAATGCTATATAGAAAATCTAAATAAATTGTAAATGCAAGATATTTCACAACGTTGCATATCAATATTTAATAAAAATTTTAAGAAATAATAAAATATCAAAATTTATAATTTAAGTAAAATTTAAGTTAAATGGTGAAAGGTTCATCTTTTCAAATTCCAAATACATAAATATAATAAATATTTAAAGATTATATCTAATCTAATATATTAATAAAGAGAATTATAATTTTATATATCTCGAATTTCAAAGTCAATATCATCAATAACTGAAGCATATTTTAGAATATTTAATAACTTTATTATAATTACAAGTAAAAATAAATAAGAAGGAGTCTAATTATAGTATAATTATGGTATATTTAGGGTTTGGTCCAAAGTATGATAAAAAGATAAGGGTAGGGTAGGGTAGGGTAGAAATTCATAGAATTTATACCTTACCCTAGATCCGGCTTTAAAAATAAACTCATACCCATACCATATCTTAGACCAAGTAAAAGTCAAAATATTCTAGACCCACAAGATAAATGTAAGGTCTAATCTATGAGATATGTGTATTTCTGTCATCCCTATTCATGTGACCTTTTGGATTTCTTTCATGATCACAAGATGAACTCACCGGATATTTTTCCCGCCGCTTATAACATTAACATCATAATTGTTAGTGATCACATTCGTTTACACATTTTTAGTTAGCTCAAATAACCATAATGCACCAGGTAATATTTCTTGCGTGTCTTGGCAACTACAATGGTCTCTAGACCATATACTATGAATCTACTGATTAAGTTTATAAAAGTACGACGAATTGATAGTAAAGTATATCGAGTCATGTTTATGCTAGTGTCTGCTGCATAATTGGTTACATTTGGAGTTATATCAGAGATGGAATTTTCGGGATGGGAATTTCGCCTAGTTATTCTATCTTCCAATTTTGTTGGTGTTTTTGCTTTTTTATTGTTCTCATAATGTAAAATGCTCTCCTTACTCTTTTTACATTGTACGACAGTTATTGATAATATTTATACCTGCAGAAAAGGCCATTTTGAATTTCTAATCTAATGTTAAACCAATATATATATTTGGAATATGATCATCGCATCCTATTCTACGTGCTTATGGGTGATCTTACCTTTTCTTTAACGTAATTAATACAACAGCATTAACTATTATAAACAAGAGCCAAATGTTACTTGATTAAATGACACAAGGTATAGAGGTTTAAATCAGAATGTTTAATATTTTTTTGAAGTAGCCGAGTAGAATGTTTCCAAGCAAACAAGAATTAAAGAGAATGCCAGCATGGATTAAGAATATATACCGATGACTTAATACTTTCCAAGTAAAGTGCCCTAGGTAAATTGACAAATTAGTCATTTACAAAGAACTAGTGTTACATTGGATAATACAAATATTGAGTGCAACCTAAGTCAAAAATAGAACGAACGACAAGGTGTAGAAACATTAAACTATAACATTTTGATTGCCCTAACGTCCTCCGTTCTATTACCATTAAGTCCACCTCATTTTGATTTTTTGATTTTATATAAGAGTTATTGGGATAGAAAAAAGTGGGTAAAAAAGAGAAGGTTAATTAATTAGTTAATCAACCATATTAATTTGATTTCAAAAGCTTCTAACCATGGTTTTAGACAAACCCCACTTCTCCTCCCATTGCTCAGCCAAAACCCTCTCTAGCTCGCTTGGGCTGCAAGGTATTGTCAATGCACCGTCATGGTCAAACCCAAACTCCTCAGCTGCTTGCTCCAATAGTCTCAAGAAGGTAGGGTGAGTTAGGCAGCTCAAAGGGGCAACAAACCTCTTGGGCTCCTCCCCGTCCACGGCAACCACCGCGAAGTGTCCTTCCTTGACATCTTCGGGGACCGAACCTTCCTCCGCGTCGTCTCTACATGGTTCACTCAATTTCTTCCCTCGTAACAGGCTCTTTTGCAACTTCTTCGCCGCAAATTTCAACTGAACAATGCCGTTCTTCTTCTTGTTGGCAGTGATAAGCTTAGCCATTTCGAGGTTTACAAATTTTTTTCTTAGGCTGATTGTGTTGGTAGCTTGCATGAGAGGGTTTGCCCTAATATATAGGGATGGTGGAGAGGTATAGGTACAGTCAAGTACTCAAGGTCTTACACGGTTTAGCGAGAGATAAGAATAACGAGGGGACGGTACTGTTTCGAGTGACAGGTAGAAGAAAGAGGGAAGCAAGAACATGGAAACACTGACTTTGAAGTTAATTGGGAGACCGGTGCATGTGGTTGATTGTCTACTGTACTATGAGACGTCCCTTTTGGGCTGGCTAGTCCTGTCTTCCTTCTAATTATTGACCCGCCTTAGAAGTTCTGGTGTTTATGCTACTAGCACCTGGCCGAGTCCTGCATTTTTGGAGGCAAAGATTCAAAGAAATGGACATTTTAACATGCTATTAGAATCGGTTGAACTTATTAACTTTTCATGATTTTCCTATTAGAATCGGTTGAACTTATTAACTTTTCATGATATTCCGTTGGAATGCATGAAATGTAAAATCAAGCTCGAAAAAATTTGAGTCTAATAAAATTTTGAATTTTATTTAAGAGAACGATAGTCTCACGTTGGAAGTGAAGATTTTGGGTCAAATATAAAGATCCCAGTAAAAAAAAAGGTAAATCTAAACCTAATTCTTTTAAATTTTATACATTTATTTTTAGTTTCCAAATAATTAGATAAATTTTTATATATACATCGCCGAAGAATAATCAAGATGCGGGTAAAAGTTTGTGGGATTATTCCGAGCATACGTTTATTGCGTTGTACAGGCTAACCAACGCGATGTAGCTGTTCATATTTGGTTTGGTTGCTGAGAGTTCCGAGTTCAGATTTTATGAATAGGGTAGGAATTGAGATTTCTACTTTAAGATTTTAAGTTTAATATATAAATTCTATGTTTTTGATCTAGTATTATAATAGGCGAATTCTGTGATCAATTATCTTTGCTCGACATTCTATTTCATTTATTGTAAAACAAATCAAATTCCAAACTTTTATTCAATGAGTTTTGTTTAAAGAGTATATTAATATCTAACACAACGAATTTTAGTGTTTTGTTCAGATTAATTTATTAGTCGAATAATTCCACTAACCTTCACTCTCAACGGAAAATTGCAGCAGCCCATTTAAAAAGAGCCGTTGCATCGAAAGATTGCAAATCTCTCAATATATATATATATATATATATATATATATATATATATATATATATATATATATAATTTAAACTAAAAAAGTTTTTATTAGTTTCTCTCCATAATAGGTGGAAATCCAAATGAGTCACTTATTTATAGTATCTCAAAGAAGTTTCAAGACTTATTCTTTTCAATGTGATATCAAATCCAATACCTACTTTTGCCAATATAATATTGGGATAAAATTAATTGACAAAATGACTAGATGACAAAATAGACTAGATAAAAAAATACAATATATTAATATAAATATATACAACTAATTACATTCGCAAATCTTGTTAAAACCAAACACGATAATACTCGATAAAAAAAAATCGCTATTTCCACTATGCGAAAACGAGCACCCGCCTACTTCCAACCACCAAATTCTTCGATCATATTTTATTGTCGCTGGCAAAAGATCAGTGACGAGTGCAGTATCCCAGTACTGTGATAAGAAGGTTCGAGGAATCGTACCGAAATTGATGACTCAAAACATAGAACAAGTGGTCCTCTTTGACACGGTGAGTGAGGTACATTTAATCATAAAAATGAAACCATAATCTACCTCACGTTTTCTTAATCTTACCCCACATTGAATATACTACTCCAAGAGCCCAGTTGCCCAAATTGGTCACAGACCTGTACGTAAATATGCCAAGATGAAACCAACGCCACAAACAAACACTTAGAACAATCGGTCCTAACATAACAAAGATATATCGAGTTCGTATCATGTATATTTTTGTCGGGAGGGGTTTATCTGTTCAGTCAACCATACCCAACATTATCACATTTTAAATACCTTACCGATTCGAACCTCGAGTAGTCGGCTCAATAAATGTCTAAATACCAAGTAGTATAAAAAACAAACTTGCTTTTTACATAAAATCCCAGAAGGGTCGAGTACCCACGCTGCAATTTGTTGGATATAAACATTTATTTCAATGTCCTTTGGTCTCTCACGATTGCCTGTGTTTGTTGGCGTGTCGTTTTGCTTGAGATACTTTGGATAGTCGGTAGAATTAACTAACAATTAACTCAAGCGTTCTTGAACTCTGTCTCTTCCCTAAAATTGAGTAAATCTAGAATGACACACACAACTATGTCCGAGAACGGCCAAGGAACGGTCCCGATTATCTTGGGATTGTTCTTGGGTTACTATTCTGAATCTGCTCAAGTTTTCTACTCAATTTTACATCAATAATTAACCTGTCTTCAAGTTCTCTACTCAGTTTTCTATAAACACCACTCAGTTTTCTAGAAACACTAACCTGTCCTCAAGCTTTCTATTCTGGACCATCTGCGGGACATACCTGGATCTCATCATCAATAGTAAGATTTCACCCACTGATCACATTAAGGTCTTATCATGGATATGGAGACTCCAACATAATATCAGAGTAGTTTGATCTACAAGTTATTTAATATTCAATTTTTGAAAGACGGCAAAACTCTGCAACAAGAAAATCCTAGCATGAGCCCCACAACCTCCACCTCTTCCAACCGCCCCCTGCCCCCCAACCGTCGTTACCGAATCCCGAGACGGCTGTCCTGGTCCCCGTGGATGGTCCCCATCCCCCTCTCTCGGTTCGCAATATTTTCCATCCATAATCCCAAAAACATACTCTAGTGTCCATGAAGAACCCATGTTGAATGCCCCTGTTCCCAAGTCCCGAGAAGAGCCCACGCAACACATAATGTATCGAGATTCTGTCCAAGGGAGCGCTATTGGCAGCATGCAAGGAATCCAGGAGCCCGAAGAGGATTGGATCGCTTTAGGGCTTGCAGAGGTGGATTGCACCACAAACCCTAACCGAGCGTGTATCATCCTAACCCCAAAAGTACGGGACCAAATTAAGAAGTCGGGGAAGTGCAGCTAAGGTCTTGGGTAGGAACGTGGGTTACCGGGCTCTCCTTACGAAGATCCACCAGTTATGACAACCCAGGGTGGCCTTTCGCTTGGTTGATCTTCCTAACAATTACTTCCTTGCTTGTTTCTCCTATATTGTGGACTCAAACTGCCTTGTCCGGTGGCCCATTATCATTTTAGGACCACTACCTAACGGTACATCCATGGGTGAAATCCTTCAACGTGGAGAGCCATGTGATACACTTGATTCAACCCTAGATTTGGCTACCGAATCTCCTGATCGAGCTCTATGATAACAACCTACTACGTTGTGTGGCGGATGCCATAGGCAAGCTTGTGAAGCTGGACCCTAATACTGAAGAAAAAGTTAGGGGACACTTTGCTCAAATATGTGTGGAACTAGACCTTACAAAATAGTTGGTGGGAGAAGGGGTTGTTGATGACATGGTGCAAAAGGTGGAGTTTGAGGGTTTGCAAACAATATGCTTCACGTGTGGACATTATGGGCATTTTTAGCAGATGTGCTTGAAGTTTGGGATGTCATGCCAGGTTAGAGGACATGATTCAGTGCAGCGTGGTAGTCTGCCCTGACTTTTGTGAATCCAGAGAATCTAAGTGAAGATACCTAGGAGGTGCAACATGAGGTGAGCCATGAGATCATAGTAGAACCGTGGATTCTAGTCTCACGGAGGACTCGTCTGGCACATTCTAATTTAGGGCAAGCCTAAGCGTCCATGGGTAATAAATTTTAGGTGCTATACATCCAAGAAAATGCAGAGATAAGCCACATAATTAGGAAGGTGCTGCAGAAAGAGTCCATGCGTTCCAAGCCACCCCAAACCCATGTCTGAAAGCTGCTCTCTCTCGGTTTACCTAATCTGCCAAATATCTAATACAGAAAAAGAAAAGGCCCTGGTCCAACCTAAGCCAGCACCAGTTACATCTATCAAAAGAACAAGAAATGAAGATCAGATGTTGATACATGGTTGGAGGAAGCAATGACTTCTACTCAAAGTCTGACCTCGAGAAAGAAAATAGGCTCAATACTGCTTCATGGGCGACCGTTGGTGGCTCCATTCACTGCGTCAAGGGATCACCATACATCGGACCCTCTAGATAAAAGGGCGATCCCACTGATTGGTAAGGAGATGGATACTCCTGGTCAGGCCTTCTTTGGATTGTGATTGTATGATAGCGGTACAGCACGGCTCTCCTAGAGCCAAATGGTTACATCTCTAATGATGCAAGGATATCCTCCCCACATTCAATATCAAGTTTTATGATTTATACAAGCCGTCTCATTGAATAAACTGTCTCATTGACCTAAGGTTCTCGGGCTCTCGATTCACATTATCACAAACATCAGGGAAGACCTCCAGAGTATCAAAGTGGTTGGATAAAGTATTATGCAACAATACGTGGCAGAGGGGATAGTCCAACACGTGGAATGATACCAATCAAGTCACAGCCCTCTACTTGTCACCTCCTCAGATTAGGATACAAGCAATTGATGTTGCAAACCGTTTCACTTTAAGGCTGTGTGGGTCTCACATGCCAGCTTTTTTAGGGTTGTTGTGGCTTAATGGAAGAGGCCGCCAAAGCTATAGCGGCACTTTAGGAGGATTTGTACATATGGAATGTTAAGGTCTTCGAGAATATCCACAAACCAAATAAGAGAATATATGCTCATTTAAGTGGCCTCCAGCTAGTTTTGGCAGATGGTAAGAATAGTGGACTTTGAAAACTGGATGTTAGGCTAGGGGAGAAATTAGACCAGGTACTAGGAGGTGTTGTTTTCAAAAGTCTAGAGAAATATGGATTTGTCAAAGTGATAGGAATACAACGCATTTTCATATGACAACTATTATCCGTAAAAGACAGAACAAAATTGAAGGGGTGCGCTATGGTAATTGGGTTTCGGAGCCAGCTTATTTGGACGGGTAAGCGAAATTTTTTTTCAGGAGTTGTACTTGATCGAGGGATGTGGGGCCACATACCAGCTTCTAAGGTGTGTTTTTAGTGCATGAACTCTGACGAAGTTGGCTAGTTGCTCAAAACCAGTTTTTGTTGAAGAGATCCACACGGCTTTACATCAGATAGAGCTATTGAACGTGTTAGGCCCGAATGGTTATAGGAAACTTTCTACCAGAAATGTTGGGGTATTGTCAAGGATACGATAGTTGGCTATGGTCGTCAATTTTTTGAGACTGGTACGTTCTAACACAAGTTGACTGAGACACTTTTGGTGCTTATACCGAAAGACGAGAAAGCCAAAATGTATTCATGAGTTTAGACCAATAAGCCTTTACGGTTTGGTTTATAAGCTGATAACAAAGATTATTGTGAACCGTATTAAGACAAAGCTTCCAAATTTAATGTCCTTGCACATGAAAGTTTTGACCCTTGTAGACAAATAGCATATAATATTGTCATATTTCAAGAGGTTTTACATTCAATGAGGCTGAAAAAAGTGGCAAAAAGTGTGGATGGCTCTCACAATCAACCTAGAAAAGGCATATAGTCACATACATTAGGGATTTATCTCTGAGGCACTGGAGGAAGTTGGTATGCTAGGACTTGTAATAGGGCTTATCATAAGATGTGTGACGGGGAGATCTTTGAAGCTGTTCTAGAATGACGACGTTATGGAAAGCTTCCTCCTAACTCGAGGTGTACACCATGGGGAACGAGTGTCTCTCTAATTATTCATTATTTGCATGTAAATATTTTTCCAATGGATTGCTAGCTAGGGCACATGATCAGATGAAGTTGCATACTATAAAAATCACTCGATGGGTACCCGAGTTTACACACTTTTTTGGTTGACGATATTTTATTCTTTGCAAAGGCAGATATGGACCACATTTGGCTTTTTAAGAGGGTGTTGGATATGTTCTGTGCAACGTCGAGCCAAAAAGTCTTCCTCCAAAAGTCCAAAATGTTCTTCTCTGGGAATGTGTCACGGGAGATGAGACACCAGCTTAAGCCAGGAGATGGGAATACAAATAACTCAAGATCTCGATAAATTTTGGGTTTTCGACCGTCCATTATTGTCCCAGCAGAGACAAGTTTTAGTATATGATCGAGAGGATGAGACCAAGGCTGTTTGGAAGTAGAAACAATTGACTAAGACATGTCTCACAACTCTGGTTCAATCACTCCTAGCTACTATCCCAAATTATGAGATGGTGGTGAGCTACCTCTCCAGAAGCATATGTGAGGAGGTGGACCATAATTGCCATGACTTCTTGTACGGAATGAGGAAGGTGCTTGGATGGTACATCTAGTAAATTAGAATGAGGTTTCCTGGTGTCGTAACATGGGTGATTTAGGATTACAGAAGGAAACAAAAACTAACATGGCTCTATTGATGGAGTTAGGTTGGCATTACATAAATGAACCCGATATACTTTGGGTGCAGTTCCTTAAGAAAAAGTATGATTGGGGACGTAACTAATTGACTTCCTTTTAGACTCAAAGGCAACAATCACATATTTGAGCTAGTATTTCCAAAGTCACATTTTGTCTTTTAGAGGGGCTGAGTGTCTTGGTAGGGAGTGAAAAAAGGACACTATTATAGACTGATGAATGGCTTCCAGGGGGAGGTTCATTGATGCACCTTGTGGTGTCCGTTCCACAAGCTGATATTGAGAAAAAAAAGGGTCATAGACTGACTATTGGGTGCCTAGTGAAGGGTGGAACTGGAAGGTCTTGATGCACCTTCTACCTCAGAAGTACAAACCTATATTGGAAGAAGAGTTCTTATCGGATGAAGGCGATGTCCAAGCCATTATGGCATGGAAGCACTCGACCTCATGAACTTTCTCTTCCAAATCGGTTTACCTACAGTTGTTGGAGGAGCGGGGGGTGCAACCTAAACCTGGCGAGGTCTAATCAAAAGTTTGGAAAGTTAAGGTTCCTAAAAAGTTACGTTTCTTCTTATGGACATACTTAAAAGTTAGTTTTATGACTACTGCTGAGCAGCACCAAAGAAAGTTTGCTCAGCTGCCGTGCTGCTCCTTTTGTATGAATATACTAGAGATGGTATTACGTGTTCTTTATGACTATCCTCGTAGCTGGGCCACTTGGTGCATCATCCTACCTCATTGGCTTCACCAGGCTTTCTTTAGTGTGGCGCTTGAGTTATGGTTTGAGTGAAACTTACTATCATCAGAGGAAGTGACAGGGGGTGTCCGACGGAGCACAGTGTTTATTACGTCCTATTGGTTATTTTGGAATAGTGGTAATTACCAAGTGTTTCAGAGGTATTAGTGGAGGATAATATGCCTTTGTTAATAATGAAGCAAGCAAAGGAATTCTCCTAGGCATGACAGAGGCTAACTGCATGGCCCCCTCGTGGAGTTGTCTGATCTAAAATATCAGTGACATGGTCTCCTCCTCCATCAGGGTGGTATAAGCTCAATATAGATGGTGTGGAAAGGACAATCCTAATTTTGCAGATGGTAGAGTTGTTATTCGTGAATGATACATGGTACTTTAATGCTTTATCTTTTGAGTTGTGAGCCTTTAATGAGGATTGAAGATGGCATGGAATCAAGTTTATTAGAATCTGGTGGTGGGGATGGATTCACAGGTAGCCGCGAAGTGCCTTACCAAGGGGATAACAAAGGAATATTCACTATCAATCCTTGTGATTAATGGTCATACCCTCAGCCATCGTGACTAGCATGTCGAGTGATTCATTATTTTTGGGAAGGGCATAGGGTTGGGGATTGTTTGTCAAATATAACGCTTAGTTTTCCATTGGGATGGCATGTTCTTGATAGGCCTCCTTATGGATGTATTCATCTCTTTGGGTAAGATATTATTGGAGTGGGTATGCCTAGGCTTGTAATATTTGATAATGATTTATGAGATTGAATGAAAGAATATTATAACGCTCACCATTTTCACCCCAAAAAAATTTAATATTCAGTTTTACGACATACAAGGTAGAATGTTTAAACTCCTACAGGCAATGATACAATGATTTAAATGAGATTCACTTACAAAAGCATGTTGAATTTTATCAACCAATCCAAACTTGTCCAACATTGTCGTTATTCTTGTACATTTTTACCGCTCAGAATCCCATACACTGTTAGGATTTACCCCAAATTCTAACTGGTGTATAACTATATTCCTACTGTAAAGCATATTAGTCTTGTCTCCTATAAATAGGAATGTAGGGGTTGGGAGTTTCATGTTTCAAGGATAACCTTTTCCGAGCTATCGCGCGACACTATGGCTGGCCATAGTTAGCATACTCTCAACTCTAGAACCCGAAAGAGGAGAGAAGAATACACAAGTATGCAAGACAATTATGTATTACTCAACTAATAGATTATTAGGAATAATTACAAATAAGGGGTGACACCCACTTACATACAACACATCCTAGGAAGGTCCTAGATTAATGCAAACTATCACTAACCACTCAACTAATAATTATAGGAATGGAGTATTCTAGAATATCTCGTAACATTCTGTAGAGTAATCTAGAACACTCTCCACTATTCCACAAAGGTTTTCTAAAGGTCTCTTGGTCATCCAAAATATTCTTCTACCTTTCATGGTGTATTCTAGAATATTTTGTGGCATTTTTGGCCTCCTGTTGCTCACTTCTCGCAAAGGTTGGGACTCCTTCGGTTGATCTCTGGTTAACTCATCCTTTACCTCATCAAGATCGTCCACCTTCTTGTCATGACTTTTAACCTTGAGGAACTCAACACCTGAAGAGAATTGAGCCTTGCGTCAGCCTCATCACATCGTGCGCGTTCTTCCTCCTTTAGGACTAAGCCTTAAAACTTTGAAAGTTTAGGAAACTCAAATGCTCATTGAGGTCCATTGCAAATGAAATAACCCCTCGGCCTCGCACTTTCCATCCCATCCTTCTCATCTTTCTTGTCGTAGTGAGAGTTGGAGCGGAAGCCTCTGTCTTTTGTTGATGAGTGTGATCGACATTCCTCGTTATCCTTGCTAATGCTATATCTTCCTCATGTCACCTCTCTTTATACGATTAGGGCCTCCAAAACTCAATCATTGATCCAGCCACTGTAAAAGCCGATGAGAAACCTTGTACCCCATATTGTTGCATCTCTGTCTTTACCCATTATTGTAACCCATCAATGAAGATAATTATAGACTCCTTCTCTATAATGTCTGGAATTTCTAACAGCAACTCCAAGAACTCTTTCATGTACTTTAACATATTCCCCATATGCGCAAGTTTTGGAGACGTGCACGTGCCTTGTGGTCTACAGCCCAAATATTCATCACGCATCGACCTCACTCCATCTTACCATGCTTCCTCCTCCACTTCAACATCGCGATGTTAATGAGCTAGAGGGACTTATTCTAAATCTTCTTCGCATCATCCATGATGCCTCTTACCTTGAAGTATTACTAGAGCCCTTAAAGAAATTTGTCAAACTCATTCACATTCTTTGTGCCACTGAACTCACTCGGCCTCGGAACATCCTTATATCCCATCGAAGGGGCCGCTACTTCGTTCGCAATCGACTTTATACACAAAGAAACTTAGTCTTGAATGGAATCAAACTTGCAAGAAAAGTCAGCCTTACCTCCTCGATTTGCTCTTACAAGTTGCTGGTCGCAGCGTTGAGGCTCCTTGCATCTTCCCCTCGAGCTCAACATTCCCATGCTTAAAGTCTTCGATGCATAGTGTCAAGTTCTCCAATCAACATATCGAGTTGCAACCTTGCTAGCCCCTTCTCTAAGGCAACCATCGCATCTTCATGCACTGACTTGTCCTTGTGAGAAGCCTTCCTTCCCACATTAGGCCACTCTTACTCCCTCAGAACGTGATCCACTGTGGTCACATCCTCCGCGCTAGATCCCATTGTAACGCAGCACTGATACCAATTGTCATAGACAAACTTTCGCACGCAAGATATCCTCCGGCTCTTGCTAGCTCAAGTTAGCCTACCCTCATCAACTCCTAACTCTAAAACCCGAAAGAGGGGAGAAGAAATATACAAGTATGCAAGACAATTGTGGGAACTCTTATGTATTACTCAACTAAGAAGATTTTGAGGGATGATTACAAATAAGGGACGACACCCTTTTATATACACATCATAGGAAGGTCCTAGATTAATGCCAACTATCACCTACCAACTAACTAATAATTACAACATCCACCTACCAACTACTACTTTTCACAGAGTATTCTAGAATGTCGTGTAATATTTCGTAGAATAATCTAGAACATTCTTCCACATGGATTTTTGGAAGGTCACTTGGTCATTCATAACATTCTTCGGCCTTTCGTGGCAGCATTGGACCTCCGAGAAGTCAGCCCATGACATTTGGCTTTGGGATTTGCTTAATTGCATGTAGTATACATGTATTTTCGCATATTATAGTGATGATTATTTTGGACCCATAAATGTAGGTATTTCTATTGAACTATGTATATCATGTATTTTCATTATTTCTATTCTCTACTACTATTTGTTATAAGTGTTCTTGAATATCCATGTTTGGATGTTCATGCTTCTGCTATCTTAAAGTAACAAGTGTAGGATATATGATATTGTACCGAAGTTAGTGTTGAAATGTAAAACATAAATTAGATGTCCGGATGAGTAGTATCTCTCAAACAACCCACACATAACTAAGTTTCTAGCTGTATCTTTACTGACCTCGCGACCATATACGGGACAAAGTAAGCCCCCTCAACTATGATCGAATCTACTTTATTACAGGATAAATGTGCATACCACAGAATTGAACCTTTAATCTTCATTAGTTTTTAAATGCCTTGGTCTACTATGGTAAATGAACTTTTACAAATGTTATCGAACATCCAAGTACAGAGATAAAGTATTAGAAAATTAATTCTTTAAAAATTTGTCGGACAGTTTACACGATGATGCCTAATTTCCAACAATTGGATATTTTCGTTGAGTTGCCAGATAAGCAAACGTTGGTTGTCGGTTGCCACATGCATATAAGTTTCTTCACAACATATAATGTAACAAAGAGGTCTAGCTTAAATAATTGTTATACCACATCAAGTAAGAAATTTATATTAATTTAATCGAAAGTTCTCAAATTTAAATCATAAATACAGCATTGCTAAATATTTATTAGAAAAGCTTTTTCATCATAAAAAAATTCTGTCTAGTTTTAACATAAATTAATCGATTCAGTATTAATTTAAATACCATACAATTTTAACAAACGTAACGTATATTCTATTCCGAAATCCGAGTCTCGGGCAATTTTGTCCCTTCCCTGTACAAGACGGGCTACGTGAATCGATGAGAAACAAGAATGTAAAGGCTGGCTTAAGCTTGTTTTTGGGAAGTACATTTTTTATCAATAATAATATTTACTAAATGGGGTTAGATTTGGTGCTTCTAGACCTCTAGCAGTACCAATTGAACAACACGGAGAACGAGCTCATCGCACGGTGGCACATTGCACACCTACACTTTACACGGCGGCACAACGGCACACCAAACAACGACACATCAGGTAACATGCTGTTGTACTTGAACGACACATCAAACAAAAAAAAATCTACATTAATTTTTTAAAATAAAATTAAAAAGGCAGATCAATTTAGTAAAAACAATAACACAACAATACATCAATTTTTAAGGCAAAATACAAAAACAAATCAATTTTAAATGAAAAACAAGATGCAATGCTCAACCTGAGCAAAATTGCCTGAACAGTACAGTGCAACTTTACGTTGCCAGCACGAATTTGTCTCTTACTAAATTGTGTTGCGGGATTTAGATTAGGACTAACAATTTGACTTGGATTACGGGAGTGTAGATGAATTAGATCAGAAAAATTAAAATATGTTAATTTTGATTAGATGTAGATCTAGATCCTACTCGAATTTATTTATTTTTAAATGATAAGGGCATTAATAGGGTTTTTTTTCTGGATCCTACTCGTATGTAATATTAAAATAATATAGCTATATATTTACTAAATACTAAACTTAATATAAAATACCAAATTATTAATCCTATTTTTATATTTGTTTGTTTTAGTGAACGAATCACAGTGAATCACCAATTCGGAATAATATTTTTATATTAACCCACCAATTCGGAATAATATTCACAGTGATTTAAAGCTAAGTAACACATTGACTCGTATAGTCCAAACCAAAGTGTTATGAAAAGAATAAAACGTTTTGGTCTAGTATTCCGGTTGCATTTTTAGATATCGAAATTGAAACTTCTCGTTAAACAAATCGAACTTTGAACAACCAAAAGCGAGCTCACATATATTAACCCCGACTGAAGTTTGTTTGTCCGGACAAGCCCTAAACTCTTCACTAGAAATGACAACTTTTGGGTTGTAAATACAAAACTCTCTAGAGTGACTGACTTTATTGTTAAAAATTTCAATCTGAACATACTCAAACTCGACATTAGTATTAATAATCTTGTTTAATTTTTCAATTTTGTTACGCATAAAAAATTCAATCGACGGAGATCAGAAGGGAAGACCTGATTGGTCCATCTCCAACATATCCACCCACGATCAAAATATAGCTGTCCAATTGAGGACCCATAACAAGATTCCCCGTCAGATAAAAGAAAATGAACATCGAGAAGGACCCATATCCCATACCCACATCGAAATATCAATTAATTGTTGGGATTCAACATTACATCTCCAGTCTCGATCATCCCCAATCCATTTATTATATAAAAGGTTGCACATATCACGGTCAAGGCTGAGCTGGAATGAGCAGCTAGGAAAAGTGCATAAAGTGCTCAAAAAGTTGATGATTGGGTCACTCGACGCGGATAGTTCCGGCTACTTTTTTTTTTACACTTACCGGCTACTTGCTCACGGGATATTTTAATTTTTTGGGCAACATGTGCTCCAGGTTCCTAAATGGGGTACCATGTTCTAATATGTGCTCCATGTAATTATTCGGATCACTTTTATTTATAGATCCCCATATATGGTATAATTAATCTCGGTGGTAAAACAATTATCCAGTTATAAGAAAATATTTTACGTTTGAACAATTGCTTATCAAGTGTTGTTTCTCATTTCTTAATTCTCTCTCTGTTGCCAAAAATAATTTTATGGCGATTTCAGTGTACCAAATGATGAGATGTTGACCAATGAAAAAAATCAAATAGCATGAAACCATGTGCAAACTCATTATTTTTAATGCAGATATTTTATGTCTTGAAATAAATTGTGTTTTTAGACTTTTCAGGTTTTTTTGGTCGAGATATTTTTCAGAGTTTGAGACCTGGTTTAGGGAACAATTTCAAATACCTACCTCACATTTTGAGCTATGAATTTTTGATAGTGGGTCAATGTAATTATATTTTTATTTTTTGGTTGTCTTATTTTGAAATGGGGTTAATGTTATTTTTTCGTGGGACTTGCATGTAAAAATAATATAATTATTGAAAAATAAAAAAAAATCATCTATTTTTATAGAAAATAATAAATTAAGTAGGTGAAGCTCCTCACACTTGCCTCCGCCACCGAGGCTTGAGCGTAGTAAATTACTATGCTTTTTTTGTATAATGAACTTGTCGGATATTAGACAATTTGAAAATATTTATAGCCACTCAAATAAAAAAGATAAGTTTTTTTAGGTGAAATAGTCCAAATTGTAAGACACTTATATTTATTTAAGGAGATATTATGTTAAAATTTTATGAATATAAAAAACTATCACCGGAAGAATACCTTAAAATAAGACACTAATAGTGATCGTTGTCGAAGATTGTATCGACCAAGACGACAAACTGATCAGAGAATTGACAACCATTGGGGTTGGAATTTGGTGGAAATTTTTACGTACATCCTTCTTTTTGGAACTATATCCCCAATTCTCAGTTCCGGAAACGGAAATTACTTGTACAGTTAGAATGTTACTGTCTGAAAGGGTGCATAAATTTTTTAAGGTGGTGAAAATTTAATTAACAATAAATTTTACGTTGAAACATTATTTTTCCTGTCGTGAGTTTTCTATTGAATTTTATTACGACATTGCAAGCATGCCGTTGTAACCTCGTATGAATTTAACGGGACCGGATTTGGTCCTGGAGGCCAAATCCAGCACGGTGCTGGAGGATTTTTATTGAAAGACACGCGGGGACTATTTTGCAAAAATGCAGAAATACGAGGGTACAAAATAAAAAAGCCCACAACCATTGAATCGTAACTGGGTAAACCATTGAATCGTAACTGAGTAAACTATTGAATCGTAACTGGGTAACTGGGACGGACCCCAATTTATCCGGGACGGAAAAAAACGGAACATTGAATCATAACTAGGTAGACCAGTGAATCATAATTAAGTGAACCATTGAATCATAACTAAATCATTCATTAAATCGTCCAGGACGGTCCTGGTTAGATTTGTCCTGCCAGGACCAAATCCGCTCCCGAATTTAACACCCCGGAATATATTCAGGTGACATAAAATTTACGTGAAGGAAAATCTTGTCAATTAGTTCTAAATCTAGCACGTTCACATGAAAACTTTGACGCACATTGCGGTTTCCTAAAACCGAAATCGCCATTTTTTACATTATGTAAAGTTTTGATTAGAATGTAGATCTTTCTGTAGATGATTCTTACGTAACAAATTTTTATCTGCTCAACCATAATCTATGACTAAATCTTTACGATAAAACAGATATACCATCAATCTATGCCTAATTTTTTATGAGAAAAGACAAAGTCTTAATTTAAAAGAAAAATCTCTATAAAAAAGTTTGTATAATGAATAGAATACAATTAAAAATATTTAAATGGGTTTCCATGACCCAGAAAAAGAGTTTTACTGCTATAGATTCACACAGTATAACTCTTATTTAACTCTGAATTAGTTGTTATTTGCTTAAATCAATGTGAATATTATTCTGATATTCTGAATAAGATAAATGACAAGATGAACTGGTTTGGCCTACTTGTGCCATATCGATAATATCTATTATTTCATTTGGAACACAAATATCCTAACAGATATTTTCAATTTGACCAGGAACTATGTACTAAATTAATTAGTGCGAGAAGAAAAAAGAGAGAGAAAGTTGAATCAGGGGGCCAACGGCATGCTGCTATATCACATCAAAATTATCTTTTGCCGTCTAGTCTTCTTCATAATACTATTTTCATGGAATTAATGAACCGTGTGGAAGATTGCTGGTGGTGGATAAGGGAGAAGAAATGATACAAAAAGATAACAAAGAACTGAAGAAAGTGAAGGAATTTATTATGTTTCTAATCAATGCTGGAGACACATTGTTAATTTTTGGTATATATTTTTTGATCTTCCAGTCCTTTACGACTGAAAAAAAATTACGATTTTGTTCACTTTGTTAGTTAGGTGTACTTGTTTATAAGCTTTGAAAATCAACTTACTCATATTTATAAAGATTTTGAGTTGGATGCGGAGTTTCTAACAAGATATCAAAACAAGTTGATCTCGTACCTATTGTTGTCCTGACACAAACTCTTTTCATCGCATGTTGATGAAATCAAATTTTGTGAAATCTTTGGCCCGATAAGTTTTATTTGAGAAAGTGTGTTAAGATTATCACATTGTTGATTACAAAAGTGCTAACTTATTTAAGTGTTGAAAATCTAGTATAGTCAATTGTTAAATTTTCATTTTTTTTCTCAAAATATGATGCGGCCTACTAGTTCTACTTTTTTCTCCTAAATTTTATTGAAAAAGAAATACCAACATTATCACTTGGTATGTATAGATCATTGTAAAATTACTCGAATTACTACTAGGGGGGGTCCACACAAGAAAATAATTGTTTGCTTTCTTCATGGGTAGGAAAGGATAAAAGTTCATAGGAATTTAGAGACAGGACTCATCCCCTATCTTAGATTTTGCGATGAAGGTCCAGATCCAGAACCTTGCGTGATATTCATGCACACAAGTACGCGGAGTAAGGAAACAAATATCTTGTCGACCGAATCAGCGGAAATAAATATCTTAAGAGATATTATTATAACTTTAAAGAAAATATAATAATCAACGCCATACATACTAAAACAAAACAAGGTTGATGCAACTCCTCAACAAACAATATAAGGCAAGATACCAATAAAATCCAAGAATAAAATATAAATGTGACAAAGAATATTCCTGTTATAATCCAATTAACCTTCAATAAAGCTCCTTAATTTGGCATCTCAATTCTAAATTAATATAATTAATAGATATTGATAGAAGCATCGAATGAAAATTAAAGTAGCATACCTAATTTTTTATTAATTCTAATTGATAATACTTGAATAGTTCAAGTCTAACATAATAGAAACCGTGCCATTTCTATTATCAAAAGGCACGTATACATATAAAACCTATTAGTGAGGAATGCTGATAAAAGATCAATTTTCCGGTGATTAATTAACCGTTGACAAAATTTCAGCTCATAAAATTTAGTAACTGTATCCAAGAAATTAACTAATATGGAATGCCACTCCGAGTCACACCGGTCTATTCTTAGTAGGCTTTGGATTGAGTACGAAGTGAAGGAGATTTTGAACGGTTTGGAGTGAAAGGGAGCACGCTCGCATGCCCAGTTATGTGATACTGACATGCTCCATCATGTCATACTGCCTAGTGTATTTTTCTGTGTTTGTGATACTGGCATGTCCCGTTGACGATACTGGTCTGTATAGTTTTTTTATTTTGGTCCCTGTAGTTTCGTATTTTTTGCAAAAACCCTGGCATGCCCAGTTATGTGATACCGGCATGCCTTTTATGTGATACTGGCATGCCCCGTTTTGTCATACTGGCTAGTGTATTTCCCGTGTTTGCGATACTGGCATGTCCCGTTGACGATACTAGTCTGCATGGCTTTTTTTATTTTGGTACCTGTAGTTTTTTTTTTGTAAAAAGCTCCCGCGTGTCCTTCACTCCAAACTGTTCGAAATGGGGGCATTCCGAACACAATCCAGCCCCTTCTTAGTATTATATTCTTATAAGCCTCGCCATGCATATATAGTATTTTATCATTGGATTTGTATTTTAAATAAACTGTACAAGCAAGTGTAGAAGAAAACTTACGAATTCAATGAAAACTCAATCCTCTAATTTGAAATAGGAAATAAGGAGAAGCGTGTCTCAAAAAAAGAGAGGAGAAGCGATCATGTATAAGCTACTGAAAAAATCATCAGAATTTTATGTCTTACTCATAAAAGAAATTTAACACGTGTTTATTAAATATCTCAATTACTTAGAATACAAGAACAACATTGGCTCACTTTTTTTGAAGTGTGTCCATTAGAATCAGGCCGTTAGCAAATATAAGATGGAAAGGGAATGTGCATGATGTATTGCATAGAAAAATGGGCAAATCACCCCCTAGTCCCTGGTGTTTGGTCATCCTCTCCCTTGGGTCTCTGTCTGACGTCATCGGCTCTTTTTTTCATTTTTGGTCAAAGAAATGACTATTATACCCCTGTGGTCATCTTCTCAGGCTAACCCAACCTTCCGGTCATCTTCTCTGGCAACTTTTCGTCTTTTCCGGTAAAAATTTTCAGCAAAAAAAAATCCAAAATCCAAAAAAATCCAAAACTTTTTCGACGAACTCTTCTCCTCCCTCTATCCAACCCCGAGAGAGAGAGAGAGAGAGAGAAATCGACCATGCCTGGTAGTTCGGCAGTCCACCCATCATCTTCCCCCTGCTTCTGTAAGATCAAGCTTTAGCTCGTTTCCCACTCAGACCATCGTTGTCCCTTACATTCCTCCCGATCAGACCGATGTCGTTGCCGGGAACAAGGCCACAGCGACTCCATCCAGCGGCGTTGCGGCATCGTTTCATCTGAGCCAGTCGTAGCTCGACTAGCTGGCCATCGATGGCTCGATGTTCTCGTCCTCCAAATAGAAGCGGCTCGTTCTGAAGTGGAGATCTACTCCGGGTTGTGGGGGACCACGTGTGGAGTGAGCTTCAGGAGGCTTCTAGGGAAGGTGTTGGTGATGCTGGATCTAGTCGCAGCGAAGTCTAAAAGGTGTGTTCTGAGCTTCGAGAGGCTTCTAGGGAAGGTGTCAGCGGAGTCTCTGAAGGAGAAAATCGGAGGGGACTGTGGATGGAGAGGGTCGGTAGGAGATGGTCACCGCATAGAAGAAGCTCAACGCGGGGGGTCAAGAGCTATCGTGTTTTAAAGGATGAAGTCAAAATTAGGGTTCAAATTTTTTTGGCCGAAAATGTTCACGGGAGACTCGCCGGAGTTGCAGAGAAGATGACTTGCAGGTTTTGTTTGCCTGAGAAAAAGATCAGAAGGGTATAATAGTCATTTCTTTGACCAAAAATGAAAATAAAGCTGCTGACGTGCGCCAGGGATCCGAGAGTTGATAAAATCAAAGTCGAGGGACGGCAAAATCAGTTTTAAAAAGTAGGAATCCGAGGGGGAGGATGACCAAATACTAGGGACTAGGAGGTAATTTGCCCTAGAAAAATTGTTCATTTATAGAGCAAAAGATATGGGGATATCTGATCTCCATGTTGAAGTCCTCGAGATAGTGAGAAAGTCTATGTTCTAGTTCCACACCCAGTTCCAGAGCAGTCTGAGATACACTCTATAATCTACCGAATAAAGTGATGGATCTGGCATTTTTGCGTCTCTATTTGGAAGTGTTTTTTTAGAAGGGTACCGTGAAGCCTATGTTAAAAGCAGGTTACAATACAGGAAGAGAAAAATGTAAGCATAAACAAAAAATGACAACACTGAAATAGAACACGAAACCACTCCGAGGGGAGACAGGGAGGCATGGGTGGAGGCGAAGGGCGGACGAGAATCTACAAGAGCCGAACGTCAAAGACACAACCTCGTGGGAATTTGAATGCATACGAAATGCACACAAATGAGAGCCAAGATCGGACGAATCTAACCAAAATAAGGTTATCCACCTGCTCTAAATAGAAATATTTCGAGAACTGAATAGATCTTAGATCGAACATAGGCCAATCCGAGCAAAAGCGGATAAAAATAAACTAAGGCCAGACGAAGTCACAAAATAAGAGCGACTTGTGACCAAAAGTAATGCACAAAAATGAAAAAAAATAATGCGACAGAACAAAAAAACATAGATAACAACAGGAAATAAGGCGGTAAAGGAAACAGGAGATGAGCCGGCCAGGGGGGAGGTCGGCGGCAACCAACCCCAGGGACCACCAGCGTCAGCAAAATTGGTCAAGCAGGAGCCAGTTGCTGACTAAAAAGGATCGGAGCCTGACGACGGAGTGAGAGAAACGACGAAGGAGGATGACTGCGGGCGAAGGAGGATGACCTAAGAATGGACTACGGCGAGGGGATGGAGGTCAACTGCGGGCGAAGGAGGACGTGAAGGGATAGGGAGCGACATCGAACATCGGACAACACGAGGGATGGGATCTCAGAGGAAGGGAGGTAAGTGATGGTGGATGGGATCTCAGAGGAAGGTGGAAGAGATATTTTGATAAAGGGGATAGGGGCGATCCTACAGTGAGGAGAGAAAAGTCTCTCTAAAACTAGAGAGAAATACGGTAGTATGCTCTTATTTAAAAGTGTCGGGATAACAACAATCGAAGAAGTTTTTGACATAGGCACATATATTTTAGGGAAAATTACCTTCAGATCTCTGGTCTATAGCGACATCACCAGTAGGGTCCTTTCCTTTTGAAACATTATTTTGCCGTTCCTATTTTTCGAAAAAAATATTGGTCTCGGATCCCTGGCTGATGTTAGTACTCTTTTTTTCATTTTTTATCATCTAAAATGACCTTTATACCCTTTAGAAAAAACAAAAAAATATCTCCTTCGACCTTTAAACACCAAGAACATCAACATCGAAATGAAAAATGAAAAAGCATTCATATTGTCCAAATTCATCATTAAATTAAACTTTGAAATTTGGAAAAAAGTAGACTCGTCTTTAATTAATCCCAACAAACATTAAAACAACATTAGTCTCATCTCCCATGATGCCTGTGGCTTCTTCCCTAATCGAATCTTTCATCAAGAGCTTCATTAGCCTCAACTCCAAGTAAGAGATTCGCTACGAGGGCGTCTTAGATGCAGCCCTACGATGCCGCTCTAGTGGAGCAAGGGTGGTGGCGCAGCTTCTCCCTCCACCGAAGATAGCAGTTACATCGAGGCTAGCACTGGAGATAAACGAACTCTCTATTCTTTCTCCTCTGAGCTCTGACCACCTACTCCGATGGTACAAGTGACGATGAGAGAACAGGTTGTGACGACGTCGAGGAGTGGGAAATTGGGTCCCACCGCGCCGGTCCTTTGAGGACAGTTGCTCGCTCACCTGAAGATGCCGATGATGATGAGCGGTGGTCGATATGTTTGGGGCTGGTGATGGGTTTTTATTAGGGTAGGGGTGCGCTTTGATTTTGTTAAATCTGGTTTTAGTTTTTGGGTTGGTGTTCTTTCGTTCATAGTTTTCTGTAGGTTAAAGAACCTACAGAAAAAGGTTAAAGAAAGGTAATTTTTTAATTTTTTAAAGAGTATTTTGGTCATTTTTAAGACCAAAAAATGATCAATCAGCCAGGGATTAGGGACCAATATTAAATCAAAGAACATGGATGGTAAAATAATTTTTCAGAAGGCAGGGACCGTACAAGTTTTTTTCACTATAGACCAGGGACCTGAAGATAATTTACCCTATATTTTACAGTTATTAGTTGGATTTTAATATTTGATAGGGGAAAATCCACAAAAGTACCCTGTGGTTTCACATTGTCATAATATAGTATCATGTGGTTTCAAATTGGTAATTTAGTCCCCGTGGTTTTCAAAAAAAAAAATTTGGGCAGGTCAAGGATAGTTGCCTACCTATTGGATCTTGAAACGTTATTTTTTTTGTCAGACGTAGCGGACACGTGGCTACTGAGTGGAATAAGTTACTGCTGACTTGTAATGTGACTAATTACCTAATTGCTGCCGTAGTAGTCCACTTGCGCATTTGCATTTACCTTACTTTGCTGTTGACAGGTCCTTGACTACTCGATAGGAGAATTTGAAGTTGTTAAAGTTTCATCTAGAGAGGGTACAAAATCGTATGAAGCAGCAAGTTGATAAGAGCAGATCTGAATGGTAGTTCGCGCCAGGTTATTGGTCTGAGCCGCATTTCCCGAGCCTGTTCAGCCATAGTTTCCTGTTTATTTTTTCAGTTTAGTACGTGGCACCAAATTGTGATGTAATTTCCTTCTTGAACTTGTTTGTAATTCTGAGATTCAATTGGATGCCATCCCCTGATCCTATAAATAGTTGTTGAAGTAAGAATTAGCCTTAATTATCATGGACCAAGTTGGTTACTGAATCTTTCTCTTTCTTCCCCCATTTTCTCCACTCTCTCTCCCATTTCTCTCAACCACCAAGAACTGCTACGAGTGGGTTTGATGATTCGACCTGAAATTAAGTCTCTTGATTAAAAGAGTGAAATTTGGCCTGTTGAGGAGACTTTGATATGTGAAGAATTTAGCGCATTTGCGGATGATTTGTTTGATGGAGATTCTCTTGAAAAAAGTGATCTGACTTTGCTTTTCTTGAGGGAGTTATTTGATGAAGCATCAGTTCTGCCAAGTTGTGCACTTTCTATTTATATCGTTGATGTTGAACCTGAAGATAGGTTTGAACTTGAAGAATGTGTTGAGGCTGATGAGTTGGTTAATGACCACATATCCCACATGACCCAGGATTGTTAGGTTGACTATGTTGAGCATATTGATTTCCTCGGTGTTGAAAAATTTTAATATGTTGGAGGATCTCTATTTATTAACGTGTAGAATGATCTGAAAGATGCAGGAAAAGTGTTTTACATATATGTGTTCATGAACTTTCATCTAGAGAAGCTTTATTGTTGATTGAATTTGAAGTACTTATTCAGTTGGGATGGAAAATATCAGGTGCCACCATGTCGCTCGAAGATATTGAAGAGTGCAACTGTGGATTCCTCATTTTAGCCTCTTATTATATGCATCCACAAGAGAGAGCCTGGCGTATGCATGGATATTTTGTAGTTATTAGTTGTTAAATTTTTAGGCCCTCACAGTCATCCATTATCTGCTCCTTCTCTTTGATGTGGTCTCCGTGCTTCCCCTCTCAACCGCGATAAGCCAAATCTGGACTACGAGTATGAGACGTGCTACTTCGAGCAGCGACGGCACCACTTTAGCTTCACAGCCCATCGTGGCCTAATCTTCCTCTTCTTCGACAACGAGGACGACAACAAATAATTTTCCCGTAACACCACACTTCCCCTCCCAATCGGTAAAAACTTGATGAGGAAACATAAGGCTTCGGGGGATAGGGAGTGGCAGAGGTAAGGCCTATGGGCAAGCTGGTTGAGAAGATGGTATGGAGGTTGGGAGGGAAGCAGCAGTCGAACCCTAATTAGCGGAGGTGGGTTTAAAATTAAAAAAGGAGGGCACCGGGAGCTGAAGGAAATGAAAGAGGCGGATGCCTGGATCTTGGAGGAGGAGAGGAGATGGGAGAAGAAAGAGAAGAAGAGCTTGGAGATCGAGGGAGGTAGAGGGTTTGAGGGAGGGCCAGGAGGTGGAGGGGTGGGGTTCAATGGAAAGGGTGGTGGGGTTCGTAGGAAGTTTTTAAATTAGAGTTTATTGAAAATAGAGTTTTTATTTTGTCACATTATCGCCACCTGGACGACGACGCCATTGTCTAAAAAGCTGTTACCGTCACCAGATCATCATCTACTCTACTGAAAGCTCCACGTTGTTTGGGAGCTTCAGACCTGGAGAAGGAAAGCTCCAGCAATGGTGATGACGATGAGAACCATCAAAGACGATGAGGTCGTGGTCAAAGTTGTGCGGGACGAAACGCAACTTCCCAAACCTCTTCCCCAACCAAGATCCAGGGTGCCCTAGAGTATAATAAAACCAAACCTCTGGGAATTTTTAATCGATTATCAGAATACAGGGGGCCGAGCCTTAAATATACCAAATACCAGGGGGCTGATAGTAATTTCCCCAAATTAGAATCCCAATAGCCAAAACCTAACCTGTGATTTGGTCTCTCTCCCTCTCGGGTCTTTGCATTTCTAAAATCTATGCTGATGTCCCCCGACTTTGGTTTTAGATACTCTCGGGTCCCTTGCTGTTGTCAACACCTTTTTTTTATCATAGAAATGACCAAAATACCCTTAAACAAAAAAAATAAAAATTTTGTCATCTTCAACCTTATGAACCTTCAAGAACATTCGACCCCAACCCATAAAATCAACAAAAATTTACGGAAAAAACTAACAAAAGCAAAGAGGCAAAATCAAAGACCAAAATCAAATCAAAGACCAAAATCAAACAGACCACCTTGGGTCAAATGAGGTTCTAATAAAAAATGACGAACAACGGGACCACACTGTCGGGGCCCAGCAAGCGGCCAACCCACCTCGCAGCTATGGTGAAGTATTTCCAAAGAGGCAATCGACCCACCTCGCGACATCGGGGCACAGCAAGCAGCCGACCCACCTCGGGGCCCAGTCGGTTTCTCTCTGCAGCAACTAAATGAAACCCATTAATTTAACCTCTCAAACAGCCGAGCTGCTGTCTTCCTGGTTGTCGTGTCGTCTTCAACCTCTCACCCCGGTGTTAAAGTTGAGGTGACTCACTCCGACGGGTTAAACCAAGGAGGGCGGTACTTCTAGAGGTGGCTCACCACATTCTCGTGGGTCAAACCATCGACGCTCATCAGCTGCAGGGTCCACACCAAATGCGGCCGCTTTAGCATTCTCGCAGGCTCGTCCCCGCTGCCGTCAGTCCCGAATCCCATCTCTGACGACCGCCCTTGGTTACTGATTTCGAAGGCGACAGTGAGATCGGGAGTGATTAGGGTTTGGGACAATGGCATGAGCTTGTCCGGGGAACCTGAGATGGAGATTTGGGTTTGAAGGTCCCTTTACTGGGTTCTTGCAACCTGAGATGTTCATTTAATTAATTGGTTGGTCTTAGAATTTTATCTTCTTATTTTGGATTCCTGGGATGGTTATTTCGGGTTGAAGGTTGAAGATGATGCTTTTTATATATTTTTTAAGTGCATTTTGGTCCTTTCCATACCAAAAACGAAAAAAATGGCTCATGACATCAGCGGAGAGACTCTAGAGTTTCTAAAACCAAACATGGGGACGTCAGCATAGATTTTAAAAACACAGGGACTGAAGAGAGAGGGAGACCAAACTACTGGGACCTGAGCATAATTTTCCCTAAAACCAAACCTCGGAAAGTTTTTAATCGATTACCGGAATAAAGAGGGACGAGCTTCCGGGGGCTTTTAATAATTTCCCCAAATTAGAATCCCAAGAGCCAAACCCCAACCTATTCATTCTTCTTCTTCCTCCTCCTCCTCGCGACGCTAACCCCAATCGGGCGATTCAAACCTTGTGCTAGGTGCCGTGGGAAGAGAGATGGGGGAGACACAGAAAGAGCTAGGGAAGCTACTAACGAAGAAGCCAGTGCACCTATTCTACTGCGTGGAGTGTGAAGACTTGGCCCGTAAAGTGGCCTCTAATTCCGACCTCATCACCCTCCAATCCATCAACTGGAGGTATCCCCTTTTCCTTCTGTCTTGTATTGTTGGTGGGTATTTCGTTTCAGTGCTTGGAGAACTGTGTGAAGACTAAAGATCTGAGCTTTCTTTTCGTTTTTTTCTGTGAAGGCCGCGCCTTTTGTTTGTGTGTGTTTGCTCGAGTTGGATGATGTTTCAGTCTGTCTTGTACATGAAAAGGGGGAGCTAGGTACTTGTAGGCTGAGATTTAGCAGTTTCGACGAAGATTTCAACCGATCATGTTGTATGCTATTCCGTCATTCCATTTAGCTGGCTCGCGCATCCCATTGCTATCTGGCAGGTTCCTCGTTGATTTTTTTTTTATGGAGAGAGTAATGATTCTGTTCCTTGTGTTTCAGGAACTTTGCTGATGGTTTCCCTAATCTTTACATCAACAATGCACATGATATTCGCGGCCAACATGTGGCCTTTTTGGCATCCTTTAGTTCCCCTGCAGTTATCTTCGAACAACTGTCTGTCATATATGCACTGCCCCGCCTATTTGTTGCATCTTTCACATTGGTCCTGCCATTTTTTCCAACTGGATCATTTGAGCGGATGGAAGAAGAAGGGGACGTGGCTACCGCATTTACCATGGCTAGGATATTGTCAAATATCCCAATATCACGAGGTGGCCCTACAAGTCTTGTCATCTACGATATACATGCTCTTCAGGTTTTTCCTTTCTCATTCTCTTGACTCTACTTGTCTGTTAAGTTTTATGTGACTGTTCTTGTGTTCTAAGGGCATTTATCTTTAAAATAAGGACATTTATCTGTTTTGGCTGAATCGAGTGGAAGGGAGAAAATATCTAGTAGAAAATTGAACTTATTGAGAATTCTAGTCTGTAGCAAATCTTTCCTATCACTGCTGTTGTTGCTGCAGCAGATGAATGCCACTGCAGGGGCTTCCCTCAAATTTTTCTTATCACTGCAACAAAATTTTCCTATTTTTTCTATATGTAATTGTGCCCTTGGTAGTCGTGTGAATTCTAGACTCCTTGTGCAGGAAAGATTTTACTTTGGGGATAATGTGTTGCCTTTGTTCGAGACTGGGATTCCCTTGCTAAAGAACCGACTTCATCAGCTTTCAAACTCGGATAAGGTTAGCCCATTTTTCTCCATGCATCTATGGTTTGATGGTCTTAGTGTTATCATCTTCAGAATTATCACACCCTTATTGGGAAAAGGTTTCTTTCTCAGAATTACCGTGTTTGGTTATTTGCAGAGGGTATGTGAATGTGACTTTGAGAGATCATCATCTTCTCCTTTCTGTGGGTAGTCTAGACAGTTCTAAGAGATGCATCAGGGACTAAATATTTATTGGCAGTATTGGTGGGATTGCTAGGAAGGAAAATAGCCCTTGATCAAGATCTTACACTAAATATAGAGATCCTAATGGTTGTTGCAGCCCTTTTGATGATTCTGTTATCCAGAGCTTATATTTATATTTGGTGTGCCGCCCTGTATCTTACCCACTTCCTAGCTTTTCAGAATTCCTGACCAAACAAGAGTCTCATGTGTCCTGCTTCTCTTCCCGCACTTTGCCATCTCTCTAGGCGTGAGATTGACCTTTCTTTGCAGTAGCATTTGGGAGGAGAGAACTATGGATATTTTCCTTGGACAAATTTTTTTTCCCGCTGCATGTGGTTTATTCAGCTAGATTCTCTCTCTGCGTCTGTGGTCAGTAGAGGCTTTTCGAAGTGCTTATTTCACTGTCCGAGTTTATCTATTTCTCTATGAAAGCTTAATCATATTCAACTGTTCATTTCAGATCGTTGTTGCATTTCCTGATGACGGAGCCTGGAAGCGATTCCATAAGCTGTTAGATCATTTCCCTACGGTAGGGTTGGACTTAGATATTTGCTCAAATGCATATGCAATGACATCCTTTTGTATCTGAAAATGTTTTGCTGCCTAATCTGGCCTGTTGTCAGGTTGTGTGTGCAAAGGTTCGCGAAGGGGACAAGAGAATTGTTCGTATAAAGGAGGGGAATCCTGAAGGTTGTCATGTAATTATTGTCGATGATTTGGTGCAGTCAGGAGGCACCCTCATTGAGTGCCAGGTATTCAATTGCAATGAACTTGCCTATGTCCTTAAACCTTTGTGAGACAGAGACTGATTTTCTGTCCTGCTTTGTGCCCCAAATATCTATGTGTATTATTCCCGAAAAATCCTGTCCTGAAAGAATTACAAGAAACTTGAGATCACTGAATATTACAGACGACCTTTTTCTCTGTGATACTTCTTAATGAACAAGGAAAAGGCGCATCCCTTCTCTTTCTTCACTCCATTTTCGGACTAGAACTAAGCTTTTTGTTATAAATGGCGACAAAGAACAAACCTTGCTGTTGTAGTTGGCTTTTCTTGTCGATAGGTCCCGAATAGGTTTTACAAAAAAATAAGAGCTATTGTTTATCCTGGATATTCCACCAGATTTAAATAAGTAATTGGCTATTAGGAACTTGTTGCTTGTGACAACCTTATCTTTGTGGTATTGGTACCTCTATTTGGTTGTCGCTCCCGTGCATTTAGCTGGAGTATGTTGCATCCCCTGACTGCTTCACCAGCTCGGGTACTCTGATATTAACCATCGTCTTTTCTTGTGTCTTTTGACATGCAGAAAGTATTGGCGGCTCATGGCGCTGCTAAAGTGAGTGCTTATGTCACTCATGGTGTATTTCCTAAGCGCTCATGGGAGCGATTCCTCCACCAAGCAGACAGTAAGCTTGCTGCATTCTATCTGCGCACTACTTCTTTTTCCACTGTTTTCCAGGAATGCTTGTTCTTAATACATTTTTCTCAATTGTGTTCTTTTTTCATACTCCGGAAGGCAATGAGAAGGCTTTCACCTACTTCTGGATCACGGATTCGTGCCCTCTTACGGTTGAGGCAATAACAAATAAGGCTCCATTCGAAGTTTTGAGTCTAGCGGGATCAATTGCTGATGCTCTACAAATATGACTACAAGGTTAGGCCTTTGGACCGGAAGTTGCAGTTGAAAGCAAGTCATGAGCTGCTGGATGTAGAATAAGGAGGAGTGTTGTACTTATTGGCTGGACTAAAGCTGTTGCCTAAGAAACTCATGCATCAGTGAATCAGCCGAGTCTTGAACTTGTAACATTGGACTTAAGTATCTGATGTAACATTTGATTGAGAAGGTAAGAGATTTGTTATTTAAATGATGCCGGAATTTCATGCCCTACGTTATTTATTTTTTTGGTTGATGTCGGGTAAGACTTTTGAAAGGAGGTACGTTGGTTGTTGGTTGTGTAGTATATGTAGGTTTGTAAGGGTGAGAAAAAAAATCTGATTTTTGTATTTAATATCTGATTTTTTTCTTGATTTGGATTCGGATAGTTTTGAATTTGGACTCGAATTCTGATTATCTGAACTAAAAATTTCGGACTCTCATATGGATAATAAAATTTTTATTTCAAATATTCGAAGTATCTAATTTAAACTTGTTTACAAATAAGTCTTACCTGGTCCATACTTGCCAGTAGCCCACAAAAAACAAGATGAGCGTGGATACTTTTTCTTGTTTAGGATTTCATAGTTTTAGACAAGTATTATTCTTTGGATTTTGCTGTTTTGTGGGTTCTTTCTTGAACATTAATTGTTTTTTTGGTTTAGGTGATCTCTCCTTTAAGTGAAAAGTTGAATATAGGATCTCATAGTTTTAGACATTTATTTTTTGAAGACGTAGAAAAAATGGATAGTTCGAATTGTTTGTATCTATATTCAAAATAGTTTCGGATATCGAATAATGGATAGTTTGGATTCGGACTCGAATAATAAAAATACTTATTCTGATAATTCAGATAGTTGTAATTTTGAATAATTCAGATAATCTGAATGCTCACTCTTAATTGTACAGTTGTGTGCATATTTATTTTTAAAAAGGCACGATTTATATGTAACATTTATAAAAGACAAAAACGCGTGTAGATTAAAATTAAAAAAGATGTAAAATACCCAGAGGAGAGATTAATTTGTACTTTTGTCAGTAAAATATCCAATATCTGAGAGAGTTGAGAGTTACATTATTTTCAGGCTGTGACTGATGAACGTCAATTATTTGTTATGAGCTCGTAATAAAATCTCCACTCAATCCAATGAAAATCTTAAAATATTAAGAAAGAGAATTAAGCTATGGAAGAAAGATAGAGGGAGATTGATTTTTTATTAACTCTTTTTATTTTTTATTTGATTAGATTTTTTAATTTTTCTATGTATTTAGTTATTTTTAAAATATTTATTTATGTATTAGATTAATTTTAGGTTATTTTAATACAATATAAAATATCCGCAAGACAAAATTCCCGATGACAGGTCATCCAAGAGCTTAGCAATTAATCGATTAATTAACCCACAATTAGTCGGGCTTAATTCACTAAATCAGTACTTCGGGGGTGGTGTCTACTAGCTGCCCGACGAAATGCGCGTTGTCGTGTTTGCCGCATTGCTTTTATGTTTCTCGTACTCAATCAATCGACTAATCCAATCCCGACACCCTAGACTAATCTCTTTATCTGATCGCTAACTCGGATCAGTAGCTGTGACAACTACTTTGACACTGTCTTCAGGAGTTAACTAATCATATATGTCATGGATCCATCATGAAGTTTGGAGTTTGAAAGAAACATATGCCTTACATACGTTTTGTTTCTTACATATTCCACTCAGCTTTAATAAATCATAGGCCGGACTAGGGGTGATCATGAATTGAATCTAATTCGAAATTCAATTCTACTCGTCGAAAATTTGTTCATGATTCGAACTACCTCATAAGAATTCAAATTCGTCATTGGATGAATGAAATACGAATCATAGTTTTCACAATTCAAATTTGTCTAAATTCGGCCATCATCACTCAATAAAATTACATCTATGTATTTTATGCGTTTAAACCACAAGATCATATATGAAAATTGACAAAAGGCAAGACTTATAAATGAAAACCCCTAGAGGTAATTTGATTCGATTCGATTCGTCAAAAGTCGATTCAGATTCGAACTGACTCATACAAATATGAATTCGTCCTAAGACGAATGAAATACGAATCATAATTTTCATAATTCGAATTCGATAAATTATTCGAATCGTCCAAATTCGAAGTATGGTGGCAGAAAGCAAGAAAACCCGAGTCAATTCTGGATTCGTTTTTTACACATACCGCCAACCAGAACCCGACGTGCCGTCCAACGATTGAAGAGAACACGTGAACATTCCGCGTCAGCCCCCTAACAACCAACGGAAATTTTTAGTCAAAGTCGCCCCTCGGTCTAATCTTTGACCCCTTCCAATCCCAAAACACACGATAACAACAAAAGGACAAAAAAACCCTTCCCGCGGAAAATATAACCCAAAATCCCAATTCCCAATGCGGCCTTCGAAATCCCCCCGCCTGTCGGCTCACTCAATTTCCTAGTTTCGCCTCGGAAACGGCGGCGTTTTGCGGCGATGGCCGTTGCGTCGTTGTTGAACGGGGAAAGGGCGGTGGTGGCGCTGTTCCTGGGGTGCGTCCTCCACTCCCTCCCGATGCCGGTCCTCCTCCCGCACGGCGCCGTTTTGTCGCTCCTCGCTGTCTCAGCTCTCGCCCTCGAGATCCTCGTCGAGGCCTCCCCTCCCTCTCGCCTCCTCCCCTTCAAGACCAGGTAATAAAAAAAAGAAGCTAGTTAATTTGTGTTTTAAGATTAAAAATAACCGTCCGGTGGCATTTTCGTAAATATTTTCTCAGGCCGGGCGCTTCGTCGGGGATTCTCCTAGGGACGGTTAGTCTACCCGCCGTGATGCTCTCCAAGCTGGTGCAGCTGGGGAGGGCTTATTCGTCCAACGAAATCGGACTCCAAGGTTGCCTTTTTTACCTTTCGAATTAATTTTGCAACAGAATTCTAGAATTATTCTTTGAGAATGTGTGTTTTGTTACAGAATTCAACTACCAGGGGGTTCGGTACTGGGCAGCGTCTGCCAGTTGTTTCGCTCTGATTATGTTACTCTGCTCGGTTCTGTTGTGTTCGTCGAGCAAGTCGTCTCCACACATTCTCTGGGGAGCTAGGACCGGCTTGGGCTGCCTCGCTGCTTGTTCTCTGCTGCTCACATTATTATCTTATAGTGGTAAGTATGGAATCTTCTCCTGATAATATGAGAGATCCATGAGCTTTTATTTCTACTTATCTCCTGGTCACACTTAAGTTGGAATATTTCTTCTTCTTTTCCACAGGGATGCACATCTCGTTGACATTACTCTGGTTGATTTTCCATGGATTTGCTGCCGTGCTACTGTTGCAGCATCTACTCAATACTTTCCCGTCATGTGCCTCAATCGGTAGGTTTGAGGGTTTGGCCCCTTCTTTTTTCATTTTGGTGAATCTCCAACTACAACTTCTTAGGTTACATGCATTGACCATCTATTGATTTAACTTTCAAATAAAATTCATTATGCAAGCAAATAAGTCGTGCCACTGATCACTCCAGAGTTATCTGGCACACTCCTCTATTTATTGAGACTCAACTGCAGCACTGCATTTCGGTTTTCTTCTCTTCATTAGGGAAGTACCTTTGAAGATGGGCCATCTTTCATTGCTAACATCTGGTTTTTTTGTCATTAATAGTTCCTATGTAATTTCAGGGGAAGCACTATTGGTGACTTTGGGTCTTGTTCTCTACTCTGGTGACATGTTGGCCTCTACCCTTTCAAAGGCTAGTGCTTTTCTGCTGACGATCTATTTCAAAGCTTTGTTAGCATTTGATTGTAATTCTCCTTTGTCATCATTGGACCCTGTCTGAACAGCTCCATGGATTTCGGGACTCTCCAGGGGCATTTGTTCTGCAATATGATACTAAAAGAAATGAGATTAGTATCATCATTCAGGTATGGTTGTAATTTTTTAAGGAATGATGCAACTTTATTTAGTTTGAATGAGGATTCAGAAGTTGAGTTCAATGATAAACCCTTTCATCTCCTTGCAGGGAATGCTTATTGGTCTTCTTGTATTTCCCATTATTTTAAAGGTTTTGTTCCACCTGTGGGACTGGCTTTCCAATGCAGCTTACTTGAAAGCAACAACTTCCAATAAGAAATCGAGATGTCTAATATTTGTTGTGTCCCTCGGAGTTATCATGTTGGGCTTTGTTCCTTATTGGATGCAGCTTGTCCATGATTTTCAAATGCATCCATTGTTGTGGTAAGATATCTTGATTCTTCCGATTTTGTAAAACATTGTGCTATTTTGGTTTATTTGAAGTTTTTCAATCTGGGTATAAGAAGTTTGCAGTTAGTTGTCAGATTAATCTAGGCTAAAAGCGTACATACTGTTTTGATGAGGTGTTAACCAGTTAGATGTTCGATGATACATTGATTGCCTTTTGATTTTAGTCATATTGTGCGCTTAGTGGAAATAATTTGTCTTGTAATTAAATTGCTGGTGATTGTACGTTCCGCAATGAGCTTCCTAATATCATTCTGGAAATTCTTGGCCAAGAGACATGAAGGTAGAACTGATATAACTTTACGCAGAATTTGAGAAAATTAAAATATTGATTGAAGGCTATTTATCACATTTCCTTTGTAGAAACAAGTTTCTTTGTCTTGTTAGTGTCTGGTTAATTGACAACTTCTTATGGATTGGTTTACTTACACACTGCAATATTAGAGTTCCTGGGATGTTGTGAGAGCTCCCGTCTTGTTCTAATTTTCAGTAATCTGATGCTAGGTCTTGAAGCTAATTCTTTTCTTTTCCTTTGACAGGGTAGTTATGTTTGTCTTTTCTGAGCCACTTAAAAGACTATCACTATGTATCTATTGGGTGGTCATAATATGTATAGCTGTTCAGCGGTTTTACCACATATCAAAACAGAGCAAGACAGAGAGGATCCTTCTACGGAAGTACTACCATCTGATGGCCGTCTTAATGTTTCTGCCTGCTGTCATCTTTCAGGTAATTGAGAGTAATGATCGGTGTCAGTTGGCCATCTTCTGGTACTTTTGTTATGTCCCTTTAACTAAGTTTTCACTGCTTTTCCGTTCATTTCAGGCAGTGTTTCTTGATCTAGCATTTGGAGTAGCCTTGGCAGCTTTTATGGTACTGGAGATCGTAAGAGTGAGTTGGTCAGATCCTTTTCGAATTAAAACTTTAATGGACATTCAGGATTTGGAATGTGAGCACTGGAGTATGATGGTACCTGATGCTGTTACCTCATGGGAAGTTCTACATCTAGAATTGCGTTGTGAACCCTTGGGTACTTGTCATATTAACAAAGAAGAAGATTTATATTATTTTGAAAGCAGTCAATGCAACAAGCTATAAGCTCTAGATGGCCCACCATAGGCTATGGTGTTTTTGCTTCTTTATCTCACTCAGATCTTCAATTGATATATGTGTCATTGTCATGAGTGAAGGAAAAGATCCACAGTTATTATAAGCATGCCGATTCAAGTGCTAGGTCTGCGGTTCCTATAATGGCCCTCAAAACGGAAGGCATTATTTTCCATATCTTTATCTAGGTGTTGAGTTTACTTTTTGGAAGGGTGGCTGCAGAGTTTGTGTGTTTACCCTTAGGTCATTCACCTCCACAATTGACGTGCATATAAACTTGGGTTGAGCCACTTTTCTCTCTTCAGTCTGATGATTCTTTTGGATCACAGGTCTGGAGAATATGGCCCCTGGGACAACTTGTCCATCAGTTTATGAATGCTTTCACAGACCACCGCGACTCAGACCTCCTCATTGTCAGGTATAGACTAGTATATTACTCCTGGATTTTCTGGCAGCCATATGGGTGATGCAAACAAATAATTTTCTCTTACCTTTCACATTTCGCTCTTCAGCCACTTTTCGCTTTTACTGGGTTGTGCTCTTCCTTTTTGGATGTCTTCTCAATACAATGATCGACCTCTCGCTGCTTTCGCTGGAATTTTGAGTCTTGGAATCGGAGATACAATGGTATGTAAGAAAGCATATTTGCCTGATCTTTAAAATGTTACACAACTTCTGCACGCACTTCATAATTATTCTGGTTCTCTTGATGCTTTTAATTATACCAATTTATCTAGCAAGTAAATCCAAGTCACTTTTGAACTATTGTTTGACTGCTGTCAGATTCCAACTTAGAATGAATAAAAAGGCTGTTAGTCCAACTGATTCTCCTTCTGCAATACCATCTCAGGTTTTTCATTGGCATACTCGTCTCTATGCGAACTCAAAAAGTTTCCTTCATTGCAGGCATCAATAGTTGGCCACAAGTATGGTGTTCTTCGGTGGAGCAAATCTGGAAGTAAGAGCTCTTCTATAGTTATTACTTACTAAAGGATAGCTTGTGAGGTTAAATATGAGACAGTTATAATGGATGAAATGTAGCTGAAAATTTTCTTTTCGGTTATATATCACCATCTGTTTTACCGTGACAATGTTTTTGCACTCTTATCTTGCCAGAGAAAACAATTGAAGGGACTGCTGCTGGTATAACATCTGTTCTAGCAGCTTGCTCAGTTTTGCTTCCAGTTCTAGCATCCGCTGGATATATTTTCACTCAGGTAACTCTCTCGTTCCAGTATGGAATCATGTTCGTCGTCTAAACAAGGAAGAAAGTGTCAGAATAGTTTCCAATATTCGATGTATCGGACTCTTTGGTTTTTAGTTTTCGGTCCATCCGTCGATGATTTCGAACTCTGTTTCGTGCAGCACTGGGTCTCTCTTCTCCTAGCAGTGATCGTGAGCGGTCTATTGGAAGCTTACACAGCACAGCTAGATAATGCTTTCATACCACTTGTCTTCTACAGCCTTCTCTGCTTGTAGATGCTACTTCCCAACAGAAAATTAATAAACTCACTGAGGAACTTGTAAGGGTAAAATTTGACATATACCCACGATAGGATGAAATAGTTATAGGTTATATTGATTACGTTGTAGGAAAACATTACTTATTTAGAATTTTCATCAGTCTAATTTTATTTATTATTAAAAAACACAAACTTGATTTATCTCATCGTTGGAATGATATTAAACGTAACCGAAGTTTCGGAACCGTGGCCAGGCCTAGGTTAACCGGCAGAGTTTCCGAATTGTAACTGAAGATTGTCAACATATCCAGTTTGAACATAAGTCTGCTGTAGAGTTTATCTTAATCTATATTATGTATTTGGATACTTGTAGATCAGTATATACTGTAACCGAGTACTGCAATGGAATTCAAGTGAACGAGAAGTTCTTACACTTATTGATGGTACATTCTTGTTTGAGTTACCGACTAGGGTTCAAGTTTCTCAAACTTTAAAATCGACTTTAAATATCAGAGCTTAAATAAATTCTCCACGCGAATCTTAAAGTTCCCTCCGTCGGCTGGCCGCTGGCTCACCCAATTTCCTAATTTGCGGCGAAACCTGATTTAAGTCATCGTAGGAAAGACAAACATTTAACCGATCGCGTGCACACACAATATATATGCTTTTGCCGACTAACCATAAACGAAGAAATGACAAAGTTTTTATTTAAAACAAATCAATTATTAATCGAAGTATTTCCGTGCTAAAGTAATTCCACCACCAATTTTTTTTACTACTACCATGAATCGGTTCAGTTCATTTACTATCTGAATAAGCACCGCTACGCTTTACCCAAAAACGTTTCCAATATCGCTTTACGATGACATTTTTATGGGAGCGGATTTGGTCCTGGAAGGCCAAATCCAACTAGGACCGTGCTGGACGATTCAATGGTTGATTTAGTTATGATTCAATGGTTCACTTAATTATGATTCAATGGTCTACCTAGTTATGATTCAATGGTCCGTTTTTTCCCGTCCCGGATAAATCGGGGTCCGTCCCAGTTACCCAATTACGATTCAATGGTTTACTCAGTTACGATTCAATGGTTTACTCAGTTATGATTCAATGGTTGTGGGCTTTTACCCCTGTATTTCTGCATTTTTGCAAAATAGTCCCCGCGTGTCTTTCAATAAAAATCCTCCAGCACCGTGCTGGATTTGGCCTCCAGGACCAAATCCGGTCCCCATTTTTATCGACCAAGATATTTGGACTATTAATTTTTTAATAACATCATCAATAAAATCTAGGATAAAAATGGACTCCGTAAATTTCACTGAGATTTATTAAAAATAATTATTACTAAATATACAAGTCATACTTTGAAAATTCATTATAAAATTTTAGCAAAAAATTATCCATCGATTTATACTGATCCTCTTTTGATAAAATAGTTGTACCTTTTGAATCGAGTATCAATTGGTATGATTTCAGTGACTACGGAAAGATAAGACATATATTTACAATTTTGTATTTATACGGCGTCTCCAAATTCGGCTCAGAAAAGGGTTATAATCGAGTCACAAGTCTAAGTAGTTTAGGGACCATCACGGTTGGCAGTTTTCGTAGCGAATAGTATGAAAAGTCCAAGGCGAATTCGGTGATTTCTCATCCATGACATGATATGTCATATCATTTGCCAAGCACAAGCAAATTGTCGCCTCTGCCTTGGACTCTGTTAAGAAATTAGACCAAAACGAGAATACACAAACACACAAGATTTACGTGAAAATTCTAAGACGAGGAGAAAAATCACAGGCAAAGGAGAGTCAATTATGTGAGTCAAACTCGTACAATGGCTCCGTGAGAGAATTTCTCTAACCTTACAATTCTCAACTACACACATAAGACCTAGGCATGGGTTAATGTATATAGGAGATAACGATTACTCTATTCAATAGGAATGGAGTTCTGCCAAGGGGCATTTGGACTAA
This sequence comes from Hypericum androsaemum, assembly GCA_963995505.1. NCBI lineage: Eukaryota > Viridiplantae > Streptophyta > Magnoliopsida > Malpighiales > Hypericaceae > Hypericum > Hypericum androsaemum. Next base: position 15,281,004 of record OZ023186.1, read on the forward strand.
TGGCATAAGGCGTATAGATGAACTGATGGAGGTCCAAGGTTCGATCTTTGGTAGGTGTAACTTGGAGTAAAATTTTACTTATACAAAAAAAGGAATTGAGTTTCAGCTTCATTAGAATTTGAGACAAATCTTAATAGCCTCCCGCTCACTCCACTCTTGATCTCCATCCTCTCGCTTCTTGCCAAGCTTGAGAGTATTGACTATTCCTCGATGAATCAAAAATTATTGACACGCCTTTACCATAAACCAAAAGTTATTGTTCCGTTGAACATTATCAGGTCAAACATCGCGCTAACACTGTTGTAGAAAAAGATCAAGATAGGTATAGATGTGCAATATAAATAATAAAAAAAGTACTATTTGAATCCTGTAGTTTACACAGATTTTGCGATATCATCCTGAGGTTTATAAACGACTTTTTTAGAGGCTCGGGAAGGCTCTCGAGCTAAATATTAGCTCCGAACGTTGAAGCGATGTCGTCCGATGCTGATGTGTCTCACCACGGTAGAAAATTTGTTCTGCTTGGAATGCTGACGTATCATGAAAATAAAATATTTATTTCAATCACTTATTTTTTTAGTTTTTTCAAAAATCTATCCCTTCTCCCTTCTCTCTCTCTCTCTCTCTCACCCCCTTCGTCTTCCTCCTCCTCTTCTCCTCTCCTCTCCCTTCTAATTACAAACCCTAAAGATTGAAATAAACATTTATAAATAATTCCTAAATTGCAACCGCAACCAGGAAAAAATTAATCAATAAATTGATCCAGAATTAATCAAATCGAAAATGTCGAGACCAAGTAACACCGGCGACTCCCTCCCGGCCTGCCCTAACTCTAACTTCACATCTTTCTCTGGCTCGACCAAGCTTAAATCCACTGCAAAGATCATAAATCTCATATTCTTGATGACCCTCTGAACCGGCTCCCGCTCGTGGTCGATGTCGGACACCATAATCGATCGAACTTGTATTAGTCGTAATACTACAAGTAGAAGTCGGAGAAACAATATTCTTGGCTCGGTACCTCCTCATTTGGCCACCTAAGGCCTGGCTGTTTGAAGGAGAGAAAATATTCAAGGTTCAAGAAAGCTTGGGAAGGTGCTTTAATGGCGAGGAACGAAGATGGCTAGAGGTTGAGGATGATGGTGAACTGGAGATGGAACATAATGGAGCTAGGATAAGAATATTAAAATTGGAGGGGACGTCTTAGGGCATTGAAAAGAGAATGAATGGAACGGGATGGGTCACTTTGGGAAATGAATCAATTTTGAAATGGAAAGAGAAAGGAAGGGGAGGGGTCACTTAGAAGGGAAAAATATTCTCCTAAGGAAACCTTTGTTTCCAGAAAAATCAATAGGTGGAGGGGAATCTGGAACCCCCTCCTTAAATTTGTATTCCTACTTTGATGTATAAGAAGGGATGTAAATCAATTGAAGCTTCGAACAACGCCATTTTTTGCCATGGATGTAATTTGAAGGGTTATAATTAGAAGGGAGAGGAGAGGAGAGAAGAGGAGAGGAAGAAGACGAAGGGGGTGAGAGAGAGAAGGGAGAAGGGAGGGATTTTTGTAAAAGACTAAAAAAATAAGTGATTGAAATAGATATTTTATTTTGTGACACATCAGCATTCCAACCGGAAAAAAATTTCCACCGTGGCGAGACAACTCAGCATCGGACGACGTAATTTCAAGGTTGGGAGCTGATTTTTGGCTCGGGAGCCTTCTCGAGCCTCTAACGCAAAAAATATAAAACCACAACTACCAAAAAAGTCGTTTCTAAACCTCAGAATTATATTGCAAAATTTGTGTAAACTACAGGATTCAAATAGTATTTATCCCTAAATAATAAGGTATAAGTAAAAAAATAAGAACGCAAAATATTTATGTGGTTCAACAAATTATCTACATCAACGGAGAGAGAGTGGCATCTTATTGATGAATCGTGTTGCTAGTAGCATGGAAATTCTTCAAGCTTGTGGACACCAGTGAGCTACAACTCCATAACGTACGCCAAGCATGGAAATTCTTCAAGCTTGTGGACACCGGCGAAACCCACAGGAGAGGGAATGACATGATGAGCTCCCAATTTTGATTCATTCTTCAACATGTACATATGGAGATTGGAACAACGAACCATAATGCTAGCAGTCTCTACTTGCTTCAAGTTTTTGAGCCGTTTGTGCCACAGATTTGGTGCAGTAGAATGCTCAACCGTGTTTACCTCATCTCCTCACACCTTCACTTGAATCTTGTAAAGTGTACGCGATATTTATCCTCTAACTGTAACTAGATCTCATGCCTCAGCTTCCACCCTCCATTACCAAAATGACTATGGAAATCAACCACATCAAAGACATATGTAGATAAGAGGTTCAGATGTAGATCATGAACATTTCTGACATTGTTAGCTTATGGAAAACATCCGTCTTGACAAAAATATCACCAACTACTACAATAATGGAAAATTAGTATTGCCAGTGTAGCCTTGCCAAAGTATCTTGTTATGCACAAGGTGAACATCGTCTTGTGGGTTTCGTGGTATGATGCAACAGAATCGATGACTCACTCTATGTAGGGATCATTGATCACACAAATATCTTCTTCACAAAAAAATAAAGTTACTTACTCCATTGTAGATTTGGTATCTCCTTCGTCATTCTCATTCTTCTACTCGCCTCCCTACTTTTTCTTGAGCAGTCTATAATTTCTTTTAAAGGCTTTCTCTTTACCACAATAGTAGCACTTCTGTCCTTCTCTCGGTTGAGGTCATCATTCAAATTAGTCTCTCCCACTATTCTTCGTGACCATAGCCTTGTTGATAGAGCTCATCATGTCATTCTCTTTCTTATGGGTTTCTTCATTCAAGAAAATAAGTCAAATTTGGAGTGGAGTTCTTTAGAGAATCTTTTAGCGTCTCCCAACTACTAACAGTAATTCAACATCATCATAACCAGTAACTCATCATATATTTGCTGCTAGTTAACAATTTGCGAACTCCCAATATGTACTCAAATGCTTTGAAGCATATTTTCCATCACCATGTGGTTGAGATAAGATCTTTGAATGTAAATGTCTTGCCAATGGCAATTTTCTCACTCTAACAAACTTTCTAGCTTTTCTAGAGCCTAAATGCTTTTGTCTTATCAGTCGCATGAAGAATAAAATTGAGATCAATCAACTCTCTACTAATTCAGAAGTTTTGCGATTCATCTTATTCGAGAGAGCATCTATAACCGCCTGTCTTTTACACTTTTTAGCTCAATGTGATAAAAAGATCTTTGTAGTATAAACATTTATCACCAGAGTTTTCCAAACAAAATAATTTGACGAAGTCAACTTGATGACTTTTTCGGCATGCTTGTCATCCATCTCTAACAAACAAAAATCTTAGCTAAAAAATCAAGGATCTTGTTAGGAATTTAGCAATTAGAGAACAAGATCGCACAAAGAACACGGAACAAGAGAATTACGTGGTTCGGCCTAATGCCTACATCCACGGGGAGAAAGGAGAACTTTTATTGATGAGTTTTCGAGCCACAAAGCCATACAAAACCTTAGGGTAACATGTCTTTATATAGAGACAAACCCTTGGTGTACAAGTAACCTATCTAGGTCTAATTAGGAGTCCAGAATCTAGTCAGAATAGGAATAGGAATAGGAAATAAGTCTTTCCTATTTCTCGCCATCCCAACAATCTCCACCTTGGTGAGAAAACATCTCGTGGAAGAACCATGAAGCTCCACCCGAACTTCAACAGACTCCACCTTGACAAAACACCGCCCCATGAAGAACTATGAGATCTTGCAAAACCAATCCGACTCCACCGACTCCATCTCGGACCATAGATAACTGCATCAATAAGACCATCTCAACTTTTTCTTCACCTTTTGTTCAATCACTTGGAGCCAGCCCCCAAACTCGAGCTTCTGAGCTTGCTTGGCCTATTTCCTCTAATCTCCATTGAACCCCAACTAGCAAGTCCACCTGCTGAAGCAAACTTGTGACCAATAGATGCGCTCTCTATTTTTCGATCAACCCCATGCTCCGCAACCTCGAACTGCTTCTCCGCTGGACCTTCTTGCCTCATACCAATGCTACATGCCATAGCATACAAAGGGCAACCTTTTATTCTACCAAGTAGAACCCTTGACATGCCACGAACTCCACTGTTCGGCCTTGAGTGAGATACCTGATTCGCCCGTGGTGCTACCAACGGCTTCGCATTCCCCATGCAAAACCTACCCAACACCGTTGACGTGCACGTCTCTTTAGACAACCATAGCGGGAACTTGCTAACTTTGTCTCCGCGAATCCTAACTCCACTCAAACCATTCATGTCAAACTTTCGCTCCATCACACAAGAGCTTTTCTCCCCTCTATCAGAACGCAACGAGGTGACTCCACCTACAACCGTGTTCCCCACTAACTTGTAGGTGTTTCTAGCATTCCTTTCACCCTTCATCACCACCACAGCATCCTTCTCCACCTCCATTAGCCCGCCTACAACATTATAGTTGTACCCACTATAATCCAAGGCTCCTAACGAGATCAAATTCCTCTCCAACTTTGGAACATGCCTAACCCCACACAATTTTTTCTCAACACCATCCCACATCTTAATTCGGATATCACCTATGCCAGCAATTCTACAAGTAGAACCATCACCCATAGTCACCATACCTGAATCAACGAACTTGTAGGTGTCGAACCACCCTCTCTTGGGTGTCATGTGAAAAGAGCAAGCGCTATCCAAAATCCAGGAAACAGAATGCTTTGGACTTGACAAAACAGAAAGGAGATCACCATCCGACCCGTCCGAATGTGAGGCCACATTCACGGAACCTGATCCTTTTTCCTCGCGATCCCGAGTTCTTCTTGGACAATCCTTCTTCACGTGCCCTTTTTCTCCGCACTCGAAGCAATTTCCCTTGAACCTCCTTGACCACGACTTGGATCCCTTTCCGTCTTTTGCTCCACTACGATTACCATGGCTACCCCTCACAACCAGCCCTTCCGCTTGTTCATCGCCATTTTTTCTTCTTTGATGAAACCCTAGCAGAGCACTTGTGATATCTTCCAACACCAGGGACTCCTTACCCCAAGTTAGAGTTGTAACCAAATTTTCGTAGGAGCCAGGTAAAGAATTCAGCAGCAACAATGCCTTGTCTTCTTCCTCGAACTTCACATCAACCTTTCTCAAGTCACTCACAAGTTGACTGAAACTATTAATGTGTTGGCTCAAATCTGAGCCCTCATTCATCTTGAGCCCGTACAATCTTTGCTTAAGATAAAGCTTGTTCGACAAAGACTTAGACATATACCTTGCCTCCAATTTCTTCCATACCTCAGCTGGTGACTCCTCATCCATGACGTGATACATCACATCATCCGCCAAGCACAAGCGAATTGTCGCCACCACCTTGACCCCCATCTCCTTCCACTCTTGCTCCTCCATCTTCTCGGGCTTCTTCTCCGAGAGCGCGATGACCATCCCTTGTTGCACGAGGAGATCCTTGACACGCCTTTGCCATAACCTGAAATTCGAAGAACCATCGAATTTCACAAGAGCAAACTTCGCGCCGTCCGTCATCCTCCAACCCAAGCTCTTGATACCAATTGTTAGGAATTCAGCAACCAAGAGAACAAAAACGCGCAAAGAATACGGACGCAAGATTTTACGTGGTTCGGCCTAATGCCTACATCCACGGAGAGAAAGGAGAACTTTTATTGATGAGTTTCCGAGCCACAAAGCCATACAAAACCTTAGGGTAACATGTCTTTATATAGAGACAAACCCTTGGTGTACAAGTAACCTATCTAGGTCTAATTAGGAGTCCAGAATCTAGTCAGAATAGGAATAGGAATAGGAAATAAGTCTTTCCTATTTCTCGCCATCCCAACAGATCTCATACCACTTGTTAAAAATTTCACCTATGCAGCGGAAGCGATAAATAAAATTTATCTCAGTAAATAATAATTACACATTCAAAAGTAAATTGTAAAGAATTAATGATAGAAAACGCCAACATTTATGTCGAAAATTATCTAAAATTACCAGAGGAAAAAAGTATAGGACTAGCTCCGAAAAATCCACAAATAAAGAAAGAAACTATAGCAGCAAAATTATCCTTACTGCATAATACCGTCAATTACTCTAGTCTCATATTTGACTTGTATTTTAGAGTAGACAGTTTTAACTCACTCTATTTTTATCTCAATCACTCTTCATAAAACTTGAAAACTATATACGTATAAAGTATGTTTGTTTTTTTTAACAAGTAAAATTTTATTTATTCAAAAAATAAATTGCTTAAATAGTAAGTGATTAAACTTACTATTTAGTACACCATATCATATAGTACTCGTGAGAACATTTCGGCTAGATATTTCGACCGATTTTCTGGTTTCTTCATCATCTGTGGGATCGATGCGATGAGATAAGGGCACCTATTCATAGGTAAAGTATTCGTGTTATATTATGATAAGGGCCGCGAAAGGGAAACGCTCCTGTTCAACCGCACTTACTCTGTGTGGTTCACATTAGACTTGCATTTTTAGTGCACAGTTGACAAATTGCATGTGAATGTATCATATCGGACCAAATACTCGCAGTTGCCGTCCAAACATTACGACCACCAATTTTTTCAACCTCCACATAATTCTAGGGCCAATTTTTTTCGTGAACAACTTGGCCTAATAAGGCCAATTCTTGATCGGACTCGCGTCCCTACGGTACGTTCCCATTAATTGCTTCGAAATATTTCACCTATATAATTTTCAAAATTGTGACTATTCCCCCAAGAGAAGTACAATGGAGCTTGTGGTTGAAGTAATCTCCAAGGAGATAATCAAGCCAGTTTCTCCAATTCCTGATGATATTCGCCGATACCAACTCTCTTTTCTTGATCAATTAGGTCCAGATGTTTATATCCCTTTGGTCCTTTTCTATCCCAAAGTTTGCTCCAACAAATCCAACACCACACAAACATACTCCAACCACTTGAAGAGATCCTTGTCTCAAACCCTAAACCTATACTACCCCTTGTCCGGACGCCTCAAAGGAAACGACCTCGTCGATTGCGACAGCGAGACGGGCGTTCCTTACGTGGAATCACACGTGAAGTGCCAGCTTGCGAAGCTCGTCGAGAACCCAGTTCCTGATGAGTTGACCAAGCTGCTCCCGTTCGAGCTTGACCACGAGGGCAACGATCTCCTCTTAGGCGTCCAGTTCAACGTCTTCGAGTGCGGTGGGGTCGTGTTAGGCCTGTGCTTGTCCCACAAGGTCGCGGACGCCTCGTCGCTCTCGAGCTTCATCAGATCATGGAGTTCAATTGCACGTGGAGAAGGCCGTGTCCAGCGGCCGGAATTCGTCTCAGCTGCTCTTTTTCCCCCTGCAGATATCACCGGGTTCTCGCCGCGCACGGGGATCGCCAAGGAGAACGTCGTCACAAAGAGGTTCCTGTTTCGGGCAGCCTCGATAGAAGCTTTAAGATCAAAGTATGCCACTAGTTCAAGCCTAAAGGATCAACAGGCGCCGACTCGGGTTGAGACGCTGTCAGTGTTTATAGGGAGACGCCTCATGGCTGCAACCGAGATAGAACAAAGCCCAGGCAAAGTGTTCTTCATAGTTCATTCAGTTAACCTTCGGACAAGAATGGACCCACCATTGTCCGAGAACACATTCGGCAACTTATATAGGCCGGTCTTAACATTTCCATCCACCCAAGTCCACGAGGACTACTGCGGGAGTCTTGTCTGCCAAGTTAGGGATTCCATACGAAAAGTTGATAAAGAGGAAGTGAAGAGGCTCCAACAGGGAAAGGAGTACTTGGCTTTTATGAAGGAACAAGGTGGAAGGTTCAATAGGGGAGAAACTGTTTCTCTAAGCTTTAGTAGCTGGTGCAGGTTTCCACTTTATGAAGCTGATCTTGGATGGGGAAAGCCCTTTTGGGTAGGGGCTCCAAGCTTGACTTTTTGCAATCTGGTAGTTTTCATGGACACTGCTTCTGGCGATGGTATTGAGGCATTGGTGCACTTGAAGGGTGAAGACATGAACAAGTTCGAGATGGACGAGGAGTTGCTACAATATTCACAGCGCTAAGAAAGATCATTCTTTTTAATGGGGGATGAGAGGGAGTTTGGTTTTACAGAAGTAGTTCCTATGTGTTTGGTGGTTTTTATAGGTTTTGTCTGACTACGATAAGTGTTGTCTATTTGAATTGGTTATGGACCGATCCGATATGTGCCCTCACTACACTACCTTTTTCGATGATGGGTCACGACCCAAACTTGGGGCTTGGGGATTGGGGATTGGGGCTTGGTCCTTGGTCTTGGACTTTGGGGTTGGATTTGGGCTTGGGGCTTGGAAGTTGGGCTGGACTTGGGCTTAGACTTGGTGTCACGACCTGAACTCAGGTCACTCACCGGTGCTAGACTTCGACTCATTTAATCACTTAAGAAATCTAGCCAACCTGAAATATTCAAATTCTTCCTAATCATAAACCACTAAACTCAAATTCATTCTTAAATGATCTTTAGTTTCAAACACCGAATTTACAAAAGTATAATCTGAGTTTCCTCTTAATAATACATATCCATATGTTCTTATTAATTACATATTCCCAAGATCAATGACAAATCATGTGATTATGAAGCTTTTAGATCAAATAGCAAAATACAAACCAGAGACCTTTAGACCAGTCCCGAAGAATAAAGTAGACTAGACACGATCAAAATAAATCTTCGGACCAATATAACTCGTGTACGAGTTCCTGCAAAACTAGTGAGGGGGTGAGTGTTTTGGAATACTCCGTAAACAGACAACATATGCATCACACTTTATTTAGCCACTCGATGCACATCAACCCTAACACATGAATATAACTAACTATGCAAATGAATCATGCCGGACATGTACATTGTGCAAAAGCCATACTTACCAAATGACTAAACACAACATATACTCACAAATGCATAGAACATGTCGTAGAACTTGATGAACATTCGACAAGATCTCGGAAGTGTCACTCCAACCATCACTCGAGGATACCATACCTCAAAGGCGCCATCAGAAATCAACATCGCTGGCCAAACATATCATATCAGAATTTATTATATCCTCAGTATATACGCAAATATGCCAACATCTCCGGTTGGTCACAGGTAGATCTCTGCCTACTAGACGTCCATATCACATAGCGGAGCCGTCCTTATCACATAGATTTTCATGTCATAACATATCCATATGCTCCAAACATATCAAACATGTTCAGTGCTCTCTCTCGGCCAAATTAACCAAACTCGTACAAATCATAATACTCATATGACGAATGTACAATATGCACTCAAAACACCAATTTCAGATTATGACAAATAAATAGAGTCCACCAAAAAATCTACGAGTTACATATTATTTGTTTACCAATTTCAGCTTAATCAAATTGACCATCCTCTTTGTCAATTTCAGGTTCAACAATAGCCACGTTAGGTTTCGAAACTCATAGAATAAACTCCAAAACCTGTTACAATAAATCGATACCTCTATTACAGTAAAGAAACAATAATGTATTCCTGATTCAATTAGTACTTATAAAAACAGGTCCGTTCATTTTCATAGTTTTCTTCCAAAATGAATTAACATCATCTACGTAACCATTTCCATTCATACTCTCCTTAATTTATAAATACTATCACCATGGTTCATGGAAATACTTCATCTATTCCCTAACAATTATATAAAATACATTAATTTCTTTTCTTTCTACTTGCTCTTTGTTTCATGTCTTCTTTTTCCTTTCTTTGTTTCATTTGAACGCACATGTTCCAATCCACCTTATAATTTATTCTATCGCTATCGTTACTTCAAACTAAACCTTCTAAAATTTCAACTTCCCCATATTTTTGCACAAATAAATAGGAAATCTTAAAATAACAATTACGTAGCTTGAGCTTTTATTTTATTTCAATCTTCTCTTCCTCGTTGAGATCTTCTTCTCTCTTTTTTTTCGTTGCTTTCTCTGGTTTCTCCTTGGTTCACTTTTTTTCTGTTCTTTGGTTCGGTGGAGTCTTTGTAAAATGACTAACTTCTAGTATTTCAAGCAAAATTTATCCTTCACCGCATCGCATTTACATTTCTGTAACCTTTACTTCGTCGTACTTCTCTTTTACTACCATGTTTTTTTTGTGGGGTAATCTTCCAACCTTAGTTTAGTAGTAGTTTATTTAAATCCAAGTTACTTTTTTGTCTTCTTTTTGTTTTTCCTTCGGTGTATATTCTGGAACAAAGCTAAGCAATATCCACAAATCCATTTTATATTGGATTTCTAATATATTGGAACAAAGCCAGCCCAATGTTTTACCACATTTTCTCTTTCCTTCTTTTTTTTTTTTGATCTTATCACTTCTTTTTAGTTAGTTTGTATTTAAGTCCTAATTTGTTATGTTTAGATAAGTTCGATTCAAGCTTTATTTATTGGTAATTAAGTTCACAACCGTAAACTTTGATTAATTCGTACCAAATTATACATAATCACATTTCGTAGATTGTCCGAATCACTAATTTGAATATCTGCTTCCTCACCTATTATATCAATCTTTTACGGAAGCACTTAGCATGTTTTATCAAATTCAATTAATTCAACTTATATTGTCGGGTATTACATTCTCCATTTCTTATACAAATTATGTCCCCAAATTTACTTATACAAAATTTGCTTACTTGTCATTCAAATAGATGAATACTTTAATTAGGCCGTCTCCGCTTCTGTATGGATTTTCCCCTCTAATTATAAACCAAAGTTCTCTATTCTAAAGCTTTTAATTTTCATATCCAAAATTATTTTCAGCATTTCTAATTTACAACTTTTTAATATTAATCTAAATAATTTGTGGCTTCAAACAAGAGCAGGATTATGTAAACACTTTTTATACCTAAAGACATGATAATTTGACCAATGCTGTAGCAAAGCCAATCAATGTGCCACTAATCCAATATATTTCAAATTCTCCAAAATGGTTGCAAAGCTATTATGTTATTAATCTACCCAATCTAAAATCTCAAAGGCTAAAATAGCGATAGATCTTTGATGTTTGAGTAAATTAAGTAATCAGGACAAGCATATATTGATTAGTCCCTCATATTTTACAAAATAAATTAGTTAGTCCCTGGGTCATTTTTTTCTATTAACTTTCTGGCTAACATTTTTAAAATACCGATTATACCCCTGGTCGAAACCCAATCCCATCCCACTCCTCGCAGGCGGCCCATTCCCTCTCTCCCATCTGGCCGTAGGGACACCGTCGACGGCGTCCTTGTGGGAGGCTTTGCCTTCCCCCTTTATGATTTTTTTTTTGGTAGAACCCTTCACGTTCTTCTTAACCACAGTACAATGATATCCTTCCCGAAACCCTAGCTCCCAGAAAAAGGAAGTAAAAAACAATTATCGAAAAAGAGGAGTAGCAAAACGGCGATTGAATTGAATTGAACGATTATTATGGTTATCAAACGAGAGAAAGAAGTAAAATAATTAAAAAGCCATTCCCGTTGAAGGAGTTTAAAAAAGCAGAGAGGGTACATGGTCTTATAGAGGAGGTTTAGAATCATAGGTAGTGTGCGTGGAGGATGAGGTTTGGTTGAGGGCATAATCGGAATTTAAAAAATACTAGTTGGAAACTTAATGGAAAAAATGACACAGCGACTAACTAATTTATTTTTTTAAATACGAGGGGTAATCAATACATGTTTGTCCTGATTAATTAATTTACTCAAATATCAAGGACCTATCACTATTTTACTCAATCTCAAATGGTCCAATGCATCTAAGACACATGTTCCCACTTCTTCCAAATCTCTCGGTCCTTTTCAAAGATTATACCTTATCACATCTCGTAGATTGTCCGAATCACTAATTTGAATTTCTGCTTCCTCGCCTATTATATCAAATCTTTTACGGAAGCACTTAGCATATTTTATCAAATCTAATTAATTCAACTTATATAGTTAGGTATTACAACATGTTATCAAATTTGTCTTGATAAATTTGTTCGACTTTAAATTTCATTGGTGTGTGTATGTAGTACACTCGCTAGTGCAAGACTTGAATCTCATGTGCACCCCAATATTTGTTTTTTAGGGGAAACCCCAATATTTGTTGGCTGACATTTTCATCAGCGATTACACAGTTAAACCTACCTCCAATCAGATAAGTTTGTAAGCTTTTGAATTTGACATCATGTCCAGGATGACAAATCTCACCACCTTGCACTGTGGTTTGATTGCAGTAGCGAGGTACACTACAGTGTCTATTCTAATGTATCATGTACTCTCTTCATTCTTTGTAATTTTATTCTTTAATGAAAAGTGGCTAAGCTATATCCTTAAAAAACAATAATTGAGTGTAATTACACTTTCTATTATAAAAAACTGTATCGTCATTGTTCTGTGCAAATCTCCTATTAACTTTTTAAATAATTTCTAATATTATCGGCCGAATAATTTATTTAATTCATGGAGTCTTAATAAAATAAATTACATTTATATAGACTGCAATTTACTCTTCGGTTGTGTACCTAAGGAATAAGATTGCATTAGAGTTCGTTTTCTACAGATTGGCCCTGCCTGGATAATGTAGAGTGTATTTTTTAGTCTTTTTGCCATCTGTAATCCAAATCCAAATCTTACCAAAAATCTCCGTGATGCTGAAGTTGAACCACGCATTCGATTATTGACTTTGACTGGACTTGCAATTGTCCATTCAATTTCTTTCACGTATAGAAAAACTAAACAAAACAATTTTTGGTAATCTCAATAAGGCACTCTAAACTTTTTCCTCCTTCAAGAAACTGACTTGCATTTACGTGACAGTCTAACCATATACATGGGACCCTTTCAATTTGAAATCGCCATTTTACTAACCAAACAAAATGCATAACGTCACACTAGGAACATACCCGCCATAAAATTAATATTTGGTAAAATTCTAACCATTGACTATACGCATAAATACAAAAATTTCATGACTTGGCATTACGCAATATTTAAGATTTATGAAGTGGTTATTTTCCGATGGGTCATGAAGAAATCATTTTTTGTCTCCCACATTTTATTAGAAGATCAATGATATAATATTATTAGTACAAGGATCACCGTAAAACTGCTCTACCATAATTTCCTTACCCAGTAGCAAAGGCTAGACGCTTCGTGTTTATAAATATAACCATTTCATAGCTTTGAAATATTGCAAGTGACCCACCAATACAATCAATGTCCATAATTGAGTAGCCTCTTAGGAGATCAAACACAATGAAGCTTGCAGTTGAAGTAATCTCCAAGGAGATCATAAACCCTATTTCTCCAATTCCTGATGATCTTAACCAATACCAACTCTCCTTTCTTGATCAATTAGCTCCATCGGTGTTTAACCCACTAGCCCTCTTCTTTCCAAGAGACTGCACCACCGAATCCAACAACACAGAAACCTACTCCGACCAACTGAAGAAATCCTTGTCTCAAACCCTAACCCTATACTACCCGTTATCCGGACACCTAAAAGGAAACGACTACGTCGATTGCAAGTGGACGGGCGTTCCTTACATGGAAACACAAGTCAAGTGCCAACTTGCGGAGCTCGTTGAGAACCCAGTTCCTGATGAGCTCCACAAGTTGCTCCCCTTCGAGCTTGATCATGAGGGCAACGATCATCTCCTAGGCGTCCAGTTCAATGTTTTCGAGTGCGGCGGGATCGTGTTAGGGATCTGTTTATCCCACAAGATCGGAGATGCCTCGTCCCTCTTGAGCTTCACAAAATCGTGGAGTGCAATTGCACGCGGAGAAGGCCAAGTTCCGAACCTAGAATTCGTCTCGGCTGCCCTCTTCCCCCCTGTAGACATCACCGGATTCTCCCCGCGCACGGGCATCACCAAGGAGAACGTCGTCACGCAGAGATTCGTGTTTCCGACATCCTCCATAGAGGCGCTGAGATCAAATTTCGCCACCAGTCCAGCCCTCAAGGATCAACCCGCACCGACCCGGGTTGAGACCCTCTCAGTTTTCATATGGACACGGTTCATAGCTGCAACCAAGGTAGAATTAAACACAAGTAAAACCCACTTCATACTCCACGCAGTGAACCTCCGGACGAGAATGGACCCACCGTTGCCGGAGAGTTCGTTCGGAAACTTCTACAGGGTGGCCACTACATTCCCATCCACTGAACCCTACGAGGACCGTCTCGGGGATATAGTCTTCCAAGTGAGGGATTCAATAAGGAAAGTTGATGGAGAGGAAGTGAAGAAGCTCCAAAATGGAAAAGAGTACTTGGGTTTTATGAAGGAACAGAGTACAAGGTTCACTAGAGGTGAGATGGTTGGATTAAACTTTACTAGCTTATGCAGGTTTCCTCTCTACGATGCGGATTTTGGGTGGGGGAGGCCATTGTGGGCGGGGGCTCCGAGCTTCAGTTTCTGCAATTTGGTCATTTTCATGGACACTGCTTCTGGTGATGGAGTTGAGGCACTGGTGCATCTCAAGGGCGAGGACATGGACAAGTTGAGGGAGGATGAAGAGTTGCTACAGTGTGTTCAGCCATTTAAATAAACGGGATAATTAATTAAGTATGAAGTCCGTCTGAGTAGTAAAGAGATTAAATTTGTTTGAATAATGGTTTTGAATTTCACGAATGGAACATAGAGTCGCTCTTATTTACAAAACTCGATCTTATTTGTAAAATTTATATTAAGTGATCTTTTTGCTAGATGATAATTTCTCTAAACTAATAAAAAGTCTTGTTCTTCATTCGACAATGTGCTGAAATTTAATAACACATCTATCGTAATAACTAATCTTAAAAATGTTAGTGTTAAATTTGGGTCTCAACTTTTGTATAAAGTAATATTTTTGAATAAATATCTATATTTTTATATACTTTTAATTTTAAAAAATATTTTAAGATATTAGTTTGTGTTTGTAAATTTTACATTTTACATTTTTTTTAAAATTGCGGACTTTTATTACCAAAGAAAAAACAAAACAAAACAAAGTAACCTCCAGCTACCCACATGCCGAGTAGTCAAGAGTGAACTTCCGCTAACAAATCGGTCAACGGAATATCCAAATAGCCTATCAAACTAACCTCAAGCTGTCCCAGACACAACTCGGACAGTTAAGAGGGATGATCATGAGCCAGCAGGCTAGTGATCCATCAGCCTACTAACTATCCTGAAGCTGGCCCACATATCGGGCACATCCGATGGGCGGTCATCAGCCAACAAACCCACTAACCCACACTCATGTGTGTGTGCGATTGCAGCCGTGGGCCTCTGTAAAAAATATTATCACCGTAAAATTTATTTGGACAAAACCAACGCAGGAAAAAAGAACTTCAAAAATTACGTTAAAATGCATGTCGTATGAAAAATAGAAAAAGTTAGTCTAGAAGTGTCCTTCCTAATATGTCTCAGGAGAAAATCTGGGGCACTGGACCACCATCTATCCTCTTCTAATTTTGACAATGCATCGGCAGCTGCATTACCTTCCTGAAAAATGTGATAGACTTCAAACTTCATTACTCGTAGCATCTCCTAAACACTGAGCCACCTGTTTCTATATTTCCGTGGCACCAATAGTCTCCTATCCTGGAATACTGTAAAAGTATACATAGATTTAGTTTCAATCCATAAACGTGTCCATCCTCTGGAAAATGCGACCTCTACTGCCATCAACGCAGCAATCAGTTCAACTTCAAATGCAAAGCAGATGCCAAGCATCTTGACAAAATAGCCCTGCAGAAAACCCGTGCAATTTTAGAATAGGTCAACTGCTGTAGAGAACCTCAGGGACCCACGAGAACTATCATCTGTGTTACATTTTGTCCAACCTGGCGCAGGCAATGCCAGAAAACCTCTTGTATACGTGGTGCCCGGCTTGAACGGCCAATAATTTTGAGTGCTTTAAGCATAATAAATCCTCCTGAGTATTAAACACAAAACATATATGCAAAGAATCAGCCTTTGCAATCAGAGCCTACACCTAGGCCACCACTGAAAAGGCTTCTTGCGATTTTTCCTCAAAGACCCTCATATTTTGCTCAATTCAAATTGCCCAAATAGCCAAAATTGCTACCCTCCATAAAGTTACCGATTGGGTACTAAGTTGCACCTGCATCGCCGATACACAGATCTCTGCCAAACTTATGCTGCCAGTTAAAACCTATTAGTATTTGTATCATATTCTCAACAAGTTAGAACTCCTATTCATATTGAGTAGAGTAATAGTAATCTCCTATATATATCGACCTATACTAGGTCTTATGTGTATAGTCGAGAGTTGTGAGGTAGAGAGAACCATCTCGGAGGTCTTGTAACCAGTTTGACTCACAGAGTGGACGACTCTCCTTTACCCATAGTTTTCTCCCCGTCTTGGGATTTTTACGTAATTCTTGTGTGTCCTGTTTCTTGTTTCGATCTTATTTCTCAACAAGTAGTATTAGAGCTATCTGGTGTGTAGGGATACAAGTTGTGGTAACCTGAGCTGTCTAAAGTCTTGTTGAGTATGGATGTTATTTTTAAAGAGACAAACATGCTGAGTAAGAGGGAGGATATTTCTTCACCTGGTATTTCTAGTACTCCAAGTGTGGACTTGCAAAATTCAAAAGTTTAGATGGAGTTTGATATTGATCCAGAAGCAAATTCCTCCCATGATGTTGATTGCCATAATCTTACTCTTGATGGGTTGTCTGATGAAGCTGAGAATATTGGCACTGTTGAGAGGGAGCCAATGTATTCTATTGCTAGAGACAGGTCCGAAGAATTATCAGGCCTCCACAGAAGTTGGGTGAGGCTGATCTTGTTACTTTTAACTTGAATATAGTAGAAGAAGTTGATAGCACTGAAGAACTGACTAGTTACTCAGATGATGTGAAGTCGAAAGACTCTGCTAGATGGTTGGCTGCTATGGAGGAAGAGATGGAATCTCTTTGCAAGAACAAGACTTAGGAGATTACTAAGCTACCTAAGGATAAGAAGGTTATCAGTTACAAGTGGGTATTCAAGAAGAAGGATGGTATACCTGGAACTGAAGAGCCTAGATACAAGGCTAGGCTAGTGGCTAGAGATTATAGTCAGATTCCTGGTGTGGACTTTAATGAGGTATTTTCACTAGTTGTGAAGCATACCTCAATTCGTGCTCTTCTTGGTATTGTCAATATACAGAATTTAGAGCTTGAACAGTTTTATATGAAAATAGCTTTCTTGAATGGAGAGCTTGAGGAGCGGATTTATATGGCACAGCCTGAGAGTTTTCATGTTAAAGGCAAAGAAGACCACGTATACTTGTTGAAGAAGTCATTGTATGACCTTAAGCGGTCTCCGAGGTAGATGTATAAGAGGTTTGATTCTTTTATGATTTCTCATGGTTATGAGAGGAGCAAGTATGATAGTTGTGTTTACCTAAAAAAGTTACGCGATGGTTCCCAAGTGTATTTTTTCCTGTAAGTGGATGACATGTTAATTACTGCCAGTGACAAAGGAGAGGTGAGGAAGCTCAAAGTTCTGTTGAGTAGCCAGTTTTGAGATGAAAGATTGGGGTCCTATTAAGAAGATGCTTGGTACGGAGATTGCCAGAGATAAAAGAGCAAGTAAATTAATTCTGAGTCAGTAGAGTTACATTGAAAAAGGACTTGACATGTTTGATGTGACTGGTAATCCTGTGAGTACTCCTCTTGGTACACATTTTTAGCTTTCATCTACTTTGCCTCTACAGTCAGTTGCTGAGGTCGATTATATGTCTAGTGTTCCATACTCCAGTATTGTTAGTTCTCTGATGTATGCTATGGTTTGCACACGCTCAATTTTGGCCTATTTAGTGAGTGTCGTTAGCAGGTATATGGCAAATCCTGGAGAAGGTCATTGGAGAGTAGTGGAGTAAATTATGAGGTACTTAAAGGGCACCAAAGACGTGTGTCTACAATTTGGAAGCATCAATGATGGAGTCATTGATTTCATAAATTCATATTATGCTAGAGATCTTGATAAGTTCAAGTCCTTATCTGTATATGTCTTCACTCTTGGAGGTTGCGCTATCAGTTGGAGAGCTTGTATACAGGCCACAATTGTATTGTTAACCACTGAGGCATGATATATGGCTATTACTGAAGGTGTGAAGGAGGCTATCTGGTTGAAAGGTCTTTTCAGTAAAATATGTGAGAAACTGCAAGTCAGTATGGTGTACTGTGATAATCAAAGCGCTATCCATCTCACGATGGATGCTATGTATCATGAGAGGACGAAGCACATTGATGTGAGGTACCATTTCATTAGGAAGCATATTGCTCGAGGTGACATTATATGAGCAAGATAGGTACCTAGGATAACCCTGCAAACATGATGACGAAGCCACTTTCTGGTACTAAGTTTGAGCATTGCTTGAACTTGGTAAGTGTTTGTGCTTGATGCTAATTGTCTTTAGGGGCTGATGGTAAAGGTAGAGCAGCATTGATATTGGAGTCATAGAATTTGGTACAAGGTAGAGATTTGTGAGGACGTGTATCAAATTTTAGACAAGTTAGAACTCCTATTTATATTGAATAGAGTAATAGTAATCTCCTATATATATCGACCTACGCTTAAGTATTATGTGTGTAGTCGAGAGTTGTGAGGTAGAGAGAACTCTCACGGAGGTCTTGTAATCGGTTTGACTCACATAGTAGACGACTCTCCTTTGTCCTAGATTTTCTCCCCGTCTTGGGGTTTAAACGTAATTCTTGTATATCGTGTTTTTCGTTTCGATCTTATTTCTCAACAAAACCAACCTGGAAAATGAATAAATTTGTTCCCATATTGCGACAGGAAAAGAACAACGAGCAAAAATATCAATGTCCTCCTCCGCAACAATGCATAAGGAACAAAAAGATGGACCAATAAAACCCCCCACTTCTTCTCAGGACATCCAGCGTCGCTATTCTCCCATGTAAATTTTACAACATCATTGATCTTTTGAATCGTCTGTCTTGTTGTAAAAAATATCTCAAACAAATGTAACATGTGAATAACGACGTTATAAACCGAGATTTTAGGTGACTTCAATATAGATAAAATATTTTTTTTGGTATTTAGATATTTATGGATCAACACTCAATTTTAATATTTTTTGAAATAAAAAACGTAAATCTTTTATATGTGATAACTTCTCTAAAGAGGTTTTACTATATTCTAGTTATTACGTGTATGAGAGCTCATACTAGATAAATTTTTGCATCAATGTTACCCTTAAATTTTAAACATCTATTAATTCATATATGTTTTGTGTCACACGGAAAAGACATACCTTTTGTGCCATCCTGAAATTTAACTAAATATGCTTGTATCTAGGTTAGTCATGATTCGAATTCGAACGAATTAGAATTATAATTCGTCAAATTCGAATTCATCAAACCTTGAATTGTATTCGAATAGTCCAATGACGAATTTGGATAAAAATTATGAAACCCCGAATTTCAATCAAATTCAAATTCATTTCTTTTTTATTTTATTTTTAAAAAAAATTGAAAATTTAAGATTTAAAGCTAAAGGATTAGGTTTAGGATTTCAAAATTTTGTTCCATATGACTTGAACTCGATAACTCTTCTTAAGATAAAATAATCTCTTGGCCAGATCTAAGTGATTGTTAGTCGTTCATATTTTTTTGATCACTTAAAAGTCCTTATGATCATTTTAGTTTGTTACCTTCTTATAATTTGTTCATTATGTCTATGGCTTCATGTCATGTTAAACATGCTTAAGGCTTAAATTTGGTTTCTAATTAATGTAATAGATCAGTGGAGGGACACTACGAGCCTTTGAGACTTTCCAAAAGATTTGTTAGCGTTGAGAGAGATATCAAATTATTAATAGAGAGAATTAGAGAATTAAATTTGAATTGTGTAAATTTTGAAAAATAAAAGTGGATATTTATAGTGTTTTAAACATTGTTTTCGAAGACGCGGTCCGACTGGCAGTGCAACCGGTCGAATCACAAATTCGAGTCTTGGACGGGTCAAAAAATTACCTACGTACGTTTACCTAACGAACCGGATGATTTCTGGTTAGAGCAGGTGGTTGGCTTAGATTTTTGACCCAGAAAAATTTTGTTCGTTAGGTTTGACCGAAAATTTAACCCAAAAATGTGGAATTCACCCAACCCAACCTAAAAAAATTAAAAAATCAGATTACATACTTAATTTTTCCAAATTAACACAAAATTAACTAAATTAATAAAGATATTTATACCAACATATGAATAAATTGACCAACATATCGAGAATATTAATTTTTTAATATATTATTTACCATGGTTTTAAAAATGCGGTCCGACCAGTAGTTCGACCAGTTGGACCACGAAAAGGGCACAAGACTGGGTCATTTTTAGGCTTTTGACCGGGGTCTGTACTAACCAGACCAAATCCAGTCGGACCGGCCGATTTTGAGATCCACCCTGACCAGTCGAACCCGGTTAGTACAAAAAAGGGCAAAATTGACTTTTTTGGTGGTTTTCGAGGAAAAAAATTGATTTGACAAGTTTATAAAGTAATAAATAAATAAATAAAAGTAGATTTTTAGAGTGGAGAGATAAAAAATTAAGTCTACTTTTTTTGTATGAAAAATAAGTATATTTTAACCTACATATATATATTATTTAAAATATTTAAAAATAAAAATATTTTTGGTCCGACTAGTAGTCTGACCGATCTGACCGGTCGACCCAAAAAACGGTAGGAATTCCGGGTCATAGCTCCGGGCCGGGTTTTAAAACCATGCTATTTACTATACATATATAATATATATATATATAACCTCCGGTCCAATTGTTGGTCCAATTGATTAGATCGATTAACCCATAGGTCGGACCAAAATCTGGGTCGCTCTCCTGGTCGTTTTTTAAAACATTGGTTTTAAAATAACTTAATTTTAAAAAAATAAAAAGAATTTGAAAATTGCAAATGTTACTTACTGCTGTGGGGCCAACCGTGAGTCACACACCTCGTATGATCATTGGAACTTGGAAGTGACGCGTCAGAGCAATTCGCATGATTATTGGAAGTAACACTACCCATTTTGTTTTCTTTTCAATTTTCAAACATAATTCTAATTTGCTGATTCGACAAATTTAAAAATTTTAAATTATATTCAATTTATTTCTTAATAAATTCTAATCAAATTTTTAATAAATAAAATCGTATTCAATTATTGATCACCTTGTATGGAAGCTGATACTAGAGGATTGCACTCTAGAACCCGGTGACTTGTTGATTAGTGTGTTCCCAAAAGGTGTAAAGTCTCTTTGTGGAAGCGTGTCAACGTAGAATTATATGTACAAAACAAACTCCACGCAATTTTTTTTGGGTAGAAAACAAACTCCACGCAATTGTTTTTTGGTAGAAAACAAACTCCACGCAATTGTCTGTTTATCTAAGTTTTTTTTTGGAGTCATATGTAATAATTGTAGTAAACGACTAATAAAAAACAATATTATATGTAATTATTAATGTATTTTTGGATCATTTTTTCCTTATGGGTTGCCGTGTTAACTGAACTTGTCCATGATTTATATGGGGGAACATCGACTTATCTTTTCAGGCAGACAATTCGTTAATACTGATGACCAAACACATGGGAACAACACTCCAAATAGTTATTTATTTAGGTGCTATTTGATCTTGCTGATTAAGCGTTTGAAAATATTTTTAAATTTTATGCTACGTGACTATTTTATTATTTATTATATATTTTACTTAGATATAGAGTACTAAAAATGCAAGATATATTTAATTTACTCTACTCAACGGTATGAACCTTTGTAAGTAATTTTGTGGTATCTTGTGCCCTTCCAAGATGTGCCCTTGCAAAATGTACTCTTTGCAAGATGTGCCCTTCCAATAAGTTTTTGTTTGATGTTTCATTGTCTTTTACTAATGTACCATTACAAAAACAACAACACATCAATCAAAAACAACAGCACACCAGACAAAAATCCGATGTACCATATTTTTTTTCTAATGTGCCCTTACGAGATTGGTGCTGCTGGACCCGGTAGCACCCAACTACACCCATAGTGTTTTAAGGTTTTTGGTGATTTGCCAAAGAAAAATCTTGGATTTCACATCCTCCTCCACCTAAGAGATTTTTAATCCTTTAAACTTTTAAGCAAGTCATTGAGCATGTACAAGTACACAAGTATAAAAAAAAAGCATGTACAAGCACCTAGCCCTGAAGGGCAAAGGTCAACTCTTAGCAACTGGTTAAAGCCCTGCATATGCCTGAAATTTTGCTACCATGTTGGTTCTACTGCAGAAATTCGAGTCATGCGTAAATAAGCGTACCAGTGAGGAAAGGAGATGACGGCCACGGAGATGCCATGCAAAAAGAAACAGACCTTAAGCATCTCCGGTTCCATAAACATTGGCACAAGAGCTTCAAGGCCAAAAAACATGAAGCCTCTACAATACAGGGGTGGTGCTGCACTCATTTTCATCTAGGATTATCAGCATTGCGATTATAACAGCAAGTCTTGAGAATCGACTTGCTCTTCGCTACTCGGAAATGCAATATGACAAACACTACAATGCGATATCCAATCGACATGAGAAACAATACTAGCAGATTCTCCCATTTGGAACTACTATCAGCAGATATATCGTATGCACTTCGGATAGCTTGATACCCGGAAATGGTCCTTACTCCGACTGCAAAAGAAGTTCCAAGGTACTCGTTCTCAAGAAGCCCCTGCACCAGGACAACAGATGGAAATACTGAACATCATATCTCTGTGAATTGTGGATACGGATAAGTTGCTAACACCCTAAAACCGACAAGACGAATATGAAAGGAAAGCTTCGGAATTTTTTTTATTTATAAACTGAATATTGAGATTTTAAACACATGTACTTGCCTGAATAGAGTAAGTGTGGAAGGCTATGTAGGAAACAGGATATGTCCACACGGGTCCCGGCAAAGCATTTCTAACCCTAAAAAATCCCGCTGAAAGCATCATAGCGACCTACAAAACCATAAATATCAACTTATATATGAGATAGGCAGATGAACATCAAGGTGATTAGTCAAATGATCAATTGCGTGTCGTTAACATTCCACTCGAAGATGGAGTCTTAACTAAAGCACACATAACATGTCAACATAATCGAATTTACTAGTGCAGAGAAGATGAACCTGCGGAAACTATAGTTTGTGGCTTCGGAACTTACATGTATGCATACTAGAGTCAGAACGCTCCAAAATACATGTTGCCAAAGGGAGGTGACAAGCAGCATCAGTCCTTCATTTACTAAGAGGCATAGGAAGAAGTTTAAGACGAAATACATCAGTAGGCTGAATTCATCTCGTAACCCAACGAGGAAGTAGAAGACGAGGCTCGATGAAATGGAGATCAGAAACATAAACGGTATGCTGGAGAGAAGTTGCCCTAGTAAAAAGACTGATGCTCTGGAATGTCTATTTGATTCTTCACTGGCATATATCTGGAGAATCAAAAAAATATCAATCAGTGAAAGGACATTAACATTTTCCAAATTCTGTATCTTTACTCCTATTGTTCGAATTCATCAGGCCCATTACAAACAGATTGACTAAACTATTCACCAATCTCAAGGAAAAGACTAAGGAATACCTTAGTTTCTTTTAAAAGTGACGGTACTCCGGCGATGCTTAGAAGTGTCGAAAAGGATATAAATGCAAAGATTGCTGCAACCCTCATCTGCAATGGTGAATACAAAGATCTAAAATAGTCACCCGTGCAATTGTATCAATACACACAATATCCAAATGAGAATAACAAGACACTTGCAGGAGTCATATCAGTTAAGTTTTACGCATCTTAATTTTGGCACCCTTATTTGCTCGTTGATACTAATAAAAAACTTGTAAATTAGTTTGGCCAAATCAAATAAGCGAAAGCTATGTTGTCAATTAGGTCTTTATGACCAAAAAAGGGTATTTCATGGATTTTTTGTCTTGTGATTCTCATACTTAATCAGTAGTTCAGTACTTCCTCTTGGGACGGAAAGCGATAGTAGCTGTGTAAGTTTCAGAACTAAAAGCCAAACTCACCACAACTGAAGACAAAGAATGCCCCAAGCCAGAGAAGACTGTGCCAATAGAGACTGTAAGAAGCATGTTCAGAACAAGACGAAGCCAATAGTATTTCCATTCACGAGACATTATCAGAATTGATCTCCACGTCAATACTGCTATCCTTGTGCCACAGCCAGCTTTCCCTTTGCTTTTAAGAGCGGGGCCTTCCTGCACAGATAATCATGTAAAACAAAATAAACGAGGAATACAATTACGGAGGCCAAACCCTATAGATAGCTTCAATGAAATTATGCAGGAGTGGAAGGACGAGTGCTTGTCCAGATGGATTATTATTCAATCACCTAAAACTAATAAATGGCTACAGGAAACCAAATAAACATGCCGCAGCCTGCAAGTTTTGCAACACTACAGCAAGACGAGGTAAGCCAAATATTCCCACGAGGCAGGAAACGAACATTACCCTTTCTGTAAGTTTGAAAATCATCGTTTCAACTGCAGCGGCATCAGCTGATGATTTATATGTTGCTTCCAGAGTGCGAATGGCAACTGCAGTGTCCATATTCACCGATGAAAAATCTCCATGATCATCCTGTCATGAAGTCCACATGCATCGACAATATGAATAAACCGGATTAAAAATTAGATTCTAAAAGAAGATATCCAAAGTACCAATTATTGTTTTTCCCACATTTGAAGACTTAAGTTCACAAGGATCAGCAACACCACAAAAAAAAAACCTGGGACATTTGTATCTCCAACATTGCGGCCAATCTTCTGTCTTATAACAAAACGTATAGCATTGTCAAAGCAAGCTTGAGAATTGCATTGAAGGAATCTACCTGCCAATTTTTGCACATGGCAATAATCCTGTCGAAGTCCGTGTTGATTGCACGTAAGAAATGATCTGAAGGACTTTGCATGATGGGGCAAGGGAAACCAGCATTTGAGAAGTGCTTCATGAACAAAAATCATATCAGTAGGTAACATAAACCAAATACACTCCAACAAGTTGCTGAGAAAGCAAAAGGTATAAAAGGGAAAAACATCACTAATTGTCTCGTATTCTCTGTTTAGCAGTAATGACATAAATCAAGCACACACTTTGGCCATTAACTTTCATGAAGTGCATCCTCAACTTGCTAAAAGGTACTGTCAAACATTCATTCCGTATTTTCTGTTAGTTGAGGTGGCATAAGCTCAGTAATTATCCAAGTCCCGACTGTGCGTAAAATTTGATTTCCATGGCAAATGTGGATAGGAAAAACTTGTTTTTTACATTTATGACAAAGGAGTCAACTCTTTTAACTTGTGTGGATGTACAAAAAGGCATATAAAATCAGAACTAGAAAAAGAATAAAGAACTTTTCGGCCAAGTTTATAAACATCCCCTATACACTTGGGCTCAACCAGCAGCAAGGAAATTCTTTTAATACAAAGAAGAGAAGGAACAATCACAGCCACACCAATTCATTTACCTGCAAGCAAGCCAAAGTTTCTCCGAAAAACAAAGTATTTCCATTTGAAAGCAGGCAGATCCGATCAAAGAGGCCAAATACTTCAGTGCTGCTCTGGTTAATAGTAAAAATGAGAGTGCACCCAGTACTAGCCAGTTTCCTCAATGTAACCATCATAAGGAGAGCAGAAACGCTGCAAGGAGCAAAGTTGTGATATCAGATAAAGAATCGTGTGCTTACAATTGAATCAATCAGATTTTCTTTTTTTCATATAATCTTTCGCTAGGGAGAAATTAAGAGCAAAGGGGCATGCTGTAATAAGTTATTCTAAGATCCAAGCGGCTTTAGAAATACCACTAACCAGATGCATGCTAGGATGTGACCAATTGAACGATGGCCATTAAGCTGCAAAGTTAAGGTCACTATGTAAACTAATATACATTTTCGGCAACATGGTCATGACTCATGAGGGCAGGCTATTTTAAGGTCTCGTGTTACAGTGCCACTTTAGGCTATAGCTTATGTACAGAGAGGGAGGGAGAGGAAGAGAGCTTTCGAGAGTTAACCTGTCAAGATGATAAAGAGGCTCATCTATGAATAAAATATGGGGCCTCATGACAAGCTCTCTTGCAATGCTAACACGCCTTCTCTCACCCCGAGGAAGCCCCTTCATATAGCAGTGCCCTCCAATTAACTTGTTGGCATAATCAGTCAGAGACATGGCGTGGATAGCATCTTCTACCACATTCTTTTTCTTGAAGAAGAAACCAGGCAGTTGAAGAAGTGCAGAGTAGTATAAATATTCTCGGACAGTGAGAGACCCTATCAAAGTAGTTTCCCTCTCAACGAATCCCTACACAAGAAACAAAGCATATGAATCAAAAGGGACGCGAGTGATAAGAACAAGGTTTATGTATACCCAGGACTTACATAGGAGCCATAGGGAAGATGTGATTTTGCCCCATTGATAAAAACTTCACCGTACACTTTGGCTGGATCGTGCAATCTCCCTAAAAAGAGGAATACCACAATTTGGTTCAATATCCACAAACATGAGTAGAGGCATACATTCAAAAGCTGAGATTAGAGATGCCAACAAACCTGAAATAGCCCTTAGCAATGTGGATTTCCCAGATTTTGCAGGACCCATTATAACAGTCATAGTCCCTGGCAATGCATAACCACTTGAGCTCTTCACAACTCGATCAGAGTACTTTCTCTTTCCCTTTATTGTAACAGTCAAGTCTTTCCACACAACAGAAGTCCCAGCAATCTTTCTAGCAACAACAGCACTTTCCGGAATAGGTGGTGAAGGCAATGACCCGCTGTTAAGCTTTGACAGTGAAGGGGATGCTGGTGTGGTGGCTGCATTGATACCGTCACCCCCTTCCTCCAACCTAACATCCACGTCAGTATCTTCCCATTCCGGTGAATCCTCAAACGAGATTGGTTGCCTAAGTGACCCAGGCTTCCGCAAGTAGAAGAAGTTACTAGATGGAACCCTACTGGCAGGACTACTGGCAGAAGATGAAGATGACCTATAATTATCCGACTGAGACTGTATCTCTTCCATCTTCTAACTTTCCTGAGCCTTTGGTCCAAAGGAAATATCTGACCAAACCTACCACATTATGCGAATTCGATCCACACGCCCTCCGGATAAAAAGGCCTGCATATTCATGTACCAATCACATCTTAAATTCAACAACTGACTAATTTCCCACTTGAAATACAACCACGTTCTACAAATCAAAAACAGGGAAAACCCGAAAAAGGTTAAATCTTTTATTTAAAAAACCCAAATTTCTCCTCTCCTAAAACTCCAATGAGAAACAAACAAGCCAGATTCCCAAAAGACTTCTTGTATTACATCAAACAATGTCCACCCGGCCAATGGGGGTCGGTCCAAATGGTAACGGATTTGGATTCACTTAACCGAACGTCTTGGGTCCCAACCCTCCTATGCTCTTGAGCTACTTCAAAGATAAAACTTACTTTCTGTAAAGACTAAACTAAACAAGCAAAGGCCAGAAGAAGCAACAAAACCAACAAACAAATGAAGAAACCAAGCTCACTAAGGACAAGAACAAACCCAATAAGCAAATGGGTACTTTCTAACTTCAAAGATAAGATTATGCAAAGATGTACAAACCTGGATCTAATTAGGAAGAGAGCTTGGCTTTAGAGAGAGAGAGAGGGCGGTTTTGTTGCCTCTTGGGGAAGTGGAAAAGCGAGTTAGAAACCAAAAAGGTCACAGTGGGAAGTGGGAAGTGGACAAGAAAAGAACGTGACCCGGTTAATATGGGATCTTTTCGAATTGTCTTGTCTTATTGGGTTTTTTTTTAAACATAATCGAGTATTGTCGATTTTTTTTTAAATTTAAATCTAAAATATTTTTAAGTAATTTTAGTTTTTTTAGAAGAAAACCTAAATCTAGGTGGTTTGTCTTAACTTGGTTTTTCATCCATCTTATTTTTAAAAAAATTTATTTTCAATTTAGTGCTGTGCCTGGGAAGCAACTTTGTGTGTGCTCTTCCTTCACTTTATCTTTTATCTGTCCTTGTTCTTTGCTTTTAGTTTTTGGGGTGGTTTTTGTTTATTAGTATTGTTATTGCTTTATTTTTTTGAGGAAATATTGTTATTGCTTTATGGATACACTAGAATTTGATTGATTGGTGGTAATGATGTTTTCCTGTTGCCAAATCGCCGATGCTTGTAAATTGGGTGATATAAATTCTCGGAATTTTCGGAAGTGTATTAAAATAATGTCACACACAGGAGACCGGATTGAGTGGGGACTAAAGAAATATACTCCATAAGTGGGGACTACATTCTTAGCCGTTAGATTTGATTGGGTGGTCAAATTTGACGATCTGATGGTTAAAAATTAGCGGGGGCATTTTTGACAATTACAGACAATAAAATATACCTTTTTATTAATGAAAAGGCTAACTCTTCCTCTCCCATATCAAAAACCAAAATTTCGGGACTAACTCTTTTCCTCCCGCTTCCATTAGTTTCCTATTTCTCTCCGTCTCTTCTTCCGACCGCCACCGAGCCGTGACCGCCTCTCCTCCGTGCTCTTCTTCCCGTTTGTGACCGCCACTCCTCCGCGCCCGCCTCTTAGTGACCGGCACTTCTCCGCGCTCGCCTTCCACAAATATCCTATTGCTCTCATGTCCACTCCGTGCTCTCCTTCACGCTCCGTGCCCGCCTTCCCCTCCGTGACCACCACCCCTCTGTGCGCCACCGTTCTATGCTCACTCTCCAGTGCTCCAGTAGTCTTCTCTTCCTCTCCGTTAGGAGAAGCGTCCCTATTCAAGGTGTAATTTTTTTCTTCCTACAATTTGTGTTTTTTCGATAACCGAGATATTGGGTTCTTTGTGGGTGTCTGATTAGGGTTTACAAGCGTCGATTGTGTCCTCGTCTGTGCTTATATTTCAACATGCATTTTTTGTGGCACTATACCGACATGCAAGTCGTGTTTTTGTGTATTAATTTTTTTTTGCCGATCGGTGTTGATTGAAGTTCATTGGAGAAGAATTTGAAGATGAAGCAGAAGGTGGAACCTCAGAAGGAAAAAGGTACTGATTTTTGATTTGTTTGTAGGTTGAATATTGTACATTGGATGTACTGATATTGGTTCGGTGAAGATTAAGGTATTGTGATTTTAAAAATAAAGATGATATATGTTTTTCGCTGTTGTTGATATACGTTTAAATCTGTATTGATATCTGTTTTGATGATGTGATGATATTGGTTTGTAGCTGATTTGATATTGGTTTTCAGCTATTTAGATATTGGTTTTGAAGATCATTAGTTTGAATGATACAATTATCATATTGGTTCTTGATAAAAGTTATGTTTTTGTTGTTGTTAGAGTTGTGTGCTATTTTGCATGCCCAGCAAGATAATAAATGTGAATGAGTATTTGCATAAGCAAACCTCACAAGCTTCCAAGGATCAAAGAAGTGGGTATATTAGAAAGGCTAGATTTTGCTTTCTTTTGGAGTTGAGTGTCCAGGATCCTGATCCGATTGACATGATGGAAGTGGTCAAATTTTGTAAGGTCAAGCAGAAGGTTATTTTATCTGTTGAGCATGTTACAAGAATTTACGGTCTGGAATTTGGGAATGAGGATATCATTTTTGCAAAGAAACTGACTCCGGTAGAAAAGGTTAAGTTTAAGACAGGAGCTACAAGATTGCGTTTGGAACCAACCGATAAAAATTATCTGAAGGTGAAGAAGTTAAAGGAGGCATTATATAGGAAAGGGAAGAATGAGTTAAATGATTACGACTGGGCTACAGTGATATTGGTTTCGAATATAGTGATATTGGTTTCTGAAGGTAGTGATATTGGTTTGTGAATGTAGTGATATTGGTTTTCAAAAGTAGTGATATTGGTTTTCGAACGCAGTGATATTGGTTTCCGAACGTAGTAATATTGGTTTTCGAATTTAGTGATATTAATTTTCTATTGATTTTTTATTCTTTAGTTTTTCAAGTTTATTTAAAAAAATTTCGTAGTTGGTAGGATTTTTGAAGTTCACAATAATTTAAAGAGAGAGAAAGAGTTCCTTCCTCTTTTCACGTGAGATTGGTTTAAATTTTTTTTACCTTTTCAGTCTTTCCATAAAAAAGTTTGCTATCTCTCCTTTTATTTTTATTAGTTTTCCAATTTTACCCTTAACTACTTTATTAATACATAAATTGCCACAATCTCTCCTTTAATCCCCAAATTTGGAGACTACCCTTGTCCCCATCCAATCGCCCCCCCCCCCCCCCCCCCCCCGGGAAAACCAAATCTGAAAAGGGGAGATTAAAATATTTT